>CM045994.1:2706484-5257688 GCA_025175895.1 Wurfbainia villosa | reverse complement strand
AGTAGACCACGTTCGGAAGCCCATTGATGGTGGTTCTAGGCCACCTCTTCTATTAGCTCCTCTGCTTCCTCGATAGTCTTGTTCATAAGTGCTCCTCCTACAGCAGAATCAAGGGACATCTTCGTGGCATACGTGATCCCATTGTAGAAGATGTGGATCACTAGCCACCTTTCTAGTCCATGGTGGGGGCATTAGTAGAGTAGCCCCTTGTAGCGATCCCAGGCTTCAAATAGAGACTCCTCCTCCTTCTGATGGAAGCTTGTAATTAGATGGCACATGTGAGCAGTCTTTCTTGGTGGGAAATATTTGTTCAAAAACTGCTGCTCACATTGCTCCGATGTAGTAATACTTCCTGAGGGTAGGGAGTGAAGCCATGCCTTAGCCTTATCCCGTAATGAGAATGGGAATAGGCTCAGGTGGATCGTGTCCATAGGGACTCCATTTATCTTCATCGTTGAACAGATTTCCAAGAATGTCTCTAGGTGTCGATTCAGGTCTTCAGTCGCAGCTCCCCCGAATTGACTCTGTTGGACCATATGTATCAGTTCTGGTTTCAGTTCAAAGTTGTTAGCTGAAATGGATGGTCTAGGTATGCTCGTCCTAAATCCTCTAACACTAGGAGTAGCGTAATCTTGCAGAGGTCGGCTACCTATATTTACTTCGGATGTAGCTTGGTCCTCCATCCTCTTCTTTTTGGCTCTCCGACAATGATAGGTTCATTCGATTTCTAAATCTATCGGAATTAGGCCTTCCGATCCTAAATGTATATGCATACAAAGAAGCGAGCCACAAAAATTAGGAGTATTTCCTAATACTAGAGAACAGGAAATAAACTAATCTAGCTAACTAATCAAAGAGCAAATAGGAAATAGAGATTCACTGCTAAAATAAATTAAAAACTAAACCTAGATATGGAAAATCTAAAAATTTGGATAAAATAAAATCAAAATAAAAATAAGCAAGTAAATAAATCTAACCTAAGTCCGATCCAACTATCCACTTTCTTGATTCGATATCAAATCAATTAGTCCCTGGTAACGGCGTAAAAAACTTGATGCACACAAACACAACCTCAAATCTCGCGATGGAGACCATCGAGGACTCAAAGCGTGCACTCGCGCTCAATGCCCGTAAGTGCACGGATGTTGTCAAGTAATAAAAAGATTATCGATCCCACCAAGACTGAGATTCAAGTACCGATTTGTTCAGTGGATGTTATTGTTCGGGACTAGACTCTAAAGTGTTGGTGCAGGGGAACAAGATATTTAATCGAACCTGTGTTTTGATTATGGCAAAGACACAAAGTTAAGTTTACATCGTTATCTCACGAGCTAAATTGAGTGTGCAGAAAAGTACTAAAGCTAGAGCTGAAGGCTAGCGACACCTGGAGGAAGCCGTGGTGGTCGAGCGACACTCGAGTGACTTCGGAGGGAGCCGAAGGAATCGAGTGGAAGGCCGGAAGCGAAAGTGACACAGTAAAAATCGAGGTAAGCTCGTGTGAGTGAGAGATGGTAAGGTCGTGTCCTCTGTACGGGGACGACCGTAGGCGGCGATCCGACTAAAACTTCCTGTGGAAGGTCTAGGTCGAGATCAGACGGTTAGAAATCGTCGTATTTATCATTTTTCGAGCTAACCTCTTATTGCAGGGAAGTGGCCAAGCTGGCAGTCGACTGCTGGACATGGAGCAGTCGACTGATGCCCATCAGTCGATTGATGGGAGGCATCAGTCGACTGATGGCGACGATTCAGCTTTTGCACTAGGTCAAAACGGATAACGTTTGACGCGGCCACTTCGCGATAAAATTTGGACAACTTCATGATCCGTTCCGAAAAAAGAGGAGACAAATTCAGAGGCCAAAATCTATAAAAGGAGGGGAGGATTCCATCTCCAAATCACATCAAGTTTATTCATCAAGTGTTCCTACAACGCCAACGCTCCAACATCGTCATAACGCCGACGCGATGCCAAGTTTCGATCTTCTTCGTCGGCAGCAGAATCAAGTAATATTTTTGATATTGTATTCTTTGTTTTTCTTCATAACGAGGTGAGGTAGGCTTGTTGCCTCATCCTTGTATATTCGGTTTTGTGATCGTTGTCTCCTACCTCCAACGAGGAGGAGACGTTATAGTGCTTTGCCCTCCGTACGCGGTCTAGGACCGATAGGGCCTTGGAGTAGCAACCGCTGGGTTGTGAACCAAGTAAAATAAATGTGTTCATTTATTTTCCGCTGTGCTTACTCGTTTACTTGTGTATCAACGAACGAATTCGAACGAAAGATTTACGATCGCTATTCACCCCCCCTCTAGCGACGCTTCTCGATCCAACAATTGGTATCAGAGCGGGGGCGCTAAGATTTGGTGAAACCACCGATCTAGCACGTTTTGGTTTTCTGTTCGTATTTTTTGATTCGTATTTTTTTTTTGGCCTTTTTCCTCCCGCACTACTAATCCAAGACGAAGTCTTGAGTCGTTCTTTGGTTGTGTGCTTGCAAGTTTTCTCTCTTGGAGTAGTGGTAAAGGGCCATAACTTTTCGCACAAGTGGACTCACATAACAATCTACCTACCAAATCGAAGCTCTCAGAAAGATCTACATTTATTACTAGGGTTTACCCTCGTAACAAGCTGTTTCCAGCCCCAAAATCCAACGTTTAGTACCCTTTAGGACATCGAAGGTCGTAAGTTTCGAGTTTTTGTTAGTTTCTTATTCTACTTATTTATTTCTGTTTATTTCCTATTATTTCCCGCACTACTAATCCAAGACCAAGTCTTGGAATTCTCTTTGGTTTTTATTCGTATTTTGCAAGATATTTAATGGCTCACATTGAGGGGTATAGCACCACCCACCTCATTCTTTAATGGAAATGATTTCCGTTATTGGAAAGGTCGGATGGAGTGTTTTCTAAAAACACAAGTCGAGACTTGAATAATAATCCAAACCGGCTTTGCTCTACCCACCAATGATCAAGGAGAGGCCTTGGATTTCAACAAGTGGACAAATGCAACCAAGAGGCAAATCGAAGCCGATGCAAGAGCAACCCAAATATTGCAATGCGGCTTGTCCAAGGAGGAACTCAATCGCATCGGACCATTCATTAGCGCCAAAGACCTTTGGAACAAATTGATTGATTTACATGAAGGCGGATGCTAAGGTATGTAAAAGATATTTACTTTTAAATAAATGCAATCTAAAGATGCAGATCATGAGACCGCCACCCAACTACATGCACGAATCCAAGATATCGTCAGCGATCTTCATTCGATCGGGCAAGCCGTGAGAGAACCGGACCTTATAAGGTACGCTTTAAATGCTTTCCCTAGGACTACCTTGTGGGCATCCATGGTCGATGTCTACAAGGTCTCTAAGGACCTTTCGAAGCTTAGGTTAGACGAATTATTTTCCGAGTTTGAACTTCATGAGCAAACTAACGTGGTCCGGGCCAAGAGAGGTATTGCTCTACTTGCAGGACAAAGAAGGAAGCCACCTACTAGGCAAGTAGATGAACTTGAAGACGAATCCGAATCCGAAGAGGAGGCCATAATAGTCAACATTGTGCGGAGAATAGTTCGACAAGAAAGAAGGCAATTGAAGAATGAGAACCAAAAGAAAAAGGGAGCAAGGAAAGCCTTCCATGCAACTTGGGACAACAGAGAAGACATAGCTTACATGGCAAGACCGGAGGAGTCCGAGTCAGAATCCGAAGCCGAGTCCAACTACAATTCTGACTCCGACCCCAAAGATTACTTCGAGAGGAAACTCAAAGCCGGACCAAAAGGGAAAGTCAAGGTTAATTGCTCTTTAATTAGTACACTTTACAGTACAATTAAAATGCTTACTAGGAAATTGACTAAGTCCGAGTCTAGGGTTGAGTCATTACTTGAGGAGGTTGAAACCCTCAAGCAAAAGGCTACTCTAACCTCTTCAACTAGTCAAGTTCAAGAGGAAAACTCAACCCAAATTGAAAAACTTGAGGAGGAGAATTCTCTCTTGAATGACCGAGTTCAAGAGGTTGAGGCTAGGTTGGAAAGGTTCACGTTGGGATCTAAGAACCTTAATAGACTACTTGGAACCCAAAGAGCCGTGTACAACAAAGTCGGACTCGGATTTAAGTCAAAGACTATGAATAGGTCTTATATGTCTATCATAAATCGTAGTCATCAAAGAGTCCAAGCATGGGTCCCAAAGGTTTTATTGAACTCACATATAAGGACTAATAAGTATTGGATTCCTCAGGATCAAGTTCATTATTTGAATAGACCATATTGGTTCAATGGTCCAGGGGGGGCTAACACTAAAATAGTATACCCGCTTACTTAGCAAAATCATTGAATATTTTACTTTAATTTTTAGAATGGCTAGATAGGAAAAATAGTTAGTCAACTCTTGACAACATAGTATCGTGGACGCCGAGATGATAGTCGTTAGGAAACAAAGTCTCGTGTATTCAGCTAGATAAGGCGTATCTAGCTTGGTGCACTTGACCGAGTGGAACTAGCTGAAGCTACCTCGCCGTATCCTAAACTAGTTAGACCAGGAAGTAACCCTAAGTGACTTAAGTGATATTTTCTTGAATTTGGCTTTGTCTAAGGAAGTGGTCGTTGTTCCAATCAAAGAAGGCCCCTGTGCCTCGCCACGACACTGAAGCCGGTTCTCGAAAAGTTACTTAACGATCTAAAGGTTAAATCGAATCTAACCCAAGGTTGACTATCTTTAATCAATTTAAAATCATCTCACAAAACATATAAGGTGAACAAATTCTGAGACACATAGAATGGGTGAGATGTTAAGGATAATTAAAATATACTTAAAATAATCTTCAAAATACTACTTATTTTATCAACTATTGTACTTAATGACTCTTTAGGCCAAAGTTTAGCGCCCCCTACATCTCTTATACTTCATATATTTGACTAAGGGGGAAAGCAAACTAACCCTAAGGGTTATATTATAAACCTTTAGATTATTGGTGCAGAGGGACACACCTCGAACCAATCTATCTAACTATTGCTAGACGCATGTTTGGACTCAAAGTTGATTTATCTTGATGCATGCATATACCATATTGTCTTTAAACCCTTATTTTATAACAAACTTCATTTTTACATAACAAACCCCAACATTTGTTTTGATTTATGGCAAAAGGGGGAGAAGAGCGAAAGTTAAGGGGGAGTAACACAAAATTTATTTAATTTTGAACTAAAGTATCTCTTTCAAAACTCACCTAGGGTTAAGGGGGAGTTTTGGTTAAGGGGGAGTTTTTGAAAATGACATTCATCATTTACTATACTTGTTTTATGCTTTAATTTCCCTTAACTTTGTGTTGGTTTGCCATAGATCAAAAAGGGGGAGATTGTTGGTGCAGGGGCACTAGATAATCGAACCTGTGTTTTGATTATGGCAAAGACACAATGTTAAGTTTACATCGTTATCTCACGAGCTAAATCGAGTGTGCAGAAAAGTACTAAAGCTAGAGATGAAGGCTAGCGACACCCGGAGGAAGCCGCGGTGGTCGGGCGACACTCGAGTGACTTCGGAGGGAGCCGAAGGAATCGAGTGGAAGGCCGGAAGCGAAAGCGACACAGTAAGAATCGAGGTAAGCTCGTGTGAGTGAGAGATGGTAAGGTCGTGTCCTCTGACGGATCGATCAGAGGCGGCGATCGACTAAAACTTGTGGAAGGTCTAGGTCGAGATCGGACGGTTAGAAACCGTCGTATTTATTATTTTCGAGCTAACCTCTTATTGCAGGGAAGTGGCCAAGTTGGCGGTCATTCGGACATGGAGCGATCGATGCCCATCGATTGATCGATGGGAGGCATCGATCGATGGCGATGATTCAGCTTTTGTGCTAGGTCAAAACGGATAACGTTTGATGCGGCCACTTCGTGATAAAATTTGAACAACTTCATGATCCGTTCCAAAAAAAGAGGAGACAAATTCAGAGGCCAAAATCTATAAAAGGAGGGGAGGATTCCATCTCCAAATCACATCAAGTTTGTTCATCAAGTGCTCCTACAACGCCAACGCTCCAACATCGTCATAACGCTGACGCGATGCCAAGTTTCGATCTTCTTCGTCGGCAGCAGAATCAAGTAATATTTTTGATATTGTATTCTTTGTTTTTCTTCATAACGAGGTGAGGTAGGCTTGTTGCCTCATCCTTGTATATTCGGTTTTGTGATCGTTGTCTCCTACCTCCAACGAGGAGGAGACGTTATAGTGTTTTGCCCTCCGTACGCGGTCTAGGACCGATAGGGCCTTGGAGTAGCAACCGCTGGGTTATGAACCAAGTAAAATAAACGTGTTCATTTATTTTCCGCTGTGCTTACTCGTTTACTTGTGTATCAACGAACGAATTCGAACGAAAGATTTACGATCGCTATTCACCCCCCCCTCTAGCGACGCTTCTCGATCCAACATAAAGGTTGCAATTAGGAGGGATGTCTGTGGTCCTAACTCTAATACAGTGCACATGGAGGAAAAGAAGGGTTATTATGGGTCTTTAGATGGATTCTAGGATTTTAGTTTCGTTTGTGTGTCACGGAACACATTTTCAATTGGGTTTTGCTTAGGTTTCTAGTTCTGGTTTTGTGGAAAGGACATCATACACTCCCTCGATGAGCCTTCGCGTCTATCGAAAGCTACCTCTGCCATACTAGGTCAACCCCTAGCTTTAGGATGGGATAGTCAGTACGAGGATGTCGAATCGATCCCTGCGACGAGTCAAAAACAAGGCACGTTTCCTACTCTATTGCATCCTTCTACCCACAATTTTCGGCGATGAGGCCAACCCTTAGGTCCCCTTTTAATTCCCCTAAATCTTTGATATGAGGGCTGTCACCCCTCGTATCGGCTAAGAACAGTGACTAGAAAACCAAAACGATAACTATAGATCTAAACCAAAACACCAATTGCAAATATAAATTCAAGAATGAAAAGATATATGAATTAACATGTTCCAACTCAACACAAACTACTCCCTAATCCTAGAATCAGAGAGTCTACTCCATAGATACGAGAGAAGAAACACAGGCATGATCATATCTGTATAAACAATAGAATTTATGCAAAGAATAGGATTTACAATGCAATGTAGGTCTTCTCCTCGACATTGAAGTGCAGAATCTTGACCTCCAGCGGTGTTCTTCCTCCCCGTTGCGAGTTATCGAACCTTTTGTGGCTTGAGAGTGTCTTCCCGATCCGCCTTGGTTCCCCTTAGGGTTTGGGTGGAGCTTTTCTTATATAAGCATCACGCCGGATCGCTACGAAATCTGAAAAAAACTCTAGTCGCGTCAATTTGCTAGGCCACCACATGGCCATGTGAAAACACACGGCATGGCCCTGTGTCCGTCGGGCGCTATTTTCGCTTCAACACACAGCCGTGTGTGGGCACACGCCCTGGTCATGTTCCCTTTTGCATCCAGCTGCCAAATGTCTTCTTTTGCTCTGAAATTGCACTATTTTCCCTATAAAATGCTATCCTGCACACAAAAGTAAACAGAGAAGATCTCCGAATCAGAAAATAGGAAATGCATGAAACATAATGCAAAATATGCATGAAACGAACATAAAATGCTACGATATGTGAGCGAAAACAACTCCTAAAACCCTATATGTTTTGCTCACATCAGTGACCAAAAGTTAGCTTACCAAAAACATGTTGCTGATTCTGACATGGTGAGTTGCATTATGCTAGTGTCAATGTCTTCTAAATTGCAAAAGCAATATGGGCATATGGATGCTAATATAATTGTCTTCCATCTTCATTGGTTGTTCGATGAGCAAGCAAGATCCGTAAGATTCGAGATCGCCCAAATTCTCTTTCGCTCAAAGATGCAAGAGGGTTCATCTGCAGTGTAGTATGCATTAGAAATGAATGGCTATATTCAACAATTGGGATCACTAGAATTTTTCATGGATCATGAATTAAGTATTGGATTAATTCTACATTGTTTGATTGATAGCCATTCACAATTTGTGATGAACTATCAGATGAACAAGATAGAGTCAATGATACTTGTAAAATATCGCAAATTATGGGTAAAGGGGTAATATTATTATGTGATAAATTAAATTGAAATGCATGGTTAGGGATTTAATTAAACCTAACCTAGCTTAAGAGTTTCATGATTTAATTGAATCTAGGTTTAATTAAACCAATGGTTAAGTGCTTATGGGGTCTGAAACCTGACCCATTTTTCCCAAACCCGACCCACTTTCGTTTATGGCCGAACCATTTTCCATTTTTCTATCTGCTACGGTTTATCATCGTGGCTTTTCTCTTCCTCACCGAGTGATCTCTCTACATCGCTGACCTCTCCGATTTCTGCCTGTCCCAGATCATGTCAGCTTCTCTGCATGAGTGGATGGTGAAGTTGCTACCATGGATGAATGCCCGGCCACAAGTCAGTTGACTATGTTCTTTAAGGGTTTTGATGATTTTTTTTTCAAGCAAATCGGTGGGGTTGTTGTCGCGATTGAGCGGTGTTACCATAAGTTACCTCATCGTTGATTTTGAGCTTTTCCTTTATTTTTGCAAATACCACGGTAGCCTTGAAGGATCTCTAGATTTCTAGAAAGAGTAGCAAATTCCCTCTTCTCGATCGAAAATGGGGTTCGATTGAGAACGGGTCGATAGCTGCGTTTGGCACGGGTGAGTATGTCATCATCGTAGCTTCATTTTTGGGTGTCTAGTGGTCTTACCTCTTCGATCCATCATGTTTTCGAAGATCTGGGTGGTGATAGGGCAACAACATTTTGTTTCACATTGGACTGTCCGGTGAACAGTGTGGATCAAAGGGTGGGATCGAGCTTGAGGTAAGGTTTGTGTTGATCTATGGTTTTATCAGGTTGTATGCGGTTGTGAGAGGGAAATTGTCGGCTATGAAGGAGTGGCTCTGTTCAAGGCTATGGAGCGGTTGTGAAGCTGTGAAGGGCTGTGATTTGGTTGTGAATAAGGCTGCTCTTGGCCAAGAAGGGGTTGTAAATGGTTGTGGATATGTTGTGTGGATAGGGGGTGAGTTGAGAGGTCAACCCCATGGTATTGGCAATCAGAGGTTGTGCTGTGTAGAGTTGTATGTGTTCTGTACGAGGGCTGGGAACGGGCTGGAGTAGCTCAATCTCGGTTGTGATGCACCATTTTAAGGCTGTGAATGGGTTACTAGTAGCTGGAGTTGATTTGGAATGGTAAGGTATTTGGATTGGATGTGTTTGGAGGGTGTATTGAGATGTTGTACTCATATTCGATAGATTAAGTGAATACGGAGTCAATGTAGAATTTAGGTTGTATTTTTGTTGTGTACTTGAACATAACCGTAGTTGATGATATTTGTAGGACGTGGATACGAGGTAGGTCCGCGGGCGTGAAGATATTTATCACGAGCTTCATACCAGGTGGGTAATATTTTCTACCCTGGTCAGGTAGTAGCTAAACTATTATGCATGTGATTGGATATTGTTGTCACTTAGATCTTGACTCCACTCTAATTTTTTTGTTTCTTGATACTTGCCTTTGCACTTTAAATGCTCTATCATTGTTGTTTTCTATTCATTCATCATTGTAATGAATTATAGAGGTTATGGTAAGTGGACCTATAGGGGGTTACCTACGTGAATGTGACACAATTCGGTTGTAGCTCCGAATTGTACAATTTAGATAAATCATCCAGGGATGAGTATTATTTTAGAAGTAAAGTTGAGCTTTTATATCATATCCTAATGTTGTGTATATATCTACTATGGATCATGTAGTTGTGTATGGACGTGTGATTTGTCGATATAGTGTCGCTATGGGCTAGTGGTCCTAGCTTGGTTATGATCAGTTGAGTACGACTCTCTGCAGGATAGAGAGTGTGTTAATCAGTTGAGTATGATTCTTTGCAGGATAGAGAGTGTTATGATCAGTTGAGTATGACTCTCTGTAGGATAGAGAGTGTGTTAATCAGTTAAGTATGACTCTCTGCAGGATAGAGAGTGTGTTGATCAGTTGAGTATGACTCTATAGGATAGAGAGTATGTGGTGGATGTATGTTATGTGTTATTGTGCATTCATGTCCTTTACATGCATGCTGGCGACTTGGTCTCCCTTGTGGTCGAGAGATTCGTCAGTCATCCTGCCTCCATGGTTACTTGTGGTAGTAGTAGCTGGTGTGAGGGCAGAGCATTTGTTGTGCCACACTCGACCACTATAGACGATGGTAGTTGGAGTTGCGTGCAGTTGTCTTGCATGTGTGGCACTCGACCACTCATGGGTAGTGACAATCAGAGTGGCCAACAGCAGAGATCCCCATTGTGTAGCTAGCTCTTTACGCTTATATGCTACTTGTTCATACTGCCCTCTTAGCCACTCGAGAGTAGTGATTGGTGTTGAGTTGGGACAGTTGTTATGTCGAGCCACCTAGGCCACACTGGGGCTGTGGTAGAGTTGGGGTGAGCAGGCATGACCATGCATTCTACATTGTCGTGTTCTTATGGATTATATATATATATATATATATATTGATTGTACATCATCTTGCATTCTACTTGCATATTCTCTATGGTTGTGTGTGGATTACCAGTGTTGAGTTGGTTAGACTGTTGTATACCTTTGACCATTATCCTGATGTGAAATGGGATGGACCCGGTTCATTGTGTATTTGACATAGAATGTTAGTATGACAATTTTGATGATTATAGAGTTAGTATTACTCTACCATGTTGTAAGTGTTGTATTATGGTACTTATACTCAGGTTGTATGAGTTGCATCGTTGTTGATCTTCAGGTATGTCAGTATCTTATGTTGTTATTAGTTGATCAGTTGGTTATCCAATGTTATATAATACTGGTGTATATTTGTTATACCTTTAGACAGTATATTGTTGATTCGCATATGATATATATATATTATGCATGCACTTATGTTCTTATTACGTTGAGTTTTATACTCACCACCACAGACTCTAGGTTTCCTATCGCCCAGGTAACAGGTAGCTGACTTCGTGATGGGCTTTGAGCATTGCTGGCTGACATCATCTCATCTCACATATGAGGGTCCTGAGTTTTGGGTTTTTTTGTGTATCTCTTGATAAACCTTTGTTTTATGTGTGGATTGTAGTGTTGGACTTTTGTTGATGTACGCACTTGTTGATTTGGGTTTTGACGATACTTTCTTTATGTTGTGGTTAGTCATACCGATATGCAGTGATGTTGAGTTCTTTTACTCTATCTGATGATTTTCCCTGTGATTCTGGTTATACATATATGTATATGTTGTGTGATTGTGGACGAAAGGCCTTGTATCAACAGGATATTGTGTCACGTACAGGGGAGATGTTGTCCGTTTATCGGCTAGGCATACTCTCGGGGCGTGATAACTTTATTGGTATTAGAGCCCTAGGTTTGGCGATGCCATACAATGATGTTTTTCGTTGAGTTTTGGATCTCGGGAGTCATTTTGTTTTGGTTTGGTCTTGGTTTTGTGAGATGGGATTGACAGCGACATGAGCTCCGAGCAGCACGAAGTAAGAATTCCTGATAACTAATTTTCTAGTTAGATACTTATCTAAACTTGTTCAACAAGTGTATAGAGTCAGAGTTATGGCACTTGTACAGACTCATAGTAGGGATCATCCACCAAGGCGACCAACCAGAGTTGCCTTTAGTGTTTATACTCTCGATTTTGTTGGCTATGCATTTAGTGTTTATAACAGGGAATAACATGCAGTGTGTTGGTTATTATTCATAATCGTGTTTTGAGTTAACCATGGGAATGACCTGTTGAGTCAGTGAGTCTTGAACCTGTGTCGAAAAGGTGAATTTCCTTTGGGAGCCGACTGATACCGAGTCATAAAGCAGGGGTCAAGTCATCACATTTCTCGCGGAAATCAAAGATTATAGTCTTAGAGATTAGCACTGATTATGCTAGTTGGATCGTTACCTTGGGGGTAATGAACAGGGCATGTGTACTATTGTTGATGCAGATAGTAGAGGATTAGTATATGGTGTTTCATAGGGATTTTGATCCCTGAGATGGTTGTGTTGGGTTTTAAGACTTTGAGGGTACTTTTGAGTACTTAACCTGTGTGTGCAGAGAAAGTAGAGTTAGTTGCATATCATTATCGGGATTAAGCCGGTACTTGGTGGAAGAGGTAGGAAATAAAATTTGGGGAATAGGATATCACTTAGTCACGATTTAGTGATGTTGGGAGAGAGTATTTCTCCCGTGTTATTTCCTTTGACTCGTTGTCAGGAAATTCTTGAGTTTCAAGTAGGGTGATCATTTGGTAATGGGAGTACCATACAAAGTTATGAGACTTGCAGAGGTTAAGACCACCTAATAGCTCAAGAATGTGAATGAATGTTTTAATCCACCCACGGTTTATTAACTTACATTTGGATTAGGATGTCTGGATCTTCTATCAAATCCTGTCGGAAGACATTGGATCGAGTCAGGAGTTTAGAAATGACTACGTACAAGTGTTTAAGAGTTGGAGACCGATAAGCAAATATTGTAGGTCAAATTATTAAAATTAGAAGTCTCCGAATGTTGGATAAAAGGAGCAAGATCGGAGTCATGGGTTATAAGCCATTCCGATTTGCATCTCTGTTTTAGCTGTTGACTTTAGTTTCTCCATGGTAGTCTTTTGCACCTACATGAGCTCAGTCGCCAAGAGCAGAAGTTGGATGAGTTTACATCTTTACTCGAGAGGAGATGTAGAGGGTTAAAGGATTTATCATTTAGGGTATTACTATAGTTTACCTTACTTGATGATATATTGAGAGATACTAATAGTTTATAGGTATCTTTGTCTAGAACATTCATAGATAGGATTAGAAGGATTTCTATATTTGGATCATGTGGATTAGTTGTGTTTCCACAGACAAGTGAGATGTTGAGTTGATTACTGTGATGATTATCAGAGGGTTATGATATTGATTTTGGATGTTTAGAGGTTGATTGTTGGAGATGTTATATTATGGTGGGAGAGTGACTTAGTTGTTATATTGTTGACTTGGTTGATATGATGTGGATATCTTGATATTAACTTGGATGTTATGATGTTGAAATGATGGTATAAAATGTCTCTCGGATGTGTGTATAATTCGAGAGTATTCAGATGTAGTTTCGGATGAACTCTCAGGCTTGCCATTGCATAGGCAAGTGGAGCATACGATCGGAGTGATTTCGAGAATAGTTTTGATATTAAAGACCTCATATCGGGAGAAAATTTTTGATGATTACTTTACCGATTGAGGTAATGATATTTTAGAGCCAAATTTCTTTACTTATGGTGTAGTGACTGAGAGCAGGTGTAAGGCACACAAAGTAGTTGAAGCTTGTGATGTACTCAATGCAATGTCATTCATTGGTTGTGAGCCTAATCAGGTTGTTTGATACCCTCAATGATCGATTTTGCAAAGTTGGCAAGGTTGATGATGCACAAGAGGTATTTGTTAGAATGACGATTTTACCAGGAGATAACTTTATTGGTATCAATGTTGCTAAACACTATGGAAATTAGAAGAACATAAGTTGCGATTATAGGAGGTGTAGGATAGGATATTTATTTGTCCCAGTATTTCTTCTTGAGAAGATCCAAAACTCTTTGTTAAAAGAGAGACGAACCTATGAGATTATGCATTGATTGTCGATGATGGGATGTAGTAGCTGCTGAAAATGAATATCCTTCATTGTGGATAGATGATCTGTTTAGATTAGCTAAAGGACACCTGTGTATACTCTGGGGTTGATTTATGATTTGTGTGTTGATATTGTAGTGACATGACATCATACAATTATCATTATCGTTGTGATGATTGATATATCATAAGCTTAGAGTAAAGAGGATGCAGAGGTGTGGAGACGACAATTTCATATTTTGTATGAATTTTATGAGCTTTTGATTATGTTGTCAGACTATTTAATGATTTAGTCATCCATGGATTTGAGAAATCATGTATTTTTGACACGATTGGATCAGTTTGTGGTTGTTGGAGTTGCGTAACTTGTCCACTATTGATGGTGGTAGTTGGAGTTGCACACT
Source organism: Wurfbainia villosa (assembly GCA_025175895.1). Taxonomy (NCBI): domain Eukaryota; kingdom Viridiplantae; phylum Streptophyta; class Magnoliopsida; order Zingiberales; family Zingiberaceae; genus Wurfbainia; species Wurfbainia villosa. Next base: position 5,243,667 of record CM045994.1, on the reverse strand, counting down.
CGAGCACCGTAGTTGGTGGTTTCCTTGTATTGATTTGGTTATTACTGTAGTTGTGGATAGAATATTTTAGCATTACTATACCACGAACTTGTTTGACCAAGCAGATGATGGAAATCACTTGGTCAGAAGTTTGTGAAATGAGGTTTCAGAGCCTAGATAATGATTGACATTTGCACCAGTGTTTGCCAATCCTTCCGGTGTGGATGGAAGGGTACTGTACACGAATGCATCATTGTAGGGATTGGAACGGATTCGATACAGTTGAATGGGACATATATTAAGCTTATGTCAGTTGAGGAATTACGAGATAAGCTGTCATACATATGGCGTGAACTTAGCAGTTATTATATTGATTTGTAGGTGTATGGAGCAGGAATGCTCATCGAGTTTTGGCTAGCTACTGTGTACCTACTATAGAGTTGTTAGGGCACGAACAGATATAACAAGGGAGATTGGTCATTATAGTCTCCTAGTCACTTCCAGTTCTGGGCAATAGAGTGGATTTTGGATAGTAGATTCTCTTGTGAGAAAGTATTTCTCTGACTCCGAGGAGGATAGTGGTTTCTGGAGTTGCATTAGATTTTGTTGCTCGATGTTTAGTATGCCAGCAGTGAAAGTTGAACATCAGAAACCCATTGGGTTGCTTCAGGAAATTCCAATTCTAGAATGGAAGTGAGAGCATATCACTATGGATTTCCTTACGGAATTATCTAGAACCCGTAAAGGACATGTTGCAATTTGGGTGATTATGGATCGATTAACCAATTTCGCTCATTTCCTTCCCATTCGTGGGATGGATTCATTGGATCATCTGGCAGAGTTGTACTGCCAAGAGATTATCAGGATGCATGGAGTGCCTTTGAGTATTATATCTGATAGAGACTCGTGATTTACCTCGCGATTTTGGCAGAGTCTGCAGTAGGCCATGGGCATAGAGCCTTGACTGAGTATAGCGTTTCATCCGGAGATAGATGGACAGTCTGAGTGTACCATTCAGACATTGGAGGATTTGTTAAGATCGTGTGTCATGGATTTCGAAGGCAGTTAGGAGGATCACATTCCTTTAGTGGAATTTGCCTACAATAACAGTTATCATTCCTCCATTTAGATGACTCCTTTTGAGGTCTTATATGGCAGACCCTACAGATCTCCTATATTGTGGGAGGAAATTGGGGAACAACAACTATTAGGGCTACAGAGTATTCAACATGATGTGGAGTTAGTGCACCTCATCAGACGATGGTTATCTGAAGCACAGGATCGACAGAAAAGTTACATGGATCGAAAGTGGAGGCCTTTGGATTTCACAGTAGGGGGTCATGTATTTCTGCATGTTTCACCTACAAAAGGAGTTAAAAGATTTGGGCTAAAAGGAAAATTAGCTCCACGCTACATTGGTCCATTTGAGATATTGGAGTGGATTGGGGGAATAGCTTACCGGATGGCTTTGCCTCCGACACTTGTGGATGTTCACAATGTATTTCTATGATGAGGAAATATGTGCCGCATTCTGATCATGTTTTGAAAGAAGTACCGATTTCACTTTAGCCTAATACGACTTACGAGGAGATTTCAGTGCGAATTCTTGGTCGCAAGGAGCATCAATTGCAGAACAAAGCCATCTAATTCGTAAAGGTTAGATGGCAGCATCATACCGATGAGGAGGCTACGTGGGAGTTGAAAGATACTATCCGAGCTCAGTACCCTCATCTGTTCACCTGAGGTATGTGATGATTTCGAAAATTTCTTGAATTGGTTCTTACATTTAAGTAGGAAATTTGGGGACTAAATTTTATTAAGTGGGGGAGAATGTAAAATACCATAAATTATGGCTAAATGGGTAATATTATTATGGGATAAATTAAATTGAAATCCATGGTTAGGGATTTAATTAAACCTAACCTACCTTAAGAGTTTCATGGTTTAATTGAATCTAGGTTTAATTAAACAAAGGGTTAAGTGCTTATAGGGTCTGAAACCTGACACGTTTGTTGGGTCGTTTGGTGACCGCTAGAAAGGGGGGTGAATAGTACGTTGCTTGATGGAATTTCGATCACGATCGTGCTTGCTACAAATTGATTAGTGCGCAGCAGAAATAAAGCAATAATAAAATATGGCAAACACAATTCACAATACAAAATATAACGTGGTTCGGAACCGAATGGTTCCTACTCCACGGATCGAGCTCAAACGAGCTCTAGCGATGCGTATAACACCACTAATCAAATAAACTCCTTGAAACAATTCGGAGGTGGATAAACCTCGCACAAGTGATTACAAAAGTAATACAACAAGTAAAAAAGAAAAATATAAGATGAATATACAAAACAACTTAAAGAAAACTTTACAACTATTGCTTTGGAATGCTTACTTGTTGATCGCTTGAATCATGGTTGAAGACCCTGATTTGCACCAGCAAATCGCCTCAAAAATGTCCAAGAAATCATTGCCAAATCCCTCCTCCATGAGCTTTCTTAAAAGCTACTCCTTGGGCTAGATTTCACCTAGCAGTCGACTGATCGGGACCATCAAAAGACTGTCCATGCAACAGTTGTCTCACAACGGCATGAACCACATCGGATAAATCCAATGGATACACCATCAGTCGACTAATGGCTCAATCAGTCGAGTGTTCGGGTTGATCACTAGACTGGAGAACCTTCAGCTTCAAATCCCGACCATCACGATCGATCACCGGATCACCAGCTAGCGAGTCGATCGTCGTGGCACTTCGCAATGATAAAACCTAGTTGACTCACACACTACAAGAATAATGGTCTTTAAGGACACTCATAAATGTCCTTATAATATATTTTTAGTGACACTAATGTTTTAGTGACATCACTAAAAAACGCCCTATAAAGTGATGTCGTCTTAGACCCGATTCGCTTTCCTGACATTTTATAATGTCATTATATAATATAAATACTAACATCAAAAGTGTCTTAATATAGATATATAATGACATGCTAAAATGTCAGGAAAAGTTATATTTTAAGGACATCTATATATGTCTTATTATCATCATAATAAGGACATCTACGTGTGTCTTATTATCATTGTAATAAAGACAAAACTAAATGTCGCCTAAACTTATTTATTTTGACATTTATAAATGTCTTATATTTTTTTATAAGGACAATAAAAACTGTCAGTAAAGATAATTTATAAGATCATTTTAAAATGTCACCTTAGTTAATCTATAATGATATTTATTAATGTCATTATAATAATTTATAAATACATTAAAATAATTTATAATGTAAGCATGAATCCAATATTTATACATCATCACAATTCATCTCCTGTTCAGAATATAAAAAATTATAAAATATAATTTAAAGTGATAATAGAAAATCTAAATTCATTCCATAATCATTGAGTTCAAAATTACAAATATCTTGAAGAGTCTTACATCCAAAACTAACTGCACACTATACTCAAAATAATAAATTTTAAAACTAACAAAGTCTTATAAAAAAGCTAAACTAGACAGACTATCTTCAACCATAAGTTTGATTCATAAAAATTCAGGTACCCGCCACCTACAAATACAATGAACATATTTGTATTAGTACTGCAATAAAATAATAAACAACCAAAGTTAATAGAAATAATGGTCAAAATTAGATATCATACCAAACAGGAAAATGCAAAGTATCATTCCATATGCACCTAATAGTGATCTTCGCTTACTGTTAACTGCAAATACATTTCATATTTATTTAAAATTATAATAACGAAATAAATATAAAAATTAATAATATTTCAATGAAAGATTAAAATTATACCAGATGATAAGGCCAGGCTATCATTCCTCCAAGTGTATCCTCAAATGTCTGTAAAAGATCATAAGGTCTAATTAAACTCTTTTGGGTCTAAGACAACTTGTATTCGTACTTCACACCAATTTTGTCCTAATGTCTGTCCCCCTACTATAGTATTTGGATCCATACTATGGAGAACTCCTTTTGCCACAATCTTTGTTGAATCAAATAAACTTTTAATCAAAACAGAGCATCCAACCTACAAAAAAAAAATCAAAAAGAGATAAAAGATTGAAGATGTGTGAAACATATAGTAAAAAAGAAATTAAACAAACCTTACCCGTAAAGATAGATGACGAGGAGCAAAAAGTTGTGGATTACTACTTGATGATGCATGTTGATTACTATTGCAATTTGAAAGAGGGTTTTTGTCTGATTGATTAGAAATCTTTGCTTGTAACATTTCAATATGTTGCCCTTGCATTTTAATTTGTTCATCCATTTTTCTAATTTTGCTGTTGCTCCATCACTAGTCGATTGCATGTACCACGACTAGGAACTTCTCCCATACATCAGATGGACTAACACCATCACCAAGCATACGTACTCGACCAGGTCTATCTGGTCCCATGATTTGAGCAAATATATCATTGTGACTCACTGGATCATTAGAATCTTCAGGAAGTTGATTTGTTAGGTCATTCATTACAGCCTTTATCAAAACATGACATGTTGATACTTATTAAATACATAATGATAAATAAAATAAATTATTTTAAACTTAATATGGTTGAAGAGTATAAAATAGTTTACCAATCTTTCTGCTACAACATTACTTGAGGGACTTCCATTGGCATGTGTAAAACAAGCTTGAAATAATTCAACTCGAGTTGGAGGGTGTCCCTTTTCTTTTTCCTGAAAATATATTTGGTTACTAGTTTATACATGTGTTGGAATCAAGGAGAATAACATGTATAGAATTATAATGTAAATAAAATGAATTACCAATTTGTGTTGTACTTGAGCAAAAGATGTCCTTCGATTGTTTGATGCATTATTTTGTGTTTTCTAGCAGCTTTATTTTTTTCGCTCCTTTCCTAATATATTAAATTACACATAATACACAAAATAAAAATGCACATACTATTTTAATCAAATTATATTGTAAGTAAAAAATAATGTTTACCTTTGATTTTTCTGTGTTCCAAAAAGTAATTAGTCTGATATCTCGCTCGCATGAGCTCTTTCATCTCTCTCAGTTGTAAAAGAACTTGAATTGACAATTGAGGATTATAGTACTTCTTTTAAGTTAGGACTTCCAGTTTCTCCATTTTTTGCTATTGGTAGTGTCCAATTTTCTATCCCCGGAGGAAGATCGTACTTTTCCTGTCAAAAATATTTAGACAAATTATTATTACATAAATTAAAAGTCTTAAACAATAAAATTATACAAAAACTATTTATTTACCTTTATAACATTTAACATGTCTTTCTTTTTATCCATTGGCATTTTATGCCAATCTTCCACATCAATTGGACAATACTTACCATTTCTTGCCAAAGAACCCAAAAAGTCAGTAAATTTATTTCTTTTTGTTCCTATAGGGCGTCCCATATCATCACATGGAATCTTAATGCGTGGTAATGTGCTAGGTCGGCCCCAGATTTCTTTCATAAATGTAGGACCTCTTTTTTTCCTCTCAGTATTATGAAGTCCATCATCACTATCTGTACACATATAAAAGGATAAAAGACATAATATAAATAAAAAAATAAATTACTATAATTTCATATATATTACCTTCATTAGATTCGTTATTCATATTATCATTTTGGTCTGGAACTGAAGAATTGTTTTCAACATATGTGATATTATCTTGCACATCAATTTGGAATTGATTTGAATCTGCATCTCTTTGGTTAATCAAGGAACCTTGTATATTATCACCATCTATAAAAATATCAATTCAAGTACAAAAACAAATAGAATTAGAGACAGGGGAATTTAATACTCAAAATGAATTAAAAATTTACTTTTTTTCCAACAAATAATAAATTTATGATGCATAAAATGATTCTAACTCATTTTATAAGTTTATGTTTGATACCATCTATATAACATACAATTGATACAATTGAATCTGAATTAAAAATACAAGAACTTACAATTGATCAAATTCTCACCTATACACAACAAGTACACACAAAAACTCAACAAAAAAAACTCAAATCCAAGAAGAAAAAAAGTTTAAACCAAAGAAAAAATTTTATATGTTCCAACAAATAATAAATTTATGATGTAAAAAATTAGATAATACCTTGTTCAGTTGAATATGTGATATTATTTTGCACATCAATTTGGAATTGGTTTGAATCTGCATCTCTTTGATTATTTAAGGTACCTTGTATATTGTCACCATCTATAAAAGTATCAATTCAAGTAAAATAATAAAGCAAATAAAAATTAGACATACGGGAAAAAGAATATATAAAATTTTACTTTAATTTAATACTCAACATAAATTAAAAGTTTACTTTTCTTTCCAACAAATAATAAATTTATGATGCATAAAATTAGATAATACCTCGTTTAGTTGAATATCGATCTGTGTAATTTGTACTCATACCTGACAGTTGCATATCTCTCTCAGATTGTAGTTTAAAACGAGTTTTCCTATTAGTTCGACGCTTAGGAGCCATATCTACTACAAAAAAATAGTTAGTTACAAATTATAAATAATACAAAATTAACTAAACAATCTGATTGTTACTTTCCAAGATGAATTACTGTAAAATACGAAAAAAAAAAAAATTTATATGGATTAAACCCTTTAATTAATTGGGTTTAATTAGTAGACTAATTGGTTTAATTAGCTAAATGGGCTAATGGGGTTAATTATCTTATTGGGAAATAAACTGGTTTGAAATTGGGCCTGATTTGAAATTGGGCTTGGGCTGAAACTGGGCTTGGGCTGAAATCGGGCTTAAATTGGAATTGGGCTTGGACTGAACTCGGATTAGACTTGGACTTGGGTCAAGGGATTAAACCGGCTGAGCTGAACCCAAACAGATTTGGGCTTAAAGTTGGCTGGGTTAACCGGATCAGGTTGAACGACATTTAAAAAGCCGGCCGAACGCCGATCGTCCCATCTTCATCGCGATCCACCTTCGTCTTCTGCCTCGTTCCTTCCGCTCCACACAATCGCGTCGCCAACCTCCGCTCGTCGGCGTCCGGTGCAGGCAGCTCGACGGCGCCATCCCTGGGCTGATCTCCGATCGAGGAACAAGGGGTTTCTTGCTTGGGGATCTCGACGATTACAACCGGCCGGTGAGGTTGTCGCCGCAGAATAGTACGCCAATTCAGTCTTGCGGCTAGGGTTCGATTTCAATCGCGATTCCCACTTCTTCCTCGCTTCGTCTCTTTCGACGCACCGCCGGCCGCGATTTCTTCTCCTCGGTGCTCCATCGCCGACGCCTCCTCCTCGACCGACGACAGCTGAGTTGTGCCGACCATCGAGTTGTTCGGTGCATAGGGGCGATCACCGCGACCGAGTTGTTTCGGCGCATAGGGGCGATCACCGCGCCATCGAGCCACCTCCTCCGCTCCGGATGGTTATCTTCTCCACCTGATCATCGGAGCAACGGTGGATGTCATGCTGCTACCGTAGGCATTTACGATCGGCGACGCCGCCGCGATGATCCTTTGATCTGACTCTGTGGGCATTCGGCTGTGAAGTTGCTGTAACAGAGAAGGAATACCACCATTGTGGTTCACAGTGGTTGGGGGGGTGCAGATCCATGAATTGGTCAACAAATTTGGATATCTTATTGTTGGAAATCGACAGTGGATTTGTTTTCTAGATAGCGTAGTGCATGTGAGAACTACACCAGGTAAGTGTAGATTTTGGAATACTAGTTTCACAATGGATTTATTATTGGTATGATGAAATGTGATAAATTGTTCAGATTGGATGTTGCTAAGTGGGTCAAGAAGCAGTATAGAGAAAGCTCAATTGGTAAGTTTCAATTTGGATTTAGCTAATTGTATCATATAAGAGTTATCTATATGATTGATTGATTGGGTGAATCTATGATAGCCTAGACTTAATATGGGTATTATGGAATGTGGGATTTGATTTGCAGTGTGTTTAAAACTGGTATAGTTGTATAGTTGCAATTAGAGGAAGAGGATGATCTGAGTTATGTTTTACCTTAATTCGATCATTAGATATGTGATGATACTTAATTGTATCCTATTGCTACAGGATGTTGATGTTGATGGATACATGAACGTGGAGATGGATAGCACGGATTAGTTCGAGCTTCGTATCGTGGGTAATATCTACAGTCGGTAGTTTTGATCAAATTCCTGTGCATGATCTTGGATATATGCTTATACCTGTTTACCTTAAATCCACTCATGTTTAATCATATGCTTGTACTGCCTTGACCTTTGAGATATAAACTCTGGTATTTCATTGATTATCTAGCTCGGATAGGAACTATAAACCCTATTATGTATTAGCTGATAGATGTTCAGTAAGTACATGTGATTAGGGTTATCCTTGTGACTTCAGATTGGTTTACTGTATTACACCACTAGGGTTAGGTGATGGTTTGGATTATGGAGTCGTGTGTTATATCATATCCGTATTATGGGTGGATTTATTTTGGATGTTTTTTTGTGTGCATAGATAATGGTATGGTTGCCCGTATGTGACCAGGGACTAGAAGTCCTAGTGTGATGGTATATCCATTAGGGATTGTATGCCTGTGTATGGTTATATGGATGGTCGATTGTATATCGCTACTGACTAGAAGTCTTAGCATGGTTGACTGTCCGATGAGTATGACTCTTTATGCGATAGAGGGAGAGTCTTATGGATTGTAGTCCTTGCATAGTTGACTTTTAGTTGACCAGGACTCCCCGTGGGATAGGGAGTATCGCGAGGATACATGTATGGAGCTATGCATCATCACATTGCATGCATGCTGTTGACTGGGTCTCCCTTGTGGATTGAGACAAGTCGTCAGTCATCCTGCCTCCCCGGCCACTCGGGGTAGTGGTAGCAGGGTTGAGGGCAGAGCATTGGATGTGCCGCGCTCGGCCACTATGGATGGTGGTAGCTGGAGATGCGCACCTGGCCACTGTGCAGAGTGGTGTTAGCACTCGCCCACTATAGACGGTGGTTGTGTGAGGTGCAGTTGTCCTGTGTGCGGCGTTTGTCTACTCATGGGTAGGGACAGCGTGGCTTGCGAGGGCCCCTAGGAGTAGTTAGCTTTTTACGCTTATACGCTACTCAGTCATACTACCCAACTCGGCCACTCGAGAGTGGTGGCAGCTGGAGTCGGGCTAGTTGTCATTTGTCGTGCCACCCTGGCCACTCTGGGGTCGTGGTTGGACGGGTCCGCAGACAGTGACCATGCATATGCATTGCTGATATATATATGTATGCATGTATTTGATATATGTTTTACATATGCCTGTGAGATGCTGCATTTGATTGAGCTATGATTGCTGCATATGGTTGTTCATCATGATACATGTCATCTGCATTTTATTTATCTATATGTTGAGCATGATACATCGTTGATTGATATTATATGCATTTGATTAGCATCATGTCATTGTGTGGTATGGACCGAGTTATTATACAGGTGATCATATACTGTTCATATGTCTGAGTATTGGTCAGGTATGGGATTGACCTGGTACGTTATATGGTTATATTATAGTATACCTGTTCAGGATGATCTATCATATGGAGGACAGACCGTCAGGTACGTACATTACTTTATGTCAGTTGATCAGTTCAGTTTATGCTATGAGTAGGACATATCTGTGGTTATTGATTACTATGCTTAGGACTGTATGTCTATTGGACTCATGCTGTATACCTGTAGATCTTCACATGTATACTTGTAGATCTATCCTTATATGTTGTTCATGCACTTCTATATATTACCCCTGAGTTTATACTCACCACCTTCGACTCGGGCTTCCGCCGTATAATGTAGAAGACTCTTTGGACGTTCGGAGCTCCGCCAGCTGATCCCATCTCACACCGGACGAATGGACATGTTTTCCGTATTGTTGTATTTCTACGGATTGTCGTTTTATGGTTTTAACATGTATTATTTCCGTATCTGTGATATACGGACGCGTGTTGTATGTATTTGACTTTCGATGTGACTTCTATTATGTTTCTTGTTGTGTCAAGTCACTCCGGAGTGCACAGTTGGGTCATTATGTATTGTTTTATCTGTTGTATTGTTTCCGCTGTGTTTATTATGTTTGATATGATGATATCTGCGTATATCATATTGTTGTTGTGGGCCTACGGGCCTTGTATTAACCCGATATGTTGCCACGTACAGGGGAGATGCCGTCCGTTTGCTTTTCGGCACGGCATACTCTCGGGGCGTGACAATTTTATTGGTATCAGAGCCCTAGGTTGCGAAGTCCATTTTCGGATTTTATTCGTTCGGACATCGAGTTTTGCTTTACTCGGTTTTGATTTTGTGAGTTCTGGGATCTGGCTGTTGCGGACATCTCCGAGCTACAAGGTTTAAGGTATGTTAACTGTTATTACATATCCTTCTGTTGGCTATGCATTTAGTTGCTTATAACATAGATAACTTGTAGGGTATTGGTTAGTATTCGTAACTGTGGTTTGTGTTGGCCACGGGAACGACATGTTGAGGTTATTAGATATGTACCTGCTATCGAAAAGGTAATTACCTTTGAGAGCCGAATCGACAGAAGTCGAGCGGATTAGGTAGTCACATCTATTGTGGAGATTAAGGATTTGGTCCTAAGATTTTACTAATTATGTTAGTCGGATCATTACCCATGGGGTAATGGACAAGAGTATACTATTCTTGATCACGCGATAGTAGAGGATTATTTTGGTGATATTCATAGGGATTTTAATCCCTGAATTGGTCATTCTAGGTTGTATAACATTGGAAGTACTTTTGGAGTACTTGACTCGGGTTATACGAAGATAGTAGTATTAGTTGAATACCATTATCTGGATTTAGCCGGTACTTGGTGTAAGATATAGGAAATAACTTACGGGAAATAACGTATCACTTAGTCACAGTTCAGTGATGTTGTGAGATAGTATTTTCCCACGTCATCTTCCTTGACTCCTTGTCAGGGAATTCTTGGGCTTTAGGTCGAGTGATCGTTTGGTAATGGAAGTACTATGCAGAGTCGTTAGACTTGCGAAAGTTACGACCAGTTAATAGCCCAAGAATGTGATTGGGTTGGTTTTGGCCACCCACGGATTATCGGTTGACATCTTGATCAGGATGTTTGGATCTCCTACTAGATCCTACCGGAAGTCATTAGACCGAGTCATTTGTATAGAAATGACTCCGTAGCAAATATATTAAGAGTTAAAGATTTGATAAGCAGATATTGCAAGTCAAATTATTGGAATCAGAAGTCTCCGGATGTTGGATAAAAGGAGCAAGATTAAAGTAATGAGTCACGAGTGACTATTGGAGAGTTTTCCGATCATAGAAGACCGATTGCAGATTGTCAGCAGCTTCTCATGTTTATCAGTGAACTCAAAGGAAAGACTCCGAAGGGAGATTATGTGTGTGCAGTGCGGGTTACGACGAGACGCAGAGTCAGATTATCCGATGGACCATTGTATTTGTTTCTACTATAAGCAGCCGGTATCTACGAGAAGAGTACGTATTTTGAAGACTCAGTTGAAGACTATGGATGATGCTTTCGAGCGGACGATCCACAACCTCGAAAGTTGAGATTATTACAGAAGATTAGGTTATCACATCAGCAGCGATCTACTACCCCAGATATAGTTGGAGTGCTTTGATACTTTCATCCGGAAGAAGTAAGTTACTCAGCAGTATCAGCCGAAGACATCTCCAAAGATTCAGACATTCAGACAACAACTGTTACCTTTCCAGACGACGACAACTGTTACTTTCCCAGACTTGGTTATGCTTTATTCAGAGGAGAGATTTTACGATGATGGTCGTATCTACGCAGTATTCTCCAGTTGCAGCTATACCTTTCACAGAGTCGGAGCGTGTATGATGTTGACAGTTCTTCAGTATTTTTCAACCGGATGTGTACCTTTGCTAGTACAACAGTGTTTACCATCTCCATTGCGGTTGTTTCAGTTTGTATCTCAGTTCAGCAGTTGACTTCAGTTCTCCATGATAGTTTTTGCATCTACATGAGCTCAGCCGTCCAGAACAGATGTTGGACAAGTTTACATAATTACTCGAGAAGAAGTATAGAAGACCGAAGGATCGGTCCTTCGGGGTATTATTTTAGGTTATACTATTTGCGGATATATCGAGAGATACTGGTAGTTTACAGGTATCTTTATCTTGAACGTTCTTATATAGGATTAGAAGGATTCCTATATATCGACTTGTGGGTTGGTGGTGTCTCTATCGTCAGGTGAGAGGTTGATCAACAACCAAGAAGGCAAGGGATACCCTTAGCCTTTGCTAGACATACCTCCACTATAGATATATCCTTACGGATAGTTGGATTGTTGGAGCGTTGGTATACTAGGACTCTCGGATGTACGTATAATCTGAGAGTATTCGGATATAGTTTCAGATGAACTCCCGGGCTTGCCACTGCATGGGCAAGTAGGAATATGTGATTGGAGGGTGATTTCGGAAATAGTTCCGATATTGAGACCTCATACCGGGAGATGATTTTACGGGTATTAGTATTGCTAAACACTATGGGAGATTTATCTTTCCTAGTATTTCTTCTTGAGAAGACTCGTAACTCTTTGTTGAAAGAGAGACAGATCTTTGAGGTTATGCATCGATTATCGATGATTTGAATGCAGTAGTTGAGAATGAGTATTCTTCGTTGTGGATAGAGGAATTGTTAGATCAGCTAAATGACACCTGTGTATATCCTAGGGTTGGCCTACGACTGGAGGTTTGATATTGTAGTGACTTAGTGTCATACAATTATCATTGTCGGTGTGATGATTAAGCTATCTGTAGCTTAGAGTAAAAGGATGCAGGTGTATGGAAGACGACATTTCATACTTAGTATGAATTTTGCGAGTTGTTGATAATGTCGTTAGACTTATCGATGATTTAGTCGTTCATGGATTTGAGGAATCAAGTACTCTTGGAGTATTTGAGATCGATTGTCATCATATCTGGAGGATATATTTATGGATATATTCCCAATCTTGAAGGAAGTTGTGGTTTCTTTAGATTGATTTGGTATTTACCATAGATGAGAATAGCATGTTCTAACGATACTATATCGTCGACTTGTTGGACCAAGAAGGTGGTGGGAATCACCTGGTCGGAAGTGTGTGAAGCTAGGTTTCAGGGCCTAGAAGGTGACTGACTTTCGCGTCAGTGTTAGTTAATCCGTCCGATATGGATGGAAGGGTATTGTACGCAGGGGCATCATTTCAGGGATTGGAGCGATTCCGATGCAGTTAAATGAGACATATATTATGTGTATGCTAGTTGAGAAACTAGCGAGATTAGTCATTATAGTCTTCCAGTTACTTTCAGTTCTGGGTGATATAATGAATTTTGAAACAGTAGATTGGTCTCTCTTATGAGAAAGTAATTCTCTGTTTCCGAGGAGAATAGTGGGTTATAGAGTTGTATTTCGATTTATGAAGAGTTGTTCGGAAGACTCTTCATTCGAGAATGATGATTTATTCGGAGTGTATCCGAAAATAGTGAGTATTGAGACGTTAGGTTGGTGGAACGATATGGGACACGGTTGATTTCGTAGTTTGATGTTGGGTATGCCAACAAGCAAAAGTGGAATATTGTGGTCGGTAGGGTTATGTACCGTGATGAAGTGGGAGCCTAGTACGTTAGACTGTGTTGGAAGATTATCTAGAATTCGGAAAGGACTTGATAGGATTTGGGTAGTCGATGATCGATTAGCTAGGTCCGCTCATTTTCTTCCGAGCCGTAAGATGGATTCCGTTGGATCGTTTGACGGAATGATATCCATGGAGTATCCTTGAGTATCATTTTTGATAGTGATTCATGATTCACATTACGATTCTAGCAAAGTCTTTCACAAGTCATGGGTATAGAGCTCCACTCGGGTACGATTATCTATCTTTTGATAGATGATCAATAGGAAGGTGTTATTTAGACTTTGAAAGGGTGATTGAGAGCGTATATATAGGAGCTGGGATTTAATATTCGAGCTCGACTTACTTAGTCATTTGAGGTGTGACTTTTCTCCGGATACTTGAGAGGGTTATTTTGTCATATCATACAAGTATATAAGTCGGAAATTTGGGGACCAAATTTTTATAAGTGGGGGAGAATGTAAAATACGAAAAAAAAAAAAATTTATATGGATTAAACCCTTTAATTAATTGGGTTTAATTAGTAGACTAATTGGTTTAATTAGCTAAATGGGCTAATGGGGTTAATTATCTTATTGGGCTGAAATTGGGCCTGATTTGAAATTGGGCTTGGGCTGAAACTGGGCTTGGGCTGAAATCGGGCTTAAATTGGAATTGGGCTTGGACTGAACTCGGATTAGACTTGGACTTGGGTCAAGGGATTAAACCGGTGAAATAACAAACAGATTTGGGCTTAAAGTTGGGTTAGCGGATCGTTGAACGACATTTAAAAAGCGGCCGAACGCCGATCGTCCCATCTTCATCGCGACTCATTCCTCGCTCGCCGCCAACCTCCGCTCGTCGCGTCGGCCCGGCAGGCAGCTCGACGGCGCCATCCCTGGGCTGATCTCCGATCGAGGAACAAGGGGTTTCTTGCTTGGGGATCTCGACGATTCTGTCAGCGAACCGGTGAGGTTGTCGCCGCAGCAATATGCTGCCAATTCAGGTACTGCGGCTAGGGTTCGATTTCAATCGCGATTCCCACTTCTTCCTCGCTTCTCGTCTCTTTCGACCCGCAGCTGCTGCCGGCGATTTCTTCTCCTCGGTGCTCCATCGTCGACGCCTCTCCCTCCTGACCTCGACGGCAGTGAGTTGTGCCAGCCATCGAGTTGTTCGGTGCATGGGGCGATCACCGCGACCACCGAGTTGTTTGGGCGCATAGGGGCGATCACCGCGACCATCGAGCCAGCTCCGCATTCTGTCGGATGGTTATCTTCTCTGCTGGATCATCACGGAGCAACCGGTGGATGTCGCCGGTATGAGGCATTTACGATCGGCGACGTCACTGCCCGGATGATCCTTTGATCGACTCGGGCATTGAATGAAGTTCTTTATGTGAGAGAAGGAATACCACCATTGTGGTTCGCGGTTGGTTGAAGTGCGAGATCCATGAATTGGTCAACAAATTTGGATATCTTATTGTTGGAAATCGACAGTGGATTTGTTTTCTAGATAGCATAGTGCATGTGAGAACTACACCAGGTAAGTGTAGATTTTGGAATACTAGTTTCACAATGGATTTATTATTGGTATGATGAAATGTGATAAATTGTTCAGATTGGATGTTGCTAAGTGGGTCAAGAAGCGATAGAAAGCTCAATTCGGTAAGTTTCAATTTGGATTTAGCTAATTGTATCATATAAGAGTTATCTATATGATTGATTGATTTGAATCTATGATAACTCTAGACTTAATATGGGTATTATGGAATGTGGATTTGATTTGCTGTGTTTAAATCGGTATAGTTGTATAGTTGCAATTAGAGGAAGAGGATGATCTGAGTTATGTTTTACCTTAATTCGATCATTAGATATGTGATGATACTTAATTGTATCCTATTGCTATAGGACGTTGATGTTGATAGATACATGAACGTGGAGATGGATAGCACGGATTAGTTCGAGCTTCGTATCAGGTGGGTAATATCTACCTGGTCCGGTAGTTTTTGATCAAATTCCTGTGCATGATCTTGGATATATGCTTATACCTGTTTACCTTAAATCCACTCATGTTTAATCATATGCTTGTTCTGCCTTGACCTTTGAGATATAAACTCTGGTATTTCATTGATTATCTAGCTCGGATAGGAACTATAAACCCTATTATGTATTAGCTGATAGATGTTCAGTAAGTACATGTGATTAGGGTTATCCTTGTGACTTCAGATTGGTTTACTGTATTACACCACTAGGGTTAGGTGATGGTTTGGATTATGGAGTCGTTTGTTATATCATATCCGTATTAGGGGTGCATTTATGATGGATCTAGTTGTCTGTGCATAGATAATGGTATGGTTGCCCGTATGTGACCAGGGACTAGAAGTCCTAGTGTGATGGTATATCCATTAGGGATTGTATGCCTGTGTATGGTTATATGGATGGTCGATTGTATATCGCTACTGACTAGAAGTCTTAGCATGGTTGACTGTCCGATGAGTATGACTCTTTATGCGATAGAGGGAGAGTCTTATGGATTGTAGTCCTTGCATAGTTGACTTTTAGTTGACCAGGACTCCCCGTGGGATAGGGAGTGTCGCGAGGATACATGTATGGAGCTATGCATCATCACATTGCATGCATGCTGTTGACTGGGTCTCCCTTGTGGATTGAGACAAGTCGTCAGTCATCCTGCCTCCCCGGCCACTCGGGGTAGTGGTAGCAGGGTTGAGGGCAGAGCATTGGATGTGCGTGCCGTTCTCGCCCACTATGGATGGTGGTAGCTGGAGATGCGCACCTGGCCACTGTGCAGAGTGGTGTTAGCACTCGCCCACTATAGACGGTGGTTGTGTGAGGTGCAGTTGTCCTGTGTGCGGCGTTTGTCTACTCATGGGTAGGGACAGCGTGGCTTGCAGCAGGGGCCCCTAGGAGTAGTTAGCTTTTTACGCTTATACGCTACTCAGTCATACTACCCAACTCGGCCACTCGAGAGTGGTGGCAGCTGGAGTCGGGCTAGTTGTCATTTGTCGTGCCACCCTGGCCACTCTGGGGTCGTGGTTGGACGGGTCCGCAGACAGTGACCATGCATATGCATTGCTGATATATATATGTATGCATGTATTTGATATATGTTTTACATATGCCTGTGAGATGCTGCATTTGATTGAGCTATGATTGCTGCATATGGTTGTTCATCATGATACATGTCATCTGCATTTTATTTACTGCTATATGTTGAGCATGATACATGCGTTGATTCAGACTGTTATATGCATTTGATTAGCATCATGTCATTGTGTGGTACGGACCGAGTTATTATACAGGTGATCATATACTGTTCATATGTCTGAGTATTGGTCAGGTATGGGATTGACCTGGTACGTTATATGGTTATATTATAGTATACCTGTTCAGGATGATCTATCATATGGAGGACAGACCGTCAGGTACGTACATTACTTTATGTCAGTTGATCAGTTCAGTTTATGCTATGAGTAGGACATATCTGTGGTTATTGATTACTATGCTTAGGATGTATGTCTATTGGACTCATCTTTGTATATACCGTGAGATCTTCACATGTATACTTGTAGATCTATCCTTATATGTTGTTCATGCACTTCTATATATTACCCCGAGTTTATACTCACCACCTGGACCACAGGCTTCTGCAGGATAGCAGTAGAAGACTCTTTGGACGTTCGGAGCTCCGCCAGCTGATCCCATCTCACACCGGACGAATGGACATGTTTTCCGTATTGTTGTATTTCTACGGATTGTCGTTTTATGGTTTTAACATGTATTATTTCCGTATCTGTGATATACGGACGTGTTGTATGTATTTGACTTTCGATGTGACTTCTATTATGTTTCTTGTTGTGTCAAGTCACTCCGGAGTGCACAGTTGGGTCATTATGTATTGTTTTATCATTGTATTGTTTCATTGTGTTTATTATGTTTGATATGATGATATCTCATATAGATATCATATTGTTGTTGTGGGCCTACGGGCCTTGTATTAACCCGATATGTTGCCACGTACAGGGGAGATGCCGTCCGTTTGCTTTTCGGCACGGCATACTCTCGGGGCGTGACAATTACAAAAAGATTCTTGATAAAATGAGTGTTGGTTGAAATTAAAAATGTCGCTTTAGATTTTTAGTAGAGAAATCTCATTTCAGTAGCAGAATCACTAAAAAATCCACAAGTAAATTATCAAGCTCAAAAGGAATTTAAAGCACACAGATCTGAAGCATATATTTTAAACACATTGACAAGGGCATATATTTTGATCTTTACGCCAACAAATATAATTCATTGTATCCACAACGAATTTGCATCGACAACATTAAAATTGATTGCAATTGAACAGAAATAAACAAATAGCACCAGATATATGAAATGTTACGTACTTGATAAAAAATTAGCTAAACAATCGATAAGCCAAGAATCGATAAGGACTAAAGTGTTAAGTCATTACTCAGCATAATGAAAAATAATAATAAGCATAAAAAAATCACTGGAAAGAAAATTTGAAGTCATCAAATATTATAATTGACTACTGTTATTACAATGATAATTAACTAGAAAAATGCATAAACTAGAAAAAAAAATTCATTATAAATCAGCATCAATTTCCACTCCTGCAACATCATCACGAACCCAAACCACTTCTTCATGTTCATTGTAGTCTTCAAAATTATAAATATAACTTTGAAGATATGTATCAACATCTGCCATAGGTTGCATTTGATACTTTGCTCGTGCATCAGTGGTGATAATGACATGCCAATCACAATCAATTGGATCTTCCACATAAAATACTTGCACAGCCTGAGATGCTAAAATATAAGGCTCATTATGACGTCTAACATTTTTAAAATTGGCTAACACAAAACCATCCTCATCCAATTTTAGTCGTTTACCTTTGGAGACCCATTCACATTCAAATAAAACAACTTTTCGACCTCCTCCATAGTCTAACTCAATGATATTTTGTAAAATCCCATAATAATCAAGTTCACTTAATATTGGATTATGATCTCTTATACTTGAATAACTTGAAGTAGTTGCCCTAACAGTTACACCACAATTTTGAGTTTTTCTCTTACGTTCCACTTCCTTTGTATGAAACCTAAATCCATTTGAAACAAATTTTTCATATCGTATCCCAATGACATTCGGGCCTCTGGCAATTGATCTCAAATCATCTGACACTGGATCATCTGCTGAAAGATTTGTACCTTCAATCTATCACACAATAAGTACTTCATCAATTATATTTGAAAATAATTGTAACATATAGTTTTAATAACTATTATAACATAGCTTACATGATTAGCAAACCATGAGGCAAAAGTTTCACTATGTAAACGCTCAATTTGGTGTGGTGGAAGACGAGAATGGCTACAATTCACAATTCTTCGGTGTTCACTGCAAAAAGAATAATAATTTTGTAAATAATGATGATATAGTTATACATTTAAACACATTATTTGTATTACCACTTACTCTATATAAGATTGGATGTGATGACAATTGAACAACACATATTGATGTGCCTTCTTTAATATCTCAATATCAAACTTAGTTGCAATGGCTTTTCCAAGTGCATAACCAGAGAAGTTAAACACATCTAATGCAAATATTGAGTCAATATTTCTATCATCATTTCTTGATGATTGATTAAATCTTGTCTCTACATAATCTGCTAAATATAAAGAGCAGAATGTCAAACATTCCTCAGCTAAATACCCTTCAGCAATAGATCCTTCTGGTCTACTTCTATTTCGAACATAAGATTTCAATGTTCCTGTACCTTATGTCAAAACACGATAATTTGTATTATTTATCAAAAAAATTATTAAAGAAAACATCAATAAGATTTATATATTACCTTTCAATTGGATACATCCAACGATAGTGAACTGGCCCAGCAAGTTGTACTTCAGTTGCCAAATGAACAGTTAGATGAACCATTATGTCAAAAAATGATGGAGGAAAAATCTTTTCCAATTCACATAGAATCACTGCAATATCTCTCTTCAAACGAACCAAATCCGTAGGAGAAATTACTTTACAACATAACTCTCGAAAATATCCACTTAATCTATTCAAAGGAATCCGAACAGATTTAGATAAAGTTCTTCGTAGTGCTACCGGTAACAATTGCTCCATCAAAATGTGATTGTCATGACTTTTTAGACCACTTAATTTAGTCGGCTTTATTTGAACACATCGTGATATGTTGGATGCATAGCCATCTGGAACTTTAATTTTTTTTAAAACCTTGCAAAAAATACCCTTCTCTTTTTTCCCCATTGAAAAAGATGCTGGAGGTAAATAAACTTTATTTGGTCCTTTCTCAATAGGATGAAGTGATGATCTTATTCCCATTTCTTGCAAATCAAGTCGTGATTTGAGATTATCTTTCGATTTTCCTTCCATGTTCATCAATGTCCCACAAATAGATTCACAAACATTCTTTTCAATATGCATAAGATCAAGATTGTGGCGTATCACATTATCTTTCCAATATGGTAAATCAAAGAAAATACTAAATTTTTTCCAATTGAATGGCAGTACTGAATTGTCATTACTTGTTTTCCCAAATGTAATTTTAAAATTTTTCAACTCATCTATCACCATGTCTCCTGATAATATAGGTGGTGGTCTTCCATACTCTTCTGTGCCATCAAAAAATTGAGCATTTTTTCGAAATGCATGATCACTATTTAAAAATTTTCGATGACCCATATAGCAATATTTTCCACCATGTTTTAACCATTGTGAATGTGTAAATTTATGACACACTGGGCATGCAAGTTTGCCTTTAGTACTCCATCCTGATAAGGTTGCATATCCAGGGAAATCACTGATTGTCCATAGTAATGCAGCATGTAATTGAAAATTCTCTTTAGTTGATGCATCATATGTTTGAACTCCTATCTCCCATAAATCCTTCAAATCTGCAATAAGAGGTTGCAAGTAGATGTCGATGTTATTTCCCGGAGCAGATGGGCCAGGTATCAATAGTGATAACATAAAGTATGGTTGCTTCATACACATCCATGGCGGAAGATTATATGGCATTAAAATAACCGGCCACGTACTATGTGCCACACTCATATTTTTGAATGGATTAAATCCATCTGATGCTAAACCAAGTCTTATGTTCCTAGGATCCTTTGCAAATTCTGGATGCTTATGGTCAAAAGTTTGCCAAGCTGGGGAGTCAGCTGGATGTCGCATGTAACCATCCTTTGTGCGGGATTCAGAATGCCATCTTAAATGGGATGCTGTTTTGGATGACATGAACAAACGTTGTAATCTAGGCTTTATTGGAAAATACCATAAAACCTTACGTGCGATTTTTCTCTTCTCACCAGTAGGATCATTTTCAGATGTTTCCCATCTAAGCTCATTACATATTTTGCATTGAATTCTATCTTTATCCAACCTCCAAAATAAAGTGCAATCATTAGGGCAAGCATCAATCTTTTCGTAACCAAGTCCTAATTGCTTCATCAATTTTTCTGCTTCATAGTATGACTTAGGCAAATCATCCATTGCATTTGGAAATGCTTCTCTCAACAAATTTAAAAGCATATCAAAAATCTTATTTGTCATTTTGCCTAGACACTTTAAGTGAAGCAAACGAATAATAAATGCAAGTTTTGAGAATTTCTTGCAACCTGGATATAATTCTTTTTGTGAATCATCAATTAATTTATAGAATTTATCAGCCTCTTCAGTTGGAATCTCCTTATCATTTTCAAATTCTGATATTCTAATTCTGCTATCATTATGATCTGGGATCCCAAATGCCTCATAAACTAAACCTTGCATATCATCTGCATCCTTTTGCGATGTAACAAAAGCAGAGTTTGTTGATGCACTATATGTTATCTCTCCATGAGCTACCCAATGAGTATAACCTTTGATAAATCCATCAACCGTCAAATGATCATAAGCAACCTCTCTTGAAACAAATATACCAATCTTACACCGTACACAAGGGCATAAAATCATTCCATTTATGTTTGAATTAGAAAATGCAAACTGTAAGAAACTCTCAACTCCATTTCGATACTCCTCAGATTGTCTCGGTAAAAACATCCAACTCTTATCCATAATGATTCTACAAAAAATACTTATTAAAATAAGTTTAACATTATGATAAATTGATAAATTTCAAAATGCATGTATACTAAATTTAACACTCACAATATAGTCTAAATTACAATTTACAATATGAATGTTTAGATATTAACCATTTAGTATGAGATAAGCCTTAATAGAGTTGCTTAGTTGTATACATCACATAGTCTAGATTATTTCTGCCAAGTCTGGTACTTTTCTTATGATCCTGATAGAGCATAAGGCACCTAGAAAAAGAAAAAAATGCAAGTCTACCACAATGGAATGATCTTTATGAAAGTAGAAGAAAACATAAAGAAGATTATTATATTAATATAAAGCAAAGTTTTTACACCAGAAATAACAAAGACATACCCAAAAAGGTAACTATTGCAAAAAAACAAAAGTTTCAATGCAAGAATGATGTACTACAACAAAAGGGAAAAGATAAAGATCATGTTAAAACAAATTGCAATCAATGTAATCTAATCTTTATAATTTTCTGTTTTGAGTGTTTATGGCAGAAAAGAGACATAATCTACTTCGTGATTGTCGTACTTATGCCTAATTCAAAATATAATTCAATTTAACTTCACTCTTAAGTTTGAATGATCTGTTTGACTTGACTCATCAATCATATTCATAAGTATTTGAATAACCAGGAATTTCACTTTGGTACGGACATTAGTGCTATGATATGAAGTAATGAGATAGTTCAAATTACAAATAAGCTAAGGAAATTAGAGCAACATATCACAAGTTTACCATATATTTTAGAAAAAAAAAGAAATGTTATAAGCTTAAAGATGTGCTGATGTAAAAAGACCAAAAGTACTGATACTTAAAGATGTTCTAAAAAAAACCCTCTTGTGATATCCTAAATTTATATGCAACATTCTAAGAAAAAAACATGCTTTGACAAGCAATATCATACATGTAGGTGGACATAGCAAAAACAACGAGCTACATGATCATCAAGCACATTTAATGAGAAAGGAGAATGATGCAACCAGGTTGTATTAATAATACATAAAGGCATCAATTTTTTTATGATGTAACAGTGTGCCATTAGAACCAATAACAAGAAAAGGAGAATGATGCTTGGATCAATCATGAAGAACCTAGCTCCCTTGTACTATTCATGGAGATTGTTCCTCAAACGAGGCATGAAAATTAAATACCTAATGAGAAGCATTAGGCAAGCGTGGCATCCTATGTGTATGTTTCTAGGAAAACCCCAAGAAATAAATTCCAATTTCCACACTTAAATTACTAACATAGTTAGAAGAACATAGAAGTACCAATTATTCTTTTTATTTAGTATAGAAGCAAGAAACCTAATACAATAACAATAAGAATTAATGATAAAAATTGAAGTGATCAAATGAGGTATTTGTCATCAATTCACAAGTAATCAGTTTTGCTTAATAAACCCAATGCTTTCCAATTTGAGTAAATCTATTAATTCATTTCTTTAAACACACCAAAATAGAAATTGACATGAAAGACAAACAAGGACATGTTTGACCTTTTTCTTTTGCATAGTTAATAAAAAGCATCCACATTTACAATGTATTCAAGCATTATAAACTAATTTGTAATTTTTAACAATCAAGTTTGGACATGATAAAACTAAGTCTCATCCTCATCCAAGGTTCAATATCCAATAAATCCTAAAATCAATTAGGATCCTTGAAGTGGGTGCTTACTGTGTATGTATATGATACCCTTGAAGTGGGTGCTTTAGTAAGCTATCAATGCACCACTTACATAGCTAAGGTAGAAGTATCAAGGTGTTCAAGTAGAATCCTTCGATAAATTGTCTTTTAAATCATAAATAACAATTAACACAAATGTCATTGTAATACTAGGTAAATTTGGAACACCCTGTGTATCCACATCTATAGAATATGAGCATGATCAACTAATGCCTGAATCAGTCCTAGATAGTAGTAAGATCAAGGACCCTATGTCATCAATCTAAACCCTAGCTCTGTGTTTCCTACACCAGAGACAATGTGGGAAAGAAAAAAAATAACAAAGGAAAGATCATCAAAAAAAAATCTACGAAGAAAACACGCAATCGTTAAAATGCTGCAACAAATCGACGCATAGGCGAAATACAGAGGAGAGAAGAGGGGCACCGACGTTGAGAAGATGGAAGTCGGCTGTAGTGTCGACGGTGGTGGTGCCGCCGCCAAGAAAAAATTTTGTTGTCGCCGCGCCGATGACTCGTGGAAGAAGTTCGCCAGCAGCTAGCGCGAGGAAGATTTGGCTAAAAGTTACGGCAGGAGAAAAAAACCTAAACACACCATGTTAATATATTTATTATATATAATGACATTTAGTAAAATGTCATTAGAAATTGTTTAATTTGACATGGTTTTTAAAATTATTGTCTTTTTTAATAAATGTCATGATAAACTTTATATAACTACACTATATATTAAGTGTCATTAAGAAAATGTCATAATAGACCATTATTCTTGTAGTGACACCAGTCAATTGACCCATGGTCCCAGTCGATTGAGACACCTCAAACATGAGGTTTTAACCCAAGTATGATGCCCCCATACTTGCTAGATCACCCTTAGCCTAGACCTAAGCCTTCTAGCCACCTCCGTCAGCCTCACACCTATCGGATCCCTCTAAGTCATCCATGACTTGTTCATCCATACGCTAGCCTTCAGGTGCTTCCATCAGCTATGTCATGCTAAGTTGATCTATACTGCCAAGGCATATAGGACTTACGCTGCCAAAACTCCCACTTAGACTTTATGTCGCCAACCATTGGACTTATGCTGCCAAGACTCCCGCTTGGACTTTACGTCGCCAAGACTCCTCTTGGACTTTCCAAATGCCAAGACTCAAGCTTGGACTTTCCCTTGCCAACCCATGTTGGACTTCCCATGCCAAGACCCATGCTTGGACTTTCCTTTGCCAACCCACATTGGACTTTCCCTTGCCAAGACCCATGCTTGGAATTTACATGCCAAGTACTCTAGACTCGGACTTTTCCCATGACAATGGTCAAACCATCGTCAAACATCAAAAACTAACCTGCGTCGATTGCACTAATCTGTTGAATCGATTTGAGTGTTAGAGGGGGGGGGGTTGGTTGAAATTATTAGTCCTAGATCATCTCACCCATTTCTACATGATCAAACACGTTATCCTTATGTGTTCTTGTGAGATGACTTCAATTTTACTTGATTAATTTTAATGAATTGAGAATAGTCAACCTTGGGTTAGATTTGGATTTAACCCTAAGCTCACCAAGTTATCTTTTCAAGAAATTGGCTTCCAGGTCGTGGCAAGGCACAGAGGCCTTCTTTGATCGGAACAATGACCACTTCCTTAGACAAAGCCAAATTCGAGAAATTAATAACTTGATTCACCTAAGATCACTTCCTGGTCTAACTAGTTAAGGATATGGTGAGGTAGCTTTAGCTAGTTCCACTTAGTCGAGTGCACTGAGCTAGATACGCCTTATTTAACTCGGACACACAAGACTTCGCTTTCCTAATGTACTATCATCTAGCCGCGTCTTAGTACTATGTTGTCAAGTATTGACTAGTTATTGGTCCTATCTAACCATTCTAAAAGAAATAATAAAAAAAAATTAAGCATGCAAAGCCTAATTGATAGCGCAAACAAATTTTGTACTAGCTCCCCCTAGACCATTGAATCTGTTCGGTCTTTCCACATAGTGGATTTAGTCCATAGGAACCCAGTACTTGTTAGATCCTAATTGAGAAATCAAAATGGTCCTAGGGACCCATGCTTGGACATGTTTTTTATTTCTACTTACAATTGACATATATGACTTATTAGTCGTATTTGAGCAAAACCCAAGCCTGGCCTTGTTGTACACGGCCCTTTGTGATCCAAGTAAAAGGTCAAGTCCCTTGGATCCCAAAGTGAACTTTTCAAATGTATGTCTAAGATCTTCGACTTGACTTTTCAAAAATGAGTTCTCAACTTCGAGCTTTTCAACTCGAGTTGAGTCCTCCTCTTGAACTTGACTAGTCGAAGAGGTTAGGGAGACCTTGTGTTTAAGGAGTTTAACCTTTTCAACTAAGGTCTCGACCTTGGAATCGGACTTAGCTAACTTTCTATTTAAGAACGTAATTGCATTGTATAAAGTGCTAAGTAAAGATTGACTTACCTTAAGTGACTCTTTTGAACCGGATGCGTATCCATGACTTGTCTTGAATAGTGACTCATCATCGGACTCAGACTCGGACTCGGACTCTTCCTCGAGTTCAGAGTCATGTTCAGGCTCGGTCAACTTGGCCATGAAGACGAGATCATCATTCTCTTCCTCCGATGATTCTTCCCAAGTTAAGCGCTTTCTTGGGTGCTTTGCCTTTTAGTTTCGGACACTCCGACTTGATGTGCCCGAACCTGTTACATTCAAAACATCTCAAATTTGAATTAGACTTAGACTTAGTTTTACCTTGGTTGACGGGTCATTTCCGGCTCTTGATCATCTTTCGAACTAGATTTACTAGTTCGATTTTCATTTCGGGATTTACCTCTGACTTGTACTTGTACTCATGATCACCCTCTTCCTTGGGGGGTGATTTGTTCGCGGTCTTCTTCTTGGAACCTGCAATTAAAGCAATATCTTTCTCGGTCTGGATCACATTAGTTTGCTCATGAAGTTCAAACTCAGAAAATAACTCGTCTAATCTAAGTTTAGAAAGATCCTTAGAAACCTTGTAGGCATCGACCATGATGCCCACAAGGTGGTCCTAGGAAAAGAGTTTAAAGTGTACCTTATAAAGTCTTGATTCTCGACCTTTTATCCGATGGCATGCAAGCTATTGACGATATCTTGAATACGGGCGTGTAGTTGTGTCGCCATCTCACGTTCTTGCATTTTTAAGTTATACAATTTATTGAAAAACAAATAACGCTTACATACCTTAGCGTCGTCGGTTCCTTCATGTAACTCAACGAGTTTAGTCCATAAATCTTTAGCGCTAATGAAGGGGCCCACACGGTTTAGCTTCTCTTTTGATAAGCCACATCGAAGGATTTATGTTGCCTTGGCGTCAGCTTCCACTTGTCTTTTCATGGCATTAGTCCATTGATCATAATCCTACGATTCATCCACTTCATTAGTAGGAAGCGTGAATCCGGTTTGGATTATGATCCACATCTCGATTTGGGTCTTTAGGAATCACTCCATCCGACCCTTCCAATAACGGAAGTCATCTCGGTTGTAAAAACGGAGGTCAGACAGTGTTAAACTCTTCGAGATGGGACATTTAGACAAAGGAGAGAAAACTAATACCTTGCAAAACACAAACAACCAAAACGTACCAAGACTTTCGTCTTGGATTAGTAGTGCAGGAGAACGATTTTAACTTAAAAGATAAAACTTGTAAAAACCCAAAATAAACAGAAAAAAATAAATCTGTAAAAATTGCTAGATTGGTGGTTTTACTAAATCGTAGCGCCCCCGGCTCTGATACCAATTGTTGGATTGATTTGAGTGCTAGAGGGGGGTGAATAGCGCAAATGAAAACTTTACGGAATCTTTCGATTAGAGAAAAATGTACACAGTGGAAAAGTAAATAAAACGCTTTGTTTTAACTTGGTTCACAGCCTTCGGCTGCTAATCCAAGGCCCTAGTGGTATGATACCACGTATGAAGGGCAATTCACTAAAACAATCTCCTCCTCGTTGGAGGTAGAAGACAACGCAATAAAAAGCTCGAAAGATTAAGGTAGAGGGACACTCCCCCTCTCCTTATTATGATATAAAGCTCCAAAAAACGAAAATGAATACAATATAAGACTTGAATAAAAAAAATTATACTGACGAGGAAAAGAAAAGAGACTAAAGCTTGATCGTTGGAGTAGTAGAGCTTCGTCGTAAAGACGTCGGAGAGCTGAGGTGTTGCGGAGGCTATTTGGAGACCTTTTGATGATAGAAAAATCGAGGATTTAAGTTGTTTCAAATGGATGTGAAATCTGCATTCTTGAATAGATACATTAAAGAAGAGGTTTATGTTAGTAAATCCCCCCCCCCCCCCCCGATTTCGAAAGTTTAGACATATCGCTATTCACCCCCCCCTCAAGCGATCCGCTTCGATCCAACAAGAAATAGGGTGGAGAACCCCTACTTTTATAGCCTTGGAAACCCAAGACATTCAGTTCTTCAACCAATGAGAGTAAGCCTCCTAGCCCTTGAGAAAAGGAGATAAGCTTTGATCTGACTAACAATGATCGCTACACTTACCACGATCATCGCTAGATGGATCACCGATCGATGCAAGCCCTCCGTCGACTGATGGTAGGTTTTCCAGCTGCAATGAAGAGTTAGCTCGAAAAATCAATTAATATAAGTGAACTTGATGGCCATTTACCATCTAATCTTGACTTAGACTATCCATGGGAAGTCTTGAGTCAGATCATCGCCTAAGGGCGTCCCCGTATAGAGGACACGACCTTACTTGTACTTACTCACACGAGCTTACCTTAGCTTTTACCTTTGAAGCTTCACTTTCGGTCTTCACCCGAGTTCTTCGGCTTCCTCCGATGTCCTCCCAGTGTCGCCCGATCACCACATTTCCCTCCGGGTGTCGCTGACCTTCAGCTTTAGTTTAGCAATTATGCAAACTTGATTCATCTCGTGAGACAATAAAATGAGCTTAACTTTGTATTATTTGCTATAATCAAAACCTAACTTTGAATTAGGTGCCTACTGCACCAACACAATCTCCTCAACACATGTCAGACATCAATGTCAAACATCAAAACACTACTCGAGTCAAATTCGAGTCTGGTCAATTGTGACCTAGGCCGATTGCTCTAACAGTCTCTCCCTTTTTGATGTTTGATAAAAATAACCTTTGAGTTAGGCCTCTAACTCAAATTCCCTTACAAATTTTCCCAAATTGGTAATTTTACTTTCTCTCCCTTTTTGACATACATCAAAAAGGTTCTCTCAAGGAGGTCAATATCTCATATCCCAATGAGATATTACAATCTCCCTCTTGGTCCAAAAATACCTAAGATGTCTACCATCTTCTTAGTGATAAGTCCCATATTACTCAAGAGAGGCAATCCCACAAACTCTTCTAATTTCCAAATTGGGTATTTCTAAATCTCATTTCTCCCCTTCATGAGGAAAAATAACATCCATCATCCCATGATGGATACCTCTCCCTAAAGGCTTGCTCCCTTTTAGCCATTGCACCAACAATGTCCTTGGGAAGTCCCTAAGTCAATAGGAACTCTAAACCATCAAAAATAAGGTCCAAAGTTCAAAATTGAACTTTCCACACCTTAAATTTGATATATCGCCCTAACAACTCTCCTAATCCATATCCAATGGATTTTCACCCTTTTTAATGCTTCCGAAAGCATATCCTAGGGCTAGGAGTGGTTAGGGAACCTTACCATAACTGAAAATGGGTTAAACATACCTTGTTTACCCAAAATCGATTAATAATGACTTTATCAGCAACATCGATTGTTTAATAATGATCATTACAAGGGCAATGATCGATAATCAAATTTCTGAATTTCAATTATCAGAATCGAATTTCAAAAATTCATAAATAATTATACGTTATTTGAAAAATTATGAAACTTCATACATATAATACTTATGACCAATACAATGGGTGAAAAATGTTTGAAAAATATTTTACCCATAAAATAGAGAAATTGATACAAAGTTCAAAAGTGATGAAAAACTTCAATGTTTAAGCTCACTTTGTATCAATTTCATCAATTGTGATCGCTATCAAAAGATAGACTTCACCAAGGTTTTCTAAAATATTTTTAAAATGTTTTTGAAAACCTATATTGGATCATGTTCCTTGGGCTCAATGTACATGACTTGAACATGAGCTTTCCCAATGATCCACCACTAATATAAGATGAGTTTGTGTTCATCTAGATGCAAAAACTATGCACCTTGAACTTAACTCATATCCTAGCATCTCACATGTATCTAGAGTGTATCAATACACATACATGTCAATGTAATGTGAGATGTGGGTTTTGTTCTCCTAATCTAGGGTTTTAAGCATTTTCTAAGGCAACCCTACTTGATTCCCTTATACATGGGACTTCAAGTCAAGCTATATGTCCTTAATTCAATTTTATTAATGCATGAAATGATCATGACATAAATGATGATATAAATAAGGCATGACCAATGATCATGATGTCATGGCATATGATTAAATTTAAATACACATGACATCTAACCTAAGCATGATCATGACATATAAATAATTAAAATTAGATATAATGTCATGACATGTTATATGACAAACAAAGCATGACAAATAAAATGTAAAGGTATACAAATACTTAAATTTTGATATTAATTGTCATTTGTCATTATTAAAATCATTTTGCCATATTATCACTAATCTCCCAAGTGTGCCAAAAACTTAAAATGACACACTACAACCTCTAAACCTAAATTGTGTCAATTTAATTGATTTTTCATAATCCCAAAAATATATTGGCACATCCTAAAAACTCTTTAGGATTAAAAATTCAAACCTATTTCCAAGGTATCCATAACCTTGAAAATATCCTAAAATGTCAACTTTGCTATGGTTGGGTTAGCTACCCTTCCAATCAAGGTTGACACACCTAAACCCATTTAGCGTGAATCGATCACGCTCCTAGGAACCCAAAACCTATTTTAGCTCCTTGGGTTTACTAGGTATTCCTTAGAGATGACCTCCCTAGATACCCTCCTAGTGACCCTTCTAGGTTTGGTAGCCTTGGTCATTGTGGTCTTACCTAAGTTAACTCTAAGGGTAACTTCCCTTGTAACCTTTTTAGTTGCTTCCCTAGGTTTCCTTGAAACCCTAGCCACTAGGCACACACCTTGGTTACTCTTAGGGATGACATCCCTAGTAACCTTGGTCTTCCTAGACCTAGGTTGTGTTCCATAATCAAATGCAACACTATGGTAGGTCTTTTTGGGCTTAGGTGATGGTTCTTGTTTCCTAGGCCTTTGACTTTGACTCTTAGACATAGATTTTTGATCACTTGACCCTATAATTGAATTTTGCATCTTTCCAAGGGTCTTTTCAAGTTTTTCAAGCCTTGACCTCAAGGCTTGGTTTTCTAACTCTAATTGTCCAATTTTTGATTTTCCATCTATTCTTTGGACATTGTCTTTCTTAGGCATATGCCTAGTCCATTTAGGGTTAAAACCTAGGTAGTCTTCAATTTTCCTAATAGATTCCCTAGGTAAGGTTTTTCTAAGGACATTAGTCGCAAATTTCTCCTTATTTGTAATGTGGACATTCTTAGCCCCTAAACAATACTCCCTATTTCTATCATGCTCCTTATGATAAATTGCAAGATTGTTAAAATTAATTTTAGCATGCTTTTGCCTATAAATCAAAGAAGGTGCATTAATAGATTTTACCTTAGGGTTTGCCTTAGAGGCTCCCCCTACATGTGTAGCTCCCTTTTGAGTCTTCTTCTCCCTCTTTGGGCATTGACTCCAGTAATGACCCCGTTGTCGACACTTGAAGCAAATGATGTGCTACTTGCTCTTCTTAGTGGTGACTCCAGCTTCATTTGATTTTTCTTGACTGTTAGGCGCCGATGGAGTCTTCTTAAGTCTTTTTGGACACTTGTTTTTATAGTGCCCATTTTCTCTACACTCAAAACATATTATATGCATTTTATTATTAACACTTATGTTTGAGTTACCTAGGTCTGTGGTGGAAGCCTCTTGAGCTTGTTCATATTCTCGATCGGATGTTGATGGTTTTTCTTGGGTCAACTCCGATATTGAAGATGGCCTAGTCTCCTCCCCTTAATTCTAGAGGTGGAGGCTTTTTCTACTTCTACCTCTTCCATCGATTCCGATCTAGATGTTGATTCCCTATCAACCTCTGAATCCTTAAGCTCCTGGGATGAAGATGTGTTTGCTTCTTCTTGAGCTTGAGAGGATGATGATGATTCCTCCTCTTCCAAGTTTTCTTGGACCAGTTTAGGATTGTCATGAAGCTTGGCCAAATCGCTCCAAAGCTCCTTGGCATCTATGTAATTACCTAGCATACACACAATGTCATTAGGAATCAAATCAACCAAGAATTTTATTACCTTTGTGTTTTTCTCGAATCTTTGGAGTTGTTCCTCACACCATCTCTTCCTCTTGAGGAATCCTCCCTTTTGTCCTCTTGGATATTCGAATCCTTCCATCAAAATGGACCATTCTTCAAAATCCCTCATCATGATGAAGTCTTCAATTCTTGTCTTCCTTGAATTGAAGCCTTCTCGTCCATAGAGGGTATATGGGACCGGTGTGTTGATGTCCCATCCTAGTTGTTCTTCAAACTCCATCCTCTTCCTCTAGTGGTGCTCTCTTGGTTATTAGTTCAAATGAAGAGCGAACTCACTCTGATACCAATTGTAGGGTCATTCGGTGACCACTAGAGGGGGGGAGGTAAATAGAGAATTGCTTGATAGAATTTCGATCGCGATCGTGCTTACTACAAATTGATTAGTGCACAGCAGAATTAAAGCAATAATAAAATATGACAAAGACAATCCACAACACAAAATATAATGTGGTTCGAAACCGAATGGTTCCTACTCCACAGATCGAGCTCAAACGAGCTCTAGCGATGCATACAACACCACTAATCAAATAAACACCTTCTCAGAACAATCTGAAGGTGGGGAAACCTCGTACAAGTGATTACCAAAGTAATATAACAAGTAAACAAGCAAATACAAGATGAATATACAAAACAACGTAAAGAAAACTTTACAACTATTGCTTTGGAATGCTTGCTTGTTGATCGCTTGAATCGTGGTTGAAGACCTTGATTTGCACCAGCAAATCACCTCAAAAACATCCAAGAAATCGCTGACAAATCCCTCCTCCATGAGATCCCTTTAAAGCTGCTCCTTGGGCTAGATTTCACCTAGCAATCGACTGATTGGGACCATCAGTCGACTGCCCCTGTAACCGTTGTGTCACAATGGCATGAACCACGTCGGATAAGTCCAACGGATACACCATCGGTCGACTGATCAAACCCATTAGTCGACTGATGGCTCAATCAGTCAAGTGTTCAGGCCAATCACTCGATTGGAGAACCTTCTGTACTCGAAATCTTGACCATCAGATCCGATCGATCACCAAATCGATCGCAGGCCGAAGGTCGATCGCCCACCTGCAAGATCGCCAGGGCACTTCTCGGAGTTAAACCCTAGTTGACTCACATTAGTCGACTGACCCATGGTCCCAGTCGACTGATACACCTCAAACATGAGGTTTTAACCGAAGTATGGTGCCCCCATACTTGCTAGACCACCCTTAGCCTAGACCTAATCCTTCTAGCTACCTCCGTAAGCCTCACGCCTATTGAATCCCTCTAAGTCATCCATGACTTGTTCATCCATATGCTAGCCTTCAGGTGCTTCCATCGGCTATGTCATGCTAAGTTGATCTATACCGCCAAGGCACATTGGACTTTCGCTGCCAAGACTTCCGCTTGGACTTTACGCCGCCAACCATTGGACTTATGTTGCCAAGACTCTCGCTTGGACTTTACGCCGCCAAAACTCCCCTTGGACTTTCCAAATGCCAAGACTCAAGCTTGGACTTTCCCTTGCCAACCCATGTTGGACTTTCCATGCCAAGACCCATGCTTGGACTTTCCTTTCCCAACCCATGTTGGACTTTCCCATGCGAAGACCCATGCTTGGACTTTACATGCCAAGTACTCAAGACTTGGACTTTTCCCATGACAATGGTTAAACCATCATCAAACATCAAATACTAACCTGGGTCGATTGCACTAATCTGTTGGATCGATTTGAGCACTAGAGGGGGGGGTTGAATTGTGCAAATGAAAACTTTATGGAATCGTTCGATTAGAGAAAAATTTACGCAGTGGAAAAGTAAATAACACACTTTGTTTTAACTTGGTTCACAACCTTCGGCTTCTAATCCAAGGCCCTAGTGGTCCGAGACCACGTACGGAGGGTAATTCACTAAAACAATCTCCTCCTCGTTGAAGGTAGGAGACAATGCACTACAAAAGCTTGAAATATTAAGGTAGAGGGACACTC
The DNA here is from genome assembly GCA_025175895.1 of Wurfbainia villosa. Taxonomy (NCBI): domain Eukaryota; kingdom Viridiplantae; phylum Streptophyta; class Magnoliopsida; order Zingiberales; family Zingiberaceae; genus Wurfbainia; species Wurfbainia villosa. The sequence continues at coordinate 5,209,831 of CM045994.1, read as the reverse complement.
CCCCTCTCCTTATTACGATATAAAGCTCCGAGAAACTAAAATGAATACAATATAAGACTTAAATAAAAATAAATTATGCCGACGAGGAAAAGAAAAGAGACCAAAGATTGATTGTCGGAGTAGTAGAGCTTCGCCGTAAAGATGTCGGAGAGTCGAGGCATTGCGGATGCTATTTGTAGAGCTTTTGATAATGGAAATAGGGTGGAGAACCCCTACTTTTATAGCCTTAGAAACCCTAGACGTTCAGTTCTTCAACCAATGAGAGTAAGCCTCCTAGCCCTTGAGAAAAGGAGATAAGCTTTGACTCTCCTCGAAGCTGATCCTTGACAAATAATCGACTGCTACACTTACCAGTCGACTGCTAGATGGATCAGTCGACTGATGCAAGCCCTCAGTCGACTGATGGCAGGTTTTCCAGATGCAATGAAGAGTTAGCTCGAAAATGCAGTTAATAAAAGTGAACTTGATGGTCATTTACCATCTGATCTTGACTTAGACTATCCATGGGTAGTCTTGAGTTAGATCATTGCCTAAGGGCATCCTCGTACAGAGGACACAACCTTACTTACACTTACTCACACGAGCTTACCTCAGCTTTTACCTTTGAAGCTTCACTTTCGGTCTTCACCCGAGTTCTTCGGCTTCCTCCGAAGTCCTCCCTGTGTCGCCCGATCACCATGGTTCCCTCCAAGTGTCACTGACCTTCAGCTTTAGCTTAGCGATTCTGCACCCTTGATTCAGCTCATGAGACAATAAAATGAGCTTAACTTTGTATCGTTTGCTATAATCAAAATCTAGGTTCGACTTAGGTGCCTACTACACCAACAATCTCCCCATTTTTGATCTATGGAAAACCCGGACACAAAGTTAAGTAAATGATATGAAGTGCATTAAATGAATGACAAGCATAAGACATGAATGAGTTTGAAGTGCATGAATGACAAGAGTAAAATATGAGTATACTTAAATTAGCAAGTTAAGTATGAGTAAGGAAAACCTTTTTCAAGTGCTCCCCCTTGAGGAATCCTCCCCCTTGACCGAGGGTGAGTGCTTGAAAAAGAATCTTGACCCTCCCCCTTGATGTGTGCTACTTTAAAAGGAACTTAAGTAATCAAAATTACTTAATATTGGCCTTAGTGTTTAAAATAGTTTTTAAGTTAAGGTACCAAAAAAAAATTGATCCCTTAACTTTTGCCTTTTCTCCCACTTTTTCCATAAATCAGAAAGAGCGGGGGAATTGAAAAACATAATTCGAAAACTACGTTTTAAGTCCAAGCATGTTCCAAATAAATATTGAAAATAGTAATTTGAACATAAGCTCATCTATTGGATGTTCAACTCTTATCTGACTCGATTGATATGAAAGATCAACAAGTCCCAGCTAGAGTTGGTTAATTTATGTAATTATACTCCGTGGTTCATGTCGATGCACTGAATCTACATCTGGAATCAGGAGTAAGGTCCTAACATCTCATGCCCATCTACGTGGCTAAGTACACAAACACATTAGTCCTATGTGTTGTGAGATGTAATGGCTCCTTAAATCTATAGGTACATGATATCTAGGGTAAACCCTAAGCTAGTTTCATTAACATGAAATAGTAAATAATAGAGTATATAATATAATAAGAAAAATACAACTCCTACTCTATTACACACATGCCCAATTTTCGTCTAAGTAGACTAAATTCGGCTTCGGATAGTGGCTTGGTAAAAAGATCGACTAGGTTAGACTTGGATTCCATATATTCGAGTTGAATGGTTTCATTAGATACATGTTCTTGAATGAAGTGGTGTTTAACTTCTATATGTTTGGTCCTAGAGTGACATATGGGATTCTTGGTTAAGTTGATTGAGCTAATATTATCTATGTGAGTTTTAATATTGTTAAAGTTTAGGTTAAAGTCTTGGAGAGTGTGCTTCATCCAAAGAAGCTAAGCTACACACTCACCCATTGCGACGTATTCGGCTTCGGTAGTAGACAAGGCAATGTAGTGTTGCTTCATACTGCACCAACTCACTAGACTCGAGCCAAGAAGTTGACAACAACCACTCGTGCTCTTTCTATCGAGTTCACTACCGGCATAGTCCGAGTCGGAGTTGCCGATTAGTTCGAACTTTGTAGATCTAGGGTACCAAATACCTACGCTTAGTGTGCCCTTTAGATATCTAAGAATACGCTTGACTAGGGTTAGGTGAGACTCCTTGGCACAGGTTTGGAATTTTGCGTACATACTGCGAATAAAATATCGGGTCGACTCACAATTAAGTATAGAAGACTCCCTATTGCACTCCTATAGTATTTTAGGTCAATTGTCTTTCCTTCTAAGTCCTCTCCTATATTGACATTAGTTGCCATGGGTGTATTAATAGTTTTAGCATCTTGCATTCCAAAACGTTTAATTAGTTCCCTAGTATATTTTTGTTTATGTAAATATATTCCATCCTTAGTTTGTTTAATTTGTAGTCCTAGAAAGAAACTAAATTCACCTACTAAATTCATTTCAAATTCACTTTCCATGAGTGAAATGAACTTGTCAGTAGGATGAAATTGGTTGTTTTGAAAATGATGTCGTCTACGTAGATTTGGGCTATAAAGATTTCCTTACCTACGGTTTTTACGAAAAGGGTCAGATCGACTAGGCCTTGATTAAACCCTTTTGACTTAAGATAAATTGAAAGCCTCTCGTACCAAGCTTGAGGAGCTTGTTTGAGTCCATAAAGAGCTTTCTTTAGTTTAAGGACATGGTCCGGTTTATCTAGGTTTTCGAATCCTGAGGGTTGACTAACGTACACCTCTTCCTTAATTAGTCCATTTTAAAACACTGACTTAAGATCTATTTAAAACAATTTAAATCCTCGATGTGCAGCGTATGCCGACAACATTCGGATGGTTTTTAGTCTAGCCACGGGGGCATAGGTTTCATCGTAATCTAACCCCTCTACTTGACTAAACCCTTTCGTGACTAATCTCGCTTTGTTTCTAACTACTTCACCTTTGTCATCAAGTTTGTTCCGCAAAATCCACCTTGTTCCAATAATTGACTTATCTTGAGGTGGTGGTACTAATTCCCAAACTTCGTTCCTAGTAAATTGAGCTAACTTTTCTTGCATTGCAATGATCCAATCAGGATCAAGAAGAGCTTGTTCAATGGTTTTGGGTTCGATTTTTGAAATCAAGGAGATTTGACTAAGATTTCTATATGATGATCTAGTTTAAACTCCTAGGCTAGGATCACCTATCACTTGATCGATAGGATGATTCATTTGAATCCTAATTTGACTTGGGTTAGGGTCACCTATCACTTGATCGATAGGATGACTTGTTGGACTTGGATTAGGATTAATACTAGACTCGATCTCAAGGTCAGAGTCGAGTCTGGTATGAATTGGTTCGCTAGTTGGTGTAGCTACAGGTTTTGAAGGTTCGTGTGCTTCATCGAACACTACATTAATGGTCTCTTCAACTCTAAGGTTGTCATGGTTATACACCCTATAGGCTCTATTTGTAGTCGAGTATCCTAAGAAGATTCCGGTAGAGGTTTTGGAGGTGAACTTTCCTAGGTAGTCTTTAGTGTTCAGGATATGTACCTTACATCCAAATACCCTAAAGTACTTGATGTTAGGTACTTTGTCATGATAGATTTCGTATGAGGTTTTAAGGTGCCTCTTTACGATAAGAATTCTATTTGGGACATAACAAGCCATGCTAACGACTTCTGCCCAAAACCTATCGGGTAGGTTGTATTCGTTCAACATGGTCCTAGCGGTTTCTTGTAGGGTTCTATTTTTTCGCTCGACTAAGCCATTTTGTTGTGGGGTTCTAGGACATGAGAATTCATGATGGTATCCATTTAGGTTACAGAAATCTGTGAACCTGTGATTTTGGAATTCACACCATGATCGCTTCTAAGTCTTTTAATTTTAAGGTTCTTTTGGTTTTCAATTAATTTAAACAAGTTGATGAGTTGATCTAAGGTATCACTTTTGTGTTTAAAAAACCTAACCTAGGTAAACCAAGAATAGTCGTCAATGATGACTAAGCAAAATTGACTCCCATTAAGTGACTTGGCTCCATGAGAATCGAATAGATCCAAATGAATGAGCTCAAGCACACTTTTGGTTCGTTCTTGGTTAGTTTGTTGATGTTGTGTTCTAGGTTGTTTACCATGATAACAAACATTACAAATTTTATTATTTAAGTTGTTAAGGTTAGGCAAACCTCTGACTAAGCCTCTTTGACTCATCTTGTGAACGAGTCTTGGGTGCGAGTGACCGAGTCGTCGGTGCCACAACCAAGATTCCTTTTGCTGTGTCACAAGATACTTGGTTGAGGAGTTGAGTAAATTAATTATGCAGATGTTGCTATTCCTAGTTCCATTAAGTATCATTTTAGAGGTTTCATTTGTTTTAATTAAGGTTTTATTTTCTAAGAATATAACCTTATAGTTGTTATCACACAATTGACTTACACTAAGTAAATTATATTGAAAATCTTCAACTAATAAAACATTATAAATTGTGAAATTAGAATTTAGCTCAATATCACCTGAATCGATGATTTTGAGCTTGTCGTTGTTTTCGAAAGCTACCAATCCTTGTCGTTTGAATCTGAGCTTCGAAAATTTAAGTTGGTCTCCGGTCATATGTCGGGAGCACTCAATGTCCAACATCCATTGATCCTACACACAAGGTAGTTGGATCGGATATTGGAATTTAAGGGTTGGTTGAAATTATTAGTTCAAGATCATCTCACCCATTTCTACATGATCAAACACGTTATCCTTATGTGTTCTTGTGAGATGACTTCAATTTTACATGATAAATTTTAATGAATTGAGAATAGTTAACCTTGGGTTAGATTCGGATTTAACCCTAAGCTCACCTAGTCATCTTTTCAAGAAATTGGCTTCCAAATCGTGGTGAGGCACAGAGGCCTTCTTTGATCGGAATAATGACCACTTCCTTAGACAAAGCCAAATTTGAGAAAGTAATAACTTGATTCACCTTAGATCACTTTCTGATCTAACTAGTTAAGGATATGACAAGGTAGCTTCAGCTAGTTCCACTTAGTCGAGTGCACCGAGCTAGATACGCCTTATCTAACTCGGACACACAAGACTTTGCTTTCCTAATGTACTATCATCTCGCAGCGTCCTAGTACTATGTTGTCAAGTATTGACTAGTTATTGGTACTATCTAACCATTCTAAAAGAAATAATAAAAAAACAACTAAGCATGCAAAGTCTAATTGATAGCACAAACAAATTTTGTATTAGCTCCCCTTAGACCATTGAATCGGTTCGGTCTTTCCACATAGTGGATTTGGTCCTTGGGAACCCAGTACTTAGATTCTAATTGAGAAATCAAAATGGTCCTAGGGACCCATGCTTGGACATGTTTTTTATTTTTACTTACAATTGACATATACGACTTATTAGTCGTATTTGAGCTAAACCCAAGCCCGACCTTGTTGTACATGGCCCTTTGCGATCCAAGTAAAAGGTCAAGTCCCTTGGATCCTAAAGTGAACATTTCCAACATATTCCTAAGATCTTTGACTTGACTTTTAAAAAATGAGTTCTCAACTTTGAGCTTTTCAACTCGAGTTGAGTCCTCCTCTTGAACTTGACTAGTCGAAGAGGTTAGGGAGACCTTGTGTTTAAGGAGTTTAACCTCCTCAACTAAGGTCTTGACCTTGGACTCGGACTTAGCTAACTTTCTAGTTAAGAACTTAATTGCATTGTATAAAGTGCTAAGTAAAGATCGACTTACCTTAAGTGACTCTTTTGAACTGGATGCGTATCTGTGGCTTGTCTTGAATAGTGACTCATCATCGGACTTGGACTCTTCCTCGGGTTCGGAGTCTTGTTCGGGCTCGGTCGGCTTGGCCATGAAGATGTGATCGTCGTTCTCTTCCTCCGACGATTCTTCCCAAGTTGTGTTAAGTGCTTTCTTGGGTGCTTTGCCTTTTAGTTTCGAACACTCCGACTTGATTTGCCCGAACCTGTTACATTAAAACATCTCAAATTTGAATTTGACTTAGACTTAGTTTTACCTTGGTTGACAGGTCATTTCTGGCTCTTGATCATCTTTCGAACAAGATTTACTAGTTCGGTTTCCTTTTCGGGATCTACCTCTTGTTGGTGCAACAATGCCCCAAGCATTTATATGTTTTGATGTTTGGATAATCATCTAAGTTAGGAAATGCTTTGTGATCTAATTACGAACATGTTTAAGTGACAGGAAAATCCAAGGATGAAGACTTGGTAAAAGAGAAGTCCAAGGGACAGACTTGGCAGCATAAGACCAAGCTTGTAGTCTTGGTAGCGTAAAGTCCAAGTGAACCTTGGCAAAGGAAGACCAAGTATGATCTTGGCAAAGGAAGTCCTAGGGGTGGACTTGGCAGCGTAAGACCAAGCTTGTAGTCTTGGTAGCGTAAAGTCCAAGTGAACCTTGGAAAAGGAAGTCCAAAGTAAGGTCTTGGCAGCATAAGTCCAAGCTTGTAGTCTTGGCAGCATAAGTCCAAGCTTGTAGTCTTGGCGGCATAAAGTCCAAGCATTTGGCAACCCAAGATATGACGAAACCGAAGGAAGCTCTTGGAAGCAAAGCGCAAAATATGAACAAGTCGCGGACTCGGAGGGATCCTGGAGGCGCAAGGCTTAATGAGGAGCTAGAAGGTTGAGTCTAGGTCTAGGGTGTAAAATCAAGTGTGAATTACTCATACTTGATGAGTATCAGTCGACAGATACGATGTATCGATCGTCGTGCTCGGCCGAGTCGGTGAAACTCGACCATCGATCGATTGCTTTGATGGCATGGCCGATCGATGTTGCAACGATCCGCAACAGCGTAGTCGACTGATCAACGCAAATATGAGCACAGAGTGTAGTCGCACTCCACTGCGGCCTACGATCACTCGACTGATCACTCCATCAGTCAACTGATGGAGGGATCAGTCGACTGATCACTTGGACGTTGGAAATTGCAGCTACGTATCTCTGTGAATCTGCTTGTTCAGAAGCCGTTGGCTTCGGTGACAGTCGACTGATGGTGAGCATCAGTCGACTGATTGAAGCTCAACGGGAAAAACATCCCCTCTTCTATATGAAGGGGCCTTGGGGAGCTTGGTGAAGCTAGTGCTCTCATTCCTAACTATACTCTTGTGCTCACCAAGCTTTCTCCAAGTATTTGTGTGATTCTAAACCTCCTCTTCTAGAGTCTTAATCTTCCATTATTGTAAAGAAGAGGAGTGCATTGTAAAACAAGGTTTCTCCACCTTGGTTCATCCAAAGGAGATTTAGTGAAGCTTGGCTAGGGCTAATCCACCTTACGGATTGCCGTGGAGTAGGAGGGTCATCTCCGAACCACGTACATCGGGTGTTAGCATTGCTTTCATTGTTTTCTTATTTGTATTCTTATTTGTATTTGTATTGGTTCCGCTAACATTCTTGTAGAAACAAAGAAAGGCTAATCACCCCCCTCTAGCCATTACAAAGATCCTAACAAGTGGTATCAGAGCCTGGATAGCTTGGAAGATTTCACCATCAACCAAGGCATCAATGCCTCTTCAAGAGGGATATAGCACCGCCAAGCCACCGCTCTTCGATGGGAGTCATTTTGCGTATTGGAAAGGTAGGATGAAATATTATCTAATGAGTAATATTGAAATTTGGCATAGCATTGTAGATGGCTTTGAAGAACCGGTGGATGAACATGGAGACCCTATTCCAAGCAAGGATTGGACAAGGGAAATGAATAGGCGGTTCGAATCAAATGCAAAGGCGGTACTCACCATCCAATGCGGCATTACAATGGAGCAACTCAACAAGGTGGGGCCTTTCGAATCTGCCAAGGAGTTATGGGAAAAGCTCATTGAGCTAAATGAAGGATCCAAGGAGTCAAAGACGGCGAAGGACTTGCTAATTGGACAACTTCAAGCCTTCCAAATGAAGATGCATGAAACCGTAAGCCAAATGCATGGAAGGTTCAAGGAGATTGTGAATGGACTCCATATCATAGGTGAGCGAGTTGACAACCGGGATTTGGTAAGATACATACTTCAAGCATTTCCTAGAAATTCTCTATGGACTTCTATAGTTGATGCTATTAAAGTAACTAGGGATCTCTCTCAAATTAAAATTGATGAATTATTTTGTGAGTTTGAATTGCATGAGCAAACTAACATGTCTTCTAAGGAAAAGGGTTTAGCTCTATTTGTTGAAAAGAAGGAAAAGAAGAAGAAAGAAAGGAAAGAAGTATCATCATCATCCGAATCGGAGCATGACTCAAGTAGTGATGGAGACTCGTCTAGCGAGATGGCCAACTTTGTCAAGAAACTCTATAGAAAATCAAAGGAGTTCAAGAATAGAGAAGCATGGAAGGGGTCTCATTCTTCAAGAGGTAAAATTAGTGGTAATTTAAATTTTAATAATAATGTGATTTGCCATGCTTGCAATAAGAAGGGCACATAAAGCCAAATTGCCCGGAGCTAAGGAAGGGGTCTCATTCTTCAAGAGGTAAAATTAGTGGTAATTCAAATTTTAATAATAATGTGATTTGCCATGCTTGCAATAAGAAGGGCACATAAAGCCAAATTGCCCGGAGCTAAAGAAGAAGGAGGAAAAAGAAAAGAAAAAGAAGGACAAGAAGGAGAAGAAGAAGAAGGAGGCCATGGTGGCTCAAAACACATGGGACACACCAAGTGTTGAAGATTCTTCCTCCGATGATGAGCTTTGCCACATCACACGCCGTGTGACACTCATGGCCCTAGGAGATGACTCCGGTACATCAAGCCAAGAAGAAGACTCTTCAAGTGATGAATTATCATCTAGTGACGATGAGGTAATGGACTCTCCCGAAGTTAAGCTTCTTTATAAATCAATTGCTTATCTTAAAGAGGCTCTAGATAAGTCTAAATCTAAGGTTAAAAGCATGAAGGTAGAACTAAAGGCCATTAGGAATGAAAAATCTTCACATGTTGACTCTTGCATACTTAAGGAAGAGAATGACAAACTTAAGGATGAGGTTAGTGAGTTAAAGGCATGTCTAGAGATATTTACAAATGGCTCAAAATATCTTGACATGATCCTTAGCCAACAAAGAGCCGTTTACAATAAGGCCGGTATAGGATATAAGCCAAAAGAAAAAGAAGTTACCTATATTTCATTGATTAATAGGAAAGCAACCATTAAGGGTAAGGTCAAGAAAGCATGGGTACCTACGAAGTTTTTACTTAATGCTACCGGTCCAAATGTTTGGGTACCAAAAGCTTGTGTTTTTCATGTGATTTAGGTAGGTGAGCAAGGTTTGTGGATTGTGGATAGCGGTTGCTCAACACACATGACCGGGGATGTGAGCAAGTTCTCCACAATTAAGTATGTGAAGAAGGGAGCGGTGTCTTTTGGAAATAGTGAAAAACTCAAGATATTAGGTAGAGGTACAATTGAGGTATCCCCCAAAATTGTCATTCACAAAGTTTTACTAGTTGAAAATATGAAATTTAATTTATTAAGTGTTAGTCAACTTTGTGATGCAAACTATCATGTTTCTTTTGAATCCTCTAAATGCATGATTAGACACAAGGAATTAATTGATTGTATGTTAGTTGGATATAGGAAGTCAAATATCTATTATGTTGATCTTTCATATGCTTCTAACATTTCTACTAAGTGTCTTGTTGCAAAAGAAGAAGAAAGTTGGCTATGGCATAGGAGATTGGGGCACATCAACATGAAAAACATAGCCAAGGTAGCCAAGATGGAGTTGGTCAAAGGGCTACCAAAGATCAAGTATGTCAAGAACAAAATGTGTGATGCATGCCAAGAAGGAAAACAAACAAAAGCATCACACAAAGGTAAAACCTTAACTAATACTTCCTTACCATTAGAACTATTGCATCTTGACTTATTTGATTGCCATAGTACTCCTTCTTTAAATGGTAGCAAATATTGTTTAGTTATAGTAGATGATTTTTCTAGGTATACTTGGGTCTACTTTATGAAACATAAAGATGATACCTTATAAAGAATCATAGGATTTAGTAAAAGGGTTGAAAATGAAAAGAGTCTCAAAATCAACCGGATCCGTAGTGATCGTGGTGGTGAATTTGAGAATTCTAAATTTTCACAATTTTGTTTAGAGAAAGGGTACAAGCATGAGTTCTCTTGTCCTAGAACACCCCAACAAAATGGGGTGGTGGAAAGGAGAAATCATGCCCTACAAGAGGCGGCTAGGACTATGCTTAATGCATATTCTCTACCTAACTACTTGTGGGCGGAAGCGGTTAATACCGCTTGCTATATCCAAAATAGGGTTCAAATCCATAGGTTTTTAGGAAAGACACCATTTGAATTATGGAATGGGACTATTCCCACAATTCATTATTTCAAAGTCTTTGGATGTAAAGTTTATATTTTAAACACCAAAGATAACTTAGGAAAATTTGAATCCAAAGCGGATGAGGGAATCCTAGTTGGATACTCATCCACAAGTAGAGGATATAGAGTCTACAATAAGAGAAGCCAAGGGATTGAGGAGTCCTCCAATGTTCAATTTGATGAAACCACTAGTACCTACCCTAGAAAGTCCTCCATTGATAAGTATATTAATGACAATAATCAAGACATTACCCAAAAACTTCAAAATTTGACCATAAGGGGTAATGATCAAGGGGGAGGAAGAGGAGATTCCGATGATGAAAGAAGGGTGGAAGATAACAATGATCAATTTGAAACCCCTTCTAGAACCCTAAGAATTCATCAAGATCATCCACTTGACCAAGTAGTAGGAGATATATCTCAAGGAGTAAGAACTAGGTCATTTCATAGAACTCCTACTAGTCAAGTTGCTCTTATTTCACAAATTGAGCCCAAATCGATCAATGATGCATTACATGATCCAGATTGGATCTTGGCAATGCAAGATGAATTGGCTCAATTTGAAAGGAGTCAAGTATGGGAGTTAGTACCTAGACCCAATGATTGCACCATAATTACTACAAGATGGGTCTTTAGGAATAAGCTAGATGACCAAGGAAATATCACTAGAAATAAGGCTATGTTGGTTGCTAGGGGATTCAATCAAGTTGAGGGGCTTGACTATGATGAGACTTATGCCCCGGTTGCTAGATTAGAATCTATTAGAATTCTCTTAGGGTATGCTTCCTATATGGGATTTAAACTTTACCAAATGGATGTTAAATCGGCATTCTTAAATGGTTATATTAAGGAGGAAGTATATGTAGAGCAACCACCCGGGTTTGAGAACATAGATTATCCAAACCACGTATATAAGCTTAGGAAAGCATTATATGGGTTAAAACAAGCTCCCCGGGCATGGTATGAAAGATTGTCATCTTTCTTAATTTCTAAGGATTTTAGGAGAGGCCAAGTAGATCAAACCTTGTTTATAAAGTCCACATTAAAGGATATCTTTATAGCCCAAATATATGTTGATGACATTATTTTTGGGTCAACAAATGATGATCTTCTTCAAGACTTTATAAAAAACATGGAAAATGAATTTGAAATGAGTTTAGTTGGAGAGCTCAACTTTTTCCTAGGGTTACAAGTCAAACAAATCAATGAAGGTATTCATATTTATCAAACCAAATATTCAAATGAAATGATCAAGAAATTTGGTTTGGAAAATGCCAAAATTGTAACCACTCCTATGGCCACTAGCACTAGAATAGATAGTGATCATGATGGTAAATCAATTGATCTTAAACTTTATAGGAGTATGATTGGTAGCCTACTATATCTAACCGCTAGTAGACCCGATATCTTATTTGCGGTAGGTATGTGTGCAAGATACCAATCTTGTGCCAAAGAATCACATTTAGTAGCCGTTAAGAGAATTTTAAGATATATTAAAGGCACCCTAAATGTAGGACTTTGGTATCCTAGGACTAGGTCCTTTGAGTTGCTTGGTTATACCGATTCCGATTATGCCGGTTGCAAATTGGATAGGAAGAGTACTAGTGGTGGATGCCAATTTCTTGGGTCTTCCCTAGTTAGTTGGAGTAGTAGGAAGCAACATTGTGTTTCTTTATCAACCACCGAAGCCGAATATGTGGCTATGGGTGGTTGTGTAGCTCAATTACTTTGGATGAGACATACTCTTGTGGACTATGAGCTACACTACTCTAACATTAAAGTTTATTGTGACAATGTGAGTACCATCAACTTGACTAAAAATCCAGTACATCACTCTAGGACCAAGCACATTGAAGTGAAACATCACTTCATAAGAGATCATGTGGCAAGAGGGGACATTGAACTTAATTATGTAGAATCTAAGTCTAACCTTGCCGATATCTTCACCAAAGCTCTTCCCGAAACCGAATTTTCATCATTAAGGAGAGAGCTTGGTATGTGCTTTGTAGAGTAAAAGTCTAGGTTTGCATGATCCCATATTCATATGTTAGCCTTATACCTTAATGCATCTCACAAAAGCCTTAAGAAACCTTGATTTTTGTATTGAGACACTTAGAAATATGTGAGATGATAGGGAAGGTGTACTTGGCTCATCATGCTTGTTATGATGCATTACTATGAGCCAATGACACACCTAGAGACATGAATACCTTATGGATCAATCATTGGGAAGGCTTGTATTCAAGTAATGAATACATATCTCTAAGAACATGGTTGGAAATTCCAAATCATATATATTTTAAACTATATTCATCATAGTTTGAAAAACAGTTTTCAAGTGGAACACAAAAGTGATACAAAGTTTGCAAAATCTTTAGAACTTTTGTTAGTTTCCAAGTTTGTATCAATCTTGAAATCTGGAAAACATATATTTTTCAAACTATTTTTCCTTAATAAAGTATGATTCCAGAAATGTGTACGCAAAATTTTGTGATTTTTCGAGATTTTTGGAATTTCTACCGCATTTCTGAAGTTGGGATGAAAAGGTTGAAATTCGGATTTCAGGCCTAGCGGTCGACTGGTTTAGAAACCAGTCGACTGATACACTGTATTTTCTGATAAATAGCTCCATTCTCTGATATTTAGTGTATCTTTGATGTCCTAAAACTATAGCATGATAATATTGAGTATAAACAAATTTTTAGGACTGTTTAATGCAGTGTTTTAGGGGGAGTGTCATAAAATATATCTTTTTCATCCCCAAACTTACATTGTTGGTGCAAAGTTAGGACTTAACTTTTGTATGCTTTGCTTCCAATGTTATTCACACATCATGAAGCATATCTTGAATTAAGGGGGAGTTTAATATCAATTTTATACCTTAGTCCAAGATACAACAACTTTAATTCTTTCTTGAAATTTATAAATCCTTCTCTTTTTGATGCGTGTCAAAGGGGGAGAAGGGATGTTTAAGTTAGATTTCATATTATGATTATGTAAAGACCTAACTTAAGTGATTGCCAAATATCAAAAAGGGGGAAAATTGTTTGTGCAACAATGCCCCAAGCATTTATATGTTTTGATGTTTGGATAATCATCTAAGTTAGGCAATGCTTTGTGATCTAATTACGAACATGTTTAAGTGACAGGAAAATCCAAGGATGAAGACTTGGTAAAAGAGAAGTCCAAGGGACGGACTTGGAAGCATAAGACCAAGCTTGTAGTCTTCGCAGCGTAAAGTCCAAGTGAACCTTGGCAAAGGAAGACCAAGTATGATCTTGGCAGAGGAAGTCCTAAGGATGGACTTGGCAGCGTAAGACCAAGCTTGTAGTCTTGGCAGCGTAAAGTCCAAGTGAACCTTGGCAAAGGAAGTCCAAAGTAAGGTCTTGGAAGCATAAGTCCAAGCTTGTAGTCTTGGCGGCGTAAAGTCCAAGCATTTGGCAACCCAAGATATGACGAAACCGAAGGAAGCTCTTGGAAGCAAAGCGCAAAGGATGAACAAGTCGTAGACTCGGAGGGATCCTGGAGGCGCAAGGCTTAATGAGGAGCTAGAAGGTTGAGTCTAGGTCTAGGGTGTAAAATCAAGTGTGAATTACTCATACTTGATGAGTATCAGTCGACTGATACGGTGTATCAGTCGACTGGTCATGTGCTCGACTGAGTCAGGGTGAAACCCTGACCATCAATCAACTACTTTCGATGCAATCGATGTTGCAATTAGTCGATCGACAAGCGATGCTGATCGACTGATCAATGCAAATATGAGCACAGAGTGTAGTCACACTCGACTGCGGCCTATGATCACTCGACTGATCACTCCATCAGTCGACTGATGGAGGGTCCGTCGACTGATCACTTGGCCGTTGGAAATTGTGGCTACGTATCTCCGTGGATCTGCTTGTTCAGAAGCCGTTGGCTTCGGCGGCAGTCGACTGATGGTGAGCATCAGTCGACTGATTGAAGCCCAACGGGAAAAACAACCCCTCTTCTATAAGAAGGGGCCTTGGGGAGCTTGGTGAAGCTAGTGCTCTCATTCCTAACTATACTCTTGTTCTCACCAAGCTTTCTCCAAGTATTTGTGTGATTCTAAACCTCCTCTTCTAGAGTCTTAATCTTCCATCATTGTAAAGAAGAGGAGTGCATTGTAAAACAAGGTTTCTCCACCTTGGTTCATCCAAAGGAGATTTAGTGAAGCTTGGCTAGGGCTAATCCACCTTACGGATTGCCGTGGAGTAGGAGCGTCATCTCCGAACCACGTACATCGGGTATTAGCATTGCTTTCATTATTTTCTTATTTGTATTCTTATTTGTATTTGTATTGCTTCCGCTAACATTCTTGTAGAAATAAAGAAAGGCTAATCACCCCCCTCTAGCCATTACAAAGATCCTAACACCTGTGACTCGTACTTTTATTCGTGCTTGTCCTCTTCCTTGGGGGGTGATTTGTTTGCGACCTTCTTCTTGGAACCTGCAATTAAAGCAATATCTTTCTCGATCCAGACCACATTAGTTTGCTCATGAAGTTCAAAATCAAAAAATAACTCATCTAATCTATGTTTAGAAAGATCCTTAGAAACCCTATAGGAATCGACCATGGATGCCCACAAGGTGGTCCTAGGAAAAGAGTTTAAAGTGTACCTTATAAGGTCTCGATTCTCGACCTTTTGTCCGATGGCATGCAATCTATTGACGATGTCTTGAATACGAGCGTGTAGTTGTGTCACCGTCTCATGTTCCTGCATTTTTAAGTTATACAATTTATTGAAAAGCAAATCACGCTTGCATACCTTAGCGTCGTCGATTCCTTCATGTAACTCAACGAGTTTAGTCCATAAATCTTTAGCGCTAATGAAGGGGCAGACATGGTTTAGCTCCTCTTTAGATAAGCCACATTGAAGGATTTGTGTTTCCTTGGCGTCGGCTTCGACTTGTCTTTTCATGGCATTAGTCCATTGATCATAATCCAATGATTCACCCACTTCATTAGTAAGAAGTGTGAATCCGGTTTGG
Source organism: Wurfbainia villosa (assembly GCA_025175895.1). Classification (NCBI taxonomy): domain Eukaryota; kingdom Viridiplantae; phylum Streptophyta; class Magnoliopsida; order Zingiberales; family Zingiberaceae; genus Wurfbainia; species Wurfbainia villosa. The sequence continues at coordinate 5,194,442 of CM045994.1, read as the reverse complement.
ATTATGATCCACATCTCGATTTGGGTCTTTAGGAAGCACTCCATCTGACCCTTCCAATAACGGAAGTCGTCTCCATTGTAAAATGGAGGTCGGACGGTGCTAAACCCTTCAAGATGGGCCATTTAGACAAAGAAGAGAAAACTAATACCTCGCAAAAACACAAACAACCAAAATGTACCAAGACTTTCGTCTTGGATTAGTAGTGCAGGAGAATGATTTTAACTTAAACAAAAAAACTTGTAGAAACCTGAAATAAACATAAAAAATAAAAATAAATCTGTAAAAATTGCTAGATTGGTGGTTTCACCAAATCGTAGCGCCCCAGCTCTGATACCAATTGTTGGATCGATTTGAGCGCTAGAGGGGGGGGGGGTGAATAGCGTAAATGAAAACTTTACGGAATCGTTCGATTAGAGAAAAATGTACGCAATGGAAAAGTAAATAACACACTTTTTTTTTACTTGGTTCACAACCTTTGGCTTCTAATCCAAGGCCCTAGTGGTCCGAAACCATGTACAAAGGGCAATTCACTAAAACAATCTCCTCCTCGTTGGAGGTAGGAGACAACCCAAAAGAAAAGCTTGAAAGATTAAGGTAGAGGGACACTCCCCCTCTCCTTATTATGATATAAAGCTCCAAGAAACAAAAATGAATACAATATAATACTTGAATAAAAAAATTATACCGATGAGGAAAAGAAAAGAGACTAAAGCTTGATCGTCAGAGTCGTAGAGCTTCGCCGTAAAGATGTCGGAGAGTCGAGGCATTGCAGATGCTATTTGGAGAGATTTTGATGATGGAAATTGAGTGGGGAACCCCTACTTTTATAGCCTTGGAAACCCTAGACGTTCAGTTCTTCAACCAATGAGAGTAAGCCTCCTAGCCCTTGAGAAAAGGAGATAAGCTTTGACTCTCCTCGAAGTTGATCTTTGACCAACAGTCGACTGCTACACTTACCAGTCGACTGCTAGATGGATCAGTCGACTGAAGCAAGCCCTCAGTCGACTGATGGTAGGTTTTCCAGTTGCAATGAAGAGTTAGCTCGAAAATACAATTAATATAAGTGAACTTGATAGTCATTTACCATCTGATCTTGACTTAGACTATCCATGGGAAGTCTTGAGTCAGATCATCGCCTAAGGGCGTCCCCGTACAGAGGACACAACCTTACTTGCACTTACTCACACAAGTTTACCTCAACTTTTACCTTTGAAGCTTCACTTTCGGTCTTCACCTGAGTTCTTCGACTTCCTCCGAAGTCCTCCCGGTGTCGCCCGATCACCATGGTTCCCTCCGGGTGTCGCTGACCTTCAGCTTTAGCTTAGCAATTCTGTACACTTGATTCAGCGCGTGAGACAACAAAATGAGATTAACTTTGTATCGTTTGCTTTAATCAAAATCTAGGTTCGACTTAGGTGCCTACTGCACCAACACAATCTTCCCAACACATGTCAGACATCAATGTCAGACATCAATGTCAAGCACCAAAATACTATTCGAGTCAAACTCGAGTTTGGTCAATCGTGACCTGGGTCGATTGTACCAACAATCTCCCTCTTTTTGATGTTTGACAAAAATAACATTTGAGTTAGGCCCCTAACTCAAATTTCCTTACCAATTTTCCCAAATTGGCAATTTTACTTTCTCCTCCTTTTTGACACACATCAAAAAGGTTCTTCCAAGGAAGTCAATGTCTCATATCCCAATAAGATCTTATAATCTTCCCCTTGGTCTAAAAATACCTAGGATGTCTACCATCTTCCTAGTGATAAGTCTTATATCACTCAAGAGAGGCAATCCTACAAACTCTCCCAATTTCCAAATTGGGTATTTCAAAATCCCATTTTTCCCCCTCATGAGGAAAAATAACATCCATCATCCCATGATGGATACCTCCCCCTAAAGGCTTACTCCCTCTTGACAATTGCATCAACAATGTCCTTGGGAAGTCCCTAAGCCAATAGAAACTCTAAACAATAAAAAATAAGGTCCAACGTTCAACATTGAACTTTCCACACCATAAATTTGATACATCACCCTAACAACTCTCCTAATCCATATTCAATGGATTTTCATCCTTTTTAATGCTTCCGAAAGCATATCCTAGGGCTAGGAGTGGTTAGGGAATCTTACCATAGCTGAAAATGGGCTAAACATACCTTGTTTACCCGAAATCAGCATTAACAGTACTTCCGTGCCCATCAGTCAACTGATAACTGAAATTTCTGAATTTTAGTTATCAAAATCAAATTTCAGAAATTCATAAATAATTATACGTAATTTAAAAAATTCTGAAACTTCATACGTATAATACTTATGACCAATACAATGGGAGAAAAATATTTGAAAAATATTTTACCCATAAAATAGCGAAATTGACACAAAGTTCAAAAGTGAAGAAAAACTTCAATGTTTAAGCTCACTTTGTATCAACTTCATCAATGGTGATTGCTATCAAAAGATAGACTTCACCAAGGTTTTCTAAAATATTTTTAAAATGTTTTTGAAAACCTATATTGGATCATGTTCCTTGGCCTCAATGTACATGACTTGAACATGAGCTTTCCCAATGATCCCCCACTAATATAAGATGAGTTTGTGTTCATCTATATGCAAAAACTATGCACCTTGAACTTAACTCATATCCTAGCATCTCACATGTATCTAGAATGTATCAATACACATACATGTCAATGTAATGTGAGATGTGAGTTTTGTTCTCCTAATCAAGGGTTTCATGCATTTTCTAAGACAACCCTACTTGATTCCCTTATACATGGGACTTCAAGTCAAGCCATATGTCCTTAATTCAATTTTATTAATGCATGAAATGATCATGGCATAAATGATGATATAAATAAGGCATGGCCAATGATCATGATGTCATGGCATATGATTAAATTTAAATACACATGACATATAAATGATTAAAAGTAGATATGATGTCATGGCATGTTATATGGCAAACAAAGCATGACAAATAAAATGTAAAGATATACAAATACCTAAATTTTGATATTAATTGCCATTTGTCATTATTAAAATCATTTTTCCATATTATCACTAATCCCCCAAGTGTGCCAAAAACTCAAAATGACACTACAATCTCTAAACCTAAATTGTGCCAATTTAATTGATTTTTCATAATCCCAAAAATATATTGGCACATCCTAAAAACTCTTTAGGATTAAAAATTCAAACCTATTTCCAAGGTATCCATAACCTTGAAAATATCCTAAAATGTCAACTTTGCTATGGTTGGGTTAGCTACCCTTCCAATCAAGGTTGACACACCTAAACCCATTTAGCGTGAATCGATCACGCTCCTAGGAACCCAAAACCTATTTGAGCTCCTTGGGTTTACTAGGTATTCCTTAGGGATGACCTCCCTAGATACCCTCTTAATGACCCTTCTAGGCTTGGTAGCCTTGGTCATTGTGGTCTTACCTAGGTTAACTCTAGGGGTAACTCCCCTTGTAACCTTCTTAGTGGCTTCCCTAGGTTTCCTTGAAACCCTAGCCACTAGGCACACACCTTGGTTACCCTTAGGGATGACTTCCCTAGTAACCTTGGTCTTCCTAGACCTAGGTTGTGTTCCATAATCAAATGGAATACTATGGTAGGTCTTTTTGGGCTTAGGCTTGCCCTTTGATGGTTCTTGTTTCCTAGGCCTTTGACTTTGACTCTTAGACCTAGATTTTTTATCACTTGACCCTATAATTGAATTTTGCATCTTTGCAAGGGTCTTTTCAAGTTTTTTCAAGCCTTGACCTCAAGGCTTGGTTTTCTAACTCTAATTGTCCAATTTTTGATTTTGCATCTATTCTTTGGACATTGTCTTTCTTAGGCATATGCCTAGTCCATTTAGGGTTAAAACTTAGGTAGTCTTCAATTTTCCTAATAGATTCCCTAGGTAAGGTTTTTCTAAGGACATTAGTCCTAAATTTCTCCTTATTTGTAATGTGGACATTCTTAGCCCCTAAACAATACTCCCTATTTCTAGCATGCTCCTTATGATAAATTGCAAGATTGCTAAAATTATTTCTAGCATGCTTTTGCCTATAAATCAAAGAAGGTGCATTAATAGATTTTACCTTAGGGTTTGCCTTAGAGGCTCCCCCTTCATGTGTAGCTTCCTTTTGAGTCTTCTTCTCCCCCTTTGAGCATTGACTCCGGTAATGACCCGATTGTCGACACTTGAAGCAAATGATGTGCTCCTTGCTCTTCTTGGTAGGGACTCCAGCTTCATTTGACTTTTCTTGACTTTTAGACGTCAGTTGAGTCTTCTTAAGTCTTTACAACTATTTCTTTTGAATTTTTGCTTGTTTGCTTGAATCGTGGTTGAAGCCCCTGATTTGCACCAGCAAATCGCCTCAAAAATGTTGAAGAAATCATTGCCAAATCCCTCCTCCACAAGCTCCCTTTAAAGCTACTCCTTGGGCTAGATTTCACCCAGCAGTCGACTGATCGTGACCATCAATCCACTGCCCTTATAACCGTTGTCTCACAATGGCATGAACCACATCAGATAAGTCCAACGGATACACCATCAGTCGACTGATGGCTCAATCAATCGAGTGTTCAGGCCGATCAGTCGACTGGAGAACCTTCTATGCCCGAAATCCTAACCATCAGTCGACTGATCACCAAATCAGTCGACTACTTAGGCCAACAGTCGACTGCCCACCTCTGACAGTCGACTACCAAAGCACTTCCTGCAGTAAAATCCGAGTTGACTCACACCAGTCGACTGACCCTTTGTCCCAATCGACTGATACCCCCATCCTATCTCTAATTGGATTCAACTTGCCTCCCACCCCTTGCCCTCCTTTTATAGAGTTAGGGATAAGCCTTGTTTTAATCTCCACCATTGGTTCTAGGGATTTAATCTCAACTGTCGGATCTAGAGATTTAGTCTCAACCGTCGGATCTAGAGATTTAATCTCTACCTTTGGATCTAGAGTTTTGTTTCCATCCATTGGATCTAGGCTTCATGAGGTATTAATAGGCTACAATAGGGACCATGAGGAGGAGTTGGATCTTGGCCACCCAATGGATCAAGCCCACATAAAATTTGATCCATTAATGATAATCCATTCCACTAAAGGATTATCATTGATCTACCTCACCAACCCCCATAAGTTAATATGGGCTCCATATATTATATGTACATTTTCTCCACGTGTTTAAGATCTCGAATGCCCATCGATTAATTAATTTACTGACCATTAATTAATCAACATATAACTCCATGAGTAGTACCACTCAACCTTTTCATCATGGCGGACCAAGTCCACCTGCAGGGTTTACATGATGAGCCTTATGAGCTCCTCAAGGGGACATTATCATCCTAATATATAGGACATGGTTTCCTCCTATAATCAACGACACACCATGTAAATAATATCATTTCCCAACTTACCGAGCCTATTGATTTAATATATAAATCTCGCCCATTGGTAAATCAAAGAAATGAATACTAAGTATACGTGCCCGTTATTATATTGGGATTAAGAGTACGTACAATATAATATCTGAGGTCTGATTCGATTATGTAGTCAGCAATAAATCGAATCACCTCTATGTCGGTCCTTCTCAATACACACAAAGTGTACTAGTGTGATTTTATGGTCAAGACAAACCAATACCAAATCACACTACAACAATACCAATGGTTTGTCCAAAGTCATCTCGGTTGTGAGCCTATACTTATACTTTAAAAGGAGTCGATAACATGATCTCCCGTGTGACACCACACACCATGTTATCTATAATGTAATGTATTAGACAATATACATAACCATAAAAATATATAAACAATGATTATGTGATTCTTATTTCAAAATAAAGATGTTCATACAAAAGACAGACTTTTCAGTATACATCCCAACAATCTCCAACTTATACTAAAAGACTATGCTGTCCTCAAACTGTCATACATCTGATCCCCATTCCCTCCACATGCCTATCAAAAGCTCTCACCGGAAGTGCCTTAGTGAAAGGATCTGCCAGGTTATCCTCCGATGCAATTTTGGCCACAACAACTTCTCCTCTCTTTACGATTTCTGGTATCAGGTGGTACTTGCACTCTATGTGTTTACTTACCTTATGGGCTCGTGGTTCCTTCGAGTTTTCAACTGCACCACTATTATCACAATAAATTGTGATAGTTCTAGGCAAACCAGGAATCACATCCAAGTCCATTAGGAAGTTCCTGAGCCACACAACTTCTTTGGCCGCCTCAGAGGATGCCATATACTCATCTTCCATGGTGGAGTCCGCCATGCATTTCTTCTTGACACTCCTCCATACAATGGCTCCACCTCCCAAAGTAAACACAAAACCTGAGGTAGACTTACTGTTATCCCTGTCTGATTGGAAGTCAGAATCTATGTAACCCACAGGGAGTAATTGGTCTGCCTGGTAAACCAACATATAATCCCTAGTCCTTCTCAGGTACTTCAATATATGCTTTGCTACAGTCCAATGTCCCTGTCCTGGATTACTCTGATATCTGCTGACCATGCCCACGATAAAGCAGATATCTGGTCTCGTACATAGCATCACATACATGAGGCTTCCTACCACCGAAGCATAAGGAACCGCCTTCATCTCCTCTATCTCCTCAGATGTTCGAGGACACATCTCCTTAGATAAAGGAACTCTATGCCTGAAAGGTAGAAAACCCTTCTTGGAGTTTTGCATGCTAAAACGATCCATAATCATGTCTATGTATGAAGCTTGGGATAAACACAACATCCTTTTCCTGCGATCCCTGTTGGATTGAGAAGCGTCGCTAGAGGGGGGGGTGAATAGTGATCGTAAATCTTTTTGATGTTTCGTTCGAGTAGATAATTAAATGAGTAAGAGCAGTGGAAAATAAAGAGACACATTTATTTTTACTTGGTTCACAACCCAGCGGTTGCTACTCCAAGGCCCTATCGGTCCTAGACCGCGTACGGAGGGCAAAACACTATAACGTCTCCTCCTCGTTGGAGGTAGGAGACAACGATCACAAAACCGAATGTACGTGGATGAGGCAACAAGCCTACCTCACCTCGTTACGAATAAAAAAAATGAATACAATATCAAAATATATTACTAGATGCTACTGCCGATGAAGAAGATCTGATCTTATTGTCACGTCGGTGTTATGACGGTGTTGGAGCGTTGGCGTTGTAGGAGCACTTGATGAATAAACTTGATGATGTTTGGAGTTGGAATCCACCCCTCCTTTTATAGATTTTGCCCTCTGAATATGTCTCCTCTTTTTTTGGAACAGGTCACGAAGTTGTATAATTTTTATCGTGAAGTGGCCGCGTCAAACCTTATCCGTTTTGACCTAGTGCAAAGGATGATTCGTCACCATCAGTCGACTGATGACTCCAATCAGTCGACTGATGAGCATCAGTCGACTGCTGCCAGCTTGGCCACTTCCCTGCAGTGAGAGGTTAGCTCGGAATATGATAAATACGACAGTTTCTAACCGTCCGATCTCAACCTAGACCTTCCACAAGAAGTCTTAGTCAGATCGCCGTCTATGGTCGTCCCCGTACAGAGGCACGACCTTACCATCTCTCACTCACACGAGCTTACCTCGATACTTACTGTGTCGCTTTCGCTTTCGACCTTCCACTCGATTCCTTCGGCTCCCTCCGAAGTCACTCGAGTGTCGCCCGACCACCGCGGCTTCCTCCGGGTGTCGCTAGCTTTCAACTCTAGCTTTAGTACTTTTCTGCATACTCGATTTAGCTCGTGAGATAACGACATAAACTTAACTTTGTGTCTTTGCCATAATCAAAACATAGGTTCGATTATCTGGTGCCCCTGCACCAACAATCCCTTATCACCTTGATCCCAATGATGTGTCCCACTTCTCCCAAGTCTGTCATATCAAACTGTTTGGACAACCATACCCTTAAGTCCGATAACACCTTGATATTGTTGCCAACCAACAAAATGTCATCTACGTATAGTACAAGAAATACCACTACCTTTCCGTCACATCTCTTGTATACACAAGACTCATCCGGACTTTGAATGAATCCATAAGCATGGATTACTTCATCAAATCGGATGTTCCAAGACCTCGAAGCTTGCTTCAATCCATAAATGGACCGATTAAGCTTACATACAAGATGCTCTTTTCCCTTCGCAATGAATCCCTCTGGTTGCTTCATATAGATGTTTTCCTCAAGACTTCCATTAAGGAAAGTTGTCTTGACATTCATCTGCCACACCTCATAATCCATATGAGCTGCAATGCATAAGAGAATCCGGATAGACTTAAGCATGACTACTGGCGAAAAGGTCTCCTCATAATCGATACCTTCTTTCTGAGTATACCCCTTCGCAACAAGCCTCGCTTTGAAGGTCCCAACCTTCCCATCTATTCCTCTCTTTCTTTTGTAGATCCACTTGCATCCAATGGTTTTTACACCATCGGGTGGTCCTACTAGCTCCCAGACCTGATTTGAATCCATAGATTCAATCTCAGTATTCATTGCACTTTGCCAAGATACTGCATCTTTATCTTGGATTACCTCGTCATATGTCCAGGGATCAGGTTCATGTTTGCCAGGGACCAAATCAGAAGATTCTACCAAGAATAAGAATCTATCAGGCTGTCTAACAACCCTCCCACTACGATGAGGGATCACCTGTGTATCCTCTGTGACACGCGGTGCAGTGACTTGTGGTATATCCTCTTGTACCGGTGGTACTGAAGAAGTGACTTCTCCTTTTATTTCCTCAAGAATAATCTTACTCATGGGCTTGTGGTTCATCACATAGTCTTCCTCTATAAATCTGGCGTTCGTGCTAACGATTACACTCTGATCTTTAGGACTATAAAACAAACCACCTTTCGTTCCTCTAGGATAGCCAATGAACATTCGTACTTCTGTACGAGGTTCCAGCTTACCAGCATCTGCCTTTAGCACATGTGCTGGACTCCCCCAAATTCGAATATGTCTTAGACTGGTATTTCACCTAGTCCATAATTCTGTGAGAGTAGAAGGCACTGATTTAGATGGAATGAAGTTCAGAATGTACACCGCAATATCTAGAGCATATCCCCAGAACGAATCTGGCAACTCAGAATAACTCATCATCGATCTAACCATCTCCATAAGAGTCCTATTCCTTCGCTCTGCTACACCATTCTGCTGGGGTGTGCTAGGTGCAGACAATTGGGATTGAATCCCAGCCTCTGATAAGTAATTCCTAAACTCTCCCAAGAGGTACTCACCACCACGATTAGATCGTAGTGTCTTGATACTTTTACCTTGACGTTTCTCCACATCAGCCTTGAATTCTTTGAACTTGTCAAAGCATTCAGACTTGCGGTGCATCAAGTAAATGTATCCATATCTCGAATAATCATCTATTAAAAGAGACAAAGTACTCAAAATCACCTCTAGCCTGGATAGACATAGGACCACACAAATCAGAATGAACCAATTCTAACACATCTTTGGATCTATACCCCTTGGCCTTAAAAGGCCTCTTGGTCATTTTACCCTCCAAGCAAGATTCACGGGTTGAGAAATCTTCCACCACTAATGAACCCAGAGGTCCATCAGCTATCAACCTTTGAATTCTGCTTAGGTTAATATGACCAAGCCTAAGATGCCAAAGATATGTTTGGTTCATCTTCGAAGGTTTTTTTCTCTTATTGGAATTAGAAGATGAGTTATTAACTTCTATTTGCATTGTGGGAGCTTTTGGTTCAAGTATATACAAATTTCCTATCAATGTACCAGAACAGATAATCTCCCTATTCCTTTTTATAACGACTCTGTCATTAAAAAGAATAGATTATCCATCCATAAATAATTTAGAAACCGAAATCAAATTATTTCTAAATAAAGGTACATAAAGGCAATTCTTAAGAACCAAAACTTTATTTTTCTCAAAAGATAAATAAAACATCTCCCACTACAATAGCCGCCACTTCGTGGCATTGCCCAAGTAAATGGTAATCTCTCCCTCAGCTCATCGTCGGGATTCCTGAAACCCCTGTAAAGTATTGCAGACATGATCAGAGGCTCCCGTATCTACACACCAGGTGTTGGTAGATAACACCGCTAACCATGTTTCAACGACTAGACCAAAGGATATACCTTTGTTCTATTTCCGATTGGGACAGTCCTTCTTCCAATGTCCATCCTACTTGCAAGTAAAGCACTTGCCTTTCGGCTTCTTCACTTGTCCCTGAGTTCCTCCCACCACCTTTGCTCCACCTTATTTCTTCTTCTTCTTGCCTTTCGGCTTAGAAGTAGAAACCTTTTGGGCAACCATGGCCTGAGTTTGAGCAAGCCTTTCTGTCGGCTAGAGAATGATATCGACCTGGGTTTCCCATCGATCTCAGCTCTAAGGACTTCCAGCTCATTCGCAGACTTAGGAGGATACTCTTCGAAAAGTACATATTTGTACTCCTCAGCAGTTAAGACAATATCTAGATTCTTTTCCAATCAATATAATTTGGATACAGTAAGCTTATTTTCCTTTAGTATCACAACAAGTGGACTGAAAGTCATTTTTAAAAATCCTAAGAATCACATAGATCATTACTTTAGATTTCAAAAAATTATTGATTCCTCAAACAATAAAATTTTAAAATCAACTAACACCTCAAAATACCGAGAATATCGCATGCCACGATCGTGTGGACGTATACGAATTCTACATTTGTAAGAGGAGGTTTTACCCATTAATTTTACTATCTTGTCAACCTAACTTTTTGACAAATAAAATTAATAGTTGGTTTCTCTTCGGCCCTACAAATAAAAGCAGTGACTTTGATGGGGAGGATACTCCTATTTGCATCTAAGTGTTTACCATTACTCGATACCAAGGAAAATATCTCGGGTTATGTGCCTTCCGATGGGGAAGTACACACACTCCTTAATAATTTCCTATAACCATATCCGACCCTGTGATCCACAAACAAACTCATCCGATGGGGAGGAAGGCACTCAGAGCCGACGCGTAAGTTTGCTTGCATCACATGTCAAATCGTAAAGGAGGCCGTGGGAATTTATAAAAATATCCCTCTCCCACTTAGTAATTTGAAATTGATGAATTTTCTAGCCTACGACATGCATATCAAACAATAAGCAATAAATATAAAAAATAATTATTTTCTAACTATTATGGCTTTTGTCTTCAATATGTCTCCCATCGTATCGCCATCTCGTCAATTCCTCCTACGCCATGTACGAGCCATCCGGAGATCCGAGCCGAGACTAAAATCTTTTTTAATTTACATCCATCAATCCTATACTCCACGAGGGAGTGTACATGAAATCTAGATCGAAAGTAAACTAAAATAAAAAGAGTGGCTAAACAATGTCGTATCTAATTTATAAAAAATTAAATACTAGCCTCGTCAACCTCGAGGATTCAACAAAATATACATTTACACACATACAATCACATACACAAATATGACCATAATAGTTGGATCCTATGCCTGCAACCAAAACGTTAACCTACGCATATCCTACTATTATCCGGAACATATAATATATGAAAAGTGCATAAAATTAACCGAATCCTAAACACACAAAATCGGAAACTGTGGCTCTGATACCACTTGTTGGGAGGGAAAACTTCGCTTCCCACTTCAACTCGGTCGCTTATTCATGGCGATCCCTCCTACGTCCCCGGATAAAAAAATTTTATCCTTGACAAGAGGGATTGCCTAAGAAACCTTGTCATTGTCGTGCTATTCGATTAGAGTAGTCACTTGAACAAACTTGTTGTTCAAGCGACCAACCTCTATTCTACGAATAGCCACGGAATAGACGATGTACGGATCGCCAACTTTTGTGTTTATGTTCGGGGTCCAAGTTATATTAGCAACAAAATAGAATATATCATGCATATACAATTGAAAAACAATTACAAACATGTAACATATGAAGATAGATAAGTGTTATACCTCTCGATCTTCTATTGTATGACCTTCCTCCTTTCGGACGTCATGTGGGCGATGATCTACCAAAAGTTGAAGCTCCTAGATCACCAATCTTCCTTCCTTGCTCATTTCGAGCAAGAGGAAGAATAGAAACAAGACCCTTCTCCTTCCTTTAGCCAACCAACAAGCAACAAGCAAATTGCTTGCCGCCGGCCAACAAGGAGAAGGGGAAAGATGGATTCCGACCAATAGCTCCAAGGGAAGATCTTAAGCTATGTTTCCACCGGCCAAAGAGAGGGAGAAGGGATCCTTTGGATGCCAGCCAAGGGCTGGAAAGGGCAGCTTGGGCGCCGACCACCTTGAGGAAGAAGAAGATAAGGAATAAGTTTCCTTATTTGGTGCCGCCAACTCCAAACCCTAGCTCCAAGCCTCTTGCCGCCCAAAACCCTAATCCTACCTCTAATTGGATTAAACTTGCCACCCACCCCTTGCTCTCCTTTTATAGAGTTAGGGATAATCCTTGTTTTAATCTCCACCATTGGTTCTAGGGATTTAATCTCAACCGTCGGATCTAGAGATTTAGTCTCAACCGTCGGATCTAGAGATTTAATCTCTACCTTTGGATCTAGAGTTTTATTTCCATCCATTGTATTTAGGCTTCATGAGGTATTAATAGGCTACAATAGGGACCATGAGGAGGAGTTGGATCTTGGCCACCCAATGGATCAAACCCACATAAAGTCTGATCCATTAATGATAATCCAATATACTAAAGGATTATCATTGATCTACCTCACCAACCCCCATAAGTTAATATGGGCTCCATATATTATATGTACATTTTCTCCCTGTGTTTAAGATCTCGAATGTTTATCAATTAATTAATTTACTGACCATTAATTAATCAACATCTAACTCCATGAGTAGTACCACTCACCCTTTTCATCATGCCGGACCAAGTCCACCTGTAGGGTTTACATGATGAACCTTATAGCTACTCAAGGGGACATCATCATCCTAATATATAGGACACGGTTTCCTCCTATAATCAACGACACATCATATAAATAATATCATTTTCCAACTTACCGAGCCTATTGATTTAATCTATAAATCTCTCCCATTGGTAAATCAAAGAAATGAATACTAAGTATACGTGCCCGTTATTATATCGGGATTAAGAGTATGTACAATATAATATCTGAGGTCTGATTCGATTATGTAGTCAGCAATAAATCGAATCACCTCTAAGTCGGTCCTGCTCAATACACACAAAGTGTACTAGTGTGATTTAATGATCAAGACAAACCAATACCAAATCACACTACAACCATACCAATGGTTTGTCCAAAGTCATCTCGGTTGTGAGCCTATACTTATACTTTACAAGGAGTCGATAACATGATCTCCCATGTGACACCACACACCATGTTATCTACAATGTAATGTATTAGACAATATGCATAACCATAAAAATATGCAAACAATGATCATGTGATTCTTATTTCAAAATAAAGATGTTCATACAAAAGATAGACTTTTCATTATACATCCCAACACGGAATAGACGATGTACGGATCGTCGATTTTTGCATTTGTATTCGGGGTCCAAGTAAATTTATCCACATGCCATACATACAATATACAAAGAAACAAACAAGGAAAACAAAACAAGATTTATACCTCTTGTTTACCTCAAGATCTTTTATCGTATGTCCTTTCCTCCTCTTGGACGTTGTGTGGGCAATGGTCCTCCAAGAGATGAAGCCTCCTAGATCACAAACTTCTTTCCTTGCTCACTCTGAACAAGAGGAAGTGTAGAAACGAAACTCTTCTCTTCTCTAGGACCAACAAACAAGCTCCAAGATTGAAGCTTGTCGCCGGCCCAAAGAGTGGTGGAGGAGTGCCGGCCAACCTTGAAGGAAGGTTGCCGCCGGCTTCAAGGAGAGGTGAGGACACCGACCAAGGAAGAATCAAGGGAGGGGAGGGGCGCCAGCCAAGGATGAATCAAGGAGGGTGATGGGCGCTGGCCAACTCTTGGAGAAGAGAAAGGAAACCAAACCTCTGTTAGAGATATATGAGAGATGTCCTAAGGCAATCGCCTTTTGTTTGAACCATTTATATGATAAATGAAGATTCACTATTTGAGTATACATGTTTTCATGTATTTGATTAGATCTTAAACTCATTTATTGAATGCCCACGATACGATTCACAGCATGAGAGAATTTGTGATTGGATCATAACTAGTGAGTATCTCTACATGTGTAATTGTGATGTATCGGAATTATCCCTAGTCAATGAATTGATGGATTTGGACACCATTGATTCTGTCGAGACTAGCACGAGGTATACTCCTTGATATATCCAAGCAGCTGATTCTCACTAGCTGGAGACATTGTGATGTCCGGAGTTAATCGTGCATGCTAGTTATGGTAACTAGTTCATTGGAGTGACCAGCTATAAGACTTCATATGGTTCTCTGCATATATAGATATGTCAATGAAGTTCTTACTGCAGCTTAAGTGCAATGTTCCTTTGACTTGCGGTATTCAAGTCATCTTGATCATAAAGACTTATGCTTTGACATCTTAAGCAAGCATCTCTGAGGAGATGTTGACCCGGGATGATTGGGTATAAGTCGAAGTGATCAAAGGTGTTTGAATAGCCTATAAAGTATTCACCACTCCTTGCGAGGAGATGTATACCCATGGCCTCTCGTCGTATTGTTACTAAAGTCTTTGGCCAAAGCATTACATGTTTAGAGTAAGGTACTCTTCGATACATGTGCAGTAACTAGAATCCATAGGACGAGGAAATGATACTTGAGCTAGGTGTGACATAGTCAACCTAGTGGGGACAACCTAGTGGGGACTGACACTATAGACCATGTCCTGAACCAAGTGGGTATAAGATGAGTGAAGGGAATGGGGGATGATTCATTCGAGCTGCTAAAGGGTTTCAGAAGTTGTTCTGGATCAACCGTTGATCTTTTCGGTTAATTGGAGATCATGATATACTACTAGGTATCACTCATGATCGTTCTATAATTAATGGTTAATTATAGATGACCAATATAAATCGAGAACCTATTTGGTCACACGCACAACCAGCGTAATCCGAACAATTTAAAACTGTTAGGGCAATCTCTTGCCATGATAAGGTTTTGATGTGTGTGGCAAAGGGTTTAAGTTAGGTTGGTATGTTTATTTGATATGTGCGTTGGAGTCTTGCAGGACTTAGTAATTCGCACATGGAGCCTTGGTGGGTTCACCCTCACAACCTCGGTCCTTGAGTCGGTGAAGGATGACTTTGCGGAAGCCGTGCGCTTGGAGCATCCGAGGGACCGCCGGACGAGATGACTTGAAGTGAAGCCAAGGAAGCAAACTTCGAAGGCAAGAGACGCGAAGGAGCATTGCAGAGCCATGTGCCTGATGCTGCCGAGGGACGTGGCCACAAACGAAGAGAGCTTCAGTGAGGGACTTCGAGTGAAATGAGAGAATGAGTGAAATATAAGTAGCTCATTAGGTGAACTTGGCCGAATGGTTGAGTGTCGGAGACTTGACCGCAAGGGTTAAGGTTTACCCGACCGCCGGAAGCTCAAACTTATGTTAAGTTTGAGTTTCACACGGCACCAGTCGACTGCCATGTAATGGCAGTCGACTGCTCTGAGTCGAGTGGGTTCGACTGGTATCCGACTGATGGGTTTATGCCCAGCAGTCGACTGCCAGAGGATATCGCGGGCACAGAACCGCTCGTAGCCGACTGGGCAGTCGACTACGGAGGCAGCAGTCGACTGGTGAGGTCCATCAGTCGACTGCCAAGAGTTCCGTTGGACTACAACGGTCAGGATCCGACGTGTTCGGAGGCCGTTGTAGTGACGACAGTCGACTGCCAAGGGCAGCAGTCGACTGGTGGCGGCCAACGGGAAGAAATCAGCCCTCTCTATAAAAAGAGAGGGTGTGAGCCTTTGAGAGGCTAATGCTTATGCTCTAAGTGATCTTCCTAATGCCCCACAAGCTCTAAACTCTTCTTACTTGTTTTTACTCCATTCTTATTGTAAGAAGAGTGATCTTGATTGTAAAGGTTACCTCCACCTAGCTTGGTGCAAAGGAGTGACCAATAGTGATTGGCTTTGAAGGGGTGATTTACCTCGGACGAATTGGGATCGTGGATTAGCGGCGTAGCTGTGAACCACGTTACATTCTTTGTTAGCATTTGTATTTTCATTTATTGCTTTGTCTTTATTGTTTATGCTTCCGCTTGTGCTAATGATTATGTAGACGAGCAAACAAATGAGAGAATTTCGACATCCATCATAAGAGGGCTATTCACCCCCCTCTAGCCGGCCAATCGATCCCCCAACAAGTGGTATCAGAGCCAAGGAAAACTTGTCGAGGACTAATCGCCACAACAAGCAACATTTAAAATGGCCGGCTCCAACATCCATCCTTCGAAGTTTGAAGGAGAATTCGCTTGGTGGAAGAAGCGAATGGAGGTATTTTTCGAAACGGATTTTGATATAATGATTACAATGGAATCCGGTTTCGTTTTGCCTAGGGATGAAGAGGGGAAGCCAATAGAGAAATCTAGGTGGACCAAAAGGCAAAGGGAAGAGCACCTTGCAAATTCAAAAGCCAAGCATCATCTCTTCAATGTGCTCCCCCAACAAGAAATCAACCGAATAGGAGAATGCCTAAGTGCCAAGGAGATGTGGGAGAAGCTAATTGAGCTTCATGAAGGCACATCCGAGGCGAAGCTAGCAAGGAGAGATCTCCTCCGCTCCCAACTATCCAACATTAAATTAGAAAAGGGAGAAAAGGTAACTTCTTTGCATTCTAGATTCAAAGAAATTTTAAATGGACTAACAAGTGTAGGAGAAAGGCTCTCCAATCGCGATATGATAATGAAGGCCATAGATGCTTTCCCCCGATCATCCAAGTGGAGTTCAATGGTGGACTCATTTTACATTTCAAAGAATCTAGAGGTAAGTACTCTAGATGAATTTTTCTCCACTATGGAATTACATGAATCTAGGCTTGAAGGAATACAAGAAGAGCCAAAAATACAACCTTCAAGGGGAGTAGCATTGTTGGCAAATAAGGGGAAGAAGAAGATAGAGATCTCCTCCTCCTCCGATGATGAAGCGTCTTCCTCCTCCATGGATAGCACCGAAGAAGCCTATATGGTAAGGAGGGTAAGACGTGCTTTAAAAGGTTTTCATTTTCATAAATCAAATGATAGGAATAGAAGACCAAGGGGGAAGGTCATATGCTACAATTGCCAAGGAGAGGGGCACATAAGGGATAATTGTCCCCTCCTAAACAAGAGCAAGGAAGAGAAGAAAAAGAAAGAAGAAAAGAAGAAGAAAAAGGGGAGCAAGAAAAAGAAGGAAGAGGAGAAGAAGACAAAAGAAAAGGGGAAGACCAAAGCTCTAAAGGCAAGGACTTGGGATGCCCCATCCTCATCCTCCTCATCATCGGATGAGGAGAATGCCTTTGTCACCAATTTGGCCTTGATGGCCTTTGATGACTTGGATTGCTCCTCCACCGAAAACGAAGAATCAAGCTCAAGTGGGGAGAGCTCAAATGAAGGGGGAGCTTCTACATCCTCATCCGAAGAAGAGGACTTGGTATGTGAGGTAACCAATCTACCCCCTAAGCAAATTATGTCTATGATTTCTAGCCTCACTAAGGACTTATTTAGAGCTAAGAAGAAGAACAAAAGCATGCTAGATCAAATTAAGGACCTAGAAAATAAACTAGAAAAAGCATGCTTAAATGATGATGATATTTCTTCCAGCTTAAATGATGCATGCTCACATGAATATATGCCATTTAATGTTAGTGATGCATGCATAGAAGAAAATAGGGCTTTAAGGGAAAAGGTAGATTATTTAACAAAAGCCCTAGAAAAATTCACTATAGGCTCCAACACCTTGAACATGATTATAGGGAGCCAAAGAGCTAGCTTCAATAAGAAAGGCCTAGGTTATAAAGAAAAGAAAAATGAAAAGGCCTATAAATGCCTAATTGCTAGGGGACAAGATAAGAAGAAATTAATAGCTAGAAAATGGATCGCCAAGGAATATTTAGTGAACCGAATAGGCAAGAACTTATTTTGGGTTCCAAAATCCATTCTTAAGGGTTAGAAAACCCCTAGGGTAGTCAACCATATGCAATTGACCTATATCATATTTTGGTTGACTTAGGATGGCGGGACAACATTTTTAGAATAGTGTTGGGTGATGATAACGTGCCCATAAATAGATAATAATGCTTAAATCATGATAATTAGTGTAATTGCTATGTATATGTGTAATCATGATTTATGATTTTGATATTGGGCACATCATCATGAGAAATAGGTTTAAATCATGCTTTAGGTGATACTTTGTTTTATTATCTTCATATAATACCTAATGCATGATTATTAGTTGATGAATACATGTGTTTCATGATCATAATGTGAAATTAAATCATATATGTCATTATGATCATGTAGG
This sequence comes from Wurfbainia villosa, assembly GCA_025175895.1. Classification (NCBI taxonomy): domain Eukaryota; kingdom Viridiplantae; phylum Streptophyta; class Magnoliopsida; order Zingiberales; family Zingiberaceae; genus Wurfbainia; species Wurfbainia villosa. The sequence continues at coordinate 5,176,014 of CM045994.1, read as the reverse complement.
TTGTTAGGTTGATACTTAACCTTGATAGAATTGTATGAATATAATGGTTAAGTATATACAAATACTCCCTAGGATGCATCTCACACTCACTATAGGCTAACTTGATTTCAAACTTAGCATGGGTGAGATGTTAGGATGATATAAATGTCCACTAATGTCTATGGCATTTAGATGATCATTTAAAGTATCAAAATAGCAATAATAGACCAATCATGGGGAAGACGTATGTTTAATTCATAGACATATTGCACAAAGATCATGGTTGGATATTTCATATGTTTTCAAAACAATTTCTTACCCTAAAATCTATGTATTCATGCTTTGAAACAATTGGAGGCAAAACTAGGTAGTTAACTTGATACTAACATGCTCAAAAACTAGTGGGTTTTAAAGCCTTTGGATTTTTGGCAAATATCATAAAATATAATGATTTTTCATGAAAAACTATTTTTCACTGATAAAGAATCTTGCAAGAAATATGTTCCCCAAATTTCATGATTTTTTGAATTTTCTGGAATTTTTAATGCATTTCTAAAATTCGCCCAGAAAATCAGAATTTCGAAAACCATTGTGCCAGTCGACTGCCATACTGATAGCAGTCGACTGCTCATCTGAAAAACAGCCCAATATTTTCTGATTTCAGATTTTTAATCATGTTTTTGGTGTTCTCTTTCTATTAGACTTGATGCCATGGGTTTATAACTTAGTGTTAATCTTTTTGATGGTGTCAAAGGGGGAGAAATAATTATGTTTAAGTTAATTATTTTAGGGGGAGAAATATATGATAGGGGGAGAAAATTTGTATGGGGAGTTTCATGGATTAAGGGGAAGTTGTATGTTGTTATATCATGTTTATGTTTACATGCTTTCTTACCTTAGAAATTTATATCAAATGTTTTTACCTAACTAAAACGGATTGCCACACATCAAAAAGGGGGAGATTGTTAGGGTAATCTCTTGCCATGATAAGGTTTTGATGTGTGTGGCAAAGGGTTTAAGTTAGGCTGGTATGTTTATTTGATATGTGCGTTGGAGTCTTACAGGACTTAGTAATTCGCACATGGAGCCTTGGCGGGTTCACCCTCACAACCTCGGTCCTTGAGTTGGTGAAGGATGACTTTGTGGAAGCCGTGCGCTTGGAGCATCCGAGGGACCGCCGGACGAGATGACTTGAAGTGAAGCCAAGGAAGCAGACTTCGGAGGCAAGAGACGCGAAGGAGCATTGTAGAGCCGTGCGCCTGATGCTGCCGAGGGACGTGGCCGCGAACGAAGAGAGCTTCGGTGAGGGACTTCGAGTGAGATGAGAGAATGAGTGAAATGTAAGTAGCTCATTAGGTGAACTTGGCCGAATGGCTGAGTGTCGGAGACTTGACCGCAAGGGTTAAGGTTTACCCGACCGTCGGAAGCTCAAACTTATGTTAAGTTTGAGTTTCACACGGCACCAGTCGACTGCCATGTAATGGCAGTCAACTGCTCTGAGTCGAGTGGGTTCGACTAGTATCCGACTGATGGGTTTATGCCCAGCAGTCGATTGACATGGAATGGAAGTCGGCTGCCAGAGGATATCGCGGGCACAGAACCGCTCGTAGCCGACTGGGCAGTCGACTACGGAGGCAGCAGTCGACTGGTGAGGTCCATCAGTCGACTGCCAAGAGTTCCGTTGGACTACAACGGTCAGGATCCGACGTGTTCGGAGGCCGTTGTAGTGACGGCAGTCGACTGCCAAGGGCAGCAGTCGACTGGTGGCGGCCAACGGGAAGAAATCAGCCCTCTCTAAAAAAAGAGAGGGTGTGAGCATTTGAGAGGCTAATGCTTATGCTCTAAGTGATCTTCCTAATGCCCCACAAGCTCTAAACTCTTCTTACTTGTTTTTACTTCATTCTTATTGTAAGAAGAGTGATCTTGATTGTAAAGGTTACCTCCACCTAGCTTGGTGCAAAGGAGAGACCAATAGTTATTGGCTTTGAAGGAGTGATTCACCTCGGACGAATCGGGATCGTGGATTAGCGGCGTAGCCGTGAACAACATTACATTCTTTGTTAGCGTTTGTATTTTCATTTATTGCTTTGTCTTTATTGTTTATGCTTCCGCTTGCGCTAACAATTGTGTAGACGAGCAAACAAACGAGAGAATTCCGACACCCATCGTAAGAGGGCTATTCACCCCCCTCTAGCCGGCCAATCGATCCCCCAACAAAAACGAGCTTGAGAATGAGATTCTCAGACCGAGAGAAACTAGGTTTGGTTGGACCAAACATGGAGCGAGCATGAAATCGTTTTAGTCGCAATGGAAGCGTGGATAGGCCGTGTCTTATGAAGACATGATGGATGAACCAAATAGGTTTGGTTCTAATCCAATGGAGGAGAATAAACCAAAGGGTTTGGTTTGTTTTAAACGAATGAACCAAAGTTGGTTCGGTTCATTTTAACTTAAAATAAACCATCATGGTTTGGTTTATTTTAATTTAAATTAATGGAGCGGGTTAACGGGCCTTTGGTTATGATCCGATAACCATTAAGAGAATTTGTTCTCTATAAAATAGGGCTTAAGGGTTTTGTTAAGCCCTAATCCAAGTCCTTGCAACCCTAAGTTGACGCCCCCTCCTTCTCCTTGGTGTAGTCGGCGCCAACCCACCTTGCCGCCACCCACCACCACCCAGCTTCCTTGCCGACGTCAAGAAGGTGTTGTCCTTCCCTCTTGCCGGTGTCCAGAAGGTGCTGTCCTTCCCTCTTGCCGGCGTCGAGCTACTGCCGGAGGAGCTCCGGTGATCTCCTTTGGGTGCAACGACAAGGTGAGCCTCAACCTTCCTTATTTGGCCGGCCCCTATTCCTCTACCAAAGCTGTCCAGTTTTCTGGACAGTTTGTTTCCTTCTCATCAAAGAGTCATTTGGACGACGTTTGGAGCTCCGACAGCGGTAGCTTTGCCGGGGATTCAATCTCCGGTAATCCTCATAGGTGGAGGACGAAGGATTCGTCAAACGGTTGACGAATACCTCTCCGGAGAAGCGAGTTTTTGAGGACTCGTTTTGGATCCGAATTTTGATTCGGATTGTGATCTTCTCTCGATCACATTGTCTTCAACATGAGGATAGTAACCCGTACGAAGACGAGGCTCGTTACTTTGTGAAGTCATCCCGAAGATACTCGGCGTGGATACGGATAGAGACGATTCTAGTGAGGATCGTTTCGGTTGATGCCTTTTCCGCTACACGTGATACGTCAGGTATACGTAGTATAAATTTCCTTTTATTGTAAAATTTGAATTTACGGTTATGTCTACACATGTTGTACTATGCATACGTGTGATGTGTGTATTGTAATAAATTAGATTTATTATTTTATTCCTTCCGCTGTGCACATGTTTACGAAACATGTTCGAACACACACTCGCCGCGGTGCTGGAAACCCAACAAGTGGTATCAGAGCCCAGGTTGTGATTCAACATAATCGTAAAATTATTTTGCGATAGTCATAATGATATTTCTAGAAATTTTCTACTTTTGGAAAGTTAGAAGTATTTATGGAAAATTTTCAATTTTGGAAAGTCTAGAAGTATTTATGGAAATCTTCTACTTTTGAAAAGTTGGAAGTATTTATGGAAATTGATATTTTCCATAAATAAAATATTTGATTAGATTTTGGAAATTTGTTTCCTAATTTAATCATGATTTGATTTGGGAAATCAAATCTTTAAATATTTTATTTCCATAAGTAGTTTTGATGATTTAGGAAATTGGTTTCCTAAATTGACTTTCCTTAATCAACTCTTTCCACAAATAAAATATGTGATTAGATTTGGAAATTTGTTTCCTAATTTAATCATGATTTGATTTGGAGAATCAAATCTTAAACATATTTTATTTCCATAAATAGTTATGACATATAAGGAAATTTTGTACATGACATAATTATATGCCATGTAATTGCATTAGATGCATATCATTATGTCATGCGTGTCTGGACATGTAGATGTATGCCATGTATGCCATGTATGCCATGCCATGTAGATAATAGTTATTTGCATGCAAAGAGGATGATACATAAAAACCCTAACTCAATATTAAAGCCTACACCTTCCATTAATATGGTTAGAACCAGAGTTCCGTTTCTTGTTCGGGTTGTTGGACTCTCTCCATGCCCGGCTCGAACCCGAACATGTTCAAATCATGGAATAGTTTAATACTAATATGGTAAGAGTCAGAGGTCAATCGTTAGCTTTGGTTGTTGGACTCTCTCTAAGCCGGGCTAATTGGTTGAATGCACTCTAACCATATTAAAACTATTTCTCGATTAATGGGTTGGCTTTAACCTGGAGCATCGGCTTGTTGGACTCTCTCCAAGGTCGATGTAAAGGGAGGTGAAGTTGGGTGCTATGCATATGATGCATACTTGTTAATGTGTTAACAACCCGATGTATGTGTGAACATTCAATTAGTTGATAGAACATTGTGATAGTTGCATATACGTGATATGCAATTGGTATAGTTGATTCCTACCATCGTAGTTATGAATGGCTTGTTGGACTCTCTCCAGGGTTGTTCATATCTATGATGGATATCAGCCCATTCAGAGATGGACCTATGATCTCCAGAAGTGATTTTGGGGTTTTTGAAATTCGAAAAATGAATGGGATTTATAAATGTATATTGATGCATTTTAAAATTATTTTCTCATATATGCTCGTTTTGTATTTCTAGGTTAATCGATTGATCATGACGTCTTTGAATTTGCACACTATTTTGGATTCAAACAAATTGACTGGGCCTAACTTCCTGGACTGGCTTAGAAACCTGAGAATTGTTCTCAAGGCGGAAAAGCTAGCATATGTCCTTGAAGAGCCTCTTCCCAACCGTCCTAAGGACGATGCAACTCCAGACCAAATGTTGGTCTATCAGAAGCATGTGGCAGATTCTGAACTGGTGAGTTGCATTATACTAGCTACGATGGTACCTGAGCTGCAAAAGCAACATGAGCATATGGATGCTAATACCATGGTCTTCCATCTTCATAAGCTGTTTGATGAGAAAGCAAGATCTGAAAGGTTCGAAGTCTCCAGGCTCCTCTTCACCACGAAGATGCAAGAAGGTTCGTCTGTAGTGTAGTTTGTGCTAAAGATGAATGGGTACATCGAGCGGCTAGCCACCCTCGGGTTTGTGATGGATCATGAATTAAGTATTGACTTAATTCTGCATTGTTTGCCCAAGAGTTTCTCACAATTTGTGATGAACTATCAGATGAACAAATTAGTATCCACTATTCCTGAGCTCCTTAATATGCTGAAGACTGTGGAGCCTTCTGTGAAGCATGAGGAGAAGGCGGTTCTGTTAGTTGATTCCTCAAAGAAAGGTTCTAAGAGGAAGGCAATGGAACAGAAGAAAGGGAAGAACAAGAAGGCAAAGAAGGAAGAACCAACACAAAAGGGCACTTGCCATCATTGTGGCAAGGAAGGCCACTGGCGAAGAAACTGCAAGATTTATCTTGAGTCCATGAAGAAGAAGAAGGCATCCGATGCCCCATCCTCTTCAAGTATCTTCGTTATTGATTGTCATTCTATTTCCTTAGACACTTGGGTATTGGATACTGGGTGTGGCTCACATATATGTAATGACATACAGGGGCTAAGGAATAGAAGAAGACTCGTCAGAGGGGAGTCAAATTTGTGAGTTGGCAATGGAGCAAAGGTTGTTGTAGTCGCCATCGGAACTTATTTGCTGAAGCTCCCTAGTGGACTAGTCTTGGAACTAGACAATTGCGATTGTGTTCCTTCTCTAATAAAGAACATTGTTTCTATTTCCTGCTTAAATAGAAATGGTTACCATTTGATGTTTAGTAACAATTGTTGTTATATAACTTTGAATGACGTACTTTATGAAACTGGAACTTTGAGCAATGACATTTATATGTTGGACATATCCAGTGACATTTTCAATATCGAAGCGAGCAACAAGCGTGCTCGAAAGGATAATCAAATAGAATCCTACATGTGGCATTGTCCTCTTGGCCATGTAAGCAAGAAACGCATGTCCGAATTACACCGATGTGGAATTCTGGAATCGTTTGAATTGGATTCATATGATACATGCGAATCGTTCTTAAAAGGCAAGATGACTAAGTTACCTTTTACAGGAAAAGGTGAACGAGTGGGAGAGTTGCTAGGTCTAATACATACTGATGTATGTGGACCTATGTCAACTCAAGCTTTAGGAGGCTATAGCTACTTCATTACCTTCACCGATGATCACTCACGGTTTGGGTATGTGTTCTTGATGAAACACAAGTCTGATGCCTTTGAAAGGTTCAAAGAATTCAGAAATGAAGTAGAGAAACAACATGACAAGAGTATTAAAATACTTCGATCGGATCGAGATGGTGAATACTTAAGTCAAGAGTTTCTTGATTATCTAAGAGACAATGGTATATTGTCTCAATGGACTCCTCCATATACACCACAGTATAATGGTGTATCTGAGAGGCGTAACCGAACCTTGTTGGACATGGTCAGGTCAATGATAAATCATGCAAATCTTCCCAAGTCCTTTAGGGGCTATGCACTTCAGACAGCTGTTTACTTGTTAAACAGAATGCCAACCAAGGTAGTCTCTACTACTCCATATGAGATATGGAATAGTAAGAAACCTCATATATCTTACTTGAAGATATGGGGTTGTCCTGCTTATGTGAAGCGGACTGTATCAGACAAATTGGATGCTAAGTCTGATAAATGTCTATTTATTGGATACCCTAAGGAAACAAGGGGTTACAAATTCTATCATCCTGTGGAACAAAAGGTGTTTGTTTCAAGGCATGCTGTATTTCTAGAGAAAGTGTTTCTCTTGCAAGAAAACAGTGGGAGTGTCGTCGAGCTTGAGGAGGCTCGAGAGATTCAAATAGACATTGATGAGATACCTGGTGAAGCACAATAGTCGATAACTCATAGTGATGAGCAATCGGCTGGACCTATTGAAACACCACATCTTCGTAGATCTGGTAGAACACGCAACATTCCTGGGAGATATGGATTTCTCGTAAGTGAATCGAACGACATGTTACTCATTGATGATGAGGAGCCTACCAGTTATAAAGAAGTGTTGACAAGTTCAGAAAGGGATTAGTGGCTTGATGCCATGAAGTCAGAAATGGATTCCATGTATGAAAACCAAGTTTGGAACTTGGTTGACCCACCTGAAGGCATCAAGCCTATAGGGTGCAAGTGGGTTTTCAAGAAGAAAACCGACATGGATGGTAATGTGATTACCTATAAGGCTAGATTAGTGGCGAAAGGATATCGTCAAAAATAAGGTGTTGATTATGACGAAACCTATTCGCCTGTAGCTATGCTTAAATCCATTCGAATACTCCTGGCCATAGCGGCTCATTATGATTATGAGATATGGCAGATGGATGTGAAAACAGCTTTCCTTAATGGAAACCTACTCGAGGACGTGTATATGATACAACCTGAGCGTTTCACATCGATTGATAAACCAAGGTATGCAAATTGCGACAGTCCATATATGGATTGAAGTAAGCATCCAGGAGCTGGAATATCCGTTTTGATGAGACAATCAAAAAGTTTGATTTCTCACAAAATCCAGACGAACCTTGTGTGTACAAGAAGGTTAGTGGGAGTGCAGTCGTGTTCCTAGTATTGTATGTCGATGACATATTACTTATAGGAGACGATGTTTCAATCTTACAGTCAGTTAAGGTTTGGTTATCCAAGACATTCTCCATGAAAGACCTGGGAGAAGCAACCTACATCCTCAGGATTAAGATCTATAGAGATAGATCGAAATGGTTTATTGGTCTTTCGCAGTCTACATATATAGACCGAGTGCTAAAGAGGTTTAGCATGTCAGAATCCAAGAAAGGTTTCCTACCCATCAGGCATGGGATACACCTTTCTAAGTCTATGTGTCCGTGCACAGAAGACGAGAGGATTTGCATGAGTAAGATTCCCTATGCATCCGCAATATGATCTATCATATATGTTATGTTATGTACGAGGCCCGATGTATCGTATGCTCTAAGTGTCACGAGTAGATACCAGTCTGATCCAGGAATGGATCATTGGGTGGCTGTTAAGACAATCCTTAAGTACTTAAGAAGAACTAAGGATGTGTTCCTAATATATGGAGAAGGGGACATGGTGATACGAGGGTATACGGATACCAGCTTCCAGACACACAAGGATGATTCCAGGTCTCAGTCTGGATATGTGTTCACCTTGAATGGGGGCGCAGTGAGTTGGAAAAGTTCCAAACAAGATACTATAGCGGATTCTACCACTGAGGCAGAATACATTGCAGCTTCGGAAGCAGCAAAGGAAGCGGTTTGGATCAAGAAGTTCATTTATGAACTTGGTGTGATTCCAGCCATTGTTGAAGCAATACTGGTCTACTGCGACAATAATGGAGCAATTGCACAGGCAAAAGAGCCAAGGTCTCATCAACGATCCAAACATGTGCTTTGCCGCTATCATCTTATCAGAGAGATCATCAGTAGGAAGGAAATACAAATCGAGAAAATTTCCACTGAAAGGAACTTAGAGGATCCTTTGACTAAGGCATTACCTAAAAATAAGTTTGAGGGGCATGTTAAAGCTTATGGTATTGGATACCGTAGCGATTAGCATTAGGTCAAGTGGGAGTTTGTTAGTGATATATGAGAGATGTCCTAAGGCAATCGCCTTAAGTTTGAACCATTTATATGATAAATGAAGATTCACTATTTGAGTATACATGTTTTCATGTATTTGATTAGATCTGAAACTCATTTACTGAATGTCCACAATACGATTCACAGCATGAGAGAATTTGTGATTGGATCACAACTAGTGAGTATCTCTACATGTGTAATTGTGATGTATCGAAATTATCCCTAGTCGATGAATTGTTGGATTTGGACACCATTGATTCTGTCGAGACTAGCACGAGGTATACTCCTTGGTGTATCCAAGCAGCTGATTCTCACTAGCTGGAGACATTGTGATGTCCGGAGTTAATCATGGATGCTAGTTATGGTAAATAGTTCATTGGAGTGACCAGCTGTAAGACTTCATATGGTTCTCTGCATATATAGATATGTCAATGAGCAAGGTACTCTTCGATACATGTGCAGTAACTAGAATCCGTAGGACGAGGAAATGATACTTGGGCTAGGTGTGACGTAGTCAGCCTAGTGGGGACTGACACTATAGACCATGTCCTGAACCAAGTGGGTATAAGATGAGTGAAGGGAATGGGGCACGATTGATTCGAGCTGCTGAAGGGTTTCAGAAGTAGTTCTTGATCAACCGTTGATCTTTTCGATTAATTGGGGATCATGATGTACTACTAGGTGTCACTCATGATCGTTCTATAATTAATGATTAATTATAGACGACCAACATAAACCGAGAGTCTATTTGGTCACACACACAACGAGCGTAATCCAAAGGATTTAAAACGAGCTTGAGAATGAGATTCTTAGACCGAGAGAAACTAGGTTTGGTTGGACCAAACATGGAGCGAGCATGAAATCGTTTCAGTCGCAATGGAAGCATGGATGGGCCGTGTCTTATGAAGACATGATGGATGAACCAAATAGGTTTGGTTCTAATCAAATGGAGGAGAATAAACCAAAAGGTTTGGTTTGTTTTAAACGAATGAACCAAAGTTGGTTCGGTTCGTTTTAACTTAAAATAAACTATCATGGTTTGGTTTATTTTAACTTAAATTAATGGAGCGGGTTAACGGGCCTTTGGTTATGATCCGATAACCATTAAGAGAATTTGTTCTCTATAAAATAGGGCTTAAGGATTTTGTTAAGCCGTAATCCTAGTCCTTGCAACCCTAAGTTGCTGCCCCCTCCTTCTCCTTGGTGTAGTCAGCGCCAACCCACCTTGCCACCGCCCACCACCACCCAGCTCCCTTGCCGGCATCCAAAAGGTGTTGTCCTTCCCTCTTGCCGGTGTCCAGAAGGTGCTGTCCTTCTCTCTTGCCGGCGTCGAGCTGCTGCCGGAGGAGCTCCGGTGATCTCCTTTGGGTCCGGGGACAAGGTGAGCCTCAACCTTCCTTATTTGGCCAGCCCCTATTCCTCCACCAAAGCTGTCCAGTTTTCTGGACAGCTTGTTTCCTTCTCATTGGAGCATCGTTTGGACGACATTTGGAGCTCCGACAGCGGTAGCCTTGCTGGGGATTCGATCTCCGGTAATCCTCATAGGTGGAGGATGAAGGATTCATCAAACGGTTGACGAATATCTCTCCGGAGAAGCAAGTTTTTGAGGACTCATTTTGGATCCGAATTTTAATTCGGATCGTGATCTTCTCTCGATCACACCGTCTTCAACACAAGGCTAGTAACTCGTACGAAGACGAGGCTCATGACTTTTTGAAGTCATCCCGAAGATACTCTGCATGGATACGGATAGAGACGATTCTAGCGAGGATCGTTCCAGTTGATGTCTTTCCCGCTACACGTGATATGTCAAGTATACGTAGTATAAATTTCCTTTTATTGAAAAATTTGAATTTATGATTATGTCTACACATGTTGTACTATGCATGCGTGTGATGTGTGTGTTGTAATAAATTAGATTTATTATTTTATTCCTTCCGCTGTGCACATGTTTACGAAACATATTCGAACACACACTCGCCGCGGTGCCGGAAACCCAACAACCTCCACCTTGTAGCCGCCCAAAACCCTAACCCTAGCCGCCCAAAGCTTGCCGCCCCAACCCTAATCCCTCTTCTATATCCTTGCCGCCCACCCTAGGAGCCTTATTTATAGAGTTGAGCTTAAGCCTCCTTTTAATCTCCACCGTCGGTTCTAGAGATTTAATCTCTATCGTCGGATCTAGAGTTTCATTTTCCATCATCGGATCTAGGCTTCAAGAGGGGTTTAATAGGCTACGATAGCGACCATGAGGAGGAGTTGGATCTTGGCCACCCAATGGATCAAGCCCACATAAAGTCCGATCAATAAATGATAATCCATTCCACTAGAGGATTATCATTGATCTACCTCACCAACCCCCATAAGTTAATATGGGATCCATATATTATTTGTATATTTATCTCCCCATGTTAAACATCTCGAATGTCCGTCGATTAATTAATTTACTGACAATTAATTAATCAACATCTAACTCCAAGAGTAGTACCACTCAACCTTATCATCATGCCGGACCAAGTCCACCTGCAGGGTTTACATGATGAACCTTATGATCTCCTCAAGGGGACATCATCATCCTAATATATAGGACACGATTTCCTCCTATAATCAATGACACACCATATAATTAATACCATTTTCAAACTTACCGAGTCTATCGATTTACTCTATAAATCTCACCCATTGGTAATCAAAGAAATGAATACTAAGTATATGTGCCCGTTATTATATCGGGATTAAGAGCTTGTACAACATAATATCTGAGGTCCGATTCGATTTTGTAGTCAGCAATAAATCGAATCCCCTCTAAGTCGGTCATGCTCAATACACACAAAGTGTACTAGTGTGATTCTATGGTCAAGGCAAACCAATACCAAATCACACTACAACCATGCCAATGGTTTGTCCAAAACCATCTCAGTTGTGAGCCTTTACTTATACTTTACAAGGAATTGATAACATGATCTCCCGTGTGATACTACACACCATGTTATCTACAATGTAATGTATTAGACAATATGCATAACCATAAATATGCAAACAATGATCATGTGATTCTTTTTTCAAAAATAAAGATGTTCATACAAAAGATAGACTTTTCAGTATACATCCCAACAATCTCCCACTTATACTAAAAGACTATACTATCCTTAAACTGCCATAAATCTGATTCCCATTCCCACCACATGTCTATCAAAAGCTCTCGCCGGAAGGGCCTTAGTGAAAGGATCTGCCAGGTTATCCTCCGATGCAATCATGGCCACAACAACTTCTTCTCGCTTTACGATTTCTCGTATCAGGTGGTACTTGCGGTCTATGTGTTTACTTTCCTTATGGGCTCGTGGTTCATTCGAGTTTGCAACTGCACCACTATTATCACAATAAATTGTGATAGTTCTAGGCAAACCAGGAATCACATCCAAGTCCATCAAGAAGTTCCTGAGCCACACAGCTTCTTTGGCTGCCTCAGAGCCTACCACATACTCAGCTTCCATGGGAGAGTCCGCCATGCATTTCTACTTGACACTCCACCATACAATGGCTCCACCTCCTAAAGTAAACACAAAACCTGAGGTAGACTTACTGTTATCCCTATTTGATTGGAAGTCGAAATCTGTGTAACCCACAGGGAGTAATTGGTCTACCTGGTAAACTAGCATATAATCCCTAGTCCTTCTCAAGTACTTCAATATATACTTTACCGCAGTCCAATGTCCCTGTCCTAGATTACTCTGATATCTGCTAACCATGCCCACGGCAAAGTAGATATCCAGTTTCGAACATAGCATCACATACATGAAGCTTCCTACTGTCGAAGCATAAGGAACCGCCTTCATCTCCTCTATCTCTTTAGATGTTCTAGGACACATCTCCTTAGATAAAGGAACTCCATGCCTGAAAGGTAGAAAACCTTTCTTGGAGTTTTGCATGCTAAAACGATCTATAATTGTGTCTATGTATGAAGCTTGAGATAAGCACAACATCCTTTTCTTGCGATCCCTTATAACCTTGATCCCAAGGATGTGTCCCACTTCTCCCAAGTCCTTCATATTAAACTGTTTGGACAACCATACCCTTATGTCCGATAACACCTTGACATTGTTGCCAATTAACCAAATGTCCTCTACGTATAGTACAAGAAATATCACTACGTTTCCGTCACATCTCTTGTATACACAAGACTCATCCAGACTTTGAATAAATCCATAAGACTGGATTACCTCATCAAAGCGGATGTTCCAAGACCCCGAAGCTTGCTTCAATCTATAAATGGATCGATTAAGCTTACACACAAGATGCTCTTTGCCCTTTGCAATGAATCCCTCTGGTTGCTTCATATAGATGTTTTCCTTAAGACTTCCATTAAGGAAAGTTATCTTGACATCCATCTGCTATACCTCATAATCCATATGAGCAGCAATACATAAGAGAATCCGGAAAGACTTAAGCATGGCTACCGGCGAAAAGGTCTCCTCATAATCGATGCCCTCTTTCTGAGTACCCTTTCGCAACAAGCCTTGCTTTGAAGGTCTCAACCTTCCCATCTATTCCTCTCTTTCTTTTGTAGATCCACTTGCATCCAATGTATTTTACACCATTGGGTGGTTCTACTAGATCCCAGACCTGATTTGAAGCCATAGATTCTATCTCAGAATTCATTGCACTTTGCCAAGATACTACATCTTTATCTTGGATCGCCTCGTCATATGTCCAGGGATCAGGTTCATGTTCGCCAGGGATCAAATCAGAAGATTCTCTCACGAACATGAATCTATCAGGTTGTCTAACAACCCTCCCACTACGACGAGGTATTACCTGTGTATCCTCTGTGACACGTGGTGCAGTGACTTGTTGTATATCTGTAGGGAGTCGCTTAGGAGGCTCATTGGCTCCCATGTCCCCGGATTAAAATTTTCACTAATTAAAGAATTAATCCGGATGAGATGAGCTTCCTTAGCACAACCTATTTGTCGTAATGCTAACAACTTGAGTGGTCGCTTGAACAAACTAGTTGTTCAAGCAACACAACTCTTCTAGTTGGTTAGCCGCGGAAGAGACGACGGACGGATCGCCGGTTTTTGTGTTTGTCTTCGGGGTCCATGATTATACAATATGTTTACTAATTCACACATGCATAATCAAAATATAAAAGAACAAGCTCAGATCTGTAAATAAAGTTAAAATAACTTTATACCTCATGATCTTCTACCGTATGTCCTATCCTTCTCGTGGACGACGTGTGGACGAAGATCCTCCACGAGTAGAAGCCTTCTAGATCGCTTTCTTCTCTACCTTGTCCGCTGCGAACAAAGAGAAGAACTTACAAATACCTTTCCTATCTAGAACCGACCACCAAATTAGGGAATTTGGTGCAACCGCCGGCCAAGGAGCAATTGGACGAAGCGCCGGCCAACTTGAAGATGAGTTGCCGCCGGCCACCAAGGAGAAGGGGAGGAGGAAGAGCACCGGCCACCAATGGAAGGAGAACTGCCGGCCAAGGAAGAAGGAAGAGTCCTCTAGGATGGGCGTCGGCCAAGTCTTGATGGAGGAGGATGGGCGCCGGCAACAATCTAGAAGGGAGAAGGTTGCCGCGTAAGATCTTGCTCCAAAACCCTAGCCGCCCAATGAACCCTAGCCGCCTACTTGTGGATGAGCCAAACCCTAACTCCAATTCCTAATCCATACTTGCCGCCCAAGCCTAAGCCCCCTATTTATAGAATTAGGCTTAAGCCTCCTTTAATCTCCACCGTCGGTTCTAGGGATTTAATCTCCACGTCAGATCTAGGGTTTTATCCCAACCGTCGGATCTAGGGTTTAATCCCAACCGTCGGATCTAAGATTTTATCCCAACCGTCGGATCTAGAGATTTAATCCCAACCGTCGATTCTAGGGTTTCATCCTAACCATCGGATCTAGGGATTTAATCCCAACCGTTGGTTCTAGGGTTTCATCCAACCATCGGATCTAGGGATTTAATCCCAACTGTTGGTTCTAGGTTTTGTTTTACATTCTTGGATCTAGACTTCACAAGGATTATATTAGGCTACGATAGGGACCATAAGGAGGTGTTGGGTCTTGGCCACCCGATGGATCGAAACCACACAAACTTGATCCATCAATGATGTTCCATTCCACTAGAGGATCATCATTGAACTACCTCACCAACCCCCATAAATCAATATGGGCTCCATATATTATTTGTACATTTATCTCCCCGTGTTTAAGATATCGAATGCCCGTCAATTAATTAATTTACTAACCATCAATTAATCAACATCTAAATCCTCGAGTAGTACCACTCAACCTTATCATCATATTGACTAAGTCAACCAGCTGAGTTTACATGATGAACCTTATGAGCTCCTCAAGGGGACATCATCAACCTAATATATAAGACACGGTTTCCTCCTATAATCAACGGCACACCATGTAAATAATATTATTTCCCAACTTACCGGGCATATTGATTTAATCCATCTAAATCTCACCCACTGGTAAATCAAAGAAATAAATACTAAGTACATGTGCCCATTATTATATCGGGATTAAGAGCATGTACAACATAATATCCGAGGTCCGATTCAATTATGTAATCAGTACTTAAATTGAATCACCTCTATGTCGGTCCTACTCAATAAACCTAAGTGTACTAGTGTAACTCTATGTTCAAGATAAAACAATACCAAGCTACACTACAACCATGCCAATGGTTTGTCCAAAACCATCTTGGTTGTGAGTCTCTACTTATATTTTATAAGGGACTGATAACATGATCTTATGTGCCACACCAAGCACCATGTTATCTACAATGTAAAATATTAGACAATATGCACACATATATAATGAATATATAAAATGCAAACAATGATCATGTGATTCTTATTTCAAAATAAAATGTTCATACAAAAAGAGCTAGGCTTTCAGTATACATTCCAACAATCTCTCACTTATACTAAAAGACTATGCCGTCATCACTCTGCCATACATCTGATCCCCATGTCCTCCACATGCCTATCAAACGCTTTCGCTGGAAGGGCCTTAGTGAATGGATCCGCCAGGTTATCCTCTGATGCAATCTTGGCGATAGCAACTTCCCCTCGCTTTACGATATCTCGTATAAGGTGGTACTTGCGCTCTATGTGTTTACTCGCCTTATGGGCTCGTGGTTCCTTCGAGTTTGTAACTGCACCACTATTATCACAATAAATTGTGATAGTTCTGGGCAAACCAGGAATCACATCCAAGTCCATCAAGAAGTTCCTGAGCCATACAACTTCCTTGGCTGCCTCAGAGGCTGCCACATACTCAGCTTCCATGGTAGAGTCCGCCACGCATTTCTGCTTGACACTCCTCCATACTATGGCTCCACCTCCAAAAGTAAACACAAACCCCGAGGTAGACTTACTCTTGTCCCTATCTGATTGGAAATCCGAATCCGTGTAACCCACAGGGACTAATTGATCTGCCCGGTAAACCAGCATATAATCCCTAGCCCTTCTGAGGTACTTCAATATATGATTTACCGCAGTCCAATGTCCTTGTCCAGGATTACTCTGATATCTGCTAACTATGCCCACGACAAAGCAGATATCCAGTCTCGTACATAGCATGACATACATAAGGCTTCCTACTGCCGAAGCATAAAGAACCACATTCATGTCCTCTATCTCCTTTGATGTTTTGGGACACATCTCTTTAGATAAAGGAACTCCATGCCTAAAAGGTAGAAAACCTTTCTTGGAGTTCTGCATGCTAAAACGAGGAAGGATAGTGTCAATATATGAAGCTTGAGACAAGCACAACATCCTTTTCTTGCGATCCCTTATAACTTTGATCCCAAGGATGTGTCCCACTTCTCCCAAGTCTTTCATGTCAAACTGTTTGGACAACCATACCCTTACGTCTGATAACACTTTGATATTGTTGCCAACTAACAAAATGTCATCTACGTATAGTACAAGAAACACCACTACGTTTCCGTCACATCTCTTGTATACACAAGGCTCATCCGGACTTTGAATAAATCCATATGACTGGATTACCTCATCAAAGCGGATGTTCCAAGATGTAGAAGCTTGCTTCAATCCATAAATGGACCGATTAAGCTTACATACAAGATGCTCTTTGCCTTTAGCAATGAATCCCTCTGGTTGCCGCATATAGATGTTCTCCTCAAGACTTCCATTAAGGAAACCTGTCTTGACATCCATCTGCCAAATCTCATAATCCATATGAGCAGCTATAGATAAGAGAATCCGGATAGACTTAAGCATAGCTACCGGCGAAAAGGTCTCCTCATAATCGATGCCCTCTTTCTGAGTGTACCCTTTCGCAACAAGCCTAGCTTTGAAGGTCTCAACCTTCCCATCTACTCCTCTCTTTCTCTTGTAGATCCACTTGCATCCAATAGTTTTTACACCATCGGGTGGCTCTACTAGCTCCCATACCTGATTAGAATCCATAGATTCTATCTATGAATTCATCGCTCTTTTCCAAGATACTGCATCTCTATCTTGGATTGCCTCATCATATGTCCAGGGATCAGGTTCATGTTCACCAGGGACTGAGTCTGAAGACTCTCCCAAAAACATGAATCTATCGGGTTGTCTAACAACCCTCCCACTACGACGAGGTGCCTCCTGTGTATACTCTGTGACACGCGGTGCAGTGACTTGTGGTGTCTCCTCTTGTACCGGTGGTACTGAAGACGAGACTTCCCCTGTCAACTCCTCAAGAACAATCCTACTATTGGGCTTGTGGTTCATTACATAATCCTCCTCTAGAAATCTGGCGTTCGTGCTAACGATCACCCTCTGATCTCTAGGATTATAAAACAAACCAACTTTCGTTCCCTTAGGGTAGCCAACAAACATGCACACTTCTGTACGAGGTTCCAACTTACCAGCATCAGCTTTCAGCACATGTGTTGGACTCCCCCATATCCGAATATGTCTCAGACTAGGCTTTCGCCCAGTCCACAATTCTACAGGGGAAGAAGGTACTGATTTAGATGTAACCAAGTTCAGAGTGTACATTGTCGTATCCAGTGCATACCCCCAGAACGAAACAGGTAACTCAGAATAACTCATCATCGATCTGACCATCTCCATAAGAGTCCTATTCCTTCGCTCCGCTACACCATTATGCTGGGGTGTGCTAGGTGCGGATAATTGGGATTGAATCCCAGCCTCTGATAAGTAACTCCTAAACTCTCCCAAGAGGTACTCACCACCACGATCAGATCGTAATGTCTTGATACTTTTACCTTGACGGTTCTCCACATCAGCCTTGAATTCTTTGAACCTGTCAAAACATTCAGACTTGCGGCGCATCAAGTAAATGTATCCATATCTTGAATAATCGTCTATAAAAGAGATGAAATATTCAAAACCACCTCTTGCCTGGATAGACATAGGACCACACAAATCAGAATGAACCAATTCTAACACATCTTTGGCTCTATACCCCTTGGCCTTGAAAGGCCTCTTGGTCATTTTACCTTCTAAGCAAGATTCGCAGGTTGGGAGATCCTCCACCACTAATGAACCCAAAGGTCCATCAGCTACCAACCTTTGAATTCTACTTAGGTTAATATGACCAAGCCTTAGATGCCAAAGATATGTTTGGTTCATTTGCGAAGGTTCTTTTCTCTTATTAGATTTAGAAGATGAGTTATTTACTTCTATATGCATCGTGGGAGTTTTTGGTTCAAGAGTATATAAATTGCCAACCAATGTACCAGAATAGATAATCTCCCTATTCCTTTTTATAACCACCTTGTCATTAAAGAAACAGAATATCCATCTAAAAACAATTTAGAAACTGAAATTAAATTCTTTCTAAAAGTAGGTACATAAAGACAATTTCTCAAAACCAAAAATTTATTCCTATCAAAAGATAAATAAACGTCTCCCACTGCAATAGCCGCCACCTTTGAAGCATTGCCCATGAAGACGGTAATCTCTCCCTCAGCTAGTCGTCGGGTTTCCTGGAACCCCTGCAAAGTATTGCAGACATGATCAGTGGCTCCTGTATCTACACACCAGGCACTGGTAGATAACACCGCTAAACATGTTTCAACAACTAAACAAGAAGATATACATATGTTCTTTCGGCGAGGACAATCCGCCTTCCAATGTCCAATCTGCTTGCAAGTGAAACACTTGCCTTTCGTCTTCTTCACTCCTGCCTGAGGTCCCAATGCCACCTTCTTCGCTCCACCTTGCTTCTTCTTCTTCTTTCCTTTCGGTTTAGAGGAAGAAACCTTCTGAGCGACCATGGCTTGAGAACTCTGACGAAAAAGGCCCTCTGCCGCCTAGAGTTCTGTCAGAAGCTCCGCCAACGAATACAACCTCTTGTTCATGTTGTAGTTGAGGCGGAACTGCTCAAAACTCCTAGGCAGAGACTGGAGAATGATATCGACCTGGGTTTCCCCATCGATCTCAGCTCCAAGGACTTCCATCTCATTAAGATGAGCCATCATCTTGAGAACATGATCCCTAACGGGTGTTCCCTCGACCATGGTGGTCGTCATCAAGTTTCTCATTGCCTCCTGCCTAGCCGCCCTACTCTGATATCCGAAAAGTTCCTTGAGATTGAACATCATGTCATAAGCAGTGGCTATGGCCTGATGCTGATGTTGCAGCACATTTGACATAGATGCCAAAATGTAACACCGCACCATCTCATCTGTCTTAACCCATTTCTTATAATGTTCTTTCTCCTTTTCATCAGAGTCATCGGAGGGCTTAGGAGGACAGACCTCGAAGAGTATAAATTTGTACTCCTCCGCAGTTAGGACAATATCCAGGTTTCTTTTCCAATCAATGTAGTTTGGACCAGTAAGTTTGTTTTCTTTTAAAATCACAGCAAGTGGGTTGAAAGCCATTTGAAATTCCTAAAAATCACAATGATCAAAATATTAGATTTCAAATATTATTGATTCCTCAAAACAATAAAATTCCGAAATCAACCAACACCTCAAAACACCGAGAATTTCGTATGCCACTCTGTGTGGACGTATACGAATTCTTCATTTGTAAGAGGAGGTTTTACCCATTAATTTTATTATCTTGTCAACCTTACTTTTTGACAAATAAAATTAATAGTTGGTTCCTCTTTGGCCCTACAAATAAAAGCAGTGACTCCTATGGGGAGGATACTTTTATTTGCATCTAAGTGTGCACCATTACACGATACTAAGGGAATTATTTTGGATTATGTGCCTTACCTCTGTGGAAGTACACATGCTCCTAGATAATTTCCTATAACCATCATTTGACCTAGTGATCCGCAAACAAACCCGTCCTCAGGGAGGAAGGCACTCAGAGTTGACACACAAGTTTGTTGCATCACACGTCAAATTGTAATGGAGGCCGCGGGAATTAATTAAAATGTCCCTCTCCCACTTAGTAAATTGCAAATGAGGAATTTTAAATCATACACAACATGCATATAAAACAAATAAGCAATAAATATGGAAAAAAATAGAATTTTTCCAACTATTATGGCATTGTCCTCCAATATGCATCCTGTCGTGTCGCCACCTCGTCCGCTCCATCTTTTCCCGTGCGCAAGTCACCAAAGAGTTCCGAGCCGAGATAAAACATTTTATTTACATCCATCGATCCTATACTCCACGAAGGAGTGTACAAATAATCTAGATCGAAAGTAAACTAAAATAAGCGGCTAAACAATGCCGTATTTAATTACAAAAATTAAATACTAATCTAGCCTCATCAACCCCGAGGATTCAAATAATAAATTTTTTACACACATCCATTCACATACACACACATGGCCATAATAGTCAGATCTTATACCTGCAACCAAAGAGTTAAACTACGCATATTCTACTATTATCCGGCACATATAATATATGAAAAATGCATAAAAAATTAACCGAATCCTAAACACACAAAACCAGAAACCGTGGCTCTGATACCAATTGTAGGATGTCGCTTAGGAGGCTCATTGGCTCCCATGTCCCCGGATTAAAATTTTCACTAATGAAAGAATTAATCCAGATGGGATGAGCTTCCTTAGCACAACCTATTCGTCGTCATGCTAACAACTTGAGTGGTTGCTTGAACAAACTAGTTGTTCAAGCAACACAACTCTTCTAGTTGGTTAGCCGCGGAAGAGACGACGGACGGATCGCCGGTTTTTGTGTTTGTCTTTGGGGTCCATGATTATACAATATGTTTACTAATTCACACATGCATAATCAAAACATAAAAGAACAAGCTCAGATCTGTAAATAAAGTTAAAATAACTTTATACCTCACGATCTTCTACCGTATGTCCTATCCTTCTCGTGGACGACGTGTGGACGAAGATCCTCCACGAGTAGAAGCCTTCTAGATCGCTTTCTTCTATACCTTGTCCGCTGCGAACAAAGAGTAGAACTTACAAATACCTTTCCTATCTAGAACCGACCACCAAATTAGGGAATTTGGTGCAACCGCCGGCCAAGGAGCAATTGGACGAAGCGCCGGCCAACTTGAAGATGAGTTGCCGCCGGCCACCAAGGAGAAGGGGAGGAGGAAGAGCACCGGCCACCAATGGAAGGAGAACCGCCGGCCAAGGAAGAAGGAAGAGTCGTCTAGGATGGGTGCCGGCCAAGTCTTGATGGAGGAGGATGGGCGCCGACAACAATCTAGAAGGGAGAAGGTTGCCGCCCAAGATCTTGCTCCAAAACCCTAGCCGCCCAATGAACCATAGCCGCCCACTTGTGGATGAGCCAAACCCTAACTCCAATTCCTAATCCATACTTGTCGCCCAAGCCTAAGCCCCCTATTTATAGAATTAGGCTTAAGCCTCCTTTAATCTCCACCGTCGGTTCTAGGGATTTGATCTCCACCGTCAGATCTAGGGTTTTATCCCAACCGTCGGATCTAGGGTTTAATCCCAACCGTCGGATCTAGGATTTTATCCCAACCGTCGGATCTAGGGATTTAATCCCAACCGTCGATTCTAGGGTTTCATCCTAACCATCGGATCTAGGGATTTAATCCCAACCGTTGGTTCTAGGGTTTCATCCAACCATCGGATCTAGGGATTTAATCCCTACCGTTGGTTCTAGGTTTTGTTTTACATTCTTGGATCTAGACTTCACAAGGATTATATTAGGCTACGATAGGGACCATAAGTAGGAGTTGGGTCTTGGCCACCCGATGGATCGGAACCACACAAACTTGATCCATCAATGATGTTCCATTCCACTAGAGGATCATCATTGAACTACCTCACCAACCCCCATAAATCAATATGGGCTCCATATATTATTTGTATATTTATCTCCCCGTGTTTAAGATATCGAATGCCCGTCAATTAATTGATTTACTGACCATCAATTAATCAACATCTAAATCCTCGAGTAGTACCACTCAACCTTATCATCATGTTGACTAAGTCAACCAACTGGGTTTACATGATGAACCTTATGAGCTCCTCAAGGGGACATCATCAACCTAATATATAAGACATGGTTTTCTCCTATAATCAACGGCACACCATGTAAATAATATTATTTCCCAACTTACCGGGCATATTGATTTAATCCATCTAAATCTCACCCACTGGTAAATCAAAGAAATAAATACTAAGTACATGTGCCCGTTATTATATCGGGATTAAGATCATGTACAACATAATATCCGAGGTCCGATTCAATTATGTAGTCAGTACTTAAATTGAATCACCTCTATGTCGGTCCTACTCAATACACCTAAGTGTACTAGTGTAACTCTATGTTCAAGATAAAACAATACCAAGCTACACTACAACCATGCCAATGGTTTGTCCAAAACCATCTTGGTTATGAGCCTCTACTTATATTTTACAAGGGACTGATAACATGATCTTCTGTGCCACACCAAGCACCATGTTATCTACAATGTAAAATATTAGATAATATGCACACATATATAATGAATATATAAAATGCAAACAATGATCATGTGATTCTTATTTCAAAATAAAATGTTCATACAAAAAGAACTAGGCTTTCAGTATACATTCCAACAATATCCTCTTGTACCAGTGGTACTGAAGTAGTGACTTCCCCTCTCAATTCCTCCAGAACAATCTTACTCATGGGCTTGTGGTTCATCACATAGTCTTACTCTAGAAATCTGGCGTTCGTGCTGACGATCACCCTCTGATCTCTAGGACTATAAAACAAGCCACCTTTCGTTCCTCTAGGATAGCCAACAAACTTGGGCACTTTTGTATGAGGTTCCAACTTACCAAAGATTCGCCTTCAAAGACATGTGCCGACTCCCCAAATCAATATGTCTCAGATTAGGCTTCTGGCCCACCCATAATTCCAGGAGTAGAAGGCACTGAATTAGATGGAACCAAGTTCAGAATATACACTGTCGTATCTAGAGCATATCCCCAAAACAAATCTGGCAACTCAGAATAACTCATCATCGATCTAACCATCTCCATAAGAGTCCTATTTGTCACGCCCTGAGAGTATGTCGTACCGAAAAGCAAACGGACGGCATCTCCCCTGTACGTGACAACATATCGGGTTAATACAAGGCCCGTAGGCCCACAACAATAACATAATATAAAGATATCAACACACCAAATACAGCGGAAACATACTGACAGTTAAAGAGATAAAAAGACCCAACTGTGCACTCTGGAGTGACTTTGACGCAACAAGAATCACAATAGAAATCACATCGAAGACTAAATACATACATCACATCCATATATCATAAATATGGAAACAACACAGGGTAAAATCCCAAAACAATAATATATAAGAATACAACAATACAGAATACATATCCATCCGTCCGGTGTAAGATTAGATCAGTTGGCGGAGCTCCGATCGTCCAAGGAGTCATCTACCTGTTACCTGGGCGACAGGAAACCCAGGGTCCGGGGTGGTGAGTATAAACTCAGGGGTAATATGTAGAAATTGCATGAACAATATATAGGATAACGAGATCTACAAGTATACATGTGAAGATCTACAGTTATACAACATGAGCCCAATAGACATACAATCCTATCCAAATCTAATAACCAGTAGCCACAGTAAAGTCATACTCAATTTATATACTAAACTGATCAACTAAACATGAAGTAAGGTACCAACGTACCTGATGATCTGCAATACCATAAGTTATATCATCCTGAACAGATATACAATAACATAACCCATATAACATACAAAGTCAATCCCATACCTGACCAATACTCAGACATATGAACAGTGTATAATCACATGTAATAACATCCCGATCCATACCACACTATGACATGACGCTAATCAAATGCATACAACAGTCTGTACCAACACATATATCATGCTCAACAGACAGCAGTATATAATATGCAAATGACATGTATCATGATGAACAACCATATGCAGCAATCATAGCTCAATCAAAAGCAGCATCTCATAGGCATATGTAAAACATATATCAAATACATGTATACATATATATCAGCAATGCATATGCATGGTCACTGTCTGCGGACCCGTCCAACCATGACCCCAGAGTGGTCTGGGTGGCACGACATGACAACTATCCCTACTCTAGCTACCACTACTCTCGAGTGGCCGAGTTGGGTAGTATGAAATAGTAGCTAGCCTCCATAGAGCTATATTCTACCCTAGGGGACCTCGCTATAAGTGAATCTAGCTACCACTACCCATGAGTGGTCGAATGCTGCACGACAGAACAAACTGCACGCCACTCAAGCTACCACTGTCTATAGTGGTCAAGCGCGACACATCTAATTCTTTGCCCTCAACCCTGCTACCACTACCCCGAGTGGTAAGGGAGGCAGGATGACTGACGACCCGTCTCAACCACAAGGGAGACCCAGTCAACAACATGCATGCAATGTAATGATGCATAGCTCCACACATGTATCCTCGCCACACTCCCTATCCCACGGGGAGTCCTGGTTAACCAAAAGTCAACTATGCAAGGACTACAATCCAAAAGACTCTCTCCATCGCACAAAGAGTCATACACATCTGACAGTCAACCACGCTAAGACCTCTAGTCAGTAGCGAGATACTATCGACCGTCCATATAACCATACACAGGCACACAATCCATAATGGATATACCATCACGCTAGGACCTCTAGTCCATGGCCACATACTGACAACCACACATTTATCTATGCACAGAAAACTAAATCCACCATAGATGCACAACTAATAAGTATACGATACAACAATCGACTCCATAGTCTAATCCATCACCTAACCCTAGTGATGTAACACAGTAACCCAATCTGAGGTCACAAAGATATCCCTAACCACCTGTACTTACTGAACATCCATCAGCTAACATATAATAGGGTTTATAGTTCTTATCCGTGCTAGATAATCAATGAAGTAACAATAATATATCTCAAAGGTCAAGGCAGTACAAGCATATGATTAAATAAGAGTGGATCTAAGATCAAAGTAATAGCATAAGTCCAAATTCATGCACCAGATTCAGATCAAAACTACCTGACCAGGGTAGATATTACCCACCTGATATGGGAACACCAGTTGTCTTTACATCCGAGAACTCTGCCTCAAGTCAAAGTCCTACACACAACATAACCACTGTTAAATTCTAACATACGACAAATGATTAAGTCGAATCCTACATCAACTCCTGTTATGTCATAATGAGTATACATTCTAAACCCCACTAGCAACTCACACCATCATTCACAACACACCGAATCACAATCGGATACCACTCAATCGAATCCAAGACCAATCAGGAACATTAACAACACCTAATTCATCTACAGATCAACCGCAACATAAATGAAAGTCTAAACAACATCTAAATCTCAACCGCCAACCACCGATCCATCGACAATAAACTCATCGGATCCCATAGGTATTTACACACAACTAAAATACAATGATTACAGATGAAACAATAGGGATAAACAAAGATTATTTGTCAACTCTTCACCAACAGCACCTCCCCTATCCACCGGAATAATCCCAACTCCAAACACTGTCAAACTCTATGGCAAATAGAGATAGTAAACCCAAAACTCGCTGTGAGGAACACACCACGCCTTCACCACTACTATAAACCAAAATCATAATCAAGGCTTACCTCACAACTCAACCCTCCTTCTCCGATCTCAGCTGTTCACCGCGGACAGCTTAACCATCAACGAAATCCAAGCTCCGATCACTGCCCAAATCCACACAACTAATCAATAATAACTTACCAGAAATCAAAAACATATAAGCTGTATCAACAATCTGCCGATTGATCTATAGATCTAATCATGGCTAACCTGGACACTCAGCCGCAAAGGGGATGTTCGTCGACGATGGGGCGACAACAAATCGAACTCGCAGCGGCAAAGGTGGAAGAAAAGAAAAGAGATCTACGATGCTCGACACTCGGTGGTCTTCTGCTTGAAGTAACCTCTGACGACCAAGCAGCGGCATCGATCGACTGGTACCGCCTACTCATGGTGGAGATCAATGGGAATGACTAGCTCCAAATGTCGGCGATTGTGGCAAGTTGCTGCCATCGCGATTGGATGAAAAATGCAGAGGCGAGATCCGGCTCGGGAAAGGCTGGCGGCAGCTGGTTCTCGTGGCAAGGAGGACTGAGCAGAGGCAGCGGTTGAAATCGAAGAGAGCAACTCGACGATGAAAGAAAGAGACGACAATGACCACAAATTGAGCTTACGACGATGGCGATGACTGAAGGAGTGGACGACGTCGCGTGTTATCGGGAAGGCTATGGCGGCGAAATGAGGAAGAGAAGAATCGACGACCATAAAAAACAAGAAACTCGCGATCTGAAAGGAAATCGTGGAGGAGGGGAAAGAGGGATCGCGGTGTGGGAAAAGAAGAAGGAGAAACGGGTCGGGTCGGACTCGTGAAGGCTTTAAAATCGGTCAACTGATTTGAGCTAGCTCACGTCTAACCCAATCCCTATTTAAGCCTCAATCTTCCTCCTATGGACCTCTTTTGAATCCGAAAAAATTTCTGTGAACTCCTGAGAAATTTTATAAGACAATTTCTCCATTAACATGGAGTATTTTATTTTATTATTATTATT
Organism: Wurfbainia villosa; assembly: GCA_025175895.1. Lineage (NCBI taxonomy): Eukaryota > Viridiplantae > Streptophyta > Magnoliopsida > Zingiberales > Zingiberaceae > Wurfbainia > Wurfbainia villosa. The sequence continues at coordinate 5,149,279 of CM045994.1, read as the reverse complement.
TTTTTCCGTATCTTACACTATTCCTTCGCTCTGCTACACCATTCTACTAGGGTGTGACAGGTGCAGACAATTGGGATTGAATCCCAGTCTTTGATAAGTAATTCCTAAACTCTCCTAAGAGGTACTCACCACCACGATCAGATCGTAGTGTCATAATACTTTTACCTTGATGTTTTTCCACATCAGCCTTGAATTCTTTGAACTTGTCAAAGCATTTAGACTTGCGGCACATCAAGTAAATGTATCCATACCTTGAATAATCACCTATAAAAGAGATGAAATATTCAAAGCCACCTCTTGCCTGGATAGACATAGGACCACACAAATCAGAATGAATCAATTCCAACACATTTTTGGCTATATACCCTTTGACCTTGAAAGGCCTCTCTTGGTCATTTTACCTTCCAAGCAGGACTCACAGGTTGGGAAGTCTTCCACCACTAATGAACTCAGAGGTCCATCAGTTATCAACCTTTGAATTCTGCTTAGGTTAATATGACCAAGCCTTAGATGCCAAAGATATGTTTGGTTCATCTTCGAAGGTTCTTTTCTCTTATTGGAATTAGAAGATGAGTTATGCACTTCTATTTGCATTGTGGGAGATTTTGGTTCGAGTGTATACAAATTTCCTATCAATGCACCAGAATAGATAATCTCCCTATTCCTTTTTATAACAACTCTATCATTAAAAGAAATAGAATATCCATACATAAACAATTTAGAAACCGAAATCAAATTCTTTCTAAATAAAGGTACATAAAGGTAATTTTTAAGAACCAAAACTCTATTCCTCTCAAAAGACAAATAAACATCTCCCACTGTAACAACCGTCACCTTTGTGGCATCGCCCAAGTATACGGTAATCTCCCCCTCAGTCAGTCGTCTGGTTTCCTAGAACCCCTACAAAGTATTGCAGACATGATCAGTTGCTCCCGTATCTACACACCAGGTGCCGATAGATAACACCACTAAACATGTTTCAATGACTAGACCAAAAGATATACTTTTGTTTTGCTTTCGGTCGGGGCAGTCCTTCTTCTAGTGTCCAGTCTGCTTGCAAGTGAAGCACTTGCCTTTCGGTTGCTTCACTCCTCCCTAAGTTCCTCTAGCCACCTTTGCCCTAGCTTGTTTCTTCTTCTTCTTACCTTTCGGCTTAGAAGTAGAAACCTTTTGGGCAACCATGGCCTACGCCTGAGCACTCTGACGAAAAGCCCCTCTGTCGCTTGGAGTTGTGTCAGAAGCTCCGCCAATGAATACAACCTTTTGTTCATGTTGTAGTTCATGCTAAACTACTCAAAACTCCTAGGTAGAGACTGGAGAATGATATCGACCTGGGTTTCCCCATCGATCTCGGCTCCGAGGACTTCTAGCTCATTCAAATGAGCCATCATCTTGAGAACATGATCCCTCACAGGTGTTCCCTCGATCATGGTGGTCGTCATCAAGTTCCTCATGGCTTCCTGCCTAGCAGCCCAATTCTGGTGTCCGAAAAGCTCTTTGAGATTGAGCATCATGTCATAAGCAGTGGGTATGGCTTGATGCTGATCTTGCAGTACATTTGACATAGATGCCAAAATGTAACATCGCGTTATCTCATCAGCCTTTATCCACTTCTTATAGCTCTCCTTCTCCTTTTCCCTAGAATCATCCGCAGGCTTAGGAGGGCACTCTTCGAGGAGTACATACTTGTATTCCTCAACAGTCAAGACAATGTCAAGATTCCTCTTCTAATTAATATAATTGGGTCCAGTAAGTTAATTTCTTTTAGTATCACAACAAGTGGGTTGAAAGTCATTTTGAAAAACCTAAGAATCACATAGATCAAAACATTAGATTTCAAAAAATTATTGATTCCTCAAACAATAATATTTTAAAATCAACCAACACCTCAAAACACCGAGAATATCGTATGTCACGATAGTGTGGACGTATACGAATTCTACATTTGTAAGAGGAGGTTTCACCCATTAATTTTACTATCTTGTCAGCTTAACTTTTTGACAAATAAAATTAATAGTTGGTTCCTCTTCGGCCCTACAAATAAAAATAGTGACTCCGATGGGGAGGATACTCCTATTTGCATCTAAGTGTTCACCATTACTCGGTACCAAGGCAATTATCTTGGGTTATGTGCCTTCCGATGGGAAAGTACACACGCTCCTTAATAATTTCCTATAACCATATTCAACCCTGTGATCCGCAAACAAACTCATCCGATGGGGAGGAAGGCACTCAGAGCCGACACACAAGTTTGTTTGTATCACATGTCAAATCGTAATGGAGGTCGTGGGAATTTATAAAAATATCCCTCTCCCACTTAGTAATTTAAAATTGAGGAATTTTCTAGCCTACGACATGCATATCAAACAATAAGCAATAAATATGAAAAAGAAATATTTTCCAACTATTATGACTTTTGTCTCCAATATGCCTCCTGTCGTATCGCCATCTCGTCCGCTCCTCCCTATGCCATGTACAAGCCATCCGGAGATCCGAGCCGAGAATAACTATTTTAATTTACATCCATTGATCCTATACTCCACGAAGGAGTGTACATGAAATCTAAATCGAAAGTAAACTAAAATAAAAGAGTGGCTAAACAATGTCGTACTTAATTACAAAAATTAAATACTAGCCTCGTCAACCCTGAGGATTCAAAAAATATACAATTACACACATACAATCACATACACACATATGACCATAATAGTTGGATCTTATGTCTGCAACCAAAGAGTTAGCCTACGCACATCCTACTATCATCCGACACATACAATATATGATAAGTGCATAAAATAACCGAATCCTAAACACACAAAATCGGAAACTGTGGCTCTGATACAACTTGAAGGTAGGAAACTTCGCTTCCCACTCAAACTCGGTTGCTTGTTCATGGCGATCCCATCTTCGTCCCCAGATTAAAAAAATTAATCCAAGACAATTAGAGATTACCCAAGCTACCATTTCATCGTTGTGCTATTCGATTAGAGTAGTTACTTGAACAAACTAGTTATTCAAGCAACCAACCTCTATTCTACGATTAGCCGCGGAATAGACGATGTACGGATCGCCGATTTTTGCATTTGTATTCGGGGTCCAAGTAAATTTAGCCACATGCCATACATACAATATACAAAGAAACAAACAAGGAAAACAAAACACGATTTATACCTCTTGTTTACCTCAAGATCTTCTATCGTATGTCCTATCCTCCTCTTGGATGTTGTGTGGGAAACGATCCTCCAAGAGATGAAGCCTCCTAGATCACGAACTTCTTTCCTTGCTCGCTTCGAACAAGAGGAAGTGTAGAAATGAAACTCATCTCTTATCTAGGACCAACCAACAAGCTCCAAGCTTGAAGCTTGCTACCAGCCCAAAGAGTGGTGGAGGAGTGTCGGCCAACCTTGAAGGAAGGTTGCAACCGGCTTCAAGGAAAGGTGAAGACGCTGGCCAAGGAAGAATCAAGGGGGAGGATGGGCGCCAGCCAAGGATGAATCAAGGAGGGTGATGGGCGCCGGCCAACTCTTGGAGAAGAGAAAGGAAACCAAACCTCCACCTTGTAGCCGCCCAAAACCCTAACCCTAGCTGCCCAATGCTTGCCGCCCCAACCCTAATCCCTCTTCTATATCCTTGTCGCCCACCCTAGGAGCCTTATTTATAGAGTTGTGCTTAAGCCTCCTTTTAATCTCCACCATCAGTTCTAGAGATTTAATCTCTATCGTCGGATCTAGAGTTTCATTTTCCATCATCGGATCTAGGCTTCAAGAGGGTTTTAATAGGTTACGATAGGGACCATGAGGATGAGTTGGATCTTTGCCATCCAATGGATCAAACCCACATAAAGTCCGATCCATTAATGATAATTCATTCCACTAGAGGATTATCATTGATCAACCTCACCAACCCCCATAAGTTAATATGGGCTCCATATATTATTTGTACATTTATCTCCCCGTGTTAAAGATCTCGAATGTCCATTGATTAATTAATTTACTGACAATTAATTAATCCACATCTAACTCCATGAGTAGTACCACTCAACCTTATCATCATGCCAGACCAAGTCCACCTGCAAGGTTTACATGATGAACCTTATGAGCTCCTTAAGGGGACATCATCATCCTAATATATAGGACACAGTTTCCTCCTATAATCAATGACACACCATATAAATAATATCATTTTCAAACTTACCGAGCCTATCGATTTACTCCATAAATCTCGCCCATTGGTAAATCAAAGAAATGAATACTAAGTATATGTGCTCATTATTATATCGGGATTAAGAGCATGTACAACATAATATCTGAGGTCCGATTCGATTATGTAGTCAGCAATAAATCGAATCACCACTAAGTCGGTCCTGCTCAATACACACAAAGTGTACTAGTGTGATTCTATGGTCAAGACAAACCAATACTAAATCACACTACAACCATGCCAATGGTTTGTCCAAAACCATCTCGGTTGTGAGCCTTTACTTATACTTTACAAGGAACTGATAACATGATCTCCCGTGTGACACTACACATCATGTTATCTACAATGTAATGTATTAGACAATATGCATAACCATAAATATGTAAACAATGATGATGTGATTCTTATTTCAAAAATAAAGATGTTCATACAAAAGATAGAGTTTTCAGTATACATCCCAACATGACTTATGCTGCCAAGACTCTTGCTTGGACTATACACCGCCAACCACTGGACTTATGCTACCAAGACTCCCGCTTCGACTTTACGCCGCAAGACTCCCCTTGGACTTTCCAAATGCCAAGACTCAAGCTTGGACTTTCCCTTGCCAACCCATGTTGGACTTTTCATGCCAAGACCCATGCTTGGACTTTCCTTTGCCAGCCCATGTTAGACTTTCCCTTGCCAAGACCCGTGCTTGGACTTTACATGCCAAGTACTTAAGACTTGGACTTTTCCCATGACAATGGTCAAACCATCATCAAACATCAAATACTAACCTGGGTTGATTTCACCAATCTCCCCAACACATGTCAGGCATCAATGTCAAACATCAAAACACTACTCGAGGCTGGTCAATCGTGGCCTGGGCCGATTGCACCAACATCGTTATCCCCAAACCTGACCCTCTTTCGTTTGTGGCTGAACTATTTTCCATTTTTCACTCTGCTATGGTTTCTCATCGCGGCTTTATTCCCGAGCATTTTCTTTCTCCTTTTCACACGCGCGACTTTTCTCTTCCTCACTGAGCTATCTCTCTACATCACTAACCTCTCCGATTTCTGCCCATCCCAGATCTCGTCAGTTTCTCTACATGAGTGGACGACGAAGTTGCTGGCATGGCTGAACGCCCGACCATAGGTCAGTTGACTTTGTTCTTCAAGGGTTCCGATGATTTTTTTGTCCAAGCAGATCAGTGGGGTTGTTGTCGCGATTGAGCGGTGTTGCCATAGGTTACCTTGTTGCTAATTTTGATCTTTTCCTTCTTTTTTCCGGTCACCACAGCAGCCTTGAAGGATCTCTAGATTTTTGGGAAGAGTGCTGACAAATTCCCCTCTTCTCAGCAGGAACATGGGGTTCCAGCGGATGGGTCGACAACTGCATTTGGCACAGGTGAGTATGCCATCGTCGTAGCTTCATTTTGGGTCTCTAGTGGTCTTACCTCTTTGATCCATCCTATTTTCTGAAGATCTGGGTGGTGATAGGGTAGTGGAATTTTGTTTCTCATTGGATTGTCCGATGAACAGTGTGGATCGAAGAGTGGGATCGAGCTTGAGGTAAGGTTTGTGTTGATCTATGGTTTTATCAGGTTGTATGTGGTTGTGAGAGGGAAATTGCCGGCTGTGAAGGAGTGGCTCTATTCTAGGCTATGGAGGGGCTGTGAAGTTGTGAAGGGTTGTGATTTAGTTATGAATAAGGCTGCTCTTGGCCATTAAGGGGCTGTAAATGGCTGTGGATATGCTGTGTGGATAGGGGGTGAGTTGAGAGGTCAGCCCCATGGTATTGGCAATCAGAGGTTGTGCTGTGCAGGGATGTATGTGTTCTGTACGGGGGCTGACAACGGGTTGGAGCTGCTCAATCTCGGTTGTGATGCACCATTTTAAGGTTGTAAATGGGTTAGTAGGAATTGGAGTTGATTTGGAATGGTAAGGTATTTGGATTGGATGTGTTTGGAAGGTGTATCGAGATGTTGTACTCGTATTCGGTAGATTAAGTGAATACTAGGTCGATGTAGAAATTAGGTTGTATGTTTGTTGTGTGCTTGACCATAATCGTAGTTGATGATATTTGTAGGACGTGGATATGAGGCAGGTCCACGGGCGTGAAGATATTTATCACGAGCTTCATAGTAGATGGGTAATATTTCCTACCATGGCCAGGTAGTAGCTAAACCCTGATGCATGTGATTGCATATTGTTGTCACTTAGATCTTGACTCCACTCTAATTTTTCTATTGCTTGATACTTGCCTTTGCACTTTAAATGCTCTGTCATTGTTGTTATCTATTCATTCATCATTGTTATGAATTATAGAGGTTATGGTAAGTGGTCCTTTATGGATTTACCTATGTGTACGTAGCTCAATTCGGGTGTAGATCCGAATTGTAAAATTTAGATAAATCATCTGAGGATGAGTATTGTTGTAGAAGTAAAATTGAGCTTTCATATCATATCATGATGTTGTATATATATCTACTATAGATCATGTAGTCGTGTATGGACGTTTGATTTGTCGATACAATGTCGCTGCGAACTGGTGGTCCTAGGTTGGTTATGATTAGTTGAGTGTGGCTCTCTATAAAATAGAGAGTGTGTTGATCAGTTGAGTATGAATCTTTGTAGGATAGAGAGTGTGTTGATTAGTTGAGTATGACTCTCTATAGGATAGAGAGTATGCGGTGGATGAATAATATGTGTGACTGTGCATTCATGTCATTTACATGAATGCTAGTGACTTGGTCTCCCTTGTGGTCTAGAGAGTCATCAGTCATCCTGCCTCCATGATTACTCGTGGTAGTAGTAGCTGGTGTGAGGGTAGAGCATTTGTTGTGCCACACTTGACCACTATAGATGGTGGTAGTTGGAATTGCATGCAGTTGTCTTGCGTGTGTTGCACTCGACCACTCATGGGTAGTGACTGTCAGAGTGGCCAATAGTAGGGACCCCTGATAGCATGCTAATTTATGTAATGGTACCATTACAAATTAATTACCGAACCCCCGAACTATACTAATATAGCATAGTGGATGGCCCGGATAGTTTCCCAATGAGTGTAATCGACAGAATAGTAAACATAAGATTTCTAATTATTGCTTTGGGTTTTCTATTGAAGATGGGGGTTTGGAATTTGAGTTCGAACCTATGGTTGCAAGGTAATTGAAACTCTAAACTAATATGCAACAACTAAATCAAGCAATGTAGAAATTAAAGCAATAAAAACTGTAAGAGGAAATAAATGATCTAATCAACCCAAGATAGGCCCGGTGAATGAACAAGTTCCTTCTGATAAGTCCGATGAAGCTTGATCGACACTCCACAAACGACAATGAATGTGGGATGGTGTAAACTACTGAATCCAGTAGTTTGCTGGACGCACTGAACTCTCGCGGATCCGGTTGAGCTCGAAGAAGTGTTGTTGGGACGGAACTCCTCCTCGAATCTGAAGGAGAAGGTGGATGAGCTGTGGAGATGGAGGACGTCGCCGAAATCTCTTGATGAAGCAGTTTCTCCTCGAATCCATGGAAGAAAATGGATGGAAGGAAGGTGAAGACAGCTGCTAAGGCTCAAGGGAAGAAAAGATTTAACTAATAACCTAATGAAATAAGCAATGCATCAACGAAATTTAATGCATGAACATGATGTAAAGTAAAGCACGAAACTAAATCTAATCTAATGAACTACAACCAAACTACCATTACACTACAAGTCAAACTACAACACAATCTGAGGGTTAATAGCAAACTCACTAATCCAAACAAATGTAAACAAGTAATGCAGGTAAAACTAATAGTCCAAGTTTAAATTCCAAATATAATAAATGACGATCCTCACACTCGGAGAAGGGACTTCCCTCTCCGGTGACAACAACGACCCAAATAGTTTCTTCTGATGGTGGATGTGGTGCTGCCCAATCGGCGCATCAGGAAGGATGGACACTGGATGGATGCACAGCTACCCAATCAACGTAGCCAAGGGGTGGGTTGCGGAGGCAGAGCTGCCCAATCGGCACAGCCTACGGAGGAAGTGGAATGCCGAAACAGTGACAGTGGAGCTCTTCACCAGTGGTGGATGGTGGACTTCTCAATCTCAGCAGTAAGTGGATGACGATGGAGATGGAGTGGCCCAATCGACACCGTGGGAAATAGGGTGGACTGGTGGTGAAGAGGGAATCACCGGAATCCCTGTCGTATTTCCTGCCGACGAGCTGTCCGGAATCCCAGCATCTCAATCGGTCGACGAGGATAGGAGGGGATTGTCACCGGCTCTCGGAAGGAAGGTCATCGGAAGGATCTGCCAAAGTTGTCACCGCCGTCGACTTGAGGAAGAACCCACTCACGATGATGTGGATCGGCGTCGCCGGCTCTCTCGCATAGAAGAGGAGAAGAAACTGTGCGCCACACATAAGTTTCTCTGTCGTGATCATTTTGCTACGGTGAAAATGTTGGATTTTTTAAAGTGAATTTCCTACGCCATCCGATCATATCCCCTTCAATCTCGGCCGTCCAATTAAAGCTAGGGTTTAATGAATAAATAGTTGCTTGATTAAGCTGCTCCATCCAATGGATGAAATTACTCCGATTTTGAATGGATGGATCTGATCAATCTGAATGGATAATCGCGATCAGTCGAATTTGGATGAAGGGCTTAGATGTCCAGATCTAAATGTACAGACTGGATCTCTTCATATCTACATAAATAGCTCAGAATCAATCGCTTTCCTTGGACGGTCCATATTGCTCAGATCTGGTCCCTTGATTGAATTGTCTTTGATCTTTATGAAGGGTCCAGATTAATCCAGTTTGAAATGATCCTTCTAACCCTAGATGAAGTCATATTTGATCCAACTTGAGTTTAGTCCAGTGGCCCATCTCGATCTGCTACCATTAAGATGTAAAATTTACATATAAGTCCAAAATTTAGGAGAATTTACAAAAATGTCCAAAAGATGATCCAACTCATAAAGCATGCAAATAATCAACTATTAAACACACGAGAGGATTAAAACAATGATATTAAGGACCAAAATAATATGACAAAATGACAGTTATCAATCCCCCCATACTTATTCTTGTGCATCCCGAGCAAGGAAAGTAAACTAAAAGTAAGTTGAAAATATATTTCCCTAGCAATTCCCAATCAAACATAGAAAACTATGAAAGAAAGTTACCTAGGATTGTCAAATCTCAAAGACTCAAGTAATCATGGACTCAAATCTTACACAAGTTAACAAACATGGTGACTTTCATCCATCATGAATAGACTAAGAATGATTGAGCCTCACAAGGTAAGTGGTGGTTTCTCTCGCTCTCATAAGCATGTAATAGTGGAGTTCACTCAAGCTACTCATAGTTTATGAACTACTATATGCTTGTTTTTCCTCTACCTTCACCACTATATACACATAAGAATGCAAAATCACTGAAGGCTTATTAAAAATGTAAGGGAAACATGAATACAAGAAAAATGACAATATGTGCGAAAGGAAAGAAAGATAAGAAATGAAATAGCTAAAGAAATGTAAGAAGAATATATGGAAATACTGAAATGCTACATAGATGAGTATAAGAAAGCATTGCCCTACATTTTTTTTAACCCAATAAACATGTAAACAACCCTTATTACATTCTTCAATACAAATCTACTAATGATATACAATAAGTCTCTCAATAATTTAACAAGGGATGTCATTAACAAAAATACTATCACACAAATAAAAAATGACACAACATGTCAAAATTTTCACAATACATTTTTTTATTTCATGGGCACCCAATTTATTATTTTTTTCAACTTTTTTTTTCAAACTTTTTTTTTGACATGTAGTGCATTTCCCTATGCTCTAACATCAAGCTCAGCTAAAAACATAAAGAGCATGGCTAGCTCATAGTGATCAAGCACGACTCGCCTATGCTAACACTAAATTTCCCTGAGCTACTCCTCTCCCCCACACATAAATTTTTGTCCATCCTGGGCAAAACACTCATCATGGATCATCCAAGTATTCCACATCCAGAAATAGAAATGGAGAAGAAAGTAATGAAAGGAAAGAAAAAATGTAAGGATGAATGATTAGAATGTCATTCAAATAAGCATGTGATGATAAAAGAAGTGAAGGAAAAAAAATGTGATTGCCTTCATAATAATCATGCAAACCTACTGTTGTGTGGTCTCGAAAGAATTAAAGCAAGTTATAGAGTTACAATAACCACAAGTGCACCACACACAAGCAATAAAAAATAGGCTCAATCCTCACTAGGTAAACAAAAATAATCAACTCAGTCTATCAACATAGAATCCATCACCAAGTAGTAACCACATGAAATCAAATAATCCATTCAAGTCAATAAATCCCAAAATTTGACAATCAAATTTAACTAGCGTTCACGATTTCTAAGATGATATAAAGGAATACATAGGAAATTTATTTGAAAAACTGACAAAACAAAAACTCAACAACCAAAACATAACAACTAAAATAAAAACAAATGAAGTAAAAGAAATGTATATACAAAGAAAAAGAAAAGAAGATGAGATAGAGAAAACTCCCCTGAGGTCCTAGTGGTTGGAGAAGATTCAGTAAAAGGAGCCATGCAGGTCGTGGAGTGCTCCGAAAGAAATCCTGTCCCGGTGGTTGAAGAAGATTCAGTGTAAGCATTCATGCCGGGAGTGGGATTGACTGAATGGGGGTGAGTACTTTCTTGGTGTGATAATGATAGTTCCATGTTGCTCCCTCCAATAAAATCACGCACGACTCGCCTATGCTAACACTAAATTTCCCTGAGCTACTCCTCTCCCCCACACTTAAATTTTTGTCCATCCTGGGCAAAACATTGATCATGGATCATCCAAGTATTCCACATCTAGAAATACAAATGGAGAAGAAAGTAATGAAAGGAAAGAAAAAATTTAAGGATGAATGACTAGAATGTTATTCAAATAAGCATGTGATGATAAAAGAAGTGAAGGAAAACAAATGTGATTGCCTTCATAATAATCATGCAAACCTACTATTGTGTGGTCTCGAAAGAATCAAAGCAAGTTATAGAGTTACAATAACCACAAGTGTACCACACACAAGAAATAATAAATAGGCTCAATTCTCACTAGGTAAACAAAAAGAATCAACTCAATCTATCAACATAGAATCCATCACCAAGTAGTAACCACATGCAATCAAATAATCCATTCAAGTCAATAAATCCCAAAATTTGACAATCAAATTTAACTAGCTTTCATGATTTCTAAGATGATATAAAGGAATACATAGGAAATTTATTTGAAAAATCGATAAAACAAAAACTCAACAACCAAAACATAACAACTAAAATAAAAACAAATGAAGTAAAAGAAATGTATATACAAAGAAAAAGAAAAGAAGATGAGATAGAGCAAACTCCCCTGAGGTCTTGGTGGTTGGAGAAGATTCAGTAAAAGGAGCCATGCAGGTCGTGGAGTGCTCCGAAAGAAATCTTGTCCCAGTGGTTGAAGAAGATTTAGTGTAAGCATTCATGCAGGGAGTGGGATTGAATGAATGGGGGTGAGCGCTTTCTTGGTGTGATCACGATAGTTCCATGTTGGTCCCTCCAATAGGATCACCTCATCATATGTAGTCTCTGGTGGTTGGAGGCGATTCAGATAAAGTGTCCAGCCTTGGGGCTGGATTATTGCATGGAATATTAGGGCCTTCATCAGCAGAGGTGTTGGAGTCTCTGGTTGATATGGAAGTGTCCAATCTGGGGGCCTCCAACTATCCACCACTTCCATGGGAATTAGCTCATCAGAATTTCTTGCCGCCACTGTCTCACTTGTCTTCTGGTCTGGTTGGCAAGTCTGGGTACTGGTATCTAGAAACTGCTCCTTTTCTTCAAAATAATCTAGGGCACAAACAACATTACAGAGTAAATCTAAGCCGCTAGTATCATCTTGTAAGTCATTAAACACAGAAGCAACTTCATCATTATCTTGAGCATCAGATAGTACATCATCATCATGCACATCGGCAGAGGAGTCCTGTAGAGCTGCAAAGGTAGAAGCGTACGTATCACCAGCTCTGCAATCCATCTCCTTAAGCACATCACTACCTTCTGAAATGATCTCTGAGGAAAACTAGAATGAATCTTGTGCTTGTGTCTGGCTGATGGATGATGCAATTTAATCTAGCAGGATTTGCATGTTCTGTATCCGCTGATGACTATCGTTCATTTGTTGCTGATATTGATGTAGAAATGATGCTAGTTGTTCTAGTATCTCTGTATTTTCTTGACTGGGAGCAAGGGTTTCTTCACAGTAACTTGATTGATCTCCCCAACTAGTTATGTTAGTATCAATGGATGGTGGGGGTAGATAGCATTGAGACTGCTCACGGGTGTACTGTTGCGTGTTCCCATATCTGAAATCTAAATCAAAATTATGAAAAGATGTACCAAAAATTGAATTATATATATCCTCCTGATAAGACTAATGATACTGAGGAACAGGTTGATGATATTGCAGTTGGAACTGATAATACTCATCTTTAGTTTGGTAATACTCTTGTTGTCCAGTGCCTGAATAGTAATCATCACTGAAGTCTCCATACTGATGATAATATGGATCCATGCTCAAAGAAATTTCCTATCTTTCCTAAAATACTAACAAACAATATCAAAAGACACAGGAAGCATACATGATAAAATACATGGATATATAAGAGAATAAAAGACTAAAGCCCTAAACAAAATTTTTGAATTTTGATTTTTTTTAGAAAAATGAACAAACAATCCTAAGTCTACCAAATATCATTACACTCCATGGTAACGACGCCAAAATTTGATAGCACAGTAATTTATGTCGTGGTACCATTACAAATTAATTACCAAACCCCTTAACTATACTAATATAGCATAGTGGATGACCCGGATCATTTCCCAACGAGTGTAATCGATAGAATAGTAAACTTAGGATTTCTAATTATTGCTTTGGGTTTTCTATTGAAGAGGGGGTTTGGAATTTGAGTTCTAAGCTACAGTTGCATGGTAATTGAAATTCTAAACTAATATGCAACAACTGAATCAAGCAATGCATAAATTAAAGCAATAAAAAATGGAAGAGGAAATAAATGATCTAATCAACCCAAGATAGGTTCGGTGAATGAACAAGTTCCTTTGGCTAAGTCCAACCAAGCTCGATCGAGACTCCGCAAATGGCAGTGGATGTGGGATGGTGCAAACTATTGAATCTAGTAGTTTTCTAGATGCTCTGAACTCTCATGGATCTGATTGAGCTCGAAGAAGTGTCGTCGAGACGAAACTCCTCGAATCCGAAGGAGAAGGTGGATGAGCTATGGAGATGGAGGATGTCGCTGAAATCTCTCGATGAAGCGGTTCCTTCTCGAATCCGTGGAGGAAAATGGATGAAAGGAAGGTGAAGGCAGCTGCTAGGGCTCAATGGAATAAGAGATTTAACTAACAACCAAATGAAATAAGCAATGCATCAACGAAATTTAATGCATGAACATGATGTAAAGTAAAGCACGAAACTAAATCTAATCTAATGAACTACAACAAAACTACCATTACACTACAAGTCAAACTACAACACAATCTGGGGGTTGATAGCAAATTCACTAATCCAAACAAATGTAACGTAAACAAGCAATGTAAGTGAATCCCAACATCTCAATCGGCCGGTGAGGACAGGAGGGGATTGTCGCCGGCTCTCGGAAGGAAGGTCGCCAGAAGAAGCTACCAGAGTTGTCGCCACCATCGGCTGGAGGAAGAACCCGCTCGCGATGAAGGGGATCGGCACCGGCGCCTCTCTCGCGAAGAAGAGGAGAAGAAACTGTGCGCCTCACATAAGTTTCTCTATCGCGATCATTTTGCTACGGTGAAAATGTTGGATTTTTTAAAGTGAATTTCTTGCACCGTCCAATCATATCCCCTTCAATCCTGACCGTCCAATTAAAGCTATTGTTTAATGAATAAATTGTTGCTTGATTAAGCTGCTCCATCCAATGGTTGAAATTACTCCGATTTTGAATGGATGGATCTGATCAATCTGAATGGATAATTATGATCGGTCGAATAGATGTCCAGATCTAAATGTATGGACTGGATCTCTCCAGATCTGGATAAATGGCTCAGAATCAATCACTTTCCTCGGACGATCCATATTGCTCATATATGGTCCCTTTATTGAATTGTCTCTGATCTTGATGAAGTGTCCAGATTAATCCAATTTGAAATGATCCTTCTAGCCCTATATGAAGCAATATTTTATCCAACTTGAGTTTAGTCCAGTGGCCCATCTCGATCTCATACAATTAAGATGTAAAATGTACATATAAGTCTAAAATTTAGGAGAATTTACAAAAAGGTCCAAAAGATGATCCAACTCACAATGCATGCAAATAATTAACAATTAAACACACGAGAGGATTAAACCACTGGTATTAAGGACCAAAATAATATGACAAAATGACAGTTATCAACTCCTATTGTGTAGCTAGCTCTTTAGCTTATAAGCTACTTGTTCATACTGCCCACTCGGCCACTCGAGAGTAGTGGTTGGTGTTGAGTTGGGATAGTTATCTTATCGAGCCACCTAGGCCACACTAGGGTCGTGGTAGCAGTTGGGGTGAGCAGGCATGACCATGCATTCTGCATTGTCGTGTTCTTATGGCATTTTGCATATTGACATATAGATGCACTCTATATGTATGCTTGTTGTGATGTTGCATTTGTTTGAGATATGCTTGCTGCATTTGATTATACATCATCTTGCATTCTACTTGCATATTCTATATGGTCGTGTGTGGATTACCAGTGTTGAGTTGGTTATACTATTGTATATCTTTGACCAGTTTCCTGATGTGACATGGGATGGACCCGATTCATTATGTATTTGACATAGAATGTTAGTATGGAGGTTTTATTGATTATAGAATTAGTATTACTCTACCATGTTGTAGGTGTTGTATTATGGTACTTATACTCAAGTTGTATGAGTTGCATCGTTGCCGATCTTCAGGTATGTCAGTACCTTATGTTGTTATTAGTTGATCAGTTGGTTATACATTATTATATCATATTGGTGCATATCTATTATACCTTTAGACAGTATATTATTGACTCGTATGTGATATATATATTATGTATGCACTTATGTTCTTATTACCGTTGAGTTTTATACTCACCACCATAGACCCTGGCTTTCCTATCACCCAGGTAACAGGTAGCCGACTTATTGATGGGCTTGGAGCATCGTTGGCTGACATCATATCATCTCACATCCAAGGGTCCTGAGTTTTGGGTTTTTCTGTGTATCTCTTGATAAACCTTGGTTTTATGTGTGGATTGTAGTGTTGGACTTTTGTTGATGTACGCACTTGTTGATTCGGGTTTTGACGATACTTTCTTTATGTTGTGGTTAGTCATATCAGTATGCAATGATGTCGAGTTCTTTTACTCTATCTGATGATTTTCCGCTGTGATTCTGGTTATATATATATTTATATGTTGTGTGATTGTGGCCGAAAGGCCTTGTATCAATAGGATATTGTGTCACGTATAGGGGAGATGTTGTCCGTTATCGGCTAGGTATACTCTCAGGGTGTGACAATACCAGAACTCCTCAATATACTTAAAATAGTCTAGCCATCTGTTGCTAAAGAACAAAAGGTGATGATGCTGGTTGACTCCTCAACGAAACGTTCTAAGAGGAAGTCAAAATCTGAAGCCAAAGGGAAGAAAAAGACAATGAAGGAAGAACCAACTCCCATGGGCTCTTGCCACCATTGTGGTAAGATGGGCATTGGAAGAGAAACTTCAAGCAGTATCTGGAGTCACTGAAGTAGAAGAGGGCATTTGATGCCCAACCTACTTCAGGTATATACATTATTGAATGTCATACTGTTTCTTTGAACACTTGTGTATTAGATACCGAGTGTGACTCATATATATATGAATACATACAGGGGCTATGGAATAGAAGAAGACTGATTAAGAGAGAAGTAGATCTAAGGGTTGACAATGGAGCAAAGGTTGTTGTAGCACTAGTTTTAGAGTTGGATGATTATTTGTATTTTCTTGCATTAATAAAGAACATTATTTCTATTTCTTATTTGAATAAGAAAGGTTATCATTTGACATTTAGTAATAATTATTGTTACATTATGTTAAATGGTGTTCTTTATGCTACTAGAATGTTGAATAATAAAATCTACACGTTAGATACATCCAATGAGATATTCAATATTGAATCAAATAGCAAACACACTAAGTTAGATAATCAGTTAACCTTGCAAATATGACATTGTCGTCTTGGACATATAAGCAAAGATCGCATGTCAAAACTGCATAAGCTCACCATTTTTGAGTCTTGTGAATCAGATTCATTAGGCACATGCGCTTCCTTCTTAAAAGAAAAGATGACTAAGTTACCTTTTAAGGGAAAAGGTGAATGGACAATTGATGTATTGGGCTTTATACATATTGATGTATGTGGACCAATATCAACTTATGCCATAGGATGTTATAGCTACTTCGTTACCTTTATAGATGATCAATTATGATATGGGTATTTGTATCATTGAAATATAAATTTGAAGTCTTTGAAAAGTTTAAAGATTTCAGAAATGAAGTAATGAAACAACTTGGGAAAAGTATTAAAGTACTTCGATCGGATAGAGGTGGTGAATATTTGGCCAAGAGTTTCAGGATTACCTAAGGGACAATGACATCTTGTCTCAAAGGACTCCACCTTACATGCCACAACATAATGGTATGGTAGAAAGGCAAAACTGAACTTGGGTATAGAAGAAAGGTGAAACTAAAGCTTATTGGACATGGTTTAGTCAATGATGTAGCATGCGAGTCTTCCAAAATCCATTTGGAATTACTCACTCGAGAGCACTATTTACTTGTTAAACAGAGTCCCGACTTAGAAGACTATACTAATCCATATGAGATATGAAAAAGTAGAAAATCTTATTTATCTTATTTAAAGATATGAGTTGTCCTGCTTATGTGAAAAGGATAGTATCAGATAACTTGGAGGCTAAGTCTGATAAGTGTTTATTTATTGATTACTTAAAGAAAATGAGAGGATACCAATTTTATCATCCCTTGGAACAAAAGGTGTTTGTTTCAAGGCATGTTGTATTCCTAGAGAAGGAGTTTCTCTTACAGAAAATAGTGAGAGTGAGGTTGAACTAAAGTAGTTCAAGAGACTACGGTAGATATAGAAAATATGCTTAGTCAAGAGTCACAACTAATTACTCATTTAGATGAAGTACTACCTGAACTTGATGATACACCTGTTAGTGATATATGAGAGATGTCCTAAGGCAATCGCCTTATGTTTGAACCATTTATATGATAAATGAAGATTCACTATTTGAGTATACATGTTTTCATGTATTTGATTAGATCTTAAACTCATTTACTGAATGTCCACGATACGATTCACAACATGAGAGAATTTGTGATTGGATCACAACTAGTGAGTATCTCAACATGTGTAATTGTGATGTATCGGAATTATCCCTAGTCGATGAATTGTTGGATTTGGACACCATTGATTCTGTCGAGACAAGCACGAGGTATACTCTTTCGTGTATCCAAGAAGCTGATTCTCACTGGCTGGAGACATTGTGATGTCTGGAGTTAATCGTGGATGCTAGTTATGGTAACTAGTTCATTGGAGTGACCAGCCGTAAGACTTCATATGTTTCTCTGCATATATAGATATGCCAATGAAGTTCTTACTGCAGCTTAAGTGCGATGTTCCTTTGACTTGCGGTATTCAAGTCATCTTGATCATAAAGACTTATGCTTTGACATCTTAAGCAAACATCTCTAAGGAGATGTGGACCCGGGATGATTGGGTATAAGTCGAAGTGATCGAAGGTGTTTGAATAGCCTAAAAAGGATTCACCACTCCTTGCGAGGAGATGTATACCCATGGCCTCTCGTCAGATTGTAGGGAGTCGCTTCGGAGGCTCATTGGCTCCCATGTCCCCGGATTAAAATTTTCACTAATGAAAGGATTAATCCGGATAGGATGAGCTTCCTTAGCAACACCATTTCGTCGTCGTGCTAACAACTTGAGTGGTCGCTCGAACAAACTAGTTGTTCAAGCAACTCTACTCTTCTAGTTGATTAGCCGCGGAAGAGACGACGGACGGATCGCCGGTTTTTGTGTTTGTCTTCGGGGTCCATGATTATACAATATATATTCATACATACACATGCATAATCAAAATATAAAAGAACAAGCTCAGATCTGTAAATAAAGTTAAAATAACTTTATACCTCACGATCTTCTACCGTATGTCCTATCCTTCTCATGGACGACGTGTGGACGAAGATCCTCCACGAGTAGAAGCCTTCTAGATCGCTTTCTTCTCTCCCTTGTCCGCCAAGTAACAAAGAGAAGAAACCACAAATACCTTTCCTATCTAGAACCGGCCACCAAGCTAGGAAGTTTGATGCAACCGCCGACCAAGGAATGAATGGATGAAGCGCTGGCCACCAATACAAAGGGAACCGCCGGCCACCTTGGAGATTGGAGGAAGATGATCTTGCCGACCACCAATGGAAGGTGAACCACCGGCCAAGGAAGAAGAGAGTGGCTTAGGTGAAGGGCGCCGGCCAAGGAATAATTGAAGGAAGTGGGCGCCGGCAACAACTTTGGATGAAGATGGTTGCCGCCCACCCTAGCTCCAAACACTAGCCGCCCAACTTCTTTCCAAACCCTAATCCCAATTCAAATTCTCTTTCGTTGCTGCCCAACCCTAAGCCATCTATATATAGAGTAGGGCTTAAGCCTCCTTTAATCTCCACCATCGGATCTAGGGATTTAATCTCCACCGTCGGATCTAGGGTTTTATCCCAACCGTCGGATCTAGGGTTTAATCCCAACCATCGGATCTAGGATTTCATCCCAACCATCGGATCTAAGGTTTCATCCCAACCATCGGATCTAGGGTTTTATCCCAACCGTCGGATCTAGGGATTTAATCCTAACCGTCGATTCTAGGGTTTCATCCTAACCATCGGATCTAGGGATTTAATCCCAACCGTTGGTTCTAGGGTTTCATCCAACCATCGGATCTAGGGATTTAATCCCAACCATTGGTTCTAGGTTTTGTTTTACATTCTTGGATCTAGACTTCACAAGGATTATATTAGGCTACGATAGGGACCATAAGGAGGAGTTGGGTCTCGGCCACCCGATGGATCGGAACCACACAAACTTGATCCATCAATGATGTTCCATTCCACTAGAGGATCATCATTGAACTACCTCACCAACCCCCATAAATCAATATGGGCTCCATATATTATTTGTACATTAATCTCTCCGTGTTTAAGATATCGAATGTCCGTCAATTAATTGATTTACTCACCATCAATTAATTAACATCTAATTCCTCGAGTAGTACCACTCAACCTTATCATCATGTTGACTAAGTCAACCAGCTGGGTTTACATGATGAACCTTATGAGCTCCTCAAGGGGACATCATCAACCTAATATATAGGACACTGTTTCCTCCTATAATCAACGACACACCATGTAAATAATATTATTTCCCAACTTACCGGGCATATTGATTTAATCCATCTAAATCTCACCCACTGGTAAATCAAAGAAATAAATACTAAGTACATGTGCCCGTTATTATATCGGGATTAAGAGCATGTACAACATAATATCCGAGGTCCGATTCAATTATGTAGTTAGTACTAAATTGAATCACCTCTATGTCGGTCCTACTCAATACACCTAAGTGTACTAGTGTAACTTTATGTTCAAGATAAAACAATACCAAGCTACACTACAACCATGCCAATGGTTTGTCCAAAACCATCTTAGTTGTGAGCCTTTACTTATATTTTACAAGGTACTGATAACATGATCTTCTGTGCCACACTAAGCACCATGTTATCTACAATGTAAAATATTAGACAATATGCACACATATATAATGAATATATAAAATGCAAACCATGATCATGTGATTCTTATTTCAAAATAAAATGTTCATACAAAAAGAGCTAGGCTTTCAGTATACATTCCAACACAGATTGTTACTAAAGTCTTTGGCCAAAGCATTACATGTTTACAGTAAGGTACTCTTCGATACATGTATAGTAACTAGAATCCGTAGGACGAGGAAATGATACTTGGACTAGGTGTGACGTAGTCAGCCTAGTGGGGACTGACACTATAGACCATGTCCTGAACCAAGTGGGTATAAGATGAGAGAAGGGAATGGGGCACGATTCATTCGAGCTGCTGAAGGGTTTCAGAAATAGTTCTAGATCAACCGTTGATCTTTTCGGTTAATTGGGGATCATGATGTACTACTAGGTGCCACTAATGATCGTTCTATAATTAATGGTTAATTATATACGACCAACATAAATCGAGAACCTATTTGGTCACACGCACAACGAGCGTAATCCGAAGGATTTAAAACGAGCTTGAGAATGAGATTCTCAGACCGAGAGAAACTAGGTTTGGTTGGATCAAACATAGAGCGAGCATGAAATCGTTTCAGTCGCAATGGAAGCGTGGATGCCATGTCTTTTGAAGACATGATGGATAAATCAAATTGGTTTGGTTCTAATCTAATGGAGGAGAATAAACCAAAGGGTTTGGTTTGTTTTTAAACGAATGAACCAAAGTTGGTTCGGTTCGTTTTAACTTAAAATAAACCATCATGGTTTGGTTTATTTTAACTTAAATTAATGGAGCAGGTTAACGAGCCTTTGGTTATGATCCGATAACCATTAATAGAATTTGTTCTCTATAAAATAGGGCTTAAGGGTTTTTGTTAAACCCTAATCCAAAAACCAAGCAACCCTAATTGTTGCCGCCCCCCTCCTCTCCTTCGTGAAGTCGGCGCCAACCCTAGCGCCGCCTCCCACCACCTTGCTCCCTTGCTGGCATCCAGAAGGTGTTGTCCTTCCCTCTTGTCGGCGTCGAGCTGCTGCCGGAGAAGCTCCAGTGATCTCCTTTGGGTTCGGCAACAAGGTGAGCTTCAACCTTCCCTTTTGGCTGACCCCTATTCCTCCACCAATGCTGTGCAGTTTTCTGGACAGCTTGTTTCCTTCTCGTTGGAGCGTCGTTTGGATGATGTTTGGAGCTCCGACAGCGGTAGCCTTTCCGTGGATTCGATCTCCAGTAATCCTCATAGGTGGAGGACGAAGGATTCGTCAAACGGTTGACGAATACCTTTCCGGAGAAGCGAGTTTTTGAGGACTCATTTTGGATCCGAATTTTGATTCGGATCGTGATCTTCTCTCGATCACGTCATCTTCAACATGAGGCTAGTAACCCGTATGAAGACGAGGCTCGTGACTTCGTGAAGTCATCCCGAAGATACTCGGTGTGGATACGGATAGAGACGATTATAGCGAGAATCATTCCGGTTGATGCCTTTCCCGCTACACGTGATACGTCAGGTATACGTAGTTTAAGTTTCCTTTTATTGCAAAATTTGAATTTACGGTTATGTCTACACATGTTGTACTATGCATGCGTGTGATGTGTGTGTTGTAATAAATTAGATTTATTATTTTATTCCTTCCGTTGTGCACATGTTTACGAAACATGTTCGAACACACACTCGCCGCGGTGCCGGAAACCCAACAACACCACCTCCTTGTAGATGAAGTAGGATATGTAGGATTCCTGAGAGATATGAATTTCTTATAAATGAATCTAACGATGTGTTGCTCATTGAGGATGAGGACCCTACTAGTTACGAAGAGGTTCTGAAGAGTTCAGACATGGATAGGTGGCTAACAACCATGAAATCAAAAATGGATTTCATGTTATATATATATATATATATATATATATATATATATATATATATATGATACGACTTGAGGGTTTTACATCTATTGACAAAAATAAAGTATGCAAGCTTCAACGATCCATTTATGGATTGAAGCAAGCATTTAGGAGCTGGAATATTCGTTTTGATGAGACAATTAAATAGTTTGATTTCTCACAAAATCCTGAGGAGCCCTGTGTGTATAAGAAGGTAAGTGGGTGTGCGATCGTATTTCTAGTATTGTGTGTCGATGAATCATAGGAAATTATTTTCTTATTTTGCAAATAATCAAGGTCTGATTGTCCAAAATATTCTCCATGAAATACATGAGAGAAGCAACCTATATCTTGGGGATTAGGATCTATAGAGATAGATTGAATCAGTTGCTTGGTCTCTTACATACATAGATAAAGTGCTAAAACAGTTTAGAATGGAAGAATCTAAGAAAGGTTTCATTCCCATGAGGCATGGGATTCACCTTTTGAAGTCTATGTGCCTGCACACTGAAGATGAGAGGATTCACATGAGTTAGATCCCATATGTATCAACTATATGATCGTTCATATATGCTATGTTATGAACGAGGTCTGATGTATCGTATGCTTTGAGTATTACGAGTAGATACCAGTCGGATCCTGGTATGTACCATTAGATGGTTATCAAGGTAATCCTTAAGTACTTAAGAAGAACTAAGAATTTGTTCTTAGTATATGGAGGAGGTAATATGGTAGTAAGTGGGTATACTAATGTCAACTTCTAGATGGATAAGGATGATTCTAAATCCCATTCTGGACACATATTAATTTTAAATGGAGGTGTGGTGAGTTAGAAAAGTTTCAAACAAGACATCGTTGCTGATTTTACCATAGAGGCAGAGAACATTGCAACTTCTGAAGCAGTAAAGGAGGTGGTCTTGATCAATAAGGTCATTTTTGAACATGGAGTTATTCCGAGCATTATTGAAGCATTGCTAGTTTACTACGATAATAATAGTGCCATTGCACAGGCAAATGAACCACGATCTCATCAGTGATCCAAACACGTACTTCACCGTTACCATCTGATCAGAGATATCATAGGAAGAAGATATGTATAAATAGGGAAAGTTTTCACCGATAGGAATCTAAAATATCCCTTGACAAAGCCTCTTCCCTAAGAGAAATATGAGGGGCATATAGAGGCTTATGGTATTAGATACCAAGGCGATTAGTTGCAGGCCAAGTGGAAGTATGATGTAATTGAGAAGTGTCTTAAGGCAATCACCTTAGAAGTTATTAATAAAATTCACTATTTGAGTATACATTGTCTATGTATTTGGTTGGATCTTAAACTCATCTATTGAAGTCCATAATACAATACATAGCATGAGAGAAATTAAGATTGGATTACAATTAGTCGGTATCTCATCATGTGTAAATATTTATGTATTGAAACTATCCCTAGTCGATGAATTGATGAGATTGGACATCATCAATTATGTAAGACTAGCACATGCTATACTCCTTGGTTTATCCAAGCATTCGGTACTCACTGAATGGAAGTATAAGGATGCTTTGAGTGAACATGTGAATATTAGTTAGGGTAACTAGTTCATTGGAGTGACCTTTTATGAAACTTCATATATTTCTTCATGTCAATGAAGTTTCATTGCATCTCGAGTGTGAGATTCCTTAGACTTAAGGTATTCATATCATCTTGATCATAGGAATTCACCACTCCTGTAAAAGGAAGATGTATACCATATCTTGAACCAAGTGGGTATAGGATGAGTGAAAGGAATAAGGCACAAAGTAATTATAGTTGCTGAAGGGTTTAGAAATGTTCTAGAGTTGATCTAGACTTTTTGGTCAATTGGGGATCATGATGTACTACTAGGTGACACTAATGATCTATTCATAATTAAGGGGTAAATTATGAATGGCCAATATAGCCGAGAATCTATTGGGTCACACACAATATGGGTGATCTCGAGATGTAAATCAAGTTTGAAAATGAGAATCTCAATGAGAGAATATATCTGGTTGGACTAGGCCAAGAGGGTGTGAAACGGAGGTTATAGAATGTCCTATGGCCATGTCGGGGCTTATCATGACCATATGACACTTAAATGAAGTTAAATGGATGATACAAAGCTTCACATGGTCGTGCCTAACCAGGCTTGGGTCGTGCCTAGCCCTAGCCAAAGATGGCCATGACTGAAGTTGTGCCTAGTAGGACACACGACCTGGTCATGTGTCCAGGCATGGGCTTGCTTATGAGGCATGATTGACCGTATGCCCGACACACAGTTGTGTTGCAGGTTGCCAATTTTTGGTGCATGCTCGTATGGAAATTTCCTAGGTACTCTTAACTTGATTATGGGATAATTATGTAAAGATAGATTCCATTTAAGCCTCCTAAGATGCTCTAATCAAGAGATCTATAAATTGATCCCTTGATAATCTTTGGAAATGAGTTTTTAGGTTTTTTCTTGGTACCCATTTTTCCCTCTCCCTCTCTCGTCTCCATTGATTGGCTAGCACCAATCGGAAATGAAGACTTGCTACTCGTGGAGTTATCTTAGGTGATCCCAACATGGATATCGATAGAGGCAAAGTTTGTGAGCCTTGCTCGTGGTTTCGATAGATTCGATAAGAATCTCGAACGTGTAACTTCTCTTCTACTCTCTTTTACATGTGATTATGTCAAAGTATAAAATCCTATCCCCCAGGAGATGTATGAGAGGAAATAAAATTGTTTTATTTACTCTTTTCAACTGTGCATACTCCTAGCATCCTTCCGACACAAGTGAGAGCCTCACCATGCTATATATTGAAACATGACCAAAAAAATTACATGTGTGGCCATCACCTCCTTTATTTATAGCTATAGGGTGCCCTAAAAACCCTAAAAAACCAAAAGGAAGCCTATTTAGAAAAGACTTAAGTAGACTACATAGTTAAATTGGCCTTAAGTCACCATTACAACCAAAATAATAATAACAATTGAGCCTAAACATGAGGATTATATGAAAATATGACTTGGAGGCTAATCAAGCTCATTTATGGCTTGAATTAGGTTGACTAAGGCAACATCATTCGCTCTTTATCAAATTTGATTCAATTGTAGCTTTGACCTTATAATCTTCAATTAACACATTTAGTGCTTCTTTCATTTTTCTTGCTCTAAATCTTATAATTGGACCTTCAATGATGTGTAATGGATTAAAAAGAACATTAAAAGTAGGATGTTCCTTTTCTTCTTGAGTCAACATCCTTGACTTCATCATTCTCCCTCTCTTCAAAATGATTCGTTCACGAATATTCATCATTAGATCAGAAACATTGAATATATTACTCACATTATATTCACCTAGCAAGTTTAGTTTGTAGGTATTATCATTGATTCGAGCAATGACTTGAAATGACTCATATGCTCGTGGATGTTGTTGGTGCAATCGACCCAGGTCACGATTGATCGAACTCGAGTTTGACTCGAGTAGTATTTTGATGTTTGACATTGATGTTCGACAAAATGTATGACAATGTGATTGTCATGGGAAAGCCCAAGTCATGGGTACTTGTCAAGGAAAGTCCAAGTGGAACACTTGGCAATGGATAGTCCAAGCATCGACCTTGGCAAGGGAAAGTCCAAGCTTGAGTCTTGGCAATTAGAAAGTCTAACATGGGTTGGCATGGAAAGTCCAAGCATGGGTCTTGGAAAGGGAAAGTCCAAGCTTGAGTCTTGGCAAATGGAAAGTCCAACATGGGTTGGCAAGGGAAGTCCAAGGGTTTATATTGGCGGCGTAAAGTCCAAGGGTGGAGTCTTGGCAGCATAAGTCCAATGGGTCTTGGCAAGAGAAAGTCCAAGCTTGAGTCTTGGCAATTGGAAAGTCCAACATGGGTTGGCATGGAAAGTCCAAGCATGTGTCTTGGCAAGGGAAAGTCCAAGCTTGAGTCTTGGCAAATGGAAAGTCCAACATGGGTTGGCATGGAAAGTCCAAGGGTTGATATTGGCAGCGTAAAGTCCAAGGGTGGAGTCTTGACAGCATAAGCCCAATGGTTGGTGGCGTAAAGTCTAAGCGGTAGTCTTGGCAGCGTAAGCCTAATATTCCTTGGCGGTATAAACCAG
Organism: Wurfbainia villosa; assembly: GCA_025175895.1. Taxonomy (NCBI): domain Eukaryota; kingdom Viridiplantae; phylum Streptophyta; class Magnoliopsida; order Zingiberales; family Zingiberaceae; genus Wurfbainia; species Wurfbainia villosa. Next base: position 5,123,141 of record CM045994.1, on the reverse strand, counting down.
CTTAGTATTACAATAGCCGATTGAAGCACCAGAAGGCTAGCATATGGATCAATAAGTCATGGATGACTTGGAGGGATCCGATAGGCGTGAGGCTGACGGAGGTGGCTAGAAGGCTTAGGTCTAGGCTAAGGGTGGTCTAGCAAGTATGAGGGCATTATACTTGCGGCTAAACATCATGTTTGAGGGTATCAGTCGACTAGGGCTTTGGACCAGTCGATTGGTCAAGTGTTTTGACACTTGGCAGCCGAGTTGACTCTTGGCAGTCGACTGAGATTATGGCCAGTCGAACTGATCAGAGTCGACTAGTGTTCGACTGTAAGAAATAGCCTGGTAGTCAACTACTAGAATTTGGCGATCGCTAGTTGGAGTTATGAGAGAGATGCTCGGTGGCCGATCGATCGGCTATGACCTGGCGATCAATCGCGGTGTAGCTTGCTTAAATGCTGACATGAATTAAGTCGTTATCTCACAATGGTACTATTGGCAGTCGACTAGGGACTTATGACAATCGACTGCTAGGCGCAAATCCAGCCTAATGCAGGCATAAAAGGAGTAGCTCATGGAGGATTTGGACAGAGAATTTTTGGGTGATTTTGGAGGGGAATTGCTGTTTCATTCCAGACCTTCAAGACCAATCCAAAGCAAGCAACAAGCAAGCAATCCAAAGTTCTTGTGTAAAGTGTTCTTTACTTGTTTTTGTGTATTTGTTGTGTTTCATTGTATTACTTTTGTAATTGCTTGTACTAGGTTTCTCTGCCTTAGACTTATTATCGAGAAGGAGTTTATTTGATTATTGGTGATATTTGCATTGCTAGAACTCATTCGAGCTCAACCCGTAGAGTAGGAACCTTGAGGTTCTGAACCACGTTATATCTCGGTGTTGTGTGCATGTATACATTGTTATTGCTTTATTATCTTTATTTATGTTGTGTATAACGTGTTTTGTAGTAAGCACACGATCAAAATCCATCGATGCATCAAATGCGCTATTCACTCCCCCCCTCTAGCAGTCACCAACGATCCCTACAATTGGTATCAGAGCTAGGAGCTCTTCACCAGCTTCACATCTAAAGGAGCATGCTAGAGGGAAGAAGATTGAGTTTGAAGAAAGACTAGGATGGAACATCAACACTCCGATCCCGTATGTGCTCTATGGATGAGAAGACTTCAATCAATGGAAGGGAAAGATTGAAGACTTTATCATGATGAGGGACTTCGAAGTTTGGTCTGCATTGATGGAAGGCTTCGAACCCCCTAGGGATAAGAAAGGAGATGTCCTCAAATTAAAGAAGTGGACTCAAGAGCAATGCCTAAAGTTCAAGACCGAAGTTAAGGTAACAAAACTTTTAGAAGATTTGATACCTAATGATATTTTATCTAGACTAGGTGAATATCAAGATTCCAAGGAGCTTTGGAGCAAGTTGGCAAAGCTCTATGAAGGACCATCACCGGCTTTAAGTGAAGAACAATCACAAGAAGCCAAAGAATGTTCATCGGCTCAAGAAGAGGAGGAAGTTGAAGAAGCAATCTCATCTTCCTCACAAGAAAGTGAGGAGTCAGAAGTTGAGGAGTCAACTTCTGGATTGGTGGAAGAGGAAGAATTGGAGGAAGCCTCCACCTCTTGGATTGAGGGGGAGGAGATTAGATTGTGGGAGCAAGGGTAAGAGCAAGAGGAAGCTTCTACCTCTGGGAGAAGTGATGAACAAGATCAAGAGGCCTCCACCACCACCCTAGGTAACTCAACACATGTGTTAATAATAAAAATCATATTATGTGTTTTGAGTGTAGGGAATATGGGCACTATAAAAGCAAGTGTCCTAAGAAGACCAAGAAGGCTCCACCGGTGCCAAAGGTCAAGAATGTTGGTGCCCCAACAATTAAAAGCAAGGAGTACATGGTGTGCTTCAAATGCAATCGAAAAGGGCATTATAGGAGCCAATGCCCTAGGAGAAAAGAAGGAGCATCAAATGTAGGGGGAGCTAAGGCAAACCCCAAGATAACCTTTAAGTATGCTCCCTCTTCAATTAATAGTCAAAAGCATGCTTTTAATTTACTTGCTATTACTCATGAAAAAACATGCTAGTAGAAATAATAAATTTTATTGTTTAAGCATGTTAATTTATCTAAGAACAAACCTAGGAACAATGACTCTAGACCTATTTCAACTAAGGAGAAATTTGAGACTAATGTCCCTAGAAAAATTCTACCTAAGGAAAGTATTAGAAAGATGGAAACCCATTTAGGCATTAACCCTAAGAAGGGTAGGCATATACCTAAGAAATGGAAAAATGCCCAAAGAATAGATGAAAAATCAAAAATTGGGAAATTGGAGTTAGAGAACCAAGCCTTGAGGTCAAGGCTTAAAAAACTTGAAAAGACCCTTAGGAATATGCAAAATCAAATTAAGGGGTTAAATGGTCAAAGCCTAGAGTCTAGGAGGCAAGGCTCATCTATGGGCAAGAGAGGCTTGATCCACAAGCCTAGGTCCAAGGTAGATAAGCCTACCTATCACAATGTTCCATTCGATTATGGAACTTGTACTAGGTCTAGGAAAACCAAGGTCACAAGGGAATTCATCTCTAGAGTTGACCATGGTGTGTGTCTAGTGGCTAAGGTTTCAAAGAAACCTAGGGAAGTCACTAAGAAGGTTACAAGGGGAGTCACCCTTAGAGTTAACTTAAGCAAGACCCAAATGACCAAGGCTACCAAGCCTAGGAGGGTCATTAGGAGGGTATCTAGGGAGGTCATCCCTAAGGAATACCTAGTTAACCCAAGGAGCTCAAATAGCTTTTAGGTTCCTAGGAGTGTGATCGACTCACACTAAATGGGTTAGGATGTGCCAACCTTGAATGGATAGGTAGTTAACCTAACCATGTTAAAGGTGGAACTTTAGGTCATTTCCAAGGTAATGGGATACTTGGAAAAAAGTATGAATTTTAATCCTAACCGATTTTAGGATGTGCCAATATATTTTGAGAAGTTTGATAAATTAATCAAATTGGCACAAATTAGGTTTAGAGGTCTTGGTGTGTCATTTTGGGATTTTGGCACACTTGGGGGATAAATGGTAATATGGAAAAATAAACCTAATCCTAACAAATGACAACTAATATTAAAATTTAGGTATTCTTATGCCTTACATCTTATTTGCCATGCCTTGATTGCTATATACCATGTCATGACATCATATTCTTTTAAATCATTTATATGTCATGATAATGCTTAGTTTAAAGTTTCTTTTAGGTCATGTTTGCTTAGGTTTAATCATATGCCATGACATCATGATTTTTGGCAATGCTTACTTATTCTATTATTATATGCCATGATCATATTTCATGCATTTAGGTTTAATGTGATGGCATTGTGCTCGGAGGCTCGTTGGCTCCCATGTCCCCGGATTAAAATTTTCACTAATGAAAACTAATCCGGATGGGATGAGTTTCCTAAGCTCAACCAATTCATCATCGTGCTAACGACTTGAGCGATCGCTTGAACAAACTAGTTGTTCAAGTAACCAAGCTCTTCTAGTTGGTTAGCCGTGGAAGAGACGACGGACGGATCGCCGGTTTTTGTGTTTATCTTTGGGGTCCATGATTATACAAATACATATGGATGTAGACATGTATAATCAACACATATAAACATATTAATAAGAACATGCAAAGATCAATAATAAAACTTGTAAAATTTTTATACCTCTTGATCTTCTATCGTATGTCCTAACCTACTTGTAGACTTCGTGTGGGCGAAGATCCTCCACAAGTTGAAGCTTCCTAGATCTTCTTCAATCGAAATAAAGAAGAACTCTCCTTCCCTTCTTGCTTGAGCCAGCCACCAATCCACAAAGGATTGATGCCGCCGGCCCCAAGAATAGAGAGAACAAGATGGCCAACCAAGGAACCGAACAAGGGAGTGATCCCTAGCTCCTTTGTGCTGCCGGCCAAGAGGAAAAGAAGAGGAGAAGAGGAATAGGTTGAGCGCCGACCAAGGTAGAGAGAAAGGAGATAGGAGCCTGCCAACACCTTAGGAAGAAGGCCTATTGTTGCCGCCCACTCTCCTTGCAAACCCTAGCCGTCCAACCAAGGAACCAAACCCTAATCTCCCTAGGGTTTCCTCCTTAGGGTTTCTTGCCGCCCAAGCCAATGAAAGGCAAAACCCTAATCTCCAAAACCAACCTTCTCTTGCCTCCCACCTTAAGCCCCCTTTTATAGAGTTAGGCTTAAGCCTTATTTTAATCTCCACCGTTGGTTCTAGGGATTTAATCTCAATCGTCGGATCTAGAGATTTAATCTCAACCGCCGGATCTAGAGATTTAATCTCCACCGTCGGTTCTAGGGATTTAATCTCAACCGCCGGATCTAGAGATTTAATCTCAACCGTCGGATCTAGAGATTTAATCTCTACCGTCGGTTCTAGGGATTTAATCTCAACCGTCGGATCTAGAGATTTAATATCAACCGTCGGATCTAGTGATTTAATCTCCACCGTCAGATCTAGAGTTTTGTTTTCCATTATTGGATCTAGGCTTCATGAGGTTTATATTAGGCTACGATAGGGACCATGAGGAGGAGTTGGATCTTGGCCACCCGATGGATCGGAACCACACAAACTTGATCCATCAATGATGTTCCATTCCACTAGAGGATCATCATTGAATCACCTCACAAACCCCCATAAGTTAATATGGGCTCCATACATTATTTGTACATCCATCTCCCCATGTTTAAGATATCGAATGTCCGTCAATTAATTGATTTACTGACCATCAATCAATTAACATCTAACTCCTCGAGTAGTACCACTCAACCTTATCATCATGTTGACTAAGTCAACCTGCAGGGTTTACATGATGAACCTTATGAGCTCCTCAAGGAGACATCATCAACCTAATATATAGGACACGGTTTCCTCCTATAATCAACGACACACCATGTAAATAATATCATTTCTCAACTTACCGGTCATATTGATTTAATCCATATAAATCTCACCCTTTGGTAAATCAAAGAAATAAATATTAAGTACATGTGCCCGTTATTATATCGGGATTAAGAGCATGTACAACATAATATCCGAGGTCTGATTCAATTATGTAGTCAGCAATAAATTGAATCACCTCTATGTCGGTCCTGCTCAATACACCTAAGTGTAGTAGTGTAACTCTATGTTCAAGACAAAACAATACCAAGCTACACTACAACCATGCCAATGGTTTATCCAAAACCATCTTGGTTGTGAGCCTCTACTTATATTCTACAAGGGACTGATAACATGATCTTCTGTGTCACACCAAGCACCATGTTATCTACAATGTAAAGTATTAGACAATATGCACACATATAATAAATATAAAGTGCAAACAATGATCATGTGATTCTTATTTCAAAATAAAAATGTTCATACAAAAGAGCTAGGCTTTCAGTATACATTCCAACATAATGAAAATTGATTTAAGGACAATTGACATGACTTGGAGTCTCATGTATAAGGGAATCAAGTAGTATTGCCTTAGAAAATGCATGAGGCCTTAGTTTAGAATAACCAAAAACCACATCTCAAATCACATTGACATGTGTGTGTTTTCAAACACCCTAGACACATGTTAGATGCTAGGAAATGAGTTAAGTTCAAGGTGCATAGTTTTTGTATCTAGATGAACTCAAATTCACCTTATATCATGAGTGGATCTTGGGGAAAGCTAATGTGCAAGTCATGTGTATTGAGCCCATTGATCATGATCCAATATAGGTTTTCAAAAATATTTTAAAATCATTTTAGAAAACTTTGGTGTAGTCTATCTTTTGATAGGAATCATCACTGAGAGAGTTGATACAAAGTTGGGCCAAAACATTAAACTTTTCAATGGTTTTGAACTTTGTGTCAATCTCATTATTTTATAGGTATTTTATTTTTCAAATATTTTTCACCCATAATGTTTGACATAAGTATTATACATATGATTTTTTATGATTTTTTGATTTATGTATAATTACTTATGATTTTCTAAAACATATTTCTGAAATTGAATTTTTGCATTTCCAGAAATAAATCGACTGCCGCTTATGGCAGTCGATTGGCATTAATGACAGTCGACTGCTGACTATCAGAATAGACTGTCAGGCCTGATTTCGTATAAACAAAGTTTGTTTAGCCTGATTTCAGCTATATTAGGCTACCCTAACTGCTCCTAACCCTAGGATATGCTTTGGAAAGCATTGAAAAGGGTGAAAATCCATTGAATATGGATTAGGAGAGTTGTTTAGGGTGTGTATCAATTTTAAGGTGTGTGAAAGTTCAAGATTGAACTTTTAACCTTAATTTTGGTAGTTTAGTGTTCCTATAGGCTTAGGGACTCTCCAAGGACATTGTTGGTGTAATGGTCAAGGGGGAGCAAGCCTTTAAGGAGAGTTATCCATCATGGGATGATGGATGTGTTCTTCCTCATGAGGGGGAGAATTTTTTAGATTTTGAGATCCCAATTTAGAAATTGGGAGAGTTTGTAGGATTGCCTCTATTGAGTGATATAAGACTTATCACTAGGATGAGTGAAGGCATCCTAGGTGTTTTTGGACCAAGGGAGAGATTGTAAGATCTCATTGGGATATGAGACATTGACCTCTTTGGGGAGAACCTTTTTGATGTATGTCAAAAAGAGGGAGAATTAACAAGAGAAGTTATGGGAGAATTTGGAGATTACCAATTTGGGAGAATTAGTAAGGAGATTTGAGTTAGGTGGCCTAACTAAAAGGTGTTTATAGTTTTTATCAAACATCAAAAAGGGGGAGATTGTTGGTGCAATCGGCCCAGGTCACGATTGACCGAACTCAAGTTTGAGTCAAGTAGTGTTTTGATGTTTGACATTGATGTTCGACAAAATGTATGGCAATGTGATTTTCATGGGAAAGTCCAAGTCATGGGTACTTAGCAAGAAAATTCCAAGTGGGACTCTTGGCAATGGAAAGTCCAAGCATGGGTCTTGGCGAGGGAAAGTCCAAGCTTGAGTCTTGGCAATTAGAAAGTCCAACATGGGTTGGCATGGAAAGTCCAAGCATGGGTCTTGGCAAGGGAAAGCCCAAGCTTGAGTCTTGGCAAATGGAAAGTCCAACATGGGTTGGCAAGGAAAGTCCAAGGGTGATATTGGCGGCGTAAAGTCCAAGGGTGGAGTCTTGGCAGCATAAGTCCAATTGTTAGCGACGTAAAGTCCAAGCAGTAGTGTTGGCAGCGTGAGCCCAATGTGCCTTGGTGATATAGACCATCTTAGCATGACAATAGCCGATGGAAGCACCATAAGGCTAGCGTATGGATGAACAAGTCATGGATGACTTGGAGGGATCCGATAGGCGTGAGCCTGACGGAGGTGGCTAGAAGGCTTAGGTCTAAGCTAAGGGTGGTCTAGCAAGTATGAGGGAATTATATTTGGGGTTAAATCTCATGTTTGAGGTTATCAATCGACTGGGTCTTTGGACCAATTAATTGGCCAAGTGTTTTGACACTTGGAAGCCGAGTTGACTCTTGGCGATCTCGATTTTGGCGGTCGAACGATCGAGTCGACTAGTGTTTATGCAGAAATAGCACGGCAATCGGTGATGGCGATCACGCTATGAAAGATAAATCGACTCTAGTCGATTCTGAGCGAGAATGCTCGGTGAGAGCGGCGTCGATTAGCTATGACCCTAGCAGTCGACTGCTAGGTAATGGCAGTCGACTTCCAGTGTAACCGTTGGCTTGAATGTCGACATAGATTAAGCCATTGTCTTACAATGGTACTATTGACAGTCGACTGCCAGACGCGAATCCAGCCCGATGCAAGCATAAAAGTATCAATTCGTGGAGGATTTGGATAGTGATTTTTAGGGCGATTTTGGAGGGGAATTGCTGTTGCATTCCAGACCTTCAAGACCAATCCAAAGCAAGCAACAAGCAAGCAATCCAAAGTTCTTGTGTAAAGCGTTCTTTACATATTTTTGTGTATTACTTTTGTAATCACTTGTATGAGGTTTCTCCGCCTCTGACTTGTTGTCGAGAAGGAGTATTTGTGATTAGTGGTGATATTTGCATCGCTAGAGTTCATTCGAGCTCAACCTGTGGAGTAGGAACTTTGAGGTCCCGAACCACATTATATCTCGGTGTTATGTGTGTGTATACTTTGTTATTGCTTTATTATCTTTATTTATGCTCCGTATAACAAGTTTTGTAGCAAGCACGCAATCAAAATCCATCGACGAATCGAACGCGCTATTCACCCCCCTTTAGCGGTCACCAATGGTCCCTACGTATGAAACTTAGTACGACATTTAGTTGGAAATCTCTCCTTTCTCATATGAACCCAAACCAATCTTTATGTTCAAAGATCACTTTCTTTCGTCCCTTATTGGCAGCTTGCTTACCATATTGTTCAGTATTCTTTTCAATTTGCAATCGAACTTTCTCATGCATTTGCTTGACAAACTCTGCTTTTCTTACACCATCTAAACTAGCATATTCAGTGATTGGCAAAGATGACAAATCCAAAGGGGGTAAAGGTTTAAACCTGTATACCACTTCAAAGAGGTGAAAACTTAGTAGTAGATTGCATAGATCTATTATAAGCTAAGTCAACATTGTTGGATCGAAGCGGATCGCTAGAGGGGGGTGAATAGCGATAAAATCCTTTTTTTTGTTCGTTGGTTAAAACCCGAGTAGATAAGTAATTACAGCGGAAAGATAAGCAATAAATAAAGGAGACAAATATTTTTACTTGGTTCACAGCCTTCGGCTACTACTCCAAGGCCCTAGTGGTCCTTGACCACGTACGGAGGGCAAAAACACTAAAGAACTCCTCCTCGTTAGAGGTAGGAGTTGATCGATACAAATAAAAACAAAGCTTGAGGTAGAGGGACACTCCCCCTCTCCTCGTTACGATAAAAGCTCTGAGAAATTGCAATAATGAACTGAATTAAAAGATTAAACCGACGTTACAAAAAGAAAGCAATCAAGACCTAGACGTCAGAGAGGAAGCACTTCATTGTCGGAAAGTTGCAGCTTGGCGGAGGCTTTTGGAAGTTTAGAATTGATGATGAAACCCTAGGATTGGCCCTCCTTTTATAGCCTTTGAGCTCCTTTTCGAGAGGAACTTCACCCAATAGAGTTTTGGCATATGGCTCCTTGAAAAATGGTGATAAGGCTTGACTCCTCGAGGCTGATCCTTGACTATCAGTCGACTGATGGCCATAATCAGTCGACTGATGGTAGCATTAGTCGAATGCTAACCTCCGGCACTCGACTGATGGACGACAGTCGAGTCCTCCAAGCTGGCAGTCGACTGATGCTAGCTATAAGGCAAAGTTAGCTTAACAAAAATATTATTTTGATGGCCTCCGACCGTTCGATCTCGACCTAGACAACCTATAGAATGTCTTTGGTCGGATCTACACTTAAGATCATCCCCGTAAAGAGGATACGACCTCACTTACGCTCGCACACACGAGCTTACCTCGATACTCACTATGTTGCTTTTGCTTCCGTCCTTCCACTTGATTCCTTCGGCTCCCTCCGAAGTCACTCGAGTGTCACCCGACCACCGCAGCTTCCTCCGGGTGTCGCTAGCCTTCAGCTCTAGCTATAGCAATTTTCTGCACACTCGATTCAGCTCGTGAGATAACGACATGAGCTTAATTTTGTATCATTTGCTATAATCAAAACTCATGTTCGACTTAGGTGCCTACTACACCAACAAACATGTGGTAAATTATTTTTCCAATTTTATAAATTCTTTTGAATGATAGCTCGCAATAAGGTAGACAAAGTTCGATTTACTAGCTTAGTTTGTCCATCTGTTTTGGGATGACAAGTTATAGAAAACAAAGCTTTGTGTCTAATTTACCCTATAATGTCTTCCAAAAGTTACTTAGGAACATAGCATCATGATCTGATACTATGCTTTTTGGTACTTCATGAAGTCGCACAATCTCTCTAAAAAATTGATCCGCAATATGGTTAGCATCATCTATTTTCTTGCAGGATATAAAATGAGCCATTTTAGAAAATTTGTCCATGACAACAAAAATAGAATCCATACCTGATTTTGACCTTGGTAATCCTACAACAAAGTCCATGGAAATATCTACCCAAGGTTTACTAGGAATTAGTAAATGTGCATACAATCAATTAGGTAAAGATCTAGATTTTGCTTTCCTACATGTGATACATTTCTCATAAAACTTATTGATACCTCGTTTCTTGTGAGGCAAAAAAAAATGCTCAATCAAAACATCTAGAGTTTTTCTTGCTCCAAAATGTCTCATTAGTTCCCCATCATGTGTTGTTGCAATCAACCTCTAAGGTGATGTGAACCTGATGAGAAAAAGTCTTAAGAACCCACAACAAATTAAAGAAGAAACAAGGAATGTCTAAATCGATAAGATGGACGGAAAGAACATCAACCCAATGCTTAGGAAAGCACGAACCTTGGTATAGAAGATGGAAGATGACACAACCTTGGATTGAGGTTGATAATGTTAGTGAAATCCCTAGAGCCAATCATGTGATGATTGTTGTATGGACTTTATTGTATCATATTCCTATTTATAAAGGCATAGTTATTATATTTACTTGTATTGGTGCCAAATAAACTAAGTATAATAACGTCCTTGAGTAGAAGGTTCTTATCTATATCAATCGATTGGTTGAATCGATAATGAGATGATATAGAGAACACTACTCCTAATCATTCCTAGTCAAGTATTAACATTCAGGGACAATGTTAATGCGTAGAGACTAACATGTAGGTCAACTCGATGACTTGATCTCACAAGTCATGGATAAGAGTGATCAAGTTGACACATGGGTATGCATTGGAGAATGTATACTGAATGACCCGCCATGAGAAAGTATCATGGATCATTATATGAGTGTCATATACTTTCTCATGTGACTATTAGTATGACTATTAGTTCTTGGACCTGAAGTCACCATGGTTCCCTACATAAGGAGTTGCATACTTTGGCTTCGTCAAACGTCACCCGTAAATGGGTGGACTATAAAGGCGATTACTGGGTATGTAACAAATTATGCGGAGGGATGTGAGTGATGTAGATGAGATCTATCCCTCCTATATGACGGGAGTGACATCGTTATTCTTGATAGAGTGAGACCACGAAGTGCATGACCATGCCCAAATGAGTCAATATGAGATATTGAGCACATTTGATTAGAGTGAGTCTACTTGGAGTTCAAGATATAGATTGTACTGAGAATGACACGGTCTATGCCTCAATTGGTCAATCTAGATGTCAAGGATAGAGGGACATTATCACATATTGTGAGAGTCACAATTAGTAGTCACAAAGGTGATGTTGGAGCTCAACATTCTTGTAACTTGGGTAGCAATGATGTGTTGCTAGATACCGCTCATTGCTTATGTTTCTAAATCGGTCTAGGGACATTGCCAACGTTACAAGAACCTATAGGGTGACACACAAAGGGCAATTAGATGGAGATTAGGTTCATATGATGAACCATGAGGATTAGGTTCATGGGATGAACCAAATTGGATTAAGAGTAATCCAAATTAGACTAATTGAGTTAGACTCAAGTTGATTCAAGTGTTGAATGAGTCTAATTTAGATTTGATTCATTGAGTCAATTTAAATTAATGACTAGAGATTCATTAAATCAAATTGACTTGAGTCAAGTGGTTAGATTTGATCAATCATGGGAGATAAGAGGTCAAGTTTCACTTGACTTGAGAGGGAAGATGAATGGTCAATTTTGACTTGACCAATTGCCATGTCATGATGACTTGGCATGGGGGCCGGCCAATGATGATGTTCCACATCATCATGGACTTATCATGTGGTGCCACCTCATGAGGGAGACCAAGAGCCATTGGCTCTTGGAATTACATGCATGCATGTAACCCCCCATCCTAGAGTGACCGGCCACTTTAGCATTAGTGTGAAGTTATTTGGATTAACTTCATCTTCTTCCTTGCTCTCTCTCAAGTTTGCTCTCCCAATCCTCTATCTTGGCCGAACCATCCAAGGGTGCTAGGACACTCTAGGTTGTGTTTTCTCCACCATTTATCCGTGTGGATACCAATAGAGGAGTGTACACTTGACACTCTTGAGTTCCGGCAAAGCTTTTGGAAGAGCGGGATAAGCGAAGGGCGTCGCTACGAGGGTAACGCTCTATCTTATAGATCTAAGGTAGATCTAGGATCTTTAAACGCATACATATTTTATTTTATATATGTTGGATCGAAGTGGATCGCTAGAGGGGGGGTGAATAGCGATAAAAACTTTTCTTTTAAATCGTTCGATAGACAATTAAATGCAGCGGAAATGTAAATAAAAACTAAATGAGACAAATAGTTTTTTTACTTGGTTCGTAGCCTTCGGCTACTACTCCAAGGCCCTAACGGTCCTAGACCGTGTACGGAGGGCAATTCACTAAAACACTCCTCCTCGTTGGAGGTAGGAGTTTTACGATTACAAAAGCCTTCGAAGCAAAAAGATAGAGAGACAAACCCTCTCTTCTATTAAAGTAAAATGCAACGAAAAACCTCGATTGAAAAGAATTGCAATATTGAAAGCAATAACAAATTAAGATTATACCAACAACTAAACAAGAGAAACTTTAAGCTAGGGTTGTTGGCAGCACTTCGTTGTTGTAGAGTCGTCGGAGAGTTGCAGCGTAACGGAGGCTTTTGAGCACTTAGAATTGTTGATGAAACCCTAGGTTTGGCCCTCCTTTTATAGCCTTTAAGCCCCTCAACGAATGGGTCTTCAACCAATCACAAATGGGCACAAAACTCCTTGAAAAATGGTGATAAAGCTTGACTCCTCGAGGCTAATTTTTGACCACCGGTTGAACTGGCCGGTTGAACTGGCACCGATTGAACTGGCCGGTTGAACTGATGGCCAGGATTTTTGACTACAATAAAGAGTTAGCTCAAAATATAAGTGGATTCGACGGCCACTTGCCGTCCGATCTCAACATAGACCTTCCATGGGAAGTCTTGGGTCGGATCGTCACCTAAGATCATCCCCGTAAAGAGGATACGACCTCACTTACGCTCGCACACACGAGCTTACCTCGATACTTACGTGTCGCTTTTGCTTCCGGCCTTCCACTCGATTCCTTCGGCTCCCTCCGAAGTAACTCGAGTGTCGCCCGACCACCGTGGCTTCCTCCGGGTGTCGCTAGCCTTCAGCTCCAGCATTGACACTTTTCTGCACACTTGATTTAGCTCGTGAGATAACAATATAAGCTTAACTTTATATCATTTGCTATAATCAAAACTTAGGTTCGACTTAGGTGCCCACTGCACCAACAATCTCCCCCTTTTTGATTTATGCCAAACCCACATATAAAGTTAAGACAAAAATAAGTATGAGATTATGCATGAATGAGTAGGAGTATATAAAAATTCTTTTTCAAGTGCTCCCCCTTGAGGAATCCTCCCCCTTGACCGAGGGTGAGTACTTGAGAAAGGGTTTTAACTCTCCCCCTTGATATTTGCTACTAAGAAAAAGAATTAAGTAACCGAAATTACTTAATATTGGCCATAGTGTTTAAAATAAGTTTTAAGTTAAGAAACCAAATGATTTCTTAACCTTGGATTTTTGTTAAAAGTTAAATAAGTTTTCAAAACTTAAAGTTAACTTTGGTTTAATTATGAAGTAAGAGTTAAGTTATCAAAAAAAAAAAATTTTTGACCCCTTAACTTTTGTCCTTTTTCTCCTTTTTCTCCCCCTTTTTCCATATATCGAAAAGAGTAAGGGGTGTGTGGAAAACAAAATAAATGTTAAATTTAAAGTCCAAGCATGATCCACATTTTTATTTTTAAAAATAATATACTGAAAATAAGTTCATCTATAAAATGTTCGACTCATATTTGGCTTGATTGATATGAAGGATCAACCAGTCCTGGTCAGAGTCGGTTAGTATGTATGATTATACTCCGTGGTTCATAGCGATGCACTAGCTCTACATCTGGAACCAGGAGTAAGGTCCTAACATCTCACACCCATCTACGTGGCTAAGTACACAAACACATTAGTCCTATGTGTTGTGAGATGTATTGGCTCCTTAAATCTATATGTGCATGATATCTAAGGTATGTCCTATGCTAGTTCCATGAAAAAAAAGTAAGAAATAGTAGTAAGAAAATATAATTTGTAAGTTCCTATTCTATTACGCACATGCCTAATCTTCGTCTTAAGAGACTAAATTCGGCTTCGGGTAGTGGTTTAGTAAATATGTCTGCTAGGTTAGACTTCGAGTCAACATATTCGAGTTGTATGGAGCCGTTTGCTACATGTTCTCGAATGAAATGGTGTTTTACCTCTATATGCTTTGTCCTTGAATGACATATAGGGTTCTTAGTTAGATTTATCGAACTTATGTTGTCTACAAAAATTTTAGTTTTGGTGAAGTCCAACCTAAAGTCTCGGAGAGTGTGCTTCATCCAAAGAAGCTGAGTTACACACTCACCCATCGCAACGTATTCGGCTTCGGTGGTAGATAAGGCAACACAATGTTGTTTCCTACTGCACCAACTCACTAGACTTGAGCCGAGTAGTTGACAACAACCACTCGTGCTCTTTCTATCGAGTTTACTACCGGCATAATCCGAATCAGAGTAGCCGATTAGTTCGAACTCCGTAGATCTAGGGTACCAAATACCAACGTTAAGTGTACCCTTAAGATATCTAAGGATACGCTTAACTAGGGTTAGGTGAGACTCCTTAGCACAGTGCTCAAACTCGGGCGCACATACTTATCGCGAATAGGATGTCGCCGACTCGCATAGTTAAGTATAGGAGACTTCCTATCGCGCTCCTATAGTACTTTAAGTCAATGGACTTACTTTCTAGGTCTTCTCCTATGTTAACATTAATCGCCATTGGGGTGTTTATTATCTTAGTGTCTTGCATTCCAAATCTTTTAATTAACTCCTTAGTGTATTTTTGTTGATATATGTATATACCATCCATAGTTTGTTTAATTTGTAGACCTAAAAAGAAACTTAATCACCAAGTTCATTTCAAACTCACTTTCCATGAGTGAAACGAACTCGCTTAGTAAGGCTGAGTTAGAGGTTCCAAAAATTATATCGCCTCACGTAAATTTGAGCTATGAATATTTCTTTACCTAAGGTTTTTACGAAGAGAGTTGGGTCAACTAAGCCTTGGTTAAACCCTTTTGACTTAAGATGGATTGAAAGTCTCTCGTACCAAGCTCGAGGAGCTTGTTTAAGTCCATAGAGAGCTTTCTTAAGTTTTAGAACATGGTCGGGTTTATCTAGATTTTTGAATCCGGGGGGTTGGCTAATATAAACTTCTTCTTTAATGTATCCATTTAAGAATGCCGACTTAACATCCATTTGAAACAGCTTAAATCCTCGATGTGCGGCATAAGCTAGCAACATTCGAATGGATTCGAGTCTAGCTACTGGGGCATAGGTTTCATCGTAATCTAAGCCTTCGACTTGACTAAACCCTTTGGCGACTAACCTAGCCTTGTTTCTAACTACTTCACCTTTATCATCAAGCTTATTTCGAAACACCTACCTTGTTCCAATTATCGTTTTGTCTTTAGGTGGTGGTACTAATTCTCACACTTCATTCCTAGTAAATTGAGCTAGCTCTTCTTGCATTGCAATAATCCAATCGGGATCAAGAAGAGCTTGTTCAATTGATTTGGGTTCTATCTTTGAAATTAAGGAAATTTGACTAAGGTTCCTATAGGATGCTCTAGTTCGAACTCCTAGATTAGGATCTCCTATCACTTGATCGATAGGGTGGTTAGTCTGAATCCTAGATTGGGTTGGGTTTGTGTCACCTAATGCTTGATCAATGGTGTGACTTGGTTGAACACTAGTTTGACTCGGATCACTTGTCACTTGGTCGACAAGAGAAGTTGGTTGATGTGGATTAGACTCGATCTCAGGGTCGGAGACGAGTTTGGTATCAGTGGGCTCAAAACATGGGCTCATTAAGGGTTTTTTAGGTTCGAGTACTTCATCGAACACTATATTAATAGTCTCTTCGACTTTAAGGGTATCGTGGTTATATACCCTATAGGCCCTACTCGTGGTTGAGTATCCTAAGAAGATTCCGATGGAAGTTTTGGATTTGAATTTCCCTAGGTGGTTCTTAGTGTTTAAGATATGTACTTTACATCCAAATACCCTAAAGTACTTGATGTTGGGTACTTTATTGTGATAAATCTCGTACGAGGTCTTAAGGTGCCTCTTTACCATAAGGATCCTATTCTGGACATAGCAAGTCGTGCTAACGGCTCTGCCCAAAACCTATCAGGTAGGTCGTATTCGTTCAACATGGTCCTAGCGGCTTCTTGTAGAGTTCGGTTTTTTCGCTCCACTAGGCCATTTTGTTGAGGGGTCCTAGGGCAAGAGAATTCATGGTGGTATCCATTTAGGTTACAGAAGTCGGTGAACCTTTGATTTTCGAATTCACCACCATGATCGCTTCTAAGTCTTTTAACCTTAAGGTTTTTTTGATTCTCGATTAATTTGAATAGATTGATTAATTGATCTAGGTTATCATTTTTATGTTTGATGAACCTAACCCAGGTAAACCTGGAGTAGTCGTCAATTATGACTAAGCAATATTGACTTCTATTGAGTGACTTGGCTCCATGTGAATCGAATAGATCCATATGCAGGAGCTCAAGTACACTTGAGGTTCGTTCTTGGTTAGTTAACTTGTGTTGTGTCCTAGGTTGTTTTCCTTGTTGACAAGCATGCATTTTATTAACCAAATTGTTGAGGTTGGGTAAGCCTCTGACTAAGCCACTCTGACTCATCTTGTGGACGAGTCTTGGGTGTGAGTGACCGAGTCGTCGGTGCCACAACCATGATTCCTCTTCCTGTGTCATAAGACATTTGGATGAGGATTTGATTAAGTTAATTGTATAAATATTATTTGTCCTAGTTCCTTTGAGTATTGTTTTAGCTGTTTTATTTGTTTTAATTACACATTCATTTTATAAAAATACGACCTTATAGTTATTGTCACATAATTGGCTTATGCTAAGCAGGTTATATTCAAAATTCTCTACAAGTAATACATTTTTAATAACAAAATTCGAGTTAAGCTCGATATCACCTGATCCGATGATTTTGAGCTTGCCGTTATTCCCAAAGGCTACCGATCCTTGTCGTTTGAATCAAAGCCGTGAATTTGAGTTAATCCCGGTCATGTGTCAGAGCAACCGCCCAACATCCATTGATCCTACACACAAGGTGGTTGGATTGGATGTTAGATTTTTTAAAAAAAAAATGGTTGTAAGTTGTTAAACCTAGGTCATCTCACCTGTGTCTATATGATCAAGCATGTTATACTTATGTGTTTTTTGTGAGATGACTTCCAATTAAGTTGATTAAGTGCATTTAGGTTCAAGTAATTTTATGTTAGATTTGGATTTGACCCTAGGTTTGTCAAGTTTACCTTTTCAAGATCATGGCTTTCAGGTCGTGGCGAGGCACAGGGGCCTTCTTTTATCGGATCATCGACCACTTCCTTAGACAAAGCCATTTTCAGGAAAATGATGACTTGACTCACCTAAGACTATTTCCTAGTCTAACTGGTTATTTTTGAAAAGAGGCTCCCCGAGGCTCAATCTTTTCGAAGGATTTTAGTTGGTTATGTACGTGTTCTAAGTGAGTTTACAAGTTTAAAAAAAAAAAAATTCTAAGCATGCAATTTCTAAGTTAAAGCACAAACATGTTTTGTACTGGCTCCCCCTAGACTGTTGAATCGGTTCGGTCTATCCACATAGTGGATTTGGTCCTTGGGAACCCAGTACGGGTTGGATCCTAGAGTTGAAATCAAAAAGTTCTTAGGGACCCATGCTTGGACATGTTTCCTATGTCGACTTACAATCGACATATATGACCTATTAGTCGTGTTTGAGTTAAACCCTAGTCCAGCCTTGTTGTACATGGCCCTTTGAGATCCAAGTAGGAGGTTAAGTCCTTTGGATCCCGAAGTGAACCTTTCCAACGTGTTCCTAAGATCTTCAACTTGACTTTTCAAGAGAGAGTTCTCAACTTCGAGCTTTTCAGCTCGAGTTGGGTCCTCTTCTCGAACTTGACTAGTCGAAGAGGTTAGGGAGACCTTGTGTTTGAGGAGTTTGACCTCCTCAACCAGGGTCTCGACCTTGGACTCGGACTTAGCTAACTTCCTAGACAAAAACCTAACCGTATTATGTAAAGTATTAAATAAGGTTCGACTCACCTTAAGGGTATCTTTTGAATCGGATGTGTATCCGTGGCTTGACTTGAAGGTAGCTTCGTAGTCCGAGTCATCCTCAGGTTCTGACTCAAGTTCAAGTTCGGTCTCCGTGTCGGACTCAATCGATTTTGCCATGAAGACGTGGTCTTCGTCTTCTTCGGATGACGCTTCTTCCCATGTCGCATTGAGGGCCTTCTTGTGCTTAGGTGTTTGCTGGTTGAGCTTGGGGCACTCGGACTTTATATGTCCAAACCTGTTACACTCATAACACCTAATATTAGAACTTTTAGGCTTACCTTGGTTGGGTCGAGTTGTGGTTCGCTTTCGTCCCTTGGCTATCCTTCGAGCTAGGTTCATTAGTTCGGCAGTCAATTCCGGGTCAACTTCTTCTTCGGACTCGTCTTCCTCCTCGGTTGGTGGTGGCTTGCTTGCGATTTTCTTCTTCTTTGAACCTGCAAACAAGGCTATACACTACAACAAATTTGGCTTTTTGCAGCGCGCAAATATGCTATCCACAGCGTGCATCGCATGCTGCACAATGCCAAGCTGTTGAAAGTCATAAGACATCGACAACGCACGGGTGCGCACTGCGCTTAAGTGCATTCGCAGCGCGCGAGCGCGCGCTGTGCTTAAGTGCATCCGCAGCGTGCAAGGGCGCGCTGCGATTATATGCATTCGCACATTAGCCGAAAGACTTTGTTCATTATGTAGATTTAGTATTTCTACAGTAGACGAAAGACTTTATTCTTTCAGTCTGTTGTTTTTCTCCTAGACCTTCTATAGTTTTTCCTTTAAGCTTAAATTATACAGCTCTATCTCCTTCAGCTTCTCATATAGGCTCTTCGAATCCTCCTGGGACTCGCGATACTACTTCTCGAAATACTCCAACTTCTTCAAATGTACATTCTTTTCAGACTCCATTTAAGCATTAACATCTTGAATTTGCTTCTTAAGAAGGTGCTGCATTTTCTCTAAATTGTTTCGGTCTTCTTTGATTTCACAGAGCTCCTGATACTGCAGCTTCTTTTCCTCCTTGCATATATTAAATTATACATAAATGAGCAATAATGCTAGAGATAGATCGAATCTAAAATAAAGTACACTTATCTGGAATGATGTATCAAGTTGCTTTTGTTTCTGAATTCAGCTATTTGGCAACTACTAAAAGATTATGTTATTTGATAACTATGCATTGCTCAAGGACAATCATTAGAAGAGTTTTAATAGAACGTACACCAACTGTTCCACCATATTCATTAAGCACTACAGCCATATGAACCTGCCTTTTGCAAAACTCTGTCAGCATATTCCAGACGGACATTGAATCTGCAGTGTGAAAAAAGAATGAACTATATAAGAATGCTCTAGCAATGTATCATATCTCTAACTGTGTAGCAATGTTTCAATAATGTATCAGAGCTCCATCGATACAAACACTGATTAACTACTGAAACAAAAAGTAGAAAGATCAAAAAGGAAAATTATAGGCCACAAATTAAATGAAACAATGAAGTGCTAGAAACTAAACTAGGCGACAATGGAACAAAGACAACTCAATGATGATGAGGGCAATGAAAGGAAGCAAAACTCGCTATTTCACATCTTTGTAAATGGTGCTGAGCTAAAAGAAATGGTTAAATCAAATTTTAGAAATAAATTGTTGGAGTAGTGGAGAATGATAGAATTTATCATCCTTTCATTCAAGATACACATATCTCGTTTATATTTAGGACCCAATATAAAATCTTAACAAAAACACTTAGATGGGTCCTAACTAAACTAATCACCTAAAAGTTTTAACACTAAGCAATTGCTTTAGTATATAAAGTAAGAAACAAAAGTAACTGGGATAAGGACGATGAGATAGAAATAATACCTTAAATGTCCCCCTTGAACCAAATGCACCCTAAGAGTAGAGCAACTCGCTCGTGAAGTTCAATTCAAGATCTCCAAAATTCAGTCATCAAAAGTTAACCATTCCAAACTATGTAGGCATAATTTTTAACTGACTGATATCTATACAACTGAGTTCAAACCAGAGTCCACGGCTTGGCAACACCCCTACAACCAATTTGCTATGGCATTTTTAGACACTAGGAAACTTTACATGATATGATACCAAGGCAGCAATTGAAAATGCCAAACATTATCTACACAAATGCACCGAGTATACAAATCCCTCTTATACCAAGAAGTAATACAGAACCTTTTGAAGGGTGGTCGACGAAGATACTCATACATCATCTTTTTGGTAAAACATTGATTTTTATTGTTACTTCAAAACAGGTATGTGTGTTTATAGTGATAACACAAACAAGACAGTCTCTTCGGTGGAAGATGAATTGAACTGAGAGTTCGATTAGCAAGTGATTTCTAAGACAACATAGACCAAAACTGGATATATGAATTAAATACATCACTTTTTTTTTTTTAAAAAAAAAAGTATTTTGGAGCAGTAGAATAAAATCAACAAGACGAATACCCTACTACACTACGCTGGGTCTCGGTGCGTTGGACCATCCACTCCTGGCCCTTCCGAGCTTCCTTCACTGCGCTCTCCTGCATGAAGAATCAGAGAAAAGGAGTAGAAGAGTCAAATCCGCCGGGTGAGTGGAGGAAGGGCTCCTCGGTGACGCGAATGGCCCTTTGGACCTCGACGATGATGGGCGACCTCTTCTTGTGGGGCAACGAGAGTTTGTTCTTGCAGGGAGACCGCATGGCCTTGTAGGCGAGAATGACGACAGGTAAAGAAGACAACGAAGAAGATCTTACAACTGCGAAAACCCTCCATGAGCCCTCCTCTCCTCCCTTTCCGCTCCATGCACTCGAGATTTATTTCGGCTTGCTTTAGATACGATGCAGATATTAAAGTCGCGACGGACAAAGGGCGATGGATGGCAACCTAAGGAGGGCGACGGAAGGAGGTCGACGGACAACGACCGAATGATGGCGAAGGACGAAGGGGGTGCGGCGTGCGTGAAATCACGACGAAAAGGGCAGGATGGAGGTTTAAGAGAAATAATTTTTCCATATTAAACTAATCGCTGGGTAATATTATGTGCAGTGCGCTTAATTAACGTGCTGCAAAATCATAGGATAATTTTATTCGCAGCACGCTTAATTGACGCGCTGCGGAATCATAGGATAATATTATCCGCAATACGTTAGATTCGAGCGTTGATATTTATAAAAATTAAATTAAATTCATTTGAATAATAAAAGTGAAACTTTTTAAATTGGAGAAGTTCATCAAATGATTGGTTTTTAAATTTTTTAGTTTTCATTTTCTATTTTCTAAATTGTTTAATACTAATAGCAAATGTGTTGTTAAATTTCAAAAATTTTATTTTTGTAATCATACAAATATAATATTATCTACAGTGCATTGGATTGGTGCGCTGCAAAAAATTTAATTTTTTATATTGAGATTTTTAACGGCGTAGAAAATGTACGTTGCAGATAATATTAACAAAACTAATATTATCCGCAACATATTGATTGATGTGCTACGAAAAATTTATTTTTTTATAATGAGACTTTTAATAATGTGTAAATTGTATGTTATTATTATTTCATATTAACAAATATAGTATTATTCGCAACGCACTTGATTAGCGCACTACAAAAATTTAATTTTTTATAATGAGACTTTTAACGGCGTACAAAATGCACGCTGTTATTATTGCATATTAACAAACCTAATATTATCCGCAGCACACTTGATTGGTGTGCTACGAAAGTTTAATTTTTTATAATGAGATTTTTAACAGCGTGCAAAATGCATGCTGTTATTATTTAATATTAACAGCATGTATTGCACACTGTTAAAATGAGTATTGACAGCGTATTATTTTTGCACGCTGTTATTTGTAAAAATATAATATTATCCGCAGCGTACAAGATTGAGCACGTTGTAAAAACTATTATTAACAGCGTGCTATAATTGTGCGTTGTTGATAACGCGCTGCGGAAAGTCATATTTGTTGTAGTGATACCCCTCTCGGGTTCCGAGTTAGACTGCTCATGTAATTCAAAATCCGAAAAGAGTTCATCTAATCTAAGTTTAGAAAGGTCCTTGGAGACCTTGTAGGCATCGACCATGGATGCCCACAAGGTAGTCCTCGGAAAAGAGTTTAGAACATACCTTATAAGGTCGCGGTTTTCGACCTTTTGCCCGATTGCGTGTAGGTTGTTGACTATGTCTTGGACACGGGCGTGGAGTTGCGTCGCAGACTCGTGTTCCTGCATTTTTAGTGTGTACAATTTATTGAACAACAAATCACGTTTGCAAACCTTAGCTTGATCCGATCCTTCGTGTAACTCGATTAGCTTTGTCCAAAGGTCCTTTGTGCTAATGAAGGGGCCGACGCGATTTAACTCCTCCTTGGACAAGCCGCATTGGAGGATTTGTGTTGCCTTGGCGTCGGCTTCGACTTGTCATTTTGTCGCAATGGTCCATTGATCATAATCCAAGGAGTCACCCACTTCATTAGTCGTAAGTGTGAAACCCGTTTGGATTATGATCCACATCTCGATTTGGGTTTTGAGAAAGCATTCCATCCGACCCTTCCAATAACGGAAGTCATCTCCGTTGTAAAACAGAGGTCGGACGGTGCTAAAATCCTCGAGATGGGCCATTAGAACAAAAGACAAAAAGGGACGAAGACGAAGAAACAAGCAACGACAAAAACACAAAACAAGGTACCAAGACTCGCGTCTTGGATTAGTAGTGCGGGAGTAAATTTAACAAAGCGAAATAAATCAGAAATAAACAGAAATAAAAGAAAAATAAATCTGTGAAAAATGGCTAGATTGGTGGTTTCACTAAATCTTAGCAACCCCCGGCTCTGATACCAATTGTTGGATCGAAGCGGATCGCTAGAGGGGGGGGGGGGGTGAATAGCGATAAAAACTTTTCTTTTAAATCGTTCGATAGACAATTAAACGCAGCGGAAATATAAATAAAAACTAAATGAGACAAATAGTTTTTTTACTTGGTTCGTAGCCTTCGGCTACTACTCCAAGGCCCTAACGGTCCTAGACCATGTACGAAGGACAATTCACTAAAACACTCCTCCTCGTTGGAGGTAGGAGTTTTACGATTACAAAAGCCTTCGAAGCAAAAAGATAGAGAGACAAACCCTCTCTTCTATTAAAGTAAAATGCAATGAAAAACCTCGATTGAAAAGAGTTGCAATATTGAAAGCAATAACAAATTAAGATTATACCAACAACTAAACAAGAGAAACTTTAAGCTAGGGTTGTTGGCAGCACTTCGTTGTTGTAGAGTCGTCGGAGAGTTGCAGCGTAACGGAGGCTTTTGAGCACTTAGAATTGTTGATGAAACCCTAGGTTTGGCCCTCCTTTTATAGCCTTTAAGCCCCTCAACGAATGGGTCTTCAACCAATCACAAATGGGCACAAAACTCCTTGAAAAATGGTGATGAAGCTTGACTCCTCGGGGCTGATTTTTGACCACCGGGTGAACTGGCCGGTTGAACTGGCGCCGGTTGAACTGGCCGATTGAACTGATGGCCAGGATTTTTGACTACAATAAAGAGTTATCTCAAAATATAAGTGGATTAAACGGCCACTTGCCGTCCGATCTCAACATACGACCTCACTTACGCTCGCACACACGAGCTTACCTCGATACTTACGTGTCGCTTTTGCTTCCGTCCTTCCACTCGATTCCTTCAGCTCCCTCCGAAGTAACTCGAGTGTCGCCCGACCACCGCGGCTTCCTCCGGGTGTCGCTAGCCTTCAGCTCCAGCATTGAGACTTTTTTGCACACTTGATTTAGCTCGTGAGATAACAATATAAGCTTAACTTTATATCGTTTGCTATAATCAAAACTTAGGTTCGACTTAGGTGCCCACTGCACCAACAATATATCTTCGCACGGATCCGTGGCCGGGCTTCCGAGGTTTCCACAACCCAAAATGCGGTTTTTGTGGGTCGGTTGGACCCAACAGTGGTATCAAAGCCACGTACAAAGCATGTATGTGTTTCATATTTGTAGTTTTTGTATTAGATATAAAAATTACAGATTTTTAAGTTTCTGTAAATTTCCTATTTTTATAGAATTTTTGGGTATTTTTCTCGAAGAGTCGAAGCAACGAGTGTTGGGACACTTGTAGGCTTCAACCACTGAGAAAAACTCTCCGAAACGGTGAGTTCTCGCTTTAGGTTTTTGGGAAAGCGACTTAAGTCACTGTAAGATCTAGTAGGGACACTCACAAAGTTTATTTTTGTGAGTAGGCGGCCTGCCCCTATCCTCGAAATGAGCCTTGTCCTGCGATCGCACCCGGAAACCACTTAGCGGGACCGTTACGGAGAGGTGACTCATAAAATTGAAAAAAAATAAGAAAAAATATAGAAATTTTCTGTAAAATACATAATTTAGTATTATGTATAATTCTGTAATGGTCATGGCCCAATAACCCCAATATTATTGGACATTAATGTGTTGTAATTCATAATACGGCCTGCATGCCGTTTTTGTGATTGTGCTTGTTGTATAGGGTATGTGACCTGCGTGTCATGCCTCTTCTTTTTAAAATTCTAGTTGTAAATAGTTTTAGACTCGAATGTAACTCGAGTTTCATGTTTGTAATGTACAAAATGGAGCGGTGTAAGGTCCACTTCTAGACGGAGTTACGAGAAGGGTGTCGATGACACATGGCGGTCAAAGGAGGCGCTTGGAGAAGCTGCTATCCCTAGGTTGACCATTCGATCTTCTCAAGCTCTCATTGGCTTGAGAAGATCGTAGTAGGGCCATGACCCAATCACAATTAATTTATATATATGTATATATGTTGATATATATATATATTTGTTTTTGCTTGTATGTATGTGATGTATGCTAGTAGAATAATGCTTGTATGTATATGATGTATGCTAGGATATTTTTCTTGTATGTATATGATGCATGCTAGAATAATGCTTGTATGTATGTGATGCATGCTAGTATAGGATAATAATGGCCTCAATGTGTATATGATACACATTACGATTGGATTAGATCTTAATCGAATCAACTCGAAAAATGCCTACCAAGTCATTGATACCCATCACTACCTCGATCATTTATAGTTGTTGAATCTGCCAAAGCAGAGCAACACATATTATCTTGGTAGGGTGCGGAGGGACAATCTTGGTCCCGCCTATCACTGCTTGGGTTAGAGTAAGCTCAATTAGATTGAGTAAAACTAGTTAGCTCAATTGGATCGAGTAGAACTATAGGCATATTCCAACCATTGGAAAGATAGGATAAGATCACATTTATACTAAATCTTGAGCGATTTAGCCAAAGCTAACTCAAGGTCTTTTGTAAATGTGGGTCTTGATCCTATAAACAAGAGTTGCATAGAGATGTAATCGGTAATGTGTTACCCACCGATCATACTAAGTCTTGGGCGATTTAGCTAAAGCTAACTCAAGGCTTAGTATGATGTGGATCTTGTCCCGTAGGAATTATAGCTAGTTTGTATGAATCTAGTAATATGGTTTGACCACATCCATAACTTGATTCTATAAAATTTCTATAATTCAGTCGGAGCATCATTTGATTAAAGGCCTAATTAAATGATAAAAGGAATATGATATTAATTCTCTGCATTTTATGTTATAGATTACTATGTCAACAAACACGAACACTCTCTCTATGTGTTCTGTCCTTGAGAAGGACAAGCTCAATGGAGTAAATTTTCTGGACTGGTACAGGAACCTGAGAATTGTTCTCACCCAAGAAAGGAAACTGTACGTCCTGGAGCAGCCCATTCTAGAGGCACCTCCTGCCACTGCCTCGCGAGCTGATAAAGATGCTTACAAGAAGCATCAAGATGATGCATTAGATGTGTCATGTCTAATGCTCGTGACCATGAACTCTGAGCTTCAGAAGCAACATGAGTTCATGAATGCTTATGATATGGTTGAACATCTTCGTCAACTATATCAAGGACAAGCAAGGCACGAGAGATATGAAGTCTCTAAGGCATTGTTTGGGTCCAAAATGCAAGATGGGACTCCTGTAGGTCCATATGTACTCAAGATGATTGGGTACGTAGAAAAACTACAAAGATTGGGGTTCCCACTTGGCCAAGAGCTGGCCACTGACTTGATCTTGCAGTCTTTGCCACAAAGCTAAAATCAATTTGTCATGAATTACAACATGAATGAAATTGATATGCCACTGCCTGAGATGCTCAGCATGTTGAGAACTGCTGAGCTCAACCTTAAGAAGGGAAAATCTGACTCCATTTTGATTGTGCAAAAGAAGAAAGGCAAGGGCAAGCCTAAAGGTAAGGGAAAGTCCCAAGCAAAGGCAAAGACAAGGAACTGAAACCCAAAGGAGGGGTGGCCAAGGAAGGGGCTTGCTTCCACTGCAAGTAAGCTGGACATTGGAAGCGTAACTGCAATGCATACCTGGAAGATCTTAAGAAGAAGAGAAGTGAGACTTCTACTTCAGGTATAAATGTTATAGAAGTCAATCTATCTATTTCTTCATCATGGGTATTAGATACCAGATGTGCATCTCACATTTGTACCAATGTGCAGGCGCTAAGAAATAGCAGGGCATTGACAAAGGGCGAGGTGGACCTATGAGTAGGCAATGGAGCAAGGGTTACTGCTATTGCTGTAGGAACTTATGATCTATCTCTGCCCTCTGGGCTTGTACTAGAATTAGATGAATGTTGTTATGTGTCTGCCTTAACTAAGAACATAATTTCGGTTTCTTGTTTGGACAAGAAAGGATTTACATTTATAATAAAGAACAAATGTTGTTCAGTTTATTTAAATGATATGTTCTATTGTAGTGCACCTCTAATGAACAAACTCTACTTTCTAGACTTAGAGAGCCCTATCTATAATATAAGTACCAAAAGGTTCAAGTCAAATGAGTTGAACCAAACCTATCTCTGGCATTGTCGCTTAGGTCACATAAATGAGAGTCGCTTATCTCAACTCCATAAGGATGGGCTACTAGACTCATTTGATTTTGAATCATATGAGACATGCGAGTCTTGCCTTTTAGGTAAGATGACCAAGACTCCCTTTAGTGGACACAGTGAAAGAGCAACAGACTTGTTAGGACTTATATATAGTGATGTATGTGGCCCTTTCAATGTTGCTGCTAGAGGTGGTTACAGGTACTTCATTACATTTACTGATAACTTCAGTAGATATGGTTATGTGTATCTCATGACACATAAATCATAATCCTTTGAAAAGTTCAAAGAATTTAAGAATGAAGTACAAAACCATCTTGGCAAGAGTATTAAGATACTTCGATCAGATCGAGGTGGTGAATATCTTTGCCATGAGTTTCGTGACTATCTAGCTGAGTGTGGGATTCTATCCCAACTCACTCCTCCTGGAACACCACAGTGGAATGGTGTATTCGAAAGGAAGAATTATACCCTATTAGATATGGTACGATCTATGATGAGTCACACAGATCTTCCTATATCCTTTTGGTGATATGCTCTAGACACAGTAACATTTACCCTTAACCGTGTACCATCCAAGGCCGTGATAAAGACACTATATATGATAGGACAGGGAGAAATCCCAAGATGTCTTTCATGAGGATTTGGGGTTGTGAGGCTTACGTTCGACGTCAAGTCTCAGACAAACTAGGACCCAAATCCGATAGGTGCTATTTTGTTGGATATCCCAAGGACACGAAGGGATATTACTTCTACATTCCCAGTCAGTACAAAGTGTTTGTGGCAAAGACTGGGGTTTTTCTAGAAAGGGATTTTGTTTCTAGAAAAACAAGTGGGAGTACGTTCGATCTTGAAGAAATTCAAGATAAGGACCATAGCACTAAGGCCTTGATGGAGGATGAACAGGAACCACAAAGTGTTGTGGATAATGAGATTGTTGCACAAAGAGTTGTGGAACAACCACCTGTTCAAGTAGACCTACCTCTTCGCAGGTCTGATAGGGTACGTCGTCCGCCTGAGAGATACTCATTTCTCTTGTCTGACCATGATGACGTTATGCTCATTAAGAATGAGCCTACCTCCTATTAGGAAGCTGTGATGAGCCCAGACTCTGAGAAATGGCTAGAGGCCATGAGATCCGAGATGGAATCCATGTACACCAACCAAGTATAGACTTTGGTTGATCCACCTGAAAGGGTCAAACCCATTGGGTGTAAGTGGGTCTTTAAGAGAAAGACTGACATTGATGGACTTACGCATACCTATAAGGGTCGATTGGTGGCTAAAGATTTCGAGCAAATTCATGGTATTGACTATGATGAAACCTTTTCTCCAGTGGCGATATTTAAGTCCATTCGGATAATACTTGATATTGCAGCATACCACGATTATGAGATCTGACAGATGGATTTCAAAACCGCATTTCTGAATGGAAACTTACTCGAGGATGTGTACATCACACAACCTGAGGGTTTTGTAGATCCACAGCATATTGGGAAAGTATGCAAGCTGCAAAGGTCCATTTATGGGCTAAAGAAAGCTTCTCGGAGCTGGAATCTTCGATTCGATGATGCGATCAAACAGTTTGGTTTCATCAAGAATGAAGATGAACCCTGTGTCTATAAGAGGGTTAATGGGAACACAGTTGTCTTCCTTGTATTGTATGTGGATGACATACTACTCATTGGGAATGACATCCCTTTGCTACAGTCTGTGAAGACTTAGCTGGGGACATGCTTCTCAATAAAGGACTTAGGTGAAGCAGTCTGTATTCTAGGCATCAAGATCTATAGAGATAGATCTAAGAGATTGCTTGGCCTAAGTCAGAGTACATATATTGACACGGTATTACTATGATTTGCCATGCAGAATTCAAAGAAGGGATTGCTATCGATGTCATATGGTGTGAGCCTTTCGAAGACTCAAAGTCCTTCTTCTAGAGAGGAGAGAGACTGCATGGATAAAATCTCTTATGCATCTGCTATAGGATCTATCATATACGCCATGTTGTGTACTCGTCCTGATGTCTCGTATGCTTTGAGCATGATGAGTAGATACCAGTCAGATCCATGTGAGCATCACTGGATAGCAGTCAAGAATATTCTTAAGTATTTGAGAAGGACTAAAGAATATTTCTTGATATTTAGAGGCGATGAGGAGCTAGCTGTAAAGGGTTACAACGATGCCAGCTTCCAAACTGACCAGGATGATTATAGATCACAGTCAGGGTTTGTGTTTTGCTTGAATGGTGGCGCTGTGAGCCAGAAGAGTTCGAAGCAGGACACAGTTGCTGATTCTACAATAGAGATCGAGTATAATGTTGTATCAGAGGCAGCAAAGGAGGCAGTTTGGATCCGCAAGTTCATTACTGAGCTTGGGGTGGTTCCTAGCATAGCAGATCCTATAGAGCTCTATTGTGACAACAATGGAGCGATTGCACAGGCTAAGGAACCTCACTCACACCAGCGGACCAAACACATACTACAGTGCTTCCATCTCATTCGAGAGATTATCGATAGAGGAGATGTGAAGATTTGCAGAGTACCCACAGAGGCTAACATCGCAGATCCCTTTACCAAGGCTTTGGCACAGAAAAAGCATGATAGTCACACTAGGTCATTGGGTATTAGATACTACGGTGATTGACACTAGTGCTAGTGGGAGAATGTTAGTGAAAGCCCTAGATCCAATCATGTGATGATTGTTGTATGAATTTTATTGTATCATATTCCTATTTATAAAGGCATGGTTATTATATTTACTTGTATTGGTGCCAAATAAACTAAGTATAATAACGTCCTTAAGTACAAGATTCTTATCTATATCAATCGATTGGTTGAATCGATAATGAGATGATATAGAGAACACTACTCTTAATCATTCCTAGTCAAGTATTAACATTCAGGGACAATGTTAATGCATAGAGACTAGCATGTAGGTCAACTCGATGACTTGATCTCACAAGTCATGGATATGAGATATCAAGTTGACACATGGGTATGCATTGGAGAATGTATATTGAATGACCCGCCATGAGAAAGTATCATGGATTGTTATATGAGTGTCATATACTTTATCATGTGACTATTAGTATGACTATTAGTTCTTAGACCTAAAGTCACCATGGTTCCCTACATAAGGAGTTGCATACTTTGGCTTCGTCAAACGTCACCCGTAAATGGGTGGACTATAAAGGCGATTACTGTGTATGTAACAAATTATGTGGAGGGATATGAGTGATGTAGATTGGATCTATCCCTCCTATATGACGGGATTGACATCGTTATTCTTGATAGAGTGAGACCACGAAGTGCATGGCCATGCCCAAATGAGTCAATATGAGATATTGAGCTCATTTGATTAGAGTGAGTCTACTTGGAGTTCAAGATATAGATTGTACCGAGGATGACATAGTCTATGCCTCAATTGGTCAATCTAGATGTCAAGGATAGAGGGACATTGTCACATATTGTGAGAGTCACAATTAGTAGTCACAAAGGTGATGTTGGAGATCAACATTCTTGTAACTTGGGTAGCAATGATGTGTTGCTAGATACCGCTCATTGCTTATGTTTCTAAATCGGTCTAGGGACATTGCCAACGTTACAAGAACCTATAGGGTCACACACAAAGGGCAATTAGATGGAGATTAGGTTCATATGATGAACCATGAGGATTAGGTTCATGGGATGAACCAAATTCGATTAAGAGTAATCGAAATTAGACTAATTGAGTTAGAATCAAGTTGATTCAAGTGTTGAATGAGTCTAATTTAGATTTGATTCATTGAGTCAATTTAAATTAATGAATAGAGATTCATTAAATCAAATTGACTTGAGTCAAGTGGTTAGATTTGATCAATCATGGGAGATACGAGATCAAGTTTGACTTGACCAATTGCCATGTCATGATGACTTGGCATGGGGGCCGACCAATGATGATGTTCCACATCATCATGGACTTATCATGTGGTGCCACCTCATGAGGGAGACCAAGAGCCATTGGCTCTTGGAATTACATGCATGCATGTAACCCCCCATCCAAGAGTGGCCGGCCACTTTAGCATTAGTGTGAAGTTATTTGGATTAACTTCATCTTTTTCCTTGCTCTCTCTCAAGTTTGCTCTCCCAATCCTCTATCTTGGCCGAACCATCCGAGGGTGCTAGCACAGTCTAGGTTGTGTTTTCTCCACCATTTGTCCGTTTGGATACCAATAGAGGAGTGTACTCTTGACACTCTTGAGTTCTGGCAAAGCTTTTGGACGAGCGGGATAAGCGAAGGGCGTCGCTACGAGGGTAACGCTCTATCTTGTAGAGCTAAGGTAGATCTAGGATCTTTAAACACATACATGTTTTATTTTATATATCTTCACACGGATCCGTGGTCGTGCTTTCGAGGTTTCCACAACGCAAAAAATAGTTTTTGTGGCTTGGTTAGACCCAACAGATAAGTCTTTAAACCCACAACAAATGAAGAACCAATAAGTGAGAGTCTCACCATGCTATAGATTGAAAAAAAAACAAAGATTACATGTGTGGTTGCCACCCCTTTATTTATAGATTTAGGGTGACCTAAAAACCCTAAAAGGCTAAAAGGAAGCTCATTTAGAAAAAGCCTAAGTATACTACATAGCTATATTGGCCTTATTCCACCATTACAACCCAAATAAGGAGAGTAATTGAGCCTAAAAATTAGAATTATATAAAAATACAACTTGGAGACTAATTAAGCTCATTTATGGCTTGAATTAGGTTGACTAAGCCACATAATTCGCTCTTCATCAAATCTGCTTCAATTGTAGCTTTGACCTTAGAATCTTCAATTAACATATTTAGTGCTTCCGTTGTTGGGTTTCCGACACTGCGGCGAGTGTGTGTTCGAACATGTTTCGTAAACATGTGCACAGTGGAAGAAATAAAAAGTAATAAATCTAATTTATTACAACACACACACACTACACGCATGTATAGTACAACATGTGTAGACATAATCGCGATTTCAAATTTTGCAATAAAGAAAATTATGCTAGTTATACTTGACGTATCACGTGCAGTGGGAAAAGCAACTCTTGCTAGAATTGCCTCTATCCGTATCCACAACGAGTATCATCGGGATAGCTTCACAAAACCACAAGCTTCGTCTTCGTAAGAGTCACAAGCCTCGTGTCGAAGATGATTTGATCGAGAGAAGATCACAATCCAAATAAAAAATTCAGATTTGAAAATGAGTCCCCAAAACTCGCTTCTCCGGAGAGGTATTTGTCAATCGATTGACGAATCCTTCGTCCTCCACCTATGAGGATTACCGAAGATCGAATCCCCGGTAAAGTAGCCATTGTCGGAGCTCAAAACATCATCCAAACGATGCTTCGACACAAATGAAAGAAGCTGTCCATAAAATTAGAAAGCTTGGTGGAGGAGTTTCGCCAGCCCAAAAAAGGATGGTCGGCTGCACCTTGGTCACCCGAGCTAAGGGAAGTCACCAGAGGGTCGCCAGATGATCACGCCTGCAGTAGCTTGGATGCCCAAGCAAGAAGAAGGTGGTTGGGCCGCAATGACAAGGAGATGGCAGAAATACCCATGCGCTGGCAAAGAACACAATGTTGGGCGGCAACCACAAGAGAGGAGCAAGGGTTTTGGGCGGCAACTCATGGCTTATTCATTAGGGTTTTTGGAAAAACCCTTAATCCATATTTTTATAGAGAACACATTCTCCTAACGGTATTGGTTCATAACAAAAAACCCATTAACCCGCTCCAATAACTTAAGTTAAAATAAACGTAACCGAGTTGGTCTATTTTAAGTTAAAATGAACCGAACCCACTTTGGTTCATTCGTTTAAAACAAACCAAACCCCTTTGGTTTATTCTCCACTAATGGATTAGAACCAAACCAATTTGGTTCATCCATTATGTCTTCACAAGACTTGGCCCATTCATGCTTCCATTGCGACTGAAATAATTTCATGCTCGCTACTTGTTTGGTCCAACCAAACCTAGTTTCTCTCGATATGAGAATCTCATTCTAAAGCTCGTTTAAATCCTTCGGATTATGCTCGTTGTGCATGTGACCAAATAGGTTCTCGGTTTATGTTGGCCATCTATAATTAACCATTAATTATAGAACGATCATGAGTGACACCTAGTAGTACATCATGATCCCCAATTAACCGAAAATATCAACGGTTGATCCAGAACTATTTCTGAAACCCTTCAGTAGCTATAATGAATCGTGCCCTTCACTCATCTTATACTCACTTGGTTCATGACATGGTCTATAGTGTCAGTCCCCACTAGGTCGACTACGTCACACCTAGCCCAAGTATCATTTCCTCATCCTACGGATTCTAGTTAAGCAGATGTCCTAAGGCAATCACCTTATGTATGAACCATTTATATGATAAATGAAGATTCACTATTTTAGTATACATGTTTCATGTATTTGATTGGATCTTAAACTCATTTACTGAATGTCCACGATGCGATTCACAGCATGAGAGAATTTGTGATTGGATTACAACTAGTGAGTATCTCTACATGTGTAATTGTGATGTATCGGAATTATCCCTAGTCGATGAATTGATGGATTTGGACACCATCAATTCTGTCGAGACTAGCACGAGGTATACTCCATGGTGTATCCAAGCAGCTGATTCTCACTGGCTGGAGACATTGTGATGTCCGGAGTTGATCGTGGATGTTAGTTATGGTAAATAGTTCATTGGAGTGACCAGCCGTAAGACATCATATGGTTCTCTTCATATATAGATATGTCAATGAAGTTCTTACTGTAGCTTAAGTGCGATGTTCCATTAACTTGCGGTATTTAAGTCATCTTGATCATGGAGACTTATGCTTTGACATCTTAAGCAAGCATCTCTAAGGAGATGTGGACCCGGGATGATTGGGTATAAGTCGAAGTGATCGAAGGTGTTTGAATAGCCTATAAAGGATTCACCACTCATTGCGAGGAGATGTATACCCATGGCCTCTCGTCGGATTGTTACTAAAGTCTTTGGCCAAAGTATTACATGTTTAGAGTAAGATACTCTTCGATACATGTGCAGTAACTAGAATCCGTAGGACGAGGAAATGATACTTGGGCTAGGTGTGACGTAGTCAGCCTAGTGGGGACTGACACTATAGACCATGTCCTGAACCAAGTGGGTATTGTTGGATCGAAGCGGATCGCTAAAGGGGGGGTGAATAGCGATAAAAACTTTTCTTTTAAATCGTTCGATAGACAATTAAACGCTGTGGAAATGTAAATAAAAACTAAATGAGACAAATAGTTTTTTTACTTGGTTCGTAGCCTTCGGCTACTACTCCAAGGCCCTAACGGTCCTGGACCGTGTACAGAGGGTAATTCACTAAAACACTCCTCCTCGTTGGAGGTAGGAGTTTTACGATTACAAAAGCCTTCGAAGCAAAAAGATAGAGAGACAAACCTTCTCTTCTATTAAAGTAAAATGCAACGAAAAGCCTCGATTAAAAAGAATTGCAATATTGAAAGCAATAACAAATTAAGATTATACCAACAACTAAACAAAAGAAACTTTAAGCTAGGGTTGTTGGCAGCACTTCGTTGTTGTAGAGTCGTCGGAGAGTTGCAGCGTAACGGAGGCTTTTGAGCACTTATAATTGAGGATGAAACCCTAGGTTTGGCCCTCCTTTTATAGCCTTTAATCCCCTCAACGAATGGGTCTTCAACCAATCACAAATGGGCACAAAACTCCTTGAAAAATGGTGATAAAGCTTGACTCCTCGAGGCTGATTTTTGACCACCGGTTGAATCGCCGGCTGAATCGCCGATTGAATCGCCGCTGAATCGGCGCCGGCTGAATCGCCGGTTGAACTGATGGCCAGGATTTTTTACTACAATAAAGAGTTAGCTCAAAATATAAGTGGATTCGACGACCACTTGCCATCCGATCTCAACATAGACCTTCCATGGGAAGTCTTGGGTCGGATCGTCACCTAAGATCATCCCCGTAAAGAGGATATGACCTCACTTACGCTCGCACACACGAGCTTACCTCGATACTTACGTGTCGCTTTTGCTTTCGGCCTTCCACTCAATTCCTTCGGCACCCTCCGAAGTAACTCGAGTGTCGCCCGACCACCGCGGCTTCCTCCGGGTGTCGCTAGCCTTCAGCTCCAGCATTGAGACTTTTCTGCACATTTGATTTAGCTCTTGAGATAACAATATAAGCTTAACTTTATATCGTTTACTATAATCAAAACTTAGGTTCGACTTAGGTGCCCACTGCACCAACAATCTCCCCCTTTTTGATTTATGGCAAACCCACATACAATGTTAAGACAAAAATAAGTATGAGATTATGCATGAATGAGTAGGAGTATATAAAAATTCTTTTTCAAGTGCTCCCCCTTGAGGAATCCTCCCCCTTGACCGAGGGTGAGTACTTGAGAAAGGGTTTTAACTCTCTCCCTTGATATTTGCTACTAAAAAAGAATTAAGTAACAAAAATTACTTAATATTGGCCATAGTGTTTAAAATAAGTTTTAAGTTAAGAAACCAAATGATTTCTTAACCTTGGCCTTTTGTTAAAAGTTAAATAAGTTTTCAAAACTTAAAGTTAACTTTTGGTTTAATTATGTAGTAAGAGTTAAGTTATCAAAAAAAATTTTTGACCCCTTAACTTTTGTCCTTTTTCTCCTTTTTCTCCCCCTTTTGCCGTATATCGAAAAGAGTAAGGGGTGTGTGGAAAACAAAATAAATGTTAAATTTAAATTCCAAGCATGTTCCACATTTTTTTAAAAATAATATACAAAAAATAAGTTCATCTATAAAATGTTCGACTCATATTTGGCTTGATTGATATGAAGGATCAACCAGTCCTGGTCAGAGTCGGTTAGTATGTATGATTATACTCCGTGGTTGATAGCGATGCACTAGCTCTACATCTGGAACCAGGAGTAAGGTCCTAACATCTCACGCCCATCTACGTGGCTAAGTACACAAACACATTAGTCCTATGTGTTGTGAGATGTATCGGCTCCTTAAATCTATAGGTGCATGATATCTAAGGTATGTCCTCTGCTAGTTCCATGAAAAAAAATAAGAAATAGTAGTAAGAAAATATAATTTGCAAGTTCCTATTCTATTACGCACATGCCTAATCTTCGTCTCAAGAGACTAAATTCGGCTTGGGGTAGTGGTTTAGTAAATATGTCTGCTAGGTTAGACTTCGAGTCAACATATTCGAGTTGTATGGAGCCGTTGGCTACATGTTCTCGAATGAAATGGTGTTTTACCTCTATATGCTTTGTCCTTGAATGGCATATAGGGTTCTTAGTTAGATTTATCGAACTTATGTTGTCTATAAAAATTTTAGTTTTGGTGAAGTCCAACCTAAAGTCTCTGAGTTACACACTCACCCATCGCAACGTATTCGGCTTCGGTGGTAGATAAGGCAACACAATGTTGCTTCCTACTGCACCAACTCACTAGACTTGAGCCGAGTAGTTGACAACAACCACTCGTGCTCTTTCTATCGAGTTTACTACCGGCATAATCCGAATCGGAGTAGCCGATTAGTTCGAACTCCGTAGATCTAGGGTACCAAATACCAACGTTAAGTGTACCCTTAAGATATCTAAGGATACGCTTAACTAGGGTTAGGTGAGACTCCTTTATGCTGTGTTTGAAACTCAAGGCGCACATACTTATCGCGAATAGGATGTCGGGTCGACTCGCAGTTAAGTATAGGAGACTTCCTATTGCGCTCCTATAGTACTTTAAGTCAATGGACTTACTTTCTAGGTCTTCTCCTATGTTAACATTAATCGCCATTGGGGTGTTTATTATCTTAGCGTCTTGCATTCCAAATCTTTTAATTAACTCCTTAGTGTATGTTTGTTGATATAGGTATATACCATCCTTAGTTTGTTTAATTTGTAGACCTAAAAAGAAACTTAACTCGCCTACCAAGTTCATTTCAAACTCACTTTCCATGAGTGAAACGAACTCGTTTAGTAAGGCTGAGTTAGAGGTTCCAAAAATTATATCGTCTACGTAAATTTGAGCTATGAATATTTCTTTACCTAAGGTTTTTACGAAGAGAGTTGGGTCAACTAAGCCTTGGTTAAACCCTTTTGACTTAAGATGGATTGAAAGTCTCTCGTACCAAGCTCGAGGAGCTTGTTTAAGTCCATAGAGAGCTTTCTTAAGTTTTAGAACATGGTCAGGTTTATTTAGATTTTCGAATCCGGGGGGTTGGCTAACATAAACTTCTTCTTTAATGTATCCATTTAAGAATGCCGACTTAACATCCATTTGAAACAGCTTAAATCCTCGATGTGCGGCATAAGCTAGCAACATTCGAATGGATTCGAGTCTAGCTATTGGGGCATTGGTTTCGTCGTAATCTATGCCTTCGACTTGACTAAACCCTTTGGCGACTAACCTAGCCTTGTTTCTAACTACTTCACCTTTATCATCAAGCTTATTTCGAAACACCCACCTTGTTCCAATTATCGTTTTGTCTTTAGGTGGTGGTACTAATTCCCACACTTCATTCCTAGTAAATTGAGCTAGCTCTTCTTGCATTGCAATAATCCAATCGGGATCAAGAAGAGCTTATTCAATTGATTTGGGTTCTATCTTTGAAATTAAGGAAATTTGACTAAGGTTCCTATAGGATGTTCTAGTTCGAACTCCTAGATTAGGATCTCCTATCACTTGATCGATAGGGTGGTTAGTCTGAATCCTAGATTGGGTTGGGTTTGTGTCACCTAATGCTTGATCAATGGGGTGACTTGGTTGAACATTAGTTTGGTTGGAGTCATCTATCACTTGATCAATAGAGTGACTTGGTTGACTTAGGTTAGGATTAACACTAGACCTGATCTCCAGATCAGAGTTAGGTCTAGTATGAATCGGCTCGCTAATTGGGGTTGCGGGGGGTTTTGTAGGTTCATGTCCTTCATCAAATACTACATTGATAGTCTCCTTGACTCTAAGGGTGTCGTGGTTATATACTCTATAAGCTCGACTTGTAGTCGAGTATCCTAGAAAGATTCCGGTCGTGGTCTTGGATGTAAATTTCCCTAGGTAATCCTTAGTGTTTAGGATATGTACCTTACACCCAAATACCCTAAAATACTTGATGTTAGGTATTTTATCATGATAAATCTCGTATGAGGTCTTAAGGTGCCTCTTTACCATAAGGATTCTATTTTGGACACTACTTACGCCCAAAACCTATCGGGTAGGTCATATTCGCTCAACATGGTCCTAGCGCTTCTTGTAGAGTTCGGTTTTTCCGCTCCACTAGGCCATTTTGTTGAGGGGTCCTAGGGCAAGAGAATTCATGGTGGTATCCGCTTAGGTTACGTGGTCATGAACCTTTGATTTTCAAATTCACCACCATGATCGCTTCTAATTCTTTTAACCTTAAGGTTTTTTTGATTCTCGATTAATTTGAATAAATTGATTAATTGATTTAGGGTATCATTTTTATGTTTGATGAACCTAACCCAGGTAAACCTGGAGTAGTCGTCAATTATGACTAAGCAATATTGACTTTTATTGAGTGACTTGGCTCCATGTGAATCGAATAGATCCATATGCAGGAGCTCAAGTACACTTGAGGTTCGTTCTTGGTTAGTTAACTTGTGTTGTGTCCTAGGTTGTTTTCCTTGTTGACAAGTATTACAAATTTTATTAACCAAATTGTTAAGGTTGGGTAAGCCTCTGACTAGGCCACTCTGACTCATCTTGTGGACGAGTCTTGGGTGCGAGTGACCGAGTCGTCGATGCCACAACCATGATTCCTCTTCCTGTGTCATAAGACATTTGGCTAAGGATTTGATTAAGTTAATTGTATAAATGTTATTTGTCCTAGTTCCTTTGAGTATTGTTTTAGCTGTTTCATTTGTTTTAATTACACATTCATTTTCTAAAAATACGACCTTATAATTATTGTCACATAATTGGCTTACGCTAATCAGGTTATATTCAAAATTCTCTACAAGTAATATATTTTTAATAACAAAATTCGAGTTAAGCTCGATATCACCTGATCTGATGATTTTGAGCTTGCCGTTATTCCCAAAGGCTACCGATCCTTGTCGTTTGAATCAAAGCTTCGCGAATTTGAGTTGATCGGTCCATGTGTCGAGTAATCACTGTCTAACATCCATTGATCCTACACACAAGGTGGTCGGATTGGATGTTAGATTATTATATTTTTTTTAAAAAAAAAAATTGGTTGTAAGTTGTTAAACCTAGGTCATCTCACCGGAGTCTATATGATCAAGCATGTTATACTTATGTGTTCTTTGTGAGATGACTTCCAATTAAGTT
This sequence comes from Wurfbainia villosa, assembly GCA_025175895.1. NCBI lineage: Eukaryota > Viridiplantae > Streptophyta > Magnoliopsida > Zingiberales > Zingiberaceae > Wurfbainia > Wurfbainia villosa. Next base: position 5,083,620 of record CM045994.1, on the reverse strand, counting down.
GATTAAGTGCATTTATGTTTAAGTAATGTTATATTTGGATTTGACCCTAGGCTTGTCAAGTTTACCTTTTCAAGATCATGGCTTCCAGGTCGTGGCGAGGCACAGGGGCCTTCTTTTTTCGGATCATCGACCACTTCCTTAGACAAAGCCATTTTCAAGAAAATGATGACTTGACTCACCTAAAATTATTTCCTCGTCTAACTAGTTATTTTTGAAAAGAGGCTCCCCGAGGCTCAATCTTTTTGAAGGATTTTAGTTGGTTATTTGAAAAGAGGCTCCCCGAGGCTCAATCTTTTCGAAGGATTTTAGTTGGTTATTTGAAAAGAGGCTCCCCAAGGCTCAATCTTTTCGAAGGATTTTAGTTGGTTATTTACGTGTTCTAAGTGAGTTCACGAAAGAAAAAAAAACAAAAAAAATCTAAGCATGCAATTTCTAAGTTAAAACACAAACATGTTTTGTACTGGCTCCCCCTAGACCGTTGAATCAGTTCGGTCTATCCACATAGTGGATTTGGTCCTTGGGAACCCAGTATGAGTTGGATCCTAGAGTTGAAATCAAAGTGGTCTTAGGGACCCATGCTTGGACACATTTTTTATGTCTACTTACGATTGACATATACGACTTATTGGTCGTGTTTGAGCTAAACCCTAGTCCGACCTTGTTGTACACGGCCCTTTGCGATCCAAGTAGGAGGTCAAGTCCTTTGGATCCCAAAGTAAACCTTTCCAACGTATTCCTAAGATCTTCGACTTGACTTTTCAAGAGTGAGTTCTCAACTTCGAGTTTTTCAACGCGAGTTGAGTCCTTCTCTTGAACTCGACTAGTCGAAGAGGTTAGGGAGACCTCGTGTTTGAGGAGTTTAACTTCGTCAACCAGGGTCTCGACCTTGGACTCGGACTTAGCTAACTTCCTAGACAAAAACCTAACCGTATTATGTAAAGTATTAAATAAGGTTCGACTCACCTTAAGGGTATCTTTTGAACCGGATGCGTATCCGTGGCTTGACTTGAAGGTAGCTTCGTAGTCCGAGTCATCCTCAGGTTCTGACTCAAGTTCAGGTTCGGTCTCTGTGTCAGACTCAATCGATTTCGCCATGAAGACGTGGTCTTCGTCTTCTTCAGATGACGCTTCTTCCCATGTCGCATTGAGGGTCTTCTTGTGCTTAGGTGCTTGGTGGTTGAGCTTGGGGCACTCGGACTTTATATGTCTAAACCTGTTACACTCATAACACCTAATATTAGAACTTTTAGGCTTACCTTGGTTGGGTCGAGTTGTGGTTCACTTTCGTCCCTTGGCTATCCTTCGAGCTAGGTTCATTAGTTCCACCCGGTCAACTTCTTCTTCTGACTCATCTTCCTCCTCGGTTGGTGGTGGCTTGCTTGCGATTTTCTTCTTCTTTGAACTCGCAAACAAGGCTATACCCTCTCGGGTTCCGAGTTGACCGCCATGTAATTCAAAATCCGAAAAGAGTTCATCTAATCTAAGTTTAGAAAGGTCCTTGGAGACCTTGTAGGCATCGACCATGGATGCCCACAAGGTAGTCCTCGGAAAAGAGTTTAGAACATACCTTATAAGGTCGCGGTTTTTGACCTTTTGCCCGATTGCGTGTAGGTTGTTGACTATGTCTTGGACATGGGCGTGGAGTTGCGTCGCGGACTCATGTTCCTGCATTTTTAGTGTGTACAATTTATTGAACAACAAATCACATTTGCAAACCTTAGCTTGATCCGATCCTTCGTGTAACTCGATCAGCTTTGTCCAAAGGTCCTTTGCGCTAATGAAGGGGCCGACGCGATTTAACTCCTCCTTGGACAAGCCGCATTGGAGGATTTGTGTTGCCTTGGCGTCGGCTTCGACTTGTCGTTTTGTCGCAATGGTCCATTGATCATAATCCAAGGAGTCACCCACTTCATTAGTCGGAAGTGTGAAACCCGTTTGGATTATGATCCACATCTCGATTTGGGTTTTGAGAAAGCATTCCATCCGACCCTTCCAATAACGGAAGTCATCTCCGTTGTAAAACGGAGGTCGGACGGTGCTAAAACCCTCGTGATGGGCCATTAGAACAAAAGATAAAAAGGGACGAAGACGAAGAAACTAGCAACGATAAAAACACAAAACAAGGTACCAAGACTCGCGTCTTGGATTAGTAGTGCGGGAGTAAATTTAACAAAGCGAAATAAATCATAAATAAACAGAAATAAAAGAAAAATAAATCTGTGAAAAATGGCTAGATAGGTGGTTTCACCAAATCTTAGCAACCCCCGGCTCTGATACAAATTGTTGGATCGAAGCGGATCGCTAGAGGGGGGGGGGTGAATAGCGATAAAAACTTTTCTTTTAAATCGTTCGATAGACAATTAAACGCAGCGGAAATGTAAATAAAAACTAAATGAGACAAATAGTTTTTTTACTTGGTTCGTAGCCTTTGGCTACTACTCCAAGGCCCTAACGGTCCTAGACCGTGTACGGAGGGTAATTCACTAAAACACTCCTCGTTCGAGGTAGGAGTTTTATGATTACAAAAGCCTTCGAAGCAAAAAGATAGAGAGACAAACCCTCTCTTCTATTAAAGTAAAATGCAACGAAAAGCCTCGATTAAAAAGAATTTCAATATTGAAAGCAATAACAAATTAAGATTATACCAACAACTAAACAAAAGAAACTTTAAGCTAGGGTTGTTGGCAGCACTTCGTTGTTGTAGAGTCGTCGGAGAGTTGCAGCATAACGGAGGCTTTTGAGCACTTAGAATTGAGGATGAAACCCTAGGTTTAGCCCTCCTTTTATAGCCTTTAAGCCCCTCAACGAATGGGTCTTCAACCAATCACAAATGGGCATAAAACTCCTTGAAAAATGGTGATAAAGCTTGACTCCTTGAGGCTGATTTTTGACCACCGGTTGAACTGGCCGATTGAACTGGCGCCGATTGAACTGGCCTGTTGAACTGGCGCCGGTTGAACTTGCCGGTTGAACTGATGGCCAGGATTTTTGACTACAATAAAGAGTTAGCTCAAAATATAAGTGGATTCGACGGCCACTTGCCATCCGATCTCAACATAGACCTTCCATGGGAAGTCTTGGGTCGGATCGTCGCCTAAGATCTTCCCCGTAAAGAGGATACGACCTCACTTACGCTAGCACACATGAGCTTACCTCGATACTTACGTGTCGCTTTTGCTTCCGGCCTTCCACTCGATTCCTTCGGCTCCCTCCGAAGTAACTCGAGTGTCCCCCGACCACCGTGGCTTCCTCCGGGTGTCGCTAGCCTTCAGCTCCAGCATTGAGACTTTTCTGCACACTTGATTTAGCTCGTGAGATAACAATATAAGCTTAACTTTATATCGTTTGCTATAATCAAAACTTAGGTTCGACTTAGGTGCCCACTGCACCAATAGGTATAAGATGAGTGAAGGGAATAGGGCACGATTCATTCGAGCTGCTGAAGGGTTTTAGAAATAGTTCTGGATCAACCGTTGATCTTTTCAGTTAATTGGGGATCATGATGTACTACTAGGTGCCACTCATGATCATTCTATAATTAATGGTTAATTATAGACGACCAACATAAACCAAGAACCTATTTGGTCACACGCACAATAAGCGTAATCCGAAGGATTTAAAATGAGCTTGAGAATGGGATTCTCAGACCGAGAGAAACTAGGTTTGGTTGGACCAAACAAGAAGCGAGCATGAAATCGTTTCAGTCGTAATGGAAGCGTGGATGGGCCGTGTCTTATGAAGACATAATGGATGAACCAAAATGGTTTGGTTCTAATCCAATGGAGGAGAATAAACCAAAGGGTTTGGTTTATTTTAAACGAATAAACCAAAAGTTGGTTCGGTTCGTTTTAACTTAAAATAAACCATCATTGTTTGGTTTATTTTAACTTATATTAATGGAGCGGGTTAACGGGCCTCATGGTTATGATCCAATAACCATTAAGAGAATTAGTTCTCTATAAAAGAGGGCTTAAGGGATTGTTAAGCCCTAATCAAAAACCCTAGCTAGAGTTGCCACCCACCCCATTGAAGGAGTCGGTGCCAACTCCTTGCCGCCGCCCACTTCTCCTCCAACCGGCGTCCAGAAGGAGCTTTCCTTCCCCCTCGCCGGCGTCGAGCTACTGCCGGTTGGTGCTCCGGTGATCTTCCTAGGCTCCGGTGATCTTCCTAGGCTTTGGTTGTTGGATTCTCTCCAAGCCGGGCTAATTGGTTGAATGCGCTCTAACCATATTAAAACTATTTCTCGATTAATGGGTTGGTTTTAACCTGAAGCATCGGTTTGTTGGACTCTCTCCAAGGTTGATGTAAAGGGAGGTGAAGTTGGGTGCTATGCATATGATGAATACTTGTTAATGTGTTAACAACCCGATGTATGTGTGAACATTCAATTAGTTGATAGCACATTGTGATAGTTGCATATACGTGATATGCAATCGGTATAGTTGATACCTACCGTCATAGTTATGAATGGCTTGTTGGACTCTCTCCAAGGTTGTTCATATCTATGATGGATATCATCCCATTTGGATATGGACCTACGATCTCTCAAAGAGATTTTGGGTTTTTTTTGAAATTCGAAAAATGAATGGGATTTATAAATGTATATTGATGCATTTTAAAATCATTTTCTCATATATGCTCGTTTAGTATTTCTAGGTCAATAAATTGATCATGACGTCTTTGAATTTGTGCACTATTTTGGATTCAAACAAACTGACTGGGCCTAACTTTTTGGACTGGCTTAGAAACCTGAGAATTGTTCTCAAGGCGGAAAAGCTAGCATATGTCCTTGAAGAGCCTCTTCCCAACCGTCCTAAGGACGATGCAACTCCAGACCAAATGTTGGTCTATCAGAAGCATGTGGCAGATTCTGAGCTGGCGAGTTGCATCATGCTAGCGGCGATGGTACCTGAGCTGCAAAAGCAGCATGAGCATATTGATGCTAATACCATGGTCTTCCATCTTCATGAGTTGTTCTCTAGGCTCCTCTTCACCACGAAGATGCAAGAAGGTTCGTCTGTAGTGCAGTTTGTGCTAAAGATGAACGGGTACATCGAGCGGCTAGCTACCCTCGGGTTTGTGATGGATCATGAGTTAAGTATTGACTTAATTCTGCATTGTTTGCCCAAGAGTTTCTCACAATTTGTGATGAACTATCGGATGAACAAATTAGAATCCACCATTCCCGAGCTCCTCAATATGCTGAAGACTGTGGAGCCTTCTGTGAAGCATGAGGAGAAGGCGGTTCTGTTAGTTGATTCCTCAAGGAAAGGTTCTAAGAGGAAGGCAAAAGAATAGAAGAAAGGGAAGAACAAAAAGGCGAAGAAGGCAGAACCAGCGCAAAAGGGCACTTGCCATCATTGTGGCAAGGAAGGCCACTGGCGAAGAAACTGCAAGATTTATCTTGAGTCCAAAAAGAAGAAGAAGGCATCCGATGCCCCGTCCTCTTCAGGTATCTTCATTATTGATTGTCATTCTATTTTCTTAGACACTTGGGTATTGGATACTGGGTGTGGCTCACATATATGTAATGACATACAAGGGCTAAGGAATAGAAGAAGACTTATCAGAGGGGAGTCAAATTTGTGAGTTGGCAATGGAGCAAAGGTTGCTGTGGTCGCCATCGAAACTTATTTGCTGAAGCTCCCTAGTGGACTAGTCTTGGAACTGGACAATTGCTATTATGTTCCTTCTCTAATAAAGAACATTGTTTCTATTTCCTGTTTAAATAGAAATGGTTTCCATTTGACGTTTAGTAACAATTGTTATTATATAACTTTGAATGGCGTACTTTATGGAACTGGAACTTTGAGTAATGGCATTTATACGTTGGACGTATCCAGTGACATTTTCAATATCGAAGCGAACAACACATGTGCTCGAAAGGGTAATCAATTAGACTCCTATATGTGGCATTGTCGTCTTGGCCATGTAAGCAAGAAACACATGTCCGAATTACACCGATGTGGAATTCTGGAATCATTTGAATTGGATTCATACGATACATGCGAATCATGCTTAAAAGGCAAGATGACTAAGTTACCTTTTACTGGAAAAGGTGAACGAGTGGGAGAGTTACTAGGTCTAATACATATTGATGTATGTGGACCTATGTCAACTCAAGCTTTAGGAGGCTATAGCTACTTCATTACCTTCACCGATGATCACTCACGGTTTGGGTATGTGTTTTTGATGAAACACAAGTCTGAAGCCTTTGAAAGGTTCAAAGAATTCAGAAATGAAGTAGAGAAACAACATGACAAGAGTATTAAAATACTTCGATTGGATCGAGGTGGTGAATACTTGAGTCAGGAGTTTCTTGATTACCTAAGAGACAATGGTATATTGTCTCAATGGACTCCGCCATATACACCACAGCATAATGGTGTATCAGAGAGGCGTAACCGGACCTTGTTGGACATGGTCAGGTTAATGATGAATCATACGAATCTTCCCAAGTCCTTTTGGGGCTATGCACTTCAGACAGCTATTTACTTGTTAAACAGAATGCCTACCAAGGTAGTCTCTACTACTCCATATGAGATATGGAATAGTAAGAAACCTCATGTATCTTACTTGAAGATATGGGGTTATCCTGCTTATGTGAAGCGGACAGTATCAGACAAATTGGATGCTAAGTCTGATAAATGTCTATTTATTGGATACCCTAAGGAAACAAGGGGTTACCAATTCTATCATCCTGTGGAACAAAAGGTGTTTGTTTCAAGGCATGCTGTGTTTCTAGAGAAAGAGTTTCTCTTGCAAGAAAACAGTGGGAGTGTCGTCGAGCTTGAGGAGGCTCGAGAGACTCAAATAGACATTGATGAGATACCTAGTGAAGCACAACAGCCGACAACTCATAGTGATGAGCAATCGGCTGGACCTATTGTAACACCACATCTTCGTAGATCTTGTAGAACACACAATATTCCTGAGAGATATGGATTTCTCGTAAGTGAATCGAACGACGTCTTACTCATTGATGATGAGGAGCCTACCAGTTATGAAGAAGTGCTGACAAGTTCAGAAAGGGATAAGTGGCTTGGTGCCATGAAGTCGAAAATGGATTCCATGTATGAAAACCAAGTTTGGAACTTGGTTGACCCACCTGAAGGCATAAAGCCTATAGGGTGCAAGTGGGTTTTTAAGAAGAAAACCGACATGGATGGTAATGTGATTACCTATAAGGCTAGATTGGTGGCGAAAGGATATCGTCAAAAATAAGGCATTGATTATGACGAAACCTATTTGCCTGTAGCTATGCTTAAATCCATTCGGATGCTCCTGGCCATAGCGGCTCATTATGATTATAAGATATGACAGATGGATGTGAAAATAGCTTTCCTTAATAGAAACCTGCTCGAGGACGTGTATATGATACAACCTGAGGGTTTCACATCGATTGATAAAACCAAGGTATGCAAATTGCAACGGTCCATTTATGGATTGAAGCAAGCATCCAGGAGCTGGAATATCCGTTTTGAAGAGACAATCAAAAAGTTTGATTTCTCACAAAATCCAGACAAACCTTGTGTGTACAAGAAGGTTAGTGGGAGTGCAGTCGTGTTCCTAGTATTATATGTTGATGACATATTACTTATAGGAAATGATGTTTCAATCTTACAGTCAGTTAAGGTTTGGTTATCTAAGACATTCTCCATGAAAGACCTGGGAGAAGCAACCTACATCCTCGGGATTAAGATCTATAGAGATAGATCAAAACGGTTGCTTGGATTTTCACAGTCTACATATATAGACCGAGTGCTAAAGAGGTTTAGCATGTCGAAATCCAAGAAAGTTTTCCTACCCATCAGGCATGGGGTACACCTTTCGAAGTCTATGTGTCCGCGCACAGAAGACGAGCGGATTTGCATGAGTAAGATTCCCTATGCATCCGCAATAGGATATATCATGTATGCTATGTTATGTACGAGGCCCGATGTATCGTATGCTCTGAGTGTCACGAGCAGATACCAGTCTGATCCAAGAATGGATCATTGGGTGGCTGTTAAGACGATCCTTAAGTACTTAAGAAGAACTAAGGATGTGTTCCTAATATATGGAGAAGGGGACATGGTGATGCGCGGGTATACGGATGCCAGCTCCAGACAGACAAGGATGATTCCATGTCTCAGTCTGGGTATGTATTCACCTAGAATGGAGGCGCAATAAGTTGGAAAGGTTCCAAGCTTGACACTGTAGCGGATTCTGCCACTAAGGCAGGAAAACATTGCAGCTTTGGAAGAAGCAAAGGAAGTGGTTTGGATCAAGAAGTTCATCTCTGAACTGGATGTGGTCTCATCAATGATCCAAACATGTGCTTCGCCGCTATCATCTTATCAGAGAGATCATCAGTAGGAACGAAATACAAATCGAGAAAATTCCCACTGAAAGGAACTTAGCAGATCCTTTGACTAAAGCATTACCTCAAAGTAAGTTTGAGGGTCATGTTAGTGCTTATGGTATTGGATACCGTAGCGATTGGCATTAGGCCAAGTGGGAGACTGTTAGTAATATATGAGAGATGTCCTAAGGCAATCGCCTTATGTATGAACCATTTATATGATAAATGAAGATTCACTATTTGAGTATACATGTTTCATGTATTTGATTGGATCTTAAACTCATTTACTAAATGTCCACGATGCGATTCACAGCATGAGAGAATTTGTGATTGGATCACAACTAGTGAGTATCTCTACTTGTGTAATTATGATGTATCGGAATTATCCCTAGTCGATAAATTGATGGATTTGGACACCATCAATTCTGTCGAGACTAGCACGAGGTATACTCCTTGGTGTATCCAAGCAGCTGATTCTCACTAGCTGGAGACATTGTGATGTCCGAAGTTGATCGTGGATGCTAGTTATGGTAACTAGTTCATTAGAGTGACCAGCCGTAAGACTTCATATGGTTCTCTGCATATATAGATATGTCAATGAAGTTCTTACTGTAGCTTAAGTGCGATGTTCCTTTGACTTGCGGTATTTAAGTCATCTTGATCATGGAGACTTATGCTTTGACATCTTAAGCAAGCATCTCTAAGGAGATGTGGACCCGGGATGATTGGGTATAAGTCGAAGTGATCGAAGGTGTTTGAATAGCCTATAAAGGATTCACTACTCCTTGCGAGGAGATGTATACCCATGGCCTCTCGTCGGATTGTTACTAAAGTCTTTGGCCAAAGCATTACATGTTTAGAGTAAGGTACTCTTCGATACATGTGCAGTAACTAGAATCCGTAGGACGAGGAAATGATACTTGGGCTAGGTGTGACGTAGTCAACCTAGTGGGGACTGACACTATAGACCATCTCCTGAACCAAGTGGGTATAAGATGAGTGAAGGGAATGGGGCACGATTCATTCGAGCTGCTGAAGGGTTTCAGAAATAGTTCTGGATCAACCGTTGATCTTTTCGATTAATTGGGGATCATGATGTACTACTAGGTGCCACTCATGATCATTCTATAATTAATGGTTAATTATAGATGGCCAACATAAACCGAGAACCTATTTGGTCACACGCACAACGAGCGTAATCCGAAGGATTTAAAATGAGCTTGAGAATGAGATTCTCAGACCGAGAGAAACTAGGTTTTGTTGGACCAAACAAGAAGCAAGCATGAAATTGTTTCAGTCGCAATGGAAGCGTGGATGGGCCGTGTCTTATGAAGACATAATGGATGAACCAAAATGGTTTCGTTCTAATCCAATGGAGGAGAATAAACCAAAGGGTTTGGTTTATTTTAAACGAATGAACCAAAAGTTGGTTCGGTTCGTTTTAACTTAAAATAAACCATCATTTTTTGGTTTATTTTAACTTATATTAATGGAGCGGGTTAACGGGCCTCATGGTTATGATCCAATAACCATTAAGAGAATTAGTTCTCTATAAAAGAGGGCTTAAGGGATTGTTAAGCCCTAATCCAAAACCCTAGCTAGAGTTGCCGCCCACCCCATTGAAGGAGTCGGTGCCAACTCCTTGCTGCCTCCCACTTCTCCTCCAACCGGCGTCCAGAAGGAGCTTTCCTTCCCCCTCGCCAGCGTCGAGCTTCTGTCGGTTGGTGCTCCGGTGATCTTCCTAGGCTTCGGCGATAAGGTGAGCACTTGGCTTCCCTTGCTTGGCCGACGCCTACTCCTCCACCAAAGCTGTCCAGTTTTCTGGACAGCTTGTTTTCCTCTCGTCGGAGCGTCGTTTGGACGACGGTTAGAGCTCCGACAATGCCTAACTTACTGGTGATTCGATCTCCGGTAATCCTCTGAGGTGGAGGACGAAGGATTCGTCAAACGGTTGACGAATACCTCTCCGGAGAAGCGAGATTTGAGGACTTGACTTTGGATCCGAATTTGGATTCGGATCGTGATCATCTCTCGATCACGTCGTCTTCAACACGAGGCTAGTAACCCGTACGAAGACGAAGCTCGTGGCTTAGCGAAGTCATCCTAAGGATACTCGGCGTGGATACGGATAGAGACGATTCTAGCGAGGATCGTTCCGGTTGATGCCGTTCCCGCTACACGTGATACGAAAGGTATACATAGTTAAATTTCCTTTATTGCAAAATTTTAATTTACAGTTATGTCTACACATGTTGTACTATGCATGTGTGTGATGTGTGTGTTGTAATAAATGTAGATTTATTATTTTTATTTCTTCCGCTGTGCACATGTTTACGAAACATGTTCGAACACACACTCGCCGCGGTGCCGGAAACCCAACATACTCAAATAGTGAATATTCATTTATCATATAAATGGTTTAAAGATAAGGCGATTGCCTTAGCACACCTCTCATATATTATTAACAAACTTGTTGGATCGAGAAGCGTCGCTAGAGGGGGGTGAATAGCAATCGTAAATCTTTTCGACGTTTCGTTCGAGTAGATAATTAAATGAGTAAGAGCAGCGGAAAATAAAGAGACACATTTATTTTTACTTGGTTCACAACCCAGCGGTTGCTACTCCAAGGCCCTATCAGTCCTAGACCGCGTACGGAGGGCAAAACACTATAACGTCTCCTCCTCGTTGGAGGTAGGAGACAACGATCACAAAACCGAAAGTACGAGGATGAGGCAACAAGCCTACCTCACCTCGTTACGATTAAAACAAAGAATACAATAAAAACAATTACTTGCTACTGCTGCCGATGAAAGAGATTTGAACTTGTCGTCGCGTCGGCGTTATGACGGCATTGGAGCATTGGCGTTGTAGGGCACTTGAGAATAAACTTGATATGATTTAGAGTTGGAATCCTCCCCTCCTTTTATAGATTTTGGCCTCTGAATATGTCTCCTCTTTTTTTGGAACAGATCACGAAGTTGTATAATTTTTATTGCGAAGTGGCCGCGTCAAACCTTATTCATTTTGACCTAGCGCAAAGACTGATTCGTCGCCATCAGTCGACTAATGAGCATCAGTCGACTGCCATCCTGGCCACTTCCCTGCAGTAAGAGGTTAGCTCAGAAAATGATAAATGCGACGGTTTCTAACCGTCCGATCTCGATCTAGACCTTCCACAGGAAGTCTTAGTCGGATCGTCGTCTACGGTCATCCCCGTAAAGAGGATATGACCTTACAATCTCTCACTCACATGAGCTTTCCTCGATACTTACCTTGTAGCTCTCGCTTTCGGCCTTCCACTCGATTCCTTCGGCTCCCTCCGAAGTCATTGCTAGCCTTTAGCTCCAACTTTAGTACTTTTCTGCACACTCAATTTATCTCGTGAGATAACGATTCAAACTTAACTTTGTGTCTTTGCCATAATCAAAACACAGGTTCGATTATCTGGTGCCCCTGCACCAATAAAACTCTCACTTGGCCTAATGCCAATCACTACGGTATCCAATACCATAAGCTCTAACATGACCCTCAAAATTACTTTGAGGTAATGCCTTAGTTAAAGGATCCATTAAGTTCCTTTCAGTGGGATTCTTCTCTATTTGTATTTCCTTCCTACTTATGATCTCTTTGATCAAATAATAGCAGCGAAGCACATGTTTGGATCGTTGATGAGACCTTGGCTCTTTTGCCTGTGTAATTGCTCCATTGTTGTCGCAGTAAATCAGTATTGCTTCAACAATGGCTGGAACCACACCAAGTTCATAAATTAACTTCTTGATCCAAACTGCTTCCTTTGCTGCTTCCGAAGCTGCAATGTATTCTGCCTCTATGGTAGAATCTGCTATAGTGTCTTGTTTGGAACTTTTCCAACTTATTGCGCCTCTATTCCAGGTGAATACATCCCCAGACTAAGACTTTAAATCATCCTTGTCTGTCTAGAAGTTGGCATCCATATACCCGCGTATCACCATGTCCCCTTCTCCATATATTAGGAATGCATCCTTAGTTCTTCTTAAGTATTTAAGGATCGTCTTAACAGCCACCCAATGATCCATTCCTGGATCAGACTGGTATCGGCTTGTGACACTCAGAGCATATGATACTTCAGGCCTCGTACATAGCATAACATACATGATAGATCCTATTGCGGATGCATAGGGAATCTTACTCATGAAAATCCTCTCGTCTTCTGTGCGCGGACACATAGACTTCGAAAGCTATATCCCATGCCTGATGGGAAGGAAACCTTTCTTTGATTCCGACATGCTAGACCTCTTTAGCAATCGGTCTATATATGTAGACTGTAAAAGGCCAAGCAACCATTTCGATCTATCCCTATAGATCTTAATCCCGAGGATGTAGGTTGCTTCTCCCAAGACTTTCATGGAGAATGTCTTGGACAACCAAATTTTAATTGATTGTAAGACTAAAACATCGTTTCTTATAAGTAATATGTCATCGACATACAATACTAGGAACATGACTGCACTTCCACTAACCTTCTTGTACACACAAGGTTCATCCAGATTTTATGAGAAATCAAACTTTTGATTGTCTCATCAAAATGGATATTCCAGCTCCTGGATGCTTGCTTCAATCTATATATGGACTGTCGCAGTTTGTATACCTTAGTTTTATCAACCGATGTGAAACCCTCAAGCTGTATCATATACACATCCTCGAGTAGGTTTCCATTAAGGAAAGTTGTTTTCACATTCATCTGCCATATCTCAAAATCATAATGAGCCACTATGGCCTGGAGATCCGAATGGATTTAAGCATAGCAATAGGTGAATAGGTCTCGTCATAATCAACACCTTGCTTTTGACGATACCCTTTCGCCACCAATCTAGCCTTATATATAATCACATTACCATCCATGTTGATTTTCTTCTTGAAAACCCACTTGCACCCTTTAGGCTTTATGCCTTCAGGTGGGTCAACCAAGTTCCAAACTTGATTTTCATAAATGGAATCTATTTTCGACTTCATGGAATTAAACCACTTATCCCTTTCTGAACTTTTCAGAACATCTTCATAACTGGTAGGATCCTTATCATCAATGAGTAACACGTCGTTCGATTCACTTAACAAAAATCCATATCTCTCAAGAATGTTGCGTGTTCTACCAGATCTACGAAGATGTGGTGTCATAATAGGTCCAGCCCGATGACTCATCACTATGAGTTATCAGTTGTGGTGCTTCACCAAGTATCTCATCAATGTCTATTTGAGTCTCTCGAGCCTCCTCAAGCTCAATGACACTCCCACTGTCTTTTTGCAAGAGAAACTCTTTCTCTAGAAACACAGCATGCCTTGAAATAAACACCTTTGTTCCACAGGATGATAGAATTGATAACCCCTTATTTCCTTAGGATATCCAATAAATAGATATTTATCAGACTTAGCATCCAATTTGTCTTATATAGTCCGCTTCATATAAGTAGGACAACCCCATATCTTCAAGTAAGATACATGAGGTTTCTTACTATTCCATATCTCATATGGAGTAGTGGAGACTACCTTGGTTGGCATTCTGTTTAGCAAGTAAATAGTTGTCTAAAGTGCATAGCCCCAAAAGGACATGGGAAGATTCGCATGATTCATCATTGACCTAACCATGTCCAATAAGGTCCGATTACGCCTCTCAGATACACCATTATGCTGCGATGTATATGGCGGAGTCCATTGAGACAATATACCAATATCTCTTAGATAATCTAGAAATTCTTGACTTAAGTATTCACCACCTCAATTCGATCGAAGTATTTTAATACTCTTGTCATGTTGTTTCTCTACTTCATTTCTGAATTCTTTGAATCTTTCAAAGGCTTCAGACTTGTGTTTCATCAAGAACACATACCCAAACCGTGAGTGGTCATCGGTGAAGATAATGAAGTAGTTATAGCCTCCTAGAGCTTGAATTGACATGGGTCCGCATACATCAGTATGTATTAGACCAAGCAACTCTCCCACCCATTCACCTTTTCCTGTAAAACGTAACTTAGACATCTTGCCTTTTAAGCATGATTCACATGTATCGTATGAATCCAATTCAAACGATTCCAAAATTTCACATCGGTGTAATTCGAACATGAATTTCTTGCTTGCATGACCAAGACGACAATGCCACATATAGGAGTCTAATTTATTATCTTTCTGAGCACGCTTGTTGCTCGCTTCGATATTGAAAATGTCACTGGATATGTCCAACGTATAAATACCATTGCTTAAAGTTCCAGTCCCATAAAGAACTCCATTCAAAGTTATGTAACAACAATTGTTACTAAAAGTCAAATGGCACCCATTTCTATTTAAACAAGAAATAGAAATGATGTTCTTTATCAACGAAGGAACATAAAAGCAATTGTCCAGTTCTAAGACAAGTCCTGTAGGCGGTCTAAACAAATACGTTCCGATGGCAAGTGCAGCAACCTTTGCTCCATTCTCAACACGTAAATTTGACTCTCCCTTGACGAGTCTTCTTCTATTCCTTAGCCCATGTATGTCATTGCATATATGTGAGCCACATCCAGTATCCAATACCCAAGTGTTTAAGGAAATATAATGACAATCAATAACGAAGATATCTAAAGAAGATGGGGCATCCGATGCCCTATTCTTCTTCACGGACTCAAGATAAATCTTGCAATTTCTTCGCTAATGGCCCTCCTTGCCACAATAATGGCAAGTGCCCTTTTGTACTAGTTCTGCCTTCTTAGTCTTTTTTTTTCTCTTTCTGTTATTCCTTTGATTTTCTCTTAGAACCTTTCTTAGAGGAATCAACTAACAGCACCGTCCCCTGCTCATTCTTCACAGAAGGCTCCACAGTCTTTAGCATGTTGAGCAGTACAACAGATGAACCTTCTTGCATCTCAGAGGTGAAGAGGAGCTTGGAGACTTCGAACCTTTTGAATCTCACTTGCTCATCAACCAACTCATAAAGATGAAAGACTATGGTATGAGCATCCATATGCTCATGCTGCTTCCGCAGCTTAGGTATCATCGCGGCTAGCATGATGCAACTCGCCATTTCAGAATCAATCACATGTTTCTGATAGGCCAACAATTGGTCTGGAGTTGCATTGTCTCTAGGATGAGCGGGAAGAGGCACTTCGAGGACATTCGCAAACTTTTCAACCTTGAGAACAATTCTCAGGTTGAATCCAAAAGCCAGTCCAAGAAATTTGACCCAGTCAATTTATTTGAATCCAAAATGGAGTGCAAATTCAAAGACATCATGATCAATCAATTAACCTTGAAATACAAATCAAGCATATATGAGAAAATGATTTTAAAATGTATCAACATACATTTATAAATCCCATTCATTTTTCGAATTTCAAAAACCCCAAAATCACTTTGGAAGATCGTAGGTCCATCTCCGAATGGATTGATATCCAACATAGATATGAACAACCTTGGAGAGAGTCCAACAAGCCATTCATAGCTACGATGGTAGGTATCAAATATACTGATTGTATATCACATATATGCAACTATCACAATGTGCTATCAACTAATTGAATGTTCACACATACATCGGGTTGTTAACTCATTAACAAGTATGCATCATATGCATAGCACCCAACTTCACCTCCCTTCACATCGACCTTGGAGAGAGTCCAACAAGCTGATGCTCCAGGTTAAAGTCAACCAATTAATCGAGAAATAGTTTTAATATGGTTAGAGCGCATTCAACCAATTAGCCCGGCTTGGAGAGCGTCCAACAACCAAAGCTAACGATTAACCTCTGACTCTTACCATATTAGTATTAAACTATCTCATGGTTTGAACATGTTCAGGTTCGAGCCGGGCTTGGAGAGAGTCCAACAACCCAAACAAGAAACAGAACTTTTGTTCTAACCATATTAATGGAAGGTGTAGGCTTTAATATTGAGTGAGGGTTTTATGTCTCATCCTCTTTGCATGCAAATAACTATTATCTACATGGCATGTCATACATGACATACATCTACATGTCACGACATGCATGGTATAATGATATGCATCTAATGCAATTACATGACATACAATTATGGCATGTACAAGATTTCCTTATATGTCATAACTATTTATGAAAATAAAATATGTTTGAGATTTGATTCTCCAAATCAAATTATGATTAAATTAGGAAATAAATTTCCAAATCTAATCACAAATTTTATTCATGGAAAGTATTAATTAAGGAAAAGTCAAATTTAATTTAGGAAACAAATTTCCAAAATTGTCAAAACTATTTATGGAAATAAAATATTTTTATATTTGATTCACCAAATCAAATCATAATTAAATTAGGAAATAAATTTTCAAATCTAATCATATATTTTAATTATGGAAATTGTTAATTTCCATAAATACTTCTAAACTTTCCAAAAGTAGAAGATTTCCATAAATACTTCTAGACTTTCCAAAATTAGAAAATTTCCATAAATACTTCTAAACTTCGAAAAGTAAAAAGTTTTCAAAAATACAATTACGACTATCGCAAAATAATTTTACGATTATGTCGAAACACAACTTGGCCTCTGATAACACTATTGGGGTTCCGATACCGCGGCGAGTGTGTGTTCGAATATGTTTCGTAAACATGTGCGCATCGCATGAAATAAAAAGTCATAAATCTAATTTATTATAACACACACCACACACATGCATAGTACAACATGTGTAGACATAATCACAATTTCATATTTTGCAATAAAGAAAATTATGCTAGTTATACCTGACGTATCACGTGCAGCGGAAAAAGAAACTCTCGCTAGAATTGCCTCTATCCGTATCCATGCTGAGTATCGTCAGGATAGCTTCACAAAGCCACAAGCTTCATCTTTGTAAGAGTCACTAGCCTCGTGTCGAAGACGATGTGATCGAGAGAAGATCACAATCCGAATAAAATATTCGGATTCGTAAACGAGTCCCCAAAACTCGCTTCTTGGGAGAGGTATTCGTCAACCGATTGACGAATCCTTCGTCCTCCACCTATGAGGATTACCGAAGATCGAATCCCTAGTAAAGTAGCCACTGTCAGAGCTCAAAACGTTATCCAAATGATGCTCCGACACGAAAGAAAGAAGCTGTCAAGAAAACTGGACAGCTTGGTGGAGGAGTTGCGCCGGCCCAAAAAAGGATGGCCGGCTACACCTTGGTCACCGGAGCCAAGGGAAGCCGCTAGAAGATTGCCAGCAGAAGCTTGGACGCCAGCAGCAAGGTAGTTGGCCGGCAGCAAGGAGTTGGCAGCATCTCCATGAAGTTGGCGGCAACACAATGTTTGGGCAGCAACAACAAGAGAGGAGCTAGGGTTTTGGGCGGCAACTCATGGCTTATTCATTAGGGTTTTTGGAAAAACCCTTAAGCCGTGTTTTTATAGAGAATACATTCTCCTAACAGTTATTGGTTTATAACCAAAACCCGTTAACCCGCTCCAATAACATAAGTTAAAATAAACCGAACCGAGTTGGTCTATTTTAAGTTAAAATGAACCGAACCAACTTTGGTTCATTCGTTTAAAACAAACCAAACCCCTTTGGATTATTCTCCACCAATGGATTAGAACCAAACTAATTTGGTTCATCCATTATGTCTTCACAAGATTTGGCCCATCCATGCTTCCATTGCGACTGAAACAATTTCATGCTCGCTACTTGTTTGGTCCAACCAAACCTAGTTTCTCTCGATCTGAGAATCTCATTCTTGTTGGTGCAATCAGACCCAAATGATGTTTTTGGTGATTGACAAGGGTTTAAGTCAAGGTGTAAATTATGTGTTATCTCATACGGTTGGTTGAGATGTATTTTCAGGAAATCTCTTATAGGTCGAGGACTAGATGCAAGACGTGGAGTCCTGGCAAGTGAAGACCCGGACGTGGAGTCCTGGCAAGTGAAGACCCGGACGTGGAGTCCTGGCATGTGAAGACCCGGACGAGGAGTCTTGGCAGTGAAGTCCTGGAGGCGTGGCCTCTTGGCAGTGAAGACCCAGATAGGGAGTCTTGGCACGAAGTCCCAGAGATGATTCCTGGCATGGAAGACCTATGAACAGTAATTCATAGGCATCAGGTAAAGGTGGTAGTCGAGGTGACGCCTCGACTGGAACCTACTGCTCTTGACGAGCAGCAGGTTGACTCATACCAGTCGAGGCGACGCCTTAACTGATGCTTGGTTCAACTAAGCAGACGCAAGGAGGTGTCGACTGAGAGCTCGACGCCCGACAAAAATAGCAGGTTTGATCAGATCGGGCCAAGGCAGCCGACCGAGGTTATTTCTTACGAGCAGAGGCCACATGCCGATGTCTCGATCGCGGCATGTATGTTCAGAGGAAAACCGGCAAGAATGACGAGGCGGCGACTCGACTCAGAGCTTTGATCCAACCGAATGCACGCAAGGGACCGCCGACCGAGCTCGACCGTTGCTCGCTCGCTTGGAACCAAAGCCTCGCCAAACCGGCGCGACTCGACTAGAGCTTTAATCCAACGGAACAGAAGCAAGGGACTGTCGACTGGGAGCTCGGTTGTTGCTCTGTTCAGTTGGAACCAAAGCCTGCCAATTAAGGTGTCAGATCATCTCCTCGACTGGACCTATGTTTTCAACGGAAATAAAACTAATTATGGTCCAAATCTTACCGTTGAAGCCATTAATAAATGCCAATTAATGCTCTAGTCGAGGCACCAACCGAGGCGACTCGACTGGGCGGGCAAAAAAGCCCTAATCAGGCTCGAGCTATCAAGTATTCTGGGCTTATATATTTGAAAGTTAAAAAAGAGAACTTATGACATTTTTTTAAAAAAAAGACACGAGGGAAAAAGCTTCTTCATTCTTAAAATCCTTGATCATCCAATAGGAGTGTCAACGATTCAGCAAGCAAGAAGCATTTTCATTCACTCTGAAATCTGTACTCGTTTTACTACTTCTTCATTGTCTACTGTAAGCTTTCTTGTAACGTTTCTGATAAACTATGCAAAAGGGTTTCTCCACCTTCAGTGTATCACTGAGAAGGAGAAGTTTATAGTGGTGGTGTGCATCACTAGAGACGATGAGGGTTCAACTGTGGAGTAGGGACTTGTGTTCCGAACCACGTAAAATTGGTGTGTTTGCGTTTGTCATTCTTTCTGTATTCGTTTTCTTGTTTCTGCTGCGTACTAATCATTGTAGAAGGGTACAATGAATCGAAAAGATGAGCGTAGCTATTCATTCCCCCCTTTCTAGCGACGCCAACGATCCTACAATTGGTATCAGAGCGAGGTGCTCTTCTTCGGATTCACAACCGCAAGAGCAAGTTCAAATGGCGATGCAAGAAGGTTACATCACAAATAGGCCTCCATTCTTTGACGGAACGAACTTCCAGTATTGGCGAAGCCGGATGGAGTACTATCTCATGACTGAGATAGATATGTGGTTTTCGGTAACCGAAGACTTCACGACACTGATGGACGCAGAAGGCAAAGTGCTTGAGTCTGGAAGGTGGACTGTAGAACAAAAACACAAGGTGCAAGCAAATGCTAAGGCCACCATGACTCTGCAATGTGGTCTAGCAAGGGATCAACTCAACAAAGTGGGTCCGTTCAGCAGCACGCAAGATCTCTGGAATAAACTGATAGAACTGAACGAAGGGACATGAGACTCGAGGATAGCAAAGCGAGATCTCTACATGAACCAACTACAAAATCTTGCTATGAAAGATGGCGAGACTTTTGGTGAGTTGCATGGAAGGTTCAAGGAAGTATTGAATGGGCTGCATTCAGTCGGAGAAAATTTGGAGAACAGAGACATTATCAGGTACGTCCTAAAGTCTTTTCCCCAAAATGCTTTGTGGTCATCTATGGTAGATGCCTACAAAGTATCAAGGGATCTGTCTACTATAAAGTTGGATGAATTATTTTGTGAAATGGAATTACATGAGCAAGCTAACAAGGGTCCAAAAGAGAAAGGTATTGCTTTTGTTACAGGTGAGCAATACAAGGAGAACAAGAAAAAGGAGAAGAAGAAGGAGTCATCTTCATCCTCATCTGAGACAAATATGACAGTGACGACGAGTCCTCATCCAGCGAGGTAGCCAATTTCGTGAGGAGGATGATGAGTAGAAGCAGAAAGTACAATAAGAAGGATGTAAAGAAAATCTTCGCAGACAAGAGGAAAGGTAAGTCATCACATAAATTTAGAGGTAAATCTGATGTGGTTTGTTTTGAGTGTAACAGGAAAGGGCACATCAAGAGGGAATGTCCTGATCTCAACAAGAAAGAGGGCAAGTCTAGGAAGAAGAAGGCGTTGAGGGAAACATGGGATGACTCTTCTTCCAGTTCCTCAGAAGATGAAGACAAAGCAAAAGGAGCCAAGCATACGACACTAATGGCGTTTGATCACATAGATTCAGATGAGTCTTCACGGAAGGACACATCATCATCATCTAATGATGATGAGGTAACATCTCCTGAACTAGATAAATTGTATGAAACAGTAGCATACTTAACTAATGCCTTGAGTAGATCAAAAAAAAAAAGTTAAGATGTTAAAATCAGAATTAGAGGAGCTTAAAACTCAGGATTCTGTTCCTGCAGAAATTAGGATTGATACTTATAAAATCGAAAAACTTAGGGAAGAAAACAATTTCTTGAGAGCACAAGTTGATGATCTCAAGTGCACACTTGAGAGATTCACAACAAGCTCTCAAACTCTTAACATGATTTTAGATGCCCAAAGGGCAGTTTACAACAGAGCAGGAATAGGCTACAAACCAACAAAAAGGGAATTCAGTTTCATGTCATTAGTCAATAGAACTCATGTTGGTAAAGCAAACACAACTAAGGCTTGGATTCCTAAACAATATGTCGTAAATGCTAATGGACGCAAAATCTGGGTTCCAAAAGATCTTGTTTTTCGTGTTTGATTAGGTACCGGTCGAGGGGGAGTATCCAATGATGTGAGTCGTAGATAGCGGATGCTCCAAGCACATGACCGGGGACTCCACAAAGTTTGCTACATTTTAAAACAGGAGTAAAGGTACTGTTTCTTTTGGTAATAGTGGCAAACTAAAAGTCATAGGAGTAGGAGACATAGTAATATCTGAACAATTTAGGATTAAGAATGTTCTGCTAGTTAGAGGAATGGTCTTTAATTTGTTATGTGTAAGTCAATTATGTGATGAAGGATATAGAGTAGGATTTTATTCAACTAAATGCTTAATTAAACATAATGAAACCGATACTATCATGCTAGTAGGGACGAGGAAGGAAAATATCTATCAAGTTCAATTTAGTAGTGCTACTAACCTGCGTGTGAAGTGTTTTTTGTCCAAAGAAGATGAATCATGGCTATGGCATCAGAGACTAGCACACGTCAACATGAAAAATATCAAGAGGTTGGCCAAGGAAGAGCTTGTGCGGGGTCTACCATTGCTCAAGTACGAAAAGGACAAGCTATGTGATGCATGTCAAAAAGGTAAACAAATAAGAGCATCACATAAAAGCAAGAACACTGTAAGTACTTTAAATGCTTTAGATTTATTGCATTTATATTTGTTTGATAGTAGCTCCACAAAAACCTTGAATGGAAGTAGATATTGCTTGGTAGTAGTAGATGATTATATTAGATATGCATGGACTTTCTTTCTCAAACATAAGGATCAAACATTAGAAATTTTTATTCCTTTTTGTAGAAGAATTGAAAATGAGAAAAAGTCAACAATTAAAACAATTAGGAGTGATCATGGAGGAGAATTTGAAAATATGAGGTTTAAGGAATTGGAAAAGGCTATAAACATGAGTTTTCCACTCCTAGGACACCACAACAAAATGGTGTGGTAGAGAGGAAGAATAGAGCTTTGCAAGAAGCTGCGAGGAGTATGCTAAATGAGTATACTCTTCCTAGTTACTTGTGGGCTGAGGCAATTAACACTACATGCTATGTTCAAAACAGAGTTTTGATACATAGTTTCTTAGGAAAAACACCTCATGAACTATGGTTTGGAAAACCACCAACAATCAAACATCTTAGGGTTTTTGGTTGCAAGGTTTTCATTTTAAACACTAAGGATCATCTAGGAAAATTCACTGCAAAAGCAGATGAAGGTGTTATGTTAGGATATTCCCTCACTAGTAAGGCTTATCGAGTTTACAACAAACGAAAAAATTTGGTTGAGGAATCGTCAAACGTGGTTTTTGAGGAATGTAAAGACCAAATTGATTCTAAGGATAATAGTGATGCAGTAAAGGTCGAACTCAAAAGATTAAGTTTGAAGGAGGACACAAGTGTAGGGGGAGTCAAATTTGACTCCGAAAATGAAAAATCTAGATCAGAAGGGTCATTGCTTGAGATTGTATCTAACAATGAGGTTCAAGAAACATCTCAAGTACCAAGATCCACTAGAATGGCCACTAGTCATTCCCTAGACCAAGTTGTTGGAGACATCCATCAAGGGGTGAGGACAAGATCATACTTTAGAAATGAAGTGAATCAAGTAGCATTAATCTCTGAAATTGAACCAAAAGTAATTGATGAAGCTTTGCTTGATCCGGACTGGATTATAGCAATGCAGGATGAATTGGGACAATTTGAGAGAAGTCAAATTTGGGATTTAGTTCCAAGACCTGATCAAGCTACCATAATAGGAACCAAATGGGTATTCAAGAATAAATTGAATGATAAAGGAGAAATAGTGAGAAATAAAGCTAGGTTAGTTGCCAAAGGATACAATCAAATTGAGGGACTTGATTATGGTGAAACTTATCCACCCGTGGCTAGGTTAGAATCCATTCGATTAATGCTAGCATTTGCAGCATATAGAGGATTCAAATTATATCAAATGGATGTGAAGTCAGCATTTTTGAACGGGTTTATAAAGGAAGAGGTCTATATTGAACAAGCACCAGGATTTGAAAATTCTGAATTTCCAAATCACGTGTATAAGCTCAAGAAGGCTCTTTATGGGCTGAAACAAGCACCTCGTGCTTGGTACGAAAGGTTGTCAATTTTTCTAGTTGAGAAGGGTTTTAGAAGAGGTCAAATTGATCCCACACTTTTTCTGAAAAGAAACGGTGAAGACATATTTGTAGCTCAGATTTATGTCGATGACATAATATGTGGTTCAAACAATAGGGAGTATCTCAATGAATTCATAGAACACATGGAGAGTGAGTTTGAGATGAGTCTAGTAGGGGAGTTGACATTTTTCCTTGGACTTCAAATCAAACAAACCAAAGAAGGAATTCATGTTTGTCAATCAAAATATACCATGGAGTTGCTAAAAAGATTCAACATGGAAAATGTTAAGGAGGTTGCAACTCCAATGGCACAAAACACTCATCTAGATAGTGATGTAGATGGTAAAACTGTTGATCTAAAGTGTTATAGGAGTGCCATAGGTAGTCTTTTATATCTTACAACAAGTAGACCTGATATAGTATTTGCTGTGGGCATGTGTGCACGATATCAATCGTGTGCTAAAGAGTCTCATTGGGTTGCTGTTAAAAGAATTATGAGATATCTTAAAGTAACAATATCAGTTGGACTGTGGTATCCCCTAACTGAGTCTTTTGATTTAGTAGGCTATACAGATTTAGATTATACAGGATGCAAACTAGATAGAAAAAGTACTAGCGGGGGTTGTCAATTCCTAGGTTCAGCTTTAGTTGGTTGGTCAAGTCGAAAGCAACATTGTGTTGCTCTCTCCACCACTGAGGCTGAGTACATAGCCATGGGAGAGAGTGTGTCACAATTGTTATGGATGACTCACACATTGGAGGATTATGGTTTTTCATATAAGAACGTGCAAGTGCTATGTGATAATATTAGCACGACCAACTTAACAAAAAAACCCAGTCCATCATTCCAGAACAAAACACATTGAAGTGAGACATCACTTCATTAGGGATTATGTAGCAAGAGGAGATATTATACTCAATTATGTTGAGTCTAAGGCGAATCTTGCTGATATTTTCACAAAACCTCTTCCAGAAAATGAATTTAGTCATTTAAGAAGAGAGTTGGGAATGTGTGCAGCTGAGTGAAAACTCTCCGTGATCATAAGGACTAATTCATAAGTTCAAAAGAAATGGGAAAATAATGTTTGGGATACCTTTGGGAAACATCTCACACAAATCATAGGATTAACTATGCTTGTGTATTGCTAGATAGGGGTGAGATGTTAGGAGCAACCAATTTACTCAAATTGCTTGTTATGATGCATAACTTGAGTAATGCGGTTGAAAACTGCATGAATCATTAAGTTGACCAATTATGGGGAAGACCAATACATAATTCATGTGTATTTGGTTTAAAAAAATAATAATTGGACATTCCAACCAAGTAAAATTAGTTGGACATCTTAAATAATGATAAAACTCAAGTGAAACATCCAATATATGTTTGATATTGTCGATAGAGTATATTGTCACTTTTAAAATGTTTTAAATACCTAAATACAACGAATTTGGAACTTAAAATACCTAAGACAAAAATGAACCTTCAGAATAACAGTCGAGGCATTTCAATAATCGCCTCGACTGACAGAGGGCGTGAGTAAACAGGCTTCTACAAGACTCGACCGCCACTGATCGATATAACAATGAGGCGCTCAACTTATCCTCTCGATCACAGAATTCAAGAAATATATAAGGAAATTCACTTGCCTCTCCCAAACTCACGACTCGCCTCGACTCCTCTCCGTGTTTTTCTCTTACAGCCGCTGCGTCGAGTCTCCGACCAAGTTTAACACCGACAAAACCCTGGATTACCTCACTCGCTCCTAAACTAACTTCAAGTAAGTTCTCCAGCCCCTCATTCCCTCTTTTGGTCAATCCCTAACCCTAGACGACAATTTTCTCATACCCTAGATTTTGCCAGATTTTCTAGGGTTCGCCAGTTTTTTTTTTCTAGCTGGAGAAGGTGATTTCACAGAAGTCATCTTCTTGATCCCACAAGACCAGTCAACAATAGGAAAAATGGCACCTAAGTAAATTTCTAAACTCATCTCTTTGATTACACAACTTAGTAATATTGGTTAACTAATTGGGTGTTGGTTATTGCCACTCATCATACCATCATATTATTTTTTTTAACATCATTTTGGCATTCATTAGACAAAAACGTAGGATAGGCGAGTCAAGTGAAACACCTCGGGAAAATCCATCTACGGATCCCCGGTTTCCCTCCACACATCATCAACATACCTTTACTGCCCACAAATTTAAGTTGATGCATACTAGATCATTAGATAAAGATTTTTTTGAAAAACATTCTCAACATGTTATACAAATGATCAACTACTATGGGCTCAATAAACTAGTCTATTGTGATCATGACATCAATATAGACTTAGTTAGTGAATTCTACAACAATCTACAGCCTACAAGTGATAGGCTCATCTTTAAGAGTAGGGTAGCCAGAAAGGACATATCTTTCACTCCTGATATCCTCAGAGCATTTCTAGAGTGTCGAGAGTCAAACTCAACCCTTGAATGCTATCCAAGCATTCAAGAACCTGTTGAGGGATACTCCATAAATGTAATTCATGAGTACTTCTTTAAAAAACCCAGACAACCTGGTCTTACTCTATTTCCGGCCATGGCATTAGCTGCCCCCGATAATGTCCTATATAAGGTCATTGTAGGTTGCATCCTTCCAATTGTTACTAGGGGGCAAGCTAAGATAAGACCACATCATTTACTAGCTCTACATCTCTTAAAGCAACGTTTAAACTTTAATGTTGCTTTAAACATCTTTCTCTGCATAGTCCACTTCTCAACTCCTGTCCAAAAGAAAATTTACATGCCTTTTGGTCATATCATCACATTTTGGCTAGAATCCATAGGCATCAACACAAGCAGGGGGAAAATTAGGCAGATGACAGACTTTGATTTCATAAAGTGGAGAAACTTTTCTTTGGCCGGCATGTCAAAAGTTGGTAGCACCGTTGAGTGGGCGGATGGACATCAAGCGGGTGAAAGGTGGGATATGGAGGAAGAAGGTGAACAAGAACGCCCAATCTGAACCATCTTCCACCATGTCAACAAATTGGAGAATCATGAAAGATCATGCTGAGTTCACAAACTCAGTTGATACTAAATTCATGGACCTTAGTACGTCAATCGACACTAAATTCGAAGAGCTTCACTCCAAGCTAGATGCTCGGTTTTCCGAAGTCTCTGCCCAGCAGGAGGAAATTCTAAGTCTCCTTCATGCCATGATGTCGGATTCATCAGGACCATCATCTTCAGCAGTTTAGTTTTTGTTTTTCTTTTTATCTGTATGAACAGTTTGAATTCAAGAAAATATATATATCAGGATGTTTTGGGTGACTTTTTGGGTGTATGCTTGTATATTTGTTTCTAATATCTCTGTGTATGTAGGTTTGTTTTTTTTATTTGAGCTGTCATGAACAGGGATATTACAACAAATATTAAGGAAAATTATGTCAAATATTTTTTCCGGTGGTTTATATCTTTCTTTAGAAATGCACGACTGACATTTATCTTGCTAAAATATATTGTTAGTGCATTTGATAACCTAAGGGTAATGAATTCAGGGGGAGTGCTTCTATAAGCAACTCTTCTTTTTGGCTGTTTGCCAAAGGGGGAGAAGATGGGCTTTAAGTTTAATTTAACCTAAAATTAAAACTTTTTAAACTACTCATCTGTATCTCTTCTTTGTGCATATTCAATTTATATTGTGCTATAATTTCATCACCTAAACTTAAACCGTATTGTCAAATATCAAAAAAGGGGGAGATTGTTGGTGCAATCAGACCCAAATGATGTTTTTGGTGATTGACAAGGGTTTAAGTCAAGGTGATAATTATGTGTTATCTCATACGATTGGTTGAGATGTATTTTCAGGAAATCTCTTATAGGTCGAGGACTAGATGCAAGACGTGGAGTCCTGGCAAGTGAAGACCCGGACGTGGAGTCCTGGCAAGTGAAGACCCGGACGTGGAGTCCTGGCATGTGAAGACCCGGACGAGGAGTCTTGGCAGTGAAGTCCCGGAGGCGTGGCCTCTTGGCAGTGAAGACCCAGACAGGGAGTCTTGGCACGAAGTCCCAAAGATGATTCATGGCATGGAAGACCTATGAACAGTAATTCATAGGCATCAGGTAAAGGTGGTAGTCGAGGTGACGCCTCGACTGGAACCTACTGCTCTTGATGAGCAGCAGGTGGACTCATACCAGTCGAGGCAACGCCTTAACTGATGCTTGGTTCAACTAAGCAGACGTAAGGAGGTGTCAACTGAGAGCTCGACTGCTCTAGAAAAACAGCAGGTTCTGACTGTATCAGTCGAGGCAGTGCCTCAACTGAGTTTATTTCTTACGAGCAGAGGCAAGCCACAGTCGGTTGATGTCTCGACTGTGGCATGTATGTTCGTAGGAAAACCGACAGCAGTCGAGGCGGTGACTCGACTAGAGCTTTGATCCAACAGAACAGACGCAAGGGACTATCGACTGGGAGCTCAACTGTTGCTCTGTTCAGTTGGAACCAAAGCCTGCCAGTCGAAGCGGTGACTCGACTAGAGCTTTAATCCAATGGAACAGAAGCAAGGGACTACCGACTGGGAGCTCGACTGTTGCTCTGTTCAGTTGGAACCAAAGCCTGCCAGTCAAGGCGTCGGATCATCGCCTCGACTGGACCTATGTTTTCAACAGAAATAAAACTAATTATGGTCCAAATCTTACCGTTGAAGCCATTAATAAATGCCAATTAATGCTCCAATCGAGGCACCAGCCGAGGCGACTCGATTGGGCGGGCAGAAAATGTCACGCCCGCCCCTATACGGACCCAAAATCCGGAGGAGCAGCGCGTGACACGACCGTACATACATGCATTACATACAACGGAAGACTTTACGCATACTTCTTAATTCTTACAGCGGAAGACTTTAGACATATTTTCTTTTCTTTTAAACCATAAACATGCATTGACATATACATATATATATATATATGTACATACATCTTCTTTTTAACATAGAGTATGCTTCATAACATGTATAAATACTTCTTCTTACTTATTCTTTACTTCTTCTTATCAACATAGAGCATGCATCATATATATATAGATACTTAGTGTTTGGTAGGTTCATAACATCATCATCATAAGGAGACATAGGTAAGGACCTCCATAGACATCGTCATCATAGGTAAACATGTATATGTATATAGACCTAACGGATCTTTTCCACCATGCTACTACCACACACATTGGCCCCTCCTGCTGCTCCCTTTAGTTTATCCATCCCTTACCCTTATCTGCAGTACGAGGGAAAGACAAATATAAGCACATAGGCTTAGTAAGATCCTGTCCTACTCACAAAAACCATACATCATCATTAATCATAGCATGTAGCATTCATAACATATAAGCAATATAATAGGCAACATACATGGCATCATCAACTTAACATGTAGCATAAGTAACATAAGTAAATATAACATGTATCATTCATAATTTAGTAGCATAACATGAACATATGCTTAATCAACATAACATGCATCATATGTAACTTAGTAACATAACATCATAGCATATCATCAAACCTAACATGTAACGTATATAACCTAAGCATGTAAACCTTCATACATATCAACAAACATAACATGTAAACATAAACATCATATCATATCATCAAACATAACATGTGACGTATATAAACTAAGCATGTAAACTTTCCTAACGTATCATCAGACATAACAGGTAACGTATATAACTTAAGCATGTAAACATTCATACATATCATCAAACATAACATGTAAACATAAACATCATATCATATCATCAAACATAACATGTGACGTATATAAACTAAGGATGTAAACTTTCCTAACGTATCATCAGACATAACAGGTAACGTATATAACTTAAGCATGTAAACATTCATACATATCATCAAACATAACATGTAAACATAAACATCATATCATATCATCAAACATAACATGTGACGTATATAAACTAAGCATGTAAACTTTCCTAACGTATCATCAGACATAACAGGTAACGTATATAACTTAAGCATGTAAACATTCATACATATCATCAAACATAACATGTAAACATAAACATCATATCATATCATCAAACATAACATGTGACGTATATAAACTCAGCATGTAAACTTTCCTAACGTATCATCAGACATAACAGGTAACGTATATAACATAAGCATGTAAACATTCATACGTATCATCAAACATAACATGTAAACATAAACATCATATCATATCATCAAACATAACATGTGACATAAACATCATATCATATCATCAGGTAAACATATGCAGGATGCTTTGAAAACATATATTTTAGGTACGTAAACATAAATCTCAACATATTTGGGCCCGGCATTGTACCACTTCTTCATTATCATAGTGCGCATCCCTAAATAGGCCCGAGGTAGCAAGTCTCGAACCTAATAGGTTTCTAGGCCCGAGTCTTATTCCATCGACCTAGGGGCAATCGTTATAGCGTAGAAGCCCATCCTAGGCCCGAGTCTTACTCCATCGACCTAAGGCATCTTGGAGCCCATCCCGTACTAGGCCCGAGTCTTATTCCATCGACCTAGGGGCAATCATACATAGAAGCCCATCGTAGGCCCGAGTCTTATTCCATCGACCTAGGGCATCTTAGGAGCCCATCCCTTCTTGGACCTTGTTAAGGTCTCGGTACAAGCCATGCAGAAAGTAAAATACTTATATGCTTATTTTATAACATAGCTTATTTCATCTTGCGACATAGCATACTTCATTTCATAACATTTCATGCTTCACTTCATGAGCATATCATCTTTCATTTCATAACCATACCATTCTTCATTTCATAACATATCATTCTTCATTTCATCATCATGTCATATTTATGTCGTGAACATATTGTATTGTTTTCATTTCATAATCCTATCTTTTTCCATTACATAACATATTTCAAATATCGCATACTCATAGTCATGGCATAAGGCATGGCATCAAAAGTAAGTAAACACCTATGCATTTAACTTAACGACTTCATATCGACATAAAACTTAAATTAAAACTTCATCTAGTCACCCAAAAACCTAGGTTGGCCGAATGGTCCAAGTAGGGTTTTAGGGTTAACCTTTAACCTAATTCATTAAACATTACAACAACTTCATTTACATATAGAACATGGATTAAAACTTCACTTAGTCACCCAAAACCTAGGTTGGCCGAATGGTCCAAGTAGGGTTTTAGGGTTAACCTTTAACCTAATTCATTAAACATAACAACAACTTCATTGCATATAAAACATGGATTAAAACTTCACTTAGTCACCCAAAACCTAGGTTGGCCGAATGGTCCAAGTAGGGTTTTAGGGTTAACCTTTAACCTAATTCATTAAACATAACAATAACTTCATTTGCATATAAAACATGGATTAAAACTTCACTTAGTCACCCAAAACCTAGGTTGGCCGAATGGTCCAAGTAGGGTTTTAGGGTTAACCTTTAACCTAATTCATTAAACATAACATAACTTCATTTGCATATAAAACATGGATTCAAACTTCACTTAGTCACCCAAAACCTAGGTTGGCCGAATGGTCCAAGTAGGGTTTTAGGGTTAACCTTTAACCTAATTCATTAAACATAACAACAACTTCATTTACATATAGAACATGGATTAAAACTTCACTTAGTCACCCAAAACCTAGGTTGGCCGAATGGTCCAAGTAGGGTTTTAGGGTTAACCTTTAACCTAATTCATTAAACATAACAACAACTTCATTTACATATAGAACATGGATTAAAACTTCACTTAGTCACCCAAAACCTAGGTTGGCCGAATGGTCCAAGTAGGGTTTTAGGGTTAACCTTTAACCTAATTCATTAAACATAACAACAACTTCATTTACATATAGAACATGGATTAAAACTTCACTTAGTCACCCAAAACCTAGGTTGGCCGAATGGTCCAAGTAGGGTTTTAGGGTTAACCTTTAACCTAATTCATTAAACATAACATAACTTCATTTGCATATAAAACATGGATTAAAACTTCACTTAGTCACCCAAAACCTAGGTTGGCCGAATGGTCCAAGTAGGGTTTTAGCGTTAACCTTTAACCTAATTCATTAAACATAACAACAACTTCATTTACATATAGAACATGGATTAAAACTTCACTTAGTCACCCAAAACCTAGGTTGGCCGAATGGTCCAAGTAGGGTTTTAGGGTTAACCTTTAACCTAATTCATTAAACATAACAACAACTTCATTTACATATAGAACATGGATTAAAACTTCACTTAGTCACCCAAAACCTAGGTTGGCCGAATGGTCCAAGTAGGGTTTTAGGGTTAACCTTTAACCTAATTCATTAAACATAACATAACTTCATTTGCATATAAAACATGGATTAAAACTTCACTTAGTCACCCAAAACCTAGGTTGGCCGAATGGTCCAAGTAGGGTTTAGGGTTAACCTTTAACCTAATCCTTTTTACATCCTAACATCATCTTATTCATACAAGTAGGGTATAGAACTTCATGGAGAACTCAATTAAAAGGGCTTGGCCGAATGGATCATGGAAAATTGACACAAAACATCAATCGAAAAGTTACTCGTATGCAGGTGAGGGGATACTTACTTCCTTCGCTTTGCTTTGGGTGGGGATGATAACCTAAAGAACCAACCTAGCCTTTGCTTTCTTGCTTGGAGGAGTTTCGGCCAAGGGGTGGAAAGGGAGCTAGAATTCGGTGAGGAGAAGAAGAAGAAGAGAGGAAGTGGCAAATTAGAACCTTCCCTCTTCTTTATAAAGGGAGGAAGAGAAGTTTCTCTTCTCTTCTTCCATGCCTCTTCATTTACCTTTATCACACTTATCTATAATCCCCCCCCCTTCCTCTAATGATGTAATCCTATTGGGCTTCTGGTTAGTGGGTGCATCTATAGGGTTTGGCTATCTCTAGAGGTTTGGGGTTCAATTCCTAGGTCTTGCATCCCTTTTTTTTTTGGCTTATTTTCTTTTATTTTGAAAAAGGCCCACATAAAGCCTATGATCATCAAGCAAAAAATTCTTGTAAAATTGCTAGGAATTTTATGGGCGTTACAATCCTTCATACCTTTTTAAAGTTTCGTCCTCGAAACTTAGAACAATTCTGGGTACTTCTGCTTCATGTCCTCCTCGCGTTCCCAGGTAGCTTCCTCGTCTACTGATTACGGACCTTTACTAAGGGCACCTCTTTGTTCCTTAGCCTCTTGACTTCTCGGTCTAGTATTTGGATAGGCCGACTTTCAATACTCAGGTCCTCTTGAACTTGTACTGTTTGTGGCTCGATCACTTGGTCATACGAAATGCATTTCTTGAGTACAGAGACATGGAACACGTTGTGAATAGCCGACATCTCTTGAGGCAGCTCTAGCTTGTAAGCTACCTTGCCAATCCTCTGCAATATCGGATACGGTCCCACGTAGCGTGGACTCAGTTTACCCTTCCTTCCGAATCTCATCACTCCTTTCATAGGAGCCACTTTGAGGAATACTAGGTCCCCAACTTCGAATTCTAACGGTCTACGCCGCATATCCGCATAGCTCTTTTGTCGGCTCTGAGCAGTTTCAATTCTATGATGGATGTTACGTATAGCTCGGGTGGTGTTGTCGATGAAATCCGTCTGGAGTCCCATCCTCTTCTTTTCACCACCCTCGTACCAGCATATGGGAGATCTACATTTCCTCCCGTATAGAGCCTCGTAGGGTGCCATTCCAATAGTAGCTTGGTAGCTATTATTGTAGGCGAATTCTGCCAAACATAAGTATCGGCACCAGCTACCTTTGAAATCCAGGGCGCAGGCTCGTAACATATCCTCCAGTACTTGATTTACTCTTTCGGTCTGTCCGTCCGTCTGGGGATGGAAGGCAGTACTGAACAATAGCTTCGTGCCTAGGGCCTTCTGAACACATTCCCAGAAATGGGAAATAAAGCGACCATCTCTGTCAGAAATGATGGTCTTAGGAATTCCATGTAGTCTGATAATTTCCCTAGCATATAACTGAGCCAGTTGCTCCGTCGAATAGGTCATCTTGATTGCTAAGAAATGGGCGGACTTCGTCAATCTGTCCACAATTACCCATATAGCATCATAACCGTTTGTCGTCTTGGGCAATCCTGAGATGAAATCCATAGAAATGTCCTCCCATTTCCATTCTGGAATCTGGATCGGCTGCAGTGTTCCTCCAGGTCTCTGGTGTTCTGCCTTAACCCTCTGGCAGGTCAGGCAGGTACTGACATACTGAGCCACATCTCTTTTCATTCCGAACCACCAGAACTTTCGTTTCAGGTCTTGGTACATCTTGGTGGTTCCAGGATGCATCGCATAAGGAGTTCTGTGAGCTTCCTCAAATATCTCCTTCCGTAATTCTGGATCGTCGGGAATACATAAGCGATCCCTGAGGTAGAGTACTCCACTATCAGAGATCCGAAACCCGTCGTCCTTTCCTTCTAAGACCTCTTGCTTGATCCTCTGAAGGCTTGGGTCACGGGCTTGCTTTTCCAGAATATCATCAACAGCGTCGGTGCTATCGTCATGGTCGAGAGCTGCCCAGATATGATTTCAACCCTGTAACGCATAATCTCTCTTTCTAAGGGCCGAGATAACACTGATAGAGACATCAAGGTGGCGCAGGACTTCCTGCTGAGTGCATCAGCCACCTTGTTAGCTTTCCCCGGATGGTAGAGAATCTCACAGTCATAATCCTTGATGAGCTCGAGCCATCTGCTACCGCCTCACGCCTGTAATGCTCTAATCGTGGCACTACCACCCTTCCGCGGCCTCGCGGTCTATGAGCTCCGTCGGCCATATTCCGAGTTATTTCTGGTCAGAGCATCTTCAGCATGAGTCTGCCCCTTTCTCTTTCCATGCTGACCAACTCTGGGTATAGGCATGCGAGTCGGCTGAATCTCTTCACGGCTTCGCTGACCGATAGGTCACATGCAGTCTCTGATTGACTCAATGTCAATTTGAATTGGTTTACAACATCAAGCGGCAACTTCGTTTCCACTCATCATTCGTATGTCCCCAATCTAATCAACTATACCACATACATCCCATGCAATGAACTAATCACTAATTTCAAAGGAAACGAGCTCATCATTTCTTATTCATATGTTCAGAAAAGAAAAATGTTAATATATAACATTCCTTATTTCTAACCGAAACAAAACTACTTGAGAAGATAGTTTATTACGACTCCCACTAGGACAAACCCTAGTGCAGTTGTAATTATTTTTAGTCCTATCTTCCTTGGCCTCATTAAGGTAGTCTCAGTCCAATAATTGGATCGCTTGTAGAACCTTCTTTCATTCTTTTCGAGGCCAGCTACTACAGGATTCTCTTGAACCTTGTGCTCCAAGAGTTCCCAAAGACAACTCAAAGATATGTTATCCGCCTTCATAGCGCCCCATACGTGATGCAAACTACCATGAAATCATTTGGAAGAGAGCGTACCAAGGCCCATATTCGATAATTGTCTAGTAATCAAGCTCCTCACCGAGTCTCCTAAAAAGACCATCGATCCTTTTTATGTGTCCGATGACCCCACCATTAGGTTTATAAACTATCTCTTCAATAGCTTCCCTTAATTTGTTTCGTAACACATCACGACGAGTCATTGTAGTCATCGTCTGTGCCATCTGAAATTGAAATAAATGAAGTCAGTACGAAACCGACTAACCAGTGCGAAACCGGCTTAATTCAATTTCTATGAGCATAGACCTTACACAATTAATTACGAAAATCAACTCTTCGTAATTTTAGGGTTTTTTTTTTTGCTGATCAATTTTGATTTACCTAACTCGTCTACCTTTGACCAATCACAAGTATTTCTTGTGAGGCTAGTATAAGTTTTTCGTTCGTTTACCTACGCATACTTAGACTAAAGCTAGCATAAAGTCATTTTAAGCTTAAGGCATCATTCATGTTCTCATGCATAATTTAAGCTTAAGGTATTTTATATCATACATGAACAAGCATAAGGGTATCATATATATTTTCATGCATATTTAAGCTAGAAGCATTTCCTATCATACATGGGAAAAAAATTAATAAAATTAGAGCAGACATAGAATTCTTACTTGGAGCGGCAGGATGGAGGCTTGATGTGTGTGTAGTGGAAAGGCAGATCCGCTCAGATACCACCTGTCACGCCCGCCCCTTTTCGGACCCAAAATCCAGAGGAGCGGCGCGTGACGCGACCGTACATACATGCATTACATACAGCGGAAGACTTTACGCATACTTCTTAATTCTTACAGCGGAAGACTTTAGACATATTTCTTTTCTTTTAAACCATAAACATGCATTGACATATACATATATATATATATATATGTACATACTTCTTCTTTTTAACATAGAGTATGCTTCATAACATGTATAGATACTTCTTCTTACTTCTTCTTTACTTCTTCTTATCAACATAGAGCATGCATCATATATATATAGATACTTAGTGTTTGGTAGGTTCATAACATCATCATCATAAGGAGACATAGGTAAGGACCTCCATAGACATCGTCATCATAGGTAAACATGTATATGTATATAGACCTAACGGATCTTTTCCACCATGCCACTACCACACACATTGGCCCCTCCTGCTGCTCCCTTTAGTTTATCCATCCCTTACCCTTATCTGCAGTACGAGGGAAAGACAACTATAAGCACATAGGCTTAGTAAGATCCTGTCCTACTCACAAAAACCATACATCATCATTAATCATAGCATGTAGCATTCATAACATATAAGCAATATAATAGGCAACATACATGGCATCATCAACTTAACATGTAGCATAAGTAACATAAGTAAATATAACATGTATCATTCATAACTTAGTAGCATAACATGAACATATGCTTAATCAACATAACATGCATCATATGTAACTTAGTAACATAACATCATAGCATATCATCAAACCTAACATGTAACGTATATAACCTAAGCATGTAAACCTTCATACATATCAACAAACATAACATGTAAACATAAACATCATATCATATCATCAAACATAACATGTGACGTATATAAACTAAGCATGTAAACTTTCCTAACGTATCATCGTATATAATGTAACGATATAACTTAAGCATGTAAACATTCATACATATCATCAAACATAACATGTAAACATAAACATCATATCATATCATCAAACATAACATGTGACGTATATAAACTAAGGATGTAAACTTTCCTAACGTATCATCAGACATAACAGGTAACGTATATAACTTAAGCATGTAAACATTCATACATATCATCAAACATAACATGTAAACATAAACATCATATCATATCATCAAACAAAATATGTGACGTATATAAACTAAGCATGTAAACTTTCCTAACGTATCATCAGACATAACAGGTAATGTATATAACTTAAGCATGTAAACATTCATACATATCATCAAACATAACATGTAAACATAAACATCATATCATATCATCAAACATAACATGTGACATATATAAACTCAGCATGTAAACTTTCCTAACGTATCATCAGACATAACAGGTAACATATATAACATAAGCATGTAAACATTCATACGTATCATCAAACATAACATGTAAACATAAACATCATATCATATCATCAAACATAACATGTGACATAAACATCATATCATATCATCAGGTAAACATATGCAGGATGCTTTGAAAACATATATTTTAGGTACGTAAACATAAATCTCAACATATTTGGGCCCGGCATTGTACCACTTCTTCATTATCATAGCGCGCATCCCTAAATAGGCTCGAGGTAGCAAGTCTCGAACCTAATAGGTTTCTAGGCCCGAGTCTTATTCCATCGACCTAGGGGCAATCGTTATAGCGTAGAAGCCCATCCTAGGCCCGAGTCTTACTCCATCGACCTAAGGCATCTTGGAGTCCATCCCGTACTAGGCCCGAGTCTTATTCCATCGACCTAGGGCCAATCATACATAGAAGCCCATCGTAGGCCCGAGTCTTATTCCATCGACCTAGGGCATCTTAGGAGCCCATCCCTTCTTGGACCTTGTTAAGGTCTCGGTACAAGCCATGCAGAAAGTAAAATACTTATATGCTTATTTTATAACATAGCTTATTTCATCTTGCGACATAGCATACTTCATTTCATAACATTTCATGCTTCACTTCATGAGCATATCATCTTTCATTTCATAACCATACCATTCTTCATTTCATAACATATCATTCTTCATTTCATCATCATGTCATATTTATGTCGTGAACATATCGTATTGTTTTCATTTCATAATCCTATCTTTTTCCATTACATAACATATTTCAAATATCGCATACTCATAGTCATGGCATAAGGCATGGCATCAAAAGTAAGTAAACACCTATGCATTTAACTTAACAACGACTTCATATGCACATAAAACTTAAATTAAAACTTCATCTAGTCACCCAAAAACCTAGGTTGGCCAAATGGTCCAAGTAGGGTTTTAGGGTTAACCTTTAACCTAATTCATTAAACATAACAACAACTTCATTTACATATAGAACATGGATTAAAACTTCACTTAGTCACCCAAAACCTAGGTTGGCCGAATGGTCCAAGTAGGGTTTTAGGGTTAACCTTTAACCTAATTCATTAAACATAACAACAACTTCATTGCATATAAAACATGGATTAAAACTTCACTTAGTCACCCAAAACCTAGGTTGGCCGAATGGTCCAAGTAGGGATTTAGGGTTAACCTTTAACCTAATTCATTAAACATAACAATAACTTCATTTGCATATAAAACATGGATTAAAACGTCACTTAGTCACCCAAAACCTAGG
The DNA here is from genome assembly GCA_025175895.1 of Wurfbainia villosa. Lineage (NCBI taxonomy): Eukaryota > Viridiplantae > Streptophyta > Magnoliopsida > Zingiberales > Zingiberaceae > Wurfbainia > Wurfbainia villosa. Next base: position 5,045,478 of record CM045994.1, on the reverse strand, counting down.
TTGGCCGAATGGTCCAAGTAGGGTTTTAGGGTTAACCTTTAACCTAATTCATTAAACATAACATAACTTCATTTGCATATAAAACATGGATTAAAACTTCACTTAGTCACCCAAAACCTAGGTTGGTCGAATGGTCCAAGTAGGGTTTTAGGGTTAACCTTTAACCTAATTCATTAAACATAACAACAACTTCATTTACATATAGAACATGGATTAAAACTTCACTTAGTCACCCAAAACCTAGGTTGGCCGAATGGTCCAAGTAGGGTTTTAGGGTTAACCTTTAACCTAATTCATTAAACATAACAACAACTTCATTTACATATAGAACATGGATTAAAACTTCACTTAGTCACCCAAAACCTAGGTTGGCCGAATGGTCCAAGTAGGGTTTTAGGGTTAACCTTTAACATAATTCATTAAACATAACATAACTTCATTTGCATATAAAATATGGATTAAAACTTCACTTAGTCACCCAAAACCTAGGTTGGCCGAATGGTCCAAGTAGGGTTTTAGGGTTAACCTTTAACCTAATTCATTAAACATAACAACAACTTCATTTACATATAGAACATGGATTAAAACTTCACTTAGTCACCCAAAACCTAGGTTGGCCGAATGGTCCAAGTAGGGTTTTAGGGTTAACCTTTAACCTAATTCATTAAACATAACAACAACTTCATTTACATATAGAACATGGATTAAAACTTCACTTAGTCACCCAAAACCTAGGTTGGCCGAATGGTCCAAGTAGGGTTTTAGGGTTAACCTTTAACCTAATTCATTAAACATAACATAACTTCATTTGCATATAAAACATGGATTAAAACTTCACATAGTCACCCAAAACCTAGGTTGGCCGAATGGTCCAAGTAGGGTTTAGGGTTAACCTTTAACCTAATCCTTTTTACATCCTAACATCATCTTATTCATACAAGTAGGGTATAGAACTTCATGGAGAACTCAATTAAAAGGGCTTGGCCGAATGGATCATGGAAAATTGACACAAAACATCAATCGAAAAGCTACTCGTATGCAGGTGAGGGGATACATACTTCCTTCGCTTTGCTTTGGGTGGGGAAGATAACCTAAAGAACCAACCCAGCCTTTGCTTTCTTGCTTGGAGGAGTTTCGGCCAAGGGGTGGAAAGGGAGCTAGAATTCGGTGAGGAGAAGAAGAAGAAGAGAGGAAGTGGCAAATTAGAACCTTCCCTCTTCTTTATAAAGGGAGGAAGAGAAGTTTCTCTTCTCTTCTTCCATGCCTCTTCATTTACCTTTATCACACTTATCTATAATCCCCCCCCCCCTTCCTCTAATGATGTAATCCTATTGGGCTTCTGGTTAGTGGGTGCATCTATAGGGTTTGGCTATCTCTAGAGGTTTGGGGTTCAATTCCTAGGTCTTGCATCCCTTTTTTTTGGCTTATTTTCTTTTATTTTGAAAAAGGCCCACATAAAGCCCATGATCATCAAGCCAAAAATTCTTGTAAAATTGCTAGAAATTTTACGGGCGTTATAGAAAAGCCCTAATCAGGCTCGAGCTATCAAGTATTCTGAGCTTATATATTTCAAAGTTAAAAAAGAGAACTTATGACATTTTCTGAAAAAAAAGACACGAGGGAAAAAGCTTCTTCATTCTTAAAAGCCTTGATCATCCAACAGGAGTGTCAACGATTCAGCAAGCAAGAAGCATTTTCATTCACTCTGAAATCTGTACTCGTTTACTGCTTCTTCATTGTCTACTGTAAGCTTTCTTGTAACGTTTCTGATAAACTGTACAAAAGGGTTTCTCCACCTTCGGTGTATCACTGAGAAGGAGAAGTTTTTAGTGGTGGTGTGCATCACTAGAGCCGACGAGGGCTCAACCGTGGAGTAGGGACTTGTGTTCCAAACCACGTAAAATTGGTGTGTTTGCATTTGTCATTCTTTCTGTATTCATTTTCTTATTTCCGCTGCGTACTAATCATTGTAGAAGGGTACAACAAATCGAAAAGACGAGCGTAGCTATTCATTCCCCCCCCCCCTTTCTAGCGACGCCAACGATCCTACAATTCTAAAGCTCATTTTAAATCCTTCGGATTACGCTCATTGTGCATGTGACCAAATAGGTTCTCGGTTTATGTTGGCCATCTATAATTAACCATTAATTATAGAATGATCATGAGTGGCACCTAGTAGTACATCATGATCCCCAATTAATCGAAAAGATCAACGGTTGATCCAGAACTATTTCTGAAATCCTTCAATAGCTATAATGAATCGTGCCCTGTTCCCTTCACTCATCTTATACTCACATGGTTAAGGACATGGTCTATAGTGTCAGTCCCCACTAGGTCAACTACGTCATACCTAGCCCAAGTATCATTTCCTCGTCCTACGGATTCTAGTTACTGCACATGTATCCAAGAGTACCATACTCTAAACATGTAATGCTTTGGCCAAAGACTTTAGTAATAATCCGATGAGAAACCATGGGTATACATCTCCTCGCAAGGAGTGGTGAATCCTTTATAGGCTATTCAAACACCTTCGGCCACTTCGACTTATACCCAATCATCCCGAGTCTACATCTCCTCAGAGATGCTTGCTTAAGATGTCAAAGAATAAGTCTTCATGACCAAGATGACTTGAATACCGCAAGTTAAAGGAACATCACACTTAAGCTGCAGTAAGAACTTCATTGACTTATCCATATATGCAGAGAACCATATGGAGTCTTATAGTTGGTCACTCCAATGAACTAATTACCATAACTAGCATCCACGATTAACTCTGGACATCACAATGTCTCTAGCCAGTGAGAATCAGCTGCTTGGATACACCAAGGAGTATACCTCGTGCTAGTCTCGACAGAATTGATGGTGTCAAAATCCATCAATTCATCGACTAGGAATAATTCCAATACATCACAATTACACATGTAGAGATACTCACTAGTTGTGATCCAATCATAAATTCTCTCATGCTGTGAATCGTATTGCGGACATTCAGTAAATGAGTTTAAGATCTAATCAAATACATGCAAACATATATACTGAAATAGTGAATCTTCATTTATCATATAAATGGTTAAAACATAAGGCGATTGCCTTAGGACACCTCTCATATAGTACTAACATCTGTCATCTTCCTCGCTCCTAGATCTTATAATTGAACCTTCAATTATGTGTAATGGATCATCAAGAACATCTTTGACTCCATGATAAGGTTTTGATGTTTGACAATATACCTTTGTTGGGTTAAAGTATTGACCAAGGGTCGATCCAAATAGGATCAAAATGTTTGGATAAGAGTTAAAGTGGAAGTCCTAGTAGGTTTGTAGAATCACACTAGACAAAGGAAGTCTTAGCAAGATCAAAGATACCAAGTGAAGGATTCTTAGTGGGTTAGTAGGATCTGGACATTAGAAAGAAGCTGTGGTGGTCAAAGATGCTAGATGAAAGATTCTTGGTGGGTTAGCAAGGTCGGGACATTATAAAGAAGCCATGGTGGTTAAAGACACCAAGTCAGGGATTCGTGATAGGTCAGTATGGTCTAGACATTAGAAAGAAATCATGGTGATCAAAGAATCAGATGTTAAGCAATAAAGTCCAAATAGAGTTTGATAAAGGTAAGCAAGGTATGAACCTTTTTGTCGAGTAGTAAGGTCATGTCCTTGGTATGGGGACAATCTTAGCCATCGATCTAACTAAGGGTTCCAGGGCAATGCCAAAGTTAAGATTGGACAATCAGCAAGATTGTTGTTGCTGCTCTATGTACTCTATTGTATTGCTGTGCAAATGATGTGTGCAAATTGTATAGGATTTTAGGGGTAATTTTGCCACACATTTTATTGCATTTTGTAGTCATTTCATGCATATTTATCTTATTTTGTATTTATTTGTTACTTTCTAGTTTAGAGCTATGCTTGTAACACTCGTAAAATTCTAAAGTCGTTCAAAGTAATTATATGGATTTCAACACCCATAAAAGGTTTAAAACAAAATAAATAAAATAAAAAGTATGGTTCTCTATAGCTAGGGTTTGAACCATGAACCTTCTAATTATGAGATAACCTTAATACCACTAGGCAATAGGGTTCTTCTTGGCTAGAATATATAAAGAATATATAAAGAAGATAAATGAGAAGATGAGAGGATGAAGGGTTGTTTCATCTCCCCATGAGAAGATGGAGAGTTTTTTTTCTTTCTTTTCATCTTCCAAGCCATTAACGTGGAGTTTAAAGGGAGAAGGAAAGCAAAAACCACTTCACATTACTTCTTCTCCCTTCTTCCTCATCCTTGGCCGAAATTCCTCATTCTTCTTCCCCCCTCTTCCATCCCAAGATATAGGGCTCCTTGTGTGGGGATTCTCAAGAGGGGTTTTCAAGGAGAGTTTCTCAAAAGGCTTGGTGTTTGCTAGAGGATCAAACTCCACCTCCTTCCTCCCTCCCCATCCGAAACCCTAAGGTCCTTGTTTTGGTGTTCTTGAGAGGGATTCAAGGGGATCTTCTCACAAGCTTAGTATATGCTAGAGGATCACTTCTAAGGCTAAGGAACAAGGGAAGGTCTTCATCTCACAAAAACCCAAGCGGTATACTAGTACGATAGCGAGAGGATGTAAGTATCTCTCACTTGCAGTATAAGTAGTTCTTCGATTGTTTTATATAGCTTATTTTCCTATGTTTTGATAGATTATATGTTTGGATCAGATGATATATGTGTGTGTTCAGATTTATAGTTAAGGTATATGTGTTTTTAAGTAAGATCTAAGATCACAAAGATGCTATCTCTCACCTATAGCATAAGTAACTCTTTGATATGCCTATCTAGCTTCTATCACCATATTTTATTTGGATTTATATGTTCTGTCCAGATTATGGTTGTTTGGATTTTTAGGTATTTTAAGTATATTTCATTGGAAGCAAGAGGTAAAGATCGCAAAGATGCTTCCCCTATAAGTTTTGGGGACAAAGAGCATGATCGAATGTCTTGAAAGGCTTCCTATATGAGTTTTTAGGAGTATGATCATGTTAAATGTTTGATAAATGATAAAAATATTTTTTGAACAGTTTATATAGGTGTGTTTAGATTTATAGGTAAGGTATATGTTATTTTTAAGCAAGACATAAGATCACTAAGATGCTATCTCTCACCTATAGCATAAGTAACTCTTTGATTTGCACATCTAGCTTCTAGTATCATGTTTTTATTCGGATTTATAGATTCTGTCCAGATTATGGTTGTTTGTATTTTTAGGTATTTTAAGTATATTTTATTGGAAGCAAGATGTAAAGATCGCAAAGATGCTTCCCCTACGAGTTTTGAGGACAAAGAGCATGATTATATGTCTTGAAAGGCTTCCTATATGAGTTTTGGGAGTATGATCATGTTAAGTACTTGTTAAATGACAAAAATAAGTAAGTCATATATAAAGGAAGTATTTTACTTTGATGTGACATGTACCGGGCCCTAATAAATTCCGTGGCTAGCTACCCCGAGTTCTATTAGGGTTGCGCGCAAAGTTGGTATAATGTCGGGTTGCCCAAACAAGAATGATTAGTATTTTAAAGTATATATTTATATATGTTTTCGAAAGTTAACCAAAGCACAATGTTTACAAGTTTAAATATAGTATGTCTCATGTATATGTTTCTACAAGCGAAGCATATTTCAAGCATGTATTGCAAGTTGCGTATATTAAGTTCATGCATTTCAAGTTGAGCCATTGTGTTATGTACAAGTGTCTCTATATGTCTAATACAGAAAGTTCACGCATGTCAAGTGGAACCATTGTATTATGTGCAAGTATTTCCAAATGTTAAATGTAGAATTTTCCTAAATACAAGTATGAGCATGTGTTGCATGCAAGTATTCTAATAGCATGTTTTCCTAATGCAAAGTTTTGTGAGAATAGGAAGTACTTACTAAGCTCCATTGCTTATAGTTTGCATTCCTTATACTACAAAAAGGGTAAAGCAATATTGGAGTAAGAGGGGGCAGCGGATGAAGTGCTTGGTGTGTGTGGTAGCGGAACAGTGGATTATGATCCTGGACTTGCTAGTATTCTATTATGTTAAGATGTTCGAACTTGTTCGTGTGGTAGTGTTCATGTTATATGTTTGATCATATTGTGTCTAAGAATGTTGAACTTGCTAGTATTATGCTATGCTAAGAACTTTGAACTATGTTCTAGTCTTCATGTTAGGTGCTAGGGTGGATGTTATGTATTGTTGATTACGTTGATGTTCATGTCAAGGATGCATATATCACTATTACCATGCATGAGGCTGAGTTACTTAAGAATGCTTTATATTAGAAACCTAGTGAAGGTGCATGCTTAGATAGGTTAAGAACTTGTGTAATATCCTAGTGTTAACATGTCAATGTAGTTGGGTTCAGTATTTAGCTTCCGCTGTTAAAAGTTAAGAGTTTGAATTATGATACTCGTTTAGAAACCAAGTTTAGATCTTGGTACGAGTTGTTGATGCTCTTCGATTTAAATCAGGTATTAGTTAACTTACAAATAGTGTATGTGAGTTTATGGAATGATTGATTCATGATATACCTGATCAATACAAGAGTAAGATAAAGTATGGCAGTAACACCTCCTTTACTAGAGTAAGGATAGGGGGGTGTTACAATGCTTGTGTTATTTTTCATGTATAGGATGGAGTTTTGGAGCATAATAATGACCCGAATGAAGATTGAAGAAAGGGGAGCATGCTCTGGCCATGTTCCCATGACACAGGTAGGTTTCCAAATGAAAAGATGGTGTTCATACGTGTCACACCCTGAGAGTATGCTGAGCTCGAAAAATGAATAGCATCTCCATTGTATGACAAGCAATACCCTGTTGATACAGAGCCTTTCGGCCACAACCACACAACATATATATATATAGCAGAAACCATCACAATTAAGTAATAAACTCAACAACAATGCATGCCAGTATGACTGACCACAAAATAAGAAAGTACCGACATAAAATCCAAAACAACACATGTGTACACCAACAAAACAAGTCTAACAATACATAACACCACATAAACTCCAAGTACATAACTAAGGCATACAGAAAGCTAAAATAACCACAGGAGCCTCAGAAGTGAGATGAGATGGATTAGCTTCTATTTGTTACTTGGGTGACAAGAAAACCCAAGGTCTGTAGTGGTGAGTATAAAACTCAGTGCTAATATGAAAGATAAAGCATATATAGCATAAATCTCATGAGATTCAACAATATACCATCTAAAGATACAACAAGTATACACTAGTATAATATATATATACATGCATATACTAACTAAACAACTAAACAACGTAAGGCGCTAACATACCTAAAAGTCTGCTACACTGCACTCATACAACCTGAGCATATATCCACAATATACAATAGGAAGAGTAATACTGACTCTGTAATCAACAATTGCCTTACTAACATTCTATAACAAATACAAACCCAATAGTCCCACTAACTCATACATAATCGTATCCCACACACAACCATATAGAAAATACAAGTAGCATGTATGCTGATGTGCAAACAAATGCAGCAAACATATATATATATATATATATATATATATATATATATATATATATATATATATATATATATATATATATATATATATATATATATATATATATGGCATACGCCATAACAACACGGCAATGCTGGTCATGCCTACTCATCCCACTCGCTACTATGACCCCAGAGTGGCCTAGGTGGCACGACATGACAACTACCCCAAATCAACACCAACAACTACTCTCGAGTGGTCGAGTGGGCAGTATGAATAAGTAGCATATAAATATAAAAAGCTAGCTACACAATGGGGGTCCCTACTGTTGGCCACTCCAACAATCACTACCCATGAGTGGTCGAGTGACACACACACAGGACAACTACACGCAACTCCAACTACAATCGTCCATAGTGGTCAAGTGCGACACAACAAATGCTCTACCCTCACACCAACTACTACTACCATGAGTAACCGTGGAGGCAAGATGACTGACGACTCTCTCTCTCAACCACAAGGGAGACCAAGTCGCCAGCATGCATGTTAATGACATGAATGCATAGTCACACATGCATACATCCACCACATACTCTCTATCCTACATAGAGTCATACTCAACTGATCAACACACTCTCTATCCTACAGAGAGTCATACTCAATTGATCGCAACCAAGCTAGGACAATAAATTCGTAGTGACACACTATCCACAATCCACATGACCATACATAAACACATGATCCATAATAGATACGCAACATAAGGATATAACATAAGAATCAATTCTACGTTCAGCACATTACCCACCCCCGGATGACCTTTTATCCAATTTACAAATCAAGTTTTCATCTGTACTCCACTATGTACACATAACTGAACTACTATAGGCTTACATACATCACATCTGTAACTCATAATCATGATAAAGGAAAATGTGATAACAACAATAGAGTATTTAAAGGGAAAAGACTAAGTATCAAGCAATAGCATAACAGGAGTGGAGTCAAGGTAATATGATCATAAATTTAAATCCTCATGCATTAAGATTTACAACTACCTGACCAGGGTAGGAAATTACCCACATGATGTAAAGCTCATAGTAATAACACTCATGCATGTGGACCTGTTTCGTATCCACGTCCTACACATATCAAACATTATGGTAAAGTGAAAGCATACAACTAATATTCAACCAACTTTTATATCACTCCTGTAACTATATCTATTTACCAAATACGAATTAAAATCTCAATCACACACACTTCATTACCCCGGTTATTTCTCCGTGAGTACAACATGCAAAAACCCATTCGAGTCTTTATCCGTTACACACTCTAGATCTAGATTAATCACCCTAACCACATCCAATTCAAAGACCATACCATTCCAAATCAACTCCAGCTCCTACTAACCCATTCACAGACTTAAAACGGTGCATCACAATCAAAATCGAGTTGCTCCAGCCCGTTTCCAGCCCCCGTACAAAACACATACAACCCACATGACACAACCTCACCGAAAACGACCCTTCGTAGCCTTCTTTGTTCACCGGAACAACCCTTCATAGCCACAACCACCCTTATAGAACACCAATTTAGGGATCTAACCACCCTAATTGAAACACTTCGTTCCACCCACACCACAAATCAACACCCATCGACAAACACAAAGATTAAACCACAACAAATCCATAGAATCGTAATGGATAGAAAAGAAAGAGGGAAATCAAGACATATACTAGCAATTGAAGCTACACCGGGGGCTCTCCTCTCAATTTGTTGCGTTCATCGAAAACCTGATGTTTCCCTAGCACCACCAGTTTATGATCTGCAAGGGAGTAAGGATTTCAATCGGAGGTGGATCTCATCGGGGATCGGGGAAGAAGAAGCTCACTGATCAGAAGGGAGAGATCACCCGACCTTGCTCCGGCAGAGATTGTGAAGAGCAGCTCCCGATCGGAACACTGTCGAATCAAGCTCCCTTGCCCCTCGCCCACTCACTGCTCACGCTCAGCCGCAGAGGATGTCGAAGAAGAACTAAAGCCGCGGTGACTCGCAGCAAGAGAGAACGAAGACGGGAGAGGCTCGGATCGTCGCGGAGGAGAAGAGAAAAAAAAAGAAATCGCGGTAAAGAAAGAAAAAGGGAATTAAGTGGCTGGGCATTAAGGAAAGAGCGGGTCGAGTTTAAGACCCTATAAGTATTAAACTAGCTTTAATTAAACCCATGAACATTAAGACTAGGTTAGGTTTAATCAAATCCCTAACCATTCTTTATTTATTTAATTTTTTTTCATCGTATCTCACAATACGACTCTCCAAAGGGAAACATGGGTGACCATGTGAAATTCACATGGATGTGCCTTTTTTTCTAGAACGAAGCCCTAGCACTGATTTTCCAGTGTGACACATGGTTGTCCATGTGAAATTCACATGGTCGTGTCACATTGCCATAAAACATGGAAAATAGATTTTACATAGAAAGATAGGATCACTCCTATATATAGGAAGTCACTCCTAACCAAGATGAGAGAAAACAGTGACATGTGCCATAAACAAGCACCAAAAGCTCATAATCGAGGAGGAAGGAAAGCGACTCAAGGCCGACGACGAAGCTCCATCCACCAGAAGGCTACCAAGATGAATTCTCCAATCAATGTAGGACGTATTTCTTTTGTCTTAATCTTTCTTTGGTTGCAAACTCTTATTGAACAATGTCTTGTGTTTGCTCTTTGATTTCTATGGAGTAGAACCATTGATTATAGGACTAGAGAGTAGCTATGTGAATGTTGGACATGTTTATGCATTTATAATCTGATTTACTCTATTTATATTTGTGGTTTGTGTCTTTTAGTTCTGTGATAATTGTGGTTTGCTTCTATTTCTACTATGCTTAGTAGATATAGATGCTAAGAGCATCTATATCAAACCTAGGAGAATCAAGGAGGAACTGAATGGTCGTCCTCCCTTCCATAACCGTACATATTAGGACGTGAAAGAGTAGTGCATGAAACATAGTCCACCTATTCATGGGGATAACATAGGACATCTTAGAACTCCATGAACCTAGTCTATATAAAGGTCGCAAAGTAGGAGAAATCAATTCAGTGGTTGTGGGACCCGTGACAGGGGCATCCCAATGACAACAACCTCCTGAGCTCTATGGATCTAAAAGGGATGCTCTAGAAGTAATTCCTATGTAGAATCAAAAGTTCATCGGGATTAAACTTGATGATCCTCCTGCAAGATCAAAATTAGAGAATTTAGGAGCATAAATTTACAATATGTTTGACATCGCATTAGTGAAATCGAAATCCTAGAATCCCTTCCTTAGCCTTGAGCACACACCTTTTCCTTTCTCAGACGGACACTGATACTAGATTTTAGACCATGATCGACAACTTTCAACCACCAAGTTCCACTCCGAATGATCAAATTCACTAGATCAACCAATGCTCAAATATCACTCCCTATGGGATCGATAATTTTATTACTTGAAGAAAATCGTGCACTTGCAGGAATTGAGCGTGAACTGGTCTTTGACCCTGTAGTTGAGGTCTTCGATCAGCGTGCATCAAGTTTTAGGCATCATTGTCGGGGATTGAAGATTTAATATTGGTTCGAAAGTGAATAGATTGGATCAAACCTAGTTTTCTTTAGAGTTTTTCTTTAGTTCCTCCCAGTAAACTTTTTTTTTCAATTATTCCATTGGTAGTATCATATTTTTCTAGTCTATGCTTGTACGTTCTGCGAGAGATTTCTTCCCTCTCGAAAATTTCATTCAAGGATGCAGACGCTATGCACAAGACTGTTAAAAGACTATGCTGCACCTAGGCTAAAAGGAAGGAACTCTAGCATTATTATTCCTTCGATTAAGGCTAAGAGCTGGGAGATAAATCCAGTGTTAATTTCTCTCATTCAAAGAAATCAGTTTGGAGGAACACAAGCTGAGGAACCCTACTTACACCTTGAAAAATTTCTAGCATATTATGATACAATACAATATGAAGGGGTTCTAATAGACGCTATTAGGCTTTTTACACTACAAAAATATATGGATTTTGCCATAAATTTTGCAACAAAATTTGCAACGAAACTATGTTCATTGCAAATAAGTCACTGTAAAAATTTACAACGAAAATAAAAATTCGTCGCAAATATTTGCGACGAAAATCAAATTCGTCCCAAAAATTTGTGACGAAAATTAAAATTAATCATAAATATTTACGATGAAAATAAAAATTCATCATAAAATTTGGTAAATATTCACGCCATTAATAGCCACCAACATTGTTACAAGTCGATTGTTGTCATTCACCAGGCGACTGAAAATCCTAAAATTTGTGACGAAAAATTTTTTTGTCACAAATTTGGCGACAAAAATATATTTTCGTGGCAAAATTCTGGACCATCTATTGACTACCTCTAAACATCAATCGACTGACATTGGGCCAGTCGACTAAAAAATAATCTATGGCTTGCTAATGTAACACCAGTCGATTGGTCGACGATCCCAGTCAACTGGAGATACTGTAGAAGGTCACAAATTATTTTTTAGTCGACTGGCTAAATGTTAGTTGACTAATGGTCAGAAGTAGTCAATTTGTACTAAGTATGCTAAGAGTACGTGAGCCATTAGTCGATTGATGATCCTAGACAGTTGACTGATGGCCAGAATTTGACGATGAAAATATATTTTCATCACAGATTTGGCTACGAAAATAAATTTTCGGTGCATATCTAGAAAAAATAATAAAATACTATGATATAACCAATTATTTCTATCTGTTTTTACAAATTTTATAATCAAAACACATATAAAATGATTCAATAAAATTTAAACATCTTACAATATCAAATCACATATCAAACTCCATAAACATCTAATATACTAAATCAATAATATAAATAACAAATCATTCATCGTACAAATTAAACATATTCTTCCATATTGAATGCAATAATTCAAATAATATTTTGATATAACAATTCAGACATAACCACCATCATCAAAAAATTCATCTTCATCGTCGTTTGCATCAGTAGGAGGCGATTGAGGAGGAGGTAGTTGATTTGAAGAAGAGAGTAATTGAAGATGTTGCATAATTAGCATATGCTATCTATGAAATTCATTCATCTGTTCATTTACTTCATGATCCCTTTGTCTTTGTAAACTGCATACTGTTGGTGTGATGTCGCTTCGGAGGCACATTGGCTCCCATGTCCCCGGATTAAAATTTTCACTAATGAAAGGATTAATCCGAATGGGATGAGCTTCCTTAGCAACACCATTTCGTCGTCGTGCTAACAACTCGAGTGGTCGCTCGAACAAACTAGTTGTTCAAGCAACTCAACTCTTCTAGTTGATTAGCCGCGGAAGAGACGACGGATGGATCGCCGGTTTTTGTGTTTGTCTTCGGGGTCCATGATTATACAATATATATCCATTCATACACATGCATAATCAAAATATTTAAAGAACATATTCAGATCTGTACATAAAGTTAAAATAACTTTATACCTTACGATCTTCTATCGTATGTCCTTTCCTTCTCGTGGACGACGTGTGGACGAAGATCCTCCACGAGTAGAAGCCTTCTAGATCGAGTTCTCCTCTTCCTTGTCCGCTGCGAACAAAGAGAAAAACGAGCAAAAACTTCTCCTATCTAGAACCGACCACCAAATTGGGAATTTGGTGCAACCGCCGGTCAAGGAGCAACGGATAATGCGCCGGCCAACTTCAAGAAGAGTTGCCGCCGGCCACTCTAGGATGAAGGGAGGATGATGGATGCCGGCCACCTATGGAAGGAGAACCGCCGGCCAAGGAAGAAAGGAATAGCTTCTAGGATGGGCGCCGGCCAAGGAAGAATCAATGGAGGTGGGCGCCGGCAATCAACAAGGTGGATGATGGTTGCCGCCCACTTCTTTGCTCCAAAACCCTAGCCGCCCAAAACTAAAACCTAACCTCCAATTCGAATTTCTTGCTTGCCGCCCAACCCTAAGCCATCTATATATAGAGTAGGGCCTTAGCCTCCTTTAATCTCCACCGTCGGATCTAGGGATTTAATCTCCACCGTCGGATCTAGGGTTTTATCCCAACCGTCGGATCTAGAGTTTAATCCCAACCGTCGGATCTAGGATTTCATCCCAATCGTCGGATCTAAGATTTCATCCCAACCGTCGGATCAAGGATTTTATCCCAACCGTCGGATCTAGGGATTTAATCCTAACCGTCGATTCTAGGATTTCATCCTAACCATCGGATCTAGGGATTTAATCCCAACCGTTGGTTCTAGGGTTTCATCCAACCATCGGATCTAGGGATTTAATCCCAACCGTTGGTTCTAGGTTTTGTTTTTCATTCTTGGATCTAGACTTCTCAAGGATTATATTAGGCTACGATAGGGACCATAAGGAGGAGTTGGGTCTTGGCCACCCGATGGATCGGAACCACACAAACTTGATCCATCAATGATGTTCCATTCCACTAGAGGATCATCATTGAACTACCTCACCAACCCCCATAAATTAATATGGGCTCCATATATTATTTGTACATTAATCTCCCCGTGTTTAAGATATCGAATGTCCGTCAATTAATTGATTTACTGACCATCAATTAATTAACATCTAATTCCTCGAGTAGTACCACTCAACCTTATCATCATGTTGACTAAGTCAACCACCGGGTTTACATGATGAACCTTATGAGCTCCTCAAGGGGACATCATCAACCTAATATATAGGACACGGTTTCCTCCTATAATCAACGGCACACCATGTAAATAATATTATTTCCCAACTTACCGGGCATATTGATTTAATCCATCTAAATCTCACCCACTGGTAAATCAAAGAAATAAATACTAAGTACATGTGCCCGTTATTATATCGGGAATAAGAGCATGTACAACATAATATCCGAGGTCCGATTCAATTATGTAGTCAGTACTAAATTGAATCACCTCTATGTCGGTCCTGCTCAATACACCTAAGTGTACTAGTGTAACTCTATGTTCAAGATAAAACAATACCATGCTACACTACAACCATGCCAATGGTTTGTCCAAAACCATCTTGGTTGTGAGCCTTTACTTATATTTTACAAGGTACTGATAACATGATCTTCTGTGCCACACCAAGCACCATGTTATCTACAATGTAAGATATTAGACAATATGCACACATATATAATGAATATATAAAATGCAAACAATGATCATGTGATTCTTATTTCAAAATAAAATGTTCATACAAAAAGAGCTAGGCTTTCAGTATACATTCTAACAATCTCCCACTTATACTAAAAGACTATGCTGTCATCACTCTGCCATACATCTGATCCCCATGTCCTCCACATGCCTATCAAACGCTTTCGCTGGAAGGGCCTTAGTGAATGGATCTGCCAGGTTATCCTCTGATGCAATCTTGGCGACAGCAACTTCTCCTCTCTTTACGATCTCTCGTATGAGGTGGTACTTGCGCTCTATGTGTTTACTTGCCTTATGGGCTCATGGTTCCTTCGAGTTTGCAATCGCACTCATCATTATCACAATAAATTGTGATAGTTCTGGGCAAACCAGGAATCACATCCAAGTCCATCAAGAAGTTCCTGAGCCATACAGCTTCCTTGGCTGCCTCAGAGGCTGCCACATACTCAGCTTCCATGGTAGAGTCCACCACGCATTTCTGCTTGACACTCCTCCATACTATGGCTCCACCTCCAAAAGTAAACACAAACCCCGAGGTAGACTTACTCTTGTCCCTATCTGATTGGAAATCCGAATCCGTGTAACCCACAGGGACTAATTGATCTGCCTTAAACCGATATAATCCCTAGTCCTTCTCGGGTACTTCAATATATGCTTTACCGCGATCCCAATGTCCTGTCAGATTACTCGATATTCGCTAACCATGCCCACTTGCAGCAGATATCCGGTCTCGTACATAGCATAGCATACATAAGGCTTCCTACTGCCGAAGCATAAGGAACCGCCTTCATGTCCTCTATCTCCTTTGATGTTTTGGGACACATCTCTTTAGATAAAGGAACTCCATGTCTAAAAGGTAGAAAACCTTTCTTGGAGTTCTGCATGCTAAAACGAGCAAGGATAGTGTCAATGTATGAAGCTTGAGACAAGCACAACATCCTTTTCTTGCGATCCCTTATAACTTTGATCCCAAGGATGTGTCCCACTTCTCCCAAGTCCTTCATGTCAAACTGTTTTGACAACCATACCCTTACGTCCGATAACACTTTGATATTGTTGCCAACTAACAAAATGTCATCTACGTATAGTACAAGAAACACCACTACGTTTCCGTCACATCTCTTGTATACACAAGGCTCATCCGGACTTTGAATAAATCCATATGACTGGATTACCTCATCAAATCGGATGTTCCAAGATCTAGAAGCTTGCTTCAATCCATAAATGGACCGATTAAGCTTACATACAAGATGCTCTTTGCCTTTAGCAATGAATCCCTCTGGTTGTCGCATATAGATGTTCTCCTCAAGACTTCCGTTAAGGAAAGCTGTCTTGACATCCATCTGCCATATCTCATAATCCATATGAGCAGCTATAGATAAGAGAATTCGGATAGACTTAAGCATAGCTACCGGCGAAAAGGTCTCCTCATAATCGATACCCTCTTTCTGAGTATACCCTTTCGCAACAAGCCTAGCTTTGAAGGTCTCAACCTTCCCGTCTACTCCTCTCTTTCTCTTGTAGATCCACTTGCATCCAATGGTTTTTACACCATCGGGTGGTTCTACTAGCTCGGACATGATTAGAATCCATAGATTCTATCTCAGATTCATCGCTCTTTGCCAAGATCTGCATCTCTATCTTGGATTGCCTCGTCATATGTCGAGGATCGGGTTCATGTTCACGGGGACTAAGTCGAAGACTCTCCCAAAAACATGAATCTGTCGGGTTGTCTAACAACCCTCCCACTCTGACGAGGTGACTCCTGTGTATGCTCTGTGACACGCGGTGCAGTGACTTGTGGTGTCTCCTCTTGTAGGTGTGCTGAGTCGGGACTTCCCTGTCGACTCCTCAAGAACAATCCTACTCGTGGGCTTGTGGTTCATCACATAGTCCTCCTCTAGAAATCGGCATTCGTACTCACGATCACCTTACGATCTCTAGGACTATAGAATAAACCACCCTTCGTTCCCTTAGGGTAGCCAACAAACAAAGCGCATACATGCGAGATTCCAACTTACGGCATCTCCCTTGGCACATGTCTTTGGACTACCCCAAATCGAATATGTCTTAGACTAGGCTTTCGCCCGATCCACAACTCTGTGAAAGTAGAAGTCGACTTAGATGGAACCAAGTTCGAGAATGTGTCTTGTTGTTTCGAGAAAACCCCGAGCAGAATCGGGTAACTCGGAATAACTCATCATCGATCGGACCATCTCCATAGAGTCCTATTCCTTCGCTCCGCCACACCATTCTGTGGGGTGTGCAGTGCAACAATTGGGATTGAATCGACCTCGATAAGTAACTCCTAAACTCTCCCAAGAGTACTCGCCACCACGATCGGATCGTAATGTCTTGATACTTTTACCTTGGCGGTTCTCCACATGACCTTGAATTCTTTGAACTGTCAAAGCATTGAGACTTAACTTGGCGCATCAAGTAAATGTATCCATATCTTGAATAATCGTCTATAAAAGAGACAAAGTATTCAAAACCACCTCTTTCCTGGATAGACATAGGACCGCACAAATCAGAATGAACCAATTCTAACACATCTTTGGCTCTATACCCCTTGGCCTTGAAAGGCCTCTTGGTCATTACCTTCCAAGCAAGATTCGGTTGGGAGATCCTCCACCACTAATGAACCTAAAGGTCCATCGGCTATCAACCTTTGAATTCTACTTAGGTTAATATGACCAAGCCTTAGATGCAAAGATATGTTTGGTTCATTCTTGAAGGTTCTTTTCTCTTATTAGATTTAGAAGATGAGTTATTTACTTCTATATGCATCGTAGGAGTTTTTGGTTCAAGAGTATATAAATTGCCAACCAATGTACGAGCAGATAATCTCCTATTCCTTTTTATAACCACCTTGTCATTAAAAGCAGAATATCCATCCATAAACAATTTAGAAGCTGAAATTAAATTCTTTCTAAAAGTAGGTACATAAAGACAATTTCTTAAAACCAAAACTTTATTTCTATCAAAAGATAAATAAAGCGTCTCCCCTGCAATAGCCACCTTTGAAGCATTGCCCATGTAGAAGCGGTAACCTCTCCCTCACTAGTCGTCGGGTTTCTGGAACCCCCGCAAAGTATTGCAGACATGATCGATGGCTCCTGTATCTACACACAGCCGGTAGATAACACCGCTAAACATGTTTCAACAACTAAACAAGAAGATAT
Source organism: Wurfbainia villosa (assembly GCA_025175895.1). Taxonomy (NCBI): domain Eukaryota; kingdom Viridiplantae; phylum Streptophyta; class Magnoliopsida; order Zingiberales; family Zingiberaceae; genus Wurfbainia; species Wurfbainia villosa. Next base: position 5,027,580 of record CM045994.1, on the reverse strand, counting down.
ACCTTTGTTCTTTGGCGAGGAGTCCGCCTTCCAATGTCGATCTGCTTGCAATTGAAGCACTTGCCTTTGGCTTCTTCACTCTGCTGACAGGGTCCCACTTGCCACTTTCTTCGCACCTTGCTTCTTCTTCTTACCTTTCGGTTTAGAGGAAGAAACCTTACAGCGACCATGGCTTGAGAACTCTGCGAAAAAGCCCCTCTGCCTGGAGTTACATCGGAAGCTCATGAATACAACCTCTTGTTCATGTTGTAGTTGGTGAGCTGCTCAAAACTCCTAAGCGGCTGGAGAATGATATCGACCTGGGTTTCCCCATCGATCTCAGCTCCGAGGACTTCCATCTCATTAAGATGAGCCATCATCTTGAGAACATGATCCCTAACGGGTGTTCCCTCGACCATGGTGGTCGTCATCAAGTTTCTCATTGCCTCCTGCCTAGCCGCCCTACTCTGATGTCCGAAAAGTTCCTTGAGATTGAACATCATATCATAAGCAGTGGCTATGGCCTGATGCTGATGTTGCAGCACATTTGACATGGATGCCAAAATGTAACACCTCGCCATCTCATCTGCCTTAACCCACTTCTTATAATGTTCTTTCTCCTTTTCATCAGAGTCATCGGTGGGCTTAGGAGGACATACCTCGAAGAGTACAAATTTGTACTCTTCCACAGTTAAGACAATATCCAGGTTTCTTTTCCAATCAATGTAGTTTGGACCAGTAAGTTTGTTTTCTTTTAAAATCACAGCAAGTGGGTTGAAAGCCATTTGAAAATCCTAAAAATCACAATGATCAAAAAAATATCAGATTTCAAATAATATTGATTCCTCAAAACAATAAAATCCCGAAATCAACCAACACCTCAAAACACCGAGAATATCGCATGCCACGATAGTGTGGACGTATACGAATTCTACATTTGTAAGAGGAGGTTTTACCCATTAATTTTATTATCTTGTCAACCTTACTTTTTGACAAATAAAATTAATAGTTGGTTCCTCTTTAGCCCTACAAATAAAAGCAGTGACTCCGATGGGGAGGATACTTTTTATTTGCATCTAAGTGTCCACCATTACACGATACTAAGGGAATTATTTCGGATTATGTGCCTTACTGATGGGGAAGTACACACGCTCCTAAATAATTTCCTATAATCATTATTTGACCTAGTGATCCGCAAACAAACCCATCCGATGGGGAGGAAGGCACTCAGAGCCAACGCGCAAGTTTGTTGCATCACACGTCAAATTGTAATGGAGGCCGCGGGAATTAATTAAAATGTCCCTCTCCCACTTAGTAAATTGCAATCGAGGAATTTTAAAAACAAACACAACATGCATATAAAACAAATAAGCAATAAATATGGAAAAATCAGAATTTTTCCAACTATAATGGCATTGTTCTCCAATACGCATCCCGTCGTGTCGCCACCTCGTCCGCTCCATCTTTTCCCGTGCACAAGTCACCAAAGAGTTCCGAGCCGAGATAAATCATATTAATTTACATCCATCGATCCTATACTCCACGAAGGAGTGTACAAATAATCTAGATCGAAAGTAAACTAAAATGAGCGGCTAAACAATGTCGTATTTAATTACAAAAATTAAATACTAATCTAGCCTCGTCAACCCCGAGGATTCAAATAATAAATTTTTACACACATCCATTCACACACATACACATGGCCATAATAGTCGGATCTTATGCCTGCAACCAAAGAGTTAAACTACGCATATCCTACTATTATCCGACATATATAATATATGAAAAATGCATAAAAAAATAACCGAATCCTAAACACACAAAACCGGAAACTTGGCTCTTATACCAATTGTTGGTGTGATGTCGCTTCGGAGGCACATTGGCTCCCATGTCCCCGGATTAAAATTTTCACTAATGAAAGGATTAATCCGGATGGGATGAGCTTCCTTAGCAACACCATTTCCTCGTCGTGCTAACAACTCGAGTGGTCGCTCGAACAAACTAGTTGTTCAAGCAACTCAACTCTTCTAGTTGATTAGCCGCGGAAGAGACGACGGATGGATCGCCGGTTTTTGTGTTTGTCTTCGGGGTCCATGATTATACAATATATATCCATTCATACACATGCATAATCAAAATATTTAAAGAACATATTCAGATCTGTACATAAAGTTAAAATAACTTTATACCTTACGATCTTCTATCGTATGTCCTTTCCTTCTCGTGGACGACGTGTGGACGAAGATCCTCCACGAGTAGAAGCCTTCTAGATCGAGTTCTCCTCTTCCTTGTCCGCTGCGAACAAAGAGAAAAACGAGCAAAAACTTCTCCTATCTAGAACCGACCACCAAATTGGGAATTTGGTGCAACCCGATCGAGAACAGCGGATGATCTGCCGGCCAACTTGGAAAGAGTGAAGGGAGGATGATGGATGCCGCCACCTATGGAAGGAGAACCGCCGGCCAAGGAAGAAAGGAATAGCTTCTAGGATGGGCGCCGGCCAAGGAAGAATCAATGGAGGTGGGCGCCGGCAATCAACAAGGTGGATGATGGTTGCCGCCCACTTCTTTGCTCCAAAACCCTAGCCGCCCAAAACTAAAACCTAACCTCCAATTCGAATTTCTTGCTTGCCGCCCAACCCTAAGCCATCTATATATAGAGTAGGGCCTTAGCCTCCTTTAATCTCCACCGTCGGATCTAGGGATTTAATCTCCACCGTCGGATCTAGGGTTTTATCCCAACCGTCGGATCTAGAGTTTAATCCCAACCGTCGGATCTAGGATTTCATCCCAATCGTCGGATCTAAGATTTCATCCCAACCGTCGGATCAAGGATTTTATCCCAACCGTCGGATCTAGGGATTTAATCCTAACCGTCGATTCTAGGATTTCATCCTAACCATCGGATCTAGGGATTTAATCCCAACCGTTGGTTCTAGGGTTTCATCCAACCATCGGATCTAGGGATTTAATCCCAACCGTTGGTTCTAGGTTTTGTTTTTCATTCTTGGATCTAGACTTCTCAAGGATTATATTAGGCTACGATAGGGACCATAAGGAGGAGTTGGGTCTTGGCCACCCGATGGATCGGAACCACACAAACTTGATCCATCAATGATGTTCCATTCCACTAGAGGATCATCATTGAACTACCTCACCAACCCCCATAAATTAATATGGGCTCCATATATTATTTGTACATTAATCTCCCCGTGTTTAAGATATCGAATGTCCGTCAATTAATTGATATACTGACCATCAATTAATTAACATCTAATTCCTCGAGTAGTACCACTCAACCTTATCATCATGTTGACTAAGTCAACCAGCTGGGTTTACATGATGAACCTTATGAGCTCCTCAAGGGGACATCATCAACCTAATATATAGGACACGGTTTCCTCCTATAATCAACGGCACACCATGTAAATAATATTATTTCCCAACTTACCGGGCATATTGATTTAATCCATCTAAATCTCACCCACTGGTAAATTAAAGAAATAAATACCAAGTACATGTGCCCGTTATTATATCGGGATTAAGAGCATGTACAACATAATATCCGAGGTCCGATTCAATTATGTAGTCAGTACTAAATTGAATCACCTCTATGTCGGTCCTACTCAATACACCTAAGTGTACTAGTGTAACTCTATGTTCAAGATAAAACAATACCAAGCTACACTACAACCATGCCAATGGTTTGTCCAAAACCATCTTGGTTGTGAGCCTTTACTTATATCTTACAAGGTACTGATAACATGATCTTCTGTGCCACACCAAGCACCATGTTATCTACAATGTAAGATATTAGACAATATGCACACATATATAATGAATATATAAAATGCAAACAATGATCATGTGATTCTTATTTCAAAATAAAATGTTCATACAAAAAGAGCTAGGCTTTCAGTATACATTCTAACACATACAACTTCAAGTTTGTTATCTTTTTGCACTAGTAACTCCTTCAAATAGATAACCTCTTCAATCAACTGATTTATTTTTTCTCTTACTACCGGTGAGGCTAAAGAAGATGTACCAGTGAATTTATATGTTTGGCTCAGAGAACCAAGGCCAACTATTCTTCCACCTTTCGATCCACCAGTCACTTTGAGCCATAGACTCATATTTCTAACTGATAGCTCAGGATTGGTAGGATCATCACTTGCATCCGAATTTCTCTGTACAAGTTCATCATATTTCTCCTGTATTGAAATGAAAAAAGTTAAATCATATCAAATGAGTTTAAAATTTTGAAAATACAAACCATCATTATTTTAGCTCTCTCCCACTCCTTGCCTTGTCTTTTTTTTTAAATGTACAGGTGAAAGTCACAATGAATAATGGCTCAGTTCCAATTTTGTTGGCCAAAACAAAATTCGTTATAAATAATACAATAGTGTGTATTAAGTTAAAAAATTAGGATTTGAATAAAATCACCAATCGATGTCTATGTTCATCGATATTGATTGAGCCTCCCGCATATGTCGCAGATGATGCACCATGATTATAAGTTTTATTTTTCTTATTTTGTTCACTCCTCCATTTACTATCCTCATATCCCAATATTGAACAATCTTATTCCAATTCTCCTCAGTTACGGTGTGTAGTTTTTTAGCTTTGGTTTTCGCATGATTTTGTACATTTTAATGTGATTGCCATACTTTTTCTTAAAAATCCTTCTTATCTCCAGTGTTTCAATCACCTTCCAAGTAAATGACTACTGTAATGGAGACAAAATTATTTGATTATATTAATGAAAATTATATATATAAATTTATTGGAATAAGTTACATTGAATTCATTCCACGATAGATTTTTTATTTCTGTCGAAGTGCTCATATAAGTTATCAAAGCTCCCCAATGGTTATTCACTATTTTATTAATCTCGTGAATAACATATTGACGCAGGCGGATAGAGCAGGGTGGCGCTAAAAACCTTCCATGTGTGAGGTTAGGATAGAGGGGGCAGAGAGAATCGAAGGAGAAGGGGGGATTCGTAAACAAAAGAGGGACACCTCTTAGTTTAAATGAAAAGAAATATTATTAATTAAAACTGAATATCTTACAAAGCCGAAACCTATGTTTAAATAGGCATATAAAGAGAATGTTTCTTAATGCTAAAAAAATAAACTAACTTTAACAGAAATTTCTTAAGAAGACATCAGGCAGGAAGACTATATGGGTCAAGAGACCGGACATCTGGCATGAAGACTGATTGGGTTAGGAGACCGGACAGTTGGTAGAAGTCTTGATGGGTTAGATCTGATGTAAAGGATGGTAAGTTCGGCAAAGCAGTCGACAGGAAAGCCTCGAGTGAAGAGGTATGGTCGAGTCCTCTGTAGGGGGACAAAGCTAGGCGTTGATCCAACGGATAGTCTACGTGGGACTAAGACGTTGAGATCGAGCAATATTACTATTGCTATTGTATTTTATACTGTATGTATTTTCTAATCTCATTATGCAAGAAACTAGTCGTGTCACGCCCTGAGAGTATGCCGAGCTGAAAAACGAATATCATCTCCCTTATATGTGACACAATATCCTGTTCATACAAAGCCTTTCGACCACATCCACACAACATATATAAATGTATATATATCAAAACACAGCGGAAACCATCATCACGAAATAACAAACTACACACATCGCATACTGGTATGACTAACTGCAAATAAGAAAAGTATCATCAAACCTGAATCAAAGAGTGCGTACATCAACAAAAGTCCAACACTACACTCCACCATATGAATCCAAGGTCATATAAAGAAATACACAGAAATACCCAAACTCAGGACCCTCAAATGTGAGATGAGATGATGCCAGCCAACGATGCTCTAAGCCAATCATGAAGTCGTCTACCTAATACCTGGGCAACAAGAAACCCAGGGTTTGTGGTGGATATAAAACTCAGCGGTAATAAGAAAAGAAGTACATGCATAATATATATATGACATGCGAGTCAACAATATACTGTCTAAAGATATAATAGATATACACCAGTATGATATAATAACTGTATAATCAACTGATCAACTAATAACAACATACGGTACTGGCATACCTGAAGATCGACAACGATGCAACTCATACAACCTGAGTATAAGTACCATAGTACAACACCTACAACATGGTAGAGTAAATACTGTATCTGCAATAAAAAAAACCATCATACTAACATTCTATGTCAAATACACAATGCACCGAGCCCATCCCATATCACATCAATATACTAATCAAAGGTATACAACAGTCTGACCAACTCAACACTGGTAATCCACACACGACCATATAAAATATGCAAGTAGAATACAAGATGATGTACAATCAAATGCAACATCACAACGATCATATATATTGACTATATCCATATATATTCTCATCACACTCACCCATATATATATATATATATATATATATATATATATATATATATATATATATATATATATATATATATATATATATATATATATATATATATATATCAACCACTACAATGCAGATGCAGGTCATGCCTACACACCCTACTCACTACCATGACCCAAGTGTGGCCTAGGTGGCACGACATGACAACTGTCCCAACTCAACAACAACTAATGCTCTCGAGTGGCCGAGTGGCCAGTATTAATAAGTAGCATAAAAGCGTAAAGACCTAGCTACACAACAGGGGTCCCTGCTGCTGGCCACTCCGACTATCACTACCCATGAGTAGTTGAGTGCCACACACGCAAGACAACTGCACGCATCTCCAACTAGCACCATCTATAGTGGTCGAGTGCTGCACAACAAATGCTCTTCCATCACACCAGCTACTACTACCATGAGTAACTATGGAGGCAAGATGACTGACGACCCTCTCAACCACAAGTGAGACCAAGTCGCCAACATGCATGTAAATGGAATAAATGTACGACAACACATACATAAGTCCATAACACACTCTCTATTCTATAGAGAGGCATATACAATTGACAACAACTAAGCTAGGACCTCCAGTCCGTAGTGACACTGTATCGACAAATCACATGCCCATACATGACTACATGATCCATAGTAGATACACAACATCAGGATATGATATGAAAACTCAACTTTACTTCTAGAACATTACTCATCCCGAGCAAATTATCTAAATTGTGCAATTCAACTTTACAATCGAATTTAGCTACGTACACATAGGTAAACCACAACAGGTCCACTTACCATACAATCTATGATTCATAACAATGATGAATAAACATGAAATAACAATGACAGAGCATTTTAAGTGTAAAGGCAAGTATCAAACTTCAGAAAAACTAGAGTGGAGTCAAGCTCTAAGTGACAACAATATGAAATCATATGCATCAGGGGTTTAGCCACTACCTGATCAAGAAAGGAAATATTACTCACCTGATAATGTAGACTATCTGAAAAATCCACACATCCACACCACAGTCCTAAATCAAAGTCCTACAAGTAACCTTCAAACATAATGACTCTCCACCAGAGGACAACCTCTTACAACACTATTTAATCAACCCACAATTGATTAAACTACAATATGCATAACACATCAAGATTTAGAGCTTACCCTGTCCTGCTTTCATATTAAAAGCTTTTGATCCAAAATTGTAATATCAAATCTAAACCACTTAACCACAATATGAGCAACCAATCCCAATTCCAGTAATTCCTATACCTGGTAATGATCAAGAAAATCCATTCAACCAAAATCATATTAGCTACAACTAAATCATACAACATCCAAATCATACCACTGTTGCCTCAATCCAGATGAACTGAAGAAAACCTCCAAATTCTAACACATGCAACTGCAAGAATAATCTTCCACTAATCTATCCATCTCCAAACCTTTCATCAAAGGAAAATATGACAAAATATAAGTATTACCAAAAATTTGATAATTTGGTTATAGGGAATCCTTTAGCCTATTCACATATCTCAACCCTCAAACCATCGAACTGTATCGAGGTCCTTCATCCCAACTGTGATGACAGAATCCCACAGAGACAGTCGACCACCTTTAATGGGGGAAGATGTGCTTTAGACCCAAAGTCATCACAGAGATGGAAGATCATTGGCTCTTCATCTTGAACCCTAGGTTAGCTCACAAGATGGCAGTGCCTATCCAGATCAGAATCATCACGGAGGCAGAAATGTCGCTTCCATAAGCACAGAGAAATCAACTCAGGATTTGGTTTGGCTCCTTCCTCTTGGCAATGGAGGCAGCTTGATCTAAGCCTTCAGAGAAACCGCAAGGCTGCAAACTCCTATTCTAGATGCAAGGTTGGCTCACCAGCAGAAGGGCAATAGCTGATCGACGCTCAGTCGCGGCAGTGATTTTAATATGCGACAGAGGAGGCACCGAGCCACGCTGCGACAATCGATGGATAGGGAAGAGCCGACATTATGCGTTTGGGATGGAACGAGACGGTGGTGACGGGCGAAAAGAGAGCTGCCGATCGGAGTAGAGAAAATGTGGCGTGAGAAGAGATGGGTAAAGACTGAATCGGGAGAAAAATAGGAAAATCATAGAAAGAAATAGGAAAATGAAACCTAAGGTTTAATATTTAAACCTAGGTAAATTGAGCCTATTAACTCCTACCAAACAAATAATTCAAACAGGCTTTATAAAAGCCTATTTGTTTCGTCCCCATAAACTGTCATATAAATTTCATTTTAATCCAAATAAATTTCTAAAAATTTCTAAAAAATTCCAATGTATATTTTCCTAATTAACCAGTATTATTTTATTTTTCGGTATCTTACATTCTCCTCTACTAATAAAAATTTGGTCCATAAATTTCTATTCAAGTACGATGAGTAAGGAATGTCACACTGCTCGACTCAAGTACTTGGAGAAAAATCACACACCTCAAGTAATTAAGTGGGGATAATGAGCTCAAATATTTGTTTTTTAGCTCTCACATAGCCTCCAAAATCTATCACACATGCTTTAAACAACCCTTCTAAAGTTTGAATAATACCTTCATATCGATCATCCATCAAAAGGTAAATAATCGTACCAGGGTGGAGCTCTATACCCATGACCTATTGGAGACTATTTCAGAATCGTGAGGTGAACCGTGAATCTTTATCAAATATGATATTCAAGGATACTTCATAAAATATAGAAACCTCCTTGCATTATGAATCTATCAAGCGATCCATCAAATTCATCTTACGGATCGGAAGAAAATGAGCGGACTCGGTTAATTGACCACCGATTATCCAAATCGCATTAAGTCCTTTCCGAATTTCAGATAATCTCTTGACACCGTCCATCATACTAGGCTCCCCTTCTATCTCGATACATAACCCTACTGGTCACTAGTATTCCACCTTTACTAGTTGACCCACCAACACCAAACTATGGAATCAACCATGTCCTATATATCGTTCCACCAACAAGGACATTTCAACACACTATTTTTCGAATACAATCCGAATAAATCACCAATCTTGAATGACGAGTCTCCTAGAACAACTCTTCCAGAAACTAATGCAACTCCGGAATCCACTATCCTTATCAAAGACGGGGAATTATCTTCTCACAAGAGAAGTCCATCTACCGTACAAAATCCACTCCACCACACACTCTGTAAGTGCATGGGAGACTATAGCGACCAATCTCCCTTGTTGCAACTGTCCGTGTTCTAGCAACTCTATAGTAGCTACCCAGTAGTTAGTCAAAACTCCATGAACACTTCTGCTCCATACAACTACTACAAAAGATCATATATGCTAACACCACGTCACATACATAACAGCTTATCTCATAGTTTCTTAACTGGCGTAAGCATAAGATACGTCTCATGCAACTGCATTAGAATCACTCCAATCCCTGAAATGATGCATCTGCATACAATACCCTTCCATCCACATCGAAAGGATTGACTAACAGTGATGTAAAAGTCAGCCACCGTCTAAGCTCTGAAACGTAGTTTCATCAACGAAATATAATGCATGAACATGAGGTAAAGTAAAGCATGAAACTAAATCTAATCTAATGAAATACAACCTAATTACTGAAAGAGATTTAACTAACAGCCAAATGAAATAATCATCAACGAAATCTAATGCATGAACATGAGGTAAAGTAAAGCATGAAACTAAATCTAATCTAATGAAATACAACCTAATTACTGAAAGAGACATTTCATCAAACACTATGTAAGCGTGAAAGAAATCAAACCATCTACGTTCAATTCTAAACATGAAAGGGAAATTTGATTACAAACATTCAATACAAACTAAACCAAGGAACAATCAAATAAAGAGAGTTGGAAAAAAATAGGTGCTGGAAGAGCTACTGGAAATGAAGATGCTAGAGATGAAGACCGGAGCTGTGAAAGATGAGCGAGTATCGAAGGCTAAAATGGGGCTGTGGAGATGTTGTTGGAATCGATTGGAGGAGAATCCTCACTCCGAATCGTCAACGGCGACAGAGCTCGCGGCGAAGACGATGTGATCAGGGAAGCAGAGTCCTCCAACTGCTCGCGTGTGAAAGAGTGTGATGGAGTGGCACCGGTCACCGGAGAAGTGTTAGTAATATATGAGAGATGTCCTAAGGCAATCGCCTTATGTATGAACCATTTATATGATAAATGAAGATTCACTATTTGAGTATACATGTTTAATGTATTTGATTGGATCTTAAACTCATTTACTGAATGTCACGATACGATTCACGGCATGAGAGAATTTGTGATTGGATCACAACTAGTGAGTATCTCTACATGTGTAATTGTGATGTATCGGAATTATCCTAGTCGATGAATTGATGGATTTGGACACCATCAATTCGTCGAGACTAGCACAGGTATACTCCTTGGTGTATCCAAGCGGTGATTCTCCTTTTTGGAGACATTGTGATGTCCGGAGTTAATCGTGGATGCTAGTTATGGTAACTAGTTCATTGGAGTGACCGTAAGACTTCATATGGTTCTCTGCATATATAGATATGTCAATGAAGTTCTTCGTGGCTTAAGTGCGATGTTCCTTTGACTTGCGGTATTCAAGTCATCTTGATCATGGAGACTTATGCTTTGACATCTTAAGCAAACATCTCGAGGAGATGTGGACCCGGGATGATTGGGTATAAGTCGAAGTGATCGAAGGTGTTTGAATAGCCTATAAAGGATTCACCACTCCTTGCGAGGAGATGTATACCCATGGCCTCTCGTCGGATTGTTACTAAAGTCTTTGGCCAAAGCATTACATGTTTAGAGTAAAGTACTCTTCGATACATGTGGAGTAACTAGAATCCGTAGGACGAGGAAATGATACTTGGGCTAGGTGTGACGTAGTCGACTAGTGGGATGACACAATAGACCATGTCCTGAACCAAGTGGGTATAAGATGAGTGAAGGGAATGGGGCACGATTCATTCGAGCTTCTTGAAGGGTTTCAGAAATAGTTCTGGATCAACCGTTGATCTTTTCGGTTAATTGGGGATCATGATGTACTACTAGGTGCCACTCATGATCGTTCTATAATTAATGGTTAATTATAGACGGCCAACATAAACCGAGAACCTATGTGGTCACACGCACAACGAGTGTAATCCAAAGGATTTAAAACGAGCTTGAGAATGAGATTCTCAGACCGAGAGAAACTATGTTTGGTTGGACCAAACATAAAGCGAGCATGAAATTGTTTCAGTCGCAATGGAAGCATGGATGGGCCGTGTCTTATGAAGACATAATGGATGGACCAAAATGGTTTGGTTCTAATCCAATGGATGAGAATAAACCAAAGGGTTTGGTTTATATTAAACGAATGAACCAAAGGTTGGTTCGGTTCGTTTTAACTTAAAATAAACCATCATGGTTTGGTTTATTTTAACTTATCTTAATGGAGCGGGTTAACGGGCTTTATGGATATGATCCATTAACCATTAAGAGAATTAGTTCTCTATAAAATAGGGCTTAAACCCTAATCCAAAACCCTAATCTATTTTGGCCGCCCAACATAGTTGCCGCCCACCTCCTTGGTGATTTCGGCGCCCAACTACAAGCTGCCGCCGCCCAGCTTTGTGCCGCCGTCCAAGACCCTTGCCGGCGTCCAAGCTCCAGCCGGTGAACCTCCGGCGACCCTCCGGTGATCTCCTATAGGTTCGGCATCAAGGTGAGCTTTTCTCTCCTTGTTTTGGCGGCGCCTACTCCTCCACCAAGCTGTCCAGTTTTCTGGACAGCTTCTCCTCTCGTCGGGCGTCGTTTGGGCGGCGGTTAGTGCTCCGACAGCGGCTAACTTACCGGGATTTGATCTCCGGTAATCCTCTGAGGTGGAGGACGGCGATTCGAAACGGTTGACGAATACCTCTCCGGAGAAGCGAGTTTTGAGAACTCGTTTTAGGATCCGAATTTGGATTCGGATCGTGATCATCTCTCGATCACGTCGTCTTCAACACGAGGCTAGTAACCCGTACGAAGACGAAGCTCGTGACTTAGCGAAGTCATCTTGAGGAGCTCGGCGTGGATACGGATAGAGACGATTCTTACGAGGATCGTTCCGGTTGATGCCGTTCCCGCTACACGTCATACGAAAGGTATAACGTAGTTTAATTTCCTTTTATTGCAAATTTTAATTTATGGTTATGTCTACACTTGTTGTAATATGCATGCGTGTGTTGTGTGTGTTGTAATAAATATAGATTTATTAATTTTAATTGCTTCCGCTGTGCTCATGTTTACGAAACATGATCGAACACACACACGCCATGTGCTAAACCCAACAAAGGGTATCAGAGCCCAGTTGTGTTTCACATAATCGTAAAATGGTTTTGCGATAGTCATAATGTATTTCTGGAAATTTTCTAAATTTTGGAAATTTAGAAGTATTTATGGAAATTTTTCAATTTTGGAAAGTCTAGAAGTATTTATGGAAATCTTCCACTTTTGGAAAGTTGGAAGTATTTATGGAAATTGATATTTTCCATAAATAAAATATTTGATTAGATTCTTGAAATTTGTTTCCTAATTTAATCATGATTTGATTTGGGAAATCAAATCTTAAAATATTTTATTTCCATAAGTAGTTTTAATGATTTAGGAAATTGGTTTCTAAATAGATTTTCCTTAATCAAATAATTCCATGAATAAAATATGTGATTAGATTTGGAAATTTGTTTCTAATTTAATTATGATTTGATTTGGAGAATCAAATCTTAAACATATTTTATTTCCATAAATAGTTATGACATATAAGGAAATTATATACATGACATAATTGTATGCCATGTAATTGCATTAGATGCATAACATTATGCCATGTGTCGTGACATGTAGATGTATGCCATGTATGCCATGCCATGTAGATAATAGTTATTTGCATGCAAAGAGGATGAGACATAAAAACCCTTAATCAATATTAAAGCCTACACCTTCCATTAATATGGTTAGAACCAGAGTTTTGTTTCTTGTTTGGGTTGTTGGACTCTCCAAGCCCTACTAACTCAATATGTTCAAACCATGGAATAGTTTTTAATACTAATATGGTAAGAGTCGAGAGGTCAATCGTTAGCTTTGGTTGTTGGACTCTCTCAAGCTGAGGCTAATTGGTTGAATCGCTCTAACCATATTAAAACTATGTTCGATTAATGGGTTGGCTTTAACACAGCATCGGCTTGTTGGACTCTCTCGAGTCGATGTAAAGGGAGGTGAAGTTGGGTGCTATGCATATGATGCATACTTGTTAATGTGTTAACAACCCGATGTATGTGTGAACATTCAATTAGTTGATAGCACATTGTGATAGTTGCATATCGTGATATGCAATCGGTATAGATGATACCTACCATCGTAGTTATGAATGGCTTGTTGGACTCTCTCAAGGTTGTTCATAACTATGATGGATATCGACCATTCGGAGATGGACCTACGATCTCGAAGTGATTTTGGGGTTTTGAAATTGAAAAATGAATGGGATTTATAAATGTATATTGATGCATTTTAAAATCATCTTTCTCATATATGCTCGTTTTGTATTTCTAAGAATTGATGATCATGATGTCTTTGAATTTGCGTTCCATTTTGGATTGAATAAATTAGTGGGCGAACTTCTTGGGTGGCTTAGAAACTTGAGAATTGTTCTCAAGGTGAAAAGCTTGTGTATGTCCTCGAAGCGCCTCTTCACTTGCGTCCTAGTAGCGATGCAACTCGGACCAATTGTTGGCCTATCGAAACATGTGAGTGATTACGAACAAATGAGTTGCATCATGCTAGCATGATGGAACCCAAGCTCTGGCGGCATGAGCATATGGATGCTCATATCGTAGTCCTTCATCTTTATGAGTTGGTTGATGAGCAAGTGAGATTGAAGGTTGAAGTCTCAAGCTCCTCTTCACCTCTGAGATGCAAGAAGGTTCATCTGTGATCTTGCTCGACATCTTGAAGATTGTGGAGTCTTAGAAGCATGAGCGAGGGGGGGCAGTCTTTGTTAGTTGATTCCTCGAAGAAAGGTTCTAAGAGGAAGTCAAAGAACGCGAGAAGGGAAAGAAGAGAAAGGCTAAGAAGGTAGAACTAGCACAAAGGAAACTTGCCATCATTATGGCAAGGAGAGCCATTCTTGAAGAAAGTGCAAGATTTATCTTGAGTCCGTGAAGAAGGATAAGGCATCGGATGCCCCATCTTCTTGAAATCTTCTTTATTGATTGTCATTCTATTTCCTCGGACACTTGGGTATTTGATCTTGGGTGTGGCTCACATATATGTAATGACATACATGGGCTAAGGAATAGAAGAAGACTTGTCGAGGAGAGTCAAATTTACGTGTTGGGAATGGAGCAAGGTTCTTTGCTTTCGCCATCGGAACATATTTGTTGGAACTCCCTGTAGGACTTGTCTTAGAACTGGACAATTGCTATTATGTTCCTTCGTTGATAAAGAACATCATTTCTATTTCTTGTTTAAATAGAAATGGGTACCATTTGACTTTAGTAACAATTGTTGTTACATAACTTTGAATGGAGTTCTTTATGGGATTGGAACTTTAAGCAATGGTGTTTATATGTTGGACGTATCCAGTGACATTTTCAATATCGAAGCGAGCAACACGCGTGCTCGAAAGGATAATCAAATAGACTCCTATATGTGGCATTGTCGTCTTGGCCATATAAGCAAGAAACGCATGTCCGAATTACACCGATGTGGAATTCTGGAATCGTTTGAATTGGATTCATACGATACATTCGAATCATGCTTAAAAGGCAAGATGACTAAGTTACCTTTTACTGGAAAAGGTGAACGAGTGGGAGAGTTACTAGGTCTAGTACATACTGATGTATGTGGACCTATGTCAACTCAAGCTTTAGGAGGCTATAGCTACTTCATTACCTTCACCGATGATCACTCACGGTTTGGGTATGTGTTCTTGATGAAACACAAGTCTGAAGCCTTTGAAAGGTTCAAGAATTCAGAAATGAAGTAGAGAAACAACATGACAAAGTATTAAAATACTTGATCGGATCGAGGTGGTGAATACTTAAGTCAAGAGTTTCTTGATTATCTAAGAGACAATGGCATATTGTCTCAATGGACTCCGCCCTATACACCACAGCATAATGGTGTATCTGAGAGGCGTAACCGGACCTTGTTGGACTTGGTCAGGTCAATGATGAATCATGCGACTCTTCAAAAGTACTTTTGGGGTTATGCACTTCAGACAGCTGTTTACTTGTTAAACAGAATGCCAACCAAGGTAGTCTCTACTACTCCATATGAGATATGGGCTAGTAAGAAACCTCATGTATCTTACTTGAAGATATGGGGTTTTCCTGCTTATGTGAAGCGGACTGTATCAGACAAACTGGATGCTAAGTCTGATAAATGTCTATTTATTGGATACCCTAAGGAAACAAGGGGTTACCAATTCTATCATCCTGTGGAACAAAAGGTGTTTGTTTCAAGGCATGATGTGTTTCTAGAGAAAGAGTTTCTCTTGCAAGAAAACAGTGGGAGTGTCGTCGAGCTTGAGGAGGCTCGAGAGACTCAAATAGACATTGATGAGATACAGTGAAGCACAATAGCGTGACTCATAGTGATGAGCAATCGGTTGGACCTATTGTAACACCACATCTTCGTAGATCACGGTAGAACACGCTAATATTCACGAGAGATATGGATTTCTTGTAAGTGAATCGAGCGACGTGTTACTCATTGATGATGAGAGCCTACGTTATGAAGAAGTCTTGACAAGTTGAGAAAGGGATAAGTGGCTTGGTTCCATGAAGTCGAAATGGATTCCATGTGAAAACCAAGTTTGGAACTTGGTTGACCCACTGAAGGCATAAAGCCTATAGGGTGCAAGTGGGTTTTCAAGAAAACCGACATGGATGGTAATGTGATTACCTATAAGGCTAGATTGGTGGCGAAAGGATATCGTCAAAAACAAGGTGTTGATTATGACGAAACCTATTCGCCTTTAGCTATGCTTAAATCCATTCGGATGCTCCTGGCCATAGCGGCTCATTATGATTATGAGATATGGCAGATGGATGTGAAAACTTTCCTTAATGGAAAACCTACTCGAGGGCGTGTATATGATATCTGACACGAGGTTTCACATCGGTTGATAAAACCAAGGTATGCAAGTTGCGAAGATCCATTTATGGATTGAAGCAAGCATCCAGGAGCTGGAATATCCGTTTTGATGAGACAATCAAAAAGTTTGATTTCTCACAAAATCAAGACGAACCTTGTGTGTACAAGAAGGTTAGTGGGAGTGCAGTCGTGTTCCTAGTATTGTATGTCGATGACATATTACTTATAGGAAACGATAGGTCAATCTTCTGATCGATTAAGGTTTGGTTATCCAAGACATTCTCCATGAAAGACACAGGAGAAGCAACCTACATCCTGGGATTAAGATCTATAGAGATAGATCGAAGCAGTTTGCTTGGTCTTTCGCGTCTACATATAGGCCAGTGCTAAAGAGGTTTAGCATGTCGGAATCCAAGAAAGGTTATCTGCCCATCAGGCATGGGGTACACCTTTCGAAGTCTATGTGTCCGCGCACAGAAGACGAGAGGATTTGCATGAGTAAGATTCCCTATGCATCCACAATAGGATCTATCATGTATGCTATGTTATGTACGAGGCCCGATGTATCGTATGCTCTGAGTGTCACGAGCAGATACCGATCGATCGAGGAATGGATCATTGGGCGGCTGTTAAGACGATCCTTAAGTACTTGAGAAGAACTAAGGATGTGTTCCTAATATATGGAGAAGGGTACATGGTGATACGTGGGTATACGGATGCCAGCTCCAGACAGACAAGGATGATTCCATGTCTCAGTCTGGGTATGTATTCACCTAGAATGGAGGCGCAATAAGTTGGAAAGGTTCCAAGCTTGACGCTATAGCGGATTCTGCCACTAAGGCAGAATACATTGCAGCTTTGGAAGCAGCAAAGGAAGCGGTTTGGATCAAGAAGTTCATCTCTGAACTTGATGTGGTCTCATCAATGATCCAAACATGTGCTTCGCCGCTATCATCTTATCAGAGAGATCATCAGTAGGAACGAAATACAAATCGAGAAAATTCCCACTGAAAGGAACTTAGCGGATCCTTTGACTAAAGCATTACCTCAAAGTAAGTTTGAGGGTCATGTTAGAGCATATGGTATTGGATACCGTAGCGATTGGCATTAGGCCAAGTGGGAGTCTGTTAGTAATATATGAGAGATGTCCTAAGGCAATCGCCTTATGTATGAACCATTTATATGATAAATGAAGATTCACTATTTGAGTATACATGTTTAATGTATTTGATTGGATCTTAAACTCATTTACTGAATGTCCACGATACGATTCACAGCATGAGAGAATTTGTGATTGGATCACAACTAGTGAGTATCTCTACTTGTGTAATTGTGATGTATCGGAATTATCCCTAGTCGATGAATTGATGGATTTGGACACCATCAATTCTGTCGAGACTAGCACGAGGTATACTCCTTGGTGTATCCAAGCAGCTGATTCTCACTGGCTGGAGACATTGTGATGTCGGAGTTAATCGTGGATGCTAGTTATGGTAACTAGTTCATTGGAGTGACCATAGTAAGACTTCATATGGTTCTCTGCATATATAGATATGTCAATGAAGTTCTTCGTGGCTTAAGTGCGATGTTCCTTTGACTTGCGGTATTCAAGTCATCTTGATCATGGAGACTTATGCTTTGACATCTTAAGCAAACATCTCAGGAGATGTGGACCGAGATGATTGGGTATAAGTCGAAGTGATCGAAGGTGTTTGAATAGCCTATAAAGGATTCACCACTCCTTGCGAGGAGATGTATACCCATGGCCTCTCGTCGGATTGTTACTAAAGTCTTTGGCCAAAGCATTACATGTTTAGAGTAAAGTACTCTTGATACATGTGGAGTAACTAGAATCCCGTGGGGCGAGGAAATGATACTTGGGCTAGGTGTGGCGTGAGTCGACCTAGTGGGGACACAATAGACCATGTCACTGAACCAAGTGGGTATAAGATGAGTGAAGGGAATGGGGCACGATTCATTCGAGCATCAAGGGTTTGAAATAGTTACGGATCAACCGTTGATCTTTTAGGTTAATTGGGGATCATGATGTACTACTAGGTGCCACTCATGATCGTTCTATAATTAATGGTTAATTATAGGCGGCCAACATAAACCGAGAACCTATTTGGTCACACGCGCTGTGAGTGTAATCCAAAGGATTTAAAGCGAGCTTGAGAATGGGATTCTCGGGAGAGAAACTATGTTTGGTTGGACGAACATAAGCGAGCATGAAATTGTTTGATGCAATGGAAGCATGGATGGGTGTCTTATGAAGACATAATGGATGGACCAAAATGGTTTGGTTCTAATCCAATGGATGAGAATAAACCAAAGGGTTTGGTTTATATTAAGCGAATGAACCAAAGGTTGGTTCGGTTCGTTTTAACTTAAAATAAACCATCATGGTTTGGTTTATTTTAACTTATCTTAATGGAGGCGGGTTAGCGGGCTTTATGGATATGATCCATTAACCATTAAGAGAATTAGTTCTCTATAAAATAGGGCTTAAACCTAATCCAAAACCCTAATCTATTTTGGCGCCCAACATAGTTGCCGCCCACCTCCTTGGTGATTTGGCGCCCAACTACTGCCGCCGCCCAGCTTTGTGCCGCTGTCCAAGACCCTTGCCGGCGTCCAAGCTCCAGCCGGTGAACCTCCGGCGACCCTCCGGTGATCTCCTATAGGTTCGGCATCAAGGTGAGCTTTTTCTCTCCTTGTTTTGGCCGGCGCCTACTCCTCCACCAAGCTGTCCAGTTTTCTGGACAGCTTCTCCTCCTCTCGTCGGAGCGTCGTTTGGACGACGGTTAGTGCTCCGACAGCGGCTAACTTACCGGGGATTTGATCTCCGGTAATCCTCTGGAGGGCGAAGGATTCGTCAAACGGTTGACGAATACCTCTCCGGAGAAGCGAGTTTTGAGAACTCGTTTTAGGATCCGAATTTGGATTCGGATCGTGATCATCTCTCGATCACGTCGTCTTCAACACGAGGCTAGTAACCCGTACGAAGACGAAGCTCGTGACTTAGCGAAGTCATCTTGAGGAGCTCGGCGTGGATACGGATAGAGACGATTCTTACGAGGATCGTTCCGGTTGATGCCGTTCCCGCTACACGTCATACGAAAGGTATAACGTAGTTTAATTTCCTTTTATTGCAAATTTTAATTTACGGTTATGTCTACACTTGTTGTAATATGCATGCGTGTGTTGTGTGTGTTGTAATAAATATAGATTTATTATTTTTAATTGCTTCCGCTGTGCTCATGTTTACGAAACATGATCGAACACACACACGCCGCGGTGCCGGAAACCCAACAAGAAGGAGGGAATCCCCTTTCCTCTCTGGCAATCGGCGAGGAAGATGGTTGAGTGCAACGGCAGTGGACCAGGCGTCTGGCGATCACAAGATAAGAAGATTGAATGGGTTGGTCGCACGATTTGGGAGATTGTTGGATTTTTAAGCTTTATTTTGGTAGTCGTTTGATCTAAGCACCCTTTAATCTCAGTTGTCCATTAAATCTATGGCTTAATGAATCTGATTAATCCATTTAAGGGTTGTGCATCCAACGGCTGAGAATTCTCCGACTTTGAATGGATGGATCTGATTAATCTGAATGGATAATCACAATCGGTCGAATCTGGAGGAAGGGCTCAGATGTCCAGATCTAAATGTATGGACTAGATATCTCCATATCTGGATAAATGGCTCAGAATCATTCGCTTTCTTTGGACGGTCCATATTGCTCAGATATGGTCCCTTGATTGAATTGCCTCTGATTTGAACGAAGGGTCCAGATTAGTCCAGTTTGAAATTATCCTTCTAGCCCTAGATGAAGCCATATTTGATCAAACTTGATTCTAGTCCAGTGGCCCATCTCGATCTCCTACAAAGAAAGACAAATTTTACATATAAGTCCAGAATTTAGGAGAATTTACAATCAGGTCCAAAAATAGATCCAACTCATAAAACATGCAAATAATCAACAATTAATCACTAGAGAAACCAGTGATATTAAGGAACAAAATAACATGATAAAAGGGTAGTTATCAATTCCCCCATACTTATTCTTGCACGTCCTGATCAAGTAAAGAAAACTAAAAGTAAACTAAAAATATATTTCCCTAGCAATTCCCCAACATACTAAAAATGATTAAGCCTCACAAGATAAGTGGTGGTTTCTCTCGCTCTCATAAGCATGTAATAGTGGAGTTCACTCAAGCTACTCATGGTTTATAAACTACCATATGCTTGCTTTTCTTCTACCTTCACCACTATATATACATAAGAATGCACAATCATTGAAGGCTTATTAAGAATGTAAGGGAAACATGAATACAAGAAAAATGACAATATGTGCGAAAGAAAAGAAATATAAGAAATGAAATAGCTAAAGAAATGCAAGAAGATATGGAAATACTGGAATGCTACATAGATGAGCACAAGAAAGCATTGCCCTAAAATTTTTTTCTTCCAACCCAATAAAAATGTAAACAACCCTTATCACATTCTTCAATACAAAACTACTAATGATATACAATAAATCTCTCAATAATTGTAACAAGGGATGTCGTTACAAAAATACTATCACACATAAATAAAAAATGGAAAAACATGTCAAAATTTTCACAATATTTTTTTTATTTCATGGGCACTCAATTTATTTTTTTTCAGTTTTTTTTCAAACTTTTTTTTTCTGACATGTAGTACACTTCCCTATGCTCCAACATCAAGCTCAAGTAAAAAGATAAAGAGCATGGCTAACTCATGTTGATCAAGCAAGACTTGCCTATGCTAACACTCAATTTCCCCTGAGCTACTCTCTCCCCCACACTTAAATTTTTGTCCTTCTTGGGCAAAACACTCATCATGGATTATCTAAGTTTCCACATCCAGAAATAGAAATGGAGAAGAAAGTAATGGAAAGAAAGAAAAAAATGTAAGGATGAATGACTAGAATGTTATTCAAATAAGCATGTGATGATAAAAGAAGTAAAGGAAAACAAATGTGATTGCCTTCATAATAATCATGCAAACCTATTATTGTGTGACCTCGAAAGAATCAAAGCAAGTTCTAGAGTTACAATAACCATAAGTGCACCACACACAAGGAATAAAAATAGGATCAATCTTCACTAGGTAAACAAAAATAATCAACTCAGTCTATCAACATAGAATCCATCACCAAGTAGTAACCACATACAATCAAATAATCCATTCCTGATAATAAATCCCCGAAACTCAACAATCAAATTTAACTAGCTTTCACGACTTCTAAGATGATATAAAGGAATGCATAGGAAATTTATTTGAAAAACTGACAAAACAAAAACTCAACAACCAAAACATAACAACTAAAATAAAAACAAATGAAGTAAAAGAAATGTATATACAAAGAAAAAGAAAAGAAGATGAGATGGAGCAAACTCCCATGAGGTCCCGGTGATTGGATAAGGTTCAGTAAGAGAAGCCATGCAGGTCGTGGGGTGCTCCAAGAGAAATCCCATCCCGGTGGTTGAAGAAGATTCAGCTTTAACATCCACGCTGGGAGTGGGATGGACTGAATGGGGGTGAGCGCCTTCATGGCGTGATCATGATAGTACTGTGCTGCTCCCTCCAATAGGATTGCCTCATCATATGTAATCTCTGACAATCAGAGGCGATTTAGATAAAGTATCTAGCCTTGGGGTTGGATTATTGCATGGAATGTTAGGGCCTTTATCAGCAAAGGTGTTGGAGTCTCTGGCTAAGATGGAAGTGTCCAGGCTGGGGGCCTCCAGCTATCCACCACTTCCATGGGAATCAGTCTATCAGAATTGCTTGGCGCCACTGTCTCACTTCTCTTCTGGTTACTAGCAAGTTTGGGCATTGGTGTTTGGAAATTGCTCTTTTTCTTCAGAATAATCTAGGGCACAAACAGCATCACAGAGTAAATCTAAGCCACTAGTATCATCTTGCAAGTCATTGACCACAGAAGCAACTTCATCATTATCTTGAGCATCAGATAGTACATCATCATGCACATCAACAGAGGAGTCCTATAGAGCTTCAGAGGTAGAAGTGTACATATCACCAGCTCTGCAACCCATCTCCTCAAGCACATCACTACCATCAGAAATTATCTCTGAGGAAAATTGGGAGGAATCTTGTGCTTGTGTCTGGCTGATGGATGATGCAATTTGATCCAGTAGGATTTGCATGTTCTGTATCTACTGATGACTATTGTTCATTTGTTGCTGATATTGATGTAGAAATGATGCTAGTTTTTCTCGTGTCTCTGTATTTTCTTGATTAGGAGCAGGGGTTTCTTCACAGTAACTTGATTGATCTCCCCAACGAGGCATGTAAGTATCAATGGATGGTTGGGGTAGATAGCACAGAGACTGCTAAGGGGTGTACTATTGTGCGTTCCCATACCTGAAATCTAAATTGAAATTATGAAAAGATGTACTAGAAATTGGATTATACCTATCCTGCTGATAAGACAGATGATACTGAGGAACAGGCTGATGATATTGTGGCTGGTACTGATAATACTGCTGTTGTCCAGTGCCTGAATAGTAAGCATCACTAAAGTCTCCACACTGATGATAATATGGATCCATGCTTAATGAAATTTCATGTCCTTTCCTAAAATACTAACAAAAACAATCAAAAGACACAGGAAATCGACATGTCCAAGTATATGGATATGCAAGAAATAAAAGAATGCAACCCTAAACAAAAGTTTTTTAATTTTGAATTTTTTTTTTAGAAAAATGAAGAAATAATCCTAAGTCTACCAAGCACCATTACACTCCCCGACAACGGTGCCAAAATTTGATAACAAGTATTTGTTGTGGAACCAATTCAAATTAATTACCAAACCCTCTCTACACTAATATAGCATAGTAAATGGCCCGAATCATTTCCCAACGAGTGTAATCGACATAATAGTAAACTTAGGATTTCTAATTATTGCTTTGGGGTTTCTATTGAAGATGGCGATTTGGATTTTGAGCTCTAACCTATAGTTGCAAGGTAATTAAAATTCTAAACTAACATGTAACAGCTGAATCAAACAATGCAGGAATTAAAGAAATAAAAACTAGAAGAGGAAATAAATGATCTAATCAACCCAAGATAGGCACGGTGAATGAACAAGTTCCTCCGACTAAGTCCAAAGAAGCTCGATCGAGACTCCGCAAATGGAAGTGGATGTGGGATGGTGCAAACTCCTGATTCCAGTAGTTTGATAGATCTTCGAACTCTCGCGGATCCGATTGAGCTCAAAGAAGTGTCGTTGGGGCGGACTCCTCCTCGGATCCGAAAGAGAAGGTGGATGAGCTATGGAGATGGAGGACAATGCCGAAATCTCTTGATGAAGCGGTTCATTCTCAAATTCATGGAGGAAAATGGATGGAAGCAAGGTGGAGGCAGCTGCTAGGGCTTAAGGGAAGAAAAGATTTAACTAACAATCAAATGAAATAAGCAATGCATCAATGAAATCTAATGCATGAACATGAGGTAAAGTGAAGCATGAAACTAAATCTAATCTAATGAACTACAACCTAATTACTGAATGAGAAATTTCATCAAACACTACGTAAGTGTGAAAGAAATCAAACCAACTACGTGCAATTCTAAACATGAAAGGGAAATTTTATTACAAACATTCAATACAAACTAAACCAAGGAACAATCAAACGAAGAGAGCTGAAAAAAAATAGGTGCTGGAAGAGATTTTTGAAATGAAGATGCTAGAGATGAAGACCGGAGCTATGAAAGATGAGCAGCTGCCGGAGGCTAAAACGGAGCTATGGAGATGTTGTCGGAAGCGATTAGAGAAGAATCCTCACTCCGATTCGTCGACAGTAGCAGAGCTCACGGTGAAGACGACGTGATCAGGGAAGAAGAGTCCTCCGGCTGCTCGCATGTGAAAGAGTGTGATGGAGTGGCACTGGTCATCAGAGAAGGAGGGAATCCCCTTTCCTCTCCGACGACCGGCGAGGAAGATGGTTGAGTGCCGCGACGGTGGAGCATGCGTCGGGCGATCACGGGAGAAGAAGATGGAATGTGCCGGCCGTGCGATTTGGGAGAATGTTGGAATTTTAAGCTTTATTTTGGTTGTCGTCTGATTTAAGCACCCTTCAATCTCTGTCGTCCATTAAAGCTAGGGCTTAATGAATCTGATTAATCCATTTAAATGTTGTGCATCCAACGGCTGAGAATTCTCCGACTTTGAATGCATGGATCTGATCAATCTGAATGAATAATCATGATCGGTCGAATCTGGAAGAAGGGCTCAGATGTCCAGATCTGGATAAATGGCTCAGAATTAGCCTCATTCTTCGGACGGTCCATATTGATCAGATTTGGTCCCTTGATTGAATTGCCTCTGATCTGAATGAAGGGTCCAGATTAGTCCAATTTGAAATGATCTTTCTAGCCCTAGATGAAGCCATATTTTATCCAACTTGAGTCTAGTCTAGTGGCCCATCTCGATCTCCTACAAAGAAAAACAAATTTTACATATAAGTCAAGAATTTAGGAGAATTTACAATCAGGTTCAAAAATAGATCCAACTCATAAAACATGCAAATAATCAACAATTAACCACTAGAGAGGATTAAAACAGTGATATTAAGGACCAAAATAACACGACAAAATGGTAGTTATCACCTATGCACCGACAAGCCTACGAGTTCATCAAAAACTACATCTGAATACTCTCAGATTATACACAAATCCGACATACATTTTATACCATCATTTCTACAATTTAACTATCCCTAAGGATATGTCTACAGTAAAAATATGTCTATCAAAGTCTAAGGGTATTCCTTGACTTCTTGGTCATTGGTTAACATCTCACCTGACGATGAAGATACCACCAACCCATAAAGTCAATGTATAGAAACCCTTCTAATCATATCTAAGAATGTTCTAGACATAGATACTTGTAAACTACTAGTATCTCTCAGCATAACAACAAATAGGATAACCAAAAGTAATACCCTGAATGATCAATCTGTTAGGTAGTCGCTTCGGAGGCTCATTGGCTCCCATGTCCCCGGATTAAAATTTTCACTAATGAAAGGACTAATCCGGATGGGATGAGCTTCCTTGGCACAACCAATTCGTCGTCGTGCTAACAACTTGAGTGGTCGCTCGAACAAACTAGTTGTTCAAGCAACACAACTCTTCTAGTTGGTTAGCCGCGGAAGAGACGACGGACGGATCGGCGGTTTTTGTGTTTGTCTTCGGGGTCCATGATTATACAATATATATTCATACACACACATGCATAATCAACACAAATAAGAACATGCTCAGATCTGTACATAAAGTTCAAATAACTTTATACCTTACGATCTTCTATCGTATGTCCTATCCTTCTCGTGGACGACGTGTGGACGAAGATCCTCCACGAGTAGAAGCCTTCTAGATCGAGTTTTCCTCTACCTTGTCCGCTGCGAACAAAGAGAAAAACGAACAAATACCTCTCATATCTAGAACCGGCCACCAAATTAGGGAATTTGGTGCAACCGCCGGCCAAGGAGCAATTGGATGATGCGCCGACCAACTTCAAGAAGAGTTGCCGCCGGCCACTTGGAGAATAGGGAGGAGGAGATGACCGGCCACCAATGGGAGGAGAACCGCCGGCCAAGGAAGAAGGAGGAGACCTCTAGGATGGGCGCCGGCCAAGTCTTGATCAAGGAGGATGGGCGCCGGCAACCAACTAGAAGGAAGAAGTTGCCGCCCACTTCTTTTGCTCCAAAACCCTAGCCGCCCAAAACCCTAGCCGCCCCAATTTTGGATGAGCCAAAACCCTAATTCTTCTAACTTAACTTGCCACCCAACCTTAGCCTCTTATTTATAGAATTAGGCTTAAGCCTCCTTTAATCTCCACCGTCGGATCTAGGGATTTAATCTCCACCGTCGGATCTAGGGTTTTATCCCAACCGTCGGATCTAGGGTTTAATCCCAACCATCGGATCTAGGATTTCATCCCAACCGTCGGATCTAAGGTTTCATCCCAACCACCGGATCTAGGGCTTTATCCCAACCGTCAGATCTAGGGATTTAATCCTAACCGTCGATTCTAGGGTTTCATCCTAACCATCGGATCTAGGGATTTAATCCCAACCATTGGTTCTAGGGTTTCATCCAACCATCGGATCTAGGGATTTAATCCCAACCATTGGTTCTAGGTTTTGTTTTATATTCTTGGATCTAGACTTCACAAGGATTATATTAGGCTACGATAGGGACCATAAGGAGGAGTTGGGTCTTGGCCACCCGATGGATCGGAACCACACAAACTTGATCCATCAATGATGTTCCATTCCACTAGAGGATCATCATTGAACTACCTCACCAACCCCCATAAATCAATATGGGCTCCATATATTATTTGTACAATAATCTCTCCATATTTAAGATATCGAATGTCCGTCAATTAATTGATTTACTGACTATCAATTAATTAACATCTAATTCCTCGAGTAGTACCACTCAACCTTATCATCATGTTGACTAAGTCAACCAGCTAGATTTACATGATGAACCTTATGAGCTCCTCAAGGGGACATCATCAACCTAATATATAGGACACGGTTTCCTCCTATAATCAACGACACACCATGTAAACAATATTATTTCCCAACTTACCGGGCATATTGATTTAATCCATCTAAATCTCACCCTCTGGTAAATCAAAGAAATAAATACTAAGTACATGTGCCCGTTATTATATCGGGATTAAGAGCATGTACAACATAATATCCGAGGTCCGATTCAATTATGTAGTCAGTACTAAGTTGAATCACCTCTATGTCGGTCCTACTCAATACACCTAAGTGTACTAGTGTAACTCTATGTTCAAGATAAAACAATACCAAGCTACACTACAACCATTCCAATGGTTTGTCCAAAACCATCTTGGTTGTGAGCCTTTACTTATATTTTACAAGGTACTGATAACATGATCTTCTGTGCCACACCAAGCACCATGTTATCTACAATGTAAAATATTAGACAATATGCACACATATATAATGAATATATAAAATGCAAACAATGATCATGTGATTCTTATTTCAAAATAAAATGTTCATACAAAAAGAGCTAGGCTTTCAGTATACATTCCAACAATCTCCCACTTATACTAAAAGACTATGCCGTCATCACTCTGCCATACATCTGATCCCCATGTCCTCCACATGCCTATCAAACGCTTTCGCTGGAAGGGCCTTAGTGAATGGATCCGCCAGGTTATCCTCTGATGCAATCTTGGCGACAACAACTTCTCCTCGCTTTACGATCTCTCGTATGTGGTGGTACTTGCGCTCTATGTGTTTACTCGCCTTATGGGCTCGTGGTTCCTTCGAGTTTGCAACTGCACCACTGTTATCACAATAAATTGTGATAGTTCTGGGCAAACTAGGAATCACATCCAAGTCTATCAAGAAGTTCCTGAGCCATACAGCTTCCTTGGCTGCCTCAGAGGCTGCCACATACTCAGCTTCCATGGTAGAGTCCGCCACGCATTTCTGCTTGACACTCCTCCATACTATGGCTCCACCTCCAAAAGTAAACACAAACCCCGAGGTAGACTTACTCTTGTCCCTATCTGATTGGAAATCCGAATCCGTGTAAGCCACATGGACTAATTGATCTGCCCGGTAAACCAGCATATAATCCCTAGTCCTTCTCAGGTACTTCAATATATGCTTTACCGCAGTCCAATGTCCCTGTCCAGGATTACTCTGATATCTGCTAACCATGCCCACGGCAAAGCAGATATCCGGTCTCGTACATAGCATAGCATACATAAGGCTTCCTACTGTCGAAGCATAAGGAACCGCCTTCATGTCCTCTATCTCCTTTGATGTTTTGGGACACATCTCTTTAGATAAAGGAACTCCATGCCTAAAAGGTAGAAAACCTTTCTTGGAGTTTTGCATGCTAAAACGAGCAAGGATAGTGTCAATATATGAAGCTTGAGACAAGCACAACATCCTTTTCTTGCGATCCCTTATAACTTTGATCCCAAGGATGTGTCCCACTTCTCCCAAGTCCTTCATGTCAAACTGTTTGGACAACCATACCCTTACATCTGATAACACTTTGATATTGTTGCCAACTAACAAAATGTCATCTACGTATAGTACAAGAAACACCACTACGTTTCCGTCACATCTCTTGTATACACAAGGCTCATCCGAACTTTGAATAAATCCATTTGACTGGATTACCTCATCAAAGCGGATGTTCCAAGATCTAGAAGCTTGCTTCAATCCATAAATGGACCGATTAAGCTTACATACAAGATACTCTTTGCTTTTAGCAATGAATCCCTCTGGTTGTCGCATATAGATGTTCTCATCAAGACTTCCGTTAAGGAAAGCTGTCTTGACATCCATCTGCCAAATCTCATAATCCATATGAGCAGCTATAGATAAGAGAATCCAGATAGACTTAAGCATAGCTACCGGCAAAAAGGTCTCCTCATAATCGATACCCTCTTTCTGAGTATACCCTTTCGCAACAAGCCTAGCTTTGAAGGTCTCAACCTTCTCGTCTACTCCTCTCTTTCTCTTGTAGATCCACTTGCATCCAATGATTTTTACACCATCGGGTGGGTCTACTAGCTCCCAGACCTGATTAGAATCCATAGATTCTATCTCTGAATTCATCGCTCTTTGCCAAGATACTGCATCTCTATCTTGGATTGCCTCGTCATATGTCCAGGGATCAGGTTCATGTTCACCAGGGACTAAGTCCGAAGACTCTCCCAAAAACATGAATCTGTCGGGTTGTCTAACAACCCTCCCACTACGACGAGGTGCCTCCTGTATGCTCGTGACACGCTGCGCTGACTTGTGGTGTCTCCTCTGTACCGGTGGTACAAGTTGGGACTTCGCCAACTCCTCAAGAACAATCCTACTCGTGGGCTTGTGGTTCATCACATAGTCCTCCTCTAGAAATCTGGCATTCGTACTCACGATCACCTTCTGATCTCTAGGACTATAGAATAAACAACCCTTCGTTCCCTTAGGGTAGCCTACAAACAAGCGCACTTCTGTACGAGATTCCAACTTACCAGCATCTCCCTTCAGCACATGTGCTGGACTACCCCAAATCCGAATATGTCTTAGACTAGGCTTTCGCCCAGTCCACAACTCTGTGGGAGTAGAGGGTACTGACTTAGATGGAACCAAGTTCAGAATGTGTACTGCTTCCAGAGCAAACCCTGAATGAATCGTAACCTGTAATAACTCATCATAGATCTGACCATCTCCATAAGAGTCCTATTCCTTCGCTCCGCCACACCATTCTGTTGGGGTGTACCAGGTGCAGACAATTGGGATTGAATCCCAGCCTCTGATAAGTAACTCCTAAACTCTCCCAAGAGGTACTCTCCACCACGATCAGATCGTAATGTCTTGATACTTTTACCTTGACGGTTCTCCACATCAGCCTTGAATTCTTTGAACCTGTCAAAGCATTCAGACTTGCGGCGCATCAAGTAAATGTATCCATATCTTGAATAATCGTCTATAAAAGAGACGAAATATTCAAAACCACCTCTTGCCTGGATAGACATAGGACCGCACAAATCAGAATGAACCAGTTCTAACACATCTTTGGCTCTATACCCCTTGGCCTTAAAAGGCCTCTTGGTCATTTTACCTTCCAAGCAAGATTCGCAGGTTGGGAGATCCTCCACCACTAATCAACCTAAAGTTCCATCAGCTATCAACCTTTGAATTCTACTTAGGTTAATATGACCAAGCCTTAGATGCCAGAGATATGTTTAGTTCATTTGCGAAGGTTCTTTTCTCTTATTAGATTTAGAAGATGAGCTATTTACTTCTATTTGCATCGTGGGAGTTTTTGGTTCAAGAGTATATAAATTGCCAACCAATGTACCAGAATAGATAATCTCCCTATTCCTTTTTATAACCACCTTGTCATTAAAAGAAACAGAATATCCATCCATAAACAATTTAGAAACTTAAATTAAATTCTTTCTAAAAGTAGGTACATAAAGACAATTTCTTAAAACCAAAACTTTATTCCTATCAAAAGATAAATAAACGTCTCCCACTGCAATAGCCGCCACCTTTGAAGCATTGCCCATGTAGACGGTAACCTCTCCCTCAGCTAGTTGTCGGGTTTCCTGGAACCCCTGCAAAGTATTGCAGACATGATCAGTGGCTCCTGTATCTACACACCAGGCACTGGTAGATAACACCGCTAAACATGTTTCAACAACTAAACAAGAAGATATACCTTTGTTCTTTCAGCGAGGACAGTCCGCCTTCCAATGTCCAGTCTGCTTGCAAGTGAAGCACTTGCCTTTCGGCTTCTTCACTCCTGCCTGGGGTCCCACTGCCACTTTCTTCAGCACCTTGCTTCTTCTTCTTCTTACCTTTCGGCTTAGAGGAAGAAACCTTCGAGCGACCATGGCTTGAGAACTCGACTAAAAAGCCCTCTCCGCCTGAGTTCTGAAGCTCCGCCAATGAATACAACCTCTTGTTCATGTTGTAGTGAGGCGAACCGCTCAAAACTCCTAGGCAGAGACTGGAGAATGATATCGACCTGGGTTTCCCCATCGATCTCAGCTCCGAGGACTTCCATCTCATTAAGATGAGCCATCATCTTGAGAACATATCCCTAACGGGTGTTCCCTCGACCATGGTGGTCGTCATCAAGTTTCTCATTGCCTCCTGCCTAGACGCCCTACTCTGATGTCCGAAAAGTTCCTTGAGATTGAACATCATGTCATAAGCGTGGCTATGGCTCGATGTCGATGTTGCAAAGACATTTGACATGGATGCCAAAATGTAACACCGCACCATCTCATCCGCCTTAACCCACTTCTTATAATGTTCTTTCTCCTTTTCATCGTAGTCATCGGTGGGCTTAGGAGGATAGACTCAAGAGTACAAATTTGTACTCTTCCGCAGCTTAAGACAATATCCAGTTTCTTTTCCAATCAATGTAGTTTGGACCAAGAAGTTTGTTTTCTTTTAAAATCACAAAGAAGTGGGTTGAAAGCCATTTGAAAATCCTATGAATCACAATGATCAAAATATTAGACTTCAAATATTATTGATTCCTCAAAACAATAAAATTTCAAAATCAACCAACACCTTAAAACACCGAGAATATCGCATGCCACCATAGTGTGGACGTATACGAATTCTACATTTGTAAGAGGAGGTTTTACCCATTAATTTTATTATCTTGTCAACCTTACTTTTTGACAAATAAAATTAATAGTTGGTTCCTCTTTAGCCCTACAAATAAAAGCAGTGACTCCGATGGGGAGGATACTTTTTATTTGCATCTAAGTGTGCACCATTACACGATACTAAGGGAATTATTTCGGATTATGTGCCTTACCGATGGGGAAGTACACACGCTCCTAAATAATTTCCTACAACCATTATTTGACCTAGTGATCCGCAAACAAACTCATCCGATGGGGAGGAAGGCACTCAAAGCCAACGCGCAAGTTTGTTGCATCACACGTCAAATTGTAATGGAGGCCGCGGGAATCAATTAAAATATCCCTCTCCCACTTAGTAAATTGCAATCGAGGAATTTTAAAACAAACACAACATGCATATAAAACAAAAAAGCAATAAATATGGAAAAATCAGAATTTTTCCAACTATTATGGCATTGTTCTCCAATACACATCCCGTCGTGTCGCCACCTCGTCCGCTCCATCTTTTCCCGTGCGCAAGTCACCAAAGAGTTCCGAGCCGAGATAAATCATATTAATTTACATCCATCGATCCTATACTCCACGAAGGAGTGTACAAATAATCTAGATCGAAAGTAAACTAAAATGAGCGACTAAACAATGTCGTATTTAATTACAAAAATTAAATACTAATCTAGCCTCGTCAACCCCGAGGATTCAAATAATAAATTTTTACACACATCCATTCACATACACACACATGGCTGTTGGGTTTCCGGCACCGCGGCGTGTGTGTGTTCGATCATGTTTCGTAAACATGAACACAGCGGAAGAAATTAAAAATAATAAATCTATATTTATTACAACACACACAACACACGCATGCATATTACAACAAGTGTAGACATAACCGTAAATTTAAATTTGCAATAAAAGAAAATTTAACTACGTTATACCTTTCGTATGATGTGTAGCGGGAACGGCATCAACCGGAACGATCCTCGTAAGAATCGTCTCTATCCGTATCCACGCCGAGCTCCTCGGGATGAATTCGCTAAGCCACGAGCTTCGTCTTCGTACAGGTTACTAGCCTCGTGTTGAAGATGACGTGATCGAGAGATGATCACGATCCGAATCCAAATTCGGATCCAAAACGAGTTCTCAAAACTCGCTTCTCCGGAGAGGTATTCGTCAACCAATTGACGAATCCTTTGTCCTCCACCTCAGAGGATTACCGGAGATCGAATCCCCGGTAGGTTAGCCGCTGTCAGAGCTCTAACCGTCGTCCAAACGACGCTCCAACAACAAAGAAACAAGCTGTCCAGAAAAACTGGACAGCTTTTGGTGGAGGAATAGAGGCCGGCCAAGGAGAGATGGAAGCTCACCTTATCACCGAAACCAAAGGAGATCACCAGAGGCTCGCCGGAGGATCACCGGCTGAAGCTTGGACGCCGGCAACAAGTTGGACGGCGGCACAAGAGGTTGGGCGGCGGCACACCTAGGGTTGGCGCCGAAAACTCCTTCAAGGGGTGGGCGGCAACTCAAAGGCTAGGGTTTTTCATTAGGGCTTAATTATCCATTAAGCCCTCTTTTATAGAGAACTAATTCTCTTAATGGTTAATGGATCATATCCATAAAGCCCGTTAACCCACTCCATTAAGATAAGTTAAAATAAACCAAACCATGATGGTTTATTTTAAGTTAAAATGAACCGAACCAACTTTTGGTTCATTCGTTTAAAATAAACCAAACCATTTGGTTTATTCTCCTCCATTGGATTAGAACCAAACCATTTTGGTTCATCCATTACGTCTTCAAAAGACTCGGCCCATCCACGCTTCCATTGCGACTGAAACAATTTCATGCTCGCTTTATGTTTGGTCCAACCAAACATAGTTTCTCTCGGTCTGAGAATCCCATTCTCAAGCTCGTTTTAAATCCTTTGGATTACACTCGTTGTCGCGTGTGACCAAATAGGTTCTCGGTTTATGTTGGCCGTCTATAATTAACCATTAATTATAGAACGATCATGAGTGGCACCTAGTAGTACATCATGATCCCCAATTAACCGAAAAGATCAACGGTTGATCCAGAACTATTTCTGAAACCCTTCAGTAGCTCGAATGATTCGTGCCCCATTCCCTTCACTCATCTTATACCCACTTGGTTCAGTGACACTATTGTGTCGCTTCTCCCACTAGGTCGACTCACGCCACACTCTAGCCCAAGTATCATTTCCTCGCCCTACGGATTCTAGTTACTCCACATGTATCAAGAGTACCTTACTCTAAACATGTAATGCTTTGGCCAAAGACTTTAGTAACAATGACGAGAGGCCATGGGTATACATCTCCTCGCAAGGAGTGGTGAACTTTATAGGCTATTCAAACACCTTCGATCACTTCGACTTATACCCAATCATCCCGGGTCCACATCTCCTTAGAGATGTTTGCTTAAGATGTCAAAGCATAAGTCTCCATGATCAAGATGACTTGAATACCGCAAGTCAAAGGAACATCGCACTTAAGCCACAAGAAGAACTTCATTGACATATCTATATATGCAGAGAACCATATGAAGTCTTACGGCTGGTCACTCCAATGAACTAGTTACCATAACTAGCATCCACGATTAACTCCGGACATCACTATGTCTCCAGCCAGTGAGAATCAGCTGCTTGGATACACCAAGGAGTATACCGGTTAGTCTCGACATGTAATTGATGGTGTCCAAATCCATCAATTCATCGACTAGGATAATTCCGATACATCACAATTACACATGTAGAGATACTCACTAGTTGTGATCCAATCACAAATTCTCTCTATGCCGTGAATCGATCGTGACATTCAGTAAATGAGTTTAAGATCCAATCAAATACATGAAACATGTATACTCAAATAGTGAATCTTCATTTATCATATAAATGGTTCATACATAAGGCGATTGCCTTAGGACATCTCTCATATATATTACTAATAGACTCCCACTTGGCCTAATGTCAATCGCTACGGTATCCAATACCATAAGCTCTAAAATGACCCTCAAACTTACTTTGAGGTAATACTTTAGTCAAAGGATCCGCTAAGTTCCTTTCAGTGGGAATTTT
Organism: Wurfbainia villosa; assembly: GCA_025175895.1. Taxonomy (NCBI): domain Eukaryota; kingdom Viridiplantae; phylum Streptophyta; class Magnoliopsida; order Zingiberales; family Zingiberaceae; genus Wurfbainia; species Wurfbainia villosa. The sequence goes on along the minus strand of CM045994.1, from coordinate 4,992,740 downwards.
CTCGATTTGTATTTCATTCCTACTGATGATCTCTCTGATATGATGATAGCGGCGAAGCACATGTTTGGATCATTGATGAGACCACATCAAGTTCAGAGATGAACTTCTTGATCCAAACCGCTTCCTTTGCTGCTTCCAAAGCTGCAATGTATTATGCCTTAGTGGCAGAATCCGCTATAGTGTCAAGCTTGGAACCTTTCCAACTTATTGCGCCTCCATTCCAAGTGAATACATACCCAGACTGAGACATGGAATCATCCTTGTCTGTCTGGAGCTGGCATCCGTATACCCACGTATCACCATGTACCCTTCTCCATATATTAGGAACACATCCTTAGTTCTTCTCAAGTACTTAAGGATTGTCTTAACAGCCGCCCAATGATCCATTCCTGGATCGGACTGGTATCTGCTCGTGACACTCAGAGCGTATGATACATCGGGCCTTGTACATAACATAGCATACATGATAGATCCTATTATGGATGCATAGGGAATCTTACTCATGCAAATCCTCTCGTCTTCTGTGCGCGGACACATAGACTTCGAAAGGTGTACCCCATGCCTGATGGGTAGGAAACCTTTCTTGGATTCCGACATGCTAAACCTCTTTAGCACTCGGTCTATATATGTAGACTGCGAAAGACCAAGCAACCGTTTCGATCTATCTCTATAGATCTTAATCCCGAGGATGTAGGTTGATTCTCCCAGGTCTTTCATGGAGAATGTCTTGGATAACCAAACCTTCACTGACTGTAAGATTGACACATCGTTTCCTATAAGTAATATGTCATCGACATACAATACTAGGAACACGACTGCACTCCCACTAACCTTCTTGTACACACAAGGTTCGTCTGGATTTTGTGAGAAATCAAACTTTTTGATCGTCTCATCAAAATGGATATTCTATCTCCTGGATGCTTGCTTCAATCCATAAATGGATCATCGCAATTTGCATACCTTGGTTTTATCAACCGATGTGAAACCCTCAGGCTGTATCATATACACGTCCTCGAAAGGTGTTTCCATTAAGGAAAGCTATTTTCACATCCATCTGCCATATCTCATAATCATAATGAGCCGCTATGGCTAGGAGCATCCGAATGGATTTAAGCATAGCTACAGGCGAATAGGTTTCGTCATAATCAACACCTTGCTTTTGACGATATCCTTTCGCCACCAATCTAGCCTTATAGGTAATCACATTACCATCCATGTCGGTTTTCTTCTTGAAAACCCAATTGCACCCTATAGGCTTTATGCCTTCAGGTGGGTCAACCAAGTTCCAAACATGGTTTTCGTACATGGACTCCATTTCCGACTACATGGAACCAAGCCACTTATCCCTTTCTCAACTTGTCAAGACTTCTTCATAACTCGTAGGCTCTCATCATCAATGAGTAACACGTCGTTCGATTCACTTACGAGAAATCCATATCTCTCAGGAATATTGCGTGTTCTACCAGATCTACGAAGATGTGGTGTTACAATAGGTCCAGCCGATTGCTCATCACTATGAGTTATCGGCTGTTTTGCTTCACCAGGTATCTCATCAATGTCTATTTGAGTCTCTCGAGCCTCCTCAAGCTCGACGACACTCCCACTGTTTTCTTACAAGAGAAACTCTTTCTCTAGAAACACAGCATGCCTTGAAACAAACACCTTTTGTTCCACAGGATGATAGAATTGGTAACCCCTTGTTTCCATAGGGTATCCAATCAATAGATATTTATCAGACTTAGCATCCAGTTTGTCTGATACAGTCCGCTTCACATAAGCAGGACAACCCCATATCTTCAAGTAAGATACATGAGGTTTCTTACCATTCCATATCTCATATGGAGTAGTTGAGACTACCTTGGTAGGCATTCTGTTTAACAAGTAAACAGTTGTCTAAAGTCCATAACCCCAAAAGGACTTGAGAAGAGTCGCATGATTCATCATTGACCTAACCATGTCCAACAAGGTCCGATTACGCCTCTCAGATACACCATTATGCTATGGTGTATAGGGCGGAGTCCATTGAGACAATATACCATTGTCTCTTAGATAATCAAGAAACTCTTGACTTAAGTATTCACCACCTCGATCCGATCAAAGTATTTTAATACTCTTGTCATGTTGTTTCTCTACTTCATTTCTGAATTCTTTGAACCTTTCAAAGGCTTCAGACTTGTGTTTCATCAAGAACACATACCCAAACCGTGAGTGATCATCGGTGAAGGTAATGAAGTAGCTATAGCCTCCTAAAGATTGAGTTGACATAGGTCCATATACATCACTATGTATTAGGCCTAGCAACTCTCCCACTCGTTCACCTTTTCCCGTAAAAGGTAACTTAGTCATCTTGCCTTTTAAGAATGATTCACATGTATCGTATGAATCCAATTCAAACGATTCCAGAATTCCACATCTATGTAATTCGGACATGCATTTCTTGCTTACATGGCCAAGAGACAATGCCACATGTAGGAGTCTATTTGATTATCCTTTCGAGCACGCTTGTTGCTCGCTTCGATATTGCAAATGTCACTGGATACGTCCAACATATAAACACCATTGCTTAAAGTTCCAGTCCCATAAAGAACCCCATTCAAAGTTATGTAACAACAATTGTTACTAAACGTCAAAAGGAAACCATTTCTATTTAAACAAGAAATAGAAATGATGTTCTTTATCAACGAAGGAATATAAAAGCAATTGTCCAGTTCTAAGACAAGTCCTGCAGGGAGTTTCAACAAATACGTTCCGATGGCGAGTGCAGCAACCTTTGCTCCATTCCCAACACGTAAATTTGACTCTCCCTTGATGAGTCTTCTTCTATTCCTTAGCCCATGTATGTCATTACATATATGTAAGCCACACCCAGTATCCAATACCCAAGTGTCTAAGGGAATAGAATGACAATCAATAAAGAAGATTTCTGAAGAAGATGGGGCATCCGATGACTTATCCTTCTTCACGGACTCAAGATAAATCTTGCAATTTCTTCGCCAATGGCCCTCCTTGCCATAATGATGGCAAGTGCCCTTTTGAGCTGGTTCTGCCTTTTAGCCTTTTTCTTCTTCCCCTTCTGTTGTTCCTTTGACTCCCTCTTAGAACCTTTCTTTGAGGAATCAACTAATAACACCGTCCCCTACTCATGCTTCTCAGAAGGCTCCACAGTCTTCAGCATGTTGAGCAGTACCACAGATGAACCTCCTTGCATCTCAGAGGTGAAGAGGAGCTTGGAGACTTCGAACCTTTCGAATCTCACTTGCTCATCAACCAACTCACAGAGATGAAGGATTACGATATGAGCATCCATATGCTCATGCTGCTTTCGTAGCTTGGGTTCCATCGCGGCTAGCATGATGCAACTCATTTGTTCAGAATCACTCCCATGTTTCTGATAGGCCAACAATTGGTCCAAAGTTGCATCATCACTAGGACGGGCGGGAAGAGGCGCTTCGAGGTCATACACAAGCTTTTCACCTTGAGAACAATTCTCAAGTTTCTAAGCCAGTCCAAGAAGTTCGGCCCAGTCAATTTATTTGAATCCAAAATGGAACGCAAATTCAAACACATCATGATTAATATATTAACTTAGAAATACAAAACGAGCATATATGAGAAAGATGATTTTTAAAATTGCATCAATATACATTTATAAATCCCATTCATTTTTCGAATTTCAAAAACCCCAAAATCACTTGGGGAGATTGTAGGTCCATCTCCGAATGGGCTGATATCCATCATAGTTATGAACAACCTTGGAGAGAGTCCAACAAGCCATTCATAACTACGACGGTAGGTATCATCTATACCGATTGCATATCACGTATATGCAACTATCACAATGTGTTATCAACTAATTGAATGTTCACACATACATCGGGTTGTTAACACATTAACAAGTATGCATCATATGCATAGCACCCAACTTCACCTCCCTTTACATCGACCTTGGAGAGAGTCCAACAAGCCGATGCTCCAGGTTAAAGCCAACCCATTAATTAGGACATAGTTTTAATATGGTTAGAGCACATTCAACCAATTAGCCCAGCTTGGAGAGAGTCCAACAACCAAAGCTAATGATTGACCTCTGAATCTTACCATATTAGTATTAAACTATTTCATGGTTTGAACATATTCAGGTTCGAGCCGGGCTTGGAGAGAGTCCAACAACCCAAACAAGAAACAGAACTCTGGTTCTAACCATATTAATGGAAGGTGTAAGCTTTAATATTGAGTAAGGGTTTTTATGTCTCATCCTCTTTGCATGCAAATAACTATTATCTACATGGCATGACATACATGGCATACATCTACATGTCACGACATGCATGGCATTATGTTATGCATCTAATGCAATTACATGTCATACAATTTATGTCATGTACAATATTTCCTTATATGTCATAACTATTTATGGAAATAAAATATGTTTAAGATTTGATTCTCCAAATCAAATCATAATTAAATTAGGAAACAAATTTCCAAATCTAATCACATATTTTATTCATGGAATTATTTGATTAAGGAAAATCTATTTAGGAAACCAATTTCCCAAATCTTTAAAACTACTTATGGAAATGAAATATTTTAAGATTTGATTTCCCAAATAAAATCATGATTAAATTAGGAAACAAATTTCCAGAATCTAATCAAATATTTTATTTATGGAAAATATAAATTTCCATAAATACTTCCAACTTTCCAAAAGTGGAAGATTTCCATAAATACTTCTAGACTTTCCAAAATTGAAAATTTTCCATAAATACTTATAAATTTCCAAAATTTAGAAAATTTCCAGAAATACATTATGACTATCGCAAAACCATTTTTACGATTATGTCGAAACACAACCTGGGCTCTGATACCATCAAGGGTTTCCGATCACATGGCAGTGTGTGTTCGATCATGTTTCGTAAACATGAACACAGCGGAAGCAATTAAAAATAATAAATCTATATTTATTACAACACACACAACACACGCATGCATATTACAACAAGTGTAGACATAACCGTAAATTTAAATTTGCAATAAAAGGAAATTTAACTACGTTATACCTTTCGTATGACGTGTAGCGGGAACGGCATCAACCGGAACGATCCTCGTAAGAATCGTCTCTATCCGTATCCACGCCGAGCTCCTCGGGATGACTTCGCTAAGCCACGAGATTCGTCTTTGTATGGGTTACTAGCCTCGTGTTGAAGACGACGTGATCGAGAGATGATCACGATCCGAATCCAAATTCGGATCCAAAACGAGTTCTCAAAACTCGCTTCTCCGGAGAGGTATTCGTCAACCAATTGACGAATCCTTTGTCCTCCACCTCAGAGGATTACCGGAGATCGAATCCCCGGTAAGTTAGCCGCTGTCGGAGCTCTAACTGTCGTCCAAACGACGCTCCAACAACAAAGAAACAAGCTGTCCAGAAAAACTGGACAGCTTTTGGTGGAGGAATAGAGGCCGGCCAAGGAGAGATGGAAGCTCACCTTATCACCGAAACCAAAGGAGATCACCGGAGGGTCGCCGGAGGATCACCGGCTGAAGCTTGGACGCCGGCAACAAGTTGGACGGCGGCACACCTAGGGTTGGCGCCGAAAACTCCTTCAAGGGGTGGGCGGCAACTCAAAGGCTAGGGTTTTTCATTAGGGCTTAATTATCCATTAAGCCCTCTTTTATAGAGAACTCATTCTCTTAATGGTTAATGGATCATATCCATAAAGCCCGTTAACCCGCTCCATTAAGATAAGTTAAAATAAACCAAACCATGATGGTTTATTTTAAGTTAAAACGAACCGAACCAACTTTTGGTTCATTCGTTTAAAATAAACCAAACCATTTGGTTTATTCTCCTCCATTGGATTAGAACCAAACCATTTTGGTTCATCCATTACGTCTTCATAAGACTCGGCCCATCCACGCTTCCATTGCGACTGAAACAATTTCATGCTCGCTTTATGTTTGGTCCAACCAAACATAGATTCTCTCGATCTGAGAATCCCATTCTCAAGCTCGTTTTAAATCCTTTGGATTACACTCGTTGTGCGTGTGACCAAATAGGTTCTCGGTTTATGTTGGCCGTCTATAATTAACCATTAATTATAGAACGATCATGAGTGGCACCTAGTAGTACATTATGATCCCCAATTAACCGAAAAGATCAACGGTTGATCCAGAACTATTTCTGAAATCCTTCAGCAGCTCGAATGATTCGTGCCCCATTCCCTTCACTCATCTTAAACCCACTTGGTTCAGGACATGGTCTATTGTGTCAGTCCCCACTAGGCTAACTACGTCACACCTAGCCCAAGTATCATTTCCTCGTCCTACGGATTCTAGTTACTCCACATGTATCGAAGAGTACCTTACTCTAAACATGTAATGCTTTGGCCAAAGACTTTAGTAACAATCCGATGAGAGGCCATGGGTATACATCTCGCAAGGAGTGGTGAATCCTTTATAGGCTATTCAAACACCTTCGATCACTTTGACTTATACCCAATCATCCCGGGTCCACATCTCCTTAGAGATGTTTGCTTAAGATGTCAAAGCATAAGTCTCCATGATAGATGACTTGAATACCGCAAGTCAAAGGAACATCGCATTTAAGCCACAGTAAGAACTTCATTGACATATCTATATATGCAGAGAACCATATGAAGTCTTACGGTTGGTCACTCCAATGAACTAGTTACCATAACTAGCATCCACGATTAACTCCGGACATCACTATGTCTCCAGCCAGTGAGAATCAGCTGCTTGGATACACCAAGGAGTATACCTCGTGCTAGTCTCGACAGAATTGATGGTGTCCAAATCCATCAATTCATCGACTAGGGATAATTCCGATACATCACAATTACACATGTAGAGATACTCACTAGTTGTGATCCAATCACAAATTCTCTCATGCTGTGAATCGCATCGTGGACATTCAGTAAATGAGTTTAAGATCCAATCAAATACATGAAACATGTATACTCAAATAGTGAATCTTCATTTATCATATAAATGGTTCATACATAAGGCGATTGCCTTAGGACATCTCTCATATATATTACTAACAATGGCCATAATAGTCGGATCTTATGCCTGCAATCAAAGAGTTAAACTACGCACATCCTACTATTATCCGGCACATATAATATATGAAAAATGCATAAAAAAAATAACCGAATCCTAAACACACAAAACCGGAAACCGTGGCTCTAATACCACTGTTAGGTAGTTGCTTCGGAGGCTCTTTGGCTCCCATGTCCCCCGGATTAAAATTTTCACTAATGAAAGGACTAATCCGGATGGGATGAGCTTCCTTGGCACAACCAATTCGTCGTCGTGCCAACAACTTGAGTGGTCGCTCGAACAAACTAGTTGTTCAAGCAACACAACTCTTCTAGTTGGTTAGCCGCGGAAGAGACGACGGACGGATCGCCGGTTTTTGTGTTTGTCTTCGGGGTCCATGATTATACAATATATATTCATACACACACATGCATAATCAACACAAATAAGAACATGCTCAGATCTGTACATAAAGTTCAAATAACTTTATACCTTACGATCTTCTATCGTATGTCCTATCCTTCTCGTGGACAACGTGTGGACGAAGATCCTCCACGAGTAGAAGCCTTCTAGATCGAGTTTTCCTCTACCTTGTTCGCTGCGAACAAAGAGAAAAACGAACAAATACCTCTCCTATCTAGAACCGGCCACCAAATTAGGGAATTTGGTGCAACCGCCGGCCAAGGAGCAATTGGATGATGTGCCGGCCAACTTCAAGAAGAGTTGCCGCCGGCCACTTGGAGAATAGGGAGGAGGAGATGACCGGCCACCAATGGGAGGAGAACTGCCGGCCAAGGAAGAAGGAGGAGACCTCTAGGATGGGCGTCGGCCAAGTCTTGATCAAGGAGGATGGGCGCCGGCAACCAACTAGAAGGAAGAAGGTGCTGCCCACTTCTTTTGCTCCAAAACCCTAGCCGCCCAAAACCCTAGCCGCCCCAATTTTGGATGAGCCAAAACCCTAATTCTTCTAACTTAACTTGCCGCCCAACCTAAGCCTCTTATTTATAGAATTAGGCTTAAGCCTCCTTTAATCTCCACCGTCGGATCTAGGGATTTAATCTCCATCGTCGGATCTAGGGTTTTATCCCAACCGTCGGATCTAGGGTTTAATCCCAACCATCGGATCTAGGATTTCATCCCAACCGTCGGATCTAAGGTTTCATCCCAACCATCGGATCTAGGGTTTTATCCCAACCGTCGGATCTAGGGATTTAATCCTAACCGTCGATTCTAGGGTTTCATCCTTACCATCGGATCTAGGGATTTAACCCCAACCGTTGGTTCTAGGGTTTCATCCAACCATCGGATCTAGGGATTTAATCCCAACCATTGGTTCTAGGTTTTGTTTTATATTCTTGGATCTAGACTTCACAAGGATTATATTAGGCTACGATAGGGACCATAAGGAGGAGTTGGGTCTTGGCCACCCGATGGATCGGAACCACACAAACTTGATCCATCAATGATGTTCCATTCCACTAGAGGATCATCATTGAACTACCTCACCAACCCCATAAATCAATATGGGCTCCATATATTATTTGTACATTAATCTCCCCGTGTTTAAGATATCGAATGTCCGTCAATTAATTGATTTACTGACCATCAATTAATTAACATCTAATTCCTCGAGTAGTACCACTCAACCTTATCATCATGTTGACTAAGTCAACCAGCTGGATTTACATGATAAACCTTATGAGCTCCTCAAGGGGACATCATCAACCTAATATATAGGACACGGTTTCCTCCTATAATCAACGGCACACCATGTAAACAATATTATTTCCCAACTTACTGGGCATATTGATTTAATCCATCTAAATCTCACCCTCTGGTAAATCAAAGAAATAAATACTAAGTACATGTGCCCGTTATTATATCGGGATTAAGAGCATGTACAACATAATATCCGAGGTCCGATTCAATTATGTAGTCAGTACTAAGTTGAATCACCTCTATGTCGGTCCTACTCAATACACCTAAGTGTACTAGTGTAACTCTATGTTCAAGATAAAACAATACCAAGCTACATTACAACCATTCCAATGGTTTGTCCAAAACCATCTTGGTTGTGAGCCTTTACTTATATTTTACAAGGTACTGATAACATGATCTTCTGTGCCACACCAAGCACCATGTTATCTGCAATGTAAAATATTAGACAATATGCACACATATATAATGAATATATAAAATGCAAACAATGATCATGTGATTCTTATTTCAAAATAAAATGTTCATACAAAAAGAGCTAGGCTTTCAGTATACATTCCAACACAATCCTCCCACTCTCTACATCTCCTCTCGAATAATCATTTAAACTCATCAAACTTCTACTCATGGCGGTTGAGCTTATGTAGGTGCAAAAGACTACCTTGGATAAACTAACATCCACTGTTGAAGCTGAGATACAAACAAACCGACTCCAATGGAGGTGGTAATCACTGTTGTATTGGTAACGAGTACACCATAATTGTGAGGTACTGAAGAACTGTCGACCTCATAGCACGCTCCCACTTTGCAAATAATATAGCTGCAACTGAAGAATACATAATAGATATGACCATCGTCGTATACTCTCTCCTCTCTACAAAGCAAATCCACCTCTAGGGAGGTAACAGTTGTTGTTGTCTACATGAGTCTTCTAAGATGTCTTCTGCTAATACTGCTAAGTAAATCACTTCCCTTGGAGGGAAGCATCAAGGAACTCTAACCACGTCTGAGGTAGTAAATCATTGTTGGTGTGATAACCCAATCTTCTGTGATGATCTATGCTATCAAGATTTTGCATCATCCTCTCAAAACAACATCGATAGTCTTCAACTGAGTCTTTAAAGTACACCTCCTCAAATGTACTGGTTGCTTACAATAGCAACAAATGACCTAATCCAACGGATAATCCAACTTTGTGTGTCTTTGTGATCCGCAGTGCATGCACATAATCTAGAGTCTTTCCTCTGATTTCACAAATGTGCACGAGAACATCCTAATGATCTGCGGTGGTCTTCTATAATCGGAAAGTAGCTCATAACCCATGACTCCAATCTTACTACTTTTGTCCGACATTCGGAGACTTCTGATTCCAATAATTTGACTTGCAATGTCTACTTATCGATCTCCAACTCTTACAACACTTGTTACGGAGTCATTTCCATACATATGACTCGGTATAATGCTTTCTAGTAAGATCTGACCCTAAATCCATATATCCCGATCAAAATGTCAACCCATAAACCCTGGTTGGCTTAAGACAACCCAATCATAATTTTGAGTTATTAGGTGGTCGTAACCTCGGTAAGTCTAACGACTCTGTACGATACTCCCATTACTAACTGATCACCCTAGTTGAAGCTCAAAAATTCCTTGACAATGAGTCAAAGGAAATAACACGGGAGAAATACTCTCTCCCTACATCACTAAACTGTGACCAAATGATATCCTATTCCCCGAAGGTTATTTCCTACATCTTCTATCAAGTACCGGCTTGATCCCGATAATGGTATGCAACTAACTCTACTTTCTCTGCACACACCAGTTAAGTACTCAAAAGTACCCTCAAAGTCATAAAACCCAACACAACCATCTCAGGGATCAAAATCCCTATGAAACACCATATACTAATCCTCTACTATCTGCATTTATAATAGTATGCATGCCTTGTTCATTACACCCAAGGTAACGATCCAACTAGCATAATCATGCTAATCTCTAAGACTGTAATCTTTGCTCTCCACAAGAAATGAGACAACCTGACCCCTACTATCCAACTCGGTTTTAGTTGGCTCTCAAAGGCAATTCACCTTTTCGACAGCAGGTTCAAGTCTCATAGACTCAACAAGTCGTTCCCGTGGTCAACTCATACCATAGTTATGAATAGTGACTAACACACTACATGTCTTTCCCTGTTATAATCACTAAATGCATATCCAACAAAATGGAGAGTATAAACACTAAAGGCAACTCCGGCTGGTTGCCTTGGTGGACGACCCCTACTATGAGTCTGCACAGGTGCCATAACTTTGTATGTATAAACCTATTGAACAAGTTTAGATAACTATCTAACTAGAATATAAGTTATAAGGAATTCTTACTTCGTGCTACTCGAAGCTTATGTCGCTGTCAATCCCATCTTACAAAACCAAGACCAAACCAAAATAAAATGACTCCCGAGGTCCAAAACTCGACAAAATATTATTGTACCACATCGCAACCTAGGGCTTTGATACCAATAAAGTTGTCACTCTCCAAGAGTATGCCGAGTCAAAAAACGGATAGCATCTCCCCTATACGTGACACAATATCATGTTCATACAAAGCCTTTCGGCCACATCCACACAACATTTATAAATGTATATATATCAAAACACAGTGGAAACCATCATCACGAAATAACAAACTACACACAGTGCATACTAGTATAACTTACCACAAATAAGAAAAGTATCGTCAAACCCAAATCAACGAGTGCATACATCAACAAAAGTCCAACACTACACTCCACCATATGAAACCAAGGTCATATCAAGAGATACATGGAAAAACCTTGGATGTGAGATGAGATGATGTCAGCCAGCGATGCTCCAAGCCCATCATGAAGTCGGCTACCTGTTACCTGGGCGACAAGAAACCCAAGGTCTAGGTGGTGAGTATAAAACTGAGTGGTAATAAGAAAAGAAGTGCATGCATAAAATATATATCACATGCGAGTCAACAATATACTGTCTAAAGGTATAACAAAAATTCACCAGTATGATATAACAACTCTATAACCAAATAATCAACTAATAACATTATACGATACTAGCATTCCTGAAGATCGACAATGATGCAACTCATACAACTTGAGTATAAGTACCATAGTACAACACCTACAACATGGTAGAGTAAATACTGACTCTATAATAAAAAAACCATCATACTAACATTCTATGTCAAATACACAATGCACTGAGTGCATCCCATATCACATCAGGATACTGGTCAAAGGTATAGAATAGTTTGACCAACTCAACACTGGTAATCCACACACGACCATATAAAATATGCAAGTAGAATGTAAGATGATGTACAATCAAATGCAGCAAGTATAGCTCAAACAAATACAACATCACAATGATCATATATATAGACTATATCTATATATATTCTCATCACACTATATATATATATGCAAACACCATCAACCACGACAATGCAGATGCATGGTCATACCGGTGCACCCTACTCACTACCACGACCCAGTATGGCCTAGGTGGCACGATATGACAACTATCCCAACTCAACAACAACCACTACTCTCAAGTGGCCGAGTGGGCAGTATGAATAAGTAGCAGATAAGTGCAAAGAGCTAGCTACACAACGGGGGTCCCTATTGTTGGACACTCCTACTGTCACTACCCATGAGTGGTCGAGTGTCACGCACCTAGAACAACTACACGCTACTCTAACAACCACTGCCAATAGTGGGGAGAGTGCGGTACAACAAATGCTCTGGCCTCACACCAGTTACCCCTCCACGAGTAACCTGAGAGGCAGGATGACTGATGACCCTCTCAACCACAAGGGAGACCAAGTTGTCAGCATGCATGTAAATGGAATGAATGCATGACAGCACATACATTTGTCCACAACACAATCCCTATTCTATAGAGAGGGATATACAGCTGGCAACAACCAAGCTAGGACCTCCAGTCCGTAGCGACACTGTATCGACAAATCACATGCCCATACATGACTACATGATCCATAGTAGATACACAACATCAGGATATGATATGAAAACTCAACTTTACTTCTAGAATATTACTCATCCCAGGCGAATTATCTAAATTGCACAATTCAGTTTTACAACCGAATTTAGCTACGTACACATAGGCAAACCACTATAGGTCCACTTACCATAACATCTATGATTCATAACAATGAATAAACATGAAACAACAATGACAGAGCATTTTATGTGGAAAGGCAAGTATCAAGCAACAGAAAAACTAGAGTGGAGTCAAGCTCTAAGTGACAACAATATAAAATCATATGCATAAGGGTTTAGCCACTACCTGACCAGGGTAGGAAATATTATCCACCAGGTAATGTAGACTATCTGAAAAATCCACACGTCCACATGACAGTTCTGAATCAAAGTCCTGAAAGTAACCTTCACACATAATGACTCTCCACTAGAGGACAACCTCTTACAACACTATTTAATCAACCCACAATTGATTAAACTGCAATATGCATTACACATCTAGATTTAGAGCTTACCTTGTCCAGCTTCCACATTAAAGCTTTTGATCCAAAATTGTAATATCAAATCTAAACCACTTAACCACAATCTGAGCAACCGATCCCAATTCCAATCATTCCTATACCTGGTAATGATCAAGAATAATCCATTCAACCAAAATCATATTAGCTATAACTAAATCATACCACAACCAAATCATACCACCGTTACCTCAATCCAGATGAACTAAAGGAAACCTCCAAATTCTAACACCTACAACTGCAAGAATAATCTTCCACTAATCTATCCATCTCCAAACCTTTCATCAAAGGGAAATAGGACAAAACAGAAGTATTACCAGAAATCTGATGATTAGGTTATAGGGAATCCTTTAGCCGATTTACATATCTCAACCCTCAAACCATCGAACTGTATCGAGGTCGTTCATTCCAACTGCGATGACAGAATCCCACGAAGACAGTCGACCACCTTTAATGAGGGAAGCTGTGTTTTAGACCCAAAGTCATCACAAAGATGGAAGATCATTGGCTCTTCATCTTGAACCCTAGGTTAGCTCACAAGATGGTAGAACCTATCCAGATCAGAATCATCGCGAAGGTAGAAATGTCGCTGCCATAAGCACAGAGAAATCAGCTTAGGATTTTGGTTGGCTCCTTCCTCTTGGTAGCGGCGGCAACTCGATCTAAGCCTTCAAAGTAACCGCAAGGTTGCAAACTCCTAATCTAGATGTAAGGTTGGCTCACCAACAGAAGGGCAGCAGCTGATCGACGCTTGGGCACGGTAGAAATTTCAATGTGCAATGGAGGAGGCACCGATCCACGCAACTACAATCGACGGACAGGGAAGAGTCGACATTGTGCGATCGGGAGGGAACGAGATGGTGGGGACAAGCTGAAAGTGAGTTGCTGATCGGGGCAGAGAAAATACAGTGTGAGAAGAGAAGGGGAAAGGTCGGATCGAGAGAAATATAGGAAAATCATAGAAAGAAATAGGAAAACGAAACCTAAGGTTTAATATTTAAACCTAGGTCAATTGAGCCTATTAACTTCTACCAAACAAATAATTCAAATAGGCTTTACCTATTTGCTTCGTCACCATAAACTTTCATATAAATTCCATTTTAATCCAAATAAATTTTTAAAAATTCCTAAAAAATTCTAATGGGTATTTTCCTAATTAGCCAGTATTATTTTATTTTCTGGTATCTTACAAGTCAACTGAATGGATTCCAGTCGACTGAGTATGGTCCAGTCAATTGGATACCTTGTTGGCAAGATTAGCTCGTGACCGATCGATGATTTGGCAACCTAGATGGAAAGAGTTTCAGTCGATTTGGGAGGTTTAGTCGATTGGAAAGGCAAATTTTCCAATGCAGAGCCAGGTTACCTGGAGTCAACTGGAACAGGTCCAATCGATTGGGAAGGCCGAAGTACCATATCGATGGGCTGATGTGGAGTCGATTGGAGGGCATTCTAGTCGACTGGAAATGGATTTTAAAGGAAATGCACGACTAGCTTCGAAAGTAATCTATCTACTATGTCCAAGTTCTATCTCATGTGTTTCACATCTACAAGAGCCTCATCATGCTGCAATGCAACAACTTTGACACTCCGAGCTCCATTTCAAAAGTTACAAGTGTCAGTATACTTTCTATTTAGCTTTACTTTCACTTTTGTACTTTAATTTAAGAGAAGGTAGCTTGTTACCTTTCTCATTATCTTTTGTAAAAAACGAACCCCTCCGAAGTCGAGTGTTCTCAAGTCGGAGGGCCCTTTTAGTGAATTGCCCATCGAGGTAGCTCTCGGAGAGCTACATGCCTTGGAGTAGCAAATCGACTCGTGTTGTGAACCAAATAAAATACTTATCGATTTAATTTCCTCTACAATAACTCTTAATTATTAAAAGATAAAACTAAGTTTTAAAAAGAAAATTTTATATTCTAAGATTCACCCCCCTCTCTCGTATAACTTTGATCCTACAATTAGTATCAGAGCGGAGGCGCTCCGAACTTGGTGCAACCACTAACGAGAGCATTAGAATTTTTCTTTAATTTTAGTATTTTTTTTCTTAGAATAATTTTTGCATTAGTATTTTTCTTTTGCACTAGAATAGAGTTTTTTTTAATACTTGCTTTAGTATAAAGTCATTCTTTTTGCACAAATATAATATTGCTTATTTTGAGTAACTCTAGGAATATTTCTGAATATTAATTGAATAAAAATTTAATAATAAAAAATCTATTTTTAGTTATGCCACACTTAGAAGGGTATAGTATCGTTTGCCCTCCTCTCTTTAGAAGAGAGGATTTTTTATATTGGAAGAGACGAATGGAGTGCTACCTGAAAAACGAACCTCGAGGTATGGTTTTCGATTAGGAAAGGTTTTATTTCTTCGGTAGAAGACTCGGGAAAGTTGTTAGATCCGGAGAAATGGACCGCTGACATAAGGAAATGAGCTCATGTCGATTACAAGGCCCTTAACACCTTACAATGCAGACTTACCAAAGAAGATCTCAATAGAGTTGGTCCCTTCGAAAATTCTAAGGAACTTTGGGATAAGTCAATTGAACTACACGAAGGCACTAATGATACTAGAATAGCTAAATGAGATATGTTACTTAATAAATTATTTAATTGTAAAATTCTTGAAAATGAAAATGCTAGTCAACTCCACACTAAAATTAAGGACATATTAAATGGACTTCATCTAATAGGTCATCAAATAGAAAATAGGGATGTAATTAGGTATACACTTAAGGCAATCCCGAGGAACGCCTTATGGACATCCATCGTTGATGTTATATGGTCTCCAGGGACCTTTCCTTAATTAAACTAGATGAACTATTTTGCGAACTCAAACTGCGCGAACAAGCTAACTCGGGTCAAATCGGGAATGGTATTGCTTTAGTGGCAGGTTCAACTAAAAAGGAAAGGAAAAGTAAGAATGAGTCTGAAGACGAGTCAGAGTCAGACCTAAACGGGGAGGAAGAAATCGTAAACATGGTTCGGAAGATGTTCAACCGAAAAAAAATATTTATGAAGAAATATGCCCAAAAGGTCTTCGACAACATGCCAAGACCAAGATCGGAAGTAACTGTTGGTGCAATCGGGCCAAGTCACAATTGACCAGACTCAAGTTTGTCTCGAGTGGTATTTTGATGTTCGACAAAATGTATGACAATGAGATTGACATGGGAAAGTCCTAGTCTTGGGTACTTGGCATGGAAAGTCCAAGTGGGACACTTGGCAATAGGAAAGTCCAAGTCATTGGTACTCGGCATGGAAAGTCCAAGTGGGACACTTGGCAATAGGAAAGTCCAAGCATGGATCTTGGCAAGGGAAAGTACAAGCTTGAGTCTTGGCAATTGGAAAGTAAAACATGGGTTGGCTTGAAAAGTCCAACCATGTGCCATGTCAAGGGAAAGTCCAATAGTTGGCAGCGTAAAGTCCAAGCGGTAGTCTTGGCAGTGTAAGCCCAATGTGCTTTGGCGGGATAGACCACGTTAGCATAACAATAGCCGATAGAATCACTAGAAGGCTAGCATATGGATGAACAAGTAATGGATGACTTAGAGGGATTTGATAGGCGTGTGGTTGATGGATGTGGCTAGAAGGCTTAGGTCTAGGCTAGGGGTAGTCTAGTAAGTATGATGACATCATACTAGGGCTTAAACCTCATGGTTGAAGTTATCACTCAACTAGGGCTTTGGACAGTCGATTGGTCAAGTGTTTTGACACTTGGCAGATGAGTTGACTCTTGGCAGTCAACTGAGATTATAGCCAGTCGAACTACTGTGAGTCGACTAGGGTTTGACTGTTGCAAAATGCTATGGCAATCGACTACTAGAATTGGGTAGTCGACTGATGTCTTTTGACTGCTCAGTCGACTGCCATAGAGGGCAATCGACTACTGGTTGGGGTTGTGGGAGAAGAATGCCAAGTATCCGACTGTTCAGTCAGCTACAACCCTGGCAGTTGACTGCTGGGCGATGGCAGTCGACTGCTAGTGTAACCGTTGACTTGAATACCGATGTGGATTAAGTTGTTGTCTCACAACAAATGCTTGTTAGCGATCATTTGGGGACCTTATGGCGATCAATTGCGAGTCACGAATCCGGCCCAAATCTGAGGTTATAAGCAGCTCGTGGAGAAGGATTTAGCAGCGATTTCTTGGGCATTTTTGAGATGATTTGCTTGTGCAAATCATGGTCTTCAAGACTGGTTCAATCAAGCATCTAAAGCAATAGTTGTAAAGTTTTCTTTATGTTGTTTTGTGTATTTCATTTGTATTTTCTTGTTTATTACATGTATTACTTTTGTAATCATTGTAAGAGGTTTCTCCACCTCCGACTTGTTATCGAGAAGGAATTTATTTGACTAGTGGTGATATTTGCATCGCTAGAGCTCATTTGAGCTCAATCCATGGAGTAGGAACCCTAAGGTTCCGAACCATGTTATATCTTGGTGTTGTGTGGTTGTATATTTTTTTTTATTGCTTTATTATATTTATTTCTGCTGCGCATAACGAGTTTTGTAGCAAGCACACGATCAAAATTTCAGTGATGCAACCAACACGCTATTCACCCCCTCTAGCGGTCATCAACGTTCCTATAGTAACATGTTACGAGTGCAATAGAAAAGGTTACTACAAGTCGGAATGAGCAAATCTAAAAAAGGAAGAAAAACTAAAAAGGAAAAGAAGAAGAAAGCACTCAAGGCAACTTGGAACGAATCGTCTACGTAGAAGAGACAAAGAGAAGCTTCGTAGCATTCATGGCCGAATCGAGCTCCGAAGCCGAATCGAGTTCCGAGTCCGAGTTTGAGTCCAAGAGAAGCCACAGATCCACATCCATTTTCGAAGGACTAGACGAGGTAGCTTCTCCTTTAGAAGATAAACTATACAACATAATTGCATGCCTAGGTAGGAAATTAGCTATGTCTGAGAACCAAGTAGACTCACTCTTTAAGGATGTTCAAGTACTTAAGGAGCAAGTAATCTCGAAGACTTCGACTTGCCAAGTTGAGTATAGAGACTCAACTCAAGTTGCAAAGCTTGAGGAAAATAACTCAATCCTAAAATGGCAAGTAGAAGATCTCATCGGATCGTTGGAAAGGATCACTTCGGGCTCAAGTATCTCAAAATTATTCTTGGATCTCAGAGCGAGCCATGTACAATAAGTCCGGGCTTGGATACAAAGCTAAATCATACATGTCACTACTTAGCCGAAACACTAAGAATCGAGTCCATGCATAGGTTCCTAAGGTTAGCTTAGTCAACCAAGTTGAACCAAACCAATTTTGGGTTCCCAAGAGTCAAGTTCACTTAGTGAACAAAACTCAACAAAATTATCACTTAGGGGGAGCAAACACTTTGCGTGTTTCTTTATTTAGTTAAACTCTTGCATGTCTTAGATTACTTTACTTGCTTAATTTAGAATGGACTAGAGAGGAAACAAAGTAGTTTAAACATGAACAACCTAGTACTAAGATGAAGTGAACTAATAGTAAGTTAGGGAATCTTTTTGTTGGTGCAATCGGCCAAGGTCACGATTGACCAGACTCGAGTTTGACTCGAGCGATGTTTTAATCATTGACATGAAGGTTTGACATTGATGTTTGACATTAATGTCTGATAATGTTTTGGGGAGATTGTTGGAGCAATCGACCCGGGTCATGATTGACCGGACTCGAGTTTGACTCGAGGGGATTTTGATGGTTGACTAGGGTTGACCATGTGATGAAGAAAGTCCAAGCATGGGTCTTGACATGGAAAGTCATGGAAAGTCCAACATGGGTTGGCAAGGGAAAGTCCAAGCTTGAGTCTTGGCATTTGGAAAGTACAAGGGTATAGTCTTGGCCACGTAAGTCCAAGGGTGTAGTCTTGGCGGTGAAAGTCTAAGTCATGGGTACTTGGAATTTGAGAAGTCCAAGGGGTTTGATATTGGCGGCATAAAGTCCAAGGGTGAAGTCTTGGCAGCATAAGTCCAATGGTTGGTGGTGTAAAGTCCAAGCGGAGTCTTGGCAGTATAAGTCCAATGTGCCTTGGCGGTGTAGACATCGTTAGCATGACATAGCCGATTGAAGCACCTGAAGGCTAGCATATGGATGAACAAGTCATGGATGACTTGGAGGGATCCGATAGGCACGAGGCTGACAGAGGTGGCTAGTTGGCTTAGGTCTAGACTACGGGTGGTCTAGCAAGTATGGGAGCATCATACTTGGGTTGAACCTCATGTTTGAGATTAAAATCTCATGTTTGAGGTGTATCAGTCGATTGGTATCATGTGACAGTCGACTGGTGTGAGTCAACTAGGGGGAGTGCCATAACAGTCGACTGTCAGGGGTGGGCAGTCGATTGATTGGCCGAGCAGTCGATTGATCTTGTGATCAGTTAACTGGTGCTCGATATTTCAGGCATAGAATGGAGTTTAACTCGACTGCTGGGGTTAGCAGTCGAGTGAATGCTCGATCAGTCGACTGATTGATATGATCAATCGACTGATGCCCTATTCGTTGGATTTTTCAAGCATGGATTACATCGTTGTCTCACAGCAATAGTGTCATCAGTCGACTGATGGTCCCGATCAATTGACTGATAGGCGATTTCCAGCCCAAGCAGCAGATTTAAATGGAGCTCGTAGAGGAGGTTTGGAGTAGCGATTTTTTTTAGCATTGTTGAGGCGATTTGCTAGGTCAAATCAGGGTCTTCAACCATGATTCAAGCAATCAAGTTCACATTTGTAAAGGTTTTCCTTACTTATATTTGCTTGTATTTTATTCTTATTGTTGTAAGAATATTTGTACGAGGTTTCTCCACCTTCAGATTGTTCTGAGAAGAAGTTATTTGTGATTAGTGGATGCGTGTGCAGCACTAGAGCTCTTTAGAGCTCGATCCGTGGAGTATGAACCATTCGGTTTCGAACCACGTTATATACTTGTGTATTGGTGTATTTGTGTTTGCTTTCGCTTTCATTATTGCTATTATTTCTATTTCCATTCCGCTAACGAGATTTGTAGACGAAACAAATTTCATCGAGCATCGAAATGCTATTCACCCCCCTAGCGGTCAACGAATCCTCTACAATTGGTATCAGAGCTAGGAGCTCTTCTACGGACTAACTGCTGGGAGCAAACCGCTAGAGGAAGAAGATGAAATTTCAAGAGAAACTAGGATTGGACATAAACACACCACCACCATATGACCAAGAAGATTTCTCGGCAAGGAGGGCAAGAATGGAGAACTTCTTGATGATGGACATAGAAGATTGGTTCATCATCATGGAAGACTTTGAACCTCCTAGAGATAAGAAGGGAAATGTCTTGAAGTTGAAGAAGTGGACACAAAAGCAACGTCTCAAGTTCATAATCAAAGCCAAGGTAACAAAACTTTTAGAAGATTTGATACCTAATGATGTTTTGTCTAGGCTAGGAGATTACATGGATGCCAAGGAGCTATGGAGCAAGTTGGCAAGATTCCATGAGGAGCCCAAAGAACAAGAGTGCTTATCGGCTCAGTTGGAGGAGGAGACCAAAGAAGAGAGCACATCATCCTCATCACAAGAAAGTGATGATTCGGAAGTTGATGGATAATCAACATCCAGATCGGGATCGGTGGAAGAAGAGGAAGAAGTAGGAGAAGCCTCCACCTCTAGAATTGAGGGGGAGGGGATTAGAGCATCTACCCCGGAGCAACCTCAAGAGGAACAATCAACCTCCGGTCGAGAAGATGAACAAGCTCAAGAGGCTTCCACCACGGACCTAGGTAACTCAAACATATGTGTTAATAATAAAATGCATATAATATGTTTTGAGTGTAGAGAAAATGGGCACTACAAAAGTAAGTGTCCAAAAAGAGTAAAGAAGACTCCACCGACACCTAAAAGTCAAGAGAAGTCAAATGAAGCCGGAGTCCCCACCAAGAAGAGCAAGGAGCATGTGGTGTGCTTCAAATGTCATCAAAAGGGACATTACCGGAGTCAATGTCAAAAGGGGAAGAAAAAGACCCAAGAAGGAGCATCACATGTAGGGGGAGCTAAGGCTAACCCTAAGGTAAATTTAAATAATGCACCTTCTAGCTTAAATGTCAAAAAGCATTGTAGGAATAATTTTAACAAACTTGCTATTGTACATGAAAAGCATGCTAGGAACAATGATTATTGTTTAGGAGCTAAGAAGATCAACCTTAAGAATAAGGAGAAATTTGGTACTAATGTCCCTAAAACAAATTTATCTAAAGACAAATCTAGGTCAAATAATTCTAGACCAATTCGACCTAGAGAGACAATTAGAAAGGTACAAGACCACCTAAGTTTTAACCCCAAATGGACTAGGCATATGTATAGACAATGCCCAAAGATTAAATCAAAATTCTAAAATTGGGCAATTAGAGTTGGAAAATTAAGCCTTGAGATCAAGGCTTGAGAAACTTGAAAAGACCCTTGCAAAAATGACAAATCAAATGCAAAGGTCAAATGGTCAAAGTCAAGGGTATGGAAGTCAAAGTCAACACCTAGGGCCTAAGAGACAAGAGTCTACCAAGGGAAAGAAAGGTTTGGGTCACAAACCTTACCCTAAGGTGACTTATCATAGTGTTCCATTTGATTATGGAACACAAACTAGGTCTAGGAAGACCAAGATTACTAGGGAAGTCATCCCTAAGGGTAACCAAGGAGTGTGCCTAGTGGTTAGGGTTTCAAGGAAACCAAGGGAAGCCACTAAGAAGGTTACAAGGGGAGTCACCCCTAGAGTTAACCATGGCAAGACCCAAATGACCAAGGCTAACAAGCCTAGTGTTGGACTTTCTGAGCCGTAAAAACCATTTTTTGCTTTGCGGAATCCCCGGAAGTTCGGCCACGGATCCGTGCGAAGATATATAAAAATAAAAACATGTATGTGATAAGTAAACCTAGATCTACCTTAGATCTAGAAGGTGAGAGTGTTACCCTCGATGCGACGCCCTTCGCATATCCCGCTCGTCCAAACGTTTCGCCGGAACTCAATAGTGTCAAGTGAACACTCCTCTATTGGTATCCACACGGACAAATTGGTGGAGAAAATACCTTAGAGTGTGCTAGCACTCTTTAGGAATTTCGGCCAAGGAGGAGAGGGGAGCTTGAGAGGATGATCCAAGGAAGAAGATGAAGTTGGAGCAATTCACAAAAATGAATTTTACATCTAATGCAAATCAAGTGGCCAACCACTTCATGGAGAGGGGGTTACATGCATGCATGTAACTCCAAGAGCCAATGGCTCTTGGTCTCCCTCATGAGGTGGCACCCCATGATGTGTCAATGATGATGTGGAACATTATCATTGGCCGGCCATGCCAAGTCATCATCATGACATGGCATTTGGTCAAGTCAAACTTGACCTTTCATCTTCTCTCTCAAGTCAAGTCAAACTTGACCTCTTATCTCCCATGGTTGATCAAATCCAACCATTTGATTCAAGTCAATTTAATTTAATGAATCTCTATTCATTAATTTAAATTGATTTGATGAATCAAATCTAAATTAGACTCATTCAACACTTGAATCAAATTGAGTCCAACTCAATTAGTCTAATTAGGATTACTCTTAATCCAATTTGGTTCATCACATGAACCTAATCCTCATGGTTCATCATATGAACCTAATCTCCATCTAATTGCCCTTTGTGTGTGACCCTAGAGGTTCTTGTAATGTTGGCAATGTCCCTAAACCGATTTAGGAACATAAGCAATGAGCGATATCTAGCAACACATCATTGCTACCCAAGTTACAAGAATGTTGAGCTCCAACATCACCTTTGTGACTACTAATTGTGACTCTCACAATATGTGACAATGTCCCTCTATCCTTGACATCTAGATTGACCAATTGAGGCATAGACCCTGTCATCCTCGGTACAATCTATATCTTGAACTCCAAGTAGACTCACTCTAATCAAATGAGCTCAATATCTCATATTGACTCATTTGGGCATGGCCATGCACTTCATGTTCTCACTCTATCCAGAATATCGATGTCACTCCCGTCATATAGAAGGGATAGATCCCATCTACATCACTCACATCCCTCCGTATAATTTGTTACATACCCAGTAATCGCCTTTATAGTCCACCCATTTACGGGTGACGTTTGACGAAGCCAAAGTATGCAACTCCTTATGTAGGGAACCATGGTGACTTCAGGTCTAAGGACTAATAGTCATACTAATAGCCACATGAGAAAGTATATGACACTCATATAACGATCCATGATACTTTCTCATGGCGGGTCATTCAGTATACATTCTCCAATGCATACCCATGTGTCAACTTGATATCTCATATCCATGACTTGTGAGATCAAGTCATCGTGTTGACCTACATGCTAGTCTCTACGCATTAACATTGTCCCTGAATGTTAATACTTGACTAGTAATGATTAAGAGTAGTGTTCTCTATATCATCTCATTATCGATTCAATCAATCGATTGATATAGATAAGAACCTACTACTCAAGGACATTATTATATTTAGTTATTTGGCACCAATACAAGTAAATATAATAACCATACCTTTATAAATAGGAATATGATACAATAAAGTCCATACAACAATTATCACATGATTGACTCTAGGGCTTTCACTAACAATCTCCCACTAGCACTAGTGTCAATCACCGTAGTATCTAATACCCATTGACCTAGTGTGACCATCATTCTTTTTCTGTGCCAAAGCCTTGGTCAAGGGATCTGCGATGTTAGCCTCTGTGGGTACTCTGCAAATCTTCACATCTCCTCTATCGATAATCTCTCGAATGAGATGGAAGCGCCGTAGTATGTGTTTGGTCCGCTGGTGTGAGCGAGGTTCCTTAGCCTGTGCAATCATTCCATTGTTGTCACAATAGAGCTCTATGGGATCTTCTATGCTAGGAACCACCCCAAGCTCAGTAATGAACTTGCAGATCCAAACTGCCTCCTTTGCTGCCTTAGATGCAACAATATACTCGGCTTATGTTGTAGAATCAGCAACTGTGTCCTGCTTCGAATTCTTCTAGCTCACAGCGCCACCATTCAAGCAAAACACGAACCTTGACTGCGATCTATAATCATCTTGGTTAGTTTGGAAGCTGGCATCGCTGTAACCCTTTACAGCTAGCTCCTCATCGCCTCCAAATATTAAGAAATATTCTTTAGTCCTTCTCAAGTACTTAAGAATATTCTTGACTGCTATCCAGTGACGCTCACTTGGATCTGACTAGTATCTACTAGTCATGCTCAAAGCATACGAGACATCAGGACGAGTACACAGCATGGCGTACATGATAGATCCTATAGCAGATGCATAAGGGATCTTATCCATGCGGTCTCTCTCCTCTCTAGAAGAGGGACTTTGAGTCTTCGAAAGACTCACACCATGTGACATCGACAGAAATCCCTTCTTGGAATTCTGCATAGCAAACCGTAGTAATACCGTGTCAATGTATGTACTCTGACTTAGGCCAAGCAATCTCTTAGATCTATCTCTATAGATCTTGATGCCTAGAATACAGACTGCTTCACCTAAGTCCTTCATTGAGAAGCACGTCCCCAGCCAAGTCTTCACAGACAGTAGCAAAGGGATGTCATTCCCAATGAGCAGTATGTCATCCACATACAATACAAGAAAGACAACTGTATTCCCATTAACCCTTTTGTAGACACAGAGTTCATCTTCATTCTTGATGAAATGAAACTGTTTGATCGCATCATCGAATCGAAGATTCCAGCTCCGAGAAGCTTGCATTAGCCCATAAATGGACCTTTGCAGCTTGCATACTTTCCCAGTATGCTGTGGATCTACAAAACCATCAGGTTGTGTCATGTACACATCCTCGAGTAAGTTTCCATTTAGAAATGCGGTTTTGACATCCATCTGCCAGATCTCATAATCGTGGTATGCTGCAATAGCAAGCAAGATCCGAATGGACTTAAATATCGTCACTGGAGAAAAGGTTTCATCATAGTCAATACCATGAATTTGCTTGAAACCTTTAGCCACCAATCAACCCTTATAGGTATGCGTAAGTTCATCCATGTCAGTCTTTCTCCTAAAGACCCACTTACACACAATGGGTTTGACCCCTTAAGGTGGATCAACCAAAGTCCATACTTGGTTGGTGTACATGGATTCCATCTCGGATCTCATGGCCTCTAGCCATTTCTCAGAATCTGGGCTCATCACAGCTTCCTGATAGGAGGTAGGCTCATTCTCAATGAGCATAATGTCATCATGGTCAGACAAGAGAAATGAGTATCTCTCAGGCTGACGACGAACCCTATCAGATCTGCGAAGAGGTAGGTCTACCTGAACAGGTGGTAGTTCCACAACCCTTTGTGCAACAATCTCATCACCCACAACACTTTGTGGTTCCTGTTCAACCTCCATCAAGGCCTCAGTGCTATGGTCCTTATCTTGAATTTCTTCAAGATTGAACGTACTCCCACTAGTTTTTCTAGAAACAAAATCACTTTCTAGAAAAACCCGAGTCTTTGCCACAAGCACTTTGTGCTGACTGAGAATGTAGAAGTAATATCCCTTTGTATCCTTGGGATATCCAACAAAATAGCACCTATCGGATTTGGGTCCCAGTTTGTCTGAGACTTGATGTCGAACGTAAGCCTCACAACTCCAAATCCTCATGAAAGACATCTTGGGATTTCTCCCTGTCCATATCGTATATGGTGTCTTTATCACAGCCTTGGATGGTACATGGTTAAGGGTAAAGGCTACTGTGTCTAAAGCATATCCCAAAAAGGATATAGGAAGATCTGTGGGACTCATCAAAGATCGTACCATATCTAATAGGGTACGATTTCTCCTTTTGGATACACCATTCCACTGTGGTGTTCCAGGAGGAGTGAGTTGGGATAGAATCCCACACTCAGCTAGATAGTCACGAAACTCATGGCTAAGGTATTCACCACCTCGATCTGATCGAAGTATCTTAATACTCTTGCCAAGCTGGTTTTGTACTTCATTCTTGAATTCTTTGAACTTTTTAAAGGATTCTAATTTATGTGTCATAAGATACAGATAACCATATCTACTGAAGTCATCAGTAAATGTAATGAAGTACCTGTAACCACCTCTAGCAGCAACATTGAAAGGGCCACATACATCACCATGTATAAGTCCTAATAAGTCTGTTGCTCTTTCGCTGTGTCCACTAAAGGGAGTCTTGGTCATCTTTCCTAAAAGGCAAGACTCGCATGTCTCATATGATTCAAAATTAAATGAGTCTAGCAGCCCATCCTTATGGAGATGAGATAAGCGACTCTCATTTATGTGACCTAAGTGACAATGCCAGAGATAGGTTTGGTTCAACTCATTTGACTTGAACCTTTTGGTACTTATGTTATAGATAGGGCTCTCTAAGTCTAGAAAGTAGAGTCCGTTCATTAGAGGTGCACTACAATAGAACATATCATTTAAATAAACTGAACAACATTTGTTCTTTATTATAAATGTAAATCCTTTCCTGTCCAAACAAGAAACCGAAATTATGTTCTTAGTCAAAGCAGGCACATAACAACATTCATCTAATTCTAGTACAAGCCCAGAGGGAAGAGATAGATCATAAGTTCCTACAGCAACAGCAACAACTCTTGCTCCATTGCCTACTCATAGGTCCACCTCGCCCTTTGTCAATGCCCTGCTATTTTTCAACGCCTGCACATTGGTACAAATGTGAGATGCACATCCGGTATCTAATACCCATGATAAAGAAATAGATAGATTGACTTCTATAACATTTATACCTAAAGTAGAAGTCTCACTTCTCTTCTTCTTAAGATCTTCCAGGTATGCCTTGCAGTTATGCTTCCAGTGTCCAGCTTTCTTGCAGTGGAAGCAAGCCCCTTCCTTGGCCACCCCTCCTTTGGGTTTAAGTTCTTTGCCTTTGCCCTTGGCTTGGGACTTTCCCTTACCTTTAGGCTTGCCCTTGCCTTTCTTCTTTTGCACCATCATAATGGAGTCAGATTTTCCCTTCTTAAGGTTGAGCTCAGCAGTTCTCAACATGCTGAGCATCTCATGCAGTGGCTTATCAATTTCATTCATGTTGTAATTCATGAAAAATTGATTGTAGCTTTACGGCAAAGACTGCAAGATTAAGTCAGTGGCCAGCTCTTGGCCAAGGGGTAATCCCAATCTCTATAGGTTTTTTACGAACTCAATCATCTTGAGTACATATGGACCTACGGGAGTCCCATCTTGCATTTTGGAACCAAACAATGCCTTAGAGACTTCATATCTCTCATGCCTTGATTGTCCTTGATATAGTTGATGAAGATGTTCAACCATATCATAAGCATTCATGAACTCGTGTTGCTTCTGAAGCTCATAGTTCATGGTCGCAAGCATTAGACATGACACATCTAATGCATCATCTTGATGCTTCTTGTCAGCATCTTTGTCAGCTCGCGAGACAGTGGCAGAATGTGCCTCCGGAATGGGCTGCTCCAGGATGTACAGTTTCCTTTCTTGGGTGAGAACGATTCTCATGTTCCTGTACCAGTCCAAGAAATTTGCTCCATTGAGCTTGTCCTTCTCAAGGACAGAACGTAGAGAGAGAGAGTGTTCGTGTTTATCGACATAGTAATCTACAACATACAATGTAGAGAATTAATATCATATTCCTTTTATCATTTAATTAGACCTTTAATCAAATGATGCTCCCACTGAATTATAGGAATTTTGTAGAATCGAGTTATGGATGTGGTCAAACTACATTACTAGATTCATACAAACTAGCTATAATTCTTGCGGGACAAGATCCACATCATACTATGCCTTGAGTTAGCTTTGGCTAAATCGCCCAAGACTTAGTACGATCGGTGGGTAACACATTACCGATTACATCTCTATGCAACTCTTATTTATAGGATCAGGACCCACATTTACAAAAGACCTTGAGTTAGCTTTGGCTAAATCGCCCAAGATTTAGTGTAAATGCAATCTTATCCTATCTTTCCAACGATTGGAATATGCCTATAGTTCTACTCGATCCAATTGAGTTAACTAGTTTTACTCAATCTAATTGAGCTTACTCTAACCCAAGCCGTGATAGGCGGGACCAAGATTGTCCCTCCGCACCCTACCAAGATAATATGCATTGCTCTTCTTTGGCAGATTCAACAACTACAAATGATCGAGGTAGTGATGGGTATCAAGGACTTGGAAGGCATTTACGAGTTAATTCGATTAAGATCTAATCTAATCGTAATGTGTATCATATACGCATTAAGGCCTTTATTATCCTATATTAGCATGCATCACATACATACAAGCATTATTCTAGCATGCATCATATACATACAAGAAAAATATCCTAGCATGCATCATATACATACAAGCATTATTCTACTAGCATACATCACATACATACAAGAAAAATCAAATATATATATATATAGATATATATATATATATATATATATATATATATATATATATATATATATATATATATATGGCCCTACTACGATCTTCTCAAGCCAATGAGAAGATCGGATGGTCAACCTAAGGCTAGCGTCTTCTCCAAGCGCTTCCTTTGACTGCCATGTGTCGTCGCCACCCTTCTCGTAACTTCGTCTACAAGTGGACTTTCCACCGCTCCATTTTGTACATTACAAATATGAAACTCGAGTTACATTCGAGTCTAAAACTATTTACAACTAGAATTTCAAAAGAGGAAGTACGACGCACAGGTCGCATACACTATACAATATGCACAACCACAAAAATGACACGTAGGTCGTATTATGAATTACAACACATCATAATCCAATCAAATTGGGGTCATTGGGCCATGACAATCACAGAATTATAAATAATTCTAAATTATGTATTTTTACAGAAATTTTTTATAATTTTTCCTATTTTATTTTCAATATTATGAGTCACCTCTCCGTAACGGTCCCGCTAAGCGGTTTCCGGGCGTGATCGCCGGACAAGGCCCCTTTCGGGGATAGGGGCAACGCCCCTACTCACAAAATAAACTTTGTGAGTGTCCCTACTACGATCTTACACCGACTTAAGTCGCTGTCCCAAAAAACCTAAAGCGAGAACTCGCCGTTTCGGAGAGTTTTTCTCGATGGTTGAAGCCTACAAGTGTTCCAACACTCGTTGCTTCGACTCTTCGAGAAAAATACCCAAAAATTCTATAAAAATAGGAAATTTACAGAAACATAAAAAATCTATAATTTTTATATCTAAAACAAAAACTACAAAAATGAAACACATACATGCTTCGCACGTGGCTCTGATACAACTGTTGGACTTTCCGAGCCCCAAAAACCGCTTTTTGCATTGCGGAAACCCCGGAAGTCCAGCCACGGATCTGTGCGAAGATATATAAAAATAAAAACATGTATGTGCTAAGTAAACCTAGATCTACCTTAGGTCTAGAAGGTGAGAGTGTGATGTGTGTAAATCGTGCTACGTTTTCACTACTCCATATGCATGCATTTTATCTCATTTCATGTCCTAGGCATGTATTTTGTCATGATTTAGTTAAGTTTAGCATATTTTGGATGAAGAGACTGCTTTTGGGTGTTTTTCGTGTTAACAGGGCGAAGAAGCAGGCATATCAAAACAACACAGGCGTGTTATCAGTGACACGTCCGTGTTAGGAGTTCCAGCGCTCAACCAACACTGGTTCAAGAATCGCACACCTGCCTGCTACCGCACGGTCGGTGAGAAATGTGTGACACGCCTGTAGGTTACGTATTGCTAAAATGTCAAGGCTTATCGAACCTTTGATTTGTTTCGGGATTTTTATCTTTAGTTAACTTGTTCGTGAGTGCCTTCATGCAACGAATAGAGGCGTCATAATGAGGTTGTCTTAATTAAAGGAAAATCTTTTGCCTTAATTGAAGAGGCCAAGGCTATAAAGAGGAGATATTCTAACCCTAAAGAGGAGGCGGTGGGTAAAGAGGATGATAGAAGAGCGAGAGAGCAGAAGAGTCGGCGGAGGAGGAACACAGATGACACTAAGTATTGTAATTTCTTTCTCTAGCAATTCTTGTCTGACTATGGAGTAGTATCCTGTAATCTTAGGATGGGGGAGATAGCCCTTGACGATTTATGATGGATGATGTAATCTATACTACTTGAATTATTATTTGTTTTGATCTGGTTTTTGGATTCTTATTGATAAACCTAAGGAGCTAAGGGGAAGTACCTAACAGTGAACCCAAGTTCCCGAAACCTAGAACCAACTAGAGATTAACTCCTGTCAAGTAGTGGTAGTGTGTCTATGAGGGCTTGCGTGGGTCTCGTGACATGTCCCCTTAGCTGATTATGGTCCCGTGTGCAAACCTATTATGAAAAGGAAATTTAGACTCTAAAGGAACTCTTATGGACTTAATGGATCTATCAAATCCAGTTTTTACCAAGTAACGGTGGTAAGACTAGTGAGGTTTGTGGGGGTCTCGTGACAGGTCCCCTTAGCTGATTATGATCCCCTACGCTCGAATACCGTGACAGGTAAATTAAGTTTGATAGGTACAGTTGGCGTAGACCTCGAAAGGGGCCGTTGATTTACCTTAGGATATGTTCCATCAAAACAACTCTAATAGGGGTAGGAAAGAATTAAATCACCTTATAAATCATCGACGTGGTGAAACCCATATCCTGAGATTCTTCTCAACTATTAACTTTTAGCTCGTTCTTCTCATTCGTTGTTCTTGACTGCTTAGTTTCTTTGCTTAATCCACAAATTGATTGACTAGATAACTTGGTATCACGATCATTCGGTAATTATCCCAATCCCTGTGGGATCGATATTTTTATTACTTGACGACAACCGTGCATTTGCGAAAATAACACATCAGAGTGTTGCCCTCGATGCGACGGCCTTCGCTTATCCCGCTCGTCCAAACGTTTCGCCAGAACTCAAGAGTGTCAAGTGAAGTTCACTCCTCCATTGGTATCCACACGGACAAATTAGTGGAGAAAATACCTTAGAGTGTGCTAGCACTCTTTAGGAATTTTGGCCAAGGAGGAGAGGGGAGCTTGAGAGGATGATCCATGGAAGAAGATGAAGTTGGAGTAACTCACAAAAATGAATTTTACATCTAATGCAAATCAAGTGGCCGACCACTTCATGGAGAGGGGGTTACATGCATGCATGTAACTCCAAGAGTCAATGGCTCTTGGTCTCCATCATGAGGTGGCACCCCATGATGTGTCAATGATGATGTGGAACATCATCATTGGCCAGCCATGCCAAGTCATCATCATGACATGGTATTTGGTCAAGTCAAACTTGACCTTTCATCTTCCCTCTTAAGTCAAGTCAAACTTGACCTCTTATCTCCCATGGTTGATCAAATCCAACCATTTGATTCAAGTCAATTTAATTTAATGGATCTCTATTCATTAATTTAAATTGATTTGATGAATCAAATCTAAATTAGACTCATTCAACACTTGAATCAAATTGAGTCCAACTCAATTAGTCTAATTAGGATTACTCTTAATCCAATTTGGTTCATCACATGAACCTAATCCTCATGGTTCATCATATGAACCTAATCTCCATCTAATTGCCCTTTATATGTGACCCTATAGATTCTTGTAACGTTGGCAATGTCCCTAAACCGATTTAGGAACATAAGCAATGAGCGGTATCTAGCAACACATCATTGCTACCCAAGTTACAAGAATGTTGAGCTCCAACATCACCTTTGTGACTACTAATTGTGACTCTCACAATATGTGACAATGTCCCTCTATCCTCGACATCTAGATTGACCAATTGAGGCATAGACCGTGTCATCCTTGGTATAATCTATATCTTGAACTCCAAGTAGACCCACTCTAATCAAATGAGCTCAATATCTCATATTGACTCATTTGGGCATGGCCATGCACTTCGTAGTCTCACTCTATAAAGAATATCGATGTCATTCCCGTCATATAGGAGGGATAGATCCCATCTACATCACTCACATCCCTCCGCATAATTTGTTACATACCAAGTAATCGCCTTTATAGTCCACCCATTTACGGGTAACGTTTGACGAAGCCAAAGTATGCAACTCCTTATGTAGGGAACCATGGTCACTTCAGGTCTAAGGACTAATAGTCATACTAATAGCCACATGAGAAAGTATATGACACTAATATAACGATCCATGATACTTTCTCATGGCGGGTCATTCAGTATACATTCTCCAATGCATACCCATGTGTCAACTTGATATCTCATATCCATGACTTGTGAGATCAAGTCATCAAGTTGACCTACATGCTAGTCTCTACGCATTAACATTGTCCCTGAATGTTAATACTTGACTAGGAATGATTAATAGTAGTGTTCTCTATATCATCTCATTATCGATTCAACCAATCGATTGATATAGATAAGAACCTACTACTCAAGAACATTATTATATTTAGTTATTTGGAACCAATACAAGTAAATATAATAACCATGCCTTTATAAATAGGAATATGATACAATAAAGTTCATACAACAATCATCACATGATTGGCTCTAGGGCTTTCACTAACACCTAGAAGGGTCATTAGAAAGGTATCTAGGGAGGTCATCCCTAAGGAGTACCTAGTAAACCCTAGGAGCTCAAATAGGTTTTGGGTTCCTAAGAGCGTGATCGATTCACGCTAGATGGGTTTAGGTGTGCCAACTTTAAATGGATGGGGTAATCAACCTAACCATGGTAAAGGTGGCATTTTAAGTTGTCATGCCCTGAGAGCATGCCGTGCCGAAAAGCAAACGGACGACATCTCCCCTGTACATGGCAACATTTCAGGTTAATACAAGGCCCATAGGCCACAACAATAATAACATATATATATAAAAATATAACAACATAACGAAACACAGTGGAAACTATTACAATGACATACCCATAACCACACATATACAAAACAACCACACACTATGCATATCAGTATGACTAACACCAGAACATAAAGAAAACATCCTCAAAACCCGCACCAACATGTGCGTACATCACATAACACATAACACCATGAAAACTTAGAATACATAACAAGACATATGGAAAACCCAAAAACCAGGACTCTCGGAGTTGAGATAAGACGATGCCAGCCAGCGGTGCTCCAAGTCCATCACGAAGTCGGCTACCTATTACCAGGGCGACACAAAAACTCAGGGTCCGTGGTGGTGAGTAAAACTTAGCAGGTAATAGGAAAAACATGTATATATATCAAATATCACATGTAATTCAATAACATAATATAGAGGTACAACAGGAATATCAGCATAGTATATAAATACAAGCATATACCGTCTAACCAAATGAACAACGTAAAATGCAGACATACCTGAAAGTCTGCTACGCTACTCTGATCCAACCTGAGCATATATCGAACATATATATAATAGGAAGAGTAATAACAACTCACAATATACTCCTGCTACAGGTCACGGTATCTAATGGTCTGTACAACACATATACAAGTATTCGACACAACCGTATAACAAATGCAAGAAGCATACATTAATATGATGTACAACTAAATACAGCAAGTATAGTACAATCAAATGCAACATCACAATAAGCATATATATATAGATTGCATATATATATATATATATATATATATATATATATATATATATATATATATATATATATATTAATCACAACCATCCATATATATATACATGCATATATGTATATATATGGTAATATGCAAAGCGCCATAAGATACGACAATGTAGCATGCATGGTCA
This sequence comes from Wurfbainia villosa, assembly GCA_025175895.1. NCBI lineage: Eukaryota > Viridiplantae > Streptophyta > Magnoliopsida > Zingiberales > Zingiberaceae > Wurfbainia > Wurfbainia villosa. The sequence goes on along the minus strand of CM045994.1, from coordinate 4,958,703 downwards.
TGCCTGCGCACCCCTACTCGCTACCACAACCCCAGAGTTGCCTAGGTGGTATGACATGATAACTGTCCCAACTCAACACCAACCACTGCTCTAGAGTGGCCGAGTGAGCAGTATGATTAAGTAGCATATGAGCGTAAAAAGATCGCTACACAATGGGGGTCCCTGCTGTTGGCCACTCCGACTGACACTACCAATGAGTGGTTGAGTGCCACGCACCCAGGATAACTGCCCACAACTCCAACTACCACCGTCTATAGTGGTAGAGCGCGGCACAATAAAGGTTCTGCCCTCACACTAGTTACTCCTTGGGGAGTAACCTGGGAGGCAAGATGACTGACGACTCTCCCAACCCCAAGGGAGACTATGTCATCAGAATGCATGAAAATGACATGAATGTACTGTCACACATACAAACATCTACCACAGACTCTCTGCTCAACAGAGAGTCGTACCCATCTGATCAATACACTCTCTATCCTATAGAGAGCTATACTCAACTGATCGATAGACTATCTATCCTGTAGAGAGCCGTACTCAACTGATCATAACTATCTATCCAATAGAGAGTCGTACTCAACTGATCGACGCACTCTCTATCCTATAGAGAGTCGTACTCGACTAATCATATCAAGCTGGGACCACCGGTTTGTAGCGACAACATAATCACCATTCACTTAACCATTACACACCACATGGTTGGTAATAAGTATGCAACATACAGTTATTGGAATAAATCCTACATTTAGGGCATTACCTACCCACGGATGAACCTTTACCCAATTTACAAATCAGGTTATCATCCGTACTCCAACATCTACACCCAACTAAACATCTAGGCCTATTTACATCACATCTATAACCCTAAATCATAATAAAGGAAATGTGATATGAATCTTTGAGTAAACATAGCCAACGACAAGTATCAAGCATAAGATAAATAACAGCAGGATCAAGATAATATGAACACCTAACATGCTCATATCTATGACTAAATCTGAATGTCATTACATCTACCTGACCAGGGTAGGAAATTACCCACCTGATATATATATATATAGAACACCAATTGTCTTTACGTCCCATAGATAATCCAAAGTCAAGGTCCCAGTTCTGAATCCATGGCACCAACTTCTTGATCTAAGTTCCTGAAATTTCACCACAATCCATATAGTACATATCATCAAGTATTCATAACCACCAGATCAGCTGTAACAACAGTATGCATCCATAAACATCTAGATTTGGACTTACCATACTTAGCCTCGCTTGCACCACTCGGTCTAATTCAAGGTATCGGATTAAAGTCCAAATAGCCAAATTCGAAGCAATCTCAGAACCCAAATCATCTTCTCCAGTAGCTTGCTAAGTATCACCAACATCGATCATTGCAACCTATCCAAACATCACAAATCCTACCAAATTTGATACTTCTCAAAATTACCAATTCCATTACAAAGGAAAGGGTGAAGGATTTACCCTAGATTGATAATGTAGGTGGATGCTAGGAGTCGATCAGCTGTAACTGCCTTGGAGACGACCATGGATCACTGATCTGGAGTCGTTTACAGATCTTACATTCCTTGTCATAATCAGTCTTTGTCATTCGAATGAAAGGGTTTTCATTGAGGCAGAACTCGCAGATGAAGGGGGAATTCAGAACACTCCCACCCATTAGCCTGGGCGCCCCTCAACAGCCGGTGCGCCATAGTAGATCAAGCGGACAATTAGGACAAACAAAGAGAGAGTCTTTGCAACTCTACCGAACCTATCTGATCTCGCTTGCTGACGAGCTGCAACCTCAGGAGCGTCTCTTTTCCTATTGGATGCAAGGAACTGAGAAGGTTAACAACCAAGAGACCTCAACTTCGGCATCGAACTGAGAATGGTGCTACCGGTGTGACACCGAAGAAATCGGGAAGGTTGAAGGTTGTGCGTTCGGGAGATAAACATAAGGAATCAACGACTCCATCACCAAAGCTAGACTCATGGCGGCAGTGGCAGCGGTGTGTCGACAACGACTGGCATGGGGCACCGACGATCGAAGAGGAGCTCGCAGTGGCAGCGGCAGCGGCGGGGCGACGGCGACTAGCATGGGGCGTCGACGATCGAAGAGGAGCTCGCGGCGGCAGCGGCAGCGGTGTGGCGATGGCGACTAGTGTGGCGATTGGCTTGGGGTGTTGGCGATAGAAGAGGAGATCACGGTGTGGCCGGCGCGCGATGTAGAACGCGGCGGCGGAGATGAAGAGAGGAATCGTGACGAAGAAAGGAACTCGCATGAAAAAGAATCGGGATCGAGAAAAGGAAACGATGGTAATCGAAAGGGAGAAGGGGAAAGGTTGCATCGGGAGAAAATAACCATCCAACATTTATAACATAGGTTAATTAAACCTATTAATTTCCACAATAGCAACTGACCCAAACAGGCTATACAAAAGCTTATTCATTTTATCCCCATGAAATATTCATAAAACATCCGTTTAAATCCAAAAATATTTCTAAAAATTCTTGAAAATTATATAAGATAATTTCTTAATTAATAAGGGTATTTTCTATTTTTTCGGTATTTTATATTCTCCCCTACTTATAAAAAATTGGTCTCCAAATTTCATACTAACATGCAAAAATTACTTCAAGCAAATTTCCGAAAGAACCACATACCTACCTCAAGTGAACAGATGAGACTATTGAGCCCGGATAGTTTCTTCTAGCTCCCACATAGCCTTATCATCAGTATCATACTGTCACCCAACCTTTACGAGTCGGATGGTTTTCGTCCCACTACTGTCTCTCTATCATATAGAGTACTCAAAAGTACTCAAAGGTGACCTGCGTGAGGGCACCAAATCTGATAATCTTCGACAGTACCACTCTGCCAGACGATCTAATGAGTTCGTTCCACGAATAGGTAGAAAGTAAGCTGATTTGGTTAGTCGATCCACGATCACCCAAATCGCATCATATCCCTTATGGGTTCTAGGTAATCCCGTAACCAAATCTGTCATGATTTGCTCCCACTTCCATTCTGGAATTGGAATTTTCTAGAGCAATCCAGCGAGTTTTTGATGTTCAGTCTTCACCTTCTGGCATACTAAACATCGAGCAGCAAAATCTACTATAACTCTCTTCATACCGTTCCAACCAGTATCAATGTTTCAAATCTTGGTACATACGAGTACCACCAGGATATATAGCACTTCTCGAATGATGTGCTTCATGTAGCAACTCTTCCTTAAGTGGATGCATGTCCAGAACACATATCCATATTAGAGATGAAAAATTATCTTCTTACAAGAGAAGTTCATCTACCGTCAAAAATCTACTAAGTCCACGTCATGTATATGACAGCTTGTCTAGCAGTTCCTCAACTGTCGTAAGCTCAAGATACGCCTCATTCAATTGCATCGGGATCGCTCCGTTCCTTGGAACGATGCATCTGCGTACAATAGCCTTCCATCTTCATTGGAAGGATTAACTAATACTCGTGTAAAAGTTAATCGCCATCTAGGTCCTGTAAACTGGTTTCACCAGCTTCCGACTAAATGATTTCCATCATCACCTTTGTCAAACAAGTCCGTGGTATAGTAATGCCAAGCATTCTATCCACATCTATGAAATTAACCAAAACATACAAGGAAAACCACCATCTATGGTGGTCAAGTGCGCAACTCCAACTACCACAATCAATCGTGGCCAGGTTACACAACTCCAACAACCACAAACTGATCCAATCGTATCCAAGATATACGATTCTCAAATCCAGTGGCGACTAAATCAATAATTAGTCTCATAATTTAATCAAAACTCATAAAATCATACCAAATATGAAATTGTCATCTCTACACACCTGCATCCCCTTTACTCTAAGATGATGATATATTAATCATCACAACGACAATGATAATTGTATGACACCACGTCACTACAATATCAACACTCCAGTCATAAATCGATCCTAGAGTATACACAGGTGTCCTTAACTCATCTAAATAGATCATCTATCCACAATGAAGGATATTTACTTTCAACAACTATCGCATTCCATCATCGATAATCGATGCCTAATCTCAAAGGTTCATTTTTCTTTTGACAAAGAGTTCCGGATCTTCTCAAGGAGAAATACTGGGACAGATAAATATCCCTTCCAACATCTCCTATAATTGCAACTTACATTCTTCCAATTTCTATAGTATTTAGTAACACTTATAGCAATCAAATTATCACCCGGTATGGGATCTTCGATACCGGGACTATTTCCGTAATCATTTCGATTGCCAACTCCTCTTGCCTATGCAACGGCAAGCCTAGGAGTTCATCCAAAACTACATCCGACTACTCTCGGATTATTCGCACATCTGAGAGACATATCGTATCATACTTCCAACAATTTGACCATCCGTAAGGATACGTCTACAGTAAAAGTATGTCTATCAAAGTCTAAGGGCATCCCTTGACTTCTTAATTGTTGATCCACATCTCACCAGATGGTAGAGATACCACCGACCCACAAATCGATGAAATCCATCTAATCTGAATTAATAATGTTCTAGACACATATTCTTGTAACTAAAAGCATCTCTTAATATATTAACCTTGAGGGTAAACTCGAGTAATTCCCTGAACGATCAAATATCTATCGATCCGATCCAAAAGGCTCCACGCAGGTCTCGACATTTCTCCAAAGAGAAAAAGATCAGATCCAACAATTCGAGATAAAAGCAGTCTCATTTCTGTGATGAATGCCTCAGGGATTTTTCCTAGATCATCTGATCCCATCCCTAAATCCTACAACCTACAATTGTAGAATACAAAATAGATACGACCATCGTCGTATACTCTCTTTTCTATACCAAGCCAATCCACATCTGGGAGTAACTGTTGTTGTCTGCTTGAGTCTTCTGCGATGTCTTTTGCTGATGTTGCTTCTGTGCTAATCTCTGCTGAAGGGTAGTATCAAGGAACTCCAACCACGCCTGAGGTAGTAGGTTGCTGCTGATGAGATAACCCAATCTTCGGTGTTGATCTCCGCTGTCGAGATGGTGCATCATCCTCCCGGAACACCATTGATAGTCTTCCACTGTGTCTTCAAAATACAATTCCTCAATCTGTACTGGTTGCTGACAATAGTAATGGATGAACTGATCAAATGGATAATCTGACTTTATGTGTCTTCGTGATCTGCACTGCACTCACATAATCTCTTCGAAGTCTTTGTTCTGATTTCGTTGATGTGCACAAGGACATCCTGATGATCTGTGGTTGTTCTTCTATAATCAGAAAGTAGCTCAAAGCCTATGAATTCGATCTTGCTTCTTTTATCCAACAGCCTGAGATTTTTAACTCTAATCAGTTGACCTGCAATATCTGCTTATCGGTCTCCCACTCTTAAACACTTGTACGGAGTCATTTCTAAACTCCTGACTCAATCCAACATCTTCCGGTAGGATCTGATAGAAGATCCTATCATCTTAATCCAACAATAAGTCAACAATCATGGGTGGCTTAAAACATCCATTCACATTCCTGAGCTATTAGGTGAGCGCAACTCTGCAAGTCTAATGACTCTGCATGGTATTCCCATTATCAACGATCACCCTACTTGAAGCTAAAGAATTCCTTACAATGTGTCACTAAAAGTGACACGGGGAAATACTCTCTTTCAACATTACTAAACCATGATCAAGTGCTATATTATTTCCCGAAGATTATTTTCTACATTTATCACCAAATACCGGCTTTATCCCGATAATGGTATGCAAATAACTCTACTTCCTACATATAACACGAGTTAAGTACTCAAAAGTACCCTCAAAGTTATACAACCCAGTACGAACAAACTCAGGGATCAAAATCCCTATGAAACACTATAAACTAGCCTTCCGCTATTTGCATCAACAATAGCCTACTTGTCTTGTCCATTACCTAATAGGTAATGATCTGACTAGTATAATTAGTAAAAATCTCTAAGATTATAGTCTTTGATTTCCACAAGAAATGTGATGACTTGACCCCTATTTTCCGACTTGGTATCAGTCGACTCTCAAAGGTAAATAACCTTTACGACACATGTTCAAGACTCACAGACTCAACAGGTCATTCCCGTGGTCAACTCAAACCACGATTATGAATAATAACCAACAAATTACAGGTTATTCCCTGTTATATACACTAAAAGCATAGACAAAAAAACTGGGAGTATAAACCCTATCAGCAACTCCGGTTGGTTGCCTCGGTGGATGACCACTACTACAAGTCTACACAGGTATAATATATCTAATTGTATACACTTGTTAATCAAGTTTAGATAAGTATCCAACTAGAAAATTAAGTCATCAGGAATACTTACTTCATGCTACTTGGAGCTCAGGCCGCTGTCAATCTCATCTCAGAAAACCAAAACCGAATAAATCAACTCCCGAGAATCCAAGACTCGACACAAAAATAACATTGTATGGCATCGCACAACCTAGGGCTCTGATACCACTAAAGTTGTTACGCCTCGAGAGCATGCCGTGCCAAAAAGCAAACGGACGACATCTCCCCTGTACGTGGCAACATTTCGGGTTAATACAAGGCTCGTAGGCCACAATAACAACAACATATATATATATAAAAACATAACAACATAATGAAACACAACAGAAACTAATAAAATGACATACCCATAACCACACATATACAATACAATCACACACCATGCATACCGGTATGACTAACACCAGAACATAAAGAAAAACTCATCAAAACCCGCACCAACATGTGCATACATCACATAACACATAACACCATGAAAACTCAGAATACATAACAAGACATACGGAAAACCCAAAAATCCGGACTCTCGGAGTTGAGATGAGACAATGCCAGCCAGCGGTGCTCGAAGTCCATCATGAAGTCGACTACATGTTACCTAGGTGACAGAAAAACCCTGGGTCCGTGGTGGTGAGTAAAACTCAGCAGGTAATAAGAAAAACATGTATATATATCAAATATCACATGTAATTCAACAACATAATCTAGAGGTACAATAGGTATATCAGCATAGTATATAAATACAAGCATATACCGTCTAACTAAATGAACAACGTAAAATGCAGACATACTTGAAAGTCTACTACGCTACTCTGATCCAACTTGAGCATATATCCAACATATATATAACAGGAAGAGTAATACCAACTAACAATATACTTTTGCTACAGGTCACGATATCTAATGGTCTGTCCAACACATATGCAAGTATCCGACACAACCGTATAACAAATGCAAGAAGCATGCATGAATATGATGTACAACCAAATGCAGCAAGCATAGTACAATCAAATGCAACAACACAATAAGCATATATATAAATATAGACAACATCTATATATATATTAATCACAACCATCCACATATATATACATGCATATATGTATATATATGGTAATATGCAAAGCACCATAAGATACGACAATGCAGCATGCATGGTCATGCCTGCGCACTCCTACTTGCTACCACGACCCTAGTGTGGCATAGGTGGCATGACATAACAACTGTCCCAACTCAACACCAACCACCGCTATAGAGTGGTCGAGTGGGCAGTATGATCAAGTAGCATATGAGCCTAAAGAGCTCGCTACACAATGGGGGTCCATACTGCTGGCCACTCCAACTGATACTACCAATGAGTGGTCGAGTACCACGCACCCAGGACAACTGCACACAACTCCAACTACCACCGTCTATAGAGGTAGAGCGCGGCACAACAAATGCTCTGCCCTCACACTAGTTACTCCTTGGGGAGTAACCTGGGAGGCATGATGACTGATGACTCTCTCAACCCCAAGGGAGACTATGTCATCAGAATGCATGCAAATGACATGAATGTACTGTCACATGTACAGACATCTACCACAGACTCTCAGCTCAATAGAGAGTCGTACTCATCTGATCAATACACTCTCTATCCTGTAGAGATCTGTACTCAACTGATCGATGGACTCTCTATCCTGTAGAGAGTCGTACTCAACTGATCATAACTCTCTATCGAATAGAGAGTCGTACTCAACTGATCGACGCACTCTTTATCCTATAGAGAGTCATACTCGACTAATCATATCAAGTTGGGACCACCGGTCCGTAGCGAAACACTAATCAGCCTTCACTTAACCATTACACAACACATGGTTGGTAATAAGTATGTAGCATATGATTATTAGAATAAATCCTATATTTAGGGAATTACCTACCCACGGATGAACCTTTACCCAATTTACAAATCAGGTTATCATCTGTACTCCAACATCTATACCCGACTAAACATCTAGGCCTATTTATATCACATCTATAATCCTAAATCATAATAAAGGAAATGTGATATATATATATATATATATATATATATATATATATATATATATATATATATATATATATATATATATATATATATATATATAACACCAATTGTCTTCATGTCCCATAGATAATCCAGAGTAAAGGTCCCAGTTCTGAATCCATGGCACCAGTTTCTTGATCCAAGTTTCTGAAATTTCACCATAATCCATATAGTAGATATCATCCAGTATTCATAACCACCAGATCAGCTGTAACAACAGTATGCATCCATAATAATCTAGATTTGGACTTACCATACTTAGCCTCGCTTGCACCACTCGATCTAATTCAAGGTATCGGATTAATGTCCAAATAGCCAAATTGGAAGCAATCTCAGAACCCAAATCGTCTTCTCCAGTAGCTTGCTAAGTATCACCAACATCGATCATTGCAACCTATCCAAACATCACAAATCCTACCAAATTTGATACTTCTCAAAATTACAATTCCATTACAAAGGAAAGGGTGAAGGATTTACCCTAGATTGATAATGTAGGTGGCTACCAGGAGTCGATCAGCTGTAACAGCCTTGGAGACGACCGTGGATCACTAATCTGGAGCCATTTACATATCTTACATTTCTTGTCATAATCAGTCTTTGTCATTCGAATGAAAGGGTTTTCATCGAGGAAGAACTCGCAAATGAAGGGGGAATTCGGAATGCTCCAACCTGTCAGCTTGCATGCCCCTCAACAGCCGGTGCGCCATAGTAGATCAAGCGAACAATTAGGACAAACAAAGAGAGAGACTTTGCAATTCTATCGATCTTATCTGATCTCCCCTGCTGATGAGCTGGAACCCTAGGAGTGTCTCCTCTCTTGATGGATGCAAGGAACTGAGATGGTTAACAACCATGAGACCTCGACTTCGGCATCGAACTGAGAATGGTGCTACCGGTGTGACGATGAAGAAATCGGGAAGGTTGAAGGCTGCGGGATCGGGAGATAAACAGAAGGAATCGATGACTCCATCACCAATGCTAGACTCGCGGCAGCAGCGGCAGCGGTAGCGGCGTGGCGACGAGGACTGGCGTGGGGCATCGACGATCGAAGAGGAGCTCGCAGCGGCAGCAGCGTTGCGACGACCACTAGCGTGGGTCGTCGACGATCGAAGAGGAGCTCACGGCAGCAGCGACAACGGCGTGGCGACGACGTCTAGTGTGGCGACTGGCTTGGGGTGTTAGCGATCGAAGAGGAGCTCGTGGCGTGGCCAGCGTGCGATGGAGAAGTCGACGGCGAAGATGAAGAGAGGAATCGCGAGGAAGAAATGAACTCGCGTGAAAAAGAATCGGGATCGAGAAAAGGAAACGACGGTAATCAAAAGGGAGAAGGGGAATGGCTGCGTCGGGAGAAAATAACCCTCCAACATTTATAACATAGGTTAATTAAACCTATTAATTTCCTCAATAGCATCTGACCCAAACAGGCTATACAAAAGCTTATCTATTTTATCACCTTTAAATATCCATAAAACTTCCGTTTAAATCCAGAAAAATTTCTAAAAAATCCTAAAAATTCTATAAGATAATTTCTTAATTAACAAGGGTATTTTCTTATAAGATACAGAATATATATATATATATATATATATATATATATATATATATATATATATATATATATATATATATATATATATATATAACTAATTGGGCTTAATCAAGGAATGGGTTAAGAAGTGGACTTGGGCTAAAACTATTGGGTTGAGTCCATTGGGCCAAATTGCTGGGCTTGAAATTGGGTGAGCCGGTTGGGTTGAACCAAATTGGATTGGGTTTGAGTTAAACCTAGGTTAGCTTTAGGTTAGACTTGGGCTAGCTCAAGCGATTTTGGGTTAGCCTTAAATCCCGATTCTGATTCCTCAAAGTTTCTAGTCGCTAGTTTTTCCTCCCCATCATTGTGCGATTTCCCCTCTTCCTCACTGTCGCAGCCTCGTCGCCGCTGCTGGAGCTCATCATCGCCGACGATCTCCACTCGAGCAACCACTTGCTCATCCACAATCCCGTTCCTTCTTCTGTTTTTCATAGCCGTGCCCTCTGCTTCTGATCTGTCCTCGCTGTGAGAACCAGCTGCTGTCGACCTTCTGCAGACAGCGGATCTCACCGCCATTTTCTTTGAGCGAGTTCAGCTCAGTGATGGAGTTGTCGATTTCTTAGGTTTTCCCCGATCGAGCAGATTATAGGGATGTATACTGAAAAGTCTATCTTTTGTATGAACATCTTTATTTTGAAATAAGAATCACATGATCATTGTTTGCATATTCTTATGGTTATGCAATATTGTCTAATACTTTATATTGTAGATAACATGGTGTGTGGTGTCACACAGGAGATCATGTTATCGCCCCCTTGAAAAGTATAAGTAAAGGCTCACAACCGAGATGACTTTGGACAAACCATCAGAATGGTTGTAGTGTGATTTGGTGTTGGTTTGTCTTGACCATAGAATCACACTAGTGCACTTTGTGTGTATTGAGCAGGACCGACTTAGAGGTGATTCGATTTATTGCTGACTACATAATCGAATCGGACCTCAGATATTATTTAGTACATGCTCTTAATCCTGATATAATAACGGGCACATATACTTAGTACTCATCTCTTTGATTTACCAATAGGCGACATTTATAGATTAAATCGATAGGCTCGGTAAGTTGGGAGGTGATATTATTTATATGGTGTGTCGTTGATTATAGGAGGAAATCGTGTCCTATATATTAGGATGATGATGTCCCCTTGAGGAGCTCATAAGGTTCATCATGTAAACCCTGTAGGTGGACTTGGTCCGACATGATGAAAAGGTTGAGTGGTATTACTCAAGGAGTTAGATGTTGATTAATTAATGGTCAGTAAATTAATTAATCGACGGACATTCGAGATCTTAAACACGGGGAGAAAATGTACAAATAATATATGGAGCCCATATTATCATATGGGGGTTGGTGAGGTTGATCAATGATGAACCTTTAGTGGATTAGATCATCATTAGTGGATCGGACTTTATGTGGGCTTGATCCATGGGTGGCCAAGACCCAACTCCTCCTCATGGTCCCTAATGTAGCCTATTAACATCTCATGAAGCTTAGATCCAAAGGATAGAAACAAAACTCTAGATCCAAGGTGGAGATTAAATCTCTCGATCCGATGGTTGAGATTAAATATCTAGATCCGACGGTTGAGATTGAATCCCTAGAACCAATGGAGGAGATTAAATCAAGCCTTGAGCCCAACTCTATAAATAGAGATTAATAAGTGGGCGGCAAGGCTAAGGATGGATGAGGGGATTAGGGTTTGTCCCTTGGGCGGCAACCAATCCTAATTAGATTAGGATTGGGAGTGGTGGCTAGGGTTAGGGTTTAGGGGATTAGAGTGGGCGGCAACTCAAGGAGGTATTCCTTCTTCTTCCAAAGGTTGGCCGGCCCCTATTCTTCTCCTCTCTACCTTGGCATGAGCTCATCCTATTCTTCTTCCCCTCTTCCATGGCCAGCAATAAGGAAAGCTAGGATTAGGGTTTGGAAGCTTAGGGTTTAGGAGGCTTGGGTGGCACCAAATAAGGAAGTAGTTTGGTTTCATCTTCCTATCCTTTGGTGGCTGGCGCCCACAGCCCTATCCCAGCCCTTGGACGGCATCCAAAGACCCCTTCTTCTTCTCCTTAGGTGGTGGAAACAAGATATAGGGTTTTCCCTTGGTGTCTTGGCCGGTTTCCACCATTATCTCCTTCTCCTTGTTGGCCGGCGGCAAACATTTCTTTTGTTGCTTGTTGGTTGGCTATAGGAAGGAGATGAGCCTTGTTTCTATTCTTCCTCTTGCTTTGGATGAGCAAGGAAGGAAGATTTGTGATCTAGGAGCTTTGACTTTTGGTAGAGCGTCACCCACACGACGTCCGAAAGGAGGAAGGTCATACATTAGAAGATCAAGAGGTATATCTATTCTCTTTTCTCTTTTATTTATTGCTTGTATTTGTTTTTCAATTATAAGCATGTTATAAATCTGTAAATGGCTAAATAATACTTGGATCCTGAGCATAAACACAAAAATCAGCAATCCGGACATCGTCTATTCCGTGGCTACTCGTAGAATAGAGGTTGGTCGCTTGAACAACTTGTTTGTTCAAGTGACCTCTCTAAACGAATAGCACGACGATGGCTTGGTTGTTTGGGCAATCCCTTTTATCTAGGATTAAATTTTTAATCCGGGGACATCGAAGGGATCGCCATGATCAAACGATCGAGGTGAAGTGGGAAGCGAAGTTTCCCCTCACGGACTCGATAAGCAAAAAACCATTAAATTGGTATGAGAGCTTCTGGGGCGCAAAACCCTTCACAGATCACCCTCATCTCATCGAGTTCGATGCATCGCCGGCCTCTTCTTGTGATATCAACAGTAGCAAGGGCTATTTCCATTGCCGCCTTGGCGTCGGTCAGCTGTTCGTGAGGTCAGCTTAGCAATGTCTTCACCGTCACAACTCCTCCGACCCTCTAATTTGTCAGATGGTGATCTGTTCTGCCGATCGTCCTAGTCGCCATCTCGCGAGCCGACCTTGAGGTCAGGAGGTGAGCCGACGATTATTTTTCCTGCGATGACTCTCGATCTAGGGCACGACTTCCTCATTACTGGCGATTTAGGATTTTTGATTGGAGTTATTGTTGTCGTCTTCTTGTGATGTCGATGTCCATGGTGAGTTAGCAGTGCTACTTGATTTCTATCGATTTCCACTTGTTTACTTGTAAATCTTGGTTGTCAATTGAGGAACGGGGAGGATTTTACTGTCATTGATCTAGATCCAGTGAGGTTGGAGTTTGGACGGCTCCGATGAACGGGGGGTGTTGCCGGAGATGATATGATCAGTAAGCTTTGATATCCTTATTGTTCAGTTGTAATTGTTGTGTTTGATTCAAGGATAAGTTGTTGCTATGGGTTGTGTTGATGCGGCGATATCCCTGTTTTCCTTGATCGATTCAGAACATGATTTTCTCGGACCGATTATTTTGTAGATGGCATAGGTGGTGGTGTAATTGGTTTGGTAGATAATTAGAGAGTTGTGATGGTTTAAGTGAGTGTTGATTAGATCTATATATTTTAATTGATCTTGTTGATGTGGGAGAAAGTTGGTTATTGTGTATTGGATTTGGATAATCAGGGTTCGTACTCGTAGACGAGGGAATGATGCGAATATAGAATGAATTAGTATTTTGTTCGTAAAATTATCAGAGACTTGTACTTAACCATAATTTGTTATTTTTGTCCAAGCTTGGGATACAAAGCAGTTCCACGGCCATGAGGATTATTCGAGCTGCGTATCAGGTGGGTAATATCTACCATGGTCTGGTAGTTTGATCTGAATCTGGTGCATGAATTTGGACTTATGCTATTACTTTGATCTTAGATCCACTCTTATTTAATCATATGCTTGTATTGCCTTGACCTTTGAGATATATTACTGTTACTTCATTGATTATTTAGCATGGATAGGAACTATAAACTCTATTAAGTGTTAGCTGATGGATGTTCAGTAAGTACAGGTGGTTAGGGTTATCTTTGTGACCTCAGATTGGGTTACTGTATTACATCACTAGGGTTAGGTGATGGATTAGATTATGGAGTCGATTGTTGTATCATATACTTATTAGTTGTGCATCTATGGTGGATATAGTTGTCTGTGCATAGATAAGTATATGGTTGTCAGTATCTGGCTATGGACTAGAGGTCCTAGTGTGATGGTATATCCATTATGGATTGTGTGCCTGTGTATGGTTATATGGATGGTCGATAGTATCTCGCTACTAACTAGAGGTCTTAGTGTGGTTGACTGTCAGATGTGTATGACTCTTTGTGCGATAGAGAGAGTCTTATGGATTGTAGTCCTTGCATAGTTAACTTTTGGTTGACCAGGACTCCCCGTGGGATAGGGAGTGTTGCGAGGATACATATATGGAGCTATGCATCATTACATTTGCATGCATGCCGTCGACTGGGGTCTGTCTTGTGGTTGAGACGGGTCGTCAGTCATCCTGCCTCCCCGGCCACTCGGGGTAGCGGTAGTAGGGTTGAGGGTAGAGCATTGGATGTGCCGCGCTCGGCCCTTATAGACTGTGGTAGCTAGAGATGCGCACCTGGCCACTGTGCAGAGTGGTGTTAGCACTCGCCCACTATAGACGGTGGTTGCGTGACGTGTAGTTGTCCTGTGTGCGAAGCTCGTCTACTCATGGGTAGTGACGGAGCAGCTAGCGGTAGGGACCCCTTGGAGTAGTTAGCTTTTTACGCTTATATGCTACTCATTCATACTACCCAACTCGGTCACTCGAGAGTAGTGACAGCTAGAGTCGGGCTAGTCATCATGTCGTGCCACCCTGGCCATAATGGGGTCATGGTTGGACGGGTCCATAGACATGCCCATGCATATGCATTGCTGATATATATGTATGCATGTATTTGATATATGTTTTACATATGCTTGTGAAATGCTGCATTTGATTGAGCTATGATTGTTGCATATGCTTGTACATCATGATACATGTCATTTGCATATTATATACTACTGTGTGTTGAGCATGATATTTGTGTTGGTCCAGACTGTTGTATGCATTTGATTAGTATCATGTCATAGTGTGGTATGGACCAGGATGTTATTACATGTGATTATATACTGTTCACATATCTTAGTGTTGGTTAAGTATGGGATTGACTTTGTACGTTATATGGATTATGTGAAGGAATGTCGCTTCGGAGGCACATTGGCTCCCATGTCCCCGGATTAAAATTTTCACTAATGAAAGGATTAATCCGGATGGGATGAGCTTCCTTAGCAACACCATTTCATCGTCGTGCTAACAACTCGAGTGGTCGCTCGAACAAACTAGTTGTTCAAGCAACTCAACTCTTCCAGTTGATTAGCCGCGGAAGAGACGACGGATGGATCGCCGGTTTTTGTGTTTGTCTTCGGGGTCCATGATTATACAATATATATCCATTCATACACATGCATAATCAAAATATTTAAAGAACATATTCATATCTGTAAATAAAGTTAAAAACAACTTTATACCTTACGATCTTCTATCGTATGTCCTATCCTTCTCGTGGACGACGTGTGGACGAAGATCCTCCACGAGTTGAAGCCTTCTTGATCACTTTCTTCTCTACCTTGTCCGCTGCGAACAAAGAGAAGCAATCACAAATACCTTTCCTATCTAGAACCGACCACCAAATTAGGGAATTTGGTGCAACCGCCGGCCAAGGAGCAAGTGGATGATGCGCCGGCCACCAAATGAATGGAGACTACCGGCCACCTAGGAGAGATTGGAGGAAGATGATTGCCGGCCACCAATGGATGGAGAACCGCCGGCCAAGGAGCAAGGAAAAGGGAAGAGTGCTGCCCAAAACCAAGGAGGAGAAGAGAGGGATGACCGGCCAAACCCTAGCTTGCCGCCCAAGCTTGTAGCCGCCCAAACCCTAGCCGCCCAATGGAAGATGAGCCAAACCCTAACCCTAGTTCGAAAACCAATCTCCTTATCTTATCCTTGCCGCCCAACCCTAAGCACCTATTTATAGAATAGGGCTCAAGCCTCCTTTAATCTCCACCGTCGGATCTAGGGATTTAATCTCCACCGTCGGATCTAGGGTTTTATCCAAACCGTCGGATCTAGAGTTTAATCCCAACCGTCGGATCTAGGATTTCATCCCAATCGTCGGATCTAAGATTTCATCCCAACCGTCGGATCAAGGATTTTATCCCAACCGTCGGATCTAGGGATTTAATCCTAACCGTCGATTCTAGGATTTCATCCTAACCATCGGATCTAGGGATTTAATCCCAACCGTTGGTTCTAGGGTTTCATCCAATCATCGGATCTAGGGATTTAATCCCAACCATTGGTTCTAGGTTTTGTTTTACATTCTTGGATCTAGACTTCTCAAGGATTATATTAGGCTACGATAGGGACCATAAGGAGGAGTTGGGTCTTGGCCACCCGATGGATCGGAACCACACAAACTTGATCCATCAATGATGTTCCATTCCACTAGAGGATCATCATTGAACTACCTCACCAACCCCCATAAATTAATATGGGCTCCATATATTATTTGTACATTAATCTCTCCGTGTTTAAGATATCGAATGTCCGTCAATTAATTGATTTACTGACCATCAATTAATTAACATCTAATTCCTCGAGTAGTACCACTCAACCTTATCATCATGTTGACTAAGTCAACCAGCTGGGTTTACATGATGAACCTTATGAGCTCCTCAAGGGGACATCATCAACCTAATATATAGGACACGGTTTCCTCCTATAATCAACGGCACACCATGTAAATAATATTATTTCCCAACTTACCGGGCATATTGATTTAATCCATCTAAATCTCACCCACTGGTAAATTAAAGAAATAAATACCAAGTACATGTGCCCGTTATTATATCGGGATTAAGAGCATGTACAACATAATATCCGAGGTCCGATTCAATTATGTAGTCAGTACTAAATTGAATCACCTCTATGTCGGTCCTGCTCAATACACCTAAGTGTACTAGTGTAACTCTATGTTCAAGATAAAACAATACCAAGCTACACTACAACCATGCCAATGGTTTGTCCAAAACCATCTTGGTTGTGAGCCTTTACTTATATCTTACAAGGTACTGATAACATGATCTTCTGTGCCACACCAAGCACCATGTTATCTACAATGTAAGATATTAGACAATATGCACACATATATAATGAATATATAAAATGCAAACAATGATCATGTGATTCTTATTTCAAAATAAAATGTTCATACAAAAAGAGCTAGGCTTTCAGTATACATTCTAACAATCTCCCACTTATACTAAAAGACTATGCTGTCATCACTCTGCCATACATCTGATCCCCATGTCCTCCACATGCCTATCAAACGCTTTCGCTGGAAGGGCCTTAGTGAATGGATCCGCCAGGTTATCCTCTGATGCAATCTTGGCGACAGCAACTTCTCCTCTCTTTACGATCTCTCGTATGAGGTGGTACTTGTGCTCTATGTGTTTACTTGCCTTATGGGCTCGTGGTTCCTTCGAGTTTGCAACTGCACCACTGTTATCACAATAAATTGTGATAGTTCTGGGCAAACCAGGAATCACATCCAAGTCCATCAAGAAGTTCCTGAGCCATACAACTTCCTTTGGTCGCCTCGGAGGTGCCACATACTCACTTCCATGGTAGAGTCCGCCACGCATTTCTGACACTCCTCCATACTATGGCTCCACCTCCAAAAGTAAACACAAACCCGAGGTAGACTTACTCTTGTCCCTATCGATTGGAAATCCAATCCGTGTAACCCACAGGACTAATTGATCTGCCCAGAAACCAAAGATATAATCCCTAGTCCTTCTCGTACTTCAATATATGCTTTACATGCACCCAATGTCCTCGAGATTACTCGATATCTCAAAACCATGCCCACTTTAAAAGCGGATATCCTGCCTCGCATACATAGCATAGCATACATAAGGCTTCCTCTTGTCAAGCATAAGGAACCGCCTTCATGTCCTCTATCTCCTTTGATGTTTTGGGACACATCTCTTTAGATAAAGGAACTCCATGCCTAAAAGGTAGAAAACCCTTCTTGGAGTTCTGCATGCTAAAACGAGCAAGGATAGTGTCAATGTATGAAGCTTGAGACAAGCACAACATCCTTTTCTTGCGATCCCTTATAACTTTGATCCCAAGGATGTGTCCCACTTCTCCCAAGTCCGTCATGTCAAACTGTTTGGACAACCATACCCTTACGTCTGATAACACTTTGATATTGTTGCCAACTAACAAAATGTCATCTACGTATAGTACAAGAAACACCACTACGTTTCCGTCACATCTCTTGTATACACAAGGCTCATCCGAACTTTGAATAAATCCATATGACTGGATTACCTCATCAAAGCGGATGTTCCAAGATCTAGAAGCTTGCTTCAATCCATAAATGGATCGATTAAGCTTACATACAAGATGCTCTTTGCCTTTAGCAATGAATCCCTCTGGTTGCCGCATATAGATGTTCTCCTCAAGACTTCCGTTAAGGAAAGCTGTCTTGACATCCATCTGCCATATCTCATAATCCATATGAGCAGCTATAGATAAGAGAATCCGGATAGACTTAAGCATAGCTACGTGAAAAGGTCTCCTCATAATCGATACCCTCTTTACGAGTATACCCTTTACGCAACAAGCCTAGCTTTGAAGGTCTCAACCTTCCGTCTACTCCTCTCTTTTTCTTGTAGATCCACTTGCATCCAATGGTTTTTACACCATCGGGTGGGTCTACTAGCTCCCGGACTGATTAGAATCCATAGATTCTATCTCCAATTCATCGCTCTTTGCCAAGATCGCATCTCTATCTTGGATTGCCTCGTCATATGTCCAGGATCAGTTCATGTTCACCGGACCAAGTCCAAGACTCTCCCAAAAACATGAATCAGCCGGGTTGTCTAACAACCCTCCCACTACGACGCAGGTGCCTCCTGTGTATGCTCGTGACACGCGTGCGCTGACTTGTGGTGTCTCCTCTTGTACCGTGGTAATCAAGTCGGACTTCCTCGCCGCCTCAAGAACAATCCTACTCGTGGGCTTGTGGTTCATCACATAGTCCTCCTCTAGAAATCGGCATTCGTACTCACGATCACCTTCGATCTCTAGGACTATAGAATAAACCACCCTTCGTTCCTTAGGGTAGCCAACAAACAAGCGCGCATACATGCGAGATTCCAACTTACCAAGATCTCCCTTCAAAGACATGTCTTGGACTACCCCAAATCGAATATGTCTTAGACTAGGCTTTACCACCCACAACTCTGTGGGAGTAGAGGGTACCGACTTAGATGGAACCAAGTTCGTAATGTGTGTTGTCGCTTTCCAGAGCAAACCCCCAGAACGAATCAGGTAACTCAGAATAACTCATCATAGATCTGACAATCTCCATAAGAGTCCTATTCCTTCGCTCCGCCACACCATTCTGCTGGGGTGTGCCTGGTGCAGACAATTGGGATTGAATCCCAGCCTCTGATAAGTAACTCCTAAACTCTCCCAAGAGGTACTCGCCACCACGATCAGATCGTAATGTCTTGATACTTTTACCTTGACGGTTCTCCACATTAGCCTTGAATTCTTTGAACCTGTCAAAGCATTCAGACTTGCGGCGCATCAAGTAAATGTATCCATATCTTGAATAATCGTCTATGAAAGAGACGAAATATTCAAAACCACCTCTTGCCTGGATAGACATAGGACCGTACAAATCAGAATGAACCAGTTCTAACACATCTTTGCATCTATACCCCTTGGCCTTAAAAGGCCTCTTGGTCATTTTACCTTCCAAGCATGATTCGCAGGTTGGGATGTCCTCCACCACTAATGAACCTAAAGGTCCATCAGCTATCAACCTTTGAATTCTACTTAGGTTAATATGACCAAGCCTTAGATGCCAGAGATATGTTTTGTTCATTTGCGAAGGTTCTTTTCTCTTATTAGATTTAGAAGATGAGCTATTTATTTCTATTTGCATCGTGGGAGTTTTTGGTTCAAGAGTATATAAATTGCCAACCAATGTACCAGAACAGATAATCTCCCTATTCCTTTTTATAACAACTCTGTCATTAAAAGAAACAGAATACCCATCCAAAAACAATTTAGAAACTGAAATTAAATTCTTTCTAAAAGTAGGTACATAAAGACAATTTCTTAAAACCAAAACTTTATTCCTATCAAAAGATAAATAAACGTCTCCCACTGCAATAGCTGCCACCTTTGAAGCATTGCCCATGTAGGACGTAACCTCTCCTCGGCTAGTCGTTGGGTTTCTGGAACCCCGCAAAGTATTGCAGACATGATCGCTGGCTCTTGTATCTACACACCGTGCGTAGATAACACCGCTAAACATGTTTCAACAACTAAACAAGAAGATATACCTTTGTTCTTTTCGAGGACACCGCCTTCAATGTCCACCACAGCAAGTGAAGCACTTGCCTTTCGGCTTCTTCACTCCTGCCAGGGTCCCATCGCCACTTTCTTCATTGCACCTTGCTTCTTCTTCTTCTTACCTTTCGGTTTAGAGGAAGAAACCTTCGAGCGACCATGGCTTGAGAACTCGACGAAAAGCCCCTCTGCGCGAGTTACGTAAGCTCCGCCAACGAATACAACCTCTTGTTCATGTTGTAGTTGAGGCGAATCGCCAAAACTTCTAGGCAAAGATCGAGAATGATATCGACCAGGTTTCCCATCGATCTCAGCTCGAGGACTTCCATCTCATTAAGATGAGCCATCATCTTGAGAACATGATCCCTAACGGTGTTCCTCGACCATGGTGGTCGTCATCAAGTTTCTCATTGCCTCTCGCTTAGCCGCCTACTCGATGTCCGGAAAAGTTCCTTGAGATTGAACATCATATCATAAGCGTGGCTATGGCACGATCGATGTCGATGTTGCATGGATGCCAAAATGTAACACCGCGCCATCTCATCGCCTTAACCCACTTCTTATAATGTTCTTTCTCCTTTTCATCGTAGTCATCGGTGGGCTTAGGAGGATAGACTCAAGAGTACAAATTTGTACTCTTCGCAGTTAAGACAATATCCAGGTTTCTTTTCCAATCAATGTAGTTTGGACCAGTAAGTTTGTTTTCTTTTAAAATCACAGCAAGTGGGTTGAAAGCCATTTGAAAATCCTAAAAATCACAATGATCAAAAAAAAAATATCAGATTTCAAATAATATTGATTCCTCAAAACAATAAAATCCCGAAATCAACCAACACCTCAAAACACCGAGAATATCGCATGCCACGATAGTGTGGACGTATACGAATTCTACATTTGTAAGAGGAGGTTTTACCCATTAATTTTATTATCTTGTCAACCTTACTTTTTGACAAATAAAATTAATAGTTGGTTCTTCTTTAGCCCTACAAACAAAAGCAGTGACTCCGATGGGGAGGATACTTTTTATTTGCATCTAAGTGTGCACCATTACACGATACTAAGGGAATTATTTCGGATTATGTGCCTTACCGATGGGGAAGTACACACGCTCCTAGATAATTTCCTATAACCATTATTTGACCTAGTGATCCGCAAACAAACCCATCCGATGGGGAGGAAGGCACTCAGAGCCAACACGCAAGTTTGTTGCATCACACGTCAAATTGTAATGGAGGCCGCGGGAATTAATTAAAATGTCCCTCTCCCACTTAGTAAATTGCAATCGAGGAATTTTAAAACAAACACAACATGCATATAAAACAAATAAGCAATAAATATGGAAAAATCAGAATTTTTCCAACTATTATGGCATTGTTCTCCAATACGCATCCCGTCGTGTCGCCACCTCGTCCGCTCCATCTTTTCCCGTACGTAAGTCACCAAAGAGTTCCGAGCCGAGATAAATCATATTAATTTACATCCATCGATCCTATACTCCACGAAGGAGTGTACAAATAATCTAGATCGAAAGTAAACTAAAATGAGCGGCTAAACAATGTCATATTTAATTACAAAAATTAAATACTAATCTAGCCTCGTCAACCCCGAGGATTCAAATAATAAATTTTTACACACATCCATTCACATACATACACATGGCCATAATAGTCGGATCTTATGCCTGCAACCAAAGAGTTAAACTACGCATATCCTACTATTATCCGGCACATATAATATATGAAAAATGCATAAAAAAATAACCGAATCCTAAACACACAAAACCGGAAACCGTGGCTCTGATACCAATTGATGGAATGTCGCTTCGGAGGCACATTGGCTCCCATGTCCCCGGATTAAAATTTTCACTAATGAAAGGATTAATCCGGATGGGATGAGCTTCCTTAGCAACACCATTTCGTCGTCGTGCTAACAACTCGAGTGGTCGCTCGAACAAACTAGTTGTTCAAGCAACTCAACTCTTCTAGTTGATTAGCCGCGGAAGAGACGACGGATGGATCGCCGGTTTTTGTGTTTGTCTTTGGGGTCCATGATTATACAATATATATCCATTCATACACATGCATAATCAAAATATTTAAAGAACATATTCAGATCTGTAAATAAAGTTAAAAACAACTTTATACCTTACGATCTTCTATCATATGTCCTATCCTTCTCGTGGACGTGTGGACGAAGATCCTCCACGAGTTGAAGCCTTCTTGATCACTTTCTTCTCTACCTTGTCCGCTGCGAACAAAGAGAAGCAATCACAAATACCTTTCCTATCTAGAACCGACCACCAAATTAGGGAATTTGGTGCAACCGCCGGCCAAGGAGCAAGTGGATGATGCTAGGCCACAAATGAATGGAGACCGCCGCCACCTAGGAGAGATTGAGGAAGATGATTGCGCCACCAATGGATGGAGAACCCACGGCCAAGGAGCAAGGAAAAGGGAAGAGTGCCGCCAAAACCAAGGAGGAGAAGAGAGGGATGACTGCCAAACCCTAGCTTGCCTTGCCCAAGCTTGTAGCCACCAAACCCTAGCCGCCCAATGGAAGATGAGCCAAACCTAACCCTAGTTCGAAACCAATCTCCTTATCTTATCCTTGCCGCCCAACCCTAAGCACCTATTTATAGAATAGGGCTCAAGCCTCCTTTAATCTCCACCGTCGGATCTAGGATTTAATCTCCACCGGATCTAGGGTTTTATCCCAAACCGGATCTAGAGTTTAATCCCAACCGTCGGATCTAGGATTTCATCCCAATCGTCGGATCTAAGATTTCATCCCAACCGTCGGATCAAGGATTTTATCCCAACCGCGTCGGATCTAGGGATTTAATCCCAACCGTTGGTTCTAGGGTTTCATCCAACCATCGGATCTATGGATTTAATCCCAACCGTTGGTTCTAGGGTTTCATCCAACCATCGGATCTAGGGATTTAATCCCAACCGTTGGTTCTAGGTTTTGTTTTACATTCTTGGATCTAGACTTCTCAAGGATTATATTAGGCTACGATAGGGACCATAAGGAGGAGTTGGGTCTTGGCCACCCGATGGATCGGAACCACACAAACTTGATCCATCAATGATGTTCCATTCCACTAGAGGATCATCATTGAACTACCTCACCAACCCCCATAAATTAATATGGGCTCCATATATTATTTGTACATTAATCTCCCGTGTTTAAGATATCGAATGTCCACAATTAATTGATTTACTGACCATCAATCAATTAACATCTAATTCCTCAGTAGTACCACTCAACCTTATCATCATGTTGACTAAGTCAACCAGCTGGGTTTACATGATGAACCTTATGAGCTCCTCAAGGGGACATCATCAACCTAATATATAGGACACGGTTTCCTCCTATAATCAACGACACACCATGTAAATAATATTATTTCCCAACTTACCGGGCATATTGATTTAATCCATCTAAATCTCACCCACTGGTAAATTAAAGAAATAAATACCAAGTACATGTGCCCGTTATTATATCGGGATTAAGAGCATGTACAACATAATATCCGAGGTCCGATTCAATTATGTAGTCAGTACTAAATTGAATCACCTCTATGTCGGTCCTGCTCAATACACCTAAGTGTACTAGTGTAACTCTATGTTCAAGATAAAACAATACCAAGCTACACTACAACCATGCCAATGGTTTGTCCAAAACCATCTTGGTTGTGAGCCTTTACTTATATCTTACAAGGTACTGATAACATGATCTTCTGTGCCACACCAAGCACCATGTTATCTACAATGTAAGATATTAGACAATATGCACACATATATAATGAATATATAAAATGCAAACAATGATCATGTGATTCTTATTTCAAAATAAAATGTTCATACAAAAAGAGCTAGGCTTTCAGTATACATTCTAACATTATGTTATTGTATATTTGTTCAGGATGATATAGCTTATGGTGTTGCAGACCGTCAGGTACGTTGGTACATTACTTCATGTTTAGTTGATCATTTTAGTATATACATTGAGTATGACTATACTGTGGTTACTTGTTATCAGATTTGGATAGGATTGTATGTCTATTGGACTCATGTTGTATACCTGTAGATCTTCACATGTATACTTGTAGATCTCTATACCCTATATATTGTTCATGCACTTTCTACATATTACCCCTGAGTTTATACTCACCACCCCGGACCCTAGGTTTCTTGTCTCCCAGGTAACAAGTAGAAGATTTCCTTGGACGTTCGGAGCTCCGCCAGCTGATCTCATATCACACCGAACGGATGGATATTTATTCTGTATTGATGTATTCTTGAGGATTGATGTTTTGGGTTTTATCCTATATCGTTTCTTTATTTGTGATATACGGATGTGTTGTATGTATTTGGCCTTTGATATGGTTTCTATTATGATTCTTGTCATGTCAAGTCACTCCGGAGTGCATAGTTGGGTCTTTGTATCTTGTTTATCTATTGGTATTTTTCCGCTGTGTTTAGTATATTCATGTTTGCCTATTATGTTGTTGTTGTGGGCCTCAGGGCCTTGTATTAACCAGATATGTTGCCATGTACAGGGGAGATGTCGTGCGTTTTCTTTTCGGCACGGCATACTCTCGGGGCGTGACATTTCTATTTTTTTCGATATTTTAAATTCTCCCCGACTTATAAAAATTTGGTCCCTAAATTTCGTACTAACATGCAAAAATTACTTCAAATAAGTTTCCGAAAGGACCACATATCTTCCTCAAGTTAATAGATAAGACTATCGAGCCCAGATAGTATCTTCCAGCTCCTACATAGCCTTATCATCAGTATCATGTTGTCATCCAACCTTTACGAGTCAGATGGTTTTCGTCACACTATTGTCGCTCCTTGCAACCCCGGCTCCACCCTGCAATCTCCTCGTAAGTCACATTAGACTGAGGTAGAATCGGAATCCCTTTCAGAACATGATCTGAATGCAGAACATATTTCCTCAGCATAGAAACAGGACATACGTTGTGAACACACGCCAGTATCGGAGGTAAAGACAACCGGTAAGCTACACCTCCAATCCACGCTAATATCTCAAATGGGCCAATATAGTATGGAGCTAATTTTCCTTTCAACCCAAATCGTTTCACCCCTTTCTTAGGGGAAACACACAGAAATACTATTCCCAACTGAGAACTCCAAAGGCCTTCGCCTCCGATCTGCGTAACTCTTCTGTCAATCCTATACCTCCAATAACCATCATCTGATGACGCGCACCAACTTTGCATCATGTTGGATACTCGGTGGCCCCAATAGCTCTCGTTCCCCGACTTCCTCCAATAACATAGGAGATCTGCAGGGTCCACCATATAAGGCCTCGAATGGAGCCATCCGAATAGAAGAGTAGTAGTCGTTGTTATAGGCAAATTCCACTAAATGAACATGATCCTCCCAACTACCTCTGAAATCTCTGACCCAGGATCTGAATAGATCCTCCAACGTCTGAATGATACGCTTAGACTATCCATCAGTCCGTGGATGAAATGTTGTACTGAGCCGAAGCTCTATGCTCAGTCTGATGCAGACTCTATCAAAATCGCAAGGTAAAATGCAGGTCTCTATCATATATAGTACTCCAAAGTACTCAAAGGTGACCTGTGTGAGGGCACCAAATCTGATAATCTTCGGCAGTACCACTCTGCCAGACGATCCAACGAGTTCGTTCCACGAATAGGAAGAAAGTAAGCTAATTTGGTTAGTCGATCCACGATCATCCAAATCGCATCATATCCCTTATGGGTTGTAGGTAATCCCGTAACCAAATCTATCGTGATTTGCTCCCACTTTCATTCCAGAATCAAAATTTTCTAGAGCAATCCAGCGAGTTTTTGATGTTCAGCCTTCACCTACTGGCATACTAAACATCGAGCAACAAAATCTACTATAACTTTCTTCATACCGTTCCAACCAGTATCAATGTTTCAAATCTTGGTACATACGAGTACCACCAGGATGTATAGCACTTCTCGAATAATGTGCTTCCTGTAGAAACTCTTCCTTAAGTGGATGCATGTCCAAAACACATATCCATATTAGAGACGGAAAATTATCTTCTCACAAGAGAAGTACATCTACCGTAAAAAATCCACTAAGTCAATGTCATATATATGATAGCTTGTCTCGCAGTTCCTCAACTGTCGTAAGCTCAAGATACGCCTCATTCAATTGCATTGGGATTGCTCCATTCATTGGAACGATGCATCGGCGTACAACATCCTTCCATCCACATTGGAAGGATTAACTAATACTCGCATAAAAATTAACCGCCATCTAGGTCCTATAAACTGGTTTCACCAGCTTCTGACTAAATGATTTCCATCATCACCTTTGTCAAATAAGTCCGTGGTATAGTAATGCCAAGCATTCTATCCACATCTACGAAATTAACCAAAACATACAAGGAAAACCACCATCTATAGTGGTCGAGTTCGCAACTCCAACTACCACAATCAATCGTGGCCAGGTTACACAACTCCAACAACCACAAACTGATCCAATTGTATCCAAGATATACGATTCTCAAATCCAGTGGCGACTAAATCAATAATTAGTCTCATAATTTAATCAAAACTCATAAAATCATACCAAATATGAAATTGTCGTCTCTACACACCTGCATCCCCTTTACTCTAAGATGATGATATATTAATCATCACAACGATAATGATAATTGTATGACACCACGTCACTACAATATCAACACTCCAGTCATAAATGGATCCTAGAGTATACACAGGTGTCCTTAACTCATCTAAATAGATCATCTATCCACAACGAAGGATATTTACTTTCAACAACTATCGCATTCCATCATCAATAATTGATGCCTAATCTCAAAGGTTCATTTCTCTTTCGACAAAGAGTTCCGGATCTTCTCAAGGAGAAATACTAGACAGATAAATATCCCTTCCAACATCTCCTATAATTGCAACTTACATTCTTCCAATTTCTATAGTATTTAGTTACACTTATACCAATCAAATTATCACCCGGTATGGGATCTTCGATACTGGGACTATTTCCCCAATCATTTCGATCGCCTACTCCTCTTGCCTATGCAACAACAAGCCTAGGAGTTCATCCAAAACTACATCCGACTACTCTTGGATTATTCGAACATCCGAGAGACATATCGTACCATACTTCTAACAATTTGACCATCCGTAAGGATATGTCTAAAGTAAAAGTATGTCTATCAAAATCTAAGGGAATCCCTTGACTTCTTAATTGTTGATCCACATCTCACTAGACAGTAGAGATACCACCAACCCACAAGTGATGAAATCCATCTAATCCGAACTAATAATGTTCTAAACATAGATACCTGTTACTACAAGCATCTCTCAATATATTAACCTTAAGGGTGAACTAGAGTAATACCTTGAACGATCAAATATCTATTGATCCGATCCAAAAGGCACCACGCAGGTCTCGACCTTTCTCCGAAGAGAAAAAGATCAGATCCAACAGTCTGCGACAAAGTGGTCGCATTTCTGTGACAAATGCCTCGGGGATTTTTCCTAGATCATCTGATCCCATCCCTAAATTTTATGACCTACAATTGTAGAATACAAAATAGATACGACCATCGTCGTATACTCTCTCCTCTGTACTAAGCCAATCCACATATGGGAGTAACTATTGTTCTTTGCTTGAGTCTTCTACGATGTCTTCTGCTGATTCTGCTTCTGTGCTGATCTCTGTTGAAGGGTAGTATCAAGGAACTCCAACCACGCCTGAGGTAGTAGGTTGTTGCTGATGAGATAACCCAATCTTCGGTGCTGATCTCCGTTGTTGAGAAGGTGCATCATCCTCCCGGAACACCATTGATAGTTTTCAACTGAGTCTTCAAAATACAACTCCTCAATCTGTACTGGTTGCTTACAATAGCAACGGATGAACTGATCCAATGGATAATCTGACTTCACGTGTCTTCATGATCTGCACTACACGCACATAATCTCTTCGATGTCTTTGTTCTGATTTCGCTAATGTGCACGAGGACATCCTGATGATCTGCGGTTGGTCTTCTATAATCAGAAAGTAGCTCAAAGCCTATGACTTCGATCTTTCTTCTTTTATCTAACAGTCGAAGATTTCTGACTATAATCTGTTTACCTGCAATATCTTCTTATTGGTTTCCCACTCTTAAACACTTGTACGGAGTCATTTCTAAACTCCCGACTCAATCCAACGTCTTCCGGCAGGATCTGATAGAAGATCCTATCATCTTAATCCAATAGTAAGCCAATAATCGAGGGTTGCTTAAAACATTCATTCACATTTCTGAGCTATTAGGTGAGCATAACTCTACAAGTCTAATGCCTCTGCATGGTATTCCCATTATCGACGATCACCCTACTTGAAGCTCAAGAATTCCTTACAATGTGTCACTAAAAGTGACACGGGGAAATACTCTCTTTCAACATTACAAAACCATGATCAAGTGATATATTATTTCCCGAAGATTATTTTCTACATTTATCACCAAATACCGGCTTGATCCCAATAATGGTATGCAAATAACTCTACTTCCTATGTATAATACGAGTTAAGTACTCAAAAGTACCCTCAAAGTTATACAACCCAATACGAACAAACTCAGGCATTAAAATCCCTATGAAACACCGTAAACTAGCCATCCGCTATCTGCATCAACAATAGCCTACTTGTCTTGTCCATTACCTAACAGGTAATGATCTAACTAGCATAATTAGTGAAAATATCTAAGATTATAGTCTTTGATTTTCACAAGAAATGTGATGACTTGACCCCTGTTTTCTAACTCAATATCAATTGGCTATTAAAGGTAAATCACCTTTATGACACAGGTTCAAGACTCACAGACTCAACAGATCGTTCCCGTGGTCAACTCAAACCATGATTACGAATAATAACAAACAAACTACAGGTTATTCCCTGTTATATACACTAAAAGCATAGCCAACAAAACTAGGAGTATAAACGCTATCAGCAACTCCGGTTGGTCGCCTCGGTGGACGACCTCTACTACAAGTCTGCACAGGTATAATATATCTAACTGTATAGACTTGTTAATCAAGTCTAGATAAGTATCAAACTAGAAAATTAAGTCATCAGGAATACTTACTTT
This sequence comes from Wurfbainia villosa, assembly GCA_025175895.1. Lineage (NCBI taxonomy): Eukaryota > Viridiplantae > Streptophyta > Magnoliopsida > Zingiberales > Zingiberaceae > Wurfbainia > Wurfbainia villosa. Next base: position 4,929,243 of record CM045994.1, on the reverse strand, counting down.
GTGATGCTTGGAGCTCAGGCCGCTATCAATCTCATCTTAGAAAACCAAAACCAAATAAATCGACTCCCAATAATTCAAGACTCGACACAAAAACAACATTGTATGACATCACAGAACCTAGGGCTCTGATACCACTAAAGTTGTCACGCCCTGAGAGCATGTCGTGCCGAAAAGCAAACGGACGGCATCTCCCCTGTACGTGGCAACATTTCGGGTTAATATATATATATATATATATATATATATATATATATAAACATAACAACATAACGAAACACTGCAGAAACTAATACAATGACATACCCATAACCACATACCATGTATACCGGTATGAATAAGACCAGAACATAAAGAAAACCTCATTAAAACTCGCACCAACATGTGCGTACATCACATAACACATAACACTATTAAAACTCAGAATACATAACAAGACATACGAAAAACCCAAAAACCCGGACTCTCAGAGTTGAGATGAGACGATGCCAGCCAGCGGTGCTCCAAGTCCATCACGAAGTCGGCTACCTATTACTTGGGCGACAGAAAAACCCAGGGTCCATGGTGGTGAGTAAAACTCAGCAGGTAATAGGAAAAACATGTATATATATCAAATATCACATGTAATTCAACAACATAATCTAGAGGTACAACAGGTATATGAGCATAGTATATAAATACAAGCATATACCATCTAACCAACTGAACAACGTAAAATGCAGACATACCTGAAAGTCTACTATGCTACTCTGATCCAACTTGAGCATATATCCAACATATATATAATAGGAAGAGTAAAACCAACTCATAATATACTCCTGCTATAGGTCACGGTATCTATTGGTCTGTCCAACACATATACAAGTATCCGATACAACCGTATAACAAATGCAAGAAGCATGTATGAATATGATGTACAACCAAATGCAGCAAGCATAGTACAATCAAATGCAACATCACAATAAGCATATATATATAGACTGCATCTATATATATATTAATCACAACCATCCATATATATATACATGCATATATGTATATATATGGTAATATGCAAAGAGCCATAAGATACGACAATGCAGCATGCATGGTCATGCCTGCGTACCCCTACTCGCTACCACGACCCCAGTGTGGCCTAGGTGGCACGACATGACAACTGTCCCAACTCAACACCAACCACCACTCTAGAGTGGCTGAGTGGGCAGTATGATCAAGTAGCATATTAGCATAAAGAGCTCGCTACACAACGGGGGTCCCTGCTGTTGGTCACTCCAACTGACACTACAAATGAGTGGTGGAGTGCCATGCACCCAGGACAATTGCATGCAACTCCAACCACCACCGTCTATAGTGGTAGAGCGCGGCACAACAAATGCTCTGCCCTCACACCAGCTACTTTTCGGGGAGTATCTTGGGAGACAATATGACTGATGACTCTCTCAACCCCAAGGGAGACTATGTCGTCAGAATGCATGCAAATGACATGAATGTACTGTCACACGTACAAACATCTACCACAAACTCTCTGCTCAATAGAGAGTCATACCTATCTGATCAATACATTCTCTATCAAGTAGAGAGTCGTACTCAACTGATCGACAGACTCTCTATCCTGTAGAGAATCATACTCAACTGATCAAAACACTCTATCCAATAGAGAGTCGTACTCAATTGATCGATGCACTCTCTATCCTGTAGAGAGTCGTACTTGATTAATCATATCAAGCTAGGATAATCGGTCCGCAGCGACACACTAATCACCCCTCACTTAATCATTACACATGGTTGGTAATAAGTATGCAACATATGGTTATTGGAATAAATCCTACATTTAGGGCATTACCTACCCACGGATGAACCTTTACCCAATTTACAAATCAGGTTATCATCCGTACTCCAACATCTACACCCTACTAAACATCTTGGCCTATTTACATCACATCTATAACCCTAAATCATAATAAAGGAAATGTGATATCAACCTTTGAGTAAATATAGCCAACGACAAGTATCAAGCATAAGATAAATACGAGCAGGGTCAAGATAATATGAACACCTAACATGCTCATATCTATGACTAAATGTGAATGTCATTACATCTACCTAACCAAGGTAGGAAATTACCCACCTGATATATATATAGAACACCAATTGTCTTCACGTCGCATAGATAATCCAGAGTCAAGGTCCCAGTTCTAAATCCATTGCACCAGCTTCTTGATCCAAGTTCCTGAAATTTCACCACAATCCATATAGTAGATATCATCCAGTATTCATAACCACCAGATCAGCTGTAACAACAGTATGCATCCATAAACATCTAGATGTGGACTTAGCATACTTAGCCTCGCTTGCACCACTCGATCTAATTCAAGGTATTGGATTAAAGTCCAAATAGCCAAATTAGAAGCAATCTCAGAACCCAAATCATCTTCTCCAGCAACTTGCTAAGTATCGCCAACATCGATCATTGCAACCTATCCAAACATCACAAATCCTACCAAATTTGATACTTCTCAAAATTACAATTCCATTACAAATGAAAGGGTGAAAGATTTACCCTAGATTGATAATGTAGGTGGTTGCCAGGAGTCGATCAGCTGTAACAGCCTTGGAGATGACCGTGGATCATTGATCTGGAGCCATTAATAGATCTTACATTCCTTGTCATAATCACTCTTTGCCATTCGAATGAAAGGGTTTTCATCGAGGCAGAACTCGCAGATGAAGGGGGAATTCGGAATGCTCCCACCCATCAGCCTATGCACCCCTCAACAGTCGATGCACCATAGTAGATCAAGCGGACAATTAGGACAAACAAAGAGAGAGACTTTGCAACTCTACCGATCCTATCTGATCTCGCCTGCTGACGAGCTGCAACCATAGGAAAGTCTCTTCTCCTGCTGGATGCAAGGAACTGAGAAGGTTAACAACTAAGAGACCTCGACTTAGGCAATGAACTAAGAATGGTGCTATTGGTGTGACACCGAAGAAATTGGGAAGGTTGAAGGTTGCGCGATCTGGAGATAAACAAAAGGAATCGACGACTCCATCACCAAAGCTAGACTCGCGGCGGCAGCAGCAGCAGCGTGGTGACGATGACTGGCATGGGGTGCTAACGATCGAAGAGGAGCTTGCGGTGACAGTGGCAGCGGTGTGGTGACGGTGACTAGGGTGGGGCGCCGACGATCGAAGAGGAGTTCGCAGCGGTAGCGTCAGCGGCGTGGCGACGGCGATTAGCATGGTGACTGGCTTGGGGTGTCGGCGATCAAAGAGGAGCTCGTGGCGTGGCCAGCGCACGATGGAGAAGGCGGCTGCGGAGATGAAGAGATGAATCGCAAGGAAGAAAGGAACTCACATGGAAAAGAATCAGGATCGATAAAAGGAAATGATTGTAATCGAAAGGGAGAAGGGGAAAGGCTGCATCGGGAGAAAATAACCGTCCAACATTTATAACATAGGTTAATTAAACCTATTAATTTCCTCAATAGCAGCTGACCCAAATAGGCTATACAAAAGCTTATCTGTTTTATCCCTATGAAATATCCATAAAACTTCCGTTTAAATCCAGAAAAATTTCTAAAAATTCCTTAAAATTCTATAAGATAATTTCTTAATTAACAAGGGTATTTTCTATTTTATCTGGTATTTTACATAAGTAATTTTCAAGGTTATGAACATCTTGGAAATAGATTTGATCTAGTGATCCTAAAAGATTTTAGGATGTGCCAATACATTATTAAAAATCAATTAAATTGACACAATTTAGGTTTAGAGGTCATAGTGTGTCATTTTTTGTTTTTGGCACACTTGGGAGATTAGTGGCAATATGGAAAAATATACTTAATTATATCCAATGGCAATTAATATTAAATTTTAGGTATTAATATACTTTTACATTTTACTTGCCATGCTTTGGTTGCCATATAGCATGTCATGACATCATATTTATTTTTAATCATTTAATATGTCATGATCTTGTTTAGGATTAAGGACTAATGTCATGTGTTTTTAGATTATATCGTATGTCATGACATCATGATCATTGGCCAAGCTTAATTATGTTATCATTTATGCCATGATCATTCATGCATCTAATTTGATTAAAATTGATTCAAGGATAATGGCATGACTTGAAGTCCCATTTATAAGGGAATCAAATAGAGTTGCCTTAGAGAATGCATGAAACCCTAGATTAGGAGAACAAAACCCACATCTCACATCACATTGACTTGTGTGTGTTTTATACACGCTAGACATATGTGAGATGATATGATATGAGTTAAGTTCAAGGTGCATAGTTATTGCATCTAGATGAACTTAAACTCATCTTATTGTATTTGTGGATCATTGGGAAAGCTTGTGTACAAGTCATGTACATTGAGCCCAAGGAATATGATCCAATATAGGTTTTCAAAATCATTTCAAAATCCATTTATAAAACCTTGGTAAAGTCTATCTTTTGATAGCAATCACCATTGATGAAGTTGATACAAAGTGAGCTAAAACATTGAAGTTTTTCTTCACTTTTGAACTTTGTATCAATGTCAATATTTTGTGGGTAAAATATTTTTCAAACATTTTTCACCCATTGTATTGGTCATAAGTAATATACGTATGAATTTTCATGATTTTTCAATATACGTAGAATTACTTACACATTTCCGAATTTCATTTCTGATAACTGAAATTCTGATTTTTCAGTTATCAGTTAACTGCCCTTGATGGCAATCGACTGTTGGGCATGGCAGTTGACTGATCTCTGATAGAGTCAACTGCCAAGCTAATTTTGGGAAAAACAAGTTTGTTTATCCCGTTTTCAGCTACGGTAAAGTTACCTAACCACTCCTAATCCTAGGATATGCTTTGGGAAGTATTATAAAGGGTGAAAATCCATTGGATATGGATTAGGAGAGTTCTTAGGGTGATGTATCAAATTTAAGGATGGGAAAGTTCAAGGTTGAACTTTAGACCTTATTTTTGATGGTTTAGAGTTCCTATTAGCTTAGGGACTTCCCAAGGACATTGTTGGTGCAATGGTCAAGGGAGGGGGAGCAAGCCTTTAGGGGGAGGTATCCATCATGTGATGATGGATGGTATATTTCCTCATGAGGAGGAAAAAGGAATTTTGAGATACCTAATTTGGAAATTGGGAGAGTGTATAGGATTGCCTCTCTTGAGTGATATGAGACTTATCACTAGGAAGATTGTAGGCATCCTAGGTATTTTTGGACCAAGGGGGAGATTGTAAGATCTCATTGGGACATGAGACATTGACCTCCCTTTAGAGAAGACCTATTTGGTATTAGTCAAAAAAGGGGAGAATGTTTGGGGGAGAATGTTTTGGGAAAATGTTTGGAATTATCAATTTGGGATAATTGGTAAGAAGATTTGAGTTAGTGTTCTAACTTAAAGGTAGGTGGTTTTGTCAAACATCAAAAAGGGAAAGATTGTTGGTGCAATCGGCCTAGGTCACGATTGACCGGACTCTAGTTTGACTCGATCGATGTTTTGATGTTTGACATGAAGGTTTGACATTGATGTTTAACATTGATGTCTGATAATGTTTTGGGGGAGATTGTTGGAGCAATCGACCCGGGTCATGATTAACCGGACTCGAGTTTGACTCAAGGGGATTTTGATGGTTGACTAGGGTTGACCATGTAATGAAGAAAGTCCAACCATGGGTCTTGGCATGGAAAGTCATGGAAAGTCCAACATGGGTTGGCAAGGGAATTGTTGGGATGTATACTGAAAGCCTAGCTCTTTTGTATGGACATCTTTATTTTGAAATAAGAATCACATGATCATTGTTTGCACTTTTATATATATTATATGTTGTGCATAATTGTCTAATACTTTACATTGTAGATAACATGGTGCTTGGGTGATGGCACAGAAGATCATGTTATCAGTCCCTTGTAGAGTATAAGTAGAGGCTCACAACCAAGATGGTTTTGGACAAACCATTGGTATGGTTGTAGTGTAGCTTGGTATTGTTTTGTCTTAAACATAGAGTTACACTAGTACACTTAGGTGTATTGAGCAGGACCGACATAGAGGTGATTCAATTTATTGCTGACTATATGATTGAATCGGACCTCGGATATTGTGTTGTACATACTCTTAATCCCGATATAATAACGGGCACATGTACTTAATATTTATTTCTTTGATTTACCAGAGGGTGAGATTTCTATGGATTAAATCAATATGCCCGGTAAGTTGGGAAATGATATTATTTACATGGTGTACCGTTGATTATAGGAGGAATCCGTGTCCTATATATTAGGTTGATGATGTCCCCTTGAGGAGCTCATAAGGTTCATCATGTAAACCCTGCAGGTTGACTTAGTCAACATGATGATAAGGTTGAGTGGTACTACTCGAGGAGTTAGATGTTAATTAATTGATGGTCAGTAAATCAATTAATTGACGGACATTCGATATCTTAAACACGGGGAGATGATTGTACAAATAATATATGGAGCCCATATTAATTTATGGGGGTTGGTGAGGTAGTTCGATGATGATCCTCTAGTGGAATGGAACATCATTGATGGATCAAGTTTGTGTGGTTCCGATCCATCGGGTGGCCAAGACCCAACTCCTCCTCATGGTCCCTATCGTAGCCTTATATAAACCTCATGAAGTCTAGATCAAATGATGGAAAACAAATCTCTAGATCCGACGGTTAGGATTTAATCCCTAGAACCGACAGTGGAGATTAAATCTCTAGATCCGATGGTTAGGATTGAATCCCTAGAACCGTCGGTGGAGATTAAATCTCTAAATCCGACGGTTAGGATTAAATCCCTAGAACCGACGGTGGAGATTAAATCTCTAGATCCGACGGTTGGATTAAAATCCTAGAACCGACGGTTGAGATTAAATCTCTAGATCCGACGGTTGGGATTAAAACCCTAGAACCGACGGTTGAGATAAAACCAAGGCCTAAACCTAACTCTATAAAAAGGGTGGCTTGGGTTGGGCGGCAACCAAGTTTTTTGAAGATGGAGTAGGATGGCTTGGGCGGCAAGAAAATAGGAGGAGGCTAGGGTTAGGCTTTGGTTCATGGTATTGGGCGGCAACATGGAGGAGGCTTCTCTTCTTCTTCCCAATGATGGCTGGAAAACCTTTCCTCCCTTTTCCTCCTTAGTTTGGCCGGCGCCCAAGCTTCTCCATCCTTTCTATGGCTTAGGTTGAATGGAAAACCTAATGGAGACTAGGTTGCTTGGGCGGCAAGAAAGAGGAGGTGGCTAGGGTTTTGGGTTTGGTTCATTGATGTTGGGCGGCAACAAGGAGAAGAAAGCTTCTTCTTCATCTTCCCAATTGTGGCCGGCACCCTCTCTTGCTCCTTCCTCCTTGGTTTGGCCGGCGCCCAAGCTTCTCCCCTTGATCAATGGCTTGTGGTGGATGAGAAGTTGGTTGCTTCCCATGGGCGGCAACAAGTTCTAGATGGGATAGGAATAGGAGTGTAGGCTAAGGTTAGGTTTTGGTTGTTGGTGTTGGGCGGCAACAAGGAGAATGAGATTCTTCCTTTTCCTTTGATGGTCGGCCCTTCTTCCTTCTTCCCTCTACCTTGGCCAAAGCTCAAGCTATTCTACTTCCCTTCATCCTTAGCCGGAAATTAAGGAGAGCCTAGTTTAGGGTTTGGGCGGCAACAAGGAGAAGGGATGTTTTCTTTCTTCTTTTCCAAGTGTTGGCCGGCGCCCATACCCTTGGTATTTCTCTTTTGGTTGGTTTTCATACTCCATTATATCTTCCTTGGTCGGCGGCAACATCGAGTTTATTGACTTAGTGGCCGGTTCTAGAAAGGAAGATGAGTTTTGTTTTAGGATCTTCCTTTGTTCCTAGTGAACATGGAAAGGAAGATTGGTGATCTAAGAAGCTTCAACTTGTGGAAGATCTTCGCCCACACGAAGTCTACAAGGAGGTTAGGACATACGATAGAAGATCAAGAGGTATAAAAGTTTTATAACTTTTATTTATGATCTTTGCATGTTCTTATTTGATATGCTGGCTTATGTTCTTTATGTTAGTATATGTTGATTATACTAGTTTATATTTGCATATATTTGTATAATCATGGACCCCGAAGATAAACACAAAAACCGGCGATCCGTCTGTCGTCTCTTCCGCGGCTAACCGACTAGAAGAGTTGGTTGCTTGAACAACTAGTTTGTTCAAGCGATCGCTCGAGTCGTTAGCACGACGACGAATTGGTTGTGCTTAGGAAACTCATCCCATCCGGATTAGTTCTCATTAGTGAAAATTTTAATCCGGGGACATGGGAGCCAATGAGCATTCCGAGGAGTAGCACATTGCCAACAGGAATGTCCAAGTTTGAGTCTTGGCATTTGAAAAGTCCAAGGGTGTAGTCTTGGCGGTGAAAGTCCAAGTCATGGGTACTGGCATTTGAGAAGTCCAAGGGGTTTGATATTGGTGGTGTAAAGTCCAAGGGTGAAGTCTTGGCTGCATAAGTCCAATGGTTGACGATGTAAAGTCCAAGCAGAATCTTGGCAGCGTAAGTCCAATGTGCCTTGGTGGTGTAGACACCATTAGCATGACATAGCCGATGGAAGCACCTGAAGGCTAGCATATGGATGAACAATTCATGGATGGCTTAGAGGGATCCAATAGGCGCGAGGCTGACGGAGGTGGCTAGAAGGCTTAGGTCTAGGCTACGGGTGGTCTAGCAATTATGGGGGCACCATACTTGTGTTAAACCTCATATTTGAGGTTAAAACCTCATGTTTGAGGTGTATCAGTAGACTGGTATCATGTGGCAGTCAACTGGTGTGAGTAAGCTAGGGTTTGACTGTGGGGAGTGCCCTAGCAATCGACTGCCAGAGGTGGGCAGTCGACTGATTGGCCGAGCAGTCGACTGATCTTGTGATCAGTTGACTGGTGCTCGGTATTTCGGGCACAGAATGGAGTCTGACTCGACTGCTGGGGTTAGCAGTCGAGTGAAGGCTCGATCAGTCGACTAATGTCCTATCCGTTGTATTTTTCTAGTGTGGATTGCACCATTGTCTCACAGGAACAGTGTCATCAATCGACTGATGGTCCCGAACAGTCGACTAATAGGTGATTTCCAGCCTAGGCAGTAGCTTTAAATGGAGCTCGTGGAGGAGGTTTGGAGTAGTGATTTGTTTAGCATTGTTGAGGCGATTTGCTGGTGCAAATCAGGGTCTTCAATCACGATTCAAGCAATCAAAGATCAAGCAATCAAGTTCACATTTATAAAGGTTTTCCTTACTTGTATTTGTTTAAATTACTTGTATTTGCTTGTATTTTATTCTTATTGGTGTAAGAATATTTGTACGAGGTTTCTCCACCTCTGAATTATTCCGAAAAGGAGTTATTTGTGATTAGTGGTTGCGTGTGGATCACTAGAGCTCTTTAGAGCTCGATCCGTGGAGTAGGAACCATTCAGTTCAAACCATGTTACATACTTGTGTATTGGTGTATTTGTGTTTGCTTTCACTTTCGTTATTGCTATTATTTTTATTTCTGCTGTGCTAACGAGATTTGTAGACGAAACAAATTCCATCGAGCATCGAAACACTATTCACTCCCCTCTAGCGGTCAACGAATCCTCTACACTTTTCAAGATGCATGTCTATGTAGTGGTCCATTCGATATCCAAGATGGCCATATGCCTCGCCTCTGTTGTAAGATCGTGGCCTGGCTAGAAGGGGGGTTGAATAGCCCAATTGCATGCTTGATGGAAATCGATCGTTCATTTACAATACTCATTAATATACACAAGGAAAATAATAGATACAAATACAAATATAAAGATGAATACAAGCACACACAATAGACACACGATATACGTGGTTCGGAACCTTAGGGTGCCTACTCTACGGAGCGAGCTCAACGAGCACTAGTGATGTACTCACCACTAATCAAACTTCTTCTCGACAACACGTCGGAGGTGGAGAAACCTTTTATAAGAAATTACAATACGTAATACAAGAAGTACAAGCAAATACAAAGACAAAATGAAATACATAAAGAAAACTTTACAACATTGGCTTTCAACATTTTGCTTGTTGCTTGCTTTGGTTTGCTCTTGAGGGTCTGGAATGCAGTAGCAATTTTCCTTCAAAATCTCCCCAAAAATAGCTGTAAAATCCTCCATCTCAAGCTCCTTTTATAACCTGCATCGAGCTGATTTTGCACCTAGCAGTCGACTCCCATAAGGCCCCAGTCGACTTCTCCTGTAGTCGTTGTGAGACAATGACCTAATCCACGTTGGCATCCCAGCCAACGGATACACTGGCAGTCGACTGTCTATTACCATCAGTCGACAGACAACCCTATAGCCGATTGATCAGTTGACTACCAAGCGTTCTATGCTCGCAACCAACACCAGCAGTCAACTGCCCTCCATGGCAGTCGACTTCCCAAGTCCAGTCGACTTCCCAAAGCTAGCAGTCGACTGCCAAGCCTCGCGATGGAGTCGAACGCTAGTTAGCTCCCACCAGTCAACTGGAACATCACCCCAGTCGACTACTAAACCTCAACCATGAGGTTTAACCCAAGTATGATGCCCTCATACTTGCTAGACCCCTCTTAGCCTAGACCTAAGCCTTCTAGATACCTCTGCTAGCCTCGTGCGTATTGAATCCCTCCAAGTCGTCCATGACTTGTTCATCCATGCGCAGATCCCTTCAAGTCATCCATTACTTGTTCATTCATATGCTAGCCTCCAGGTTCTTCCTTCGGCTATTGTCATGCTAATTGAGTCTACACTGCCAAGGCACATCCTTGGACTTCCCAAATGCCAATCCCCATGCTTGGACTTTCACTGCTAAGGCTACACACTTAGACTTACGTAGCCAAGGCTACACACTTGGATTTCTCATGCCAACTCCATATTCGACTTTCCATGCCAAGGCTACACACTTGGACTTCCCATGCAAACTCCATGTTGGACATTCCAAATGCCAAGACTCAAGCGTGGACTTCCCATGCTAACTCCATGTTGGACTTTCCAAATGCCAAGACTCATGCTTGGACTTCCCATGCCAACTCCATGTTGGACTTTCCAAATGCCAAGACTAAAGCTTGGACTTTCATCGGCAAGGCAACACACTTGGACTTACGTGGCCAAGGCTACACACTTGGTTTTCCATTACAATCACATGTTATATATTTTGTCGAACATCAAAATACTGCTCGAGTCAAACTCAAGTCTGATCAATCGTGACCTTGATCGATTACACCAACAATCTCTCCCTTTTTGATGTTTGACAAAATCACAAACACCCCTTTGAGTTAGGTGACCTAGCTCAAGTCTACCAATTATCCCCAATTGGATTCTCACATCTTGTGAGAATTCAAACTAACCCCAATTGGTACATTCTCTCCCTTTTTGACATACATCAAAAAGGTTCTCCACAAGGGTGTCAATGTCTCATATCCTATTGAGATCTTACAATCACCCCCTTGGTCCAGAAATACATCTACAATGCCTTCACTCTTCCTAGTGATAAGTCTCATATCATTTAAGAGAGGCAATCCCCCAATTCTCCTCCCATGAGGAGAAATACATCCATCATCCCAAGATGCATAACCTCCCCCTAAAGGCTTGCTCCCCCTTGACTATTGCACCAACAATATCCTTGGAGAGTCCCTAAGCCAATGGGAATACTAAACAATCGAAATTAAGGGTAAAGATTCAACATTGAACTTGCACCTCCCTTAAAATTTGATACACACCCTAAACAATTCTCCTAATCCATATCCAATGGATTTTCACCCTTCCAATGTTCTCCAAAGTATATCCTAGGGTTAGGAGCAGTTAGGGAACCAAAAAATTGCTGAACATGGGCTAAACAAATCTTATTTTCTCGAAATCAGCCCTGACAGTCAACTTTGATAGTTACCAGTCGACTGCCATCCATGGCAGTGGAATGATTTCTGTATTGTGTAGAAATCAGACTTCAGAAATGAATTTTTGAAATTCATAAGTAAAAATATGTATTTTGAAAAATCTTGAAAATTCATACGTACATTACTTATAACAAATATTATGGGTGAAAAATAATTAGAAAATAAAATAACCATAAAATAGTGAGATTGACACAAAGTTCAAAACTATTGAAATTTTTAATATTTGACCCTACTTTATATTACCTCCTTCAATGGTGATTGTTATCAAAAGATAGACTTTACCAAGATTTTTCAAAATGGTTTTGAAATGATTTTAAAAACCTTAATTCCTTTTCCTAACATCTCACTTGTATATAAGTGTATGAAACACATACAAGTCAAGTGTTCTTGTGAGATGTGGGTTTTGGTTATTTAGGTTTTCATGTATTTTTCTAGGCAACACTATTTGATTCCCTTATACATGGGACTTCAAATCATGCAATTGTCCTTAACTCTATTTTAATTAATGCATGAATGGTTATTATGACATAAATCATAACATAAATAAGCATGTGCCAATAATCATGATGTCATGACATGTGATTCTAACTTAAGCATAACATGGCATTCCAAAGCATAAATCATGACATTTTTTATGATAAAAAATAAATATGATGTCATGACATGACAAGACAAATAAAGCATGACAAGTATAAAATACTAAGGTATAAAATACCTAATTGTTAAGCCCAAATTTTCATTATTAGAATTAAATCTATTTTGCCTTAATAATCGCTTATCCCCTAAGTGTGCCAAAAATCCAAAATGGCACACCATGACTTCTAAGACCTAATTGTGCCAATTTAATCAATTTTTAACTTCTCAAAGCATATTGGCACATCCTAAAGTGTCAACTCTACCATGGTTAGGTAAATTACCTATCCACTTAGGGTTGACACGCCCTAATCCATCTAGCGTGAATCATCACGCTCCTAGGAACCCAATACCTATTGGAGCTCCTTGGGTTAACAAGGTATTCACTAAGGATAACTTCCCTAGATACCTTCATAATGACCCTTTTTGCCTTTGAAGCCTTGGTCATTTGGGTCTTACCTAGGTTAACTCTAGGGGTAACTCTCCTTGTAATCTTCTTAATGGCTTCCTTAGGTTTCCTTGAAACCTTAGCCACTAGGCACCTACCTTGGTTAATCTTAGGGATGACTTCCCCATTAACCTTGGTTTTCCTAGACCTATAGTGTTGGTACAATTGGCCCACGTCACGATTGACCAGACTCGAGTTTGACACGAGTAGTGTTTTGATGTTTTATAGTGAAGCCTGACAATGTTTTGGAGAGATTGTTGGTACAATTGACCCAGGTCATGATTGACCAGACTCGAGTTTGACTCGAGGGGTATTTTGATTTTTGACGATGGTTTGACCATTATTTAACTATATGGTTGACATGGGGTTGACCATATGATGGAGAAGTCCAAGTCATGGGTACTTGGCATAGAAAGTCCAAGTATGAGTCTTGGCAAGGGAAAGTCCAAGCATGAGTCTTACCATTTGGAAAGTCCAACATTGGGTTGGCATGGAAAGTCCAAGGGTGTAGTCTTGGCCACATAAGTCCAAGGGTGTAGTCTTGGCGGTGTAAGTCCAAGTCATGGGTACTTGGCAATTGAGAAGTCCAAGGAGAATATTGGCGGCGTAAAGTCCAAGGGTGGAGTCTTGGTAGCATAAGTCCAATGGTTGGCGGTGTAAAGTCCAAGCATGGTCTTCGAGCGTAAGTCCAATGTGCCTTGGCGGTGTAGACACCATTAGCATGACAATAGCCAATGGAAGCACTTGAAGGCTAGTGTATGGATGAACAAGTCAAGGATGACTTGGAGGGATCCGATAGGCATGAGGCTGATGGAGGTGGCAAAAAGGCTTAGGTCTAGGCTAAGGGTGGTCTAGCAAGTATGAGGGAATCATACTTGGTGTTAAACCTCATGGTTGAGGTTTGTCAGTCGACTGGGGTTATGGACCAGTCGACTGGTCTTGTGTTTTGACACTTGGCAACCAAGTCAACGCTCAATAGTCGACTGATGTGAGTCAACTAGGGTCCGACTACAGTAAAATGGCCTAGCAGTCAACTGCGGCGATTGGCGATCAATCGATGGATTTGAGTTGGGTTTATGAGCACAGAATGCTCGGTAGCCAACTGGGAAGTCGGCTACGGCATTGGCAGTCGATTGATGATGTTGGCAGTTGACTGCCAAGTGATCCATTGGAGCTTTTCCAATCTATGAAGTAGACACCGTTAGCATGACAATTGTTGATTGAAGAACCTGAAGGCTAGTGTATGAATGAACAAGTCATGGATGACTTGGAGGGATCCGATAGGCGTGAAGCTGATGGAGGTGGCTAGAAAGCTTAGGTCTAGGCTAAGGGTAATTTAGCAAGTATGAGGGCGTAATACTTGGTGTTAAACCTCATGGTTGAGGTTTTTCAGTCGACTGGGGTTATGGACAAGTTGACTTGTCAAGTGTTTTGACACTTAGCAGGCGAGTCGACACTCAGCAGTCGACTGGGACTATGACCAGTCACCTGCCGTGAGTCGAGTAGGGTTTGATTGTGTCAAAATGGCCTAGTAGTCGACTTATGGCCTGAGCAGTCGACTGCCATGGATGGCAGTCGACTGCTGGTTGAGTTTATGAGCACAAAATGCTCGGTAGTCAACTGGGCAGTCAGCTACGACATTAGCAGTCGACTGATGATGTTGGCAATCGACTGCAGAGTGATCCGTTGGAGCTTTTCCAACGTGGTTCAAGCCCTTGTCTCACAACGATACTGTTGGCAGTCGACTGGGGCCTTATGGCAGTCGACTGCTAGGCACAAAATAATCCAATTACAGGTTAAAAGGAGCAACTCATGGGAGATTTCGACAATGGTTCTTTAGGAGCTTTCTTGAGGCGATTTGAAGACGAAGTGCAAGTGTATTTCAGGGTCCTTCAAGCTTATCCAAGCAACCAACAAGCAAGCACTCAAAACCCTAGTTTGTAAAGTGTTCTTTACATTTCACTTTGTATTTGCTTGTATTTATTTTTTATTGTTGTAAGAATACTTGTACGATGTTTCTCCACCTCCGACGTGTTGTCGAGGAGTATTTGATTAGTGGTGTGTGTTTACATCGCTAGGGCTTGTTCGAGCCCAATATGTGAAGTAGAAACCATACGTTTCTGAACCACGTTATATCTCATGTTGTGCTTGTGCATTTTGGTTATTTGTATTTGTTGTTATTATTATTCTTCTACGTATAACAAGTTTTGTAGCAAGCACGATCGAATTCCATCATCCGACGACGAAATGCTATTCACCCCCCCTCTAGCAGGTGCATAGGTCCTAACATACAAATTGTTCCATAATTGAATGGCATATTGTGGTAGGTCTTTATGGGTTTAGGTTTGTGACCCAAACCTTTCTTCCCCCTTGATGGTTCTTGCCCCCTAGAACCTAAATTTTGACCATTAGACCCCATAAATGAATTTGTCATTTTTGCTAGGGTCTTTTTCAATTTTTCAAGCCTTGACCTCAAGGCTTGATTTTCTAATTCTAACTTTCCCAATTTTAATTGTTCATTAATCTTTTGGGAATGACACTTCCTAGGCATATGTCTATGATTCTTGAGATTAATGCCTAGGTGGTTCTCTACCTTCCTAATGGACTCCCTAGGTAAAATGGGTCTAGAGTTAATAATTCTAGATTTGTCCTTAGGTAAATTAACATGCTTAGCACCTAAACAATAAAATCTATTATTTCTACTAGCATACTTTTCATGAGCAATAGCAAGAGTACTAAAACAATTTCTAGCATGCTTTTTAACCTTAGAACTAGAAGGTGCATTAAAATACACCTTAGGGTTTGCTTTGTAAGCTCCCCCTACTTGTGTACCTCCATCTTGCCCCTTCTTCCTCCCCCTAGGGGCATTGGCTTCGGTAGTGACCCCGTTGATTGCACTTGAAGCACACAATGTGCTCTTGGCTTTTCCTAGCGAGGACTCCGGTATCCTTTGACTTGTCCTTGACTTTTGGTGCCGACACTTTCTTTTTAGCAAATTTTGGCCACTTACTATTGTAATGCCCGGCTTCCCTACACTCAAAGCATATAATTTGATTTTTAATCTTAATTACAATGCTTGAGTTACCTAGGGAGGTGTTAGGCATCGGAGTTGATTCTTCATCCTTCCCGAAGATTGAAGTTTTTTCTTACTCTTCCTCTTGCTCCGATGATCTAACCTCCGATCCGGATGTTGAGCATCTCTCAACTTCTAAGTCTTCATTTTCTTATGAGGATGAGCATTCTTCCTCGACCTCCTTCTCCGATTGAGCTGGTTCGGAATTTTCATGAAATTTTACCAACTTATTCCACAACTCCTTAGCATCCCGATATTCACCTAGCTTGGACAAAATATCATAAGGTATTAATTTTATCAACATTTTCATTATCTTAACATTTGTCTTGAATTGTTGTCGTTGCTCCTTGGTCCATCTTGATTTTTCAATTAGCTTGCCTTCTTCATCCCTAGGTACTTCGAAACCATCTTCAATTGTTAGCATCATATCAAAATCAATTTCGAAATATACCTCCATTCTTTTCTTCCACCAAGAAAAGTCTCCTTCGAATTTCGGTGGACGAATGTTGATGCCGGCCATTTGATTTGCTTATCGCGATGGTGAGTCCGATGATAAGCTCTTGGCTCTGATACCACTTATTGGAAGATCATGGTCGGGCTAGAAGGAGGGGTTGAGTAGCCCAATTGCGTGCTTGATGGAAATCGAACATTCATCTACAATACTCGTTAATATACATAGCGGAAATAATAGATACAAATATGAATATAAAGACGAATGCAAGCACACACAATAGACATGCGATATACGTGGTTCGAAACCTTAGTGATCCTACTCCACGTGGTGAGCTCAATGAGCTCTAGTGATGCACTCAGCACTAATCAAACTCCTTCTCGACAACACGTCGGAGGTGGAGAAACCTCGTACAAGCAATTATAATACGTAATACAAGAAGTACAAGTAAATACAAAGACAAAATGAAATACATAAGGCAAACTTTACAACAATGGCTTTCAACACTTTGCTTGTTGCTTGCTTTGGTTTGCTATGGTTTTCTTTTGAGAGTCTAGAATACAATAGAAATTCCCCTCCAAAATCTCTCCAAAAATCACTGCAAAATCCTCCATCTCGAGCTCCTTTTATAACCTGTATCGAGCTGATTTCGTGCCCAGCAATCGACTACCATAAGGCTCCAATTGACTTCTCCTATAGCTGTTATGAGATAACGTCCTAACCCTTGTTGGCATCCCAGCCAATGGATACACTGGCAGTTGACTGCCCATTACAATCAGTTGACCGCTAACCCTATAGTCGACTGATCAGTCGACTACCAAGCATTTTGTGCTCATGGCTAACACCAGCAGTCGACTACCCTCCATGGCAGTCGCCTGTCAAAAGTTGGCATTTGACTGCCAAGCCTCACAATGTAATCGAACACCAGTTGGCTCCCACCAGTCGACTGGTAAACCTCAACCATAAGATTTAAACCAAGTATGATCCCCTTATACTTGCTTGACCACCCTTAGCCTAGACCTAAGCCTTCTAGCCACCTCTGCTAGTCTCACGCCTATCGGATCCCTCCAAGTCATCCATGACTTATTCATCCATGTGTGGATCCCTCCAAGTCATCCATGACTTGTTCATCCATACGCTAGCCTCCAGGTGCTTCCTTCGGCTATTGTCATGCTAATTGGGTCTACACTACTAAGGCACATCCTTGGACTTCCCAAATGCTAAGGCCCATGCTTGGACTTAAGTGGCCAAGGCTACACACTTGGTCTTCCCATGCCAACTCCATGTTGGACTTTCCATGCCAAGGCTACACACTTAGACTTCCCATGCCACCTCCATTTTGGACTTTTCAAATGCCAAGACTCAAGCTTGGACTTCCCATGCCAACTCCATGTTGGACTTTCCAAATGCCAAGACTCAAGCTTGGACTTTCACCACCAAGGCTACACACTTGGACTTAGTGGCCAAGGCTACACACTTGGTCTTCCCATGACAATCACATGTCATATGTTTTGTCGAACATCAAAATACTGCTCGAGTCAAACTCGAGTCTGGTCAATCGTGACCTGGGTTGATTGTACCAACAACTATGACCTGGTACACTAAGTCGAGTGGAACTGATTGAAGCTAACTCACTAAGTCTTTAACTTGTTAGACCAAAGCTTAGTCCAAAGTGAGTCAAGTACTTGATTCCTTCATTGACTTTGTCTAGGAAGTGATTCATCTAATAACCAAGCAGGCCACATGTCTTGCCACGACCTGAAAGTCAATGCTGAAAAAACCTACTTTTTTTAGCTCAAGCTAAACTTGAATCTAACACAAGTTAAAAAACTTTGAAATTTCTCATTACCATTAATTAAGATTAAAATAAATCCTCATCTCATAAAACCCATAGGATTAACGTGTATTGAAAACTTAGATCGGGTGAGTTGAATTATAAATTAACTATCTTAATCGATTCAAATTAAATGTCTTAATTAATTCAAGTCAATCAATTCAAATTAACTATCTTAGTCAATTCGGATTAACCAATTCAAATCAATCAACTAAATTTAATCAACTTAATCTAATCAAATCAACTCAATTATACTTAACCAAATTACTCAAATCAATTCAATTAAATTTAACTAATTCAAGTCTTCTTAATCAATTAAACTTATTCAATTCAATTTAACCAAATTAATTCATTCTTAATTCATGTAGGACTCTAGAATGGACCAATGGATTCTGGATAGTCGTTGCTCCAGACACATAACTGGAGATAGAAAAAAATTCTCAGAATTAAGACTCAAGAATCTAGGTTTAGTCGCCTTTGGAAACAATGACAAATATAAGGTAATTGGATTAGGTAACATTGAATTAGAATAAAATTTTGTTATAAAGAAAGTTTTGCTTGTAGAAAATTTCAAATTTAATTTGCTTAGTATAAGTCAATTATGCGATGCTGGTTATGAAGTAAAATTTCTATCAAATGAATGTTTGATTAATAATATTGAAAATTCAAAATATTACTTAAAGGAGTTAGGAATAAAAATATATATTCAATAAATCTAGAAAGATCCTCAATCAAGTGTCATTTGACATAGCAAGAGGAAAGTTGGTTGTGACATAGAAGACTTGCTCACATCAACTTTAGGCATATAACTAAATTAAGTGAAATTAACTTAGTTAGAGGTTTGCCTAAACTTAAAAAATATTGAAAGAAAAGTTTGTAATGCTTGTCAACAAGGAAACAAACTAAGTCCCAACATAAATTAACTAATCATAGTCGAACAAGCTCAAAACTTGAATTAATCCACTTAGACTTGCTTGATTCACATGGGTTAAAATCACTAAATGGAAATTTATACTATTTAGTGATAATAGACGATTACTCTAGGTTCACATGGGTGAAATTCCTACGACAAAAAGATGAAACATTTGAAGTATTTAAAAACTTTAGTAAACAAATAGAAAATGAAGAAGATCTTAAGATAAAAAGAATAAAAAGTGATAATGGAGGAGAGTTTAAAAATAAAAAATTTACAACAATGTGTCTAGAAAATAGATATCACCATGAATATTCATGCCCCAGAACACCTCAACAAAATGGAATAGTAGAAAGAAAAAATAGAACTCTATAAGAAGTCGCTAGGTCAATGTTAAATGAATATAACTTACCTAGTTACTTATGAGCCGAAGCAATAAACACTGCATGTTATGTGCAAAATAGAGTAATAATTAATAAAATATATAATAAAACATCCTATGAAATCTTTAACAATAAAATACCTACAATAAAATACTTAAGAGTATTTGGATGTAAAGTATTCATTTTGAATACAAAAGATTATCTTCGAAAATTTTCTTCAAAAAACGATGAAGGAATATTTCTTGGATATTCAACCACTAGTAGGGCCAATAGGATTTATAATAAAAAACCCTAAAAATTGAAGAAACAACTAATATAATGTTTGATGAAGAAGAAATTAACAATGGTCAAATAAACACATTATAAGATAATAAAGATGGGGTAAATGAAACCATACATGAAGAAGAAGAGCAAACCCAATGTCAAGACAACTTGAAAACACCTAGAATGAATCCAAACCATCCACTTGAACAAGTATTACGAAATCCAACTCTAGGAGTCGAAACTAGATCGACCTTAAGAAACTTAAGTCAAATCACATTAATATAAAAAATTGAACCAAAGTCAATAGATGAGGCTTTACCTGATACTAATTGGATAATAGTCATGCAAGAAGAACTAGCACAATTTGATAGAAATGAAGTATGGGACTTAGTATCTCCACCAACAAATGAATCAATTATAGACACTAAATGGGTATTTAGAAATAATTAAACAATCAAGGCGAAATCATAAGGAATAAAACTCGATTGGTAGGTAAAGGGTTCAGTCAAGTAGAAGGATTAGACTGTGATGAAACTTATGCCCCAGTAGCTAGTCTTGAGTCAATTAGGATGTTGCTAGCCTATGCGACACACAAAGGATTCAAGCTATACCAAATAGATGTCAAATCCACTTTCTTAAACGGAGTAATAAAAGAAGAGGTATATGTAAGTCAACCCCCAGGTTTTGAGAGCTTAGAATACCCTAATCATGTATACAAATTAAAAAAGGCCTTGTATGGATTAAAATAAGCTCCTAGAGCTGGTATAAGAGATTATCTTCATACTTAATCTCAAAAGGTTTCAGACAAGGTCAAATTGACTCAACTCTCTTTGTGAAAACTTTGAATCTTGATATTTTTATTGCTCAAATATATGTAGACGATATAGTATTTGGATCAACAAATTCAAATTTTTTTAAAGAATTTATAAACTTAATGGAACAAGAATTCGAAATTAGTCTAGTAGGCGAATTAACTTCTTTTTAGGTTTACAAATAAAACAAACAAGAGACGGTAACTATATATATCAAAACAAATATGCAAGAGGGTTGATTACAAAATTTGGGATGGAAAATGCAAAAGAAATAAAAGCACCCATGGTAACAAATGTTATATTAAATGATGACAAAGAGAGAAAGTAGGTAGTGTTGGATCGAGAAGCGTCACTAGAGGGGGAGGGGAATAGCGATCGTAAATCTTTTCGATGTTTCGTTCGAGTAGATAATTAAATGAGTAAGAGCAGTGGAAAATAAAGAGACACGTTTATTTTTACTTGGTTCATAACCCAGCGGTTGCTACTCCAAGGCCCTATCGGTCCTAGACCGCGTACAGAGGGCAAAGCACTATAACGTCTCCTCCTCGTTGGAGGTAGGAGATAACGATCACAAAACCGAATGTACGAGAATGAGGCAACAAGCCTACCTCATCTCGTTATGAATAAAAACAACAAATACAATATCAAAATATATTACTAGATGCTGTTGCCGACGAAGAAGATCTGAACTTGTTGTCGCGTCGGCGTTATGACGGTGTTGGAGCGTTGGTGTTGTAGGAGCACTTGACGAATAAACTTGATGTAATTTGGAGTTGGAATCCTCCTCTCCTTTTATAGATTTTGGCCTCTGAATATGTCTCCTCTTTTTTCGAAACAGATCACGAAATTGTATAATTTTTATCGCGAAGTTGTCGTGTCAAACCTTATCCGTTTTGACCTAGCACAAAGGTTGATTCGTCGCCATCAGTCGATTGATGGCCCCCATCAGTTGACTGATGAGCATCAGTCGACTGCCAGCCTGGCCACTTCCCTGTAGTAAGAGGTTAGCTCAGAAATGTTGGTGATCGTTTGGAAGCTATAGGGGGGTGAATAGCGCTTTTCATTTCTACAAGAGTGATTAGCGGAAGAAAACACAAATAATATAAGTAAAAACAAAAAAGCAATGCTAATAAAAGCCTTTACGTGGTTCGGAGATAACGCTCCTACTCCACGGCGATCCTTAAGGTGGATCAACCCAAGCAATTCCACTAAGAAGCTTTCCTTTACAACACAACTCCTCTTCTTTACAAAGAATGAAACTTAAGATTAGAGAGAAGAGGAGGGGATTTTAGATCACTTAGAAAGCTAGAAAACTCGTGGAGGCTTTGGAGAAGAATCAGAGAATAAGCATTTTTCCCAAAAACCCCTCACCAACCCTCTTTTTATAGATAGAGGGCTGATTTTCCCATTGGAGCACGATCAGTCGACTAATGAACAACATCAGTCGACTGTCGGCGCGATTAATAGCTTTTGAACAGCCGGATTCGCGGGATTTAGAGTCGTTTCATCCAACAACATTCTCATCAGTCGACTGATCCTTCCATCAGTCGACTGATGAAGTGATCAGTCGAGTGATCACAAGCCGTAGTCGAGTGGAACTCCATTCTGTGCCTGTTTTTGCCTTGATCAGTCGACTGCCACTGTTGCCAGTCGACTGATAGCATCATCAGTCGACTCCCATTGCCACGATAGTCGACTGATAGTCAGGGTTTCACCCTAACTCAGTCGAGCACTTGACCAGTCGACTAATAGATCGTATCAGTCAACTGATACACATCAAGTATGAGTATTTCATACTCGATTTCACCCCCTAGACCTAGATTCAACCTTCTAGCTCTTCCTTAAGCCTTGCGTTTCCAGGATCCCTCCGAGTCTGCGACTTGTTCATCCTTTACGCTTTGCTTCCAAGAGCTTCCTTCGGTTTTGTCATGTCTTGGGTTTTCCTTTGCCAAGGCGTGCTTGGACTTTACGTCGCCAAGACTACATGCTTGGACTTACTGTCACGCCCCGAGAGTATGCCGTGCCGAAAAGCAAACGGACGGCATCTCCCCTGTACGTGGCAACATATCGGGTTAATACAAGGCCCGTAGGCCCACAACAACAATATGATATATGCAGATATCATCATATCAAACATAATAAACACAGCGGAAACAATACAACAGATAAAACAATACATAATGACCCAACTGTGCACTCCGGAGTGACTTGACACAACAAGAAACATAATAGAAGTCACATCGAAAGTCAAATACATACAACACGTCCGTATATCACAGATACGGAAATAATACATGTTAAAACCATAAAACGACAATTCGTAGAAATACAACAATACGGAAAACATGTCCATTCGTCCGGTGTGAGATGGGATCAGCTGGCGGAGCTCCAAACGTCCAAAGAGTCTTCTACACATTATCCGACGGGAAGCCTGTGGTCCAGGTGGTGAGTATAAACTCAGGGTAATATATAGAAGTGCATGAACAACATATAAGGATAGATCTACAAGTATACATGTGAAGATCTACGGTATACAAAGACATGAGTCCAATAGACATACGGTCTAAGCATAGTAATCGGTAATCACGGATATGTCCTACTCATAGCATAAATGAATCGATCAATCGACATAAAGTAATGTACGACTGATCCCCTCCATATGATAGATCATCACGAGCAGTATACTATAACATAACCATATTACATACTAAGTCAATCCCATACCTGACCAATACGCCAACATATGAACAGTATATGATCACCTGTAATACAACCTGGTCCATACCACACTATGACATGACACTAACCACATGTATACATCGGTCAGGACAAACACATATATATCATGCTCAACACATAACAGTATATAAAATGCAAATGACATGTATCATGATGTACAAGCATGTGCAACAATCATAGCTCAATCAAATGCAGCATCTCACAGGCATATGTAAAACAAATATCAAATACATGCATACATATATATCAGCAATGCATATGCATGGTCATGTCTGCGTACCCAACTCGCTACCACGACCCCAGTGTGGCCTAGGTGGCACGACATGACAACTATCCCGACTCCAGCCGCCACCACTCTCGAGTGACCGAGTTGGGTAGTATGAAACAGTAGCTAGCCGCCATAGAGCTATATGCTACTCACACGGGGGTCCCTGCTGCTAGCCGCTCCGTCCCTACCCATGAGTAGACGAGCACTGCACCCAGGACTACTGCACATCACACGACCACCATCTATAGTGGGTGAGTGCGCTAACTACCACTCCGCACAGTGGCCAAGTGCGCATCTCCAGCTACCACCATCCCTAGTGGCCGAGAACGGCACGCACACAATGCTCTGCCCTCAACCCTGCAACCACTACCCCGAGTGGCCGAGGAGGCAGGATGACTGACGACTCGTCTCAACCACAAGGCATACCCAGTCGTCAGCATGCATGAAATGTAATGATGCATAGCTCACACACAAATCCTCGCAACACTCCCTAACTCACGGGGAGACCTAGTCAACTGAAAGTCAACCATGCAAGGACTACAATCCATAAGACTCTCTCTATCACACAACGAGTCATACACACCTGACAGTCAACCATGCTAAGACCTCTAGTCGGTAGCGATATACAATCGACCGTCCATATAACCATACACAGACACACAATCCCTAATGGATATACCATCACGCTAGGACCTCAGGTCCCTGGTCACATACTGACAATCATACAATTATCTATGCACAGACAACTAGATCCATTATAGATGCCCCACTAATACTGATATGATATAACAATTGATTTCCATAATCCAAACCATCACCTAACCCTAGTGATGTAACATAGTAACCCAAATCTGAGGTCACAAAGATAACCCTAACCACCTGTACTTACTGAACATCCATCAGCTAATACATAATAGGGTTTATAGTTCCTATCCGAGCTAGATAATCAATGAATAGTATATATCTCAAAGGTCAAGGCAGTACAAGCATATGATTAAATAAGAGTGGATTTAAGGTAAACAGGTATAAACATATATCCAAGATCATGCACAGGAATTGATCAAACTACCGGACCAGGTAGATATTACCCACCTGATACGAAGCTCGAATGATCCTCACGATCGTGGACCTGCTTCGTATCCCAAACCTGCACAATAATAACAAACTATAGTTAAATACAAGCATCATACAAGTATACGAACTAAACACCACTTCGTTTCTATGTTCGCATCATTTCCTCGTCTCCGAGATAGAAATCCCGATTACCCAAACCTGATACGCCATAATCAGACTCGCTCCCACATCAACAAGATCAATATATATATAGATATAACAATACTCAAAATAGGGTTTTAATGGAGGCTTACCACAAGATCAGTCAACCCCAACTAATCCATCCTTACCTCAGGCACGATCCACATCTCCACAGATCGTTGAATCAATCACAGCCGACCAACAATGTCCAAACCATAGTCATATCATTCCCACCCGTAGCTTCTTCTTCCACTTACATCCGGCACAGCAACACTCAACAACCAGATCGGTCAACAATCCAAACACCATCGCTCTTCACAACTGAAACCAGTCAAAGAAACACTACACAACACCTAATCTATAGGATTTTACTCCTTCGCGTAGATCACACAGAAAATCTCAAACACTCCAATCAACAACAACAACACTGATTACACCCCAAATTCATATCAATTTACAGATGAAACCAAAAGGGGTAAACACACTTACCGGCCAAATCTTCACCGGCAGCCCCTCCCCTGTTCACCGAAGTAATCCAACGACGCCAATCCAATCCCTGCCCAAAGACCATAGATCTAAGCTACTGGCAGTGAAAATCACAAGGATGGTTTTCATCCAAATCAAAGGAAACAGATCGCCTGCTTACCCAAATCCCGGCAGAGCTCGTGAATCCCCGCTCACAGCCGTAGACTTCATCGAATCGATGCTGACCCCTAGCTCCCCGCGAGGACTGGAATCAAGCTCGTAAACCCGAAATCAGAGATCCCCTCCGCCGACGATTGGCATGGCAGCTCCCAAATCCGGCAAAACGAGGGGTCGGTGACGAACTGGCTCGGTAGTCGTGGTGGTCGTCTCATGCGCCGAAGCACCCGTTGGCTGGAAGAGCTCGCTGTCGCCGAGCTCGGGAGGAAGAGGCACCGGCGATAGAGCATCAAGGAGAATGAAATCGCCGGCGACAGCGCTGATTCGGAAAAAAAAACGATGGTGCGGAGGAGAGAAAGAAATCACGATCGAAGCCTTTAAAAGTGATTCGGCGGCCGACTGGTTCAAGCCCAATCGAAACCCAAGTTAAGCCCAATTAATTTAGCCCAATGGGTTCAGCCCAATTTCAAGCCCATTTCCAGCCCAATTAACCCACTAATCAAATCCAAATTAATTAAAGGGTTAATCCAATTTTTTTTTTTTTTTACCATATTCTACATTCTCCCCCACTTATAAAAATTTGGTCCCCAAATTTCCGACTCATGTACGAGTATGAGATGTCACAATAATCATCTCAAGTATCTGGTGCAAAGTCACACCTCAAGTGACTAAGTGGGGTACTGAGCTCGAATATTACATTCCAGCTCTTACATACACTCTCTATCAACATATTAAGAGGTCAATAACTGTACCAAAGTGGAGCTCTATACCCGTATCCGATGGAAACTTTGCCAGAATCGTAAGGTAAATCATGAATCACCATCAGAAATGATACTCAAGGATACTCCATGAATATAATTCCGTCAAGCGATCCAACGAAATCCATCTTACGGCTCGGAAGGAAATGAGTGGACCTAGCTACTCGATCATCGACCACCCAAATCCTATCAAGTCCTTTCTGAATTCTAGATAATCTCCCAACGTTGTCCATCGTACCAGGCTACCACTTCCATCACGGTACGTAACCCTACCGATCACAATATTCTACCTTTGTTTGTTGGCATACCTAACATCAAACTACGAAATCAACCGTGTTCCACATATCGTTCCACCAACTGGAACGTCTCAATACTCACTATTTTCGGATACACTCTGAATAAATCATCACTCCCGAATGAAGAGTCTCCTGAAACAACTCTTCCTAAATCGAATGCAACTCTGGGAACCACTATCCTTCCCAGAGATGGAGATTTATTCTCACAAGAGAAATTAATCTAATGTCCAAAATTCATTATATCACCCAGAACTGAAAGTAACTGGAAGACTATAATGACTAATCTCGCTGGTTTCTCAACCAGCATACACATAATATACGTCTCATTCAACTGTATCGGGATCGCTCCTAATCCCTGAAATGATGCATCTGCGTACAATACCCTTCCATCCATATCGGACGGATTAACTAACATTGCCACAAAAGTCAGTCATCGTCTAGGCCTTGAAACCTAACTTCACAACTTTCGACCAGGTGATTTCCATCACCTTCTTGGTCCACCAAGTCAGCGATATAGTATCGCTAAAACATCCTATTCTCATCTATGGAAAATACCAAATCAATCTAAAGAAACCACAACTTCCCTCAAGATTGGGAATATATCCATAAATATATCCTCCACAGATATGATGACAATCGATCTCAAATACTCCGAGAGTACTTGATTCCTCAAGTTCATGAACGACGAAATCGTCGATAAGTCTAACAACATTATCAACATCTCCTAAAATTCATACTAAGTATGAAATATCGTCTTCTACACACCTGTATCCTTTTTACTCTAAGCTACAGATAGCTCAATCCTCACACCGACAATGATAATTGTATGACACTAAGTCACTACAATATCAAACCTCCAGTCGTAGACCAACCCTAGGATATACACGGGTGTCATTTAGCTGATCTAAACAAATCATCTATCCCTAACGAAGGATACTCATTCTCAACTAATGCATTCCAATCATCGATAATCGATGCCTAAGCTCAAGATCTGACTCTCTTCTAACAAAGAGTTACAAGTCTTCTCAAGAAGAAACACTAGGAAAAATAAATCTCCCATGGTGTTTAGCAACACTAATACCAATAAAATCATCTCCCGGTATGAGGTCCCCAATATCAGGATTGTTCCCGAAATTACCTCAATCGCATATTCCACTTGCCCATGCAGTGGCAAGCCCGGGAGTTCATCCGAAACTATATCTGAATACTCTCAGATTATACGTACATCTGAGAGTCCTAGTATACCAACGCTCCAACAATCCAACTATCCGTAAAGATATGTCTATAGTGGAGGTATGTCTAGCAAAGGCTAAGGGTATCCCTTGACTTCTTGATTGTTGATCAACATCTCACCTGACGGTAGAGAAAATCACCAACCCACAAGTCGATAGGAACCCTTCGGACCCTGTCCAAGAATATTCTAGATAAAGATACCTGTAAACTACCAGTATCTCTCGATATATCCGCAAATAGGATACCCTAAAGTAATACCCCGAAGGACCGATCCTTCGGTCTTCTATACTTCTTCCCGAGTAATTATGGACATCTGCTCGATTTACCAAGGCTCATGTAGATGTAAAGACTATCATGGAGGAACTGAAATCAACTACTGGAACTGAGGTATAAACTGAAACAACTGCAACGGAGATGGTAAACACTGTTGTACTGGCAAAAGATACACATCCGGCTGAAAAATACTGAAGAACTGTCAACATCAAAGCACGCTCCATCTCTGTGAAAGGTATAGCTGCCACTGGAGAATACCGCATAGATACAACTATCGTCGTAAAATCTCTCCTCTGTATAAAGCATAACTATGTCTGGAAAAGTAACAGTTGTCGTCGTCTGGAAAGGTAACAGTTGTTGTCGTCTGGAAAGGTAACAGTTGTTGTCGTCTGGAAAGGTAACAGTTGTTGTCTGAATGTCTGAATCTTCTGAGATATCTTCGGCTGATACTGCTGAGTAAATTACTTCTTCCGGATGAAAGTATCAAAGAGCTTCAACTATATCTAAGGTAGTAGATCGCTGCTGATGTGATAACCTAATCTTCTGTAATAATCTCAACTTTCGAGGTTGTGGATCGTCCGCTCGAAAGCATCATCCATAGTCTTCAACTGAGTCTTCAAAATACGTACTCTCCTTGTAGATACCGGCTGCTTATAGTAGAAACAAATACAATGGTCCATCGGATAATCTGACTCTGGTGTCGTCGTGACCCGCACTGCACACACATAATCTCCCTTCGGAGTCTTTCCTCTGAGTTCGCTGATAAACATGAGAAGTTGCTGACAATCTGCAATCGGTCTTCTGTGATCGGAAACTCTTCAATAGTTGCCCGTGACTCACGACTTTAATCTTGCTCCTTTTATCCAACATTTGGAGATTTCGGATTCCAATAATTTGACTCGCAAAATCTGCTTATCAAATCTCCAACTCTTAAAACACTTGCTACGGAGTCATTTCTATACACATGACTCGGTCTAAGGACTTCCGGTAGGATCTAGTAGGAGATCTAAACATCATGATTAAGATGTCAACTGATAACCCGTGGGTGGTCAAAACCAACCCAATCACATTCTTGGGCTATTAAATGGTCGTAACTTTCGCAAGTCTAATGACTCTGCATGGTACTTCCATTACCAAATGATCACTCGACCTAAAGCCTAAGAATTCCTTGACAATGAGTCAAAGAAAATGACGTGGGAAAATACTATCTCACAACATCACTGAACTGTGACTAAGTGAGACGTTATTTCCCGTAGGTTATTTCCTATATCTTACACCAAGTACCGGCTAAATCCAGACTGGTATTCAACTAACACTACTATCTTCGTATAACTCGAGTTAAGTACTCAAAAGTACCCTCAACGTTATATAACCTAGAATGACCAATTCAGGGATTAAAATCCCTATGAATATCACCAAAATAATCCTCTACTATCTGCATCAGCAATAGTGTACTCGCTTAGTCCATTACCCCTCAGGTAATAATCGGACAAACATAATTAGTGGAAATTCTTAGGACTATAATCCTTTATCTCCCCAAGAGATGTGACTACCTAATCTCTGCTTTCCGACTCGATATCAGTCGGCTCTCAAAGGTAATTACCTCTTCGATAGCAGGTACATGTCTAATAATCTCAATATATCGTTCCCGTGGTCAACTCAAACCACGGTTACGAATACTAACCAATATCCTACAAGTCATCCATGTTATAAGCAACTAAATGCATAGCCAACAGAAGGATATGTAATAACAGTTAACATACCTTAATCCTTGTAGCTCGGAGATGTCCGCAACAGCCAGATCCCAGAACTCACAAACCAAAACCGAGTAAAGCAAAACTCGATGTCCGAACGAAATCAAATCCGAAAATGGACTTCGCAACCTAGGGCTCTGATACCAATAAAATTGTCACGCCCCGAGAGTATGCCGTGCCGAAAAGCAAACGGACGACATCTCCCCTGTACGTGGCAACATATCGGGTTAATACAAGGCCCGTAGGCCCACAACAACAATATGATATATGCAGATATCATCATATCAAACATAATAAACACAGCGGAAACAATACAACAGATAAAACAATACATAATGACCCAACTGTGCACTCCGGAGTGACTTGACACAACAAGAAACATAATAGAAGTCACATCGAAAGTCAAATACATACAACACGTCCGTATATCACAGATACGGAAATAATACATGTTAAAACCATAAAACGACAATTCGTAGAAATACAACAATACGGAAAACATGTCCATTCGTCCGGTGTGAGATGGGATCAGCTGGCGGAGCTCCAAACGTCCAAAGAGTCTTCTACCTGTTATCTGGGCGACAGGAAGCCCAGGGTCCAGGGGTGGTGAGTATAAACTCAGGGGTAATATATAGAAGTGCATGAACAACATATAAGGATAGATCTACAAGTATACATGTGAAGATCTACTGTATACAAAGATGAGTCCACTAAGCATAGTAGTAATCAGAATCGATATGTCCTACTCATAGCATAAATCAAATCGATCAATCGACATAAAGTAATGTACGCACTGACTGATTCCCGCCTCCATATGATAGATCATCCTGAACAGGTATACTATAACATAACCATATTACATACTAAGTCAATCCCATACCTGACCAATACGCCAACATATGAACAGTATATGATCACCTGTAATACAACCTGGTCCATACCACACTATGACATGACACTAACCACATGTATACATCGGTCAGGACAAACACATATATATCATGCTCAACACATAACAGTATATAAAATGCAAATGACATATATCATGATGTACAAGCATGTGCAACAATCATAGCTCAATCAAATGCAGCATCTCACAGGCATATGTAAAACATATATCAAATACATGCATACATATATATCAGCAATGCATATGCATGGTCATGCCTGCATACCCAACTCGCTACCACGACCCCAGTGTGGCCTAGGTGGCACGACATGACAACTATCCCGACTCCAGCCGCCACCACTCTCGAGTGACCGAGTTGGGTAGTATGAAACAGTAGCTAGCCGCCATAGAGCTATATGCTACTCACACGGGGTCCCTGCTGCTAGCCGCTCCGTCCCTACCCATGAGTAGACGAGCACTGCACCCAGGACTACTGCACATCACACGACCACCATCTATAGTGGGTGAGTGCGCTAACTACCACTCCGCACAGTGGCCAAGTGCGCATCTCCAGCTACCACCATCCCTAGTGGCCGAGAACGACACGCACAATGCTCGCCCTCAACCCTGCAACCACTACCCCGAGTGGCCGGGGAGGCAGGATGACTGACGACTCGTCTCAACCACAAGGCATACCCAGTCGTCAGCATGCATGAAATGTAATGATGCATAGCTCACACACAAATCCTCGCAACACTCCCTAACTCACGGGGAGACCTAGTCAACTGAAAGTCAACCATGCAAGGACTACAATCCATAAGACTCTCTATCACACAACGAGTCATACACACCTGACAGTCAACCATGCTAAGACCTCTAGTCGGTAGCGATATACAATCGACCGTCCATATAACCATACACAGACACACAATCCCTAATGGATATACCATCACGCTAGGACCTCAGGTCCCTGGTCACATACTGACAATCATACAATTATCTATGCACAGACAACTAGATCCATTATAGATGCCCCACTAATACTGATATGATATAACAATTGATTTCCATAATCCAAACCATCACCTAACCCTAGTGATGTAACATAGTAACCCAAATCTGAGGTCACAAAGATAACCCTAACCACCTGTACTTACTGAACATCCATCAGCTAATACATAATAGGGTTTATAGTTCCTATCCGAGCTAGATAATCAATGAATAACAGAGTATATATCTCAAAGGTCAAGGCAGTACAAGCATATGATTAAATAAGAGTGGATTTAAGGTAAACAGGTATAAACATATATCCAAGATCATGCACAGGAATTGATCAAACTACCGGACCAGGTAGATATTACCCACCTGATACGAAGCTCGAATGATCCTCACGATCGTGGACCTGCTTCGTATCCCAAACCTGCACAATAATAACAAACTATAGTTAAATACAAGCATCATACACGTATACGAACTAAACACCACTTCGTTTCTATGTTCGCATCATTTCCTCGTCTCCGAGATAGAAATCCCGATTACCCAAACCTGATACGCCATAATCAGACTCGCTCCCACATCAACAAGATCAATATATATATAGATATAACAATACTCAAAATAGGGTTTTAATGGAGGCTTACCACAAGATCAGTCAACCCCAACTAATCCATCCTTACCTCAGGCACGATCCACATCTCCACAGATCGTTGAATCAATCACAGCCGACCAACAATGTCCAAACCATAGTCATATCATTCCCACCCGTAGCTTCTTCTTCCACTTACATCCGGCACAGCAACACTCAACAACCAGATCGGTCAACAATCCAAACACCATCGTTCACAGCTCTTCACAACTGAAACCACTCAAAGAAACACTACACAACACCTAATCTATAGGATTTTACTCCTTCGCGTAGATCACACAGAAAATCTCAAACACTCCAATCAACAACAACAACACTGATTACACCCCAAATTCATATCAATTTACAGATGAAACCAAAAGGGGTAAACACACTTACCGGCCAAATCTTCACCGGCAGCCCTCCTGTTCTCACCGAAGTAATCCAACGACGCCAATCCAATCCCTGCCCAAAGACCATAGATCTAAGCTACTGGCAGTGAAAATCACAAGGATGGTTTTCATCCAAATCAAAGGAAACAGATCGCCTGCTTACCCAAATCCCGGCAGAGCTCGTGAATCCCCGCTCACAGCCGTAGACTTCATCGAATCGATGCTGACCCCTAGCTCCCCGCGAGGACTGGAATCAAGCTCGTAAACCCGAAATCAGAGATCCCCTCCGCCGACGATTGGCATGGCAGCTCCCAAATCCGGCAAAACGAGGGGTCGGTGACGAACTGGCTCGGTAGTCGTGGTGGTCGTCTCATGCGCCGAAGCACCCGTTGGCTGGAAGAGCTCGCTGTCGCCGAGCTCGGGAGGAAGAGGCACCGGCGATAGAGCATCAAGGAGAATGAAATCGCCGGCGACAGCGCTGATTCGGAAAAAAAAACGATGGTGCGGAGGAGAGAAAGAAATCACGATCGAAGCCTTTAAAAGTGATTCGGCGGCCGACTGGTTCAAGCCCAATCGAAACCCAAGTTAAGCCCAATTAATTCAGCCCAATGGGTTCAGCCCAATTTCAAGCCCATTTCCAGCCCAATTAACCCACTAATCAAATCCAAATTAATTAAAGGGTTAATCCAAATTTTTTTTTTTTTTTTTTTTTTTACCATATTCTACACTTACGCTGCCAAGACTTGCCTTTGGACTTCCTTTGCCAAGGCGTGTTTGGACTTAATGCCGCCAAGAAAACATGTTTGGCCTTACGCCGCCAAACCTTTACTTTGCCTTTACCTGTCACTTAATCATGTTCACCATTAGATTACAATTTGTTGCCTAACTTAGATGATTATCCAAACATCAAAACATATAAATGCTTGGGGTATTGTTGCACCAACAATCTCCCCCTTTTTGATGTTTGGCAATCATTTAAGTTAGGTCTTTTAAAGATACACATAATCATATATCCAATTTCTAACTTAAACATTTCTTCTCCCCCTTTGACATACATCAAAAAGAGAAGAAATCATATAATTCATAGAAGAATTGAATGTATTATAATCTTGAACTAAAGTATAGATACGAATTTTAGCTCCCCCTTAATTCAAGATATAGTTCATGATGAGTAAACAAAACATGTGGAGCAAAAGTCTATCAAGTAATTTGAGGATTTAACTTCTAACTTTGCACCAACAATATAACTTTTTGGAATAAGAAAGTTACGTTATGTGAAACTCCCCCTAAAACACCGCATTAAACAGTCATACAAGTTGTTTATACCCAATATTATCAAGCTATAGTTTTAGATCAACAAGGATACACTAAATATCAGAAAATGGAGCTAATTTTCCAAAAACACAGTGTATCAGTCGACTGGTTTCGAACCGATCAGCACGTTCTAATCTGAAATTGACCTTTTCACCCAAATTGAAAATGCGTCAGAAATTCCAGAAACCTCGAAAAATCTTGAAATTTTGTGTACACATTTCTGAAATCATACTTTATCAAGGAAAAATATTTTGAAAAATATAAGTTTTCCAAATTTCAATATTGATACAAACTTGGAAACTAGCAAAAGTTCTAAAATTTTGCAAACTTTGTATCACTTTTGTGTTTCACTTGAAAACTATTTTTCAAAGTATGATAAACATAGTTTAAAATATGTTTTATTTGACATTTCCAATCATGTTCTTGGAGCTATATGCACATCAATTGTGTATAAGCCTTCCCAATGATTGGTCCAATGAAGGATCAATGTCTCTAGATGACACTTTGGTCCATAGTAATGCATCATAACAAGCATGATGAACCAAGTGCATCTTCCTAACATCTCACATGTTGTCTAAGTTGCTCAATACAAAAATCATGGTTTCTTAGGTATTTTGTGAGATGCTCAAAGGTATACATCCTAGTATTTCTATAGGATCATGCAAACCTATACCTTTACTCGATCAAGCACATTCCAAGTTCTCTCCTAAGTGATGAAAATTCTACCTCGGGAAGAGGCTTGGTAAATATGTCAGCTAGGTTGGACTTGGATTCAATGTAATTAAGCTCAATGTCCCCCTTTGCCACATGATCTCTAATGAAGTGATGCTT
Organism: Wurfbainia villosa; assembly: GCA_025175895.1. Lineage (NCBI taxonomy): Eukaryota > Viridiplantae > Streptophyta > Magnoliopsida > Zingiberales > Zingiberaceae > Wurfbainia > Wurfbainia villosa. The sequence continues at coordinate 4,894,261 of CM045994.1, read as the reverse complement.
CACTTCAATGTGCTTGGTCCTAGAGTGATGCACCGGATTTTTGGTCAAGTTAATGGTGCTCACATTATCACAAAATACTTTCATGTTAGAGTAAGATAGCTCATAATATTCTAAGGTATGTTTCATCCATAGTAGTTGAGCTACACAACCACCCATAGCCACATATTCGATCTCGGTGGTGGATAAAGCAACACAAGGTTGCTTCCTACTACTCCAACTAACTAGGGAGGACCCAAGGAATTGGAATCCACCACTAGTACTCTTCCGATCCAATTTGCAACCGGCATAATCGGAATCAGTGTACCCAATCAAATCAAAAGACCTAGTCCTAGGGTACCATAGACCTACATTTAGTGTGCCTTTAACATATCTTAAAATTCTCTTAACGGCAACTAAATGAGATTCTTTAGCACATGATTGATACCTAGCACACATACCAACCGTAAATAATATGTCGGGTCTATTAGCAGTTAAGTATAAAAGGCTACCAATCTTGCTCCTATAAAGTGTAAGATCTATTTGTTTTCCTTTACTATCACTATCTATTTTAATATTGGTTGCCATTGGAGTTGAAACCACCTTAGCATTTTCCAAACCAAATTTCTTAATCATTTCCTTAGCATATTTGGTTTGATAAATATAAATACCTTCGCTAGTTTGTTTGCCTTGCAATCCTAGGAAGAAATTTAATTCCCCAACTAGACTCATTTCAAACTCTTTTTCCATATTTTGAAGTCTTGAAGGAGTTCATCATTTGTTGACCCAAAGATAATGTCATCAACATATACTTGGGCTACAAAGATGTCCTTAGATGTTGACTTTATAAAGAGAGTTTGATCTATACTACCCCTTTTAAAATCCTTAGAGATTAAGAAAGATGATAATCTTTCATACCAAGCCCGGGGAGCTTGTTTTAACCCATATAAAGCTTTCCTAAGCTTGTATACATGGTTTGGATAGTCCATATTTTCAAGCCCGGGAGGTTGTTCTACATACACCTCTTCCTTAATAAACCCATTTAGGAATGCCAATTTGACATCCATTTGATAGAGTTTGAAACCCATATAGGAGGCATACCCTAAAAGTATTCTAATGGACTCTAACCTAGCAACCGGGGCATATGTTTCATCATAGTCAAGTCCTTCAACTTGATTAAAACCCCTTGCAACTAATCTTGCTTTATTTCTAGTGATATTTCCTTGGTCATCTAGTTTGTTCCTAAAGACCCATCTTGTAGTAACAATGGTGTTTTCACTTGGTCTAGGAACTAACTCCCATACTTGACTCCTTTCAAATTGAGCCAATTCATCTTGCATTGCTAAGATCCATTCCGGATCAAGTAATGCATCTTTAATTGTTTTGGGATCAATTTGAGAAATTAGAGCTATATGACTAGTGGGATCCCTATGGAATGACTTAGTCCTAACTCCTTGAGATAATTAACCCACAATTTGATCTAAGGGGTGACTTTGATGAACTCTTATGGTTCTAGGAGGTGTATTAAGTTGATTTTGATCATGATCAACCTCAATCCTATGCTCATCATCGGAATCATCCCTTACTCCCCCTTGATTCAATCCTCCCCCTTGATTATTACCCCCTAGGGTTAAATCTTGAAATTGTTGGGTAATTTCTTGATTTTCATTACTAATATCCTCATCAATAGGGGATTTCCTAGGGTATGTATTGGAAGTTTCATCAAATTGAACATTTGAAGATTCTTCAATCTTTTGAGTCCTTTTATTGTAAACTCTATATCCTACACTAGTGGATGAGTATCCAACTAGGATTCACTCATCCGCTTTGGACTCAAACTTACCTAGGTTGTCTTTGGTATTTAAAATATAGACTTTACATCCAAAGACCTTAAAAGAATGAATTGTTGGAATTGTACCATTCCACAATTCAAATGGAGTTTTTCCTAAAAACCTATGAATCAATACCCTATTTTGGATATAGCAAGCGATATTAACCGCTTCCGCCCACAAGTAGCTAGGTAAGGAGTATGTATTAAGCATTGTCCAAGCCGCTTTTTGTAGGGCACGATTTTTCCTTTCCACAACCCCATTTTGTTGGGGTGTTCTAAGACAAGAAAACTCATGCTTGTACCCTTGTTCTAAGAAAAAATTTGAAAAATTAGAATCCCTAAATCCTATGATTATTCCTAAGGATTTCATCTTTATTTTTCAAGAAAAATACCCAAGTAAACCTAGAGAATTCATCTACTATTACCAAGCAATATTTACTACCAATTATAGAGGGGGTACTATGGCAATCAAATAAATCCATATGTAATAATTCTAACGGTAAAGCGGTACCAAGTAAATTTTTACCTTTGTGTGATGTTTTTGATTGTTTTCCTTCTTGGCATGCATCACACATCTTGTCCTTGAGAAATTTGACTTTAGGCAATCCATTGACTTGCTTCAATTTAGCTATTTTAGCTATATTCTTTATGTTTATGTGTCCTAGCCTCCTATGCCAAAGCCAACTTTCTTCCTCTTTTGCAATAAGACACTTAGTGGAAGCATTAGTAGCATAGGATAAATCAACATAATATATATTTGATTTCCTAAAACCTACTAACATGCAATCATTTATAGTTTTGTGTCTTATAAAACATTTTGATGAATCAAATTTAACATCAAAATTTGCATCGCATAGTTGGCTTACACTAAGTAAATTAAATTTCATATTTTTAACTAATAGAACTTTATGAATGGCAAGATTGGGGGATACCTCAATTGTGCCCTTTCCTAGAATCTTAAGTTTGCCGCTATTACCAAATGAGACTTTTCCTTTGCTAGTGTGGTTGATAGTGGAGAATTTTCTCTCATCACCGGTCATATGCTTTGAGCACCCATTATCAACTATCCACAAGCTTGGTTCTTCTACCTATATCACATGAAAAACACAATCCTTAGGTACCCAAATCTTAGGACCACTAGCATCAATTAAAAATTTCTTTGGTACCCATGCCTTTCTCCCCTTGCTTTTAATTATTGATTTTCTACTAACAAGAGATGTAAATGCTACCACTTTTTCCTTAGGCCTATATCCCAATCCAGCCTTGTTGTAGATAGCCCTTTGATCCTTAATAATCATGTCTAGGTATTTTGAACCATTGGTGAATTTTTCTAAGCATGCTCTTAATTTACCTATTTCTTTTCTTAACTCATCATTTTCATCCCTAAGAGTACATTCATCAATATCACTAGATGGTTTACCACATGATGAATCTACACTCTTAAGTGATTTGATCTCTAATTTTAGATCCTTAATCCTATTTTTCGATCTATTTAAAGCATTTTGTAAACATGCAATAGTCTTGTAAAGTAAATCTACTTTAGGTGAGTTGTTTACCTCATCATCATCACTTGATGATGATTCATCGCTTGAAGAGGAAGAAGACTCCTCGCTTGAGCTCCCTGCTACTTCCTCCAATTCCATGAGGGCTAGATTCCGGGTGGCATGGCAAACTTCTTCATCGTCGGAAGACTCCTCCATGCTTAGAGTGTCCCATGTTTGTGCCACCATCGCCTCCTTCTTCTTCTTCTCCTTATTTTCCTTCTTTTTATTTTCCTTCTCCTCCTTCTTCTTTAGTTCCGGGCAATTTGGCTTTATATGCCCTTTCTTGTTGCAACCAAAACAAGTCACGTTAGAGGTAGAATTTGAATTATTTGAAGATTTACCTCTTGAGGATTGGAACATCCTCTTCACATCTTTCTTGGTGAGTCTCCTTGACTTCCCACCAAACTTTTTGACGTAATGTGCCACCTCGCTTGCCGATAACTCATCTTCACTACTTGATGAGTCTTCCTCGGATTCGGATGAGGAGGACACTTCCTTCTTCTCCTTCTTCTCCTTCTTCTTCTTCTCCTTCTTTCCTACAAAAAGAGCTATACCCTTCTCTTTGGATGAAGTGTTATCTTGTTCATGTAATTTAAATTCACAAAATAGCTCATCTAACTTGACTAATGAAAGATCCCTAGAGACCTTATAGGCATCTACCATTGAAGCCCATAAGGTGGTTCTAGGGAAAGCTTGTAACACATACCTTACTAGGTCTCAGTTGTCAACCTTCTCACCTATAACATGTAGTCCATTGACTACTTCCTTGAAACGCCCATGCATTTGGCTCACGGTCTCGTTTGTCTTTATGGTGAAGCTTTGGGGTTGGCCAATCAAAAGATCTCTCTTGGCCCTTCTTGTTTCTTTGGATCCTTCGTTGAGTTCGATGAGCTTCTCCCAAAGCTCTTTTGCAGAGTTGAAGGGCCCGACTTTAGAGAGTTGCTCCTTGGATAGACCACATTGAAGTGTGGTCGTTGCTTTTGCATTTGCTTGTGCTTTCTTGGCCATCTCTCTTGTCCAATCTTTTGTCGGTAGTGGTGCTCCGAATTCGTCGACCGACTTCTTGAAACCATCTACAACACTAAACCAATTCTCAATATCATTCATTAAGTAATACTCCATCCTACCTTTCCAATATCCGAAGTCGTTACCGTCGAAGAACGGAGGCCTCGCCGTGCTATACCCCTCTTGAAAAGCCATCTTTGCTCTGGTTGATTGCTAGATCTTCCGATGAGATCCGGGCTCTGATACCACTTGTTGGTGATCATTTGGAAGCTAGAGGGGGGGTGAATAGCGATTTTCGTTTCTACAAGAGTGATTAGGGGAAGCAAACACAAATAATATAAGTAAAAACAAAAAAGCAATGCTAACAAAAGCCTTTACGTGGTTCGGAGATAACGCTCCTACTCCACGGCGATCCTTAAGGTGGATCAACCCAAGCAATTCCACTAAGAAGCTTTCCTTTACAACACAACTCCTCTTCTTTACAAAGAATGAAACTTAAGCTTAGAGAGAAGAGGAGGGGATTTTAGATCACTTAGAAAGCTAGAAAACTCATGGAGGCTTTGGAGAAGAATCAGAGAATAAGCATTTTTAACCAAAAACCCCCACCAGCCCTCTTTTTATAGATAGAGGGTTGATTTTCTCGTTGGAGCACGATCAGTTGACTGATGCACAACATCAGTCGACTGTCGGCGGGATTAACAGCTTCTGAATAGCCGAATTCATGGGATTTAGAGTCATTTCGTCCTACGGCATTCTCATCAGTCGACTGATCCTTCCATCAGTCGACTGATGAAGTGATCAGTCGAGTGATCACAAGCCGTAGTCGAGTGGGACTCCATTCTGTGCCTGTTTTTGCCTTGATCAGTCGACTGCCACTGTTGGCAGTCGATTGATAGCATCATCAGTCCACTACCATTGCCACGACAGTCAACTGATAGTCAGGGTTTCACCCTGACTCAGTCGAGCACTTAACCAGTCGACTGATACATTGTATCAGTCGACTGATACACATCAAGTATGAGTATTTCATACTTGATTTTACCCCCTAGACCTAGACTCAACCTTCTACCTCTTCCTTAAGCCTTGCGCTTCCAGGATCCCTCCGAGTCCGCGACTTGTTCATCATTTGCGCTTTGCTTCCAAGAGCTTCCTTCGATTTTGTCATGTCTTGGGTTTTCCTTTGCCAAGGTGTGCTTGGACTTTACGCCGCCAAGACTACATGCTTGGACTTACGCTGCCAAGACTTGACTTTGGACTTCCTTTGCCAAGGTCCGTTTGGACTTAATGTCGCCAAGACAACATGTTTGGTCTTACGCCGCCAAACCTTTACTTTGCCTTTACCTGTCACTTAATCATGTTCACCATTAGATTACAATTTGTTGTCTAACTTAGATGATTATCCAAACATCAAAACATATAAATGCTTGGGGCATTGTTGCACCAACAGGAAAATGATAAATGCGACGGTTTCTAACCGTCCGATCTTGACCTAGACCTTCTAGAGGAAGTCTTAGTCATATCACCGCCTACGGTCATCCCCGTAAAGAGGACACAACCTTACAATATCTCACTCACATGAGCTTTCCTCGATACTTACCTTGTAGCTATCGCTTCCGACCTTCCACTTGATTCCTTCGGCTCCCTCCGAAGTCACTCGAGTGTCACCCGACCACTGCGGCTTCCTCCGGGTGTCGCTAGCCTTCAGCTCCAGCTTTATTACTTTTCTGCACACTCGATTTAGCTCGTGAGATAACGATGTAAACTTAACTTTGTGTCTTTGCCATAATCAAAACACAGGTTCGATTATCTGGTGCCCCTGCACCAACAATCTCCCCCTTTTTGATCTATGGCAAACCAACACAAAGTTAAGGGAAATTAAAGCATAAAACAAGCATAGTAGATGATGAATGTCATTTTCAAAAACTCCCCCTTAACCAAAACTCCCCCTTAACTCTAGGTGAGTTTTGAAAGAGATACTTTAGTTTTCAAAATTAAATAAATTTTGTGTTACTCCCCCTTAACTTTCACTCTTCTCCCCCATTTGCCATAAATCAACAAATGTTGGGGTTTGTTATGTAAAATTGAAGTTTGTTATATAAAATAGGGGTTTAAAAAAAATATGGTATATGCATGCATCAAGATAAATCAACTATGAGTCCAAGCATGCGTCTAGCAGTAATCAGATAGAGTGGTTCGAGGTGTGTCCCTCTGCACCAATAATCTAAAGGTTTGTAATATAACCCTTAGGGTTAGTTTGCTTTCCCCCTTAGTCAAATATATGAAGTATAAGAGATGTAGGGGGTGCTAAACTTTGCCCTAAGAGTTGTTAAGTATAATAGTTGGGAAAATAAGTAGTATTTTGAAGAGGTTATATTTCAATTATCCTTAACATCTCACCCATTCTATGTATCTCAGAATTTGTTCACCTTATATGTTTTATGAGATGATTTTAAATTGATTAAAGATAGTCAACCTTGGGTTAGATTCGGATTTAACCTTTAGATCGTTAAGTAACTTTTCGAGAAATTGGCTTCCAGGTCGTGGCGAGGCACAGGGGCCTTCTTTGATCGGAACAACGACCACTTCCTTAGACAAAGCCAAATTCAAGAAAATATCACTTAAGTCACTTAGGGTTACTTCCTGGTCTAACTAGTTTAGGATACGGCGAGGTAGCTTCAGCTAGTTCCACTCGGTCAAGTGCACCAAGCAAGATACACCTTATCTAGATCGAATACACGAGACTTTATTTCCCTAACGTACTATCATCTCGCCGCATACTGATACTATGTTGTCACGAGTTGACTAACTATTTTCCCTATCTAGCTGTTCTACAAATTAAAGTAAAATATTCAATGGTTTTGCTAAGTAAGCGGGTATACTATTTTAGTGTTAGCTCCCCCTGGACCATTGAACCAATATGGTCTACTCAAATAATCAATTTGATCCTGGGGAATCCAAAACGTATTAGTCCTTATATGTGAATTCAATAAAACCTTTGGGACCCATGCTTGGACTCTTTGATGACTACGATTTACGATAGACATATATGACCTATTCGTAGTCGTTGTCCTAAATCCGAGTCTGGCTTTGTTGTACACGGCTCTTTGGGTCCCAAGTAGTCGGTTAAGATTCTTAGATCCCAACGTGAACCTTTCCAATGTAGTCTCAACCTCTTGAACTCGGTCTTTCAAGAGAGAATTCTCCTCCTCAAGTTTTTCAATTTGGGTTGAGTTTCCCTCTTGAACTTGACTAGTTGAAGAGGTTAGAGTAGCCTCTTGCTTGAGGGTTTCAACCTCCTCAAGTAATGACTCAACCCTAGACTCGGACTTAGTTAATTTCCTATTAAGCATTTTAATTGTATTGTAAAGCGTATGAAATAGTGAGCGACTAACCTTAATTTTCTCTTTTGGTCCGGCTTTGAGTTGCTTCTCGAAGTAGTCCTCGAGTTCGGAGTCAGTGTTGTAATTGGATTCGTATTCGGACTCAGACTCAGACTCTTCGGGTCTTGCCATGCATGCTATGTCGCCGCCTTCTTCGTTGTCCCATGTTGCATGAAAATCCTTCTTTTGATTTGATTTGAATTGTGCCCTCTTTTGATTCTTTAGTAGTCTCCTTTCCCTCCGAACGATCTTCTGCACTACGTTCACTATTGCTTCCACCTTTTCGGATTCTGACTCAAATTCGTCATCAGGTTCGAGTCCATATTCTTGCCTGGCAGGTGGCTTGCTTCTTTGTCCTGCAAGTAGAGCAATACCTCTCTCGGCCCGGACCACATTAGTTTGCTCGTGAAGTTCAAACTCGAAAAATAATTCGTCTAACCTAAGCTTCGAGAGGTCCTTAGAGACCTTGTAGGCATCAACCATGGATGCCCACAAGGTAGTCCTAGGAAATGAATTAAGAACGTACCTTAGTAGGTCGTGGTTTTTGACCTTGTGTCCGATGGTGTGCAGGCCGTTGACAATGTCCTGGACGCGGGCGTGTAGTTGCGTCGCCATCTCGTGTTCTTGCATCTTAAGGTTATACAACTTATTGAAAAGAAGGTCACGTTTACATACCTTAGCATCGGACGTTCCTTTGTGTAACTCGATTAATTTGTTCCATAGGTCCTTGGTGCTAATGAATGGTCCGATGCGGTTGAGTTCCTCCTTGGACAAGCCGCATTGCAATATTTGGGTTGCTCTTGCATCGCCTTCGATTTGCCTCTTGGTTGCATTTGTCAACTTGTTGAAATCCAAGGGCTCTCCTTGATCATTGGTGGGTAGAGCAAAGCTAGTTTGAATTATTATCCATGTCTTGACTTGTGTTTTCAAGAAACACTCCATCCGATCTTTCCAATAACGGAAATCATCTCCGTTAAAGAACGGAGGTCGGGTGGTGCTATACCCCTCAATGTGAGTCATTAAGTATCTTGCATAACACGAATGAAAACCAAAGGGAATTCCAAGACTTGGTCTTGGATTAGTAATGTGGGAAATAAATAGGAAATAAACAGAATTAAATGAGAAAAATAAGAAACTAACAAAAACTAACAACTTACGACCTTCGATGTCCCCGAAAGGATACTAGATGTTGGATTTTGGGGCTGGAAATAGCTTGTTAAAGGGTAATCCCTCATAAGAAATGTAGATCTCTCAGAGAGCTTTGATTTGGTAGGTAGATCGTTATGTGAGTCCACTCATGCGAAAAGTTATGACCGTTTTACCATCGACTACTCCAAGGGAGAATACTTGCAAGCACACAACCAAAAGAAACGTACCAAGACTTCGTCTTGGATTAGTAGTGCGGGAGGAAAAATACCTAAAAAAAATGAATCGAAAAATACGAACAGAAAACCAAAACGTGCTAGATCGGTGGTTTCACCAAATCTTAGCGCCCCCGCTCTGATACCAATTGTTGGATCGAGAAGCGTCGCTAGAGGGGGGGGGGGTTGAATAGCGATCATAAATCTTTTCGACGTTTCATTCGAGTAGATAATTAAATGAGTAAGAGCAGTGGAAAATAAAGAGACATTTATTTTTACTTGGTTCACAACTGAGCGGTTGCTACTCCAAGGCCCTATCGGTCCTAGACCACGTACGGAGGGCAAAGCACTATAACGTCTCCTCCTCGTTGGAGGTTGGAGACAATGATCACAAAACCGAATGTACGAGGATGAGGCAACAAGCCTACCTCGCCTCATTACGAATAAAAACAACGAATACAATATCAAAATAAATTACTAGATGTCGCTGCCAACGAAGAAGATCTGAACTTGTTGTCGCGTCGGCGTTATAACGGTGTTGGAGCGTTGGCGTTGTATGAGCACTTGATGAATAAACTTGATGTAATTTGGAGTTGGAATCCTCCCCTCCTTTTATAGATTTTGGCCTCTGAATATGTCTCCTTTTTTTTTGGAACAGATCACGAAGTTGTATAATTTTTATCGCGAAGTGGCCGCGTCAAACCTTATCCATTTTGACCTAGCGCAAAGGCTGATTCATCGCCATCAGTCGACTGATGACCCCCAATGACTGATGAGCATCAGTCGACTGCCCAATGTCCAGTAGTCGACTTCCAGCCTAGCCACTTCCCTGCAGTAAGAGGTTAGCTCGAAAAATGATAAATGCGATGGTTTCTAACTGTCTGATCTCGACCTAGACCTTCCAGAGGAAGTCTTAGTCGGATCACCGCCTACGGTCATCCCCGTAAAGAGGACATGACCTTACAATCTCTCACTCACACGAGCTTTCCTCGATACTTACCTTGTAGCTCTCACTTCCGGCCTTCCACTCGATTCCTTCGGCTCCTTCCGAAGTCACTCGAGTGTCGCCTGACCACCGCAGCTTCCTCCAGGTGTCGCTAGCCTTCAACAACAGCTTTAGTACTTTTCTGCACACTCGATTTAGCTCGTGAGATAACGATGTAAACCTAACTTTGTGTCTTTGCCATAATCAAAACACAGGTTCGATTATCTGGTGCTCCTGTACCAACAATCTCCCCCTTTTTGATCTATGGCAAACCAACACAAAGTTAAGGGAAATTAAAGCATAAAACAAGTATAGTAGATGATGAATGTCATTTTCAAAAACTCCCCCTTAACCAAAACTCCCCCTTAACCCTAGGTGAGTTTTGAAAGAGATACTTTAGTTTTCAAAATTAAATAAATTTTGTGTTACTCCCCTTTAACTTTCGCTCTTCTCCCCCTTTTGCCATAAGTCAACAAATGTTGGGGTTTGTTATGTAAAATTGAAGTTTGTTATATAAAATAGGGGTTTAAAAATAATATGGTATATGCATGCATCAAGATAAATCAACTATGAGTCCAAGCATGCGTCTAGCAGTAATCAGATAGAGTGGTTCGAGGTGTGTCCCTCTGCACCAATAATCTAAAGGTTTGTAATATAACTCTTAGGGTTAGTTTGCTTTCCCCCTTAGTCAAATATATGAAGTATAAGAGATGTAGGGGGCGCTAAACTTTGGCCTAAGAGTTGTTAAGTACAATAGTTGGGAAAATAAGTAGTATTTTGAAGAGGTTATATTTCAATTATCCTTAACATCTCACCCATTCTATGTGTCTCAGAATTTGTTCATCTTATATGTTTTATGAGATGATTTTAAATTGATTAAAGATAGTCAACCTTGGGTTAGATTCGGATTTAACCATTAGATCGTTAAGTAACTTTTCAAGAAATTGGCTTCTAGGTCGTGGCGAGGCACAGGGGCCTTCTTTGATTGGAACAACGACCACTTCCTTAGACAAAGCCAAATTCAAGAAAATATCACTTAAGTCACTTAGGGGTTACTTCGTGGTCTAACTAGTTTAGGATACGGCGAGGTAGCTTCAGCTAGTTCCACTCGGTCAAGTGCACCAAGCTTGATACGCCTTATCTAGCTCGAATACACGAGACTTTGTTTCCCTAACGTACTATCATCTCGCCGCATCCTGATACTATGTTGTCAAGAGTTGACTAACTATTTTCCCTATCTAGCTGTTCTACAAATTAAAGTAAAATATTCAATGGTTTTGCTAAGTAAGTGGGTATACTATTTTAGTGTTAGCTCCCCCTGGACCATTGAACCAATATGGTCTACTCGAATAATGAATTTGATCCTGGGAAATCTAAAACTAATTAGTCCTTATATGTAAATTCAATAAAACCTTTGGGACCCATGCTTGGACTCTTTGATGACTACGATTTACGATAGACATATATGACCTATTCGTAGTCGTTGACCTAAATCCGAGTCCGACTTTGTTGTACATGGCTCTTTGGGTCCCAAGTAGTCGGTTAAGATTCTTAGATCCCAATGTGAACCTTTCCAATGTAGTCTCAACCTCTTGAACTTGGTCTTTCAAGAGAGAATTCTCCTCCTCAAGTTTTTCAATTTGGGTTGAGTTTCCCTCTTGAACTTGACTAGTTGAAGAGGTTAGAGTAGCCTCTTGCTTGAGGGTTTCAACCTCCTCAAGTAACGACTCAACCCTAGACTCGGACTTAGTTAATTTCCTATTAAGCATTTTAATTGTATTGTAAAGCGTATGAATTAGTGAGCGGTTAACCTTAATTTTCTCTTTTGGTCCGGCTTTGAGTTGCTTCTCGAAGTAGTCCTCGAGTTCACAGTCGGTGTTGTAATTGGATTCGGATTCGGACTCTGACTCGGACTCTTCGGGTCTTGCCATGCATGCTATGCCGCCGCCTTCTTCGTTGTCCCATGTTGCATGAAAAGCCTTCTTTTGATTTGATTTGAATTGTGCCCTCTTTTGATTCTTTTGTAGCCTCCTTTCCCTCCGAACGATCTTCCGCACTACGTTCACTATTGCTTCCATCTTTTCGGATTCGGACTCTAATTCGTCGTCGGGTTTGAGTCCATCTTCTTGCCTGGTAGGTGGCTTGCTTCTTTGTCCTGCAAGTAGAGCAATACCTCTCTCGGCCAGGACTACATTAGTTTTCTCATTAAGTTCAAACTCGGAAAATAATTCGTCTAACCTAAGCTTCGAGAGGTCCTTAGAGACCTTGTAGGCATCGACCATGGATGCCCACAAGGTAGTCCTAGGAAATGAATTAAGAACGTACCTTAGTAGGTCATGGTTTTCGACCTTGTGTCCGATGGTGTGCAGGCCGTTGACAATGTCCTGGACGTGGGCGTGTAGTTGCATCGCCATCTCGTGTTCCTGCATATTAAAGTTATACAACTTATTGAAAAGAAGGTCACGTTTACATACCTTAGCATCGGACGTTCCTTTGTGTAGCTCGATTAATTTGTTCCATAGGTCCTTGGCGCTAATGAATGGTCCGATGCAGTTGAGTTCCTCCTTGGACAAGCCGCATTGCAATATTTGGGTTGCTCTTGCATCGGCTTCGATTTGCCTCTTGGTTGCATTTGTCCACTTGTTGAAATCCAAGGGCTCTCCTTGATCATTGGTGGGTAGAGCAAAGCCGGTTTGGATTATTATCCATGTCTCAATTTGTGTTTTCAAGAAACACTCCATCCGACCTTTCCAATAATGGAAATCATCTCCGTTAAAGAACGGAGGTTGGGTGTGCTATACCCCTCAATGTGAGTTATTAAGTATCTTGCAAAACACGAATGAAAACCAAAGGGAATTCCAAGACTTGGTCTTGGATTAGTAATGTGGGAAATAAATAGGAAATAAACAGAATTAAATGAGAAAAATAAGAAACTAACAAAAACTAACAACTTACGACCTTCGATGTCCCTGAAAGGGTACTAGACGTTGGATTTTGGGGCTGGAAATAGCTTGTTACGAGGGTAAACCCTCATAAGAAATGTAGATCTCTCAGAGAGCTTTGATTTGGTAGGTAGATCGTTATGTGAGTCCACTTGTGCGAAAAGTTATGGCCGTTTTACCATCGGCTACTCCTAGGGAGAATACTTGCAAGCACACAACCAAAAGAAACGTACCAAGACTTCGTCTTGGATTAGTAGTGCGGGAGGAAAAAGACCTAAAAATAATATGAATCAAAAAATACGAACAGAAAACAAAAACGTGCTAGATCGGTAGTTTCATCGAATCTTAGCGCCCCCGCTCTGATACCAATTGTTGGATCGAGAAGTGTCACTAGAGGGGGGGGGGTGAATAGCGATCGTAAATCTTTTCAACATTTCTTTCGAGTAGATAATTAAATTTGTAAGAGTAGCGGAAAATAAAGAGACACGTTTATTTTTACTTGGTTCACAACCCAGCGGTTGCTACTCCAAGGCCCTATCGGTCCTAGACCGCGTACGGAGGGCAAAGCACTATAACGTCTCCTCCTCGTTGAAGGTAGGAGACAACGATCACAAAACCGAATGTACGAGGATGAGGCAACAAGCCTACCTCACCTCGTTACGAATAAAAACAATGAATACAATATCAAAATATATTACTCGATGCTGCTGCTGACGAAGAAGATCTGAACTTGTTGTCGCGTCGGCGTTATGACGGTGTTGGAGCGTTGGCATTGTAGGAGCACTTGATGAATAAACTTGATGTAATTTGGAGTTGAAATCCTCCCCTCCTTTTATAGATTTTGGCCTCTGAATATGTCTCCTCTTTTTTTTTTAACAGATCACGAAGTTGTATAATTTTTATCGCGAAGTGTCCGCGTCAAACCTTATCCGTTTAGACCTAGCGCAAAGGCTGACCAATGTCCAACAGTCGACTGTCAGGCTGGCCACTTCCCTACAGTAAGAGGTTAGCTCAGAAAATGATAAATGCGACGGTTTCTAACCATCCGATCTCGACCTAGACCTTCCAGAGGAAGTCTTAGTCGGATCACCACCTACGGTCATCCTCGTAAAGAGGACATGACCTTACAATCTTTCACTCACACGAGCTTTCCTCGATACTTACCTTGTAGCTCTCGCTTCCAGCCTTCCACTCGATTCCTTCGGCTCCCTCCGAAGTCACTCGAGTGTCGCCCGACCACCGCGACTTCCTCCAGGTGTCACTAGCCTTCAACTCCAGCTTTAGTACTTTTTTGCACACTCGATTTAGCTCGTGAGATAATGATGTAAACTTAACTTTGTGTCTCTGCCATAATCAAAACACAGGTTCGATTATCTGGTGCCCCTGCACCAACAGGTAGATCTAAACTACTATGAAGTGTCATAGGTAGTTTACTATACTTAACTGTAAGTAGATCTGACATACTATTTGTAGTAAGCATGTGTGCTATATATCAGACTTGTGTTAAGGTATCACATTTAACACATGTTAAAATAATCATAAGATACATTAAAGGAACAATTAATGTAGGAATGTGGTACCCAAGAACTAATAACTTTGAGTTAGTAGGATATTCGGACTCAGACTATGTTGGATGTAAACTGGATAGGAAAAGTACTAGTAGGGGATGTCAACTCTTAGGATCATGCTTTGTTAGTTGGTTTAGTAGGAATCAACATTGTGTTGCTCTTTTCACAACTGAAATCGAATACATAGCGTTAGGAGTGTGTGTGGCACAATTATTATGGATGATGCACACACTTAAAAATTTTGAATTAGAATACAAAAAGGTCAAAACATTGGTTGATAACATAAGCTCAATAAACTTAACTAAAAATCAATTCATCACTCATGTACTAAACATATTGATGTTAAACATCACTTTGTGAGAGATCATGTGGGAAAGGGAAGTATTGAACTCAACTATGTTGAGTCCAAGTCTAATCTTGCTAATATTTTTACTAAACCACTTCAAGAAGCTGAGTTTAGTATCCTTAGAAGACAACTTGGGTTATGCTTAGTAGACTAGGATGATTTAATGTTTCATATTCAAAATCTATTTTTTTTATTAAGAAATATTATTTTCTTAAAAAAAGAATAAAAAATTGAACTAGCCTAGGTCAATTTTATATTTCATGATCCTATAGACTTAGGTAAGCCTTCACATCTCACAAACACCTAGGACTAACTATTTGTGTATTAAGCCATGAAGATGGGCGTGAGATCTTAGGATTGCACCCCAGGTTCCTGATGTAGATTCAGTGCATCGACATGAACTAACACGGGGTTTAAAAAGCAAATCAATCACTTCGGTGACTAACTCTAATTCAAAGATTGATGATAATTCTATATCACTTGAGCTACTAAGAGTTGGAAATTTGCTTTAAGAACAATTTTTAGATGTGTATTTTCAATATATAAATTATGTATAGGAATTCATGCTTGGACATTTCTTATTTTGAGCGGTATTAAAATCTTTATTTAAGAGTTTTGAAAAATTGAAATTTTTATTGAGGGGGAGTTTTGAAAAATTAAAATCTTGAAAATTTTATTTAAAGGGGATTTTTGAAAAATTAAAATCTTGAAATTTTTAAGGGGAGTTTTGAAAAATTAAAACCTTGAAATTTTTATTTAAAGGAGAGTTTTGAAAAATTAAAATCTTTATTTAAGGAGGAGTATTGAAAAATTGAAATCTTTATTTAAGAGGGAGTTTAATAGCTTTTTCAATAAGAAGTTTATTAAGGGAGAAAATTGTATACTTTAACTTTTGCATATTTTTAGAAATCTTTTTAATTTTTGAAAATCTGATTTAATGTTTGAAGTACTTTGAAATGTATATTGCAAAGCTTAGTTATCTTAAGTATTTTTATCAGGCATAACTTTCATATCTTTTTATTGAAAAGCTAATTACTTTGAACTCATCTTTGAATTTTATTATTTGGTGTATATTATTTTTGATATATGCCAAAGGGGGAGAGAAGAGAAAGTTTAAAGTTAGAAAAGTTCAAAGTAAGGAAGCACTTCATGCATATAAGCATTTCATGCATTTAAATGTTATACATTTTCAGCTTAATGCATTGCTAAAATATTTTGAACTTATATATTACAAATTGATTCTGCTAACTTTAACTAATATATTGTCATACATCAAAAAGGGGGAGATTGTTGGTTGTTGGTGCAGAGAACTACTTCTTAGTTTTGATGTATGAACCATAGTTAAAGTTAGAAATTACTTATGGTTTGATAAATGTATTAAGTGTGCAGGCTAACAGGAAAACACAAGTAGGTTAGGCAGACCAGATATTGAAAGTCCTAGTAGGTCGTGTTGACCGGATACTAGGCAGAAACCTTGACAGATCAGGAGGACCAGACATCAGGCAGGAAGATGAGATGGGTTAGGAGATCGGGGCATGAAGACCAATTGGGTCAGGAGACCAGATAATCGAAATGAAGACCAGCTGGGTTAGAGAGATCTGACAGTTGGTTATAGAGGACTCGACCTTACCTCTTCACTCAAGGCTTAAATTTGATGGATTGTCTGCTTGGGACTAAGACGTTAAGATTGAGCAGTATTACTACTACTATTATATTTTATATTGTATGTATTTGCTAATCTTGTTTTGCAGGGAACTAGTCGACTGATCGAATTCCAGTCGACTGAGTATGGTTCAGTCGACTAGATACCTAGTTGGCAAGATTAGCTAGTGATCAATCGAAGATCTGGCAACCCCGATGGAAAGAGTTCCAGTCGACTAGAAAGGAAAATTTCCCGATGTGGAGCTAGGTGACCTGGAGTTGACTAGAACATGTCCAGTCGATTGGGAAGGCCGAAGTACCATATCGACGTGCTAATGTGGAATCGACTGGGATGCATTACAGTCGACTGGAAATTGCTTATAAAAGAAATGCATGACCAACCTCAAAAATAATCTATCTACTATGTCCAAGTTCAGTCTCGAGTGTTTAACATCTGCAAGAGCCTCATCACGCTACAACGCTAAAACTACAACACTCCGAGCTCTATTTCAAAAGCTACAAGTGTTGGTATACTATGTATTTAGCTTTACTTTCTCTTTTGTACTTTAATTTAAAAGAAGGTAGCTTGTTACCTTTCTCATTATTTTTTGTAAAAAGCAAACCCCTCCGAAGTCGAGTGTTCTCTAGTAGAAGGGCCCTTTTAGTGAATTGCCCATGGAGGTAGCTGATAGCTGCAATTTTTATTGTGCTATTTTTACTTGTGGATTAGATATTTTAGGCTCTTTGATGAGATAATTATTGTTATTTGGGATGTTTTTACATATTGAGCCTATTTGCGATTAATTGCATTAATTCCTATAATTTCAGTATTTTTCATGAATTTAATGTGATTTTGTAGGAAACATATAATGAGGATCTAATCCGGATCAGATCTGAGCATTATGGACTGTCCAATGAATATAGCTGATTTTAAGCCATCTATTCAGATCTAGAGAGATCCCATCCGTACATTTCGATCTGAACATCTGAGCCCTTCCTCCAGATTCGACCGATCGTAATTATCCTTTCAGATGGATCAGATCCGTTCATTTGAAATCAGACTGATCACAACCATTGGATCACAACCTGCTTAGGAGATTAATTGGATTCATTTAACCTAGCTATATTTGGGCGGCTGAGATCAGAACTGGCACAATCGGATGGATGAGAAAATTGGAGATAAAATCCAACTTTTTCCCAGCTGCGCCAGATCGCACGACAGAACACGAGCGGCGTCTTCTTCCTCTCGCGAGCGCGGCGACCGGCGACTACACGAGTGATCAATGACAGGCCGGTAGTATTCTGACGAGTTTCCCTCCGACAGCTGGTGGCGATCCCATCCGATCCTTGGCAGCAGATCTAGATGTCGTGATTCGGGCAGCTGATCCAAAGCGAGGTGAGGCGGGATTCCGGCGAGTTCATCCTTCACCGGCATTCTCCTTCATTCCGGCGACTGGGATAGGCCGTTCCAGATTCACCGGAGTGACCTACAGGTTGTGCCGATTGGACAACCCCATCTTCACTGTCGATGAAGAGTTCCATTTCACTGTCCGGTGAAGTCAGATTCGCCGGAGCAGTGATCGCATTCCTCCGTCTGTCCGTCCTTCCTGTTGCGCCGATCGGGGCAGCTTCGCATTCACCGCCGGAGTAGCCGTTCGGTTTGTTGTGACTGCCATGTGGTTACCGGTTGTAGTTTATTTGGATTACTGAGTGTGTTTCTGTTAAACACTCGGGATTTCGTGATAATTACATTTTGTGTTTTATGTTTGTTTCGGTTAATTATTGGTTTGTTTACAATGCAATGTTATTTCTATCGGTTTGTTATGCTTAGTTGTTTAATTCTGTTCATTGTGCATTTTTATTAGACTTAATATTGTCGTTCATTATTTAGTTGTAGGTTAGTTTAATTTCTTTTTGTTGATGTACTAACCCCATCCATTAAAATTGTCCAATCAATGCATCGTATAGTGACAGTATGGTGTTTTGGTTGGAGTGCTTTCATTATTAGGTTAGATTTCCTTCACATTCGACCAGTTGTCTTATAGTGACAGTGCGGTGCCTGGTTGAATTGCTTTCGTTTATTGTATTTTTTAGTGACTGTTTGACTACTGTGTCGTATAGTGACAGTGAGGTGCATGGTTGAATTGTTCACATTTGTTTGATCAGTGTACCGTATAGTGACAGTGCGGTGCTTGGTCGATTTCTTTTCTATCTATTAGTTTAGTTTTTCAGTGGCTATTTGATCACTGTGTCGTATAGTGACAGTGCGGTGCTTGGTTGAATGGTTCACATTTGTTTGATCATTGTACCTTATAGTGACAGTGCGGTGCGTGATCACTTACTTTTGCGCATTAGAATAGTTGCTTATTACTTCTTATTTGGTAGTTAGATTTACTTCTTGCATGTTTAATTCTCATGCCTATTTTTTATTTTGCTTTTTAATTATTTTAATAAATTTTAAACACCCCCAGTGTTTACTTCTGTTTAAAAACAAACATCCAACCATTAGGTTCGTTGGGAGACGATCCGAGTTAGTCCTATACTGCATTAGTGTAGTTAGGGGGTTCGGTAAATAATTTGGGAATGGTATCACGACATAATAACCGTCCTATCAAATTTTGGCGCCGTTGCCGGGGAACCTTTTTATAATGGTGTTCATTTTTCTTTAAACTGTAGTAGTTTGTTTTGTTTTGTTTGCTTTTGTTATTTGTTTCTTTCCTATTATTTATATATTTTCTATCTGTGCTCATTGTGTTGTTTGTTTTGAAAATGACCAAGTCTTCAGGCGATAAACTCTTTGAGCTAGATCCGGAGATTGATAGGACTTTTCACGCACTGCGGAGAGCACAGGGCAGGTCAGCTGATACTTCTGATTACATTCCATCAGAGTTGCAAATAGTCAAGGTAGAAAACAACAGGACTCTGAAGGAGCTTGCAGCCCCTGATGCGACATACCAATATTCTTGCATTAGCTACTCAGCTTTAGAGGAGGATTTTGAGCTCAGATCAGGTACAGTTCATTTGCTTCCTAAGTTTCATGGATTGTCTGGTGAAGATCCCAACAGGCCCTTGCACGAGTTCCATATGGTATGCTCTACTATGAAGCCACAGGGCATTTCAGAGGAAGATATCAAATTGAGAACTTTTCCCTTTTCACTAGTTGGAGCAGCTAAGGATTGGTTATACTATCTTCCACCTGGATGTATCAACAGTTGGCTTGAATTGAAGAAAGCATTCTTGGAAAAGTTCTTCCCCACATCCAGAACTGCTACCATCAGGAAAAGCATCTGCGCAGATTCTGATCTCATGAGAGACATTGTATGAGTACTGGGAGAGATTCAAGAAACTATGTTCCAGTTGCCCCCAACATCAGATCAGTGACCAGTTGCTTGTTCAGTACTTCTATGAGGGACTGCTTCCCATGGACAGGAGTATGATAGATGCAGCTAGTGGAGGGGCATTAGTGAACAAGACTCCTAGCGAGGCCAGAGAACTTATTGCAAATATGGCAGAGAACTCACATCAGTTTGGGAGCAGAGCTATAGTGACTAGAGGGGTGAGTGAGGCTCACCTGGCTTATACTCATCAGGCGGAAATGAAGAATTCTATATAGGAGCTCACATCCATAGTTAGGCAATTGGCACTTAACCAGGCGAGCCAATCTTCTGCAGTGCCTATGCAGCCGATGCGGTTTTGTGGTATTTGTTCGAGTCCAGAGCATCCTTCTGATTCATGTCCTTCACTCCAGCAATATGAAATAGTAGCGGCGACTAATCAGTTTCCTTCCAGACCTCAATATCAGCCTCCATATCAGCATTAATAACATCAGTATCAACCTCAGTATCAGCAACAACATTCCAGATATGATCCGATGTCTGCCACTTATAATCTAGGATGGAGAGATCATCCAAATATGAGGTATGGGAATTCATTTTATCGATCGTTTGGCCAGACCATTTCGAGACCCTAGCAATCCAGAGTAACCCGACAGTCGACCTTCACCTATTAGAGCTGAGTATCCTAGTTCGAGTTCAAATTCAAAGATGGAGGATCTTATACAGCAGTTGTTGGTACAGCAGCAGCAGTATCATCAAAACATAGATGCATCTATTCAATTCATAGAGAGACACCTTAGCCAGCTTGCATCTAATATTAATCAGCTGCAATCGCAGGGCCCTAGTCAGTTACCATCACAGACTATCCCAAATCCTAAAGGGAACATCAGTTCTTCTTCTCCGACATGACAGGGGAGTGTGTTCTTTTGTTTACTGTATTTTCTTCCTTGCTCTCATGTTCGGAAATAACTGGTTGTTAGTTGCGTGGTATTTGCCTGTTTGCCTAGGTTGTTTAGTTGTTTTCGTTGAGTCGAATAATTTTCTCTATGCATACCTTAGTATCATTTTAGAGGTGGTAAAAATTAGTTAAGTTTGATCATTAAATTGTGGATTTTTGTGTATAATAGGAGACTTCACTTGCATGCAATCACTTGTTATGTTGGTGAACTTTTTATTGATAGACCAAGCTTGATTTTTATTCACCTAGTGAGGTAGTAAGCCATTTCAATCATTTACCCACTTTAGTGTGATACACGTGTGATACTTGTTACTCTAGAACTTGCTTTGTGTCTTTTCAAAACTACAAGAACATTTATTTGCATGAATATGATGAAGGATTTCACTCTTGATTCTTTTCCTTATTTGAATTATTTGTTTAATCCACTTGATACTTTCATGTTGTCGTACTTGTCATTCCTATTCATTTATTTACCATTGTCTTGTGGATTACCTCTACCATCTTTTGTTCTCCCATTGGAAGAATAACTTGATAAGTTGCATTGTCTGAGACGGGAAAATTCTTAAGTGTGGGGGAGGAGATTGTTGTTGGGTAACTGTGAATTGGATTTAGAAATGGCTTGGATCTTCTTTCTTCACATCTCAAGAATTCCAGTGCTAGCAATATTGTTCATTCTTTCCACGTGTTATTATCTCTTGCAAAGGTTTCTCTTGGCTAAATGGACTGCTTTCACCTTCATGTCAGAGGTCTCTTTTCACGTTGGCTACAGGGCTTTTAGCATTTGCAGGAAAGATATAGATCTGAAGTGCCATTATCAGAATTGTGCCAGTATAAATAGGAACCTTCCCTATAAGTGCAGCCAATTTCAACCTCAACTTGATATGCTGAAAGGAATTCTGAAAGATGATAGCAATATGAATGGTCCGTAATTCCATTATCTTTAGAGCTGATGAAAATTCAGATAGAGGAAACGTTATGGTATAGAAATGAAAGAAGGGAAGTGGTATCACCTGGAAACTATCCACAGCCTTAGCTTCAAATAAGAGCAAAGCTATCCCTTCATAGCCAACTGGACAGCAACAACAACAAACTCAAAATTCTCAACTGCAACAACATGACAACTATACAAATCAGCAAAATAATATTCAAGGTTCTTCGAATTCAATGTAGGCACCTGTTGTGCAAGGCCTGCAACATGGTTCTGTGACATGATCATCACAATTGGGTTTTACATCTCAACGGAATATCTCAAATGCATTACAGACTGGATCTACAGTTGACAATGTCCAAGGAAATTCTTTTAGTTCATTGTAGCTATGAGCAATTGCTCCCATGCAACAAGGTGGCCTGGTATCTGCCCAGAGTTCCATAACCATCTACTCCACCGAGGAATTATTATGGGAAGTTCAAGAATAGGCAAGATGATTTAAGTTCAACCGGCAGAAAAAAAAATTGCAGCATTATCAGAACTCAGAAAATTGTTTGCTGGGAATTGCTATCACATGGAGGAAACAAAAACTATGCAAGTTGCCAGCAATCCACTCAAATATGACATGGGAATTGAGGTTTGATTTGCTGAGAGCTCCGGAATCTGATCAATCTATAATTTTTTCTGACGGTAGTACAATTTAATTGAAGACCACACAGAACTGGTGCTTTAAGCTGCAGCAGAACTTGTAACACAATAGCAAAGAATTTTTTGGTCTGTATCATTGAAGCAAATGCCTTCCTTAGAATATTAACTGGAGTTCGATACAAAGGATGCAAGTGCAGCTTGAAAATAAATCTGAACAGGAGTATCAGCAGGAAATTGGAGTATGCTAAGGAGGAAATTGACTTGATGTGAGAATGCTTAATCAGCAACCTGTGCATCAAATCACTGGGTATAATTTGTAACTGGCACATGAATTCAAATTCTATTTTCTTAGAACCACAATTCTCCTTACCTGCAGAATGTGTTTATGAAGGAAACGAATGAGCCCAAGTATCTATAGTCATAGATCACAGATTTAGCAAATCAAGCATCAATCCAATCATCTCTGGAGGTAAACTGCTGCAAAACACGTGGAGGAAGGATTTGATACCCATGGAGCTAGAGTTAATTGCATATCTACTTGATAAAAATCTGTAGAATGGCAAAGGCACTGGAAAGAAAGTTTCACCAGCGGATTCTAACTATTCATTGAGAGGAAAGAAGCAAAAGGCCAACTCAAAAGCACCCTCTAATGAGTGTGAGACATGTGGGGAAATCTTTGCAACAAGGAATAAGTTATTTGAGCATTTGGGAGACATTGGCCATGCTTCATTGAAGCACAGGTGGAAAGACATCGTGTTTTTGCATCGAGAAAATTAGCAAGGCAAGCAACTTTGTCGATTCTTTTAGGAAAATTTTATCTTTGTGTTACCTGCTCTTTGCTCGGTAAAAGGATTGTTATATCTGAACCCATCTAGATATGATGACAAGATTTAAAGTGCATGAGTCACTGATTCTATGTGCTTACACGTGGTTTGGATATCTTTGCTAAGTGCAGCACCTGTCAGTGTAGAGACAACCTGCATGTTGACTGCATTAAAACCTGCAAAATGTCAAAGAGTTGTAACCTTGGAGAAGCTGCACTTGGAAGGGTAGAGGAGTTAGTTACAGTCTGAAAAAATTCTGGAGTAATGCATGAATAACCAAGCTCTAAAATACAGTGCTTACACGTGTATTCAAGGATCAAATTTTCAGAATTCAAGGACATTTGGGATGGCTCTATTTAAATCTGAGCAACTGCTGTCAGCTCCAACACAACAACCATTTCAATCTAAAGGCCTATAATTTATGCCGAGGCCATCAAACTGGTTCAGATTCAAGGCTGAGACCTGATCAGAGGTGCTTGGAGAATGAGGAGTATGAGAAACTGAATCATCAGAGGATAAAACAACCAATGTCATGAACGATGGATACAATCTCCATGATCTTGTCTTGTTTGGGCGGAAGAACTTTGATGTTATTGTAGCTTTTGAAAAAAATTGCTTCAAGATACTAAGAGGAGATGTTGAGAGCGCAGAAGTGATGTCAGTTAAAATTCAGGACCTAAAGAAATCATGTGATGCTGCTGTAAATCTTTCAGTGCTAAAGAAAAGTCTCCAGTATCTGAAGATAGGAATTCTCAGGTGACACAACACGAACAATGTCACGTCCCGAGAGTATGTCGTGCCGAAAAGCAAACGGACGACATCTCCCCTGTACGTGGCAACATATCGGGTTAATATAAGGCCCGTAGGCCCACAACAACAATATATAAATGGTCAATACCAAACAATATATCCACAACAACACAAGAGGTGCGCACCGGTGCGACTCTAACATACTACACAAAACAACGTACAAATCTAAAGCCAGATACAACACTGATTATACATGGCCATAATACAAAATAACAGCGGAAGCAAATACGTGGAAAACCCCAAATGTTCGGTGTGAGATGGGATCAGCTGGCGGAGCTCCAAACGTCCAAGGAATCTTCTACCTGTTAATCATGGCATGTAAAACCTGTGGTCCAGGGGTGGTGAGTATAAACTCAGGGGTAATATATAGAAGTGCATGAACATATAGGGTAAAGAAATCTACAAGTATACATGTGAAGATCTACAGGTATACAGCATGAGTCCAATAGACGTACAGTCCTATCCAACTCTAATAACAAGTAACTACAGTAAAGTCATACTCAGTGTATATACTAAACTGATCAACTGAACATAAAGTAATATACCAACATACCTGACGATCTGCAACACCATAAGCTATATCATCCTGACAGATATACAATAACATAACCCATATAATGTACCAGGTCAATCCCATACCTGACCAATACTCAGACATATGAACAATATATGATCACCAGTATAATAACCCGGTCCGTACCACACAATGACATGATGCTAATCAAATGCATATAACAGTCTGAATCAACGCATGTATCATGCTCAACACATAGCAGTAAATAAAATGCAGATGGCATGTATCATGATGAACAACCATATGCAGCAATAATAGTTCAATCAAATGTAGCATCTCACAGGCATATGTAAAACATATATCAAATACATGCATACATATATATCAGCAATGCAAATGCATGGTCACTGTCTGCGGACCCGTCCAACCATGACCCCAGAGTGGCCAGGGTGGCACGACAAATGACAACTAGCCCGACTCCAGCTGCCACCACTCTCGGGTGACCGAGTTGGGTAGTATGACTGAGTAGCGTATAAGCGTAAAAAGCTAACTACTCCTAGGGGCCCCTGCTGCAAGCCACGCTGTCCCTACCCATGAGCAGACAAACACCGCACACAGGATAACTTCATGTCACACAACCACCGTCTATAGTGGGCGAGTGCTAACACCACTCTGCACAGTGGCCAGGTGCGCATCTCCAGCTACCACCATCCATAGTGGTCGAGCGCGGCACATCCAATGCTCTGCCCTCAACCCTGCTACCACTACCCCGAGTGGCCGGGGAGGCAGGATGACTGACGACCCGTCTCATCCACAAGGGAGACTCAGTCAACAGCATGCATGCAATGTAATGATGCATAGCTCCATACATGTATCCTCGCCACATTCCCTATCCCACGGGGAGTCCTGGTCAACCAAAAGTCAAACAATGCAAGGACTACAATCCACAAGACTCTCTCTGTCACACAAAGAGTCATACTCATCTGACAGTCAACCACGCTGAGACCTCTAGTCAGTAGCGATACACAATCGACCGTCCAAATAACCATACACAGGCAGACAATCCATAATGAATATACCATCACGCTAGGACCTCTAGTCCCTGGTCACATACTGACAACCATACAATTATCTATGCACCGACAACTAGATCCATCATAAATGCACCACTAATACGGATATGATACAACAAACGACTCCATAATCCAAACCATCACCTAACCCTAGTGATGTAATACAGTAAACCAATCTAAAGTCACAAAGATAACCCTAACCACATGTACTTACTAAACATCTATCAGCTAATACATAATAGGGTTTATAGTTCCTAGCCGAGCTAGAAAATCAATGAAGTACCAGAGTTTATATCTCAAAGGTCAAGGAAGTACAAGCATATGATTAAACATGAGTGGATTTAAGGTAAACAGGTATAAACATATATCCAATATCATGCACTAGAATTTGATCATAACTACCGGACCAGGTAGATATTACCCACCTGATATATAACCCGTGCTATTCATCTCCACGTTCATGTATCTATCACAATCAAAGTCCTGTAAACATAGGATACAATAAAGTACTGTCACATATCTAATGATCGAATCAAATTCTACATCAACCTTATATCTCAATCAACTAAATCGGACAATCTAATACTACAGGATGAATGAATTCATATTAACCAATCAATCTACCACATTCATCTATATCAATCCACAATATTAACTGTAAATATACCAATTGGACATTCTTGCATTTCCGAATTAGATCCAAATTCAAAATAGAACAATACTGAAGCATTACCACAATTTGGATAGGTAAACCGTAGAATCTTCCTCTACTGATCACCGATCTAAAACCGGCTCATCTTCTTCACCTAACAGTCACCTCCCACAATTCCTCCTCTCCAATGTTGCCGCAATCAAGTTCCAACCATGGAACTCACGAGCTACTGCATTGTCCAGGGAGTGAAGGCAAAGATTAGATCCAACCATGAGATAACTAAATAGCCCCTAAAATCAAAGTTGTAACAGAGATATCAAGGCTTACCGAACTAAATCACTACCGGCATACCAAGCATCACCACCGATTTGCAGCTTCCAAATCACTGAAGTGACGCCACTGTGATGGTATTCTCCTACCCTATTGCATATAGATCACAACACAAACACCATCAACACACCTTCAATTCTTCACAATCTTCCAATCTCCTACGGTGAATCTGCTACTTGATCCCGGATCCAACAATGGCTTACCTCTAAGCTGTAGCGATGAGCTCGCTGCCGTCCAAATCAACAGAGCAGAGCATAAATGGTGATGGTACACAGCAACCCACAGCGAGGAAGAAGCTGTTAGTTATAGCCCTAAGAACCAATCATGTGATGGTTGAATAGGGAACATTTTGTATCATATTCTATAAAGGCAAAGGATTGATTATTATATTTAAGTCTTGCTTGTGCCAGCTAAATTAAATATAGTAATGCCCTAGAAAAGTAGGTTCTTATCTACAGCACATCAATTGGCAGAATTGATTATGAGAGGCTGTAGAGAACACTTTCTAAATGTTCCTAGTCAAGTATTAATATGCAAGGGCAATATTAATACATAAAGACTAGCATGTAGGTCAATTGATGACTTGATCTCACAAGTCATGGATATATGATATCAAGTTGACACATGGGTATATATTAGAGAATATATACTGAACTGACCCGCCATGAGAAAGTTTCATGGATCGTTATATGAGTGTCATAAACTTTATCATGTGACTATTGATATGAATAGTCCTCAGACCTGAAGTCACTACGGTTCCCTACATAAGGAGTTATGTACTTTGGTATCGTCAAACATCACCCGTAACAGGGTGGACCATAAAGGCGATTACTGGGTATATAACAAATTATGCGGAGGGATGTGAGTGATGTAGATGGGATCTATCCCTCCCATATGACGGGAGTGATATCTGTGGGCCCCTTGATTGAGTAGAACTACTGAAACGCATGGCCATGCTCGAATGAGTCAATATGAGATATTGAGCTCATTTGTTTGAGTTAGTTTACTCAGGGATCAAGAAACACATAGATTGATCGAGGATGACACGGTCTATGCCTCATTGGTCAATCTGATATCAATGATAGAAGGACACGGTCATATATTATAGTAGTCACGGAAAGGTTAGTCGGATCTTGATTTATCTCATAACTTGGGTAGCAATGATGTATTGCTAGATGCCGCTCATTGCTTGTGTATCTAAAAGAGTTTAGATCCACTGCCAACGTTATGAGAGCCTATAGGGTCACACACAAAGAGCATGATGATTAGAAGAATTAGTGCATTCTAGTTTGACTAGAATAATTTGGGAATAAGCTTAAGTACAAAATGGTTTTTGGACTTTAAGCTTAATGAGAATTTTAGCTTATTGATTTAATGAGATTAATTCAATATGCTAAGCTTAATTGATTTAATAAGATTAATTCAATATGTTACCTTATTGATTTAATGAGATTAATTCAATATGATAACATAAGCTTATTGAATTAATAAGATTAATTCAATATCCATGAATGCCACATAAGCATGCCACCTAAGCATGCCACCTAAGCATGCCACCTAAGCTTGATGAGTTGGAAGGAAACAAAGGGTTTTGACCCTTGGATTTCCTCCACATGTGGCCGGCCAAAACAAGGAGGATAACTCCTTGTTTAATTATCTTTCAATGCCATTGATTGCATTGAATGTGATAGGAGGTGAAGGGTTTTTCCAACCCTATAAAAAACCCCATGGAGTGGCCGGCCATTGTACTTTTTGGTGTGGGAGCTTAAGGCTTGGTGAGAGCTTGGTGGGAGAGGCTTTTGTTGTGTGGTTTTGTGAGTGTAAGCTAGCAAGAAGAGGAGTCTTCTTCTTCATTTCTCTTCTTCCCTACCTTCCTCTCCTTTAGGGACTTCTCTAGCAAGAAGTAAAGGAGAGATCTTCTAGTTTTTCTTTTGTGAGACAAGAGCTTGCTCATGTGGATACATATAGAGGCACGGACATTTGAACGTGCTAAAAGATCCAACACATCCAAGGAAAAGCGGGATTGCAAAGGGCACGCAACAAAGGTAGAACTCTCCTATAAGATAGGTTTTCTTTTAGAGAAATTTGTTTTGTACGAGGTTTTCTTTCGCAAGGATCACTTGGAAGGGATCCTAATTTTTCCATTGCGCATATGCCATTTGGCATAAAGAATTCCCTACAGTGGTATCAGAGCCACTTGCGAAAGATCGTATAAAAATAGTTTTTCTCTATTTTATATATGATATAGAAGTAGGATGAATTTTATTATGAGTTGATAATTGCATTAGCAAATTTTCAAACATAATAAAATATCCGATGTCTTTTAAAAGTTAAAATTGACATGGTGCATGGTTATGGCCTAGTCCCAAAAGGTTTGTGATTGTGTGTTGTAATTCTTAATACGGCCTGCGTGTCGTGCCTTTCTCCTAAAATTCTTGTTGTAAAATTAGTTTTAGACTCGAATGTAACTCGAGTATTTCTCCTTTTGTAATATACAAAATAAAGATGGAGGGTCCATTGGAAGATGACGTTACAAGGAGGAAGTCAACACACAAGACAACCAAAAGGAAGCACTTGGGAGAAGATGCTATCCCTAGGTTGACCAATCAATCTTTTCATTGGCTTGAGAAGATTGTAGAATAAGGGCCATAACCATGACACGCTTAGTTTAATATGTATGTGATGCATGATTAGTTTAGCTTATATGTGATGTATGCTAATATGTATATGATACATGTTTATTTCTTAATAAGTCAAAAATGATATGCCTACCAAAGCTTGGTACTCACTACTTCCTCGATCATTTGTTATTGGGTTTGCCAAAGCAAAGCAATGCATTTTATCTTGGAAGAGTGCGAGTGGACAATCGTGATGTCCCGCTATCAAACTTAGTTAAGACTTAATTAAGTTTTTCTTAAATTGGTTAAGAAAGTGGAGGCATATATTAACTTTGAACATAAGTTTTAAATTAGTTTTGTGTGATTTCCGAACATCAGCTTTGTCTTAGAAGTGGTCGTTGCTCCGATATCCAAGAAGGCCTCTGTGCCTCGCCACAGCCTGGAAGCTGGTTTAGGAATAAGCACTAAACTAATCTAAACTTGACCAAAGCTATTAAAGAGTTACATCAGATGTAATTGGCAAAAGATTGCCTACCTAATCATACTACGTCTTGGGCGATTAGCCAAAGCTAACTCAAGACGAATTATGATGTGGATCTTTATCCCATATAAATTTATAGCTAAATAGAAGCTAATGATGTAAGCAAAATGTGTTTGCCTACATCAATAATTAGCTCATATCAAAGCTATGAGAATTTAGTGGGAGCCTCATTTAATTAAAGGCCTAATTAAATGACTTAGGTATGATACTTAATTTTGCATTTTATTGTTGTAGATCACCATGTCATCTAACACGACACACCCCCTCAACTTGCGATCTGTCCTTGAGAAGGACAAGCTCAATGGAGCGAACTTTCTTGACTGGTATAGGAACTTGAGGATTATCCTCAAGCAAGAACGCAAACTGTATGTCCTAGAGCAGTCTACCCCTGAAACACCCGCCCATGCGGCCACTCGTGCTGAAAAGGATGCTTATAAGAAGCATCAAGATGACGCATTAGATGTGTCATGCCTTATGCTTGCAACCATGAACTCTGAGCTTCAGAAGCAACATGAGAACATGGATGCCTATGATATGGTTGAGCATTTGAAACAACTATATCAAGGACAAGCTAGGCACGAGCGTTTTGAAGTGTCTAAGGCTCTTTTTGCATGCAAGATGCAGAAGGAACACTGTAGGAACTCACGTACTCAAAATGATTGGATGCGTTGAGAACATGAAAGACTAGGTTTTCCAGGCCAAGAATTGGCAACCGATGTTATCCCGCAATCGTTGAAGCATATAATCAATTCGTCATGAATTATAACATGAATGAAATTGATAAACCTTTGCTGAGATTCTCGGCATGTTAGCTACGAACCAATCTCAAAAAGAAAGTTAATGCGTACTAATGGTCAAGAAGGGCAAAGGTAAGCGCAAAGGCAAGGGTAAGACCCAAGCCAAAGGCAAGGCCAATTCATCCACTTCAAAGGGTAAAGGTAAAGTACCTAAGGAAGGGGACTGCTTCCATTGCGGTGAGACTGGACACTGGAAGCGGAACTGCAAAGTCTACCTTGAGGAAGTAAAGAATAAAAGAAGTGGGACTTCTGCCTCAGGTATACACGTTATAGAAGTTAATCTATCTATTTCTTCTACATGGGTATTAGATCTAGGATGTGCATCTCACATTTGTACTAATGTGCGAGGGGAGAAATAGTAGACAAATGACAAAAGCGAAGTGGACCTCTGAGTAGGCAATGGCGTAAAGTTCTTTCTTGTAGTGTAGGAACATATTCTTTGTCTTTGCCCTTGGGCTTATCTTAGAACTAGAGGAGTGCTTATATGTACTGCATTGACAAAGAACATAATTTTTGTATCTTGTTTAGACAAGAAAAACTTTTCTTTTATAATAAAGGACAAATGTTGTTCCATTTATTTTAATGAAATGTTCTATTGTAATGCACCACTTATGAATGGTCTCTATGTTCTAGATTTAGAAAACCCAATATATAACGTAAATACCAAACGGTTCAAATCAAATGAATTGAACCAAACATATCTCTGGCACTGTCGCCTAGGTCACATAAATGAAAAACGCATATCCCAACTCCATAAAGATGGATTATTGGACTCATTTGATTTTGAATCATATGAGGTATGCGAATCTTGCCTTTTAGGAAAGATGACTAAAACTCCATTTAGTGGACATGGCGAGAGAGCGACGGACTTGTTAGGACTCATACATACTGATGTATGTGGGCCTTTCAATGTCGAAGCCAGAGGAGGCTATAAGTACTTTATTACTTTCACTGATGATATGAGTAGATTTGGCTACTTATATTTGATGAGACATAAGTCAGAATCCTTTGAAAAGTTCAAAGCATTCAAGAATGAAGTACAAAACCAACTTGGTAAGCGTATTAAGCTACTTCGATCAGATCGAGGTGGTGAATACCTTAGTCAAGAGTTTAAGTGATCACTGGTGAGTGTGGGATAATATCCCAACTCACTCCACCTGGAACACCACAATGGAATGGTGTATCTGAGAGGAGAAATCGTACTCTATTAGATATGGTACGATCAATGATGAGCCAGACTGATCTACCTACTTCCTTTTGGGGACTAGCTCTAGAGACAGCCGCTTTCACACTTAATCGCATCCCATCAAAAGCCGTAGAAAAGACACCATATACGATATGGACTGGGAAGAGTCCCAAAATGTCTTTTATAAAGATTTGGGGTTGTGAAGCTTATGTAAGACGTCAAGTCTCAGATAAACTAGGACCCAAATCAGATAAGTGTTATTTTGTAGGATATCCCAAGGAAACTAAGGGATATTACTTTTACAATCCCACACTTGGCAAGGTGTTTGTTGCGAAATCTTTGTCTTTCTAGAAAGAGAATTTATTTCTAGAAAAACTAGTGGGAGTAAAATTCATCTTGAAGAAGTTCAAGATGACGATAACACTAAGGCTTCGATGGAAAATGAACAGGAACCACAAAGTGTTGTGGATGAGGAAATTGTTGCCCAAAGAGTTGTGGAACAAACACCTGTTCAAGTAGACCAACCTCTTCGTAGATCTGATAGGATCCGTCGTCAACCCGAGAGATATTCTTTTCTCTTGACTGACAATGGTGATGTATTGCTTGTCGATCTTGACGAGCCTACATCCTATCAAGAAGCTATGATAAGCCCAGATTCCGAGAAATGGCTAGAGGCCATGAGATCCGAAATGGAATCCATGTACACTAACCAAGTATGGACCTTGGTTGATCCACCTGAAGGGGTAAAACCCATTGGGTGTAAGTGGGTCTTTAAAGTAAAGACTGACATGGATGGTAATAAGCATACCTATAAAGGTAGATTGGTGGCTAAAGGATTCAAACAAATTCATGGTATTGACTATGATGAAACCTTTTCACCAGTTGCGATGTTAAATCCATTCGGATCATACTTGCTATTGCAGCCTACCACGATTATGAGATCTGGCAGATGGATGTCAAAACCGCTTTTCTGAATGGAAAGCTACTCGAGGATGTGTACATGACACAGCCTGAGGGTTTTGAAGATCCAAAGCATCCTGGAAAGGTATCTGCAAGCAAAGGTCCATTTATGGACTAAAGCAAGCCTCTCGAAGCTGGAATCTTCGATTCGATGATGCAATCAAGGAGTTTGGTTTCATCAAGAATGAAGATGAACCTTGTGTCTACAAGAGAAATAGTGGGAGCACAGTTGTATTTCTTGTCTTGTATGTAGATGACATACTTCTCATCGGAAATGATATTCCCTCACTCCAGTCTGTGAAGATGTGGTTAGGGAATTGTTTCTCGATGAAAGACTTAGGTGAAGCTGCCTATATTCTAGGCATCAAGATCTAAAAGATTACTTGGCCTAAGTCAGAGTACATACATTGATAAAGTGCTAGATTGTTTTTCTATGCAAAATTCCAAGAAAGGATTTCTGCCTTTATCACATGGTGTGAGTCTTTCGAAGACTCAATGTCCCTCTTCTAAGGAGGAGAGAGATCGCATGGATAAGATCCCTTATGCGTCTGCCATAGGGTCTATCATGTACGCCATGCTTTGTACTCGTCCTGACGTCTCGTATGCTTTGAGCATGACGAGTAGATACCAGTCGGATCCAGGTGAAAGTCACTGGATAGCAGTCGAAAATATTCTTAAATACTTACGAAGAACGAAAGAATATTTCCTGATATTTGGAGGCAATGAGGAGCTAGCTGTAAAGGGTTACAGTGATGCAAGCTTCCAAACAGACAAGGATGACTATAGATCGCAATCGGGGTACGTGTTTTGCCTGAATGGTGGAGCTGTGAGCTGGAAGAGTTCAAAGCAGGGCACAGTTGCTGATTCTACAACAGAAGCCGAGTATATTGCTACGTCTGATGCAGCAAAGGAGGCTGTTTGGCTCCGCAAGTTCATCAGTGAACTTGGGGTAGTTCCTAGCATTACAGATCCAATAGACCTCTATTGTGACAACAATGGGGCTATTGCGAGCTAAGGAACCTCGATCACATCGGCCGGACCAAACACATCTTCGGCGCATTCCATTCGAGAGATCATCGATAGAGGAGATGTGAGGATATGCAGAGTACCGACAGAAGCTAACATCGCAGATCCATTGACCAAGGCTTTGGCACAGAGGAAGCATGATGGTCACACTAGGTCACTAGGTATTAGATATCATAGTGATTGGTACTAGTGCTAGTGGGAGATTGTTAGTTATAGCCCTAAGAACCAATCATGTGATGGTTGAATAGGGAACATTTTGTATCATATTCTATAAAGGCAAAGGATTGATTATTATATTTAAGTCTTGCTTGTGCCAGCTAAATTAAATATAGTAATGCCCTAGAAAAGTAGGTTCTTATCTACAGCACATCAATTGGCAGAATTGATTATGAGAGGCTGTAGAGAACACTTTCTAAATGTTCCTAGTCAAGTATTAATATGCAAGGGCAATATTAATACATAAAGACTAGCATGTAGGTCAATTGATGACTTGATCTCACAAGTCATGGATATATGATATCAAGTTGACACATGGGTATATATTAGAGAATATATACTGAACTGACCCGCCATGAGAAAGTTTCATGGATCGTTATATGAGTGTCATAAACTTTCTCATGTGACTATTGATATGAATAGTCCTCAGACCTGAAGTCACTACGGTTCCCTACATAAGAAGTTATGTACTTTGGTATCGTCAAACGTCACCCGTAACAGGGTGGACCATAAAGGAGATTACTGGGTATATAACAAATTATGCGGAGGGATGTGAGTGATGTAGATGGGATCTATCCCTCCCATATGACGGGAGTGATATCTGTGGGCCCCTTGATTGAGTAGAACTACTGAAACGCATGGCCATGCTCGAATGAGTCAATATGAGATATTGAGCTCATTTGTTTTAGTTTACTCAGGGATCAAGAAACACGTAGATTGATCGAGGATGACACGGTCTATGCCTCATTGGTCAATCTGATATCAAGGATAGAAGGACACGGTCATATATTATAGTAGTCACGGAAAGGTTAGTCGGATCTTGATTTATCTCGTAACTTGGGTAGCAATGATGTATTGCTAGATGCCGCTCATTGCTTGTGTATCTAAAAGAGTTTAGATCCACTGCCAACGTTATGAGAGCCTATAGGGTCACACACAAAGAGCATGATGATTAGAAGAATTAGTGCATTCTAGTTTGACTAGAATAATTTGGGAATAAGCTTAAGTACAAAATGGTTTTTGGACTTTAAGCTTAATGAGAATTTTAGCTATTAATTCAATATGTTACCCAATTGATTTAATAAGATTAATTCAATATGTTACCTTATTGATTTAATGAGATTAATTCAATATGATAACATAAGCTTATTGAATTAATAAGATTAATTCAATATCCATGAATGCCACATAAGAATGCCACCTAAGCATGCCACATAAGCATGCCACCTAAGCTTGATGAGTTGGAAGGAAACAAAGGGTTTTGACCCTTGGATTTCCTCCACATGTGGCCGGCCAAAACAAGGAGGATAACTCCTTGTTTAATTATCTTTCAATGCCATTGATTGCATTGAATGTGATAGGAGGTGAAGGGTTTTTCCAACCCTATAAAAAACCCCATGGAGTGGCCGGCCATTGTACTTTTTGGTGTGGGAGCTTAAGGCTTGGTGAGAGCTTGGTGGGAGAGGCTTTTGTTGTGTGGTTTTGTGAGTGTAAACTAGCAAGAAGAGGAGTCTTCTTCTTCATTTCTCTTCTTCCCTACCTTCCTCTCCTTTAGGGACTTCTCTAGCAAGAAGTAAAGGAGAGATCTTCTAGTTTTTCTTTTGTGAGACAAGAGCTTGCTCGTGTGGATACATATAGAGGCACGGACATTTGAACGTGCTAAAAGATCCAACACATCCAAGGAAAAGCGGGATTGCAAAGGGCACCCAACAAAGGTAGAACTCTCCTATAAGATAGGTTTTCTTTTAGAGAAATTTGTTTTGTACGAGGTTTTCTTTCGCAAGGATCACTTGGAAGGGATCCTAATTTTTCCGTTGCGCATATGCCATTTGGCATAAAGAATTCCCTACAGAAGCTAGAGTGGATGAAGAAGAGAAGGAACCGGATGACAGCAACACAATCCGGCGACAGGCTCCGGCATCGGTGATGGCAAATCGATCGCTGCTGCTGCTACAGATGCTCGATGGCTTGGCGACTGACGAAAATGGGAAAGGCGACGACGATCGCGTTGGTTGGAGGAGCTCGCTGTCGTCGGGATCGAGAGGAAAAGAGCTCGAGTAAGGGTAGGCGATCACTGGCGAGGCAACCGACGACAGTGGCGATCGGCACAGCAGAGGGGACGAAGAACACCGATGACGAGCTAAGCTTTGCGATGAGAAACAGATCAAGATCGGGGTGGCAGCAGATCAACTCACGGTGACAACGAGGCCGACGATTGTGGCCAGTGGAAGAGGGAAGCTGCCGGCGCCGGGCAGAGGCTGGCCGTGGATGCGGCGGCGATCGGGATTTTGACGAAGAGGAGAAGGAAAGTTTGCGGCGAGAAGAGGTTGGGATCGCGAGAGGGAAGATCGCGATGGGGTTTATAAGAGTCGTTCCGTTTGGTTGAGCCTGCCCTGGTCAAGTCTAACCCAAGTCAAATCCAATCCGAGTTCAGTCCAAATCCAATTCCAATTCAAGCCCGATTTCAGCCCAAGCCCAATTGCAGATCAAGCCCAATTTCAGCCCAAGCTTAATATTTAACCCATTTAGTTAATCAACCTAACCACTAATTAATACCAATTAACCCACTAATTAAACCCAATTAATTAAAGGGTTAATCCATATTAATTAATTTTTTTTTTCGTATTTTACATTCTCCCCCACTTATAAAAATTTGGTCCCCAAATTTCCGACTCACGTACTTGTATGATATGTCACAATAATCATCTCAAGTATCCGGAGCAAAGTCACACTTCAAGTGACTAAGTGGTGTACTGTGCTTGAATATTATATTTCCAGCTCTTATATACTCTCTCAACATATCGACCATCTATCAATGATACATAACTGTACCAGAGTGGAGCTCTATACTCGTAACCGATGGGAGACTTTACCAGAATCGTAAGGTGAATCATG
Organism: Wurfbainia villosa; assembly: GCA_025175895.1. NCBI lineage: Eukaryota > Viridiplantae > Streptophyta > Magnoliopsida > Zingiberales > Zingiberaceae > Wurfbainia > Wurfbainia villosa. The sequence goes on along the minus strand of CM045994.1, from coordinate 4,857,371 downwards.
AATCACTATCAGAAATGATACTCAAGGATACTCCATAAATATAATTCCTTCAAGCGATCCAACGGAGTCCATCTTACAGCTCGTAAGAAAATGAGCGAACCTAGCTAATCGATCATCGACTACCCAAATCCGATCAAGTCCTTTCCGAATTCTAGATAATCTCCCATCACAGTCTAACGTACTAGGCTCCCACTTCATCACGGTACGTAACCCTACCGATCACAATATTCCCCTTTGCTTGTTGGCATACCCAACATCAAACTACGTAATCAACCGTGTCCCACATATCGTTCCACCAACTGGAACGTCTCAATACTCACTATTTTCGGATACACTCCGAATAAATCTTCACTCTCGAATGAAGAGTCTCCTGAAACAACTCTTCTTAAAGTGAAATACAACTCTGTAACCCACTATTCTCCTCGGAAACGGAGAATTACTTTCTCACAAGAGAAACCAATCTACTGTTCCAAAATTCATTATATCACCCAGAACTGAAAGTAACTGGAAGACTATAATGACTAATCTCGCTGGTTTCTCAACCAGCATAAACATAATATACATCTCATTCAACTGCATCAGGGTCGCTCCTAATCCCGAAAATATTGCATCTGCATACAATACCCTTCCATCCCTATCGGACGGATTAACTAACACTGACACGAGAGTCAGTCACTGTCTAGGCCCTGAAACCTAGCTTCCCAAACTTCTGACCAAGTGATTCCCATCACTTCCTTAGTCCAACAAGTCTGCGATATAGTAACTCTAGAGTATCCACATCTACGGTAAATACCAAATCAATCTAGAGAAACCACAACTTCCCTCAAGATTGGGAATATATCCATAAATATATCCTCCACAGATATGATGACACTCGATCTCAAATACTCCAAGAGTACTTGATTCCTCAAGTTCATGAATGACTAAATCGTTAATAAGTCTAACGACATTATCAACAACTCGCAAAATTCATACTAAGTATGAAATGTCGTCTTCTACACACCTGTATCCTTTTACTCTAAGCTACAGATAGCTTAATCATCACACTGACAATGATAATTGTATGACACTAAGTCACTACAATATCGACACTCTAATCGTAAATCAACCCTAGAGTATACACAGGTGTCCGAAACGAAGTATATTCATTCACAGCAACTACTGCATTCCAATCATCGATAATCGATGCATAAGCTCAAGATCTGACTCTCTTTTAACAAAGAGTTACAAGTCTTTCTCAAAAAAGAAATACTGAGGCAGATAAATCTCCCATAGTATTTAGCAACACTGATACCCATAAAATCATCTCCCGGTATGAGGTCCCCAATATCAGGACTATTCCCGAAATTACCTCAATCGCATACTCCACTTGCCCATGCAGTGACTAGCCTGAGAGTTCATCCGTAACTACATCCGAATACTCTCGGATTATACGTACATATGAGTGTCCTAGTATACCAACGCTCGAACAATCCAACTATCTGTAAGGATATGTCTATAGTGGAGGTATGTCTAGCAAAGACTAAGGGTATCCCTTGACTTCTTGGTTGTTGATCAACATCTCACCTGATGGTAGAGAAAATCATCAACCCACCAGTCGATAGGAACCCTTCGAACCCTATCCAAGAATGTTCTAGACAAAGATACCTGTAAACTACCAGTATCTCTCGATATATCCGCAAATAGGATAATCTAAAGTAATACCCCGAAGGGCCGATCCTTCGGTCTTCTATACTTCTTCTCGAGTAATTATGTAAACTTGTCCAACATCTATTCTGGACGGTTGCGCTCATGTAGATGCAAAGACTATCATGGAGGAACTGAAGTCAACTACTGAACTGAGGTACAAACTGGAACAACTGCAATGGAGATGGTAAACACTGTTGTACTGATAAATGATACACATCTGGCTGTAAAATACTGAAGAACTGTCAACATCATAGCACGCTCCAACTCTGTGAAAGGTATAGTTGCGTCTGAAGAATGCAGAATAGATATGACCCTCGTCGTATACTCTCTCTCCTCTGAACAAATTATAACCACGCTGAAGGTAATAGCTTGCCGCCGTCTCGAAGGTACAATTGTTGTCCAACATCCAGTCTTCCGAGATGTCTTCTACCGATATCACGAGTAACTTACTTCTTCCGGATGAAAGTATCTAAGAGCTCCAACTATATCTGAGGTAGTAAATCACTGCTGATGTGATAACCCAATCTTCTGTAATGATCTCAGCTTTCGAGATTGTGGATCGTCCGCTCGAAAGCATCATCCATAGTCTTCAACTGAGTCTTCAAAATACGTACTCTTCTCGTAGATACCGGCTGCTTATAGTAGAAACAGATACAATGGTCCATCGGATAATCTGACTCTGTGTCTCATCGTAACCCGCACTGCACACACATAATCTCCCTTCGGAGTCTTTCCTCTGAGTTCGCTGATAAACATGAGAAGCTGCTGACAATTTGCAAATGGTCTTCTATGATCGGAAAACTCTCCAATAGTCACTCGTGACTCATTACTTTAATCTTGCTCCTTTTATCCAACATCCGGAGACTTCTGATTCTAATAATTTGACTTGCAATATCTGCTTATCAAATCTTTAACTCTTAAAATACTTGCTACGGAGTCATTTCTATACACATGACTCGGTCTAAGGACTTCCGGTAGGACCTGGTAGGAGATCCAAACATCCTGATCAAGATGTCAACCGATAACCCGTGGGTGGCCAAAACCAACCCAATCACATTCTTGGGCTATTAAATGGTCGTAACTTTCGCAAGTCTAACGACTCTGCATGGTACTACCATTACCAAACGATCACTAGACCTAAAGCCCAAGAATTCCTTGACAATGAGTCAAAGAAAATGATGTGGGAAAATACTCTCTCACAACATCACTACACCGTGGCCAAGTGATGTGTGATTTTCCGTACGTTATTTCCTATATCTTACACCAATTACCGGCTAAATCCGGATAATGGTATTCTACTAACACTACTTTCTTCGTATAACCCGAGTCAAGTACTCCAAAAGTACTCCCAATGTTATACAACCTAGAACGACCAATCCGGGGATCAAAATCCCTATGAAACACCGCAAACTAATCCTCTACTATCTGCATCAGTAATAGTATACTCGCTTGTCCATTACCCAATAGGTAATGATCTGACTAACATAATTAGTGAAAATCTTAGGACCGAAATCCTTAATCTCCACAATAGATGTGACTACCTAACCCCTGCTTTCCGACTCGGTATCAGTCGGCTCTCAAAGGTAATTACCTCTTCGATAGCAGGTACACGTCTAATAACCTCCACATGTCATTCCCGTGGTCAACTCAAACCACAGTTACGAATACTAACTAACATACTACAAGTCAAGCACTGTTATAAGCAACTAAATGCATAGCTAACAGAAGGATATGTAATAACAGTTAACATGCCTTAATCCTTGTAGCTCGGAGATGTCCGCAACAGCCAAATCCCAGAACTCACAAAATCAAACCGAGTAAAGCAAAACTCGATGTCCGAACGAAATAAAATCCAAAAATGGACTTCGCAACCTAGGGCTCTGATACCAATAAAATTGTCACGCCCCGAGAGTATTCCGTGCCAAAAAGCAAACGGACGGCATCTCCCCTGTACGTGGCAACATATCGGGTTAATACAAGGCCCGTAGGCCCACAACAACAATATATAAATGGACAATACCAAATAATATATCCACAACAACACAAGAGGTGCGCACCGGTGCGACTCTAACATACTACACAAAACAACGTACAAATCCAAAGCCAGATACAACACTGATTATACATGGCCATAATACAAAATAACAGCGGAAGCAAATACGTGGAAAACCCCAAATGTTCGGTGTGAGATGAGATCAGCTGGCGGAGCTCCAAACGTCCAAGGAATCTTCTACCTGTTATCTGGGCGACAGAAAACCCAGGGTCCAGGGGTGGTGAGTATAAACTCAGGGGTAATATATAGAAGTTCATGAACATATAGGGTAAAGAAATCTACAAGTATACATGTGAAGATCTACAGGTATACAACATGAGTCCAATAGACATACAGTCCTATCCAACTCTAATAACAAGTAACTACAGTAAAGTTATACTCAGTGTATATACTAAACTGATCAACTGAACATAAAGTAATATACCAACGTACCTGACGGTCTGCAACACCATAAGCTATATAATCCTGACAGATATACAATAACATAACCCATATAATGTACCAGGTCAATCCCATACCTGACCAATACTCAGCCATATGAACAGTATATGATCACCTGTATAATAACTCGGTCCGTACCACACAATGACATGATGCTAATCAAATGCATATAACAGTCTGAATCAACGCATGTATCATGCTCAACACATAGCAGTAAATAAAATGCAGATGACATGTATCATGATGAACAACCATATGCAGCAATCATAGTTCAATCAAATGCAGCCTCTTACAAGCATATGTAAAACATATATCAAATACATGCATACATATATATCAGCAATGCATATGCATGGTCACTGTCTGCGGACCCGTCCAACCACGACCCCAGAGTGGCCAGGGTGGCATGACAAATGACAACTAGCCCGACTCCAGCTGCCACCACTCTCGGGTGACTGAGTTGGGTAGTATGACTGAGTAGCATATAAGCGTAAAAAGCTAACTACTCCTAGGGGCCCCTGTTGCAAGCCACGCTGTCCCTACCCATGAGCAGACAAATGCCGCACACAGGACAACTGCACGTCACACAACCACCGTCTATAGTGGGCGAGTGCTAATACCACTCTGCACAGTGGCCAGGTGCGCATCTCCAGCTACCACCATCCATAGTGGTCGAGCGTGGCACATCCAATGCTCTGCCCTCAACCCTGCTACCACTACCCCTAGTGGCCGGGGAGGCAGGATGACTGATGACTCGTCTCATCCACAAGGGAGACTCAGTCAACAGCATGCATGCAATGTAATGATGCATAGCTCCATACATGTATCCTCGCCACACTCCCTATCCCACGGGGAGTCCTGGTCAACCAAAAGTTAAACAATGCAAGGAGTACAATCCACAAGACTCTCTCTGTCACACAAAGAGTCATACTCATCTGACAGTCAACCACGCTGAGACCTCTAGTCAGTAGCGATACACAATCGACCGTCCATATCACCATACACAGGCAGACAATCCATAATGAATATACCATCACGCTAGGACCTCTAGTCCCTGGTCACATACTGACAACCATACAATTATCTATGCACCGACAACTAGATCCATCATAAATGCACCACTAATACGGATATGATACAACAAACGACTCCATAATCCAAACCATCACCTAACCCTAGTGATGAAATACAGTAAACCAATCTAAAGTCACAAAGATAACCCTAACCACATGTACTTACTGAACATCTATCAGCTAATACATAATAGGATTTATAGTTCCTAGCCGAGCTAGAAAATCAATGAAGTACCAGAGTTTATATCTCAAAGGTCAAGGCAATACAAGCATATGATTAAACATGAGTGGATTTAAGGTAAACAGGTATAAACATATATCCAATATCATGCACTAGAATTTGATCATAACTACCGGACCAGGTAGATATTACCCACCTGATATATAACCCGTGCTATTCATCTCCATGTTCATGTATCTGTCACAATCAAAGTCCTGTAACAATAGGATACAATAAAGTACTGTCACATATCTAATGATCGAATCAAATTCTACATCAACCTTATATCTCGATCAACTAAATCGGACAATCTAATACTACAGGATGAATGAATTCATATTAACCAATCAATCTACCACATTCATCTATATCAATCCACAATATTAACTGTAAATATACCAATCGGACATACCTTGCATTTCCGAATTAGATCCAAATTCAAAATAGAACAATACTGAAGCATTACCACAATTTGGATAGGTAAACCGTAGAATCTTCCTCTACTGATCACCGATCTGAAACCGGCTTATCTTCTTCACCTAACAGTCACCTCCCACAATTCCTCCTCTCCAATGTTACCACAATCAAGTTCCAACCATGGAACTCACGAGCTACTGCATTGTCCAGGGAGTGAAGGCAAAGATTAGATCCAACCATGAGATAACTAAATAGCCCCTAAAATCAAAGTTGTAACAGAGATATCAAGGCTTACCGAACTAAATCACTACCGGCATACCAAGCATCACCACCGATTTACAGCTTCCAAATCACTGAAGTGACGCCACTGTGATGGTATTCTCCTTCCCTATTGCATATAGATCACAACACAAACACCATCAACACACCTTCAATTCTTCACAATCTTCCAATCTCCTACGGTGAATCTGCTACTTGATCCCGGATCCAACAATGGCTTACCTCTAAGCTGTAGCGATGAGCTCGCTGCCGTCCAAATCAACAGAGCAGAGCATAAACGGTGATGGTACACAGCAACCCACAGCGAGGAAGAAGCTAGAGTGGATGAAGAAGAGAAGGAACCGGATGACAGCAACACAATCCGGCGACAGGCTCTGGCATCGGTGATGGCAAATCGATCGCTGCTGCTGCTGCAGATGCTCGATGGCTTGGCGACTGACGAAAATGGGAAAGGCGACGGCGATTGCGTCGGTTGGAGGAGCTCGCTGCCGTCGGGATCGAGAGGAAAAGAGCTCGAGTAAGGGTAGGCGATCACCGGTGAGGCAACCGACGACAGTGGCGATCGGCACAGCGGAGGGGAAGAAGAACACCGATGACGAGCTAAGCTTTGCGATGGGAAATAGATCAGGATCGGGGTGGCAGCAGATCAACTCACGGTGACAACGAGGCCGACGATGGTGGCCAGTGGAAGAGGGAAGCTGCCGGCGCCGGGCAGAGGCTGGCCGTGGATGGGGCGGCGATCAGGATTTTGACGAAGAGGAGAAGGAAAGTTTGCGGCGAGAAGAGTTTGGGATCGCGAGAGGGAAGATCGCGATCGGGTTTATAAGAGTCGTTCCGTTTGGTTGAGCCTGCCCTGGTCAAGTCTAACCCAAGTCAAATCCAATCTGAGTTCAGTCTAAATCCAATTCCAATTCAAGCCCGATTTCAGCCCAAGCCCAATTGCAGATCAAGCCCAATTTCAGCCCAAGCTTAATATTTAACCCATTTAGTTAATCAACCTAACCACTAATTAATACCAATTAACTCACTAATTAAACCCAATTAATTAAAGGGTTAATACATATTAATTAAATTATTTTTTTTCATATTTTACAAACAAGGAGATATGCTGAAAAGAATTTTGGACGATGACAACAATATGGGTTCTTCTAAACAGCACTCGGCATGGATATGTCTCGGAGAAATTGGAAGAGTTGCGCTTGCCTTTGTTACAAAATTAACTAAATAATGCCTGAACATTTGCAGCACATGGTGGAAGTAAGAAGAGAATTTTTGTCTGATCAAGCAAAGAAAAATTCAGGATCTCTAAGGAAAATTATCCTCATGCTCGAGTAACACTGAAAGGCCACAAAGATCTGCAATTCTGTGATGGTGTTGGGTTTCCGGCACCGCGGCGTGTGTGTGTTCGATCATGTTTCGTAAACATGAGCACAGCGGAAGCAATTAAAAAAATAATAAATCTATATTTATTACAACACACACAACACACGCATGCTATTACAACAAGTGTAGACATAACCATAAATTAAAATTTGCAATAAAAGGAAATTAAACTACGTTATACCTTTCGTATGACGTGTAGCGGGAACGGCATCAACCGGAACGATCCTCGTAAGAATCGTCTCTATCCGTATCCACGCCGAGCTCCTCGGGATGACTTCGCCAAGCCACGAGCTTCGTCTTCGTATGGGTTACTAGCCTCGTGTTGAAGACGACGTGATCGAGAGATGATCACGATCCGAATCCAAATTCGGACCTAAAACAAGTCCTCAAGACTCGCTTCTCCGGAGAGGTATTCGTCAACCGATTGACGAATCCTTCGTCCTCCACCTCAGAGGATTACCGGAGATCAAATCCCATGTTAGCCGCTGTCGGAGCACTAACCGTCGCCCAAACGACGCTCCGACGAGAAGCTGTCCGTAAAATCGAAGCTTGGTGGAGGAGTAGGCCCAAAAACAAGAGAAGAAGCTCACCTTGATGCCGAACCTATAGAAGATCACGAGGGTCGCCGGAGGTTCACCGGCTGAAGCTTGGATGCCGCAACAAGTTGGAAGGCTGCACCACAAGTCGGGCGGCAACAAGATGTTGGGCGCCAATTCCTTCAACAAGGGGTGGCGCGGCTTTTTGTTGGGCAACTAGGTTTAGATTAGGGTTTTGGATTAGGGTTTAAGCCCTATTTTATAGAGAACTAATTCTCTTAATGGTTAATGGATCATATCCATAAAGCCCGTTAACCCGCTCCATTAAGATAAGTTAAAATAAACCAAACCATGATGGTTTATTTTAAGTTAAAACGAACCGAACCAACTTTTGGTTCATTCGTTTAAAATAAACCAAACCCTTTGGTTTATTCTTATCCATTGGATTAGAACCAAACCATTTTGGTCCATCCATTACGTCTTCATAAGACGCAGCCCATCCACGCTCCATTGCATCAAACGATTTCATGCTCGCTTTATGTTTGGTCCAACCAAACCTAGTTTCTCTCTCGGCGAGAATCCCATTCTCAAGCTCATTTTAAATCCTTTGGATTACACTCGTTGTCGCGTGTGACCAAATAGGTTCTCGGTTTATGTTGGCCGTCTATAATTAACCATTAATTATAGAACGATCATGAGTGGCACCTAGTAGTACATCATGATCCCCAATTAACCTAAAAGATCAACGGTTGATCCAGAACTATTTCTGAAACCCTTCAGTAGCTCGAATGAATCGTGCCCCATTCCCTTCACTCATCTTATACCCACTTGGTTCAGGACATGGTCTATTGTGTCAGTCCCCACTAGGCTGACTACGTCACACCTAGCCCAAGTATCATTTCCTCGTCCTACGGATTCTAGTTACTCCACATGTATCGAAGAGTACCTTACTCTAAACATGTAATGCTTTGGCCAAAGACTTTAGTAACAATCCGACGAGAGGCCATGGGTATACATCTCCTCGCAAGGAGTGGTGAATCCTTTATAGGCTATTCAAACACCTTCGATCACTTCGACTTATACCCAATCATCCCGGGTCCACATCTCCTTAGAGATGTTTGCTTAAGATGTCAAAGCATAAGTCTCCATGATCAAGATGACTTGAATACCGCAAGTCAAAGGAACATCGCACTTAAGCCACAATAAGAACTTCATTGACATATCTATATATGCAGAAAACCATATGAAGTCTTACGGTTGGTCACTCCAATGAACTAGTTACCATAACTAGCATCCACGATTAACTCCGGACATCACTATGTCTCCAGCTAGTGAGAATCAGCTGCTTGGATACACCAAGGAGTATACCTCGTGCTAGTCTCGACAGAATTGATGGTGTCCAAATCAATTCATCGACTAGGGATAATTCCGATACATCACAATTACACATGTAGAGATACTCACTAGTTGTGATCCAATCACAAATTCTCTCATGCTGTGAATCGTATCGTGGATATTCAGTAAATGAGTTTAAGATCCAATCAAATACATGAAACATGTATACTCAAATAGTGAATCTTCATTTATCATATAAATGGTTCATACATAAGGCGATTGCCTTAGGACATCTCTCATATATTACTAACAGATGGAGTTTGAGTCATCAAGAGATGGACTGCACAACTGCATTTAATGGAGAAAGGAAAGAGCAAAAGTCCATCTTGAGCTATGCAGATTTCCGTGAGAATCAACAAAGTTGTTTGGACTATGCTTGCAGATGGAAAATATTTTGCTGAAGCAGAGATAAATGAGATGATGTATGATTTTGATCAGGATTACAAAGACATTGGTGTTGTTCTGTTACTACTAGATCCATTTTTTTAGAAATGTACCAGATTGAACTTTTCCAGAAACAATGTACAGAATGATGTGGGAGTATGTTTTTTTAGAAGAAGAACAAGATTCACACAGACGGCAGGAAGCTTGGGAAGTTTTAACCACTGTTGGTAAGGTGTCCAAGAAATAAAAATTTTACTGCCTGCCTTTTTGAAGCTGCACGTGAAAGCTTAGATATCCTTTACGGTATGGACAAGATGATAGGATTAAGGTCACTTATTGTTTGTAGTGCTCCAGTTGGAGCTGATGCCCTTTGAATCTGATTGCAAAGGATTTAAATGTGTGTCTATTATTCATGTTTATTACAGTTTCAGATTTGAGATATCCTCAATTTGGTGATTACCCCAGTTAGCTAAAGTTGTGGCTTATGGAAATAGAATGGAGATGTTGTGAGTGTTATTTTCTTGGATCGTATTGGAAATCTCCCTGCACACTTCTAATTGCAACTAATCAAGTTTATTCTTCCAATTCTTCTATTGTTGCTTGTTCATTATATCTTGATCTTCTGGTATGTTTCTTTTGCAGTCTACATCTGATCTTGTTTTGATATTCGATAAATCCTTTTGATTCATGTATGGAATGTATTGATAGCGGTGGAGAAGTAGATGATAAGCAAGCATATGGTAGGACAAGATTACATGGTGCTTTGAGGGTACCCCACTCCTAAAATCATTATGTGAGCATGAGTGCATATATCCATTTGGGAGGTTTTGTATCAGGCTTGGTTTATTTGATTTGACTGTAAACCATCATACATGTTGACTGTTGTAGGAGTCGGATCTTTTGAATACCCTAGATCCTGATGAATTTGGTGATCCTAAGTAACTTATTTTTTTGTCTCTGAATTATTAATCTAGGTATTGCTAGGGGAATGAGTTAGGGATTTAGTGTGTCTTTGTTTTTGTTATTGCACGGGACGCGCAAAAATAAGTATGGGGGAATTTGATAGCTGTAATTTTTATTGCGCTATTTTTACTTGTGGATTAGATATTTTAGGCTCTTTGATGAGATAATTATTGTTATTTGGGATGTTTTTACATATTGAGACTATTTGTGATTAATTGCATTAATTCCTATAATTTCATTATTTTTCATGAATTTCATGTGATTTTGTAGGAAACATATAATGAGGATCTAATTGGAGCAATCGCAGCCGTCGATCCGGATCAGATCTGAGCATTATGGACTGTCCAATGAATATAGTTGATTTTAAGCCATCTATTCAGATCTGGAGAGATCCCGTCCATACATTTCGATCTGAACATCTGAGCCCTTCCTCCAAATTCGACCGATCGTAATTATCCTTTCAGATGGATCAGATCCGTTCATTTGAAATCAGACTGATCACAGCCGTTGGATCACAGCCTGATTAGGAGATTAATTGGATTCATTTAACCTAGCTATATTTGGGCGGCTAAGATCAGAACTGGCACAATCGGACGGTTGAGAAAATTGGAGATAAAATCCAACTTTTTCCCAGCTGCGCCAGATCGCGCGATAGAACACGAGCAGCGTCTTCTTCCTCTTGCGAGCGCGACGATCGGCGACTACATGAGTGATCGACGACAGGCCGACAGTATTCCGACGTGTTTCCCTCCGACAGCTAGTGGCGATCCCATCCGATCCTTGGCGGCAGATCTAGATATCGTGATTCGGGCAGCTGTTCCAAAGCGAGGTGAGGCGGGATTCCAGCGAGTTCATCCTTCACCGACATTCTCCTTCATTCCGGCGACTGGGATAGGCCATTCCAGATTCATCGGAGTGACCCACAGGTTGTGCCGATTGGACAACCCCATCTTCACCGCCGGTGAAGAGTTCCATTTCACTGTCCGGTGAAGTCAGATTCGCCGGAGCAATGATCGCGTTCCTCCGTCTGTCCGTCCTTCCTGTTGCACCGATCGGGGCAGCTTTGCATTCACCGACGGAGTGGTTGTTCGGTTTGTTGTGACCGCCGTGTGGTTACCGGTTGTAGTTTATTTGGATTACTGAGTGTGTTTGTGTTAAACACTCGGGATTTCATGTTAATTACATTCTACGTTTTATGTTTGTTTCGGTTAATTGTTGGTTTGTTTACAATGCAATGTTATTTCTATTGGTTTGTTATGCTTAGTTGTTTAATTATGTTCATTGTACATTTTTATTAGACTTAATATTGGCGTTCATTATTGTTAGGGATCGTTTGGAAGCTAGAGGGAGGGTGAATAGCGTTTTTCAGTTTCTACAAAAATGATTAGCGGAAGCAAAACACAAATAATATATGTAAAAACAATAACAATGCAAACAAAGCCTTTTACGTGGTTCGGAGATAGCGCTCCTACTCCACGGCGATCCTTAAGGTGGATCAATCCAAGCAAATCCACTAAGAAGCTTTCTTTACAACACAACTCCTCTTCTTTACAAAGAATGAAGATCTAAGCTTACAGAGAAGAGGAGGAGATTTAAATCACTTAGAAAGCTAGAGAATTCGTGGAGGCTTTTGAGAAAGATTAGAGAATAAGCATTAACCCCAAAAACCTCCACCAGCCCTCTTTTTATAGAGAAGAGGCTGATTTTCCCGTTGGAGCATGATCAATCGACTGATGTACAGCATCAGTCGACTGCTGGAGTGGTTAACGGCCTCTGAATAGCCGGATTCGCGGGATTCAGAGTCGTTTCATCCAACATCACTTTCATCAGTCGAATGATCCCTACATCAGTCGGCTGATGGAGTGATCAGTCGAGTGATCACCGGCCGCAGTTGAGTGCGACTCCATTCTGTGCTCGTATTTACGTTTATTAGTCGACTGTAACTATTTGTAGTCGACTGATAGCAACATCAGTCGACTGCCTTGATTAGAGAAGTCGACTGATGGTCAGGGTTTCATCCTGACTCAGTCAAGCACCTGACCAGTCGACTGATACATTGTATCAGACGACTGATACTCATCAAGTGTGAGTAATTCACACTTGATCTCACGCCCTAGACCTAGACTTAACCTCCTAGCTCTTCCTTAAGCCTTGCGCCTCCAGGATCCCTTCGAGTCCACGACTTGTTCATCCTTTGCGCTTTGCTTCCAAGAGCTTCCTTCGGTTTTGTCATGTCTAGGGTTTTCCTTTGTCAAAGCGTGCTTGGACTTTACGCCTCCAAGTCTACATGCTTAGATTTACGCTGCCAAGACTTTCCTTTGGACTTCCTTTGCCAAAATCCATTTGGACTTAATGCCGCCAAGACAACATGCTTGGTCTTATGCCGCTAAACCTTTACCTTGGACTTCTTTTGCCAAGATCATACTTGGTCTTTTCTTTCACCAAGTCTTCATACTTGGATTTCCCTGTCACTTAAACATTATCACAATTTAGATCACAAATTGTTGCCTAACTTAGATGATTATCCAAACATCAAAACATATGAATGCTTGGGGCATTGTTGCACCAACAATATCTCCCTTTTTGATGTTTGACAATCATTTAAGTTAGGTCTTATAATCATATCCAATTCTAACTTAAACATTTCTTCTCCCCCTTTGACATACATCAAAAAGAGAAGAAAAACAAAAGCATAAATTTCATGAGAGGATTTGAATGTGTAAAAATCTTGAACTTAAGATATAGATTTAAAATATAACTCCCCCTTAATCCAAGATATAGGTTATGATGAGTAAAATACATGTGGAGCTAAATTCATCAAACAATTTGAAAGTTCAAATCCTAACTTTGTACCAACAATGTAAATTTGGATGAAAAAGATAAAATTGTGAAAACTCCCCTTAAAATGCCACATTAACCAATTACACAAGTTGTTTATACCCAATATTATCAAGCTAGAGTGTTAGGACATCAAAGATACACTAAATATCAGAAAATGGAGCTATTTATCCGAAAACACAGCAGTATCGATCGCTGGTTTCGAACACGATCGCTACGTCTCAGTAATGCAAAATTCAAATTTTCAAATAAATTCAGAAATGCATCAGAAATTCCAGAAACCTCAAAAAATCACAAAATTTTGTGTACACATTTCTGAAATCATAATTTATGAAGGAAAAATATTTTGAAAAATATATGTTTTCTAGATTTCAAGATTGGTACAAGCTTGGAAGCTCACAAAAGTTCTAATGTTTTTGCAAACTTTGTATCACTTTTGTGTTTCACTTGAAAACTGTTTTTCAAAATATGATAAACATAGTTTAAAATATATTTTATTTGACATTTCCAATCATGTTCTTGGAGCCATATACACATTAATTGTGTATAAGCCTTCCCAATGATTGGTCCAATGAAGGATCAATGTCTCTAGATGACACCTTGGTCCATAGTAATGCATCATAACAAGCATGATGAACCAAGTGTATCTTCCTAACATCTCACATGTTGTCTAGGTGGCTCAATAAAAAAATCATGGTTTCCTAAGTATTTTGTGAGATGGTTTAAGGTATAAATCCTAGTATTTCTATAGGATCATGCAAACCTACATCTTTACTCAACCAAGCACATTCCAAGTTCTCTCCTAAGTGATGAAAATTCTACCTCGGGAAGAGCCTTGATAAATATGTCGGCTAGGTTGGACTTGGATTCAATGTAATTGAGCTCAATGTCCCCCTTAGCCACATGGTCTCTAATGAAGTGATGCTTCACTTCAATGTGCTTGGTCCTAGAGTGATGCACCGGATTTTTGGTCAAATTAATGGTGCTCACATTATCACAAAATACTCTCATGTTAGTGTAAGATAGCTCATAATCTTCTAAGGTATGTTTCATCAAAAAGAGTTGAGCTACACAACCACCCATAGCCACATATTCGGCCTCGGTGGTGGATAAAGCAACACACGGTTGCTTCCTACTACTCCAACTCACTAGGGAGGACCCAAGGAATTGGCATCCACCACTAGTACTCTTCCGATCCAATTTGCAACCTGCATAATCAGAATCGGTGTACCCAATCAAATCAAATGACCTAGTCCTAGGGTACCATAGACCTACATTTAGTGTGCCTTTAACATATCTTAAAATTCTTTTAACGACAACTAAATTAGATTCCTTAGCACATGATTGATACCTAGCACACATACCAACCGCAAATAATATGTCGGGTCTACTAGCGGTTAAATACAAGAGGCTACCAATCATGCTCCTATAAAGGGTAAGATCTATTTGTTTTCCTTCACTATCACTATCTATTTTAGTATTGGTTGCCATTGGAGTTGACACTACCTTAGCATTTTCCAAACCAAATTTCTTAATCATTTCCTTAGCATATTTGTTTTGATAAATGTAAATTCCTTCACTTGTTTGTTTAACTTGCAATCCTAGGAAGAAATTTAATTCTCCAACTAGACTCATCTCAAACTCTTTTTCCATATTTTGAATGAAGTCTTGAAGAAGTTCATCATTTGTTGACCCAAAGATAATGTCATCAACATACACTTGGGCTACAAAGATGTCCTTAGATGTTGACTTTATAAAGAGAGTTTGATCTATACTACCCCTTTTGAAATCCTTAGAGATTAGGAAAGATGACAATCTTTCATACCAAGCCCGGGGAGCTTATTTCAAACCATATAAGGCTTTCCTAAGCTTGTATACATGGTTTGGGTAGTCCATATTTTCAACCCAGGAGGTTATTCTACATACACCTCTTCCTTAATAAACCCATTTAGGAATGCCGATTTGACATCCATTTGATGGAGTTTGAAACCCATATAGAAGGCATATGCTAAAAGTATTCTAATGTACTCTAACCTAGCAACCGGGGCATATGTTTCATCATAATCAAGTCCTTCAACTTGATTAAAACCCCTTGCAACTATTCGTGCTTTATTTCTAGTGATATTCCCTTGGTCATCTAGTTTGTTCCTAAAGACCCATCTTGTAGTAACAATAGTATTTTCACTTGGTCTAGGAACTAACTCCCATACTTGACTCCTCTCAAATTGAGCCAATTCATCTTGCATTGCTAAGATCCAATCCGGATCAAGTAATGCATCTTTAATTCTTTTAGGCTCAATTTGAGAAATTAGAGCTATATGACTAGTAGGATCCCTATGGAATGACCTAGTCCTAACTCCTTGAGATAATTCACCCACAATTTGATCTAAGGGGTGACTTTGATGAACTCTTATGGTTATAGGAGGTGTATGAATTTGATTTTGATCATGATCATCCTCAATCCTACGCTCATCATCGGAATCATTCCTTACTCCCCCTTGATCCAATCCTCCCCCTTGATCATTACCCCCTAAGGTTAAATCTTGCAATTGTTGGGTAATTTCTTGATTTCCATTATTAATATCATCATCAATAGGGGATTTGCTAGGGTAAGTATTGGAAGCTTCATCAAATTGGACATTTGAAGATTCTTCAATCTTTTGAGTCTTTTTATTGTACACTCTATACCCTACACTAGTGGATGAGTATCCAACTAGGATTCCCTCATCCGCTTTGGACTCAAACTTACCTAGGTTGTCTTTGGTATTTAAGATATAAACTTTACATCCAAAGATCTTAAAATAATGAATTGTTGGAATTGTACCATTCCACAATTCAAATGGAGTTTTTCCTAAAAACCTATGAATCAATACCCTATTTTGGATATAGCAAGCGGTATTAACCGCTTCCGCCCACAAGTAGCTAGGTAAGGAATATGCATTAAGCATTGTCCTAGCCGCTTCTTGTAGGGCACGATTTTTCCTTTCCACAACCCCATTTTGTTGGGGTGTTCTAGGACAAGAAAATTCATGCTTGTACCCTTGTTCTAAGCAAAAAGTTGAAAAGTTAGAATTCTCAAACTCTCCACCATGATCACTACGGATCCGGTTGATTTTGAGTTTTCTTTCATTTTCTACTCTTTTGCTAAATCCTATGATTATTCTTAAGGTTTCATCTTTATTTTTCAAGAAAAACACCCAAGTAAACCTAGAGAAATCATCTACTATTACCAAGCAATATTTACTACCAATTATAGATGGGGTACTATGACAATCAAATAAATCCATATGTAATAATTCTAATGGTAAAGTCGTACTAAGTAAATTTTTACCTTTGTGTGATTTTTTGATTGTTTCCCTTCTTGGCAAGCATCACACATCTTGTCCTTGAGAAATTTGACTCTAGGCAATCCTTTAACTAGCTTCAATTTTGCTATTTTGGCTATATTCTTCATGTTTATGTGTCCTAGCCTCCTATGCCAAAGCCAACTTTCTTCCTCTTTTGCAATAAGACACTTAGTGGAAGGATTAGTAGCATAGGATAAATCAACATAATATATATTTGTGTCTTATAAAACATTTTTATGAATCGAATTTAACATCAAAGTTTGCATTACATAATTGGCTTACACTAAGTAAATTAAATTTCATATTTTTAACTAATAGAACTTTATGAATGGCAAGATTGGGAGATACCTCAATGGTGCCCTTTCCTAGAATTTTAAGTTTGCCGCTATTACCAAAAGACACTTTTCCTTTGCTAGTATGGTTGATAGTGGAGAATTTTTTCTCATCCCCAGTCATATGCTTTGAGCATCCACTATCAACTATCCACAAGCTTGGTTCTTCTACCTATATCACATAAAAGATATAATCCTTAGGTACCCAAATCTTAGGACCACTAGCATCAATTATAAATTTCTTAGGTACCCATGCCTTTCTCCCCTTGCTTTTAATCATTGATTTTCTACTAACAAGGGATGCAAATGCTACCTCTTTCTCCTTAGGTCTATATCCTAATCCGGCCTTATTGTAAATTGCCCTTTTATCCTTAATAATCATATCTAGATATTTAGAACCATTAGTGAATTTTTCTAGGCATGCTCTTAATTTACCTATTTCTTTTCTTAACTCATCATTTTCATCCCTAAGAGTACATTCATCAATATCACTAGATGGTTTGCAAGATGATGAATCTACACTCTTAAGTGATTTGATTTCTAATTTTAGATCCTTAATCCTAATTTTTTATCTATTTAAAGCATTTTGTAAACATGCAATAGTCTTATAAAGTAAATCTACTTTGGGTGAGTTATTTACCTCATCATCATCACTTGATGATGATTCATCACTTGAAGAGGAAGAGGACTCCTCGCTTGAGCTCCCGGCTTCTTCCTCTAATGCCATAAGGGCTAGGTTCCGGGTGGCATGACATACTTCCTCATCGTCAGAAGACTCCTCCATACTTAGAGTGTCCCATGTTTGTGCCACCATTGCCTCCTTCTTCTTCTTCTCCTTCTTTTCCTTCTTTTTCTTTTCCTTCTCCTCCTTCTTCTTTAGTTCCGGGCAATTTGGCTTTATATGCCCTTTCTTGTTGCAACCAAAACAAGTTACGTTAGAGATAGAATTTGAATTACTTGAAGATTTACCTCTTGAGGATTGAAACATCCTCTTCACATCTTTCTTGGTGAGCCTTCTTGACTTCCCACCAAACTTCTTGACGTAGTGTGCCACCTCACTTGCCGATAGCTCATCTTCACTACTTGATGAGTCTTCCTCGGATTCGAATGAGGAGGACACTTCCTTCTTCTCCTTCTTTCCTACAAAAAGAGCTATACCCTTCTCTTTGGATGAAGTGTTAGCTTGTTCATATAATTGAAATTCACAAAAAGTTCATCTAACTTGACTAATGAAAGATCCCTAGAGACCTTATAGGCATCTACCATTGAGGCCCATAAGTGGTCCTAGGGAAAGCTTGTAATACATACCTTACAAGGTCTCGGTTGTCGACCTTTTCACCTATAACGTGTAGTCCGTTGACTACTTCCTTGAAACGCCCGTGCATTTGGCTCACAGTCTCGTTTGTCTTCATAGTGAAGCTTTGGAGTTGGCCAATCAAAAGATCCCTCTTGGCCCTTCTTGTCTCTTTGGATCCTTCATTGAGTTCGATGAGCTTCTCCCAAAGCTCTTTTGCGGAGTTGAAAGGCCCGACTTTAGAGAGTTGCTCCTTGGATAGACCACATTGAAGTGTGGTCGTCGCTTTTGCATTTGCTTGTGCTTTCTTGGCCATCTCTCTTGTCCAATATTTTGTTGGTAGTGGTGCTCCGAATTCGTCGACCGGCTTCTCAAAACCATCTACAACACTATACCAATTCTCAATATCGTTCATTAAATAATACTCCATCCTACCTTCCAATATCCGAAATCGTTGCCGTCGAAGAACGGAGGCCTTGCCGTGCTATACCCCTCTTGAAATGCCATCTTTGCTCCGGTTGATTGCTAGATCTTCCGATGCGATCCGGGCTCTGATACCACTTGTTAGGGATCGTTTGGAAGCTAGAGGGGGGGTGAATAGTGTTTTTCGGTTTCTACAAAAATGATTAGCGAAAGAAAAACACAAATAATATATGTAAAAATAATAACAATGCAAACAAAGCCTTTTACGTGGTTCGGATATAGCGCTCCTACTCCATGGCGATCCTTAAGGTGGATCAATCCAAGCAAATCCACTAAGAAGCTTTCTTTACAACACAACTCCTCTTCTTTACAAAGAATGAAGATCTAAGCTTAGAGAGAAGAGGAGGAGATTTAAATCACTTAGAAAGCTAGAGAATTCGTGGAGGCTTTTGAGAAAGATTAGAGAATAAGCATTAACCCCAAAAACCTCCACCAACCCTCTTTTTATAGAGAAGAGGCTGATTTTCCCGTTGGAGCACGATCAGTCGACTAATGTACAACATCAGTCGACTGCTGGCGTGGTTAACGACCTCTGAATAGCTGGATTCACGGGATTCAGAGTCGTTTCATCCAACGACACTTTCATTAGTCGACTGATCCCTCCATCAGTCGACTGATGGAGTGATCAGTCGAGTGATCGTCGGCCGTAGTCGAGTGCGACTCCATTCTGTGCTCGTATTTACGTTTATCGATCAGCCACTTTACGATCGATAGCAACATCGATCGCGCCTTGATCAGAGCAGTCGATTGATGGTCAGGGTTTCATCCTGACTCAGTCGAGCACCTGACCAGTCGACTAATACTCATCAAGTGTGAGTAATTCACACTTGATCTCACCCCCTAGACCTAGACATAACCTCCTAGCTCTTCCTTAAGCCTTGCGCCTCCAGGATCCCTCCGAGTCCGCGACTTGTTCATCCTTTGCACTTTGCTTCCAAGAGCTTCCTTTGGTTTTGTCATGTCTAGGGTTTTCCTTTGTCAAAGCGTGCTTGGACTTTACGCCGCCAAGTCTACATGCTTAGACTTACGCTGCCAAGACTTGCCTTTGGACTTCCTTTGCCAAAATCCATTTGGACTTAATGCCGCCAAGACAACATGCTTGGTCTTATGCCGCCAAACCTTTACCTTGGACTTCTTTTGCCAAGATCATACTTGGTCTTTTCTTTCACCAAGTCTTCATACTTGGATTTCCCTGTCACTTAAACATTATCACAATTTAGATCACAAATTGTTGCCTAACTTAGATGATTATCCAAACATCAAAACATATGAATGCTTGGGGCATTGTTGCACCAACAATTATTTAGTTGTAGGTTAGTTTAATTTCTTGTTGCTGATGTACTAACCCCATCCATTAAAATTGTCCAATCAATGCATCACATAGTGACAGTATGGTGTTTTGGTTGGAGTGCTTTCATTATTAGGTTAGATTTCCTTTACATTCGACCAGTTGTCGTATAGTGACAGTGTGGTGCCTGGTTGAATTGCTTTCGTTTATTGCAATTTTTAGTGATTGTTTGACTACTGTATCGTATAGTGACAGTGCGGTGCATGGTTGAATTGTTCACATTTGTTTGATCAGTGTACCGTATAGTGACAGTGCAGTGCTTGGTCGATTTCTTTTCTATCTATTAGTTTAGTTTTTCAGTGGCTGTTTGATCACTGTGTCGTATAGTGATAGTGCGGTGCTTGGTTGAATGGTTCACATTTGTTTGATCATTGTACCGTATAGTGACAGTGCGGTGCTTGATCACTTACTTTTGCGCATTAGAATAGTTGCTTATTACTTCTTATTTGGTAGTTAGATTTACTTCTTGCATGTTTAATTCTCATGTCTATTTTTGATTTTGATTTTTAATTGTTTTAATAAATTGTAAAATCCCCCAGTGTTTACTTTTGTTTAAAAACAAACGTCCAACCATTAGGTTCATTGGGAGACGATCCGAGTCAGTCCTATACAGCATTAGTGTAGTTAGGGAGTTCGGTAAATAATTTGGGAACAGTATCACGACATAATAACCGTCCTATCAGTAGCTCTCGGAGAGCTACGGGCCTTGGAGTACCAACCCGACTTGGGTTGTGAACCAAGTAAAATACTTGTCTATTTAATTTCTGCTGCAATAACTTTTAATTCTTAAAAGATAAAATTAAGTTTTAAAAAGAAAATTTTATAATTTGAGATTCACCCCCTCTCTTAGATAACTTAGATCTTGCAGGGGAGGGGTTCGTCGCCCTGCGCGTGATAGTGTTGACCTGGGGTGATGACCCACGGCAGGGGCGTCGCCTCGGACAGGTCGCAGGGGAGACACGGAAAGGGCATCATCCCGCCACAAGGGTGACGCCTGTAGGGGCGATGCGGTAGGGGTGTCACCTCACCACTGGGGCGATGCAGCAGGGGTGTCACCCTGCACTAAGGGTGTAACACCCCCCTAGTCTTACCACTCTCTACTAGGGGAGATATTGTTAGTGATATATGAGAGATGTCCTAAGGCAATCGCCTTATGTTTGAACCATTTATATGATAAATGAAGATTCACTATTTGAGTATACATGTTTACATGTATCTGATTAGATCTTAAACTCATTTACTAAATGTCCACGATACGATTCACAGCATGAGAGAATTTGTGATTGGATTACAACTAGTGAGTATCACTACATGTGTAATTGTGATGTATCAGAATTATCCCTAGTCGATGAATTGATGGATTTGGACACCATTGATTCTATCGAGACTAGCACGGGGGTATACTCCTTGGTGTATCCAAGCAACTGATTCTCACTGGCTGGAGACATTGTGATGTCCAGAGTTAATCGTGGATGCTAGTTATGGTAACTAGTTGATTGGAGTGACCAGCCATAAGACTTCATATGGTTCTCTACATATATAGATATGTCAATGAAGTTCTTACTGTAGCTTAAGTGCGATGTTCCTTTGACTTGCGGTATTCAAGATATCTTGATCATAAAGACTTATGCTTTGACATCTTAAGCAAGCATCTCTGAGGAGATGTGGACCCGGGATGATTGGGTATAAGTCGAAGTGATCGAAGGTGTTTGAATAGCCTATAAAGAATTCACCACTCCTTGCGAGGAGATGTATACCCATGGCCTCTCGTCGGATTGTTACTAAAGTCTTTGGCCAAAGCATTACATGTTTAGAGTAAGGTACTCTTCGATACATGTGTAGTAACTAGAATCCGTAGGACGAGGAAATGATACTTGGGCTAGGTGTGACGTAGTTAGCCTAGTGGGGACTGACACTATAGACTATGTCCTCAACCAAGTGGGTATAAGATGAGTGAAGGGAATGGGGCACGATTCATTCGAGCTGCTGAAGGGTTTTAGAAATAATTCTGGATCAACCGTTGATCTTTTCGGTTAATTGGGGATCATGAAGTACTACTAGGTGTCACTCATGATCGTTCTATAATTAATGGTTAATTATAGACGGCCAACATAAATCGAGAACCTATTTGGTCACACTCACAACGAACGTAATCCAAAAGATTTAAAACGAGCTTGAGAATGAGATTCTCAGACCGAGAGAAACTAGGTTTGGTTAGACCAAACAAAGAGCGAGCATGAAATCGTTTCAGTCACAATGGAAGCATGGATGGGCCGTGTCTTATAAAGACATGATTGATGAACCAAATTGGTTTGGTTCTAATCCAATGGAGGAGAATAAACCAAAGGGGTTTTGTTTGTTTTAAACGAATGAACCAAAGTTAGTTCGGTTCATTTTAACTTAAAATAAACCATCATGGTTTGGTTTATTTTAACTTAAATTAATGGAGTGTGATGCGGGTCTGGTTGAAAAAAAATTTGTTCGCTCCGTTCTCAATGCGGTGAAGCACTGAGGGAGGTCCCAGAGGATTCTCCCAGGCCGTAATCAGTAGAGAATACGAGAATGAAGTAGACGAAACGCAAGAAACCGACGCCAGCAATCGAGATTCAGACACAAGATGTAACGTGGTTCGGAATGAGGATTCCTACTCCACGGAGGTGAGTTTTCTCACCAGATGCAGTGTCTAAGCACTTTCACTATGAAGATCCTCCTTTACAGAAAGCCAGTTTCCGAAGGTGGAGGAGAAAGACCTATTACAATGATCTTACAAGACGAGGAAAATACAAGAGATATAGCAATGGCAGATCTCCGTCCTCCTTCTTCTTCGGCGAGATGGTTGTCCTTTTTCTTCTCCTCTTGCCTCTTCTTCTCTCTTGTTGGGTTGGAATGATTGCGGATCTCCCTTCTTTCCTCCTTGCTTTCTCCCTTTTATCTTCCCTCCTCCTTCAACGTAACGTCGTGGATTATCTCCATCGTACACATAGCCACCTTCTCCTCCTGGAGAATAATTCTGTTACAAATATGAGGAACGAGGACTCCCCCGAATATTGCGTGGGGCCCCCTAAGCCGTTGCATAGCACCTTTCCCTCTACTTTTCGGGTAACTTAGGTTAGACTGTCTCCCTCAATCATCCGCTTTGGGGTGAAGCTAACGTAGGTCCATAGCCCACGGGTGACCTAGCCCTATGGCTCCTCCTCAACCCGAACCAATTTCTCTTTACCCCGTACCAAACTTCCTCCGTATCGATTAGGTTGATTTGACCTTTTATCCTTTATCGATTAGGGTTAGCGAAGTGCCTTCCACCTCTTCTTCGCCCGTGTCAATTGCTTCTGATATTCGCCCGTGTCAACTGCTTCTGATATTCGCCCGTGTCAACTGGTTCTAATATTCGCCCGTGTCAACTGCTTCTGATATTCGCCCGTGTCCACTGCTCTTGCTATTCACCCGTGTCAACCGTTCCTCCTTTGCTCCCTTAGCGGAGCCGTGTATTCTGGATCGGATCATGGGTGACTTGCTAACCCTTCTATCGGGAATTATATAGAAAAGGTACCAGTAGTATCATTAGTCAACCCCGAAAAATAGTCAAGCGAAGTTATAAGCTTGACTTTCCAAATGTACATAAAGTTTCTGGCCAATCCTTCACTTCTCAACTTAAATCCATCCGTTCCCTTGTAACTCCCTTAAGTATACTAAAGGAGGCCCGCTGGGCCCATGGGCTCCGCTTCTCCTTCTCCTTCTATGCAGCTGAATCATCGCGGAAAACCCTATATAAACCCTCGCCTTCTTCTTTTAGGTATCGCTTAGTGTACTTAACAATACAACCTGTTCTTCTTCTCCCGTGATTTTCACTGGCGGCGTTTCGACGACCTAGTCCTTCCTTTCCCCACACGATTCTCCTTTAACCCCCGAGTAAGTACTCTGCTTTGTTCACACCCATGGCTCCTAGGACCACCTCTTCACCCGCCTGGTATGAACATACCATAACCTAGTTAGATTGTAACCATTATTTCTTTAATATTAAGAACGACTACATAGACCCCTCTATAAAATGCTGTTTCACGACTAAACTGCATCGGCCTCATAATCCTCCTCCCGGTTTGACATGCTTTTTCTCTGAACAATTCCTTAACGGCCTATCTCTACCGGTACCACAAGTCTATTTGGACCTCCTAAACTTCTACAGATTACCCCTGAACTAATTCACCCCCAACTCCTTCCGAATTCTATCGGGAGCCCACATAGTGTTCCAACATTTGAACCTCCCTTTGACCCCCGAACTATTCCATTGCTTCTTCCAGTTAAAGTCTTCTAAGGCAGGCCTCTTCTATTTGTCTAGTCGTTCAGACTACCAATTCCTGGTGAACTTGCCTACTTCCCACTAGGGCTGGGAAGCACTATACTTCTTTGTAGTGCTTCCAGAGTCTTTACCCTATTCCGATACTTGGAAGGTAGACCTTCCCGAATTGCCTCCCTTCCAGGAAATGAGGACCAAATGTCCCTTTCCGGAAGTGTGTAGAATTTTAGGAGAGTTACATTACTGCTCAAACCATCTGATAGAAACCCCCCTCCTAAGCCACTTTGGATTGTCTCCTCTACCTTTGACGACTTCGGTTGCTGTAGGTAGGGTGACATTTATCCTGCAATGTGACTTCCTTTTTAGGTCATTCATCTTTCTTACCAATATATCTTGTAGATAATCTGATGCAGAAGGCTCTGGTGGAAGGGGAGTCGATCGAGGCTGCCAAGAAGAAGAAGGCAGCAACTAAAAGAGGCAAACCCACAGCAGCTCCGTCACCTCCTCGGAAAAAACTGCGGCTCATCAAGACAGGAGCCTCCAGTTCATTGGCTTGTCTCCCCTCATCTTCGGCTCAACCAGGGTCTCAGCACCTAACCATTTATGAGCCAAGAAGAGGAGGCAGTACCTCCCCTGTCCCTTCTCCCTCTCTTCAAGGAGGGGATTCTCCCTCCCATTTTCTTCACTCCTCTCCCTCTGCACAAAATTCACCTCCCCCTTCTCATCTAGAGTCCCTCAAAGCTCCTATTCCTTCTGACCCAAGAGCTGCTCCTACCCCCCTTCACCGTATCAGACCTCCCTCCTCCTCTGAAGGGGAAGACCCCTCTCTTCCTGTTCCTCCGACGGTCACGTTGGGGTCCCTGCTGCAAATTCGGCACCCCTCGGAGGTGAAATTCTTTAATCAGTCGGGCGTACAAGGCCCATGCGAGCAAGTGAGCAAACTACTGGCTGAGGTATCTATTACTTCTCCTCTTTCTCTTTACCGCAAGTATTACTATATACCAATGTATAATGACAGTTTTCTTTCCTATAGGCCGCCACTCAGCATAGCAAAATGGTAGCTCAATTGGCCCGCTTTCAATCTACTGTGGAAACTCGCCACTTCGCCTCGGTGACGCAACATAAGAATCTCGCTCGGCAGTTGAGCGAACAAGAGGCGAAGGAAACTGATATGAGGGGCCAATGTGAAGATGGCACGGTGCAGCTGGCCTTGGTCCGCAGCGAAAAAGAAGAGCTACAACGAAAGAATGAAGAGCTGGAACAGCGCCTCTTCCTGCAGTCCAGTGAGCTGCAACAGGTAGACATCCTGACTCAAGAGCTGAAGGAGTATAAGAGATATCTTATGGATGCCATGCTCAAGGATGCTGACTCTGCGGCTACTATCACACAGCTTCAACAAGAATGCCACCGCCTAAATCTGGAACGTCAAGCATGGACAATTACCAGGGAATCCTGTGCAAAGAAGTATGAGGAACTTTCCTCCACAGTAGCGGCTCTTCCCCGAATCTTATCGCCGGTGGCTCAGCAGCAATCCATCCTTCACCAAGAATATTCAGAGGCCCTCTCGACTTTGGGTTGTCAGGCCATACAAGCGGCCACTGAAAAAGATGCTCTGGTGGCTGAACTGGCGGAAAGTCGAGCTCAACTAGCCAAATGCCAAGATCAGATGAAAGAGCAGGAGGTTGATCTTAAAAGACGCTACGTGAAGAAGGGGGTAGATCTGTTTGTATTAGACTTTGAGGGGTCTTCAGCTCAAAATGCCGAGCAAGGATACCCGCCTCCTGGCACGGATACTAGTTATTTAGATCCCACGGAGGCGTTAGCTAAATGTCCGCCCGAACTCTTCGAACTGTAATTTATAACATTCTATTTTTTAGTAATTTCCCTGATGGCTTCTCGCTTGCTTCTGAACGATAACTTTGTCTATATAACTAACTATCATCATCTTGTTATGCTCCTTGAGGGGTTGGGAACTCTGGACCAATTTTAAATTGATCTTGCTCTATACCATTATCTCTTTCCCGTGTCATACGGCGCAATAACTTCGTCAGTTCGGGCTTATCGGAGAGATCTCGAATACCGTTATTCCCCTCCGCTCTAGTTTTGGTTCGGGGATTTGCTTGAAAGGTCTTTACCTGGTATCGTTCATATCCATCCCGATTCTGGTTCGGGAATTCACTGGAAGGGTTTTTACCCGATATCATTCATATCCATCCCGATTCTGGTTCGGGTGACGCTTTAAATAGCTCTTGCCTGTTGATCTTCCCTATCTCTCTTACCGCTTTGGAAACGACATCAATCTCTTCGTCTTCTTTCCCTTTCCCAGAACCTCTGTTGCCCATTTCCTTCCATTATAAATCCTTCGTCCCCCATGTCTTCGTCCTGCTATCTTCTTATTATGGCTTCAGCAGGGCATCCTGTCAAAGTTTCTTCAGAGTCTGAATCTTTTGAACTACAAGACTGGGTCTCTGAGGATATTGAAGATTCGGAGACCTGCTCAACTGCCACTTCAGCCTTCCGCCCTCTTCCGTTCCCGCCTTCAAGTCCAACTCCCACCCCTCCGGCAGGGAGGTCCTTCCGCGCTCCTTTCCCCTCCTTCCGCAACCGGGTGTGGAATCCTCCCTTTACGTGGGAGTATACAGTGGGAGATCCTCGTCTTCTTGCCATTGAACTTCCCCACTTCCACCGACGCTTCTCTCGGCCTCATGAGGACTCATCCTTCCTCTTTCGATGAAGGTCCACCAGTTCTTCCTCCCCCACAAGGCGAACGCTTCAGAGTCATATTAGCTCCTTCTCCCCCCAAAGAGACATCTCCCGCTTCATCTGTTAGGAGTAATCATGGAAAATCTTTGTAGATCAAGTTAATATAATCGTTTCAAATATGTTAAAAAAATATATATATAAGGGAGGCAAATGATATCTGTTTTTGTCTGTTTCCTGTAGAAGTAAGGTTTCTGTCTTCCAAAAGGACAGTAATCTGATCCGAACATATCTTCTTCTATCATGTCTTGGGGATTCGAACCCTCTTAATTACAATTGTAGTCCCGTCAACCTTCCCACTATTGCCCCCACGTTTCCTCTTCTCTACTGGCATTTATGGTCCTCACTTCTCCTACCAATGAATGCACTCTTCCCCTTCGTCGCCATAAAAACCCACCGACCTTTACCTGATAGCTTCCACCATTCTCCTTTTTCCTTTGCTTGCCATGGACAGAATATCGGAACAGGGCAGCAGTTCCTCGCCTTCTAAAGAACAGATAAATGATCGCCGATACATAGCTATCTTGGAGGAACAAGTGAAGTGTTTACAGCAACAGCTGGAGGAAACTTCCGCCCATAATCGTTCCCTGCGCCAACAACTGATAGGGTCCCAAAAGGAATTGGCCAGGCAGACCTTCCTGCAGCAGTCCTACCGGCGTCAACTATTGTGCCAACCTCAACCCTACAAGGGAACCCCCTCTGTCCCTCCTAACAAAGAACTGTAATGCCCGAGATATATAAGGACTGCTGTTTGTTATTTTCCCTTGTAGATGACTCAGAATATGTAATTCATTTGCATCAATGAATTTTCCTAGTTTGTCTTCTTTCTCCAGTATCTTCGGCATTGTACCACACTTTACTTCTTCCGTATCCACATAGACTTACCTATAACGAAGATATATTTTGGCTCTTCCGCTTTTATAATCTGCTTGGGATATAGAATCCTCGAATGAATTAGTTCTGCTATTTTACAAGGATAAAACAATATAGGGTTAAACAAGGACTTCAACTTCCCTCCCTTTTCGGGGACAAAAAGTGATATATAACTGAGGGGATCTCAGTTCTTCCGCTCCGCCATCACACGGGGATATCTTTCGCTTTGCGGGGATAGAAATTTTTAGTATAACCGAATGAATTTCGGTTCTTCTGTTCCACCACCACACGGGGATATCTTCCGCTTTGCGGGGATATAAATTTTTAGTATAACCGAATGAATTTCGGTTCTTCCGTTCCACCACCACACGGGGATAGCTTCCGCTTTGCGGAGATAGAAACTTATATATAGAGTAAATAGTAACCGAGGGATATCGGTTCTTCCGTTCCACCACCACACGGGGATATCTTCCGCTCTTCCTTGCGGGGATAGAAATTGATATGTAGAGTAAATAATAACCGAAGGATATCGATTCTTCCATTCCACCACCACACGGGGATATCTTCCGATCTTCCTTGCGGGGATAGAAATTTATATATAGAGAAAATAATAACCGATGGATATCGGTTCTTCCGTTCCACCACCACACGGGGATATCTTCCGCTCTTCCTTACGGGGATAGAAATTTGTATATAAAGTAAGTAATAACCGAAGGATATCGGTTCTTCCGTTCCACCACCACACGGGGATATCTTCCGCTCTTCCTTGCGGGGATAGAAATTTTTATATAGAGTAAGTAATAACCGAAGGATATCGGTTCTTCCGTTCCACCACCACACGGGGATATCTTCTGCTCTTCCTTGCGGGGATAGAAATTTTTATATAGAGTAAGTAATAACCGAAGGATATCGGTTCTTCCGTTCCACCACCACACGGGGATATCTTCCGCTATTCCTTGCGGGGATAGAAATTTATATATAGATTAAATAATAACCGAAGGATATCGGTTCTTCCGTTCCACCACCACACGGGGATATCTTCCGCTCTGCCTTGCGGGGATAGAAATTTATATATAGAGTAAATAATAACCGAAGGATATCGGTTCTTCCGTTCTACCACCACACGGGGATATCTTCCGCTCTGCCTTGCGGGGATAGAAATTTATATATAGAGTAAATAATAACCGAAGGATATCGGTTCTTCCGTTCCACCACCACACGGGGATATCTTCCGCTCTTCCTTGCGGGGATAGAAATTTATATATAGAGTAAATAATAACCGAAGGATATCGATTCTTCCGTTCCACCACCACACGGGGATATCTTCCGCTCTGCCTTTCGGGGATAGAAATTTATATATAGAGTAAATAATAATCGAAGGATATCGGTTCTTCCGTTCCACCACCACACGGGGATATCTTCCACTCTGCCTTGCGGGGATAGGAATTTATATGTATAGTATATAACCGAGGAATCTCGGTTCTTCCGTTCCACCACCACACAGGGATATCTTCCGCTTCGCCTCGCAGGGATTAAAATGATATATATAATATATAACCGAGGAATCTCGGCTCTTCCGTTCCACCACCACACGGGGATATCTTCCGCTTCACCTCGCGGGGATTAAAATGATATATATAATATATAACTGAGGAATCTCGGTTCTTCCGTTCCACCACCACACGGGGATATCTTTCGCTTCGCCTCGCGGGGATTAAAAATTGAGTATAACCGAGTGAAGTTCGGTTCTTCCGCTCTGCGGGGATGACGACTCCGACTGAGTAGTTGAGTGCAAATAATTACCCTAGCCGAGTAGCCGGATAATATGAAGTATGTTAACTCAGTTGGATGACTAAGTACAAGTAATGACCCTGACCAAGTAGTCGAAAGGGATGAAGTATGTTCTCGGATGAGCTACCGAGTGGAACAACTTATCTCGGCCGAGTGGCCAGAGAGAATGAAGTATGCTCTCGGTCGAATGACTGAGTGTAAATATCTACCCTGAACGAGTGGTCGGCTTGATATGCGGTCGAGTGACCAACTAAGTATGTATGACTAAGAGACACTAGAATGCCGAATTAAATGTAAACTTGCAAGATGAGCATTAAATGCTGAGATAATTAAATTTGAGCTTTTAAGATATTCTAAGTGCATATATAATCATATTGTTTGTTCTCTAAATATGTCTCATGTGATATATCTTCAACGGAGAAAATTTTAAATATAGCTAGAGAAATGACAAGGTATAAGAATGCAACAAGATGTTAAAGGTAAGTATTTATATACATACTTACTGAATTTAACAACATGGAGGATTTATGTCTTCCTCCCATTGCAGAGTCATATCCAATAGAGAAGCTCTAATGAGAAATTGATCTCCTAATCAGATGATTGTATTATTATCTCAACGTCTTGCCCAGATGTTCCCACAGACGGCGCCAACTGATGTGGGTCTGGTTGAAAAAAAATTTGTTCGCTCCGTTCTCAATGCGGTGAAGCACTGAGGGAGGTCCCAGAGGATTCTCCCAGGCCGTAATCAATAGAGAATAAGAGAATGAAGTAGAACAAATGCAAGAAATCGACGCCAGCAAACGAGATTCAGACACAAGATGTAACGTGGTTCAGAATGAGGATTCCTACTCCACGGAGGTGAGTTTTCTCACCAGATGCGGTGCCTAAGCACTTTCACTATGAAGATCCTCCTTTACAGAAAGCCAGTTTCCGAAGGTGGAGGAGAAAGACCTATTACAATGATCTTACAAGACGAGGAAAATACAAGAGATGTAGCAATGACAGATCTCCGTCCTCCTTCTTCGGCGAGATGGTTGTCCTTTTCCTTCTCCTCTTGCCTCTTCTTCTCTCTTGCTGGGTTGGAATGATTGCGGATCTCCCTTCTTTCCTCCTTGCTTTCTCCCTTTTATCTTCCCTCCTCCTTCAACGTAACGTCGTGGATTATCTCCATCGTACACGTGGCCACCTTCTCCTCCTGGAGAATAATTCTGTTACAAATATGAGGAACGAGGACTCCCCCGAATATTGCGTGGGGCCCCCTAAGCCATTGCATAGCACCTTTCCCTCTACTTTTCGGGTAACTTAGGTTAGACTGTCTCCCTCAATCATCCGCTTTGGGGTGAAGCTAACGTAGGTCCATAGCCCACGGGTGACCTAGCCCTATGGCTCCTCCTCAACCCGAACCAATTTCTCTTTACCCCGTACCAAACTTCCTCCGTATCAATTAGGTTGATTTGACCTTTTATCCTTTATCGATTAGGGTTAGCGAAGTGCCTTCTGATATTCGCCCGTGTCAACTGCTTCTGATATTCGCCCGTGTCAACTGCTTCTGATATTCGCCCGTGTCAACTGCTTATGATATTCGCCCGTGTCCACTGCTCTTGCTATTCGCCCGTGTCAACCGTTCCTCCTTTGCTCCCTTAGCGGAGCCGTGTATTCTGGATCGGATCATGGGTCACTTGCTAACCCTTCTATTGGGAATTATATAGAAAAGGTACCAGTAGTATCAGAGTGGATTAACGAGCTTTTGGTTATGATCCGATAACCATTAAGAGAATTTGTTCTCTATAAAATAGGGCTTAAGGGTTTTTGTTAAGCCCTAATCCTTGCAACCCTAGTTGTTGCCGCCCACCCTCTCCCTCTTCTCCAAGTGGTCGGCGCCAATTCCTTGCCGCCACCCACCACCGCCCAAAGCTCCCTTGCCGGCGTCCAGCAGCTTCCGTCCTCTCCCCTTGCCGGCGTTGAGCTGCTGCCGGAGGAGCTCCGGTGATCTCCTTTGGGTCCGGCGACAAGGTGAGCTTCAACTTTCCTTATTTAGCCGGCCCCTATTCCTCCACCAAAGTTGTCCAGTTTTTGGACAGCTTATTTCCCTCTTGTCGGAGTGTCGTTTGGACTACGTTTGTAGCTCCGACAGCAGTAGCCTTGCCGGGGATTCGATCTCTGGTAATCCTCATAGGTGGAGGAAGAAGGATTCTTCAAACGGTTTATGAATACCTCTCCGGAGAAGCGAGTTTTTGAGGACTCATTTTGGATCCGAATTTTGATTCGGATTGTGATCTTCTCTCGATCACATCGTCTTCAACACGAGGCTAGTAACCCGTACGAAGACGAGGCTCGTGACTTTGTGATGTCATCCCGAAGATACTCGGCGTGGATACGGATAGAGATGATTCTAGCGATGATCGTTCCGATTGATGCCTTTCCTGCTACACGTGATACGTCCGGTATACGTAGTATAAATTTTCTTTTATTGCAAAATTTGAATTTACGGTTATGTCTACACATGTTGTACTATGCATGCGCGTGGTGTGTGTGTTGTAATAAATTATATTTATTATTTTTATTCCTTCCGTTGTGCGCATATTTACGAAACATGTTCGAACATACACTCGCCACGGTGTCGGAAACCCAACAGTGGTATCAGAGCCCAGGTTGTGTTTCGACATAATCGTAAAATTGTTTTGCGATAGTCATAATGGTATTTTTGGAAATTTTCTACTTTTGTAAAGTTAGAAGTATTTATGGAAATTTTTAATTTTGGAAAGTCTAGAAGTATTTATGGAAATCTTCTACTTTTGGAAAGTTGAAAATTTTTATGGAAATTGATATTTTCCATAAATAAAATATTTGATTAGATTTTGAAATTTGTTTCCTAATTTAATCTTGATTTGATTTGGGAAATCAAATCTTAAAAATATTTTATTTCCATAAGTAGTTTTGATGATTTAGAAAATTGGTTTCCTAAATTGACTTTCCTTAATCAACTCTTTCCACAAATAAAATATGTGATTAGATTTGTAAATTTGTTTCCTAATTTAATCATGATTTGATTTGGAGAATCAAATTTTAAACATATTTTATTTCCATAAATAGTTATGACATATAAGGAAATATTGTACATGACATAATTATATGTCATGTAATTGCATTAAATGCATATCATTATGTCATGCGTGTCGTGATATTTAGATGTATGTCATGTCATGTAGATAATAGTTATTTGCATGCAAAGAGTGAAGGGAGTCGCTTCGGAGGCTCATTGGCTCCCATGTCCCCGGATTAAAATTTTCACTAATGAAAGAATTAATCCGGATGAGATGAGTTTCCTTAGCACAACCTATTCGTCGTCGTGCTAACAACTTGAGTGGTCGCTTGAACAAACTAGTTGTTCAAGCAACACAACTCTTCTAGTTGATTAGCCGCGGAAGAGACGACGGACGGATCGCCGGTTTTTGTGTTTGTCTTCGGGGTCCATGATTATACAATATATATACATACGCACACATGTATAATCAACAATTAAAAGAACATTCTTAGATCTTAAAATAAAGTTGTAAAACTTTATACCTTACGATCTTCTACCGTATGTCCTATCCTTCTCGTGGACGACGTGTGGACGAAGATCCTCCACGAGTAGAAGCCTTCTAGATCGCGTTCTTCCCTTCCTTGTCCGCTGCGAACAAAGAGAAGAACCAACAATACCTTTCCTTTCTAGAACCGGCCACCAAGCTAGGGAGTTTGATGCAACCGCCGGCCAAGGAACAATTGGATGAAGCGCCAGCCACCAATGCAATGATGCCGCCGGCCACCTAGAGGTAGGAGAAGCGCCGGCCACCAAGTCTTGGAGAGCCGCCGACCACCTTGGAGTAAGGGAGGAAGAAGAAGAGAACCGGCCAAGGATGAAAAGGAGAAGATGGGCGCCGGCCAAGGATGAGAAGGAGAACCAACTTGCCGCCCAACTCCTAGCCGCCCAAAAAAAAAAACCCTAGCCACCTCTTTGTGTTTGCCGCCCACTTGGAGA
Organism: Wurfbainia villosa; assembly: GCA_025175895.1. Taxonomy (NCBI): domain Eukaryota; kingdom Viridiplantae; phylum Streptophyta; class Magnoliopsida; order Zingiberales; family Zingiberaceae; genus Wurfbainia; species Wurfbainia villosa. Next base: position 4,823,157 of record CM045994.1, on the reverse strand, counting down.
AGAGCCAAACCCTAATTTCCAATCTTAACTTGCCGCCCAACCTAAGCCTCTATTTATAGAATTGGGCTTAAGCGTCCTTTAATCTCCATCATCGGATCTAGGGATTTAATCTCCACCGTCGGATCTAGGGTTTTATCCCAACCGTCAGATCTAGGGTTTCATCCCAACCGTCGGATCTAGGATTTCATCCCAACCGTCGGATCTAGGGTTTCATCTCAACCGTCGGATCTAGGGTTTTATCCCAACCGTCGGATCTAGGGATTTAATCCCAATTGTCGATTCTAGGGTTTCATCCTAACCATCGGATCTAGGGATTTAATCCCAACCGTTGGTTCTAGGGTTTCATCCTAACCATCGAATCTAGGGATTTGATCCCAACCGTTGGTTCTAGGTTTTGTTTTACATTCTTGGATCTAGACTTCACAAGGATTATATTAGGCTACGATAGGGACCATAAGGAGGAGTTGGATCTTGGCCACCCGATGGATCGGAACCACACAAACTTGATCCATCAATGATGTTCCATTCCACTAGAGGATCATCATTGAACTACCTCACCAACCCCCATAAATTAATATGGGCTCCATATATTATTTGTACATTCATCTCCCCGTGTTTAAGATATCGAATGTCTGTCAATTAATTGATTTACTGACCATCAATTAATTGACATCTAATTCCTCGAGTAGTACCACTCAACCTTATCATCATGTTGACTAAGTCAACCAGCTGGGTTTACATGATGAATCTTATGAGCTCCTCAAGGGGACATCATCAACCTAATATATAGGACACGGTTTCCTCCTATAATCAACGGCACACCATGTAAATAATATCATTTCCCAACTTACCGGGCATATTGATTTAATCCATCTAAATCTCACCCTCTGGTAAATCAAAGAAATAAATACTAAGTACATGTGCCCGTTATCATATCGGGATTAAGAGCATGTACAACATAATATCCGAGGTCTGATTCAATTATGTAGTCAGTACTAAATTGAATCACCTCTATGTCGGTCCTACTCAATACACCTAAGTGTACTAGTGTAACTCTATGTTCAAGACAAAACAATACCAAGCTACACTACAACCATGCCAATGGTTTGTCCAAAACCATCTTGGTTGGGAGCCTCTACTTATATTCTACAAGAGACTGATAACATGATCTTCTGTGCCACACCAAGCACCATGTTATCTACAATATAAAATATTAGACAATATGCACACATATATAATAAATATATAAAGTGCAAACAATGATCATGTGATTCTTATTCCAAAATAAAATGTTCATACAAAAAGAGCTAGGCTTTCAGTATACATTCCAACAAAGAGGATGAGACATAAAAACCCTAACTCAATATTAAAGCCTCCACCTTCCATTAATATGGTTAGAACAAAAGTTCTGTTTCTTGTTCGGGTTGTTGGACTCTCTCCAAGCCCAGCTCGAACTCGAACATGTTCAAACCATGGAATAGTTTAATACTAATATGGTAAGAGTCAAAGGTCAATCATTAGCTTTGGTTGTTGGACTCTCTCCAAGCTGGGCTAATTGGTTGAATGCGCTCTAACCATATTAAAACTATTTCTCGATTAATGGGTTGGCTTTAACCTGGAGTATCGGCTTGTTGGACTCTCTCCAAGGTCGATGTTAAGGGAGGTGAAGTTGGGTGCTATGCATATGATGCATACTTGTTAATGTGTTAACAACCCGATGTATGTGTGAACATTCAATTAGTTGATAGCACATTGTGATAGTTGCATATACCAGATATGCAATCGGTATATTTGATACCTACCATTGTAGTTATGAATGGCTTGTTGGACTCTCTCCAAGGTTGTTCATATCTATGATGGATATCAGCTCATTTGGAGATGGACCTACGATCTCCCGAAGTGATTTTGGGGTTTTTTGAAATTCAAAAAATGAATGGCATTTATGAATGTATATTGATGCATTTTAAAAATCATTTTCTCATATATGCTCGTTTTGTATTTCTAGGTTAATAGATTGTTCATGACGTCTTTGAATTTGCACACTATTTTGGATTCAAACAAATTGACTGGGCCTAACTTCCTGGACTGGCTTAGAAACAAGAGAATTATTCTCAAGGCGAAAAAGCTAGCATATATCCTTGAATAGCCTCTTCACAACCGTCCTAGGGACGATGCAACTCCAGACCAAATGTTGGTCTATCAAAAACATGTGGCAGATTCTGAATTGGCGAGTTGCATCATGCTAGCTGCGATGGTACCTGAGCTGCAAAAGCAGCATGAGCATATGGATGCTAATACCATGGACTTCAATCTTCATGAGTTGTTTGATGAGCAAGCGAGATCCGAAAGGTTCGAAGTCTCCAGGCTCCTCTTCACCACGAAGATGCAAGAAGGTTCATCTGTAGTGCAGTTTGTGCTAAAGATGAATGGGTACATCGAGCGGCTAGCCACCCTCGGGTTTGTGATGGATCATGAATTAAGTATTGACTTAATTCTGCATTGTTTGCCCAAGAGTTTCTCACAATTTGTGATGAACTATCGAATGAACAAATTAGAATCCACTATTCTTGAGCTCCTTAATATACTAAAGACTGTGGAGCCTTCTATGAAGCATGAGGAGAAGGTGGTTCTGTTAGTTGATTCCTCAAAGAAAGGTTCTAAGAGGAAGGCAAAGGAATAGAAGAAAGGGAAGAACAAGAAGGCTAAGAAAGCAGAACTAGCACAAAAGGGCACTTACCATCATTGTGGCAAGGAAGGCCACTGGCGAAGAAACTACAACATTTATCTTGAGTCCATAAAGAAGAAGAAGGCATCTGATGCCCCATCCTCTTCAGGTATATTCATTATTGATTGTCATTCTATTTCCTTAGACACTTGGGTATTGGATACTGGGTGTGCCTCACATATATTTAATGACATACAGGGGCTAAGGAATAGAAGAAGACTCGTCTGAGAGGAGTCAAATTTGCGAGTTGGCAATGGAGCAAAGGTTGCTACGGTCGCCATCGGAAGTTATTTGCTAAAGCTCCCTAGTGGACTAGTCTTGGAATTGAACAATTGCTATTGTCTTCCTTCTCTAATAAAGAACATTGTTTCTATTTCCTACTTAAATAGAAATGGTTACCATTTGACGTTTAGTAACAATTGTTGTTATATAACTTTGAATGGCGTACTTTATGGAACTGGAACTTTGAGCAATGACATTTATACATTGGACGTATCCAGTGACATTTTCAATATCGAAGTGAGCAACAAGCGTGCTCGAAAAGATAATCAATTAGACTCCTACATGTGGCATTGTCATCTTGGCCATGTAAGAAAGAAACACATGTCAAAATTATACCGATGTGGAATTCTGGAATTGTTTGAATTGGATTCATACGATACATGCGAATCATGCTTGAAAGACAAGATGACAAAGTTACCTTTTACAGGAAAAGGTGAACGAGTGGGAGAGTTGCTAGGTCTAATACATACTGATGTATGTGGACCTATGTCAACTCAAGCTTTAGGAGGCTATAGCTACTTCATTACCTTCACTGATGATCACTCACGGTTTGGGTATGTGTTCTTGATGAAACACAAGTCTGAAGCCTTTGAAAGGTTCAAAGAATTCAGAAATGAAGTAGAGAAAAAACATGACAAGAGTATTAAAATACTTCGATTGGATTGAGGTGGTGAATACTTAAGTCAAAAGTTTCTTGATTATCTAAGAGACAATGATATATTGTCTCAATGGACTCCGCCATATACACCAAAGCATAATGGTGTATCTGAGAGGCGTAACCGGACCTTGTTGGACATGGTCAGGTCAATGATGAATCATGCGAATCTTCCCAAGTCATTTTGGGGCTATGCACTTCAGACAGCTGTTTACTTGTTAAACAGAATGCCAACCAAGGTAGTCTCTACTACTCCATATGAGATATGGAATAGTCAGAAACCTCATGTTTCTTAATTGAAGATATGGGGTTGTCCTGCTTATGTGAAGCGGATTGTATCAGAAAAATTAGATGCTAAGTCTGATAAATATCTATTTATTGGATACCCTATGGAAACAAGGGGTTACCAATTCTATCATCCCGTGGAACAAAAGGTGTTTGTTTCAAGGCATGTTGTGTTTCTAGAGAAAGAATTTCTCTTGCAAGAAAATAGTAGGAGTGTCGTCGAGCATGAGGAGGCTCGAGAGACTCAAATAGACATTGATGAGATACCTGGTGAAGCACAACAGCCGATAACTCATAGTGATGAGAAATCGGCTGGACCTATTGAAACACCACATCTTCGTAGATCTGGTAGAACACGCAACATTCCTGAGAGATATGGATTTCTCGTAAGTGAATCGAACGACGTGTTACTCATTGATGATGAAGAGCCTACCAGTTATGAAGAAGTTCTGACAAGTTCAGAAAGGGATAAGTGGCTTGAAGCCATGAAGTCGGAAATGGATTCCATGTATGAAAACCAAGTTTGGAACTTGGTTGACCCACCTGAAGGCATCAAGCCTATAGGGTGCAAGTGGGTTTTCAAGAAGAAAACCGATATGGATGGTAATGTGATTACCTATAAGGCTAGATTAGTGGCAAAAGGATATCGTCAAAAATAAGGTGTTGATTATGACGAAACCTATTCGCCTGTAGCTATGCTTAAATCCATTCGGATGCTCCTCGCCATAGCGGCTCATTATGATTATGAGATATGGCAGATGGATGTGAAAATAGCTTTCCTTAATGGAAACCTGCTCGAGAATGTGTATATGAAACAGCCTGAGGGTTTCACATCGGTTGATAAAACCAAGGTATGTAAATTGCAACGGTCCATATATGCATTGAAGCAAGCATCAAGGAGGTGGAATATCCATTTTGATGAGATAATCAAAAGGTTTGATTTCTCACAAAATCCAGATGAACCTTGTGTGTACAAGAAGGTTAGTGGGAGTGCAGTCGTATTCCTAGTATTGTATGTCGATGACATATTACTTATAGGAGACGATGTTTCAGTCTTACAGTCAGTTAAGATTTGGTTATCCAAGACATTCTCCCTGAAAGACATGGGAGAAGCAACCTACATCCTCGGGATTAAGATCTATAGAGATAGATCGAAATGGTTGCTTGGTCTTTCGCAGTCTACATATATAGACCGAGTGCTAAAGAGGTTTACATGTCGGAATCCAAGAAAGGTTTCCTACCCATCAGACATGGGATACACCTTTCGAAGTCTATGTGTCCACGCACAGAAGACGAGAGGATTTGCATGAGTAAGATTCCCTAAGCATCCGCAATAGGATCTATCATGTATGCTATGTTATGTACGAGGCCCGATGTATCGTATGCTCTAAGTGTCACGAGTAGATACCAGTCTGATCTAGGAATGGATCATTGGGCGGCTGTTAAGACAATCCTTAAGTACTTGAGAAGAACTAAAGATGTGTTCCTAATATATGGAGAAGGGGACATGGTGATATGCAGGTATACGGATGCCAGCTTCCAGACAGACAAGGATGATTCCAGGTCTCAGTCTAGATACGTGTTCACTTTGAATGGGGGCGCAGTGAGTTGGAAAAGTTCCAAACAAGACAGCGTAATCCGAAGGATTTAAAATGAGCTTGAGAATGACATTCTCAGACCGAGAGAAACTAGGTTTGGTTGGACCAAACATGGAGCGAGCATGAAATCATTTCAGTGGCAATGGAAGCGTGGATGGGTCGTGTCTTATTAAGACATGATGGATGAACCAAATTGGTTTGGTTCTAATCCAATGTAGGAGAATAAACCAAAGGGGTTTGGTTTGTTTTAAACGAATGAACCAAAGTTGGTTCGGTTTGTTTTAACTTAAAATAAACCATCATGGTTTGGTTTATTTTAACTTAAATTAATGGAGCGGGTTAACGGGCTTTTGGTTATGATCTGATAACCATTAAGAGAATTTCTTCTCTATAAAATAGGGATTAAGGGTTTTTGTTAAACCCTATTCCTTGCAACCCTGGTTGTTGCTGCCCACCCTCTCCCTCTTCTCCAAGTGGTCGGCGCCAATTCCTTGCAGCCACCCACGACCGCCCAAAGCTCCCTTGTCGGCATCCAGCAGCTGCCGTCCTCTCCCCTTGCCGGTGTCGAGCTGCTGTCGGAGGAGCTCCGATGATCTCCTTTGGGTCCGGCGACAAGGTGAGCATCAACTTTTCGTATTTGGCCGGCCCCTATTCCTCCACCAAAGCTGTCTAGTTTTCTGGACAGCTTGTTTCCCTCTTGTCGGAGCGTCATTTGGACGACATTTGTAGCTCCGACAGCGGTAGCCTTGCTGGGGATTCGATCTCCGGTAATCATCATAGGTGGAGGACGAAGGATTCATCAAACGGCTGACGAATACCTCTCCGGAGAAGCGAGTTTTTGAGGACTCGTTTTGGATCCGAATTTTGATTTGGATCGTGATCTTCTCTCGATCACATCATCTTCAACACGAGGCTAGAAACCCGTACGAAGATAAGGCTCGTGACTTTGTGAAGTCATCCCGAAGATACTCGGCGTGGATACGAATAGAGACGATTCTAGCGAGGATCATTCCGGTTGATGCCTTTCCCGCTACACGTGATACGTCAGGTATACGTAGTATAAATTTCCTTTTATTGCAAAATTTGAATTTACGGTATTGTCTACACATGTTGTACTATGCATGCATGTGGTGTGTGGGTTGTAATAAATTAGATTTATTATTTTTATTCCTTCCGCTGTGCGCATGTTTACGAAACATGTTCGAACACACACTCGCCGTGGTGCCGGAAACCCAACAGATGTCACTACTTTACTGTCTTTTTCTTAAATTCTACCTTATCTTACTCTGACACTATACCTTAATCATCACCCCATATTACCATCATTCCCAAATTCAAGAAATATACTAATGCAATATGCTAACAACTAAAATGATCATATGGGCCTAACTTCCTGGACTGACTTAGAAACATGAGAATTGTTCTCAAGGTGGAAAAGCTAGCATATGTCCTTGAAGGGCCTCTTCCCAACCATCCTAGGGACGATGCAACTCCAAACCAAATGTTGGTCTATCAGAAAACATGTGGCAGATTTTGAATTGGCGAGTTGCATCATGCTAGCCGCGATGGTACCAGAGCTGCAAAAGCAGCATGAGCATATGGATGCTAATACCATGGTCTTCCATCTTCATGAGTTGTTTGATGAGCAAGCGAGATCCGAAAGGTTCGAAGTCTCCAGGCTCCTCTTCACCACGAAGATGCAAGAAGGTTCGTCTGTAGTGCAGTTTGTGCTAAAGATGAATGGGTACATCGAGCAGCTAACCACCCTCGGGTTTGTGATGGATCATGAATTAAGTATTGACTTAATTCTGCATTGTTTTCCCAAGAGTTTCTCACAATTTGTGATGAACTATCGAATGAACAAATTAGAATCCACTATTCCTGAGCTCCTTAATATACTGAAGACTGTGGAGCCTTCTGTGAAGCATGAGGAGAAGGTGGTTCTGTTAGTTGATTCCTCAAAGAAAGGTTCTAAGAGGAAGGCAAAGGAATAGAAGAAAGGGAAGAACAAGAAGGCTAAGAAGGCAGAACTAGCACAAAAGGGCACTTACCATCATTGTGGCAAGGAAGGCCACTGGCGAAGAAACTGCAAGATTTATCTTGAGTCCATAAAGAAGAAGAAGGCATCCGATGCCCCATCCTCTTCAGGTATCTTCATTATTGATTGTCATTCTATTTCCTTAGACACTTGGGTATTGGATACTGGGTGTCGCTCACATATATTTAATGACATACAGGGGCTAAGGAATAGGAGAAGACTCGTCAGAGGGGAGTCAAATTTGTGAGTTGGCAATGGAGCAAAGTTTGCTACGGTCTCCATCGGAACTTATTTGCTAAAGCTCCATAGTGGACTAGTCTTGGAACTGGACAATTGCTATTGTGTTCCTTCTCTAATAAAGAACATTGTTTCTATTTCCTACTTAAATAGAAATAGTTACCATTTGACGTTTAGTAACAATTGTTGTTATATAACTTTGAATGACGTACTTTATGGAACTGGAACTTTGAGCAATGGCATTTATACGTTGGACGTATCCAGTGACATTTTCAATATCGAAGTGAGCAACAAGCGTGCTCGAAAAGATAATCAATTAGACTCCTACATGTGGCATTGTCATCTTGGCCATGTAAGAAAGAAACACATGTCCAAATTACACCGATGTGGAATTCTGGAATCGTTTGAATTGGATTCATACGATACATGCGAATCATTCTTGAAAGGCAAGATGACTAAGTTACCTTTTAAAGGAAAAGGTGAACGAGTGGGAGAGTTGCTAGGTCTAATACATACTGATGTATGTGGACCTATGTCAACTCAAGCTTTAGGAGGCTATAGCTACTTCATTACCTTCACCGATGATCACTCACGGTTTGGGTATGTGTTCTTGATGAAACACAAGTTTGAAGCCTTTGAAAGGTTCAAAGAATTCAGAAATGAAGTAGAGAAACAACATGACAAGAGTATTAAAATACTTCGATCGGATTGAGGTGGTGAATACTTAAGTCAAGAGTTTCTTGATTATCTAAGAGACAATGGTATATTATCTCAATGGACTCCGCCGTATACACCACAGCATAATGGTGTATATGAGACGCGTAACCGGACCTTGTTGGACATGGTCAGGTCAATGATGAATCATGCGAATCTTTCCAAGTCATTTTGGGGCTATGCACTTCAGACAACTGTTTACTTGTTAAACAGAATGCCAACCAAGGTAGTCTCTACTACTCTATATGAGATATGGAATAGTTAGAAACCTCATGTTTTTTACTTGAAGATATAGGGTTTTCCTGCTTATGTGAAGCGGACTTGTTGGGTTTCCGGCACCGCGGCGTGTGTGTGTTCGATCATGTTTCGTAAACATGAGCACAGCGGAAGCAATAAAAATAATAAATCTACATTTATTACAACACACACAACCCACGCATGCATATTACAACAAGTGTAGACATAACCGTAAATTAAATTTGCAATAAAAGAAATTTATCTACGTTATACCTTTCGTATGACGTGTAGCGGGAACGGCATCAACCGGAACGATCCTCGTAAGAATCGTCTCTATCCGTATCCACGCCGAGCTCCTCGGGATGACTTCGCTAAGCCACGAGCTTCGTCTTCGTACGGGTTACTAGCCTCGTGTTGAAGACGACGTGATCGAGAGATGATCACGATCCGAATCCAAATTCGGATCCTAAAACGAGTTCTCAAAACTCGCTTCTCCGGAGAGGTATTCGTCAACCAATTGACGAATCCTTTGTCCTCCACCTCAGAGGATTACCAGAGATCGAATCCCCGGTAAGTTAGCCGCTGTCGGAGCTCTAACCGTCGTCCAAACGACGCTCCAACAACAAAGAAACAAGCTGTCCAGAAAAACTGGACAGCATTTGGTAGAGGAATAGAGGCCGGCCAAGGAGAGATGGAAGCTCACCTTATCACCGAAACCAAAGGAGATCACCGGAGGGTCGCCGGAGGATCACCGGCTGAAGCTTGGACGCCGGCAACAAGTTGGACGGCGGCACAAGAGGTTGGGCGGCGGTACACCTAGGGTTGGCGCCGAAAACTCCTTCAAGGGGTGGGCGGCAACTCAAAGGCTAGGGTTTTGGATGATTAGGGCTTAACAATCCCTTAAGCCCTCTTTTATAGAGAACTAATTCTCTTAATGGTTAATGGATCATATCCATAAAGCCCGTTAACCCGCTCCATTAAGATAAGTTAAAATAAACCAAACCATGATGGTTTATTTTAAGTTAAAATGAACCGAACCATCTTTTGGTTCATTCGTTTAAAATAAACCAAACCCTTTGGTTTATTCTCATCCATTGGATTAGAACCAAACCATTTTGGTCCATCCATTATGTCTTCATAAGACACAGCCCATCCACGCTTCCATTGCGACTGAAACAATTTCATGCTCGCTTTATGTTTGGTCCAACCAAACATAGTTTCTCTCGGTCTGAGAATCCCATTCTCAAGCTCGTTTTAAATCCTTTGGATTACACTCGTTGTGCGTGTGACCAAATAGGTTCTCGGTTTATGTTGGCCGTCTATAATTAACCATTAATTATAGAGCGATCATGAGTGACACCTAGTAGTACATCATGATCCCCAATTAACCGAAAAGATCAACGGTTGATCCAGAACTATTTACGAAACCCTTCAAGATGGCTCGAATGAATGTGCCCCATTCCCTTCACTCATCTTATACCCACTTGGTTCGGGACATGGTCTATAGTGTCATCCCACTAGGTGACTACGTCACACCTAGCCCAAGTATCATTTCCTCGTCCTGATTCTAGTTACTCCACATGTATCGAAGAGTACCTTACTCTAAACATGTAATGCTTTGGCCAAAGACTTTAGTAACAATCCGACGAGAGGCCATGGGTATACATCTCCTCGCAAGGAGTGGTGAATCCTTTATAGGCTATTCAAACACCTTCGATCACTTCAACTTATACCCAATCATCCCGGGTCCACATCTCCTTAGAGATGTTTGCATAAGATGTCAAAGCATAAGTCTCCATGATCAAGATGACTTGAATACCGCAAGTCAAAGGAACATCGCACTTAAGCCACAGTAAGAACTTCATTGACATATCTATATATGCAGAGAACCATATGAAGTCTTACGGCTGGTCACTCCAATGAACTAGTTACCATAACTAGCATCCACGATTAACTCCGGACATCACAATGTCTCCAGCCAGTGAGAATCAGCTGCTTGGATACACCAAGGAGTATACCTCGTGCTAGTCTCGATAGAATTGATGGTGTCCAAATCCATCAATTCATCGACTAGGGATAATTCCGATACATCACAATTACACATGTAGAGATACTCACTAGTTGTGATCCAATCACAAATTCTCTCATGCTGTGAATCGTATCGTGGACATTCATAAATGAGTTTAAGATCCAATCAAATACATTAAACATGTATACTCAAATAGTGAATCTTCATTTATCATATAAATGGTTCATACATAAGGCGATTGCCTTAGGACATCTCTCATATATTACTAACAGACTCCCACTTGGCTTAATGCCAATCGCTACGGTATCCAATACCATAAGCACTAACATGACCCTCAAACTTACTTTGAGGTAATGCTTTAGTCAAAGGATCCGCTAAGTTCCTTTCAGTGGGAATTTTCTCGATTTGTATTTCGTTCCTACTGATGATCTCTCTGATAAGATGATAGCGGCGAAGCACATGTTTGGATCATTGATGAGACCACATCAAGTTCAGAGATGAACTTCTTGATCCAAACCGCTTCCTTTGCTGCTTCCAAAGCTGCAATGTATTCTGCCTTAGTGGTAGAATCCGCTATAGTGTCAAGCTTGGAACCTTTCCAACTTATTGTGCCTCCATTCCAAGTGAATACATACCCAGACTGAGACATGGAATCATCCTTGTCTGTCTGGAGCTGGCATCTGTATACCCACGTATCACCATGTACCCTTCTCCATATATTAGGAACACATCCTTAGTTCTTCTCAAGTACTTAAGGATCGTCTTAACAGCCGCCCATTGATCCATTCCTGGATCGGACTGGTATCTGCTCGTGACACTCAGAGCGTATGATACATCGGGCCTTGTACATAACATAGCATACATGATAGATCCTATTGCGGATGCATAGGGAATCTTACTCATGCAAATCCTCTCATCTTCTGTGCGCGGACACATAGACTTCGAAAGGTGTACCCCATGCCTGATAGGTAGGAAACCTTTCTTGGATTCCGACATGCTAAACCTCTTTAGCACTCGGTCTATATATGTAGACTGCGAAAGACCAAGCAACCATTTCGATCTATCTCTATAGATCTTAATCCCAAGGATGTAGGTTGCTTCTCCCAGGTCTTTCATGGAGAATGTCTTAGATAACCAAACCTTAACTGACTGTAAGATTGACACATCGTTTCCTATAAGTAATATGTCATCGACATACAATACTAGGAACACGACTGCACTCCCACTAACCTTCTTGTACACACAAGGTTCGTCTGGATTTTGTGAGAAATCAAACTTTTTGATGGTCTCATCAAAACGGATATTCCAGCTCCTGGATGCTTGCTTCAATCCATAAATGGACCGTCGCAACTTGCATACCTTGGTTTTATCAACCGATGTGAAACCCTCAGGTTGTATCATATACACGTCCTCGAGCAGGTTTCCATTAAGGAAAGCTATTTTCACATCCATGTGCCATATCTCATAATCATAATGAGCCGCTATGGCCAGGAGCATCCGAATGGATTTAAGCATAGCTACAGGCGAATAGGTTTCGTCATAATCAACACTTTGCTTTTGACGATATCCTTTCGCCACCAATCTAGCCTTATAGGTAATCACATTACCATCCATGTCGGTTTTCTTCTTGAAAACCCACTTGCACCCTATAGGCTTTATGCCTTCAGGTGGGTCAACCAAGTTCCAAACTTGGTTTTCGTACATGGAATCCATTTCCGACTTCATGGCACCAAGCCACTTATCCCTTTCTGAACTTGTCAGCACTTCTTCATAACTGGTAGGCTCCTCATCATCAATGAGTAACACGTCGTTCGATTCACTTACGAGAAATCCATATCTCTCAGGAATATTGCGTGTTCTACCAGATCTACGAAGATGTGGTGTTATAATAGGTCCAGCCGATTGCTCATCACTATGAGTTGTCGGCTGTTGTGCTTCACCAGGTATCTCATCAATGTCTATTTGAGTCTCTTGAGCCTCCTCAAGCTCGACGACACTCCCACTGTTTTCTTGCAAGAGAAACTCTTTCTCTAGAAACACAGCATGCCTTGAAACAAACACCTTTTGTTCCACAGGATGATAGAATTGGTAACCCCTTGTTTCCTTAGGGTATCCAATAAATAGACATTTATCATACTTAGCATCCAATTTGTCTGATACAGTCCGCTTCACATAAGCAGGACAACCCCATATCTTCAAGTAAGATACATGAGGTTTCTTACCATTCCATATCTCATATGGAGTAGTTGAGACTACCTTGGTAGGCATTCTGCTTAACAAATAATTGTATGCAAGTGCATAACCCCAAAAGGACTTGGGAAGAGTCGTGATGATTCATCATTGACCCGACCATGTCCAACAAGGTCCGGTTACGCCTCTCAGATACACCATTATGCTGTGGTGTATAGGGCGGAGTCCATTGAGACAATATACCATTGTCTCTTAGATAATCTAGAAACTCTTGACTTAAGTATTCACCACCTCGATCCGATCGAAGTATTTTAATACTCTTGTCATGTTGTTTCTCTACTTCATTTCTGAATTCTTTGAACCTTTCAAAGGCTTCAGACTTGTGTTTCATCAAGAACACATACCCAAACCGTGAGTGATCATCGGTGAAGGTAATGAAGTAGTTATAGCCTCCTAATGCTTGAGTTGACATAGGTCCACATACATCAGTATGTATTAGACCTAGTAACTCTCCCACTCGTTCATCTTTTCCAGTAAAAGGTAACTTAGTCATCTTGCCTTTTAAGCATAATTCGCATGTATCGTATGAATCCAATTCAAACGATTCCAGAATTCCACATCGGTGTAATTCGGACATGCGTTTCTTGCTTACATGGCCAAGATGACAATGCCACATATAGGAGTCTATGTGATTATCCTTTCGAGCACGCTTGTTGCTCGCTTCGATATTGAAAATGTCACTGGATACGTCCAACGTGTAAATACTATTGCTTAAAGTTCCAGTCCCATAAAGAACTCCATTCAAAGTTATGTAACAACAATTGTTACTAAATTCAAATGGTACCCATTTCTATTTAAACAAGAAATAGAAATGATGTTCTTTATCAACGAAGGAACATAAAAGCAATTGTCCAGTTCTAAGACAAGTCCTACAGGGAGTTTCAACAAATACATTCCGATGACGAGTGCAGCAACCTTTGCTCCATTCCCAACACGTAAACTTGACTTTCCCTTGACGAGTCTTCTTCTATTCCTTAGCCCATGTATGTCATTACATATATGTGAGCCACACCCAGTATCCAATACCCAAGTGTCTGAGGAAATAGAATGACAATCAATAAAGAAGATTTCTGAAGAAGATGGGGCATCCGATGCCTTATCCTTCTTCACGGACTCAAGATAAATCTTGAACTTTCTTCACAAATGGCTCTCCTTGCCATAATGATGGCAAGTTTCCTTTTGTGCTAGTTCTACCTTCTTAGCCTTTCTCTTCTTTCCCTTCTGCTATTCTTTTGACCTCCTCTTAGAACCTTTCTTCGAGGAATCAACTAACAGCACTGTCCCCTGATCATGCTTCTCAGAAGACTCCACAGTCTTCAGCATGTTGAGCAGTACCACAGATGAACCTTCTTGCATCTCAGAGGTGAAGAGGAGCTTGGAGACTTCGAACCTTTCGAATCTCACTTGCTCATAAACCAACTCATAAAGATGAAGAACTACGATATGAGCATCCATATGCTCATGCTGCTTTCGTAGCTTGGGTTCCATCGCGGCTAGCATGATGCAACTCATTTGTTCAGAATCACTCACATGTTTCTGATAGGCCAACAATTGGTCCAAAGTTGCATCGTCACTAGGATGGGCGGGAAGAGGCGCTTCGAGGACATACACAAGCTTTTCACCTTGAGAACAATTCTCAAGTTTCTAAGCCAGTCCAAGAAGTCCGGCCCAGTCAATTTATTTGAATCCAAAATGGAACGCAAATTCAAACACATCATGATCAATATATTAACTTAGAAATACAAATGATCATATATGAGAAAGATGATTTTTAAAAATGCATCAATATACATTTATAAATCCCATTCATTTTTCGAATTTCAAAAAACCCCAAAATCACTTCGAGAGATCGTAGGTCCATCTCCGAATGGGCTGATATCCATCATAGTTATGAACAACCTTGGAGAGAGTCCAACAAGCCATTCATAACTACGACGGTAGGTATCATCTATACCGATTGCATATCACGTATATGCAACTATCACAATGTGCTATCAACTAATTGAATGTTCACACATACATTGGGTTGTTAACACATTAACAAGTATGCATCATATGCATAGCACCCAACTTCACCTCCCTTTACATCGACCTTGGAGAGAGTCCAACAAGCCGATGCTCCAGGTTAAAGCCAACCCATTAATCAGGACATAGTTTTAATATGGTTAGAGCGCATTCAACCAATTAGCCCAGCTTGGAGAGAGTCCAACAACCAAAGCTAATGATTGACCTCTGACTCTTACCATATTAGTATTAAACTATTCCATGGTTTGAACATATTCAGGTTCGAGCCGGGCTTGGAGAGAGTCCAACAACCCAAACAAGAAACAGAACTCTGGTTCTAACCATATTAATGGAAGGTGTAGGCTTTAATATTGATTAAGGGTTTTTATGTCTCATCCTCTTTGCATGCAAATAACTATTATCTACATGACATGACATACATGGCATACATCTATATGTCACGACACGCATGACATAATGTTATGCATCTAATGCAATTACATGGCATACAATTATGTCATGTACATAATTTCCTTATTTGTCATAACTATTTATGGAAATAAAATATGTTTAAGATTTGATTCTCCAAATCAAATCATAATTAAATTAGGAAACAAATTTCCAAATCTAATCACATATTTTATTCATGGAATTATTTGATTAAGGAAAATCTATTTAGGAAACCAATTTCCCAAATCTTTAAAACTACTTATGGAAATAAAATATTTTAAGATTTGATTTCCCAAATCAAATCATGATTAAATTAGGAAACAAATTTCCAGAATCTAATCAAATATTTTATTTATGGAAAATATCAATTTCCATAAATACTTCCAACTTTCCAAAAGTGGAAGATTTCCATAAATACTTCTAGACTTTCCAAAATTAAAAAATTTCCATAAAAACTACTAAATTTCCAAAATTTAGAAAATTTCCAGAAATACATTATGACTATCGCAAAACAATTTTTACGATTATGTCGAAACACAACCTGGGCTCTGATACCACTGTTGGGTTTCCGGCACCGCGGTGTGTGTGTGTGTTCGATCATGTTTCGTAAACATGAGCACAGCGGAAGCAATAAAAATAATAAATCTACATTTATTACAACACACACAACCCACGCATGCATATTACAAAAAGTGTAGACATAACCGTAAATTAAATTTGCAATAAAAGAAATTTATCTACGTTATACCTTTCGTATGACGTGTAGCGGGAACGACATCAACCGGAACGATCCTCGTAAGAATCGTCTCTATCCGTATCCACGCCGAGCTCCTCGGGATGACTTCGCTAAGCCACGAGCTTCGTCTTTGTACGGGTTACTAGCCTCGTGTTGAAGACGACGTGATCGAGAGATGATCACGATCCGAATCCAAATTCGGATCCTAAAACGAGTTCTCAAAACTCGCTTCTCCGGAGAGGTATTCGTCAACCAATTGACGAATCCTTTGTCCTCCACCTCAGAGGATTACCGGAGATCGAATCCCCGGTAAGTTAGCCACTGTCGGAGCTCTAACCATCGTCCAAACGACGCTCCAACAACAAAGAAACAAGCTGTCCAGAAAAACTGGACAACTTTTGGTGGAGGAATAGAGGCCGGCCAAGGAGAGATGGAAGCTCACCTTATCACCGAAACCAAAGGAGATCACCGGAGGGTCGCCGGAGGATCACCGGCTGAAGCTTGGACGCCGGCAACAAGTTGGACGGCGGCACAAGAGGTTGGGCGGCGGCACACCTAGGGTTGGCGCCGAAAACTCCTTCAAGGGGTGGGCGGCAACTCAAAGGCTAGGGTTTTGGATGATTAGGGCTTAACAATCCCTTAAGCCCTCTTTTATAGAGAACTAATTCTCTTAATGGTTAATGGATCATATCCATAAAGCCCGTTAACCCGCTCCATTAAGATAAGTTAAAATAAACCAAACCATGATGGTTTATTTTAAGTTAAAACGAACCGAACAAACTTTTGGTTCATTCGTTTAAAATAAACCAAACCCTTTGGTTTATTCTCATCCATTGGATTAGAACCAAACCATTTTGGTCCATCCATTATGTCTTCATAAGACACGGCCCATCCACGCTTCCATTGCGACTGAAATAATTTCATGCTCGCTTTATGTTTGGTCCAACCAAACATAGTTTCTCTCGGTCTGAGAATCCCATTCTCAAGCTCGTTTTAAATCCTTTGGATTACACTCGTTGTGCGTGTGACCAAATAGGTTCTCGGTTTATGTTGGCCGTCTATAATTAACCATTAATTATAGAACGATCATGAGTGACACCTAGTAGTACATCATGATCCCCAATTAACCGAAAAGATCAACGGTTGATCCGAACTATTTCAAACCCTTCAAGAGCTCGAATGAATCGTGCCCCATTCCCTTCACTCATCTTATACCCACTTGGTTCAGAAATGGTCTATAGTGTCCCCACTAGGCTGACTACGTCACACCTAGCCCAAGTATCATTTCCTCATCCTACGGATTCTAGTTACTCCACATGTATCAAAGAGTACCTTACTCTAAACATGTAATGCTTTGGCCAAAGACTTTAGTAACAATCCGACGAGAGGCCATGGGTATACATCTCCTCGCAAGGAGTGGTGAATCCTTTATAGGCTATTCAAACACCTTCGATCACTTCGACTTATACCCAATCATCCCAGGTCCACATCTCCTTAGAGATGTTTGCTTAAGATGTCAAAGCATAAGTCTCCATGATCAAGATGACTTGAATACCGCAAGTCAAAGGAACATCGCACTTAAGCCACAGTAAGAACTTCATTGACATATCTATATATGCAGAGAACCATATGAAGTCTTACTACTGGGTCACTCCAATGAACTAGTTACCATAACTAGCATCCACGATTAACTCGGACATCACAATGTCTCCGGAGAATCACCGCTTGGATACACCAAGGAGTATACCTCGTGCTAGTCTCGACAGAATTGATGGTGTCCAAATCCATCAATTCATCGACTAGGGATAATTCCGATACATCACAATTACACATGTAGAGATACTCACTAGTTGTGATCCAATCACAAATTCTCTCATGCTGTGAATCGTATCGTGGACATTCAATAAATGAGTTTAAGATCCAATCAAATACATTAAACATGTATACTCAAATAGTGAATCTTCATTTATCATATAAATGGTTCATACATAAGGCGATTGCCTTAGGACATCTCTCATATATTACTAACAGGACTGTATCAGACAAATTGGATGCTAAGTCTGATAAATGTCTATTTATTGGATACCCTAAGGAAATAAGGGGTTACCAATTCTATCATGCCGTGGAACAAAAGGTGTTTGTTTCAAGGCATGCTATGTTTCTAGAGAAAGAATTTCTCTTGCAAGAAAATAGTGGGAGTGTCGTCGAGATTGAGGAGGTTCGAGAGACTCAAATAGACATTGATGAGATACCTGGTGAAGCACAACAGTCGATAACTCATAGTGATGAGCAATCGGCTGGACCTATTGAAACACCACATCTTCATAGATCTGGTAGAACACGCAACATTCCTGAGAGATATGGATTTCTCGTAAGTGAATCGAACGACGTGTTACTCATTGATGATGAGGAGCCTACCAGTTATGAAGAAGTTCTGACAAGTTCAGAAAGGGATAAGTGGCTTGAAGCAATGAAGTCGGAAATGGATTCCATGTATGAAAACCAAGTTTTGAACTTGGTTGACCCACCTGAAGGCATCAAGCCTATAGGGTGCAAGTGGGTTTTCAAGAAGAAAACTGATATGGATGGTAATGTGATTACCTATAAGGCTAGATTAGTGGCGAAAGGATATCATCAAAAATAAGGTGTTGATTATGACGAAACCTATTCGCCTGTAGCTATGCTTAAATCCATTCGGATGCTCCTCGCCATAGCGGCTGATTATGATTAAGAGATATGGCAGATGGATGTGAAAATAGCTTTCCTTAATGGAAACCTTCTCGAGAGCGTGTATATGAAACAGCCTGAGGGTTTCACATCGATTGATAAAACCAAGGTATGTAAATTGCAATGGTCCATATATGGATTGAAGCAAGCATCCATGAGGTGGAATATCCGTTTTGATGAGACAATCAAAAGGTTTGATTTCTCACAAAATCCAGACGAACCTTGTGTGTACAAGAAGGTTAGTGGGACTGCAGTCGTATTCCTAATATTGTATGTCGATGACATATTACTTATAGGAGACGATGTTTCAGTCTTACAGTCAGTTAAGATTTGTTTATCCAAGACATTCTCCATGAAAGACCTGGGAGAAGCAACCTACATCCTCGGGATTAAGATCTATAGAGATAGATCGAAATGGTTGCTTGGTCTTTCGCAGTCTACATATATAGACCGAGTGCTAAAGAGGTTTACATGTCGGAATCCAAGAAAGGTTTCCTACCCATCAGACATGGGATACACCTTTCGAAGTCTATGTGTCCACGCACAGAAGACGAGAGGATTTGCATGAGTAAGATTCCCTATGCATCCGCAATAGGATCGATCATGTATGCTATGTTATGTACGAGGCCTGATGTATCGTATGCTCTAAGTGTCACGAGTAGATACCAGTCTTATCCAGGAATGGATCATTGGGTGGCTGTTAAGACAATCCTTAAGTACTTGAGAAGAACTAAAGATGTGTTCCTAATATATAGAGAAGGGGACATGGTGATATGCGGGTATACGGATGCCATCTTCCAGACATACAAGGATGATTCTAGGTCTCAGTCTGGATACGTGTTCACTTTGAATGGGGGCGCAGTGAGTTGGAAAAGTTCCAAACAAGACAGCGTAATCCAAAGGATTTAAAACGAGCTTGAGAATCACATTCTCAGACCGAGAGAAACTAGGTTTTGTTGGACCAAACATGGAGCGAGCATGAAATCATTTCAGTCGCAATGGAAGTGTAGATGGGTCGTGTCTTATGAAGACATGATGGATGAACCAAATTGGTTTGGTTTTAATCCAATGGAGGAGAATAAACCAAAGGGGTTTGGTTTGTTTTAAACGAATGAACCAAAGTTGGTTCGGTTTGTTTTAACTTAAAATAAACCATCATGGTTTGGTTTATTTTAACTTAAATTAATGGAGTGGGTTAACGGGCTTTTGGTTATGATCTGATAACCATTAAGAGAATTTGTTCTCTATAAAATAGGGCTTAAGGGTTTTTGTTAAGCCCTAATCCTTGCAACCCTAGTTGTTGCCGCCCACCCTCTCCCTCTTCTCCAAGTGTTCGGCGCCAATTCCTTGTAGCCACCCACCACCGCCCAAAGCTCCCTTGGGTCCGGCGATCTCCTTTGGGTCCGGCGACAAGGTGAGCATCAACTTTCCGTATTTGGCCGGCCCCTATTCCTCCACCAAAGCTGTCTAGTTTTCTAGACAGCTTGTTTCCCTCTTGTCGGAGCGTCGTTTGGACAATGTTTGTAGCTCCGACAGTGGTAGCCTTGTCGGGGATTCGATCTCCGGTAATCTTCATAGGTGGAGGACGAAGGATTCATCAAACGGTTGACGAATACCTCTCCGAAGAAGCGAGTTTTTGAGGACTCGTTTTGGATCCGAATTTTGATTCAGATCGTGATCTTCTCTCGATCACATCATCTTCAACACGATGCTAGAAACCCGTACGAAGACGAGGCTCGTGACTTTGTGAAGTCATCCCGAAGATACTCGGCGTGGATACGGATAGAGACGATTCTAGCGAGGATCATTCCGGTTGATACCTTTCCCACTACACGTGATACGTCAGGTATACGTAGTATAAATTTCCTTTTATTGCAAAATTTGAATTTACGATTATGTCTACACATGTTGTACTATGCATGCGTGTGGTGTGTGTGTTGTAATAAATTAGATTTATTATTTTTATTCCTTCCGCTGTACGCATGTTTACGAAATATGTTCGAACACACACTCTCCGCGGTGCCGGAAACCCAACAGATGTCACTACTTTACTGTCTTTTTCTTAAATTCTACCTTATCTTACTCTGACACTATACCTTAATCATCACCCCATATTACTATCATTCCCAAATTCATGAAATATACTAATACAATATGCTAACAACTAAAATGATCATATGGACCTTGACATCACTTAAACAATAACCAATTCAAGATCTTCACATAACATGCAAGTATTAAGACTAACCCAACATGACTCTAGCATTCTTTGGTCTCAACCATAAGCAATCCTCTTGAACTTCAACAATATAAAAAAACAACTAGAAACTAAAAAAAATCTGGTTTAGACAACTGCACTTAGGATCTTTTATTTCTACCATTCCGTCGCCATATACTCCAAGCACTTCATCAACTATGCCACCTTACTGAAGTTTTTCATTACCTTTGTCTGCAGTATAAGGAAATGCAAACTGTAAGCAATAACGCTTAGTAAGTACTTTCTATGCTCACAAAAATATGCAATGTATGAAATCATGCAACTAGTTCTCTTACCCTTGATACATTGATACACATGTAAGCATAACTGGAAATCATAACTCTGAATACATGTCTCTTGTATAAACCATGATCTTAAGTATTTTAAAATATGTAAACCGTGTATCTGAACTAGAATAATTAACTTGGAAAACTTTTACTTGTACTTATACTGATACTCTAAATTAATAATCATCCTGAATATGGGCTGGCATAGTATCAATGTGCACTTTTCTAATAGGCCAGGGTTGTCACGCCCCGAGAGTATGTCGTGCCAAAAATCAAACGGACGGCATCTCCCCTATACGTGGCAACATTTCGAGTTAATACAAGGCTCGTAGACCCATAACAACAACATAACATAAATATAACAACCACAGTGGAAACATAAACCACATACCCACAACAAATATACCAAAAACATACAGGTGTA
Organism: Wurfbainia villosa; assembly: GCA_025175895.1. Classification (NCBI taxonomy): domain Eukaryota; kingdom Viridiplantae; phylum Streptophyta; class Magnoliopsida; order Zingiberales; family Zingiberaceae; genus Wurfbainia; species Wurfbainia villosa. The sequence goes on along the minus strand of CM045994.1, from coordinate 4,801,222 downwards.
CACCACTTGACAAGTCCACAATAATAAAACCTTAAATAAAACATCGACTACAGAAATAAAGTCTACGACATCACGACAAAGTCCATAATAAAACAAGTCCATAACATATCAAAGTCCAAGACATAAAACGAACTCCTCAGGAGACTCGGAAAACAGATATGGGATGGATCATCGGCGCAGCTCCAAGTCGTCACGAAGACTTCTACCAGTTACCTAGGCGACAGAAAAACCCAGGGTTTGTGGTGGTGAGTAAAACTCAGTAGGTAATAAGATAGAACATGTAAATATATGTATCAATATTACATGTCATTCAACAGTTTAATCTACTCGTACAACAAGTATACATCAGCATAACAAGTATACATGCAAGCATACACTTAATAAACTGAACAACAAATGATGCTGACATACCTGACAGTCAGCAACTCTATCCTCATCCAACCTGGGCATATGTCCACAACATAAGGTATAAAGAATAGTACTAACTCACACTACATCCTGATATGGGTAGAGGGTATCACAGTGAATAACCAACAGGTATACAAGTACAGGCCTACTACCATAAAGGAAATGCAATAACATGTATGAATATGTACAAACAAATGCAACAAACATAGTACATACAAATACATCATCAAAGTAAGTATACATATAGACTGTATCTGTATGTATACTGATCACCATCATCCATGTATATATATATACAAGCATGTATATATATATATATATATATAGCAATATACAAAACACCGTATGATAGGCAATGCAGCATTCATGGTCATGTCTGTGCACCCCTACTCGCTACCACGACCCCAGTGTTGCCTAGGTGGCACAACATGACAACTGTCCCAACTCACACCAACCACTACTCTAGAGTGACCGAGTGAGCAGTATGATCAAGTAGCATATGAGCGTAAAGAGATCGCTACGCAACGGGGGTCCCTGATGCTGGCCACTCCGACTGACACTACCAATGAGTGGTCGAGTGCAACGCACCGAGGACAATTGCATGCACCCCAACTACCATCGTCTATAATGGTAGAGTGCGGAACAACAAATGCTCTGCCCTTAAGCCAGTTACTCCATTAGGAGTAACCTGGGAGGCAGGATGACTGACGACTCTCTCAACCCAAGGGAGACGATGTCGGCAGTATGCATGCAATGTCATGAAGGTACTGTCTCACATACAGACATCTACCACAGACTCTCTGTTCAACAGAGAGTCACATCCCTTGATCAGTACACTCTCTATCATATAGAGAGCCCTACTCGACTGGTCATGGCAAGCTAGGACCACCGGTCCATAGCGACATACTATTTACGACTCACCTGACCATTTACACAACACGTGGTTGGTAAATAAGTGTACAACATATGAGTATTGGTATAACTCCTACATTTAGGGCATTACCTACCCATGGATGACCTTTTTGCCAATTTATAAATTTTGTCATCACCCGTACTCTAACATCCACAACCTACTAAACATCTAGGCCTATTTACATCACATCTATAACCCTAAATCATAATAAAAGGGAATGTGATATCAACCTTTGAGTAAATATAGCCAACGACAAGTTCAAGGATAAGATAATAAGAGCAGGGTCAAAATAATATGAACACCTAACATGCTCATATCTTCCACTAAATCTCAAAACCATTACATCTACCTGACCAGGGTAGAAAATTACCCACCTGCTGTAAATGCTCATAGTACTAGAGTCCTCATGTCCGTGGACCCATCTCGTATCCACGTCCTGCACATTTCAATTATTGTGGTCATGTTCAAGCATACAACAATATTGGAGAATAGTGAATATATATATATATATATATATATATATATATATATATATATATATATATATATATATATATATATATATATATATATATATATATATATATTCACTATTCTCCAATTTCTATATTCACGTTCCTTAATCGTATACGAATTAGAAGCCCAAATAGCCAGACTTGACCATTTAATTTAAACCCATCGATTTCAATTAGAAAAAGTGCTAACTTCCTCATCCAATTCTATATCCAACTTAACAAAGTCAACCTCATAAAGATTTAACCTTTTACAACAAATCTATTGTAATAGTATCACCAATAGAATCAGTTATAAATCTATTCCATAAAAATAACACTTAAATCATAGTTGGCCATACTATAATTAACTCTATAATTAACATCCATCATTCCCGATTAATAAGTATGCTAACCTACAACCGATTACGACCATCCCTACCTATTTTATTCACCGGGACAGGCCACACACATCCTCTCCTCTCGCTCATAGCCAATACAACAAATTGAACTGGACTGATAGAACAAAAGGTAGGGAATCGAGCTTACCAACATTTGGAGTCTCCACCGACAGCAACTCCCCTAAAACTGGCAACCCTGTTCAACTGCTCGAGATCACTGCCCAAACCCAAATAGCCATCACCACCAAATGGTATTCACTGAACAAAAGGGAATTGATCTTGCTGACTAGAAATTGAATCTTCACTGGCAATTAATCTTCATCGGCAGGCCCCTTTCCCCTATTCCCTGTTTGCTGACACCAACACCCAGTTCCAACGCTGATTGGCAACGGAGATCAATAATTGCGAGGAAAACTTGAAGATGGATGTAACCAAAGAAGGAACAAAATTGGTCGGAGATGCAACTCATCGCAGACGGGGAAGAAGAAACCTACTGATGGAGAGATCCAAGCTCACCTGCCCTATTCGCTGCCAAAATCTCTGGTGCTCTAGCTTCCGTGCTGATCGACAGTGAGAAAAACCCCCCTTGCTTTCGGGAACTCCCACCCAGCTCAAACTTGACACTCCCCTCCAGCCAAAACTTCCACCGAGAATGCGACAACGTCGGCAGTCGGCTACTTCAAAGAAGAAGAGGATGCGAGAGGCAGAGAGATTGCGCGAACGGTGACAGATCTGTTCCCCAGAATTGCTTGAGCGACGGAGCAGAGAGGTCGTGCGTTAAGAGGAGATGGCATCCGACAATCGTGCAGTATGTGGAGACGAGATCGCGTGGAGAAAGAAAAATGGTCGTGCGTGAAGAAGAAGAGGAAGAGAAGAGCTTGGGAAGAAGCAGCGTCGGGCGGCGGGCGGAGTCGGCGAGAGTAACTCGCGGTGTGTGTAAAATGCTCAGACGAGGAGAAATCATCAGCGAGAAATAGAAAGGGAGAAGCGGCGACATTTATTGGTTTAGCGGGTCAGCAGATTTTTAACGGGTTGGGCTTAAACAATGCTTATTGGGTTCTTACCCTATAAGACCTAACCTAGGTTTGATTAACCCTTTTTAATTAATACCTAGATTAGGTATTAATTTATACTCCAACCCTTTTTTTTTGTTTTTGTTTTCTGTGGTATTTTACATTCTCCCCCACTTATTAAAATTTGGTCCCCAAATTTCATACTTAAATGCAAAAATTAGATCAAATTTATTCCGAAATAACCACATACCTCAGGTAAACAGATGAGGGTATCAAGCACGGATAGTATCTTCCAGCTCCCATGTAGCCTCCTCATCCGTATGATGTTGCCATCCCACTTTTACGAGTCGGATGGTTTTGTTCCGCAATTGTCGCTCCTTACGACCAAGAATCCGCACCAGAATCTCCTCATAAGTCGCATTCACTTGGAGTGGTATCGGAACCTCTTTCAGAACATGGTAAGATCGTGACACATATTTCCTCAGCATAGATACATGGAATACGTGGTGAACACCCGCAAGTGTCGGAGGTAAAGCCAACCGATAAGCAACACCTCCAATCCGCTCCAATATCTCAAATGGACCAATGTAGCATGGAGCTAATTTTCCTTTCAACCCAAATTTCTTGACTCCTTTGGTGGGTGACAATCGTAGGAATACATGGTCCCCGACTGAGAATTTCAGAGGCCTTTGCCTCCGGTCCGCATAACTCTTCTGCCGACCCTGTGCCTCAGATAACCGTCGTCTGATCACTCGTACCAACTCTGCATCATTCTAGATACTCCGAGGCCCCAATATCTGTCATTCCCTAACTTCCTCCCATAACACAAGAGATCTGCAGGGTCTGCCGTATAATGCCTTGAAAGGAGCCATCTGGATAGAAGAGTGGTAGTTGTTGTTGTAGGCAAACTCCACTAAAGGAATGTGATCCTCCCAACTGCAATCGAAATCCATGACACAAGATCTCAATAGATTCTCCAGAGTCTGAATTGTATGTTCGGACTGTCCGTCTGTCTGCGGATGAAAGGCTATACTGAGTCGAAGCTCTATGCCCATGGCCTGCTGTAGACTCTGCCAGAATCGCGAAGTAAATCACAGATCTCTATCAGATATGATACTCAATGGTACACCATGCAATCTGATGATCTCTCGACAGTACAATTTCGCTAGACGATCCAATGAGTCCATCTCACGAATCGGAAGGAAGTGAGCTGATTTGGTTAATCGATCCACGATCACCCAAATCGCATCATGTCCTTTACGGGTTCTGGGTAATCCCGTAACGAAATCCATGGTGATATTTTCCCACTTCCATTCCGGGATCAAAATTTCCTGAAGTAAGCCAACAGGTTTTTGATGTTCAGCCTTCACTTGCTGGCATACTTGACATCGTGCAACAAATTTTGCAATATCCCGTTTCATACCGTTCCACTAGTATAAATGCTTCAAATCTCAGTACATCCGAGTACCACCAGGATGTATAACAAATCTCGACTGATGTGCTTCCTGTAGCAATTCTTCTTTAATCGGGTGTGTGTCCGAAACACATAGTCATCCTCGAAAATGAAGTACTCCATTCTCATCACTCGAGAAATCCATCTGATGTTCTGAGTCTATTGTACTGCACAAGAACTGCAGATGTTGGTCACTGACTTGTGCTTCCTTCATCCTCTCAGCAATAGTGGAATGGGCAACCATAGAAACTAATATCCCCCGAGATGTTTGACCGTGTTCAGACAATCCCAAATCTGAGAACTGTCGAACTAGATCAGTAACTACTATCAGATGACTGGCTAGAACTCCATGAGACTTCCTGTTCAGCACATCAGCTACCACATTAGCTTTTCCCGAATGATACTGGATGGTGCAGTCGTAATCCTTCAGATATTCCATCCACTGTCTTTGTCTCAGATTCAGCTCTTTCTGTGTGAATAGATACTTCAGAATTTTATTGTTTGTGTAGATCTCAAAGGTAATCCCATACAAGTAGTGCCTCTATATCTTCAATGCAAAAATAATGGCGGCTAACTCTAGATCATGGACTGGGTAATTCCTTTCGTGATCTTTTAGTTTACGGGAGGCATAAGATACTACACGGTTGGGCTGCATCAGAACTGCACCCAACCCTTGGATAGAAGCATCCATATAAAGAACCATCCCATCAACACCAAAAGGAATCACTAAGACTGGTGCAGAAACTAGTCGTTGCTTAAGCTCCTGGAAGCTAGTTTCACAAGCCTCTGACCAGGTGAACTTGACCCTTTCCGAGTCAGGCGAGTGAGTGGCATGACGATACTCGAGAATCCCTCCATGAATCTCCGATAATACCCGACCAGACCAAGGAAACCACGGACCTCCTGAACTGATTTTGGATACTCTCAACTGGTAATCGCCTCAATCTTCTGGGGATCTACAGAAATACCTCTGTTGGACACCATATGTCCAAGAAAACTCACTGAGGATAACGAGAATGCACACTTGCTAAATTTGGCATACAACTGCTCCCGTCGCAATGTCTCCAATACTATCCACAGATGTTGTTCATGGTCCTCCTCGGGTCGAGAATAGATCAATATATCATCGATGAACACTATCATGAACTGATCTATATACCTCAGGAATACCTGGTTCATTAAGTCCATAAATACAGCTGGGGCATTCGTGAGACCGAACGACATCACTAGAAACTCGTAATGTCCATAACGGGTGCGAAAAGCTATTTTCTGAATATCCTCATCTCTTATCCAAAGCTGATGATATCCTGAGCGTAGATCAATTTTAGAATACACACATGTATCCTTAAGTGGATCGAACAAATCTTCTATCCTCGACAGTGGATATTTGTTCTTAACTGTGACTGCATTCAGTTGCCGATAATCAATACATAACCGCAACGATCCGTCCTTTTTTTTGACAAAGAGTACCGGTGCTCCCCATGGTGAAACACTAGGTCAGATGAATCCATTATCTAGCAACTCCTGCAGTTGAACTTTAAGTTCATTCAGCTCTTTCAGCGCCATCCGATAAGGAGGTTTCGATATAGGCGCGGTTCCTGAAATCACCTCTATCACAAATTCAACTTGCTTAGGAGGTGGCAAGCCTAGAAGTTCATCTGGAAATACATCTGGATACTCTTGGACTACTCGCATATCAGAGAGGGGTGGTATGTTGGTGCAGGGGCACTAGATAATCGAACCTGTGTTTTGATTATGGCAAAGACACAAAGTTAAGTTTACATCGTTATCTCACGAGCAAAATCAAGTGTGCAGAAAAGTGCTAAAGCTGGAGCTGAAGGCTAGCGACACCCGGAGGAAGCCGCGGTGGTCGGGCGACATTCGAGTGACTTCGGAGGGAGCCGAAGGAATCAAGTGGAAGGTCGGAAGCGAAAGCTACTATCCAGGTAAGCTCGTGTGAGTGAGAGATTGTAAGGCCGTAGGCGGCGATACGATTAAGACTTCCCGTGGAAGGTCTAGGTCGAGATCGGACGGTCAGAAATCGTCGCATTTATCATTTTCCGAGCTAACCTCTTACTGCAGGGAAGTGGCCAGGCTGACAGTCGACTGCTGGACATCAAGTAGTCAACTGATGCTCATCAGTCGACTGATGGGAGGCATCAGTCGACTGATGGCGACGAATCAGCCTTTGCGCTAGGTCAAAATGGATAAGGTTTGACGCGGCCACTTCGCGATAAAATTTGGACAACTTCATGATCTGTTCCAAAAAAAGAGGAGACATATTCTGAGGCCAAAATCTATAAAAGGAGGGGAGGATTCCAACTCCAAGCATCATCAAGTTTATTCATCAAGTGCTCCTACAACGCCAACGCTCCAACGCCGACGCGACGACAAGTTTAAATCTCCTTCATCGGCAACAGTAGCAAGTAATTATTTTTATTGTATTCTTTATTTTAATCATAACGAGGAGAGGTAGGCTTGTTGCCTCATCCTCGTACATTCGATTTTTGTGATCGTTGTCTCCTACCTCCAACGAGGAGGAGACATTATAGTGCTTTGCCCTCCGTACACGGTCTAGGACCGATAGGGCCTTGGAGTAGAAACCACTGGGTTGTGAACCAAGTAAAAATAAACATGTTCCTTTATTTTCCACTGCTCTTACTCGTTTAATTGTCTACTCGAACGAAACGTCGAAAAGATTTATGATCGCTATTCACCCCCCTCTAGCGATGCTTCTCGATCCAACAATTGGTATCAGAGTGGGGGCGCTAAGATTTGGTGAAACCACCAATCTAGCACGTTTAGGTTTTCTTTTCGTATTTTTCGATTCGTATCTTTCTTAGGTTTTTATTCCTCCCGCACTACTTGTAACGCCCGTAAAATTTCTATCAATTTTACGAGAATTTTGGCTTTATGATGATGGGCTTTATGTGGGCCTTTTTGGAAAAATAAAAGAAAATAAGCCAAAAAAAAAAAAGAGATGCAAAGCCTAGGAATTGAACCCCAAACCTCTAGAGATAGCCAAGCCCTATAGATGCACCCACTAACCATAAGCCCAATAGAATTATATCATTAGAGGAAGAGGGGAATTTATAGATAAGTGGAAGGAGGGTAAGTGAAGAGGCTTGACAAAGAAAAGAGAAACTTCTCTTCCTCCCTTTATAAAGAAGGAGGAAGTTTTCATTTGGCCATTTTCTTCCTCTCCTCTTCATCCTCACCGAAACCAAGCTCCTTCTTCTTCCTTTGGCCGAGACTCCCTTTCAAGCTAGGAGAAAGCTAGGTGACTTCCATTAGGTCATCTCTCAAGCAAAGCGAAGGATGTAAGATTTCCCTCACCTGCAGTGTATTCGTTTCGTAGGTTAAATTTCATAAAGATGAAGTTGTAGCCCTTGTAGGTTTCGGCCAATCAAGTTTTCTTGGGCTAAGATTCATGAAAATGATGCTAGGGAACTTCTATAGGTTGTATGCTCACTATAGGAATTTTTAGGGGACAAAAATTCTAACTTGGTGCCCTTATAGGTTTCGGCCACCAAGGCTTTTTAGGGTTAGGGTTTTTATGAAAACTCCCCCTTGTGAGGTTAGGCCATGATAATGCTTTATGAATGAATTCTAGGGGACAAAACGCAAGTTTGAACCCCTTCCATGTTTCGGGCAACCCATATAATTAGGGTTAGGGTTGCATGAAAATGTTTCTAATGATATCTATAGGTTGTATGCTCACTATAGGAACTTTTAGGGGACAAAGATTCTAACTTGGTGCCCTTATGGGTTTCGGCCACCAAGGCTTTTTAGGGTTAGGGTTTTTATGAAAACTCCCCCTTATGAGGTTAGGCCATGATAATGCTTTAGGAATGAATTCTAGGGGACAAAACCTAAGTTGTAACCCCTTCCATGTTTTGGCCAACCCATATAATTAGGGTTAGGGTTGCATGAAAATGTTTCTAATGATATCTATAGGTTGTATGCTCACTATAGGAACTTTTAGGGGACAAAGATTCTAACTTGGTGCCCTTATGGGTTTCGGCCACCAAGGCTTTTTAGGGTTAGGGTTTTTATGAAAACTCCCCCTTATGAGGTTAGGCCATGATAATGCTTTAGGAATGAATTCTAGGGGACAAAACCTAAGTTGAACCCATTCCATGTTTCAGCCAACTCATATAATTAGGGTTAGGGTTGCAAGAAAATGTTTCTAATGACACTAGGATAAGTTATAATGCTTTATGAATGAATTTTAGGGGACAAAACCTAAGCTTGAACCCCCACATGTTTCGGCCAATCAAGACTCTTAGGGTTAGGGTTTCATGAAAACACCCTCTTATGAAGTTAGGTATGATATAGGCCTACATGAATAGATTTAGGGGACAAAAGTCCAAAGATCTTAACCTTACAAGATTCGGCCAACCAAGGAAATTAGGGTTAGGGTTGCATGAAAATATCTCTAATGATACTATGATCAGTTATAAGGCTTCATGAATGAATTTTAGGGGACTAAACCCAAGCTTGAGCCCCTTACAAGATTCGGCCAACCCATGGTTTTAGGGTTAGGGTTTCATGAAAACACCCCCACATGTAGTTGTGCTAAGTGTATGGCTTTTTCTTTTATTTGTCATGAACTATGCTGGTGTGATGAATATGTTTATGATTCAATGCAATATGAAATAAGCTTATGTGATGAACATGTTTATGATATAGTATGCCATGAAATATACCTAGATGTGGAACATGTTTTGTTATTTAATATGCCATGAATATGCCTAGGAAATATGCTTCATGTTTATGATGTAAGGTACCATGAAATATACCTAGAGGTGGAACACGTTTTGTGATTTAATATGCCTAGGAAATATGCTTCATGTTTATGATGTAAGGTACCATGAAATATACCTAGAGGTGGAACATGTTTTGTGATTTAATATGCCATGAATATGCATAGGAAATATGCCTCATGCTTATGATATAATGTGCCATGAAATATGCTTAGGTGATGAACATGTTTATGCTTAGGACCCCTTTAGGGTACTCTTATGTTATGAAAGCATGTTTCTTTATGAAATGATAAGATGGAGATGCTTCCCTTTCAAGTAGGGATCAAGAGCTCTCCTTATGACAAGATAAGATGGAGATGCTTCCCTTTCAAGTAGGGATCAAGAGCTCTCCCTATGATAAGATAAGATGGAGATGCTTCCCTTTCAAGTAGGGATCAAGAGCTCTCTTCATGACAAGATGAGATTAAGATGCTTCCCTTTTTATGTTGGGGACTAAGAGCATTCTGTATATTATAACAAGAAAAGAAAAGAATTAAGTATTTTACTTTGCAAGAGGTTAAGTACCCGACCCGTCAGGTGGTCGTTAATCAAATCCATAGGGACATAAGAAGACGTAAGAGGTCTTGCCCTGGTAAGACATAAGAGGTCTTGCCCTGGTAAGACGTAAGAGGTCTTGCTCTAGTAGGACTGGTGGCTCGCTACCCAAGCCTATTAGGGAACGCGCATTATGTGGTACTTAACCTGGGGCCCCCCAAACAAGTTATGATGATATTGAAGTATCTATAAGTATATGTTTTGAAAAGAAAAGACTTTTATGATATTGTGTATGCTTATGTTAAATACTCTGAATGCTTACGAACTATGTTCTTTATGCATGCTAGATGTTATGAAGTTATGATGTTTAGAGTTAAGTTTAAGAATATTGTGACTATGTACTTTATGCTAGTTTAGAATTTATGATGTGGTGAATGTTATGGGTGAGTTTAAGAATACTTGTGATTATGTTCCTTCTGCATGATTAGGGTTTATGTTATTACAAATGTTTATGTTCAAGTTAAACAAATGCTTATGATTATGTCCTTTATGCATGTTTGGATTTCCTGATGAATGGTTATGGTTAAGTTGAAGAATGTTTGTGCCAATGTACTTTATGTAGGTTTAAGATGTATGATGTTACGGATGCTTAGGTTAGGAATGCTTATTGTTAATTTTTAAAATGCTTATTAATATGTCTTTCATGCATGCTTAGTTTTATGTAGTTATAATGCTTATGTTCAAATTATGCCCTGCTTAGATTAATTATGCTTAACATGCTTATGAACAATTCTATGCCATGCTTAGTTCTTTTTGTATTATTACATGGATATGTTGTTGATTAGTGTTGCTATGAAATACTTAGGTCCTTTATGCTAGTATGCTCATGTTCTAATTGCTTGATGAAGTTTGTGGCTTTTGTGAGTAGGCAAGAATCTTACTAAGCTATATGCTTATAGTTTATGTTGTCCATATACTGCAGATAAAGGAAGTCTGCACTAAAGGAAGTAGCAGGAGGGGCCAAGTGTGTGTGTGATAGTGGCATGGTGGAAGAAGACCCTATACTATCTGCTTATATTTATATGCTCTAAGAACAACTTAAGACATTGCTTCCGCTTATAAGACTTGTGTTTAATGAGTATCAATTACTTAAGAAGGATTGAAATGTTAGAACTCACGAACGAATTTTTATGTATGCATGTTATGAAAGATATGTTAACATGCTAAGGATGAATATGATATGTGATGTATGTGCAAAAGAAGGTTTAAGTTATGATGACCTGTTAAAGCATGTAGGTTGTGAAAGGATCCATATGTAGTATGTTTAAAAAAAAAATGAGTACAAGTAGCGCCGCCCTGAGAGCAGATAAGGGCGGGCATTACAGGTGGTATCAGAGCGGGTTCACCTTTCCACTATCACACATCAAGCCTCCATCCTGCTATTTCCAAGTAAGTAACTTTATGCATACCTAAGTTGCTGTAAAATGAAGATTGTCTTTTATTTAAATAGAAGTAATACCTCATCATGTTAGTAGAATGGAATCACACTTATGACTTAGATAGAAATAATACCTCATAATGTTACTAGAATGGAATCACACTTATGACTTAGATAGAAATAATACCTCATCATGTTTAGTAGAATGGAATCCCACTTATGACTTAGATAGAAATAATACCTCATCATGTTAGTAGAATGGAATCACACTTATGACTTAGATAGAAATAATACCTCATCATGTTTAGTATAATGGAACCATACTTATGACTTAGATAGTATACCTTACCAAGCTGTATATGATGGGAACATGTCTCTAACCTAGAAATACCGCTAGAAAGGATGCCTTACCCTGCGAGAATGATAATTGTTTTTGGTTTTAGCTTAAATATGCATGAATTCATGAAGGAAAATATTATGCTAGCCTTAGTTTAATTACACCAAAAAAAATATAAATAAATAAATATAAATAAATAAATAAATAAGTAAATAAATAAAATAATTGTTGTTACGAAAAAAAAAATTTAATTTTCGTAATTATTGGTGTAAGGTCTATGTTCATCTGAATTGAATGAAGCCGGTTTAAATGCGTTGGTTGGTTTTGTATCGATTTGACTTCATTTATTTCAATTTCGGATGGCACGGACGATGACTACTATGACCGTCCGTGATGTGTCACGAAACCGATTAAGGGAAGCTATTGAAGAGATAGTCTATAAACCAGATGGTGGGGTCATCGGACACATGAGAAGGCTCGATGGTCTTTTTAGGAGACTCGAGCGACAGGAGTTTCCGTTACTGGACAATTATAAGATATGGTCCTTGGTCCGCTCCCTGCCAAATGAGTTCATGGTAGTTGCACACCACGTGTGGGGCCGTTATGAAGGGCGAATAACCTATGCGGAGTTGTGTTGGGAACTGCTGGAGCACAAGGTTCAAGAGAAGCCTGTGGTAGAGAATCCGGTGGTAGCTAGCCTCGAGAGGAAGGAAGAGGGTTCTGTAAACAGTCAACTTATTGGCCAGCCGAAGACCACCCTAGTGAGGCCAAGGAAGATAGGACTAAAAATAATTACAACCGCACTAGGGTTTGTCCTAGTGGGGGTCACAATGAACTATCTTCTCAAATAGTTTCTGTGGTGTAAGTTGGAAATAAGGAATGTTATATGTTAACATTTTTTTTTTCTTCTGGTTGGAAAATATGAATAAGAGATGACGAGTCGTTCCTTTTTGGAATTGATGATGAGTCCATTGCATGGGATGTGTATGGTATAGTTGAACAATGCTGGGTAGACTGGAACATACGAATAAGGAGGGGAAACAAAATTGCCGTTTTGATGTCCTTATCGATGCTATCTCAACCCCTGAAAAGGGAAGTAATGAATTACGGGATAGAAATCATTTCTGGACAACTTTCCACCATGATTTGCTCGACGATATAAAGGGAAAGCAAGATGGTGATTCAGACATCCAGAAGTTCAAACAAGAAGTACTGGAAGGAAGGGATAATGGATTCCGTATTTCCAACGGCGGACTATTATACCTCCGGGACCGACTATGTATTCCAGACGATCCAGAATTACGGAAGAAGATACTCGAGGAATCCCATGGAACACCTTATACCATGCATCCTAGATCTAATAAAATGTATCAGGACTTAAGGGATAAATTTTGGTGGTCCGGCATGAAAAGGGATGTGGCTCAGTACGTCAACACCTGTCTGACCTGCCAGAAGGTGAAGGCAGAACACCAGAGACCGGGGGGATTACTGCAGCCGATACCGATTCCAGAGTGGAAATGGGAAGAACTATCTATGGATTTCATCTCGGGATTACCCAGAACAACAAATGGTTACGATGCTATATGGGTAATCATAGACCGGTTGACGAAGTCTGCCCATTTCTTGGCAATCAAGATGACCTATTCGATCGAGTAGCTAGCTCACTTATATGTCAAGGAAATTATCAAATTACATGGAGTGCCTAAGGCTATTATTTCTGACCATGATGGCCGTTTTACCTCCCATTTTTGGGAATGTGTTCAGAAGGCTCTTGGCACTAAGTTGAGATACAGCACTACGTTTCATCCTCAGACCGACGGTCAGACGGAAAGAGTGAATCAGGTGCTGGAAGATATGCTGCGGGCTTGTGCTCTAGACTTTAAGGGGAGCTGGTGTCGATATTTGTGCCTGGCAGAATTTGCTTACAACAACAGTTACCAGGCTACCATTGGAATGGCACCCTATGAATCTCTATACGGGAGAAGATGCAGGTCTCCTATCTGTTGGTACGAGGGTGGTGAAAGGAGGGAAATGGGTCTTCAGGCCGATATTATTTACAATACCACCCAAGGCTTATAGTAATATCCGCTGAGAATCAAATCGCCAGAGCCGCCAAAAGAGCTATGCGGATATGTGGCGTAGACCGTTAGAATTCGAAGTCGGGGACCTAGTATTCCTCAAAGTGACCCCTATGAAGGGAGTGATGAGATTCGGAAGGAAGGGTAAATTGAATCCACGCTACATGGGACCGTATCCGATATTGCAGAGGGTGGGCAAGGTAGCGTACAAGCTGGAGCTGCCTCAAGAGATGTCGGCTATACACAACGTGTTCCATGTCTCTATGCTCAAGAAATGCGTATCTAGTGCGGACCAAGTGATCGAGCCACAAACAGTACACGTTCAAGAGGACCTGAGTATTGAAAGTCGACCTATCTGTTAGTAATATATGAGAGATGTCCTAAGGCAATCGCCTTATGTATGAACCATTTATATGATAAATGAAGATTCACTATTTGAGTATACATGTTTAATGTATTTGATTGGATCTTAAACTCATTTACTGAATGTCCACGATACGATTCACAGCATGAGAGAATTTGTGATTGAATCACAACTAGTGAGTATCTCTACATGTGTAATTGTGATGTATCGGAATTATCCCTAGTCGATGAATTGATGGATTTGGACACCATCAATTCTGTCGATACTAGCATGAGGTATACTCCTTGGTGTATCCAAGCAGCTGATTCTCACTGGCTGGAGACATTGTGATGTCCGGAGTTAATCGTGGATGCTAGTTATGGTAACTAGTTCATTGGAGTGATCAGCCGTAAGACTTCATATGGTTCTCTGCATATATAGATATGTCAATGAAGTTCTTACTGTGGCTTAAGTGCGATGTTCCTTTGACTTGCGGTATTCAAGTCATCTTGATCATGGAGACTTATGCTTTGACATCTTAAGCAAACATCTCGAGGAGATGTGGACCCGGATGATTGGGTATAAGTCAAGTGATCAAGGTGTTTGAATAGCCTATAAAGGATTCACCACTCCTTGCGAGGAGATGTATACCCATGGCCTCTCGTCAGATTGTTACTAAAGTCTTTGGCCAAAGCATTACATGTTTAGAGTAAGGTACTCTTCGATACATGTGGAGTAACTAGAATCCGTAGGACGAGGAAATGATACTTGGGCTAGGTGTGCGTGAGTCGACCTAGTGAGGATGACACTATAGACCATGTCTGAACCAAGTGGGTATAAGATGAGTGAAGGGAATGGGGCACGAATCATTCGAGGAAGGGTTTCGTAAATAGTTCTCGGATCAATCGTTGATCTTTCGGTTAATTGGGGATCATGATGTACTACTAGGTGCCACTCATGATCGTTCTATAATTAATGGTTAATTATAGACGGCCAACATAAACCGAGAACCTATTTGGTCACACGCACAACGAGCGTAATCCAAAGGATTTAAAACGAGCTTGAGAATGGGATTCTCAGACCGAGAGAAACTAGGTTTGGTTGGACCAAACATAAAGCGAGCATGAAATCGTTTCAGTCGCAATGGAAGCGTGGATGGGCCGTGTCTTATGAAGACGTAATGGATGAACTAAAATGGTTTGGTTCTAATCCAATGGATGAGAGTAAACCAAAGGGTTTGGTTTATTTTAAACGAATGAACCAAAGTTGGTTCGGTTCGTTTTAACTTAAAATAAACCATCATGGTTTGGTTTATTTTAACTTATCTTAATGGAGCGGGTTAACGGGCTTTATGGATATGATCCATTAACCATTTAGAGAATTAGTTCTCTATAAAATAGGGCTTAAACCCTAATCCAAAGCCCTAATCAAGCTTGGCCGCCCAACCCCTTCCTCTTGTTGGCGTCAACAGCCCTTGTGCCGCCGCCCATCCCTTGTGCCGCCGTCCAAATTGTTGCCGGCGTCCAAGCTTCAGCCGGCGATCTTCCGACGACCCTCCGGTGATCTCCTTTGGGTTCAGTGATAAGGTGAGCTTCCATCTCTCCTTTGGCCGGCCTCTATTCCTCCACCAAAAGCTGTCCAGTTTTTCTGGACAGCTTGTTTCTTTGTTGTCGGAGCGTCGTTTGGACGACGGTTAGAGCTCCGACAGCGGCTAACTTACCGGGGATTCGATCTCCGGTAATCCTCTGAGGTGGAGGATGAAGGATTCGTCAATCGGTTGACGAATACCTCTCCGGAGAGGCGAGTTTTGAGGACTCGTCTTAGGATCCGAATTTGGATTCGGATCGTGATCATCTCTCGATCACATCGTCTTCAACACGAGGCTAGTAACCCGTACGAAGACGAAGCTCGTGGCTTAGCGAAGTCATCCCGAGGAACTCGGCGTGGATACGGATAGAGACGATTCTAGCGAGGATCGTTCCGGTTGATGTCGTTCCCGCTACATGTCATACGAAAGGTATAACGTAGATAAATTTCCTTTTATTGCAAATTTAAATTTACGGTTATGTCTACACTTGTTGTAATATGCATGCGTGTGTTGTGTGTGTTGTAATAAATGTAGATTTATTATTTTATTACTTCCGCTGTGTTCATGTTTACGAAACGTGATCGAACACACACACGCCGCGGTGCCGGAAACCCAACAGTGGTATCAGAGCACAGGTTGTGTTTCGACATAATCGTAAAATTGTTTTGCGATAGTCATAATGTATTTCTGGAAATTTTCTAATTTTGGAAATTTAGAAGTATTTATGGAAATTTTTCAATTTTGGAAAGTCTAGAAGTATTTATGGAAATCTTCCACTTTTGGAAAGTTAGAAGTATTTATGGAAATTGATATTTTCCATAAATAAAATATTTGATTAGATTCTGGAAATTTGTTTCCTAATTTAATCATGATTTGATTTGGGAAATCAAATCTTAAAATATTTTATTTCCATAAGTAGTTTTAATGATTTAGGAAATTGGTTTCCTAAATAGATTTTCCTTAATCAAATAATTCCATGAATAAAATATGTGATTAGATTTGGAAATTTGTTTCCTAATTTAATTATGATTTGATTTGGAGAATCAAATCTTAAACATATTTTATTTCCATAAATAGTTATGACATATAAGGAAATTATATACATGACACAATTGTATGCCATGTAATTGCATTAGATGCATAACATTATGCCATGCGTGTCGTGACATGTAGATGTATGCCATGTATGCCATGCCATGTAGATAATAGTTATTTACATGCAAAGAGGATGAGACATAAAAACCCTTACTCAATATTAAAGCTTACACCTTCCATTAATATGGTTAGAACCAGAGTTCTGTTTCTTGTTTGGGTTGTTGGACTCTCTCCAAGCCCGGCTCGAACCTGAATATGTTCAAACCATGGAATAGTTTAATACTAATATGGTAAGAGTCAGAGGTCAATCATTAGCTTTGGTTGTTGGACTCTCTCCAAGCTGGGCTAATTGGTTGAATGTGCTCTAACCATATTAAAACTATGTCTTGATTAATGGGTTGGCTTTAACCTGGAGCATCGGCTTGTTGGACTCTCTCCAAGGTCGATGTAAAGGGAGGTGAAGTTGGGTGCTATGCATATGATGCATACTTGTTAATGTGTTAACAACCCGATGTATGTGTGAACATTCAATTAGTTGATAGCACATTGTGATAGTTGCATATACGAGATATGCAATCGGTATAGATGATACCTACCGTCGTAGTTATGAATGGCTTGTTGGACTCTATCCAAGGTTGTTCATAACTATGATGGATATCAGCCCATTCGGAGATGGACCTACAATCTCCCGAAGTGATTTTGGGGTTTTTGAAATTCGAAAAATGAATGGGATTTATAAATGTATATTGATGCATTTTAAAATCATCTTTCTCATACATGCTCGTTTTGTATTTCTAAGTTAATATATTGATCATGATGTGTTTGAATTTGCGTTCCATTTTGGATTCAAATAAATTGACTGGGCCGAACTTCCTGGACTGGTTTAGAAACTTGAGAATTGTTCTCAAGGTGGAAAAGCTTGCGTATGTCCTCGAAGCGCCTCTTCCCGCCCATCCTAGTGACAATGCAACTCTGGACCAATTGTTGGCCTATCAGAAACATGTGAGTGATTCTGAACAAATGAGTTGCATCATGCTAGCCATGATGGAACCCAAGCTACGAAAGCAGCATGAGCATATGGATGCTCATATCATAGTTCTTCATCTTTATGAGTTGGTTGATGAGCAAGTGAGATTCGAAAGGTTCGAAGCCTCCAAGCTCCTCTTCACCTCTGAGATGCAAGAAGGTTCATCTGTGGTATTGCTCAACATGCTGAAGACTGTGGAGTCTTCTGAGAAGCATGAGCAGGGGACAGTGCTGTTAGTTGATTCCTCAAAGAAAGGCTCTAAGAGGAGGTCAAAAGAACAGCAGAAGGGAAAGAAGAGAAGGGCTAAGAAGATAGAACTAGCACAAAAGGAAACTTGCCATCATTATGGCAAGGAGAGCCATTTACGAAGAAAGTGCAAGATTTATCTTGAGTTCGTGAAGAAGGATAAGGCATCGGATGCCCCATCTTCTTCAGAAATCTTCTTTATTGATTGTCATTCTATTTCCTCAGACACTTGGGTATTTGATACTGGGTGTGGCTCACATATATGTAATGACATACATGGGCTAAGGAATAGAAGAAGACTCGTCAAGGGAGAGTCAAATTTATGTGTTGGGAATGGAGCAAAGGTTGCTGCACTCGCCATCGGAACGTATTTGTTGAAACTCCCTGCAGGACTTGTCTTAGAACTGGACAATTGCTTTTATATTCCTTCGTTGATAAAGAACATCATTTCTATTTCTTGTTTAAATAGAAATGGTTTCCATTTGACGTTTAGTAACAATTGTTGTTACATAACTTTGAATGGGGTTCTTTATGGGACTGGAACTTTAAGCAATGGTGTTTATACGTTGGACGTATCCAGTGACATTTGCAATATCGAAGCGAGCAACAAGCGTGCTCGAAAGGATAATCAAATAGACTCCTACATGTGGCATTGTCGTCTTGGCCATGTAAGCAAGAAACGCATGTCCGAATTACACCGATGTGGAATTCTGGAATCGTTTGAATTGGATTCATACGATACATGCGAATCATGCTTAAAAGGCAAGATGACTAAGTTACCTTTTACGGGAAAAGGTGAACGAGTGGGAGAGTTGCTAGGCCTAATACATAGTGATGTATATGGACCTATGTCAACTCAATCTTTAGGAGGCTATAGCTACTTCATTACCTTCACCGATGATCACTCATGGTTTGGGTATGTGTTCTTGATGAAACACAAATCTGAAGCCTTTGAAAGGTTCAAAGAATTCAGAAATGAAGTAGAGAAACAACATGACAAGAGTATTAAAATACTTCGATCGGATCGAGGCTTCGTTCCGGTTACGTATTGCTGAATGGCATATTATCTCGATGGTTTTTATAGATACACACCACTCCCTACTTGATTGTCGAGAGTAAATCTGCTTAGGAAACCTTGTTAACCTACTCAATTAGCGAAGTTTAAATGAATCATGCGACTCTTCCCAAGTCCTTTTGGGGTTATGAACTTCAAACAGGTGTTTACTTGTTAAACAAAATGCCTACCAAGGTAGTCTCAACTACTCCATATGAGATATGGAATAGTAAGAAACCTCATGTATCTTACTTGAAGATATGGGATTGTCCTGCTTATGTGAAGCGGACTGTATCAGACAAATTGGATGCTAAGTCTGATAAATGTCTATTTATTGGATACCCTAAGGAAACAAGGGGTTACCAATACTATCATCCTGTGGAACAAAAGGTGTTTGTTTCAAGGCATGCTGTGTTTCTAGAGAAAGAGTTTCTCTTGCAAGAAAACAGTGGGAGTGTCGTCGAGCTTGAGGAGGCTCGAGAGACTCAAATAGACATTGATGAGATACCTGGTGAAGCACCACAGCCGACAACTCATAGTGATGAGCAATCGACTGGACCTATTGTAGCACCACATCTTCGTAGATCTGGTAGAACACGCAATATTCCTGAGAGATATGGATTTCTCGTAAGTGAATCGAACGACGTGTTACTCATTGATGATGAGGAGCCTACCAGATATGAAGAAGTTCTGACAAGTTCATAAAGGGATAAGTGGCTTGGTGTCATGAAGTCGAAAATGGATTCCATGTACGAAAACCAAGTTTGGAACTTGGTTGACCCACCTGAAGGCATAAAGCCTATAGGGTGCAAGTGGGTTTTCAAGAAGAAAACCGACATGGATGGTAATGTGATTACCTATAAGGCTAGATTGGTGGCGAAAGGATATCGTCAAAAACAAGGTGTTGATTATGACGAAACCTATTCGCCTGTAGCTATGCTTAAATCCATTCGGATGCTCCTGGCCATAGCAGCTCATTATGATTATAAGATATGGCAGATGGATGTGAAAATAGCTTTCCTTAATGGAAACCTACTCGAGGACGTGTATATGATACAGCCTGAGGGTTTCACATCGGTTGATAAAACCAAGGTATGCAAACTGCGACGATCCATTTATGGATTGAAGCAAGCATCCAGGAGCTGGAATATCCATTTTGATGAGACAATCAAAAAGTTTGATTTCTCACAAAATCCAGACGAACCTTGTGTGTACAAGAAGGTTAGTGGGAGTGCAGTCGTGTTCATAGTATTGTATGTCGATGACATATTACTTATAGGAAACGATGTGTCAATCTTATAGTCTGTTAAGGTTTGGTTATCCAAGAAATTCTCCATGAAAGACCTGGGAGAAGCAACCTACATCCTTGGGATTAAGATCTATAGAGATAGATCGAAATGGTTTCTTGGTCTTTCGTAGTCTACATATATAGACCGAGTGCTAAAGAGGTTTAGCATGTCGGAATCCAAGAAAGGTTTCCTACCCATCAGACATGGGGTACACCTTTCGAAGTCTATGTGTCCGCGCACAGAAGACGAGAGGATTTGCATGAGTAAGATTCCCTATGCATCCGCAAGAGGATCTATCATGTATGCTATGTTATGTACGAGGCCCGATGTATCGTATGCTCTGAGTGTCACGAGTAGATACCAGTCTGATCCAGGAATGGATCATTGGGTGGCTGTTAAGACGATCCTTAAGTACTTAAGAAGAACTAAGGATGTGTTCCTAATATATGGAGAAGGGTACATGGTGATACATGGGTATACGGATGCCAGCTCCAAACAGACAAGGATGATTCCATGTCTTAGTCTGGGTATGTATTCACCTAGAATGGAGGCGCAATAAGTTAGAAAGGTTCCAAGCTTGACACTATAGCGGATTCTGCCACTAAGGCAGAATACATTGCAGCTTTGGAAGCAGCAAAGGAAGCGATTTGGATCAAGAAGTTCATCTCTGAACTTGATGTTGTCTCATCAATGATCCAAACATGTGCTTCGCCGCTATCATCTTATCAGAGAGATCATCAATAGGAACGAAATACAAATCGAGAAAATTCCCACTGAAAGGAACTTAGCGGATCCTTTGACTAAAGCATTACCTCAAAGTATGTTTGAGGGTCATGTTAGAGCTTATGGTATTGGATACCGTTGCGATTGGCATTAGGCCAAGTGGGAGTCTGTTAGTAATATATGAGAGATGTCCTAAGGCAATCGCCTTATGTATGAACCATTTATATGATAAATGAAGATTCACTATTTGAGTATACATGTTTAATGTATTTGATTGGATCTTAAACTCATTTACTGAAGGTCCACGATACGATTCATAGCATGAGAGAATTCGTGATTGGATCACAACTAGTGAGTATCTCTACATGTGTAATTGTGATGTATCGAAATTATCCCTAGTCGATGAATTGATGGATTTGGACACCATCAATTCTGTCGAGACTAGCACGAGGTATACTCCTTGGTGTATCCAAGCAGCTGATTCTCACTGGCTGGAGACATTGTGATGTCCGGAGTTAATCATGGATGCTAGTTATGGTAACTAGTTCATTGGAGTGACCAGCCGTAAGACTTCATATGGTTCTCTGCATATATAGATATGTCAATGAAGTTCTTACTGTGGCTTAAGTGCGATGTTCCTTTGACTTGCGGTATTCAAGTCATCTTGATCATGGAGACTTATGCTTTGACATCTTAAGCAAACATCTCCGAGGAGATGTGGACCCGGGATGATTGGGTATAAGTCGAAGTGATCGAAGGTGTTTGAATAGCCTATAAAGGATTAACCACTCCTTGCGAGGAGATGTATACCCATGGCCTCTCGTCGGATTGTTACTAAAGTCTTTGGCCAAAGCATTACATGTTTAGAGTAAGGTACTCTTCGATACATGTGGAGTAACTAGAATCCGTAGGACGAGGAAATGATACTTGGGCTAGGTGTGGCGTGAGTCGACCTAGTGGGGTGACACTATAGACCATGTCCCTGAACCAAGTGGGTATAAGATGAGTGAAGGGAATGGGGCACGAATCATTCGAGCCTGCCAAGGGTTTGAAATTAGTTCTGGATCAACCGTTGATCTTTTCGGTTAATTGGGGATCATGATGTACTACTAGGTGCCACTCATGATCGTTCTATAATTAATGGTTAATTATAGACGGCCAACATAAACCGAGAACCTATTTGGTCACAAGCACAACGAGCGTAATCCAAAGGATTTAAAACGAGCTTGAGAATGGGATTCTCAGACCGAGAGAAACTAGGTTTGGTTGGACCAAACATAAAGTGAGCATGAAATCGTTTCAGTCTCAATGGAAGCGTGGATGGGCCGTGTCTTATGAAGACGTAATGGATGAACCAAAATGGTTTGGTTCTAATCCAATGGATGAGAGTAAACCAAAGGGTTTGGTTTATTTTAAACGAATGAACCAAAGTTGGTTCGGTTCGTTTTAACTTAAAATAAACCATCATGGTTTGGTTTATTTTAACTTATCTTAATGGAGCAGGTTAACGGGCTTTATGGATATGATCCATTAACCATTAAAAGAATTAGTTCTCTATAAAATAGGGCTTAAACCCTAATCCAAAGCCCAAATCAAGCTTGGCCGCCCAACCCCTTCCTCTTGTTGGCGTCAACAGCCCTTGTGCCGCCGCCCATCCCTTGTGCCGCCGTCCAAATTGTTGCCGGCGTCCAAGCTTCAGCCGGCGACCCTCCGGTGATCTCCTTTGGGTTCGGTGATAAGGTGAGCTTCCATCTCTCCTTTGGCCGGCCTCTATTCCTCCACCAAAAGCTTTCCAGTTTTTCTGGACAGCTTGTTTCTTTGTTGTCGGAGCGTCGTTTGGACGATGGTTAGAGCTCCGACAGCGGCTAACTTACCGGGGATTCGATCTCCGGTAATCCTCTGAGGTGGAGGATGAAGGATTCGTCAATCGGTTGACGAATACCTCTCCGGAGAGGCGAGTTTTGAGGACTCGTCTTAGGATCCGAATTTGGATTCGGATCGTGATCATCTCTCGATCACATCGTCTTCAACACGAGGCTAGTAACCCGTACGAAGACGAAGCTCGTGGCTTAGCGAAGTCATCCCGAGGAACTCGGCGTGGATACGGATAGAGACGATTCTAGCGAGGATCGTTCCGGTTGATGTCGTTCCCGCTACACGTCATACGAAAGGTATAACGTAGATAAATTTCCTTTTATTGCAAATTTAAATTTACGGTTATGTCTACACTTGTTGTAATATGCATGCGTGTGTTGTGTGTGTTGTAATAAATATAGATTTATTATTTTATTGCTTCCGCTGTGTTCATGTTTACGAAACGTGATCGAACACACACACGCCGCGGTGCCGGAAACCCAACACTATCCAGATACTAGACCGAGATGTCAAAAGGCTAAGGAACAAAGAGGTGCCCTTAGTAAAGGTCCTGTGGCAGAATTCGCAATATGAGGAAGCTACCTGGGAACGAGAGGAGGACATGAGGCAGAAGTACCCAGAATTGTTTTAAGTTTCGAGGACGAAACTTTTACAAGGTATGAGGGATTGTAACGCCCGTAAAATTTCTAGAAATTTTATGAGAATTTTGGCTTTATGATGATGGGCTTTATGTGGGCCCTTTTGGAAAAATAAAAGAAAATAAGCCAAAAAAAAAAAAAAAGAGATGCAAAGCCTAGGAATTGAACCCCAAACCTCTAGAGATAGCCAAGCCCTATAGATGCACCCACTAACCATAAGCCCAATAGAATTATATCATTAGAGGAAGAGGGGAATTTATAGATAAGTGGAAGGAGGGTAAGTGAAGAGGCTTGACAAATAAAAGAGAAACTTCTCTTCCTCCCTTTATAAAGAAGGAGGAAGTTTTCATTTGGCCATTTTCTTCCTCTCCTCTTCATCCTCACCGAAACCAAGCTCCTTCTTCTTCCTTTTGCCGAGACTCCCTTTCAAGCTAGGAGAAAGCTAGGTGACTTCCATTAGGTCATCTCTCAAGCAAAGCGAAGGATGTAAGATTTCCCTCACCTGCAGTGTATTCGTTTCGTAGGTAAAATTTCGTAAAGATGAAGTTGTAGCCCTTGTAGGTTTTGGCCAATCAAGTTTTCTTGGGCTAAGATTCATGAAAATGATGCTAGGGAACTTCTATAGGTTGTATGCTCACTATAGGAATTTTTAGGGGACAAAAATTCTAACTTGGTGCCCTTATAGGTTTCGGCCACCAAGGCTTTTTAGGGTTAGGGTTTTTATGAAAACTCCCCCTTGTGAGGTTAGGCCATGATAATGCTTTATGAATGAATTCTAGGGGACAAAACCCAAGTTTGAACCCCTTCCATGTTTCGACCAACCCATATAATTAGGGTTAGGGTTGCATGAAAATGTTTCTAATGATATCTATAGGTTGTATGCTCACTATAGGAACTTTTAGGGGACAAAGATTCTAACTTGGTGCCCTTATGGGTTTCGGCCACCAAGGCTTTTTAGGGTTAGGGTTTTTATGAAAACTCCCCCTTATGAGGTTAGGCCATGATAATGCTTTAGGAATGAATTCTAGGGGACAAAACCTAAGTTTGAACCCCTTCCATGTTTCGGCCAACCCATATAATTAGGGTTAGGGTTGCATGAAAATGTTTCTAATGATATCTATAGGTTGTATGCTCACTATAGGAACTTTTAGGGGACAAAGATTCTAACTTGGTGCCCTTATGGGTTTCGGCCACCAAGGCTTTTTAGGGTTAGGGTTTTTATGAAAACTCCCCCTTATGAGGTTAGGCCATGATAATGCTTTAGGAATGAATTCTAGGGGACAAAACCTAAGTTGAACCCATTCCATGTTTCGGCCATCTCATATAATTAGGGTTAGGGTTGCAAGAAAATGTTTCTAATGACACTAGGATAAGTTATAATGCTTTATGAATGAATTTTAGGGGGACAAAACCTAAGCTTGAACCCCCACATGTTTCGGCCATTCAAGACTCTTAGGGTTAGGGTTTCATGAAAACACCCTCTTATGAAGTTAGGTATGATATAGGCCTACATGAATAGATTTAGGGGACAAAAGTCCAAAGATCTTAACCTTACAAGATTCGGCCAACCAAGGAAATTAGGGTTAGGGTTGCATGAAAATATCTCTAATGATACTATGATCAGTTATAAGGCTTCATGAATGAATTTTAGGGGACTAAACCCAAGCTTGAGCCCCTTACAAGATTCGGCCAACCCATGGTTTTAGGGTTAGGGTTTCATGAAAACACCCCCACATGTAGTTGTGCTAAGTGTATGGCCTTTTCTTTTATGTGTCATGAACTATGCTGGTGTGATGAATATGTTTATGATTCAATGCAATATGAAATAAGCTTATGTGATGAACATGTTTATGATATAGTATGCCATGAAATATACCTAGATGTGGAACATGTTTTGTGATTTAATATGCCATGAATATGCCTAGGAAATATGCTTCATGTTTATGATGTAAGGTACCATGAAATATACCTAGAGGTGGAACATGTTTTGTGATTTAATATGCCATGAATATGCCTAGGAAATATGCTTCATGTTTATGATGTAAGGTACCATGAAATATACCTAGAGGTGGAACATGTTTTGTGATTTAATATGCCATGAATATGCATAGGAAATATGCCTCATGCTTATGATATAATGTGCCATGAAATATGCTTAGGTGATGAACATGTTTATGCTTAGGACCCCTTTAGGGTACTCTTATTTTATGAAAGCATGTGTCTTTATGAAATGATAAGATGGAGATGCTTCCCTTTCAAGTAGGGATCAAGAGCTCTCCTTATGACAAGATAAGATGGAGATGCTTCCCTTTCAAGTAGGAATCAAGAGCTCTCCCTATGATAAGATAAGATGGAGATACTTCCCTTTCAAGTAGGGATCAAGAGCTCTCTTCATGACAAGATGAGATTAAGATGCTTCCCTTTTTATGTTGGGGACCAAGAGCATTCTGTATATTATAACAAGAAAAGAAAAGAATTAAGTATTTTACTTTGCAAGAGGTTAAGTACCCGACCTGTCAGGTGGTCGTTAATCAAATCCATAGGGACATAAGAAGACGTAAGAGGATTTGCCCTGGTAAGACGTTAGAGGTCTTGCTCTAGTAGGACTGGTGGCTCGCTACCCCTGCCTATTAGGGAACGCGCATTATGTGGTACTTAACCTAGGGCCCCCCAAACAAGTTATGATGATATTGAAGTATCTATAAGTATATGTTTTGAAAAGAAAAGACTTTTATGATATTGTGTATGCTTATGTTAAATACTCTGAATGCTTACGAACTATGTTCTTTATGCATGCTAGATGTTATGAAGTTATGATGTTTAGAGTTAATTTTAAGAATATTGTGACTATGTACTTTATGCTAGTTTAGAATTTATGATGTGGTGAATGTTATGGGTGAGTTTAAGAATACTTGCGATTATGTTCCTTCTGCATGATTAGGGTTTATGTTATTACAAATATTTATGTTCAAGTTAAACAAATGCTTATGATTATGTCCTTTATGCATGTTTGGATTTCCTGATGAATGGTTATGGTTAAGTTGAAGAATGTTTGTGCCTATGTACTTTATGTAGGTTTAAGATGTATGATGTTACGGATGCTTAGTTTAGGAATGCTTATTGTTAAGTTTTAAAACGCTTATGAATATGTCTTTCATGCATGCTTAGTTTTATGTAGTTATAATGCTTATGTTCAAATTATGCCCTGCTTAGATTAATTATGCTTAACATGCTTATGAACAATTCTATGCCATGCTTAGTTCTTTTTGTATTATTACATGGATATGTTGTTGATTAGTGTTGCTATGAAATACTTAGGTCCTTTATGCTAGTATGCTCATGTTCTAATTGCTTGATGAAGTTTGTGGCTTTTGTGAGTAGGCAAGAATCTTACTAAGCTATATGCTTATAGTTTATGTTGTCCATATACTGCAGATAAAGGAAGTCTGCACTAGAGGAAGTAGCAGGAGGGGCCAAGTGTGTGTGTGATAGTGGCATGGTGGAAGAAGACCCTATACTATCTGCTTATATTTATATGCTCTAAGAACAACTTAAGACATTGCTTCCGCTTATAAGACTTGTGTTTAATGAGTATCAATTACTTAAGAAGGTTTGAAATGTTAGAACTCACGAACGAATTTTTATGTATGCATGTTATGAAAGATATGTTAACATGCTAAGGATGAATATGATATGTGATGTATGTGCAAAAGAAGGTTTAAGTTATGATGACCTGTTAAAGCATGTAGGTTGTGAAAGGATCCATATGTAGTATGTTTAGAAAAAAAAATGAGTACAAGTAGCGCCGCCCTGAGAGCAAATAAGGGCGGGCGTTACACTACTAATCCAAGACGAAGTCTTGGTACGTTTCTTTTTGTTGTGTGCTTGCAAGTATTCTCCCTTGGAGGAGCCGACGGTAAAACAACCATAACTTTTCGTACAATTGGACTCACATAACGATCTACCTACCAAATCGAAGCCCTCTGAGAGATCTACATTTCTTATGAGGGTTTACCCTCGTAACAAGCTGTTTCCAGCCCCAAAATCCAACGTTCAGTAGCCTTTCGGGGACACCGAAGGTCGTAAGTTTCTAGTTTTTGTTAGTTTCTTATTCTTCTTATTTATTTCTGTTTATTTCCTATTATTTCCCGTACTACTAATCCAAGACCAAGTCTTGGAATTCTCTTTGGTTTTTATTCGTGTTTTTGTAAGATACTTAATGGCTCACATTGAGGGGTATAGCACCACCCGACCTCCGTTCTTTAACGGAAATGATTTCCGTTATTGGAAAGGTCGGATGGAGTGTTTCTTGAAAACACAAGTCGAGACTTGGATAATAATCCAAACCGGCTTTGCTCTACCCACCAATGATCAAGGAGAGCCTTTGGATTTCAATAAGTGGACAAATACAACCAAGAGGCAAATCGAAGCCGATGCAAGAGCAACTCAAATATTACAATGTGGCTTTTCCAAGGAGGAGCTCAACCGCATCGGTCCATTCATTAGCGCCAAAGACCTCTGGAACAAATTGATTGATCTACATGAAGGGATGCCCGATGCTAAGGTATGTAAAAGAGATTTACTTTTAAATAAACTGTACAATCTAAAGATGCAGGATCACGAGACCGCCACCCAATTACATGCACGGATCCAAGACATCGTCAATGGTCTTCACTCGATCGGGTAAGCCGTAGAGAACCGGGACATTATAAGGTACACTTTAAATGCTTTCCCTAGGACTACCTTGTGGGCATCCATTGTCGATGTCTACAAGGTCTCTAAGGACCTTTCAAAGCTTAGGTTAGACGAATTATTTTCAGAGTTTGAACTTCACGAGCAAACTAACGTGGTCCGGGCCAAGAGAGGTATTGCTCTACTTGCAGGACAAAGAAGCAAGCCACCTACTAGGCAAGTAGATGAACTCAAACCCGAAGATGAATCAGAGTCCGAATCAGAAGAGGTCGAAGCAATAGTGAACGTTGTGCGGAGAATAGTTTGAAAAGAAAGAAGGAAATTGAAGTACGAGAACCAAAAGAAAAAGGGAGCAAGGAAAGCCTTCCATGCAACTTGGGACAACAAAGAAGACATAGCTTACATGGCAAGACCGGAGGAGTACGAGTCAGAATCTGAAGCCAAGTCCAACTATAACACCGACTCCGAACTCGAGGACTACTTCGAGAAGCAACTCAAAGTCGGACCAAAAGAGAAAATTAAGGTTAGCCGCTCACTAATTCATACGCTTTACAATACAATTAAAATGCTTAATAGGAAATTAACTAAGTCAGAGTCTAGGGTTGAGTCGTTACTTGAGGAGGTTGAAACCTTCAAGCAAGAGGCTACTCTAACCTCTTCAACTAGTCAAGTTCAAGAGGGAAACTCAACCCAAATTGAAAAACTTGAGGAGGAGAATTCTCTCTTGAAAGACCGAGTTCAAGAGGTTGAGGCTAGGTTGGAAAGGTTCACTTTGGGATCTAAGAACCTTAATCGACTACTTGGAACCCAAATAGCCGTGTACAACAAAGTCGGACTCGGATTTAAGTCAAAGACTACGAATAGGTCTTATATGTCTATCATAAATCGTAGTCATCAAAGAGTCCAAGCATGGGTCCCAAGGTTTTATTGAACTCACATATAAGGACTAATAAGGTTTGGATTCCCCAGGATCAAGTTCATTATTTGAATAGACCATATTGGTTCAATGGTCTAGGGGGAGCTAACACTAAAATAGTATACCCACTTACTTAGCAAAATCATTGCATATTTTACTTTAATTTTTAGAATGGCTAGATAGGGTAAATGGTTAGTCAACTCTTGACAACATAGTATCAGGATGCGGCGAGATGATAGTACATTAGGGAAACAAAGTCTCGTGTATTCGAGCTAGATAAGGCGTATCTAGCTGGTGCACTTGACCGAGTGGAACTAGCTGAAGCTACCTCGCCGTATCCTAAACTAGTTAGACCAGGAAGTAACCCTAAGTGACTAAAGTGATATTTTCTTGAATTTGGCTTTGTCTAAGGAAGTGATCGTTGTTCCGATCAAAGAAGGCCCCTGTGCCTCGCCACGACCTGGAAGCCAGTTTCTCGAAAAGTTACTTAACGATCTAAAGGTTAAATCCGAATCTAACCCAAGGTTGACTATCTTTAATCAATTTAAAATCATCTCACAAAACATATAAGGTGAACAAATTCTGAGACACATAGAATGGGTGAGATGTTAAGGATAATTGAAATATACTTAAAACAATCTCTTCAAAATACTACTTATTTTCTCAACTATTGTACTTAACAACTCTTAGGCCAAAGTTTAGCACCCCCTACATCTCTTATACTTCATATATTTGACTAAGGGGGAGAGCAAACTAACCCTAAGGGTTATATTACAAATCTTTAGATTATTGGTGCAGAGGGACACACCTCGAACCAATCTATCTAACTACTGCTAGACGTATGCTTGGACTCATATTTGATTTATCTAGATGCATGCATATACAATATTGTTTTCAAAACCCTATTTTATACAAATACCCCATTTTTTTTATTTATGGAAAAAGGGGGAGAAGAGCAAAAGTTAAGGGGGAGTAACATAAAATTTAATTTTGAAAATTAAATTATCTTATCTCTTTCAAAACTCACCTAGGGTTAAGGGGGAGCTTTGGTTGAGGGGGAGTTTTTGGAAATGATATTCATCTTCACATTCATCTTCTACTATACCTGTTTTATGCTTTAATTTTCCTTAACTTTGTGTTGGTTTGCCATAGATCAAAAAGGGGGAGATTGTTGGTGCAGGGGCACTAGATAATCGAACCTGTGTTTTTATTATGGTAAAGACACAAAGTTAAGTTTACATCGTTGTCTAACGAGCTAAATGAAGTGTGTAGAAAAGTGCTAAAGATGGAGCTGAAGGCTAGCGACACCCGGAGGAAGCCGCGGTGGTCGGGCGACACTCGAGTGACTTCGGAGGGAGCCGAAGGAATCGAGTGGAAGGCCGGAAGCGAGAGCTACTATCCAGGTAAGCTCGTGTGAGTGAGAGATTGTAAGGTCGTGTCCTCTTTACGGGGACGACCGTAGGCGGCGATCCGATTAAGACTTCCCGTGAAAGGTCTAGGTCGAGATCGGACGGTCAGAAATCGTCGCATTTATCATTTTCCGAGCTAACATCTTACTGCAGGGAAGTGGCCAGGCTGGCAGTCGACTGCTGGACATCAAGTAGTCGACTGATGCTCATCAGTCGACTGATGGGAGGCATCAGTCGACTGATTGCGACGAATCAGCCTTTGCGCTAGGTCAAAATGGATAAGGTTTGACGCGGCCACTTCGCGATAAAATTTGGACAACTTCGTGATCTGTTCCAAAAAAAGAGGAGACATATTCAGAGGCCAAAATCTATAAAAGGAGGGGAGGATTCCAACTCCAAGTATCATCATGTTTATTCATCAAGTGCTCCTACAACGCCAACGCTCCAATGCCGTCATAACGCCGACGTGACGACAAGTTCAAATATCCTTCGTCGACAGCAGTAGCAAGTAATTATTTTTATTGTATTCTTTATTTTAATCGTAACGAGGTGAGGTAGGCTTGTTGCCTCATCCTCGTACATTCGGTTTTTGTGATCGTTGTCTCCTACCTCCAACGAGGAGACGTTATAGTGTTTTGCCCTTCGTACGCGGTCTAGGACCGATAGGGCCTTGGAGTAGCAACCGCTGGGTTGTGAACCAAGTAAAAATAAACGTATTCATTTATTTTCGCTGCTCTTACTCGTTTAATTGTCTACTCGAACGAAACGTCTAAAAGATTTACGATCGCTATTCACCCCCCCCCCTCTAGCGACGCTTCTCGATCCAACATGGTAGTCCTTCATTCTTAACTTTGACTAGAGATAATAAATAACCCTGACAACCCTAGGCCAATAGCTTCTGAGCCTATAAAGCCGATATAATAGATAATCCATCATCTCTAGTACCAACAAATTCCCAAGCTGGTTGATCCGGTGGTCGAAATGTCACCACCCTTGCTCTACAATCCACTGTAGCGTGATAAGCGGCCAATCAGTCTATACCGAGAATAACATCGAACTCTATCATTTCCAACACCTGGAGGTCCACTGTAAGGATATTCCCATCAAAATATAATGGGCAACCTTTGATTTCTTGGTGGCTAGTCAGTACCTCTCCTGATGGAAATGATACTGCTAACCCACAAGAACAAACCATTGAGATTCTTCCAACTCTACCCAGAAATATTCTAGATACGAATGAATGAGAACTACCGGTATCAATCAAAGTATCAGCGTATATAGAATAAACTGAAACCATACCTCGTATGACTGATCCCTCAACCCGCTGTGCCTCATCTCTGGTGATGGTAAAAACTTGTCCAGTCTCGATATTCGTCGGCTACATCCCTGATAAAGTAGTAGTGTGCCTCCACTCCGGCTGGATCTGGCTCTATGGTACTGGAGGCTGAGTCGCTGGTGCAGGCATAAGATATCCCTGAGAGTTGGCTGGTAAGAACTATTGTGTTGCAGATACTCCTTGGTAGTAGATCATCGGAGATGAAGGATACTGGATCGCTGTCGACATCACTGTAGGGGCACCCCCTACATCTGGTACAACTGTGCTGGTAGAGGTACGGGCTGCCTCTGACCATATGTCTGAGTCCACGGTGCTGTCCTCTACTACCTCTGCTGGGTAGACTTCTTCCCTTTGTTGGAGCTATCAAGAAACTCCAACTGTACTTTCAATGTACAATCACGACTAGTATAACCCAGTTGTTTGCAATAATAGCAAACTAGCTGCTCTAAAGGACACTCTGATACTCTGTGGCTTTCAGATCCACATTTGTAACATCCATTCCTGCTTCGGCCCTTACGGCTACTCTGAGACCCTCCAGAATACTTTGATGTTGAACGTTTCCCCTTCTGCGATCTAGCTGACCCTTCTGCAGCACCTCGCATAGTTCCTTTTTGCTCCCCTTTCTTCTGAGTCCCCTGAGCTGAACCCTAGTTCTGCTGCTTGCCCTTAGTCATCTGCTTCTCTATATCCTTCTCCCTGGAAATTTACTGGGAAGTTATCTCGATGAAGAGGGCGCGGTCCAATGCCTCCCTGTATGAGGTAATGATAGATCCTGACATCCGGCTCCGTATATAAGTAGCAAGACCCCGTGTGAACTGGTACATCTGATCTGCATCCTGTGCTACCAAATGAGAGCAGAACTCTGATAGTCTGGTAAACACTGCATTGTACTCCATGATGGAACGATCACCTTGCATCAGGCTCAAAAATTCCTGACGACGTGTTGTAGAAAACGCCGAAGGAAAGTACTGTCTCCAAAGAGCGTCTCGAAAGATGGCCCAAGTAATCCCACACTCCCTGAGTAGAGTCTTCTGCAATTTCCACCAAGTGACAGCCTGATCTCTGAGACAATATGCAGCAAGGCCCACCTTCTCCACATCTATACAGTTCATGTAGTCGAAGGTGTCTTCCATATTTTCCAGCCAAGACCGGGCAATCCATGGGTCGGACTCCCCTCAGAAAAAGGTGAACTTTTCCTTGGCCAAACATGCTAACACGAGTATCCGTGCCTTATCATTGAGCCAACTGGACTCTGTAGGCTCTGGCATAGTCACTGGTACATCCGGATTCTGAGGCTCCGAACCACCAGTAGGGGAAAGCTGAGGCTATTCTCGAATAACGGGCATAGTAGCAGTAGCCTCCTGTCCCTCAACTCCGACGGATCGTCTTGATAGACGACCTCTACTATGAGTCTGCATAGGTGCCATAACTTTGACTATATACACTTGTTAAACAACTTTAGATGAGTAACTATCTGAAATATGAGTTATCAGAAATACTCACTTCGTGATGCATGGAGCTTATGTCGCTGTCAATCCCATCTTAGAAAAATCAAATCCGAAAAATATACCGACTCTCGAGAATCCAAGACACAAAAACAAAATCATTGTATGGCATCACAGAATCTTCGGCTCTAATACCAATAAAGTTGTCACGCCCCGAGAGTATGTCGTGTCGAAAATCAAATGGACGGCATCTCCCCTGTACTCGGCAACATTTCGGGTTAATACAAGGCCCGTAGGCCCATAACAACAACATAACATAAATATAACAACCACATCTGAAACTTAAACCACATACCCACAATAAATATACCAAAAACATACAGGTGTACACCACCTGACAAGTCCATAGTAATAAAACCGTAAATAAAACATTGACTACAGAAATAAAGTCCACGACATCACGAAAAAGTCCATAATAAAATAAGTCCATAACATATCAAAGTCCAAGACATAAAATGAACTCCTCGGGAGACTCAAAAAACGAAGATGGGATGGATCGCCGGTGCAACTCCAAGTTATCATGAAGACTTCTACCTGTTACCTGGGCGATAGAAAAACTCAGGGTCTGTGGTGGTGAGTAAAACTCAGTAGGTAATAAGATAGAACATGTAATATATGTATCAATATTACAAGTCATTCAACAGTTTAATCTACTCGTACAACAAGTATACATCAACATAACAAGTATACATGCATGCATACACTAAATAAACTAAACAACAAACGATGTTGACATACTTGATAGTCAGCTACTCTATCCTCATCCAACTTGGGCATATGTCCACAACTTAAGGTATAAAGAATAGTACTAACTCACACAACATCCTGATATGGGTCGAGGGTATCACAGTGAATAACCAACAGGTATACATGTACCGACCTACTACCATACAGGAAATGCAATAACATGTATGAATATGTACAAACAAATGCAACAAGCATAGTACATAAAAATCCATCATCAAAGTGAGTATACATATAGACTGTATCTGTATGTATACTGATCACCATCATCCATGTATATATATATACAAGCATGTATGTATATATATATAGCAATATGCAAAACACCATATGATATGGCAATGCAGCATGCATGGTCATGCCTGCGCACCCCTACTCGATACCGCGACCCCAGTGTGGCCTAGGTGACACGACATGACAATTGTCCCAACTCACACCAACCACTGCTCTAGAGTGGCCGAGTAGGCAGTATGATTAAGTAGCATATGAGCGTAAAGAGCTCGCTACGCAACGGCGGTCCCTGCTGCTATCCACTTCGACTGACACTACCAATGAGTGGTCGAGTGTCACGCACCCAGGACAACTGCACGCACCCCAACTACCATCGTCTAAAATCGTAGAGTGCGGCACAACAAATGCTCTGCCCTCACACCAGTTACTCCTCTAGGAGTAACCTGGGAGGCAGGATGACTGACGACTCTCTCAACCCCAAGGGAGATAATGTCGTCAGTATGCATGCAATGTCATAAAGGTACTATCTCACATACAAACATCTACCACAGACTCTCTGTTCAACAGAGAGTCACATCCCTTGATCAGTACACTCTCTATCTTGTAAAGAGCCGTACTCGACTGATCATGGCAAGCTAGGACCACCGGTCCATAGCGACACACTATTTATGATGCACCTGACCATTTACACAACACGTGGTTGGTAAATAAGTGTACAACATATGAGTATTGGTATAACACCTACATTTAGGGCATTACCTACCCACGGATGACCTTTTTGCCAATTTATAAATTTGGTCATCACCCGTACTCTAACATCCACACCCTACTAAACATCTAGGCCTATTTACATCACATCTATAACCCTAAATCATAATAAAAGGGAATGTGATATCAACCTTTGAGTAAATATTGCCAACGACAAGTTCAAGCATAAGATAATATGGACACCTAACATGCTCATATCTACCACTAAATCTGAAAACCATTACAACTACCTGACCAGGGTAGGAAATTATCCACCTGCTGTAAATGCTTGTAGTACTAGAGTCCTCACGTCCGCGGACCCATCTCGTATCCTCGTCCTCCACATTTCAAATATTGTGGTCATGTTCAAGCATACAACAATATATATATATATATATATATATATATATATATATATATATATATATATATATATATATATATAAATTCACTATTCTCCCGTTTCTATATTCGCGTCCCTTAATCGTATACGAATTAGAAACCCAAATAGCCAGACTTGACCATTTAATTTAAACCCATCGGTTTCAATTAGCAAAAGTGCTAACTTCCTCATCCAATTCTATATCCAACTTAACAAAGTCAACCTCATAAAGATTTAACCTTTTACAACAAATCTATTGTAATAGTATCACCAACAGAATCAGTAATAAATGTAATCCATAAACATAACACTTAAATCACTACTTCCCATACTATAATTAACTCTATAATTAACATCCATAATTCCCGGTTAACAAGTATGCTAACCTACAACCGTTTACAGCCATCCCTACCTATTTTATTCACCGGGACAGGCCACACACATCCTCTTCTCTCGCTCACAGCCAATACAACAAATTGAACTGGACTGATAGAACAAAATATAGGGAATCTGGCTTACCAACAATTGGAGTCTCCACCGGCAGTAACTCCCCTAAAACTGGCATCCCCGTTCAACTGCTCAAGACCACTGCCCAAACCCAAACAGCCATCACCACCGAATGGAATTCACTGAACAAAAGGGAATTGATCTTGCTTACCAGAAATTGAAGCTTCACCGACAATTAATCTTCACCGGAACCCCCCTTTTTCCCCTATTCCCTATTTGTCGAGACCAACACCCAGTTCCAGCGTTGATTGGCAACGGAGATCAATAATTGCGAGGAAAACTTGAAGATGGTTGTAACCAAAGAAGGAACGATATTTGTCAGAGATGCAACTCATCGTAGATGGGGAAGAAGAAACCTACTGATGGAGAGATCCAAGCTCACCTACCCTATTCGCTGCCAAAATCTTTGGTGCCCTAGCTTCCGTGTTGATCGGCAGTGAGAAAACCCCCCCTTGCTTTCGGGAACTCCCACCCAGCTCAAACCCGACACTCCCTTCCAGCCGAAACTTCCATCGAGAACGCGACAACATCGGCAGCCGGCTGCTTCAGAGAAGAAGAGGATGCGAGAGGCAGAGAGATCGCGTGAACAGTGACAGATCTATTGCCTGGAACCGCTTGAGCGATGGAGCAGGGAGGTCGTGCATTAAGAGGAGATGGCATCCGACAATTGTGCGGTCCGTGGAGACGAGATCACGCGAAGAGGGAAAAATGGTCACGCATGAAGAAGAAGAGGAAGAGAGGAGCTTGGGAAGAAGTAGCGTCAGGCGGCGGGCGGAGTCGACGAGAGTAACTCGCGGTGTGCGTGAAATGCTCGGACGTGGAGAAATCGTCGGCGAGAAATGGAAAGTGAGAAGCGGCGGCATTTATTGGTTTAGAGAGTCGACAGATTTTTAACGGGTTAGGCTTAAACAATGCTTATTGGGTTCTTACCCTATAAGACCCAACCTAGGTTTGATTAACCCTTTTTAATTAATACATAGATTAGGTATTAATTTATACTCCAACCCTTTTTTTCCTGTGGTATTTTACAAGGGTGGCCAACCACCGAACCTACTAGGGTAACTGAAACTGAGGGCCTTAGCCCGTGGGCAAAACTGATGCCCGGTACATGCCTTGCCAAAAGTAAAATACTTCCTTTATACTTATATTCTTATACATACTGAAAAATGCTATTAATCCCCTAAACCATGAATGGGGAGCACCATAAAGATCATTATGCTCATGACCCCCAAAATTGATATGGGGAGCATACTGAAGATCGTTGTGCTCTTAATCCCCAATTCAAACGGGGAGCATCTTTAAATTTTCTTTATAAAGGAAATATTTTTACATCTTACTCTACATCATGCATATAATTGTAATCTACAACTCATCTACAACATACATGATCATAAATCACATTCCTATCATGGATCTAAACCTGATACTAAATCAAACATGACATAATAGGTAAAAATCATGTAACTAAGAATACCATGCATAACTGGCTCATATACATGCGTATTAACTGCTCAACCATTTAACTTGAAATAACAAGCACATAAAAACATATCAATGACATACGATAACTACTTATACTGCAGGTGAGCAATACTTACTTCCTACGCTTTTTCACCAATTTATACCGTTAGATTTCATAAAGAGAAGACCTCCTACGGGTTCCTTTGTTTTAGCGTGATCCTCTACCAAGTCCTTGAGGAGATCCCTCTTAAAAATTCCCTCTTGAATTATCCAAAGGGAAGATAACCTTCTTCCTTGCTTTGGCGGCTGGAACACAAGAGATCGAGAGAGAGAGAGAGAGGGATGAGAGGTGGTCGACGTTGGGAGAGGAGGGAGAGAGGGGTTGGCGGCGTTGGAGAGAAGAGGGAGAGAGGGGTTGGCGGCGTGGGAATTTAGGGAAAGGAGAGAGGAGAGGAAAAATAAATATATATATAAACTAGGGATTCCTTAATTTAATTACCCCTTTAAATGATTAGCCAAATTAACCAACTTCTCCATTTTTCCCGCCTATAGATATATTCAATTATATCCTACTCATTAGTAATTTTATGACTTAGTGGTAGGAAGCCTATTCCCCCAAACCAAAGGTTTATAGTTCGAGCCCCGGCTAACAAACCATTTATTCATTTTTTCTTTTTTTTCTTCCTATTCTTATTTATATTTTTTTTCTAAATAAATAAATAAAAGTATAGGAACTAAAATTTGGGCCATTACAATCCCTTATACTTTATAAAAGTTTCATCATTGAAACTTAGAATAGCTCGGGGTACTTTTGCTTCATGTCATCCTCACATTCCCAGGTTGCTTCTTCAAACCTTTGACTTTGCCATAAGACTTTTACTAACGGTATTTCTTTGTTTCTTAGTTTCTTGATTGCTCGATCTATTATTTGAATAGGTCAACTTTCATAACTTAGATATGTCTGAATCTATACCATCTATTGCTCAATCACTTATTTGGTGTCTAGGACGTACTTCTTAAGCATTGAAACATGAAATACATTGTGGATAGCTGACATCTCCTGTGGTAGCTCTAGCTCATAAGCTACCTTACCAACTCTCTTGGTGATCAGGTAGGGGCCTACATATCTGGGACTTAACTTGTCTTTCTTCCCAAACCTCATTACCCCTTTCATAGGAGCTACCTTAATGAACACTGAATCCCCGACTTGGAACTCTAGGGTGTTGGATCGAGAAGCGTCGCTAGAGGGGGGGGGGGGGTGAATAGCGATCGTAAATCTTTCGTTCGAATTCGTTCGTTGAGACACAAGTAAACGAGTAAGCACAGTGGAAAATAAAGTGACACGTTTATTTTACTTGGTTCACAACCCAACGGTTGCTACTCCAAGGCCCTATCGATCCTAGACCGCGTACGGAGGGCAAAGCACTATAACGTCTCCTCCTCGTTGGAGGTAGGAGACAACGATCACAAAATCCGAAAGTACGAGGATGAGGCAACAATCCTACCTCACCTCGTTATGAATAAAAACAACGAATACAATATTAAAATATATTACTAGATGTTGCTGCCGACGAAGAAGATCTGAGCTTGTTGTCTCGTCGGCGTTATGACGGTGTTGGAGCGTTGGCGTTGTAGGAGCACTTGATGATGCCTGGAGTTGGAATCCTCCCCTCCTTTTATAGATTTTAGCCTCTGAATTTGTCTCCATTTTTTTTGGAACAGATCACGAAGTTGTCCAAATTTTATCGCGAAGTGGCCGCGTCAAATGTTATCCGTTTTGACCTAGCACAAAGGCTGATTCGTCGCCATCAGTCGACTGATGCCTCCCATCAGTCGACTGCCCAACGTCCAACAGTCGACTACCAGCCTGGCCACTTCCCTGCAATAAGAGGTTAGCTCGGAAAATGATAAATGTGACGGTTTCTAACCGTCCGATCTCGACCTAGACCTTCCACAGGAAGTCTTAATCGGATCGCCGCCTACGGTCATCCCCGTAAAGAGGACACGACCTTACAATCTCTCGCTCACACGAGCTTTCCTCGATACTTACCTTGTAGCTCTCGCTTCTGGCCTTCCACTCGATTCCTTCGGCTCCCTCCGAAGTCACTCGAGTGTCGCCCGACCACCGCGACTTCCTCCGGGTGTCGCTAGCCTTCAACTCCAGCTTTAGTACTTTTCTTCACACTTGATTTAGCTCGTGAGATAACGATGTAAACTTAACTTTATGTCTTTTCCATAATCAAAACACATGTTCAATTATCTAGTGCCCCTGCACCAACATAGGGGTCTACGTCGGACATCGGCGTAACTCTTCTGCCGACTCTAGGTAGTCTCTATCCTTTGGCGTATGTTCTTTATAGCTTTGGTGGCATCATCTATAAAATCAGTCTTGATTCCCATTTCTTTCTTCTTGCCACCCTCATACCAACAGATAGGTGATCTGCATCTCCTTCTATACAAGGCTTCATAAGGTGTCATTCCAATTGTGGTTTGATAACTATTATTATAGGCAAACTTTGCCAAACACAAATATTTGCACCAGCTTCCTTTAAAATCTAAGACACAAGCTTTGAGCATGTCCTCCAAAATCTGATTCACTCTTTCTGTTTGCCCATCTGTCTGAGGATGAAATGCAGTGTTGAATCGTAGCTTAGTGTCGAGGGTTGTCTGAACACACTCCTAGAAGTGTGAAGTGAAGCGACTATCTCTATCATAGATAATAGTCTTAGGTACTCTATGCAGTCTAATCACTTCCTTGACATATAACTTGGCTAACTGTTCCTTGGAGTATGATATTTTGATAGGCATGAAGTGAGCGGACTTTGTCAATCTATCGACAACTACCCAAATAGAATCGTAGCAATTGGTTGTTTTGGGTAGTTCTACTATGAAATCCATGGTTAGTTCCTCCCACTTCCATTCTTGAATCTGGATAGGCTGTAGAACTCCTCCTGGTCTCTGGTGTTCGACTTTCACTCTCTAACATGTCAGACAAGTGCTAACATA
Organism: Wurfbainia villosa; assembly: GCA_025175895.1. Lineage (NCBI taxonomy): Eukaryota > Viridiplantae > Streptophyta > Magnoliopsida > Zingiberales > Zingiberaceae > Wurfbainia > Wurfbainia villosa. The sequence continues at coordinate 4,760,576 of CM045994.1, read as the reverse complement.
CTTAGCCACGCCCCTCTTCATACAAAGGCACCAGAATTTCCCTTTCATATATTGATACATCTTGATGGATCCAGGATGCATCGAATATGGGATCCCATGAGCTTCTTCTAGAATCTTCTTTCTTAAGTCTGGGTCCTTAGTGACACATAAGCGTTCACCCAGATATAATACACCATTGTTAAAGACACGGAATCCTTCATCCTTTCCTTCTTGGATATCTTGCTTGATCCTTTGGATGCTAGGATCTTTGTATTGTCTCGCTAATATATCCTCGAACAGTGTAGGTACTATGGTCAAGGAGGAGAGTTGTCCAGAAATGATCTCAACTCCAAAATTCATTATATCTTTCTCCAGTAGTTCGGATAGTGTTGCTAGGGACATCAAAGTGGCGCATGATTTTCTATTCAACGTGTCTGCTACTTTGTTTGCATTTCCAAGATGGTAGTGGATTTCACAGTCATAGTCCTTTACTAGCTCAAGCCATCTACGCTGTCGCATATTCAGATCCTTTTGAGTGAAGAAATACTTCAGACTCTGGTGATCTGTGTAAATCTTGCATTGGACTCCATATAAGTAATGTCTCCAAACTTTCAGAGCAAAGACCACTGCTGCCAACTCAAGTTCATGAGTGGGGTAATTCTTTTTGTAGTCCTTGAGTTGTCTAGATGCATAAGCAATGAATTTACCCTTCTGCATAAGTACTGCTCCAAGTCCCATCTTGGATGCATCACTATATAGGTCAAATCTGTTGGTGCAATCAGCCCAGGTCATGATTGACTGGACTCGAGTTTGACTCGAGAGATGTTTTAATGTTTGACATGGAGATTTGACATTGATGTCTAATAATGTTTTGGGGAGATTGTTGGTGCAATCAACTAAGGTCATGATTGATCGGACTTGAGTTTGACTGGAGGGGTTTGATATTGGCGGCGTAAAGTTCAAGTGAGAGTCTTGGTAGCATAAGTCCAATGGTTGGTGACGTAAAGTCCAAACGGAGTTTTGGCAGCATAAGTTCAATGTGCCTTGGCGGTGTAGACACTATTAGTAGGACAATAGCCGATGGAAGCACCTGAAGGATAGCGTATGGATGAACAATTCATGGATGACTTAGAGGGATCCAATAGGCGTGAGGCTCATGGAGGTGGATAGAAGGATTAGGTCTAGGCTAAGGGTGGTCTAACAAGTATGGGGGCACCATACTTGGGGTTAAACCTCATGGTTGAGGTTGTCAGTCGACTTGGATTATGGACCAGTCGACTGGTCAAGTGTTGTGACACTTGGCAGCTGAGTCGACACTCAGCAGTCAACTGGGATTATGGCGGTTCGACTGCTATGAGTCGAATGGTGCTCGACTGCCATTTAAGGGAAGAAAAGGTAGGCAAAGCCGATCCGCCATGGATGGGGCCGATCGACTATTTGGTCCGCGAGCAGATCGCCGCAGAGTCGATCGAGTCGGCTACGGGCACTAGCAGTCGATTGACAATGTTGACAGTCGACTGATGAGAGTTCCATTGGAATTTTTCTAGCGTGGAACGAGTCGTTGTCTCACAGCAACAGTGTTGGTAGTCGACTGGTGCCTTATGGTAGTCAATTACCAGGCGAAAATCCAGCTCGATGCAAGTTAAAAGGAAGCTGTTCGTGGAGATTCCGACATTGGTTCTTTGGGAGCTTTGGTGAGGGGATTTAAAGGTGAATTACAGGTGTATTTCAGGGTCCTTCAAGCTCATCCAAGAAACCGACAAGCAAGCGCTCAAAAACCCTAGATTGTAAAGTGCTCTTTATATTTCTTTGTATTTTTCTTGTATTTTTGTGTATTGCTTTTGTAATCACTTGTAAGAGGTTTCTCTGCCTCGGACGTGTTTTCGAGAAGGAGTTTATTGTTTAGTGGTGCTTGTGGCATCGCTAGAGCTCTTTAGAGCTCGATCCGTGGAGTATGAACCATTCGTTTCCGAACCACGTTATATGATTGTGTTTGTGATTGCGTATTGTGTTATTGTTTTCATTACTATTTTGCTACACACTAACATGCTTTGTAAACGCGATCATGAATGAATTCCATCAAGCATCGAAACTCACTATTCACCCCACCCTCTAGTGGTCAACAAATCCTCTACAAAATCCCTCATTACTTTCTAGAGCTATGTAGGCACTGGAGCACTTGTGAGTCTTCTCTTTAATTCAAGGAAGCTCTTTTCACAATCTTCGGTCCATTCGAACTTCTTGTTCTTTCTGGTAAGAACCGTCAACGGTGATGCTATTCTTGAGAAGTTTTCCACAAAGTTTCGGTAGTACCCTGCTTATCCAAGGAAACTTCTGACTTCACTGACATTCTTTGGTTGACCCCAATTACTGACTGCTTCTATCTTTGTCGGGTCTACCATAACTCCATCTTTTGAAATAACATGACCCAAAAATGATATTCGATCAAGTCAAAACTCACACTTGAAGAACTTTGCATATAACTATCTTTGCTGAAGGGTCTGCAAGACTGTCTTCAAGTGTTTGACATGTTCTTCTTGAGTTCTCGAGTAGATAAGGATGTCGTCAATGAAGATGACCACAAACTTGTCAAGGAACTCCTTAAATACCCGATTCATCAAGTCCATAAACATAGCGGGTGCATTTGTCACTCCGAAGGGTATGACCACGAACTCATAGTGTCCATACCTCATTCAGAAGGTTGTTTTCAGTATATCATCCTCTTTAAATCTTACTTGATGATAACTGGACCGCAAGTCAATCTTGGAGAAGACTGTGGCTCCCTCAATTGATCAAATAAATTCTCTATCCTTGGCAGAGGATGTCTGTTCTTGATCATCACTTGATTCAAGGCTTGGTAGTCTATGCACACCCTCATAGATCCATCTTTCTTTTTCACGAACAACACTGGAGCTCCCCACGGGGAATGACTAGGGTGGATGAATCTCTTGTCTACTAACTCCCGTAATTGTTCCTGAAGCTCTTTCAATTCAGCTGGAGCCATACGATAGGGTGCTTTTGAGATTGGGTTGGTACCAGGAATAAGCTCAATCTCAAACTCAACTTCCCTTCTAGGTGCTAGTCCTGGTAGCTCGTCAGGAAATACTTCTGGGTAGTCACATACAATTGGGACTTCTTCTAGCTTTTGGCTTCTTTCTATCTTACTATCAACTATATGTGCTAAATACCCAGTGCATCCACTAGCTAACATCATCTAAGCTTCCATGGCAAACAAGAACTTCTTAGTCTTCTTCCTTGGTTCTCTAATAAACTCAAATTTGGCCTCAGTCTTGGGTTGGAATACTACTCTTCGTTTACGACACTCAATGGAAGCATCGTACTTGCTAAGAAAGTCCATTCCAAAGATGACATCATAGTCATGCATGTCCAGCAAGATCAGATCACTATAAAGCTCTCTGTCTGAAATTCTGACCGACATGGCACACAACTAGTGTGTACATGTCATTATTTCACCCGAAGGTAGGGTCGTTAAAAACTAAATATCTAAGACATTTGGAGTTATATCTATCTTCTTAGCAAATGTCATAGATATAAAAGAATGGGTTGTTGGAGGATTGATTGGCCGACTAGAGGGGGGTGAATAGCCCTCTTACGATGGATGACGGTATTTGCTCATCTACGATTAGATTAGCGCAAGAGGAAACAACAATACAAGCAAATTAAAAAAATAAAGACAAAGCAAAAGAAATAGACAATGCTAACACAATGTCATAATGTGGTTCACGGCTACGCCGCTAATCCACGATCTCGATTCGTCCGAGGTGAATCACTCCTTCAAAGCCAATCACTATTGGTCTCTCCTTTGCACCAAGCTTGGTGGAGGTAACCTTTACAATCAAGATCACTCTTCTTACAATAAGATTGAAGTAAAAACAAGTAAGAAGAGTAGGGAATCGTGTATGGCACTTTGGGAGAAGTTTAGATCTCAAGCATTAGCCTCCCAAAGCTCCATTCTCTTCCTTTTTATAGAGGAAGAGGGTTTCTTCCCGTTGACACAGGAGCAGTCGACTGATGCCCTCGATCAGTCGACTGGTCCTATAGCCGTTTCCCAATAACGGTCGCTTTCCACATTGGATTCCATCCAACGGCACTGGCATCAGTCGACTGATACTACCATCAGTCGACTGGTGCTCGATCAATCGAGTCCTCAACGGACCGTCGTGCAATCGATCGATACGACGCAGCCGACCGCTACCATGGCAATGATCGCTTGGGCCAAATGCCCATGAGTCAGACACCAGTCGAACCCAATCGACTCAGAGCAGTCAACTGCCATTTCATGGTAGTCGACTGGTGCCGTGTGAAACTCAAACTTAACATTAGTTTGAGCTTCCGGCGATCGGATAAACCTTAACTCTTGCGGTCAAGTTTTCGACACTCAGCCATTCGGCCAAGTTCACCTAATGAGCTACTTACATTTCACTCATTCTCTCATCTCACTCGAAGTCCCTCGCCGAAGCTCTCTTCGTATGCGGCCACGTCCCTCGGCAGCATCAGGCGCACGGCTCTGCAATTGTCCTTCATGTCTCTTGCCTCCGAAGTCTTCTTCCTTGGCTTCGCTTCAAGTCATCTCGTCCGGCGTTCCCTCGGCAGCATCAAGCGCACGGCTCTGCAATGCTCCTTCTCCGACTCAGGCACGATGTTGTGAGTGGTGAAACCTCCAAGGCTCCATGTGCGAATTATTAAGCCCTGCATGACTTCAACGCACATATCAAATCAACATAACAAACTAACTTAAACCCTTTGCTACACACATCAAAACCTTATCATGGCACGAGATTGCCCTAACAATCTCCCCCTTTTTGATGTGTGGCAATCCGTTTAAGTTAGGTAAAAACATTTGATATAAATTTCTAAGGTAAGAAAGCATGTAAACATAAACATGATATAGCAACATGCAACTCCCCCTTAATCCATGAAACTCTCTCTACAAATTTCTCCCCCTATCATAATTAACTTAAACATAATTATTTCTCCCCCTTTGACACCATCAAAAAGATTAACACTAAGTTATAAACTCATGGCATCAAGTCTAATAGAAGGAAAATACCAAAATTTGTTTTAAAACCTGAATTCAACCTCAACTAGTCTGATTTTCACGCCACCAGTCGACTGGTTCAGACTACCAGTCGACTGGCATGTGAATTTCAGAATTTTCTAATTTTCGGACCGAATTTCAGAAATGCATTAAAAATTTCAGAAAATTCGAAAAATCATGAAATTTGGGGAACATATTTCTTGTAAGATTATTTATCAGTGAAAAATAGGTCTTCATGAAAAATCATTATATTTTCATGTATTTGCCAAAAATCCAAAAGGTTTAAAAACGACTAGGTTTTTGATCATGTGAGTATCAAGTTTAACACCTAGTTTTGGTTCCAATTGTTTCAAGAGATTAAGAAATTGTTTTGAAAACATATGAAATATCCAACCATGATCTTTGGGCAATATGTCTATGAATTAAACATAAGCCTTCCCCATGATTGGTCTATTATTGCTATTTTGATACTTCAAATGACCATCTAAATGCCATAGGCATTAGCGGACATTTGTATCATCCTAACATCTCACCCATGCTAAGTTTTCAATCAAGGTAGCCTATTGTGAGTGTGAGATGTATCCTAGAGGGTATTTGTATACACTTAACCATTTATATTAATGCAATTCTATCAAGGTTAAGTATCATCCTAACAATCCTCATGATCATAAAGGCATATATCAATTAATTCTACATTATGATCATGAAATACATGTATTCATCAATCTATACTCATGCATTAGGTATTGAATATGATAATAAGCAAAGTATCACCTAAAGCATGATTTAACCCTATTTCTCATGATTATGTGCCAAATATCAAAATCATAAATCATGATTGCAAACATACATAGCAATTACATTAATCATCATGATTTAAGCATTATTAACTATTTATAGGCACGTTATCATCACCTAACACTATTTTAAAATGTTGTCCCGCCATCCTAAGTCAACCAAAATATGATATAGGTCAATTGCATATGGTTGACTACCCTAGGGGTTTTCTAACCCTTAAGGATGGATTTTGGAACCCAAAATAAGTTCTTGCCTATGGGGTTCACTAGATACTCTTTAGGAATCCATTTCCTAGCTTTTACTTTCTTCTTATCTTGTCCCCTAGCAATTAGGCATTTGTAGGCCTTTTCATTTTTCTTTTCTTTGTATCCTAGGCCTTTTTTGTTAAAGCTTGCCCTTTGGCTCCCTATGATCATGTTCAAGGTGTTGGAGCCTATAGTGAATTTTTCTAGGGCTTTTGTCAAGTAATCTACCTTTTCCCTTAGAGCCCTATTTTCATCCATACATGCATCACTAACATTAAATGGCATATATTCATGTGAGCATGCATCATCATGGCAAGAAGAAATATTTTCATTTTCATTTAAGCATGCTTTTTATAGTTTATTTTCAAAGTCCTTAATTTGATCTAGCATGCTTTTGTTCTTCTTCTTAGCTCTAAATAAATCCCTAGTTAAGCTAGAAACCATGGAAACTATTTTCTTAGGAGTTAGATTCGTTACCATAGTTTCCATGTCCTCTTCTTCTTCTTCGGATGAGGAGGATGTAGAGGCTCCCCCTTCACTTGAGCTCTCTCCACTTGAGCTTGATTCTTCATTTTCGGTGGAGGAGCAATCCAAGTCGTCGAATGCCATCAATGCTAGGTTGGTGACAAATGCATTTTCTTCCTCGGATGAGGATGAGGAGGAAGGATCATCCCATGTCTTGCCTTTGAATGCTTTGGCCTTCCCCTTTTCCTTTGCCTTCTTCTCCTCTTTCTTCTTGCTCCCCTTTTTCTTCTTCTTTTCTTCCTTCTTCTTCCTTTCTTCTTTGCTCTTGTTTAGGAGAGGACAATTGTCCCTTATGTGTCCCTCTCCTTGGCAATTGTAGCATATGACCTTCCCCCTTGGTCTTCTATTCCTATCATTAGACTTATTAAATCTAAAACCTTTTAATGCACGCCTTACCCTCCTTACCATATACGCTTCTTCCGTGCTATTCATGGAGGAAGAGCAGGATGCTTCATCATCGGAGGAGGAAGGGATCTCTATCTTCTTCTTCCCCTTGTTTGCCAAGAATGCTACTCCTCTTGAAGGTTGGATTTTTGGCTCTTCTTGTATTCCTTCAAGCCTTGTTTCGTGGAGTTCCATTGTTGAGAAGAACTCCTCCAAGGTGCTCACTTCTAAATTCTTCGAGATATAGAAGGAGTCCACCATGGAGCTCCACTTTGAGGACCGGGGAAAGGCATCTATGGCCTTCATTACCATATCCCGGTTGGAGAGCTTTTCTCCTATACTTGTTAGCCCAATTAATATTTCTTTAAACCTAGAATGTAATGATGTTACCTTTTCTCCCTTTTCCAATTTGATATTTAATAGTTTGGAGCGGAGGAGGTCTCTCCTTGCAAGTTTGGCTTACGAAGTGCCTTCATGAATTTCAACCAATCTCTCCCACATCTCCTTGGCACTTGAGCATTCCCCAATTCGGTTGATCTCTTGTTGGGGGAGCACATTGAAGAGATGATGCTTGGCTTTTGAGTTTGCAAGGTGCTTTTCCCTTTGTTTTTTGGTCCACCTAGATTTCTCTATTGGCTTCCCTTCTTCATCCCTAGGCAAAATGAAACCGGATTCCATTGTAATCATGATATCAAAATCCGTTTCGAAAAATGCCTCCATTCGCTTCTTCCACCAAGCGAATTCTCCTTCAAACTTCGGTGGATGGATGTTGGAGCCGGCCATTTTGAAAGTTACTTGTTGTGGCGGTTAGTCCTCGACAAGCTTTCCTTGGCTCTGATACCACTTGTTCGAGGATCGATTGGCCGGCATGAGGGGGGTGAATAGCCCTCTTACGATGGATGACGGTATTTGCTCGTCTACGATTAGATTAGTGCAAGCGAAAACAACAATACAAGCAAATTAAACAAATAAAGACAAAGCAAAAGAAATAGACAATGCTAACACAATGTCGTAACATGGTTCATGGCTACGCCGCTAATCCACGATCCCGATTCGTCCGAGGTGAATCACTCCTTCAAAGCCAATCACTATTGGTCTCTCCTTTGCACCAAGCTAGGTGGAGGTAACCTTTACAATCAAGATCACTCTTCTTACAATAAGATTGAAGTAAAAACAAGTAAGAAGAGTAGGGAATTGTGTATGGCACTTTGGGAGAAGTTTCAAGCTCAAGCATTAGCCTCCCAAAGCTCCATTCTCTTCCTTTTTATAGAGGAAGAGGGTTTCTTCCCGTTGACACAGGAGCAGTCGACTGATGCCCTCGATCAGTCGACTGGTCCTATAGTCGTTGCCCAATAACGACTGCTTTCCATGTTGGATTCCATCCAACGGCACTGGAATCAGTCGACTGATACTACCATCAGTCGACTGGTGCTCGATCAGTCGAGTCCTCAACGAGGTCGACTCCATCTGCGTGCCCGTGCGGTGCCATCGATCGTATCGTCCTTGGCGGTCATGCTGGGCCAAATGCCCATGAGTTAGACACCAGTCGAACCCAATCGACTCAGAGTAGTCGACTGCCATTTCATGGCAGTCGATTGGTGCCGTGTGAAACTCAAACTTAACATTAGTTTGAGGTTCCGGCGGTCGGATAAACCTTAGCCCTTGTGGTCAAGTTTCCGACACTCAGCCATTCGGCCAAGTTCACCTAATGAGCTACTTACATTTCACTCATTCTCTCATTTCACTCGAAGTCCCTCGCCGAAGCTCTCTTCGTACACGGCCACGTCCCTCGGCAGCATCAGGAGCATGACTCTGCAATGCTCCTTCACGTCTCTTACCTCTGAAGTCTGCTTCCTTGGCTTCGCTTCAAGTCATCTCGTCCCGCGGTCCCTCGACAGCATCAAGCGCACGACTCTGCAATGCTCCTTCTCCGACTCAGGCATGAGGTTGTGAGTGGTTAACCCGCCAAGGCTCCATGTGCGAATTACTAAGCCCTGCATGACTTCAATGCACATATCAAATCAACATAACAAAATAACTTAAACCCTTTGCCACACACATCAAAACCTTATCATGACACGAGATTGCCCTAACATGGGTTGCCCCAGTATCAAACAGTACGGTAGTATGCTGACTAAGGATAGGTATTTGACCTGTGACTACCATAGAAGCATTTGCTACCTCTTCCTTGGCAAGGGAGAAGATCCGAGCATTAGGTGTAACTGATGGGGCCTCCAGTCTTCCCTAGCTGATGTAAGGACCCTCCAGTGCTCCCTGCATTTGATGTATCTACCTTCATACTGAGTAGACTGTGGCAAAGGTAGATTGGTCTTGGTGGGGCATTGTTTAGCGAAGTGTGCCTTGACACCACATATATAACACCCGCTCACGCCCTGCCGGCAAACTCTTGGATGCTTCCTCCCACACTTAGAACATGTAGGATATGTAGGCTACTTACTCGCTGAACCTCCCTTTGCATTATTCCACTATTTCCTCTTGCCATTTGTTGTTTCGCTTCCAATTCAAATTATCGCTCTGAGGTTTTTTACCTCCTTAACTTCCCTAGCTTTTGCTTTCTGTCGAGGCTAGCTTTTGGTGCCTGATACTATTCATGTAATGCTCCATGATTAGAGCACTACTGACTAGCTCTTCAGTGGTACGTGGTCTACTAATTTCACCGGCTACATTCAGATCTATCTCCAGTCTCAACATCTTTAGCATCAACCTAACTCTTTCCTTATCAGTACTAACCAGTTCTGGACATAGGTGAGCCAACCTATTGAACTTCTTTACTGCTTCATCTACTAATAAATCCCCATGCTAGAAGTCCGTTAACTCATCATAATGATTGTTGGTGACTCGCATATGGAAGAACTCCTCGAAGAACTCCATCTCAAAGTCCGTCCATGACATTTGGTTCACCACCCTCTTGGCCTTTACTCGCTCCAACCACATTCTGGCATCTCCGGTCAGACAAAACAAGGCGCACTTGAATTTCTCATTCTTATGCCAGTCCAGCAGTTCCACTATGCTCTCTACTGTCTTGAACCATGCCTAAGCATCCCATGGTTCACTGGCACTGGCAAAACTCTCTGGCTTCAGCTTTTGCCATTGAATCATATAGGCCTCTTGTCTCACCCCTCCCACTGGAGATGTTGATGGGTCTGGTGGGGCAGAAGATGCAGTTGGAATGGCATTCTGAGTCCCTGGCTGAGTGACAGGATTTTCTCGCTGATTCGTCGAGTGACTATCTGCATCCAAGCAGGTGGTGGTACTTCTTCATTCATTTCTTGTCCTCCACGAGGTCATTCTCGAGGAATTTCCTGCTCTTCATAAGATGATAAAGTGAAACCACTATCAGGCTATTATCACTATTTTTTTTCATCTTCACATACATATCTAGGTATGCTCTATTACTTACTGTCTATCATCTTCATATATATATATATATATATATATATATATATATATGCAAACATGTTTAACTCAAAGAGAACATTCTAGGTGAGCATGTTTAACTTAAAAGAAGCATTCCTTACTACTCATAAAGTAAATAAAGCAGATAAATACTTGCTTACTTGGAGGTAGAAGGACTGATGCTTGATGTGTGTGTGACGGAAGGGCGAAACCCGCTCTGATACCATCTTGTAACACTCCCCTAGTCTTTCCACTCTCTACTAAGGGAGATGTCACTACTTTACTGTCTTTTTCTTAAATTCTTCCTTATCTTACTCTGACACTATACCTTGATCATCACCCCATATTACTATCATTCCAAAATTCATGCAATGTACTAACACAATATGCTAACAACTAAAATGATCATAAGGACCTTGACATCACTTAAACAATAACCAATTCAAGATCTTCACATAACATGCAAATATTAAGAATAACCCAACATGACTCTAGCATTCTTTATTCTCAACCATAAGCAATCCAGTTGAACTTCAACAATATAAAAAAATAATTATAAACTAAAAAAAATCTGGTTTAAATATTTGCACTTAGGATCTTTTATTTCCACTGTTCCGTCGCCACACACTCCAAGCACTTCATCCACTATGCCACCTTACTGAAGCTTTTCTTTACCTTTATCTGCAGTATAAGAAAATACAAACTGTAAGCAATAACGCTTAGTAAGTACTTTCTATGCTCACAAAAATATGTAACGTATGAAATCATGCAACTAGTTCTCTTACCCTTGATACATTGATACACATGTAAGCATAACTGGAAATCATAACTTTGAATACATGTCTCTTGCATAAACCATGCCCTTAAGTATTTTAAAACTTGTAAACCGTGTATCTGAACTGGAATAATTAACTTGGCAAACTTTTATTAGTACTTATACTGATACTTAAAATTAATAATCATCCTAAATATGGGCCCGACATAGTACCAATGCGCGCTTTCCTAATAGGTCGGGGTGGCTAACCACCGAACCTACTAGGGTAACTGAAACTGAGCGCCTTGGCCCGTTGGTGAAACTGATGCCCGGTACATGCCCTGTCAAAAGTAAAATACTTCCTTTATACTTATATTCTTATACATACTGAAAAATACTCTTAATCCCCTAAACAAAGAATGGGGAGCACCATAAAGATCATTATGCTCTTAACCTCCAAAACTGATATGGGGAGCATACTGAAAATCGTTGTGCTCTTAATCCCCAATTCGAACGGGGAACATCTTTAAATTTTCTTTATAAAGGAAATATTTTTACATCTTACTCTACATCATGCATATAATTGTAAGCTACAACTCATCTACAACATGCATGATCATAAATCACATTCTTATCATCGATCTAAACCTGATACTAAATCAAACATGACATAACAGGTAAAAATCATGTAACTAAGAATACCAATCATAATTTGCTCATCTACATGCGTATTAACTGCTCAACCATCTAACTAGAAATAACAAGCACATAAAAACATATCAATGACATAAAATAACTACTTATACTGCAGGTGAGCAATACTTACTTCCTACGCTTTTTCATAAATTTATACCGTTAGATTTCGTAAAGAGAAGACCTCCTACATGTTCCTTTGCTTTAGTGTGATCCTCTACCAAGTCCTTGAGGAGATCCCTCTTGAAAATCCCCTCTTGAATTATCCAAAGGGAAGACAACCTTCTTCCTTGCTTCGACGGCTGGAACACAAGAGAGAGAGAGAGAGAGAGAGAGAGAGAGAGAGTGAGAGAGAGAGAGGGATGAGAGGTGGTCGGCTTTGGGAGAGAAGTGGGAGAGAGGGGTTGGTTGCGTGGGAATTTAGGGAAAGGAGAGAGGAGAGGAAAAATAAAAAGATATATATATATATATATATATATATATATATAAACTAGGGTTTCCTTAATTTAATTACCCCTTTAAATGATTAGCCTAATTAACCTACTTCTCTCTTTTTCCCGTCTATAGATATATTCTGTTATATCCTACTTCTTAGTAATCTTATGACTTAGTGGTAGGAAGCCTATTCCCCCAAACCAAAGGGTCATGGTTCGAGCCCCGGCTAACGAACCATTTATTCAATTTTTTTTTCTTCCTATTCTTATTTCTATTTTTTTCTAAATAAATAAATAAAAGTATAGGAACTAAAATTTGGGTTGTTACAAAGGGCAACGCCGGTAGGGGCATCTCTCCATAGGAGGGGCGACACTGAGCATCACCCCGCAGGAGGGGCGACACCAATCCTCGCCCCGTAGTAGGGGCGACATCGGTCGTCGCTCTACAGCAGGGGCGACGTCGGTCATTGCTCATAGCACGGGCAACACCAACCATCGCCCCATAGCAGGGGTGACGCCGGCGTCGTCCTGCGATAAGAGCGATACCGACCGTCGCCCAACGATAGTTCCGACGATCCACCGTTGGAAAAATTCTAACTCTATTTTGAAAAGTGCTTGTTTAAAATATTCAAATTTGAAAAATTCAAAACCTAACTTATTTAAGAATTCAAAATTACATAATCAAACTAATAAAATTAATTATAATACAGTATCATTTAATTATACTCAAATTAATAATTTAAAAGTTAGACCTCCAACTCTTAGAAACTCAACTAACACTTTGAAAAGAAAAATTACTAAAAATATAGACATAGGTTACAAGTATAAGTCAATTAAAATATAAATCTTAAAATTCATAAACATAATTATCATAGGGTACCCTATAACTATGAAACAAATAAATTTTTTCCCAAGAAACCAACTATTTTAAATTGGTTGAATTGATTGAATATGACATACTCAATCATTAATTTTTATCATGTTTAATTAATTATTAATTATCATATTTAATTATATGTCATGTCATATAAATTCTTTTTTATGAATGCCAAAGGGAGAGAGGAGAACTTAAGTTAGAAATATTTAAAACCTCTTAGATTGACATAAAACCCATAAGACCTGAGTCTAACTTAAGAGGATTATCAAACATGAAAAAGGGAGAGATTTTTGATGCAATCTATAAAGGTTCCTTAAATGGCTAGAGGGGAGTGAATAGTCCTTTTTCATTTTCTACAAGAATTGTTGACAAAAGCAAGAAAAAGAACACAATTGAAAACGAAAACAATACGAACAAAAACAATGCAAACTCAAGAATCTAACGTGGTTTCGAGATGAAGCTCCTACTCCACGATGATCCTTAAGATGGATCACTCTTTCAAGCCTTCACTAGAATTTCTCCTTTTGATAAACCCAAGGTGGAGAAACATTTTCTTACAATGAACACTCTTCCTTTTACAAGATGATGAAGAATAAGCTTAGAAGGAAGAGTTTGAGAGCTTTAGAGCTTGGAAGAAGACTTGGGAGCTTAGAGGATGAGAATTTCGCGTGTTAGCATTAGCCTCCTCAAGCTCCAAAGCCTCCCCTTATATAAACTTTCAGGCATCAACCCATTTTTTTCCATTGAGGGTTTTTCTAGTCGACTATTACATACCAGCAGTCGATCGGTGTCACTGTTGACCGCATCCAATGAATTCTGACGAAGCCTGATTGTGGGCATCACCACTCAATGACCACCAAATCAATTGACTGATCATACCAATAGTTGACTGCCGCACCACTAGTCGACTGCCCAGTCAACTACCAGAGCTTCTGTGCTCTAGCCACTTATGATCCGTTGACTGCTTATACATGGCAATCGACTACTCAAGGTTAGTCGACTGCCCATACATGGCTGTCGATTTCCATTGACACATAACAGTAGTCGAGCTGTAGTCGACTACTTGACTAGTTGTTTAGGTCATAATCCAAGTCGACTACTCAAGTCTTCTGGACCTTCGAGTGCTGAACACTCGAGACTAATCAACTAACACACCTCAAGTATGACTAATTCATACTTGAGAACACACCCTAAGCCAATACTAAACCTTCTAGCTTCTCTATCAGGCTTGCACCTCTAGGATCCCTCCGAGTCCACGAATCCTTCATCCTTGCGCTTGCCTTCAAAAGCTTTCTTCGATTTCGTCATGCTTTGGGTTCCTCCTTTTCCAAGGTCCACTTGGACTTTATGCCACCAAAACTACATGCTTGGACTTATACTGCCAAGACCTCACCCTTGGACTACCTTGCCAAGATCCACTTGGAATTATACCACCAAGACTACATGCTTGGACTTATACCACCAAGTCCACATTCTTGGACTTTTCTTGCCAAGGCTTCACCCTTGGACTTTCCTTGCCAAGTCTTCACACTTGAACTTCCTTTGCCAAGATTCACACTTGGATTTTTCTATCACTTAAACATTCATTGTTAGATCACAATTATTTCCTAACTTCAAATGATTATCCAAACATCAAAATACATTAATACTTGGGGCATTCTTGCACCATCAATCTCGCCCTTTTTGATGTTTGACAATCTTTTAAGTTAGGTCTTAAAATATACAATAAAAAGCACAAAAAGAGAAGGACAAATATCAAATAGAGACATTTATGAATAAGATTGTTTATGCCTTGAACTAGTGTATAGAATATACTTAAAGCTCTTCCTTAATCCAAGACATATTTTATCATGTGTGACTAACATGTTGAGCAAAGCATGAAAACATAAGTAAGAGTATCACCTAACTTTGCACCAACAATAAACCATATGCATATATGTTTTGGGTTTAGAAAGATATCATAGGAAATTTCCCCCTAAACTAATGCATTAATTTGTCTGACTCCCCCTTAATTGTTGTGCTAATCATAACATATGGTTACAACAACACAGGTTGAACTCTAAATGATGAAATAAGTTAATCAACCCAAAACAATGCAACAATTAACTAAGTCAAGCACCAGTCAACTAAAGAACCCACCAGTCGACTACTATAAGGAGCAGTCGACTGGTTTTTGCTTGTCCAAAAATTAGTGGAGTTCAGACGGGTTTAGAAAAAGCATAAGTAATTCTACAGGATTGCAAAAATCATGAAACTTTGTATACCCATTACTTATTTCAAGTACAATGGGTGAAAAATAGTTTAATAATAAAATACCCATGATTTTAAAATATGGATACAAAGTTCAAAACCATTGAAACCTTCAATTGTTTTGGCTAACGTTGTAATGATGATTGTTATCAAAAGATAGACATCACTAAGATTTTTCAAAATGATTTTAAAATTGTTTTCAAACCTTAATTTGAATCATGGTCTATGGGCTAAGTATACATGACATATACTTTAGCTTTTCGTATAACACATGAGTGAAATAGATTGAGTTCAATTTGATTTATCATGTACACTTAGGTTTTGGGGTAAAATATGTGACATTTAAACCTCCCCCTTAACTATACTTAAAGACAAAAACACTTGACACAACAATCACATAAAGAAAATGCACAAAAATATCTAAGCTATGCATGGCATTCCCAAACAAAATAGTGCCTAACAAGTCTTAGAAGTACATAACAATCAAAAAACCAAAAACACACACATATGGAATCAACTAGAGGGCAATTAACAAGTGCCCTAATTATCATCTTCAACCTCCATTGTGCATTTAATATTATCGGCAGCAACACCAACACCAGAGGAGGAAGGAAAATGTTGCTGCAACTATCCTAGTGCTAAGGAGCTCAAAATTGCAAGCATCTCAAATCGCCCGCTGTCTATAGCATCAATGAGGGAGAAGACTTGAGTCTAAAACTCTTGATTCTCCAGGCTAAGCTCCTTTAGGTGAATGTCAATGATCTCCTTAAACTCAAGAAATCGAGATGCAAGATCAAAGTCTGGCTCAGGTCCATCGTCCTCAGCATCACCGGGGGCAGCTCTGGCTCCTTTACCGTGTCGACGACCGTCGTCCCATATCATGGAGAGCAAACGGGCCATGCCCGCTAGGGAGAACATCCTAGTATTGAGCCAATCATACTTCTTGGTCATCATCTTGATCACGCCTATAGTGACATCGATGCCGACGGATGCAAGCCATTTTATGATCACATGACCATAGGGTATATGTATTTTCCCACTATTTGGTTTGATGAAATGAATGATGCATATAAAAGTGTTTAAACTGATGTTAATGTCAAGAAAATTCCAAAAGGCATGCATCATGAAGAAATGTGATGGTTGAACCAAAGCCAAACCACAATTGACAATGGGAAGAAGGCAATGTACAATGACCTTATAAAGGACATTGACTTTAGCGGATAGTTCATTGGCCAAAAAAACATTAACACTAAGTGGACGAGGCCTGCGAAAAAATTGGTCATGTATAGAATCTAATGTGATGGTTTCAAATGGTGATGGGAGAGGCTCAAGCAGTGAAGGATAGAAAACAAGATTGCTATCGAAGTGGTAATGTCACGGCCCAAGAGTATATTTGTCCGTCAATCGGACGGTACCCTCTTGTGACAATATAAGATAAACTATCGATACATAGCCCAAATAGCTGCTATCACAGATAAGCCATAAAACACAGCGGAATACACTAACAAATAAAAAATATACAAGAACTCAAATATATGTGTACCGGTATGACTTTGACACAACAAGAAAACATAGTCGAAACCAACATCCAAATCAAATCCATAGTAAAGGCCAAATACATACAACACAACCATACACTCAAAATGTAGAAACATCATAGGACAAAATCCCAAAACAAACAATCGAAAATAATACAACAATATGGAATAAAATCCATACACTCGGTGTGAGATGGGATCAGCTGGTGGAGCTCCGAGCACCCAAGGAATCTTCTACCTGTTACCTAGGCGACAATAAAACCCAGGGTCTATGGTGGTGAGTATAAAACTTAGTGATAATATGAAAGATAGTGCATGAATAACATATAACCAATTGAGATCAAGAGGTTTATATATGGAGATCAACAGGTATACAGATGGAGATCAATAGGTATACAGACTTAAAGGTGATAACAAATAACCAGTAGTATAACTATAATCAATGCATAAACAAATCAACTGATCAACTGAACATAACGTAAGGTACTGACATACCTGAAGATCTACAACGATACAACTCATACAACCTGAACACATATACCATAATATAACACATACAACATGAAAGAACAATACTATACCTATGATTAACACACTTCCATATGAAAATCCTATAAACAAATACATCAACGAACCTAGTTCGTCCTATAAAACAACATGACGCTGATCAAATATGTACAACAGTCTGACCCAACTCGTACACTGTACTCCACACATAATAGTATAGAATATGCAAATAGTATGCAAAATGATTAACAAGCATATGCAGCAAGCATAGCACAAACAAATGCAACATAACAACAAGCATATATAGACTATATCTATATATACTGATTACACACACACACACACACATATGCC
This sequence comes from Wurfbainia villosa, assembly GCA_025175895.1. Taxonomy (NCBI): domain Eukaryota; kingdom Viridiplantae; phylum Streptophyta; class Magnoliopsida; order Zingiberales; family Zingiberaceae; genus Wurfbainia; species Wurfbainia villosa. The sequence goes on along the minus strand of CM045994.1, from coordinate 4,742,762 downwards.
ATCGTACATGGAAATGCAAATGCATGGTCATGCCTACACACCCCGCTCGCTACCACGACCCCAGTGTGGCCTAGGTGGCATGACATGACAACTGTTCCAACTCAACAACTACCACTACTCTCGAGTGGCTGAGTGGGAAATATGAATAAGTAGCGATAAACTAAATAGCTATAAGCTACACGACGGGGGTCACTGTTGTTGGCTGCTCTGACTGTCACTATCCATGAGTGGACGAGCACCATACACAGGAGAACTGCACACAACTCCAGCAAACACTATCTATAGTGGTCGAGTGTGCAACTTCAACTACCACCGTCAACAGTGGCCAAGTAATGCAACTCCAAACCACCATCTATAGTGACCGAGTGCGACACTACATATGAACTACGCTCAACCCTGCTACCACTACCCTGAGTGGCTGAGGAGGCAGGATGACTGGCAACCCATCCCAACCATAATGGAGATCCAGTCGACAGCATGCATGCAATGCAATGATGCATAACTCCATATACATATTATCCACCACACTCTCTCTATCTCACAGAGAGACATAACAACTGATAGTCAACCATGCTAGGACCTCCAATCCGCTCAATGATATACAAAATATGATCCACAATAGATGCACAATGTAAAGGGATGTGACAAGATGATCAAACCCACATTTCGATCCACCCCTACCACCAATAATATAACATGTCAACCCAAACCAAAACTACAACTATACTCAGCTACATGAACTTACACAACATCTATAAATAAGACATATATAGAGTTTGTAATCCACAATAGTGATGGACAAAAGTGTCAAGATAACAATAGATCATCTCAAGTCCAAAGACTGAGTATCAAATGCAAGAATAAATTAGAGTAGAGTCAAGGTAATTGTGTCATCATCATCATAAAATTTCATGCACTAGGATCAACAATCTACCAGGCCTAGGTAGGAATTACCCACCTGATAAGTAGCTAGTGCTAGCTGTCCACACATATAAGCATCTATCACTAATTAAAATCCTGCAAGAAGGAGCATGAAACGTAATCAATTCCTAATTAGCTAACCAACAACTACACCAATACAATTTCTGATTAACTCCACCATTTAATCAGATTCAATCCCCTGTATAATCCATAATAACACCCCTCCACATTTGTTACACAGCTATAACACAACCTAGTATATAACAAACAGAATCAAATCTAACCTTCCCCCGTTCAATCCGCCATAGTTTATCCGAAACACACCTCCATTGTAAATCTCGAAGGTCTAAAGGTATATCGATTCACAATCACCTAAATAATCTGCAATTTCATCGTATTTCACTTAACTGATATAATTATTCAATCAACCACAATCCATCAACTAATCAATTCTAATTAGATCCAAATCTCAGTTTACAACCATACCTTCCCTTATCCAAAACATAGTCGTCGGATCTCCCTCTTGGCCTCAACATCGACTCGCGAGGTGGACAAAAGTCAACTGCAAGGTGGCCAAGTAGACATGGGTTGAGGCAGCATGCGATCGAAGAAGAAGAAGAGAATAGATCGACAACGGGAGATTCAACTTGTAGCGGCTAAAGGTGAAGGGAACAAATTGGCGATGGAAAGAATCCATATAAGGAACAACTGCTAGTAGATCAACTGCATCATGGATCAGTGTGGCAATGGAGATAGAAAACCAATGGAGAAATCGGAGAAATAGGGAAACAAGCAAGGGAATGTTGTAGAGGAGCAACAGTGGCGGTGATGACAACAATGTCACCGACTGACCTTGCCCAAGAAGATCCCGTGACAAGAAAGAAAACGACGACAGTGGCGATTTTCTGCAAATGGTGATGGTGGCAGATCAAGCTCCCGCAATCTGAAGAAGAGGAAGAGAAAGAGGGATCGAAAAGATCGACCGATCGAGAGAAGAACGACTATAATGGGTGAGGCTCGCAACGATTGGAGGGGAAGAACTCTAGCGTGGCTAGCGATGGAGAACTCCGGTGGCAACAAGTGGGAGCTCGGGGAAGAGAAGAAAGTTGGGATCATGATGAGAAAGGGAAAACGGGGGGAGTGACAATTGATATCGGTAGAAATGAAACTTAAAGGAAAATTAGGTTTAGTTATTTAAACCTTAAGTTAATGATATCCATTAACCCCTAATAACAGATAAACCAAATAAATTTTATAAAAGCCTCTTCGATCTTTTTCGATAAAATACCATTAAAACTCCGTTTAAATTCAGAAGAATTTCTAAAATTTTTTGAAAAATTCTATAAGTCAACTTCTTCATTAACTTGTGTTATTTTATTTTTCGATATCTTAGAGACGATACCCTAGAAATTCATTCCAAATTTTCGAAGTGAAATCTAGGTTACGCTTAGCAACACGAGTCCTATACTTCATGCCATCTACGATGGATCATATATTGTTGAAAAATGTAGACAAAAGAGTGGAATTTATGTCATGCTCACCAAAAACTAAGTACTCTAATTTATAATGCTGGATGATTTGAGTAATATCAAAATAGTTATCACGGAAGAATTTTTCATCCATTGATTGAGGCGGAACAAGTTGGAATTTGTGTGTGTTGAAGGTTGTTTGATGAGAGGTAGTGGGAAAACATCGATCAACAGGTGGTTGAGAACCAGATGAACCCTCACCAGAAGGAACTAACCTATGTTTTGATGCAAGGTACTTAACACTAATTAAGATGCATCATGATAATGTATGAATGCAAATGTATAGAAATGGATGAATGATCATAAAGTGCACATGATTAGCAACTAAACAATCAATAGAAAAAGAAAAAGGAACATGATTAGGGTTAGAGATTACTTTGGTGCCATGAAACTTAAATGGTGCACCAAATGAAGAGGATAGAGGAACCAAAAGTAATCGGAGAAAATTGTCCAAGCCAGAATCCTAGCCTCGGGTAAGAGGGGTTGTAGGGTTCCGGGAGAGGAGAGGAAGGTTGTGTCCGATGGAGGAGCGAAGGAGGCACAAATGTGGTGTTGAAAACACCGGAGAGGAGGAAGACGAACAAGGAGAGGGTCAGTGGTGGTGACTAAGCTCGGAGGAGAAGAAAAATGTTGGCGGTTTTGAGAATCGAATGAAAGGGTAGTGGTTATAATCCGCGATGAGCAGTCGATTGATGAAGTTCTATCGAACTGATTAGTCAGCGATGGGGCATTCTATGTGCTTGCCCATTTTCACCAGTCGACTGATGCATATCATCAGTCGATTGATGCATATCATCAGTCGACTGATGTCTGAACTCGGCTGCTCAGTTGACTACCAAACCCACTATGTCCATGGATGACTTCACCAGTCAATTGTTGTGGGTGACAATCGACTAGTGCAATGCCAGTCAATTGGCTTCTGGTCCAGTCAACTGATATCGGTATGATGTTGAAGTTTGTTTTTTTAGTCAATTTTTGAAATGCATAACTAATTCTAGTGATGTCAAAAAATCAAGAAATTTCACAAACACATTTTTAAACTTATTCCTTATCAAAGAAAAATGATTTGAAAAATATATCTTCTCCAGATTTCTAGATTGACACAAACTTGAAAGGTCCTAAAAACATCACTATGTTTAACAAACTTTGTACCACTATTGCTACATAAGTAGAAATTGTTTTTCAATACATTTAAACACAATTCGAAAGTTATTTTATTTGACATTTCCAACAATGTTCTTGGAGCTATGTGCACATCAATTGTACACAACCTTCCCAATGATTGGTCCAATTAAGGATTCATATCTCTAGATGTCACTTTGGTTCATAGTAATGCATCATAACAAGCATGATGAACCAAATGTATCTTCCTAACATCTCACATGATGTCTAAGTGGCTAAATAAAAAAATCAAGGTTTCTTAAGTATTTTGTGAGATGTATTAAGGTATAATTCTAGATTTTGGTATGGAATCATGCAAACCTATACCTTTACTCTACAAAACACATTCCAAGCTCTCGTCTAAGTGATGTAAATTTTTCTTCAGGGAGAGCCTTGATGAAAATGTCAGCAAGGTTAGATTGGATTCAATATAATTAAGTTCAATGTCTTCTCTTGTCACATGATCTCTAATGAAGTGATGCTTCACTTCAACGTGCTTTGTCCTAGAGTGATGTACTGAATTTTTGGTAAAATTGATGGTACTCACATTATCACAGAAGACTTTGATGTTGGAGTGGTGTAGCGCATAATCCTATAGAGTATGTCTCATCTATATTAATTGAGCTACACAACCACCCATGACCACATACTCAGCCTCGGTTGTAAACAAAGCAACACAATGTTGCTTTCTACTACTTCAACTTACTAGGGAGGATCCAAGAAATTGACATCCACCACTAATGTGTTGGGATGTATACTGAAAGCCTAGCTCTTTTGTATAAACATTTTATTTTGAAATAAGAATCACATGATCATTGTTTGCACTTTATATTTATTATATGTGTGCATATTGTCTAATATTTTACATTGTAGATAACATGGTGCTTGGTGTGGCACAGAAGATTATGTTATCAGTCCCTTGTAGAATATAAGTAGAGGCTCACAACCAAGATGGTTTTGGACAAACCATTGGTATGGTTGTAGTGTAGCTTGGTATTGTTTTATCTTGAACATAGAGTTACACTAGTACACTTAGGTGTATTGAGCAGGACCGACATAGAGGTGATTCAATTTATTGCTGACTACATAATTGAATCGGACCTCGGATATTATGTTGTACATGATCTTAATCCCGAAATAATAACGGGCACATGTACTTAGTATTTATTTCTTTGATTTACCAGAGGGTGAGATTTCTATGGATTAAATCAATATGCCCGGTAAGTTGGGAAATGATATTATTTACATGGTGTGTCATTGATTATAGGAGGAATCCGTGTCCTATATATTAGGTTGATGATGTCCCCTTGAGGAGCTCATAAGGTTCATCATGTAAACCCTGCAGGTTGACTTAGTCAACATGATGATAAGGTTGAGTGGTACTACTCGAGGAGTTAGAAGTTAATTGATTGATGGTCAGTAAATCAATCAATTAACGGGCATTCGATATCTTAAACACGGGGAGATGGATGTACAAATAATATATGGAGCCCATATTAATATATAGGGGTTGGTGAGGTAGTTCGAAGATGATCCTCTAGTGGAATGGAACATCATTGATGGATCAAGTTTGTGTGGTTCCGATCCATCGGGTGGCCAAGACCCAACTCCTCCTCATGGTCCCTATCGTAGCCTAATATAAACCTCATGAAGTCTAGATCAAATGATGGAAAACAAATCTATAAATCCGACGGTTGGGATTAAAACCCTAGAACCGACGGTTGAGATTAAATCTCTAGATCCGACAGTTGGGATTAAATCCCTAGAACCGACGGTTGAGATTAAATCTCTAGATCCGACGGTTGGGATTAAATTCCTAGAACCGACGGTTGAGATTAAATTCCTAGAACCGACAGTTGAGATTAAATCTCTAAATCCGACGGTTGGGATTAAAACCCTAGAACCGACGGTTGAGATTAAATCTCTAGATCCGACGGTTGAGATTAAATCTCTAGAACCAATGGAGGAGATTGAACCAAGGCCTAAACCTAACTCTATATATATGGGCTTAGGCTTGGGCGGCAAGATGATGGAACATGGAAAACCTAATTGAGGGGCTTTGTCTTGGGCGGCAAGAAAGTGGAGGAGCTAGGGTTTTTGGGTGGCCACAATAGGAGAGGGAGCTTCTTCTTCTTCTTCCCCATGGTGGCCGGCACCCTTCTTCCTCCTTCCTCCTTTGTTTTGCCGGCGCCCAAGCTTCTCCTTTTGATCAAGGTTGATGTTGTTAAATTTTTGGAGAAAAAGGGTTTTGCCTACCTAAGCTTGGGCGGCAAGAAACCTTGGAGAGGTTTCCTTTTGGTTGGGCAGCTAGGGCTTGCAAGGAAGAGTGGGCGGCAACTATAGGAGAGGATTCCGTCTTCTTCTTCCTAGGGTGTGGCCGGCTCCTAGATCTCTTCCCTCTTCCTTGGTCGGTGCTCGATCTATTTTTCTCTTCTCCTTTCTAATTTCTCTTGGCCGGCGGTATTAGGAGCAAGGGTTTGTCCCTTGTTCGGTTCCTTGGTTGTTTCCATTTTGTTCTCTCTATTCTTGGGGCCGGCAGCATCAATCCTTTGTGGATTGGTGGTTGGCTCAAGCAAGAAGGGAAAGAGAGTTCTTCATTCTTTGGATTGAAGAAGATCTAGGAAGCTTCAACTTGTGGAGGATCTTCGCCCACACGAAGTCTACACGGAGGTTAGGACATACGATAGAAGATCAAGAGGTATAAAAGTATTACAACTTTTATTATTGTTCTTTGCATGTTCTTATTTGATATGCTAGCTTATGTTCATTATGTTAGTATATGTTGATTATACTAGTTTACATTTGCATGTATTTGTATAATCATGGACCCCGATAAGAAACACAAAAACCGGCGATCCGTCCGTCGTCTCTTCCGCGGCTAACCGACTAGAAGAGTTGATTGCTTGAACAACAAGTTTGTTCAAGCGATTGCTCAAGTCGTTAGCACGACGATGAATTGGTTGTGCTTAGGAAACCCATCCCATCCGGATTAGTTTTCATTAGTGAAAATTTTAATCCGGGGACATGGGAGCTAATGAGCCTCCGAGGAATAGCACATTGCCAACAAATGGTATCAGAGCCACGGTTTCCGGTTTTGTGGGTTTTGGATTCGGTTACTTTCATGCACATATCATATATTTAGTATATCGGATAATAGTAGGATGTGCGTAGGCTAACTTTTTTGTTGCAGGCATAAGATCCGACTATTATGGCTATATGTGTGTATGTGGTTGTTTGTGTGTGATTGTATGTATATTATTTGAATCCTCGGGGTTGACGAGGCTAGATTAGTATTTAATTTTTGAAATTAAATATGGCATTGTTTAGCCACTCTTTATTTTATTTTACTTTCGATCTAGATTTCATGTACACTCGCTCGTGGAGTATAGGATCAATGGATGTAAAATAAAATAGGTTTTATTCTCGGCTCGGATCTCCGGATGGCTCGTACATGGCGTAGGAGGAGCGGACGAGGTGGCGACACGACGGGACGCATATTGGAGAACAATACCATAATAGTTGGAAAAATTTTGATTTTTCCATATTTATTGCTGATTTGTTTTATATGCATGTTGTGTGTACTTGAAAATTCCTCATTTTCAATTTACTAAGTGGGAGAGGGATATTTTAATTAATTCCCGCGGCCTCCATTACAATTTGACATGTGATGCAACAAACTTGCGCGTCGACTTTGAGTGCCTTCCTCCCCATCGGATGAGTTTGTTTGCAGATCACTAGGTCAAATAATGGTTATAGGAAATTATTTAGGAGCGTGTGTACTTCCCCATCGGTAAGGCACATAATCCGAGAGAATTCCCTTAGTATCGTGTAATGGTGCACACTTAGATGCAAATAAAAAGTATCCTCCCCATCGGAGTCACTGCTTTTATTTGTAGGGCCAAAGAGGAACCAACTATTAATTTTATTTGTCAAAAAGTAAGGTTGACAAGATAATAAAATTAATGGGTAAAACCTCCTCTTACAAATGTAGAATTCGTATACATCCATACTATCGTGGCATGCGATATTCTCGGTGTTTTGAGATGTTGGTTGATTTCGGAATTTTATTGTTTTGAGGAATCAATAATATTTGAAATCTAAAGTTTTGATCATTGTGATTCTTAGGATTTTCAAAATGACTTTCAGTCCATTACTATGATACTAAAGGAAATAAACTTACTGTACCCAATAATGTTGATTGGAAAAGAATCTAGATGTTGTCTTATTTGCTAAGAAGTACAAGTATACACTCTTCAAAGAGTGTCCTCAAGCCATGGTTGCTCAAAAAGGTTTCTACTTCTAAGCCGAAAGGCTAGAAGAAGGAGAAACAAGGTGGAGCAAAGGTGGTGGGAGGATCTCAGGGAGGAGTGAAGAAGCCGAAAGGCAAGTACTTCACTTGCAAGCAAACTGGACATAAGAAGAAGGATTATCCCAATCCGAAGCAAGAACAAATGTATATCCTTTGGTCCAGTCGTTGAAACATGGTTAGAGGCATTATCTACCGGCACATGGTGTGTAGATACGAGAGTCACTAATCATGTCTACAACACTTTGCAGGGGTTCCAGGAAACCCGACGACTAGCTAAAGGGGATATTACCATTTACTCGGGCAATGCCATGAAGATGGCGGCTATTGCAGTGGGAGATATTTTATTTATCTTTTGAGAAAAATAAAGTTTTTGGTTCTTAGAAATTTTTTTTATGTACCTTTATTTAGAAAGAATTGATTTCGGTTTCTAAATTATGGATGGATAATCTATTTCTTTTGATGACAGATATGTTATAAAAGGAATAGGGACATTATCTATTCAGGTACATAGATAGGAAATTTATAACTTGAACCACGAGCTCCCACGATGCAAATAGAAGTTATTAACTCATCTTCTAAGTCTAATAAGAGAAAAGAACCTTCGAAGATGAACCAAACATATCTTTAGTATCTAAGGCTTGGTCATATTAACCTAAGCAGAATTCAAAGGTTGATAGCTGATGGACCTTTGGGTTCATCAGTAGTGGAGGATCTCCCAACCTGCGAATCTTGCTTGGAGGGTAAGATGACCAAGAGGCCTTTCAAGGCCAAGGGGTATAGATCCAAAGATGTGTTGGAATTGGTTCATTCTGATTCGTATGGTCCTATGTCTATCCAGGAAAGAGGTAGTTTTGAATATTTCATCTTTTTCATAGACAATTATTCAAGATGGCACGACGATCTGATCGTAGTGGTGAGTACCTCTTGGGAGAGTTTAGGAACTACTTATCAGAGGCTGGGATTCAATCCCAATTGACTGCACCTGGCACACCCCAGCAGAACGGTGTAGCAGAGCGAAGGAATAGGACTCTTATGGAGATGGTTAGATCGATGATGAGTTATTATGACTTGCAAGATTCGTTCTGGGGATATGCTCTAGATACAACGGTGTACATTCTGAACTTGGTTCCATATAAATCAGTGCCTTCTACTCCCACAGAATTGTGGACTGGGCGGAAGCCTAGTCTAAGACATATTCGGATATGGGGAGTCCAGCACATGTGCTGAAGGCTGATGCTGGTAAGTTGGAACCTCGTACAGAAGTGCGCTTGTTTGTTGGCTATCCTAGGGGAATGAAGGGTGGTTTGTTTTATAGTCCTAGAGATTAGAGGGTGATCGTTAGTACGAATGCCAGATTTCTAGAGAAGGACTATGTGATGAACCACAAGCCCACGAGTAGGTTTGTTCTTGTGGAGTTGACAGGGGAAGTCCCGACTTTAGTACCACCGGTACAAGAGGATATACCACATGTCACTGCACCGCGTGTCACAGAGGATACACAGGTGATACCTCGTCGTAGTGGGAGGGTTGTGAGATAGCCTGATAGATTCATGTTCTTGGGAGAATCTTCCGATTTGGTCCCTGGCGAACATGAACCTGATCATTGGACATATGACGAGACAATCCAAGATAAAGATGCAGCATCTTTGCAAAGTGCAATGAATACTGAGATTGAATCTATGGATTCAAATCAGGTCTGGGAGCTCTTATGCATAGCAACTCATATGGATTATGAGGTGTGGCAGATGGATGTCAAGACAGCTTTCCTTAATGGAAGTCTTGAGGAAAACATCTATATGAAGCAACCAGAGGGATTCATTGCTAAAGGCAAAGAGCATCTTATATGTAAGCTTAATCGGTCCATTTATGGATTAAAGCAAGCTTCGAGGTCTTGAAACATCCGCTTTAAGGAGGTAAATCCAGTCTTATGGATTTATTCAAAGTTCGGATGAGTCTTGTGTATACAAGAGATGTGACGGAAACGTAGTGGTATTTTTGTACTATACGTAGATGACATTTTGGTGGTTGGTGACAACATCGAAGTGTTATCAGACGTAAGGGTATGGTTGTCCAAACAGTTAGATATGAAGGACTTGGGAGAAGCAGGTCACAACCTTAGGATCAAGGTTGTTGTGCTTATCCCTAGCTTCATACATAGACATGATTTTGGATCGTTTTAGCATGCAAAACTCCAAGAAGGGTTTTCTACCTTTCAGGCATGGAGTTCCTTTATCTAAGGAGATGTGTCCTAGATCATCTGAGGTGATAGAGGAGATGAAGGCGGTTCTTTATGCTTCGACAGTAGGAAGCCTCATGTATACGATGCTATGTACGAGACCCGATATCTGCTATGCCGTGGGCATGGTCAGCAGATATCAGAGTAATCCAGGACAGGGACATTGGACTGCGGTAAAGCATATATTGTAGTGCCTGAGAAGGACTAGGGATTATATGCTAGTTTACCGGGCAGACCAATTACTCCCTGTGGGTTACATAGATTCCGATTTCCAATCTGATAGGGATAACAGTAAGTCTACCTCAGGTTTTGTATTTACTTTGGGAGGTGGAGCCATTGTATGGAGGAGTGTCCAGCAGAAATGCGTGGCGGACTCTACCATGGAAGCTGGGTATGTGGCAGCCCCTATGGCAGCCAAAGAAGTTGTATGGCTCAGGAACTTCCTGATGGACTTGGATGTGATTCTTGGTTTGCCCAGAAATATCACAATTTATTGTGATAATAATGGTGCAGTTGCAAACTCGAAGGAACCACGAGCCCATAAGGTAAGTAAATGCATAGAGTGCAAGTACCACCTAATACGAGAAATCGTTAAGGAGGTAGAAGTTGTTGTCGCCAAGATTGCATCAGAGGATGACCTGGTAGACCCTTTCACTAAGGCCCTTCTGGCGAGAGCTTTGATAGGCATGTGGAGGGAAGGGGAATCAGATGTATGGCAGCATGAGGACAACGTAGTCTTTTACTATAAGTGGGAGATTGTTGGGATGTATACTGAAAGCCTAGCTCTTTTGTATAAACATTTTATTTTGAAATAAGAATGACATGATCATTGTTTGCACTTTATATTTATTATATGTGTGCATATTGTCTAATATTTTACATTGTAGATAATATGGTGCTTGGTGTGGCACAGAAGATCATGTTATCAGTCCCTTGTAGAATATAAGTAGAGGCTCACAACCAAGATGGTTTTGGACAAACCATTGGTATGGTTGTAGTGTAGCTTGGTATTGTTTTATCTTGAACATAGAGTTACACTAGTACACTTAGGTGTATTGAGCAGGACCGACATAGAGGTGATTCAATTTATTGCTGACTACATAATTGAATCGGACCTCGGATATTATGTTGTACATGCTCTTAATCCCGATATAATAACGGGCACATGTACTTAGTATTTATTTCTTTGATTTACCAGAGGGTGAGATTTCTATGGATTAAATCAATATGCCCGGTAAGTTGGGAAATGATATTATTTACATGGTGTGCCGTTGATTATAGGAGAAATCCGTGTCCTATATATTAGGTTGATGATGTCCCCTTGAGGAGCTCATAAGGTTCATCATGTAAACCCTGCAGGTTGACTTAGTCAACATGATGATAAGGTTGAGTGGTACTACTTGAGGAGTTAGATGTTAATTGATTGATGGTCAGTAAATCAATCAATTGACGGACATTCAATATCTTAAACACGGGGAGATGGATGTACAAATAATATATGGAGCCCATATTAATATATGGGGGTTGGTGAGGTAGTTCGATGATGATCCTCTAGTGAAATGGAACATCATTGATGGATCAAGTTTGTGTGGTTCCGATCCATCGGGTGGCCAAGACCCAACTCCTCCTCATGGTCCCTATCGTAGCCTAATATAAACCTCATGAAGTCTAGATCAAATGATTGAAAACAAATCTCTAAATCCGACGGTTGGGATTAAAACCCTAGAAACGACGGTTGAGATTAAATCTCTAGATCCGACGGTTGGGATTAAATCCCTAGAACCGATGGTTGAGATTAAATCTCTAGATCCGACGATTGGGATTAAATTCCTAGAATCGACGGTTGAGATTAAATTCCTAGAACCGACGGTTGAGATTAAATCTCTAAATCCGACGGTTGGGATTAAAACCCTAGAACCGACGGTTGAGATTAAATCTCTAGATCCGACGGTTAAGATTAAATCTCTAGAACCAATGGAGGAGATTGAACCAAGGCCTAAACCTAACTCTATATATATGGGCTTAGGCTTGGGCGGCAAGATGATGGAACATGGAAAACCTAATTGAGGGGCTTTGGCTTGGGCGGCAAGAAAGTGGAGGAGCTAGGGTTTTTGGGTGGCCACAATAGGAGAGGGAGCTTCTTCTTCTTCTTCCCCATGGTGGCCGGCACCCTTCTTCCTCCTTCCTCCTTGGTTTTGCCGGTGCCCAAGCTTCTCCTTTTGATCTAGGTTGATGTTGTTGAATTTTTGGAGAAAAAGGGTTTTTGCTACCTAAGCTTGGGCGGCAAGAAACCTTGGAGAGGTTTCCTTTTGGTTGGGCGGCTAGGGCTTGCAAGGAAGAGTGGGCGGCAACTATAGGAGAGGATTCCTTCTTCTTCTTCCTAGGGTGTGGCCGGCTCCTAGATCTCTTCCCTCTTCCTTGGTCGGTGCTCGATCTATTTTTCTCTTCTCCTTTCTATTTTCTCTTGGTCGGCGGCATTAGGAGCAAGGGTTTGTCCCTTGTTCGGTTCCTTGGTTGTTTCCATTTTGTTCTCTCTATTCTTGGGGCCGGCGGCATCAATCCTTTGTGGATTGGTGGTTGGCTCAAGCAAGAAGGGAAAGAGAGTTCTTCATTCTTTGGATTGAAGAAGATCTAGGAAGCTTCAACTTGTGGAGGATCTTCGCCCACACGAAGTCTACAAGGAGGTTAGGACATACGATAGAAGATCAAGAGGTATAAAAGTATTACAACTTTTATTATTGTTCTTTGCATGTTCTTATTTGATATGCTAGCTTATGTTCTTTATGTTAGTATATGTTGATTATACTAGTTTACATTTGCATGTATTTGTATAATCATGGACCCCGATAAGAAACACAAAAACCGGCGATCCATCCGTCGTCTCTTCCGCGGCTAACTGACTAGAAGAGTTGATTGCTTGAACAACAAGTTTGTTCAAGCGATTGCTCAAGTCGTTAGCACGATGACGAATTGGTTGTGCTTAGGAAACTCATCCCATCCGGATTAGTTTTCATTAGTGAAAATTTTAATCCGGGGACATGGGAGCCAATGAGCCTCCGAGGAATAGCACATTGCCAACATAATGTTCTTCCGATCCAATTTGCAAACCGCATAATCGGAATTGGTATACCCAATCAAATCAAAAGTTTGAGTCATAGGGTACAATAAACCTACAATAAGAGTGCCCTTGATGTATCTTAGTATTCTTTTAACCACTACCAAGTGGGACTCTTTGGCACAAGATTAGTATCTTGCACACATACCTACTGCAAATAAAATATCGAGTCTACTAGCAGTTAGGTATAGTAAGTTACCAATCATACTCCTATAAAGATTTGAGTCAATCAATTTTCCATCTTAATCAATGTGTGTCTTAGTGTTGGTTGCCATGGGAGTAGACACTGCCTTAGCATTTTCTAAACCAACTTTTTTAATAATTTTTTTAGCATATTTGGTTCGATAGACATGAGTTCCTTCACTAGTTTGTTTGACTTGTAAGCCTAAGAAAAATGTCAACTCTCCTACTAGACTCATTTCAAATTCATTTTCCATATTTTTAAGGAAGTCTTGGAGAAGTTCATCATTTGTTGACCCAAAAATAATATCATCAATATATACTTGGGCAACAAAATGTCTTTTTCTTTTGACTTTAAAAATAAGGTTTGGTCAACTTGGCCACTTCTAAAGACCTTAGAGATGAGGAATGATGAGAGTCTCTCATATCAAGCACAGGGAGCTTGTTTTAAACCATATAAAGCTTTCTTAAGCTTACAAACATGGTTTGGGTAGTCTAGATTTTCAAACCCGGGTGGTTGCTCTATATAGACCTCTTTCTTAATGAACCCATTTAGGTGAGCGGCATACCCTAATAGGATTCAGATAGACTCTAATCTAGCAATAGCAGAATAAGTCTCATCATAATCAAGTCCTTCGACTTGATTAAATCCTCGGACCACTTACCTAGCTTTGTTCCTAGTGATTTTTCATTGATCATCCAATTTGTTCCTAAAGACCCATCTTGTGCTAACAATGATACTATCATTGGGCCTAGGAACTAGTTCCCATACTTGAATTCTCTCAAATTAAGCTAACTCATTTTGCATTGCTAATATCCAATCTGGATCAAGCAAGGCATCATTAATTGATTTTGGTTAAATTTGGGAGATAAGGGCAACTTGACTAGTAGGAGCTCTATAGAAAGACCTAGTCCTTACTCCTTGTGATAATTCTCCTACTACTTGGTCTAGGGGATGATTTTGATGAATCCTTAATGTCCTTGGAGATGAATCATATTGATTTTGATTATGATCATTCTGTCTCCTTTCATCATTGGAATCTTCTCTTCCTCCCCTTGATCATTACCTCTTAATCCTCCCCCTTGATCATTACCCCCTAAATTTAGATTTTGAAGTCTTTAGGTAAAGTCTTGATTTTTGTCATCGATATCTTTATCAATGGAGTATTTCCTGGGGTAGGTACTAGTAGACTCATCAAATTCAACATTAGAGGATTCCTCAACCTTTTGAGTCCTTTTATTGTATACTCTATAACCTCTACTAGTGGAGAGTATCCAACTAGGATTCCTTCATTTGCCTTGATTCAAATTTTTAAAGATTGTCTTTGGTGTTTAAAATATAGACTTTGCATTCAAAGACCTTAAAGTAGTGAATTGTTGGAATTGTTCCATTCCATAATTCAAAGGGTGTTTTACCTAAAAACTTATGGATCAAGACACTATTTTGGATATATCAAGCGGTGTTAACCACTTCCACCCACAAGTAGCTAGGTAAGGAATATGCATTAAGCATTGTCCTAGCCGCCTCTTGTAGAGAATGATATCTCCTTTCCACCATCCCATTTTATTGGTGTGTTCTAGGACAAGAGAACTCATGCTTGTATCCTTGTTCTAAGAAATTTTTTGAAAAGTTAGAATTCTCAAATTCTCCACCATGATCACTACGGATCTGGTTGATTTTGAGATTCCTTTCATTTTCAATCCTTTTGCTAAAACCTATGATTTTTTCTAAGGTATCATCCTTATGTGTCATAAAATAAACCCAAGTATACCTAGAAAAATAATCTACTATAACTAAGCAATACTTGTTACCATTTAATGAAAGAGTGCTATGACAATCAAATAAATCTAAATGCAATAATTCTATTGGTAATGAAGTGCTAGTTAGAGTTTTACCCTTGTGTGATGATTTTGATTACTTTCCTTCTTGCCATGCATCACACAATTTGTCCTTGACATACTTGACTTTTGGTAGCCCCTTTACTAACTCCAATTTGGCTACCTTGGCTATGTTCTTCATATTGATGTGCCCAAGCCTTCTATGCCATAGCCAACTTTCCTCTTCTTTTGACATGAGACACTTAGTAGAAATGTTGAAGCATAGGATAAATCAACATAATAAATATTTGATTTCCTATATCCATTTAGCATGCAATCATCTAAGCTCTTGTGTCTAATCATACATTTTGAGGACTTAAACTCTGCATTATAACTCACATCACAAAGTTGACTAACACTTAGTAAATTAAACTTCATGCTTTCAACTAATAAGACTTTGTGAATGTTGATTTTGAGGGATACCTTAATTGTTCCTCTACCTAAAATTTTGAGCTTCCCACTATTGCCAAACGACATGACTCCCTTAACATACTTGATTGTAGAGAACTTGCTCACATCACCGGTCATGTGTCTTGAGCAACCGATATCCACAATCTACATATTTTGCTCACATACCTAAACAACATGAAAAACAAACTCTTTTGGTACCCAAATGTTTGAACTGAAAATATTAATCAAAAATTCCTTTGGGACCCAAGCTTTCTTCACCTTACTCCTAATTGTTGCTTTTCTATTAATTAGGGAAATATAAGCTATTTCCTTGTCCTTAGGTTTGATAAATGACCCTTTGATCTCTAAGGATCATGTCAAGAAATTTTGATCCATTAGTAAACTTTTCTAAACATGTCCTTAATTCATAAACCTCGATCTTAAGCTTTTCATCTTCCTCCCTAAGCATGCATGAATCAACACATAAAGATCCTTCATTTCTAGTTGCTTTTATTTCTACCTTCAAATCCTTAACCTTAGATTTTGATTTATCCAATGCATTATTAAGGTAAGAAAGAGTCTTATATAATAATTATACTTGGGGAGAATCTTTTACCTCATCGTCACTAGATGACGATTCATCGCTAGAGGAGACTTCTTCTTGGCTTGATTCGTCAGAATCATTCCCCAATGCCATGAGTACCACATGACATGTGATGTGGCAAAGCTCATCATAATTGGATGAGTCCTCCACACTTTGAGTGTTCCAAGTTGTTTAAGCCTCCATAGCCTACTTCTCCTTCTCCTTCTTCTCCTTCTTTTCCTTTTCCTTTCCTTCCTTCTTCTTTAGCTCCGGGCAAATTGGCTTGATATGCCCCCTTTTGTTGCATCGATAGCAAGTAACATTAGTATTAGAAATCGAATTACTACTTGATTTACCTTTTGAGGATTAGAACATCCTCCTCACATCCTTTTCAGTGAGTGATGGTGCTTGCTTCTTTGGATCGCCAAGATCTCCCTTCCCCTCCATATAGATCACTGAATCTGTCATCAAGAGAGACTTGCAGGAAGAAAGGATAGTCATGAGAATCACCCTCAATCTTAGGAATTGAGTTGGATCTAACACGCAAAGGAAGAATGTTAAAGGTTGGTCGTCTTCCTGGTGCGGCCACTCTGACGCTCAAGTTAGTATAGCTATGAGAGAAATAATGAACCAGAAAAGAAGAGAGATCTAGGGAATAACAAATGACGAAGAAAAAACCATCCCCTTCCTCATCTTCCTCTACTCCTTTTATAGATTGTTTACTCCGCCACCTCTCTAAAGTGAGTTTACCCTAATGCCCTTGTCCAGCTCTTCACCATAACCATTTTTCCAGCCTATATTCAAAATATCTCTTTCAAATACTCCATGTGCCTTTTATTTCCCTATCAAACATTAAACACATAAAAATTATATAAACAAAAGACAAAATATCTCATTTAACTATATTTATCCTCCTCAAACTCTCCTTGTTATCACCAATCACCCGCTCCTCCCTATTTTACTAGATGCAGAAAGAATCCCGAACGTCTACACATTGCTCGGGAAATAAACATACTACTCGGAGAATACGTATACTTCCTTGGAAATACACACACTGCTTTGGAACTGTACTGCCTTGGAAATACACATACTACTCTGGAATTGTTCACACTGCCCTGGAAATACACACACTACTCTAGAATCGTACTGCCCTGCAAATACACACACTGCTCTAGAGTCAATCACACTGCCCTAGAAATGCCCTGGAAATACTCATACTACTCTGGAACCGATCACACTGCCTTGGAAATACACACTGCTCTGGAATCGTACTGCCCTACAAATACACACACTGCCATAGAAATACACATACTACCCTGAAAATACTCTTACTACTCTAGAACTGATCACACTGCCCTGGAAATACACACACTTCTCTGGAAACCATATTGCCCTGTAAATATGCACACTGCCCTGGAACCGATCACACTACCATGGAAATATACATACTACCCTGAAAATACTCATACTACTCTGGAACCGTATTGCCCTGCAAATACACACACTGCTTTGGAACCGATCATACTGCCCTAGAAATACACATACTACCCTACAAAATTGTTCTTCAGTTTGGCTTCAATAGAGGGGAAGTCGATGGTAGCTTTGATGATTTTTGGGTCAGAAAGATCTGGAAGGGGAGTTTTCCAGCGAGAAGAAAATGGAAGGGGGGATCTGCAGCAATGAAAAAGTAGAGCCCTTTCCAGCCTTTTTGGGAGGAGACTATGTCAGTCAGGAATTAGTAACCTTGGCGGGCCATGAAATAGAAAACGTTGGGGTGGACCATTTTCAATTTGTAGAGGCAGGGGAATATATGAGGAATTTGGGATATATTGAGGTGCTGGAAGACGATAATGGTGCCTATAAGAATGCGGAGAGATTTGGGAGTCAGTTGGTTGACAAGGATGCCATAGAAGAAGAGGATATGATAGAGAGGTTACGGGATGGGGAGACGGAGGCCTCCTTCCAGCTGCCCTGTGAATAGGTTGCTGGTTCCAGCCGAGGGTAGATGGAATCGTTGGGAGCGATTGGGGATAATGATGGTGGAATCTTCGGGAAGGTATTTGGGGTTATGACGATAAAATAAATGGTTGAGGGAGGATTGAATGGGTGTGGTTTCGTACTAGGGAGCGTGTTGGGTCTCCTCGGCACAACAGCGAGTGTGTTCGAACACGTTTCATAAACATGCACACAGCGGAAGCAATAAAAGCAATAAATCTAATTTATTACAACACACACATCACACACCTACAGGATACAACATGTGTAGACATAATCGCTATTTAAAATTTTTCAATAAAAGGAAACTTATACTAGGTATACCTGACGGATCACGTGTAGCGAGAATGACAACAATCGTAGCGACCCTCGCTAGAATCGCCTCTATCTGTATCCACGTCGAGTTTCGTTGGGATAGCTTCACAAAGCCATGAGCCTCGTCTTCGCAAAAGTCACTAGCCTCGAGTCGAAGACGATGTGATCCGAGAGACGATGACAATCCAAAATAAATTCGGATCACAAAAATTAGTTTCACAAACTCACTTGTTGGAAGCGGTTTTTGTCAACCATTTGACGAAAACATAACCCTCCACCTATGAGAATTGCCAGAGATCCAATCCCCGGCAAGTAGACCGCTATCGAAGCACAAAACACTAACCAAACGTCCTCTCCATGCAAAGGAGAACAAGCTGTCCAAAATTGGACAGCTTGTATAGGTGGAAGAAGTGGCCGGCCAAAGGATTGGCCAGTTACACCCTGGTCGTCGGCGATCAAGGGAGGTTATCCGGAAGCTAAGAGTGGCCCAAGGGACGTCGGTAGCTGGTGGATGGCCGACGGCGAGGAGAGGCAGCAACTCCAATGGGATGTCACGACACAAAGGTGGGCAACCACCACCTTGGCTTGTGCGGCAAGAAGGAGGAGAATGAGGAAAGGAGGCTAGGGTTTCCAAAACCCTTAAACCAATTCATTCTCTTCGAAAAACCCTTCAACCATGTTTTCATAGAGAATACATTCTCCTAATGGTTATTGGTTCATAACCAAAACCCGTTAACCTGCTCCAATAACTTAAGTTTAAATAAGCCAAACCGCATTGGTCTATTTTAAGTTAAAACGAACCAAACCAACTTTGGTTCATTCATTTAAAACAAATCAAACCACTTTGGTCTATTTTCCACCATTGGATTAGAACCAAACCAATTTGGTTCATCCATCATGTCTTCATAAGACTCGGCCTATCAATGCTTCCGATGCGACTAAAACAATTTCATACTCGCTCTTTGTTTGGTCCAACAAAACCAATGTTGGGTTGATCCGTGAGCGGAAACTTCACTTCCCACTTCAACTCGGTCGCTTGTTCATGGTGATCCCATAGGTGTGCCCGGATTAAAAATTTAATCCTAGACAAAAGAAAACACCCAAGCAACCTTGTCATCATCGTGCTATTCGTTTAGATTAGTCACTTGAACAAACTTGTTGTTCAAGCGACCAACCTCTATTCCACGAATAGTCGCGGAATAGACGATGTACAGATCATCGGTTTTTGTGTTTATGTTCGGTATTCATGTATTATTTAGCCAAAAACAGAATATATCATGCTCATAATTGAAAAACAAATATAAACATGTAACAAATGAAAATAGAGAATCGATATACCTCTCGATCTTCTATTGTATGAACTTCCTCCTTTCGGACGTCGTGTGGGCGACGATCTACCAAAACTTGAAGCTCCTAGATCACCAATCTTCCTTCCTTGCTCGTTCCGAGCAAGAGGAAGAATAGAAACAAGCCTCTTCTCCTTCTTTCAACCAACCACCAAACTCCAAGGTTGGAGCTTGCCGCCAGCCAAGGAGGAAGAGGAGAATAGGTGAATGCCAACCAAAGCTCCAAGGGAGAACCCTAAGCCTAGGTTTTACAGGCCAAAGAGAGGGAGAGGGGCTGCTTTGTACGCTAGGCAATGGCTGGAAATTGCTGCTAGGTTGCCGGCCACCTTGAGGGAAGAAGAAGAAAGGAAAGACCTTCCTTATTTGGTGCCACCAAGCCCTAAACCCTAGCCTCCAAGCCTTGCCGCCCAAAAACCCTAATCCTATCTCTAGTTGAATTCAAGTTGCCGCCCACCCCTTGCCATCCTTTTATAGAGTTAGGGATAAGCCTTGTTTTAATGTCTACCATTGGTTCTAGGGATTTAATATCAACCGTTAGATCTAAAGATTTAATCTCCACCGTCGGATCTAGAGATTTAATCTCTACCTTTGGATCTAAAGTTTTGTTTCTATCCATTGGATCTAAGCTTCATGAGGTTTTAATAGGCTACAATAGAGACCATGAGGAGGAGTTGGATCTTGGCCACCCAATGGATCAAGCCCACATAAAGTCCGATCCATTAATGATAATCCAATCCACTAAAGGATTATCATTGATCTACCTCACCAACCCCCATAAATTAATATAGGCTCCATATATTACATGTATATTTTCTCCCCGTGTTTAAGATCTCGAATGTCCGTCAATTAATTAATTTACTGACCATTAATCAATCAACATCTAACTCCATGAGTAGTACTACTCAACCTTTTCATCATGCCGGACCAAGTCAACCTGCAGGGTTTACATGATGAACCTTATGAGCTCCTAAAGGGGACATCATCATCCTAATATATAGGACACGGTTTCCTCCTATAATCAACGGCACACCATATAAATAATATCATCTCCCAACTTACCAAGCCTATCGATTTAATCTATAAATCTCGCCCATTGGTAAATCAAAGAGATGAATACTAACTATATGTGCCCGTTATTATATCGGGATTAAAAGAATGTACAATATAATATCTGAGGTCTGATTCGATTATGTAGTTAGCAATAAATCGAATCACCTCTAAGTCAGTCCTGCTCAATACACACAAAGTGCACTAGTGTGATTCTATGGTCAAGACAAATCAATCCCAAATCACACTACAACCATTCCAATGGTTTGTCCAATGCCATCTCAGTTATGAGCCTTTACTTATACTTTACAAAGAACCGATAACATGATCTCCTATGTGACACTACATACCATGTTATCTACAATGTAATGTATTAGACAATATGCATAACCAAAAAAAATATGCAAACAATGATCATGTGATTCTTATTTGAAAATAAAGATGTTCATACAAAAGATAGACTTTTCAGTATACATCCCAACAATCTCACACTTATACTAAAAGACTATGTTGTTCTCAAACTGCCATACAACTGATCTCCATTCCCTCCACATGCCTATCAAAAGCTCTCGCCGGAAGGGCATTAGTGAAAGGATCTGCCAGGTTATCCTATAATGCAATCTTAGCCACAACAACTTCTCCTCTCTTTACGATTTGTCGTATCAGGTGGTACTTGCGCTCTATGTGCTTACTTGCCTTATGGGCTCGTGGTTCCTTCGAGTTTGCAACTGCACCACTATTATCACAATAAATTGTGATAGTTCTGAGCAAACCAGGAATCACATCCAAGTCCATCAGGAAGTTCCTGAGCCACACAACTTCTTTGGTCGCCTCAGAGGCTGCCACATACTCAGCTTCCAAGGTAGAGTCCGCCACGCATTTCTTCTTGACACTCCTCCATACAATGGCTCCACCTCCCAAAGTAAACACAAAACCTGAGGTAGACTTACTGTTATCCCTATTTAATTGGAAGTCGGAATCCGTGTAACCCACAGGGAGTAATTGGTCTGTCTGGTAAACTAGCATATAATCCCTAGTCCTTCTCAGGTACTTCAATATATGCTTTACCGCAGTCCAATGTCCATGTCCTGGATTACTCTGATATCTGCTGACCATGCCCACGACATAGTAGATATCTGGTCTCATGTATAGCATCGCATACGTGAGGCTTCCTACCACCAAAGCATAAGGAACCGCCTTCATCTCCTCTATCTCCTCAGATGTTCTAGGACACATCTCCTTAGATAAAGAAACTCCATGCCTGAAAGGTAGAAAACCTTTCTTGGAGTTCTGCATGCTAAAACGATCCATAATCGTGTCTATGTATGAAGCTTGGGATAAGCACAACATCCTTTTCCTGCGATCCCGTATAACCTTGATCCCAAGGATGTGTCCCACCTCTCCCAAGTCCTTCATATCAAACTGTTTGGACAACCATACCCTTACATCTGATAACACCTTGATATTGCTGCCAATCAACAAAATGTCATCTGCGTATAGTACAAGAAATTCCACTACGTTTTGTCACATCTCTTGTATACACAAGACTCATCCGGACTTTGAATAAATCCATAAGACTGGATTACCTCATCAAAGCGGATGTTCCAAGACCTCGAAGCTTGCTTCAAACCATAAATGGACCGATTAAGCTTACATAAAAGATTCTCTTTGCCCTTCGCAATGAATCCCTCTGGTTGCTTCATATAGATGTTTTCCTCAAGACTTCCATTAAGCAAAGTTGTCTTGACATCCATCTGTCACACCTCTTAATCCATATGAGCTACTATGCATAAGAGAATCTGGATAGACTTAAGCATGGCTACCGGTGAAAAGCTCTCCTCATAATTGATACCCTCTTTCTGAGTATACCCCTTCGTAACAAGCCTCACTTTGAAGGTCTCAACCTTCCCATCTATTCCTCTCTTTCTTTTGTAGATCCACTTGCATCCAATGGTTTTTACACCATCGGGTGGTTCTACTAGCTCCCAGACCTGATTTGAATCCATAGATTCAATCTCAGTATTCATTGCATATTGCGAAGATGCTGCATCTTTATCTTGGATTGCCTCGTCATATGTCCAGGGATCAGGTTCATGTTCGTCAGGGACCAAATCAGAAGATTCTCCCAAGAAGATGAATCTATCAGGTTGTCTCACAACCCTCCCACCACAATGAGGTATCACCTGTGTATCCTCTGTGACACGCGGTGCAGTGACTTATGGTATATCCTCTTGTATCGGTGATAGTGAAGAAGTGACTTCCCCTTTTAATTTTTCCAGAACAATTTTACTGTTGGGCTTGTGGCTCATCACATAGTCTTCTTCTAGAAATCTGAATGAACCAATTCTAACACATCTTTGGCTCTATACCCCTTGGCCTTAAAAGGCCTCTTGGTCATTTTACTCTCCAAGCAAGATTCACAGGTTGGAAAATCCTCCACCACTAATGAACCCAGAGGTCCATCAGCTATCAACCCTTGAATTCTGCTTAGGTTAATATGACCAAGCTTAAGATGCCAAAGATATGTTTGGTTTATCTTCGAAGGTTCTTTTCTCTTATTGGAATTAGAAGATGAGTTATTAACTTCAATTTGCATCGTGGGAGGTTTTGGTTCAAGTGTGTATATATTTCCTATCAATGCACCTGAACAGATAATGTCCCTATTCATTTTTATAACAACTCTGTCATTAAAAGAAATAGAATATCCATCCATAACTAATTTAGAAACCGAAATTAAATTATTTATAAATAAAGGTACATAAAGGCAATTCTTATGAACTAAAAGTTTATTTTTCTCAAAAGATAAATGAACGTCTCCCACTGCAACAGCCGTCACCTTCGTGGCATCGCCCAAGTACACGGTAATCTCCCCCTCTGCTAGTCGTCTGGTTTCTTGGAACCCTTGTAAAGTATTGCAGACATGATCAGTGGCTCCCGTATCTACACACCAGGTGCCGGTAGATAACACCGCTAAACATGTTTCAACGACTAGACCAAAAGATATACCTTTGTTCTGCTTGCGGTTGGGGGAGTCCTTCTTCCAGTGTCCAGTCTACATACAAGTGAAGCACTTGCCTTTCGGCTTCTTCACTCCTCCCTGAGTACCTCCCACCGCCTTTGCCCCAGTTTGTTTCTTCTTCTTCTTGCCTTTTGGCTTAGAAGTAGAAACCTTTTGGGTCACCATGGCATGTGCCTGAGCACTCAGACGAAATAGCCCCTCTGCCGCCTGGAGTTCTGTCAGAAGCTTTGCCAATGAATACAACCTTTTGTTCATGTTGTAGTTCAGGCGAAACTGCTCAAAACTCCTAGGTAGAGACTGGAGAATGATATCGACCTAGGTTTCCCCATCGATCTTAGCTCCGAGGACTTCTAACTCATTCAAATGAGCCATCATCTTGAGAACATGATCCCTTACGGGTGTTCCCTCGATCATGGTGGTCGTCATCAAGTTCCTCATGGCTTCTGGCCTCGCAGCCCGATTCTGGTGTCTGAAAAGCTATTTGAGATTGAGCATCATGTCATAAGCAGTGGGCATGGCATGATGCTGATGTTGTAGTACATTTGACATAGATGTGAAAATGTAACACCGTGCCATCTCATCGGCCTTGATCCACTTCTTATAACTCTCTCTGTCCTTTTCCCCAGAATCATCCATAGGCTTAGGAGGGCACTCTTCGAGGAGTATATATTTGTATTCCTCAACAGTCAAGACAATGTCAAGATTCCTCTTCCAATAAACATAGTTAGATCCAGTAAATTTATTCTCTTTTAGTATCACAGCAAGCGGGTTGAAAGTCATTTTGAAAGAAAACCTAAGAATCACATAGATCAAAACATTAGATTTCAAAAAATTATTGATTCTTCAAACAATAAAATTTTAAAATCAACCAACACCTCAAAACACCGAGAATATCGAATGCCATGATAGTGTGGATGTATATGAATTCTACATTTGTAAGAGGAGGTTTTACCCATTAATTTTACTATCTTGTCAACCTAACTTTTTGACAAGTAAAATTAATAGTTGGTTCCTCTTTGGCCCTACAAATAAAAGCAGTGACTCCGATGGGGAGGATACTTATATTTGTATCTAAGTGTTCACCATTACTCGGTACCAAGGTATTTATCTCGGGTTATGTGCCTTCCGATGGGGAAGTACACATGCTCCTTAATAATTCCCTATAACCATATTCGACCTTGTGATCCGCAAACAAACTCATCCGATGGGGAGGAAGGCACTCAGAGCCGACGCGCAAGTTTGTTTGCATCACATGTCAAATTGTAATGGAGGCCGTGGGAATTTATAAAATATCCCTCTCCCACTTAGTAATTTGAAATTGAGGAATTTTCTAGCCTACGACATGCATATCAAATAATAAGCAATAAATATGAAAAATAAATTATTTTCCAACTATTATAGCTTTTGTCTTCAATATGTCTCCCGTCGCATCGCCTTCTCGTTCGCTCCTCCTACGCCATGTACGAGTCATCCGGGGATCCGAGCCGAGACTAAAATCTATTTTAATTTAAATCCATCGATCCTATACTCCACGGGGGAGTGTACATGAAATCTAGATCGAAAGTAAACTAAAATAAAAAGAGTGGCTAAACAATGTCGTATATAATTTACAAAAATTAAATACTAGCCTCGTCAACCCCGAGGATTCAACAAAATATACACATACAATCATAAACACACATATGGCCATAATAGTCGGATCTTATGCCTGCAACCAAAGAGTTAACCTACGCATATCCTACTATTATCCGGCACATATAATATATGAAAAATGCATAAGAGTAACCGAATCCTAAACACACAAAACCAGAAACCTTGGCTATGATACCAATTGTTGGGTTGATCCGTGAGGGGAAACTTCGCTAACCACTTCAGCTCGGTCGCTTGTTCATGGCGATCCCATCGATGTCCCCGGATTAAAAATTTAATCCTAGACAAAAGGGAACACCCAAGCAAACTTGTCATCGTCGTGCTATTCGTTTAGAGTAGTCACTTGAACAAACTTGTTATTCAAGCAACCAACCTCTATTCAACGAATAGCCACGGAATAGACGATGTACAGATCGTCGATTTTTGTGTTTATGTTCGGGATCAAAGTATTATTTAGCCACAAATAGAATATATCATGCTCATAATTGAAAAAAAAATATAAACATGTAACAAATGAAAATAGATAATCGATATACCTCTCGATCTTCTATTGTATGACCTTCCACCTTTCGGACGTCGTGTGGGTGACGATCTACCAAAAGTTGAAGATCCTAGATCGCCAATCTTCCTTCCTTGCTCGTTCTAAGAAAGAGGAAGAATAGAAACAAGCCTCTTCTCCTTCTTTCAACCAACCACCAAACTCCAAGGTTGGAGCTTGTCGCCGGCCAAGGAGGAAGAGAAGAATAGGTGAATGCCAACCAAAGCTCCAAGGGAGAACCCTAAGCCTAGGTTTTACCTTCCAAAGAGAGGGAGAGGGGCTTCTTTGGACACTAGCCAATGGTTGGAAATTGCTGCTAGGTTGCCGGCCACCTTGAGGGAAGAAGAAGAAAGGAAAGACCTTTCTTATTTGGTGCCGCCAAGCCCTAAACCCTAGCCTCCAAGGCTTGCCGCCCAAAAAAACCCTAATCCTATCTCTAGTTGAATTCAAGTTGCTGCCCACCCCTTGCCCTCCTTTTATAGAGTTAGGGATAAGCCTTATTTTAATCTCCGCCATTGGTTCTAGGGATTTAATCTAAACCGTCGGATCTAGAGATTTAATCTCAACCGTCAGATCTAGAGATTTAATCTCTACCTTTGGATCTAGAGTTTTGTTTCTATCCATTGGATCTAAGCTTCATGAGGTTTTAATAGGCTACAATAGGGACCATGAGGAGTTGGATCTTGGCCACCCAATGGATCAAGCCCACATAAAGTCCAATCCATTAATGATAATCCAATCCACTAAAGAATTATCATTGATCTACCTCACCAACCCCCATAAATTAATATGAGCTCCATATATTACATGTACATTTTCTCCCCGTGTTTAAGATCTCGATTGTCCGTCAATTAATTAATTTACTGACCATTAATTAATCAACATCTAACTCTATGAGTAGTACCACTCAACCTTTTCATCATGCCGGACCAAGTCCACCTGCAGGGTTTACATGATGAACCTTATGAGCTCCTAAAGGGGACATCATCATCCTAATATATAGGACACAGTTTCCTCCTATAATCAACGACACACCATATAAATAATATCATCTCCCAACTTACCGAGCCTATCGATTTAATCTGTAAATCTCGCCCATTGGTAAATCAAAGAGATGAATACTAAGTATATGTGTCCGTTATTATATCGGGATTAAGAGTATGTACAATATAATATCTGAGGTCCGATTCAATTATGTAGTCAGCAATAAATCGAATCACCTCTAAGTCAGTCCTGCTCAATACACACAAAGTGTAATAGTGTGATTCTATGGTCAAGACAAACTAATACTAAATCACACTACAATCATATCAATGGTTTGTCCAAAGTCATCTCGGTTGTGAGCCTATACTTATACTTTACAAGGAGCCGATAACATGATCTCCTGTGTGACACCACACACCATGTTATCTATAATGTAATGTATTAAACAATATGCATAGCTATAAAAATATGCAAACAATGATCATGTGATTCTTATTTCAAAATAAATATGTTCATACAAAAGATAGACTTTTCAGTATACATCCCAACAACCAAGTCTCTCTCGATCTTAGAATCCTATTCTCAAACTCATTTTAAATCCTTCGGATTACACTCGTTGTGTGTTTGACCAAATAGGTTCCTGATTTATGTTGGTCATCTATAATTATCCATTAATTATAGAACGATCATGAGTGGCACCTAGTAGTTTATCATGATCTCCAATTAACCAAAAAATCAACGGTTGATCCCAGAACCATTTCTGAAACCCTTCAGCAGCAACAATGAATCATGCCCCATTCCTTTCACTCATCTTATACCCACTTGGTTTAAGACATGATCTATTGTGTCAGTCCCCAATAGGTTGACTACGTTACACCTAGCCCATTTATTACTTCCTCGTCCTCCGGATTCTAGTTACTTCACATGTTTCCAAGAGTACCATACTCTAAACACATAATGCTTTTGCCAAAGACTTTAGTAACAATCTGACGAGAGGCCATAGGGTATATATCTCCTCGCACGATGCGGTGAATCCTCTGTCGGCTATTCAAACACCTTCGGCCACTTTGACTTATACCCAATCATCCCGAGTCCAAATCTCCTCGGAGATTCTTTCTTAAGATGTCAAAGCATAAGTCTTCATGACAAAGATGACTTGAATACCACAAGTCGAAGGAACATCGCACTTAAACTGCTGTAAGAACTTCATTGACATATCTTTAT
Source organism: Wurfbainia villosa (assembly GCA_025175895.1). Classification (NCBI taxonomy): domain Eukaryota; kingdom Viridiplantae; phylum Streptophyta; class Magnoliopsida; order Zingiberales; family Zingiberaceae; genus Wurfbainia; species Wurfbainia villosa. The sequence continues at coordinate 4,714,342 of CM045994.1, read as the reverse complement.
ATGCAGAGAACCATATGAAGTCTTACAGCTGGTCACTCCAATGAACTAGTTTCCATAACTAGCATCCACGATCAACTCCGGACATCCCAATGTCTCCAACCAGTGAGAAACAATTGCTAGGATAAACCAAAGAGTATACCTCGTGCTAGTCTCAACAAAATTGATAGCATCCTAATCCATCAATTTATCGACTAGGGATAATTCCAATACATCACAACTACACATGTAGAGAAACTCACTAGTTGTGATCCAATCACAAATTCTCTCATGCTGTGAATCGTATTGCGGACATCCAGTAAATGAGTTTAAGATCAAATTAAATATACAAAAATATGTATACTCAAATAGTGAATCTTCATTTATCAAATAAATGGAACAACCATAAGGCGATTGCCTTAGGACACCTCTCATATATTACTAACAAACTCCCACTTGGCCTAATGCCAATTGCCACGATATCCAATACCATAAACTCTAACATGACCCTCAAACTTACTTTGAGGTAATGTCTTAGTTAAAGGGTCCGCTAAGTTCCTTTCAGTGAAAATCTTCTTGATCTGTATTTCCTTCCTACTAATGATCTCCTTGATCAGATGATAGCGGCGAAGCAGATGTTTGGATCGTTGATGAGACCTTGGCTCTTTTGCCTGTGCAATCGCTCCATTGTTGTCGCAGTAGATTGGTATTGCTTCAACAATGTTTGGAACCACACCAAGTTTAGAGAAGAACTTCTTGATCCAAAACGCTTCCTTTGCTACTTCCAAAACTGCAATATATTCGTCCTGAAGGTCCGAAGCTTCTTGCTTCAACTTGGTCACTTGTGCATGTCGATCCTATCTACGTCCCCGGATTAAAAAATAATAATCCTTGACGAAGACGGATTACCCAAGCAACCGATCCATCATCGTGCTATTCGATTAGAGTGGTCTCTTGAACAAACTTGTTGTTCAAGCAACCTAACTCTTTTCCTCAATTAGCCACGGAATCGATGATGTACAGATTGTCGGTTTTTGTGTTTATCTTCGGGGTCCAAGTAAATTAGCCACTTGCATTATACAAAAGAACTATATCAAAATAAACAAAATTATACCTCTCATATACCTCTTGATCTTCTATTGTATGTCCTATCCTCCTATTGAACGTTGTGTGGGCAATGATCCTCCAAGAGTTGAAACCTCCTAGATCTCGTTCTTCCCTTCCTTGCTCTCTCCGAACAAAGGGAAGAAGAACCTCTCCCTTCTTCTCCTTTCTTGTTCCGGACACAATCCCTTTGGAGGAAGATCAAACCTCTTCCTCCTCTTTGTTGTTGCCATCGTCAGATCCATTAATGATAATCCAATCCACTAAAGAATTATCATTGATCTACCTCACCAACCCCCATAAATTAATATGGGCTCCATATATTACATGTACATTTTCTCCCCGTGTTTAAGATCTCGAATGTCCGTCGATTAATTAATTTACTGACCATTAATTAATCAACATCTAACTCCATGAGTAGTACCACTCAACCTTTTCATCATGCCGGATCAAGTCCACCTACAGGGTTTACATGATGAACCTTATGTGCTCCTAAAGGGGACATCATCATCCTAATATATAAGACATAGTTTCCTCCTATAATCAACGACACACCATATAAATAATATCATCTCCCAACTTACCGAGCCTATCGATTTAATCTATAAATCTCGCCCATTGGTAAATCAAAGAGATTAATACTAAGTATATGTGCCCGTTATTATATCGGGATTAAGAGTATGTGCAATATAATATCTGAGGTCCGATTCAATTATGTAGTCAGCAATAAATCGAATCACCTCTAAGTCAGTCCTGCTCAATACACACAAAGTGTACTAGTGTGATTCTATGGTCAAGACAAACCAATACCAAATCACACTACAACCATATCAATTGTTTGTCCAAAGCCATCTCGGTTGTGAGCCTATACTTATACTTTACAAGGAGCCAATAACATGATCTCTCGTGTGACACCACACACCATGTTATCTATAATGTAATGTATTAAACAATATGCAACCCATAAATATGCAAACAATGATCATGTGATTCTTATTTCAAAATAAAGATGTTCATACAAAAGATAGACTTTTCAGTATACATCCCAACACTAGTCTAGTAGCTCTTATCTCACAAATTGAGCCTAAGTCGATTAATGATGTATTACTTGATCCGTATTGGATTTTAGCAATGCAAGAAAAATTGGCTCAATTTGAGAGAAGTCAAGTATGGGAGCTAGTCCCTAGACCCAATGATAGCACCATAGTTACCACAAGATGGGTCTTTAGGAATAAGTTGGATGATCAAGGAAACATAACTAAAAACAAAGCTAGGTTCGTTGCATGGGGGTTCAATCAAGTTGAAGGACTTGATTATGATGAAACTTATGCCCCAGTTGCTAGGTTAGAATCAATTAGAATCCTTTTAGGATATGCCGCTCACATGAGTTTTTGGCTTCACCAAATGGATGTGAAATCAGCATTCTTAAATGAGTTTATTATGGAAGAGGTATATGTAGACCAACCCTCGGGTTTGAGAGTGTTGATTACCTAAACCACGTATAAAAGCTAAGAAAAGCTTTATATGGGTTAAAATAACCTCCCCGGGCTTGGTATGAAAGATTGTCATCCTTCTTATTTCTAAGGATTTTAGAAGGGGCCAAGTAGGTCAAACTCTTTTCATTAAGTCAAAGTCAAAGGATATCTTTGTTGCCCAAGTGTATGTTGATGACATCATTTTTGGGTCAACAAATGATAAACTCCTTCAAGACTTTATTAAAAATATGGAAAATGAGTTTGAAATGAGTCTAGTTGGGGAGCTAAATTTCTTCTTAGGTTTACAAGTTAAACAAACTAATGAGGGAATCCACATATACCAAACCAAATATGCCGAAGAAATTATCAAAAAATTTGGTTTGGAAAATGCTAAAGTACTAAACACCCCCATGGCAACTAACACAAAAGTAGACAATGATCAAGAAGGTAAATTAGTTTATCCAAAACTTTATAGAAGTATGATTGGTAGCCTACTATACCTAACCACTAGTTGACCTGATATTTTGTTTGCGGTAGGTATATGTGCAAGATACCAATCATGTGCCAAAGAGTCTCACTTAGTGGCCGTTAAATGGATCTTAAGATACATTAAAGGCACACTAAGTGTAGGACTTTGGTGCCCTAGGACTAGGTCTTTTGACTTGGCTGGGTACACCGATTCCGATTATGCGGGTTACAAATTGGATCAGAAGAGTACTAGTAGTGGGTGCCAATTTCTAGGATCCTCCCTAGTTAGTTGGAGTAGTAGGAAGCAACCTTGTGTTGCTTTATCTACCACCAAGGCCTAGTGTGTAGCTATGGGTGGTTGTGTAGCTCAATTGCTTTGGATGAGACACACTCTAGAAGATATGTGAGTACCATAAATTACCAAAAATCCGAGATATCACTCTAGGACAAAGCACATTGAAATGAAACTTCACTTCATTAGAGATCATGTGACAAAGGTATACATTGAACTTAACTACATAGAATAATAGTCCAACCTTGCCGATATTTTAACCAAGGCTCTCCCCGAATAGGAATTTTCAAAACATAGGAGAGAACTTGGAATGTGCTTTGTAGAATAGAGGTTTAGGTTTGCATGATCCCATAGAAAATCTAGGACTATACCTCTAAGCATCTCACAAAACACTTAAGATTTCGTGATTTTGTATTGAGCCACTTAGACACCATGTGAGATGTTAGGAAGATGCACTTGGTTCATCATGCTTGTTATGATGCATTACTATGAACTAAAGTGTCATCTAGAGACATTGATCATTAATTGGACCAATCATTGGGAAGGCTTGGGTACAATTGATGTGCATATAGCTCTAAGAACATGATTGGAAATGTCAAATAAAATATTTTTTAAACTATGTTTATCATATTTTGAAAAATAATTTTTTGGTATGCAAAAGTAGTGCAAACTTTTTAAAATTCTTTAAAACTTTTACTAACTTTCAAAATTTATGGCAATTTCAAAATCTTGAAGGATATATTTTACAAATCTTTTTTCATTGATAGAAAATGACTTTACAAATATGCACCCAACATTTTGTGATTTTTTTTTTATATCTCTTGAATTAGTTATGCATTTTTGAAGTTGGGCTGAAAAGGTTGAAATGGGCATTTCAGGGTTAGTAGTTGACTGCATCAGTTTCCAGTCGACTGCTACACTAATATTTCTGTAACTCAGCTCTATTTTCTTGTTGAGACAATAATCCTAAGTGTCCTAACTATATGTGTTAGTTATATATGAGAGGTGCCCTAAGGCAATCGCCTTATTGTTGTACCGTTTATTTGATAAATGAAGATTCACTATTTGAGTGTACATGTTTTTATGTATTTGATTGGATCTTAAACTCATTTACTCAATGTCCGCAATACGATTCACAGCATGAGAGAATTTGTGATTGAATCACAACTAGTGAGTATCTCTACATGTGTAATTGTGATGTATTGGAATTATCCCTAGTCGATTAATTGATGCATTCGGACGCCATCAATTCTGTTGAGACTAGCATAAGTTATACTCTTTGGTTTATCCAAGCAACTGTTTCTCACTGGATGGAGACATTGGGATGCCCAGAGTTAACCGTGAATGCTAGTCATGGTAACTAGTTCATTGGAGTGACCAGAAGTAAGACTTCATATGGTTCTCTGCATATACAGATATGTCAATGAAGTTCTTACTATAACTTAAGTGCGATATTCCTTTGACTTATAGTGTTCAAGTCATCTTGGTCATGAAGACTTATGCTATGACATCTTGAGCAAGAATCTCCGAGGAGATGTGGATCCGGGATGATTGGGTATAAGTCGAAGTGTCTGAAGGTGTTTGAATTGCCTACAAAGGATTCATCACTCCTTGCGAGGAGATGTATACCCTATGGCCACTAATCGGATTGTTACTAAAGTCTTTATCCAAAGCATCACATGTTTAGAGTATGGTACTCTTGGATAAATGTACAGTAACTAGAATCCGCAGGATGAGGAAATGATACTTAGGTTAGGTGTGACGTAGTCAGCCTAGTAGGGACTAACACATGGATCATGTCCTGAACCAAGTGGGTATAAGATGCGTGAAGGGAACGGGGCACGATTCACTGTAGTTGCTGAAAGGTTTCAGAAGTTGTTCTAGGGTCAACCGTTGATTTTATGGTTAATTGGGGATCATAATATACTACTAGGTGCCACTCATGATCGTTTTATAATTAATGGTTAATTATAGATGGCCAACATAAATCGGGAACCTATTTGGTCACACGCACTATGAGTGTTATCCGAAGGATTTAAAACGAGCTTGAGAATGGGATTTCTCATATCAAGAGAGACTTGGTTTGGTTGGACCAAACAAGGAGCGAGCATGAAATTGTTTCAGTCGCATCGGAAGCATGAATGGGTTGAGTCTTTTGAAGACATGATGGATGAACCAAATTGGTTTGGTTCTAATCCAATGGTGGAAAAAAACTAAAGGGGTTTAGTTTGTTTTAAGCAAATGAACCAAAATTTGTTTGATTGATTTTAACTTAAAATAGACCAATGCAGTTTGGTTTATTTTAACTTAAACTAATGGAGCGGGTTAATGGATTTTGGTTGTGAACCAATAACCATTGTGAGAAGGTTTGTTGATGGTCAAGAAACACGTTCTCTATAAGTAAGAGGGTTGAGACAAATTTCGGTGACTAGTTAAGGTTTGCAAAACCCTAGCCACTTTCTATTCCTCTCCTTGCTTGTGCGCCGTAAAACCTAGTTGTCACCGCCCAAGTTTGGTCGCCCCTCCTCCTCCAGCCGTCGGCCAACCATCAGCCGCTAGCCATCCTCCGGCCAACAACAATCCTACTAACCAACTTGGCCAACAACTTGTTTCCATCGCCCTTCTCCTTTTGGACAACCTTTTGTCCATTGTGAGGAGAGCTCATTTGGCAGTTAGTTTGGAACTTCGGTAGCGACCTCCTTGTCGGGGATTGGATCTCCAGCAATCCTCTTTGGTTGAGGACAAAGGGTTTTGTCAATTGTTGACAAAACTGCTTCCGATAAAACAAGTTTGTGAAACTTGTTTTCTGATCGTCTCTCGGATCACAATCTCTTCAAAGCGAGAGTAGTATCTCTCATCAAGACGGGGCTCATAGCTTGAGAAGCTATCCCGACGATACTTGGCGTGGACTCGGATAGAGGCAAAACTTACGAGGGTCGCTAGGGTTGATGCCCTTTCAGCTACGTGTTATTCGTCAAGTATACCTAGTATAATTTCCTTTATTGCAAAAGTTAAATGTACAATTATATCTACACTGTTGTATCCTGCATGCATGTGGTGTATGTGATGTAATAAAATAGTTTATTACCATTTTTATTGGCTTCCGCTATGCATGTTTACGAAACATGTTTGAATACACGCCCACGTCGATGCCTCGGAATCCCAACAATGGTATCAGAGCCATGTTGTGTTCCAACATAATCGTAAAATTATTTTGCGATGAATGTGTTTTCATAATTGTAATTTTGGAAATTTTCTACTTTTGGAAAATTTAGAAAAATTATGGAAATTTGAATTAGTTAAGAAATTCAAATTAGGAATTTCCTTATATGATTAGGAAATTAGAATTTTGGAAATTTATTTCCTAAATTAAATTTGAATTTCCTTAATTAATATTTTATTTTCCATAAATAACATATGTGATTAGATTTGGAAATTTGTTTCTTAATTTAATCAATGAGATTTTATTTGAGAAATCAAATCACAAATATATTTTATTTCCAAAATTAATTATGATAATTTGGAAATTACTTGAACATGTCATAATAGCATGCTATGTAATTGCATTAGATGTATATCATTATGGCATGTGTGTCGTGACATGTAGATGCATTAGTTGCACATATGTATGTCATGCGTGTCATGCCATGTAGATAATAGTTATTTGCATGGAAAAGAGGATGAGACCTCAAAACCCTTACACAATATTAAAGCCTACACCTTCCATTAATATGGTTAGAATCGAAGTTCCATTTCTTGTTTAGGTTGTTGGACTCTAACCAATCCCGGCTCGAACCTGAACATGTTCAAACCATTGAAATAGCTTAATACTAATATGCTATGAGTCAAAGTTCAATCTTTAGTTTGGGTTGTTGGACTCTCTCCAAGCCTGACTAAATGATTGAATGCGCTCTAACCATATTAAAACTATTTCTCGATTAATGGGTCGGCATTAACTTGGAACATCGGCTTGTTGGACTCTCTCCAAGGTCAATGTGAAGAGAGGTGAAGTTGGGTACTATGCATATGATGCATACTTGTTAATGTGTTAACAACACAATGTTTGTGCGAACATTCAATTAGTTGATAGTACAATGTGATAGTTACATATAATTGATATGTAATTGGTATATTTGATACCTACCATCGTAGCTATGAATGACTTGTTAGACACACTCCAAGGTTTTTCTTATCTATGTTGGATATCAACCCATTCGAAGATGAACTTACGATCTCCCGAATTGATTTTAAGGGTTTTTGAATTCGAAAAATGAATGGGATTTATAAATGTATGTTGATGCATTTTAAATCATCTTTCTCATATATGCTCGATTTGTAATTCTAGGTTAATCGCTTAATCATGACGTCTTTAAACTTACACTCTATTTTGGATTCAAATAAGTTGACTGGGCAGAACTTCTTGGACTGGCTTAAAAACTTGAGAATTGATCTCATGGCGGAAAAGCTTGCGTATGTCCTTAAAGAGCCTCTTCCCAACCATCCTAAGGATGATGCAACTCAGGATCAATTATTGGCCTATCAGAAACATGTGATTGATTCTGAACTGGCGAGTTGCATCATGCTAGCCGCGATGGTACTCGAGCTTCAGAAGCAGCATGAGCATATGGATGCTAATACCATAGTCTTTCATCTTCATGAGTTGTTTGATAAGCAAGCGAGATTCGAATGGTTTAGTCTCCAAGCTCCTCTTCACCTCTAAGATGCAAGAAGGTTCATATGTGGTGCAATTTGTGCTAAAGATGAATGGGTACATTGAGCGATTAGCTACACTCGGGTTTGTGATGGATCATGAATTAAGTATTGACTTAATTCTGCATTGTTTGCCCAAGATTTACTCATAGTTTGTGATGAACTACCGGATGAACAAACCAGAATCCACCATTCCTGAACTCCTCAACATGCTGAAGACTGTAGAACCTTCTATAAAGCATGAGGATAAGACGGTGTTGTTAGTTGATTCCTCAAAGAAAGGTTTTAAGAGGAAATTAAAGGAACAACATAAGGGGAAGAAGGCTAAGAAGGCAGAACCAACTCAAAAGGGCACTTGCCATCATTGTGGCAAGGAGGGCCATTAGCAAAGAAACTATAAAATTTATCTTGAGTCCGTGAAGAAGAAGGCGACATCTAATGCCTCATCCTCTTCAGGTATCTTCGTTATTGATTTTCATTCTATTTTCGTAGACACTTGGGTATTGGATACCGGGTGTGGCTCGCATATATGTAATGACATACAAGGGCTAAGGAATAGAATAAGACTCGTCAAGGGAGAATTAAATTTACGAGTTGGCAATGGAGCAAAGGTTGTTGCAGTCGCCATCGAAACATATTTGTTGAAGCTCCCTACAGGACTTGTCTTAGAACTAGACAATTGCTATTATGTTCCTTCGTTAATAAAGAACATTGTTTCTATTTCCTGCTTAAATAGAAATGGGTACCATTTTACTTTTAGTAACAATTGTTGTTATATAACTTTGAATGGTGTTCTTTATGGGACTGGAACTTTATAAAATGGTATATATACGTGAGACGTATCTAGTGACATTTTCAATATCGAAGCAAGCAACAAGAGTGCTCGAAAAGATAATCAATTAGCCTCCTATATGTGGCATTGTCGTCTTGGCCATGTAAGCAAAAATTACATGTCTGAATTACACTGATGTGGAATTCTTGAATCGTTTGAATTTGATTCATTCGATACATGCGAATCATGCTTAAAAGCAAGATGACTAAGTTATCTTTTACTGGAAAAGGCGAATCGGTGGGAGAGTTGCTTGGTCTAATACATACTGATGTATGCGGACCTATGTCAACTCATTCTCTAGGAGTCTATAGCTACTTCATTACCTTTATCGATGATCACTCACGATTTGGGTATGTGTTCTTGATGAAACACAAATCTGAAGCATATGAAAAGTTCAAAGAATTCAGAAATGAAGTAGAGAAACAGCTTGGCAAAAGTATTAAAATACATCAATCTGATTGAGGTGGTGAATACTTGAGTCAAGAGTTTCTGGATTATCTAAGGGACAATGGTATATTGTCTCAATGGACTCCGCTGTATACACCACAGCATAATGGTGTACCTGAGTGTAACGCCCGCCCTTATCTGCTCTCAGGGCGGCGCTACTTTTTTTTTTTTATAACATAACATATATGGATCATTTCACAATCTACATAATCAAACATGTTATCATGGCATAAATCTTCTTTTATAACATGCATCACATATCATAGACCTAATTAGCATGTTAACATATCATATCTTCTTTATAACGTGCATCATATATCATAATCATAATTAGCATGTTAATATATCATAAGTTTTTTTATAACATGCATAACATAAAGATTAGAGAACGTAACTATCATTACACGATCCATTCATGAGTTCTAACATATCAAACTTTCATAAGTAAGGTGAGCAGTAACATAAACTAAGCAACATCCAACATGGTACTAATAAATCACAAGTCATAAAAGCGGAAGCAAATGTCTTAAGTTGTTCATTGAGCATATAAATAAAAGCAGAGAGTAATAGGGTCTTTTTCCACCATGCCACTATCACACACACTCTGCCCCTCCTGCTACTTCCTCTAGTTCATGTTTCCTTTATCTACAGTATATGGACAACATAAACTATAAGCATATAGCTTAGTAAGATTCTTGCCTACTCACAAAAGCCACAAATTACATCAAATAATTAGAAAACATGAGCATACTAGCATAAATAACATAAGTATTTTATAACAACACTAAACATCAACATACTAACGTAATGAAACATAAGCATGGCATAAAATTTACATAAGCATGCTAAACATAATTAAATCTAAGCATGACATAAATTAAACATAAGCATTCGTGACATCATCAATCCTAAACATGCATAAAGGACATAATCGTAAGCATTCTTAAACTTGAACATAAGCATTCATGACATCATCAATCCTAAACATGCATAAAGGACATAATCATAAGCATTCTTAAACTTGAACATAAGCATTCATAACATCATCAATCCAAAACATGCATAAAGGACATAATCATAAGCATTCTTAAACTTGAACATAAGCATTCATAACATCATCAATCCTAAACATGCATAAAAGACATAATCATAAGCATTCTTAAACTTGAACATAAGCATTCATAGTTTCATACAAGTCCTTTCTTTTCAAAACATATATATATAGATACTTCAACATAATCATACATGAAGAGGGGCCCCAGGCAAAGTACCACATAAAGCGCGTTCCCTAATAGGCTGGGGTAGCTAGCCACCAGACCTACTAGAGCAAGACCTCTTACGTCTTACCAGGGCAAGACCTCTTACGTCTTCCTATGTCCCTTGGATTTGATTAACGACCACCTAACGGGTCGGGTACTTAACCTCTTACAAAGTAAAATACTTAATTTTCTTTCTTTTCTTTCTTATCATATCATAAAGAATGCTCTTAATCCCCACATAAAAAGGGAAGCATCTCCGTCTTATCTTATCATAAAGAGAGCTCTTAATCCCAACATAAAAAGGGGAAGCATCTTCTTAGACATTTCAAAGCATATATGCATTCATAAGATAAGAATACCCTAAAGGGGTCTTAAAGCATAAACATGTTCATCACATAGACATATTTCATGGCATATTAAATCATAAACATGTTCATCACAAAGGCATAATTCATGGCATATTAAATCATAAACATGTTCATCACATAGGCATAATTCATGGCATATTAAATCATAAACATGTTCATCACATAGGCATATTTCATGGCATAATAAATCATAAACATGTTCATCACATAGGCATAATTCATGGCATATTAAATCATAAACATGTTCATCACATAGGCATAATTCATGGCATATTAAATCATAAACATGTTCATCACATAGGCATATTTCATGGCATAATAAATCATAAACATGTTCATCACATAGGCATAATTCATGGCATATTAAATCATAAACATGTTCATCACATAGGCATATTTCATGGCATAATAAATCATAAACCTGTTCATCCCATAGGCATACATACAATCAAGCAACATATCATGAATTCTAAGGGAATTCTTGTACACCAATTTAAGCACATAATCTTAACCCTAGCTTAGGTACCCTAAGTGGCCGAAACATTAGGGGCACCAAAATTTTATTTTTGCCACATAAAATTCTTACATGAAGGCATACAACATATCATAATATCATAAGGAGTGTTTTCATGCAACCCTAGCCCTAAAACCCTAGTTGGCCGAAACATTAGGGGCACCAAAATTTTATTTTTGTCACATAAAATTCATAAATGAAGGCATACAACATATCATAATTTCATAAGGAGTGTTTTCATGCAACCCTAGCCCTAAAACCCTAGTTGGCCGAAACATTAGGGGCACCAAAATTTTATTTTTGTCACATAAAATTCATACATGAAGGCATACAACATATCATAATTTCATAAGGAGTGTTTTCATGCAACCCTAGCCATAAAACCCTAGTTGGTCGAAACTTGCATGGTATTGTTGGTATTGCCCAGAAGCTCTGATACCAGTTGTTGGTGATGTTCTAGTCCTTGGAATGCTCATAGGCTCCCATGTCCCCGGATTAAAATTTTCACTAATGAGAAATAATCCTGATGGGATGAGTTTCCTAAGCACAACCAATTCGTCGTCGTGCTAACGACTCGAGCGATCGCTTGAACAAACTAGTTGTTCAAGCAACTCTACTCTTCTAGTTGATTAGCCGCGGAAGAGACGACGGACGGATCGCCGGTTTTTGTGTTTGTCTTCGGGGTCCACGATTATACAATATATATTCATACATAAAGTAATCATCCACATAATAATAGAAACATGCAAAGATCATAAATAAAAGTTATAAAACTTTTATACCTCTTGATCTTCTACCGTATGTCCTAACCTCCTTGTAGACTTCGTGTGGGTGAAGATCCTCCACAAGTTGAAGCTTCTTAGATCATCTTCAATCCATAGAAAGAAGAACTCTCTATCCCTTCTTGCTTGAGCCAACCACCAATCCATAAAGGATTGATGCCGCCGGCCCCAAGAATAGAGAGAACATAATGGAAACAACCAAGCAACCGAACTAGGGACAAACCCTAGCTCCTAGTGCCGCCGGCCAAGAGGAAAACAAAAGGAAAAGAGGAATAGGTTGGGCACCACCTAAGGTATAGGAAAAAGGATAGGAACCGGCAAACACCCTAGGAAGAAGAAGACCACTTCTCCTATAGTTGCCACCTACCTTTCCTTCCAAACCCTAGCCACCCAACCAAGCTTCCTATGGATTACTTGCCGCCCAAGGTAGTGGAAGACAAGGTAGTGGCCGGCCAACCCTTAGAAGGAAGAAGATGAGCCCTTCCCCTATAGTTGCCGCCCAACCTAACTTCATCACCTTGGCCGCCCAATCCAAAGAGCCAAACCCTAATCTAATTAGGGTTTCATCCATAGGTTTCTTGCCGCCTAAGCATGGTGGAGAAGAGAGAACTATGAGCTAGCCACCTCCAAGGAAGAAGACAAGCTTCTCCATAGGTTGCCGCACAATCCATCTTCATCATTTTGGCCGCCCAACCTAAGGAGCCAAAACCCTAATTAGGGTTTCCTCCTTGAGGTTGCTTGCCGCCCAAGTAAGCTTGGCTAAACCCTAATTTCCTTAGCTTCCATTATGAACCATCAACCCCTTTTGCCGCCCAACCCATAGCCATCCTTTTATAGAGTTAGGGTTAGGCCTTGGTTTAATCTCCACCGTCGGTTCTAGGGTTTTAATCTCAACCGTCGGATTTAGAGATTTAATCTCAACCGTCGGTTCTAGGAATTAATCTCAACCGTCGAATCTAGAGATTTAATCTCAACCGTCGGTTCTAGGGATTTAATCCCAACCTTCGGATCTAGAGATTTAATCTCAACCATCGGTTCTAGGAATTTAATCCCAACCGTCGGATCTAGAGATTTAATCTCAACCGTCGGTTCTAGGGATTTAATCCTAACCGTCGGATTTAGAGATTTGTTTTCCATCATTTGATCTAGACTTCATGAGGTTTATATAAGGCTACGATAGGGACCATGAGGAGGAGTTGGGTCTTGGCCACCCGATGGATCGGAACCACACAAACTTGATCCATCAATGATGTTCCATTCCACTAGAGGATCATCATCGAACTACCTCACCAACCCCCATAAATCAATATGGGCTCCATATATTATTTGTACATTTATCTCCCCGTGTTTAAGATATCGAATGTCCGTCAATCGATTGATTTACTGACTATCAATCAATTAACATCTAACTCCTCGAGTAGTACCACTCAACCTTATCATCATGTTGACTAAGTCAACCCGCGGGGTTTACATGATGAACCTTATGAGCTCCTCAAGGGGACATCATCAACCTAATATATAGGACACGGATTCCTCCTATAATCAACGGCACACCATGTAAATAATATCATTTCCCAACTTACCGGGCATATTGATTTAATCCATAGAAATCTCACCCTCTAGTAAATCAAAGAAATAAATACTAAGTACATGTGCCCGTTATTATATCGGGATTAAGAGCATGTACAACATAATATCCGAGGTCCGATTCAATTATGTAGTCAGCAATAAATTGAATCACCTCTATGTCGGTCCTGCTCAATACACCTAAGTGTACTAGTGTAACTCTATGTTCAAGATAAAACAATACCAAGCTACACTACAACCATGCCAATGGTTTGTCCAAGACCATCTTGGTTGTGAGCCTCTACTTATACTCTACAAGGGACTGATAACATGATCTTCTGTTCTATCACCCAAGCACCATGTTATCTACAATGTAAAGTATTAGACAATATGCACAACATATAATAAATATAAAAGTGCAAACAATGATCATGTGATTCTTATTTCAAAATAAAGATGTTCATACTAAAGAGCTAGGCTTTCAGTATACATCCCAACAATCTCCCACTTATACTAAAAGACTATGGTGTCCTCATACTGCCATACATCTAATTCCCCTTCCCTCCACATGCCTATCAAAGCTCTCGCTAGAAGGGCCTTAGTGAAAAGGGTCTACCAGGTCATCCTCTGATGCAATCTAGGCGACTGCAACTTCTACCTCCTTAACGATTTCTCATATCAGGTGGTACTTGCACTCTATGTGTTTACTAGCCTTATGGGCTCGTGGTTCCTTCGAGTTTGCAACTGCACCATTATTATCACAATAAATTGTGATAGTTCTGGGAAAACCAGGAATCACATCCAAGTCCATCAGGAAGTTCCTGAGCCACCCAACTTCTTTGGCCGCCTAAGAGGCTGCCATAGAGTCCACCACGCATTTCTGCCTGACACTCTTCCATACTATGGCTCCACCTCCAAAAGTAAACACAAAACCTGAGGTAGACTTACTGTTATCCCTCTTAGATTGGAAATCAGAATCTATGCAACCCACGGGGAGTAATTGGTCTGCCCGGTAAACTAGCATATAATCCCTAGTCCTTCTCAGGCACCACAATATATGCTTTACCACAGTCCAATATCCCTGTCCTAGATTACTCTGATATATGCTGACCATGCCCACGGCAAAGCAGATATCTGGTCTCGTACAGAGCATCGCATACATGAGGCTTCCTACTGTCGAAGCATAAGGAACCGCCTTCATCTCCTCTATCTCCTCAGATGATCTAGGACACATCTCCTTAGATAAAGGAACTCCACGCCTGAAAGGTAGAAAACCCTTCTTGGAGTTTTGCATGCTAAAACGATCCAAAATCATGTCTATGTATGAAGCTTGGGATAAGCACAACAACCTTGATCCCAAGGTTGTGACCCACTTCTCCCAAGACCTTCATATCATACTGTTTGGACAACCATACCCTTACGTCTGATAACATTTCGATGTTGTCGCCAACCACCAAAATGTCATCTACGTATAGTACAAAAATACCACTACGTTTCCGTCACATCTCTGATATAAACAAGACTCATTCGAACTTTGAATAAATCCATAAGACTGGATTTACCTCCTCAAAGCGGATGTTCCAAGACCTCGAAGCTTGCTTCAATCCACAAATGGAACGATTAAGCTTACATACAAGATACTCTTTGCCCTTAGCAATGAATCCCTCTGGTCGCTTCATATAAATGGATTCCTCAAGACTTCCATCCAAGGAAATCTGTCTTGACATCCACCTGTCACACCTCATAAATTCATATGAGCTGCTATACATAGGAGCTCCCAGACCTGATTTGAATCCATAGATTCAATCTCAGTATTCATTGCACTTTGCAAAGATGTTGCATCTATATCTTGGATTACCTCGTCATATGTCCAGGGATCAGGTTCATGTTCGCCAGGGACCAAATCGGAAGATTCTCCTAAGAACATGAATCTATCAGGCTGTCTCACAACCCTCCCACTACGACAAGGTATCTCCTGTATATCCTCTGTGACACGCGGTGCAGTGACATGTGGTATATCCTCTTGTACCAGTGGTACTGAAGTCGGGACTTCCCCTATCAACTCCTCAAGAACAATCCTACTCGTGGGCTTGTGGTTCATCACATAGTCCTCCTCTAGAAATCTGGCATTCGTACTAACGATCACCCTCTGATCTCTAGGACTATAAAACAAACCACCCTTCGATCCCCTAGGATAGCCAACGAACATGCATACTTCTGTACGAGGTTCCAACTTACCAGCATCAGCCTTCAGCACATGTGCTGGACTCCCCATATCTGAATATGTCTTAGACTAGGCTTCCGCCCAGTCCACAATTCTGTGGGAGTAGAAGGCACTGATTTAGATGGAACAAGGTTCAGAATGTATACCGTCGTATCTAGAGCATATCCTCAGAATGAATCTGGCAAGTCAGAATAACTCATCATCAATCTAACCATCTCCATAAGAGACCTATTCCTTCGCTTTGCTACACCGTTCTGCTAGGGTGTGCCAGGTGCAGACAATTGGGATTGAATCCCAACCTCTGATAAGTAATTCCTAAACTCTCCCAAGAGGTATTCACCACTACGATCAAATCGTAGTGTCTTCTTGAATAATTGTCTATGAAAAAGACGAATTATTCAAAACTACCTCTTGCCTGGATAGACATAGGACCATACGAATCAGAATGAACCATTTCCAACACATCTTTGGATCTATACCCCTTGGCCTTGAAAGGCCTCTTGGTCATCTTACCCTCCAAGCAGGATTCGCAGGTTGGGAGATCCTCCACCACTAATGAACCCCAAAGGTCCATCAGCTATCAACCTTTGAATTCTGCTTAGGTTAATATGACCAAGCCTAAGATCCGAAAGATATGTTTGGTTCATCTTCGAAGGTTCTTTTCTCTTATCGGAATTAGAAGATGAGTTACTAACTTCTATTTGCATCATGGGAGCTCGTGGTTCAAGTCATAAATTTCCTATCTATGTACCTGAATAGATAATGTCCCTATTCCTTTTATAACAAATCTGTCATCAAAAGAAATAGATTATCCATCCATAATTTAGAAATCAAAATCAATTCTTTCTAAATAAAGGTACATCAAGAAAATTTCTAAGAACCAAAAACTTTATTTTTCTCAAAAGATAAATAAAATATCTCCCACTGCAATAGCCGCTATTATGGCATTGCCCAAGTAAATGGTAATATCCCCTTTAGCTAGTCATCGGGTTTCCTGGAACCCATGCAAAGTATTGCAGACATGATTAGTGGCTCTCGTATCTACACACCAGGTGTCGGTAGATAATACCGCTAACCATGTTACAACGACTAGACCAAAAGATATACTTTTGTTCTTGCTTCGGATTGGGATAATCCTTCTTCTCATGTCCGGTCTGCTAGTAATTGAAGTACCTGCCTTTCGGCTTCTTCACTCTTCCCTGAGATCCTCCCACCACCTTTGCTCCACCTTGTTTCTTCTTCTTCTTGCCTTTCGGCTTAGAAGTAGAAACCTTTTTTTTTTGAGCAACCATGGCTTGAGGACACTCTTTGAAGAGTGTATACTTGTACTTCTTAGCAAATAAGACAACATCTAGATTCTTTTCCAATCAACATTATTTGGGTACAGTAAGTTTATTTCATTTAGTATCAAAATAAGTGGACTGAAAATCATTTTGAAAATCCTAAGAATCACATAGATCATTGCTTTAGATTTCAAATATTATTGATTCCTCAAAACAATAAAATCCCGAAATCAACCAACACCTCAAAACACCGAGAATATCGCATGCCACGATAGTGTGGACGTATACGAATTCTACATTTGTAAGAGGAGGTTTTACCCATTAATTTTATTATCTTGTCAACCTTACTTTTTGACAAATAAAATTAATAGTTGGTTCCTCTTTGGCCCTACAAATAAAAGCAGTGACTCCGATGGGGAGGATACTTTTTATTTGCATCTAAGTGTGCACCATTACACGATACTAAGGGAATTATCTCGGATTATGTGCCTTACCGATGGGGAAGTACACACGCTCCTAAATAATTTCCTATAACCATTATTTGACCTAGTGATCCGCAAACAAACTCATCCGATGGGGAGGAAGGCACTCAGAGCCGGCCTTGCAAGTTTGTTGCATCACATGTCAAATTGTAATGGAGGCCGTGTGAATTAATTAAAATATCCCTCTCCCACTTAGTAAATTGAAAATGAGGAATTTTCAAGCACACACAACATGCATATAAAACAAATCAGCAATAAATATGGAAAAATCAGAATTTTTCCAACTATTATGGCATTGTTCTCCAATATGCGTCCCGTCGTGTCGCCACCTCGTCCGCTCCTCCTATGCCATGTACGAGCCATCCGGAGATCCGAGCCGAGTATAAAACCTATTTTATTTTACATCCATCGATCCTATACTCCACGAGGGAGTGTACATGAAATCTAGATCGAAAGTAAAATAAAATAAAGAGTGGCTAAACAATGTCGTATTTAATTACAAAAATTAAATACTAATCTAGCCTCGTCAACCCCGAGGATTCAAATAATATACAATCATACACAAACAATCACATACACACATATAGCCATAATAGTCGGATCTTATGCCTGCAACCAAAAAGTTAGCCTACGCACATCCTACTATTATCCGGCATACAAAATATATGATATGTGCATGAAAGTAACCGAATCCAAAACACACAAAACCGCAAACCATGGCTCTGATACCAATTGTTGGTATTGCCCAGAAGCTCTGATACCAGTTGTTGGTGATGTGCTAGTCCTTGGAATGCTCATAGGCTCCCATGTCCCCGGATTAAAATTTTCACTAATGAGAAATAATCCGGATGGGAAGAGTTTCCTAAGCACAACCAATTCGTCGTCGTGCTAACGACTCGAGCGATCGCTTGAACAAACTAGTTGTTCAAGCAACTCTACTCTTCTAGTTGATTAGCCGCGGAAGAGACGACGGACGGATCGCCGGTTTTTGTGTTTGTCTTCGGGGTCCACGATTATACAATATATATTCATACATAAAGTAATCATCCACATAATAATAGAAACATGCAAAGATCATAAATAAAAGTTATAAAACTTTTATACCTCTTGATCTTCTACCGTATGTCCTAACCTCCTTGTAGACTTCGTGTGGGCGAAGATCCTCCACAAGTTGAAGCTTCTTAGATCATCTTCAATCCATAGAAAGAAGAACTCTCTATCCCTTCTTGCTTGAGCCAACCACCAATCCATAAAGGATTGATGCCGCCGGCCCCAAGAATAGAGAGAACATAATGGAAACAACCAAGCAACCGAACTAGGGACAAACCCTAGCTCCTAGTGCCGCCGGCCAAGAGGAAAACAAAAGGAAAAGAGGAATAGGTTGGGCACCACCAAAGGTATAGGAAAAAGGATAGGAACCGGCAAACACCCTAGGAAGAAGAAGACCACTTCTCCTATAGTTGCCACCTACCTTTCCTTCCAAACCCTAGCCGCCCAACCAAGCTTCCTATGGATTACTTGCCGCCCAAGGTAGTGGAAGACAAGGTAGTGGCCGGCCAACCCTTAGAAGGAAGAAGATGAGCCCTTCCCCTATAGTTGCCGCCCAACCTAACTTCATCACCTTGGCCGCCCAATCCAAAGAGCCAAACCCTAATCTAATTAGGGTTTCCTCCATAGGTTTCTTGCCGCCTAAGCATGGTGGAGAAGAGAGAACTATGAGCTAGCCACCTCCAAGGAAGAAGACAAGCTTCTCCATAGGTTGCCGCCCAATCCATCTTCATCATCTTGGCCGCCCAACCTAAGGAGCCAAAACCCTAATTAGGGTTTCCTCCTTTAGGTTGCTTGCCGCCCAAGTAAGCTTGGCTAAACCCTAATTTCCTTAGCTTCCATTATGAACCATCAACCCCTTTTGCCGCCCAACCCATAGCCATCCTTTTATAGAGTTAGGGTTAGGCCTGGTTTTAATCTCAACCGTCGGATTTAGAGATTTAATCTCAACCGTCGGTTCTAGGAATTAATCCCAACCGTCGGATCTAGAGATTTAATCTCAACCGTCGGTTCTAGGGATTTAATCCCAACCTTCGGATCTAGAGATTTAATCTCAACCATCGGTTCTAGGAATTTAATCCCAACCGTCGGATCTAGAGATTTAATCTCAACCGTCGGTTCTAGGGATTTAATCCTAACCGTCGGATTTAGAGATTTGTTTTCCATCATTTGATCTAGACTTCATGAGGTTTATATAAGGCTACGATAGGGACCATGAGGAGGAGTTGGGTCTTGGCCACCCGATGGATCGGAACCACACAAACTTGATCCATCAATGATGTTCCATTCCACTAGAGGATCATCATCGAACTACCTCACCAACCCCCATAAATCAATATGGGCTCCATATATTATTTGTACATTTATCTCCCCGTGTTTAAGATATCGAATGTCCGTCAATCGATTGATTTACTGACTATCAATCAATTAACATCTAACTCCTCGAGTAGTACCACTCAACCTTATCATCATGTTGACTAAGTCAACCCGTGGGGTTTACATGATGAACCTTATGAGCTCCTCAAGGGGACATCATCAACCTAATATATAGGACACGGGTTCCTCCTATAATCAACGGCACACCATGTAAATAATATCATTTCCCAACTTACCGGGCATATTGATTTAATCCATAGAAATCTCACCCTCTAGTAAATCAAAGAAATAAATACTAAGTACATGTGCCCGTTATTATATCGGGATTAAGAGCATGTACAACATAATATCCGAGGTCCGATTCAATTATGTAGTCAACAATAAATTGAATCACCTCTATGTCGGTCCTGCTCAATACACCTAAGTGTACTAGTGTAACTCTATGTTCAAGATAAAACAATACCAAGCTACACTACAACCATGCCAATGGTTTGTCCAAGACCATCTTGGTTGTGAGCCTCTACTTATACTCTACAAGGGACTGATAACATGATCTTCTGTGCTATCACCCAAGCACCATGTTATCTACAATGTAAAGTATTAGACAATATGCACAACATATAATAAATATAAAAGTGCAAACAATGATCATGTGATTCTTATTTCAAAATAAAGATGTTCTTACTAAAGAGCTAGGCTTTCAGTATACATCCCAACATAAAGCATCACATTTCTTTCATATATCATGTCCTACAAGAGCAAATATACTGCAGGTGAGGGAATCTTACCACTTATAATTTGGTTACCCCTTAATAAGAGAGACCTTGATTGGAGAGGAGGCTAAAAGAAAATAATCTTGCCCTAGAACCCTTCTTGGTGCTCTTGACCCTTAGATGAAGATTAGCCCCTTAGATGAACCCTTCTCTTTGCTTAACTAACTAGGGTGGAACCCTAGTTTGCTTTGGCCGAAACTCAAAGAAGGAGCCCTAGGGTTTCGGTGGAAGGAGGAAGAAGGAAGAAGAAGTGGTCAAATGGAACCTTCACTCTCATTTATAAAGGGAGGAAGAGAAGTGTCTCTTCTCTTTTCATGCCTCTTCATTTACCCTCCTCACACTCATCTAAAATTTCTCCTCTTTCTCCAACAGTAAGCTACTGCTGAGCACTTGGTCATCACATGCATGGTAAGAGTTAACTCTCACCAAGAGGTTTAAGGTTCAAACCTCACCTCTCCAGTTTTATTCTTTTATCATCATTTTTCCAGGATTCCATATATAATCTCCTAGACATGAAATTAAATTCTATACAAAAATTTTGGAGAAAAATTTTGGGGTGTTACAATACCCCGTACCTTATGAAAAGTTCGTCCCGAACTTAAAACAGTTCCGGATACTTTTGTCGCATCTCATCTTCTCGTTCCCACGTGAACTCTTCGAACCCTTGACTTCGCCATAGGACCTTCACTAAGGGTACCTCTTTGCTCCTTAGCTTCTTGACCTCTCGATCTGTTATCTGAACAGGTCAGCTTTCATAACTTAGGTGCCCTTGAATTTGTACTGCTTTTGGTTCGATCACCTGGTCTGCATTGGGAACGCATCTCTTGAGTGTTGATACATGGAAGACATTGTGGATAACCGACATCTCCTGAGGTAGCTCCAGCTCATAGGCCACCTTGCCAATTCTTTTCAGGATCTGATGTGTTAGTGAAAGCCCTAGAGCCAATCATGTGATGATTGTTGTATGGACTTTATTGTATCATATTCCTATTTATAAAGGCATGGTTATTATATTTACTTGTATTGGTGCCAAATAACTAAATATAATAATGTCCTTGAGTAGTAGGTTCTTATCTAAATCAATCGATTGGTTGAATCGATAATGAGATGATATAGAGAACACTACTCTTAATCATTCCTAGTCGAGTATTAACATTCAGGGACAATGTTAATGCATAGAGACTAGCATGTAGGTCAACAAGATGACTTGATCTCACAAGTCATGGATATGAGATATCAAGTTGACACATGGGTATGCATTGGAGAATGTATACTGAATGACCCGCCATGAGAAAGTGTCATGGATCGTTATATGAGTGTCATATACTTTCTCATGTGGCTATTAGTATGACTATTAGTCCTTAGACCTGAAGTCACCATGGTTCCCTATATAAGGAATTGCATACTTTGGCTTCGTCAAACGTCACCCGTAAATGGGTGGACTATAAAGGCGATTACTGGGTATGTAACAAATTATGCAGAGGGATGTGAGTGATGTAGATGGGATCTATCCCTCCTATATGACGGGGGTGACATCAATATTCTTGATAGAGTGAGACCACGAAGTGCATGGCCATGCCCAAATGAGTCAATATGAGATATTGAGCTCATTTGATTAGAGTGAGTCTACTTGGGGTTCAAGATTTAGATTGTACCGAGGATGACACGGTCTATGCCTCGATTGGTCAATCTAGATTTTAAGGATAGAGGGGCATTGTCACATATTATGAGAGTCACAATTAGTAGTCACAAAGGTGATGTTGGAGCTCAACATTCTTGTAACTTGGGTAGCAATGATGTGTTGCTAGATACCGCTCATTGCTTATGTTCCTAAATCGGTTTAGGGACATTGCCAACGTTACAAGAACCTATAGTCACACACATAAGAGCAATTAGATGGAGATTAGGTTCATATGATGAACCATGAGGATTAGGTTCATGGGATGAACCAAATTGGATTAAGAGTAATCCAAATTAGACTAATTGAGTTAGACTCAAGTTGATTCAAGTGTTGAATGAGTCTAATTTTGATTTGATTCATCAAATCAATTTAAATTAATGAATAAAGATTCATTAAATTAAATTGACTTAAGTTAAGTGGTTAGATTTAGGGGTCATGGGAGTTACTCTCATTACTTCATCTTCAACCTTGGTGCTCTTTCTCTCAAGATGTACCTCTCCCAACCTCTCCTTGGACGAAATTCCTAAAGGAGTGCTAGCACACTCTAAGGCATTTTTCTCCACCTATTGCTTGCGTGGATACCATAGAGGAGTGTGCACTTGACACTCTCGAGTTCCGGCGAACTTTTGGACGAGCGGGATAAGCGAAGGGCGTCGCTACGAGGGTAATGCTCTAACCTCTTAGATCTAAGGTAGATCTAGGATTTTTGTAAGCACATACATGTTTTATATTTTTTATACTTCGTACGGATCCGTGGTCGGGGCTTCCGAGGTTTCCGCAACGCAAAAAACGGTTTTTGCGGCTCGGAAAAACCCAACAGTGGTATCAGAGCCACGTGCGAAGCATGTATGTGTTTCATTTTTGTAGTTTTTATATTAGATATAAAAATTACAGATTTATATGTTTCTGTAAATTTCCTTATTTAATAGAATTTTTGGGTATTTTACTCGTAGAGTCAAAGCAACGAGTGTTGGGACACTCGTAGGCTTCAACCGTCGAGAAAAACTCTCTGAATAGGCGAGTTCTCGCTTTAGGTTTTTGGGACAGCGACTTAAGTCACTGTAAGATCATTGTAGGGACACTCACAAAGTTTATTTTGCGAGTAGGGGTGCTGCCCCTATCCCCGAAAGGGGCCATGTCCCGCGATCGCGCCCGGAAACCGCTTAGCGGGACCGTCACGGAGAGGTGACTCATAAATTTGAAATAAATTAGGAAAAATTATAGAAATTTCTGTAAAAATACATAATTTAGAATTATGTATAATTCTGTGATTGTCATGGCCCAATGACCCCAATTTGATTGGATTATGTGTGTTGTAATTCATAATACGGCCTGCGTGCCGTTTTGTGGTTGTGCGTGTTGTATAGTGTATGCGACCTGTGTGTCGTACCTCTTCTTTTGATATTCTAGTTGTAATTAGTTTTTAGACTCGAATGTAACTCGAGTTTCATATTTGTAATGTACAAAATGGAGCGGTGGAAAGTCCACTCGAAGACGAGATTACGAGAAGGGTGACGACGACACATGGCGGTCAAAGGAAGCGCTTGGAGAAGTCGCTAGCCTTAGGTTGATCGTCCGATCTTCTCATTGGCTTGAGAAGATCGTAGTAGGGCCATGACTATATCACATTTAATTATATATATATATATATGTTGATATATATATATATATATATATATATATATATATATATATATTTATATATATATATATATATATATATATATATATATATATATATATATATATATATATATATATATATATATATATATATATATATATATAAAATTGATTTTGCTTGTATGTATGTGATGCATGCTAGTAGAATAATGCTTGTATGTATATGATGCATGCTAGGATAATTTTCTTGTATGTATATGATGCATGCTAGAATAATGAATGTATGTATATGATGCATGCTAATATAGGATAATAAAGGCCTAAATGCGTATAAGATACATATTACGATTAGATTAGATCATAATCGAATCAACTCGAAAATGCCTACCGAGCCTTGATACCCATCACTACCTCGATCATTTGTTGTTGTTGAATCTGTCATAGCAGAGTAACGCATATTATCTTGGTAGGGTGCGGAGGGACAATCTTGGTCCCGCCTATCACGCTTGGGTTAGAGTAAGCTCAATTAGATTGAGCAAAACTAGTTAAACTCAATTGGATCGAGTAGAACTATAGGCATATTCCAATCGTTGGAACGATAGGTCAAGATCGCATTTACACTAAATCTTGGTTGATTTAGCCAAAGCTAACTCAAGGTCTTTTGTAAATGTGGGTCTTGATCCTATAAACAAGAGTTGCATAGAGATGTAATTGGTAATGTATTACCCACCGATCGTACTAAGTCTTGGGCGATTTAGCCAAAGCTAACTCAAGGATTAGTATGATGTGGATCTTGTCCCGTAAGAATTATAGCTAGTTTGTATAAATCTAGTAAATGTGGTTTGACCACATCCATAACTCGATTCTACAAAATTCCTATAATTTAGTGGGAGCATCATTTGATTAAAGGCCTAATTAAATGATAAAAGGAATATGATATTAATTCTCTGCATTGTATGTTGTAGATAACTATGTCGACAACCACGAACACTCTCTCTCTGTGATCTGTCCTTGAGAAGGACAAGCTCAATGGAGTAAATTTCCTGGACTGGTACAGGAACCTGAGAATTGTTCTCACCCAAGAAAGGAAGTTGTACGTCCTGGAGCAGCCCATTCCGGAGGCACCTCCTGCCACTGCCTCGCGAGCTGACAAAGATGCTTACAAGAAGCATCAAGATGATGCATTAGATGTGTCATGTCTTATGCTCGCGACCTTGAACTCTGAGCTTCAGAAGCAACACGAGTTCATGAATGCTTATGATATGGTTGGACATCTTCGTCAATTATATCAAGGACAAGCTAAGCTTGAGAGATATGAAGTCTCTAAGGCATTATTTGGGTCCAAGATGCAAGAAGGGACTCCCGTAGGTACATATGTACTCAAGATGATTGAGTACGTAGAAAACCTACAAAGGCTGGGATTCCCACTTGGCCAAGAGCTGGCCACTGACCTGATCTTGCAATCTTTGCCACAAGCCTTCAATCAATTTGTCATGAATTATAACATGAATGAAATTGATAAGCCATTACTGAAATGCTCGGCATGTTGAGAAGCTATGAGCTTAACCTTAAGGGAAAATCGACATTTTGATGGTGCAGAAGAAAGAAAGGGCAAGCCTAAAGGTAAGGGAAAGTCCCAAGCCAAGGGCAAAGGCAAAGAACTTAAACCCAAAGGAGGGGTAGCCGAGGAAGGGCTTGCTTCCCTTTGCAGGAAGCATGACAACTTTGGGCGTAGCTATGCAAGGCATACGGAAGATCTTAAGAAGAAGAAGTGAGACTTCTACTTGGTATAAATGTTATAGAAGTCAATCTATCTATTTCTTCATCATGGGTATTAGATCGGATGTGCATCTCACATTTGTACCAATGTGCGGTGAGAAATAGCGAGGCATTGACAAAGGCGAGGTGGACCTACAGTAGGCAATGGAGCAAGGGTTCTTCTTTATTCTTTGTAGGAACTTATGATCTATCTACGCCCTCTGCAGGCTTGTACTAGAATTAGATGAATGTTGTTATGTATGCCTTAACTAAGAACATCATTTGATTTCTTGTTTGGACAAGAAAGGATTTTCATTTATAATAAAGAACAAATGTTGTTGATTTATTTAAATGATATGTTCTATTGTAGTGCACCTCTAATGAGCGGACTCTACTTTCTAGACTTAGAGCCTATCTATAACATAAGTACCAAGAGGTTCAAGTCAAATGAGTTGAACCAAACTTATCTCTGGCATTGTCGCTTAGGTCACATAAATGAGAGTCGCTTATCTCAGCTCCATAAGGATGGGCTGCTAGACTCATTTGATTTTGAATCATATGAGACATGCGAGTCTTGCCTTTTAGGCAAGATGACCAAGACTCCCTTTAGTGGACACAGCGAAAGAGCAACAGATTTGTTAGGACTTATACATAGTGATGTGTGTGGTCCTTTCAATGTTGCTGCTAGAGGTGGTTACAGGTACTTCATTACATTTACTGATGACTTCAGTAGATATGGTTATGTGTATCTCATGACACATAAATCAGAATCCTTTGAAAAGTTCAAAGAATTCAAGAATGAAGTACAAAACCAGCTTGGCAAGAGTATTAAGATACTTCGATCAGATCGAGGTGGTAAATACCTTAGCCATGAGTTTCGTGACTATCTAGCTGAGTGTGGGATTCTATCCCAACTCACTCCTCCTGGAACACCACATAGCAATGGTGTATCCGAAAGGAGGAATCGTACCCTATTGGATATGGTACGATCTATGATGAGTCACACAGATCTTCCTATATCCTTTTGGGGATATGCTCTAGACACAGAAGCCTTTACCCTTAACCGTTTACCATCCAAGGCTGTCATAAAGACACCATATACGATATGGACAGGGAGAAATCCCAAGATGTCTTTTATGAGGATTTAGGGTTGTGAGGCTTACGTTCGACATCAAGTCTCAGACAAACTGGGACCCAAATCCGATAGGTGCTATTTTGTTGGATATCCCAAGGATACAAAGGGATATTACTTCTACATTCCCAGTCAGTACAAAGTGTTTGTGGTAAAAGACCGGGTTTTTCTAGAAAGGGATTTTGTTTCTAGAAAAACTAGTGGGAGTACTGATCTTGAAGAAATTCAAGATAAGGACCATAGCACTGAGGCCTTGATGGAGGTTGAACAGAACCACAAAGTGTTGTGGTGATGAGGTTATTGCACAAAGAGTTGTGGAACAACCACTGCTCAAGTAGACCTACCTCTTCGCAGATCCGATAGGGTACGCCGTCACCGAGAGATATTCATTTCTCTTGTCCACCATGATGACGAATGCTCATCGAGAATGAGCCTACCTCCTATCGAAGCCGTGATGAGCCCAGATTCTCGAGAAATGGCTAGAGGCCATGAGATCCGAGATGGAATCCATGTACACCAACCAAGTATGGACTTTGGTCGATCCACCAAGGGGTCAAACCCATTGGGTGTAAGTGGGTCTTTAGGAGAAAGACTCACATGGATGGACTTACGATACCTATAAGGGCCGATTGGTGGCTAAAGGTTTCAAGCAAATTCATGGTATTGACTATGATGAAACCTTTTCTCCAAAGGGCGATGTTTAAGTCCATTCGATCTTGCTTGCTATTGCAAAGATACCACGATTATGAGATCCGCAGATGGATGTCAAAACCGCATTTCAATGGAAACTTGCTCGAGGATGTGTACATGACACAACCCGAGGGTTTTGTAGATCCACAAAGATAATCCGGGAAGGTATGCAAGCCGCAAATGGTCCATTTATGGGCTAAAGCAAGCTTCTGAGCCGAATCTTCGATTCGATGATGCGATCAAACTTTGGTTTCATCAAGAATGAAGATGAACCTCGTGTCTATAAGAGGGTTAATGGGAACAGCTTATCTTCCTTGTATTGTATGTGGATGACATACTACTATTGGGAATGACATCCCTTCGCTACACAGGAAGACTTGGCTCGGGACGTGCTTCAAATGAAAGACTTAGGTGAAGCTACTGTATTCTAGGCATCAAGATCTATAGAGATAGATCTAAGAGATTTCTTAGCCTAAGTGTACACATCGACACTAGATACTACTTTGCCATGCAATTCCAAGAAAGGACTTCACGATGTCACATGGTGTGAGTCTTCAAGACTCAAAGTCCTCTTCTAGAGAGGAGAGAGACTGCATGGATAAGATCCCTTACGATTTGCTATAGGATCTATCATGTACGCCATGCCGTACTGTTCCGATGTCTCGTATGCTTTGAGCATGACGAGTAGATACCAAATGACGTGTGAGCGCCATCGATAGCAAATAAGAATATTCTAAGTACTTGAGAAGGACTAAAGAATATTTCTTGATATTCGAGGCGATGAGGAGCTAGTCAGAAGGGTTACAAATGATGCTAGCTTCCAAACCCACTGTGATGATTATAGATCGCAGTCAGGGTTCGTGTTTTGCTTTAATAGTGGCGCTGTGAGCTGGAATAGTTCTAAGCAGGACACAGTTGCTGATTCTACAACAGAGGCCGAATATATCGGTGCTTCCATCTCATTCGAGAGATTATCGATAGAGGAGATGGGAAGATTTGCAGAGTACCCACAGAGGCTAACATCACAGATCCCTTGACCAAGGCTTTGGCACAGAAAAAGCATGATGGTCACACTAGGTCATTGGGTATTAGATACTACGGTGATTGGCACTAGTGCTAGTGGAAGATTGTTTGTGAAAGCCCTAAAGCCAATCATGTGATGATTGTTGTATGGAATTTATTGTATCATATTCCTATTTATAAAGGCATGGTTATTATATTTACTTGTATTGGTGCCAAATAACTAAATATAATAATGTCCTTGAGTAGTAGGTTCTTATCTATATCAATCGATTGGTTGAATCGATAATGAGATGATATAGAGAACACCACTCTTAATCATTCCTAGTCGAGTATTAACATTCAGGGACAATGTTAATGCATAGAGACTAGCATGTAGGTCAACAAGATGACTTGATCTCACAAGTCATGGATATGAGATATCAAGTTGACACATGGGTATGCATTGGAGAATGTATACTGAATGACCCGCCATGAGAAAGTATCATGGATCGTTATATGAGTGTCATATACTTTCTCATGTGGCTATTAGTATGACTATTAGTCCTTAGACCTGAAGTCACCATGGTTCCCTACATAAGGAATTGCATACTTTGGCTTCGTCAAACGTCACCCGTAAATGGGTGGACTATAAAGGCGATTACTGGGTATGTAACAAATTATGCAGAGGGATGTGAGTGATGTAGATGGGATCTATCCCTCCTATATGACGGGGGTGACATCGATATTCTTGATAGAGTGAGACCACGAAGTGCATGGCCATGCCCAAATGAGTCAATATGAGATATTGAGCTCATTTGATTAGAGTGAGTCTACTTGGGGTTCAAGATTTAGATTGTACCGAGAATGACACGGTCTATGCCTCGATTGGTCAATCTAGATGTCAAGGATAGAGGGACATTGTCACATATTGTGAGAGTCACAATTAGTAGTCACAAAGGTGATGTTGGAGCTCAACATTCTTGTAACTTGGGTAGCAATGATGTGTTGCTAGATACCGCTCATTGCTTATGTTCCTAAATCGGTTTAGGGACATTGCCAATGTTACAAGAACCTATAGGGTCACACACATAAGAGCAATTAGATGGAGATTAGGTTCATATGATGAACCATGAGGATTAGGTTCATGGGATGAACCAAATTGGATTAAGAGTAATCCAAATTAGATTAATTGAGTTAGACTCAAGTTGATTCAAGTGTTGAATGAGTCTAATTTTGATTTGATTCATCAAATCAATTTAAATTAATGAATAAAGATTCATTAAATTAAATTGACTTGAGTCAAGTGGTTAGATTTGATCAACCATGGGAGATTAGAGGTCAAGTTTGACTTGACTTGAGAGGGAAGATGAAAGGTCAAGTTTGACTTGACCAAATGCCATTTCATGATGATGACATGGCATGGTCAGCCAATGATGGTGCTCCACATCATCATTGACTTGGTCAATTGGTGCCACATCATGAGGGAGACCAAGGGTCATGAGAGTTACATGCATGCATGTAACCCCCCTTCCATGAAGTGGCCGACCACTTTAGGGGTTATGGGAGGTGAATTCATTTGGTGAGTTACTCTCATTACTTCATCTTCAACCTTGGTGCTCTTTCTCTCAAGCTCTACCTCTCCCAACCTCTCCTTGGCCGAAATTCCTAAAGGAGTGCTAGCACACTCTAAGGCATTTTTCTCCACCTATTGCTTGTGTGGATACCATAGAGGAGTGTGCACTTGACACTCTCGAGTTCCGACGAACTTTTGGACGAGCGGGATAAGCGAAGGGCGTCGCTACGAGGGTAATGCTCTAACCTCATAGATCTAAGGTAGATCTAGGATTTCTGTAAGCACATACATGTTTTATATTTTTTATACTTCGCACGGATCCGTGGCCGGGGCTTCCGAGGTTTCCGCAACGCAAAAAGCAGTTTTTTCGGCTCGGAAAAACCCAATAATACGGTCCTACATAACGCGGACTCAGCTTCCCCTTTCTTCTAAATCTCATTTCTCCTTTCATAGGAGCGACTTTGAGGAACACAAAATCCCCAACTTCAAATTCCAATGGTCAGCGTCTCTTATTCGCATAACTCTTTTGCCAGCTCTAAGCAACCTCTATCCTCTGACGGATAGTCTGTATAGCTCGGGTGGTATCGTCAATAATATCGGCCTGAAGACCCA
The DNA here is from genome assembly GCA_025175895.1 of Wurfbainia villosa. NCBI lineage: Eukaryota > Viridiplantae > Streptophyta > Magnoliopsida > Zingiberales > Zingiberaceae > Wurfbainia > Wurfbainia villosa. Next base: position 4,683,292 of record CM045994.1, on the reverse strand, counting down.
TTTCCCTCCTTTCACCACCCTCGTACCAACAGATAGGAGACCTGCATCTTCTCCCGTATAGAGCTTCATATGGTGTCATTCCATTAGTAGCCTGGTAACTGTTGTTGTAAGCAAATTTTGCCAAGCACAAATATTGACACCAACTCCCCTTAAAGTCTAGAGCACAAGCCTGCAACATATCTTCCAGCACCTGGTTCACTCTTTCCGCCTGACCGTCAGTCTGAGGATGAAACGCAGTGCTGAATCTCAACTTAGTGCTAAGAGCCTTCTGAACACATTCCCAGAAATAGGAGGTAAAATGGCCATCACGATCAGAAATAATAGCCTTAGGCACTCCATGTAATCTGATAATTTCCTTGGCATTTTCTAGCTGGGATAGGTCATCTTAATTGCCAAGAAATGGGCAGACTTTGTCAACCGGTCTATGATTACCCATATAGCATCATAACCATTTGTTGTTCTGGGTAATCCCGAGATGAAATCCATAGAAATTTCTTCCCATTTCCACTCTGAAATCTGTATCGGCTGCAGTAATTCTCCAGATTTTTGGTGTTCTGCCTTAACCCTCTGGCAGGTCAGACAGGTGCTGACGTACTGAGCCACATCCCTTTTCATGCCGAACCACCAAAATTTATCTCTTAAGTCCTGATACATTTTTGTAGATCCAGGATGCATGGTATAAGGTGTACCATGGGATTCCTCGAGTATCTTCTTCCGTAATTCCGGATCATCCGGAATACATAGTCGGTCCCGGAGGTATAATAATCCGCTGTCGGAAATGCGGAATGCATTATCCCTTCCTTCCAGGACTTCCTGTTTGATCTTCTGGATGTCTGAATCACCATCTTGCTTTCCCAATATATCGTCGAACAATATCGGCGCTATCGTCAGGGTGGAAAGTTGTCCAAAAATAATCTCTATTCCGTAATTCATTATTTCCCTTTTCGGGGGCTGAGATAGCATCGATAAGGACATCAAAGCGGCACAGGACTTTCTGCTAAGTGCATCTGCCACTTTGTTGGCCTTTCCTGGATGATAGAATATCTCACAATCATAATCTTTGACTAGCTCGAGCCATCTGCGTTGTCTCATATTTAGGTCTTTCTGAGTGAAGAAATATCTCAGACTCTGGTGGTTTGTATAAATCCTGCACCGAGCTCCGTATAAGTAGTGTCTCCATATTTTCAGAGCGAATACCACGGCTGCTAGTTCTAAGTCATGGGTAGGATAATTTCTTTCGTGCTCCTTGAGCTGTCTAGAGGCGGATAACCTTGCCATTTTGCATGAGTACAGCTCCGAGCCACAGTTTAGAAGCGTCACTATACATATCGAAGCTTTCATTATCTTGAGGAGAGTCGAGAATGGGAGCTGGTCGATCTCCTCTTGATTCTGTAAAACTCCTCTCAAATCCTCAATCCATTTGTATTGCTTGTCCTTTACGGTGAGGGTTGTCACAGTAATGCAATTCTAGAGAAGTCCTCTACAAACTTTCTGTAATAGCCTGCTAGCCCGAGAAAACTTCTGATTTCACTCGCATTCCTTGGCCTATTCCAGTTCCTCACAGCTTCAATCTTTATTGGGTCGACCATGATTCCTTCTTTAGAGATGACATGACCCAAGAATGACACTTGATCGAGCAGAACTCACATTTGGAGAACTTCGCATATAGTTGCTCTTTTCCAAGAATCGTAATCGTCTTCGGATGTTCAAAGATGCTCTTCGGTCTCTCGAGTAGATAAGAATATCGTCGATGAAAACGATTACAAATTTGTCGAGGAAGGCCGAGAATACTCGATTCATCAGGTCCATGAACATCGCAGGAGCATTGGTTACTCCGAAGGGCATAACTACGAACTCATAATGTCCGTATCTCGTCCGGAAGGTTGTCTTCGGAATATCATCTGGCTTTACTTTTACTTGATGATAGCCAGACCTGAGATCGATCTTTGGAAAGACAGTAGCTCCCTTCAGTTGGTCGAACAGGTCGTCGATCCTGGGAAGGGGGTACCTGACATTATTCCTGTATGATTTAGATGTCGAACTCTAGTAAATCACTTTACTATTACGTTCTTACCTATTCTGCGTTGTTGAGTGCTTAGTCTATACACATTCGCATAGACCCATCTTTTTCTTTATGAAAGACGGAGCTCCCATGGTGAGTGACTAGGCGGATAAATCCAGTCAAGTAACTCTTGTAGTTGTTTCAAGTTCTTTCAACTCGCCTACGCCATACGGTAAGGCGCCTTGGAGATCAGGTTAGTTCCGGGAATCAATTCGATCTCGAACTCAATTTCTCTATCAGGTGGTAATCCAGGTAGGTCATCAGGGAATACCTCCGGATGGTCGCATACCACTCTGACATCTTCTAGCTTCTGGTTCTTTGCTAATTCGATATCAACCACGTGTGCTAGAAATCTGGTGCATCCATTTTCTAACATTTTTCGGGCTTTCAGCACTGATAAGAATTTCCTTGTTCCTTTCTTTGGCTCCCCGATAAACTCAAATGAACCCTCTGCTTCAGGTCAGAAGATCACCTTCCGTTTACGACACTCAATTGAAGCGCCGTACTTGTGCAGAAAATCCATACCCAATATAACATCATAGTCCCGCATATCCAGAACTATTAGGTCACAATAGAGCTCCCTGTCTGCGAGTCTAATTAGTGCGGCGCGCAGAATATGGGTGGATGGCATCACTTCTCCCGAAGGTAACGTTGTTAAGAATTTATAGTCCAAAATTTGGGGATGCCTATCTATCTTTCTTGTGAAAGGCGTAGAGATGAACGAATGGGTTGCCCCAGTGTCAAACAATCTGATAACATCTTGGTGAAAATAAATATCGACTGTGGACGATCGCCAAGGCACTCGCTACATCTTCTCGGTGAGGAGAACACCTCGGCATTTGTCACCACGGGTGGGGCTTCGATCTCCCTTGGCTTATCCGAGGACCCTCTATCGTAGCTGCATCCGTGAAGCTGAGAGGAGCACCACATCTGGACATCACGAGGAGGTGCTGAACTCGGGTAGGGCGTTCGAGCTATGTGTCCTCTAGTCCACAATGTAACACTTCCTCGTGCCACGCGACATTCCCGGATGCTTCTTCCCACATGTAGGACAGTCAGGATACATAGTTTGGTTGTTTCCTGGGCCCCCTTTTGGGTCATTCCACTGTTTCTTCTTGCCACTGCGGTCCCTCTTCCAGCTAGTACGAGATTTCGACCTCGGTCGTGCCTTGTCTCGTGATCGATGTTGTTCGTAGTGCTCGGTGATCGAGGCACTCTTGAACGGCTCTTGCGATGCGTCGATTGACTCCACCGGTCACATTCAGGGCTATCTCCGGTCGTAACATTTTCAGCATGAGTCTGATCCTCTCCCTTTCTGTACTGACTAATTCTGGGCAGAGACGTGCCAGTCGGTTGAACCTTTTCATAGCTTCACTGACTGATAGATCGCCTTGTCAGAACTCGAGGAACTCATCGTAGTGCTTATTTGTGATCCGTCTCTGAAAGAACTCCTCAAAGAACTCAGATTCAAAGTCTATCCACCTCATTTGATTTACTTGTCTCTTTGCTTTGACTCTCTCCCACCACATCCTTGCATCTCCAGAAAGATAGAATGAGGCACATTTTATCTTTTCATGCTCGGGCCAATCCAGCAGCTCCACGATGCTCTCAACTATTTTGAACCAGGCTTGGGCATCCCATGGTTCGCAGGCACCTGAGAAATTTTCTGGTTTCAGCCTCTGCCACTGAATCAGATAAGTTTCGGGTCGGACCCCGGTGGCAGCATTGACTAGTGGTGCTTGCACCATAGTGGTCGTGTTTGGCGTCACATTCTGCGTCTCTGGTGTGGTGGTAGGGTTCCCTTGTTGATTCATGAGAGCATTGATAACCAGCTGTTGTTCTGCGACCTGACGCTGTAGCTCGGTAACCACATGCATCAAATCTGGTGGGGGTGCTGATTCATTCCCTCTATTACTACGTCTCCCAGCCATGTTATCTAAGTGATAAATAAATAATTAAGGTTTTATTATAATTTCTACTCATATACATGCATCTAAACATTCCTTATCATAAACAAGGTAAGGTATCCTTTCTAGTTGTGTTTCTAGGTTAGAAACATGTTTCCATCATATAAAGCATGGTAAGGTATCATCACTATCTAAGTCACAAGTATGGTTCCATTCTACTAAAACACAATGAGGTATTATTTCTATCTAGATAGAAGACATTCTTCATTATAAAAGAAACTTAGTGTTAGTGAAAGCCCTAGAGCCAATCATGTGATGATTGTTGTATGGACTTTATTGTATCATATTCCTATTTATAAAGGCATGGTTATTATATTTACTTGTATTGGTGCCAAATAACTAAATATAATAATGTCCTTGAGTAGTAGGTTCTTATCTATATCAATCGATTGGTTGAATCAATAATGAGATGATATAGAGAACACTATTCTTAATCATTCCTAGTCGAGTATTAACATTCAGGGACAATGTTAATGCGTAGAGACTAGCATGTAGGTCAACAAGATGACTTGATCTCACAAGTCATGGATATGAGATATCAAGTTGACACATGGGTATGCATTGGAGAATGTATACTGAATGACCCGCCATGAGAAAGTATCATGGATCGTTATATGAGTGTCATATACTTTCTCATGTGGCTATTAGTATGACTATTAGTCCTTAGACCTGAAGTCACCATGGTTCCCTACATAAGGAGTTGCATACTTTGGCTTCGTCAAACGTCACCCGTAAATGGGTGGACTATAAAGGCGATTACTGGGTATGTAACAAATTATGCGGAGGGATGTGAGTGATGTAGATGGGATCTATCCCTCCTATATGACGGGGGTGACATCGATATTCTTGATAGAGTGAGACCACGAAGTGCATGGCCATGCCCAAATGAGTCAATATGAGATATTGAGCTCATTTGATTAGAGTGAGTCTACTTGGGGTTCAAGATTTAGATTGTACCGAGGATGACACGGTCTATGCCTCGATTGGTCAATCTAGATGTCAAGGATAGAGGGACATTGTCACATATTGTGAGAGTCACAATTAGTAGTCACAAAGGTGATGTTGGAGCTCAACATTCTTGTAACTTGGGTGGCAATGATGTGTTGCTAGATACCGCTCATTGCTTATGTTCCTAAATCGGTTTAGGGACATTGCCAACGTTACAAGAACCTATAGGGTCACACACATAAGAGCAATTAGATGGAGATAAGGTTCATATGATGAACCATGAGGATTAGGTTCATGGGATGAACCAAATTGGATTAAGAGTAATCCAAATTAGACTAATTGAGTTAGACTCAAGTTGATTCAAGTGTTGAATGAGTCTAATTTTGATTTGATTCATCAAATCAATTTAAATTAATGAATAAAGATTCATTAAATTAAATTGACTTGAGTCAAGTGGTTAGATTTGATCAACCATGGGAGATTAGAGGTCAAGTTTGACTTGACTTGAGAGGGAAGATGAAAGGTCAAGTTTGACTTGACCAAATGCCATGTCATGATGATGACATGGCATGGCCGGCCAATGATGGTGCTCCACATCATCATTGACTTGGTCAATTGGTGCCACATCATGAGGGAGACCAAGGGTCATGGGAGTTACATGCATGCATGTAACCCCCCTTCCATGAAGTGGCCGGCCACTTTAGGGGTTATGGTGGATGAATTCATTTGGTGAGTTACTCTCATGACTTCATCTTCAACCTTGGTGCTCTTCCTCTCTAGCTCTCTACCTCTCCCAACCTCATCTTGCCGAAACTTTCTAGGAGTGCTAGCACACTCAAGATTGTTTTTTTCCACCTATTGCTTGTGTTGATACCATAGAGGAGTGTGCACTTGACACTCTCGAGTTCCGGCGAACTTTTGGACGAGCGGGATAAGCGAAGGGCGTCGCTACGAGGGTAATGCTCTAACCTCTTAGATCTAAGGTAGATCTAGGATTTCTGTAAGCACATACATGTTTTATATTTTTATAATTCGAACGGATCCGTGGCCGAGACTTCTGAGGTTTCCGCAATGCAAAAAGCGGTTTTTGCAGCTCGGAAAAACCCATCAGTGGTATCAGAGCCACGTGCGAAGCATGTATGTGTTTCATTTTTGTAGTTTTTATATTAGATATAAAAATTACAAATTTATATGTTTCTGTAAATTTCCTTATTTAATAGAATTTTTGGGTATTTTTCTCGTAGAGTTGAAGCAACGAGTGTTGGGACACTCATAGGCTTCAACCGTCGAGAAAAACTCTCCGAATCGGTGAGTTCTCACTTTAGGTTTTTGGGACAGCGACTTAAGCCGCTGTAAGATCATTGTAGGGACTCTCGCAAAGTTTATTTTGTGAGTAGGGGCGCTGCCCCTATCCCCGAAAGGGGCCATGTCCCGCGATCGCGCCCGGAAACCGCTTAGTGGGACCGTTACAGAGAGGTGACTCATAAATTTGAAATAAATTAGGAAAAATTATAGAAATTTCTGTAAAAAAATACATAATTTAGAATTATGTATAATTCTGTGATTGTCATGGACCAATAACCCCAATTTGATTGGATTATGTGTGTTGTAATTCATAATACGGCCTGCGTGCTGTTTTATGCTTGTGCGTGTTGTATAGTGTATGCGACCTGCGCATCATACCTCTTTTTTTTTTATAATCTAGTTGTAATTAGTTTTTAGACTCGAATGTAACTCGAGTTTCATATTTGTAATGTACAAAATGGAGCGGTGGAAAGTCCACTCGAAGACGAGATTACGAGAAGGGTGACGACGACACATGGCGGTCAAAGGAAGCGCTTGGAGAAGTCGCTAGCCTTAGGTTGACCGTCCGATCTTCTCATTGGCTTGAGAAGATCGTAGTAGGGCCATGACTATATCACATTTAATTTTATATATATATATGTTGATATATATATATATATATATATATATATATATATATATATATATATATATATATATAATTGATTTTGCTTGTATGTATGTGATGCATGCTAGTAGAATAATGTTTGTATGTATATGATGCATGCTAGGATAATTTTCTTGTATGTATATGATGCATGCTAGAATAATGAATGTATGTATATGATGCATGCTAATATAGGATAATAAAGGCCTAAATGCGTATAAGATACACATTACGATTAGATTAGATCATAATCGAATCAACTCGAAAATGCCTACCGAGCCTTGATACCCATCACTACCTCGATCATTTGTTGTTGTTGAATCTGCCAAAGAAGAGCAACGCATATTATCTTGGTAGGGTGCGGAGGGACAATCTTGGTCCCGCCTATCACGCTTGGGTTAGAGTAAGCTCAATTAGATTGAGCAAAACTAGTTAAACTCAATTGGATCGAGTAGAACTATAGGCATATTCCAATCATTGGAACGATAGGTCAAGATCGCATTTACACTAAATCTTGGGCGATTTAGCCAAAGCTAACTCAAGGTCTTTTGTAAATGTGGGTCTTGATCCTATAAACAAGAGTTGCATAGAGATGTAATCGGTAATGTGTTACCCACCGATCGTACTAAGTCTTGGGCGATTTAGCCAAAGCTAACTCAAGGCTTAGTATGATGTGGATCTTGTCCCGCAAGAATTATAGCTAGTTTGTATGAATCTAGTAAATGTGGTTTGACCACATCCATAACTCGATTCTACAAAATTCCTATAATTCAGTGGGAGCATCATTTGATTAAAGGCCTAATTAAATGATAAAAGGAATATGATATTAATTCTCTGCATTGTATGTTGTAGATAACTATGTCGACAACCACGAACACTCTCTCTCTGCGATCTGTCCTTGAGAAGGACAAGCTCAATGGAGCAAATTTCCTGGACTGGTACAGGAACTTGAGAATTGTTCTCACCCAAGAAAGGAAGTTGTACGTCCTGGAGCAGCCCATTCCGAAGGCACCTCCTGCCACTGCCTCGCGAGCTGACAAAGATGCTTACAAGAAGCATCAAGATGATGCATTAGATGTGTCATGTCTTATGCTCGCGACCATGAACTCTGAGCTTCAGAAGCAACACGAGTTCATGAATGCTTATGATATGGTTGGACATCTTCATCAACTATATCAAGGACAAGCTAGGCATGAGAGATATGAAGTCTCTAAGGCATTATTTGGGTCTAAGATGCAAGAAGGGACTCCCGTAGGTACATATGTACTCAAGATGATTGGGTACGTAGAAAACCTACAAAGGCTGGGATTCCCACTTGGCCAAGAGCTGGCCACTGACCTGATCTTGCAATCTTTGCCACAAGCCTTCAATCAATTTGTCATGAATTATAACATGAATGAAATTGATAAGCCATTGTCAAAATGCTCAAAGATGTTGAGAACTGCTAAGCTTAACCTTAAGAAGGGAAAATCTGACACCATTTTGATGGTGCAGAAGAAGAAAGGCAAGGGCAAGCCTAAAGGTAAGGGAAAGTCCCAAGCCAAGGGCAAAGGCAAAGAACTTAAACCCAAAGGAGGGGTAGCCAAGGAAGGGGCTTGCTTCCACTGCAAGGAAGCAGGACACTGGAAGCGTAACTGCAAGGCATACCTGGAAGATCTTAAGAAGATGAGAAGTGAGACTTCTACTTCAGGTATAAATGTTATAGAAGTCAATCTATCTATTTCTTCATCATCGGTATTAGATACCGGATGTGCATCTCACATTTGTACCAATGTGCAGGGGCTGAGAAATAGCAGGGCATTGACAAAGGGCGAGGTGGACCTACGAGTAGGCAATGGAGCAAGGGTTGCTGCTGTTGCTGTAGGAACTTATGATCTATCTCTGCCCTCTGGGCTTGTATTAGAATTAGATGAATGTTGTTATGTGCCTGCCTTAACCAAGAACATCATTTCAGTTTCTTGTTTGGACAAGAAAGGATTTTCATTTATAATAAAGAACAAATGTTGTTCAGTTTATTTAAATGATATGTTCTATTGTAGTGCACCTCTAATGAACGGACTCTACTTTCTAGACTTAGAGAGCCCTATCTATAACATAAGTACCAAGAGGTTCAAGTCAAATGAGTTGAACCAAACTTATCTCTGGCATTGTCGCTTAGGTCACATAAATGAGAGTCGCTTATCTCAGCTCCATAAGGATGGGCTGCTAGACTCATTTGATTTTGAATCATATGAGACATGCGAGTCTTGCCTTTTAGGCAAGATGACCAAGACTCCCTTTAGTGGACACAGCGAAAGAGCAACAGATTTGTTAGGACTTATACATAGTGATGTGTGTGGTCCTTTCAATGTTGCTGCTAGAGGTGGTTACAGGTACTTCATTACATTTACTGATGACTTCAGTAGATATGGTTATGTGTATCTCATGACACATAAATCAGAATCCTTTGAAAAGTTCAAAGAATTCAAGAATGAAGTACAAAACCAGCTTGGCAAGAGTATTAAGATACTTCGATCAGATCGAGGTGGTGAATACCTTAGCCATGAGTTTCGTGACTATCTAGCTGAGTGTGGGATTCTATCCCAACTCACTCCTCCTGGAACACCACAGTGGAATGGTGTATCCGAAAGGAGGAATCGTACCCTATTGGATATGGTACGATCTATGATGAGTCACACAGATCTTCCTATATCCTTTTGGGGATATGCTCTAGACACAACAGCATTTACCCTTAACCGTGTACCATCCAAGGCTGTCATAAAGACACCATATATGATATGGACAGGGAGAAATCCCAAGATGTCTTTTATGAGGATTTGGGGTTGTGAGGCTTACGTTCGACGTCAAGTCTCAGACAAACTGGGACCCAAATCCGATAGGTGCTATTTTGTTGGATATCCCAAGGATACAAAGGGATATTACTTCTACATTCCCAGTCAGCACAAAGTGTTTGTGGTAAAGACTGGGGTTTTTCTAGAAAGGGATTTTGTTTCTAAAAAAACTAGTGGGAGTACCTTCGATCTTGAAGAAATTCAAGATAAGGACCATAGCACTGAGGCCTTGATGGAGGTTGAACAGGAACCACAAAGTGTTGTGGGTGATGAGGTTATTGCACAAAGAGTTGTGGAACAACCACCTGTTCAAGTAGACATACCTCTTCGCAGATCTGATAGGGTACGTCGTCAGCCTGAGAGATATTCATTTCTCTTGTCTGACCATGATGACGTAATGCTCATTGAGAATGAGCCTACCTCCTATCAGAAAGTTATGATGAGCCCAGATTCTGAGAAATGGCTAGAGGCCATGAGATCCGAGATGGAATCCATGTACACCAACCAAGTATGGACTTTGGTTGATCCACCTGAAGGGGTCAAACCCATTGGGTGTAAGTGGGTCTTTAGGAGAAAGACTGACATGGATGGACTTACGCATACCTATAAGGGCCGATTGGTGGCTAAAGGTTTCAAGCAAATTCATGGTATTGACTATGATGAAACCTTTTCTCCAATGGCAATGTTTAAGTCCATTCGGATCTTGCTTGCTATTGCAGCATACCACGATTATGAGATCTGGCAGATGGATGTCAAAACCACGTTTCTGAATGGAAACTTGCTCGAGGATGTGTACATGACACAACCTGAGGGTTTTGTAGATCCACAGCATACTGGGAAGGTATGTAAGCTGTAAAGGTCCATTTATGGGCTAAAGCAAGCTTCTCGGAGCTGGAATCTTCGATTCGATGATGCGATCAAACAGTTTGGTTTCATCAAGAATGAAGATGAACCCTGTGTCTATAAGAGGGTTAATGGGAATACAGTTGTCTTCCTTGTATTGTATGTGGATGACATACTGCTCATTGGGAATGACATCCCTTCGCTACAGTCTGTGAAGACTTGGCTCGGGACGTGCTTCTCAATGAAAGACTTAGGTGAAGTAGCCTGTATTCTAGGCATCAAGATCTATAGAGATAGATCTAAGAGATTGCTTAGCCTAAGTCAGAGTACATAAATTGACACGGTATTACTACGGTTTGCCATGCAGAATTCCAAGAAGGGACTTCTGCCGATGTCACATGGTGTGAGTCTTTCAAAGACTCAAAGTCCCTCTTCTAGAGAGGAGAGAGACCGCATGGATAAGATCCCTTACGCATCTGCTATAGGATCTATCATGTACGTCATGCTATGTACTCGTCCTGATGTCTCGTATGCTTTGAGCATGACGAGTAGATACCAGTCAGATCCAGGTGAGCGTCACTGGATAACAGTCAAGAATATTCTTAAGTACTTGAGAAGGACTAAAGAATATTTCTTGATATTTGGAGGCGATGAGGAGCTAGCTGTAAAGGGTTACAGCGATGCCAGCTTTCAAATTAACCAGGATGATTATAGATCGCAGTCAGGGTTCGTGTTTTGCTTAAATAGGTAGCACTGTGAGCTGGAAGAGTTCCAAGCAGGACACAGTTATTGATTCTACAACAGAGGCCGAATATATTAGTGCTTCCATCTCATTCGTGAGATTGTCGATCGAGGAGATGTGAAGATTTGCAGAGTACCCACTGAGGCTAACATCGCAGATCCCTTGACCAAGGCTTTGGCATAGAAAAAGTATGATGGTCACACTAGGGCATTGGGTATTAGATACTACAGTGAGTGGCACTAGTGCTAGTGGGAGATTGTTAGTGAAAGCCCTAGAGCCAATCATGTGATGATTGTTGTATGGACTTTATTGTATCATATTCCTATTTATATAGGCATGGTTATTATATTTACTTGTATTGGTGCCAAATAACTAAATATAATAATGTCCTTGAGTAGTAGGTTCTTATCTATATCAATCGATTGGTTGAATCGATAAAGAGATGATATAGAGAACACTACTCTTAATCATTCCTAGTCGAGTATTAACATTCAGGGACAATGTTAATGCGTAGAGACTAGCATGTAGGTCAACAAGATGACTTGATCTCACAAGTCATGGATATGAGATATCAAGTTGACACATGGGTATGCATTGGAGAATGTATCTTGAATGACCCGCCATGAGAAAGTATCATGGATCGTTATATGAGTGTCATATACTTTCTCATGTGGCTATTAGTATGACTATTAGTCCTTAGACCTGAAGTCACCATGGTTCCCTACATAAGGAGTTGCATACTTTGGCTTCGTCAAACGTCACCCGTAAATGGGTGGACTATAAAGGCGATTACTGGGTATGTAACAAATTATGCGGAGGGATGTGAGTGATGTAGATGGGATCTATCACTCCTATATGACGGGGGTGACATCGATATTCTTGATAGAGTGAGACCACGAAGTGCATGGCCATGCCCAAATGAGTCAATATGAGATATTGAGCTCATTTGATTAGAGTGAGTCTACTTGGGGTTCAAGATTTAGATTGTACCAAGGATGACATGGTCTATGCCTCGATTGGTCAATCTAGATGTCAAGGATAGAGGAACATTGTCACATATTGTGAGAGTCACAATTAGTAGTCACAAAGGTGATGTTGGAGCTCAACATTCTTGTAACTTGGGTAGCAATGGTGTGTTGCTAGATACCGCTCATTTCTTATGTTCCTAAATCGGTTTAGGGACATTGCCAACGTTACAAGAACCTATAGGGTCACACACATAAGAGCAATTAGATGGAGATAAGGTTCATATGATGAACCATGAGGATTAGGTTCATGGGATGAACCAAATTTGATTAAGAGTAATCTAAATTAGACTAATTGAGTTAGACTAAAGTTGATTCAATTGTTGAATGAGTCTAATTTTGATTTGATTCATCAAATCAATTTAAATTAATGAATAAAGATTCATTAAATTAAATTGACTTGAGTCAAGTGGTTAGATTTGATCAACCATGGGAGATTAGAGGTCAAGTTTTACTTGACTTGAGAGGGAAGATGAAAGGTCAAGTTTGACTTGACCAAATGCCATGTCATGATGATAACATCGCATGGCTGGCCAATGATGGTGCTCCACATCATCATTGACTTGGTCAATTGGTGCCACATCATGAGGGAGACCAAGGGTCATGGGAGTTACATGCATGCATGTAACCCCCCTTCCATGAAGTTGCCGGCCACTTTAGGGGTTATGGTGGATGAATTCATTTGGTGAGTTACTCTCATGACTTCATCTTCAACCTTGGTGCTCTTCCTCTCTAGCTCTCTACCTCTCCCAACCTCATCTTGCCGAAACTTTCTAGGAGTGCTAGCACACTCAAGATTGTTTTTTTCCACCTATTGCTTGTGTGGATACCATAGAGGAGTGTGCACTTGACACTCTCGAGTTCCGGTGAACTTTTGGACGAGCGGGATAAGCGAAGGGCGTCGCTACGAGGGTAATGCTCTAACCTCTTAGATCTAAGGTAGATCTAGGATTTCTGTAAGCACATACATGTTTTATATTTTTATACTTCGCACGGATCCGTGGTCGGGACTTCTGAGGTTTCCGCAACGCAAAAAGCGGTTTTTGCGGCTCGAAAAAACCCAACACTTAGGTATGCATAGAGTTACTTACTTGGAAACACGCCCGCCCTTATCTGCTCTCAGGGCGGCGCTACTTTTTTTTTATATATAACATAACATATATGGATCATTTCACAATCTACATAATCAAACATGTTATCATGGCATAAATCTTCTTTTATAACATGCATCACATATCATAGACCTAATTAGCATGTTAACATATCATATCTTCTTTATAACGTGCATCACATATCATAATCATAATTAGCATGTTAACATATCATAACTTCTTTTATAACATGCATAACATAAAGATTAGAGAACGTAACTATCATTACACGATCAATTCATGAGTTCTAACATATCAAACTTTCATAAGTAAGGTGAACAGTAAAATAAACTAAGCAACATCCAACATGGTACTAATAAATCACAAGTCATAAAAGCGGAAGCAAATGTCTTAAGTTGTTCATTGAGCATATAAATAAAAGCAGAGAGTAATAGGGTCTTTTCCACCATACCACTATCACACACACTCTGCCCCTCCTGCTACTTCCTCTAGTTCATGTTTCCTTTATCTGCAGTATATGGACAACATAAACTATAAGCATATAGCTTAGTAAGATTCTTGCCTACTCACAAAAGCCACAAATTACATCAAATAATTAGAAAACATGAGCATACTAGCATAAATAACATAAGTATTTCATAACAACACTAAACATCAACATACTAACGTAATGAAACATAAGCATGGCATAAAATTTACATAAGCATGCTAAACATAATTAAATCTAAGCATGGCATAAATTAAACATAAGCATTCGTGACATCATCAATCCTAAACATGCATAAAGGACATAATCGTAAGCATTCTTAAACTTGAACATAAGCATTCATGACATCATCAATCCTAAACATGAATAATGGACATAATCATAAGCATTCTTAAACTTGAACATAAGCATTCATAACATCATCAATCCTAAACATGCATAAAGGACATAATCATAAGCATTCTTAAACTTGAACATAAGCATTCATAGTTTCATACAAGTCCTTTCTTTTCAAAACATATACATATAGATACTTCAACATAATCATACATGAAGGGGGGCCCCAGGCAAAGTACCACATAAAGTGCGTTCCCAAATAGGCTGGGGTAGCTAGCCACCAGACCTACTAGAGCAAGACCTCTTACGTCTTACCAGGGCAAGACCTCTTACGTCTTCTTATGTCCATTGGATTTGATTAACGACCACCTAACGGGTCGGGTACTTAACCTCTTACAAAGTAAAATACTTAATTTTCTTTCTTTTCTTTCTTATCATATCATAAAGAATGCTCTTAATCCTCACATAAAAAGGGAAGCATCTCCGTCTTATCTTATCATAAAGAGAGCTCTTAATCCCAACATAAAAAGGGGAAGCATCTTCTTAGACATTTCATAGCATATATGCATTAATAACATAAGAATACCCTAAAGGGGTCTTAAAGCATAAACATGTTCATCACATAGGTATATTTCATGGCATATTAAATCATAAACATGTTCATCACATAGGCATAATTCATGGCATATTAAATCATAAACATGTTCATCACATAGGCATAATTCATGGCATATTAAATCATAAACATGTTCATCACATAGGCATAATTCATGGCATATTAAATCATAAACATGTTCATCACATAGGCATATTTCATGGAATAATAAATCATAAACATGTTCATCACATAGGCATAATTCATGGCATATTAAATCATAAACATGTTCATCACATAGGCATAATTCATGGCATATTAAATCATAAACATGTTCATCACATAGGCATATTTCATGCCATAATAAATCATAAACATGTTCATCACATAGGCATAATTCATGGCATATTAAATCATAAACATGTTCATCACATAGGCATATTTCATGGCATAATAAATCATAAACCTGTTCATCCCATAGGCATACATACAATCATGCAACATATCATGAATTCTAAGGGAATTCTTGTACACCAATTTAAGCACATAATCTTAACCCTAGCTTAGGTACCCTAAGTGGCCAAAACATTAGGGGCACCAAAATTTTATTTTCTCCACATAAAATTCTTACATGAAGGCATACAACATATCATAATTTCATAAGGAGTGTTTTCATGCAACCCTATCCCTAAAGCCCTAGTTGGCCGAAACATTAGGGGCACCAAAATTTTATTTTTGTCACATAAAATTCATACATGAAGGCATACAACATATCATAATTTCATAAGGAGTGTTTTCTTGCAACCTTAGCCCCAAAACCCTAGTTGGTCGAAACATTAGGGGCACCAAAATTTTATTTTTGTCACATAAAATTCATACATGAAGGCATACAACATATCATAATTTCATAAGGAGTGTTTTCATGCAACCCTAGCCCTAAAACCCTAGTTGGCCGAAACATTAGGGGCACCAAAATTTTATTTTTGTCACATAAAATTCATACATGAAGGCATACAACATATCATAATTTCATAAGGAGTGTTTTCTTGCAACCCTAGCCCTAAAACCCTAGTTGGCCGAAACTTGCATGGTATAAAGCATCACATTTCTTTCATATATCATGTCCTACAAGAGCAAATATACTGCAGGTGAGGGAATCTTACCACTTATAATTTGGTTACCCCTTAATAAGAGAGACCTTGATTGGAGAGGAGGCTAAAAGAAAATAATCTTGCCCTAGAACCCTTCTTGGTGCTCTTGACCCTTAGATGAAGATTAGCCCCTTAGATGAACCCTTCTCTTTGCTTAACTAACTAGGGTGGAACCCTAGTTTGCTTTGGCCGAAACTCAAAGAAGGAGCCCTAGGGTTTCAGTGGAAGGAGGAAGAAGGAAGAAGAAGTGGTCAAATGGAACCTTCACTCTCATTTATAAAGGGAGGAAGAGAAGTGTCTCTTCTCTTTTCATCCCTCTTCATTTACCCTCCTCACACTCATCTAAAATTTCTCCTCTTTCTCCAAAAGTAAGCTACTGCTGAGCACTTGGTCATCACATGCATGGTAAGAGTTAACTCTCACCAAGAGGTTTAAGGTTCAAACCTCACCTCTCCACTTTTATTCTTTTATCATCATTTTTCCAGGATTCCATATATAATCTCCTAGACATGAAATTAAATTCTATACAAAAATTTTGGAGAAAAATTTTGGGGTGTTACACTGAGAGACGAAACCGAACCTTATTGGACATGGTTAGGTCGATGATGAATCAATCGAATCTTTCCAAGTCCTTTTGGGGCAATGCACTTCAGATAGATATTTACTTGCTAAACAAAGTCCCGACCAAGGTAGTCTCTACTACTCCATATGAGATATGTGTTGGGTTTCTCCGGCACTGCGGCGATTGTGTGTTCGAACATATTTCTTAAACATGTGCACAGCAGAAGAATTAAAAGCAATAAATCTAATTTATTACAACACATATATCACACGCATGCAAGATACAACATGTGTAGACATAATCGTAGTTTCAAATTTTGCAATAAAAGGAAATTACGCAAGTTATACCTGATGTATCATGTGCAGCGGTAATGACATCAACCGGAGTGACTCTCGCTAGAATTGCCTCTATCCGTATCCACATCGAGTATTGTTGGGATGGCTTCACAAAGCCACGAGCCTCATCTTCGCAAAAGTCACTAGCCTCGAGTCGAAGACGATGTGATCCGAGAGACGATCACAATCCGAATAAAAAATTCGGATCCAAAAATTGAGTTTCGCAAGCTCGCTTCTCGAAAACTCAACCCTCCACCTATGAGGATTGACGGAGAATCAATCCCCGGCAAATAGGTCGCTATTGGAGCACAAATTGCCAACCAAACGACCTCTCCACGAAGAGGAGAACAAGCTGTCCAGAAGATATGGCTGGTCAATCAATGGTCGGCTGCTCCTTGGTCGTCGGTGGCCAATGGAGGATGGCCGAAGGAGTCGCCGACGGCTGGTGGGTGGCCGGAGGTGAGGAGAAGGCAGCAATAAAGTTGGGTAGCAACCAACTTGGGCAGCTAGAGCAAGGAAGAAGAGGAAAAGGTGGCTAGGGTTTCCAAAACCCTTGAACCAATTAATTCTTCACAAAAAACCCTTAAGCCATGTTTTATAGAGAACACATTCTCCTAATAGTTATTGGTTCATAACCAAAATCCGTTAACCTGCTCCAATAACTTAAGTTAAAATAAACCAAATCGCATTGGTCTATTTTAAGTTAAAACGAACTGAACCAACTTTGGTTCATTTGTTTAAAATAAACCAAACCACTTTGGTTTATTTTCCACCATTGGATTAGAACCAAACCAATTTGGTTCATCCATCATGTCTTCACAAGACTCGACCCATCCATGATTCTGTTGCGACTGAAATGATTTCATGCTTGCTCTTTGTTTGGTCTAACCAAACCTAGTTTCTCTCGATCTTAGAATCTCATTCTCAAGCTCGTTTTAAATCCTTCGGATTACGCTCATTGTGTACGTGACCAAATAGGTTCCCGGTTTATGTTGATCGTCTATAATTAACCATTAATTATAGAACGATCATGAGTGACACCTAGTAGTACATCATGATCCCCAATTAAACGAAAAATCAACGATTGATTCCCGAACCATTTCTAAAACCCTTCAGTAGCTACAATAAATCGTGCCCCGTTCCCTTCACTCATCTTATACCCACTTGGTTCAGGACATGGGCTATAGTGTCAGTCCCCACAAGGCTGATTATGTCATACCTAGTCTAAGTATCATTTCCTCGTCCTACGGATTCTAGTTACTACACATGTATCTAATAGTACCATACTCTAAATATGTAATGCTTTGGCAAAAGACTTCAGTAACAATCCGACGAGAGGCCATGGGTATACATCTCCTCGCAAGGAGGGGTGAATCCTTTATAGGCTATTCAAACACCTTCGGGCATTTTGACTTATACCCAATCATCTCGGGTCCACATCTCCTTGGAGATGCTTGCTTAAGATGTCAAAGCATAAGTCTCCATGACCAAGATGACTTGAATACCGCAAGTCAAAGGAAAATCACACTTAAGTTGCAATAAGAACATCATTGACATATCCATATATGCAGAGAACCATATGAAGTCTTATAGCTGGTCACTCCAATGAACTATTTACCATAACTAGCATCCACAATTAACTCCGAACATTACAATGTCTCCAGCCAGTGAGAATCAACTGCTTGGATACACCAAAGAGTATACCCCGTGCTAGTCTCGATAGAATTGATGGTGTCCAAATCCATCAATTCATCAACTAGGGATAATTCCAATACATCACAATTACACATGTAGAGATACTCACTAGTTGTCATCCAATCACAAATTCTCTTATGTTGTGAATTGTATTTGTGGACATTCAGTAAATGTGTTTAATATCTAATCAAATACATGAAAACATGTATACTAAAATAGTGAATCTTCATTTATCATATAAATGGTTTAAACATAAGGCGATTGCCTTAGGACACCTCTCATATATTACTAACAAACTCCCACTTGACCTAATGTCAATCACCATGGTATCCAATACCATAAGCCCTAACATGGCCCTCAAACTTACTTTGAGGTAAGGCCTTAGTTAAAGGATCCGCTAAGTTCTTTTTAGTGGGAATCTTCTCAATTTGTATTTCTTTCCTACTTATGATCTCTCTGATCAAATGATAGCTGTGAAGCACATGTTTGTATCGTTAATGAGACCACATCAAGTTCAGAGATGAACTTATCGATCCAAACTGCTTCCATTGCTACTTCCAAAGCTGCAATGTATTTTGCCTTTGTGGTAGAATCTGCTATGGTGTCTTGCTTGGAACCTTTCCAACTTATTACGCCTCTATTTAAGGTAAATACGTAACCAGACTGAGACCTAGAATCATCCTTGTCTATCTAGAAGCTGGCATCCGTATACCTACATATTACCATATCCCCTTCTCCATATATTAGGAACACATCCTGTCACGCCCGCCCTTTCCAGAGGTTCGCAGGGTGGCACGACGCGATTGTACATACATGCATTACAGCAGAAGACTACATATACTTCTTACAGTGGAAGACTTTAAACTTCTTTTTTTTCTTTCTTTTAAACATAAGCATGCATCAACATTTCATAAATACTTAGTTCCAATTCATGACATTCAACTTAAAGAAAATGTGCATAAGTACGGAAATCATAAATATATCTCCTCCACCATGCCACTACCACACACACTTTTCCCCTCCTGCTGCTCCCTTTAGTTTAGCCACCCTTTACCCTTATTTGCAGTACAAGGGAACATAAACTATAAGCACATAAGCTTAGTAAGATCCTGTCCTACTCACAAAAACCATACGTCAAGCATTAAACATAGAGTAGTGACATGATGATATAACACTTATAAGCATAACATTCATATAAACATACAAATACATATAAGCATGGCATTCATGTAAATATACAAGAACATATAAGCATAGCATGCATATAAACATACCAGAACATAAACATCGCATTCATATAGACATTCAAGAATATAAATAAACATAACATGCATATAACCATACAAGAACATAAGCAAGCATAACATGCATATAACATACAAGAACATAAGCAAGCATAACATGCATATAGACATACAAGAACATAAGCAAGCATAACATGCATATAGACACACAAGAACCTAAGCAAGCTTAACATGTAGACATACAAGAACATAAGCAAGCATAACATGTAAACATACAAGAACATAAGCAAGCATAACATGTAAACATACAAGAACATAAGCTAGCATAACATGCATATAACATCATAATGATCCAGACATGAAATAAGGATATATGCAGGATTCTCTTTGAAAACATATATTATAGGTATTTAAACATAATCTCAACATATTGGGCCAGGCATTGTACCACATCATCATCATCATAGCGCGCATCACTAATAGACCCGAGGTAGTTAATCCTGAACCCACTAGAGTACTAGGCCCGTACTAAGTCCATCGGCCTAGGGGCAGCATAACAGAAGCCAATCCTAAGCCTGTACTTATGACCGTCGGCCTAGGGCATCTGGGATCCCATCCCGTACTGAGTCCGTACTACGACCGTCGACCCAGGGGCACGTAGGAGCCCATCCCTTGGACCTTGTTAGGGTCCTAGTACAAGCCATGCAGAAAGTAAAATACATATCATGCTTCTTAACATAACATATCATATTTCTTTTCATAAACATATCATGTTCCTTATCATGGCATATCATGTTTCTTCTTCATATCATAACATGTTTCATCTTCATAACATATCATATTACTTTTCATAACATATCATATTTCTTTTCATACATATCATGTTCCTTCTTTATAACATATCATACGTTCATACAATTTACATGGCAATGAGCATAACATGATAATGCATTTAACATGGTAATGAGCAAAACATAATCGTGCATTCCTACAATTAACATGGACATATGGTGGTGACATATAAACCAATCATACTAAACAACTTGAGCAAGGACTACTTAACATCATGCTAACATCACACACATATAGGGCATGGCATAAACATCATGAACAACCATAACATGGTGTGGACTAAACTTCATGGAGTTCTAGCAAAGTTTTAAACCCTAAACAACTTATATAAGATCTAACTAACCACATATTAATTCTTTCACATATAAATCATGGCATGGAAGGCACTTAGGAGTTTAGATAAGTCTTGGCCGAGAGCTTCAAGGAATCCTAAGGTCCATTTCTTAAATCTAGCTTAGCTATCAACATGTTACCTACATCTATATTCATACACTACAACAAAAAATCGAATAGACAACGGTGAAAAACCGTTGTCTATTGGCAAAAAAATCTGTGGTAAATCGACCCGTTGTGAAAAGTGGTTCGGGCAAAGACAACGGTGAAAAACCGTTGTCATTTCAAGGATAAGACAACGGTTTTTAACCGTTGTCTTTGACCGAACCACTTTTCACAATGGGTTGATTTACTACAGATTTTTTTGCCAATAGACAACTGTTTTTCACCGTTGTCTTTTCCTTAAATCTACAACGGTCTTTCACCGTTGTCTTTGACCGACCACCGATTTACCACGGATTTTTTTTGTTCATAGACAACGGTTTTTCACCGTTGTCATTTTTCAACGGTTACTCTAGAACACAATAAACCGTTGTAGATTTATAGTGTTGTGTTTTTAATATAAATCATACAACATCAAAAAGAATTATAGAAACACATATATACACGCGCACTTGTAGCAATGTAAAGTACAAGGTCACATCACATTTTAAATGATCACTCTTACCGATATATATTAAAAAGTACTGTGGCAAAACAACTACACATCATATGCACCAAAAGTATTATGCATAATATGCAAAACACATATAGATTACCACATGTAACCAAAAGAGATAAGTACACTTAAATCTCTCCTAATCATCTGATATGTGATCTTGTATGCATTCAGCCCACTCCGAATGTACTTCATCAATTTCCTTTGCCGCTATCACAGATTTTGCGAACTGCATGTGAATAAATGAATGAAAATGTAATTAAACACTATGGTATCAATAAGAAAATTTGAAAATATATCTAATATTACTATTGATCGTAGGGACGACTTGTCAAAGGATGCGGCGCCTTCAATTATCTCTCTCATATATCGTAAAACAAAATAACCGCATTTAACTCTATCCGGTTGAAAAGGAACCTGTGATGAAAAAAATTATAGCAGTTATGCAGAGATTTTCACAAAGCTTCTCATTTCCTACAAAGTACAAAATATTTAACGGATCTTTGCTAGATTTCAACATCAATATAACTTTCATATCTGCCAGAATGTATAAAAACATTTCCCACTATGACTATGAAACGAACATACAAAAATATAGACATAATAAATTATTATACGTAACTAAGCAAAATAGGTAAAAACAAGTATAATACTCACTTTCCGAATATAGACCAGATTTGTTCTTGTAATTCAGGATTCGAAAGATGGTTGTGCTTCATTAAGTTTGCTTGCTAATTCATGCTAAAGTTCATGAGGATTTAAATATGACCATATCTTATATACTTCTTAGTATGCTTGCACAACCAGGAAATACAGACCTTGCAACTCAGATAGCCACCCAAAGACTGGATTAGCAATAGCATCATAAAAACAGATTAATTGTTCACACAACATTACAAGAATAAAAAGTGTAATATTTAATATAAGATATAGAGTGTGAAATTTCTTCAAGCTACTAAATTCCAAGTAATTGATTCAGGCTATATAATTCCTTGTTTGCAACCAATTTTTTTAGGAGAGATAATTATTTGGAAACTTACTTCTTCACAAAATTAGTGGCATTTCTAAACTATGTATCAAACCAACAAGAATGGTCAAGTTATTTAAGAATACAAACAAACCTGTCCACTCATTTCTCTTTGTAAAATCAATACCAACTATCAGATTCGAAGATTCAAGACCAGCATTTGAAAGAGCTTCAGTAACCTGCATTATAAAGGTGGAATAACTTAGAGTATTGCAAAGAAAATCCATTTAATAGACAAAAGAAAATTTGCAAAGTTAATTTAGGTTTTTTAAGTTTTTATACAAGTATACTGATCGGATAAGGTGTAGCATGTCAACTCTTTCCAAATGTTTGCTTAGCATTGGCTTCTTATATCAAGCAGTGTTTTGAGAAGCATACTCAATTTGGCTTCAGCTAAAGTCAGCAAACACATCAAGTCATATTTGTCCCAAGTATTTGAAGTCAACTACAGATATTTTATTCCTCCAATGAGCTCTATGTAAGACTATATCACTACTAATATTCAAATCAATTAAATTATATTAATTACATTCCCTAAATTTCTTTGATTACCTTGTACCTATTAAAGCTTATACTCTAATCAATTAAGCTCCTCTAGATATAGAACATATTGGTCGATTTTAAAAATGTCCAACTTTACATGACAAAAAGGTGTCACTAAATTAACACTGCAGTTAAAATCATGGTAAGAATTTGATCAAATACAACTGCCAAATTTTTAGTTAATGGTTATGACTATGAGTGCTGAATATTTCAACAAATATACTCCTGTAATCCCAAATGTAAGAAAAGGCTCCTGCAGAAACCTTCCAAATAATTGACAAAACTCCTTTTAAAGTATTTCTCAAGATAAGTAGCCTTAGATTTAAGTTTTAAATCCTCAATTGTAAAATTATAAGAACAGAAAAAAGTGTTATGAAGTGCTAATAACTTGTTAGCAACTTTTACCCGCACTAGAGTTTCAAATGAAACAAATTGCTAAAATGATAGATCATGTAAGTCTATTACTAAAGTGAACTTCGGAAAATTCAACATGTAGGTGAAATTCAAACAAAACTTTCAAGTCTAGACATATTGCACACATTAAGGAATTACTATGGAGGCATGAAGACATCCTACTGCATCAAATTCTACAAAGAGACAAAAGTTAATATAATAAAATTGAAATGCAACGAGTAAATGCAAAGAGTTTTAGCAAACCAGTTTTGCTAAAAGAATTTTCTTCTCAATTTGAATAGAAATCAAAGATCTGCATAAGAGAAACACCATGACCATTGTCTCATGCAAAGCAGGCTTCTCGAGGCACTCACTCGCTTTCGTTGTTGCATATGGCTTACCCACTTCTCCAACACAATCGAATCAAGACACCATCAACAATTAGTGATGGTGGCGCTGTATTGAAGACTCTGTCCGACCGCCATAATGCGACTGATGGTGAAACCAAGCTCACTGCGAAGGCTGATCCGATGATGCGACGGATGGAGGAAAAATCGACAGTGGTGAATCTACCCTCATGACAAAGAGCTAGGAAGGGATTACCGACAATGGAAATCGAATCGGCGACACCACCAGCATCGAATCCTTTGTTCATGTGAAGAGGACGACAATGGAGCAATGACCACTGGCGGAAGAGAAGATACGGCGATGGGGCGGCAGTGTCGCGTACGGAGTGAGGGCTGTGACGATGAGAAAGAAAGGGCAACAGCTCGCCGACGAGGCAAGCGGTGGCGGCAATGACCGACGGAAAAAGAAGAGAACGAACAGAGGGCGAGCAACCATAAGAAGGCGGCGCGGAAGAAGAAGGGATGGACGAGCGCGCAACCTAGAACGAACGGTGGAGGTTTTTTGGGAAGTAGGAACGGCGGAGGTTTTTGGGAAGTAGGAAGAGAAGTTTAGGGAAGCATTATTTAACCTAACAAATTTTTAAATATATATAAACTTTTAAAAAAATTATTGTTGTAATATATTGTTTAAAAAATATATATAAATTTTTAAATATATTGTTGTAAACGTATATATTTATATTTTTTTTTAAAAAAAAACTTATTTCCAATAATTTTAAAAAAATAGTATTAATAATTAAAAAAATAATTTCACCGTTGTATTATTTCCAATAATTTTTAAAAAATAGTAAAAATAATTAAAAAAAATAGTATTATAAACTTTTAAAATTTCATTGACAACGGTTTAAAACCGTTGTAATATTATCACAACGACAACAAAAAAATTCTCATTGACAACGGTTGATTGCACCGTTGTCCCAACTGTTGTTGAGATAAAAAAAATCTTAAAGACAACAGTTCTAGAAAACCGTTGTAAAATGTATTGTTGATTTAAAAAAAAATATGCTCAACGACAACGGATACTGTCAAACCGTTATCTTTTGTGTTATATGACCGCTCAAAGACAACGGTTTTGTCAAAAACCGTTGTCTTTTAACAAAAAGACAGCAGTTTCTCCTAAAACCGTTGTCTTTGAGGTGTTGTCTTTTAGCATTTTTGTTGTAGTGATAACATAGCATGACAACTTTTAGATAATAGCATAATAGTCCTAAAAGGGTCTTGGCCGAATGGTTCAAGGAACTTAAAGAATCAACCACTTAAATTTAGGTTAGTTAATAACATGTTACCTTCATCTATATTCATAACATAGCATGACAACTTATGGATCATAGCATAATAGACCAAAATGGGTCTTGGCCGAATGGTTTAAGGAACTTAAAGGATCAACCACTTAAGTTTAGGTTAGCTAATAACATGTTACCTTCATCTATATTCATAACGTAGCATGACAATTTATGGATCATAGCATAATAGTCCTAAATGGGTCTTGGCCGAATGGTTCAAGGAACTTAAAGGATCAACCACTTAAATTTAGGTTAGCTAATTACATGTTACCTTCATCTAACATCAAAACATATCATGAACTAATCTATAGCATGGCATAGAACATGTTATCTTCATCTAACATCAAAACATATCATGAACTCATCTATAGCATGGCATAGAATATGTTATCTTCATCTAACATCAAAACATATCATGAACTCATCTAGAGCATGGCATAGAAAAACACATTAGGGGTCCAAAGGGGCTTGGCCGAGAGTCCTAGAAGGGTTTGAAGTTCAACCACTTAACCAAACCCATCTAGAAACCTATCATCATCATATTCATACAAGGTATAGCATGGATCATCATGGAAAACACAAAAAATGATCTTGGCCGAAAGTTTCTTGAAGTTTTTAAGATCTAACACTTAACCAAACCTATTTAGCAACCTATCATTATCATATTCATACAAGGTATAGCATGGATCATCATGGAGGGCACAAGGAAGGGTCTTGGCCGAAAGTTCATGAAGGGATTCACATAATAACATCAATGGAAAACAACTTGTATGCAGGTGAGGCGATACTTACATCCTTCGCTTTGTTAATAGTTGGAAAATACCCTAAGGGATGCCAAACCTAGAGCCTTCTTCTTGCTTGGCTAGATTTCGGAAAATGGAAGAGAGAGCCTAGGGTTTTCGGTGAGGAAGAAGAAGAGGAGAAGTGGAGAATGAAAAATGGGTTTTCTCTTGTCTCCTCATTCCCTATTTATTCACTTGAAGGTGTCCATTAGCCTCCCTTACCCTTAACTATCATTTCCCATATTCCTCTAATAGCACAACCCTTCTGGGCTTCTGGTTATTGGATGCATCTTAGGGCTTAGCTATCTACTAGAGGTTTAGGGTTCAATTCCTAGGCCATGCATCCTTTTTGGCTCTATTTCTTTTATTTTTTTGAAAGAGCCCACATAAAGTCCATTATAATTATGCAAAAATTCTTATAAAATTGCTAGGAATTTTATGGGCGTTACAATCCTTCATACCTTTTAAAAGTTTCGTCCTCGAAACTTAGAACAACTCTGGGTACTTCTGTTTCATGTCCTCCTCGCGTTCCCAGGTATCTTCTTCATACCATTGATTTTGCCACAGGACCTTCACTAAGGGCACCTCTTTATTCCTTAGCCTTTTGACTTCTCGGTCTAGTATCTGGATAGGCCGACTTTCATAACTCAGGTCCTCTTGAACTTGTACTGTTTGTGACTCGATCACTTGGTTCGTACTGGAAATTCACTTCTTGAGCATCGAAATGTGGAACACGTTGTGAATAGCCGACATCTCTGGAGGCAGCTCTAGCTCGTAAGCTACCTTGCCAACTCTCTTCAATATCGGATACGGTCCCACATAGCGTGGACTCAGCTTACCCTTCCTTCCGAATCTCATCACTCCCTTCATAATGGCCACTTTGAGGAATACCAGATCCCCGACTTCGAATTCTAACGGTCTAAGCCGCATATCTACATAGCTCTTTTGTCGGCTCTGAGCAGTTTCAATTCTTTGGCAGATGTTCTGTATAGCTCGGGTGGTGTCGTCAATGAAATCTATTTGGAGTCTCATCCCCTTCTTTTCACCACCCTCGTACCAGCATATAGGAGATCTACATTTCCTCCCGTATAGAGCCTCGTAGGGCGACATTCCAGTAGTAGCTTGGTAGCTATTATTGTAGGCGAATTCTACCAAGCATAAGTATCAGCACCAGCTCCCTTTGAAATTCAGGGCACAAGCTCGTAACATATCCTCCAGTACTTGATTTACCCTTTCGGTCTGTCTGTCAGTATGAGGATGGAAGGCAATACTGAATAATAGCTTCATGCCAAGGGCCTTCTGAATACATTCCCAAAAATGGGAAATAAAATGACCATCTCTGTCAGAAATGATGGTCTTAGGAATCTCATGTAATCTGATAATTTCCTTAGCATATAATTGAGCCAGTTGCTCAGTCGAATAGGTCATCTTGATTGCTAAGAAGTGGGCAGACTTCGTCAATCTGTCCATAATTACCCATATAGTATCATATCCGTTTGTCGGCTTGGGCAATCCTGATATGAAATCCATAGAAATATCTTCCCATTTCCATTCTGGAATTTGGATCGGCTGTAGTTTTCCTCCAGGTCTCTGGTGTTCTGCTTTAACCCTCTGACAGGTCAGGCAGGTACTGACATACTGAGCTGTATCTCTTTTCATACCAAACCACCAAAATTTTCTTTTCAGATCTTGTTACATCTTGGTGGTTCCAGGATGCATCGCATAAGGAGTTCTGTGAGCTTCCTCAAATATCTTCTTCCGTAATTCTGGATCATCGAAAATACACAAGCGATCCCTGAGGTAGAGTATTCCACTATCAGAGATACGAAACCCATTATCCTTTCCTTCTAGGACCTCTTGCTTGACCCTCTGAATGCTCGGGTCGTGGGTTTGCTTTTCCAATATATCGTCGAACAGCGTCGGTGCTATCGTCATAGTCGAGAGCTGTCCAAAAATGATTTCAACCCCAAAATGCATAATTTCCTTTTCTAAGGGCCGAGATAATACTGATAGAGACATCAAGGTGGCGCAGGACTTCCTGCTGAGTGCATCAGCCACCTTGTTCGCTTTTCCTGGATGGTAGAAGATCTCGTAGTCATAATCCTTGACGAGCTCGAGCCATCTACGTTGTCTCATGTTCAGGTCCTTCTGTGTGAAGAAATATTTCAGACTCTAGTGGTCTATATAAATCCTACACTGAGCTCCATATAGATAATGCCTCCATGTTTTTAGAGCAAAGACCACAGCCGCTAGCTCTAGATCATGAGTGGGATAATTCCTTTCATGTTCTTTGAGTTGCCTAGAGGCGTAGGCAATGACCTTGCCGTTCTGCATGAGTACAGCTCCGAGTCCCAACTTGAAAGTGTCGTTGTACATGTCGAAGCCTTCGTTACTATCCGGAAGAGCAAGGATTGGAGCACTGGTCAGTCTCTTTTTCAATTCTATGAAACTCTCCTCGCAAGCGTCCGTCCATTCATACTTTTTGTTCTTTCTGGTGAGGACTGTCATAGGGGCTGCAATTCTAGAGAAATTCTCTACAAACTTCCTATAGTAGCTTGCTAGCCCAAGAAAGCTTCTGATCTCGCTGGCATTCTTTGGTCGGTTCCAGTTACTCACAGCTTCAATCTTTATTGGGTCTACCATCACTCTGTGCTTGGATATAATGTGACCCAAAAATGATACTTGATCGAGCCAGAATTCGCATTTGGAGAACTTTGCATTCAGCTGCTTTTCCCGAAGAATCTGTAATACCATATTCGGTGTTCTATGTCCTCTTCTGAGGTTCTCGAATATATCAGTACATCGTCGATGAAAACGATTACAAATTTGTCGAGGAATGCCGAGAATACCCGATTCATCAGATCCATGAACATAGCAGGTGCATTTGTCACTCCGAAGGGCATAACTACAAACTCGTAATGTCCGTATCTTGTTCGGAAAGTCATCTTTGGTATATCATCTGATTTCACTTTCACTTGATGATAGCCAGACCTCAGGTCAATCTTAGAGAAGACGGTGGCACCCTTTAACTGGTCGAATAGGTCATCAATCCATGTTAAAGGGTACCTGTTCTTGATCGTCATATTATTTAGTGCTCGGTAGTCTATGCACATTCGTATAGACTAATCTTTCTTCTTTATCAACACTACTGGAGCTCCCCATGGAGAGCGAAATATTGTCTAATCGACTCTATTACTACGTCTTCCATATATTACTATCTCATCGACTCTATTACTACGTCACCCAGCCATGTTTATCTTCATATATTAGCGTAAGGCTAGTATAAGATTATCGTTCATTTATCTATGCATAGTTAAACTAAAGGCTAGCATAAGGTTATCATACATATTTTCATGCATATTTAAGCTAGAAGCATTTCTTATCATACATGAACAAAATAGAGTAGGCATAGAAATTCTTACTTGGAGCGGCAGGATTTGGAGCTTGATATGTGTGTAGTGGAAAGGCAGATCTGCTCTAATACCAACCTGTCACGCCCGCCCTTTCCAGGGGTTCGAAGGGCGGCACGATGCGATCGTACATACATGCATTACAGCGGAAGACTACATATACTTCTTACAGCGGAAGACTTTAAACTTCTTTTTTTTTCTTTCTTTTAAACATAAGCATGCATCATCATTTCATAAATATTTAGTTCCAATTCATGACATTCAACTTAAAGAAAACGTGCATAAGTACGGAAAGCATAAACAGATCTCCTCCACCATGCCACTACCACACACACTTTGCCCCTCCTGCTGCTCCCTTTAGTTTAGCCACCCTTTACCCTTATCTGCAGTACAAGGGAACATAAACTATAAGCACATAGGCTTAGTAAGATCCTGTTCTACTCATAAAAATCATATGTCAAGCATTAAACATAGAGTAGTGACATGATCATATAACACTTATAACCATAACTTTCATATAAACATACAAAGACATATAAGCATGACATTCATGTAAACATACAAGAACATATAAGCATAGCATGCATATAAACATACCAGAACATAAACATCGCATTCATATAGACATTCAAGAACATAAATAAACATAACATGCATATAACCATACAAGAACATAAGCAAGCATAACATGCATATAACATACAATAACATAAGCAAGCATAACATGCATATAGATATACAAGAACATAAGCAAGCATAACATGCATATAGACACACAAGAACCTAAGCGAGCATAACATGTAGACATACAAGAACATAAGCAAGCATAACATGTAAACATACAAGAACATAAGCAAGCATAACATGTAAACATACAAGAACATAAGCTAGCATAACATGCATATAACATCATAATGATCCAGACATGAAATAAGGATATATGCAGGATGCTCTTTGAAAACATATATTATAGGTATTTAAACTTAATCTCAACATATTGGGCCCGACATTATACCACATCATCATCATCATAGCGCGCATCCCTAATAGACCCGAGGTAGCTAATCCCGAACCCACTAGAGTACTAGGCCCGTACTAAATCCCTCAGCCTAGGGGCAGCATAAAAGAAGCCCATCTTAAGCCTGTACTTATCACCGTCAGCCTAGGTCATCTGGGAGCCCATCCCGTCATGAGTCCGTACTAAGACCGTCGACCCAGGGGCACATAGGAGCCCATCCCTTGGACCTTGTTAGGGTCCTAGTACAAGCCAAGCAGAAAGTAAAATACATATCATATTTCTTTTCATAAACATATCATGTTCCTTATCATGGCATATCATGTTTCTTCTTCATATCATAACATGTTTCATCTTCATAACATATCATATTACTTTTCATAACATATCATGTTCTCTTCATAACATATCATATTTCTTTTCATACATATCATGTTCCTTCTTTATAACATATCATACGTTCATACAATTTACATGGCAATGAGCATAACATGATAATGCATTTAACATGGTAATGAGCAAAACATAATCATGCATTCCTACAATTAACATGAACATATGGTGGTGACATATAAACCAATCATACTAAACAACTTGAGCAAGGACTACTTAACATCATGCTAACATCACACACATATAGGGCATGGCATAAACATCATGAACAACAATAACATGGTGTGGACTAAACTTCATGGAGTTCTAGCAAAGTTTTAAACCCTAAACAACTTATATAAGATCTAACTAACCACATATTAATTCTTTCACATATAAATCATGGCATGGAAGGCACTTAGGAGTTTAGATAAGTCTTGGCTGAGAGATTCAAGGAATCCTAAGGTCCATTTCTTAAATCTAGCTTAGCTATCAACATGTTACCTACATCTATATTAATAACATAGCATGACAACTTTTAGATCATAGCATAATAGTCCTAAATGGGACTTGGCCGAATGGTTCAAGGAACTTAAAGGATCAACCACTTAAATTTAGGTTAGCTAATAACATTTTACCTTCATCTATATTCATAACATAGCATGACAACTTATGGATCATAGCATAATAGACCTAAATGGGTCTTGGCCGAAACGTTCAAGGAACTTAAAGGAACAACCACTTAAGTTTAGGTTAGCTAATAACATGTTACCTTCATCTATATTCATAACATAGCATGACAACTTATGGATCATAGCATAATAGTCCTAATTGGGTCTTGGCCGAATGGTTCAAGGAACTTAAAGGATCAACCACTTAAATTTAGGTTAGCTAATA
Source organism: Wurfbainia villosa (assembly GCA_025175895.1). Classification (NCBI taxonomy): domain Eukaryota; kingdom Viridiplantae; phylum Streptophyta; class Magnoliopsida; order Zingiberales; family Zingiberaceae; genus Wurfbainia; species Wurfbainia villosa. The sequence continues at coordinate 4,651,434 of CM045994.1, read as the reverse complement.
ACTGTTAGTTATAGCCCTAGAACCAATCATGTGATGGTTGAATAGGGAACATTTTGTATCATATTCTATAAAGGCAAAGGATTGGTTATTATATATTTACATCTTGCTTGTGCCAGCTAAATTAAATATATAATAATGCCCTAGAAAAGTAGGTTCTTATCTACAGCACATCAATTGGCAGAATTGATTATGAGAGGATGTAGAGAACACTTTCCTAAATGTTCCTAGTCAAGTATTAATATGCAAGGGCAATATTAATACATAAAGACTAGCATGTAGGTCAATTGATGACTTGATCTCACAAGTCATGGATATATGATATCAAGTTGACACATGGGTATATATTAGAGAATATATATACTGAACTGACCCGCCATGAGAAAGTTTCATGGATCGTCATATGAGTGTCATAAACTTTCTCATGTGACTATTGGTATGAATAGTCCTCAAACCTGAAGTCACTACGGTTCCCTACATAAGGAGTTATGTACTTTGGTATCGTTAAATGTCACCCGTAACAGGGTGGACCATAAAGGCGATTACTGGGTATATAACAAATTATGCGGAGGGATGTGAGTGATGTAGATGGGATCTATCCCTCCCATATGACGGGAGTGATATCTGTGGGCCCCTTGATTGAGTAGAACTACTAAAACGCATGGCCATGCTCGAATGAGTCAATATGATATATTGAGCTCATTTGTTTGAGTTAGTTTACTCAGGGATCAAGAAACACATAGATTGATCGAGGATGACACGGTCTATGCCTCATTGGTCAATCTGATATCAAGGATAGAAGGACACGGTCATACATTATAGTAGTCACAAAAAGGTTAGTCGGATCTTGACTTATTTCGTAACTTGGGTAGCAATGATGTATTGCTAGATGCCGCTCATTGCTTGTGTATCTAAAAGAGTTTAGATCCACTGCCAACGTTATGAAAGCCTATAGGGTCACACACAAAGAGCATGATGATTAGAAGAATTAGAGTATTCTAGTTTGACTAGAATAATTTGGGAATAAGCTTAAGTACAAAATGGTTTTTGGACTTTAAGCTTAATGAGAATTTTAGCTTATTGATTTAATGAGATTAATTCAATGTGTTACCTTATTGATTTAATGAGATTAATTCAATATGATAACATAAGCTTATTGAATTAATAAGATTAATTCAACATGCATGAATGCCACACAAGCATGCCACATAAGCATGCCACCTAAGCTTGATGAGGTGGAAGGAGACAAAGGGTTTTTTGACCTTTGGATTGTCTCCTTAAGTGCCCGGCCAAACAAGGAAGCCAACTCCTTGTTTGATTGTGTTTCAATGCAATTGATTGCATTGAATGTGATAGGAGGTGAAGGGTTTTTCCAACCCTATAAAATACCCCATGGAGTGGCCGGCCATAAGAGAGTTGGTGTGTGAAGCTTGAGAGCTTGGTGGAAGCTTTGGTTGTGTCTTTGGTTGTGTGGTTTTGTGAGTGTAGGCTAGCAAGAAGAGTGGTCTTCTTCTTCCTTTCTCCTTTTCCCTCCCTTCCTCTCCTTTAGGGACTTCTCTAGCAAGAAGTAAAGGAGAGCTCTTCTAGTTTTTCTTTTGTGAGACAAGAGCTTGCTCGTGTGGATACATATAGAGGCACGGACATTTGAACGTGCTAAAGATCCAACAAACAAAAGGAAAAGCGGGATTAACAAGGGCACGCAACAAAGGTAATCCTCTCCTATAAGATAGGTTTGGTTTTAGAGAAACTTACTTTTATACGAGTTTTCTTTCGCAAGGATCACTTGGAGGGGATCCTATTTTCCGTTGCGCATATGCTATTTTGCATATAAAATCCCTACAGTGGTATCAGAGCCACTTGCGAAAGATCGTATAAAATAGGTTTTCTCTATTTTATATATGATATAGAAGTAGGATAAATTTTATTATGAGTTGATAATTGCATTAGCAATTTTTCAAACATAATAAAATATTCGATGTCTTTTAAAAGGTTAAAATGACATGGTGCATGGTTATGGCCTAGTCCCAAAAGTTTGTGAATGTGTGTTGTAATTATTAATACGGCTTACGTGTCGTGCCTTCCTCCTAAAATTCTTGTTGTAAAATTAGTTTTAGACTCGAATGTAACTCGAGTATTTCTCCTTTTGTAATATACAAAATAAAGATGGAGGGTCCATTGGAAGATGAGGTTGCAAGGAGGAAGTCAACAACACAAGACAACCAAAAGGAAGCACTTGAGAGAAGATGCTATCCCTAGGTTGACCAATCAATCTTTTCATTGGCTTGAGAAGATTGTAGAATAAGGGCCATAACCATGACACACTTAATTTAATATGTATGTGATGCTTGTTAATTTAGCTTATATGTGATGTATGCTAATATGTATGTGATGCATGTTTAAGTTTATTTCTTAATAAGTCAAATACGATATGCCTACCAAAGTTTGGTACTCACTACTTCCTCGATCATTTGTTATTGGGTTTGCCAAAGCAAAGCAATGCATTTTATCTTGGAAGAGTGCAAGTGGATAATCGTGATGTCCCGCTATCAAACTTGGTTAAGACTTAATTAAGTTTTTCTTAATTAGTTAAGAAAGTAGAGGCATATATTAGCTTTGAACATAAGTTTTAAAATTAGTTTTATGTGATTTCTGAACATCAGCTTTGTCTTAGAAGTGGTCGTTGCTCCGATATCCAAGAAGACCCCTGTGCCTCGCCACAGCCTGGAAGCTGGTTTAGGAATAAGCACTAAACTAATCTAAACTTAACCAAAGCTATTAAAGAGTTACATCAGATGTAATTGGCAAAAGATTGCCTACCTAATCATACTACGTCTTGGGCGATTAGCCAAAGCTAACTCAAGACGAAGTATGATGTGGATCTTTATCCCATATAAGTTTATAGCTAAATAGAAGCTAATGATGTAAGCAAAATGTGTTTACCTACATCAATGATTAGCTTATATCAAAGCTATGAGAATTTAGTGGGAGCCTCATTTAATTAAAGGCCTAATTAAATGACTCAGGTATGATACTTAATTTTGCATTTTATTGTTGTAGATCACCATGTCATCTAACACGACACACCCCCTCAACTTGCGATCTGTCCTTGAGAAAGACAAGCTCAGTGGAGCTAACTTTCTAGACTGGTATAGGAACTTGAGGATTATCCTCAAGCAAGAACGTAAACTGTATGTCCTAGAGCAGTCTACCCCTGAAACACCCGCCCCTGCGGCCACTCGTGCTGAAAAAGATGCTTATAAGAAGCATCAAGATGATGCATTAGATGTGTCATGTCTTATGCTTGCCACCATGAACTCTGAGCTTCAGAAGCAACATGAGAACATGGATGCCTATGATATGGTTGAGCATTTGAAACAACTATATCAAGGACAAGCTAGGCACGAGCATTTTGAAGTGTCTAAGGCTCTTTTTGCATGCAAGATGCAAGAAGGAACACCTGTAGGAACTCACGTACTTAAAATGATAGGGTACGTTGAGAACCTTGAAAGACTAGGTTTTCCACTGAGTCAAGAATTGACAACCGATGTTATCCTGCAATCGTTGCCGGAAACATATAATCAATTCGTCATGAATTATAACATGAATGAAATTGATAAACCTTTGCCTGAGATTCTCGATGTTAAGAATCACGAACCGAATCTCAAGAAGAAAGTTAGTAACATACTAATGGTCAACAAGGGCAAAGGTAAGCGCAAAGGCAAGGGTAAGACCCAAGCCAAAGGCAAGGCCAATTCATCCACCTCAAAGGGTAAAAGTAAAGTACCTAAGGAAGGGGACTGTTTCCATTGCGGTGAGACTGGACACTGGAAGCGGAACTGCAAAGTCTACCTTGAGGAAGTAAAGAAGAAAAGAAGTGGGACTTCTGCCTCAGGTATACACGTTATAGAAGTTAATCTATCTATTTCTTCTACATGGGTATTAGATACCGGATGTGCATCTCACATTTGTACTAATGTGCACGGACTGAGAAATAGTAGACTAATGGCAAAGGGCGAAGTGGACCTACGAGTAGGCAATGGCGCAAAAGTTGTTGTTGTAGCTGTAGGAACATATTCTTTGTCTTCGTCCACTGGGCTTATCTTAGAACTAGAGGAGTGCCTTTATGTACCTGCATTAACGAAGAACATAATTTCTGTATCATGTTTAGACAAGAAAAACTTTTCTTTTATAATAAAGGACAAATGTTGTTCCATTTATTTGAATGAAATGTTCTATTGTAATATGTTGGGTTTCCGGCACCACAGCGTGTGTGTGTTCGATCATGTTTCGTAAACATGAGCACAGCGGAAGCAATAAAAATAATAAATCTACATTTATTACAACACACACAACACACGCATGCATATTACAACAAGTGTAGACATAATCGTAAATTAAAATTTGCAATAAAAGAAAATTATCTACGTTATACCTTTCGTATGACGTGTAGCGGGAACGGCATCAACCGGAACGATCCTCGTAAGAATCATCTCTATCCGTATCCACGCCGAGCTCCTCGGGATGACTTCACTAAGCCACGAGCTTCGTCTTCGTATGGGTTACTAGCCTCGTGTTGAAGACGACGTGATCGAGAGATGATCACAATCCGAATCCAAATTCGGATCCTAAAACGAGTTCTCAAAACTCGCTTCTCCGGAGAGGTATTCGTCAACCAATTGACGAATCCTTCGTCCTCCACCCCAGAGGATTACCGGAGATCAAATCCCCGGTAAGTTAGCCACTGTCGGAGCTCTAACCATCATCCAAACGACGCTCCGACGAGAGGAGAAGAAGCTGTCCAGAAAACTAGACAGCTTGGTGGAGGAGTAGGCGCCGGCCAAAACAAGGAAGCCAAGTGCTCACCTTGATGCCAAACCTAAGGAGGATTGCCGGAACTCTTCCGGCAGCAGCTCGACGCCGGCGAGGAGGAAGGAAGCAGCCTTCTGGATGCCGGTTGGAGGAGCTATGGGGTGGGCGGCGGCACACCTAGGGTTGGCGCCGACTAGGAGAGGAGATGGAGGGGGCGGCACAACAAGGTTGGGCGGCAACTCCAATTAGGGTTTTGGATTAGGGTTTAAGCCCTATTTTATAGAGAACTAATTCTCTTAATGGTTAATGGATCATATCCATAAAGCCCGTTAACCCGCTCCATTAAGATAAGTTAAAATAAACCAAACCATGATGGTTTATTTTAAGTTAAAATGAACCGAACCAACTTTTGGTTCATTCGTTTAAAATAAAACAAACCCTTTGGTTTATTCTCCTCCATTGGATTAGAACCAAACCATTTTGGTCCATCCATTATGTCTTCATAAGACACGGCCCATCCACGCTTCCATTGCGACTGAAACGATTTCATGCTCGCTTTATGTTTGGTCCAACCAAATCTAGTTTCTCTCGGTCTGAGAATCCCATTCTCAAGCTCGTTTTAAATCCTTTGGATTACACTCGTTGTGCGTGTGACCAAATAGGTTCTCGGTTTATGTTGGCCGTCTATAATTAACCATTAATTATAGAACGATCATGAGTGTCACCTAGTAGTACATCATGATCCCCAATTAACCGAAAAGATCAATGGTTGATCCAGAACTATTTCTGAAACCCTTCAGCAGCTCGAATGATTCGTGCCCCATTCCCTTCACTCATCTTATACCCACTTGGTTCAGGACATTGTCTATAGTGTCAGTCCCCACTAGGCTGACTACGTCACACCTAGCCCAAGTATCATTTCCTCGTCCTACGGATTCTAGTTACTCCACATGTATCGAAGAGTACCTTACTCTAAACATGTAATGCTTTGGCCAAAGACTTTAGTAACAATCCGACGAGAGGCCATGGGTATACATCTCCTCGCAAGGAGTGGTGAATCCTTTATAGGCTATTCAAACACCTTGATCACGACTTATACCCAATCATCCGGGTCCACATCTCCTCGAGATGTTTGCTTAAGATGTCAAAGCATAAGTCTCCATGATCAAGATGACTTGAATACCGCAAGTCAAAGGAACATCGCACTTAAGCCACAAAGAAGAACTTCATCGATATCTATATATGCAGAGAACCATATGAAGTCTTACTACTGGTCACTCCAATGAACTAGTTACCATAACTAGCATCCACGATTAACTCGACATCACTATGTCTCCAAAGGAGAATCACCGCTTGATACACCAAGGAGTATACCTGCGTAGAAGTCTCATGTAATTGATGGTGTCCAAATCCATCAATTCATAGACTAGGGATAATTCCGATACATCAGAATTACACATGTAGAGATACTCACTAGTTGTGATCCAATCACAAATTCTCTCATGCTGTGAATCGCATCGTGGACATTCAGTAAATGAGTTTAAGATCCAATCAAATACATTAAACATGTATACTTAAATAGTGAATCTTCATTTATCATATAAATGGTTCATACATAAGGCGATTGCCTTAGGACATCTCTCATATATTATTAACAGACTCCCACTTGGCCTAATGCCAATCGCTACGGTATCCAATACCATAAGCACTAACATGACCCTCAAACTTACCTTGAGGTAATGCTTTAGTCAAAGGATCCGCTAAGTTCCTTTCAGTGGGAATTTTCTCGATTTGTATTTCGTTCCTACTTATGATCTCTCTGATAAGATGATAGCGGCGAAGCACATGTTTGGATCATTGATGAGACCACATCAAGTTCAAAGATGAACTTCTTGATCCAAACCGCTTCCTTTGCTGCTTCCAAAGCTGCAATGTATTTTGCCTTAGTGGCAGAATCCGCTATAGTGTCAAGCTTGGAACCTTTCCAACTTATTGCACCTCCATTCCAGGTGAATACATACCCAGACTGAGACATGGAATCATCCTTGTCTGTCGAGTCCGCATCCGTGATACCCACGTATCACCATGTACCCTTCTCCATATACATTAGGAACACATCCTTAGTTCTTCTCAAGTACTTAAGGATCGCCTTAACCACCCAATGATCCATTCTCGATCGGATCGTATCCGCCGTGACACTCAGAGCATATGATACATCGGGCCTCGTACATAACATAGCATACATGATAGATCCTATTGCGGATGCATAGGGAATCTTACTCATGCAAATCCTCTCGTCTTTTGTGCACGGACACATAGACTTCGAAAGGTGTACCCCATGCCTGATGGGTAGGAAACCTTTCTTGGATTCTGACATGCTAAACCTCTTTAGCACTCGGTCTATATATGTAGACTGTGAAAGACCAAGCAACCGTTTCGATCTATCTCTATAGATCTTAATCCCGATGATGTAGGTTGCTTCTCCCAGGTCTTTCATGGAGAATGTCTTGGATAACCAAACCTTCACTTACTGTAATATTGAAACATCGTTTCCTATTAGTATTATGTCATCGACATACAATACTAGGAACACGATCGACTCCCACTAACCTTCTTGTACACACAAGGTTCTGCGGATTTTGTGAGAAATCAAACTTTTGATCGTCTCATCAAAACGGATATTCCACCTCGATGCTTGCTTCAATCCATAAATGGATCGCCGCAATTTGCATACCTTGGTTTTATCAACGATGTGAAACCCTCGTCGTATCATATACACGCCCCTCGAGCAAGTTTCCATTAAGGAAAGCCGTTTTCACATCCATCCGCCATATCTCATAATCATAATGAGCCGCTATGGCCAGGAGCATCCGAATGGATTTAAGCATAGCTACAAAGTAATAGGTTTCGCCATAATCAACACCTTGCTTTTGACGATATCCTTCGCCACCAATCTAGCCTTATAGGTAATCACATTACCATCCATGTCGGTTTTCTTCTTGAAAACCCACTTGCGCCTATAGGCTTTATGCCTTCAGTGGGTCAACCAAGTTCCAAACTTGGTTTTCGTACATGGAATCCATTTCCACTTCATGGCACCAAGCCACTTATCCCTTTCTAAACTTGTCGACTTCTTCATAACGTAGGCTCTCATCATCAATGAGTAACACGTCGCTCGATTCACTTACGAAATCCATATCTCTCAGAATATTGCGTGTTCTACCGTGATCTACGAAGATGTGGTGTTACAATAGGTCCAGCCGATTGCTCATCACTATGAGTTGTCGGCTGTTGTGCTTCACCAGGTATCTCATCAATGTCTATTTGAGTCTCTCGAGCCTCCTCAAGCTCGACGACACTCCCACTGTTTTTCTTGCAAGAGAAACTCTTTCTCTAGAAACACAGCATGCCTTGAAACAAACACCTTTTGTTCCACAGGATGATAGAATTGGTAACCCCTTGTTTCCTTAGGGTATCCAATAAATAGACATATATCAGACTTAGCATCCAGTTTGTCTGATACAGTCCGCTTCACATAAGCAGGACTACCCCATATCTTCAAGTAAGATACATGAGGTTTCTTACCATTCCATATCTCATATGGAGTAGTTGAGACTACCTTGGTAGGCATTCTGTTTAACAAGTAAACAGCTGTCTGAAGTGCATAACCCCAAAAGGACTTGAGAAGAGTCGCATGATTCATCATTGACCTGACCATGTCCAACAAGGTCCGGTTACGCCTCTCAGATACACCATTATGTTGTGGTGTATAGGGCGGAGTCCATTGAGACAATATGCCATTGTCTCTTAGATAATCAAGAAACTCTTGACTTAAGTATTCACCACCTCGATCCGATCGAAGTATTTTAATACTTTTGTCATGTTGTTTCTCTACTTCATTTCTGAATTCTTTGAACCTTTCAAAGGCTTCAGACTTGTGTTTCATCAAGAACACATACCCAAACCGTGAGTGATCATCGGTGAAGGTAATGAAGTAGCTATAGCCTCCTAAAGCTTGAGTTGACATAGGTCCACATACATCAGTATGTATTAGACCTAGTAACTCTCCCACTCGTTTACCTTTTCCAGTAAAAGGTAACTTAGTCATCTTGCCTTTTAAGCATGATACGCATGTATCGTATGAATCCAATTCAAACGATTCCAGAATTTCACATCTGTGTAATTCGGACATGCTTTTGCTTATATGGCCAAGACGACAATGCCACATATAGGAGTCTATGTGATTATCCTTCGAGCACGCTGTTGCTCGCCGATATTGAAAATGTCACCGGATACGCCCAACGATAAACACCATTGCTTAAAGTTCCAGCCATAAAGAACCCCATTCAAAGTTATGTATAAACAATTGTTACTAAACGTCAAATGGAAACCATTTCTATTTATACAAGATATAGAAATGATGTTCTTTATCAACGAAGGAATATAAAAGCAATTGTCCAGTTCTAAGACAAGTCCTGCAGGGAGTTTCAACAAATACGTTCCGATGGCGAGTGCAGCAACCTTTGCTCCATTCCTAACACGTAAATTTGACTCTCCCTTGACGAGTCTTCTTCTATTCCTTAGCCCATGTATGTCATTACATATATGTGAGCCACACCCAGTATCCAATACCCAAGTGTCTAAGGAAATAGAATGACAATCAATAAAGAAGATTTCTGAAGAAGATGGGGCATCCGATGCCTTATCCTTCTTCACGGACTCAAGATAAATCTTGCACTTTCTTCGCAAATGGTTCTCCTTACCATAATGATGGCAAGTTTCCTTTTTGTGCTAGTTCTACCTTCTTAGCCCTTCTCTTCTTTCCCTTCTGCTGTTCTTTTGACCTCCTCTTAGAACCTTTCTTCGAGGAATCAACTAACAGCACTGCCCCTCGCCTACTCATGCTTCTAAGGCTCCACAGCCTTCAAAGATGTTGAGCAAGATCAGATGAACCTCCTTGCATCTCGAGGTGAAGAGGAGCTTGGAGACTTGAACCTTTCAATCTCACTTGCTCATTAACCAACTCACAGAGATGAAGGACTACGATATGAGCATCCATATGCTCATGCTTGGGGGTTCCATCGCGCTAGCATGATGCAACTCATTTGTTCGAATCACTCACATGTTTCGATAGGCCAACAATTGGTCCAAAGTTGCATGTCACTAGGATCAAGCGGGAAGAGGCGCTTCGAGGACATACACAAGCTTTTCACCTTGAGAACAATTCTCAAGTTTCTAAGCCAGTCCAAGAAGTTCGGCCCAGTCAATTTATTTGAATCCAAAATGGAATGCAAATTCAAACACATCATGATCAATATATTAACTTAGAAATACAAAACGAGCATATATGAGAAAGATGATTTTTAAAAATGCATCAATATACATTTATAAATCCCATTCATTTTTCGAATTTCAAAAACCCCAAAATCACTTCGGGAGATTGTAGGTCCATCTCCGAATGGGCTGATATCCATCATAGTTATGAACAACCTTGGAGAGAGTCCAACAAGTCATTCATAACTACGACGGTAGGTATCATCTATACCGATTGCATATCCCGTATATGCAACTATCACAATGTGCTATCAACTAATTGAATGTTCACACATACATCGGGTTGTTAACACATTAACAAGTATGCATCATATGCATAGCACCAACCTTCACCTCCCTTTACATCGACCTTGGAGAGAGTCCAACAAGCCGATGCTCCAGGTTAAAGCCAACCCATTAATCAAGACAGTTTTAATATGGTTAGAGCGCATTCAACCAATTAGCCCAGCTTGGAGAGAGTCCAACAACCAAAGCTAATGATTGACCTCTGACTCTTACCATATTAGTATTAAACTATTCCATGGTTTGAACATATTCAGGTTTGAGCCGGGCTTGGAGAGAGTCCAACAACCCAAACAAGAAACAGAACTCTGGTTCTAACCATATTAATGGAAGGTGTAGGCTTTAATATTGATTAAGGGTTTTTATGTCTCATCCTCTTTGCATGCAAATAACTATTATCTACATGGTATGACATACATGGCATACATCTACATGTCACGACACGCATGACATAATGTTATGCATCTAATGCAATTACATGGCATACAATTATGTCATGTATATATTTCCTTATATGTCATAACTATTTATGGAAATAAAATATGTTTAATATTTGATTATCCAAATCAAATCATAATTAAATTAGGAAACAAATTTCCAAATCTAATCACATATTTTATTTATGGAATTATTTGATTAAGGAAAATCTATTTAGGAAACCAATTTCCTAAATCTTTAAAACTACTTATGGAAATAAAATATTTTAAGATTTGATTTCTCAAATCAAATCATGATTAAATTAGGAAATAAATTTCCAGAATCTAATCAAATATTTTATTTATGAAAAATATCAATTTCCATAAATACTTCCAACTTTTCAAAAGTGGAAGATTTCCATAAATACTTCAAGACTTTCCAAAATTTAAAAATTTCCATAAATACTTCTAAATTTCCAAAATTAGAAAATTTCCAGAAATAACATTATGACTATTGCAAAACCATTTTACGATAATGTCGAAACACAACCTGGGCTCTGATACCACTGTTGGGTTTCCGGCACCGCGGCGTGTGTGTGTTCGATCATGTTTCGTAAACATGAGCACAGCGGAAGCAATAAAAATAATAAATCTACATTTATTACAACACACACAACACACGCATGCATATTACAACAAGTGTAGACATAACCGTAAATTAAAATTTGCAATAAAAGAAAATTATCTACGTTATACCTTTCGTATGACGTGTAGCGGGAAAGGCATCAACCAGAACGATCCTCGTAAGAATCGTCTCTATCCGTATTCACGCCGAGCTCCTCGGGATGACTTCGCTAAGCCACGAGATTCGTCTTCGTACGGGTTACTAGCCTCGTGTTGAAGACGACGTGATCGAGAGATGATCACAATCCGAATCCAAATTCGGATCCTAAAACGAGTTCTCAAAACTCGCTTCTCCGGAGAGGTATTCGTCAACCAATTGACGAATCCTTCGTCCTCCACCTCAGAGGATTACCGGAGATCAAATCCCCGATAAGTTAGCCGCTGTCGGAGCTCTAACCGTCGTCCAAATGACGCTCCGACGAGAGGAGAAGAAGCTGTCCAGAAAACTGGACAGCTTGGTGGAGGAGTAGGCGCCGGCCAAAACAAGGAAGCCAAGTGCTCACCTTGATGCCAAACCTAAGGAGGATCGCCGGAACTCTTCCGGCAGCAGCTCGACGCCGGCGAGGAGGAAGAAAGCAGCCTTCTGGACGCCGGTTGGAGGAGCTATGGGCTGGGCGGCGGCACACCTAGGGTTGGCGCCGACTAGGAGAGGAGATGGAGGGGGCGGCACAACAAGGTTGGGCGGCAACTCCAATTAGGGTTTTGGATTATGGTTTAAGCCCTATTTTATAGAGAACTAATTCTCTTAATGGTTAATGGATCATATCCATAAAGCCCGTTAAACCGCTCCATTAAGATAAGTTAAAATAAACCAAACCATGATGGTTTATTTTAAGTTAAAACGAACCGAACCAACTTTTGGTTCATTCGTTTAAAATAAACCAAACCCTTTGGTTTATTCTCCTCCATTGGATTAGAACCAAACCATTTTGGTCCATCCATTATGTCTTCATAAGACACGGCGCATCAACGCTTCCATTGCAACTGAAACGATTTCATGCTCGCTTTATGTTTGGTCCAACCAAACCTAGTTTCTCTCGGTCTGAGAATCCCATTCTCAAGCTTGTTTTAAATCCTTTGGATTACACTCGTTGTGCGTGTGACCAAATAGGTTCTCGGTTTATGTTGGCTGTCTATAATTAACCATTAATTATAGAACGATCATGAGTGGCACCTAGTAGTACATCATGATCCCCAATTAATCGAAAAGATCAACGGTTGATCCAGAACTATTTCTGAAACCCTTCAGCAGCTCGAATGATTCGTGCCCCATTCCCTTCACTCATCTTATACCCACTTGGTTTAGGACATGGTCTATAGTGTCAGTCCCCACTAGGCTGACTACGTCACACCTTGCCCAAGTATCATTTCCTCGTCCTACGGATTCTAGTTACTCCACATGTATCGAAGAGTACCTTACTCTAAACATGTAATGCTTTGGCCAAAGACTTTAGTAACAATCCGACGAGAGGCCATGGGTATACATCTCCTCGCAAGGAGTGGTGAATCCTTTATAGGCTATTCAAACACCTTCGATCACTTCGACTTATACCCAATCATCCCGGGTCCACATCTCCTCGGAGATGTTTGCTTAAGATGTCAAAGCATAAGTCTCCATGATCAAGATGACTTGAATACCGCAAGTCAAAGGAACATCGCACTTAAGCCACAGTAAGAACTTCATTGACATATCTATATATGCAGAGAACCATATGAAGTCTTACGGCTGGTCACTCCAATGAACTAGTTACCATAACTAGCATCCACGATTAACTCCGGACATCACTATGTCTCCAGCCAGTGAGAATCAGCTGCTTGGATACACCAAGGAGTATACCTCGTGCTAGTCTCGACGGAATTGATGGTGTCCAAATCCATCAATTCATCGACTAGGGATAATTCCGATACATCACAATTACACATGTAGAGATACTCACTAGTTGTGATCCAATCACAAATTCTCTCATGCTGTGAATCGCATCGTGGACATTCAGTAAATGAGTTTAAGATCCAATCAAATACATTAAACATGTATACTCAAATAGTGAATCTTCATTTATCATATAAATGGTTCATACATAAGGTGATTGCCTTAGGACATCTCTCATATATTACTAACATAATGCACCACTTATGAATGGTCTCTATGTTCTAGATTTAGAAAACCCAATTTATAACGTAAATACCAAACGGTTCAAATCGAATAATTTGAACCAAACATATCTCTGGCACTGTCGCCTAGGTCACATAAATGAAAAACGCATATCCCAACTCCATAAAGATGGATTATTGGACTCATTTGATTTTGAATCATATGAGGTATGCGAATCTTGTCTTTTAGGAAAGATGACTAAAACTCCATTTAGTGGACATGGAGAGAGAGCGACGGACTTGTTAGGACTCATACATACTGATGTATGTGGCCCTTTCAATGTCGAAGCCAGAGGAGGCTATAAGTACTTTATTACTTTCACTGATGATATGAGTAGATTTGGCTACTTATATTTGATGAGACATAAGTCAGAATCCTTTGAAAAGTTTAAAGAATTCAAGAATGAAGTACAAAACCAACTTGGTAAGCGTATTAAGCTACTTCGATCAGATCGAGGTGGTGAATACCTTAGTCAAGAGTTTCGTGATCACCTGGCTGAGTGTGGGATAATATCCCAACTCACTCCACCTGGAACACCACAATGGAATGGTGTATCTGAAAGGAGAAACCGTACTCTATTAGATATGGTACGATCAATGATGAGCCAGACTGATCTACCTACTTCCTTTTGGGGTTTAGCTCTAGAGACAACCGCTTTCACACTTAATCGTGTCCCATCAAAAGCCATAGAAAAGACACCATACACGTTATGGACTGGGAAGAGTCCCAAAATGTCTTTTATAAAGATTTGGGGTTGTGAAGCTTATGTTAGATGTCAAGTCTCAGATAAACTAGGACCCAAATCAGATAAGTGTTATTTTGTAGGATATCCCAAGGAAACTAAGGGATATTACTTTTACAATCCCACACTTGGCAAGGTGTTTGTTGCCAGAAATTCTGTCTTTCTAGAAAGAGAATTTATTTCTAGAAAAACTAGTGGGAGTAAAATTCATCTTGAAGAAATTCAAAATGAAGATAACACTAAGGCTTCGATGGAAAATGAACAGGCACCACAAAGTGTTGTGGATGAGGAAATTGTTGCCCAAAGAGTTGTGGAGCAAACACCTGTTCAAGTAGACCAACCTCTTCGTAGATCTGATAGGATCCGTCGTCAACCCGAGAGATATTCTTTTCTCTTGACTGACAATGGTGAAGTATTGCTTGTCGATCTTGACGAGCCTACATCCTATCAAGAAGCTATGATGAGCCCAGATTCCGAGAAATGGCTAGAGGCCATGAGATCCGAAATGGAATCCATGTACACTAACCAAGTATGGACTTTGGTTGATCCACCTGAAGGGGTAAAACCCATTGGGTGTAAGTGGGTCTTTAAAGTAAAGACTGACATGGATGGTAATAAGCATACCTATAATGGTAGATTGGTGGCTAAAGGATTCAAACAAATTCATGGTATTGACTATGATGAAACCTTTTCACCAGTTGCGATGCTTAAATCCATTCGGATCATACTTGCTATTGCAGCCTACCACGATTATGAGATCTGGCAGATGGATGTCAAAACCGCTTTTCTGAATGGAAAGCTACTCGAGGATGTGTACATGACACAACCTGAGGGTTTTGAAGATCCAAAGCATCCTGGAAAGGTATGCAAACTGCAAAGATCCATTTATGGACTAAAGCAAGCCTCTCGAAGCTGGAATCTTCGATTCGATGATGCAATCAAGGAGTTTGGTTTCATCAAGAATGAAGATGAACCTTGTGTCTACAAGAGAAATAGTGGGAGCACAGTTATATTTCTTGTCTTGTATGTAGATGACATACTTCTCATCGAAAATGATATTCCCTCACTCCAGTCTGTGAAGATGTGGTTAGGGAATTGTTTCTCGATGAAAGACTTAGGTGAAGCTGCCTATATTCTAGGCATCAAGATCTATAGAGATAGATCTAAAAGATTACTTGGCCTAAGTCAGAGTACATACATTGATAAAGTGCTAGATCGTTTTGCTATGCAAAATTCCAAGAAAGGATTTCTGCCTTTATCACATGGTGTAAGTCTTTCGAAGACTCAATGTCCCTCTTCTAAGGAGGAGAGAGATCGCATGGATAAGATCCCTTATGCATCTGCTATAGGGTCTATCATGTACGCCATGCTTTGTACTCGTCCTGACGTCTCGTATGCTTTGAGCATGACGAGTAGATACCAGTCGGATCCAGGTGAAAGTCACTGGATAGCAGTCAAAAATATTCTTAAATACTTACGAAGAATGAAAGAATATTTCCTGATATTTGGAGGCAATGAGGAGCTAACTGTAAAGGGTTATAGTGATGCAAGCTTCCAAACAGACAAGGATGACTATAGATCGTAATCGGGGTACGTGTTTTGCCTGAATGGTGGAGCTGTGAGCTGGAAGAGTTCGAAGCAGGACACGCTTTCTTGATTCTACAATGTACGAGTATATTGTCAAGGCCGATGCAAAGAAAGGAGGCTATTTGGCTCCGCAAGTTCATCAGTGAACTTGGGGTAGTTCCTAGCATTGCAGATGGGGTAGTTCCTAGCATTGCAGATCCAATAGACCTCTATTGTGACAACAATGGGGCTATTGCACAGGCTAAGGAACCTCGATCACATCAGCGGACCAAATACATACTGCGGCGCTTCCATCTCATTCGAGAGATCATCGATAGAGGAGATGTGAGGATATGCAGAGTATCGACAGAAGCTAACATAGCAGATCCATTGACCAAGGCTTTGGCACAGAGGAAGCATGATGGTCACACTAGGTCACTAGGTATTAGATATCATAGTGATTGGTACTAGTGCTAGTGGGAGATTGTTAGTTATAGCCCTAGAACCAATCATGTGATGGTTGAATAGGGAACATTTTGTATCATATTCTATAAAGGCAAAGGATTGGTTATTATATATTTACGTCTTGCTTGTGCCAGCTAAATTAAATATATAATAATGCCCTAGAAAAGTAGGTTCTTATCTACAGCACATCAATTGGCAGAATTGATTATGAGAGGCTGTAGAGAACACTTTCCTAAATGTTCCTGGTCAAGTATTAATATGCAAGGGCAATATTAATACATAAAGACTAGCATGTAGGTCAATTGATGACTTGATCTCACAAGTCATGGATATATGATATCAAGTTGACACATGGGTATATATTAGAGAATATATATACTGAACTGACCCGCCATGAGAAAGTTTCATGGATCGTCATATGAGTGTCATAAACTTTCTCACGTGACTATTGGTATGAATAGTCCTCAAACCTGAAGTCACTACGGTTCCCTACATAAGGAGTTATGTACTTTGGTATCGTCAAATGTCACCCGTAACAGGGTGGATCATAAAGGCGATTACTAGGTATATAACAAATTATGCGGAGGGATGTGAGTGATGTAGATGGGATCTATCCCTCCCATATGACGGGAGTGATATCTGTGGGCCCCTTGATTGAGTAGAACTACTAAAATGCATGGCCATGCTCGAATGAGTCAATATGAGATATTGAGCTCATTTGTTTGAGTTAGTTTACTCAGGGATCAAGAAACACATAGATTGATCGAGGATGACACGGTCTATGCCTCATTGGTCAATCTGATATCAAGGATAGAAGGACACGATCATACATTATAGTAGTCACGAAAAGGTTAGTCGGATCTTGACTTATTTCGTAACTTGGGTAGCAATGATGTATTGCTAGATGCCGCTCATTGCTTGTGTATCTAAAAGAGTTTAGATCCACTGCCAACGTTATGAAAGCCTATAGGGTCACACACAAAGAACATGATGATTAGAAGAATTAGAGTATTCTAGTTTGACTAGAATAATTTGGGAATAAGCTTAAGTACAAAATGGTTTTTGGACTTTAAGCTTAATGAGAATTTTAGCTTATTGATTTAATGAGATTAATTCAATGTGTTACCTTATTGATTTAATGAGATTAATTCAATATGATAACATAAGCTTATTGAATTAATAAGATTAATTCAACATGCATGAATGCCACACAAGCATGCCACATAAGCATGCCACCTAAGCTTGATGAGGTGGAAGGAGACAAAGGGTTTTTTTACCTTTGGATTGTCTCCTTAAGTGGCCGGCCAAACAAGGAAGCCAACTCCTTGTTTGATTGTGTTTCAATGCAATTGATTGCATTGAATGTGATAGGAGGTGAAGGGTTTTTCCAACCCTATAAAACACCCCATGGAGTGGCCGGCCATAAGAGAGTTGGTGTGTGAAGCTTGAGAGCTTGGTGGAAGCTTTGGTTGTGTCTTTGGTTGTGTGGTTTTGTGAGTGTAGGCTAGCAAGAAGAGTGGTCTTCTTCTTCCTTTCTCCTTTTCCCTCCCTTCCTCTCCTTTAGGGACTTCTCTAGCAAGAAGTAAAGGAGAGCTCTTCTAGTTTTTCTTTTATGAGACAAGAGCTTGCTCGTGTGGATACATATAGAGGCACGGACATTTGAACGTGCTAAAGATCCAACAAACAAAAGGAAAAGCGGGATTAACAAGGGCACGCAACAAAGGTAATCCTCTCCGATAAGATAGGTTTGGTTTTAGAGAAACTTACTTTTATACGAGTTTTCTTTCGCAAGGATCACTTGGAGGGGATCCTATTTTCTGTTGCGCATATGCTATTTTGCATATAAGATCCCTACAATAACATGTTACCTTCATCTAACATCAAAACATATCATGAACTCATCTATAGCATGGCATCGAACATGTTATCTTCATCTAACATCAAAACATATCATGAACTCATCTATAGCATGGCATAGAACATGTTATCTTCATCTAACATCAAAACATATCATGAACTCATCTAGAGCATGGCATAGAAAAACACATTAGGGGTCCAAAGGGGCTTGGCCGAGAGTCCTAGAAGGGTTTGAAGTTCAACCACTTAACCAAACCCATCTAGAAACCTATCATCATCATATTCATACAAGGTATAGCATGGATCATCATGGAAAACACAAAGAATGGTCTTGGCCGAAAGTTTCTTGAAGTTTTTAAGATCTAACACTTAACCAAACCTATTTAGAAACCTATCATCATCATATTCATACAAGGTATTGCATGGATCATCATGGAGGGCACAAGGAAGGGTCTTGGCCGAAAGTTCATGAAGGGGTTCACATAATAACATCAATGGAAAACAACTTGTATGCTGGTGAGGGGATACTTACATCCTTCACTTTGTTAATAGTTGGAAAATACCCTAAGGGATTCCAAACCTAGAGCCTTCTTCTTGCTTGGCTAGCTTTCGGAAAATGGAAGAGAGAGCCTAGGGTTTTCGGTGAGGAAGAAGAATAGGAGAAGTGGAGAATGAAAAATGGGTTTTCTCTTGTCTCCTCATTCCCTATTTATTCACTTGATGGTGTCCCTTAGCCTCACTTACCCTTAACTATAATTTCCCATATTCCTCTAATAGCACAACACTGCTGGGCTTTTGGTTATTGGATACATCATAGGGCTTAGCTATCTACTAGAGGTTTGGGGTTCAATTCCTAGGCCATGCATCCTTTTTGGCTCTATTTCTTTTATTTTTTTGAAAGAGCCCACATAAAGCCCAATATAATCATGCAAAAATTCTTATAAAATTGCTAAGAATTTTACGGGCGTTACACATCCTTAGTTCTTCTCAAGTACTTAAGGATCATCTTAATAGCTGCCCAATGACCCATTCCAAAATCAGATTGGTATCTGCTCATGACACTCAGAGCTTACGATACATCGGGCCTCCTACATAATATAGCATACATGATAGATCCTATTGCGGATGCATAGGGAATCTTATTCATTCAAATCCTCTCATCTTCTGTGCGCGGACACATAGACTTCGAAAGGTGTATCTCATGCTTGATGGGTAGGAAACCTTTCTTGGATTCCGACATGCTAAACCTCTTTATCACTCAGTCTATATATGTAGACTGCAAAAGACCAAGCAACTGATTCGATCTATCCCTATAGATCTTAATCCCAAGGATGTAGGTTGCTTCTTCCAGGTCTTTCATGGAGAACATCTTGGACAACCAAATTTTAATTGACTGTAAGACAGAAATATCATTTCCTATAAATAATATGTCATCGACATACAATACTAGGAACACGAATGCACTCCCACTAACCTTCTTATACACACAAGGTTCGTTCGGATTTTGTATGAAATCAAACTTTTTTATTGACTGCGAAGGCGGCAACGAGATGCTTCTGTTTCGAGTAATGATTCAAGTGCATTGATTTTCGATTGGAGGAGCAGGTTCCTTTCAAGGCAAACCACCAGAGGTTGGAGGTGGTTACGGGGACAAGCTCAGGTGGTTAGGTTTTGGTCGGGCGTGACTTCTAGGGTTCCAATAGAGGAAGATAAAAAGCTTACTAAAGAAGAAGAGAGGTAGAACTTGAGCTTCAGTTTTTCGATTTAAGTTAGTCAAGCTTCTTGTGATTTATTCTGAAGGAGAAGGAGTGAAAAAGCCTTGCTCTCATCTCACCTCCTCTCCAACAAGTGCTCCCTGTTGGTGCAACAATGCCCCAAGCATGCATGTGTTTTGATGTTTGGATAATCATATAAGTTAGGCAATGCTTTGTGATCTAATTGTGAACATATTTAAGTGACAGGGAAATCCAAGGATGAAGACTTGGTAAAAGAAAAATCCAAGTATGATCTTGGCAAGGAAAGTCCAAGGGCCGGACTTGGCAGCATAAGATCAAGCTTGTAGTCTTTACAACATAAAGTCCAAGTGAACCTTGCCAAGCTTGTAGTCTTGGCAGAGTAAAGTCCAAGTGAACCTTGGCAAAAGAAGTCCAAAGTAAAGTCTTGGCAGCATAAGTCCAAGCTTGTAGTCTTGGCGGCGTAAAGTCCAAGCTTTTGGCAACCCAAGACATGACAAGGCCGAAGGAAACTCTTTATGGCGGGCGCAAGGATGAAGGAAGAGTTAGAAGGTCAAGTCTAGGTCTAGGGAGTCAATTCAAGTATGAATTATTCATACTTGACTAGTATCGATCGAGTCGACGTATCGATTCATCACCGACCGACAGAATCGGCCGATCGATGAGAATCACCGACCGCCAATCCAGCAATGATGATCAAGTCAAAAATTAGCACAGAATGGAGTCTCACTCGACTCCTCACGGCGATCACTCGACTGATCGCTTCATCAGTCGACTAATGAAGTGATCAGTCGACTGATAGGCCTCCCGTTGGAAATGGCGGCTGTGAATCCCTGCAGATCCGCTCTGTCAAAAGTCGTTAGCTTCAATGGCAGTCGACTGATGGAAAGCATCAGTCGACTGATCAAAGCTCAACGGGAAAAACAACTCTTCTTTTATAAGAAGAGGCCTTTGGGAGCTTGGTGAAACTAGTGCTCTCATTCCTAGCTACACCCTCGTGCTCACCAAGTTTTCTCCAAGTGTTTTTGTGATTCTAAACCTCCTCTTCTCTAGTCTTCATCTTCCATCATTGTAAAGAAGAGGAGTGCATTGTAAGACAAGGTTTCTCCACCATGGTTCATCCAAAGGAGGATTTAGTGAAGCTTGGCTAGGGCTAATCCACCTTATGGATTACCGTAGAGTAGGAGCGTCATCTCCGAACCACATACATCGGGTGTTAGCATTGTATTCTTGTTTCTCATTCTTATTTGTATTTGTATTTGTATTGCTTCCGCTAACATACTTTGTAGAAACAAAGAAAGGCTAATCACCCCCTCTAGCCGTTACAAAGATCCAACAAGTGGTATCAGAGCCCGGATAGCTTGGAAGATTTCACCATCAACCAAGGCATCAATGGCTCTTCAAGAGGGATATAGCACCGCCAAGCCACCGCTCTTCGATGGGAGTCACTTTGCGTATTGGAAAGGTAGGATGAAGTATTATCTAATGAGTAATATTGAGATTTGGCATAGCATTGTAGATGGCTTTGAGGAACCGGTGGATGAACATGGAAACCCTATTCCAAGCAAGGATTGGGCAAGGGAAATGAATAGGAGGTTTGAATCAAATGCAAAGGTGGTACTCACCATCCAATGTGGTATTACAATGGAGCAACTCAACAAGGTGGGGCCTTTCGAATCCGCCAAGGAGTTATGGGAAAAGCTCATTGAGCTAAATGAAGGATCCAAGGAGTCAAAGAGGGCCAAGAAGGACTTGCTAATTGGACAACTTCAAGCCTTCCAAATGAAGATGCATGAAACTGTAAGCTAAATGCATGGAAGGTTTAAGGAGATTGTGAATGGACTCCACATCATAGGTGAGCAAGTTGACAATCGGGATTTGGTAAGGTACATTCTTCAAGCATTTCCTAGAACTTCTCTATGGACTTCTATAGTTGATGCTATTAAGGTAACTAGGGATCTTTCTCAAATTAAAATTGATGAATTATTTTGTGAGTTTGAATTGCATGAGCAAACTAACATGTCCTCTAAGGAAAAGGGTTTAGCTCTATTTGTTGAAAAGAAGGAAAAGAAGAAGAAAGAAAGGAAAGAAGTGTCATCATCATCCGAGTCGGAGCATGATTCAAGTAGTGATGGAGACTCGTCTAGTGAGATGGCCCACTTTTTCAAGAAGCTCTATAAAAAATCAAAGGAGTTCAGGAATAGAGAAGCAAGGAAGGGGTCCCATTCTTCAAGAGGTAAGTTTAGTGGTAATTCAAATTTTAACAATAATGTGATTTGCCATGCTTACAATAAGAAGGGGCACATAAAGCCAAATTGCCCGAAGCTAAAGAAGAAGGAAGAAAAAGAAAAGAAAAAGAAGGAGAAGAAGAAGAAGGAGGCCATGATGGCTCAAACCACATGGGACACGCCAAGTGTTGAAGATTCCTCCTCCGATGATGAGCTTTGCCACGTCACACGCCATGTGGCACTCATGGCCCAAGGAGATGACTCCGGTACATCAAGCCAAGAAGAAGACTCTTCAACTGATGAATCGTCATCTAGTGACGATGAGGTAATAAACTCTCCTAAAGTTAAGCTTCTTTATAAATCAATTGCTTATCTTAAAGAGGCTCTAGATAAGTCTAAATCTAAGGTTAGAAGCATGAAGGTAGAACTAAAGGCCATTAGGAATGAAAAACCTTCACATGTTGATTCTTGCATACTTAAGGAAGAGAATGACAAACTTAAGGATGAGGTTAGTGACTTAAAGGCATGCTTAGAGAAATTTATGAATGGCTCAAAATATCTTGACATGATCCTTAGCCGACAAAGAGCCATTTACAACAAGGCCGGTATAAGATATAAGTCAAAAGAAAAAGAAGTTTCTTATATCTCATTAATTAATAGAAAAGCAACCATTAAGGGTAAGGTTAAGAAAGCATGGGTACCTAAGAAGTTTTT
Source organism: Wurfbainia villosa (assembly GCA_025175895.1). Lineage (NCBI taxonomy): Eukaryota > Viridiplantae > Streptophyta > Magnoliopsida > Zingiberales > Zingiberaceae > Wurfbainia > Wurfbainia villosa. The sequence continues at coordinate 4,628,455 of CM045994.1, read as the reverse complement.
ACTTAATGTTACCGGTCCTAATGTTTGGGTACCAAAAGATTATGTTTTTCATGTGATTTAGGTAGGAGAGCAAGGTATGTGGATTGTGGATAGCGGTTGCTCAACACACATGACCGGCGATGTGAGCAAGTTCTCCACAATTAAGTATGTGAAGAAGGGAGCGGTGTCTTTTGGAAATAGTGGAAAACTCAAGATATTAGGTAGAGGTACAATTGAGGTATCCCCCAAAATCATCATTCACAAAGTTTTACTAGTTGAAAATATGAAATTCAATTTATTAAGTGTTTGTCAACTTTGTGATGCAAGCTACCATGTTTCTTTTGAATCTTCTAAATGCATGATTAGACATAAGGAATCAAATGATTGTATGTTAGTTGGATATAGGAAATCAAATATTTATTATGTTGATCTTTCATATACTTCTAACATTTCTACTAAGTGTCTTGTTGCAAAAGAAGAAGAAAGTTGGCTATGGCATAGGAGATTGGGGCACATCAACATGAAAAACATAGCCAAGGTAGCCAAGTTGGAGTTGGTCAAAGGGCTACGAAAGATCAAGTATGTCAAGAACAAAATGTGTGATGCATGCCAAGAAGGAAAACAAACAAAGACATCACACAAAGGTAAAACCTTAACGAATACCTCTTTACCGTTAGAACTATTGCATCTTGACTTATTTGATTGCCATAGTACTCCTTTAAATGGTAGCAAATATTGTTTAGTTATAATAGATGATTTTTCTAGGTATACCTGGGTCTATTTTATGAAATATAAGGATGATACGTTAAAAATAATCATAGGATTTAGTAAAAGGGTTGAAAATGAAAAGAGTCTCAAAATCAACCGGATCCGTAGTGATCATGGCGGTGAATTTGAGAATTCTAAATTTTCACAATTTTGTTTAGAGCAAGGGTACAAATATGAGTTCTCTTGTCCTAGAATACCCCAACAAAATGGGGTGGTGGAAAGGAGAAATCGTGCCCTACAAGAGGCGGCTAGGACTATGCTTAATGCATACTCTCTACCTAGCTACTTGTGGGCGGAAGCGGTTAATACCGCTTGCTATATCCAAAATAGGGTTCAAATCCATAGGTTTTTAGGAAAGACACCATTTGAATTATGGAATGGGACTATTTCCACAATTCATTATTTCAAAGTCTTTGGATGCAAAGTTTATATTTTAAACACCAAAGATAACTTAGGAAAATTTTAATCCAAAGCGGATGACGGAATCCTAGTTGGATACTCATCCACGAGTAGAGGATATAGAGTCTACAATAAGAGAACTCAAGGGATTGAGGAGTCCTCTAATGTTCAATTTGATGATACCACTAGTACCTACCCTAGAAAGTCCTCCATTGATAAGGATATTAATGACAATAATCAAGACATTACCCAAAAACTTTAAAATTTGACCATATGGGGTAATGATCAAGGGGAAGGAAGAGGAGATTCCGATGATGAAAGGAGGGTAGAAGATAACAATGATCAATTTGAAACCCCTTCTAGAACCCTAAGAATTCATCAAGATTATCCACTTGACCAAGTAGTAGGAGATCTATCTCAAGGAGTAAGAACTAGGTCATTTCATAGAGTTCCTACTAGTCAAGTTGCTCTTATTTCACAAATTGAGCCCAAATCGATCAATGAAGCATTACATGATCTGGATTGGATTTTGGCAATGCAAGATGAATTGGATCAATTTGAGAGGAGTCAAGTATGGGAGTTAGTTCCTAGACCCAATGATAACACCATAATTACTACAAGATGGGTCTTTAGGAATAAGCTAGATGACCAAGGAAATATCACTAGAAATAAGGCTAGGTTGGTTGCTAGGGGATTCAATCAAGTTGAGGGGCTTGACTATGATGAGACCTATGCCCCGGTTGCTAGGTTAGAATCTATTAGAATTCTCTTAGGGTATGCTTCCTATATGGGATTTAAACTTTATCAAATGGATGTTAAATCGGCATTCCTAAATGGTTATATTAAGGAAGAAGTATATGTAGAACAACCACTCGGGTTTGAGAACATAGATTATCCAAACCACGTATGTAAGCTTAGGAAAGCATTATATGGGTTAAAATAAACTCCTCGGGCATGGTATGAAAGATTGTCATCTTTTTTAATTTCTAAGGATTTTAGAAGGGGCCAAGTAGATCAAACCTTGTTTATAAAGTCAACATTAAAGGATATCTTTATAGCCCAAATATATGTTGATGACATTATTTTTGGGTCAACAAATGATGATCTTCTTCAAGACTTTATAAAAAACATGGAGAATGAATTTGAAATGAGTTTAGTTGGAGAGCTTAACTTTTTCCTATGGTTACAAGTCAAGCAAACCAATGAAGGGATTCATATTTATCAAACCAAATATGCAAATGAAATGATCAAGAAATTTGGTTTGGAAAATGCCAAAATTATAACCACTCCTATGGCCACTAGCACTAGAATAGATAGTGATCATGATGGTAAATCAATTGATCTAAAACTTTATAGGAGTATGATTGGTAGCCTAACCGCTAGTAGACCCGATATCTTATTTGCGGTAGGTATGTGTGCAAGATACCAATCTTGTGCCAAAGAATCACATTTAGTAGCCGTTAAGAGAATTTTAAGATATATTAAAGGCACCCTAAAAGTAGGACTTTGGTATCCTAGGACTAAGTCCTTTGAGTTACTTGGCTATACCGATTCCGATTATGCCGTTTGCAAATTGGATAGGAAGAGTATTAGTGGTGGATGTCAATTTCTTGGGTCCTCCCTAGTTAGTTGGAGTAGTAGAAAGCAACATTGTGTTGCTTTATCGACCACCGAAGTCGAATATGTGGCTATGGGTGGTTGTGTAGCTCAATTACTTTGGATGAGACATACTCTTGAGGACTATGAGCTACACTACTCTAATATTAAAGTTTATTGTGACAATGTGAGTACCATCAACTTGACCAAAAATCCGATACATCACTCTAGGACCAAGCACATTGAAGTGAAACATCACTTCATAAGAGATCATGTGGCAAGAGGGGACATTGAACTTAATTATGTAGAATCTAAGTCCAACCTTGCCGATATCTTCACAAAATCTCTTCCCGAAACTAAATTTTCATCATTAAGGAGAGAGCTTGGTATGTGCTTTGTAGAGTAAATTTCTAGGTTTGCATGATCCCATATTCATATGTTAGCCTTATACCTTGATGCATCTCATAAAAAGCCTTAAGAAACCTTGATTCTTGTATTAAGACACTTAGGAACATGTGAGATGATAGGGAAGGTGTACTTGGCTCATCATGCTTGTTATGATGCATTACTATGAGCCAATGACACACCTAGAGACATGAATACTTCATGGACCAATCATTGGGAAGGCTTGTATTCAAGTAATGAATACATAGCTCAAAGAACATGATTGGAAATATCAAATAAAACATATTTTAAACTATGTTTATCATATTTTGAAAAATAGTTTTCAAGTGGAACACAAAAGTGATACAAAGTTTACAAAATTTTTAGAACTTTTGTTAGTTTCCAAGTTTGTATCAATCTTGAAATCTGGAAAACATATATTTTTCAAACTATTTTTCCTTAATAAAGTATGATCTCAGAAATGTGTACACAAAATTTCGTGATTTTTCGAGGTTTCTAGAATTTCTAACGATTGGGTTAAAAAAGGTGAATTGGATTTCAGCAGGCAATGATCGTTCGAAACCAAATGATCGATATAATCTGTTTTCTGATAAATAGCTCCTTTTTCTGATATTAGTGTATCTTTGATGTCCTAAAACTATAGCATGATAATATTGAGTATAAACAAATTTTTAGGACTGTTTAATGCAGTGTTTTAGGGGGAGTTTCATAATATATATCTTTTCATCCCCAAACTTACATTGTTGGTGCAAAGTTAGGACTTAACTTTCGAACTTTTGTTATGCTTTGCTTCAAATGTTATTCACACATCATGAAGCATATCTTGGATTAAGGGGGAGCTTAATATCAATTTTATACCTTAGTCCAAGATACAATAACTTTAATTCTGTCATGAAATTTATGAATCCTTCTCTTTTTGATGTATGTCAAAGGGGGAGAAGGAATGTTTAAGTTAGAATTCATATTAAAAATATGATTATATGCATATGGTAAAGACCTAACTTAAATGATTTCCAAACATCAAAAAGGGGGAGATTGTTGGTGCAATAATTCCCCAAGCATGCATGTGTTTTCATGTCTGGATAATCATCTAAGTTAGGCAATGCTTTGTGATCTAATTGTAAACATGTTTAAGTGACAGAGAAATCCAAGGATGAAGACTTGGTAAAAGAAAAGTCCAAGTATGATCTTGGCAAGTAAAGTCCAAGGGACGGACTTGGCAGCATAAGACCAAGCTTGTAGTCTTGGCAGCATAAAGTCCAAGTGAACCTTTGAAAAGGAAGTCCAAGGGATGGACTTGGCAGCGTAAGACCAAGCTTGTAGTCTTGGCAGCGTAAAGTCCAAGTGAACCTTGGAAAAAGAAGTCCAAAGTAAAGTCTTGGCAGCATAAGTCCAAGCTTGTAGTCTTGGCGGCATAAAGTCCAAGCTTTTGGCAACCCAAGACATGACGAGGCCGAAGGAAACTCTTTAAGGCAGGTGCAAGGCTGAAGGAAGAGTTAGAAGATCAAGTCTAGGTCTAGGGAGTCAATTCAAGTATGAATTATTCATACTTGAGTCGAAATCGATTCAGCGATCACCGATCGACAAGAACCGATACCGATCGATGAGGTAATCACCGATCGCCAATCTAGGCAGTCGATTGATCAAGTCGAAAATGGGCACAGAATGGAGTCTCACTCGACTCCTCGCGGCGATCACTCGACTGATCACTCGACTCCTCGTGGCGATCACTCGATAGAATGGGCACAGAATGAAGTGATCAGTCGACTAATAGGCCTCCCGTTGGAAATGGCGGCTGTGAATCAGCACGGATCCTCTCTGTCAGAATCCATTAGCTTCGACGGCAGTCGACTGATGGTGAGCATCAATCGACTAATAAAAGCTCAACAGGAAAAACAACCCTTCTTCTATAAGAAGAGGCCTTGGGGAGCTTGGTGAAACTAGTGCTCTCATTCCTAGCTACACCCTCGTGCTCACCAAGTTTTCTCCAAGTGTTTTTGTGATTCTAAACCTCTTCTTCTTTAGTCTTCATCTTCCATCATTGTAAAGAAGAGGAGTGCATTGTAAGACAAGGTTTCTCCACCTTGGTTCATCCAAAGGAGGATTTAGTGAAGCTTGGCTAGGGCTAATCCACCTTACGGATTACCGTGGAGTAGGAGCGTCATCTCCGAACCACGTACATCGGGTGTTAGCATTGTATTCTTGTTTCTCATTCTTATTTGTATTTGTATTTGTATTGCTTCTGCTAACATACTTTGTAGAAACAAAGAAAGGCTAATCACCCCCCCCCTCTAGCCGTTACAAAGATCCAACACTCCCAACTGCTGTCAATCACCTTCTTGCAAGCGCCACAACTCCATCTTCAATGTAAGAAGTTGAACAGCAAATTTGTAACCTATTTTAAGTTCTTAGCTTACTGTTCTTGATTATCTTATTGCATTGTAAGCTTGTAAGAGGTGAAGTTTTTCACCTCCGGAAACATTCCGATCCATTCATAGTAGACTTTCCTTTGAGCTGCCCGTGGAGTAGAAACTACTGAGTTCCGAACCACATAAATACTTGCATATTGGTTTTTTTTGTGCTCTTTGCTTTGCTTTCTATTTTCGCTACGTAATCCTCTATTTTGTAGTGAAATTTGAGTTAGATTTTTTCAACTCGCTATTCACCCCCCCCCCCACTCTAGCGAGCCTCGATCCCAACAAGTGGTATCAGAGCAAGGGCTCTCCACCAGATTTACCTCCACCAGAGTATCAAGGAATGGTAGCGCAAGAGGGATTCAACACAACTCGACCCTCATATTTCGATGGCCAAAACTTTCAGTATTGGAAGAGCCGGATGGAATACTACTTGATAATGGACATGGATATGTGGTTCTCCATCTCAGAGGGATTCACACCACCAACCGACGACGAAGGAAGGGTTTTGGTGTATTCTTTGTGGTGGCTAGAACAGAGAAGAAGAGCTCAGGCCAATGCCAAAACAACCGTAACTCTGCAGTGCGGTGTAGCCAAGGACCAACTCAAAAAAGTTGGCCCCTTCAGTAGTGCTCAAGAACTTTGGAGGAAGTTCATGGAGTTACATGAAGGAACCAGAGATTCAAGGACAGCGAAGAGGGATCTCTACTTGAACCAACTTTAGAATTTCAGCATGAAATAGACTGAAACTATAAGTGAACTGCATGGTAGGTTTAAAGAAATACTCAATGGCCTCCATTCGGTTGGAGAGACTGTTGAGAATAGGGATTTAGCCAGGTGTGTACTCAAATCTTTCCCTAGGAATACTTTATGGTCATCTATGGTGGATGCCTACAAAGTATCATGGGATCTTTCAACAATTAAGATTGATGAATTGTTTTGTGAATTGGAATTGCATGAACAAGATAATCGAAGCCCAAAGGAGAAGCGTCTAGCTTTTATTGTAGGAGATCGCAGCAAGGAGAGCAAGAAGAAGAAGGAGAAGAAGGGAGTTTCTTCCTCCTCTTCATCATCAGATTCGGATGGAGATGATGAGTCATCATCTAGCGAGATGGCTAACTTTGTGAGGAGATTGATGAGAAGAAGCCAAAAATACAACAAGAAGGATCTGAAGAAATACTTCACCAACAAAAAGAAAGGTAAAAGTTCTGAAATTAATCAGGATAAAGCTGATGTAGATTGCTTTCATTGTCATAGGAAAGGTCACTTCAAAAGTGAGTGCCTTAAGTACAAAAAGAAGGAAGAAAAGGTCAAGAGGAAGAAAGCTTTGAAGGCTACTTGGGATGATACTTCATCCTCATCCTCCACATTGGAATAAGAAAGTGAGGAGAAGGGAGCAAAGCAAAAGGCTCTAATGGCATTGGAGAATTCTAAAAACTCAGATTTGGATAGAGAGCAATCAAATTCAGACTCTTCATCATCATCTTCGGATGATGATCAGGTAAACTCTCCCCATCTAGATAAATTGTCTGAAACTATAACTTTCTTGACAAATGCTCTGAAAAAAAATCCAAAACTAAGGTTAAATTACTAAAATCTGAATTAGAATTAGTTAAGAATACCACTACACTATCTAATGACAATGGTGCTAGAAATCCTCATTTGGAGGAGATCAAGGATGAGAGTACATCCTTAAAGGCACAGGTGGAAGATCTCAAGTGCACACTTGAGAAATTCACCAATGGATCAAAGACATTAAACATGATCTTAGCAGCCCAATGTGCAGTCTATAACATGACTGGACTAGAGTTCAATTCACAACAAAAGGAATTTAGTTATATGTCCTTAGTGTCTAGGAAACCTGCATCTAGATCTAAAGTTTCTTTTGGTGGAATTGATGGATCTAAAACTACTAAAGGAAAATCTATTGATGCAAGAAATTCTAGGTCTAAATTTGGTAATGGTAGATCTATCACTGCTGGTTTTATTTCTACTAGATCATCTTTCATTGGAACTTCTAAGTGTTGGATTCCTAGGAAATTTTTAGTAGATGCAGAGGGACCCAACTTGTGGGTTCCAAAAGACCAAATTTTACGTGTTTAGCAGGGACCTGTCAAGGGGGAGGCTTCAACTACATGGTTTGTGGACAGCGGGTGCTCCAAACATATGACATGGAACTCCTCTTTGTTTTCCTCAATTCATGACAAAGACCGAGGTACAGTTTCCTTTGGTAATAATAGTAAATTGAAGGTTGTAGGAGTAGGTAACATTAACATCTCTGAAAAATTTGTAATTAGAAATGTATTGTTAGTTAAAGGGATGGCATTTAACTTGTTGAGTGTAAGTCAATTGTGTGATGCAAGGTATAGAATTGAGTTTCACTCAACTCAATGCCTTGTGATCGACAATGACACCAATGAAACCATGCTAATCGGATCTAGGAAGGAAAATATTTATCAAGATGGATTTAGTAGTGCTACTAACAAGTCTTTTAAGTGTTACATATCCAAGGAAGAAGATTCTTGGTTATTGCACAGGAGATTGGCTCATGTCAACATGAAGAATATCAAGAATTTGGCCAAGAAGGAACTTGTAAGAGGACTGCCCTCAATCACCTACGAGAAGGATAGGGTTTGTGGGGCATGCCAAAAGGGAAACCAAGTGAGATCTTCCCATAAAGGGAAGAATTCTGTGAGTTCTTTACAAGCATTAGATTTACTACACATGGATTTGTTTGATACTAGCACTGTTAGATCTATCAATGGTAGTAGATATTGCTTGGTTATTGTGGATGATTGCACTAGATATACTTGGACTTATTTTCTTAAACATAAGGACCAAACAGTAGAAACCTTCATTTTCTTTTGTAGAAGAGTTGAGAATGAGAAAAAATCAACAATTAAAATCATTAGAAGTAATCATGGAGGAGAGTTTGAAAATGCTAAACTTAAGAACTTTTGCTTAGTGAAAGGATACAAACATGAATTCTCCACACCTAGAACACCATAGAAAAATGGTGTTGTAGAAAGGAGAAACAGAGCCTTGCAAGAGGCAACTAAGAGTATGCTAAACGAATATCAATTACCAAACTTCCTATGGGCTGAAGCATTTAACACTGCGTGCTATGTTCAAAACTGGGTTTTGATACATAGATTCTTAGGAAAAACACCACATGAACTTTGGTTTGGAAAGCCACCAACAATCAAGCACCTTAGGGTATTTGGTTGTACGGTATATATCCTAAATACCAAGGATCATTTAGGAAAATTTTCTACAAAAGCTGATGAGGGTATCCTTGTTGGATATTCCCTCACTAGCAAAGCTTAAAGAGTCTACAACTGTTGGGATGTATACTAAAAAGTCTATCTTTTATATGAACATCTTTATTTTTGAAATAAGAATCACATGATCATTGTTTGCATATTTTTACGGTTATGCATATTGTCTAATACATTACATTATAGATAACATGGTGTGTGGTGTCACACGGGAGATCATGTTATTGGCTCCTTGTAAAGAATAAGTATAGGCTCACAACCGAGATGGCTTTGGACAAACCATTGGTATGGTTGTAGTGTGATTTAGTATTGGTTTGTCTTGACCATAAAATCACACTAGTACACTTTGTGTGTATTGAGAAGGACCGACTTAGAGGTGATTCAATTTATTGCTGACTACATAATCGAATCGGACCTCAGATAATATATTGTACATACTCTTAATCCCGATATAATAACGGGCACATATACTTAGTATTCATTTATTTGATTTACCAATGGGCGAGATTTATAGATTAAATCGATAGGCTCGGTAAGTTGGGAAATGATATTATTTACATGGTGTATCGTTGATTATAGGAGGAAACTGTGTCATATATATTAGGATGATGATATCCCCTTGAGGAGCTCATAAGGTTCATCATGTAAACCCTGTAGGTGGACTTGGTCCGGCATGATGAAAAGGTTCAGTGGTACTACTCATGAAGTTAGATGTTGATTAATTAATGGTCAGTAAATTAATTAATCGACGGACATTCGAGATCTTAAACACGGGGAGAAAATGTACATATAATATATGGAGCCCATATTAACTTATGGGGATTGGTGAGGTAGATCAATGATAATCCTTTAGTGGATTGGATTATCATTAATGGATCGGACTTTATGTGGGCTTGATCCATTGGGTGGCCAAGATCCAACTCCTCCTCATGGTCCCTATTGTAGCCTATTAATACCTCATGAAGCCTAGATCCAATGGATGAAAATAAAACTCTAGATCCAAAGGTAGAGATTAAATCTCTAGATCTGACGGTTGAGATTAAATCCCTAGAACCAATGGTGGAGATTAAAAAAGGCTTATCCCTAAACCTATAAAAAGGGCTTAAGGGTTGGTGTGGAGAATCAATTTGAAGCAAGGGAGATTAAGGTTAGGCGGCAAGAGGCTTGGAGATTAGGGTTAGGGAGTTGGCGGCACCAAATAAGGAAACTCTTTCCTTATCTTCTTTTTCCTCTTGGTGGCCGGCACCCATACTACCCTTTCCAGCCCTTGGCTGGCATCCAAACACCTTGATTCTCTTCTCTTTGGCCGGTGGAAACATAGCTTAAGGTCTTCCCTTGGAGCTTTTGGCTGGCATTCATCTTTCTCACCCTTTTCCTTTTTGGCCAGCGGTAAGCAACTTGCTTGTTGCTTGTTGGTTGACTAAAGGAAGGAGAAGGGTCTTGTTTCTATTCTTCCTCTTGCTCGGAACGAGCAAGGAAGAAAGATTGGTGATCTAGGAGCTTCAACTTTTGGTAGATCGTCGCCCACACGACGTCCAAAAAAAGAAAGGACATATGATAGAAGATCGAGAGGTATAACACTTAACTATCTTCATATGTAACATGTTTGTAATTGTTTTTCAATTATATAAGCATGATATATTCTGTTTTGTGGCTAATATAACTTGGACCCCGAACATAAACACAAAAGCCGGCGATCCGTACATCGTCTATTCCGCGGCTATTCGTAGAATAGAGGTTGGTCGCTTGAACAACAAGTTTGTTTAAGTGACTACTCTAATCGAATAACACGAAGATGACAACTTTGCTTGGGCAATCCCTCTTTTCAAGGATAAATTTTTTATCCGGGGATATAGAAGGGATCTCCATGAACAAGCGACCGAGTTGAAGTGGAAAGCGAAGTTTCCTACCTTCAAGTGGTATCAGAGCCACGGTTTCCAGTTTTGTGTGTTTAGGATTCGGTTACTTTTATGCACTTTTCATAAATTATATGTGCCGGATAGTAGTAGGATATGCGCAGGTTAACTCTTTGGTTGCAGGCTTAGGATCCAACTATTATGGCCATAAGTGTGTATGTGTTGTATGTGTGTAAATGTATATTTTGTTGAATCCTCGGGGTTGATGAGGCTAGTATTTAATTTTTTGTAAATTAGATACGATATTGTTTAGTCACTCTTTTTATTTTAGTTTACTTTCGATCTAGATTTCATGTACACTCCCTTGTGGAGTATAGGATCGATGGATGTAAATTAAAATAGATTTTAGTCTCGGCTCGGATCTGCGGATGGCTCGTACATGGTGTAGGAGGAGCGGACGAGATGACGATAAGACAAGAGACATATTGAAGACAAAGCCAAAATAGTTGGAAAATAATTATTTTTCTTATTTATTGCTTATTGTTTGATATGCATGTCGTAGGCTAGAAAAATCCTCAATTTCATATTACTAAGTGGGAGAGGGAAATTTTTATAAATTCCCACGGCCTCTATTACGATTTGACAAGTGATGCAAACAAACTTCCGCGTCGGCTCTGAGTGCCTTCCTCCCCATCGAATGAGTTTGTTTGCGGATCACAAGGTCGAATATGGTTATAGGAAATTATTAAGGAGCATGTGTACTTCCCCATCGGAAGGCACATAACACGAGATAATTACCTTGGTACCGAGTAATGGTGAACACTTAAATACAAATATAAGTATCCTCCCCATCGGAGTCACTACTTTTATTTGTAGGGCCAAAGAGGAACCAACTATTAATTTTACTTGTCAAAAAGTTAGGTTGAAAAGATAGTAAAATTAATGGGTAAAATCTCCTCTTATAAATGTAGAATTCGTATACGTCCACACTATCGTGGCATACGATATTCTCGGTGTTTTGAGGTGTTGGTTGATTTTAAAAATATTATTGTTTGAGGAATCAATAATTTTTTGAAATCTAATGTTTTGATCTATGTGATTCTTAGGTTTTCTTTCAAAATGACTTTCAACCCGCTTGCTGTTATACTGAAAGAGAATAAACTTACTGGACCCAACTACGTTGATTGGAAGAGGAATCTTAACATTGTCTTGACTGCTGAGGAATATAAGTATGTACTCCTCGAAGAGTGCCCTCCTAAGCCTACCGATGATTCTGGGGAAAAGGAGAAGGAGAGTTATAAGAAGTGGATCAAGGCTGATGAGATGGCGCGGTGTTACATTTTCACATATATGTAAAATGTACTGCAACATCAACATCAAGCCATGCCCACTGCTTATGACATGATGCTCAATCTCAAAGAGCTTTTCAGACACCAGAATCGGGATGCAAGGCAGGAAGCCATGAGGAACTTGATGATGACCACCATGATCGAGGGAACACCCGTGAGGGATCATGTTCTCAAGATGATGGCTCATTTAAATGAGTTGGAAGTCCTCGGAGCTGAGATCGATGGGGAAACCCAAGTCGATATCATTCTCTAGTCTCTACCTAAGAGTTTTGAGCAGTTTTGCCTGAACTACAACATGAACAAGAGATTGTATTCGTTGGCGGAGCTTCTGACAGAACTCCAGGCGGCAGAGGGGCTATTTCGTCAGAGTGCTCAGGCGCATGCCATGGTGACCCAAAAGGTTTCTACTTCTAAGCCGAAAGGCAAGAAGAAGAAGAAACAAACTGGGACAAAGGCGGTGGGAGGAACTCAGGGAGGAGTGAATAAGCCGAAAGGCAAGTGCTTCACTTGTAAGCAGACTGGACACTGGAAGAAGGACTGCCCCAATCGCAAGCAGAACAAAGGTATATCTTTTGGTCTAGTCGTTGAAACATGTTTAGTGGTGTTATCTACCGGCACCTGGTGTGTGGATACGGGAGCCACTGATCATGTCTGCAATACTTTGCAGGGGTTCTAGGAAACTAGACAACTGGCTGAGGGAGAGATTACCGTGTACTTGGGCGATGCCATGAATGTGGCGGCTATTGCAGTGGGAGACATTTAATCTTTTGAGAAAAATAAAGTTTTAGTTCTTAAGAATTGCCTTTATGTATCATTATTTAGAAAGAATTTAATTTCAGTTTCTAAATTGTTTATGGATGGATATTCTATTTCTTTTAATGACAAAGTTGTTATAAAAAGGAATAGGGACATTATCTGTTCGGGTGCATTGATAGGAAATCTATACACACTTGAACCAAAAGCACCCACGATGCAAATAGAAGTTAATAACTCATCTTCTAATTCCAATAAGAGAAAAGAACCTTCGAAGATGAACCAAACATATCTTTGGCATCTTAGGCTTGGTCATATTAACCTAAGCAGAATTCAAAGGTTGATAGCTGATGGACCTCTGGGTTTATTAGTGGTGGAGGATTTCCCAACCTGTGAATCTTGCTTGGAGGGTAAAATGACCAAGAGGCCTTTTAAGGCCAAGGGGTATAGAGCCAAAGATGTGTTAGAATTGGTTCATTCTGATTTGTGTAGTCCTATGTCTATCCAGGCTAGAGGTTGTTTTGAGTATTTCATCTCTTTTATAAACGATTATTCAAGATATGGATACATTTACTTGATGCGTCGCAAGTCTAAATGCTTTGACAAGTTCAAAGAATTCAAGGCTGATGTGGAGAAACGTCAAGGTAAAAGTATCAAGACACTGCGATCTGATCGTGGTGGTGAGTATCTCTTGGGAGAGTTTAGGAATTACTTATTAGAGGCTGGGATTCAATCCCAATTGTCTGCACCTGGCACACCCCAGCAGAATGGTGTAGCAGAGCGAAAGAATAGGACTCTTATGGAGATGGTTAGATTGATGATGAGTTATTCTGATTTGCCAGATTCGTTCTAGAGATATGCTCTAGATATGGCAGTGTACATTCTGAACTTGGTTCCATCTAAATCAGTGCCTTCCACTCCCACAGAATTGTGGACTGGGCGAAAGCCTAGTATAAGATATATTCGGATATGGGGGAGTCCATCACATGTGCTGAAGGCAGATTCTGGTAAGTTGGAACCTCGTATAGAAGTACGAATGTTCGTTGGCTATCCTAGAGGAACGAAAGATGGTTTGTTTTATAGTCCTAGATATCAGAGGGTGATTGTTAGTACGAACGCCAGATTTCTAGAGGAAGACTATGTGATGAACCACAAGCCCATGAGTAAGATTGTTCTGAAGGAATTAAAAGGGGAAGTCACTTCTTCAGTACCACCGGTACAAGAGGATATACCACAAGTCACTGCACCGCGTGTCACAGAGGATACCCAGGTGATACCTCATTATAGTGGAAGGGTTGTTAAACAACCTGATAGATTCATGTTCTTAGGAGAATCTTCTTATTTGGTCCCTGGCGAACATGAACCTGATCCCTGGACATATGACGAGGCAATCCAAGATAAAGATGCAGTATCTTGGCAAAGTGCAATGAATACTGAGATTGAATATATGGATTCAAATCAGGTCTGGGAGCTAGTTGAACCACCCGATGGTGTAAAAACCATTGGATGCAAGTGGATCTACAAAATAAAGAGATGAATAGATGGGAAGGTTGAGACCTTCAAAGCGAGGCTTGTTGCGAAGGGGTATACTCAGAAAGAGGGAATCGATTATGAGGAGACCTTTTTGTCGGTGGCCATGCTTAAGTCTATCCGGATTCTCTTATGCATTGCAGCTCATATGGATTATGAGGTGTGGCAGATGGATGTCAAGATAGCTTTCCTTAATGGAAGTCTTGAGGAAAACATCTATATGAAGCAACAAGAGGGATTTATTGCGAAGGGCAAAGAGCATCTTGTATGTAAGCTTAATCAGTCCATTTATGGATTGAAGCAAGCTTCGAGATCTTAGAACATCCGATTTGATGAGGTAATCCAGTCTTATGGATTTATTCAAAGTCCGGATGAGTCTTGTGTATAAAAGAGATGTGATGGAAACGTAGTGGTATTTCTTGTACTATATATAGATGACATTTTGTTAATTGGCAACAATGTCAAGGTGTTATCGGACGTAAGGGTATGGTTGTCCAAACAGTTTGATATGAACGACTTGGGAGAAGTGGGACAGATCCTTGAGATCAAGGTTATAAGGGATCGCAGGAAAAGGATGTTGTGCTTATCCCAAGCTTCATACATAGACACAATTATGGATCATTTTAGCATGCAAAACTTCAAGAAAGGTTTTCTACCTTCCAGGCATGGAGTTCCTTTATCTAAGGAGATGTGTCCTAGAACATCTGAGGAGATAGAGGAGATGAAGGTGGTTCCTTATGCTTCGGCGGTGGGAAGCCTCATGTATGTGATGTTATGTATGAGACCTGATATCTGCTTTACCGTGGGCATGGTCAACAGATATCAGAGTAATCCAGGACAGGGACATTAGACTACGGTAAAGCATATATTGAAGTACCTGAGAAGGACTAGGGATTATATGCTAGTTTACCGGGCAGACCAATTACTCCCTGTGGGTTACACAGATTCCGACTTTCAATCAGATAGGGATAACAGTAAGTCTACCTCAGGTTTTGTGTTTACTTTGGGAGGTGGAGCCATTGTATGAAGGAGTGTCAAGCAGAAATGCGTGACAGACTCCACTATGGAAGCTGAGTATGTGGTAGCCTCTGAGGCGACCAAAGAAGTTGTGTGGCTCAGGAACTTCCTGATGGACTTGGATGTAATTCCTAGTTTGCATATAACTATCACAATTTATTGTGATAATAGTGGTGTAGTAGCAAACTCAAAGGAACCACGAGCCCATAAGGCAAGTAAACACATAGAGCACAAGTACCACATGAAACGAGAAATCGTAAAGATAGGAGAAGTTTTATGGTTATGCATATTGTCTAATACATTTCATTGTAGATAACATGGTGTGTGGTGTCACACGGGAGATCATGTTATCGACTCCTTGTAAAGTATAAGTATAGGCTCACAACCGAGATGGCTTTGGACAAACCATGTGTATGGTTGTAGTGTGATTTGGTATTGGTTTGTCTTGACCATAAAATCACACTAGTACACTTTGTGTATATTGTGCAGGACCGACTTAGAGGTGATTCGATTTATTGCTGACTACATAATCGAATCGGACCTCAGATATTATATTGTACATACTCTTAATCCTAATATAATAACGGGCACAAATACTTAATATTCATTTCTTTGATTTACCAATGGGTGAGATTTATATATTAAATCGATAGGTTCGGTAAGTTGGGAAATGATATTATTTACATGGTGTGTCATTGATTATAGGAGGAAACTGTGTCCTATATATTAGGATGATGATGTCCCCTTGAGGAGCTCATAAGGATCATCATGTAAACCCTGCAGGTGGACATGGTCCGGCATGATGAAAAGGTTGAGTGGTACTACTCATGGAGTTAGATGCTGATTAATTAATGGTCAGTAAATTAATTAATTGACGGATATTCGAGATCTTAAACACGGGGAGAAAACGTAAATATAATATATGGAGCCCATATTACCTTATGGGGGTTGGTGAGGTAGATCAATGATAATCCTTTAGTGGATTGGATTATCATTAATGGATCGGACTTTATGTGGGCTTGATCCATTGGATGGCCAAGATCCAACTCCTCCTCATGGTCCCTATTGTAGCCTATTAATACCTCATGAAGCCTAGATCCAATGGATGAAAACAAAACTCTAGATCCAAAGGTAGAGATTAAATCTCTAGATCCGACGGTTGAGATTAAATCTCTAGATCCGACGGTTGAGATTAAATCCCTAGAACCAATGGTGGAGATTAAAACAAGGCTTATCCCTAAACCTATAAAAAGGGGCTTAAGGGTTGGTGTGGAGAATCAATTTAAAGCAAGGGAAATTAGGGTTAGGCGGCAAGAGGCTCGGAGATTAGGGTTAGGGAGTTGGCTGCACCAAATAAGGAAACTCTTTCCTTATCTTCTTCTTCCTCTTGGTGACCGGCGCCCATACAGCCCTTTCCGGCCCTTGGCCAGCATCCAAACACCTGGATTCTCTTCTCTTTGGCCGGTGGAAACATAGCTTAAGGTCTTCCCTTGGAGCTTTTGGCCGGCATTCATCTTTCTCACCCTTTTCCTTATTGGCCAGTGGCATGCAACTTGCTTGTTTGTTGACTAAAGGAAGGAGAAGGGTCTTGTTTCTATTCTTCCTCTTGCTCAGAACAAGCAAGGAAGGAAGATTGGTGATCTAGGAGCTTCGACTTTTGGTAGATCGTCGCCCACACGACGTCCAAAAGGAGGAAGGACATACGATAGAAGATCGAGAGGTATACCACTTAACTATCTTCATATGTAACATGTTTGTAATTGTTTTTCAATTATATAAGTATGATATATTCTGTTTTGTGGCTAATATAACTTGGACCCCCAACATAAAAACAAAAACCGGCGATCCGTACATTGTCTATTCCGTGGCTATTCGTAGAATAGAGGTTGGTCGCTTGATCAACAAGTTTGTTCAAGTGACTACTCTAATCGAATAGCACGATGATGACAAGGTTGCTTGGGCAATCCCTCTTGTCAAGGATAAATTTTTTATTCAGGGACGTATAAGGGATCGCTATGAACAAGTGATCGAGTTGAAGTGGGAAGCGAAGTTTCTTACCTTCAACAACCATAGGACTAAGCTTGTAGAAGAGTCAACTAATGTTGTGTTTGAAGAAAAAGGAATGAATATTAATTCGGACAGGAAATCGGTGGAGTTTAAGATGGAATTGGGAGATAGCAACCCTATAGGGGAAGCAAGAGTGGATTTTGATGAAGAGAGAGTGAGAGCTCAAGGGTCATCACTTGAGGTTGGAGAATTTGAACAGAGTTCAGTAGTACCCGAACCACCTCAAGTAACAAGATCCACTAGGAATACTACTAGTCATCCCCAAAACCAAATTATTGGAGGCATCCAACATGGGGTGAAGACTAGATCATTTTTCAGAAATGAAGGAAATGAAGTTGCCTTGATTTCTGAGATTGAGCCCAAGTTAGTGGATGAAGCTTTGCTTGATCCAGAATGGATCATTGCAATGTAAGATGAGTTAGGCCAGTTTGAGAGAAATCAAGTTTGGGATTTAATCCCTAGACCTGGTCAAACCTCTATTATTGGGACTAAATGGGTGTTTAAGAATAAGAGAAATCATAGAGGAGATATAGTTAGAAATAAGGCAAGGTTAGTAGCCAAAGGCTACAACCAAATTGAGTGGTTAGACTATGATGAGACTTATGCCCCTGTAGCAAGGTTAGAATCCATTGGACTAATGCTTGCTTATTCAGCATACAAAGGCTTCAAACTATATCAAATGGATGTGAAGTCAGCCTTCTTGAATGGAGTCATCAAAGACAAAGTCTATGTTGAACAACCCCCGGCATTTGAGAATGCACAATTCCCAGACCATGTGTACAAACTAAAAAAGGCTCTTTATGGGCTTAAACAAGCACCTCATGCTTGGTATGAGCGGTTGTCAACCTTCCTAATTGAGAAAGGTTTTAGGAGAGGACAGATAGATCCCACACTATTCTTGAAAAGGGATGGTGAATACATATTTGTAGCCCAGGTTTATGTTGATGACATAATCTGTGGCTCAAACAATAGGGATTATCTCAATGAGTTTATTGGTCACATGGAAAGTGAATTTGAGATGAGTCTAGTAGGAGAATTGACCTTCTTTCTAGGACTTGAGATAAAGCAAAACAAGGAAGGGATTTTTATACATCAATCTAAGTATGCAATGGAGTTACTGAAAAAGTTTCATATGGAGGAAGCTAAGGAAGTAGGCACACCTATAGCTATCAATATTCGTTTAGATAGTGATGAGAAAGGGAAGGCAGTGGATTTGAAAAATTATAGGAGTATCATAGGGAGTTTATTGTACTTAACAGCGAGTCGACCTGATATTTTATTCGCTGTTGGTATGTGTTCTAGATTTCAAGCTTGTGCTAAGGAGTCTCACATGATTATTGTAAAAAGAATTATAAGATACTTAAAAGGCACTATCAATGTAGGATTGTGGTACCCTCGGACTGAATCTTTTGATTTAGTTGGCTATACTGACTCTGACTATGTCGGATGCAAGTTGGATAGGAAAAGCACTAGTGGGGGCTGTCATTTCTTAGGATCGGCCTTGGTTAGTTGGTCAAGCCGTAAACAACACTGTGTAGCACTTTCCACAACCGAAGCTGAATATGTAGCTATGGGAGAATGTGTATCACAATTTCTATGGCTAACACACACCCTAGAAGATTATGGACTGACCTATAGGAATGTACAAGTGCTATGTGATAACATTAGTACTATACATCTCACCAAAAATCCGGTTCATCAATCAAGGACCAAGCACATTGAAGTGTGGCATCACTTCATTAGAGATCATGTAGCTAGGGGAGACATTGAACTCAGCCATGTTGAGTCCAAATCTAACCTAGCCAACATATTCACAAAACCTCTTCCCGAAAATGAGTTTAGCCATTTGAGAAGAGAGTTGGGCATGTATGCTGCCAAATGAAGGAGGATCCCTCCATGATCTTAGGTTAATATATAAAAAAAATCTATTTAACAAGAGAAATGAGAATTTAAATTGGGGTGACCTGGGATCATCTCACAAAAATGATAAGGATCACAAAACTATTTTTGTATTGCTAGAAATGGGGTGAGATGATATGATTAACCACTCTATTTCACATGCTCATTGCATCCCTGAGATAGAGAGGAAGACGAGACAAAAATCACTAATGTGACTAGTTATGGGGAAGACCATTATACATTCTTGTGTTTGTGGTTCCAAGATCATAACTAGACATTCCAACCAAGTAAAATTGGTTGGATTCTCTATGAGACCTAGAACATAGATACCAATTGTTTAAAATAATCAAAATGTGTAAGGTTATCATATCAAGTTTTTTAACACTTACCTAAGCCTTAGGAATTACACGAAACTCAGTTGGAGTGTTTAGATATTGAAACCCAATTTTTTAAGCCTATCAACCGAGATAGACTCGACCGGCGCCCCGACTGGAATGAGGTTTCAACACTAAGAATCGAGTGCACTTCGACTGGAGCCTCGACTGGCTAATTCTGATCACACACAGAACCAAGTGCACCTCGATCATCGCCTCGACTGATGTTACCAGTCGAGCCAACCCACTCATCGCCTCGACTGATGTCTCGTAGATTTAAACCCTACAAATAGTATCACGTTAAGATCTCCAATTGTGTCAATCCGCCTAGGATGGTCGCACTATGGATTTTCGTCTTCGTATTTAGACTTCAAACTATGGTTGTTCTTGTGAAACAGTTTTTTGAAATGTCAACTTTTGGCTCATTCTGTTTTTGTTTGTATGATCTGTTATTGGTTATGTGTGGTTGAGTCGATTAGTGTCTATCAGATTTCTTGTTGTGTGTGCAATCCTTGTTTGTGCCACCCGAACCAACCCAAGCCTTGACCCCATCCCACCATTGTTAATGCAATCATTAAGTGAGCACCTAATCAACCCTAAAAGAATGTTTGATTTAGGGGGAGCTACGGTTTGGGAAGTCCACAGTATTAAGGGGAGCTTTTCCTATATTTTATACCTCAAGCCTAACAAAGATCTAAGTGTGTTTAAAGTTTTCTGGGTGTTCTCATTTGTGTCAGCTCATATACCCCAATGTAAGGTGAAGTATCAAACAAATGTCATAAGGATATTTTCATGTAAAGATTACTCAATCTTTCCCTTCACTAACCCTTTTGATATCTTAATGCATAAAATATTTTTCCAACATTTTCCACCAATTGTATGTGTCATAAGTATTATACGTATAAAATTTTATGATTTTTAAAGTTATGTATAATTACTTATCAATTTCAAAAGTTAATATTAGATAACTGAAAAACTGAGTTTTCAATTATCAGTCGAGCCACCATAATGGCAGTCGACTGATGAGGGGCAAACAACTCTAGTAGCAGAACGACCCTGGTGGAAATTGCCCTTGCGAAAATCACCCTGGCAGTGCAAACTGTCGTGTCGGTCGAACTTCCCTAGCGGCAAAATTACCCTAGCAAACAACCCTGGTAGAATAGCCCTGGTGGAATTGCCCTAGAAGATCCTCCCTAACAGAACTTCCCTGGCAGAACTACCCTGGTAGATCCTCCTAAGAATCGCCTCGCGTAATCGCCTGACGCACTTATCGCTGATTGCTGCTGGTACGGTCGATTGATGAGCACTTCACTCGACTGCCTTCTGAAGGACTCGACTGATTGATTCATAATCTACCCGGGAAAAGCACTTACAGCCTAGGAAAGTGAGTTTTAGGGGAAGGACCTTATTCCACTTTTTTTTTTGTTGTTTGCAAAAGGGGAAGAGTATGGGTTCAAGTTATTGTAATATTTGTGATATTATTCAAATGGCGTTAAGTTAAATTGAAATTTCTACCCATCTCTATTACTTGTGAAATTTCTGCACTCCAAGTTATATCATCCCTATTGCATGAATGATAAATTTCTGATATGAAAAATTTCTGCACTTCATGATAAATTTCTGATATGAAATATTTCTGTACTTCATGATAAATTTCTGATATGAAATATTTCTGTGCTTCATGATAAATTTCTGATATGAAATATTTCAGCACTTCATGATAAATTTATGATATTAAATATTTCTACACTTCATTCTGTATTTCAAAAATTGAGATGAACTGTATTTATATCACCTAAACTTAAACCATGTTATCAAACATCAAAAAAGAGGAGATTGTTAGTGCAATCAAACCCATCTAATGTTTCAATGTTTAACAACAAGGTTTAAGTCAAGGAAATAGAAATCTAGTTTAAGATAGAGTATAGTCAAGACATTACTTGACTGATACAAACCGAAGGTCACTAAGTTAGATGTTTAGACTGACATTAGACCTTTGGAGAAATCCAAGGATAAGCCTTGGTATGGATGGAGATCCAAAGGAGAACCTTGCTAGAGGAAGAATACAAGCTGGCTGGAGGTCCGAAAGCTTGGTGATGTAGAGGGCATAGTAATGTGCTCGTTCTCCATTGGGAAGAATACAAGCTGGCCGGAGGTCTGGAAGCTTGGTGATTGAGAGGGCATAGTAACGTGCTCGTTCTCCATTGGGAAGAATACAAGTTGGACAGAGGTCCAGAAGCTTGGTGATGGAGAGGGCATAGTAACGTGCTTGGTCTCCATTGGAGTTAGAGAGGACACAAGGGAGTGCTCGGTCTCTAGCTAGTGTACTCGTTAGTAAAAGAGGGCATAGTAATGTGCTCATTCTCTTACTAGGGTACATGGGTCCAATACTCATTAGACAAAGAGGGCATCATAACATGCTCGTTCTTTGGCTAGGGTACCGGGAGTACTCGTTAGACAAAGAGGGCACCATAACGTGCTCATTCTTTGGCTAGGGTACATGGAATACTCATTAGGCAAGGAGGGCGTCGTAGCACGCTCGGTATTTGTCTAAGGTACTCAGAGCATTCATTAGTTGGAGAAGGCACCGTAACGTGCTTGGTCTCTTACTAGGGTGCTTGAAACTCTAGGAGTGGCAGCTTACTAGGAAATATACTCATGTGCTTCAAATATTTGCCGAATCAGTCGAGCCACCATGGGGGTCAGCTCGATTGGCACTCTTGCACAAAGGCACATAATCGAGCTGGTTCGATTTCCAGCTCGACTACTTATCGTTTGGTATAGCACAGAGTTGAGCTGGCTCGACTACCAGCTCGACTGCTCACTACGTGGAACAGCAAAGAACCGAGCCATGGTCAACTACGGGCTCGACTGCATACTTTGATCACTAAACTCTAAACCCTATACCAGTCGAGTTGATTTGGTAGCAGCTCGACTGGTAGCTACAAAATTCGGTCACAGAACCAAGCCTGGCTTGACTGCAGGCTAGACTGAAAGGTGTTTTTCGAGCACATATGCAAGTCAGACTCAACTGCGGGCTCGACTGCGAAGGTGGCAATGGGATGTTGGTGCAATAATGCCCCAAGCATTTATATGTTTTGATGTTTGGATAATCATCTTAGTTAGGCAATGCTTTGTGATCTAATTGTGTACATGTTTATGTGACAGGAAAATCCAAGTATGAAGACTTGGTAAAAGCAAAGTCCAAGTGTGATCTTGGCAAAGGAAGTCCAAAGCCAAGTCTTGGCAGTATAAGTCCAAGCATGTAGTCTTGGCGGCGTAAAGTCCAAGCATGCTTTAGCAAAGGGAAACCCAAGACATGACAAAATTGAAGGAAGCTCTTGGAAGCAGGCGCAAAGGATGAACAAGTCGCGGACTCGGAGGGATCCTGGAGGCGCAAGGCTTAAGGAAGAGCTAGAATGTTAAGTCTAGGTCTAGGGAGTCAATTCAACTATGATTTAGTCATACTTGATGAGTATCTCACGATCGACACAATGTATCACCGATCGCTTAAGGTGATCGATCGAGTCAGCCGAAAGCATGAACAATGCGCTTTGTCGTGGCATGATCGATCAAGTTGAACACGGGCACAGAATGGAGTTTCACTCGACTGCGCACCGTGATCACTCGATTGATCACTCTATCAGTCGACTGATGGAGGGATAAGTCAACTGATGAGCATGCTGTTGGATGATGACAATTATGAATCCCACAAATTTAGCTGTTCAGAAGCCGTTAATTGTAGTGGCAGTGGACTGATGCTATACATCAGTCGACTGATCTTGCCCCAACGGGAAAAACAACCCTCTCTCTATAAAAAGAGGGTTTGTGGTGGTTGAAGGGGTTAATGCTTACATTCTGATCATCCTCTCAAGCCTCCACGAATTTTCCAAGCTTTCTAGTGTTTTAATTCCCCTCCTCCTCTCTAAACTTTATCTTCATCTTTTGCAAGAAGAGGAGGGTTATTGTAAAAAGAAAGCTTCTTAGTGAGATTGATTAGGGTTGATCTACCTTAAGGATCGTCATAGAGTAGGAGCGCTATCTCCGAACCACGTAAAAGATTTGTATTAGCATTGTGTTTTCTTTTCTTTTACTATTGTTTTTGTTGTGCTTCCGCTAATCATTTTTGTAGAAATGAAAACAAGCTATTCACCCCCCCCTCTAGCTTCCAACGATCACCTACAAGTGGTATCAGATCCCGGATCGCATCGGAAAATCTAACAATCAACCGGAGCACGATGGCTTTCCAAGAGGGGTATAGCACAACGAGGCCTCCTTTCTTCGACGGCAATGATTTCGGCTACTGGAAAGGTAGGATGGAGTACTATCTTATGAATGATATTGACAATTGGTTTAGCGTTGTAGACGGATTCGAGAAGTCGATCGATGAACACAGAGCGCCCATACTGACCAAGGATTGGATGAGGGACATGGCCAAGAAGGCTCAAGCTAACGCCAAAGCAACAACTACACTTCAATGTGGGTTGTCAAAAGAGAAACTAAGCAAGGTGGGGCCTTTTGAATCGGTGAAGGAGCTTTAGGAGAAGCGAATTGAGATCAACGAGGGATCTAAGGAAACAAGAAGAGCCAAGAGAGATCTCTTAATAAGCCAACTCCAAAGTTTTTCCATGAAGACCAACCAAATTGTCAGCCAAATGCACGATCACTTCAAGGAAGTAGTCAACGTACTACATGTGATAGGTGAGAAGGTCGACAACCGAGACCTTATGAGGTATGTACTCCAAGCCTTCCCTAGAACAACCTTATGGGCTTCAATGGTAGATGCCTATAAGGTCTCTAGGGATCTTTCTTTGGTTAAATTAGATGAGCTATTTTGTGAATTTGAGTTGCACGAGCAAGCTAACACTTCGTCTAAAGAGAAAGGTGTAGCTCTTTTTTTAGGAAAGATGAACAAGAAGAAGAAGAAGAAGAAAGAAGTGTCTTCCTCATCTGAATCTGAGGAAGATTCATCTAGTAGTGAAGAAGAGCTATCGGCAAGCGAGGTGGCTCATTATGTAAAGAAGTTTGGTGGGAGATCAAGGAAACTCACCAAGAAGGATGTGAGGAGGATGTTCCAATCCTCAAGAGGTAAGTCTTCTAGTAGTTCAACTCCTTCATCTAATGTTGTTTGCTATGGTTTCAATAAAAAGGGGCACATCAAGTCAAATTTCCCGAACTTAAAGAAGAAGGAGGAGAAAGAAAAGAAGCATAAGGAGAAGAAGGAAAAGATGGAGAAGAAGAAGATGGAGGCAATGGTGGCACAAACATGGGACACACTAAGCTTGGAGGACTCTTATGATGATGAAGAAGTGTGTCATGCCACCCGGAATCTACCCCTCATGGCCTTGGAGGAGGAAGTCGGAAGCTCGAGTGAGGAGTCTTCATCCTCTTCCTCAAGCAACGAATCATCATCAAGTGATGATGAGGTAAGCAACTCTCCTAGGGTAGATTTACTTTATAAAACCATTGCATGTCTTCAAAATGCCTTAAATAGATCAAAAACTAGGATTAAGGACTTAAAAGTAGAAATTAAGTCACTTAAAAATGTAGAACCACTTTATGATGATACATGTACACTTAGAAATGAAAATGATGAATTAAGAAAAGAAATAGGTGAACTAAGAGCATGCTTAGAAAAATTTACAAATGACTCTAAATACCTAGATATGATAATTAAGAATCAGAGGGATATTTACAACAAGGCCGGAATAGGATATAAGCGTAAGGAAAAGGAGGTAGCCTTTACTGTTAGACTTTCCGAGCCGCAAAAACAATTTTTTGCGTTGCGAAAACCCCAGAAGTCTGGCCACGGATCCGTGCGAAGATGTATTAAAACTAAAACATGTATGTGTTTACTAAAAACCCTAGATCTAACTTAGATCTAGAAGGGGAGATCATTACCCTCGATGCGACGCCCTTCGCAAATCTCGCTCGTCCAAAAGCTTCGCCGGAACTCAAGAGCGTCAAGTGCACACTCCTCTATTGGTATCCACACAAGCAATAGGTGGAGAAAACACACCCTTGAGTGTGCTAGCACCCTATGGATGGTTCGGCCAAAGAGAGGGATGGGAGAGAAAGCTTGAGAGGAAGATGATCCAAGGAAGAAGATGAAGTGGGAGAGTAACTCACCAAATCAATTTCACCATCAAATGGAGTAAAGTTGCCGACCACAATAAGGCTTGGGAGGTTACATGCATGCATGTAACTCCAATGGCTCTTGGTCTCCCTCATGAGGTGGCACCACATGATAAGTCAATGATGATGTGGATCATCATCATTGGCCGGCCATGCCAAGTCATCATCATGACATGGCATTTGGTCAAGTCAAACTTGACCTTTCATCTTCCCTCTCAAGTCAAGTCAAACTTGACCTCTTATCTCCCATGGTTGATCAAATCCAACCATTTGATTCAAGTCAATTTAATTTAATGAATCTCTATTCATTGATTTAAATTGATTTGTACGTATTGCTCTAAATTAGACTTCATTCTACGACACTTGAGATCGACTTGAATTTCGTCGAGTTAAGCTGTTTAGTTTTTTGGTCTAATTAGGATTACTCTGAATCCAATTTGGTTCATCCCATGAACCTAATCCTCATGGTTCATCATATGAACCTAATCTCCATCTAATTGCTCTTATGTGTGTGACCCTATAGGTTCTTGTAATGTTGGCAATGTCCTTAAACCGATTTAAGAACATAAGCAATGAGCGGTATCTAGCAACACATCATTGCTACCCAAGTTACAAGAATGTTGAGCTCCAACACCACCTTTGTGACTACTAATTGTGACCCTCCCAATATATGACAATGTCCCTCTATCCTTGACATCTAGATTGACCAATCGAGACATAGACCGTGTCATCCTCGGTACAATCTATATCTTGAACTCCAAGTAGACTCACTCTAATCAAATGAGCTCAATATCTCATATTGACTCATTTGGGCATGGTCATGCACTTCGTGGTCTCACTCTATCAAGAATATCGATGTCACTCCCATCATATAGGAGGGATAGATCCCATCTACATCACTCACATCCCTCTGTATAATTTGTTACATACCAAGTAATCGCCTTTATAGTCCACCCATTTACAGGTGACGTTTGACGAAGCCAAAGTATGCAACTCCTTATGTAGGAAACCATGGTAACTTCAGGTCTAAGGACTAATAGTCATACTAATAGCCACATGAGAAAGTATATGACACTCATATAACGATCCATGATACTTTCTCATGGTGGGTCATTCAGCATACATTCTCTAATGCATACCCATGTGTCAATTTGATACCTCATATCCATGACTTGTGAGATCAAGTCATCGTGTTGACCTATATGCTAGTCTCTACGCATTAACATTGTCCCTGAATGTTAATACTTGACTAGGAATGATTAAGAGTAGTGTTCTCTATATCATCTCATTATCGATTCAACCAATCGATTGATATAGATAAGAACCTACTACTCAAGGGAATTATTATATTTAGTTATTTGGCACCAATACAAGTAAATATAATAACCATGCCTTTATAAATAGGAATATGATACAATAAAGTCCATAGAATAATCATTACATGATTGGCTCTATGACTTTCACTAACAATCTCCCACTAGCACTAGTGCTAATCACCGTAGTATCTAATACCCAATGACCTAGTGTGACCATCATGCTTTTTCTGTGCCAAAGCCTTGGTCAAGGGATCTGCGATGTTAGCCTCTGTGGGTACTCTGCAAATCTTCACATCTCCTCTATCGATAATCTCTCGAATGAGATATAAGCGCCGTAGTATGTGTTTAGTCCGTTGGTGTGAGCGAGGTTCCTTAGCTTATGCAATCGCTCCATTGTTGTCACAATAGAGCTCTATGGGATCTGCTATGATAGGAACCACCCCAAGCTCAGTAATGAACTTGCAGATCCAAACTGCCTCCTTTGCTGCCTCAGATGCAGCAATATACTTGGCTTCTATTGTAGAATCAGCAACTATGTCCTGCTTCGAACTCTTCCAGCTCACAGTGCCACCATTCAAGCAAAACACAAACCCTGACTGCGATCTATAATCATCCTGGTCAGTTTGGAAGTTGGCATCGCTGTAACCCTTTACAGCTAGCTCCTCATCGCCTCCAAATATCAAGAAATATTATTTAGTTCTTCTCAAGTACTTAAAAATATTCTTGACTGCTATCCAGTGACGCTCACCTGGATCTGACTGGTATCTACTCGTCATGCTCAAAGCATACGAGACATCAGGACGAGTACACAACATGACATACATGATAGATCCTATAGCAGATGCGTAAGGGATCTTATCCATGTGGTCTCTCTCCTCTCTAGAAGAGGGACTTCGAGTCTTCGAAAGACTCACACCATGTGACATCGACAAAAGTCCCTTCTTGGAATTCTGCATGGAAAACCATAGTAATACCGTGTCAATGTATGTACTCTGACTTAGGCCAAGCAATCTCTTAGATCTATCTCTATAGATCTTGATGCCTAGAATACAGGCTACTTCACCTAATCCCTTCATTGAGAAGCACGTCCCCAGCCAAGTCTTCACAGACTGTAGCGAAGGGATGTCATTCCCAATGAGTAGTATGTCATCCACATACAATACAAGGAAGACAACTGTGTTCCCATTAACCCTCTTGTAGACACAGGGTTCATCTTCATTCTTGATGAAACCAAACTATTTAATCGCATCATCGAATCGAAGATTCCAAGATTCCAGAAGCTTGCTTTAGCATATAAATGGACCTTTTGCATCTTGCATACTTTCCAAGATGTCGTGGATCTTCAAAACCCTCAGGTTGTGTCATGTATACATCCTCGAGTAAGTTTCCATTCAGAAATATGGTTTTGACATTCATCTGTCAGATCTCATAATCGTGGTATGCTGTAATAGCAAGCAAGATCCGAATGGACTTAAATATCACCACTGGAGAAAAGGTTTCATCATAGTCAATACCATGAATTTGCTTGAAACCTTTAGCCACCAATCGACCCTTATAGGTATGCATAAGTCCATCCATGTCAGTCTTTCTCCTAAAGACCCACTTACACCCAATGGGTTTGACCCCTTCAGGTGGATCAACCAAAGTCCATACTTGGTTGGTGTACATGGATTCCATCTCGGATCTCATGGCCTCTAGCCATTTCTCATAATCTGGGCTCATCACAGCTTCCTGATAGGAGGTAGGCTCATTCTCAATGAGCATAACGTCATCATGGTCAGACAACAGAAATGAATATCTCTCAAGTTGATGACATACCCTATCAGACTTGCGAAGAGGTAGGTCTACATGAACAGGTGGTTGTTCCACAACTCTTTATGCAACAATCTCATCACCCACAATACTTTGTGGTTCCTGTTCAACCTCCATCAAGGCCTCAGTGTTATGGTCCTTATCTTGAATTTCTTTAAGATCGAACGTACTCCCACTAGTTTTTCTAGAAACAAAATCCCTTTCTAGAAAAACCCCAGTCTTTGCCACAAACACTTTGTGCTGACTGGGAATGTAGAAGTAATATCCCTTTATATCCTTGGGATATCCAACAAAATAGCACCTATCAGATTTGGGTCCCAGTTTGTCTGAGACTTGACATCGAACGTAAGTCTCACAATCCTAAATCCTCATGAAAGACATCTTGGGATTTCTCCCTGTCCATATCATATATGGTGTCTTTATCACAACCTTTGATGGTACACGGTTAAGGGTAAAGGTTGTTGTGTCTAGAGCATATCCCCAAAAGGATATAGGAAGATCTGTGTGACTTATCATAGATCGTACCATATCTAATAGGGTATGATTCCTCTTTTCGGATACACCATTCTACTGTGGTGTTCCAGGAGGAGTGAGTTGGGATAGAATCCCACACTCATCTAGATAGTCACGAAACTCATGGCTAAGGTATTCACCACCTCGATCTGATCGAAGTATCTTAATACTCTTGCCAAGTTGGTTTTGTACTTCATTTTTGAATTCTTTGAACTTTTCAAAGGATTCTAATTTATGTGTCATGAGATACACATAACCGTATCTACTGAAGTCATCAGTAAATGTAATGAAGTACTTGTAACCACCTCTAGCATCAATATTGAAAGGGTCACATACATCACTATGTATAAGTCCTAACAAGTTTGTTGCTCTTTCGCTATGTCCACTAAAGGGAGTCTTGGTCATCTTGCCTAAAAGGCAAGACTCGCATGTCTCATATGATTCAAAATCAAATGAGTCTAGCAGCCCATCCTTATGGAGCTGAGATAAACGACTCTCATTTATGTAACCTAAGCGACAATGCCAGAGATAGGTTTGGTTCAACTCATTTGACTTGAACCTTTTGGTACTTATGTTATAGATAGGGCTCTCTAAGTCTAGAAAGTAGAGTCCGTTCATTAGAGGTGCACTACAATAGAACATATCATTTAAATAAACTGAACAACATTTGTTCTTTATTATAAATGTAAATCCTTTCTTATCCAAACAAGAAATCGAAATTATATTCTTTGTCAAAGCAGGCACATAACAATATTCATCTAATTCTAGTACAAGCCCAGAGGGCAGAGATAGATCATAAGTTCCTACAGCAACAACAGCAACTCTTGCTCCATTGCCTACTCATAGGTCCACCTCGCTCTTTGGCAATGCCCTGCTATTTCTCAGCGCCTGCACATTGGTACAAATGTGAGATGCACATCCGATATCTAATACCCATGATGAAGAAATAGATAGATTGACTTCTATAACATTTATACCTAAAGTAGAAGTCTCATTTCTCTTCTTCTTAAGATCTTCTAAGTATGCCTTGCAGTTACGCTTCTAGTGTCCATCTTCCTTACAGTGGAAGCAAGCCCCTTCCTTGGCCACCCCTCCTTTGGGTTTTAGTTCCTTGCCTTTGCCTTTGGCTTGGGACTTTCCCTTACCTTTAGGCTTGCCCTTGCCTTTCTTCTTTTGCACCATCAAAATGGCATCAGATTTTCCATTCTTAAGGTTGAGCTCTGCAGTTCTCAACATGCTGAGCATCTCAGGCAGTGGCTTATCAATTTTATTCATGTTGTAATTCATGACAAATTGATTGTAGGCTTGTGGCAAAGATTGCAAGATCAGGTCAGTGGCCAGCTCTTGGCCAAGTGGGAATCCCAGCCTTTGTAGGTTTTCTACATACCCAATCATATTGAGTACATATGGACCTACTGGAGTCCCATCTTGCATTTTGGACCCAAACAATGCCTTAGAGACTTCATATCTCTCGTGTCTTGCTTGTCCTTGATATAGTTGACGAAGATGTTCAACCATATCATGAGCATTCATGAACTCGTGTTGCTCCTGAAGCTCAGAGTTCATGGTCGGGGGCATTAGACATGACACATCTAATGCATCATCTTGATGCTTCTTGTAAGCATCTTTGTCATCTCGCGAGGCAATGGTAGGAGGTGTCTCCGGAATGGGCTGCTCCAGGACGTACAACTTCCTTTCTTTGGTGAGAACAATTCTCAGGTTCCTGTACCAGTCCAGAAAATTTGCTCCATTGAGCTTGTCCTTCTCAAGGACAGAACGCAGAGAGAGAGTGTTCGTGTTTGTCGACATAGTAATCTACAACATACAATGCAGAGAATTAATATCATATTCCTTTTATCATTTAATTAGGCCTTTAATCAAATGATGCTCCCACTGAATTATAGGAATTTTGTAGAATCGAGTTATGGATGTGGTCAAACCACATTACTAGATTCATACAAAATAGCTATAATTCTTGCGGGACAAGATCCACATCATACTAAGCCTTGAGTTAGCTTTGGCTAAATCGCCCAAGACTTAGTACGATCGGTGGGTAACACATTACCGATTACATCTCTATGCAACTCTTGTTTATAGGATCAAGACCCACATTTACAAAAGACCTTGAGTTAGCTTTGGCTAAATCGCCCAAGATTTAGTGTAAATGCGATCTTATCCTATCTTTCCAACGATTGGAATATGCCTATAGTTCTACTCGATCCAATTGAGTTAACTAGTTTTACTCAATCTAATTGAGCTTACTCGAACCCAAGCCGTGATAGGCGGGACCAAGATTGTTCCTCCGCACCCTACCAAGATAATATGCATTGCTCTAGTTTGGCAGATTCAACAACTACAAATGATCGAGGTAGTGATGGGTATCAAGGACTTGGTAGGCATTTACGAGTTGATTCGATTAGGATGTAATCTAATCGTAATGTGTATCATATATGCATTAAGGTCTTTATTATCCTATATTAGCATGCATCACATACATACAAGCATTATTCTAGCAAGCATGCATCATATACATACAAGCATTATTCTACTAGCATGCATCATCAAATATATATATATATATATCAACATATATATATATATATATATATATATATATATATATATATATATATATATATATATATATATATATATAATTAACTGTGATGTGGTCATGGCCCTACTACGATCTTCTCAAGCCAATGAGAAGATCGGACGGTCAACCTAAGGCTAGCGGCTTCTCCAAGCGCTTCCTTTGACCGCCTTGTGTCGTCGGCACCCTTCTCGTAACTTCGTCTACAAGTGGACTTTCCACCGCTCCATTTTGTACATTACAAATATGAAACTCGAGTTACATTCGAGTCTAAAACTATTTACAACTAGAATTTCAAAAGAAGAGGTACGAAGCGCAGGTCGCATACACTATACAACACGCACAAGCACAAAACGGCACGCAGGCCGTATTATGAATTACAACACATCATAATCCAATCAAATTGGGGTCATTGGGCCATGACAATCAAATAATTATACATAATTCTAAACTATGTATTTTTACAGAAAATTTCTATAATTTTTCCTTTTTTTTCAATTTTATGAGTCACCTCTCTGTAACAGTCCCGCTAAGCGATTTCCGAGCCCGATCGCGGGACAAGGCCCCTTTCGGGGATAGGGGCAGCGCCCCTACTCGAAAAATAAAATTTGAGAGTGTCCCTACTATGATCTTACAGTGACTTAAGTCGCTGTCCCAAAAACCTAAAGCGAGAACTCGCCGTTTCTGAGAGTTTTTCTCGGTGGTTGAAGCCGACAAGTGTCCCAACACTCGTTGTTCGACTCTTCGAGAAAAATACCCAAAAATTCTATAAAAATAGGAAATTTACAGAAACATAAAATTCTGTAATTTTTATATCTAATACAAAAATTACAAAAAATGAAACACATATATTCTTTGCACGTGGTTCTTATACCACTGTTGGACTTTCCGAGCCGCAAAAACCGCTTTCTGCATTGCGGAAACCCCAGAAGTCCGGCCACGGATCCGTGCGAAGATGTATTAAAACTAAAACATGTATGTTTTTACAAAAAACCCTAGATCTAGATGGTGAGATCATTACCCTCGATGCGACACCCTTCGCAAATCCCGCTCGTCCAAAAGCTTCATCGGAACTCAAGAGCGTCAAGAGCACACTACTCTATTGGTATCCACACAAGCAATAGGTGGAGAAAATACGCCCTTGAGTGTGCTAGCACCCTTTGGATGGTTCGGCCAAAGAGAGGGATGGGAGAGCAAGCTTGAGAGGAAGATGACCCAAGAAAGAAGATGAAGTTGGAGAGTAACTCACCAAATCAATTTCACCATCAAATGGAGTAAAGTGGCCGACCACAATAAGGCTTGGGAGGTTACATGCATGCATGTAACTCCAATGTCTCTTGGTCTCCCTCATGAGGTGGCACCACATGATAAGTCAATGATGATGTGGAGCATCATCATTTGCCGGCCATGCCAAGTCATCATCATGACATGGCATTTGGTCAAGTCAAACTTGACCTTTCATCTTCCCTCTCAAGTCAAGTCAAACTTGACCTCTTATCTCCCATGGTTGATCAAATTCAACCATTTGATTCAAGTAAATTTAATTTAATGAATCTCTATTCATTAATTTAAATTGATTTGATGAATCAAATCTAAATTAGACTCATTCAACACTTGAATCAAATCAAGTCTAACTCAATTAGTCTAATTAGGATTACTCTTAATCCAATTTGGTTCATCCCATGAACCTAATTCTCATGGTTCATAATATGAACCTAATCTCCATCTAATTGCCCTTATGTGTGTGATCCTATAGGTTCTTGTAACGTTGGCAATGTCCCTAAACCGATTTAGGAACATAAGCAATGAGCGGTATCTAGCAACATATCATTGCTACCCAAGTTACAAGAATGTTGAGCTCCAACATCACCTTTGTGACTACTAATTGTGACTCTCACAATATGTGACAATGCCCCTCTATCCTTGACATCTAGATTGACCAATCGAGGCATAGACCGTGTCATCCTCGGTACAATCTATATCTTGAACTCCAAGTAGACTAACTCTAATCAAATGAGCTCAATATCTCATATTGACTGATTTGGGCATGGTCATGCACTTCGTGGTCTCACTCTATCAAGAATATCGATGTCACTCCTGTCATATAGGAGGGATAGATCCCATCTACATCACTCACATCCCTCCGCATAATTTGTTACATACCCAGTAATCGCCTTTATAGTCAACCCATTTACGGGTGACGTTTGACGAAGCCAAAGTATGCAACTCCTTATGTAGGGAACCATGGTGACTTCAAGTCTAAGGACTAATAGTCATACTAATAGCCACATGAGAAAGTATATGACACTCATATAATGATCCATGATACTTTCTCATGGCGGGTCATTCAGTATACATTCTCCAATGCATACCCATGTGTCAATTTTATATCTCATATCCATGACTTGTGAGATCAAGTCATCGTGTTAACCTACATGCTAGTCTCTACGCATTAACATTGTCCCTGAATGTTAATACTTGACTAGGAATGATTAAGAGTAGTATTCTCTATATGATCTCATTATCGATTCAACCAATCGATTTATATAGATAAGAACCTACTACTCAAGGACATTATTATATATAGTTATTTGGCACCAATACAAGTAAATATAATAACCATGCCTTTATAAATAGGAATATGATACAATAAAGTCCATACAACAATCATCACATGATTGGCTCTAGGACTTTCACTAATATTTACATCCCTTGTTAGTAGAAAATCCATCGTTAGGAGCAAGGTTAGAAAGGCTTGGGTCCCTAAGAAGTTTTTGATTGATGCTCGTGGTCCTAAAATTTGGGTGCCTAAGGCTTGCATTTTTCATATTGTATAGGTATAAGAACCAAGCTTATGGATTGTTGATAGTGGGTGCTCAAAACACATGACCGGTGATGAGAGAAAATTTTCCACTATCTACCACACTAGCAAGGGGAAGGTGTCTTTTGGAAATAGTGGCAAACTTAAGATTCTAGAAAAAGGCACAATTGAGGTATCCCCCAACCTTGCAATTTATAAAGTGTTGTTAGTTAAAAATATGAAATTTAATTTACTTAGTATAAGTCAACTATGTGATGCTAATTTTGACGTTCAATTTGACTCTTCAAAATGCTTCATAAGACACAAAACCTTAAATGATTGCATGTTAGTAGGTTTTAGGAAATCAAATATATATTATGTTGATTTATCCTATGCTACTAATGCTTCTACTAAGTGTCTTATTGCAAAAGAAGAAGAGAGTTGACTTTGGCATAGGAGGCTAGGGCACATAAATATGAAGAACATTGCCAAAATAGTCAAAATGAAGTTAGTCAAAGGGTTGCCAAAAGTCAAGTATCTCAAGGACAAAATGTGTGATGCATGCCAAGAAGGAAAACAATCAAGAACATTACATAAAGATAAAACTTTACTTAGTACCACTTTACCTTTAGAACTATTGCATATGGACTTATTTGATTGTCATACTACCCCTTCCATGATTGGTAGTAAATATTGCTTAGTGATAGTAGATGATTTTTCTAGATTTACTTGGATATTTTTCATGAAAAACAAGGATGAAACCCTAGGAATAATTATAGGATTTAGCAAGAGAGTAGAGAATGAAAGAAAACTCAAAATCAATCGGATCCGTAGTGATTATGGTGGGGAATTTGAGAATTCTAACTTCTCAAACTTTTGCTTAGAACAAGGGTACAAGCACAAGTTTTCTTGTCTTAGAACACCCCCACAAAATGGGGTTGTGGAAAGGAAAAATTATGCCCTAGAAGAAGCAGCTAGGACTATGCTTAATGCATACTCTTTACCTAGCTACTTGTGGGCGGAAGCGGTTAACACCGCTTGCTATATCCAAAATAGGATTTTAATTCATAGGTTTTTAGGAAAAACCCCATTTGAATTATGGAATGGTACAATTCCAACAATTCATTATTTTAAAGTCTTTGGATGCAAAGTCTATATTTTAAACACCAAAGACAACCTAGGTAAATTTGAGTCCAAAACGGATGAGAGAATCCTAGTTGGATACTCATCCACTAGTGTAGGATATAGAGTTTATAATAAAAGAACTCAAAAGATTGAGGAGTGTTCAAATGTCCAATTTGATGAAACCTCTAATACATATCCTAGGAAATCCCCCATTGATGATGATATCAATGACAAAAATCAAGAAATTACCCAACAATTTCAAGATTTAACTTTAGGGGGTAATGATAAAGGGGGAGAATTGAATCAAGGGGGAGTAAGAGGTGATTCCGATGATGAAAGAAGGGTTAAGGATAATCATGATCAAACTCAATTTAAGACACCTCCTAGACCAATAAGATTTCATCAAAATCACCCTCTAGATCAAATTGTAGGTGAATTATCTAAAGGTGTTAGGACTATGTCATTTCATAGGGATCCCTCTAGTCATATAGCCCTAATCTCTCAAATTGAGCCCAAAACAATCAATGATGCATTACTTAATCCGAATTGGATCTTAGCAATGCAAGATGAATTGGCTCAATTTGAAAGAAGTCAAGTATGGGAGTTAGTTCCTAGACCTAATGACAACACCATCATTACTACAAGATGGGTCTTTAGGAACAAACTAGATGACCAAGGAAATATTACTAGAAATAAGGCAAGGTTAGTTGCAAGGGGCTTTAATCAAGTTAAAGGACTTGACTATGATAAAACATATGCCCCGGTTGCTAGATTAGAGTCTATTAGGATTCTATTAGGGTATGCCTCTTATATGGGTTTCAAACTCCATCAAATGGATGTGAAATCGGCATTCCTAAATGTGTTCATTAAGGAAGAGGTATATGTAGAACAACCTCCCGAGTTTGAGAATATGGACTACCCAAACCATGTATACAAGCTTAGGAAAGCTTTGTATGGTTTGAAACAAACTCCCCGGGCTTGGTATGAAAGATTATCATCTTTCTTAATCTCTAAGGACTTTAAGAGGGGTAGTGTAGATCAAATACTATTTATAAAGTCAACATCAAAGGACATCTTTGTAGCCCAAGTATATGTTGATGACATTATCTTTGGGTCAACAAATGATGAACTCCTTCAAGACTTTATCAAGAATATGGAAAATGAGTTTGAGATGAGTCTAGTTGGAGAACTAAATTTCTTCCTAGGATTGCAAGTCAAACAAACAAGTGAAAGAATTTATATTTACCAAACCAAATATGCTAAGGAAATGATTAAGAAATTTGGTTTGGAAAATGCTAAAGTAGTGTCAATCCCTATGGCAACTAATACAAAAATAGATAATGATCATGAAGGAAAACAAATTGATCTTACACTCTATAGGAGTATGATTGGTAGCCTTTTGTATCTAACCGCTAGTAGACCCGATATATTATTTGCGATTGGTATGTGTGCTAGGTACCAATCATGTGCCAAAGAATCTCATTTAGTTGCTGTTAAGAGAATCTTAAGATATATTAAAGGCACACTAAATGTAGGACTATGGTACCCTAGGACTAGGTCTTTTGATTTGGTTGGGTAGACCGATTCTGATTATGCCGGTTGCAAATTGGATCGGAAGAGTACTAGTGGTGGATATCAATTCCTTGGGTCCTCCCTAGTTAGTTGGAGTAGTCGGAAGCAACCTTGTGTTGCCCTATCCACCACCGAGGCCGAGTATGTGGCTATGGGTGGTTATGTAGCTCAACTACTATGGATGAAACACACTTTAGAGGACTATGAGCTATCTTACTCCAACATAAAAGTATTTTGTGATAATATGAGCACCATAAATTTGACCAAAAATCTGATGCATCACTCTAGGACCAAGCATATTGAAGTGAAACATCACTTCATTAGGGATCATGTGGCTAAGGGGGACATTGAGCTCAATTACATTGAATTTAAGTCCAACCTAGCTGACATCTTTACCAAGCCTCTCTCCGAAGTAGAATTTTCATCACTTAGGAAAGAACTTGGGATGTGCTTAGTTGAATAAAAGTATAGGTTTGCATGATCCTATAGAAATTCTAGGACTTATACCTTCAAGCATCTCACAATACACCTAAGAAACCATGATTTTTGTATTGAGTCACTTAGACAATATATGAGATGTTAGGAAGATGCACTTGGTTCATCATGCTTGTTATGATGCATTACTATGAACAAAGTGTCATCTAGAGACATTAATCCTTCATTGGACCAATCATTGGGAAGACTTATGCACAATTAATGTGTATATAGCTCCAAGAATATGATTGGAAATGTCAAATAAAATATAATTTAAACTATGTCTATCAAACTTTGTAAAACAGTTTTCATGTGAAATACAATAGTGATATAAAGTTTCCAAAATACTTAAAGTTTTTGCTAGTTTTCAAAATTGTATCATTTTCGAAATCTGGAAAACATATATTTTTCAAATTTCTTTTCCTTGATAGAAAATGATTTCAGAAATGTATACACAAAATTTCATGATTTTTTGATATTTCTAGAATTTTTAGCACATTTCTAAATTTGGGCTGAAAAATTAGAAAAATGGAATTCGAGCGTGTGATCAAATCGATCGAAACATCATTGATCTGTGTGTTTTATGAAAAATAGCTCTATTTCCTTGTGTTTATTGTATCATTGATGTCCTAAATCTATGACATGATAATTTTCATTATAAAAAAGTTTTTAGGACTATTTGATGCAATGTTTTAGGGGGAGTCTCATCATATAATTCTTTTCATCCCCTTAACTTATATTGTTGGTGCAAAGTTAGGATTTAACCTCCATTTTTTTTAGCTTTTCTTCACATGTTATTCATTCATCATGAACCATATCTTGGATTAAGGGGGAGCTTAATTTCAACCTTATACCTTAGTTCAAGATACAACCAATTTAACTCTTTCATGTAAATTTATGAAGTCTTCTCTTTTTGATGTATGTCAAAGGGGGAGAAGGAATGTTTAAGTTAGAAGTCATATTGGAAATATGATTATGTGCATGTGTTAAAGATCTAAC
Source organism: Wurfbainia villosa (assembly GCA_025175895.1). Lineage (NCBI taxonomy): Eukaryota > Viridiplantae > Streptophyta > Magnoliopsida > Zingiberales > Zingiberaceae > Wurfbainia > Wurfbainia villosa. The sequence continues at coordinate 4,589,432 of CM045994.1, read as the reverse complement.
TTAAATTATTGATAAACATCAAAAAGGGAGAGATTGTTGGTGCAACAATGCCCCAAGTATTTATATGTTTTGATGTTTGGATAATCAACTTAGTTAGACAATGCTTTGTGATATAATTGTGAACATGTTTAAGTGACAGGAAAATCCAAGTTTGAAGACTTGGTAAAGGCAAAGTCCAAGTGTGATCTTGGCAAAGGAAGTCCAAAGGCAAGTCTTGGCAGCGTAAGTCCAAGCATGTAGTCTTGGCGGCATAAAGTCCAAGCATGGTTTGGCAAAGGGAAACCCAAGACATGACAAAACCGAAGGAAGCTCTTAGAAGCAGGCACAAAGGATGAACAAGTCGTAGTCTTGGAGGGATCCTGGAGGTGCAAGGCTTAAGGAAGAGCTAGAAGGTTGAGTCTAGGTCTAGGGAGTCAATTCAAGTATGAATTAGTCATACTTGATGAGTATCAGTCGACTGATATGATGTATCAGTCGAATGTTAAGGTGATCGACTGAGTCAGGCTAAAAAGCTGACAAATAGTCGACTGCCTTGTCATGGCAGTCGACTGATGTCGCCATCAGTCGACTGCCAAACTGTGGCAGTCGACTGATCAAGTTGAACACGGGTACAGAATGGAGTCTCACTCGACTGCGCATCGTGATCACTCGACTGATCACTCCATCAGTCGACTGATGAGCGTGTCGTTGGATGATGACGATTATGAATCCCGTAAATCTGGATGTTCAGAAGCCGTTAACCGCGATGACAGTCGACTAATGTTGTACATCAGTCGACTGATCATGCCCCAATGGGAAAAATAGCCCTCTCTCTATAAAAAGAGGGCTTGTGGTGGTTGAAGGGGTTAATGCTTACATTATGATCATCCTCTCAAGCCTCCATGAATTTTCCAAGCTTTCTAGTGTTTTAATTCTCCTCCTCTCTAAACTTTATCTTCATCTTTTGTAAGAAGAGGAGGGTTGTTATAAAATGAAAGCTTCTTAGTGAGATTGATTAGGGTTGATACACCTTAAGGATCGACGTGGAGTAGGAGTGCTATCTCCGAACCACGTAAAGGATTTGTGTTAGCATTGTGTTTTCTTTTCTTTTACTATTGTTTTTGTTGTGATTCCGCTAATCATTTTTCTAGAAATGAAAACAAGCTATTTACCCCCCCCCCCCTCTAGCTTCCAACGATCACCTACATGGGATGCTTCTGTTTCGAGTAAAGATTCAAATTCGTCGATTTCCGGTTGGAGGAGTAGGTTCCTTTGACGAAAAACCACCAGAGGTTGGAGGTGGTTATGGGGACAAGCTCAGGTGGTCAGGTTTTGGTCGGGCATGACTTCTAGGGTTCCAATGGAGGAAGATAAAAGGCTTGCTGAAGAAGAAGAGAGGTAGAACTTGAGCTTCAGTTTTTCGATTTGAGTTTGTTAAGCTTCCTGTGATTCATTCTGAAGGAGTGAAAAAGCCTTGCTCTCATCTCGCCTCCTCTCCAACAAGTGCTCCCAACTGTTGTCGATCACCTTCTTGCAAGCGCTACAACTCCATCTTCAATGCAAGAAGTGTAGGGGATTATTGGAATGCTAGAGGGGGGTGAATAGCGTCGTGCTATGCATCGATGGAATACGTTCACGTGTTCGTCTACAATTTTTGTTAGCGCGCAGTGGAATAATAATAATAAAGCAATAACGAATATACAAACACACAAGTATTTAATGTGGCTTGGAACCGAACGGTTCCTACTCCACGAATCGAGCTCTAAAGAGCTCTAGTGATGCCAATCACACACCACTATGCAATAACTCCTTCTCGACACAAGTCGGAGGTGGAGAAACCCCTTACAAACTATTCTTACAACAATAAGTAATAGATACAAGCAATTACAATAATAAAATACAATGTAAGTAAAGAAAACTACTTTACAATTGCTCTTTGAATGCTAGATCACTTGGTTGCTTGAAATCAACTTAGAGACCCTGATTTGCAGCAGCAAATCGCCCCAAATGCCCTCAATAATTGGATGGCTTTTTCTCCTTCACGAGCTCCATTTAAAGCTTCAACCTATGCTGGAAAATGTCGATTAGTCGACTACTCGGGATCATCAGTCGACTAATGCCACTATTGTCGTGAGACAACGACTAGATCCATGTTGGAAAGATCCAACGGATCCATCATCAGTCGACTGATTATGACCATCAGTTGGCTGATCAAGCCATCACTCGACTACTGACCGCAGCAGTCAAGTGAGACTCCATTCTGTGTCCAATTCCTCGAGCACCAGTCGACTGATCACATGATCAATCGACTGCCCACTTCTGGCAGTCGACTGCTAGGACACATCCCGCAGTCAAACCCTAGTTGACTCTCACCAGTCGACTGCCATATGGTACCAGTCGACTGACACACCTTAAACATGAGGTTTTAGCCCAAGTATGGTTCCCCCATACTTGTTAGACCGCCCTTAGCCTAGACCTAAGCCTTCTAGCCACCTCCATCAGCCTCACGCCTCTCAGATCCCTCCAAGTCATTCATGACTTGTTCATCCATCGCGCTAGCCTTCAGGTGCTTCCATTGGCTATGTAATGCTAACGGTGTCTACACCGCCAAGGCACATTAGACTTACACCGCCAAGATTCGGCTTGGACTTTTTTCCGCCAACCATTGGACTTATGCTGCCAAGACTCCCGCTTGGACTTTACGCCGCCAATATCAAATCCCTTGGACTTCTCAAATGCCAAGACTCAAGCTTAGACTTTCCCTTGCCAACCCATGTTGGACTTTCCATGCCAAGACCCATGCTTGGACCTTACATGTCAAGTACTCAAGACTTGGACTTTCCAAATGCCAAGTGTCCCACTTGGACTTTCCATGTCAAGTACTCAAGGCTTGGACTTTCCCATGACAATCACATTGTCATATGTTTTTTTTTGTCGAACATCAAAACATCTCTCGAGTCAAGCTCGAGTCCTGGTTAATCATGAACTGGGCCGATTGCACCAATAATCTCTTCCTTTTTGATGTTTGACAAAAACCAAATAAACCATTGAGTTAGACCATCTAACTCAAACCAATCATCCCCATCTATTTTCTCAATGGATGTCATTCTCAATAAGTTCTTCCCAAAACATTCTCCCCCTTTTTGACTAACATCAAAAAGGTTCTCTCCAAGGAGGTCAATGTCTCATGTCCCAATGAGATCTTACAATCTCCCCCTTAGTCCAAAAATACATAGGATGTCTACCATCTTCCTAGTGATAAGTCTCATATCACTCAAGAGAGGCAATCCTATACACTCTCCCAATTTCCAAATTGGGTATCTCAAAATCCCATTTTCCCTCCTCATGAGGAAAAAATACCATCCATCATCCCATGATGGATACCTCCCCCTAAAGGCTTGCTCCCCCTTGACCATTGCACCAACAATGTCCTTGGGAAGTCCTTAAGCCAATAGGAACTCTAAATCATCAAAAATAAGGTTCAAAGTTCAAACATGAACTCTCCCATCCTTAAATTTGATACATCATCCTAACACCTCTCCTAATCCATATCCAAAGAATTTTCACCCTTTCTAATGCTTCCCAAAGCATATCTTAGGGTTAGGAGTGGTTAGGGACCTTAACCGTAGCCTAACATAGGCTAAACAACCTTGTTTTCCCGAAATCAACATTGGCAGTAAACTCTCTCAGCTACCAGTCGACTGCCACCCTCATTAGTCGACTGATAACTAAAATATCAGAATTTTAATTATCAGAAATGAAATTCAAAAAATCATAAATAATTATATGTAATTCGAAAAATCATGAAATTTCATACGTATAATACTTATGACCAATACAATGGGTGAAAAATATTTGAAAATTATTTTACCCATAAAATATCGAAATTGATACAAAATTCAAAAGTAAAGAAAAACTTCTAAGTTTTGGCTCACTTTGTATCAATCTCATCAATGGTGATTGCTATCAAAAGATAGACTTCACCAAGTTTTTTCAAACAGATTTTAAAATGGTTTCAAAACCTTATTTTGGATCATATTCCTTGAGATCAATGTACATGACTTGTACACAAGCTTTCCCAATGATCCACCATTAAGATAAGATGAGTTTTTAGTTCATCTAGATGCAAAAACTATGCACCTTGAACTTAACTCATATCCTAACATTTCACATGTATCTAGGGTGTATAAATACACATACATGTCAATGTAATGTGAGATGTCGGTTTTGTTCTCCCTAATCTTGGGTTTTATGTATTTTTCTAAGGCAACTCTACTTGATTCCCTTATAAATGGGACTCCAAGTCCTGTCATTGTCCTTAAATCAATTTTAATCAATTTAAATGCATGAAATGATCATGGCATAATGATAGCAATAATTAAGCATGACCAATGATCATGATGTCATGGCATATGATTAAATCTAAAAACACATGATATTTTATCCTTAATCCTAAACATGATCATGACATATAAATGATAAAAATAAACATGATGTCATGGCATGTTATATGGAAAACAAAGCATGACATATAAAAAGTATAGGTATAATAATACCTTAATTTTAATATTAGTTGTCATTTGTTATAATTAAGTATATTTTGCCATATTACCTAATTTTCCCAAAATGTGTCAAAAACCCAAAATGGCACACTATGACCTCTAAACCTAAATAGTGTCAATTTAATTGATTTTTCATAATTCCAAAAAAGTATTGGCACATCCTAAAATCTTTTAGGATCACAATATCAAATTTATTTCCAAGGTATCCATAACCTTGAAAATATCCTAAGGTGTCACCTTTACCATGGTTGAGTTAACTACCCATCCAATCAAAGTTGGCACACCCTAAACCAATCTAGCGTGAATCAATCACGCTCTTAGGAACCCAAAACTTATTTGAGCTCCTAGGGTTAATTAGGTAATTCTTAGGGATAACCTCCCTAGATACCTTTCTAATGACACTCTTAGGCTTGTTAGCCTTGGTCATTGTGGTCTTTCCTAGGTTGACTCTAGGGGTAACTCCCTTTGCAACCTTCTTAGTGGCTTCCCTAGGTTTCCTTAAAACCCTAGCCACTAGGCACATACCTTGATCAACTCTAAGGATGACTGCCCTACTGACCTTGGTCTTCCTAGACCTAGTTTGTGTTCCATAATCAAATGGAACACTATGATAAGCCACCTTAGGCTTAGGTTTGTGACCCAAACCTTGCCTGCCCTTGGTTGACTTTTGTCTCTTAGGTCCTAGGTATTGACTTTGACTCTTGGACCTAGACTTTTGATCATTTGACCCTTGAAATTGATTTTGCATAATCTTGAGGGTCTTCTCAAGTTTTTCAAACCTTGACCTCAAGACTTGATTTTCAATCTCTAATTGCCCAATCTTAGAATTTTGATTAAGTTTTTGGGCATTACCATTTCCTCTAGGAATATGCCTAGTCCATTTAGGATTAAGACCTAGGTGTTCTCCTATTTTCTTGATAGATTCCCTAGGTAAAATATTTTTAGGGACATTAGTCCCAAATTTCTCCTTCTTGGAAATATTAACATTTTTGGCACCTAAACAAATATATCTATTATTTCTAGCATGCTTTTCATGTACAATAGCAAAATTACTTAAGTTATTTCTAGCATGCTTGTTGACATTAAAACTAGAAGAATGAGCATTATTGAAATATACCTTAGGGTTAGCCTTAGCTCCCCCTACTTGTGATGTTCCCCTTTGAGTCTTCTTCTCCCCCTTTGGGAATTGATTTTGGTAGTGTCCCGGTTGCCGGCATTTGAAGCAAATCACTTGCTCCTTGATTTTGGTTGTTGGGGGACCAACATACTTAACTTTTGGTGTCGGTGGAGTTTTTCTTACTCTCTTTGGGCATTTTCTCTTGTAATGCCCACTTTCCCTACACTCAAAGCAAATTATATGATTTTTATTTAAACCTAAATTGCTTGAGTTACCTAGGGTATTTGTGGTGGTGATCGGAGTGGGTTCCTCATCCCTCCCGGAGGTTGAGGCTTCTCCTTGATTTTGCTCCGTCTCCGGTGTGGATGGTCTCTCCTACCCCTCAATCGTTGAAGTGGAGGCTTCTTCCACCAATCTGGAAATTGATTCCCTATCAACTTCTGAATCCTCAAGCTCTTTAGATGACGATGTACTTGCTTGAGCTTGAGAGGGTGAGCACTCCTCTTCTTCTTCTTCTTCTTGGATTGATGATGAGTTTTCATGAAGCTTGGCCAAATCGCTCCATAGCTCCTTGGCATCCATGCACTAAACTAGGCTACACAAGGAGTCATTAGAAATTAAATCAAAAATGAAATTGATTACCTTCTTGTTTTTCTCAAATCTTTGGAGTTGATCTTCACTCCATTTCTTCTTCTTGAGGAAGCCACCCTTTAGTCCTTTTGGATATTCGAATCCTTCCCTCAAAACGGACCACTCCTCAAGGTCACTCATCATCAAAAAGTTTTCGATTCTCGCCTTCCAAGAATTGAAGCATTCTCGTCCATAGAAGGCATAGGGAATTAGGGTGTTGATATCCCATCCCAATTGTTCTTCCAACTCCATCTTCACCTCTAGCATGCTCCCTTTGTTGTTAAACTTGAAGAGCGGCCTCGCTCTGATACCACTTGTAGGGGATCATTGGAACGCTAGAGGGGGGGTGAATAGTGTCATGTTATACGTCGATGGAATACGTTCGCGTGTTCGTCTACAATTTTTGTTAGCATGCAGCGGAATAATAATAATAAAGAAATAACGAATATACAAACATGCAAACACACAAGTATTTTGTAGGTAGTTGCTTCGGAGGCTCATTGGCTCCCATGTCACCGGATTAAAATTTTCACTAATGAAAGAATTAATCCGGATGGGATGAGTTTCCTTAGCACAACCAATTCGTCGTCGTGATAACAACTTGAGTGATCACTTGAACAAACTAGTTGTTCAAGAAACACAACTCTTCTAGTTGGTTAGCCGCGGAAGAGACGACAGACGGATCGTCGGTTTTTGTGTTTGTCTTCGGGGTCCATGATTATACAAAATATATACAAATGCACACTTGTATAATCAACACATTAAAAGAACATGCTAAGATCAGAAAATAAAGTTGTAAAACTTTTATACCTCATGATCTTCTACCGTATGTCCTATCCTCCTCGCGGACGACGTGTGGGCGAAGATCCTCCACGAGTAGAAGCCTTCTAGATCGCGTTCTTCCCTTTCTTGTTCGCTGTGAACAAAGAGAAGAACCAAACAAAACTCCTTATCCTTTCTATAACCGGCCACCAAGCAAAGGAGTTCGATGTAACCGCCAGCCAAGGAGTGAATGGTAGAAGCGCCGGCCACCAATGTTTGAAGAACCGCCGGCCACCTTAGAGAGAATGGAGGAATGAACGCCGGCCAACCTTGAAGAGAGGTTGCCGCCGGCCAAGGAATAAGAGAGGGAACAATGAGGATGGGCGCCGACCACAACTTGTTGGAAGAAGATGGGTGCCGGCCACAACTTGTTGGAAGAAGATGGGCGTCGGCTTTCTTTCCAAGAATTGCCGCCCAAGCCTTAGCTTCCAAACTCTAGCCGCCCAACCTAAAACCCTAACTCCAAAATCATCTTTTTGCCGCCCAACCTAAGCCCTCTATTTATAGAATTTGGCTTAAGCCTCCTTTAATCTCCACCGTCGGATCTAGGGTTTTATCCCAACCGTCGAATCTAGGGTTTCATCCCAATCGTCGGATCTAGGGTTTCATCCTAACCGTCGGATCTAGGGTTTCATCCCAACCGTCGGATCTAGGGTTTTAATCCAACCGTCGGATCTAGGGATTTAATCCAACCGTCGGATCTAGGGATTTAATCCCAACTGTTGGTTCTAGAGTTTTGTTTTATATCTTTGGATCTAGACTTCATGAGGATTATATTAGGCTACGATAGGGACCATGAGGAGGAGTTGGATCTTGGCCACCCGATGGATCGGAACCACATAAACTTGATCCATCAATGATGTTCCATTCCACTAGAGGATCATCATTGAACTACCTCACTAATCCCCATAAATCAATATGGGCTCCATATACTATTTGTACATCCATCTCCCCGTGTTTAAGATATCGAATGTCCGTTAATTAATTGATTTACTGACCATCAATTAATTAACATATAATTCCTCGAGTAGTACCACTCAACCTTATCATCATGTTGACTAAGTCAACCAGCTGGGTTTACATGATTAACCTTATGAGCTCCTCAAGGGGACATCATCAACCAAGTATATAGGACACGATTTCCTCCTATAATCAACGGCACACCATGTAAATAATATCATTTCCCAACTTACCGGGCATATTTATTTAATCCATCTAAATCTCACCCTCTGGTAAATCAAAGAAATAAATACTAAGTACATGTGCCCGTTATTATATCGGGATTAAGAGCATGTACAACATAATATCCGAGGTCTGATTCAATTATGTAGTCAGCAATAAATTAAATCACCTCTATGTCGGTCCTGCTCAATACACCTAAGTGTACTAGTGTAACTCTATGTTCAAGACAAAACAATACCAAGTTACACTACAACCATGCCAATGGTTTGTCCAAAACCATCTTGGTTGTGAGCCTCTACTTATATTCTACAAGGGACTGATAACATGATCTTCTGTGTCATACCAAGCACCATGTTATCTACATTGTAAAATATTAGACAATATGCACACATATAATAAATATATAAAGTGCAAACAATGATCATGTGATTCTTATTCCAAAATAAAATGTTCATACAAAAAGAGCTAGGCTTTCAGTATACATTCCAACAATTTCCCACTTATACTAAAAGACTATGCCGTCATCACACTGCCATACATCTGATCCCCATGTTCTCCACATGCCTAGCAAACGCTTTCGCTGGAAGGGCCTTAGTGAATGGATCCGCCAGGTTATCCTCTGATGCAATCTTGGCGACAACAACTTCTCCTCGCTTTACGATCTCTCGTATAAGGTGGTACTTGCGCTCTATGTGTTTACTCGCCTTATGGGCTCGTGGTTCCTTCGAGTTTGCAACTGCACCACTGTTATCACAATAAATTATGATAGTTCTGGGCAAACCAAGAATCACATCCAAGTCCATCAAGAAGTTCCTGAGCCATACAGCTTCCTTGGCTGCCTCAGAGGTTGCCACATACTCAGCTTCCATGGTAGAGTCCGCCACACATTTCTGCTTGACACTCCTCCATACTATGGCTCCACCTCCAAAAGTAAACACACACCCCGAGGTAGACTTACTCTTGTCCCTATCTGATTGAAAATCCGAATCCGTATAACCCACAGGGACTAATTGATCTGCCCGGTAAACTAGCATATAATCCCTAGTCCTTCTCAGGTACTTCAATATATGTTTTACCGCAGTCCAATGTCCCTGTCTAGGATTACTCTGATATCTGCTAACCATGCCCACGGCAAAGCAGATATTTGGTCTCGTACATAGCATAGCATACATGAGGCTTCCTACTGCCAAAGCATAACGAACCGCCTTCATCTCCTCTATCTCCTTTGATGTTTTGGGACACATCTCTTTAGATAATGGAACTCCATGCCTAAAAGGTAGAAAACCTTTCTTGGAGTTCTGCATGCTAAAACGAGCAAGGATAGTGTCAATGTATGAAGCTTGAGATAAGCACAACATCCTTTTCTTGCGATCCCTTATTACTTTGATACCAAGGATGTGTCCCACTTCTCCCAAGTCCTTCATGTCAAACTGTTTGGACAACCATACCCTTACGTCTGATAACACTTTGATATTGTTGCCAACTAACAAAATGTCATCTACGTATAGTACAAGAAATACCACTACATTTCCGTCACATCTCTTGTATACACAAGGCTCATCCGGACTTTGAATAAATCCATATGACTGGATTACCTCATCAAAGCGGATGTTCCAAGGTCTAGAAGCTTTCTTCAATCCATAAATGGACCGATTAAGCTTACATACAAGATGCTCTTTGCCTTTAGCAATGAATCCCTCTGGTTGCCGCATATAGATGTTCTCCTCAAGACTTCCATTAAGGAAAGCTGTCTTGACATCCATCTGCCAAATCTCATAATCCATATGAGCAGCTATAGATAAGAGAATCCGGATAGACTTAAGCATAGCTACCGGCGAAAAGGTCTCCTCATAATCGATACCCTCCTTTTGAGTATACCCTTTCGCAACAAGCCTAGCTTTGAAGGTCTCAACCTTCCCGTCTACCCCTCTCTTTCTCTTGTAGATCTACTTGCATCCAATGGTTTTTACACCATCGGGTGGTTCTACTAGCTCCCAGACTTGATTAGAATCCATAGATTCTATCTCTGAATTCATCACTCTTTGCCAAGATACCGCATCTCTATGTTGGAGTGCCTCGTCATATGTCCAGGGATCAGGTTCATGTTCACCAGGGACTAAGTCCGAAGACTCTCCCAAAAACATGAATCTTTCGGGTTGTCTAACAACCCTCCCACTACGATGAGGTGCCTCCTGTGTATGCTCTGTGACACGCAATGCAGTGACTTGTGGTATCTCCTCTTGTACCGGTGGTACTGAAGTCGGGACTTCCCCTGTCAACTCCTCAAGAACAATCCTACTCATGGGCTTGTGGTTCATCATATAGTCCTCCTCTAGAAATCTGGCATTCGTACTCACGATCACCTTCTGATCTCTAGGACTATAGAATAAACCACCCTTCGTTCCCTTAGGGTAGCCAATAAACAAGCGTACTTCTGTACGAGATTCCAACTTACCAGCATCTCCCTTCAGCACATGTGCTGGACTACCCCAAATCCGAATATGTCTTAGACTAGGCTTTCGCCCAGTCCACAACTCTGTGAGAGTAGAGGGTACTGACTTAGATGGAACCAAGTTCAGAATGTGTGTTGTTGTTTCCAGAGCAAACCCCCAGAACGAATCAGGTAACTCAGAATAACTCATCATCGATCTGACCATCTCCATAAGAGTCCTATTCCTTCGCTCCGCCACACCATTCTGCTGGGGTGTGCCAGGTGCAGACAATTGGGATTTAATCCCAGCCTCTGATAAGTAACTCCTAAACTCTCCCAAGAGGTACTCGCCACCACGATCAGATCGTAATGTCTTGATACTTTTACCTTGACGGTTCTCCACATCAGCCTTGAATTCTTTGAACCTGTCAAAGCATTCAGACTTGCGGCGCATCAAGTAAATGTATCCATATCTTGAATAATCGTCTATAAAAGAGACGAAATATTCAAAACCACCTCTTTCCTGGATAGACATAGGACCGCACAAATCAGAATGAACCAATTCTAACACATCTTTGGCTCTATACCCCTTGGCCTTGAAAGACCTCTTGGTCATTTTACCTTTCAAGCAAGATTCGCAGGTTGGGAGATCCTCCACCACTAATGAACCCAAAGGTCCATCAGCTATCAACCTTTGAATTCTTCTTAGGTTAATATGACCAAGCCTTAGATGCCAAAGATATGTCTGGTTCATTTGCGAAGGTTCTTTTCTCTTATTAGACTTAGAAGATGAGTTATTGACTTCTATATGCATCGTGGGAGTTTTCGGTTCAAGAGTATATAAATTGCCAACCAATCTACCAGAACAGATAATCTCCCTATTCCTTTTTATAACCACTTTGTCATTAAAAGAAACAGAATATCCATCCATAAACAATTTAGAAACTGAAATTAAATTCTTTCTAAAAAGTAGGTACATAAAGACAATTTCTCAAAACCAAAACTTTATTCCTATCAAAAGATAAATAAACGTCTCCCACTGCAATAGCCGCCACCTTTGAAGATTGCCCATGAAGACGGTAATCTCTCCCTCAGCTAGTTGTCCGATTTCCTGGAACCCCTGTAGAGTATTGCAGACATGATCAGTGGCTCCTATATCTACACACCAGGCACTGGTAGATAACACCTCTAAACATGTTTCAACAACTAAACAAGAAGATATACCTTTGTTCTTTCAGCGAGGACAGTCCGCCTTCCAATGTCCAGTCTGCTTGCAAGTGAAGCACTTGCCTTTCGGCTTCTTCACTCCTGCCTGAGGTCCCACTTCCACTTTCTTCGCTCCACCTTGCTTCTTCTTCTTCTTACCTTTCAGTTTAGAGGAAGAAACCTTCTGAGCGATCATGGCTTGAGCGCTTTGATGAAAAAGCCCCTCTGCCGCCTAGAGTTCTGTCAGAAGCTCCGCCAACGAATACAACCTCTTGTTCATGTTGTAGTTGAGGCAGAACTGCTCAAAACTCCTAGGCAGAGACTGGAGAATGATATCGACCTGGGTTTCCCCATCGATCTCAGCTCCGAGGACTTCCATCTCATTAAGATGAGCCATCATCTTGAGAACATGATCCCTAACAGGTGTTCCCTCGACCATGGTGGTCGTCATCAAGTTTCTCATAGCCTCCTGTCTAGCCGCCCTACTCTGATGTCCGAAAAGTTCCTTGAGATTGAACATCATGTCATAAGTTGTGGCCATGGCCTGATGCTGATGTTACAGCACATTTGACATAGATTCCAAAATGTAACACCGCGCCATCTCACCTGCCTTGATCCATTTCTTATAACTTTCTTTCTCCTTTTCATCAGAGTCATCGGTGGGCTTAGGAGGACAGACCTCGAAGAGTACAAATTTGTACTCCTCTGCAGTTAAGACAATATCCAAGTTTCTTTTCCAATTAATATAGTTTGTTCCAGTAAGTTTATTTTCTTTTAATATCACAGCAAGTGGGTTGAAAGCCATTTGAAAAACCTAAGAATCACAATGATCAAAATATTAGATTTCAAATATTATTGATTCCTCAAAACAATAAAATTTCGAAATCAACCAACACCTCAAAACACCGAGAATATCGCATGCCACGATAGTGTGGACGTATACGAATTCTACATTTGTAAGAGGAGGTTTTATCCATTAATTTTATTATCTTGTCAACCTTACTTTTTGACAAATAAAATTAATAGTTGGTTCCTCTTTGGCCCTACAAATAAAAGCAGTGACTCCGATGGGGAGGATACTTTTATTTGCATCTAAGTGTGCACCATTACACGATACTAAGGGAATTATTTCGGATTATGTGCCTTACCGATGGGGAAGTACATACGCTCCTAAATAATTTCCTATAACCATTATTTTACCTAGTGATCCGCAAACAAACCCATCCGATGGGGAGGAAGGCACTCAGAGCCAACGCGCAAGTTTGTTGCATCACATGTCAAATTGTAATGGAGGCCGCGGGAATTATTTAAAATGTCCCTCTCCCACTTAGTAAATTGACAATGAGGAATTTTCAAGCACACACAACATGCATATAAAACAAATCAGCAATAAATAAGGAAAAAAACAGAATTTTCCCAACTATTATAGCATTGTTCTCCAATACGCATCCCGTCGTGTCGCCACCTCGTCCGCTCCATCTTTTCCCGTGCGCAAGTCACCAAAGAGATCCGAGCCGAGATAAACTATTTTAATTTACATTCATCGATCCTATACTCCACGAAGGAGTGTACAACTAATCTAGATCGAAAGTAAACTAAAATGAGCAGCTAAACATTGTCGTATTTAATTACAAAAATTAAATACTAATCTAGCCTCATCAACCCCGAGGATTCAAATAATATACATACAATCACACACAAAACAATCACATACAACCAAATAGCCATAATAGTCAGATCTTATGCCTGCAACCAAAAAGTTAGCCTACGCACATCCTACTATTATCCGGCATACTCAATATATGATATGTGCATGAAAGTAATCGAATCCAAAACACACAAAACCAGAAACCGTGCTCTAATACAACTTGTAGGGAGTTGCTTCGGAGGCTCATTGGCTCCCATGTCCCCGGATTAAAATTTTCACTAATGAAAGAATTAATCTGGATGGGATGAGTTTCCTTAGCACAACCAATTCGTCGTTGTGCTAACAAATTGAGTGATCTCTTGAACAAACTAGTTGTTCAAGCAACACAACTCTTCTAGTTGGTTAGCCGCGGAAGAGACGACGGACGGATCGTCGGTTTTTATGTTTGTCTTTGGGGTCCATGATTATACAAAATATATACAAATGCACACTTGTATAATCAACACATTAAAAGAACATGCTAAGATCAGAAAATAAAGTTGTAAAACTTTTATACCTCACGATCTTCTACCGTATGTCCTATCCTCCTCGCGGACGACGTGTGGGCGAAGATCCTCCACGAGTAGAAGCCTTCTAGATCACGTTCTTCCCTTCCTTGTTCGCTGCGAACAAAGAGAAGAACCAAACAAAACTCCTTCTCCTTTCTATAACCGGCCACCAAGCAAAGGAGTTCGATGTAACCGCCGGCCAAGGAGTGAATGGAAGAAGTGCCGGCCACCAATGTATGGAGAACCGCCGGCCACTTTGGAGAGAATGGAGGAATGAACGCCGGCAAACCTTAAAGAGAGGTTGCCGCCGGCCAAGGAATAAGAGAGGGAACAATGAGGATGGGCGCCGGCCACAACTTGTTGGAAGAAGATGGGTGCCGGCCACAACTTGTTGGAAGAAGATGGGCGCCGACTTTCTTTCCAAGAATTGCCGCCCAAGCCTTAGCTTCCAAACCCTAGCCGCCCAACCTAAAACCCTAACTCCAAAATCATCTTTTTTCCGTCCAACCTAAGCCCTCTATTTATAGAATTTGGCTTAAGCCTCCTTTAATCTCCACCGTCGGATCTAGGGTTTTATCCCAACTGTCGGATCTAGGGTTTTATCCCAACCGTCGGATCTAGGGTTTCATCCCAACCGTCAGATCTAGGGTTTCATCCCACCGTCGGATCTAGGGTTTTAATCCAACCGTTGGATCTAGGGATTTAATCCCAACCGTTGGTTCTAGAGTTTTGTTTTATATCCTTGGATCTTGACTTCATGAGGATTATATTAGGCTACGATAGGGACCATGAGGAGGAATTGGATCTTGGCCACCCGATGGATCGGAACCACACAAACTTGATCCATCAATGATGTTCCATTCCACTAGAGGATCATCATTGAACTACCTCACCAACCCCCATAAATCAATATGGGCTCCATATACTATTTGTACATCCATCTCCCCGTATTTAAGATATCGAATGTCCGTCAATTAATTGATTTACTGACCATCAATTAATTAACATCTAATTCCTCGAGTAGTACCACTCAACCTTATCATCATGTTGACTAAGTCAACCAGCTGGGTTTACATGATGAACCTTATGAGATCCTCAAGGGGACATCATCAACCTAGTATATAGGACACGGTTTCCTCCTATAATCAACGGCACACCATGTAAATAATATCATTTCCCAACTTACCGGGCATATTGATTTAATCCATCTAAATCTCACCCTCTGGTAAATCAAAGAAATAAATACTAAGTACATGTGCCCGTTATTATATCGGGATTAAGAGCATGTACAACATAATATCCGAGCTCCGATTCAATTATGTAGTCAGCAATAAATTAAATCACCTCTATGTCGGTCCTGCTCAATACACCTAAGTGTACTAGTGTAACTCTATGTTCAAGACAAAACAATACCAAGCTACACTACAACCATACCAATGGTTTTCCCAAAACCATCTTGGTTGTGAGCCTCTACTTATATTCTACAAGGGACTGATAACATGATCTTCTGTGCCACACCAAGTATCATGTTATCAACATTGTAAAATATTAGACAATATGCACACATATAATAAATATATAAAGTGCAAACAATGATCATGTGATTCTTATTCCAAAATAAAATGTTAATACAAAAAGAGCTAGGCTTTCAGTATACATTCCAACATATTTAATGTGGTTCGGAACCGAACGGTTCCTACTCCACAGATCGAGCTCTAGTGATGCCAATCACACACCACTATGCAATAATTCCTTCTCGACACAAGTTGGAGGTGGAGAAATCCCTTACAAACTATTCTTACAACAATAAGAAATGGATACAAGCAATTACAATAATGAAATACAATGAAAGTAAAGAAAACTACTTTACAATTGCTCTTTGAATACTTGATCGCTTGGTTGCTTGAAATCAACTTGGAGACCCTAATTTGCAGCAGCAAATCGCTCAAAATTCCCACAAGAACCGGATGGTTTTTTGTCCTTCACGAGCTCCATTTAAAGCTTCAACCTGTGCTAGAAAATACCGATCAGTCGACTGCTCGGGACCATCAATCGACTAATGACAATGTTTTCATGAGACAATGGCTAGATCCACGCTAGAAAGATCCAACGGATCCATCATCAGTCGATTGATTATGACCATCAGTCGACTGATCAAGCCATCACTCAACTGTTGACCGCAGCAGTCGAGTGAGACTCCATTCTGTGCCCAATTCCTCGAGCACCAGTCGACTGATCACATGATAAGTCGACTGCTCGAGCCAGTAGTCGACTGCCCACTTTTGATAGTCGACTGCTGGGAAACATCCCACAGTCAAATCCTAGTTAACTCTCACCAATCGACTGTCATATGACACCAGTCGACTGGCACACCTCAAACTTGAGATTTTAGCTCAAGTATGGTTCCCCCATACTTGCTAGACCACCCTTAGCCTAGACCTTCACACCTCTCGGATCCCTCCAAGTCATCCATGACTTGTTCATCCATCGCGCTAGCCTTCAGGTGCTTCCATGGACTATGTCATGCTAATGGTGTCTACACCGCCAAGGCACATTGGACTTACGCCGCCAACCATTGGACTTATGCTACCAAGACTCCCGCTTGGACTTTACGCCGCCAATATCAAACCCCTTGGACTTCTCAAATGCCAAGACTCAAGCTTGGACTTTCCCTTGCCAACCCATGTTGGACTTCCATGCCAAGACCCATGCTTGGACGTTTCCTTGCCAAGACCCATGCTTGGGCTTTACATGCCAAGTACTCAAGACTTGGACTTTCCAAATGCCAAGTGTCCCACTTGGACTTTCCATGTCAAGTACTCAAGACTTGGACTTTCCCATGACTATCACATTGTCATATGTTTTTTTTTGTCGAACATCAAAACATCTCTAGAGTCAAGCTCGAGTCCTGGTCAATCATGACCTGGGTCAATTGCACCAACAAGAAGCTGAACAACAAATCTGTAACCTATTTTAAGTTCTTAGCTTACTGTTCTTGATTATCTTATTGCATTGTAAGCTTGTAAGAGGTGAAATTTTTTACATCCGAAAACTTTCCGATCCATTCATAGTAGACTTTCCTTTGAGCTGCCCGTGGAGTAGGAACTACTAAGTTCTGAACCACGTAAATACCTACGTATTGGTTGTGTTTGTGCTCTTTGCTTTTCTTTCTATTTCCGCTACGTAATCCTCTGTTTTATAGTGAAATTTGAGTTAGATATTTTCAACTCGCTATTCACCCCCCCCCTCTAGCGAGCCTCGATCCCAACAATATACACGTCCTCGAGTAGGTTTCCATTAAGGAAAGCTATTTTCACATCCATCTGCCATATCTCATAATAATAATGAGCCGCTATGGCCAGGAGCATCCGAATTTATTTAAGCATAACAACAGGTGAATAGGTCTCGTCATAATCAACATCTTGCTTTTGAGGATACCCTTTCACCACCAATCTAGCCTTATAGGTAATCACATTACCATCCATGTCTGTTTTCTTCTTGAAAACCCACTTGCACCCTATAGGCTTTATGCCTTCAGGTGGGTTAACCAAGTTCCAAACTTGATTTTCATACATGGAATCCATTTTCGACTTCATGGCTTCAAGCCACTTATCCCTTTCTGAACTTGTCAGAACTTCTTCATAACTGGTAGGCTCCTCATAATCAATGAGTAACACGTCGTTCGATTCACTTAGAAGAAATTCATATCTCTCAGGAATGTTGTGTGTTCTACCAGATCTACGAAGATGTGGTGTCACAATATGTCCAATCGATGGCTCATCACTATGAGTTATCGGTTGTGGTGCTTCACCAGGTATCTCATCAATGTCTATTTGAGTCTCTTGAGCCTCCTCTAGCTCAACCACACTCCCACTATTTTCTTGCAAGAGAAACACTTTCTCTAGAAACACAACATGCCTTGAAACAAACACCTTTTGTTCCACAGGATGATAGAATTGGTAACCCCTTGTTTCCTTAGGGTATCCAATAAATAGATATTTATCAGGCTTAGCATTCAATTTTTCTGATACAGTCCACTTCACATAAGCAGGACAACCTCATATCTTCAAGTAAGATACATGAGGTTTCTTACTATTCCATATCTCATATGGAGTAGTGGAAACTACCTTGGTTGACATTCTGTTTAGCAAGTAAATAACTTTCTGAAGTGCATAGCCCCAAAAGGACTTGGGAAGATTCGCATGATTCATCATTGACCTGACCATGTCCAACAAGGTCCAGTTATGCCTCTCAGATACACCATATGCTGCGATGTATATGGCGGAGTCCATTGAGACAATATACTATTGTCTCTTAGATAATCTAGAAACTCTTGACATAAGTATTCACCACCTCGATCCGATCGAAGTATTTTAATTCTCTTGTCATGTTGTTTCTCTACTTCATTTCAGAATTCTTTGAACCTTTCAAAGGCTTTAGACTTATGTTTCATTAAGAACACATACCCAAGTTGTGAGTGATCATCAGTGAAGGTAATGAAGTAGCTATAGCCTCCTAGAGCTTGAGTTGACATAGGTCCACATACATCAGCATGTATTAGACCTAGCAACTCTCTTACCGGTTCACCTTTTCCAGTAAAAGGTAACTTGGTCATCTTACCTTTTAAGCATGATTCACATGTATCGTATGAATCTAATTCAGACGATTCCAGAATTCCACATCGGTGTAATTTGGACATGCGTTTCTTGCTCACATAGCCAAGACGATAATGCCACATGTAAGAGTCTAATTGATTATCTTTTTGAGCATGCTTGTTGCTCACTTCGATATTGAAAATGTCACTAGATACGTCCAACGTATAAATACCATTGCTTAATGTTCTAGTACCATAAAGAACACCATTCAAAGTTATGTAACTGTTGGTGCAATCGGCCCAGGTTGACTCGAGTTTGACTCGAGCAGTACCTTGATGGTATTTTGATGATAGACAAAACTCATGACATGGGATTGTCATGGGAAAGTCCAACATGGGGTTGGCATGGAAAATCCAAGCGTGGAGCTTGGTGTGGAAGTCCAAGGGGGAAGCCTTGGCATGGGAAAGTCCAAAGCATTGCAAAGTCGTGCGCTTGGTGCTTGGCATGGGAAATCCAAAGCATTGCGAAGCCGTGCGCTTGGTGCTTGGTGAGAAATGCATTGCGAAGCCGTGCGCTTGGTGCATGTGGGAAGTCTTGAGGACTTGGTAAGTTCACTAGGCTCGGGGTCCTTGAGTCGGTGAAGGATGGCATTGCGAAGCCGTGCGCTTGGTGCATCCGAGGGACCGCCGGACAGGGAGCGAATGGAGTGAGCCCAAAGGGAAGCATACTTCTAGGCATGAGACGAGAAGGATGGCGCTATGGCCGCAGGCGATCCGAGGGACGAGGCCGAGGGAAATAGGTGCCGATCGACCGATCTAAGTCGATAGGAGGGCAGGTGCCGATCGTTGGGAGGCTGGCCGATCGACCGAGGGATGGCAATGATCGATGACACCGATGCAGCGCATCGATGGAGTCGAGCTCAATCGCTCAGAGCCGATCGATGATTAGTCACCGATCGATGGGCATCACCGATCGATAGGTGATCCGCTGAACTTGTCCAACGTGGATCCGCCGCTGAGACAACGACATGGGCGCGAATGGGGTCACGATCACCGATCGATGGGCGCGAAAATAGCTTGATGCAAAGTTATAAATGGAGCTCGAGTTGGAGGATTTCGCCAAGACTTTTGTGAGCTATTGAGGGGAATTGTTGCTGCATTCCGAGACCTTCAAGAGCCATCTAAAGCAAGCAACAAGCAAAGGGTTCAAAGCAAGCTTGTAAAGTGTTCTTTACGTATTGATTTGTATTGTATTGCTTGTATTTCATTACTTAGTGTAATTGCTTGTGAGAGGTTTCTCCACCTCCGACGTAGTCGAGAAGGAGTGTTATAGTTAGTGTCGTATGCATAACTAGAGCTCGAGGAGCTCGCCTGCGGAGTAGGAACCATTCGGTTCCAACCACGATATCTTGTGTATTGCATGTGATTGTGTATTGTTGTTATTATTATTATTGTTATTCCGCGCGCTAACGACAATCGTAGACAAGCACACAAGAAGAACGAAATACGACATCCATCGAACGAGGGCTATTCACTCCCTCTAGCCGCCATCATCGATCCCTACAAGTGGTATCGAGCCGAGGTCGCTTCTTCAAGGACTAACCACGAGAGCACTACAAGATGGTCTTTCATCCATCCACCAAAATTCAAGGAGATTTTTCTTGGTGGAGGAAGAAAATGGAGGTATACCTAGAAACCGATTTTGATTTTATACTAATCTTAGAAAACGGTTTCGAATTGCCTAGGGATGAAAGAAATAGGCAAATTGAGAAGTCAAAATGGACCCAAGACCAAATCAAAGACTTCAAGACAAATCTCAAGGTAATCAAGTTGATTAGTGATTTGTTACCTAACACTATTTGGTCTAGATTAGGTGATTATAGGGATGCAAGGGAATTATGGAATAAGGTAATGAAATTCCAAGAAAATTCCTAATCGCACAAGTAGAGGAGAATGTCAAGAAGAATCATCATCCACTTTTGAAGATGTGGATGATTTGGTGAGACCTCCACCTCTAGCATTGAGGAGGAGGAAAGGGTTTCTACTCGGGAGAAAGGTCAAGATGAAGCTTCTACCTCCTAAGAAGTGAAGAGGCCTCCACCACCTCCCTAGGTAACTCAAGTGTTGTAATTTTAAATAAAAATCACATAATGTGCTTTGAGTGTAGGGAGAAAGGGCATTACAAGAGCAAATGCCCTAAATTGGCTAAGAAGAAGGCATCGACACCAAAAGTCAATCCAAAGTCAAAGGATGTCGGTGTTCCCAAAATCAAGAGCAAAGAGCACATTATGTGCTTTAAATGCAATCAAAAGGGACATTACCGAAGCCAATGCCCTAGGGGGAGGAAGAAAGGGCAAGAAGGTGTAATTCATGTAGGGGGAGCTTCCCAAGCTAACCCTAAGGTAAATTTACTTAATGCACCTTTAATTCCTAGAGTTAAAAAGCATGCTAAGAATTATTTTAGTTCTCTTGCCATTATCAATGAAAAGCATGCTAAGAGAAATAATAAGGTGTATTGTCTAGGTGCCAAGCGTGTTCATATAACTAAGGACAAATCTAGGACCCAAAACACTAGACCTATATTACCTAGGGAGTCAATTAGGAGAATAGAAGAAAACTTGGGTATTAATCCCAAGAAATCTAGGCATATGCCTAAAAAGAAAAACATTTCCCCTAAACCTAATGAAAATTCAAAAATGGGAAAATTAGAGCTAGAGAACCAAGTCTTGAGATCAAGACTTAAGAAAATAAGAGAAACCCTTAGAATCATAGAAGACTCAATTCTAGGGTCAAATGCCAAAAAGTCAAGACCTAAGGTTCAAAAACGGTCTAAGGGCAAGGATGGTTTGGGTCACAAACCAAAGCCCAAGAAGACTTATCATAATGTTCCATTTGATTATGGAACTATTTCTAGGTCTAGAAAAACCAAGGCTAATAGGGAAGATATCCCTAAGTCTAGCCATGGTGTGTGCTTAGTGGCTAAGGACTTAAGGAAAACCAAGAAAGCCACTAAGAAGGTCAATGGAGGAGTCACCTCTAGAGTTGACCCAAGTAAGACCCATGTGACTAAGGCTTCAAAGGCTAAAAGGGTCATTAGGAAGGTATCTAGGGAAGTTATCCCTAGGGAATACCTTGTTAACCCAAGGAGCTCCAATAGATATTGGGTTCCTAAGAGCGTGATCGATTCACGCTAAATGGGTTAGGGTGTGTCAACCCTAAGTGGATGGGTAGTTAACCTAACCATAGTAGAGTTGACACATTAGGGTGTGCCAATATGTTTGAGAAGTTAAAAATGATTTAAATTGGCACAATTAGGTCATAGAGGTAATGGTGTGCCATTTCGGGTTTTTGGCACACTAGGGAAATGAATGGCATTAAGGCAAAATTGGTTTAATACTTAGAAATGGCAAATTGATTTTAACACTTAGGTATTTTATACCTTAGTATATTTTTCTTGCCATGCTTTATTTGCCTTGCCATGTCATGACATCATTTTCATTTTATCTATAAAAATGTCATGATCATGTTTAAAGTTATGTTTAGATGTCATGTATGATTAGTTATCATTCACATGCCATGACATCATGATATTGGCATATGTTTCTATCTTATATCATATCTATGCCATAATCATCATTCACAAATTAAAATGAAATTAAGGACTATGGCATGATTTGATGGGAATCAAATAATATTGCCTAGAAATATGCATGAGACCATTTAAAGAATAAAAACCCACATCTCACAAAACTTTGACATGTATGTGTCTTACACATCTAGATATTGGTGAGATGTTTAGGAAAAAGAGAATAAAGGTTTGAAAAACATTTTGAAAACATTTTGAAAAACCTTGGTGAAGCCTATCTTTTGATAGCTATCACCATTGAATGGGATGATACAAAGAGGGCTCTTTATTGAAGCTTTTCTAAACTTTTGAACTTTGTATCAATCTCCTAATTTAATGGGTAAAATAATTTTCCAATATTTTTCACCCATAATGTTTGTGATAAGTAATATACATACCAAATTTCAATATTTATCAACTTATGTATAATTTCGAATGAAAATCAGAATGTAAGATCAATCGATCCGCCATGGATGGCAATGATCGATAGT
The DNA here is from genome assembly GCA_025175895.1 of Wurfbainia villosa. Taxonomy (NCBI): domain Eukaryota; kingdom Viridiplantae; phylum Streptophyta; class Magnoliopsida; order Zingiberales; family Zingiberaceae; genus Wurfbainia; species Wurfbainia villosa. The sequence continues at coordinate 4,566,597 of CM045994.1, read as the reverse complement.
GGCAATGACGATTGATTTACGATCGCCGATTTCGGGTAAATCTTATTGGTTAGGCCCATGTTCAGCATGTTTTGGTCCCCTAACCACTCCTAACCCTAGGATATGCTTGGGAGAGCATTAGAGAGGGTGGAAATCCATCGGATATGGATTAGGAGTTGGGTTGAGGGTGAGTATCAACTTTAAGGTGGAAGAGAGTTCATTGTTGAACTTTGCCTTAATTTTGATTTGGTTAATGTTCCTATTGGCTTAGGGACTCTCCAAGGACATTGTTGGTACAATGGTCAAGGGGGAGCAAGCCTCTAGGGGGAGGTATCCATCATGGGAAGATGGATGTGTATTTCCTCATGGGAGGAAATTGGGTTGCCTCTCTTTAAGTGATATGGGATCACTAGAAAGATTGTAGGCATGTGTTCCTCCAAGGGAGAGATTGTAAGATCTCATTGGGATATGAGACATTCATACTCTTGGGGAGGACCTTTTTGATGTAATGTCAAAAAGGGGGAGAAGTTACCAAGTTACTAATTAGGGTTCGTTGGAATTCTCATTGGGATATGAGAATTGCCAATATAGGAGAATTGGTAGACTTGAGATGGTAGTTTTGTCAATCATCAAAAAGGGGGAGATTGTTGGTGCAATCGGCCCAGGTTGACTCGAGTTTGACTCGAGCAGTACCTTGATGGTATTTTGATGATAGACAAAACTCATGACATGGGATTGTCATGGGAAAGTCCAACATGGGGTTGGCATGGAAAATCCAAGCGTGGAGCTTGGTGTGGAAGTCCAAGGGGGAAGCCTTGGCATGGGAAAGTCCAAAGCATTGCGAAGCCGTGCGCTTGGTGCTTGGCATGGGAAATCCAAAGCATTGTGAAGCCGTGCGCTTGGTGCTTGGTGAGAAATGCATTGCGAAGCCGTGCGCTTGGTGCATGTGGGAAGTCTTGAGGACTTGGTAAGTTCACTAGGCTCGGGGTCCTTGAGTCGGTGAAGGATGGCGGCCGCGGCGCTTGGTGCATCCGAGGGACCACGGGACAGGAGCGAATGGAGTGAGCCCAAAGGGAAGCATACTTCTAGGGCATGAGACGAGAAGGATGGCGTTATGGCCGCAGCGCTTGGCGCATCCGAGGGACGTAGGCCGAGGGAAGAGAGCTTCGGTGGGGAACTCCATGAGGGATGTGGACTTAGCCAAGTGGCTAAGACTGAGTGTCGGAGGCTCAAACAACTTGGTGTTTGAAGTTTGCCCGACGGCACCGATCGCATAGGTGCGCCGATCGTCCAAGTCCGATCGGGTTCGACCGTGTAAGGCGCATTTGGTGCTTAGCGGGCCGATCGCATGGATCGGCAATGATCGATAGCCGATAGCAGATGATCGCCATGGGATAGCAATGATCGATGGAAGTGTCGAGTATTGAACGCTCCGTAGCCGATCAGGCGATTATTAGGTCACTGATCGCGATCGCCGGCACAGCGATCGTAGGAGATCCGTTGGAACTTGTCCGACGTGGATCTGGCCATTGTGAGACAACGGACACAGGGGCAGTCGACTGGGGCCTTTTGGCAGTCGACTGATGGGCGCGAAAACAGCTTGATGCAGGTTATAAATGGAGCTCGAGTTGGAGGATTTCGCCAAGACTTTTGTGAAGCTATTGGAGGGGAATTGCTGCTGCATTCCAGACCTTCAAGAGCCATCTAAAGCAAGCAACAAGCAAAGGGTTCAAAGCAAGTGTTGTAAAGTGTTCTTTACGTGTATTTCGTATTTGTCTTTGTATTGCTTGTATTTCATTACTTAGTGTAATTACTTGTGAGAGGTTTCTCCACCTCCGACGTGTAGTCGAAAAGGAGTGTTATAGTTAGTGCCGTGCGCATAACTAGAGCTCGAGGAGCTCGCCCGTGGAGTAGGAACCGTTCGGTTCCGAACCACGTATATCGTGTGTATTTGCATGTGATTGTATTTGTTGTTGGTATTCATATTTGTATTAGTATTCCGCTGCGCTAACAACAATCGTAGACAAGCACACGACGAAGACGAGCAAATACCGACATCCAAACGAACGAGGGCTATTCACCCCCCCCCCTCTAGCCGGCCATCCGATCCCCTACAGTAACAACAATTCTTACTAAAAGTTAAATGGTACCCATTTCTATTTAAACAAGAAATAGAAATGATGTTCTTTATCAATGAAAGATCATAAAAGCAATTGTCTAGTTCTAAGACAAGTCCTGTAGGGAGTTTCAATAAATACGTTCCAATGGCGAGTGCAGCAACCTTTGCTCCATTCCCCACACGTAAATTTGACTCTCCCCTGACGAGTCTTTTTCTATTCCTTAGCCCATGTATGTCATTACATATATGTGATCCACACCCAATATCCAATACCCAAGCGTTTGAGAAAATAGAATGACAATCAATAATGAAGATACCTGAAGAGGATGGGGCATCGGATGCCTTCTTCTTCTTCACGAACTCAAGATAAATCTTGCAGTTTCTTCGCCAATGGCCCTCCTTGCCATAATGATGGCAAGTGCCCTTTTGAGCTGGTTCTTCCTTTTTAGCCTTTTTCTTCTTCCCCTTCTGCTGTTCCTTTGACTTCCTCTTAGAACCTTTCTTCAAGGAATCTACTAACAATATCGTCCCCTGCTCATGCTTCATAGAAGGCTCCACAGTCTTCAACATGTTGAGTAGTACCACAAATGAACCTTCTTGCATCTCAGAGGTGAAGAGGAGCTTGAAGACTTCGAACCTTTCGAATCTCACTTACTCATCAAACAACTCATAAAGATGAAAGACTATGGTATGAGCATCCATATGCTCATGCTACTTTCGCAGCTCGGGTACCATCGCGACTAGCATGATGCAACTCACTAGTTCTAAATCACTCACATGTTTTTGATAGGCCAACAATTGGTCCAGAGTTGCATCATCACTAGGACGGGCGAGAAGAGACTCTTCGAGGACATACACAATCTTTTTCTCCTTGAGAATAATTCTCAAGTTTCTAAGCCAGTCTAAGAAGTTTGACCTAGTCAATTTATTTGAATCCAAAATAGAGCACAAATTCAAAGATGTCTTGATCAATCGATTAACCTAGAAATACAATTCGAGCATATATGAAAAAGATGATTTAAAATGCATCAACATTCATTTTTCAAAATCAAAACCCCTCAAAATTAATTCGGGAGATCGTAGGTCCATCTCTGAATGTGTTGATATCCAACATAGATAAGAACAACCTTGGAGTGAGTCCAACAAGCCATTCTTAGCTATGTTGGTAGGTATCAAGTATACCGATTACATATCACGTATATATAACTATCACAATATGCTATCAACTAATTGAATATTGACACATACATTGGGTTGTTAACACATTAACAAGTATGCATCATATGCATAGCACCCAACTTCACCTCTCTTCACATCGACCTTAGAGTGAGTCCAACAAATCAATGCTCCAAGTTAGAGATGACCAATTAATCGCGAAATAGTTTTAATATGGTTAGAGCACATTCAACCAATTAGCCAGGCTTGAAGTGAGTCCAACAACCCAAACTAACTATTGACCTCTGACTCTTACCATATTAGTGTTAAATTATTCCAATGATTTGAACTTGTTCAGGTTCGAGCTAGGCTTGGAGTGAGTCCAACAACCCAAACAAGAAACAGAACTCTGGTTCTAATCATATTAATGGAAGGTGTAAGCTTTAATATTGTATAAGGGTTTTAAAGTGTCATTCTCTTTGCATGCAAATAACTATTATCTACATGGCATGACATACATGGTATACATCTACATGTCACGACATGCATGACATAATGATATGCATCTAATGTAATTACATGACATATAATTATGGCATGTACAAAAATTTCCTTATATGTCATAACTATTTATGGAAATAAAATATGTTTGAGATTTGATTCCCCAAATCAAATCATGATTAAATTAAGAAACAAATTTCTAAATCTAATCACATATTTTATTTATGGAAAGTGTTAATTAAGAAAAGCCAAATTTAATTTAGGAAATAAATTTCCTAAATTGTCAAAACTATTTATGGAAATAAAATATATTTTAGATTTTATTTCCAAATCAAATCATAATTAAATTAAGAAACAAATTTACAAATCTAATCACATATTTTATTTATGGAAAGTGTTAATTTCCATAAATACTTCTAAACTTTCTAAAAGTAGAAGATTTCCATAAACACTTCTAAACATTCCAAAATTATAAAATTTTCATAAATACTTCTAAACTTTCCAAAAGAAGAAAATTTCCATAAATACGATTATAACTATCACAAAACAATTTTACGATTATGTCGAAACACAACCTGAGCTCTGATACCACTGTTGGGTTTCTCCGGCACCGCGACGATTGTGTGTTCGAATATGTTTCGTAAATATGTACACAGCGGAAGAATTAAAAGTAATAAATCTAATTTATTATAACACACACATCACACGCATGCAAGATACAATATGTGTAGACATAATCGCAGTTTCAAATTTTGCAATAAAAGAAAATTATGCTAGTTATACCTGATGTATCACGTGCAGTGGGAATGACATCAACCGGAGCGACTCTTGCTAGAATCGCCTCTATCCGTATCCACGCCGAGTATCGTCGGGATGGCTTCACAAAGCCACAAGCTTCGTCTTCGCAAAAGTCACTAGCCTAGAGTCGAAGACAATGTGATCCGAGAGACGATCACAATCCGAATAAAAAATTCGGATCCAAAAATTGAGTTTCGCAAACTAGCTTCTCAGAAGAAGTTTTCGTCAACCGATTGACGAAAACTCAACCCTCCACCAATGAGGATTGCTAGAGAACCAATCCCCGGCAAATAGGTCACTATCGGAGAGCAAAATGCTGACCAAACAACCTCTCCACGAAGAGGAGAACAAGCTGTCCAGAATCTGGACAGCTTGTTTGGTAGAAGATATGGTCGGTCAATCAATGGTCGACTACTCCTTGGTCGCCGGTGGCCAATGGAGGATGGCTGGAGGAGTCGCCGGCAGCAAGTGGGTGGCCGGCGGCGAGGAGAAGGCAGCAATTGATGGTTTAGTCGCTTCGGAGGCTCATTGGCTCCCATGTCCCCGGATTAAAATTTTCACTAATGAAAGAATTAATCCGGATGGGATGAGCTTCCTTAGCACAACCTATTCGTCGTCGTGCTAACAACTTGAGTGGTCGCTTGAACAAACTAGTTGTTCAAGCAACACAACTCTTCTAGTTGGTTAGCCGCGGAAGAGACGACGGATGGATCGCCGATTTTTGTGTTTGTCTTCGGGGTCCATGATTATACAATATATATTCATACACACACATGCATAATCAAAACAAATAAGAACATGCTCAGATCTGTACATAAAGTTAAAATAACTTTATACCTTACGATCTTCTATCGTATGTCCTATCCTTCTCGTGGACGATGTGTGGACGAAGATCCTCCACGAGTAGAAGCCTTCTAGATCGAGTTCTCCTCTACCTTGTCCGCTGCGAACAAAGAGAAAAACGAACAAATACCTCTCCTATCTAGAATCGGCCACCAAATTAGGGAATTTTGTGCAACCGCCGGCCAAGGAGCAATTGGATGATGCGCCGGCCAACTTCAAGAAGAGTTGCCGCCGGCCACTTGGAGAATAGGGAGGAGGAGATAACCGGCCACCTATGGGAGGAGAACCGCCGGCTAAGGAAGAAGGAAGAGGCTTCTAGGATGGGCGTCGGCCAAGGAATAATCAAAGAGTTGGGCGCCGCCAATCAACAAGAAGAGAAGAGGTTGCCGCCCACTTTGTTCCAAACCCTAGCCGCCCAATAACCCTAGCCTCCAATTCGAAAATCTCCAATAATGATTTTGCCGCCCAACCCTAAGCATCTATTTATAGAATTGGGCTTAAGCCTCCTTTAATCTCCACCGTCGGATCTAGGGATTTAATCTCCACCGTCGGATCTAGGGTTTTATCCCAACCGTCGGATCTAGAGTTTAATCCCAACCGTCGGATCTAGGATTTCATCCCAATCGTCGGATCTAAGGTTTCATCCCAACCGTCGGATCTAGGGTTTTATCCCAACCGTCGGATCTAGGGATTTAATCCCAACCGTCGATTCTAGGATTTCATCCTAACCATCGGATCTAGGGATTTAATCCCAACCGTTGGTTCTAGGGTTTCATCCAACCATCGGATCTAGGGATTTAATCCCAATCGTTGGTTCTAGGTTTTGTTTTACATTCTTGGATCTAGACTTCACAAGGATTATATTAGGCTACGATAGGGACCATAAGGAGGAGTTGGGTCTTGGCCACCCGATGGATCGGAACCACACAAACTTGATCCATCAATGATGTTCCATTCCACTAGAGGATCATCATCGAACTACCTCACCAACCCCCATAAATCAATATGGGCTCCATATATTATTTGTACATTAATCTCCCCATATTTAAGATATCGAATGTCCGTCAATTAATTGATTTACTGACTATCAATTAATTAACATCTAATTCCTCGAGTAGTACCACTCAACCTTATCATCATGTTGACTAAGTCAACCAGCTGGGTTTACATGATGAACCTTATGAGCTCCTCAAGGGGACATCATCAACCTAATATATAGGACACGCTTCTCCTATAATCAATCTACACACCATGTAAATAATATTATTTCCCAACTTACCGGGCATATTGATTTAATCCATCTAAATCTCACCCACTGGTAAATCAAAGAAATAAATACTAAGTACATGTGCCCGTTATTATTTCGGGATTAAGATCATGTACAACATAATATCCGAGGTCCGATTCAATTATGTAGTCAGCAATAAATTGAATCACCTCTATGTCGGTCCTACTCAATACACCTAAGTGTACTAGTGTAACTCTATGTTCAAGATAAAACAATACCAAGCTACACTACAACCATGCCAATGGTTTGTCCAAAACCATCTTGGTTGTGAGCCTTTACTTATATTTTACAAGGTACTGATAACATGATCTTCTATTACACAACAAGCACCATGTTATCTACAATGTAAAATATTAGACAATATATATAATGAATATATAAAATGCAAATAATGATCATGTGATTCTTATTTCAAAATAAAATGTTCATACAAAAAGAGCTAGGCTTTCAGTATACATTCCAACAATCTCCCACTTATACTAAAAGACTATGTCGTCATCACTCTACCATACATCTGATCCCCATGTCCTCCACATGCCTATCAAACGCTTTCGCTGGAAGGGCCTTAGTGAATGGATCCGCCAGGTTATCTTCTGATGCAATCTTGGCGACAACAACTTCTCCTCGCTTTACGATCTCTCGTATGAGGTGGTACTTGCGTTCTATGTGTTTACTCGCCTTATGGGCTCGTGGTTCCTTCGAGTTTGCAGTTGCACCACTGTTATCACAATAAATTGTGATAGTTCTGGGCAAACCAGGAATCACATCCAAGTCCATCAAGAAGTTCCTGAGCCATACAACTTCCTTGGCTGCCTCAGAGGCTGCCACATACCCAGCTTCCATGGTAGAGCCCGCCACGCATTTCTGCTTAACACTCCTCCATACTATGGCTCTACCTCCAAAAGTAAACACAAACCCCGAGGTAGACTTACTCTTGTCCCTATCTGATTGGAAATCCGAATCCGTGTAACCCACAGGGACTAATTGATCTGCCCGGTAAACCAGCATATAATCCCTAGTCCTTCTCAGGTACTTCAATATATGCTTTACCGCAGTCCAATGTCCCTGTCCAGGATTACTCTGATATCTGCTAACCATGCCCACGGCAAAGCAGATATCCGGCCTCGTACATAGCATAGCATACATAAGGATTCCTACTGCCGAAGCATAAGGAACCGCCTTCATGTCCTCTATCTCCTTTGATGTTTTGGGACACATCTCTTTAGATAATGGAACTCCATGCCTAAAAGGTAGAAAACCTTTCTTGGAGTTCTGCATGCTAAAACGAGCAAGGATAGTGTCAATATATGAAGCTTGAGACAAGCACAACATCCTTTTCTTGCGATCTCTTATAACTTTGATCCCAAGGATGTGTCCCACTTCTCCCAAGTCCTTCATGTCAAACTGTTTGGACAACCATACCCTTACGTCTGATAACACTTTGATATTGTTGTCAACTAACAAAATGTCATCTACGTATAGTACAAGAAACACCACTACGTTTCCGTCACATCTCTTGTATACACAAGGTTCATCCGGACTTTGAATAAATCCATATGATTGGATTACCTCATCAAATCGGATGTTCCAAGATCTAGAAGCTTGCTTCAATCCATAAATGGACCGATTAAGCTTACATACAAGATGCTCTTTGCCTTTAGCAATGAATCTCTCTGGTTGCCGCATATAGATGTTCTCCTCAAGATTTCCGTTAAGGAAAGTTGTCTTGACATCCATCTGCCATATCTCATAATCCATATGAGCTGCTATAGATAAGAGAATCCGGATAGACTTAAGCATAGCTACCGGCGAAAAGGTCTCCTCATAATCGATACCCTCTTTCTGAGTATACCCTTTCGCAACAATCCTAGCTTTGAAGGTCTCAACCTTCCCGTCTACTCCTCTCTTTCTCTTATAGATCCACTTGCATCCAATGATTTTTACACCATCGGGTGGCTCTACTAGCTCCCAGACCTGATTAGAATCCATAGATTCTATCTCTGAATTCATCGCTCTTTGCCAAGATACTGCATCTCTATCTTGGATTGCCTCGTCATATGTCCAGGGATCAGGTTCATGTTCACTATGGACTAAGTCCGAAGACTCTCCCAAAAACATGAATCTGTCGGGTTGCCTAACAACCCTCCTACTACGACGAGGTGCCTCTTGTGTATGCTCTGTGATACGCGGTGCAGTGACTTGTGGTGTCTCCTCTTGTACCGGTGGTACTGAAGTCGGGACTTCCCCTGTCATCTCCTCAAGAACAATCCTACTTGTGGGTTTGTGGTTCATCACATAGTCCTCCTCTAGAAATCTGGCATTCGTACTCACGATCACCTTCTGATCTCTAGGACTATAGAATAAACCACCCTTCGTTCCCTTAGGGTAGCCAACAAACAAGCACACTTCTGTACGAGATTCCAACTTACCAGCATCTCCCTTCAGCACATGTGCTGGACTACCCCAAATCCGAATATGTCTTAGACTAGGCTTTCGCCCAGTCCACAACTCTGTGGGAGTAGAGGGTACTGACTTAGATGGAACCAAGTTCAGAATGTGTGCTGCTGTTTCCAGAGCAAACCCCCAGAACGAATCAGGTAACTCAGAATAACTCATCATAGATCTGACCATCTCCATAAGAGTCTTGTTCCTTCGCTCCGCCACACCATTCTGCTGGGGTGTACCAGGTGTGGACAATTGGGATTGAATCCCAGCCTCTGATAAGTAACTCCTAAACTCTCCCAAGAGGTACTCGTCACCACGATCAGATCGTAATGTCTTGATACTTTTACCTTGACGGTTCTCCACATCAGCCTTGAATTCTTTGAACCTGTCAAAGCATTCAGACTTGCGGCGCATCAAGTAAATGTATCCATATCTTGAATAATCATCTATAAAAGAGACGAAATATTCAAAACCACCTCTTGCCTGGATAGACATAGGACCGCACAAATCAGAATGAACCAGTTCTAACACATCTTTGGCTCTATACCCCTTTGCCTTAAAAAGCCTCTTGGTCATTTTACCTTCCAAGCAAGATTCGCAGGTTGGGAGATCCTCCACCACTAATGAACCTAAAGGTCCATCAGCTATCAACCTTTGAATTCTACTTAGGTTAATATGACCAAGCCTAAGATGCCAGAGATATGTTTGGTTCATTTGCGAAGGTTCTTTTCTCTTATTAGATTTAGAAGATGAGCTATTCACTTCTATTTGCATCGTGGGAGTTTTTGGTTCAAGAGTATATAAATTGCCAACCAATGTACCAGAACAGATAATCTCCCTATTCCTTTTTATAACCACCTTGTCATTAAAAGAAACAGAATATCTATCCATAAACAATTTAGAAACTGAAATTAAATTCTTTCTAAAAGTAGGTACATAAAGACAATTTCTTAAAACCAAAAATTTATTCCTATCAAAAGATAAATAAACGTCTCCCACTGCAATAGCCGCCACCTTTGAAGCATTGCCCATGAAGACGGTAACCTCTCCCTCAGCTAGTCGTCGGGTTTCCTGGAACCCCTGCAAAGTATTGCAGACATGATCAGTGGCTCCTGTATCTACACACCAGGCACTGGTAGATAACACCGCTAAACATGTTTCAACAACTAAACAAGAAGATATACCTTTGTTCTTTTGGCGAGGACAGTCCGCCTTCCAATGTTCAGTCTACTTGCAAGTGAAGCACTTGCCTTTCGGCTTCTTCACTCCTGCATGAGGTCCTACTGTCACCTTCTTCGCTCCACCTTGCTTCTTCTTCTTCTTACCTTTCGTTTTAGAGGAAGAAACCTTCTGAGCGACCATGGCTTGAGAACTCTGATGAAAAAGCCCCTCTGCCGCCTGGAGTTCTGTCATAAGCTCCGCCAATGAATACAACCTCTTGTTCATGTTGTAGTTGAGGCGGAACTGCTCAAAACTCCTAGGCAGAGACTGGAGAATGATATCGACCTGGGTTTCCCCATCGATCTCAGCTCCGAGGACTTCCATCTCATTAAGATGAGCTATCATCTTGAGAACATGATCCCTTACGGGTGTTCCCTCGACCATGGTGGTCGTCATCAAGTTTCTCATTGCCTCCTGCCTAGCCGCCCTACTCTGATGTCCGAAAAGTCCTTGAGATTGAACATCATGTCATAAGCAGTGGCTATGGCCTGATGATGATGTTGCAGCACATTTGACATGGATACCAAAATGTAACACCGCGCCATCTCATCTGCCTTAACCCACTTCTTATAATGTTCTTTCTCCTTTTCATCAGAGTCATCGGTGGGCTTAGGAGGACAGACCTCGAAGAGTAGTTAAGACAATATCCAGGTTTCTTTTCCAATCAATGTAGTTTGGACCAGTAAGTTTATTTTCTTTTAAAATCACAGCAAGTGGGTTGAAAGCCATTTGAAAATCCTAAAAATCACAATGATAAAAAATATTAGATTTCAAATATTATTGATTCCTCAAAACAATAAAATCCCGAAATCAACCAACACCTCAAAACACCGAGAATATCGCATGCCACGATAGTGTGGACGTATACGAATTCTACATTTGTAAGAGGAGGTTTTACCCATTAATTTTATTATCTTGTCAATCTTACTTTTTGACAAATAAAATTAATAGTTGGTTCCTCTTTAGCCCTACAAATAAAAGCAGTGACTCCGATGGGGAGGATACTTTTATTTGCATCTAAGTGTGCACCATTACACGATACTAAGGGAATTATTTCGGATTATGTGTCTTACCGATGGGGAAGTACACACGCTCCTAAATAATTTCCTATAACCATTATTTGACCTAGTGATCCACAAACAAACCCATCCGATGGGGAGGAAGGCACTCAAAGCCAACGCGCAAGTTTGTTGCATCACACGTCAAATTGTAATGGAGGCCGCGGGAATTAATTAAAATATCCCTCTCCCACTTAGTAAATTGCAATCGAGGAATTTTAAACATACACAACATGCATATAAAACAAATAAGCAATAAATATGGAAAAACCAGAATTTTTCCAACTATTATGGCATTGTCCTCCAATATGCATCCCGTCGTGTCGCCACCTCGTCCGCTCCACCTTTTCCCGTGCGCAAGTCACCAAAGATATCCGAGCCGAGATGAAACATTTTAATTTACATCCATCGATCCTATACTCCACGAAAAAGTGTACAAATAATCTAGATCGAAAGTAAACTAAAATGAGCGGCTAAACAATGCCGTATTTAATTACAAAAATTAAATACTAATCTAGCCTCGTCAACCCCGAGGATTCAAATAATAAATTTTTACACACATCCATTCACATACACACACATGGCCATAATAGTCGAATCTTATGCCTGCAACCAAAGAGTTAAACTACGCATATCCTACTATTATCCGACACATATAATATATGAAAAATGCATAAAAATTAATCGAATCCTAAACACACAAAACCAGAAACCGTGGCTCTGATACCAATTGATGGTTTAGTCGCTTCGGAGGCTCATTGGCTCCCATGTCCCCGGATTAAAATTTTCACTAATGAAAGAATTAATTCGGATGGGATGAGCTTCCTTAGCACAACCTATTCGTCGTCGTGCTAACAACTTGAGTGGTCGCTTGAACAAACTAGTTGTTCAAGCAACACAACTCTTCTAGTTGGTTAGCCGCGGAAGAGACGACGGATGGATCGCCGGTTTTTGTGTTCGTCTTCGGGGTCCATGATTATACAATATATATTCATACACACACATGCATAATCAAAACAAATAAGAACATGCTCATATCTGTACATAAAGTTAAAATAACTTTATACCTTACGATCTTCTATCGTATGTCCTATCCTTCTCGTGGATGACGTGTGGACGAAGATCCTCCACGAGTAGAAGCCTTCTAGATCGAGTTCTCCTCTACCTTGTCCGCTGCGAACAAAGAGAAAAACAAACAAATACCTCTCCTATCTAGAACCGGCCACCAAATTAGGGAATTTGGTGCAACCGCCGGCCAAGGAGCAATTGGATGATGCGCCGGCCAACTTCAAGAAGAGTTGCCGCCGGCCACTTGGAGAATAGGGAGGAGGAGATAACCGGCCACCTATGGGAGGAGAACCGCCGGCTAAGGAAGAAGGAAGAGACTTCTAGGATGGGCGCCGGCCAAGGAATAATCAAAGAGTTGGGCGCCGGCAATCAACAAGAAGAGAAGCGGTTGTCGTCCACTTTGTTCCAAACCCTAGCCGCCCAATAACCCTAGCCTCCAATTCAAAAATCTCCAATAATGATTTTGCCGCCCAACCCTAAGCATCTATTTATAGAATTGGGCTTAAGCCTCCTTTAATCTCCACCGTCGGATCTAGGGATTTAATCTCCACTGTCGGATCTAGGGTTTTATCCCAACCGTCGGATCTAGAGTTTAATCCCAACCGTCGGATCTAGGATTTCATCCCAATCGTCGGATCTAAGGTTTCATCCCAACCGTCGGATCTAGGGTTTTATCCCAACCGTCGGATCTAGGGATTTAATCCCAACCGTCGATTCTAGGATTTCATCCTAACCATCAGATCTAGGGATTTAATCCCAACCGTTGGTTCTAGGGTTTCATCCAACCATCGGATCTAGGGATTTAATCCCAACCGTTGGTTCTAGGTTTTGTTTTACATTCTTGGATCTAGACTTCACAAGGATTATATTAGGCTACGGTAGGGACCATAAGGAGGAGTTGGGTCTTGGCCACCCGATGGATCGGAACCACACAAACTTGATCCATCAATGATGTTCCATTCCACTATAGGATCATCATCGAACTACCTCACCAACCCCCATAAATCAATATGGGCTCCATATATTATTTGTACATTAATCTCCCCGTATTTAATATATCAAATGTCCGTCAATTAATTGATTTACTGACCATCAATTAATTAACATCTAATTCCTCAAGTAGTTCCACTCAACCTTATCATTATGTTGACTAAGTCAACCAGCTGGGTTTACATGATGAACCTTATGAGCTCCTCAAGGGGACATCATCAACCTAATATATAGGACACGGTTTCCTCCTATAATCAACGGCACACCATGTAAATAATATTATTTCCCAACTTACCGGGCATATTGATTTAATCCATCTAAATCTCACCCACTGGTAAATCAAAGAAATAAATACTAAGTACATGTGTCCGTTATTATATCGGGATTAAGAGCATGTACAACATAATATCCGAGGTCCGATTCAATTATGTAGTCAGTACTAAATTGAATCACCTCTATGTCGGTCCTACTCAATACACCTAAGTGTACTAGTGTAACTCTATGTTCAAGATAAAACAATACCAAGCTACACTACAACCATGCCAATGGTTTGTCCAAAACCATCTTGGTTGTGAGCCTTTACTTATATTTTACAAGGTACTGATAACATGATCTTCTGTGCCACACCAAGCACCATGTTATCTACAATGTAAAATATTAGACAATATGCACACATATATAATGAATATATAAAATGCAAATAATGATCATGTGATTCTTATTTCAAAATAAAATGTTCATACAAAAAGAGCTAGGCTTTCAGTATACATTCCAATAGCAATAATGTTGGGCGGCAACCAACTTGGGCGGCTAGAGCAAGGAAGAAGAGGAGAAGGTGGCTAAGGTTTCCAAAACCCTTGAACCAATTAATTCTTCAGGAAAAATTCTTAAGCCATGTTTTATATAGAACACATTCTCCTAACGGTTATTGGTTCATAACAAAAATCCGTAAACCTGCTCCAATAATTTAAGTTAAAATAAACCAAACCGCATTGATCTATTTTAAGTTAAAATGAACCGAACCAAATTTAGTTCATTCGTTTAAAACAAACCAAACCACTTTGGTTTATTTTCCACCATTGGATTAGAACCAAACTAATTTGGTTCATCCATCATGTCTTCATAAGACTCGACCCATCCATGCTTCTGTTGCGACTGAAATGATTTCATGCTCGCTCCTTGTTTGGTCTAACCAAACCTAGTTTGTCTCGATATGAGAATCTCATTCTCAAGCTCATTTTAAATCCTTCGGATTACGCTCATTATGTGTGTGACCAAATAGGTTCCTAGTTTATGTTTGCCATCTATAATTAACCATTAATTATAGAATGATCATGAGTTGCACCTAGTAGTACATCATGATCCCCAATTAATCAAAAAATCAACGGTTGATTCCCGAACCATTTCTGAAACCCTTCAACAGCTACAATGAATCGTGCTCCATTCCCTTCACTCATCTTATACCCACTTAGTTCAGGACATGGTCTATAGTGTCATTCCCTACTAGGGTGACTATGTCATACCTAGTCCAAGTATCATTTCCTCATCCTATGTATTCTAGTTACTGCACATGTATCTAAGAGCACCTTACTCTAAACATGTAATGTTTTGGCCACAGACTTTAGTAACAATCTGACGAGAGGCCATGGGTATACATCTCCTCACAAGTGTTAGTAATATATGAGAGATGTCCTAAGGCAATCGCCTTATGTATGAACCATTTATATGATAAATGAAGATTCACTATTTGAGTATACATATTTTATGTATTTGATTGGATCTTAAACTCATTTACTGAATGTCCACGATACGATTCACAGCATGAGAGAATTTGTGATTGGATCACAACTAGTGAGTATCTCTACATGTGTAATTGTGATGTATCGGAATTATCCCTAGTCAATGAATTGATGGATTTGGACACCATCAATTCTGTCGAGACTAGCACGAGGTATACTCCTTGGTGTATCCAAGCAGCTGATTCTCACTGGCTAGAGACATAGTGATGTCCGGAGTTAATCGTGGATGCTAGTTATGGTAACTAGTTCATTGGAGTGACCAACCGTAAGACTTCATATGGTTTTCTGCATATATAGATATGTCAATGAAGTTCTTACTGTGGCTTAAGTGCGATGTTCCTTTGACTTGCGGTATTCAAGTCATCTTGATCATGGAGACTTATGCTTTGACATCTTAAGCAAACATCTCTAAGGAGATGTGGACCCGGATGATTGGGTATAAGTCGAAGTGATCGAAGGTGTTTGAATAGCCTATAAAGGATTCACCACTCCTTGCGAGGAGATGTATACCCATGGCCTCGTCGGATTGTTACTAAAGTCTTTGGCCAAAGCATTACATGTTTAGAGTAAGGTACTCTTCGATACATGTGGAGTAACTAGAATCCGTGAGGACGAGGAAATGATACTTGGGCTAGGTGTGACGTTCGGCTAGTGGGGGTGACACTATAGACCATGTCCTGAACCAAGTGGGTATAAGATGAGTGAAGGGAATGGGGCACGATTCATTCGAGCCATCAAGGGTTTCGTAAATAGTTCGATCAACTCTGATCTTTTCTTAATTGGGGATCATGATGTACTACTAGGTGCCACTCATGATCGCTCTATAATTAATGGTTAATTATAGACGGCCAACATAAACCGAGAACCTATTTGGTCACACGCACAACGAGTGTAATCCAAAGGATTTAAAACGAGCTTGAGAATGGGATTCTCAGACCGAGAGAAACTAGGTTTGGTTAGACCAAACATAAAGCGAGCATGAAATCGTTTCAGTCGCAATGGAAGCGTGGATGGGCTGCGTCTTATGAAGACGTAATGGATGGACCAAAATGGTTTGGTTCTAATCCAATGGATAAGAATAAACCAAAGGGTTTGGTTTATTTTAAACGAATGAACCAAAAGTTGGTTCGGTTCGTTTTAACTTAAAATAAACCATCATGGTTTGGTTTATTTTAACTTATCTTAATGGAGCGGGTTAACGGGCTTTATGGATATGATCCATTAACCATTAAGAGAATTAGTTCTCTATAAAAGTGGGCTTAAGGGATTGTTAAACCCTAACTAATCCAAAACCCTAGCCTCCAAGGAGTTGCCGCCCAACCTGGTTGTGCCGCCCAACCTCCTTGCCGCCCAGCTTGATTGTGCTGCCGTCAAGACCCTTGCCGGCGTCCAAGCTCCAGCCGGTGAACCTCCGGCGACCCTCCGGTGATCCCCTAAAAGGTTCGGCATCAAGGTGGGCTTTTCTCTCCTTGTTTTGGCCGGCGCCTATCTCCTCCACCAAGCTGTCCAGTTTTCTGGACAGCTTCTTCTCCTCTCGTCGGAGCGTCGTTTGGACGATGGTTAGTGCTCCGACAGCGGCTAACATACCGGGGATTTGATCTCCGGTAATCCTCTGAGGTGGAGGACGAAGGATTCGTCAATCGGTTGACGAATACCTCTCCGGAGAAGCAAGTCTTGAGGACTTGTTTTTAGGTCCGAATTTGGATTCGGATCGTGATCATCTCTCGATCACGCCGTCTTCAACACGAGGCTAGTAACCCGTACGAAGACGAAGCTCGTGGCTTGGCGAAGTCATCCCGAGGAGCTCGGCGTGGATACGGATAGAGACGATTCTTACGAGGATCATTCCGGTTGATGCCGTTCCCGCTACATGTCATACGAAAGGTATAACGTAGTTTAATTTCCTTTTATTGCAAATTTTAATTTACGGTTATGTCTACACTTGTTGTAATATGCATGCGTGTGTTGTGTGTGTTGTAATAAATATAGATTTATTATTTTTAATTGCTTCCGCTGTGCTCATGTTTACGAAACATGATCGAACACACACACGCCGCGGTGCCGGAAACCCAACAGTGGTATCAGAGCCCAGGTTGTGTTTCAACATAATCGTAAAATTGGTTTTGCGATAGTCATAATGTATTTCTGGAAATTTTCTATATTTTGGAAATTTAGAAGTATTTATGGAAATTTTTCAATTTTGGAAAGTCTAGAAGTATTTATGGAAATCTTCCACTTTTGGAAAGTTGGAAGTATTTATGGAAATTGATATTTTCCATAAATAAAATATTTGATTAGATTCTGGAAATTTGTTTCCTAATTTAATCTTGATTTGATTTGGGAAATCAAATCTTTAAAATATTTTATTTCCATAAGTAGTTTTGAAGATTTAGGAAATTGGTTTCCTAAATAGATTTTCCTTAATCAAATAATTCCATAAATAAAATATGTGATTAGATTTGGAAATTTGTTTCCTAATTTAATTATGATTTGATTTGGAGAATCAAATCTTAAACATATTTTATTTCCATAAATAGTTATGACATATAAGGAAATATTGTACATGACATAAATTGTATGACATGTAATTGCATTAGATGCATAACATAATGCCATGCATGTCGTGACATGTAGATGTATGCCATGTATGTCATGCCATGTAGATAATAGTTATTTGCATGCAAAGAGGATGAGACATAAAAACCTTTAAACAATATTAAAGCCTACATCTTCCATTAATATGGTTTGAACCAGAGTTCCGTTTCTTGTTTGGGTTGTTGGACTCTCTCCAAGCCCGGCTCAAACCCGAACATGTTCAAACCATGGAATAGTTTAATACTAATATGGTAAGAGTCAGAGGTCAATCGTTAGCTTTGGTTGTTGGACTCTCTCCAAGCTGGGCTAATTGGTTGAATGCGCTCTAACCATATTAAAACTATTCTTGATTAATGGGTTGGCTTTAACCTGGAGCATCGGCTTGTTGGACTCTCTCCAAGGTCGATGTTAAGGGAGGTGAAGTTGGGTGCTATGCATAAGATGCATACTTGTTAATGTGTTAACAACCCAATGTATGTGTGAACATTCAATTAGTTGATAGCACATTGTGATAGTTGCATATACGTGATATGCAATCGGTATAGATGATACCTACCGTCGTAGCTATGAATGGCTTGTTGGACTCTCTCCAAGGTTGTTCATAACTATGATGGATATCAACCCATTCGGAGATGAACCTACAATCTCCCGAAGTGATTTTGAGGTTTTTGAAATTCGAAAAATGAATGAGATTTATAAATGTATATTGATGCATTTTAAAAAAAAAACATCTTTCTCATATATGCTCGTTTTGTATTTCTAGGTCAATAAATTGATCATGACGTCTTTGAATTTGCGCACTATTTTGGATTCGAACAAACTGACTGGGCCTAACTTCCTGGACTGGCTTAGAAACCTGAGAATTGTTCTCAAGATGGAAAAGCTTGCATATGTCCTTGAAGAGCCTCTTCCTGACCGTCCTAAGGACGATGCAACTCCAGACCAAATGTTGGTCTATCAGAAGCATGTGGCAGATTCTGAGCTGGCGAGTTGCATCATGCTAGCGGCGATGGTACTAGCCGCAAGCATATGGATGCTATTACTATGGTCTTCCATCTTCATGAGTTGTTCGATGAGCAAGCGAGATCCAGAAGGTTCGAGGTCTCTAGGCTCCTCTTCACTACGAAGATGCAAGAAGGTTCATCTGTAGTGCGATTTGTGCTAAAGATGAGCGGGTACATCGGCGCTAGCTACCCTCGGTTTTGTGATGGATCATGAGTTAAGTATTGACTTAATTCTGCATTGTTTGCCCAAGAGTTTCTCATTTGTGATGAACTATCGGATGAACAAATTGGAATCCACCATTCCCAAGCTCCTCAATATCTTTGAAGACTGTGGAGCCTTCTGTAAAGCATGAGGAGAAGGCGGTTCTGTTAGTTGATTCCTCAAAGAAAGGTTCTAAGAGGAAGGCAAAAGAACAGAAGAAAGGAAAGAAAAAGGCAAAGAAGGCGGAACCAGCGCAAAAGGGCACTTGCCATCACAGTGGCAAGGAAGGCCACTGGCGAAGAAACAGCAAGATTTATCTTCAGTACAAGAAGAACAAGAAGGCATCAGATGCCCCATCCTCTTCAGGAATCTTCGTTATTGATTGTCATTCTATTTCCTTAGACACTTGGGTATTGGATACTGGGTGTGGCTCACATATATGTAATGACATATGAGGGCTAAGGAATAGAAGAAGACTTGTCGGAGGAGTCAAATTTGCGAGTTGGCAATGGAGCAAAGGTTGCTGCATCGCCATCGGAACTTATTTCTTTGAAGCTCCTAGTGGTAGTCTTGGGCGGACAATTGCTATTATGTTCCTTCTCTAATAAAGAACATTGTTTCTATTTCCTGCTTAAATAGAAACGGTTTCCATTTAACGTTTAGTAACAATTGTTGTTATATAACTTTGAATGGCATACTTTATGGAACTGGAACTTTGAGTAATGGCATTTATCGTTGGGCGTATCGATGACATTTTCAATATCGAAGCGAGCAACAGCGTGCTCGAAGGATAATCAAATAGACTCCTATATGTGGCATTGTCGTCTTGGCCATATAAGCAAGAAGCGCGTCGAATTACACCGATGTGGAATTGGAATCGTTGAATTGGATTCATACGATACATGCGAATCATGCTTAAAAGGCAAGATGACTAAGTTACCTTTTCTTTGGAAAAGGTGAGCAGTGGGAGAGTTACTAGGTCTAGTACATCGATGTATGTGGACCTATGTCAACTCAAGCTTTAGGAGGCTATAGCTACTTCATTACCTTCACCGATGATCACTCACGGTTTGGGTATGTGTTCTTGATGAAACACAAGTCTGAAGCCTTTGAAAGGTTCAAAGAATTCAGAAATGAAGTAGAGAAACAACATGACAAAAGTATTAAAATACTTCGATCGGATCGAGGTGGTGAATACTTAAGTCAAGAGTTTCTTGATTATCTAAGAGACAATGGCATATTTTCTCAATGGACTCCGCCCTATACACCACAGCATAATGGTGTATCTGAGAGGCGTAACCGGACCTTGTTGGACATGGTCAGGTCAATGATGAATCATGCGACTCTTCCCAAGTCCTTTTGGGGTTATGCACTTCAGACAACTGTTTACTTGTTAAACAGAATGCCTACCAAGGTAGTCTCAACTACTCCATATGAGATATGGAATGGTAAGAAACCTCATGTATCTTACTTGAAGATATGGGGTTGTCCTGCTTATGTGAAGCGGACTGTATCGGACAAATTGGATGCTAAGTCTGATAAATGTCTATTTATTGGATACCCTAAGGAAACAAGGGGTTACCAATTCTATCATCCTGTGGAACAAAAGGTGTTTGTTTCAAGGCATGCTGTGTTTCTAGAGAAAGAGTTTCTCTTGCAAGAAAAGCAGTGGAGTGTCGTCGAGCTTGAGGAGGCTCGAGAGACTCAAATAGACATTGATGAGATACCTGGTGAAGCACAACAGCCGACAACTCATAGTGATGAGCAATCGGCTGGACCTATTGTAACACCACATCTTCGTAGATCTGGTAGAACACGCAATATTCCTGAGAGATATGGATTTCTCATAAGTGAATCGAGCGGCGTGTTACTCATTGATGATGAGAGCCTACAGTTATGAAGAAGTCTTGACAAGTTCAGAAAGGGATAAGTGGCTTGGTGCCATGAAGTCGGAAATGGATTCCATGTACGAAAACCAAGTTTGGAACTTGGTTGACCCACCTGAAGGCATAAAGCCTATAGGGTGCAAGTGGGTTTTCAAGAAGAAAACCGACATGGATGGTAATGTGATTACCTATAAGGCTAGATTAGTGGCGAAAGGATATCGTCAAAAACAAGGTGTTGATTATGACGAAACCTATTCGCCTGTAGCTATGCTTAAATCCATTCAGATGCTCCTGGCCATAGCGGCTCATTATGATTATGAGATATGGCAGATGGATGTGAAAACAACTTTCCTTAATGGAAACCTGCTCGAGGACGTGTATATGATACAGCCTGAGGGTTTCACATCGGTTGATAAAACCAAGGTATGCAAGTTGCGACGGTCCATATATGGATTGAAGCAAGCATCCAGGAGCTGGAATATCCATTTTGATGAGACGATCAAAAGGTTTGATTTCTCACAAAATCCAGACGAACCTTGTGTGTACAAGAAGGTTAGTGGGAGTGCAGTCGTGTTCCTAGTATTGTATGTCGATGACATATTACTTATAGGAAACGATGTTTCAATCTTACAGTCAGTTAAGGTTTGGTTATCCAAGACATTCTCCATGAAAGACCTGGGAGAAGCAACCTACATCCTCGGGATTAAGATCTATAGAGATAGATCGAAACGGTTGCTTGGTCTTTCGCAGTCTACATATATAGACCGAGTGCTAAAGAGGAATCCAAGAAAGGTTTCTTACCTATCAGGCATGGGGTACACCTTTCGAAGTCTATGTGTCCGCGCACAGAAGACGAGAGGATTTGCATGAGTAAGATTCCCTATGCATCCGCAATAGGATCTATCATGTATGCTATGTTATGTACGAGGCCCGATGTATCGTATGCTCGAGTGTCACGGCGGATACTCGATCCAGGAATGGATCATTGGGTGGTCATAAGTACTTAAGAAGAACTAAGGATGTGTTCCTAATATATGGAGAAGGGTACATGGTGATACGTGGGTATACGGATGCCAACTCCAGATAGACAATGATGATTCCATGTCTTAGTCTGGGTATGTATTCACCTAGAATGGAGGCGCAATAAGTTGGAAAGGTTCCAAGCTTGACACTATAGCGGATTCACCTTGAGGCGAGAATACGTTGCGACTTTGGAAGCGAAAGAGCGGTTTGAATCAAGTTCATCTATGAACTTGATGTGGTCTCATCAATGATCCAAACATGTAGCCGCGCTATCATCTTATCGAGAGATCATCGGTAGGAACGAAATACAAATCGAGAAAATTCCCCTTTGAAAGGAACTTAGCGGATCCCTTGACTAGCATTACCTCAAAGCAAGTTTGAGGGTCATGTTAGAGACTATGGTATTGGATACCGTAGCGATTGGCATTAGGCCAAGTGGGAGTCTGTTAGTAATATATGAGAGATGTCCTAAGGCAATCGCCTTATGTATGAACCATTTATATGATAAATGAAGATTCACTATTTGAGTATACATGTTTTATGTATTTGATTGGATCTTAAACTCATTTACTGAATGTCCACGATACGAATCACAACATGAGAGAATTTGTGATTGGATCACAACTAGTGAGTATCTCTACATGTGTAATTGTGATGTATCGGAATTATCCTAGTCAATGAATTGATGGATTTGGACACCATCAATTACGAGACTACGAGGTATACTCCTTGGTGTATCAAGCGGTGATTCTCCGGCTAGAGACATTGTGATGTCCGGAGTAAATCGTGGATGCTAGTTATGGTAACTAGTTCATTGGAGTGACAAGCCGTAAGACTTCATATGGTTCTCTGCATATATAGATATGTCAATGAAGTACTTACTGTAGCTTAAGTGCGATGTTCCTTTGACTTGCGGTATTCAAGTCATCTTGATCATGGAGACTTATGCTTTGACATCTTAAGCAAACATCTCTAAGGAGATGTGGACCCGAGATGATTGGGTATAAGTCGAAGTGATCGAAGGTGTTTGAATAGCCTATAAAGGATTCACCACTCCTTGCGAGGAGATGTATACCCATGGCCTCTCGTCGGATTGTTACTAAAGTCTTTGGCCAAAGCATTACATGTTTAGAGTAAGGTACTCTTCGATACATGTGGAGTAACTAGAATCCGTAGGATGAGGAAATGATACTTGGGCTAGGTGTGACGTAGTCGACCTAGTGGGGGACACTATAGACCATGTCTGAACCAAGTGGGTATAAGATGAGTGAAGGAATGGGGCACGATTCATTCGAGCTCTTGAAGGGTTTGAGAAATAGTTTCGGGATCAACCGTTGATCTTTTCGGTTAATTGGGGATCATGATGTACTACTAGGTGCCACTCATGATCGTTCTATAATTAATGGTTAATTATAGACGGCCAACATAAACCGAGAACCTATTTGGTCACACGCACAACGAGTGTAATCCAAAGGATTTAAAATGAGCTTGAGAATGGGATTCTCAGACCGAGAGAAACTAGGTTTGGTTGGACCAAACATAAAGCGAGCATGAAATCGTTTCAGTCGCAATGGAAGCGTGGATGGGCTGCGTCTTATGAAGACGTAATGGATGGACCAAAATGGTTTGGTTCTAATCCAATGGATAAGAATAAACCAAAGGGTTTGGTTTATTTTAAACGAATGAACCAAAAGTTGGTTCGGTTCGTTTTAACTTAAAATAAACCATCATGGTTTGGTTTATTTTAACTTATCTTAATGGAGCGGGTTAACGGGCTTTATGGATATGATCCATTAACCATTAAGAGAATTAGTTCTCTATAAAAGTGGGCTTAAGGGATTGTTAAACCCTAACTAATCCAAAACCCTAGCCTCCAAGGAGTTGCCGCCCAACCTGGTTGTGCCGCCCAACCTCCTTGCCGCCCAGCTTGATTGTGCTGCCGTCAAGACCCTTGCCGGCGTCCAAGCTCCAGCCGGTGAACCTCCGGCGACCCTCCGGTGATCCCCTAAAAGGTTCGGCATCAAGGTGGGCTTTTCTCTCCTTGTTTTGGCCGGCGCCTATCTCCTCCACCAAGCTGTCCAGTTTTCTGGACAGCTTCTTCTCCTCTCGTCGGAGCGTCGTTTGGACGACGGTTAGTGCTCCGACAGCGGCTAACATACCGGGGATTTGATCTCCGGTAATCCTCTGAGGTGGAGGACGAAGGATTCGTCAATCGGTTGACGAATACCTCTCCGGAGAAGCAAGTCTTGAGGACTTGTTTTAGGTCCGAATTTGGATTCGGATCGTGATCATCTCTCGATCACGTCGTCTTCAACACGAGGCTAGTAACCCGTACGAAGACGAAGCTCGTGGCTTGGCGAAGTCATCCCGAGGAGCTCGGCGTGGATACGGATAGAGACGATTCTTACGAGGATCGTTCCGGTTGATGCCGTTCCCGCTACACGTCATACGAAAGGTATAACGTAGTTTAATTTCCTTTTATTGCAAATTTTAATTTACGGTTATGTCTACACTTGTTGTAATATGCATGCGTGTGTTGTGTATGTTGTAATAAATATAGATTTATTATTTTTAATTGCTTCCGCTGTGCTCATGTTTACGAAACATGATCGAACACACACACGCCGCGGTGCCGGAAACCCAACAACAAGGAGTGGTGAATCTTTTATAGGCTATTCAAATATTTTCGGGCATTTCGACTTATACCCAATCATCCCGGGTCCACATCTCCTTGGAGATGCTTGCTTAAGATGTCAAAGCATAAGTCTCCATGACCAAGATGACTTGAATACTGCAAGTCAAAGAAACATCGCACTTAAGCTGCAGTAAGAACTTCATTGACATATCCATATATGCAGAGAACCATATAAAGTCTTATAGCTGGTCACTCCAATGAACTAGTTACCATAACTAGCATCCACAATTAACTCCGGACTTCACAATGTCTCCAGCTAGTAAGAATTAGCTGCTTGGATACACCAAAAAGTATACCTCGTGCTAGTCTCGACAGAATTGATGGTGTCCAAATCCATCAATTCATCTACTAGGGATAATTCCAATACATCACAATTACACATATAGAGATACTCACTAGTTGTGATCCAATTACAAATTCTCTCATGCTGTGAATCATATTGTGGGCATTCAGTAAATGAGTTTAAGATCTAATCAAATACATGAAAACATGTATACTCAAATAGTGAATCTTCATTTATCATATAAATGGTTTAAACATAAGGTGATTGCCTTAGGAAACCTCTCATATATTACTAACAATATGGAATAGTAAGAAACCTCATTTATCTTACTTGAAGATATGGGGTTGTCCTGCTTATGTGAAGCGGACTGTATCAAACAAATTGGATGCTAAGTCTGATAAATGTCTATTTATTGGATATCCTAAGGAAACGAGGGATTACTAATTCTATCATCCTGTTGAGCAAAAGGTGTTTGTTTCAAGACATACTGTGTTTCTAGAGAAAGGGTTTCTCTTGTAAGAAAACAATTGGAGTGTCGTTGAACTTGAGGAGGTTCAAGAGACTCCAATAGACATTGATGAGATACCTAGTCAAGCACCACAACCAGTAACTCATAGTGATGAGTCATTGACTGAACCTATTGTAACACCACATCTTCATAGATCTGGTAGAACACGCTATTGATGCAGTAAGCATCACTCCTTTATTTTGATGTATGAACCACAGTTAAGAGTTAGGATCCACTTGTGATCTAATATAAGTGTTAAGTGTGCAGGCTTAATAAGAAGTCCTAGTAGGTCGTGTTGATCGGATATTAGGCACATATCTTGATAGATCAGGAGGACCAGACATCAGGCATGAAGTCCAGATGGGTCACATGGACTAGATATTTGGCATGAAGACCGGTTGGGTCAGGAGACCGGACAATCAGCAAAAAGTCCAACTGGGTCAGGCAGACCGGACAGCTGGTGGAAGCCCTGATGGGTCAAATCGGATGTCAAGAATGGTAAGTCCGGCAGGTAGCTGGCACGTAAGCCTCGAATGAAGAGGTGAGGCCGAGTCCTCTTTAGGGGGGACAAAGCTAGGCATCGATCTGACAAAAAGTCCTTGTGGGACGTAGTAGTCGAGATCGAGTAGTGTTACTACTGCTATCGTATTTCATATCTTATACTAATCCTATTTTGCAGAGAATAGTCGACTGAATGGATTCAAGTCGACTAAACTCCAATCGACTGGAGTTGTATCAGTCGACTGGATTCCTATTTGGAAGGATCAGCTAGTGATCGATCGGAGATCGTGCAACGCAAATGGAAAGGGCTTGAGTCGACTGAAGAGTTTGAGTTGACTGAAAACAAAAAAATTTCGATGTGGAGCCGAGTGATGTGGAGTAAGTTGGAGAGGATTCAATCGATTGGAAGACCACGAATTCCATATCGACTGGCTGATGTAGAGTCAACTGAAAGACGTTTCAGTCAATTGGAAAGAGTTTATAAAAGTTGTGCTCGACCAGATCCAATTATCGAAATCAATCAACATCGAAGTGCTGCCAAAATTTCCTCACGATCACAAGAGCTTCAACCTTCAGAAAGGACTCTTTTCCAACACCTTGAGCTGCATTCGAATCTTCAATAGTGTCGGTATAAAGTAGTCTTAGCTTTATTTTCTATTTTGCTTTTGTATTATAATTCAAGAGAGGGTAGATTGTTACCCTTCTCTCATACTTGTAAAAAGTGAACTCCCTCCGAAGTCGAGGGTTCTCGAATCGGAGGGCATTATAGAGATTTCCCATCGAGGTAGTTCGTGGTAGAGCTACGAGCCTTGGAGTAACAACCCAGTCCGGGTTGTGAACCAAGAAAATTGCATGTGTCTTTAATTGCATTTCATTTCTGTTGCATACTCATATTAAAATTATTAAAAAATTATTAAACATCAAGATTCACCCTCATCTCTCGGTTTACTCGATCCTACAATTGGTATTAAAGAAGGGGCGCTCCGAGTTTGTGAAACCACCCTCGTGAGCTTTAGATAATTTTTTTATTGCTTTAGATAATTTGTTATTGCTTTAGATAATTTTTTATTTCTTTAGATAATTTTTATTGCATTAGATAATTTTTTAAATTCATATTAAAATAATTTTCTGCAATTAAAATATTTTCTACATATTTGAATCAATTAAAAAATTTTCTGCATATTTAAATTCATTTTCTACATATTTAAATAAATTAAAATATATTTTTGCATATTTAAATTAATTAAAAATCATTTTCTGCATATTTAAATCAATTAAAATATTTTCTGCATATTTAAATTAATCAAAAATCATTTTCTGCATATTTAAATCAATTAAAATATTTTTTGCTTACTTAAATTAATTAAAAATCATTTTCTGCATATTTAAATCAATTAAAATATTTTTGCATATTTAAATTAATTAAAAATCATTTTCTGTATATTTAAATCAATTAAAATATTTTATTGCATATTTAAATTAATTAAAAATCGTTGTCTGAATATTTAAATCAATTAAAATATTTTTTTCATATTTAAATTAATTAAAAATCACTTTCTACATATTTAAATCAATTATAATATTTTTGCATATTTAAATTAATTAAAAATCATTGTCTGCATATTTAAATCAATTAAACTATTTTTACATATTTAAATTAATTAAAAATCATTTTCTACAAATTTAAATCAATTAAATTATTTTTTGCATATTTAAATTAATTAAAAATAGTTTTCTGTATATTTAAATCAATTAAAATATTTTCTACATTAAATTTATTTTTTTTCATATTAGATTTATTTTATTTAATTTTTTGCACATTAGATTTATTTTAGTTAATTTTCTGCACATTAGATTAATTTAATTTAATTTAATTTTCTGCACATTAGAGTTAATTTCTTTTTCTGTATTTAGAGAATATTTTATTAATAATGTCTCACCTAGAGGGATACAATATCGTTCGCCCTCCTCTCTTTAATGGAGAGGACTTTTCCTACTGGAAAAGGCGAATGGAGTGTAGGAACCTTCGGTGACCGCTAGAGGGGGGAGTGAATAGCGCGTTCGTCGTAGGATGATGGAATTCGATCGTGCTTGCTACAAATACATAAAATCTATTTCTGGCATCTTCTTTATGATAAATAGCAAGATTGCTAACATTATTTCTAGCATGATTTTGCCTATAACTTAAAGAAGGTGCATTAATAAATTTTACCTTAGGGTTAGCTTTCAAAGCTCCCCCTACTTGTGATGCTCCCTCTTTATCTTTGATTTCCTTCTTCCTAAGGCATTGACTTCTATAGTGCCCCTTTTGATGACACTTGAAGCATACTACGTGCTCCTTGCTCTTCCTAATGGGGGCTCCGACTTCATTTGACTTTTCTTGACTTTTTGGTGCCAGTGGAGTCTTCTTAACTTTTTTAGGGCACTTACTCTTGTAATGTCCATACTCCCTACATTCAAAACACATAATATGGATTTTATTTTGAATTAAAGTGTTTGAGTTACCTAGGGTGATGGTGAGGATCTCTTGAGCTTGTACATCACTTCTCCTCGCAGTATATGACTCTTCTTGTTGCTCCGGTATTGAGGATGTCCTAATCTTCTACCCCTCAATCCTAGAGGGTGGAGGTCTCCTCCACCTTTTCTTCATCTTTCGATCTGGATGTTGATTCCTTATCAACCTCCAAATCCTCAAGCTCTTGGGATGAAGATGTGCTTGCTTCTTCTTGAGCTTGAGAGGATAAGCTCTCCTCCTCTTCTTCTTCTTCTTGGACCGGTGATGGATTTTCATGATATTTAGCCAATTCACTCCAAAGTTCCTTGCCATCCATGTAATTCCCTAGGCTACACAAGATGTCATTAGGAATCAAATCAAAAATAAATTTGACTACCTTCTTATTTTTCTCGAAGGCTTCGACTTACTCTTCGGTCCATCTCTTCTTCTTGAGGTATCCACCTTTTGGTCATCTAGGATATTCAAATCCTTCCATCAAAATGGACCATTCTATTGAGATGTATACTGAAAAGTCTATCTTTTGTATGAACATCTTTATTTTTGAAATAAGAATCACATGGTCATTGATTACATATTTATGGTTATGCATATTGTCTAATATATTACATTGTAGATAACATGGTGTGTAGTGTCATACGGGAGATCATGTTATCAGTTCCTTGTAAAGTATAAGTAAAGGCTCACAACCTAGATGGTTATAGACAAACCATTGGAATGGTTGTAGTGTGATTTGGTATTGGTTTGTCTTGGCCATTGAATTACACTAGTATACTTTGTGTGTATTTAGCAAGACCGATTTAGAGGTGATTCAATTTATTGCTGACTACATAATTGAATCGGACCTCAGATATTATGTTGTACATGCTCTTAATCCCGATATAATAACGGGCACATATACTTAGTATTCATTTCTTTGATTTACCAATGGGCGAGATTTATAGAGTAAATCGATAGGCTCGGTAAGTTGGGAAATGATATTATTTATATGGTGTGTCATTGATTATAGGAGGAAACTATGTCCTATATATTAGGATGATGATGTCCCCTTGAGGAGCTCATAAGATTCATCATGTAAACCCTGTAGGTGGACTTGGTCGACATGATGATAAGGTTGAGTGGTACTACTCATGGAGTTAGATGTTGATTAATTAATTGTTAGTAAATTAATTAATCAACGGACATTTGAGATCTTAAATACGGGGAGATATATGTGCAAATAATATATGGAGCTCATATTAACTTATGGGGGTTGGTGAGGTAGATCAATGATAATCCTCTAGTGGAATGGATTATCATTAATGGATCGAACTTTATGTGGGCTTGATCCATTGGGTGGCCAAGATCCAAATCCTCCTCATGGTCCCTATTGTAGCCTATTAAAACCCTCATGGAGCCTATATCCGATAATGGAAAATGAACTCTAGATCCGACCGTGGAGATTAAATCTCTAGATCCAACGGTTGAGATTAAATCCCTAGATTCGACGGTTGAGATTAAATCCCTAGATTCGACGGTGGAGATTAAAAGGAGGCTTAAGCCTATCTCTATAAAAGGAGGCTTAAGGGGTGGGTGGCAAAAACACTTTGGAGATTAGGGTTTTTGCTTCCTTGGCTTGGGCGACAAGGCATTAGGGTTAGGGTTTCCTTTTGCTTTGGGCGGCGCCAATTGTCCAAGAGAAAGGGGCTGGAGGCAAGGTGGTTAAGGTTTGACATCTCTTCTTCATCCCTTGGCTGGAGCTCCCTTTTCTCCTCTCCTTGAGGTCGGCGGCAACCCTTCTTCAAGGTTGGCCGGTGCTCCATCACCTATTCCTTGGCCGGCGGCAACATCAAGTCCTTTGACTTGGTGGCCAGTTTTATAAAGGAAGAGGAGTTTCATTTCATTCTTCTTTTTGTTCGGAGCGAGCAAGGAAGGGAAGAATGTTTTCTAGGAGGCTTCGACTTTTGGAAGATCGTCACCCATACGACATCCAAAAGGAGGATAAGACATACGATAGAAGACCTTGAGGTAAACAAGAGGTATAATTCTTGTTTTGCTTTCCTTTTGTTTCTTTGTATATTGTATGTTTTTTTATGTGGCTAATTTACTTGGACCCCGAATACAAACACAAAAATTGGCGATCCGTACATCGTCTATTCTGCGGCTATTCAAAGATAGAGGTAGGTTGCTTGAACAATAAGTTTGTTCAAGTGACCACTCTAATCGAATAGCACGACGATGGAATGGTTGCTTGGGTAATCCATCTTTATCAAGGACAAATTTTTTTATCCGGGGACATAGATGGGATTCCCATGAACAAGCGACCGAGTTAAAGTGGGAAGCGAAGTTTCCTTCCTTCAAGTGGTATCAGAGCCACTGTTTTCAGTTTTGTGTGTTTAGGATTCGGTTACTTTTATGCACTTTTTATATATTATATGTGCCGAATAATAGTAGGATGTGCATAGGTTAACTTTTTGGTTGCAGGCATAGGATCCAACTATTATGGCCATATGTGTGTATGTCATTGTATGTGTGTAATTGTATATTATTTGAAACCTCAGGGTTGACGAGGCTAGTATTTAATTTTTGTAATTAAGTACGACATTGTTTAGCCACTATTTTTATTTTAGTTTACTTTCGATCTAGATTTCATGTACACTCCTTTGTGGAGTATAGGATCGATGGATGTAAATTAAAATAGTTTTTCTCGGCTCGGATCTCCGGATGACATATACATGGTGTAGGGAGGAGCGGACGAGATGGCGTTACGACGAGAGGCATATTGGAGAACAAAAGCCATAATAGTTGGAAAATATTTTTTTCATATTTATTGCTTCTTGTTTGATATGCATGTCGTAGGCTAGGAAAATTCCTAATTTTTAAATTACTAAGTAGGAGAGGGATATTTTTATAAATTCCCATGGCCTCCATTACGATTTGACATGTGATGCAAACAAACTTGCGCATCGGCTCTGAGTGCCTTCCTCCCCATCGGATGAATTTGTTTGCGGATCACAAGGTCGAATATGGTTATAGGAAATTATTAAGGAGCGTGTGTACTTCCCCATCGGAAGGCACATAACCTGAGATCATTACCTTAGTACCAAGTAATGGTGAACACTTAGATGCAAATAGGAGTATCCTCCCCATCGGAGTTACTGCTTTTATTTGTAGGGCCGAAGAGGAACCAACTATTAATTTTATTTGTCAAAAAGTTAGGTTGACAAGATAGTAAAATTAATGGGTAAAACTTCATCTTACAAATGTAAAATTCGTATACGTCCACACTATCGTGGCATACGATATTCTCAGTGTTTTGAGGTGTTGGTTGATTTTAAAATTTTATTGTTTGAGGAATCAATAATTTTTTGAAATCTAATGTTTTGATCTATGTGATTCTTAGGTTTTTCAAAATGACTTTCAACCCGCTTGCTGTGATACTGAAAGAAAATAAACTTACTAGACCCAATTATGTTGATTGGAAGAGGAATCTTGACATTGTCTTGATTGTTGAGGAGTACAAATATGTACTCTTCGAAGAGTGTCCTCCTAAGCCTGCGGATGATTCTGGGGAAAAGGAGAAGAAGAGTTATAAGAAGTGGATTAAGGCTGATGAGATAGCGCGATGTTACATTTTGGCATCTATGTCAAATGTACTTCAACATCAGCATCAAGCCATGCCCACTGCTATTGACATAATACTCAATATCAAAGAGATTTTCAGACACCGGAATCGGGCTACTAGACAGGAAGCCATGAGAAACTTGATGACGACTGCCATGATCGAGGGAACACCTATGAGGGATCATGTTCTCAAGATGATGGCTCATTTGAATGAGCTGGAAGTCCTTAGAGCTGAGATCGATGGGGAACCCTAGGACGATATCATACTCCTGTCTCTACCTAGAAGTTTTGAGCAGTTTCGCCTGAACTACAACATGAATAAAAGGTTGTATTCATTGGTGGAACTTCTGACAGAACTCCAAGCAGCAGAGGGGATATTTCATCAGAGTGCTCAGGCGCAGGCCATGGTTGCCTAAAAGGTTTCTACTTTTAAACCGAAAGGCAAGAAGAAGAATAAACAAGCTGGGGCAAAGGTGGCTGGAGGATCTCAGGGAGGAGTGAAGAAGCCGAAAGGCAAGTGCTTCACTTGCAAGCAAACTGGACACTGGAAGAAGGACTGCCCCAACCGGAAGCAGAACAAAGGTATATCTTTTGGTCTAGTCGTTGAAACATGTTTTAGCGGTGTTATCTATCGGCACCTAGTGTGTAGATACAGGAGCCACTGATCATGTCTGTAATACTTTGCAGGGGTTCCAGGAAACTAGATGGCTGGCTGAAGGGGAGATTACTGTCTACTTGGGTGATGCTACGAAGCTAGCGGTTGTTGCAGTGGGAGATGTTTATTTGTCTTTTGAGAGGAATAAAGTTTTGGTTCTTAAAAATTACCTTTATGTACCTTTATTTAGAAAGAATTTGATTTCAGTTTATAAATTGTTTATGGATGGATATTCTATTTCCTTTAATGACAGAGTTGTTATAAAAAGGAATAGGGAGATTATCTGTTTTGGTGCATTGATAGGAAATTTATATACACTTGAACCAAAAGCTCCCATGATGCAAATAGGAGTGAATAACTCATCTTCTAATTCCCAAAAGAGAAAAGAACCTTCGAAGATGAACTAAACATATCTTTGGCATCTAAGGCTAGGTCATATTAACCTAAGCAGAATTCAAAGGTTGATAGTTGATGGACCTCTGGGTTCATTAGTGGTGGAAGATTTCCCAACCTGCAAATCTTGCTTGGAAGGTAAAATGACCAAGAGGCCTTTTAAGGCCAAGAGGTATAAAGCCAAAGATGTGTTGGAATTGGTTCATTCTAATTTGTGTGGTCCTATGTCCATCCTGGCAAGAGGTGGTTTTGAATATTTCATCTCCTTTATCGACGATTATTCAAGATATGGATACATTTACTTGATGCGCCGCAAGTCTGAATGCTTTGACAAGTTCAAAGAATTCAAGGCTGATGTGGAGAAATGTCGAGGTAAAAGTATCAAGACACTATGATTTGATCTTAGTGGTGAGTACCTCTTAGGAGAGTTTAGAAATTACTTATCAGAGGCTGGGATTCAATCTCAATTGTCTGCACCTGGCACACCCCAGCAGAATGGTGTAGCAGAGCGAAAGAATAGGACTCTTATGGAGATGGTTAGATCAATGATGAGTTATTCTGAGTTGTCAGATTCGTTTTGGGGATATGCTCTAGATACAACAATGTATATTCTTAACTTGGTACCATCTAAATCAATGCCTTCTACTCCCATAGAATTGTGGACTGGGAGAAAGCCTAGTCTAAGACATATTGGGATTTGGGGGAGTCCAACACATGTGCTGAAGGCAGATACTGGAAAGTTGGAACCTCGTATAGAAGTGCACATGTTCGTTGGCTATCATAGAGGAATGAAAGGTGGTTTGTTTTATAGTCCTAGAGATCAGAGGGTGATCGTCAGTACGAATGCCAGATTTCTAGAAGAAGACTATGTGATGAACCATAAACCCATGAGTAAGATTGTTCTGGAGGAATTAAGAGGGGAAGTCACTGCTTCAGTACCACCGGTACAAGAGGATATACCATAAGTCACTGCACCATGTGTCACAAAAGAAACACAGGTAATACCTCGTCGTAGTGGAAGGGTTGTTAGACAGCCTGATAGATTCATGTTCTTGGGAGAATCTTCTGATTTGATCCCTGGTGAACATGAACCTGATCCCTGGATATATGATGAAGCAATCCAAGATAAAGATGCGGTATCTTGGCAAAGTGCGATGAATTCTCAGATAGAATCTATGGATTCAAATCAGGTCTGAGAGCTAGTAGAACCACCCAATGGTGTAAAAGCCATTGGATGCAAGTGGATCTACAAAAGAAAGAGAGGAATAGATGGGAAGGTTAAGACCTTCAAAGCATGGCTTGTTGCGAAGGGGTATACTCAGAAAGAGGGCATTGATTATGAGGAGATCTTTTCGCCGGTAGTCATGCTTAAGTCTATCGGGATTCTCTTATGTATTGCTGCTCATATGGATTATGAGGTGTGGCAGATGGATGTCAAGACAACTTTCCTCAATGGAAGTCTTGAGGAAAACATCTATATGAAGCAATTAGAGGGATTCATTGAAAAGGGAAAATAGCATCTTGTGTGCAAGCTTAATCGATCCATTTATGGATTAAAGCAAGCTTCGAGGTCTTGGAACATCCGCTTTGATGAGGTAATACAGTCTTATGGATTTATTCAAAGTCCGGATGAGTCTTATGTATACAAGAGATGTGATGGAAACGTAGTGGTATTTCTTGTACTATACGTAGATGACATTTTGTTAATTGGCAACAATGTCCAGGTGTTATCGGACGTAAGAGTATGGTTGTCCAAACAGTTTGATATGAATGACTTGGGAGAAGTGGGACACATCCTTGGGATCAAGGTTATAAGGGATCGCAGGAAAAGGATGTTGTGCTTATCTCAAGCTTCATACATAGACACCATTATGGATCGTTTTGGCATACAGAACTCCAAGGAAGGTTTTCTACCTTTCATGCATGGAGTTCCTTTATCTAAGGAGATGTGTCCTAGAACATCTAAGGAGATAGAGGAGATGAAGGCGGTTCCTTATGCTTCGGCAGTAGGAAGCCTCATGTATGTTATGCTATGTACGAGACCGGATATCTGCTTTGCGGTGAGCATGGTCAGCAGATATCAGAGTAATCTAGGACAGGGACATTGGACTGCAATAAAGCATATATTGAAGTACCTGAGAAGAACTAGGGATTATATGCTAGTTTACTAGGCAGACCAATTACTCCCTGTGGGTTACACAGATTCTGACTTCCAATCAGATAGGGATAACAGTAAGTCTACCTCAGGTTTTGTGTTTACTTTGGGAGGTGGAGCCATTGTATAGAGGAGTGTCAAGCAGAAATGCGTGACGGAATCTACCATGGAAGATGAGTATGTGGCAGCCTCTGAGGCGGCTAAGGAAGCTGTATGGCTCAGGAACTTCTTGATGGACTTAGATGTGATTCCTGGTTTGCCCAAAACTATCACAATTTATTGTGATAA
The DNA here is from genome assembly GCA_025175895.1 of Wurfbainia villosa. NCBI lineage: Eukaryota > Viridiplantae > Streptophyta > Magnoliopsida > Zingiberales > Zingiberaceae > Wurfbainia > Wurfbainia villosa. The sequence goes on along the minus strand of CM045994.1, from coordinate 4,531,030 downwards.
TAGTGGTGCAGTTGCAAACTCGAAGGAACCATGAGCCCATAAGGCAAGTAAACACATAGAGCACAATTACCACCTGATACGAGAAATCGTAAAGCGAGAAGAAGTTGTTGTGGCTAAAATTGCATCAAAATATAACCTGACAGATCCTTTCACAAAGGCCCTTCCAGCGAGTGCTTTCGATAGGCATGTGGAGGGAATGGGAATCAGATGTATGGAAGTATGAGGACAACATAGTCTTTTAGTATAAGTAGGAGATTGTTGGGATGTATACTAAAAAGTCTATCTTTTGTATGAACATCTTTATTTTTGAAATAAAAATCACATGATCATTGATTGCATATTTATGGTTATGCATATTGTCTAATACATTACATTATAGATAACATGGTGTGTGTAGTGTCACACGGGAGATCATGTTATCAGTTCCTTATAAAGTATAAGTAAAGGCTCACAACCTAGATAGTTATGGACAAACCATTGGAATTGTTTGTTAGTAAAAGCCCTAGAGCCAATCATGTGATGATTGTTGTATGGACTTTATTGTATCATATTCCTATTTATAAAGGCATGGTTATTATATTTACTTGTATTGGTGCCAAATAACTAAATATAATAATGTCCTTGAGTAGTAGATTCTTATCTATATCAATCGATTGGTTGAATCGATAATGAGATGATATAGAGAACACTACTCTTAATCATTCCTAGTCGAGTATTAACATTCAGGGACAATGTTAATGCATAGAGACTAGCATGTAGGTCAACAAGATGACTTGATCTCACAAGTCATGGATATGAGATATCAAGTTGACACATGGGTATGCATTGGAGAATGTATACTGAATGACCCGCCATGAGAAAGTATCATGGATCGTTATATGAGTGTCATATACTTTCTCATGTGGCTATTAGCATGACTATTAGTCCTTAGACCTGAAGTCACCATGGTTCCCTACATAAGGAGTTGCATACTTTGGCTTCGTCAAACGTCACCCGTAAATGGGTGGACTATAAAGGTGATTACTGGGTATGTAACAAATTATGCGGAGGGATATGAGTGATGTAGATGGGATCTATCCCTCCTATATGACGGGAGTGACATCGATATTCTTGATAGAGTGAGACCACGAAGTGCATGGTCATGCCCAAATGAGTCAATATGAGATATTGAGCTCATTTGATTAGAGTGAGTCTACTTGGAGATCAAGATTTAGATTGTACCGAGGATGACACGGTCTATGCCGCGATTGGTCAATCTAGATGTCAAGGATAGAGGGACATTATCACATATTGTGAGAGTCACAATTAGTAGTCACAAAGGTGATGTTGGAGCTCAACATTCTTGTAACTTGGGTAGCAATGATGTGTTGCTAGATACCGCTCATTGCTTATGTTCCTAAATCGGTTTAGGGACATTGCCAACGTTACAAGAACCTATAGGGTCACACACATAAGAGCAATTAGATGGAGATTAGGTTCATATGATGAACCATGAGGATTAGGTTCATGGGATGAACCAAATTGGATTAAGAGTAATCCAAATTAGACTAATTGAGTTAGACTCAAGTTGATTCAAGTGTTGAATGAGTCAAATTTAGATTTGATTCATCAAATCAATTTAAATTAAATGAATAGAGATTCATTAAATTAAATATGCTTGAGTCAAGTGGTTATATTTGATTAACCATGGGAGATTAGAGGTCAAGTTTGACTTGACTTGAGAGGGAAGATGAAAGGTCAAGTTTGACTTGACCAAATGCCATGTCATGATGATGACTTGGCATGGCCGGCCAATGATGATGCTCCACATCATCATTGACTTTGTCAATTGGTGCCACATCATGAGGGAGACCAAGGGTCATGAGAGTTACATGCATGCATGTAACCCCCTTCCTTGAAGTGGCCGGCCACTTTAGGGGTTTCAAAGTGGGAATTCATTTTGTGAGTTACTCATTCCATCATCTTCAACCTTGGATCATCTTCCTCTCAAGCTCTCTCCCTCTCCCAACCTCTTTGGCCGAAACTTTCTAGGAGTGCTAGCACACTCAAGATTGTTTTTCCTCCACCTATTGCTTGTGTGGATACCAATAGAGGAGTGTGCACTTGACACTCTTTAGTTCCGGCGAACTTTTGGACGAGCGGGATAAGCGAAGGGCGTCGCTACGAGGGTAATGTTCTAACCTCTTAGATCTAAGGTAGATCTAGGATTTCTGTAAGCACATACATGTTTTATATTTTTTATACTTCACACGGATCCGTGGCCGGGGCTTCCGAGGTTTCCGCAACGTAAAAAGCGGTTTTTGCGGCTCGGAAAAACCCAGCATTGTTGTAGTGTGATTTGGTATTGGTTTATCTTGGCCATTGAATTACACTAGTATACTTTGTGTGTATTGAGCAAAACCGACTTAGAGGTGATTCAATTTATTGTTGACTACATAATTGAATCGGACCTCAGATATTATGTTGTACATGCTCTTAATCCCGATATAATATCGGACACATATACTTAGTATTCATTTCATTGATTTACCAATGGGAGAGATTTATAGAGTAAATCGATAGGCTCGGTAAGTTGGAAAATGATATTATTTATATGGTGTGTCATTGATAATAGGAGGAAACCATATCCTATATTTTAGGATGATAATGTCCCCTTGAGGAACTCATAAGGTTCATCATGTAAACCCTGCAGGTGGACTTGGTCCGACATGATGATAAGGTTGAGTGGTACTACTCATGGAGCTAGATGTTGATTAATTAATTGTCAGTAAATTAATTAATCGACGGACATTCGAGATCTTAAACACGGGGAGATATATGTACAAATAATATATGTAGCCCATATTAACTTATGGGGGTTGGTGAGGTAGATCAATGATAATCCTCTAGTGGATTGGATTATCATTAATGGATCAGACTTTATGTGGGCTTGATCCATTGGGTGGCCAAGATCCAATTCCTCCTCATGGTCCATATTGTAGCCTATTAAAACCCTCATGGAGCCTAGATCCGATGATGGAAAATGAAACTCTAGATCCGACGGTGGAGATTAAATCTCTAGATCCGACGGTTGAGATTAAATTTCTAGATCCGACGATTGAGATTAAATCCCTAGATCCAATGGTGGAGATTAAAAGGAGGCTTAAGCCTAGCTATATAAAAGGAGGCTTAAGGGGTGGGCGGCAAAAACACTTTGGAGATTAGGGTTTTTGCTTCCTTGGCTTTGGCGGCAAGGCATTAGGTTTAGAGTTTCCTTTTGCTTTAGGCGGCGCCAATTGTCCAAGAGAAAGGGGTCGGCTGCAAGGTGGTTAAGGTTTGACATCTCTTCTTAATCCCTTGGCTGGAGCTCCCTTTTCTATTCTCCTTGAGGCCGGTGGCAACCCTTCTTCAAGGTTGGCTGATGCTCCATCACCTGTTCCTTGGCCGGCGGCAACATCAAGTCTTTTGACTTGGTGGTCAGTTTTAGAAAGGAAGAGGAGTTTCATTTCATTCTTCCCTTTGTTCAGAGCGAGCAAGGAAGGGAAGAACGTGTTCTAGGAGGCTTCTACTTTTGGAAGATCGTCGCCCACACGACATTCAAAAGGAGGATAGGACATACGATAGAAGACCTTGAGGTAAACAAGAGGTATAATTCTTGTTTTTCTTTTCTTTTGTTTCTTTGTATATTGTATGTTTTGTTATGTGGCTAATTTACTTGGACCCCGAATACAAACACAAAAATCGGCGATCCATACATCTTCTATTCCATGGCTATTCGAAAAATAGAGGTAGGTTGCTTTAACAACAAGTTTGTTCAAGTGACCACTCTAATCGAATAGCACGACGATGGAACGGTTGCTTGGGTAATCCATCTTTGTCAAGGATAAATTTTTTCATCTAGGGAAATAGAAGGGATTTCCATAAACAAGCGACCGAGTTGAAGTGGGAAGCAAAGTTTCCTTCCTTCACATTCTTCAAAATCCTTCATCATGATGAAGTCTTCAATTCTTCTCTTCCATGAATTGATGTCTTCTCGTCCATAAAGTGCATACGGGACCGGTTTGTTGATGTCCCATCCTAGTTGTTCTTCAAACTCCATCTTCTTGCCCTCTAGCGGTGCTCTCTTGGTTGTTAGTCCGTAGAAGAGCCACCTCGCTCTGATACCAAATATAGGAACCTTCGGTGAACGCTAGAGGGGGGCGAATAGCGTATTTGTCGTAAGATGATGGAATTCAATCGTGCATGCTACAAATATATTAGTACGTAGTGGAAATAGAAATAATACAATGCAAACACAATCACAATGAAAGATGTAACATGGTTCAGAACCGAATGGTTCGGAACCGAATGGTTCCTACTCCAGGGATCGAGCTCAAACGAGCTCTAGCGATGTGTAAAACACCACTAATCAAATAAATGTAGGATGTCACTTCGGAGGCTCATTGGCTCCCATGTCCCCGGATTAAAATTTTCACTAATGAAAGAATTAATCCGGATGGGATGAGCTTCCTTAGCACAACCAATTCGTCATCGTGCTAACAACTTGAGTGGTCGCTTGAACAAACTAGTTGTTCAAGCAACACAACTCTTCTAGTTGGTTAGCCGCGGAAGAGATGACGGACGGATCGCCAGTTTTTGTGTTAGTCTTCGGGGTCCATGATTATAAAATATATTTACTAATTCACACATGCATAATCAAAACATAAAAGAACATGCTCAGATCTGTAAATAAAGTTAAAATAACTTTATACCTTACGATCTTCTACCGTATGTCCTATCCTTCTCGTGGATGACGTGTGGACGAAGATCCTCCACGAGTAGAAGCCTTCTAGATCACTTTCTTCTCTACCTTGTCCACTGCGAACAAAGAGAAGAACCAACAAATACCTATCCTATCTAGAACCGGCCACCAAATTAGGGAATTCAGTGCAACCGCCAGCCAAGGAGCAATTGGATGAAGCGCCGGCCAACTTGTAGATGAGTTGCCGCCGGACACCAAGGAGAAGGGGAGGAGGAAGAGCACCGGCCACCAATGGAAGGAGAACCGCCGGACAAGGAAGAAGGGAGAGTCCTCTAGGATGGGCGCCGGCCAAGTCTTAATGGAGGAGGATGGGCGCCGGCAACAATCTAGAAGGAAGAAAAGTTGCCGCCCACTTCTTGGAAGAACCAAACCCTAATTCCAATCAATACTTTCCGCCCAAGCCTAAGCCCCCTATTTATAGAATTAGGCTTAATCCTCCTTTAATCTCCACCGTCGGATCTAGGGATTTAATCTCCACCGTCGGATCTAGGGTTTTATCCTAACCGTCGGATCTAGGGTTTAATCCCAACCGTCGGATCGAGGATTTCATCCCAACCGTCGAATCTAAGGTTTCATCCCAACCGTCGGATCTAGGGTTTTATCCCAACCGTTGGTTCTAGGATTTCATCCAACCATCGGATCTAGGGATTTAATCCCAACCATTAGTTCTAGGTTTTGTTTTACATTCTTGGATCTAGACTTCACAAGGATTATATTAGGCTACGATAGGGACCATAAGGAGGAGTTGGATCTTGGCCACCCGATGGATCGGAACCACACAAACTTGATCCATCAATGATGTTCCATTCCACTAGAGGATCATCATTGAACTACCTCACCAACCCCCATAAATTAATATGGGCTCCATACATTATTTGTACATTAATCTCCCCGTGTTTAAGATATCGAATGTCCGTCAATTAATTGATTTACTGACCATCAATTAATTAACATCTAATTCCTTGAGTAGTACCACTAAACCTTATCATCATGTTGACTAAGTCAACCAGCTGGGTTTACATGATGAACCATATGAGCTCCTCAAGGGGACATCATCAACCTAATATATAGGACACGGTTTCCTCCTATAATAACGGCACACCATGTAAATAATATTATTTCCCAACTTACCGGGCATATTGATTTAATCCATCTAAATCTCACCCACTGGTAAATCAAAGAAATAAATACTAAGTACATGTGCCCGTTATTATATCGGGATTAAGAGCATGTACAACATAATATCCGAGGTCCGATTCAATTATGTAGTCAGTACTAAATTGAATCACCTCTATGTCGGTCCTACTCAATACACCTAAGTGTACTAGTGTAACTCTATGTTCAAGATAAAACAATACCAAGCTACACTACAACCATGCCAATGGTTTGTCCAAAACCATCTTGGTTGTGAGCCTTTACTTATATTTTACAAGGGACTGATAACATGATCTTCTGTGCCACACCAAGCACCATGTTATCTACAATGTAAAATATTAGACAATATGCACACATATAATAAATATATAAAGTGCAAACAATGATCATGTGATTCTTATTTCAAAATAAAATGTTCATACAAAAAGAGCTAGGCTTTCAGTATACATTCCAACAATCTCCCACTTATACTAAAAGACTATGCCGTCATCACTCTGCCATACATCTGATCCCCATGTCCTTCATATGCCTATCAAACGCTTTCGCTGGAAGGGCCTTAGTGAATGGATCCGCCAGGTTATCCTCTGATGCAATCTTGGCGACAGCAACTTCTCCTCGCTTTACGATCTCTCGTATAAGGTGGTACTTGCGCTCTAATTGTGATAGTTCTGGGCAAACCAGGAATCACATCCAAGTCCATCAAGAAGTTCCTGAGCCATACAGCTTCCTTGGCTGCCTCAGAGGCTGCCACATACTCAACTTCCATGGTAGAGTCCGCCACGCATTTCTGCTTGACCCTCCTCCATACTATGGCTCCACCTCCAAAAGTAAACACAAACCCCGAGGTAGACTTACTCTTGTCCCTATCTGATTGGAAATCCGAATCCGTGTAACCCACAGGGACTAATTGATCTGCTCGGTAAACCAGCATATAATCCCTAGTCCTTCTCAGGTACTTCAATATATGTTTTACCGCAGTCCAATGTCCCTGCCCAGGATTACTCTGATATCTGCTAACCATGCCCACGGTAAAGTAGACATCCGGTCTCGTACATAGCATGGCATACATAAGGCTTCCTACTGCCGAAGCATAAGGAACCGCCTTCATGTCCTCTATCTCCTTTGATATTTTGGGACACATCTCTTTAGATAAAGGAACTCCATGCCTAAAAGGTAGAAAACCTTTCTTGGAGTTCTGCATGCATGTAACCCCCTTCCTTGAAGTGGCCGGCCACTTTAGGGGTTTCAAAGTGGGAATTCATTTTGTGAGTTACTCATTCCATCATCTTCAACCTTGGATCATCTTCCTCTCAAGCTCTCTCCCTCTCCCAACCTCTTTGGCCAAAACTTTCTAGGAGTGCTAGCACACTCAAGATTGTTTTTCCTCCACCTATTGCTTGTGTGGATACCAATAGAGGAGTGTGCACTTGACACTCTCGAGTTCCGGCGAACTTTTGGACGAGCGGGATAAGCGAAGGGCGTCGCTACGAGGGTAATGTTCTAACCTCTTAGATCTAAGGTAGATCTAGGATTTCTGTAAGCACATACATGTTTTATATTTTTTATACTTCGCACGGATCCGTGGCCGGGGCTTCCGAGGTTTCCGCAACGCAAAAAGCGGTTTTTGCGGCTCGGAAAAACCCAACAGTGGTATCAGAGCCATGTGCGAAGCATGTATGTGTTTTGTCTTTGTAATTTTTGTATTAAATATAAAAATTACAGATTTATATGTTTCTGTAAATTTCCTAATTTTATAGAATTTTTGGTTATTTTTCTCAAAGAGTCGAAGCAACAAGTGTTGGGACACTTGTAGGCTTCAACCGTCGAGAAAAACTCTCCGAATCGGCGAGTTCTCGCTTTAGGTTTTTGGGACAGTGACTTAAGTCGCTGTAAGATCATTGTAGGGACACTTGCAAAGTTTATTTTGCGAGTAGAGGCGCTGCCCCTATCCCCGAAAGGGGCCATGTCCCGCGATCGCGCCCGGAAACCGCTTAGCGGGACCGTTACGGAGAGGTGACTCATAAATTTGAAATAAATTAGGAAAAATTATAGAAATTTCTGTAAAAATACATAATTTAGAATTATGTATAATTCTGTTATTGTCATGGCCCAATGACCCCAATTTGATTGGATTATGTGTGTTGTAATTCATAATACGGCATGCGTGCCGTTTTGTGGTTGTGCGTGTTGTATAGTGTATGCGACTTGCGCGTCGTACCTCTTCTTTTGATATTCTAGTTGTAATTAGTTTTTAGACTCGAATGTAACTTGAGTTTCATACTTGTAATGTACAAAATGGAGCGGTGGAAAGTCCACTCGAAGACGAGATTACGAGAAGGGTGACGACGACACATGGCGGTCAAAGGAAGCGCTTGGAGAAGCCGCTAGCCTTAGGTTGATCATCCTCATTGGCTTGAGAAGATCGTAGTAGGGCCATGACTATATCACATTTAATTATATATATATATATATATATATATATATATATATATATATATATATAAAAAAATATATATATATATATATATGATATATATATATATATATATATATATATATATATATATATATATATATATATATATATATATATATATATATATATATATATATATATATATATTTAATTGATTTTTTGTGTATGTATGTGATGCATGCTAGTAGAATAATACTTGTATGTATATGATGCATGCTAGGATAATTTTCTTGTATGTATATGATGCATGCTAGAATAATGAATGTATGTATATGATGCATGCTAATATAGGATAATAAAGGCCTAAATGCGTATAAGATACACATTACGATTAGATTAGATCATAATCGAATCAACTCGAAAATGTCTGAGCCTTGATACCCATCACTACCTCGATCATTTGTTGTTGCTGAATCGCCAAAGCGAGCAACGCATATTATCTTGGTAGGGGCGGAGGGACAATCTTGGTCCCGCCTATCACGCTTGTTAGAGTAAGCTCAATTAGATTGAGCAAAACTAGTTAAACTCAATTGGATCGAGTAGAACTATAGGCATATTCCAATCGTTGGAACGATAGGTCAAGATCGCATTTACACTAAATCTTGGGCGATTTAGCCAAAGCTAACTCAAGGTCTTTTGTAAATGTGGGTCTTGATCCTATAAACAAGAGTTGCATAGAGATGTAATCGGTAATGTGTTACCCACCGATCGTACTAAGTCTTGGGCGATTTAGCCAAAGCTAACTCAAGGCTTAGTATGATGTGGATCTTGTCCCGCAAGAATTATAGCTAGTTTGTATGAATCTAGTAAATGTGGTTTGACCACATCCATAACTCGATTCTACAAAATTCCTATAATTCAGTGGGAGCATCATTTGATTAAAGGCCTAATTAAATGATGAAAGGAATATGATATTAATTCTCTGCATTGTATGTTGTAGATAACTATGTCGACAAACACGAACACTCACTCTCTGCGTTCTGTCCTTGAGAAGGACAAGCTCAATGGAGCGAATTTCCTGGACTGGTACAGGAACCTGAGAATTGTTCTCACCCAAGAAAGGAAGTTGTACGTCCTGGAGCAGCCCATTCCAGTGGCACCTCCTGCCACTGCCTCGCGAGCTGACAAAGATGCTTACAAGAAGCATCAAGATGATGCATTAGATGTGTCATGTCTAATGCTCGCGACCATGAACTCTGAGCTTCAGAAGCAACACGAGTTCATGAATGCTTATGATATGGTTGGACATCTTCGTCAACTATATCAAGGACAAGCTAGGCATGAGAGATATGAAGTCTCTAAGGCATTATTTGGGTCCAAAATGCAAGAAGGGACTCCCGTAGGTACATATGTACTCAAGATGATTGGGTACGTAGAAAACCTACAAAGGCTGGGATTTCTACTTGGCCAAGAGATGGCCACTGACCTGATCTTGCGATCTTTACCACAAGCCTTCAATCAATTTGTCATGAATTATAACATGAATGAAATTGATAAGCCACTGCCTAAAATGCTCAGCATGTTGAGAACTGCTGAGCTTAACCTTAAGAAGGGAAAATCTGACACCATTTTGATGGTACAAAAGAAGAAAGGCAAGGGCAAGCCTAAAGGTAAGGGAAAGTCTCAAGCCAAGGGCAAAGGCAAAGAACTTAAACCCAAAGGAGGGGTAGCCAAGGAAGGGGCTTGCTTCCACTGCAAGGAAGCTGGACACTGGAAGCGTAACTGCAAAGCTTACCTGGAAGATCTTAAGAAGAAAAGAAGTGAGACTTCTACTTCAGGTATAAATGTTATAGAAGTCAATCTATCTATTTCTTCATCATGGGTATTAGATACCGGATGTGCATCTCACATTTGTACCAATGTGCAGGCGCTGAGAAATAGTAGGGCATTGACAAAGGGCGAGGTGGACCTGCGAGTAGGCAATGGAGCAAGAGTTGCTGCTGTTGCTGTAGGAACTTATGATCTATCTTTGCCCTCTGGGCTTGTATTAGAATTAGATGAATGTTGTTATGTGTCTGCCTTAACCAAGAACATCATTTCAGTTTCTTGTTTGGACAAGAAAGGATTTTCATTTATAATAAAGAACAAATGTTGTTCAGTTTATTTAAATGATATGTTCTATTGTAGTGCACCTCTAATGAATGGACTCTACTTTCTAGACTTAGAGAGCCCTATCTATAACATAAGTACCAAGAGGTTCAAGTCAAATGAGTTGAACCAAACCTATCTTTGGCATTGTCGCTTAGGTCACATAAATGAGAGTCGCTTATCTCAGCTCCATAAGGATGGGCTACTAGACTCATTTGATTTTGAATCATATAAGACATGCGAGTCTTGCCTTTTAGGCAAGATGACCAAGACTCCCTTTAGTGGACACAGCGAAAGAGCAACAGATTTGTTAGGACTTATACATAGTGATGTATGTGGTCCTTTCAATGTTGCTGCTAGAGGTGGTTACAGTGCTTCATTACATTTATCGATGACTTCAGTAGATATGGTTATGTGTATCTTATGACACATAAATCGTAATCCTTTGAAAAGTTCAAAGAATTCAAGAATGAAGTACAAAACCGACAGCAAGAGTATTAAGATACTTCGATCAGATCGAGGTGGTGAATACCTTAGCCATGAGTTTCGTGACTATCTAGCTGAGTGTGGGATTCTATCCCAACTCACTCCTCCTGGAACACCATAGTGGAATGGTGTATCCGAAAGGAGGAATCGTACCCTATTGGATATGGTACCATCTATGATGAGTCACACAGATCTTCCTATATCCTTTTGGGGATATGCTCTAGACACAGCAGCCTTTACCCTTAACCGTGTACCATCCAAGGCTGTGATAAAGACACCATATACGATATGGACAGGGAGAAATCCAACGATGTCTTTAATGAGTATTTGGGGTTATGAGTCTTACGTTCGACATCAAGTCTCATAAAACCTATGACCCAAATCCGATAGGTGCTATTTTGTTGGATATCCCAAGGATACAAAGGGATATTACTTCTACATTCCCAGTCAGCACAAAGTGTTTGTGGCAAAGACTGGAGTTTTTCTAGAAAGGGATTTTGTTTCTAGAAAAACTATTGGGAGTACCTTCGATCTTGAAGAAATTCAAGATAAGGACCATAGCACTGAGGCCTTGATGGAGGATGAACAGGAACCACAAAGTGTTGTGGGTGATGAGGTTATTGCACAAAGAGTTGTGGAACAACCACCTGTTCATGTAGACCTACCTCTTCGCAAATCTGATAGGGTACATCGTCAGTCTGAGAGATATTCATTTCTCTTGTCTGACCATGATGATGTAATGCTCATTGAGAATGAGCCTACCTCCTATCAGGAAGCTGTGATGAGCCCAGATTCTGAGAAATGGCTAGAGGCCATGAGATCCGAGATGGAATCCATGTACACCAACCAAGTATGGACTTTGGTTGATCCACCTGAAGGGTTCAAAACCATTAGGTGTAAGTGGGTCTTTAGGAGAAAGACTGACATGGATGGACTTACGCATACCTATAAGGGCCGATTGGTGGCTAAAGGTTTCAAGCAAATTCATGGTATTGACTATGATGAAACCTTTTCTCCAGTGGCGATGTTTAAGTCCATTCGGATCTTGCTTGCTATTGCAGCATACCACGATTATGAGATCTGGCAGATGGATGTCAAAACCGCGTTTCTGAATGGAAACTTACTCGAGGATGTGTACATGACACAACCTGAGGGTTTTGAAGATCCACAGCATATTGGGAAGGTATGCAAGCTACAAAGGTCCATTTATGGGCTAAAGCAAGCTTCTCGGAGCTGGAATCTTCGATTCGATGATGCGATCAAACAGTTTGGTTTCATCAAGAATGAAGATGAACCCTGTGTCTACAAGAGGGTTAATGGGAATACAGTTGTCTTCCTTGTATTGTATGTGGATGACATACTGCTCATTGGGAATGACATCCCTTCGCTACAGTCTGTGAAGACTTGGCTAGGGATGTGCTTCTCAATGAAGGACTTAGGTGAAGCAGCCTATATTCTAGGCATTAAGATCTATAGAGATAGATCTAAGAGATTGCTTGGCCTAAGTCAGAGTACATACATTGACACGGTATTACTTCGGTTTGCCATACAGAATTCCAAGAAAGGACTTCTGCCGATGTCACATGGTGTGAGTCTTTCAAAGACTCAAAGTCCCTCTTCTAGAGAGGAGAGAGACCGCATGGATAAGATCCCTTACGCATATGCTATAGGATCTATCATATACGCCATGCTATGTACTCGTCCTGATGTCTCGTATGCTTTGAGCATGACGAGTAGATACCAGTCAGATCCAGGTGAGCGTCACTGGATAGCAGTCAAGAATATTCTTAAGTACTTGAGAAGGACTAAAGAATATTTCTTGATATTTGGAGGCGATGAGGAGCTAGCTGTAAGGGGTTACAGTGATGCCAGCTTCCAAACTGACCAGGATCATTATAGATCGCAGTCAGGGTTCGTGTTTTACTTGAATAGTGGCGCTGGGAGCTGGAAGAGTTCCAAGCAGGACACAGTTATTGATTCTACAACAGAGGCCGAATATATCGGTGCTTCCATCTCATTCGAGAGATTATCGATAGAGGAGATGTGAAGATTTGCAGAGTACCCACAGAGGCTAACATCACAAATCCCTTGACCAAGGCTTTGGCACAGAAAAAGCATGATGGTCACACTAGGTCATTGGGTATTAGATACTACGGTGATTGGCACTAGTGCTAGTGGGAGATTGTTAGTGAAAGCCCTAGAGTCAATCATGTGATGATTTTTGTATGGACTTTATTGTATCATATTCCTATTTATAAAGGCATGGTTATTATATTTACTTGTATTGGTGCCAAATAACTAAATATAATAATGTCCTTGAGTAGTAGGTTCTTATCTATATCAATCGATTGGTTGAATCGATAATGAGATGATATAGAGAACACTACTCTTAATCATTCCTAGTCGAGTATTAACATTCAGGACAATGTTAATGCATAGAGACTAGCAAGTAGGTCAACAAGATGACTTGATCTCACAAGTCATGGATATGAGATATCAAGTTGACACATGGGTATGCATTGGAGAATGTATACTGAATGACCCGCCATGAGAAAGTATCATGGATCGTTATATGAGTGTCATATACTTTCTCATGTGGCTATTAGTATGACTATTAGTCCTTAGACCTGAAGTCACCATGGTTCCCTACATAAGGAGTTGCATACTTTGGCTTCGTCAAACGTCACCCGTAAATGGGTGGACTATAAAGGCGATTACTGGGTATGTAACAAATTATGCGGAGGGATATGAGTGATGTAGATGGGATCTATCCCTCCTATATGACGGGAGTGACATCGATATTCTTGATAGAGTGAGACCACGAAGTGCATGGTCATGCCCAAATGAGTCAATATGAGATATTGAGCTCATTTGATTAGAGTGAGTCTACTTGGAGATCAAGATTTAGATTGTACTGATGATGACACGGTCTATGCCTCGATTGGTCAATCTAGATGTCAAGGATAGAGGGACATTGTCACATATTGTGAGAGTCACAATTAGTAGTCACAAAGGTGATGTTGGAGCTCAACATTCTTGTAACTTGGGTAGCAATGATGTGTTGCTAGATACCGCTCATTGCTTATGTTCCTAAATCGGTTTAGGGACATTGCCAACGTTACAAGAACCTATAGGGTCACACACATAAGAGCAATTAGATGGAGATTAGGTTCATATGATGAACCATGAGGATTAGGTTCATGGGATGAACCAAATTGGATTAAGAGTAATCCAAATTAGACTAATTGAGTTAGACTCAAGTTGATTCAAGTGTTGAATGAGTCTAATTTAGATTTGATTCATCAAATCAATTTAAATTAAATGAATAGAGATTCATTAAATTAAATTGACTTGAGTCAAGTGGTTAGATTTGATCAACCATGGGAGATTAGAGGTCAAGTTTGACTTGACTTGAGAGGGAAGATGAAAGGTCAAGTTTGACTTGACCAAATGTCATGTCATGATGATGACTTGGCATGGCCGGCCAATGATGATGCTCCACATCATCATTGACTTTGTCAATTGGTGCCACATCATGAGGGAGACCAAGGGTCATGGGAGTTACATGCATGCATGTAACCCCCTTCCTTGAAGTGGCCGGCCACTTTAGGGGTTTCAAAGTGGGAATTCATTTTGTGAGTTACTCATTCCATCATCTTCAACCTTGGATCATCTTCCTCTCAAGCTCTCTCCCTCTCCCAACCTCTTTGGCCGAAACTTTCTAGGAGTGCTAGCACACTCAAGATTGTTTTTCCTCCACCTATTGCTTGTGTGGATACCAATAGAGGAGTGTGCACTTGACACTCTTTAGTTCCGGCGAACTTTTGGACGAGCGGGATAAGCGAAGGGCGTCGCTACGAGGGTAATGTTCTAACCTCTTAGATCTAAGGTAGATCTAGGATTTCTGTAAGCACATACATGTTTTATATTTTTTATACTTCACACGGATCCGTGGCCGGGGCTTCCGAGGTTTCCGCAACGCAAAAAGCGGTTTTTGCGGCTCGGAAATACCCAACATTGTTGTAGTGTGATTTGGTATTGGTTTATCTTGGCCATTGAATTACACTAGTATACTTTGTGTGTATTGAGCAAAACCGACTTAGAGGTGATTCAATTTATTGTTGACTACATAATTGAATCGAACCTCAGATATTATGTTGTACATGCTCTTAATCCCGATATAATATCGGATATATATACTTAGTATTCATTTCATTGATTTACCAATGGGAGAGATTTATAGAGTAAATCGATAGGCTCGATAAGTTGGAAAATGATATTATTTATATGGTGTGTCGTTGATTATAGGAGGAAACCATATCCTATATTTTAGGATGATGATGTCCCCTTGAGGAACTCATAAGGTTCATCATGTAAACCCTGCAGGTGGACTTGGTCCGACATGATGATAAGGTTGAGTGGTACTACTCATGGAGTTAGATGTTGATTAATTAATTGTCAGTAAATTAATTAATCGACGGACATTCGAGATCTTAAACACGGGGAGATATATGTACAAATAATATATGTAGCTCATATTAACTTATGGGGGTTGGTGAGGTAGATCAATGATAATCCTCTTGTGGATTGGATTATCATTAATGGATCAGACTTTATGTGGGCTTGATCCATTGGGTGGCCAAGATCCAATTCCTCCTCATGGTCCATATTGTAGCCTATTAAAACCCTCATGGAGCCTAGATCCGATGATGGAAAATGAAACTCTAGATCCGACAGTGGAGATTAAATCTCTAGATCCGACGGTTGAGATTAAATTTCTAGATCCGACGATTGAGATTAAATCCCTAGATCCAATGGTGGAGATTAAAAGGAGGCTTAAGCCTAGCTATATAAAAGGAGGCTTAAGGGGTGGGCGGCAAAAACACTTTGGAGATTAGGGTTTTTGCTTCCTTGGCTTTGGCGGCAAGGCATTAGGTTTAGAGTTTCCTTTTGCTTTAGGCGGCGCCAATTGTCCAAGAGAAAGGGGTCGGCTGCAAGGTGGTTAAGGTTTGACATCTCTTCTTAATCCCTTGGCCGGAGCTCCCTTTTCTATTCTCCTTGAGGCCGGTGGCAACCCTTCTTCAAGGTTGGCTGATGCTCCATCACCTGTTCCTTGGCCGGCGGCAACATCAAGTCTTTTGACTTGGTGGTCAGTTTTAGAAAGGAAGAGGAGTTTCATTTCATTCTTCCCTTTGTTCAGAGCGAGCAAGGAAGGGAAGAACGTGTTCTAGGAGGCTTCTACTTTTGGAAGATCGTCGCCCACACGACATCCAAAAGGAGGATAGGACATACGATAGAAGACCTTGAGGTAAACAAGAGGTATAATTCTTGTTTTTCTTTTCTTTTGTTTCTTTGTATATTGTATGTTTTGTTATGTGGCTAATTTACTTGGACCCCGAATACAAACACAAAAATCGGCGATCCATACATCTTCTATTCCACGGCTATTCGAAGAATAGAGGTAGGTTGCTTGAACAATAAGTTTGTTCAAGTGACCACTCTAATCGAATAGCACGACGATGGAACGGTTGCTTGGGTAATCCATCTTTGTCAAGGATAAATTTTTTCATCTAGGGAAATAGAAGGGATTGCCATAAACAAGCGACCGAGTTGAAGTGGGAAGCAAAGTTTCCTTCCTTCACATTCTTCAAAATCCTTCATCATGATGAAGTCTTCAATTCTTCTCTTCAATGAATTGATGCCTTCTCGTCCATAAAGTGCATATGGGACTGGTGTGTTGATATCCCATCCTAGTTGTTCTTCAAACTCCATCTTCTTGCCCTCTAGCGGTGCTCTCTTGGTTGTTAGTCCGTAGAAGAGCCACCTCGCTCTGATACCAAATATAGGAACCTTCGGTGAACGCTAGAGGGGGGCGAATAGCGCATTTGTCGTAAGATGATGGAATTCAATCGTGCTTGCTACAAATATATTAGTACGTAGTGGAAATAGAAATAATACAATGCAAACACAATCACAATGAAAGATGTAACATGGTTCAAAACCGAATGGTTCGGAACCGAATGGTTCCTACTCCACGGATCGAGCTCAAACGAGCTCTAGCGATGTGTAAAACACCACTAATCAAATAAATGTAGGATGTCGCTTCGGAGGCTCATTGGCTCCCATGTCCCCGGATTAAAATTTTCACTAATGAAAGAATTAATCCGGATGGGATGAGCTTCCTTAGCACAACCAATTCATCGTCGTGCTAACAACTTGAGTGGTCGCTTGAACAAACTAGTTGTTCAAGCAACACAACTCTTCTAGTTGGTTAGCCACGGAAGAGACGACGGACGGATCGCCAGTTTTTGTGTTAGTCTTCGGGGTCCATGATTATACAATATATTTACTAATTCACACATGCATAATCAAAACATAAAAGAACATGCTCAGATCTGTAAATAAAATTAAAATAACTTTATACCTTACAATCTTCTACCGTATGTCCTATCCTTCTCGTGGACGACGTGTGGACGAAGATCCTCCACGAGTAGAAGCCTTCTAGATCGCTTTCTTCTCTACCTTGTCCGTTGCGAACAAAGAGAAGAACCAACAAATACCTATCCTATCTAGAACCGGCCACCAAATTAGGGAATTTGGTGCAACCGCCGGCCAAGGAGCAATTGGATGAAGCGCCGGCCAACTTGTAGATGAGTTGCCGCCGGCCACCAAGGAGAAGGGGAGGAGGAAGAGTACCGGCCACCAATGGAAGGAGAACCGCCGGCCAAGGAAGAAGGGAGAGTCCTCTAGGATGGGCGCCGGCCAAGTCTTGATGGAGGAGGATGGGCGCCGGCAACAATCTAGAAGGAAGAAAAGTTGCCGCCCACTTCTTTGCTTCAAAACCCTAGCCGCCCAAAAACCCTAGCCGCCAAAAAACCCTAGCCGCCCACTTCTTGGAAGAACCAAACCCTAATTCCAATCAATACTTTCCGCCCAAGCCTAAGCCCCCTATTTATAGAATTAGGCTTAAGCCTCCTTTAATCTCCACCGTCGGATCTAGGGATTTAATCTCCACCGTCGGATCTAGGATTTTATCCTAACCGTCGGATCTAGGGTTTAATCCCAACCGTCGGATCTAGGATTTCATCCCAACCGTCGGATCTAAGGTTTCATCCCAACCGTCGGATCTAGGGTTTTATCCCAACCGTTAGTTCTAGGGTTTCATCCAACTATCGGATCTAGGGATTTAATCCCAACCGTTGGTTCTAGGTTTTGTTTTACATTCTTAGATCTAGACTTCACAAGGATTATATTAGGCTACGATAGGGACCATAAGGAGGAGTTGGATCTTGGCCACCCGATGGATCGGAACCACACAAACTTGATCCATCAATGATGTTCCATTCCACTAGAGGATCATCATTGAACTACCTCACCAACCCCATAAATTAATATGGGCTCCATATATTATTTGTACATTAATCTCCGTGTTTAAGATATCGAATGTCCGTCAATTAATTGATTTACTGACCATCAATTAATTAACATCTAATTCCTCGAGTAGTACCACTCAACCTTATCATCATGTTGACTAAGTCAACCAGCTGGGTTTACATGATGAACCATATGAGCTCCTCAAGGGGACATCATCAACCTAATATATAGGACACGGTTTCCTCCTATAATCAACGGCACACCATGTAAATAATATTATTTCCCAACTAACCGGGCATATTGATTTAATCCATCTAAATCTCACCCACTGGTAAATCAAAGAAATAAATACTAAGTACATGTGCCCGTTATTATATCGGGATTAAGAGCATGTACAACATAATATCCGAGGTCCGATTCAATTATGTAGTCAGTACTAAATTGAATCACCTCTATGTCGGTCCTACTCAATACACCTAAGTGTACTAGTGTAACTCTATGTTCAAGACAAAAATACAAGCTACACTACAACCATGCCAATGGTTTGTCCAAACCATCTTGGTTGTGAGCCTTTACTTATATTTTACAAGGACCGATAACATGATCTTACTGTACACACCAAGCACCATGTTATCTACAATGTAAAATATTAGACAATATGCACACATATATAATGAATATATAAAATGCAAACAATGATCATGTGATTCTTATTTCAAAATAAAATGTTCATACAAAAAGAGCTAGGCTTTCAGTATACATTCCAACAATCTCCCACTTATACTAAAAGACTATGTCGTCATCACTCTGTCATACATCTGATTCCCATGTCCTCCATATGCCTATCAAACGCTTTCGCTGGAAGGGCCTTAGTGAATGGATCCGCTAGGTTATCCTCTGATGCAATCTTGGCGACAGCAACTTCTCCTCGCTTTACGATCTCTCGTATAAGGTGGTACTTGCGCTCTATGTGTTTACTCGCCTTATGGGCTCCTGGTTCCTTCGAGTTTGCAACTGCACCACTGTTATCACAATAAATTGTGATAGTTCTGGGCAAACCACGAATCACATCCAAGTCCATCAAGAAGTTCCTGAGCCATACAGCTTCCTTGGCTGCCTCAGAGGCTGCCACATACTCAACTTCCATGGTAGAGTCCGCCACGCATTTCTGCTTGACACTCCTCCATACTATGGCTCCACCTCCAAAAGTAAACACAAACCCCGAGGTAGACTTACTCTTGTCCCTATCTGATTGGAAATCCGAATCCGTGTAACCCACAGGGACTAATTGATCTGCTCGGTAAACCAGCATATAATCCCTAGTCCTTCTCAGGTACTTCAATATATGTTTTACCGCAGTCCAATGTCCCTGTCCAGGATTACTCTGATATCTGCTAACCATGCCCACGGCAAAGCAGACATCCGGTCTCGTACATAGCATGGCATACATAAGGCTTCCTACTGCCGAAGCATAAGGAACCGCCTTCATGTCCTCTATCTCCTTTGATGTTTTGGGACACATCTCTTTAGATAAAGGAACTCCATGCCTAAAAGGTAGAAAACTTTTCTTGGAGTTCTGCATGCTAAAACGAGCAAGGATAGTGTCAATGTATGAAGCTTGAGATAAGCATAACATCCTTTTCTTGCGATCCCTTATAACTTTGATCCCAAGGATGTGTCCCACTTCTCCCAAGTCCTTCATGTCAAACTGTTTGGACAACCATACCCTTACGTCTGATAACACTTTGATATTGTTGCCAACTAACAAAATGTCATCTACGTATAGTACAAGAAACATCACTACGTTTCCGTCACATCTCTTGTACATACAAGGCTCATCCGGACTTTGAATAAATCCATATGACTGGATTACCTCATCAAAGTGGATGTTCCAAGATCTAGAAGCTTGCTTTAATCCATAAATGGACCGATTAAGCTTACATACAAGATGCTCTTTGCCTTTAGCAATGAATCCCTCTGGTTGCCGCATATAGATATTCTCCTCAAGACTTCCGTTAAGGAAAGTTGTCTTGACATCCATCTGCCATATCTCATAATCCATATGAGCAGCTATAGATAAGAGAATCTGGATAGACTTAAGCATAGCTACCGATGAAAAGGTCTCCTCATAATCGATGCCCTCTTTCTGAGTATACCCTTTCGCAACAAGCCTAGCTTTGAAGGTCTCAACCTTCCCGTCTACTCCTCTCTTTCTCTTGTAGATCCACTTGCATCCAATGGTTTTTACACCATCGGGTGGCTCTACTAGCTCCCAGACCTGATTAGAATCCATAGATTCTATCTCTGAATTCATCGCTCTTTGCAAAGATACCGCATCTCTATCTTGGATTGCCTCATCATATGTCTAGGGATCAGGTTCATGTTCACCAGGGACTAAGTCCGAAGACTCTCCCAAAAACATGAATCTGTCGGGTTGTCTAACAACCCTCCCACTACGACGAGGTGCCTCCTGTGTATACTCTGACACGCGTGCAGGGCTTGTGGTGTCTCCTCTTGTACCGGTGGTACTGAAGTCGGGACTTCCCCTGCCAACTCCTCAAGAACAATCCTACTCTTGGGCTTGTGGTTCATTACATAATCCTCCTCTAGAAATCTGGCGTTCGTGCTAACGATCACCCTCTGATCTCTAGGATTATAAAATAAACCACCTTTCGTTCCCTTAGGGTAGCCAACAAACATGCATACTTCTGTACGAGGTTCCAACTTACCAAAGATCGCCTTCACTTCAACACATGTGCCGACTCCCATATCCGAATATGTCTTAGACTAGGCTTTGCCCGATCCACAATTCTACAGGTAGAAGGTGCGATTTGGATGGAACCAAGTTCGAGTATACATTGTCGTATCCAAAGGTCATACCCCGTAAGGCGAAGCAGTAACTCAGAATAACTCATCATCGATCTGACCATCTCCATAAGAGTCATATTCCTTCACTCTGCTACACCATTCTGCTGGGGTGTGCCAGGTGCAGACAATTGGGATTGAATCCCAGCCTCTGATAAGTAACTCCTAAACTCTCCCAAGAGGTACTCGCCACCACAATCAGATCGTAATGTCTTGATACTTTTACCTTGACGGTTCTCCACATCAGCCTTGAATTCTTTGAACCTGTCAAAGCATTCAGACTTGTGGCGCATCAAGTAAATGTATCAATATCTTGAATAATCGTCTATAAAAGAGACGAAATATTCAAAACCACCTCTTGCCTAGATAGACATAGGACCGCACAAATCAGAATGAACCAATTCTAACACATCTTTGGCTCTATACCCCTTGGCCTTGAAAGGCCTCTTGGTCATTTTACCTTCTAAGCAAGATTCGCAGGTTGGGAGATCCTCCACCACTAATGAACCCAAAGGTCCATCAGCTATCAACCTTTGAATTCTACTTAGGTTAATATGACCAAGCCTTAGATGCCAAAGATATGTTTGGTTCATTTGCGAAGGTTCTTTTCTCTTATTAGATTTAGAAGATGAGTTATTTACTTCTATATGCATCGTGGGAGTTTTTGGTTCAAGAGTATATAAATTGCCAACCAATGTACCAGAACAGATAATCTCCCTATTCCTTTTTATAACCACCTTGTCATTAAAAGAAACAGAATATCCATCCATAAACAATTTAGAAATTGAAATTAAATTCTTTCTAAAAGTAGGTACATAAAGACAATTTCTCAAAACCAAAAATTTATTCCTATCAAAAGATAAATAAACGCTCCCCCATGATAGCCACCTTTGAAGCATTGCCCATGAAGACGGTAATCTCTCCCTCAGCTAGTCGTCGGGTTTCCTGGAACCCCTGCAAAGTATTGCAGACATGATCAGTGGCTCCTGTATCTACACACCAGGCACTGGTAGATAACACCGCTAAACATGTTTCAACAACTAAACAAGAAGATATACCTTTGTTCTTTTGGCGAGGACAGTCCGCCTTCCAATGTCCAGTCTGCTTGCAAGTGAAGCACTTGCCTTTCGGCTTCTTCACTCCTGCCTGAGGTCCCACTGCCACTTTCTTCGCTCCACCTTGCTTCTTATTCTTCTTACCTTTCGGTTTAGAGGAAGAAACCTTCTGAGCGACAATGGCTTGAGAACTTTGACGAAAAAGCCCCTCTGCCGCCTGGAGTTCTGTCAGAAGCTCCGCCAACGAATACAACCTCTTGTTCATGTTGTAGTTGAGGCAGAACTGCTCAAAACTCCTTGGTAGAGACTGGAGAATGATATCGACCTGGGTTTCCCCATCGATCTCAGCTCCGAGGACTTCCATCTCATTAAGATGAGTCATCATCTTGAGAACATGATCCCTAACCGGTGTTCCCTCGACCATGGTGGTCGTCATCAAGTTTCTCATTGCCTCCTGCCTAGCCGCCCTACTCTGATGTTCAAAAAGTTCCTTGAGATTGAACATTATGTCATAAGCTGTGGCTATGGCCTGATGCTGATGTTGCAGCACATTTGACATAGATGCCAAAATGTAACACCGCGCCATCTCATCTGCCTTGACCCATTTCGTATAACGTTGTTTCTCCTTTTCATCAGAGTCATCAGCGGGCTTAGGAGGACAGACCTCGAAGAGTACAAATTTGTACTCCTCCGCAGTTAAAACAATATCCAAGTTTCTTTTCCAATCAATGTAATTTGGACCAGTAAGTTTGTTTTCTTTTAAAATCACAGCAAGTGGGTTGAAAGCCATTTGAAAATCCTAAAAATCACAATGATCAAAATATTAGATTTCAAATATTATTGATTCCTCAAAACAATAAAATCCCGAAATCAACCAACACCTCAAAACACCGAGAATATCGCATGCCACGATAGTGTGGACGTATACGAAGTCTACATTTGTAAGAGGAGGTTTTACCCATTAATTTTATTATCTTGTCAACCTTACTTTTTGACAAATAAAATTAATAGTTGGTTCCTCTTTGGCCCTACAAATAAAAGCAGTGACTCCGATGGGGAGGATACTTTCATTTGCATCTAAGTGTGCACCATTACACGATACTAAGGGAATTATTTCAGATTATGTGCCTTACCGCTGTGGAAGTACACATGCTCCTAGATAATTTCCTATAACCATTATTTGACCTAGTGATCCGCAAACAAACCCGTCCACAGGGAGGAAGGCACTCAGAGCCGACACACAAGTTTGTTTGCATCACACGTCAAATTGTAATGGAGGCCGCGGGAATTAATTAAAATTTCCCTCTCCCACTTAGTAAATTGAAATCGAGGAATTTTAAACATACACAACATGCATATAAAACAAATAAGCAATAAATATGGAAAAAACAAAAATTTTCCAACTATTATGGCATTGTCCTCCAATATGCATCCCGTCGTGTCGCCACCTCGTCCGCTCCATCTTTTCCCGTGCGCAAGTCACCAAAGAGTTCCGAGCCGAGATAAAACATTTTAATTTACATCCATCGATCCTATACTCCACGAAGGAGTGTACAAATAATCTAGATCGAAAGTAAACTAAAATGAGCGGCTAAACAATGTCGTATTTAATTACAAAAATTAAATACTAATCTAGCCTCGTCAACCCCGAGGATTCAAATAATAAATTTTTTACACATCCATTCACATACAAACACATGGCCATAATAGTCGAATCTTATGCCTGCAACCAAAGAGTTAAACTACGCATATCCTACTATTATTCGACACATATAATATATGAAAAATGCATAAAAAATTAACCGAATCCTAAACACACAAAACCGGAAACCGTGGCTCTGATACCAATTGTAGGATGTCGCTTCGGAGGCTCATTGGTTCCCATGTCCCCGGATTAAAATTTTTACTAATGAAAGAATTAATTCGGATGGGATGAGCTTCCTTAGCACAACCAATTCGTCGTCGTGCTAACAACTTGAGTGGTCGCTTGAACAAACTAGTTGTTCAAGCAACACAACTCTTCTAGTTGGTTAGCCGCGGAAGAGACGACGGACGGATCGCCGCTTTTTGTGTTAGTCTTCGGGGTCCATGATTATACAATATATTTACTAATTCACACATGCATAATCAAAACATAAAAGAACATGCTCAGATCTGTAAATAAAGTTAAAATAACTTTATACCTTACAATCTTCTACCGTATGTCCTATCCTTCTCGTGGACGACGTGTGGACGAAGATCCTCCACGAGTAGAAGCCTTCTAGATCGCTTTCTTCTCTACCTTGTCCGCTGTGAACAAAGAGAAGAACCAACAAATACCTATCCTATCTAGAACCGGTCACCAAATTAGGGAATTCAGTGCAACCGCCGGCCAAGGAGCAATTGGATGAAGCGCCGGCCAACTTGTAGATGAGTTGCCGCCGGCCACCAAGGAGAAGGGGAGGAGGAAGAGCACCGGCCACCAATGGAAGGAGAACCGCCGGCCAAGGAAGAAGGGAGAGTCCTCTAGGATGGGCGCCGGCCAAGTCTTGATGGAGGAGGATGGGCGCCGGCAACAATCTAGAAGGAAGAAAAGTTGCCGCCCACTTCTTTGCTTCAAAACCCTAGCCGCCCAAAAACCCTAGCCGCCCACTTCTTGGAAGAACCAAACCCTAATTCCAATCAATACTTGCCACCCAAGCCTAAGCCCCTATTTATAGAATTAGGCTTAAGCCTCCTTTAATCTCCACCGTCGGATCTAGGGTTTTATCCCAACCGTCGGATCTAGGGTTTAATCCCAACCGCCGGATCTAGGATTTCATCCCAACCGTCGGATCTAAGGTTTCATCCCAACCGTTGGATCTAGGGTTTTATCCCAACCGTTGGTTCTAGGGTTTCATCCAACCATCGGATCTAGGAATTTAATCCCAACCGTTGGTTCTAGGTTTTGTTTTACATTCTTGGATCTAGACTTCACAAGGATTATATTAGGCTACGATAGGGACCATAAGGAGGAGTTGGGTCTTGGCCACCCGATGGATCGGAACCACACAAACTTGATCCATCAATGATGTTTCATTCCACTAGAGGATCATCATTGAACTACCTCACCAACCCCCATAAATTAATATGGGCTCCATATATTATTTGTACATTAATCTCCCCGTGTTTAAGATATCGAATGTCCGTCAATTAATTGATTTACTGACCATCAATTAATTAACATCTAATTCCTCGAGTAGTACCACTCAACCTTATCATCATGTTGACTAAGTCAACCAGCTGGGTTTACATGATGAACCTTATGAGCTCCTCAAGGGGGCATCATCAACCTAATATATAGGACACGGTTTCCTCCAATAATCAACGACACACCATGTAAATAATATTATTTTCCAACTTACCGGGCATATTGATTTAATCCATCTAAATCTCACCCACTGGTAAATCAAAGAAATAAATACTAAGTACATGTGCCCGTTATTATATCGGGATTAAGAGCATGTACAACATAATATCCGAGGTCCGATTCAATTATGTAGTCAGTACTAAATTGAATCACCTCTATGTCGGTCCTACTCAATACACCTAAGTGTACTAGTGTAACTCTATGTTCAAGATAAAACAATACCAAGCTACACTACAACCATGCCAATGGTTTGTCCAAAACCATCTTGGTTGTGAGCCTTTACTTATATTTTACAAGGGACTGATAACATGATCTTCTGTGCCACACCAAGCACCATGTTATCTACAATGTAAAATATTAGACAATATGCACACATATATAATGAATATATAAAATGCAAACAATGATCATGTGATTCTTATTTCAAAATAAAATGTTCATACAAAAAGAGCTAGGCTTTCAGTATACATTCCAACAATAAACTCCTTCTCGGTACAATCCGGAGGTGGAGAAATCTCGTACAATGTATTACAATAGTAATAAACACAAATACAAGCTAACACATTGAAAGTACACAAATATAAGTAAGGAAACACTTTACAATTGTGAACTTGGATGTTTGCTTTGTGGTTGCTTGAATTGCACTTGGAGACCCTGATTTGCAGCAACAAATCACCCCAAACACATACAAGAACCGGTTACAAATCCCTCCTCCACGAGCTCCATTTAAAGCTTCACCTTGGGTTTGATTCCGCCTAACATTCGACTGATCGGGATCATCAGTCGACTGCCCCTGTAGCTGTTATCTCACAACGGCATGAACCACATCGGATAAGTCCAACATATACACCATCAGTCGACTGATCATACCCATCAGTCGAATGATGACTCAATCAGTCGAGTGCTTGCGCCGATCACTCAACTGGAGAGCCTACTATGCTCGACTTCCCGACGTGATCGATCTCCAATCACCCTTTGCCAGCCATCACCGAGTGCCCAATCATCGCGCCTACTACTTGGCCATCTTTTCGTAGTCAAAACCTAGTTGACTCAAATCAGTCGACTGACCATAGTCCCAATCGACTGATACACCTCAAATATTAGGTTTTAACCCAAGTATGGTGTCCCCATACTTGCTAGACCACCCTTAGCCTAGACCTAAGCCTTATAGCCACCTCCGTCAGCCTCATGCCTATCGGATCCCTCCAAGTCATCCATGACTTTGTTCATCCATACGCTAGCCTTCGAGTGCTTCCAATGGCTATGTCATTCTAAGTTGATCTATACTGCAAAGGAACATTGGACTTACGCTGCCCAGACTTCGCTTGGACTTTACGCCGCCAACCATTGGACTTATGCTGCTAAGACTCACGCTTGGACTTTATGCCGCCAATATTCCCCTTGGACTTTCCAAATGCCAAGACTCAAGCTTGGAATTTCCTTTGCCAACCCATGTTGGACTTTCCATGCCAAGACCCATGCTTGAACTTTCCTTTGCCAACCCATGTTGGACTTTCCCTTACCAAGACCCATGCTTGGACTTTACATGCCAAGTACTCAAGACTTGGACTTTCCCTTGCCAACCCATATTGGAATTTCCATGCCAAGACCCATGCTTGGACTTTCCCTTGCCAACCCATGTTGGACTTTCCCTTGCCAAGACCCATGCTTGGACTTTACATGCCAAATACTCAAAACTTGGACTTTCCCAATGCCAAGTGTTCCACTTGGACTTTCCATGCCAACTCCCCATGACTTGGACTTTACCATGATAATCACATTGTCATATATTTTTGTCAAACATCAAAACATTGCTCGAGTCAAACTCGAGTCCGGTCAATCGTGACCTGGGCCGATTGCACCAACATGGAGTGCTACTTGAAGACCGACCTAGAGGTCTGGTTCTCAATTAGAAAATGGTTCACAGCTCCTGTAGACGACTCGAGTGAGTTGTTAGAACTGAAGAAATGGTCCTCAGATATTAGGAAGAGAGCTCAAGTCAATTACAAAGCATTTAACACCTTGCAATGTGGACTTACCAAAGAAGAGCTCAATAGGGTAGGACCATTCGAAAATTCTAAGGAATTATGGGAAAAATTAATTGAACTGCATGAGAGTACAAATGACACTAGGATAGCCAAACAAAACATGCTATTAAATAAATTATTTAATTGTAAAATGAACAAAAATGAAAATGCTAGTCAACTTCATACTAGAATTAAAGACATATTAAATGGATTGCATTTAATAGGGCATCAAATAGAGATTAAGGACTTAATTAGGTATACCCTTAAGGAATTCCTGAGAAATGCCTTATGGACATCGATTGTCGATGCCTATAAGGTATCTAGGGATCTCTCCACAATTAGGTTAGATGAACTATTTTTTGAACTCGAACTACACGAACAAGCTAACTCGGGTCAAACCGAGAATGGTATTGCTTTGATGGCAGGTTCAACTAAAAAGGAAAGAAAAGTGAAGAGTGAATCCGAAGACGAGTCGGAATTGGAGTCAAACGGAGAAGAGGAGATCGTAAATATGGTCCCGAAGATGTTCAACCGGAGGAAGTGATTTACGAAGAAAGATGCCAAAAAGGTGGTTGACGACAAGCCGAGACTCTGATCGGAAGTCACATGCTACGAATGCAACGGAAAGGGACACTACAAGTCGGAGTGCGCAAACATAAAAAAGGAAGAAAAATCAAAAAAGGAAAAGAAGAAGAAGGCGTTTAAGGAGACATGGGATGAGTCATCATCGGAGGAGTTGGACATGGAAGAGACGAAGAGAAGCTTCATCGCATTTATGGCCGAATCGAGATCCGGAGCCGAGTCCGATTCCGAGTCCGAGAGAAGCCACAGATCCGTATCTATTTCCGAAGGTTCAAATGAGGCAACTTCTTCATTAGAAGATAAATTATATAACATTATTGCATGTTTAATTAGGTAGTAAATTAGCTAAGTTCAAGAATCGAGTCGACTCGCTACTTAAGGAAGTCCAAGTACTTAAGGAGCAAGTCAACTCGAAGACTTCGACTTGTCAAATTAAGGATAGAAACTCAACTAAAGTTGCAAATCTTGAGGAAGAGAACTCAGTCCTAAAATGTCAAGTAGAAGACCTAACCGGATCTTTGGAAAGGTTCACTTCGGGTTCCAATTATCTCAACATGATACTTGGATATCAGCGAGCTGTGTACAATAGATCCAGACTCGGGTTTAAAGATTAGCCCACCTATAAATCATACATGTCTTTACTTAGCCGAAATGCTAAGAATCGGGTCCAAGCATGGGTTCCTAAGTCTAGCTTAGTCAACCAAGTTGGACCAAATCAATTTTGGGTTCCCAAGAGTCAAGTTCACTTAGTGAACAAAACTCAAACTGTTGGGTTTCCGGCACCGCGGCGAGTGTGTGTTCGAACATGTTTCGTAAACATGTGCATAGCGAAAGAAATAAAAATAATAAATCTAATTTATTACAACACACACACCACACGCATGCATAGTACAACATGTGTAGACATAACCGTAAATTCAAATTTTGTAATAAAAGAAAATTTATACTGCGTATACCTTATGTATCACGTGTAGCGGGAAAGACATCAACCGGAATGATCCTCGCTAGAATCGTCTCTATCCATATCAACGCCGAGTATCTTCAGGATGACTTCACAAAGTCACGAGCCTTGTCTTCGTATGAGTTACTAGCCTCGTGTTGAAGACGATGTGATCGAGAGAAGATCACAATCTGAATCAAAAATTCGGATCCAAAATGAGTCCTCAAAAACTCGCTTCTCCGGAGAGGTATTCGTCAACCGTTTGACGAATCCTTCGTCCTCCACCTATGAGGATTACCGAAGATTGAATCCCCAGTAAGGATACCGCTGTCGGAGCTCCAAACGTCGTACAAATGACGCTCTGACAAGAAGGAAATAAGCTGTCTAGAAAACTGGACAGCTTTGGTGGAGACCTTGCGCCGGCAAAATAAGGAAAGTTATATGCTCACCTTGTCGCCGAAGCCAAGGAAGATCACCAGAGCTCCTCCGGCAACAGCTAGACGCCGGCAAGTGGGGAGGACGGCAGCTGCTGGACGCCGGTTGGAGAAGCTTGGGCGGTGGCAAGGAGTTGGGCGCCGGCAAGACTAGGAGAAGAGAGGGAGGTGGGCGGCAATATTAGGGTTGCTTGGATTAGGGCTTAAAAAAACCCTTAAACCCTATTTTATAGAGAACAAATTCTCTTAATGGTTATCGGATCATAACCAAAAACCCATTAACCCGCTCCATTAATTTAAGTTAAAATAAACCAAACCATGTTGGTCTATTTTAAGTTAAAACGAACCGAACCAACTTTGGTTCATTCATTTAAAACAAACCAAACCCCTTTGGTTTATTTTCCTCCATTGGATTAGAACTAAACCAATTTGGTTCATCCATCATGTCTTCATAAGACATGGCCCATCCATGCTTCCATTGCGACTGAAACGATTTCATGCTCGCTCCTTGTTTGGTCCAACAAAACCTAGTTTCTCTTGGTCTGAGAATATCATTCTCAAGCTCGTTTTAAATCCTTCGGATTACGCTCGTTGTGCGTGTGACAAAATAGGTTCTCAGTTTATGTTGGCCGTCTATAATTAACCATTAATTATAGAATGATCATGAGTGGCACCTAGTAGTACATCATGATCCCCAATTAACCGAAAAGATCAACGGTTGATCCAGAACTATTTCTGAAACCCTTCAGCAGCTCGAATGAATCGTGCCCCATTCCCTTCACTCATCTTATACCCACTTGGTTCTGGACATGGTCTATAGTGTCAGTCCCCACTAGGTTGACTACGTCATACCTAGCTCAAGTATCATTTACTTGTCCTGCGGATTCTAGTTACTGCACATGTATCGAAGATTACCTTACTCTAAACATGTAATGCTTTGGCCAAAGACATTAGTAACAATCCGACGAGAGGCCATGAGTATACATCTCCTCGCAAGGAGTGGTGAATCCTTTATAGGCTATTCAAACACCTTCGATCACTTTGACTTATATCCAATCATCCCGGGTCCACATCTCCTCAGAGATGCTTACTTAAGATGTCAAAGCATAAATCTTTATGATCAAGGTGACTTGAATACCGCAAGTCAAAGGAACATCGCACTTAAGCTACAGTAAGAACTTCATTGACATATCTATATATGCAGAGAACCATATGAAGTCTTACGACTGGTCACTCTAATGAACTAATTACCATAACTAGCATCCATGATTAACTCCGGACATCACAATGTCTCCAGCCAGTGAGAATCAGCTGCTTGGATACACCAAGGAGTATACCTCGTGCTAGTCTTGACAGAATCAATGGTGTCCAAATCCATCAATTCATCGACTAGGGATAATTCTGATACATCACAATTACACATGTAGGGATACTCACTAGTTGTGATCCAATCACAAATTCTCTCATGCTGTGAATCCTATCATGGACATTCAGTAAATGAGTTTAAGATCTAATCAAATACATGAAAACATATATACTCAAATAGAGAATCTTCATTTATCATATAAATGGTTCAAACATAAGGCGATTGCCTTAGGACATCTCTCATATATTACTAACAAACTCCCACTTGGCCTAATGCCAATCGCTACGATATCCAATACCATAAGCTCTAACATGACCCTCAAACTTACTTTGAGGTAATGTCTTAGTCAAAGGATCCGCTAAGTTCCTTTCAGTGGGGATTTTCTCGATTTGTATTTCCTTCCTACTAATGATCTCTCTGATCAAATGATAGCGACGAAGCACATGTTTGGATCGTTGATGAGACCTTGGCTCTTTCGCTTGTGAAATTACTCCATTGTTGTCGTAGTAGACCGGTATTGCTTCAACAATGGTTGGAACCACACCAAGTTCATTAATGAACTTCT
Source organism: Wurfbainia villosa (assembly GCA_025175895.1). Classification (NCBI taxonomy): domain Eukaryota; kingdom Viridiplantae; phylum Streptophyta; class Magnoliopsida; order Zingiberales; family Zingiberaceae; genus Wurfbainia; species Wurfbainia villosa. Next base: position 4,499,449 of record CM045994.1, on the reverse strand, counting down.
TGATCCAAACCGCTTCCTTTGCTGCTTCCGAAGCTGCAATGTATTCTGCCTCAGTGGTAGAATCCGCTATAGTGTCTTATTTGGAACTTTTCCAACTCACTGCGCCCCCATTCAAGGTGAACATGTATCCAGACTGAGACCTGGAATCATCCTTGTCTGTCTGGAAGCTGGCATCTATATACTCGCGTATCACCATGTCCCCTTCTCCATATTTTAGGAACACATCCTTAGTTCTTCTTAAGTACTTAAGGATTGTCTTAACAGTCACCCAATGATCCATTCCTGGATCAGACTGGTATCTACTCGTGACACTCAGAGCATACGATACATCGGGCCTTGTACATAACATAGCATACATGATAGATCCTATTGCGGATGCATAGGGAATCTTACTCATGCAAATCCTCTCGTCTTCTTTGCGTGGACACATAGACTTCAAAAGGTGTATCCCATGCCTGATGGGTAGGAAACCTTTCTTTGATTCCGACATGCTAAACCTCTTTAGCACTCAGTCTATATATGTAGACTGCGAAAGACCAAGCAACCGTTTCGATCTATCTCTATAGATCTTAATCCCGAGGATGTGTTGGTGCAATCGGCCCAGGTTGACTCGAGTTTGACTCGAGCAGTACCTTGATAGTATTTTGATGATAGACAAAACTCATGACATGTGATTGTCATGGGAAAGTCCAACATGGGGTTGGCATGGAAAATCCAAGCATGGAGCTTGGTGTGGAAGTCCAAGGGGGAAGCCTTGGCATGGGAAAGTCCAAAGCATTGCGAAGCCGTGCGCTTGGTGCTTGGCATGGGAAATCCAAAGCATTACGAAGCCGTGCGCTTGGTGCTTGGTGAGAAATGCATTGCGAAGTCGTGCGCTTGGTGCATTTGGGAAGTCTTGAGAACTTGGCAAGTTCACTAGGCTCGGGTCCTTGAGTCGGTGAAGGATGGCATTGCGAAGCCGTGCGCTTGGTGCATCCGAGGGACCGCCGGACGGGGAACGAATGGAGTGAGCCCAAAGGGAAGCATACTTCTAGGGTATGAGACGCGAAGGATGGCGTTGCGAAGCCGTGCGCTTGGCGCATCTGAGAGACGTAGGCTGAGGGAAGAGAGCTTCGGTGGGGAACTCCATGAGGGATAAGGTGGACTTGGCCAAGTGGCTAAGACTGAGTGTCGGAGGCTCAAACTTGATGTTTGGGGGTTTACCCGATGGTCGGATGCTCAAACAACTTGGTGTTTGAGGTTTTGCCTGACATCAGTCGACTGGCATAGGTGTCGGTTCGACTGGTCCAAGTCGACTAGGGTTCGACTGGTGTAAGGCTAGGGCTTTGTGTAGCGATCGTGCCATGGGCAATGATCGGCCAGCGATCGGCGCCGATCGGCAGGGATGGCGATCTCGATGGGAGTGTCGTGAGCACAGAATGCTTCGTAGCCGACTGGGAAATCGACTACTAGGTCACCAGTCGACTGATGGGCATCATCAGTCGACTGGTAGGTGATCCGTTGGAACTTGTCCGACGTGGATCTGGCCGTTGTGAGACAACGGCTACAGGGGCAGTCGACTGGGGCCTTTTGGCAGTCGACTGCTAGGCGTGAAAACATCTCGATGCAGGTTATAAAAGGAGCTCGAGATGGAGGTTTTTGCCAAGGTTTTTGTGGAGCTATTGGAGGGGAATTGCTACTGCATTCCAGTCCTTCAAGAGCCAATCAAAGCAAGCAACAAGAAAGCGATCAAAGCAATTGTGTAAAAGTTCTCTTTTGTATTGTCTTTGTATTTCTTCTTGTATTTCATATTACTTGTTGTAATAGCTTGTGAGAGGTTTCTCCACCTCCGACGTGTAGTCGAGAAGGAGTTTAGTTAGTGTCGTGTGCATAACTAGAGCTCGAGGAGCTGCCCATGGAGTAGGAACCATTCGGTTCCGAACCACGTATATCGTGTGTGTTTGCGTGTGCGTATTTGTATTTGTGCATCTTGTTAGTATTGTTATTGTTATTCCACTGCGCTAACAAGAATTGTAGACGAGCACGCAACGAGAACGAGTAAATTCCGACATCCAATGAACGAGGGCTATTCACCCCCCTCTAGCCGGCCAATCGATCCCCAACAGGATGTAGGTTGTTTCTCTCAGGTCTTTCATGGAAAATGTCTTGGACAACCAAATCTTAATTGACTGTAAGATTGAAACATCATTTCCTATAAGTAATATGTCATCGACATACAATACTAGGAATAAGACTGCACTCCCACTAACCTTCTTGTGCACACAAGGTTCGTCTGGATTTTGTGAGAAATCAAACTTTTTGATTGTCTCATCAAAATGGATATTCCAGCTCCTGGATGCTTGCTTCAATCCATATATGGACTATCGCAATTTGCATACCTTGGTTTTATCAACCGATGTGAAACCCTCAGGTTGTATCATATACACGTCCTCAAGCAGGTTTCCATTAAGGAAAGTTATTTTCACATCCATCTGTCATATCTCATAATCATAATGAGTCGATATGGCCAAGAGCATCCGAATGGATTTAAGCATAGCTACAGGTGAATAGGTTTCGTCATAATCAACGCCTTGCTTTTAACGATATCCTTTCTCCACCAATCTAGCCTTATAGGTAATCACATTACCATCCATGTCGATTTTCTTCTTGAAAATCCACTTGCGCCCTATAGGCTTTATGCCTTCAGGTGGATCGACCAAGTTCCAAACTTGTTTTTCATACATGGAATCCATATCCGACTTCATGGCTTCAAGCCACTTATCCCTTTCTGAACTTGTCAGAACTTCTTCATAACTGGTAGGCTCCTCATCATCAATGAGTAACACATCATTCGATTCACTTACGAGAAATTCATATCTCTCAAGAATGTTGCGTGTTCTACCAGATCTACGAAGATGTGGTGTTTTAATAAGTCCATCCGATTGCTCATCACTATGAGTTATCGGTTGTTGTGCTTCACTAGGTATCTCATCAATGTCTATTTGAGTCTCTTGAGCCTCCTCAAGCTCGACGACACTCCCACTATTTTCTTGCAAGAGAAGTTCTTTCTCTAGAAACACAGCATGCCTTGAAACAAACACCTTTTGTTCCACAGGATGATAGAATTGGTAACCCCTTGTTTCCTTAGGGTATCCAATAAATAGACATTTATCAGACTTAACATCCAATTTGTCTGATACAATCCACTTCACATAAGCAGGACAACCCCATATATTCAAGTAAGATACATAAGGTTTCTTACTATTCCATATCTCATATGGAGTAGTGGAGACTACCTTGGTTGGCATTCTATTTAACAAGTAAACAACTGTCTGAAGTGCATAGCCCCAAAAGGACTTGGGAAGATTTGCATGATTCATCATTGACCTAACCATGTCCAATAAGGTCCGGTTACACCTCTCAGATACACCATTATGCTGTGGTGTATATGGCGGAGTCCATTGAGACAATATACCATTGTCTCTTAGATAATCAAGAAACTCTTGACTTAAGTATTCACCACCTCGATCCGATCGAAGTATTTTAATACTCTTGTCATGTTGTTTCTCTACTTCATTTCTGAATTCTTTGAACCTTTCAAAGGCTTCAGACTTGTGTTTCATCAAGAACACAAACCCAAACCGTGAGTGATCATCGGTGAAGGTAATGAAGTAGCTATAGCCTTCTAAAGCTTGAGTTGACATAGGTCCACATACATCAGTATGTATTAGGCCTAGCAACTCTCCCACTCGTTCAACTTTTCCTGTAAAAGGTAACTTAGCCATCTTGCCTTTTAAGCATGATTCGCATGTATCGTATGAATCCAATTCAAACGATTCCAGAATTCCACATCAGTGTAATTCGGACATGTGTTTCTTGCTTACATGGCCAAGACGGCAATGCCACATGTAGGAGTCTAATTGATTATCCTTTCGAGCACGCTTGTTGCTCACTTCGATATTGAAAATGTCACTGGATACGTCCAACATATAAATATCATTGCTCAAAGTTCCAGTCCCATAAAGAATGTCATTCAAAGTTATGTAACAACAATTGTTACTAAAAGTCAAATGGTACCCATTTCTATTTAAACAATAAATAGAAATGATATTCTTTATCAATGAAGGAACATAAAAGCAATTGTACAGTTCTAAGATAAGTCCTGTAGGGAGTTTCAACAAATACATTCTGATGGCGAGTGTAGCAACCTTTGCTCCATTCCCAACACGTAAATTTGACTCTCCCTTAACGAGTCTTCTTCTATTCCTTAGCCCATGTATGTCATTACATATATGTGAGCCACACCCAATATCCAATACCCAAGTGTTTGAGGAAATAGAATGACAATCAATAACGAAGATATCTAAAGAAGATGGGGCATCCGATGCCTTATTCTTCTTCACAAACTCAAGATAAATATTGCAATTTCTTCGCCAATGGCGCTCCTTGCCATAATGATGGCTAGTGCCCTTTTGAGCTAGTTTTGCCCTTTTATCCTTTTTCTTCCCCTTCTGCTATTCCTTTGACTTCCTCTTAGAACCTTTCTTCGAGCAATCAACTTACAGCACCGTCCCCTGCTCATGCTTCACAGAAGACTCCACAGTCTTTAGCATGTTGAGCAATACCACAGATGAACCTTCTTGCATCTCAGAGGTGAAGAGGAGCTTGGAGATTTCGAACCTTTCGAATCTCACTTGCTCATCAACCAACTCATAAAGATGAAAGACTATGGTATGAGCATCCATATGCTCATACTACTTCCGCAGCTCAGGTACCATCATGGCTAGCATGATGCAACTCACCATTTTAGAATCAGTCGCATGATTCTGATAGGCCAACAATTGGTCCAGAGTTGCATTATCACTAGGACGGGCGGGAAGAGGCGCTTCGAGGACATTTGCAAGCTTTTCAACCTTGAGAACAATTCTCAAGTTTCTAAGCCAGTCCAAGAAGTTCGGCCCAGTCAATTTATTCGAATCCAAAATGGAACACAAATTCAAAGACATCATGATCAATAGATTAACTTAGAAACACAAAATGAGCATATATGAGAAAGATGATTTAAAATGCATCAATATACATTTATAAATCCCATTCATTTTTTGAATTTCAAAAACCCCAAAATCACTTCAGGAGATCGTAGGTCCATCTCTGAATGGGCTGATATCCATCATAGATATGAACAACCTTGGAGAGAGTCCAACAAGCCATTCATAGCTACGATGCTAGGTATCAAATATACCGATTGCATATCACGTATATGCAACTATCACAATGTGTTATCAACTAATTGAATGTTCACACATACATCGAGTTGTTAACACATTAACAAGTATGCATCATATGCATAGCATCCAACTTCACCTCCCTTCACATCGACCTTGGAGAGAGTCCAACAAGCTGATGCTCCAGGTTAAAGCCAACCCATTAATCGAAAAATAGTTTTAATATGGTTAGAGCGCATTCAACCAATTATCTCGACATGGAAAGAGTCCAACAACCAAAGCTAACGATTGACCTCTGACTCTTACCATATTAGTATTAAACTATTTCATGGTTTGAACATGTTCGGGTTCGAGCTGGGCTTGGAGAGAGTCCAACAACCCAAACAAGAAATGGAACTCTGGTTCTAACCATATTAATGGAAGGTGTAGGCTTTAATATTCATTAAAGGTTTTTATGTCTCATCCTCTTTGCATGCAAATAACTATTATCTACATGGCATGACATACATGGCATACATCTACATGTCACGACACGTATGACATAATGATATGCATCTAATGTAATTACATGACATACAATTATGACATGTACAAAATTTCCTTATATGTCATAACTATTTATGGAAATAAAATATGTTTAAGATTTGATTCTCCAAATCAAATCATGATTAAATTAGGAAACAAATTTCCAAATCTAATCACATATTTTATTTGTGGAAAGTGTTGATTAAGGAAAGTCAATTTAGGAAACAAATTTCCTAAATCATCAAAACTACTTATGGAAATAAAATATTTTAAGATTTGATTTCCCAAATCAAATCATGATTAAATTAGGAAACAAATTTCCAAATCTAATCAAATATTTTATTTATGGAAAATATCAATTTCCATAAATACTTCTAACTTTCCAAAAGTAGAAGATTTGCATAAATACTTCTAGACTTTTCAAAATTAAAAATTTCCAAAAAATACTTCTAACTTTCCAAAAGTAAAAAATTTCCATAAATACCATTACTACTATCGTAAAACAATTTTACGATTATGTCGAAACACAACCTGGGCTCTGATACCCTTTGTTGGGTTTAAACATGAAATGATGTGTGTGTGAACATGTTTCGTAAAAAATAATAAATCTAATTTATTACAACATACACACCACACGCATGCATAGTACAACATGTGTAGACATAACCATAAATTCAAATTTTGCAATAAAAGAAAATTTATACTATGTATACCTTACGTATCACATGTAGCGGGAAAGGCATCAACCGAAATGATCCTCGCTAGAATCGTCTCTATCCGTATCCATGCCGAGCATCTTCTGTTAGGACCCTTGGAATGGATAGAGGGGGGGTGATTAGCCTTTCTTTCTTTCTACAAAAACATTAGCGGAAGCAATACAAATATAAACACAAATAAAAGCAAGAAATAAAGCTAACACCCGATGTAACGTGGTTCGGAGATGACGCTCCTACTCCACGACAATCCGTAAGGTGGATTAGCCCTAATCAATCTTCACTAGAACCTCCTTTGGATGAACCAAGGTGGAGAAACCTTATCTTACAATGCACTCCTCTTCTTTACAATGATGGATGATTAAGAACAAGAGAAGAGGAGGTTTTGAATTGCTAAAAACACTTGGAAAGCTTGGTGAGCACGAGGGTGTAGTTAGGAGCAAGAGCACTAGCTTCACCAAGCTTCCCATGGCCCCTTTTTATAGAAGAGGGGATGTTTTTCCCGTTGGGATTCGATCAGTCGACTGATTCTTACCATCATTCGACTGCCGCCGAAGCCAACGACTTCTGAAACACGATCTCTGCGGAGATTCGTAGCCGCAATCTCCAATGGCCAGGTGATCAGTCGACTGATCCCTCCATCAGTCGACGATGGGGTGATCAGTCGAGTGAGACTGCATTCTGTGGCAATATTCCCCTTGATCAGTCGACTGATTCCCTTGGCGATCGGTGATCACGGCTATCGATCGGCTCTCACGGCCAAGGCGGTCGGTGATGAATCAAATTTCACCGACTCGATCGAGCGCTGACCGGTAGATACATTGAGTAATTCACACTTGATTTTATACCCTAGACATAGACTCAACCTTCTAGCTCCTTAATAAGCCTTGCACCTCCAGGATCCCTCCGAGTCCGCGACTTGTTCATCCTTTGCGCTTTGCTTCCAAGAGCTTCCTTCGGTTTCGTCATGTCTTGGGTTGCCAAATGCTTGGACTTTACGCCGCCAAGACTACAAGCTTGGACTTATGCTGCCAAGACTTTACTTTGGACTTCCTTTGCCAAGGTTCACTTGGACTTTACGCTGCCAAGACTACAAGCTTGGTCTTACGCTGCCAAGTCCATCCCTTGTACTTCCTTTGCCAAGATCATACTTGGACTTCCTTTGCCAAGATCATACTTGGACTTCCTTTGCCAAGATCATACTTGGGCTTCCCTGTCACTTAAACATTTTCGCAATTAGATCACAAGATATTGCCTAACTTAGATGATTATCCAAACATCAAAACATATATAAATGCTTGGAGCATTGTTGCACCAACAATCTCCCCCTTTTTGATGTTTGGAAATCATTTAAGTTAGGTCTTTAAATACACACATAATCATATTTTCAATATGAATTATAACTTAAACACTCCTTCTCCCCCTTTGACATACATCAAAAAGAGAAGGATTCAAACATGAAGGAAATAATGTGTTAGATCTTGGACTAAGGTACAATATTGAAATTAAGCTCCCCCTTAATCCAAAATATGTTTTATAATATGTAAACAATAGTTGAAGCAAAGCATAACAAAAATTCAAAAATTAAGTCCTAACTTTGCACCAACAATGGTTTTTAGGGATGAAAAAGATATAATTTATGAAAACTCCCCCTAAAACACTGCATTAATCAGTCCTAAAACTTGTTTATACGCAATATTATCATACTATAGTGTTAGGACATCAAAGATACACCAAATATCAGAAAATGGAGTTTATTATCAGAAAACACGATTATCGATCGATGGTTTCGAACGTCATTCTACGCTGAAATCGAAATTTGGCCTTTTAATTAACTTAATGCGGTATAAATTCCAAAAATTTTGAAAAATCACGAAATTTTGCGTACATATTTCTGAAATCATACTTTATTAAGGAAAAATAATTTGAAAAATATATGTTTTCCAGATTTCAAGATTTGTACAAACTTGGAACCAAGCAAAAGTTCTAAAGATTTTGCAAACTTTGTATCACTTCTGGGTTTCATTTGAAAACTGTTTTTCAAAATATGATGAACATACTTTAAAATATATATTATTTGGAATTTTCAACCATGTTCTTAGAGCTATGTATTCATTACTTGAATACAAGCCTTCCCAATGATTGGTCCATAAGGTATTTATGTCTCTAGGTGTGTCATTGGCTCATAGTAATGCATCATAACAAGCATGATGAGCCAAGTACACCTTCCCTATCATCTCACATGGTTCTAAGTGTCTTAATACAAAAATCAAGGTTTCTTAGAGCTTTTTGTGAGATGCATCAAGGTATAAAGATACTATAAAAATATAGGATCATGCAAACCTAGAATTTTACTCTACAAAGCACATACCAAGCTCTCTCCTTAATGATGAAAATTCAGTTTCGGGAAGAGCTTTGGTGAAAATATCGGCAAGGTTGGACTTAGATTCTACATAATTAAGTTCAATGTCCCCTCTTGCCACATGATCTCTTATGAAGTGATGTTTCACTTCAATGTGCTTTGTCCTAGAGTGATGTACCGGATTTTTGGTTAAGTTGATGGTACTTACATTGTCACAATAAACTTTGATGTTAGAGTAGTGTAGCTCATAGTCCACAAGAGTATGCCTCATCCAAAGTAATTGAGCTACACAACCACCCATAGCCACATATTCGGCTTCGGTGGTTGATAAAGCAACACAATGTTGCTTCCTACTACTCCAACTAACTAGGGAGGATCCAAGAAATTGGCATCCACCACTAGTACTCTTCCTATCCAATTTGCACCCGGCATAATCGGAATCGGTATAACCAAGTAATTCAAATAACCTAGTCCTAGGATACCAAAGTCCTACATTTAGGGTGCCTTTAATATATCTTAAAATTCTCTTAACGGCTACTAAATGTGATTCTTTGGCACAAGATTGGTATCTTGCACACATACCTACCGCAAATAAAATATCGGGTCTACTAGCGGTTAGGTATAGTAGGCTACCAATCATACTCCTATAAAGTTTAAGATCAATTGATTTACCTTCATGATCACTATCTATTCTAGTGCTAGTGGCCATAGGAGTGGTTACAATTTTGGCATTCTCCAAACCAAATTTCTTGATCATTTCATTTTAATATTTGGTTTGATAAATGTGAATCCCTTCATTGGTTTGTTTGACTTGTAAACCTAGGAAAAAGGTAAGCTCTCCAACTAAACTCATTTCAAATTCATTTTCCATATTTTTTATGAAGTCTTGAAGAAGATCATCGTTTGTTGACCCAAAAATAATGTCATCAACATATACTTGGGCTATGAATATATCCTTTAGTGTTGATTTTATAAACAATGTTTGATCTACTTGGCCTCTTCTAAAATCCTTAGAAATTAAGAAAGATGACAATCTTTCATACCATGCCCTAGGAGCTTGTTTTAACCCATATAATGCTTTTCTAAGCTTACATACATGGTTTGGATAATCTATGTTCTCAAATCCGGGTGGTTGCTCTACATATACTTCCTCCTTAATATACCCATTTAAGAATGTCGATTTAACATCCATTTGGTAAAGTTTAAATCCCATATAGGAAGCATATCCTAGGAGAATTCTAATAGATTCTAATCTAGCAACCGGGGCATAAGACTCATCATAGTCAAGCCCCTCAACTTGATTAAATCCCCTAGCAACCAACCTAGCCTTATTCCTAGTGATATTTCCTTGATCATCTAGTTTATTCCTAAAGACCCATCTTGTAGTAATTATGGTGCTATCATTGGGTCTAGGTACTAATTCCCACACTTGACTTCTCTCAAATTGAGCCAATTCATCTTGCATTGCCAAAATCCAATCTGGATCGTGTAATGCATCATTGATCGATTTTGGCTCAATTTGTGAGATAAGAGCTACTTGACTAGTAGGAGGTCTATGAAATGACCTAGTTCTTACTCCTTGAGATAGATCTCCTACTACTTGTTCAAGTGGATGATCTTGATGAATTCTTAGGTTTCTAGAAGGGGTTTCAATTTGATCATTGTTATCTTCCACCCTTCTTTCATCATCGGAGTCTCCTCTTCCTCCCCCTTGATCATTACCCCTAATAGTCAAATTTTGAAGTTTTTGGGTAATGTCTTGATTATTGTCATTAATATCCTTATCAATGTAGGACTTTCTAGGGTAGGTACTAGTAGTTTCATCAAATTGAACATTGGAAGACTCCTCAACCCCTTTGGTTCTCTTATTGTAGACTCTATACCCTCTACTTGTGGATGAGTATCTAACTAGGATTTCCTCATCCGCTTTTGATTCAAATTTTCCTAAGTTATCTTTGGTGTTTAGAATATAAACTTTACATCCAAAGACTTTGAAATAATGAATTGTGGGTATAGTCCCATTCCATAATTCGAATGGTGTTTTTCCTAAAAACCTATGGATTTGAACCCTATTTTGGATATAGCAAGCGGTATTAACCGCTTCCGCCCACAAGTAGCTAGGTAGAGAATATGCATTAAGCATAGTCCTAGCCGCCTCTTGTAGGGCACGATTTCTCCTTTCCACCACCCCATTTTGTTGGGGTGTTCTAGGACAAGAGAACTCATGCTTGTACCCTTGTTCTAAACAAAATTGTGAAAATTTTGAGTTCTCAAATTCACCACCATGATCACTACGGATCCGGTTGATTTTGAGACTCTTTTCATTTTCAACCCTTTTACTAAATCCTATGATTATTTCTAAGGTATCATCCTTATGTTTCATAAAATAGACCCAAGTATACCTAGAAAAGTCATCTACTATAACCAAACAATACTTATTACCATTTAAAGATGGAGTACTATGGCAATCAAATAAGTCAAGATGCAATAATTCTAATGGTAAAGAGGTATTGGTTAGGGTTTTACCTTTGTGTGATGCCTTTGTTTGTTTTCCTTCTTGGCATGCATCACACAATTTGTTCTTGACATACTTGATCTTTGGTAGCCCTTTGACCAACTCCATCTTGGCTACCTTGGCTATGTTTTTCATGTTGATGTGCCCCAATCTTCTATGCCATAGCCAACTTTCCTCTTCTTTTGCAACAAAATACTTAGTAGAAATGTTAGAAGCATATGAAAGATCAACATAATAGATATTTGATTTCCTATATCCAACTAACATACAATCATTTAATTCCTTGTGTCTAATTATGCATTTAGAGGATTCAAAGGAGACATGATAGTTTGCATCACAAAGTTGACTAACACTTAATAAATTAAATTTCATATTTTCAACTAGCAAGACTTTGTGAATAACAATTTTGGGGGATACCTCAATTGTACCTCTACCTAATATCTTGAGTTTTCCACTATTCCCAAAGGACACCGCTTCCTTATTCACATATTTAATTGTGGAGAACTTGCTCACATCCCCGGTCATATGTGTTGAGCAACCGCTATCCACAATCCACATACCTCGCTCTCCTACCTAAATCACATGAAAAACACAAGCTTTTGGTACCCAAACATTTGGACCGGTAACATTAAGTAAAAACTTCTTAGGTACCCAAGCTTTCTTAACCTTACCCTTAATGGTTGCTTTCCTATTTATTAATGAAACATAAGCAACTTCTTTTTCTTTTGGCTTATATCCTAAACCGGCCTTGTTGTAAATGGCTCTTTGTCTACTAAGAATCATATCAAGATACTTTGAGCCATTTGAAAATTTTTCTAAACATGCTTTTAATTCACTAACCTCATCCTTAAGTTTGTCATTTTCTTCCTTAAGCATGCAAGAATCAACATGTGAAGGTTTTTCATTCCTAATAGCCTTTAGTTCTACCTTCATGCTCTTAACCTTAGATTTAGACTTATCTAGAGCTTCTTGAAGATAGGCAATTGATTTATAAAGGAGCTTAACTTTGGGAGAGTTCATTACCTCATCGTCACTAGATGACGATTCATCGCTTGAGGAATCTTCTTGGCTTGATGTGCCCGAATCATCTCCTAGTGCCATGAGTGCCACATGACGTGTGATGTGGCAAAGCTCATCATCAGAGGAGGAGTCTTCAACACTTGGTGTGTCCCATGTGGTTTGAGCCACCATGGCCTCCTTCTTCTTCTTCTTCTCCTTCTTGTCCTTCTTTTTCTTTTCTTTTTCCTCCTTCTTCTTTAGCTCCGGGCAATTCAGCTTTATGTGCCCCTTCTTGTTGCAAGCATGGCAAATCACATTATTGTTAAAACTTGAATTACCATTATTTTTACCTCTTGACGAATGGGACCCCTTTCTTGCATCTCTATTCTTGAATTCCTTTGATTTTCTAAGGAACTTCTTGACAAAATGGGCCATCTCACTAGCCGAATCTTCGTCACTACTTGACTCACGCTCCGATTCGGATGATGATGACACCTCTTTCCTTTCTTTCTTCTTCTTTTCTTTCTTCTCAACAAATAGATCTAAGCCCTTTTCCTTAGAAGACATGTTAGTTTGCTCATGCAATTCAAACTCACAAAATAGTTCATCAATTTTAATTTGTGAAAGATCCCTAGTTACCTTAATGGCATCAACTATAGAAGTCCATAAAGAATTTCTAGGAAATGCTTGTAAAATATACCTTACCAAATCCCGATTGTCAACTCGCTCACCTATGATATGGAGTCCGTTAACAATTTCTTTGAACCTTCCATGCATTTGACTTACGGTTTCATGCATCTTCATTTGGAAGGCTTGAAGTTGTCCAATTAGTAGGTCCTTCTTGGCCCTTTTTGACTCCTTGGAACCTTCATTTAGCTCAATGAGCTTTTCCCATAGCTCCTTGGAGGATTCGAAAGGCCCCACCTTGTTGAGTTGCTCCATTGTAATGCCGCATTGGATGGTGAGTACGACTTTTACATTTGACTCGAACTTCCGGTTCATCTCCCTTGTCCAATCCTTGCTTGGAATAGGGTTTCCATGTTCATCCACCGGTTCCTCGAAGCCATCTACAATACTATGCCAAATTTCAATATTGCTCATTAAATAATACTTCATCCTACCTTTCCAATATACAAAATGACTCCCATCGAAGAGCGGTGGCTTGGCGGTGCTATATCCCTCTTGAAGAGTCATTGATGTCTTGGTTGATGGTGAGATCTTCCAAGCTATCCGGGCTCTGATACCACTTGTTAGGACCCTTGGAATGGCTAGAGGGGGGTGATTAGCCTTTCTTTCTTTCTACAAAAACGTTAGCGGAAGCAATACAAATATAAACACAAATAAAAGCAAGAAACAAAGCTAACACCCGATGTAACGTGGTTCGGAGATGACGCTCCTACTCCACGGCAATCCGTAAGGTGGATTAGCCCTAATCAATCTTCACTAGAACCTCCTTTGGATGAACCAAGGTGGAGAAACCTTATCTTACAATGCACTCCTCTTCTTTACAATGATGGATGATTAAGAACAAGAGAAGAGGAGGTTTTGAATTGCTAAAAACACTTGGAAAGCTTGGTGAGCATGAGGGTGTAGTTAGGAGCAAGAGCACTAGCTTCACCAAGCTCCCCATGGCCCCTTTTTATAGAATATGGGTTATTTTTCCCATTGGGCTTCGATCAGTCGACTGATGCTTACCATCGATCATTGCGCCGGCCAACCCGGCTTCAAACACGATCTCCGCGAGATTCGTAGCCGCAATCTCAATGGCGGTGATCGATCGGTGATCCCTATCGATCGTGATGGGGTGATCGATCAGTGATCAAGCGGCAATGAGTGAGACTACATTCTTTGGCGATATTCCCCTTGATCGATCGGTGATTCCTTGGCGATCGTGATCGCACCATCGATCGCTCGACTCACGAGGCGGTCGGTGATGGTCAGGGTTTCACCCTGACTCAGTTGAACGCCTGATCAGTCGATTGATACATCGTATCAGTCGACTGATACTCATCAAGTATGAGTAATTCACACTTGATTTTATACCCTAGACCTAGACTCAACCTTCTAGCTCCTTAATAAGCCTTGCGCCTCCAGGATCCCTCCGAGTCCGTGACTTGTTCATCCTTTACGCTTTGCTTCCAAGAGCTTCCTTCGGTTTCGTCATGTCTTGGGTTGCCAAATGCTTGGACTTTACACCGCCAAGACTACAAGCTTGGACTTATGCTGCCAGGACTTTACTTTAGACTTCCTTTGCCAAGGTTCACTTGGACTTTACGCTGCCAAGACTACAAGCTTGGTCTTACGCTACCAAGTGCATCCCTTGTACTTCCTTTACCAAGATCATACTTGGACTTCCTTTGCCAAGATCATACTTGGACTTCCTTTGCCATGATCATACTTGGGCTTCCCTGTCACTTAAACATTTTCGCAATTAGATCACAAGATATTGCCTAACTTAGATGATTATCCAAACATCAAAATATATATAAATGCTTGGAGCATTGTTGCACCAACATCTTCAGGATGACTTCACAAAGTCACGAGACTCGTCTTCGTACGAGTTACTAGCCTCGTGTTGAAGATGATGTGATCGAGAGAAGATCACAATCCGAATCAAAAATTCGGATCCAAAACGAGTCCTCAAAAACTCGCTTATCCAGAGAGGTATTCGTCAATCATTTGATGAATCTTTCGTCCTCCAACTATGAGGATTACCGGAGATCAAATCCCCGGCAAGGCTACTGCGTCAGAGCTCCAAACGTCATCCAAATGATGCTCTGACAAGAAGGAAACAAGCTGTCCAGAAAACTGGACAGCTTTGGTGGATGTTGGATCGAGAAGCGTCGCTAGAGGGGGGGGGTGAATAGCGATCATAAATCTTTTCGTTTGTTTCGTTTGAGTAGACAATTAAACGAGTAAGCACAGCAGAAATTAAAGAGACACGTTTATTTTACTTGGTTCACAACCCAGCGGTTGCTACTCCAAGGCCCTATCGGTCCTAGACCGCGTACGGAGGGCAAAGCACTATAACGTCTCCTCCTCGTTGGAGGTTGGAGACAACGATCACAAAACCGGAAGTACGAGGATGAGGCAACAAGCCTACCTCACCTCGTTACGATTAAAACAAAGAATACAATAAAAACAATTACTTGCTACTGCTGCCGACGAAGGAGATTTGAACTTGTCGTCGCGTCGGCGTTATGACGGCGTTGGAGCATTGGCGTTGTAGAAGCACTTGAGAATAAACTTGATGATCTTTGGAGTTGGAATCCTCCCCTCCTTTTATAGATTTTGTCCTCTGAATTTGTCTCCTCATATTTCGGAACAGATCACGAAGTTGTATAATTTTTATCACGAAGTGGCCACGTCAAACCTTATCCGTTTTAACCTAGCGCAAGGGCTGATTCGTCGCCATCAACCGACTGATGCCTCCCATCAGTCGACTGATGAGCATTAGTCGACTGCCCCATGTCCAGCAGTCGACTGCCAGCCTGGCCACTTCCCTACAGTGAGAGGATAGCTCGGAAAATGATAAATACGATGGTTTCTAACCGTCCGATCTCGACCTAGACCTTCCACAAGAAGTCTTAGTCGGATCACCACCTACGGTCGTCCCCGTACAGAGGACACGACCTTACCATCTCTCACTCACATGAGCTTACCTCGATTCTTACTGTGTCGCTTTCGCTTCCAGCCTTCTACTCGATTCCTTCAGCTCCCTCCGAAGTCACTCGAGTGTCGCCCGACCACCGCGGCTTCCTCCGGGTGTCGCTAGCCTTCAGCTCTAGCTTTAGTACTTTTCTGCACACTCGATTTAGCTCGTGAGATAATGATGTAAACTTACCTTTGTGTCTTTGCAATTATCAAAACACAGATTCGATTATCTGGTGCCCCTGCACCAACAGTGGAGACCTTACGCTGGCCAAATAAGGAAAGTTATATGCTCACCTTGTCGCCGGAGCCAAGGAAGATCACCGGAGCTCCTCCGGCAATAGCTAGACGCCGACAAGTGGGGAGGACGGCAGCTGCTGAACGCCGGTTGGAGAAGCTTGGGCGGCGGCAAGGAGTTGGGCGCCGGCAAGACTAGGAGAAGAGAGGGAGGTGGGCGGCAATATTAGGGTTGCTTGGATTAGGGCTTAACAAAACCCTTAAGCCCTATTTTATAGAGAACAAATTCTCTTAATGGTTATCGGATCATAACCAAAAGCCCGTTAAACCGCTCCATTAATTTAAGTTAAAATAAACCAAACCATGTTGGTCTATTTTAAGTTAAAACGAATCGAACCAACTTTGGTTCATTCGTTTAAAACAAACCAAACCCCTTTTGTTTATTCTCCTCCATTGGATTAGAACCAAATCAATTTGGTTCATCCATCATGTCTTCATAAGACACAGCTCATCCACGCTTCCATTGCGACTGAAACGATTTCATGCTCGCTCCTTGTTTGGTCCAACCAAACCTAGTTTATCTCGGTATGAGAATCTCATTCTCAAGCTCGTTTTAAATTCTTCGGATTACGCTCGTTGTGCGTGTGACCAAATAGGTTCTCGGTTTTTGTTGGCCGTCTATAATTAACCATTAATTATAGAACGATCATGAGTGGCACATAGTAGTACATCATGATCTCCAATTAACCGAAAAGATCAACGGTTGATCCAGAACTATTTCTGAAACCCTTCAGCAGCTCGAATGAATCGTGCCCCATTCCCTTCATTCATCTTATACCCACTTGGTTCAGGACTTGGTCTATAGTGTCAGTCCCCACTTAGTTGACTACGTCACACCTAGCCCAAGTATCATTTCCTCGTCCTACGGATTCTTGTTACTACACATGTATCGAAGAGTACCTTACTCTAAACATGTAATGCTTTGGCCAAAGACTTTAGTAACAATCTGACGAGAGGCCATGGGTATACATCTCCTCGCAAGGAGTGGTGAATCCTTTATAGGCTATTCAAACACCTTCGATCACTTCGACTTATACCCAATCATCCCGGGTCCACATCTCCTCAGAGATGCTTGCTTAAGATGTCAAAGCATAAGTCTTTATGATCAAGATGACTTGAATACCGCAAGTCAAAGAAACATCGCACTTAAGCTGCAGTAAGAACTTCATTGACATATCTATATATGCAGAGAACCATATGAAGTCTTACGACTGGTCACTCCAATGAACTAGTTACCATAACTAGCATTCATGATTAACTCCGGACATCACAATGTCTCCAGCCAGTGAGAATCAGCTGCTTGGATAACCAAGGAGTCTACCTCGTGCTAGTCTCGACAGAATCAATGGTGTCCAAATCCATCAATTCATCGACTAGGGATAATTTCGATACATCATAATTACACATGTAGAGGTACTCACTAGTTGTGATCCAATCGCAAATTCTCTCATGCTATGAATCGTATCGTGGACATTCAGTAAATGAGTTTAAGATCTAATCAAATACATGAAAACATGTATACTCAAATAGTGAATCTTCATTTATTATATAAATGGTTCAAACATAAGGCGATTGCCTTAGGACATCTCTCATATATTACTAACACAAACTAGCTACCATTGAGGGGAAGCTAACATCTTGCTTGTTTCCTTGTTTAGTTAAAACACTTGCATGTTTTAATTTACTTTACTTGTTTTTGTTAAACACTTGAATTCTTTAGTTTACTTTACTTGCATAATTTAGAACGAACTAGATAGGAAACAAAGTAGTTTAAACTTGAACAACCTAGTACTAAGAACAGTGAACTGATAGTAAGTTAGGGAAGCTCTTCGAAGTGCATATCTAGGAAGTGGTCGTTGTTCTGATAACCAAGAAGGTCATGTGCCTCACCACGACCTGGTTCACTAAGTCTAGTGGAACTGACCGAAGCTAACTCACTAAGTCTTTAACTAGTTAGACCAAAGCTTAGTCTAAAGTGAATCAAGTACTTAATTCCTTTATTGACTTTGTCTAGGAAGTGGTCGTTTCTCCGATAACGAAGAAGGTCATGTGCCTCACCACGACCTGGAAGTCAATACTGGAAAAACCTACTTGACTATCTCAAACCAAGCTTGAATCTAACACAAGTTTAAACACTTTGAAATTACTCATTAAATTTAACTAAGATAAAAGAAATATTCATCTCACAAAACACATAGGGATAAGTGTATTGAAAACTTAGCTTGGGTGAGATGATTTAGAACTTAATTAAGTTTAATTTATCTTAACTCGACCTAATAAACTTAATTAGTTTACCTTAAAAACTTACTTTAATTAAACTTAACTTAATTCAACTCAACTTAATTTACTATACTTAAACTTAAACTAAACAAACATATCTAACCAAAACAAATTCACTCAACAATTCTCAAACTTAAAAATACCCAACTAAAACAAATTAATTAATAACAAGGGTTAAAATTAAGTTAAACCTATGTTCGCAAGATAAAAATGAACTTAATCACCAAATTAGTTAACCTACTAAATTTAATCATTATAACTAAACTTAATCAAATAAGAATAATTAAGTAAATAAATTTAAATTTTGAGTAAATCGAATTAAATAGTCAAAAATAAAAAATACTCAAGTTAAGTCGACTGAATTGTGTTCAGTCGACTGAATCAAAATTAGTTGTCTCCGAGTATCGGGAAGGTAAAAACACAACTTCAATCGACTGAAGTCAATTCAGTCAACGGAAATGAATCGGTAGATAAGGTTTAGGCGGCGAAGTAAATGGTAACATTTATTACAGTCGATTGAACCGTGTTCAATTGACTTAATTTCAGGCGACTGGAATGCTTTCAGTCAACTAAATTATGTCTATTAGACCAATGTCGAGCCATGCCAAATTCATTCACAACAGCCAATATTCCACTGCAAAAACCCTAACTTCAGGCCTCCAAAGTGCTTAGGTCATCATATTCGTTTAAAATCATCCAAAATGTCGAGGTAATAACTCTAAAATGTTAGTTTGAATTATTTTCAATAAATATTGAATATCTATAATTCAATTAGGGGTAAAAGAAGAGCTATTGAGTTTGAGTCCTCGACTCTGTGCATGGATATTAGGTTTCCCACTGAGGGGCAAAGGATTAGGTTTGAAAGCACCATTTACATTCCAATGCCGACTAGGTATATTAGTAGATCATATTTTTGTTGGGATGTATACTGAAAAGTCTATCTTTTGTATGAACATCTTTATTTTTGAAATAAGAATCACATGATCATTGTTTGCATATTTTTATGATTATGCATATTGTCTAATACATTACATTGTAGATAACAAGGTGTGTGGTGTCACACGGGAGATCATGTTATCGACTCCTTGTAAAGTATAAGTATAGGGTCACAACAGAGATGGCTTTGGACAAACCATTGGTATGGTTGTAGTGTGATTTGGTATTGGTTTGTCTTGACCATAAAATCACACTAGTACACTTTATGTGTATTGAGCAGGACCGACTTAGAGGTGATTCAATTTATTGCTGACTACATAATCGAATCGGACCTCAGATATTATATTGTACATACTCGTAATCCCGATATAATAACGGGCACATATACTTAGTATTCATTTCTTTGATTTACCAATGGGCGAGATTTATAGATTAAATCGATAGGCTCGGTAAGTTGGGAAATGATATTATTTATATGGTGTGTCGTTGATTATAGGAGGAAACCATGTCCTATATATTAGGATGATGATGTCCCCTTGAGGAGCTCATAAGGTTTATCATGTAAACCCTGCAGGTGGACTTGGTCCGGCATGATGAAAAGGTTGAGTGAGGTAGATCAATGATAAACACGGGCACATATACTTAGTAAATTAATTAATCGACGGACATTCAAAATCTTAAACACGGGGAGAAAATGTACATATAATATATGGAGCCCATTTTAACTTATGGGGGTTGGTGAGGTAGATCAATGATAATCTTTTAGTGGATTGGATTATCATTAATGGATCGGACTTTATGTGGGCTTGATCCATTGGGTGGCCAAGATCCAACTCCTCCTCATGGTCCCTATTTAGCCTATTAATACCTCATGAAGCCTAGATCCAATGGATGGAAACAAAACTCTAGATCCAAAGGTAGAGATTAAATCTCTAGATCCGACGGTTGAGATTAAATCTCTAGATTCGACGGTTGAGATTAAATCCCTAGAACCAATGGTGGAGTTTAAAAAAAGGCTTATCCCTAAACTCTATAAAAGGAGGCCTTAGGGTTGGCGTGGAGAGCAATTGGAAGCAAGGGGTTTTGGAGTTGGCGGCAAGAAGCTTGGAGCTATGGTTTGGAGCTTGGCGGCACCAAATAAGGAAATTCTTTCCTTGTCTTCTTCTTCTCCATTGGTGGCCGGCGTCCATACAGCTCCTCTACCTCTTTGGTCGACGTCTAAACCTAGCTCTCATCTTCTCCTTGGCTGGTGGAACCAAGGCTTCGGGTCCTCCCTTGGAGCTTTTGGCCGACATTCATATTTCTCTCCTTCTCCTTGTTGGTCGGCGGCAAGCAACTTGCTTGTTTGCTTGTTGGTTGGCTAAAGGAAGGAGAAGGTGTTGGATCGAGAAGCGTCGCTAGAGGGGGGGTGAATAGCGATCGTAAATCTTTCATTCGAATTCGTTCGTTGAGACACAAGTAAACGAGTAAGCACAGCGGAAAATAAAGTGACACGTTTATTTTACTTGGTTCACAACCCAGCGGTTGCTACTCCAAGGCCCTATCGGTCCTAGACCGCCTACGGAGGGCAAAGCACTATAACGTCTCCTCCTCGTTGGAGGTAGGAGACAACGATCACAAAATCCGGAAGTACGAGGATGAGGCAACAAGCCTACCTCACCTCATTATGAATAAAAACAACGAATACAATATTAAAATATATTACTAGATGTTGCTGTCGACGAAGAAGATCTGAGCTTGTTGTCGCATCGACGTTATGACGGTGTTAGAGCGTTGGCGTTGTAGGAGCACTTGATGAATAAACTTGATGATATTTGGAGTTGGAATCCTCCCCTCCTTTTATAGATTTTGGCCTCTGAATTTGTCTCCTTTTTTTTGGAACAGATCACGAAGTTGTCCAAATTTTATTGCGAAGTGGCCGCGTCAAACCTTATCCGTTTTGACCTAGCACAAAGGCTAATTCGTCGGCATTAGTTGACTGATGACTCCCATCAGTCGACTGATGAGCATCAGTCGATTGCCCAATGTTCAGCAGTTGACTGCCAGCCTGGCCACTTCCCTGCAGTAAGAGGTTAGCTCGGAAAATGATAAATGCAACGGTTTCTAACCGTCCGATCTCGACATAGACCTTCCACAGGAAGTCTTAGTCGGATCGCTGCCTATGGTCATCCCCGTAAAGAGGACACGACCTTACAATCTCTCACTCACACGAGCTTTCCTCGATACTTACCTTGTAGCTCTCGCTTCCGGCCTTCCACTCGATTCCTTCGGCTCCCTCCGAAGTCACTTCGGCTCCCACCGAAGTCACTCGAGTGTCGCCCGACCACCGCGGCTTCCTCCGGGTGTCGCTAGCCTTCAGCTCCAGCTTTAGTACTTTTCTGCACACTCAATTTAGCTCGTGAGATAACGATGTAAACTTAACTTTGTGTCTTTGCCATAATCAAAACACAGGTTCGATTATCTAGTGCCCCTGCACCAATAGAAGGGTCTTGTTTCTATTCTTCCTCTTGCTCGGAACAAGCAAGGAAGAAAGATTGGTGATCTAGGAGCTTCAACTTTTGGTAGATCATCGCCCACACGACGTCCGAAAGGAGGAAGGTCATACAATAGAAGATCGAGAGGTATAACACTTATCTATCTTCATATGTTACATGTTTGTAATTGTTTTTCAATTATATATGCATGATATATTCTATTTTGTGGCTAATAAAACTTGGACCCCGAACATAAACACAAAAACTGGCGATCCTTACATCGTCTATTCCGCGACTATTCGTAGAATAGAGGTTGGTCGCTTGAACAACAAGTTTGTTCAAGTGACTACTCTAATCGAATAGCACGATGATGACACGGTAGCTTGGGTAATCCCTCTTGTCTAGGATTAAATTTTTTTATCCAGGGACGTACAAGGGATTGCCATGAACAAGCGACCGAATTGAAGTGGGAAGCGAAGTTTTCCCTCCCTTCAATTTGTATCAGAGCCACGATTTCCGGTTTTGTGTGTTTAGGATTCGGTTACTTTTATGAACTTTTCATATATTTTATGTATCGGATAATAGTAGGATATGCGTAGGTTAACTCTTCGGTTGCAGGCATAAGATCCAACTATTATGGTCATATGTGTGTATGTGATTGTATGTGTGTAAATGTATATTTTGTTGAATCCTCGGGGTTGACGAGGCTAGTATTTGATTTTTTTTTGTAAATTAGATATAACATTGTTTAGCCACTCTTTTTATTTTAGTTTACTTTCGATCTAGATTTCATGTACACTCCCTCGTGGAGTATAGGATCGATGGATGTAAATTAAAATAGATTTTAGTCTTGGCTCGGATCTCCGGATGGCTCGTACATGGTGTAGGAGGAGCGGACGAGATGGCGATACGACGGGAGACATATTGAAGACAAAAGCCATAATAGTTGGAAAATAATTATTTTTCATTTTTATTGCTTATTGTTTGATATGCATGTCGTAGGCTAGAATATTCCTCAATTTCAAATTACTAAGTGGGAGAGGGAAATTTTATAAATTCCCATGGCCTCCATTACGATTTGACAAGTGATGCAAACAAACTTGGGTGTCGGCTCTGAGTGCCTTCCTCCCCATCGGATGAGTTTGTTTGCGGATCACAAGGTCGAATATGGTTATAGAAAATTATTAAGGAGGGTGTGTACTTCCCCATCGGAAGCCACATAACCCGAGATAATTACCTTGGTACCGAGTATTGGTGAACACTTAGATACAAATATAAGTATCCTCCCCATCGGAGTCACTGCTTTTATTTGTAGGGCCAAAGAGGAACCAACTATTAATTTTACTTGTCAAAAAGTTAGGATGACAAGATAGTAAAATTAATGGGTAAAACCTCCTCATACAAATGTAGAATTCGTATACGTCCACACTATCGTGGCATATGATATTCTCGATGTTTTGAGGTGTTGGTTGATTTTAAAATTTTATTGTTTGAGGAATCAATAATTTTTTGAAATCTAATGTTTTGATCTATGTGATTCTTAGGTTTTCTTTCAAAATGACTTTCAACCCGCTTGCTGTGATACTGAAAGAGAATAAACTTATTGGACCCAACTATGTTGATTGAAAGAGGAATCTAGATATTGTCTTGACTGCTGAGGAATACAAATATGTACTCCTCGAAGAGTGCCCTCCTAAGCCTGTAGATGATTCTGGGGAAAAAGAGAAAGAGAGTTATAAGAAGTGTATTAAGGCCTATGAGATGGCGCGGTGTTACATTTTGGCATCTATGTCAAATGTACTGCAACATTAGCATCAAGTCATGCCCACTACTTATGACATGATGCTCAATCTCAAAGAACTTTTCGGACACCAGAATCGGGCTGCAAGGCAGGAAGCCATAAGGAACTTGATGACGACCACCATGATCGAGGGAACACCCATGAGGGATCATGTTCTCAAGATGATGGCTCATTTGAATGAGTTGGAAGCCCTTGGAGCTGAGATCGATGGGGAAACCCAGGTCGATATGATTTTCCAGTCTCTACCTGGGAGTTTTTGTTAGGGCAATCTCTTGCCGGGATATGGTTTTGATGGTGTGGCAAAGGGTTTAAGTTAGTGTGTTATGTTTATTTGATATGTGCGTTGAAGTCGTGCAGGACTTAGTAATTCGCACATGGAGCCATGGCGAGTTTCACATCTCATGACTCGTGCCTTGAGTCGGTGAAGGATAGCTTTGCGGAAGCCGTGCGCTTGGAGCATCCGAGGGACCGCCGGACGAGAAGCTTGGAGTGAAGCCGGAGGAAGTAGACTTCGAGGCAAGAGACGCGAAGGAGCATTGCAGAGCCGTGCGCCTGATGCTGCCGAGGGACGTGGCCGAGAACGAAGAGAACTTCGAAGGCGAAGGACTCCGAGAAATGAGAGTGAGCGATTGTAACCCGGGGAGGGGTAGCTCTTAGGTGAAACTTGGCCATTTGGCCAAGTGTCGGATGGGTTTTCCCGACACCAGTCGACTGCCATGGAATGGCAGTCGACTGCTCTGAGTCGAGTGTAGCTCGACTGGTATACGACTGACTGGTTTGTGGCAGCAGTCGATGGTTGGCATCAATCGCTGCAGACTATCGAACCAATCGGCCGAGCGCAAATGATCGATCGAAATGGTTCGCGAACCGCTCGTAGCCGATCGGGCGCCGATTACGGAGGCGGCAGTCGACTGGTGAGGTCCATCAGTCGACTGCCAAGTATACCGTTGGCCTACAACGGTCGGCATCCGACGTGTTCGGAGGCCGTTGTAGTGGCGGCAGTCGACTGCCAAGGGCAGCAGTCGACTGATGGCGGCCAACGGGAAGAAATCAACCCTCTCTATAAAAAGAGAGGGTGTGGAGCTTTGGTGGGTTAATGCTCAAGTTCTAAACGACCATCCAAGTGCTCCACAAGATTTAAACTCCTTCTTTTAGCTTTCCTTCACATCTATTGTAAAAGAGGGAGTGTGCTTGATTGTAAAGGTTACCTCCACCTAGCTTGGTGCAAAGGAGAGGCCAATAGTGATTGGTTTGGCGGCGTGATTCACCGGGGACGAATCGGGTCGTGGATTAGCGGCGTAGCCGTGAACCACGTTATATTCCTTTGTTAGCATTGGTTTGTTTTGCTTTGTCTTTACTTGTTTTGTTTTATTATTCCGCTTGCGCTAACGATTGTGTAGACGAGCAAACGAACGAGCGAATTACGACGTCCAACGAACGAGGGCTATTCACCCCCCTCTAGCCGGCCATCCGATCCCCAACAAGTGGTATCAGAGCCGAGGTTGCTTGTCACCGGACTAACCGCCGCAACAAGCCCTACATCAAAAATGGCCGGCTCCAACATCCACCCACCGAAGTTCGACGGCGAATTCTCTTGGTGGAAAAAGAGAATGGAGGTATTCTTCGAAACCGATTTCGATATGATGCTTATAATGGAAAACGGTTTTGAGATGCCTAGGGACGAAGAAGGTAAACTACTAGACAAGTCAAGATGGACTAAAAGGCAAAGAGAGGAACACATTGCAAATTCAAGGGCTAAACATCATCTCCTCAACGTACTTCCCCAACAAGAGATAAACCGAATTGGGGAGTGTTCTAGTGCTAAGGAGATGTGGGAGAAGCTAGTGGAGCTTCATGAAGGTACCTCGGAGGCTAAGCTAGCAAGGAGAGACCTCCTCCGCTCCCAACTATCCAATATAAAACTAGAAAAGGGAGAGAAGGTAACCTCACTACACTCTAGGTTTAAGGAAATTTTAATTGGGCTAACAAGTGTAGGTGAGAAGCTATCGAACCGGGACATGCTCATGAAGGCTATAGATGCCTTTCCCCGGTCCTCAAAGTGGAGCTCCATGGTGGACTCCTTCTACATGTCCAAGAACCTAGAAGTGAGTACCTTGGAGGAGTTCTTCTCAACGATGGAGCTCCACGAAACTAGGCTTGAAGGAATACAAGAGGAGTCTAGAATTCAACCTTCAAGAGGAGTAGCCTTGATGGCAAACAAGGGGAAGAAGAAGATGGAAATCCCCTCCTCCTCGGATGATGAAGCCTCTACCTCCTCCATGGATAGCACCGAAGAAGCCTATATGGTAAGGAAGGTAAGGCGTGTATTTAAGAATTTTAGATTTGATAAATCTCGTGATAGGAATAGAAGACCAAGGGGGAAGGTCATATGCTACAATTGCCAAGGAGAAGGGCACATAAGGGACAATTGTCCTCTCCTAAACAAGAGCAAGGAAGAGAGGAAAAAGAAAGAAGAAAAGAAGAAGAAAAAGGGGAGCAAGAAAAAGAAGGAAGAGGAGAAGAAGACAAAAGAAAAGGGGAAGACCAAAGCCCTAAAAGCAAGGACTTGGGATGATCCTTCCTCATCCTCCTCCTCATCATCGGATGAGGAGAATGCCTTTGTCGCCAATTTGGCCTTGATGGCCTTTGATGACTTGGATTGCTCCTCCTCCGAAAATGAAGGATCAAGCTCAAGAGGAGAGAGCTCAAGTGAAGGGGGAGCCTCCTCCACATCATCATCCTCCTCATCATCCGAAGAAGAAGAAGAAGATATGGAAACTATGGTAACGAAAGCCTCTCCTAGTAAAATAGTTTCTATGATTTCTAGTTTAACTAGGGATTTGTTTAGAGCAAAGAAGAAAAATAAATGCATGCTTGAACAAATTAAGGACTTAGAAAATAAGTTAGAAAATGCATGCTTAAATAATAATGATACCTCTTCTTGCCATGATGATGCATGCTCACATGATAATTATGTGCCTTTAGATGTTAGTGATGCATGCATAGAAGAAAATAGGGCATTAAGGGAAAAGGTAGATTATTTAACCAAAGCCCTAGAGAAATTCACAATAGGCTCCAATACCCTTAACATGATAATTGGGAGCCAAAGGGCTAGCTTCAACAAGAAGGGCCTAGGATATAAAGAGAAGAAAAATGAGAAGGCCTATAGATGCCTAATTGCTAGGGGACAAGACAAAAACAAAGTAATAGCTAAGAAATGGATCCCCAAAGAATTTCTAGTGAACCCCATAGGCAAAAATCTATTTTGGGTTCCAAAATCCATCCTTAAGGGTTAGAAAACCCCTAGGGTAGTCAACCATATGAACTTGACCTATATCATATTTTGGTTGACTTAGGATGACGGGACAACATTTTTTTTAGATAGTGTTGGGTAATGATAACGTGCCCATAAATAGGTAATAATGCTTAAATCATGATGATTAATGCAATTGCTATGTATATGTGTAATCATGATTTATGATTTTGATATTAGGCACATTATCATAAAAAAATAGGTTTAAATCATGCTTTAGGTGATACTTTGTTTATTATCATCATATAATGCCTAATGCATGGTTATAATTTGATGAAAACATGTATTTCATGATCATAATGTGAAATTAATTGATATATGTTATTATGATCATGTAGGTTATTAGGTTGATACTTAACCTTGATAGAATTGCATAAATTTAATGGTTAAGTATATACAAATACCCCCTAGGATGCATCTCACACTCACTATAAGCTAACTTGATTGCAAACTTAGCATGGGTGAGATGTTAGGATGATACAAATGTCCACTAATGCTTATGGCATTTAGATGGTCATTTAAAGTATCAAAATATCAATAATAGACCAATCATGGGGAAGGCTTATGTTTAATTAATAGACATATTGCCCAAAGATCATGGTTGGATATTTCTAATGTTTTCAAAACAATTTCTTACCTTAAAATACATGTATTCATGTTTTGAAACAATTGGATGCAAAACTAGGTAGCTAACTTGATACTAGAATGATCAAAAACCTAGTGATTTTTAGAGCTTTTGGATTTTTGGCAAATCTTGGAAAATATAATGATTTTTCATGAAAAACTATTTTTCCTTGATAAATATACTTAAGAGAAATATGTTCCTCAAATTTCATGATTTTTCGAATTTTCTGGAATTTTTTATGCATTTCTGAATTTCATCCAGAAAATCAAAAATTCGGATTCTCTTGTGTCAGTCGACTGCCATACTGATAGTAGTCGACTGGTGGCCTGTAAATCAGAATATTGAAGGCAGTTTTCAGTTTGTAAACCAACAAGTGATACCCAATTTTATAACTTGTCATATTTTCCCTCCATTATACTTGATGTCATGAGCTTATAACTTAGTGATAATCTTTTTGATGGTGTCAAAGGGGGAGAAAATATTATGTTTAAGTTAATTATAAAAGGGGGAGAAATATATGATAGGGGGAGAAAATTTTTATAGAAAGTTTCATGGATTAAGGGGGAGTTGCATGTTGTTATATCATGTTTATCTTTACATGCTTTCTTACCCTTAGAATTAATATCAAATGTTTTTACCTAACTTAAACGGATTGCCACACATCAAAAAGGGGGAGATTGTTAGGGCAATCTCTTGCCGGGATATGGTTTTGATGGTGTGGCAAAGGGTTTAAGTTAGTGTGTTATGTTTATTTGATATGTGCGTTGAAGTCGTGCAGGACTTAGTAATTCGCACATGGAGCCATGGCGAGTTTCACATCTCATGACTCGTGCCTTGAGTCGGTGAAGGATAGCTTTGCGGAAGCCGTGCGCTTGGAGCATCCGAGGGACCGCCGGACGAGAAGCTTGGAGTGAAGCCGGAGGAAGTAGACTTCGAGGCAAGAGACGCGAAGGAGCATTGCAGAGCCGTGCGCCTGATGCTGCCGAGGGACGTGGCCGAGAACGAAGAGAACTTCGAAGGCGAAGGACTCCGAGAAATGAGAGTGAGCGATTGTAACCCGGGGAGGGGTAGCTCTTAGGTGAAACTTGGCCATTTGGCCAAGTGTCGGATGGGTTTTCGACACACCGATCGCCATGGAATGGCAATGATCGCTCCCAAGTCAGTGAAGCTCGGCGGTATCTGGCCCGATCGGATTGTGGCGGCGATGATCGCCATAGGTTAGCGATCGATCGCCAAGACCATCGATCGAGCCGAAAGCGCTGATCGATCGTCGAAATGGTTCGACGGAACCGCTCGCCGTAGCCGGCAGGCGTCGACTAGGCAATGATCGGCGGTGAGGTCCATCGATCGCCAAGTATACCGTTGGCCTACAACGGTCGGCATCCGACGTGTTCGGAGGCCGTTGTAGTGGCGGCAGTCGACTGCCAAGGGCAGCAGTCGACTGATGGCGGCCAACGGGAAGAAATCAACCCTCTCTATAAAAAGAGAGGGTGTGGAGCTTTGGTGGGTTAATGCTCAAGTTCTAAACGACCATCCAAGTGCTCCACAAGATTTAAACTCCTTCTTTTAGCTTTCCTTCACATCTATTGTAAAAGAGGGAGTGTGCTTGATTGTAAAGGTTACCTCCACCTAGCTTGGTGCAAAGGAGAGGCCAATAGTGATTGGTTTGGCGGCGTGATTCACCGGGGACGAATCGGGTCGTGGATTAGCGGCGTAGCCGTGAACCACGTTATATTCCTTTGTTAGCATTGGTTTGTTTTGCTTTGTCTTTACTTGTTTTGTTTTATTATTCCGCTTGCGCTAACGATTGTGTAGACGAGCAAAGGAACGAGCGAATTACGACGTCAAACGAACGAGGGCTATTCACCCCCCTCTAGCCGGCCATCCGATCCTCTACAGTTTTGAGCAGTTTCTCCTAAACTACAACGTGAACAAAAGGTTGTATTCGTTGGCGGAGCTTCTGACAGAACTTCATGTGGCAGAGGGGCTATTTCATCAGAGTGCTTAGGCACATGCCATGGTGACCCAAAAGATTTCTACTTCTAAGCTGAAAGGCAAGAAGAAGAAGAAACAAACTGGGGCAAAGGTGGTGGGAGGAACTCAGGGAGGAGTGAAGAAGTCGAAAGGCAAGTGCTTCACTTGTAAGCAGACTGAACACTGGAAGAATGACTGCCCCAACCACAAGCAGAACAAAGGTATATCTTTTGGTCTAGTCATTGAAACATGTTTAGCGGTGTTATCTACTGGCACCTGGTGTGTAGATACGGAAGCCACTAATCATGTCTGCAATACTTTGCAGGGGTTCCAGGAAACCAGACGACTGGCTAAGGGGGAGATTACCATGTACTTGGGCGATGCCACGAAGGTGGCAGCTGTTGCAGTGGGAGACGTTCATTTATATTTTGAGAATAATAAATTTTGGGTTCTTAAGAATTGCCTTTATGTACCTATATTTAGAAATAATTTAATTTCGGTTTCTAAATTGTTTATGGATGGTTATTCTATTTCTTTTAATGACAGAGTTGTTATAAAAAGGAATAGGGACATTATCTGTTCTGGTGCATTGATAGGAAATTTGTATACACTCGAACTAAAAGCTCACACGATGCAAATTGAAGTTAATAACTCATTTTCTAATTCCAATAAGAGAAAAGAACCTTCAATGATGAACCAAACATATCTTTGGCATCTTAGGCTTGGTCATATTAACCTATGCAGAATTCAAAGGTTGATAGCTGATGGACCTCTGGGTTCATTAGTGTTGGAGGATTTCCCAACCTGCGAATCTTGCTTGGAGGGTAAAATGACCAAGAGGCCTTTTAAGGCCAAGGGGTATAGAGCCAAAGATGTGTTAGAATTGGTTCATTCTGATTTTTGTGGTCCTATGTCTATCCAAGCTAGAGGTGGTTTTGAGTATTTCGTCTCTTTTATAGATGATTATTCGAGATATGGATACATTTACTTGATGTGCCGCAAGTCTGAATGCTTTGACAAGTTCAAAGAATTCAAGGTTGATGTGGAGAAACGTCAAGGTAAAAGTATCAAGACACTACGATCTGATCATGGTGGTGAGTACCTCTTGGGAGAGTATAGGAATTACTTATCAGAGGCTGGGATTCAATCCCAATTATTTGCACCTGGCACACCCCAGCAAAATGGTGTAGCAGAGAGAAGGAATAGAACTCTTATGGAGATGGTTAGGTCGATGATGAGTCATTTTGAGTTGCCAGATTCGTTCTGGGGATATGCTCTAGATACGGCGGTGTACAATCTGAACTTGGTTCCATCTAAATCAGTGCCTTCTACTCCCATAGAATTGTGGACTGGGCTAAAGCCTAGTCTAAGACATATTCGGATATGGGGGAGTCCAGCACATGTGCTAAAGGCAGATGCTGGTAAGTTGGAACCTCGTTCAGAAGAATGCATGTTTGTTGGCTATCCTAGAGGAACGAAAGGTGGTTTGTTTTATAGTCCTAGAGATCAAAGGGTGATCATTAGCACGAATGCCAGATTTCTAGAGGAAGACTATGTGATAAACCATAAGCCTATGAGTAAGATTATTCTGGTGGAATTGAAAGGGGAAGTCACTTCTTCAGTACCACCGGTACAAGAGAATATACCACAAGTCACTGCACCGCGTGTCACAGAGGATACACAGGTGATACCTCGTTGTAGTGGGAGGGTTGTGAGATAGCCTGATAGATTTATGTTCTTGGGAGAATCTTTTGATTTGGTCCCTGGCAAACATGAATCTGATCCCTGGACATATGACGAGGCAATCCAAGATAAAGATGCAATATCATGGCAAAGTGCAATGAATACTGAGATTAAATCTATGGATTTAAATCAGGTCTGGGAGCTAGTAGAACCACCCGATGGTGTAAAAACCATTGAATGCAAGTGGATCTACAAAAGAAAGAGAGGAATAGATGGGAAGGTTGAGACCTTCAAAGTGAGGCTTGTTGCGAAGGAGTATACTCAGAAAGAGGGTATCGATTATGAGGAGACCTTTTCGCCGGTAGCCATGCTTAAGTCTATCCGGATTCTCTTATGCATTGCAGCTCATATGGATTATGAGGTGTGGTAAATGGATGTCAAGACAGCTTTCCTTAATGGAAGTCTTGAGGAAAACATCTATATGAAGCAACCGGAGGGATTCATTGCGAAGGGCAAAGAGCATCTTGTATGTAAGCTTAATCGGTCCATTTATTGATTGAAGCAAGTTTCGAGGTCTTGGAACATTCGATTTGATGAAGTAATCCAGTCTTATGGATTTATTCAAAGTCCGGATGAGTCTTGTGTATACAAGAGATGTGACAGAAACATAGTGGTATTTCTTATACTATACGTAGATGACATTTTGTTGATTGGCAACAATATCAAGGTGTTATCGGATGTAAGGGTATGGTTGTCCAAACAGTTTGATATGAAGGACTTGGGAGAAGTGGGACACATCATTGGGATCAAGGTTATAAGGGATCGTAGGAAAAGGATGTTCTGCTTATCCCAAGCTTCATACATATACACTATTATGGATCGTTTTAGCATGCAGAACTCCAAGAAGGGTTTTCTACCTTTCATGCATGGAGTTCCTTTATTTAAGGAGATGTGTCCTAGAACATATAAGGAGATAGAGGAGATGAAGGTGGTTTCTTATGCCTCGGCAGTAGGAAGCCTCATGTATGCGATGCTATGTACGAGACCAGATATCTGCTTTTCCGTGGGCATGGTCAGCAGATATCAGAGTAATCAAGGATAGAGACATTGGACTGTGGTAAAGCATATATTGAAGGACCTGAGAAGGACTAGGGATTATATGCTGGTTTACCAGGAAGACCAATTACTCCCTATGGGTTACACAGAATCCGACTTCCAATCAGATAGGGATAACAGTAAGTCTACCTCAGGTTTTGTGTTTACTTTGGGAGGTGGAGCCATTGTATGGAGGAGTGTCAAGCAGAAATGTATGGTGGATTCCACCATGGAAGCTGAGTATGTGGCAACCTCTGAGGCCGCCAAAGAAGCTTTGTGGCTGAGGAACTTCATGATGAACTTGGATGTGATTCTTGGTTTGCCCAGAACTATCAAAATTTATTGTGATAATAGTGGTGCAGTTGCAAACTCGAAGGAACCGCGAGCCCATAAGGCAAGTAAACAAATAGAGCACAAGTACCACCTGATACGAGAAATCGTAAAGAGAGGAGAAGTTGTTGTGGCCAAGATTGCATCGGAGGATAACCTGGCAGATCCTTTCACTAAGGCCCTTCCGACGAGAGCTTTTGATAGGCATGTGGAGGGAATGGGGATCAAATGTATGGCAGTTTGAGGACAACATAGTCTTTTAGTATATGTGGAAGATTATTGGGATGTGTCTATCTTTTGTATGAACATCTTTATTTTTGAAATAAGAATCACATGATCATTGTTTGCATATTTTTATGGTTATGCATATTGTCTAATACATTACATTGTAGATAACAATGTGTGTGGTGTCACACGGGAGATCATATTATCGGCTCCTTGTAAAGTATAAGTATAGGCTCACAACCGAGATGGCTTTGGACAAACCATTAGTATGGTTGTAGTGTGATTTGGTATTGGTTTGTCTTGACCATAAAATCACACTAGTACACTTTGTGTGTATTGAGCAGGACCGACTTAGAGGTGATTCGATTTATTGCTTACTACATAATCGAATCGAATCTCAGATATTATATTGTACATACTCTTAAATCCGATATAATAACGGGCACATATACTTAGTATTCATTTCTTTGATTTACCAATCGGCGAGATTTATAGATTAAATTGATAGGCTCGGTAAGTTGGGAAATGATATTATTTATATAGTGTGCCATTGATTATAGGAGGAAACGGTGTCCTATATATTAGGATAATGATGTCCCCTTGAGGATCTCATAAGGTTCATCATGTAAACCCTGCAGGTGGACTTGGTCCGGCATGATAAAATGGTTGAGTGGTACTACTAATGGAGTTAGATATTAATTAATTAATGGTCAGTAAATTAATTAATCGACGGACATTCGAGATCTTAAACACGGGGAGAAAATGTACATATAATATATGGAGCCCATATTAACTTATGGGGGTTGGTGAGGTAGATCAAAGATAATCCTTTAGTGGATTGGATTATCATTAATGGATCGGACTTTATGTGGGCTTGATCCATTGGGTGGTCAAGATCCAACTCCTCCTCATGGTCCCTATTGTAGCCTATTAATACCTCATGAAGCCTAGATCCAATCGATGGAAACAAACCTCTAGATCCAAAGGTAGAGATTAAATCTCTAGATCCGACGGTTGAGATTAAATCTCTAGATCCGACGGTTGAGATTAAATCCCTAGAACCAATGGTGGAGATTAAAACAAGGCTTATCCCTAAAATCTATAAAAGGAGGCCTTAGGGTTGGCGTGGAGAGCAATTGGAAGCAAGGTGTTTTGGAGTTGGCGGCAAGAAGCTTGGAGCTAGGGTTTGGAGCTTGGTGGCACAAAATAAGGAAATTCTTTCCTCGTCTTCTTCTTCTCCATTGGTGGCCGGCGTCCATATAGATCCTCTCCCTCTTTGGCCGGCATCCAAACCTAGCTCTCCTCTTCTCCTTGGCCGGTGGAACCAAGGCTTAGGGTCCTCCCTTGGAGCTTTTGGCCGGCATTCATATTTCTCTCCTTCTCCTTGTTGGCCGGTGGCAAGAAACTTGCTTGTTGCTTGTTGGTTGGCTAAAAGAAGGAGAAGGGTCTTGTTTCTATTCTTCCTCTTGCTCGGAACAAGCAAGGAAGGAAGATTGGTGATCTAGGAGCTTCAACTATTAGTAGATCGTCACCCACATGACGTCCGAAAGGAGAAAGGTCATACAATAGAAGATCGAGAGGTATAACACTTATCTATCTTCATATGTTACATGTTTGTAATTGTTTTTCAATTATATATGCATGATATATTCTATTTTGTGGCTAATATAACTTTGACCCCGAACATAAACACAAAAGCCGGTGATCCGTACATCGTCTATTCCATGGCTATTCGTAGAATAGAGGTTGGTTGCTTGAACAACAAGTTTGTTCAAGTGACTACTCTAATCGAATAGCACGACGATGAAACGGTAGCTTGGGTAATCCCTCTTATCTAGGATTAAATTTTTTTATCCGGGGACGTAGAAGGGATCGCCATGAACAAGCGACCAAGTTGAAGTAGGAAGCGAAGTTTCCCCTCCCTTCAATTTTAGTAATGCATGCATGCTTAGCATGGAGGTCGTCAAACACTTTGGATTAGAAAAACTAGTTTATTGTAAAAACTTCATTAACATAGACATATGTGCGGAGTGTTTCAATAACTTTAGTAAAATTGATGATCTTTCATACTCGACTAGGGTACAGGGTAAGGACTTTATTTTTACCCCTACCATGTTAAGAGAGCTTTTAGGACTTATGCATTTGACATGCCCTGTTGTATGTTTTCCATCCACGGAGTTACCATACGGTGACCCTTACTCTCATATTACATTAGTTAGGATTCACATGCATCTTTTTGGTGAGGAAAGAACTCCATCTGTGAGTATCTTTAGTTCTACTAAACTCAGAGTACAGGACTATGCCCTGTACCGAGTCATAGTGAACTTCATTTTGCCACTCACTACTAGGGACATCGCTATGATGCAGCCTTATCATTCATTTTTTACTTTATGCACTTAGTCATAGGTTAGATTTAGACATTAGCCTACAGATGTTCCATTCCATCATTTATCATTCCAGGTCAGTCACTAGCAGGAAGGCACATTTGCCTTACTGCCATTTCATTACATATCTTTTAGCTACATTAAGGTTTGATGTTACCACAGGTAACATCAAACAGCTTACTGAGTACGACATGATAGGGTCTAGGCAGTTTAGTTTAGCAAAGGTAGGTTTAGATGACAATAATATCCTTGTATGGAAGAGAGATGGACCTCAACCTCAGCCCCAACTTGACTCGGAGCAGGAGCATGAGCCAGAGATCGACCCCGACCACCACTAAGAGACTGATCATTAGGAAGCCCCAGAATTTGATAGTTTATCACCATTTCTTGGGATTCCAGCAACTCCTACCATAGCATAGAGACTATCTAAGTTAGAGGATGAGATGTAGCGCCAGGAGCAGCAACATCTTGAGATGATGCAGATCTTGCAGAAGCAAAGAGCAGACCATAGAGAGATGATGGAGCTTCTTAGGTCATGGGGTTGTAGGGATATATACTGAAAAGTATATCTTTTGTATGAACATCTTTATTTTGAAATAAGAATCACATGATCATTGTTTGCATATTTTTATGGTTATGCAATATTGTCTCATACTTTACATTATAGATAACATGGTGTGTGGTGTCACACAGGAGATCATGTTATTGGCCCCTTGGAAAGTATAAGTAAAGGATCACAACCGAGATGGCTTTGGACAAACCATCGGAATGGTTGTAGTGTGATTTGGTATTGGTTTGTCTTGACCATAGAATCACACTAGTACACTTTGTGTGTATTGAGCAGGACCGACATAGAGGTGATTCGATTTATTGCTGACTACATTATCGAATCGGACCTCAGATATTATTTAGTACATGCTCTTAATCCTGATATAATAACGGGCACATATACTTAGTACTCATCTCTTTGATTTACCAATGGGTGAGATTTATAGATTAAATTGATAGACTCGGTAAGTTGGGAGATGATATTATTGATATAGTGTGTCGTTGATTATAGGAGGAAACCATGTCCTATATATTAGGATGATGATGTCCCCTTGAGGAGCTCATAAGGTTCATCATGTAAACCCTGCAGGTGGACTTGGTCTGACATGATGAAAAGGTTGAGTGGTACTACTCAAGGAGTTAGATGTTGATTAATTAATGGTCAGTAAATTAATTAATCGACGGATATTCGAGATCTTAAAAATGGGGAGAAAATGTACAAATAATATATGGAGCCCATATTATCATATGGGGGTTGGTGAGGTAGATCAATGATGGACCTTTAGTGGATTGGATCATCATTAGTGGATCAGACTTTATGTGGGCTTGATCTATGGGTGGCCAAGACCCAACTCCTCCTCATGGTCCCTAATGTAGCCTATTAACACCTCATGAAGCTTAGATCCAATGGATAGAAACAAAACTCTAAGATCCATTGGTAGAGATCAAATCTCTAAGATCTGACGGTTGAGATTAAATCTCTAGATCCGACGGTTGAGATTAAATCCCTAGAACCAATGGAGGAGATTAATTCATGACTTATCCCTAACTCTATAAAAGGAGGGAATGGGGAGTGGTCGTGGATTACATGATGAATAGGAGGAGAGCTAGGGTTTGGGCGGCAAGGAGCAATCCTATTTGAGATAGGATTGGGATTAGGGTTTTGAGGCTAGGGTGGCACCAAATAAGGAAGGTTCTTTCTTTCTTCTTCTTCCTCTTTGGGCCAACGTCCAGCAGCCTTTTCCATCTCTTTTCCAGCCTTGGCTGGCACCCAAAGTCCCCTTCTTCTTCTCCTTAGGTGGTGGAAACAAGATATAGGGTTTCCCTTGGTGTCTTGGTAGTTTTCCACCATCTCCTTCTCCGTCTAGTTGGCCGGCGGCAAGGCCTTTGATAGCTCCTTGTTGGTTGAGTTTTGAAAGGAGAAAAACATTGTTTCTCTTCTTCCTCTTGCTTGGGAAAAGCAAGGAAGGAATTTTTGCGATCTAGGAGCTTCGACTTTTGGTGGATCGTCGCCCACACGACGTCCAAAAGGAGG
This sequence comes from Wurfbainia villosa, assembly GCA_025175895.1. Lineage (NCBI taxonomy): Eukaryota > Viridiplantae > Streptophyta > Magnoliopsida > Zingiberales > Zingiberaceae > Wurfbainia > Wurfbainia villosa. Next base: position 4,461,980 of record CM045994.1, on the reverse strand, counting down.
AAGGTCATACATTAGAAGACCAAGAGGTATACCTATTCTTCTTTCTCTTTTATTCATTGCTTGTTTTTTTTTTACAAATATAAGCATGTTATATTTCTGTAAATGGCTAAACAATAATTGGATCCCGAGCATAAACACAAAAACCGGCAATCCGGACATCGTCTATTCCGCGGCTACTCGTAGAATAGAGGATGGTCTCTTGAACAACTAGTTTGTTCAAGTGACCTCTCTAAACGAATAGCACGACGATGACTTGGTTGCTTTGGGAATCCCTTTTGTCTAGGATTAAATTTTTTTTAATCCGGGGACATCGAAGGGATTACCATGGTCAAGCAACCGAGGTGAAGGGGAAGCGAAGTTTCCCCTCATGGACTCGACAAGGGAAATCCTTTCAAATGGTATCAGAGCCAAGGTTTCCGGTTTTGTGTGTTTAGGATTTGATTAATTTTTATGCACTTTTTCATATATTATATGTGCCGGATAATAGTAGGATATGCGTAGTTTAACTCTTTGGTTGCAGGCATAAGATCTGACTATTATGTCCATATGTGTGTATGTGATTGTATGTGTGTAAATATTTATTTTGTTGAATCCTCGGGGTTGACGAGGCTAGTATTTAGTTTTTGTAAATTAAATATGACATTGTTTAGCCACTCTTTATTTTATTTTACTTTCGATCTAGATTTCATGTACACTCCCTCGTGGAGTATAGGATCGATGGATGTAAATTAAAATAGGTTTTAGTCTCGGCTCGGATCTCCGGATGGCTCGTACATGGCGTAGGTGGAGCGGACGAGATGGCGATGCGACGGGAGTCATATTGAAGACAAAAGCCATAATAGTTGGAAAATAATTTATTTTTCATATTTATTGCTTTTTGTTTGATATGCATGTCGTAGGCTAGGAAAATTCCTCAATTTCAAATTACTAAGTGGGAGAGGGATAATTTTATAAATTCCCGTGGCCTCCATTACAATTTGACAAGTGATGCAAACAAACTTGCGCGTCGACTCTGAGTGCCTTCCTCCCTGCGGATGGGTTTGTTTGTGGATCACTAGGTCAAATAATGGTTATAGGAAATTATCTAGGAGCGTGTGTACTTCCACAGCGGTAAGGCACATAATCCGAAATAATTCCCTTAGTATCGTGTAATGGTGCACACTTAGATGCAAATAAAAGTATCCTCAGAGTCACCGCTTATTTGTAGGGCCAAAGAGGAACCAACTATTAATTTTATTTGTCAAAAAGTAAGGTTGACAAGATAATAAAATTAATGGGTAAAACCTCCTCTTGCAAAATGTAGAATTCGTATACGTCCACACTGCGTGGCATGCGATATTCTCGGTGTTTTGAGGTGTTGGTTGATTTCAGAATTTTATTGTTTTGAGGAATCAATAATATTTGAAATCTAATATTTTAATCATTGTAATTCTTAGGATTTTCAAATGGCTTTCAACCCACTTGCTGTGATATTAAAAGAAATAAACTTACTGTACCCAAATAATATTGATTGGAAAAGAAATTTGGATAGTCTCTTAACTATCGATGAGTGTCCTCCTAGGCCTGTGGATGATTCTGGGGAAAAGGAACTTTTTGGATACCATAATTGGGCTACTAGGCAGGAAGCCATGGTTGCTCAGAAGGTTTCTACTTCTAAGCTGAAAGGCAAGAAGAAGAAGAAACAAGGTGGAGCAAAAGTGGCGGGTGGACCTCAGAGAGGAGTGAAGAAGCCAAAAGGCAAGTGCTTCACTTGTAAGCAGACTGGACATGGGAAGAAAGACTTCCCCAACCTAAAGCAAAACAAAGGTATATCTTTTGGCTTGGTCGTTGAAACATGTTTAGTGGTGTTATCTATCGGTACCTGGTGTGTAGATACGGGAGCCACTGATCATGTCTGCAATTCTTTGCAGGGGTTCCAGGAAATCCGATGACTAGCTGAAGGAGAAATTACCGTCTACATGGGCAATGCTACAAAGATGGCGGCTATTGCAGTGGGAGACATTCATTTATCGTTTGATAGAAATAAAGTTTTGGTTTTGAGAAATTGTCTTTATGTACCTACATTTAGAAAGAATTTGATTTCAGTTTCTAAATTGATTATGGATGGATATTCTGTTTCTTTTAATGATAGAGTTGTTATAAAAAGAAATAGAGAGATTATCTGTTCAGGTACATTGGTTGGCAATTTGTATACTCTTGAACCAAAAGCTCCCACGATGCATATAGAAGTAAATAACTCATCTTCTAATTCCAATAAGAGAAAAGAACCTTCGAAGATGAACCAGACATATCTTTGGCATCTAAGGCTTGGTCATATTAACCTGAGTAGAATTCAAAGGTTGATAGCTGATGGACCTTTGGGTTCATTAGTGGTGGAGGATCTCCCAACCTGCGAATCTTGCTTGGAAGTAAAATGACCAAGAGGCCTTTCAAGGCCAAGGGGTATAGAGCCAAAGATGTGTTATAATTGGTTCATACTGATTTGTGCGGTCCTATGTCTATCCAGGCTAGAGGTGGTTTTGAATATTTCGTCTCTTTTATAGACGATTATTCAAGATATAGATGTATTTACTTGATGCGCCGTAAGTCTAAATGCTTTGACAGGTTCAAAGAATTCAAGGCTGATGTGGAGAACCGTCAAGGTAAAAGTATCAAGACCCTACGATCTGATCGTGGTGGTGAGTACCTCTTGGGAGAGTTTAGGAATTACTTATCAGAGGCTGGGATTCAATCCCAATTGTCTGCACCTGGCACACCCCAGCAGAATGGTGTAGCGGAGCGAAGGAATAGGACTCTTATGGAGATGGTTAGATCGATGATGAGTTATTTTGAGTTGCCAGATTCATTCTGGGGTATGCGCTGGATACGGCAATGTATATTCTGAACTTGGTTCCATCTAAATCAGTGCCTTCTACCCCCGTAGAATTTTGGACTGTCGAAAGCCTAGTCTGAAACACATTCGGATATGGGGGAGTCCAGCACATGTGTTGAAGGGAGATGCTGGTAAGTTGGAATCTCGTATAGAAGTATGCTTGTTTGTTGGCTACCCTAAGGGAACGAAGGGTGGTTTGTTCTGTAGTCCTAGGGATCAGAAGGTGATCGTGAGTATGAATGTCAGATTTCTAGAGGAGGACTATGTGATGAACCACAAGCCCACTAGTAGGATTGTTCTTGAGGAGCTAAAAGGGGAAGTCACTTCTTTAGTACCACCGGTACAAGAGGATATACCACATGTCACTGCACCGCGTGTTACAAAGGATACACAGGTGATACCTCATCGTAGTGGGAGGGTTGTGAGACAACCTGATAGATTCATGTTCTTGGGAGAATCTTCTGATTTGGTCCCTGGCGAACATGAACCTGATCCCTAGACATATAATGAGGCAATCCAAGATAAAGATGCAGTATCTTGGCAAAGTGCAATGAATGCTAAGATTGAATCTATGGATTCAAATCATGTCTGGGAGCTAGTAGAACCACCCGATGGTGTAAAAACCATTGGATGCAAGTGGATCTACAAAAGAAAGAGAGGAATAGATGAGAAGGTTGAGACCTTCAAAGCGAGGCTTGTTGCGAAGGGGTATACTCAGAAAGAGGGTATCGATTATGAGGAGACCTTTTCGTCGGTAGCCATGCTTAAATCTATCCGGATTCTCTTATGCATAGCAGCTCATATGGATTATGAGGTATGGCAGATGGATGTCAAGACAGCTTTCCTTAATGGAAGTCTTGAGGAAAACATCTACATGAAGCAACCAGAGGGATTCATTGCTAAGGGCAAAGAGCATCTTGTATGTAGGCTTAATCGATCCATTTATGGATTGAAGCAAGCTTCGAGGTCTTGGAACATCCGGTTTGATGAGGTGATCCAGTCTTATGGATTTATTCAAAGTTCGAATGAGTCTTGTGTATACAAGAGATATGACGGAAACGTAGTGGTATTTCTTGTACTATACGTAGATGACATTTTGTTGATTGGCAACAATATCAAGGTGTTATTGGACGTAAGGGTATGGTTGTCCAAACAGTTTGATATGAAGGACTTGGGAGAGGTGGGACACATCCTTGGGATCAAGGTTATAAGGGATCGCAGGAAAAGAATGTTGTGCTTATCCCAAGCTTCATACATAGACACGATTATGGAGCGTTTTAGCATGCAGAACTCCAAGAAGGGTTTTCTACCTTTCAGGCATGGAGTTCCTTTATCTAAGGAGATGTGTCCTAGATCATCTGAGGAGATAGAGGAGATGAAGGCGGTTCCTTATGCTTCGGCAGTAGGAAGCCTCATGTATGCGATGTTATGCAGACGAGACCGGATATCCGCTTATCGTGGGCATGGTCGCAGACATCGAGTAATCCAGACAGGACATTGGACTACGGTAAAGCATATATTGAAGTACCTGAGATGGAATAGGGATTATATCTTTGGTTTATCGTGCACTAATTACTCCTGGGTTACACGGATTCTAACTTCCAACTGATAGGGATAACAAGAAGTCTACCTCAGGTTTTGTGTTTACTTTGGGAGGTGGAGCCATTGGTTCAGTTACGTATTGCTAAAGTCCTGGTGGCGGACTCCATTCCATGGAAGACACTTAGGATGATGTTGGCCTCACCCAGAAGCTGTGAGAAGTTATGGCTCAGGGAACTCTGAGTGGACTATAAAAGCGATCTTGGTATGTGATTCTGGTTTGCCCGGAACTATCACAATTTATTGTGATAATAGTAGTCGATTGCAAACTCGAAGGAACCACGAGCCCATAAGGCTAGTAAACACATAGGCGCAAGTACCACACGATCGAAATCGTAAAGAGAGGAGAAGTTGTTGTGGCCAAGATTGCATCGGAGGATAACCTGGCAGATCCTTTCACTAAGGCCCTTCCAGCGAGAGCTTTTGATAGGCATGTGGAGGGAATGAGGATCAGATGTATGACACTTTGAGAACAGCATAGTCTTTTAGTATAAGTGGGAGATTGTAGGGATGTATACTGAAAAGTCTATCTTTTGTATGAACATCTTTATTTTGAAATAAGAATCACATGATCATTGTTTGCATATTTTTATGGTTATGCAATATTGTCTCATACTTTACATTATAGATAACATGGTGTGTGGTGTCACACAGAAGATCATGTTATTGGCCCCTTGGAAAGTATAAGTAAAGGCTCACAACCGAGATGGCTTTGGACAAACCATCAGAATGGTTGTAGTGTGATTTGGTATTGGTTTGTCTTGACCATAGAATCACACTAGTACACTTTGTGTGTATTGAGCAGGACCGACATAGAGGTGATTCGATTTATTGCTGACTACATTATCGAATCGGACCTCAGATATTATTTAGTACATGCTCTTAATCCCGATATAATAACGGGCACATATACTTAGTACTCATCTCTTTGATTTACCAATGAGCGAGATTTATAGATTAAATCGATTGACTCGGTAAGTTGGGAGATGATATTATTTATATGGTGTGTCGTTGATTATAGGAGGAAACCGTGTCCTATATATTAGGATGATGATGTCCCCTTGAGGAGCTCATAAGGTTCATCATGTAAACCCTACAGGTGGACTTGGTCTGACATGATGAAAAGGTTGAGTGGTACTACTCAAAGAGTTAGATGTTGATTAATTAATGGTCAGTAAATTAATTAATCGACGGATATTCGAGATCTTAAAAATGGGGAGAAAATGTACAAATAATATATGGAGCCCATATTATCATATGGAGGTTGGTGAGGTAGATCAATGATGGACCTTTAGTGGATTGGATCATCATTAGTGGATCGGACTTTATGTGGGCTTGATCCATGGGTGGCCAAGACCCAACTCCTCCTCATGGTCCCTAATGTAGCCTATTAACACCTCATGAAGCTTAGATCCAATGGATAGAAACAAAACTCTAAGATCCATTGGTAGAGATCAAATCTCTAAGATCTGACGGTTGAGATTAAATCTCTAGATCCGACGATTGAGATTAAATCCCTAGAACCAATGGAGGAGATTAATTCATGACTTATCCCTAACTCTATAAAAGGAGGGCATGGGGAGTGGTCGTGGATTACATGATGAATAGGAGGAGAGCTAGGGTTTGGGCGGCAAGGAGCAATCCTATTTGAGATAGGATTGGGATTAGGGTTTTTAGGCTAGGGTGGCACCAAATAAGGAAGGTTCTTTCTCTCTTTTTCTTCCTCTTTGGGCCAACATCCAGCAGCCTTTTCCATCTCTTTTCCAGCCTTGGCCGGCACCCAAAGTCCCCTTCTTCTTCTCCTTAGGTGGTGGAAACAAGATATAGGGTTTCCCTTGGTGTCTTGGTAGTTTTCCACCATCTCCTTCTCCTTCTAGTTGGCCGGCGGCAAGGCCTTTGATAGCTCCTTGTTGGTTGAGTTTTAAAAGGAGAAAAACATTGTTTCTCTTCTTCCTCTTGCTTGGGAAAAGCAAGGAAGGAAGTTTTGCGATCTAGGAGCTTCGACTTTTGGTGGATCGTCGCCCACACGACGTCCAAAAGGAGGAAAGTCATACATTAGAAGACCAAGAGGTATACCTATTCTTCTTTCTCTTTTATTCATTGCTTGGTTTTGTTTTACAAATATAAGCATGTTATATTTCTGTAAATGGCTAAACAATAATTGGATCCCGAGCATAAACACAAAAACCGGCAATCCGGACATCGTCTATTCCACGGCTACTCGTAGAATAGAGGATGGTCTCTTGAACAACTAGTTTGTTCAAGTGACCTCTCTAAACGAATAGCACGTCGATGACTTGGTTGCTTTGGGAACCCCTTTTGTCTAGGATTAATTTTTTTTTAATCCGGGGACATCGAAGGGATTACCATGGTCAAGCAACCGAGGTGAAGGGGAAGCGAAGTTTCCCCTCATGGACTCGACAAGGGAAATCCTTTCAGGGGCATGGGTCCTTCCCATCCTCCATCTATTGATTAGGAGTGTTATGATACTTGAACTTAATAAAATATTTTTTCTTCTTCTTGTGTATGCATTTAGTTTATGCTTGGAAGATTAGGAATTTTTCGTGCTTATCATTCCAAATTATTTTGAAAAGTAATATTATATTTTTATGAAAATTGAAAATTAATCTAGATTAAGTCAATCTAGATTTCATGATCCTATAGCTCTAGGTAGCCTTCACATCTCACAAACACCTATGATTATCCATTTGTGTATTGAGCCACGAAGATAGGCGTGAGATGTTATGACTGCACCCTTGATTCTAGATGTAGATCAAGTGCATCGACATGAACCAACATGGGGTTTACAAGAGAAAATCAATCACTTCGGTGACTAACTCTACTTCAAAGCTTGATGATTAATTCTATATCATTTGAGCTAGTAAAGAGTTGGAAATTTGCTTTAAGGACAATTTTTAGATGTGTATTTTCAATATTTAAAATTAATATTTAGGAATTCATGCTTGGACTTATTTGTTGGTGCAGGGGGCACCAGATAATCGAACCTATGTTTTGATTATGGCAAAGACACAAAGTCAAGGTTATTTTGTTATCTCACGAGCTAAAATAAGTGTGCAGAATTGCTAAGCTAAGTCGAAGGTCAGCGACACCCGGAGGGAATCGTGGTGGTCAGGCGACACCGGGAAGACTTCGGAGGGAGCCGAATAACTCATGTGAAGACCAGAAGCGAAGCTTCAAAGGTAAAGGCTGAGGTAAGCTCACGTGAGTGAGTGCAAGTAAGGTCGTGTCCTCCATACGAGGACATCCTTAGGCGTTGATCCGACCAAGACTTCTCATGGAAGGTCTAAGTCGAGATCGGATGGTAAACGGCCATCGAACTTACTTATATTAACTGCATTTTCGAGCTAACTCTTCATTGTAGCTGGAAACCCTGCCATCAGTCGACTGATGGCTTGTATCAGTCGACTGATTCATCTAGCAGTCGACTGGTAAGGGTAACAGTCGACTGTTGGTCAAGGATCAGCCTCGAGGAGAGTCAAAGCTTATCTCCATTTCTCAAGGGCTAGGAGGCTTACTCTCATCGGTTGAAGATATGAACGCCTAGGGTTTCCAAGGCTATAAAAGTAGGGATTCTCCACTCCATTTCTATCATCAAAAGCTCTCCAAATAGCCTCCGCAATGCCTCGACTCTCCGACATCTTTACAGCGAAGCTCTACTACTCTGACGATCAAGCTTTAGTTTCTTTCTTTTCCTCGTCGGTATAATTTTTATTTAAGTCTTATATTGTATTCATTTTAGTTTCTCGGAGCTTTATATCATAATAAGGAGAGAGGGAGTGTCCCTCTACCTTAATCTTTCGAGCTTTTGTATTGCGTTGTCTCGTACCTTCAACAAGGAGGAGATTGTTTTAGTGAATTGCCCTCCGTACGTGGTCTCGGACCACTAGGGACTTGGATTAGTAGCTGAAGGTTGTGAACCAAGTAAAAAAAAAGTGTGTTATTTACTTTTCCGCTGCGTACATTTTCTTTAATCGAACGATTCCGTAAAGTTTTCATTTGCGTTATTCAACCCGCCCCCCCCCCCCCATTTAGAGCTCAAATCGATTTAACAATATTCCCTATCACTTTTGCATTGAAGTTTTGAAAAAATTGAAATTTTTTAAAATTTTAAGATTTTTGAATTATTCAGGGGGAAATTTTGGAGTTTATTTTTTAAAAAAAAATTGAATTATTTAGGGGGAGATTTTGAAGTTTTGAAAAAGTTGAAAATTTTGAAATTTTGAAAATTTTTAAATTATTCAGGGGGAGATTTTGGAGTTTTGCAAAAAAAAAGTTAAAATTTTTTGTAAATTTTTAAAAAAAATTGAATTATTCAGGGGGGGAGATTTTTGAGTGTTAAAAAAAGTTGAAAATTTTTGAAAATTTTTAATTATTCAAGGGAAGTTTTTGAAATATTTGAAAATTATGAAAAATATATATTATTCAGGGAGTGTTAAAAAGTTGTAAATTTTTAAGTTTGAAAATTTTTATAGTTTGACAATATTTGAAGTTAGAAATATTGTTGAAAAGCTTAAAGTAAATCAAATTTCAAAGTTTTTTTTTAGTTTGATAATTTGTCATGTTTGTGAAACCTTAACTCTCCACTACATTATGTTGGCATATTTTTAACTTAATCCTTATTTTGATGTATGCCAAAGGGGGAGAGAAGAGATATAAAATTATAGACTTAAAAATAGATATAAAGTTAAGTGGATGGAAAAATTTGATAAGGACCTATGCATCTCATATATGGTTAAATTTATGCATGACAAAAAGTGTTAGTTCATATTTTATACATGTCAAAATATGGAGATTGGTATTTCATTCTCCTAACTTTAACTGATGTGTTGTCATACATCAAAAAGGGGGGGATTGTTGATGCAGTAAGCATCACTCCTTAATTTTGATGTATGAACCATAGTTAAGAGTTAAGATCCACTTGTGATCTAATATAAGTGTTAAGTGTGCAGGCTTAACAGGAAGTCCTAGTAGGTCGTGTTGACTGGATACTAGGCAGGTATCTTGACATATCAGGAGGACTAGACACCATGCATGAAGTTTAGATGGGTCACGTAGATTGAACATTTGGCATGAAGATCGGTTGGGTCAGGAGATCGAACAATTGACAAAAAGTCCAACTGGGTCAGGCAGACCGGACAGCTGGTGGAAGCCTTGGTGGGTCAAATCGGATGTCAAGAATGGTAAGTCCGACAGGTAGTCAACAAGTAAGCCTCGAGTGAAGAGGTGAGGTCGAGTCCTCTTTAGGGGGACAAAGCTAGGCATCGATTCGATGAAAAGTCTGTTTGGGATGTAGTAGTCGAGATCGAGCAGTATTACTACTGCTATAATATTTCATATCTTGTACTAAGCCTATTTTGCAGAGAACAGTTGAATGAATGGATTCAAGTTGACTGAACTCCAATCGACTGAATTCCTATTTGGCAAGATCAACTCGTGATCGATCGAAAATCGTGCGACGCAGATGGAAAGGGCTTGAATCAACTGAAGAGAGAAAATTCCCGATGCGGAGTCGAGTGATGTGGAGTCGACTGGAGAGGATTTAGTCGACTGGAAGACCACGAATTCTATATCGACGGGCTGATGTGGAGTCGACTGAAAGGCATTTCAGTCGACTACAAAGAGTTTATAAAAGTTGTGCTCGACCAGATCTAATTATCAAAATTAATCAACGTCGAAGTGCTACCAAAATTTCCTCACGATTACAAGAGCTTAAACCTTCAGAAAGGACACTTTTTCGACACCTTGAGCTGCATCCGAATCTTCAGTAGTGTCGGTATAAAGTAGTCTTAGCTTTATTTTCTATTTTGCTTTTGTATTATAATTCAAGAGAGGGTAGATTGTTACCCTTCTCTCATACTTGTAAAAAGCGAACTCCCTCCGAAGTCGAGAGTTCTCGAATCGGAGGGTATTATAGAGATTGTCCATTGAGGTAGCTCGTGGTAGAGCTACGAGCCTTGGAGTAGCAACCCAGTCCGGGTTGTGAACCAAGTAAATTGTCTATGCCTTTAATTGCATTTCATTTCTGCTGCATACTCATATTAAATTTATTAAAAAATTATTAAACATCGAGATTCACCCCCTCTCTCAGCTTACTCGATCCTACACACGCAACATTCCTGAGAGATATAGATTTCTCGTAAGTGAATCTAACGATGTGTTATTCATTGATGATGAGGAGCCTACCAGTTATGAAAAAGTTCTGAAAAGTTCAGAAAGGGACAAATGACTTGATGCCATGAAGTCAGAAATAGGTTCCATATATGAAAATGAAGTTTAGAACTTGGTGGATCCACCTGAAGGCATTAAGCCTATAGGGTGCAAGTGGGTTTTCAAGAAGAAAATCGACATGGATGGATGAACCCTGTGTGTACAAGAAAGTTAGTGGGAGTGCAGTCATGTTCCTAGTGTTGTATGTCGATGACATATTATTTATAGGAAATAATATATTTGTTATACAGTCAGTTAAAACTTGGTTATCCAAATTATTCTCCATGAAAGACTTGGGAGAAGCGACTTATATCCTCGGGATTAAGATTTATAGAGATAGATAGAATCGGTTGCTTGGTCTTTCGGAGTTTACTTATATAGACCGAGTGGTAAAGAGGTTTAGCATGTCGGAATCGAAGAAAGGTTTCCTACCCATCAAGCATTGGATACACCTTTCGAAGTCTATGTGTTCGCGCATAGAGGATGAGAGGATTTCCATGAGTAAGATCCCCTATGCATCCGTAATAGGATCTTTCATGTATGTTATGTTATGTACGAGACCCGATGTATTGTATGCTCTGAGTGTCACAAATAGATACTAGTCTAATCCAGGAATGGAACATTGGGCAGATGTTAAGACAATCCTTAAGTACTTAAGAAGAACTAAGGATGTGTTTCTAATGTATGGAGAGGGTGATATGGTAATACGTGGGTATACGGATGCTAGCTTCCATATAGACAAGAATGATTCTAGGTCTCAGTCTGGGTACATATTCACCTTGAATGGAGGCACAATAAGTTGGAAAAGTTCTAAGCAAGATACTATAGCAGATTCTACCACTAAGGCAGAATACATTGCAGCTTTGAAAGTAGTAAAGGAAGTGGTTTGGATCAAGAAGTTCGTTTCTGAACTTGGTGTGGTCTCATCAACGATCCAAACATGTGCTTCACCGCTATCATATGATCAGAGAGATCATCAGTAGGAAAGAAATATAAATCGAGTAGATTCCCACTGAAAGGAACTTAGCAGACCCTTTAACTAAGGCCTTACCTGAAAGTAAGTTTGAGGACCATGTTAGAGCTTATGGTATTAGATACCATGGCGATTGGCATTAGGCTAAGTGGGAGTTTGTTAGTTATATATGAGAGGTTCCCTAAGGCAATCGCCTTATGGTTGTATCATTTATTTGATAAATAAAAATTCACTATTTGACTGTACATGTTTTCATATATTTGATTGGATCTTAAACTCATTTACTTAATATCCACAATACGATTCACAACATGAGAGAATTTGTGATTGGATCACAACTAGTGAGTATCTCTACATGTGTAATTATGATGTATTAGAATTATCCCTAGTTGATGAATTGATGCATTTGGATGCCATCAATTCTGTTGAGACTAGCACGAGTTATACTCTTTGGTTTATCTAAGTAGTTGTTTCTCACTGGCTGGAGATATTGGGATGTCCAAAGTTAACTGTGGATGCTAGTTATGGTAACTAGTTCATTGAAGTGAATAGCTGTAAGACTTTATTGTAGGTGCAACAATGCCAAGCATTTATATGTTTTGATATTTGGATAATCATCTATAGTTAGGCAATGTTTTGTGATCTAACCGTGAACGTGTTAAGTGACAGGAAATTCAAGTATGAAGACATGGTAAAGGAAAGTCCAAGTATGATATTGGCAAGAGAAGTCCAAGGAAAAGTCTTGGCGGCATAAGTCCAAGCATGTAGTCTTGGCGGCGTAAAGTCCAAGCGGACCTTGGCAAAGGAAGACCAAAGGCAAGGTCTTGGCAGCATAAGTCGGATAAAGGAGTTGTGGACTCGAAGGGATCCTAGAGGCACAAGGCTAAAGGAAGAGCTAGAAGGTTGAGTCTAGGTCTAGGGGTTAATTCAAGTATGATTTATTCATACATGAAGTGTATCATTTGACTGGTGAGTCATACCAGTCGGATGCTCAGTCACTCGACTGAACTTGGCTCGTTTCTGTGGGCAACAGTCGACTGCTAGGGTTTAGCAATCGACTGGTCCACCCATCAGTCGATTGCTATACCTAGCAGTCGACTGCTATACGTGGACGTCAACATAGAAGGTTCTTCAGTTGAGTGATCGCTTGGAGCACTCGACTGGTTACTCAATCAGTCAACTGATCAGAGTTCTATTGGGCAATGGCGATTGCGAATCCGGCTCGTCATAACCTGTTGGATTGCATCGATAACAATAGCAGTCGACTGATGGAGACCATCAGTCGACTGATTGAGGCTCAACGGGAAAAACAACCTCTACTCTATAAAAAGAGGCAATGGGGTGATTGATGAGGCTAGTGCTTACATTCATACTCATACTCTCAAGCTCCCCAAGTGTTCTAAAGCTTTCTAAGTGATTTCTAACCTCTTCTTCTTTAATTTCATTTCCATCATTTGTAAGAAGAGAGGTTCATTTGTAAAGAAGGCTTCTCCACCTCAAAGGAGTTCTTAGTGAAGATTGGTTTGGGTTGATCCACTTTATGGATTGCCGTGGAGTAGGAACTTAATCTATGAACCACGTAAATTGTCTTTGTTAGCGCTTGTTTTTGTTTCTTTAGTACTTTTGTTTTTGCTTCTGCTAACCATTTGTGTAGAAACAAAAAGAGGCTATTCACCCCCCTCTAGCCTTCCAAGATCCCCAACAAGTGGTATCAGAGCTCGGATCGCATTGGAAGATCTAACAATCAACCAGAGCATGATGCCATTTCAAGAGGGGTATAGCACGGTGAGGCCTCCATTCTTCGACGGCAACGATTTTGGATATTGGAAAGGTAGGATGGAATACTACCTTATGAATGATATTGACAATTGGTTTAGTGTTGTAGATGGGTTCGAGAAGCCAATCGACGAGTTTGGAGCACCACTACCAACCAAGGATTGGACAAGGGAAACGTCAAAGAAGGTGCAAGCAAATGCAAAAGCAATGACCACACTCCAATGTGGTCTATTAAAGGAGCAATTATCCAAGGTCAGGCCTTTTAACTTCGCTAAAGAGCTTTGGGAGAAGCTCATCAAATTAAATGAAGGATCAAAGGAGACTAGAAGGGCCAAAAGAGCCCTTTGATAGGTCAACTCCAAAATTTCAACATGAAGACCAATAAGACCGTGAGCCAAATGCACGGTCGCTTCAAGAAGGTAGTCAACGGACTATATGTAATAGGTGAGAAGGTCAAGAATCGAGGCCTTGTGAGGTATGTACTTCAAGCCTTCCCTAGAACAACATTATCGGCATCAATGGTAGATGCCTATAAGGTCTCTAGGGATCTTTCTTTAGTTAAAATAGATGAAATTTTTTGTGAATTTGAGCTACATGAGCATGGTAACACTTCTTCGAAAGAAAAAGGTATAGCTCTTGTTGTAGATAAGAAGGACAAGAAGAAGAAGGAGAAGAAGGAGGTTTCTTCTTCATCTAAATCGGAGGAGGAATCTTCAAGTAGCGATGAGGAGCTATCGGCTAGTGAGGTGGCTCACTACGTAAAGAGATTTGGTGGGAAATCACGAAAGCTTACCAAAAAGGATGTGAGGAGAATGTTCCAATCCTCAAAAGGTAAAACTTCTAGTAGTTCAATTTCTACTTCTAATGTTTCTTGCTATGGTTGCAACAAAAAGGGGCACATTAAGCCAAATTGCCCCGAGCTAAAGGAGGAAAAGGAAAAGAAGAAGAAGGACAAGAAGGAGATGAAGAAGAAGGAGGCCATGGTAGCCCAAACGTGGGATACACAAAGCTTGGAAGATACATCGGATGAGGATGAGCTTTGCCACGTCACCCGCAACTTTGCACTCATGGCCATGGAGGATGAAGTCGGAAGCTCAAGTGAAGAGTCATCATCATTCTCAAGCGACGAAATGTCCTCTAGTGGCGATGAGGTAAAAGACTCCCCTAGCATAGACTTACTTTATGAAACTATTGCATGTCTTCAAAATGCTCTAAATAAATCAAAATCTAGGATTAAGGATTTGAAAGTAGAGATTAGGAAAATTAAGAATGTAGAAACTTCTTGTGATGATGCATGTTCACTTAGGAATGAAAATGATGAACTAAGAAAAGAAATAGGTGAACTAAGAGCATGCTTAGAAAAATTTACAAATGGCTCAAAATACCTAGATATGATACTTAGGGATCAAAGGGCTATTTACAACAAGGCCGGAATAGGATATAGGCCTAAAGAGAAGGAAGTAGCCTTTACCTCCCTTGTTAGTAGGAAATCAACCATTAGAAGCAAGGTTAGAAAAGCATGGGTTCCTAAGACCTATGTAGTTAATGCTACTGGTCCTAAGATTTGGGTGCCTAAGACTTGTATTTTTCATGTTGTATAGGTAGGAGGACCAAGCTTGTGGATAGTTAATAGTGGTTGCTCAAAACATATGACCGGTGATGAGAGTAAATTTTTCACAATCAATTACATTAGCAAGGCGAAATTGTCTTTTGGAAATAGTGGAAAACTTAAAATTCTAGGAAAAGGCACAATTGAGGTATCCCCAAATCTTGATATCCATAAAGTATTGTTGGTTCAAAACATGAAGTTTAACTTGCTTAGTGTGAGTCAATTATGTGATGCCAATTTTGATGTTCAATTTGACTCTTCTAAATGCCTTATAAGACATAAGAAATTAAATGATTGCATGTTAATTGGATATAGGAAATAAAATATTTATTATGTTGATTTATCATATGCCTCTAACATTTCCCCTAAGTGTCTTATGGCAAAAGAAGAACAAAGTTGGTTACGACATAGGAGGCTTGGGCACATCAACATGAAAAATATTGCCAAGATGGAGCTAGTCAAGGGTTTGCCAAAAGTCAAGTATCTCAAGGACAAGATGTGTGATGCATGCCAAGAAGGGAAACAATCAAAGTCATCACACAAGGGTAAAAATTTAATTAGTACTTCCTTACCATTAGAGCTTATTCATTTAGATTTATTTGATTGTCATAGTACACCTTCTTTGAATGGTAGCAAATATTGCTTAGTTATAGTAGATGATTTTTCTAGATATACTTGGTTGTATTTTATGAAACATAAGGACAATACCCTAGAAATAATCATAGGATTTAGCAAAAGGGTTGAGAATGAAAGAAATCTCAAAATCAATCGGATCCGTAGTGATCACGGTGGAGAATTTGAGAATTCTAATTTCTCCAAATTTTGCTTAGAATAAGGGTACAAGCATGAATTCTCTTATCCTAGAACACCCCAACAAAATGAGATGGTGGAAAGGAGAAATCTTGCCCTACAAGAAGCGACTAGGACTATGCTTAATGCATACTCATTACCTAGCTACTTGTGGGTGGAAGTGGTTAATATTGCTTGCTATATCCATAATAGAGTCTAAATCCATAGGTTTTTAGGAAAAACTCCATTTGAATTATGGAATGGCACAATTCCAACAATTCATTACTTTAAAGTATTTGGATGCAAAGCTTATATCCTAAATACCAAGGACAATTTAGGAAAATTTGAGTCTAAAATGGATGAGGGAATCCTCGTTGGATACTCATCCACTAGTAGACGGTATAGAGTCTACAACAAAAGGACTCAAATAGCTGAGTCTTCAAATGTTCAATTTGATGAGACTTATACCACTTACCCTAGGAAATCCCCCATTGATAATGATTTCAATGATAAAAATCAAGATATTACCAAAAAATTTCAAAACTTGTCCTTAGGTGGTAATAATCAAGGGGGAGGATTAGTGAGTAACAATCAAGGGAGAGCAAGAGGGGATTCGAATGATGAAAGGAGAATTGAGGATATCCAAGATCAAAATCAAGTTGATACACCTCCTAGAACAATAAGAGTTCATCAAAATCACCCTCTATATCAAGTTGTAGGGGAATTATCTCAAGGTTTTAGAACTAGGTCATTCCATAGAGCTTCCTCTAGTCACATAGCTCTCATCTCCCAAATTGAGCCCAAATCAATCAATGATGCATTACTTGATCCGGATTGGATCTTAGCAATGCAAGATGAATTAGCTCAATTTGAAAGGAGTCAAGTATGGGAGCTAGTTCCTAGACCCATTGATAGCACCATTGTAACTACAAGATGGGTCTTTAGGAACAAATTAGATGATCAAGGTAATATAACTAGGAATAAAACAAGGTTAGTTGCAAGGGGATTCAATCAAGTTGAAGGACTTGATTATGATGAAACCTATACCCCGGTTGATAGGTTAGAATCCATTAGAATCTTATTAGGATATGCCTTTTACATGGGATTTAAACTCCATCAAATGGATGTAAAATCGGCATTCGTAAATGGGTTCATTAAGGAAGAGGTATATGTAGAACAACCTCCCAGGTTTGAGAGTATAGACTATCTAAACCATGTATACAAGCTTAGAAAAACTTTATACGGGTTATAACAAGCTCCTCGGACTTGGTACGAAAGATTGTCATCTTTCTTAGTGTCTAAGGGGTTTAGAAGAGGTCAAATAGATCAAATTCTCTTCATAAAGTCAAAATCTAAGGATATCTTTGTGGCCCAAGTATATGTTGATAACATTATTTTTGTATTAACAAATGATGATCTCCTACAAGACTTTATCAAAAACATTGAGAATGAGTTTGAAATGAGTCTAGTTGGAGAATTAAAATTCTTCTTAGGATTACAAGTCAAACAAACTAATGAAGGAACTTATGTATACCAAACCAAATATGCCAAAGAAATGATCGAGAAATTTGGTTTGGAAAATGCTAAGGTAGTTTCAACTCCTATAGCAACCAATACAAAAATTGAGAATGATCATGAAGGAAAACCAATTGACCTTAAGCTTTATAGAAGCATGATTGGTAGTCTTTTATACTTAACCGCTAGTAGATCCGATATTTTATTTTCGGTAGGTATGTGTGCAAGATACCAATCTTGTGCCAAAGAGTCCCATTTAGTGGCCGTTAAGAGAATTTTAAGATATATCAAAGGCACATTAAATATAGGACTTTGGTACCCTAGGACAAAATCTTTTGATTTGGTTGGGTACACCGATTCCGACTATGCCAGTTGCAAGTTGGATAGGAAGAGTACTAGTGGTGGATGCCAATTTCTTGGATCCTCCCTAGTTTGTTGGAGTAGTAGAAAGCAACCTTGTGTTGCCTTGTCCACCATCGAAGCCGAATATGTGGCTATGGGTGATTGTGTGGCTCAATTACTTTGATAAGACACACTCTAGAGGACTATGAGCTACACTACTCCAATGTCAAGGTTTATTGTGATAATGTGAGTACCATAAATTTGACCAAAAATCCGGTACATCACTCTAGGTCTAAGCACATTGAAGTGAAGCATCACTTCATTAGAGATCATGTGGCTAAGGGGGACATTGAACTCAATTACATAGAATCCAAGTCCAACCTAACTGACATATTCACCAAGACTCTCCCCGAAGTGGAATATTCATCACTTAGGAGAGAACTTGAAATGTGCTTAGTAGAATAGAGGTCTAGGTTTGCATGATTCTATAGAAAATCTAGGACTTATACCTCTAAGCATCTCACAAAAGACCTAAGAAACCATGATTTTTGTATTGAGCAACTTAGACGATATGTGAGATGTTAGGAAGATGCATTTGGTTCATCATGCTTGTTGCATTACTATGAACCAAAATGTCATCTAGAGACATTAATCCTTCATTGGACCAATCATTGGGAAGACTTATGCACAATTAATATGCATATAGCTCTAAGAACATGATTGGAAATGTCAAACAAAATATAGTTTCAACTATGTTTATCATACTTTGGAAAACAATTTTCAATTGCTAGGCAAAGGTGATACAAAATTTGCAAAATTCTTAAAGCTTTTGCTAGTTTTCAAAATTGTATCCTTTTCAAAATCTGGAAAACATATATTTTTCAAATTATTTTTCCTTGATATACAATGATTTCATAAATGTGTACACAAAATTTTATGATTTTTCGATGTTTCTAGAATTTTTGGCACATTTCTGAAGTTAGGATGAATACCTGAAAACATCATTTCAGGTGTGGCAGTCGACTAATTCATATATCAGTCGATTGCTACTCTAATTTTTCTGCAAATCAGCCTTTATTCTTGACTTGAGTGTAATATTAAGTGGCCTAACCCTATGGTATGATAATTCAAGTAATTAGAAGGGTATAAGACTGACTTATGCATTGTTTTAGGGGGAGCTTCATAGTGAAGTCTTTTCTTTCCCTAAATTTATATTATTGGTGCAAAGTTAGGACATATTTTCATATTATGCTTTGCTCAACATGTTTACACATCATGAAACATGTCTTGGATTAAAGGGGAGCCCCATATCTATCTTATACCTTAGTTCAAGACATAACCAATTCAATTCTTTCATGAACTTATCATTGTAAGAATCCTTCTCTTTTTGATGTATGTCAAAGGGGGAGAAGGAAACTTTAATTTATAATTCATATTGGAAATATGATGTTTTTCATTATATGCATATGTTAAGACCTAACTTAAATGATTGCCAAACATCAAAAAGGGGGAGATTGTTGGTGCAACAATGCCCAAGCATTTATATGTTTTGATGTTTGGATAATCATCTATAGTTAGGCAATGTTTTGTGATCTAACCGTGAATGTGTTAAGTGACAGGAAATCCAAGCATGAAGACTTGGTGAAGGAAAGTCCAAGTATGATCTTGGCAAGAGAATTCCAAGGAAAAATCTTGGCTGCGTAAGTCCAAGCATATAGTCTTGGCGACGTAAAGTCTAAGCAGACCTTGGCAAAGGAAGACCAAAGGGAAGGTCTTGGTAGTGTAAGTCCAAGCATGTAGTCTTGGCGGCATAAAGTCCAAGCAGTCCTTTGGCAAAAGAGAAACCCAAGACATGACGAAACCGAGGGAAGCTCTTGGAAGCCAGCACAAGGATGAAGAAGTCGCGGACTCGAAGGGATCCTGGAGGCACAAGGCTGAAGGAAGAGCTAGAAGGATGAGTCTAGGTCTAGGGGGTTAATTCAAGTATGATTTATTCATACTTGAAGTGTATCAGTCGATTGGTGAGTCGTACCAGTCGATTGCTTAGACACTCGACTGAGCTTGGCTTGTTTCTGTGGCCAATAGTTGACTGCTAGGGTTTAGCAGTCGACTGGTCCACCCATCAGTCGACTGCTATACCTAGCAGTCGACTGCTATAAGTGGACGTCAACACAAAAGGCTCTCCAGTCGAGTGATCGCTTGGAGCACTCTACTAGTTACTCAATTAGTCGAGTGATTAGACTTCTGTTGGGCAGTGACGATTGTGAATCCGGCTTGTCAGAACCCATTGGATTGCATCAACTACAGCAACATTCGACTGATCGAGGCTCAAAGGGAAAAATAGCCTCTTCTCTATAAAAAGAGGCCATGGGGTTTTTATGAGGCTAGTGCTTACATTCATACTCATACTCTCAAGCTCCCCAAGTGTTCTAAAGCTTTCTAAGCGATTTCTAACCTCTTCTTCTCTAATTTCATTTCCATCATTTGTAAGTAGAGAGGTTCATTTGTAAAGAAGGCTTCTCCACCTCAAAGGAGTTCTTAGTGAAGATTGATTTGGGTTGATCCACCTTACGGATTGCCTTGGAGTAGGAGCCTAATCTCCGAACCACGTAAATTATCTTTGTTAGCACTTGTTTTTATTTCTTTAGTACTTTTGTTTTTTGCTTTTGCTAACCATTTGTGTAGAAACAAAAAGAGGCTATTCACCCCCTTCTAGCTTTCCAAGATCCCCTCTACATATATAGATATGTCAATGAAGTTCTTACTGCAGCTTAAGTGCGATGTTCCTTCGACTTGCAGTGTTCAAGTCATCTTGGTCATGAAGACTTATGCTTTGACATCTTGAGCAAGCATCTCTGAGGAGATGTGGACCTAGGATGATTGGGTATAAGTCGAAGTGCCCGAAGGTGTTTGAATAGCCTACAAAGGATTCACCACTCTTTGCGAGGAGATGTATATCCTGTGGTCACTCATCGGATTGTTACTAAAGTCATTGACCAAAGCATCACATGTTTAGAGTATGGTACTCTTGGATACATGTAAAATAACTAGAATCCACAGGATGAGGAAATGATACTTGGACTAGTGTGACGTAGTCAGCCTTGTGGGGCTGACACATAGACCATATCTTGAACCAAGTGGGTATAAGATTCATGAAGGGAATAGGGCACGATTCACTGTAGTTGTTGAAAGGTTTCAGAAGTTGTTCTGGGGTCAACCGTTGATATTACGGTTAATTGGGGATAATGATGTACTATTAGGTGCCACTCATGATCATTCTATAATTAATGGTTAATTATAGATGACCAACATAAATCGGGAACCTATTTGGTCACACGCACTATGAGTGTTATCCGAAGGATTTGAAACGAGCTAGAGAATGAGATTCTCAGATCGAGAGAGACTTGGTTTGGTTGGACCAAACAAGGAGCGAGTATGAAATTGTTTCAGTCGCATTGGAAGCATGAATGGGCCAAGTCTTTTGAAGACATGATGGATGAACCAAATTGGTTTAGTTCTAATCCAATGGTGGAAAATAAACCAAAAGGGTTTGATTTGTTTTAAACGAATGAACCAAAATTGGTTTGGTTTATTTTAACTTAAAATAGACCAATGCGGTTTGGTTTATTTTAACTTAAATTAATGGAGCAGGTAACAAGTTTTGGTTGTGAACCAATAACCGTTGAGAGAAGGATTTTTGATGGTCAAGAAACACATTCTCTAGAAATAAGAGGGTTGAGACAAATTTCGGTGACGAGTTAAGGTTAGGGAAACCCTAGCCATTCTCTCTTCCTCTCCTTGATTGTGCGCCACCCTACCTAGTTGTTGCGGCCCAAGCTTGGTCGCCCCTCCTCCTCCAGCCGCCGGCCAACCACCAGCCGCCAGCCATCCTCCGGCCAACAACCCAGCCACCAGTCCTTGCATTCGCAGACCACAAAGCTATCGTCGGCCACCTTGATTGGCCGACAACTCCTCCACCGCCCACCTCCTTTTGGACAACCTTTTGTCCATTGTGAGGAGAGCTCATTTGGCCAGTGTTTGGAACTCCAACAGTGTCCTCTTTGCCAATGATTGGATCTCCGACAATCCTCTTCAGTGGAGGACAAAGGGTTTTGTCAATTGTTTACAAAATTGCTTCCAAGAAAACAAGTTTGTGAAACTTGTTTTATGATCGTCTCTTGGATCACAACATCTTCGATGCAAGACTAGTATCTCTCGTCAAGACGGGGCTCATAGCTTGAGAAGCTATCCCGATGATACTCGGCGTGGACTTGGATAGAGGAAAAACTTACGAGGGCCGCTAAGGTTGATGCCCTTTCCACTACGTGTTATTCGTCAGGTATACTAGTAAATAGAAGTCGGGTGAGTTTTGTGGCCTATCAGTCGACTGCTAGGGTTTTGTAGTCGACTAGTCCATCATCAGTTGACTTCCATACCCTGGCAATTGACTGTTATAAGTGAACACGGCACACAAATATTTTTAGTCGACTGATTGCTTGGAGCAGTCGACTGATGCCTCGATCAGTCGATTGCTAGTGTGATCATTCGACTGATCAGAGTCCCATTGGGCGATGATGATCGTAGATCCAACTTATAAGAAGTCAATGGATTAGATTAGCTATAACATCAGTCGACAGTTGAATGCATCAGTCAACTGCTGCAGGCTCAATGGGAAAATTAGCCTTTTCTCTGTAAAAAGAGGCCTTGGGGAGCTTGAGAGGGCTAGTGCTCTCATTCCAAACTCTGCTCTCAAGCTCACCGAGTTTTCTCCATGTTTTTTAGTGCTCTAAATCTCTTCTTCTCTATTTTCACTTCCATTATTTGTAAGAAAAAGAGTGATTGTAAGAAGGCTTCTCCACCTTAGTGTAATCATCAAAAGGAGACTTTAGTTGAGAGTTACTTGGGTTAATCCACCTTACGGATTGACTTGGAGTAGGAGTGTCATCTCTGAACCACGTTAAATATCATGTTAGTAATGTCTTTTAATTTATTTTAATTATTGCTTCCACTAGTGTTCTTGAAAAAAATCAAAGAGGCTATTCACTATCTCTAGCAATCCAAGGATCCTCTACAAGTGGTATCAGAGCCCGAATCGCATCGGAGGATCTAACCATCAACCGAAGCAAGATGACATTCCAAGAGGGTTATAGCACGGTGTGACCACCTTTCTTCGACAACAATGACTTTGCCTATTGGAAAAGTAGGATGGAGTTGATATGAGAAAAACATATAAGGTTTTAGGAGTAGTTTTCGCTCACATCTCATTACATTTTATGTTAGTTTCATGCATATGTTACTCTATTTTGCACGCATTTCCTATTTTCTGGTTCGGAGATGTGCTCTTTGTACTTTTGTGTGCAGGATAGCATTTCATGGGAAAACAATGCACTTTTGGAGCATAAATGGATCAATTTGTGGAGCACGGACCTTAGGGAACTTGCACTGGCCATGTCTCAAGACTTGGGCATGTTTCCGAAGCGAAACAGATCAAAACGGAGGTTCCAGGAAAAGACACGGCCAAGCCATGTAAAAACACACGACCGTGCCTTTTTTCCAGCTTATTTTTCAGCCCTGATTTCAGTTGTTTTCCAGCCTTGCACATGGCCTGGCCGTGTGAAATTCACACCATCGTGTGGCGGTGCCGCAAATTAGACGAAATAGGGTTTTTCAAGAATTTATGAAAAGCCAGAGCCGCCTCTATATATAAGAAACTTGTCTAAGAGGCTAGGGATCACGAGGGAGCCACCCTAGGGGTCCCAAACCCTAGGGGGGAGGCACAATGGCTAGGACGGGATGTCGAAGCCATAAAAAGCTTCAGTAACTCACAACGGGGAGGAGGAACGCCGCCGGAGGTCCACGCCTTGCACTTCAACGCCGGAGAGAAGACTACGAAAGCATTGTAATTCTTCGTTCCTGTGTTTTATTCCTTATGTATTCGAACATAGACATACTTTGTGATTCTTCCTTCATATACATGGAGTAGTACTTTCGATTCTAGGATTAGGGAGTAGCTTGTGTATACATACAATGTTGGTTCATGTTAAATTATACCTTTGAGTTTGATTTGATAATTGGTAGTTGTTTTTACTATATCTATGCGTGTTTGGTTTTCTATCTGCTGTGCTTAGGCGATATGAGGGGTGATAGCCCTCGTATCTAAGATTTAAGGGATTTTATATAAGGAACCTAGGGGTAAACCTGATCTCCTATAACTGTGGGTAGAAGGGTATGGTGGAATCGAAAATGGTTCATCGTACGGATTGATTTGGCATCCTCGTACCGTCTATCCCGTCCTTTTATGCGGAGATAGCTCCCAGTAGATGCGGCGGCTTTGCGGGAGAGTGTATGATGTCCCTTCCACAAAACCATAGTTAAACATCTAGACAATACCAATTGACAACATTGTTTTGTGATGCACAAGCGAAACTGAAGTCCTAGAATCACCTTTGAAGAACTCGACACACTCCTTTCCTCCTCCGTGTGACACCATATAGAGTAAAGTCCACCAACAACCCTCACCAATCGAAACCTCTTAGAGTTACGTCCGAACAATTACAACCACTGAATATATTGGTATTCAAATCTCAGTCCATGTGGGATCGATAATCTTTATTACTTGACGATATTTGTGCACATGTGGGCGTTGAGCGTGAGTTCGCACTTTGAGTCCTCGACGGTCTCCATCGCGAGATTTGAGGTCGCGTTTGTGCGCATCAAGTTTTTAGCATCGTTGTCGGGGACTAATCGATTCAATATTGAATTGAAAGTGGATAGTTGGATCGGACTTAGGCTAGATTTATTTTCTTGTTTTATTTTAGTTATTTTCTATTCAATTTTCAGTTTTGATTAATTACATCTATCTTTCTTTCAGTTTTTATTTTTTTTTAGTGCTTCAGTTTAATATCTAAAAAAAAAGAAGTAGACTCTTGCCAAGCCACTATTATTCTTTTCCTTACCTATAATTTCCTGTGTATAACGATGCATGCTTTTACTCATGATTATGATCAAGTTAATGCTATGAGTTTTGGTAACATTTATTGTGAGCATTGTGGTGAAACATGACATACCATAAACGATTGTCCTGATATATTCGAACCTTCACAATTTGAACAAGAAGATGTCACCTACAATTACAACCAATGGCCACAAGATGATTTCTATTCATATAGTTATGACCCTGGGTACTTAAACCCTCAATATTGTCCGCCTAAATCACGACTTAAGCAGATGATGGAAGATTTCATTCAAACAGAACAAGCAGCGAACAGTGAATTTCGACGGCGGAATTCACAGACAAAGACTCAATATTGTTTCCCAAGTGAGAATGAGAGCTATGAATCACCACGCAAATTTTACCCAGAATCAAGTCCCCACTTAGAAAGCCTTGCTAGACAATTCTACTAGGGAATGCAAGGAGCATAGTCTACAATTCACGGAAGAAACCAAACGACTAGAAGGTGCCTTCGATGACTGGAATACACCTAATATGGGAGAGACTCATTTTGAGAGAATGGATGAGGAAGACGTAGATGACATAGGAAGTAAAGAAGGGCAATCCATTCAATCACCACTTGAAAAAGAACTTGAGGATTATTTAATTGATACTTTAATCGAGGAGTACATTACTTCAATCAAAGCACCTCCTAACCTCAAGGATCTAGAAGTGCCTACCTTAACCCTCACTGAAACTTTAGTTACTAGTAACAAAACCCTTTTGGTGATTGATAATGATAAAATTTCATTTGACATAATAAAATCTACTAATCAATCTTTTGGTGAGGATGTCTATTGTGAGTTAAATTATTTACAGCATTTAGAATATAATGATCAAACTATTGATGATTTGTTGAGACTAAGCATGTTAAACCTCGAGTCAAGGAAAGCAGCGCCCAAGTATCTTGCCCCTCCACGAGGAAGATTTAAAAGATATAGTAATGGAGGACCAAAAGGCAAGAAGTGAAAGGTGAGAAAGTATATGGCCCCTCCACGAGTAAGATTTAAGGGATATAGCAATGGGGGACAACAAGACAAGAGGCGTAATGTGAGCAAATATCTTGCTCCCCCACGAGCAAGATTCAAACACATCGAATGAAACGTAGGAATAAGGTCGAGCTAAAAGACCTTAAACAAAGCGCTTCTTGGGAGGCAACCCAAGTTTAGTTTTTCGGATTTCTTTTTATTGCATTCAATTTTTTTTTTTGTAATTCCAACTTTGATTTATGGTATTTAGCATTTGAAGGTAAGAAAAGAACTTGCTAGGTAAAAACAAAAGTCATTTTAAGTTTATGCGGTGAAGTGAGTGAGAGCAATCAAACCATTGTGCACCACGAGAAAAGAAACAAAGGGTGCACGGTCAGGCTGTGTGTTTTCACACGGTCGTGTCTTGACTTCCAGAGTCGCACACGGTCAGGCCGTGTGATTTCACATGGTCGTGTCATGCCCCCTAGTCCATGTGAAGAGCCTACACTTGCACTGTTTTCTTTTCCTACTTTTGAGCAGGATGCAGGTACTTCTGCCTACGATTTCTTGGAGTTCCGATCGGGCCTCGATGGCATATACGCTGAGCAGCAGACACAGGGGCAGCGATGGGATGATCATGGCTCCTATACACAGGCAGAGTTTACAGGTTTACGGGAGCGCTTCCAGTGGGCCGAGGACTTCTACGACGAGGCCTGTATTTACTTTCAGGAGGAGGAGGCCACCTATCGCCAGGAGATGCGATAGCATATTCGTGCCCAGCAGGCATAGTGGGCCCAGGAGGAGGAGCACCGAGCAGTCGCTGCATCCACCAACTCTCAGATCGATCACATGTACATGTGGCATCAGCGGCTCAACAGCAGGTTCTCCCAGGATCCCGAGATGCCGAGGCTTCCAGACTTTCCACCTCATCCACCATACTAGAGGTATACTTTAATTTATGTCTGGGGGAACCCCAAATTTTATTTTTTTTTTCTAGCAGTAGTTTCTTTCCTGATATTTGCATCATTGTTGGCATTCATTTGTTCGTGCATAGGTGGTTGAGTTTCTTTCAACACTTAGTTTTTGTTATCTGTAAAGATGTCTTAGTAGTATTTTTAGAGTTTTCTTCATGAGTTGTTTCCATGAGTAGTATAACTTCATTTACCTCGTGGTATTTCATTTTGTTGGCATTGAAAGGATATTCTAGACTTACACTAGTTAGCTTCTATTTTTACACCTACACATGTCGAACATTCTGAAAGGGAGAGTCTAGTACATACCTAGTTATGATTCATCTCAGTAGTTTAGTACTTTAAAATCCACAGGTGGCCCTAAGACCAACATTTTAGTTACTGGAGATGCTCGGATTGTGTAAGCCCATTCGGAAAAATTAAAATCCCAATGAGCCGAAAAAAAAATAAAAGAGAGAAAGGAAAAGAAAAGAGAAATAAAAGAGAGAGAGGAAAAGAAATGAAAGAAAATAAAAAAATATAAATATTATGAGGGATAAAAAAACAATTGTCGTGGGTGGAAATAGTGAGGTGCCCCTTTGAGACCGAGTTAGGTTACTGGGGAAACACCTATCAATTTCTCTCAATATCGAGCACGCCTTTGAGACTTTGTGCTAGATCTAGGGAATGACCCTCGCTTTGGGCAGGTAAGTGCCTAAGAGCCGGAGACCTTAGGAAAGCTATAGGATGACGACTTAACTCACCATGGAACGAGTATCCCCTAAGAATGATTCGCTTAGTACGAGCACGAGGAGCAAACTTAGTG
The DNA here is from genome assembly GCA_025175895.1 of Wurfbainia villosa. Lineage (NCBI taxonomy): Eukaryota > Viridiplantae > Streptophyta > Magnoliopsida > Zingiberales > Zingiberaceae > Wurfbainia > Wurfbainia villosa. Next base: position 4,434,542 of record CM045994.1, on the reverse strand, counting down.
AATTTCTAGAATATATTTATTTTGCTTTGATTGCAAATACCACTTGATAAATTTAGTTAACATTCTAAGTATGGAACAATATCTTTTTAAAACTTTATGGCACTGAGGTTTGCTTGAGGATAGGCAAAGATTTAAGTCTGGGGGAAGTGATGTGAGCAAAACGTATAGGGTTTTAGGAGTAGTTTTCGCTCACATCTCATTACATTTTATGTTAGTTTCATGCATATGTTACTCTATTTTGCACGCATTTCCTATTTTCTGGTTCGGAGATCTTCTCTTTAAAATTTTGTGTGTAGGATAGCATTTCATGGGAAAACAATGCACTTTTGGAGCATAAATGGAGCAATTTGTGGAGCATGGACCTTAGGGAACATGCACTGGTCATGTCCCAAGACTTGGGCATGTTTCGGAAGTGAAACGGATCAAAACGGAGGCTCCAGGAAAAGACACGGCCAAGCCATGTAAAAACACACGACCTAGCCATGTGAAATTTACACAGTCGTGTGGCGGCGCTGCAAATTCGATGAAATAGGGTTTTTCAAGCATTTATGGAAAGCCAGAGCCGCCTCTATATATAGGAAACTTGTCTAAGAGGCTAGGGATCATGAGGGAACCGCCCTAGGGCTCCCAAACCCTAGGGGGGAGGCACGACGGCTAAGACGGCACACCGAAGCCCTAAAAAGCTTCGGTAACTCGCAACGAGGAGGAGGAACGCCGTCGGAGGTCCACGCCTTACACTTCAACGCCGGAGAGAAGACCACGAAAGCATTGCAATTCTTTGTTCCTGCGTTTTATTCCTTATGTATTCGAGCATAGACATGCTTTGTGATTCTTCCTTCATATACATGGATTAGTACTTTCGATTCTAGGATTAGGGAGTAGCTTGTGTACACATACAATGTTGGTTCATGTTAAATTCTACCTTTGAGTTTGATTTGACAATTGATAGTTGTTTTTACTATATTTATGCATGTTTGGTTTTCAATCTGCTGTGCTTATGTGATACGAGGGGTTACAACACTCGTATCTAAGATTTAGGGGATTTTATATAAGGAACCTAGGGGTAAACCTGATCTCCTGTAACTGTGGGTAGAAGAGTATGGTGGAATCAGAAACGGTTCATCGTAGGGATTGATTTGGCATCTTCATACCGTCTATCCCATCCTTTTAGGTGGAGATAGCTCCCGGTAGATGTGGCGGCTCTACGGGAGAGTGTATGATGTCCCTTCCACAAAACCATAGCTAAACGTCTAGACAACACCAATTGACAACATTGTTTTGTGATGCACAAGCGAAACCGAAGTCCTAGAATCACCTTTGAAGACCTTGGCACACTCCTTTCCTCCTCCGTGTGACACCGTATAGAGTAAAGTCCACCGACAGCCCTCACCAATCGAAACCTCTTAGAGTTACGTCCGAACAATTACAACCATTGAATATATTTGTATTCAAATCCTAGTCCCTATGGGATCGATAATCTTTATTACTTGACGACATCCGTGCACTTGCGGGCGTTGAGTGCGAGCGTGCGCTTTGAGTCCTCGACATTCTCTGTTGTGAGATTTGAGGTCGCATTCGTGCGCTTCAAGAGTATTCCTTAATGAATGATATTGACATTTTGTTTAGTATTGTAGACGGATTCGAAAAGCCTGTTGATGAATTTGGAGCGCCACTACTAACCAAAGATTGGACTAGAAAAATGGCGACGAAGGCTCAAGCAAATGCCAAACCAACAACCACACTCTAATGTGGTCTATCCAAGGAGCAATTGAGCAAGGTTGTACCCTTCGACTCCGCAAAAGAGCTTTGGGAGAAGCTCATTGAGCTCAATGAAGGATCCAAGGAAACAAGGAGAGCCAAGAGTGACCAATTGATTGGTCAACTCCAAAGCTTTAGCATGAAGACTAACAAGATCGTGAGCCAAATGCACGGTAGATTCAAGGAGGTGGTCAACGGACTACATATCATAGGTGAGAAGGTGGAAAACCTAGACATTGTAAGGTATGTTCTTCAAGCTTTTCCTAGGACAACATTATGGGCATCAATGGTAGATGCTTATAAGGTTTCTAGAGATCTTTCATTAGTTAAATTAGATGAATTGTTTTGTGAGTTTGAATTGTATGAATAAGCTAACACTTCATCAAAAGAGAAAGGTTTAGCTCTTATTGTATGAAAGAAGGAGAAGAAGAAGAAAGAGAAGAAGGAGGTCTATTCATCATCCGAGTCAGAGGATGAACCATCAAGTAGCAATGAAGAGTTATCGGCTAGCGAGGTGGCCCAATACGTCAAGAGATTTGGTGGAAGATCAAGAAGGCTCACCAAGAAGGATGTGAGGAGGATGTTTCAATCCTCAAAAGGTAAATCAAGTAGTAATTCAAGTTCTAACACTAATGTCACTTGCTATGGATGCAACAAGAAGGGGCATATCAAGCCAAATTGCCCGGACTTGAAAAAGAAAGAAGAAAAAGAAAAGAAGAGGACAAGAAGGAGAAGAAAAAGAAGGAGGCTATGGTGACCCAAACCACATGGGACACACAAAGCATTGAAGGCTCATCCGATGAGGAGGAGCTATTTCACGTCACACGCCATGTCACACTCATGGCTTTGGGAGAGGAAGCCGAAAGCTCATGTCAAGAGGAGTCCTCATCAAGCGACGAATCGTCCTCTAGTGACGATGAGGTAGAAGACTCTCCTAGAATAGAATTATTGTACAAAGCTATTGCATATCTTAAAAATGCTTTGGATAAATCAAAATCTAGGATTAAAGACTTGAAGGTAGAAATTAAGACAATTAGGAATGAAGAACCTCTAGGTGATAACTCTTGCATGCTTAGAAAAGAAAATGAAAACCTTAAGAATGAGGTTAGTGAGTTAAATACATGTTTAGGAAAATTCTCTAATGGATCTAGATATCTTGACATGTTACTTAGGAATCAAAGGGTCATTTATAACAAGGCCGGCATAGGATATAAACCTAAGGAAAAGGAAGTAGCCTATACCTCCCTAATTAGTAGAAAGGCAACAATGAGGAGTATGGTTAAAAAGGCTTGGGTTCCCAAGAAGTTTTTGATTGATGTTACTGGCCCAAACATTAGGATACCTAAGGAATTTATTTTTTATGTTGTTTAGGTAGAAGGACCAATTATGTAGATTGTGGATAGCGGTTGCTCAAGATACATGACCGGAGATGTGAGCAAGTTTTCCACAATTAACTACATTAACAAGGGAACCGTGTCTTTCGGAAATAGTGGAAAACTAAAAATCTTAGGTAAAGGCACAATTGAGGTATCCCCTAAAATTATTATTCATAAAGTCTTGTTAGTTAAAATCATGAAATTCAATTTACTTAGTTTTAGCTAACTTTGTGATGCCGACTATAGTGTTGAATTCAATTCCTCAAAATGTGCAATTAGACACAAAAGCTTGAATGATTGCATGTTAGTTGGATATAGGAAATTAAATATTTATTATGTTGATTTATCCTATGCTTCTAACATTTCTACTAAGTGTCTTATGCAAAAGAAGAGGAAGGATGGCTATGACATAGAAGGCTAGGGCACATCAATATGAAAAACATAGCCAAGGTAAGAAAATTGGAGTTGGTGAAGGGGCTACAAAAGATCAAGTACATTAAGGACAAATTGTGTGATGCATGCCAAGAAGGAAAGCAATCAAAATCATCACAAAAGGTAAAACCCTAACTAGTACTTCATTACCTTTAGAGCTTTTACATTTAGACTTGTTTGATTGTCATAGTATTCATTCTTTAAATGGTAACAAATATTGTTTAGTCATAGTTGATGATTTTTCTAGGTTTACATGGGTTTACTTTATGAAACATAAGGATGATACCTTAGAAATAATCATAGGATTTAGCAAAAGGGTTGAAAATGAAAGAAATCTCAAAATCAACCGGATCTGTAGTGATCATGGTGGAGAATTTGAGAATTCTAATTTTTAAATTTTTTGCTTAGAACAAGGGTACAAGCATGAGTTCTCTTGTCCTAGAACACCCCAATAAAATGGCATGGTGGAAAGGAGAAATCGGGTTCTACAAGAAGCGGCTAGGACAATGCTTAATGCATATTCCTTACCTAGTTACTTGTGGGCAGAAGCGGTTAATACCGCTTGCTATATCCAAAATTGAGTCTTAATTCATAGGCTTTTAGGCAAAACACCATTTGAATTATGGAATGAGAAAATTCCTACAATTCACTATTTCAAGGTCTTTGGTTGTAAAGTTTATATCTTAAATACCAAAAACAACTTAGGAAAATTTAAGCCCAAGGCAGATGAGGGAATCCTAGTTGGATACTCATCCACTAGTAGAGTTTATAGGATTTACAATAAGAGGATTCAAAAGGTTGAGGAATCTTCTAATGTTGAATTTGATGAGTCCTCTAGCACTTACCCAAGAAAATCCTCTATTGATAAGGATATCAATGATAAAAATCAAGACATTACCCAAAAACTTCAAAACATGACCTTAGGGGGTAATGATCAAGGAGGAGGATTAGGAAGTAGTAATCAAGGGGGAGGAAGAGAAGATTCTGATTATGAGAGAAGGAAGGAAGATAACCAAGATCTAAATCAATTTGAATCACCTCCTAAGACCCTAAGGATTCATCAAAAACACCCACTTGATCAAGTAGCGGGAGAACTATCTCAAGGAGTTCGAACTAGGCCTTTCCATAGATCTTCTACTTGTCAAGTAGCTCTTATCTCACAAATTGAGCCTAAGTCGATTAATGATGCATTACTTAATCTGGATTGGATCTTAGCAATGCAAGAAGAATTGGCTCAATTTGAGAGAAGTCAAGTATTGGAGCTAGTCCCTAGACTCAATGATAGCACCATAGTTACCACAAGATGGGTCTTTAGGAATAAGTTGGATGATCAAGGAAACATAACTAGAAACAAAGCTAGGTTTGTTGCAAGGGGTTTCAATCAATTGAAGGACTTGATTATGATGAAACTTATGGCCCGGTTGCTAGGTTAGAATCAATTAGAATCCTTTTAGGATATGTCTCTCACATAGGTTTTAAGCTTCACCAAATGGATGTGAAATCGACATTCTTAAATGGTTTCATTAAGGAAGAGGTATATGTAGAACAACCCATCGGGTTTGAGAGTGTTGATTCCCCAAACCACGTATATAAGCTGAGAAAAGCTTTATATGGGTTAAAACAAGCTCCCCGGGCTTGATATGAAAGACTTCATCCTTCTTAATTTCTAAGGATTTTAGAAAGGGCCAAATGTTAGTGTCAGCCCTTAGTGTCAATTATGAGATGTAGTGCCAATCATGAGATGATTGATTAGGGATCATGTGTATCATATTTCATTAATAAAAGGCAAGGATTGTTTATTATATTTGCCAACTAAAATAAATATAATAATGCCCTTGAATAGTAGGTTCTAATCTACAGTTTATCAATTGGTAGAATTGATTATGAGAAGTTGTAGAGAATATTATTCTTAATATTCCTAGTCAAGTATTAATATACAAGGGCAATATTAATACATTGAGACTAGCATGTAGGTCAATGGATGACTTGATCTCACAAGTCATGGATATGTGATATCATATTGACACATGAGTATATATATTGGAGAATATATATACTGAATTGACCCGCCATGAGAAAGTATCATGGATCGTTATATGAGTGTCATATACTTTCTCATGTGACTATTGGTATGAATAGTCCTTAGACCTAAAGTCACTACGGTTACCTACATAAGAAGTTATGTACTTTGGTATCATCTAACATCACACCGTAACTGGGTGCACTATAACGACGATCACTGGTTATGTAATGAATTATGCGGAGGGATGTGAGTGATGTAGATGGGATCTATCCCTCCTATAGGGCAGGAGTGATATCTTTGGCATCTTGATAGAGTAAGACCACGAAACGCATGGTCATGCTCAAATGAGTCAATATGAGATATTGAGCTCATTTGTTTGAGTGTGTCTACATGGGGATCAAGAAACATAAATATCGATAAGGGGATGACACGGTCTATGCCTCATTGATCGATCTAAGATATCAGAGATAGAAGGACATCATCATACATGATAATAGTCATGGAAAGGTTGTCTGATCTCGATGATCTTGTAACTTAGATAGCAATGATATATTGCTAGATGTCTCTCATTGCTTATGTATTTAAAAAGGGTTTTAGATACATTGACAATGTTACAAGAGCCTATAGGGTCACACACAAATGACATTCTGTTTTGGAGATGGTTTCATTTAGTTGGACTAAAAGAACAATTGAGCATATGACCAAGATTTGAGTTAGACTCAAACTGGTTAAACTTGAGTTAGACTCAAGTTGAACCATGGAAGATGATTCATCATCATGCATGATTAATTTGATTAATCATGCATAGGAATACCAAAGGGATTGGTATTCATGATGAGAATTAAAAGAAGGGAATACCAAGGGTCTTGGTATTAAGAGAACTCTTAATGGGGAGATAATGGTATTGAAGGCTATGAGATTAAAAGGCCCTTTTTGGTGTTGAACGTGCATCACTTGTGTGTGGTTTTTGTTTTTGGGCGTGCAAGCCAAAAAGGCCAAGAGAAAGAGTTCTCTTATCTCTCCTTCCTCTTCTTATTCCAAAGAGTTCTTGGCATTTTGCTAGGGATTGTTAGCACAACGTGACTCCAAATTGTGTGGGTGTCAGTGTGGATACCATAGATATACGATTACCCTTACCGTATTGAGATCCGACAACATTTGGAAAAGTGGGATTGCGAAGGGCATGCACCGAAGGTATATATTCCTCATCTAGATAAGATCTAGACTAGATTAAAGAAAACGACTTATATAGTTTTGCATGGATCTCTGGTGGGATCTGATTTAATTATATTGTTTCCGCTGCGGTTGTGTGAAGTATTCGCCTGCGATGTTGTGAACATCAGATCCGGAGTTTTCCCAACACCAAATAGATCAAACTCTTTTCATTAAGTCAAAGTCAAAGGATATCTTTGTTGCCCAAGTGTATATTGATGACATCATTTTTGGGTCAACAAATGATGAACTCCTTCAAGACTTTATTAAAAATATGGAAAATGAGTTTGAAATGAGTCTAGTTGGGGAGTTAAATTTCTTCTTAGATTTGCAAGTTAAACAAACTAATGAAGGAATCCACATATACCAAACCAAATATGCCAAAGAAATGATTAAGAAATTTGGTTTGGAAAATGCTAAAGTAGTAAACACCCCCATGGCAACTAACACAAAAGTAGACAATGATCAAGAAGGTAAATTAGTTGATCCAAAACATTATATAAGTATGATTGGTAGCCTACTATACCTAACCGCTAGTAGACCCAATATTTTGTTTGCGGTAAGTATGTGTGCTAGATAACAATTATGTGCCAAAGAGTCTCACTTAGTGGTCGTTAAAAGGATCTTAAGATACATTAAAGACACACTAAGTGTAGGACTTAGGTACCCTAGGACTAGGTCTTTTGACTTGGTTGGGTACACTGATTCCGATTATGTGGGTTGCAAATTGGATCGGAAGAATACTAGTGGTGGGTGCCAATTTCTTGGATCCTCCCTAGTTAGTTGAAGAAGTAGAAAGCAACCTTCTATTGCTTTATCTACCACCGAGGCCAAGTATGTAGCTATGGGTGGTTGTGTAGCTCAATTGCTTTGGATGAGACACACTCTAGAAGACTATGAGTTACATTACTCCAACATTAAAGTTTATTGTGATAATGTGAGTACCATAAATTTAACCAAAATTCCGATACATCACTCTAGGACAAAGCACATTGAAGTGAAACATCACTTCATTAGAGATCATGTGGCAAAGGGGGACATTGAACTTAACTACATAGAATCAAAGTCCAACCTTGCCAATATTTTCACCAAGGCTCTCCCCGAATAGGAATTTTAATCACTTAGGAGAGAACTTGGAATGTGCTTTGTAGAATAGAGGTTTAGGTTTGCATGATCCCATAGAAAATCTAGGACTATACCTCTAAGCATCTCACAAAACACCTAAGATTCCATGCTTTTGTATTGAGCCCCTTAGACATCATGTGAGATATTAGGAAGATACACTTGGTTCATCATGCTTGTTATGATGCATTACTATGAACTAAAGTGTCATCTAGAGACATTAATCCTTAATTAGATCAATCATTGGGAAGGCTTGTGTACAATTGATGTCCATATAGCTCTAAGAATATTACTGGAAATGTCAAACAAAATATTTTTTAAACTATGTTTATCATATTTTGAAAAATAATTTTCAATTGGTATTGAAAATTAGTACAAACTTTTTAAAATTCTTCAAAACTTTTGCTAACTTTCAAAATTTGTGTCAATTTCAAAATATGAAAAAATATATTTTTCAAATTATTTTTTCTTGATAGAAAATGACTTTTCAAATAGGACCACAAAATTTTGTGATTTTTCGATATCTCCTGAATTAGTTATGCATTTTTGAAGTTGGGCTGAAAAGGTTGAAATGGGCGTTTCAGGGTTAGTAGTCGTCTGCATCAATTTCTAGTCGACTGCTACACTGATTTTTCTGCAACTCAGCTTTATTTTCTTGTTGAGACCATAATCCTAAGTGTCCTAACCCTATGGCAAGATAAGCTATAAAATACGGCGAAAAAAGAAATATATATATATATATATATTGCAGATTAATTATTTAATTAGGTGTTGGGGTCAAGTTGAATTAGCTTAGATTTGATCTAGGCTAGCTCAACCACCTAGAACAGCCGTTAGAAAAGCCCCGATCGTGAGTTCCTCACTCGCGCGATTCCTTTTCTCTTCCTCACCCAAACTTGCTCCTTCCAACCATTTCTCAACCGCTTCTCCTTAATGCCAGCCACCCTTCTCTTTAACCCGTCGTCGACTCCTAGCCAACTTGCATTTTCTCTCCACCGATTCTTATTCTTGAGCAGTTCTCCCAGTCACAAAAACTCTTCTACTTCTCATCTGCTCCTCGTTTGGCCAACACTGGACCGGTGGGGAATCCGACTGGAAGGAAGGAAGTTAACGCCTCTCTACTCCTCATTTTCTTTGCGATCCAGCTGCTGTTGACACCTCTCCGGTGGGTGATCCGGTTGGATGGAAAGAGGCTGACCAAGCTGTGTTGGGCTTGAGTCGGGTGGAAGTTGTTCGAAAGCTAGGGGCGGTAATGAGCAGAGCCATCGGTGTGGGGGGTTTCATAGTCGATCGTTGCCAGAGCAAGGTAAGGCATTGTTCTTTCCTTGTTTTCCCTCAATCTCATAAGGGATCCACCTGTGAACACACTTCTTTCGTGTTTATCTTAGATCCCTTTGGTGAAAAAGGCAACAATGGGGTAGGGGCGGCTGTGAAAGGGGTTGATGCACAACAACCTTGTTGACGGACTGGTGTTGGCCAGATTGTGAGGTAAGCTTGGATGTTTCTATTGTGGTTACTATTTCTAGGTTGCAATTTCTTATTGTTGGGTGGTTGTGAGCATGGGATTTTCCACCTATAAATGGCTATGGATTAAGTTAGGTTGCGATGAGGACTTTTATTAGGGTGGTTAGATCCCTAAATTGGTGTAACTATGGGCTGTGAAGGGTTGTAAATGGGAGTTGTGAGGGCTGTGATGGTGAATTTAGTGTATGGAGTTTAATGTCGTAGGTTCGCATATTTGCTAATTGGAAACGGTGGGTTTAATTATGGTGTTAAAGCTAGGATTATATGGAAGTGATGGATAGAAGTTGGTTTTGATGTGTTGGAGGGCATATCGGGATTTTGTACTTGTATTCGGTAGATTAAGCGAGTGTTAATGAAAGCCCTAGAGTCAATCATGTGATGATTGTTGTATGAACTTTGTTGTATCATATTCCTATTTATAAAGGCATTCTTTATGGTTATTATACTTACTTGTATTGTTGCCAAATAACTAAGTATAATAACATCCTTGAGTAGAAGGTTCTTATCTATATCAATCGATTGGTTGAATCGATAATGAGATGATATAGAGAATACTACTCTTAATCATTCCTAGTCAAGTATTAACATTCAGGGACAATGTTAAAGCGAAGAGACTAGCATGTTGGTCAACTCGATGACTTGATCTCACAAGTCATGGATTTGAGATATCAAGTTGACACATGGGTTTGCATTAGAGAATGTATAATGAATGACCCGCCATGAGAAAGTATCATGGATCATTTTATGAGTGTCATATACTTTCTCATGTGACTATTAGTCATTGGATCTGAAGTAACCATGGTTCCCTACATAAGGAGTTGTATACTTTGGCTTCATCAAACATCACCCGTAAATGGGTGGACTATAAAAGCAATTACTGGGTATGTAACAAATTATGTAGAGGGATATGAGTGATGTAGATGAGATCTATCCCTCCTATATGATGGGAGTGACATCGTTATTCTTGATAGAGTGAGACCACTAAGTGCATGACCATGCCCAAATGAGTCAATATGAGATATTGAGTTCATTTGATTAGAGTGAGTCTACTTGGAGTTCAAGATATAGATTATACCGAGGATGACACGGTCTATGCCTCAATTGGTCAATCTAGATGTCAAGGATAGAGAGACATTGTCACATATTGTGAGAGTCATAATTAGTAGTCAAAAAGGTGATGTTGGATCTCAACGTTCTTGTAACTTGGGTAGCAATGATGTGTTGCTAGATACCGCTCATTGCATATGTTTCTAAAATCGATTTAGGAGCATTGCCAACGTTACAAGAACCTATAGGGTCACACACAAAGGGCAATTAGATGGAGATTAGGTTCATATGATGGACCATGAGGATTAGGTTCATGTGATGAATCAAATTGGATTAAGAGTAATCCAAATTAGACTAATTGAGTTAGACTCAATTTGATTCAAGTGTTGAATGAGTCTAATTTAGATTTGATTCATTGAGTCAATTTAAAATAATGAATAGAGATTCATTAAATCAAGTTGACTAGAATCAAATGGTTGGATTTGATCAACCATGAGAGATAAGAGGTCAAGTTTTACTTGACTTGAGAGGGAAGATGAATGGTCAATTTTGACTTAACCAATTGCCATGTCATGGTGACTTGGCATGGTGGCCGACCAATGATGATGTTCCACATCATCTTGGACACATCATGGGATGCCACTTCATGAGGGAGACAAAGAGCCATTGACTCTTGGAATTACATGCATGCATGTAACCCCCCAAATAGTGGTCGGCCACTTTAGTGGTGATTAGTGAGAAGTTAAGTGTGAAACTTCATCATCTTCTTCCTTGGCTCTTCCCTCAAGCTCTCCCCTGTAGGGGACCATTGTAACACTAGAGAAGGGTGAATAGTGTGTGCTAGTACCAATGATGGAATTCGTTCGTGATTGAGTCTACAAATTTCGTTAGCGCAGCAGAATAATGATAATAAAAGCAATAATAAAATAGACACAATCAAATACACCAATAAACAAATATTTAACGTGGTTCGGAACCGAAATGATTCCTACTCCACGGATCGAGCTCTAAAGAGCTCTAGTAATGCCAATGCAATCACTAACCACATATACTCCTTCTCGACATAAGTCGGAGGTAGAGAAACCTCTTACAAACTATTCTTACAACAATAAGAAATAGATACAAGCAATTACAACAATGAAATACAATGCAAGTAAAGAAAACTACTTTACAATTGCTCTTTGAATGCTTGATCACTTGGTTGCTTAAAAAGAACTTGGAAACCCTGATTTGCAGCAGCAAATCGCCCCAAATGCCCTCAAGAACCAGTTGGTTTTTCCTCCATCACGAGCTCCTTTTATATCTTCAACCTGTGCTGGAAAAAGACGATCAGTCGACTGATCGGGACCATCAGTCGATTGATCACACTGTTGCTGTGAGACAACGGTGTAATCCACGCTGGAAAAATCCAATGGCTAGGACATCAGTCGACTGTTCATGAGCATCAGTCGACTGTTTAAGCCATCACTTGATTGCTCATCCCAACGGTCGAGTGAGACTCAATTCTATGCCCCAAAATCCGAGCATCAATCGACTGATCATAAGATCAGTCGACTGCTCATCCAATCAGTCAATTGACCACCTATGGCAGTTGACTGCTAGGGCAATTCCCGCAGTTAAACCCTAGTTGACTTACCCCAGTCGACTGCCACATGGCACCAGTCGACTAGCACACCTCAAACATGAGGTTTTAACCCAAGTATGGTGCCCCCATACTTGCTAGACCACCCTTAGCCTAGACCTAAGCCTTCTAGCCACCTCCATCAGCCTCACGCCTCTCGGATCCCTCCAAGTCATTCATGACTTGTTCATCCATCGCGCTAGCCTTCAGGTGCTTCCATCGGCTATGTCATGCTAACGGTGTCTACACTGCCAAGGCATATTGGACTTACACCGCGAAGACTCCGCTTAGACTTTACGCTGCCAACCATTGAACTTATGCTGCCAAGACACCTGCTTGGACTTTACGCCGCCAATATCAAACCTCTTGGACTTCTCAAATGCCAAGACTCAAGCTTGGACTTTCCCTTGCCAACCCATGTTGGACTTTCCATGCCAAGACCCATGCTTGGACTTTACCTTGCCAAGACTCATGCTTGGACTTTCCCATAATCACATGGTTAACCCTAGTCAACCATCAAAGTCTCCCTCAAGTCAAACTCGAGCCCGATTAATCATAACCCGGGTCGATTGTACAAACAATCTCCCCAAAACATTAATAGACATCAATGTCAAACATCAAAACATCACTCGAGTCAAACTCGAGTCTGGTCAATCGTGATCTGGGCCGATTGCACTAACATCCCCCTCTCCTTTGCCGTGGGTTTCTTAGTGTGCTAGCACACCCTAAGTGATCTACTCCACCTATTGTTCGTCTGGATACCGATAGAGGAGTGTACACTTGACACTCTCGAGTTCCGGCAAGCCATTTGGACGAGCAGGATAAGCAAAAGGCGTCACATCAAGGGTAAAACTCTTTAACATGTAGATCTAGAGAAGATCTAAGGTTTTTAAACATATACATGTATTTTTGTTTACCTTTGCATGGATCCGTGGCTAACTTTCGGGGTTTCCGCAACGCAAAAAATGGATTTTACGACTCGGATAGTCCAACAGTGGTATCAGAGCAACGTTCGAAGAATGTATGTGTTTTAATTTTGTAGCTTTTGTATTAGATATAAAAATTACATATCTGTAAATTTATGTAAATTTCCTATTTTTTGGGTATTTTTCTCGAAGAGTCGAAGCAACAAGTGTTGGGACACATGTAGGCTTCAACCACCGAGAAAAACTCTCTAGAACGGTGAATTCTCGCTTTAGGTTTTTGGGACAATGACTTAAGTCATTGTAAGATCAATATGGGACACTCATAAAGTTTATTTTGTGAGTAGAGGCACTGCCCCTAATCCCGAAAGGGGCATTGTCCCGCGATCGCGCTCGGAAATCGCTTAATGGCACTGTTACGGAGATGTGACTCATAAAATTGAAAAAATAGGAAAAATTATAGAAATTTCTGTAAAATACATAATTTAGAATTATGTATAATTCTGTGATGGTCATGGCCCAAGAACCCCAATGTGATTGAATAAATATGTTGTAATTCATAATACGGCTTATGCATCGTTTTTGTGGTTATGCATGTTGTATAGGGTATGTGACCTGCGCATCGTGCCTCTTCTTTTAAAATTTCAGTTGTAAATAATTTTAGACTCGAATGTAACTCGAGTTTCATGTTTATAATGTACAAAAATGGAGCGGTGGAAGGTCCACTAGTAGACGGAGTTATGAGGAGGGTGCTAACGACACATGGCGGTCAAAGGAGGCACTTGGAGAAGCCGTTAACCCTAGGTTGACCCTCCGATCTTCTTATTGGCTTGAGAAGATCGTAGTAGGGTAATGACCACATCACAATTAATTTATATATATATATATATATATATATATATATATATATATATATATATATATATATATATATATATATATATATATATATATATATATATATATATATATATATATATATATATATATATATCTATGTTTATATATATATATATATGTAGATATATATATATATATATGTTGATATATATATATATATATGTTGATATATATATATATATATATATATATATATATATATGTTGATATATATATATATATATATATATATATATATTTATTTATTTATTTATTTATTTATTTATTTATTTTGCTTGTATATATATGATGCATGCTAGTATATTGCTTGTATGTATGTGATGTATGCTAGTGTAGGGTAATAAAGGCCTTAATGTGTATATGATACACATTAACGATTAGATTAGATCTTAATCGAATCAACTCAAAAATACCTACCAAGTTTTGATACCCATCACTACCTCAATCATTTATTGTTGTTGAATCTGCCAAATCAGAGCAACGCATATTATCTTGGTAGGGTGCGGAGGGATAATCTTGGTCCCTCCTATCACAGTTTGGGTGAGAATAAGCTCAATTAGATTGAGTTAAACTAGTTAACTCAATTGAATCGAGTAAAACTATAGACATATTCCAACCATTGGAAAGATAGGATAAGATCGCATTTACACTAAATCTTGGGTGATTTAGCCAAAGCTAACTCAAGGTCTTTTCTAAATGTGGATCTTGATCCTATAAACAAGAGTTTCATAGAGATGTAATTTGTAATTTGTGTAGGGATGTATACTGAAAAGTCTATCTTTTGTATGAACATCTTTATTTTGAAATAAGAATCACATGATCATTGTTTGCGTATTTTTATGGTTATGCAATATTATCTAATACTTTACATTGTAGATAACATGGTGTGTGGTGTCACACAGGAGATCATGTTATCGGCCCCTTGAAAAGTATAAGTAAAGGCTCACAACCGAGATGGCTTTGGACAAACCATCGGAATGGTTGTAGTGTGATTTGGTATTGGTTTGTCTTGACCATAGAATCACACTAGTGCACTTTGTGTGTATTGAGCAGGACTGACTTAGAAGTGATTCGATTTATTACTGACTACATAATCGAATCGGACCTCAGATATTATTTAGTACATGCTCTTAATCCCGATATAATAACGGGCACATATACTTAGTACTCATCTCTTTGATTTACCAATGGGCGAGATTTATAGATTAAATCGATAGGCTCGGTAAGTTGGGAGATGATATTATTTATATGGTGTGTCGTTGATTATAGGAGGAAACCATGTCTTATATATTAGGATGATGATGTCCCCTTGAGGAGCTCATAAGGTTCATCATGTAAACCCTACAGGTGGACTTGGTCCGGCATGATGAAAAGGTTGAGTGGTACTACTCAAGGAGTTAGATATCGATTAATTAAAGGTCAGTAAATTAATTAATCGATGGACATTTGAGATATTAAACACGGGGAGAAAATGTACAAATAATATATGAAGCCCATATTATCATATGGGGGTTGATGAGGTAGATCAATGATGATCCTTTAGTGGATTGGATCATCATTAGTGGATCTGACTTTATGTGGGCTTGATCCATGGGTGGCCAAGATCCAACTCCTCCTCATGGTCCCTAATGTAGCCTATTAACACCTCATGAAGCTTAGATCCAATGGATAGAAACAAAACTCTAAGATACATAGGTAGAGATTAAATCTCTAAGATCCGACGGTTGAGATTAAATCTCTAGATCCGACGGTTGAGATTAAATCCCTAGAACCAATGGAGGAGATTAATTCATGACTTATCCCTAACTCTATAAAAGGAGGTCAAAGGGGTTGGCGTGAACTACATGAAAGGAGAGCTAAGGTTTGGGCGGCAAGAGAGGGAATCCTTGTTGAGATAGGATTAGGGTTAGGGTTTGGAGGCTAGGGCGGCACCAAATAAGGAAGGTGTTCTTTTCTTCTTCCTTCTCCATTGGTCGGCGTCCAGCTCTTTTCTAGCCCCTTGCTAGCCCTTGGCCGGCATCCAAAAGCTCTCTTCTCCTTCTTTTTGGGTGGTGGAAACAAGATATAGGGCTTCCCTTGGTGTCTTGGTAGTTTTCCATCTTCTTCTCCTCCTTCTAGTTGGTCGGCGGCAAGGAGTTTGGGTGCTCCTTGTTGGTTGGTTTTAGGGAGGAGAAAAACCTTGTTTCTATTCTTCCTCTTTCTTTGGAAGAGCAAGGAAGGAAGATTTACGATCTAGGAGCTTCGACTTTTGGTAGATCGTCGCCCACACGACATCCAAAAGGAGGAAGGACATACATTAGAAGATCAAGAGGTATATCTATTCTCTTTTGTTTGTTGCTTGTTTTTGTTTTTCAATTATAATCATGTTATAAATCTGTAAATGGCTAAATAATACTTGGATCCCGAGCATAAACACAAAAACCGGTGATCCGGACATCGTCTATTCCGCGGCTACTCGTAGAATAGAGGTTGGTCGCTTGAACAACTTGTTTGTTCAAGTGACCTCTCTAAACGAATAGCACGACGATGGTTTGGTTGTTTGGGCAATCCCTTTTGTCTAGGATTAAATTTTTAATCCGGGGACATCGAAGGGATCGCCATGATCAAACGACCGGGGTGAAGTGGGAAGCGAAGTTTCCCCTCACGGACTCGATAAGCTAAAACCATTAAATTGGTATGAGAGCTTCCGGGGCAAAAACCCTACAATTGGTATCAGAGCCTGGTTTCCGGTTTTGTGTGTTTAGGATTCGGTTAATTTTTATGCACTTTTTCATATATTATATGTGTCGGATAATAGTAAGATATGCGTAGTTTAAATCCTTGGTTACAGACATAAGATCCGACTATTATGGTCATATGTGTGTATGTGATTGTATGTGTGTAAATATTTATTTTGTTGAATCCTCGGGGTTGACGAGGCTAGTATTTGATTTTTTGTAAATTAGATACGGCATTGTTTAGTCACTCTTTATTTTATTTTACTTTCGATCTAGATTTCATGTACACTCCTTCATGGAGTATAGAATCGATAGATATAAATTAAAATAGGTTTTAGTCTCGGCTCGGATCTCCGGATGGCTCGTACATGGTGTAGGAGGAGCGGACGAGAAGGCGATGCGACGGGAGACATATTGAAGACAAAAGCCATAATAGTTGGAAAATAATTTATTTTTCATATTTATTGCTTTTTGTTTGATATGCATGTCGTAGGCTAGAAAATTCCTGATTTTTAAATTACTAAGTGGGAGAGGGATATTTTTATAAATTCCCATGGCCTCCATTACGATTTGACAAGTGATGCAAACAAACTTGTGTGTCGGCTCTGAGTGCCTTCCTCCCCATCGGATGGGTTTGTTTGCGGATCACAAGGTCGAATATGGTTATAGGAAATTATTAAGGAGCGTGTGTGCTTGCCCATCGTAAGGCACATAACCCGAGATAATTACCTTGGTACCAAGTAATGGTGAACACTTAGATACAAATATAAGTATCCTCCCCATCGGAGTCACTGCTTTTTATTTGTAGGGCCAAAGAGGAACCAACTATTAATTTTACTTGTCAAAAAGTTAGGTTGACAAGATAGTAAAATTAATGGGTAAAACCTCCTCTTACAAATGTAGAATTCGTATACGTCCACACTATCATGGCATACGATATTCTCGATGTTTTGAGGTGTTGGTTGATTTTAAAATTTTATTGTTTGAGGAATCAATAATTTTTTGAAATCTAATGTTTTGATTTATGTGATTCTTAGGTTTTCTTTCAAAATGACTTTCAACTCACTTGCTGTGATACTGAAAGAGAACAAACTTACTGGACCCAACTATGTAGATTGGAAGAGGAATCTAGACATTGTCTTGACTGCTGAGGAATACAAATATGTACTCCTCGAAGAGTGTCCTCCCAAGCCTACAGATGATTTTGGGGAAAAGGAGAGAGAGAGCTATAAGAAGTGGATCAAGGCTGATGAGATGGCGCGGTGTTACATTTTGGTATCTATGTCAAATGTACTATAACATCAACATCAAGCCATGTCCACTACTTATGATATGATGCTCAATCTCAAGGAGCTTTTCGAACACCAGAATCGGGCTGCGAGGCAAGAGGTCATGAGAAACTTGATGACGACCACCATGATCGAGGGAACACTCGTAAGGGATCATGTTCGCAAGATGATGGCTCATTTGAATGAGCTAGAGGTCCTAGGAGCTGAGATTGATGGGGAAACCCAGCTCGATATCATACTCCAGTCTCTACCTAGGAGTTTTGAGCAGTTTCGCTTGAACTACAACATGAACAATGTAACACCCCAAAATTTTTCTCCAAAATTTTTGTATAGAATTTAATTTCATGTCTAGTATATTATATATGGAATCCTGGAAAATGATGATAAAAGAATAAAAAAGTGGAGAGGTGAGGTTTGAACCTTAAACCTCTTGGTGAGAGTTAACTCTTACCATGCATGTGATGACCAAGTGCTCAGCAGTAGCTTACTGTTGGAGAAAGAGGAGAAATTGTAGATGAGTGTGAGGAGGGTAAATGAAGAGGCATGAAAAGAGAAGAGACACTTCTCTTCCTCCCTTTATAAATAAGAGGGAAAGTTTCATTTGCCAACTTCTTCTTCCTTCTTCCTCCTTCCACCGAAACCCTAGGGCTCCTTCCTTGAGTTTCGGCCAAAGCAAAATAGGGTTCCACCCTAGAGAGTTAAGCAAAGAGAAGGGTTCATCTAAGGGGCTAACCTTCATCTAAGGGTCAAGAGCACCAAGAAGGGTTCTAGGGAAAGAGTATTTTAGTCTCCTCTCCAATCAAGGTCTCTCTTATTAAGGGGTAACCAATTATAAGTGGTAAGATTCCCTCACCTGCAGTATATTTGCTATTGTAGGACATGATATATGAAAGAAATATGATGCTTGATACCTTACAAGTTTCGGCCAACTAAGGTTTTTGGGCTAGGGTTGCATGAAAATACTCCTTATGAAATTATGATATGTTGTATGCTTCATGTATGAATTTTATGTGACAAAAATAAAGTTTTGGTGCCCCTACAAGTTTCGGCCAATCAGGGTTTTAGGGCTAGGGTTGCATGAAAACACCCGTTATGAAATTATGATATGTTGTATGTCTTCATGTATAAATGTTATGTGACAAAAATAAAAGTTTTGTGCCCTTACAAGTTTCGGCCAACTAAGGTTTTTGGGCTAGGGTTGCATGAAAATACTCCTTATGAAATTATGATATGTTGTATGCTTCATATATGAATTTTATGTGACAAAAAAATAAAGTTTTGGTGCCCCTACAAGTTTCGGCCAACTAGGGTTTTTGGGCTAGGGTTGTATGAAAATACTCCTTATGAAATTATGATATGTTGTATGCTTCATGTATGAATTTTATGTGACAAAAATACAAGTTTTGTGCCCTTACAAGTTTCGGCCAACTAAGGTTTTTGGGCTAGGGTTGCATGAAAACACCCCTTATGAAATTATGATATGTTGTATGTCTTCATGTATAAATGTTATGTGACAAAAATAAAAGTTTTGTGCCCTTACAAGTTTCGGCCAACTAAGGTTTTGGGCTAGGGTTGCATGAAAACACCCCTTATGAAATTATGATATGGTGTATGCCTTCATGTATGAATTCTATGTGACAAAAATAAAATGTTGGTGCCCCTAATGTTTCGGCCACCTAGGGTTTTAGGGCTAGGTTTGCATGAAAACACTCCTTATGAAATTATGATATGTTGTATGCCTTCATGTATGAATTTTATGTGACAAAAATAAAATGTTGGTGCCCCTAACGTTTCGGCCAACTAGGGTTTTAGGGCTAGGGTTGCATGATGATTTATTATGCCATGAAATATGCCTATGTGATGAACATGTTTATGATTTATTATGCCATGAAATATGCCTATGTGATGAACATGTTTATGATTTAATATGCCATGAAATATGCCTATGTGATGAACATGTTTATGCTTTAAGACCCCTTTAGGGTATTCTTATGTTATGAATGCATATATGCTATGAAATGTCTAAGAAGATGCTTCCCCTTTTTATGTTGGGATTAATAGCTCTTCTTATGATAAGATAAGACGGAGATGCTTCCCTTTTTATGTTGGGGATTAAGAGCATTCTTTATGATATGATAAGAAAGAAAGGAAAGAAAATTAAGTATTTTACTTTGTAAGAGGTTAAGTACCCGACCCGTTAGGTGGTCGTTAATCAAATCCAAGGGACATAAGAAGACGTAAGAGGTCTTGCCCTGGTAAGACGTAAGAGGTCTTGCTCTAGTAGGTCTGGTGGCTAACTACCCCAGCCTATTAGGGAATGTGCTTTATGTGGTACTTAGCCTGGGCCCCCCCTTCATGTTATGATTATGTTGAAGTATCTATATGTATATGTTTTGAAAAGAAAGGACTTGTATGAAATGGTGCATGCTTATGTTCAAGTTTAAGAATGCTTATGATTATGTCCTTTATGCATGTTTAGGATTGATGATGTTATGAATGCTTATGTTCAAGTTTAAGAATGCTTATGATTATGTCCTTTATGCATGTTTAGGATTGATGATGTTATGAATGCTTATGTTCAAGTTTAAGAATTCTTATGATTATATCCTTTATGCATGTTTAGGATTGATGATGTTATGAATGCTTATGTTCAAGTTTAAGAATGCTTATGATTATGTCCTTTATGCATGTTTAGGATTGATGATGTCATGAATGTTTGTGTTTAATTTATGCCATGCTTAGATTTAATTATGTTTAGCATGCCTATGTAAATTTTATTCCATGCTTATGTTTCATTACGTTAGTATGTTAATGTTTAGTGTTGTTATGAAATGCTTATGTTATTTATGCTAGTATGCTCATGTTTTCTAATTATTTGATGTAATTTGTGGCTTTTGTGAGTAGGCAAGAATCTTACTAAGCTATATGCTTATAGTTTATGTTGTTCATATACTGCAGATAAAGGAAACATGAACTAGAGAAAGTAGCAGGAGGGGCAGAGTGTGTGTGATAGTGGCATGGTAGAAAAAGACCCTATTTCTCTCTGCTTTTATTTATATGCTCAATGAACAACTTAAGACATTTGCTTCCGCTTTTATGACTTGTGATTTATTAGTACCATGTTGGATGTTGCTTAGTTTATGCTATTATTCACCTTACTTATGAAAGTTTGATATGTTAGAACTCATGAATGGATCGTGTTAATAATGGTTACATACTCTACCCTTTATGTTATGCATGTTATAAAATGAGATATGATGTGGTAACATGCTAATTATGATTATGATATGTGATGCATGTTATAAAAGAAGTTATGATATGTTAACATGCTAATTATGATAATGATATGTAATGCATGTTATAAAAGAAGTTATGATATGTTAACATGCTAATTAGGTTTATGATATGTGATGCATGCTAAATTTATGTCAGGATAACATGTTTGAATGTGTAGATTGTGAAATGATCCATATAAGTTATGTTATAAAAAAAAAAAAAGTAGCACCGCCCTGAGAGCAGATAAGGGCGGGCGTTGCAGGTTGGTATCAGAGTGGGTTCACCTTTCCACTATCACACATCAAGCCTCCATCCTGCTATTTCCAAGTAAGTAACTTTATGCATACCTAAGTTTCTTTTATAATGAAGAATGTCTTCTATCTAGATAGAAATAATACCTCATCATGTTTTAGTAGAATGGAACCATACTTGTGACTTAGATAGTAATGATACCTTACCATGCTTTATATGATGGAAACATGTTTCTAACCTAGAATTACAACTAGAAAGGAAACCTTACTTTGTTTATGATAAGAAATGTTTAGATGCATGTATATGAGTAGAACTTATAATAATACCTTAATTATTCAATTATCCCTTAGATAACATGGATGGGAGATGTAGTAATAGAGGGAAGGAATCAGTACCCCCACCAGATTTGATGCATGTGGTTACCGAGCTACAGCGTCAGGTCGCAGAACAACAGTTGGTTATCAATGCTCTCATGAATCAACAAGGGAACCCTATCCCCACACCAGAGATGCATAACGTGATGCCAAACACGACCACTATGGTGCAAGCACCACTAGTCAATGCTGCCACCGGGGTCCGACCCGAAGCTTATCTGATTCAATGGCAGCGGCTGAAACCAGAAAATTTCTCAGGTGCCTGCGAACCATGGGATGCCCAAGCCTGGTTCAAAACAGTTGAGAGCATCGTGGAACTGCTGGATTGGCCCGAGCACGAAAAGATAAAATGTGCCTCATTCTGCCTTTCTGGAGATGCAAGGATGTGGTGGGAGAGAGTCAAAGCAAAGAGACAAGTAAATCAAATGAGGTGGACAGACTTTGAATCTGAGTTCTTCGAGGAGTTCTTTCAGAGACGGATCACAAATAAGCACTACGATGAGTTCCTCGAGTTTCGACAAGGCGATCTATCAGTCAGTGAAGCTATGAAAAGGTTCAACCGACTGGCACGTCTCTGCCCAGAATTAGTCAGTACAGAAAGGGAGAGGATCAGACTCATGCTAAAAATGTTACGACCGGAGATAGCCCTGAATGTGGCCGGCGGAGTCAATCGACCCCAGACCGCCGAAGAGCTGTTCAGTAGTGCCCTGATCACCGAGCACTACCTGAACAACATCAGTCAGCAGAATAAGGCACTGACCGGAGGTCAGAAATCTCAGAATACTAGCTGGAAGAGGGACCGCAGTGGCAAGAAGAAACAGTGGAATGGCCCAAAAGGGGGCCCAGGAAACAACCAAACTATGTATCCTGACTGTCCTACATGTGGGAAGAAGCATCCGGGGGAATGTCGTCAGGGCACGAGGAAGTGTTACAGTTGTGGACTGGAGGGACACATAACTGAAGCCTACCCAGTTCAGGCACCTCCTAGTATGTCCGATGCAGTGCTCCTCCACAGCTTCACCAGATGCAGGCTATGATAGAGGGTCCTCAGATAAGCCAAGGGAGACTGGAAGCCCCACCCGTTGTGACAAATGTCAGGGTGTTCTCCCTCACCAGAGAAGATGTAGCGAGTGCCTCGACGGTTGTCACAGGTCAGATATTTATTTTCAGTCAGTATGCTACTGTATTGTTTGACACTGGGGCAACCCATTCGTTCATCTCTACGCCTTTCACAAGAAAGATAGATAGGCATCCCCAAGTTTTGGACTATAACTTCTTAACCACATTACCTTCGGGAGAAGTGATGTCATCCACCCATATTCTGCGCGCCACACCAATTAGACTCACAGACAGGGAGCTCTATTGTGACCTGATAGTTCTGGATATGCGGGACTATGATGTTATATTGGGCATGGATTTTCTGCACAAGTACGACGCTTCAATTGAGTGCCGTAAACGGAAGGTGATCTTCCGACCCGAAGCAGAGGTTTCATTTGAGTTTATCGGGGAGCCAAAGAAAGGGACAAGGAAATTCTTATCGGCGCTGAAAGCCCAAAAAATGTTAGAAAATGGATGCACCAGATTTCTAGCACACGTGGTTGATGTCGTATCAGCAAAGAACCAGAAGCTAGAAGATGTCAGAGTGGTATGCGACCATCCGGAGGTATTCCCTGATGACCTACCTGGATTACCACCTGATCGAGAAATTGAGTTCGAGATCGAATTGATTCCCAGAACTAACCCGATCTCCAAGGCACCTTACCGTATGGCGCCGATTGAGTTGAAAGAACTTCAGAAACAACTACAAGAGTTACTTGACCAGGGATTTATCCGCCCTAGTCACTCACCATGGGGAGCTCCAGTGCTGTTCATAAAGAAAAAAGATGGGTCTATGCGAATGTGTATAGACTACGCACCAACAACGTGACCATCAAGAATAGGTAAGAACGTAATAGTAAAGTGATTTACTAGAGTTCGACATCTAAATCATACAGGAACAATGTCAGGTACCCCCTTCCCAGGATCGACGACCTGTTCGACTAACTGAAGGGAGCTACTATCTTTTCAAAGATCGATCTCAGGTCTGGCTATCATCAAGTAAAAGTAAAGTCAGGCGATATTCCGAAGACGACCTTCTGGACGAGATACGGACATTATGAGTTCGTAGTTATGCCCTTCGGAGTAACCAATGCTCCTGCGATGTTCATGGACCTGATGAATCGAGTATTCTCGGCCTTCCTCGACAAATTTGTAATCATTTTCATCGACGATATTCTTATCTACTCGAGAGACCGAGAAGAGCATGAACATCCAAGACAAGATTACAGATTCTTCAGAAAGAGCAACTATATGCGAAGTTCTCCAAATGTGAGTTCTGGCTCGATCAAGTGTCATTCTTGGGTCATGTCATCTCTAAAGAAGGAATCATGGTAGACCCAATAAAGATTGAAGCTGTGAGGAACTGGAATAGGCCAAGGAATGCGAGTGAAATCAGAAGTTTTCTCGGGCTAGCAAGCTATTACAGAAAATTTGTAGAGGACTTCTCTAGAATTGCTCTCTATGACACCCTCACCGTAAAGGACAAGCAATATAAATGGATCGAGATCGTGAGAGGAGTTTTACAGAATCAAGAGGAGACTCACGTAGCTCCCATTCTGACTCTCCCTGAAGATAATGAAAGCTTCGATATGTATAGTGACACTTCTAAACTGGGGCTCGGAGCTGTACTTATGCAAAATGGCAAGGTTATCGCTTACGCCTCTAGACAGCTCAAGGAGCACGAAAGAAATTATCCTACCCATGACTTAGAACTAGCAGTCGTGGTATTCGCTCTGAAAATATGGAGACACTACTTATACGGAGCTCGGTGCAGGATTTATACAGACCACCAGAGTCTGAGATATTTCTTCACTCAGAAAGACCTAAATATGAGACAACGCAGATGGCTCGAGCTAGTCAAAGATTATGATTGTGAGATATTCTATCATCCAGGAAAGGCCAACAAAGTGGCAGATGCACTTAGCAGAAAGTCCTGTGCCGCTTTGATGTCCTTATCGATGTTATCTCTGTAACGCCCGCCCTTATCTGCTCTCAGGGCGGCGCTACTTTTTTTTTTCTTATAACATAACGTATAGGGATCATTTCACAATCTACATACTTAGACATGTTATCATGACATAAACCTTCTTTTATGCATGCATCACATATCATATTCATAATTATCATGATAACATATCATAACTTCTTTTATAACATGCATCACATATCATAATCATATTTGGCATGTTCCATATCTTATCTCATTTTATCACATGCATAACATAAGGATCCATTCATGAGTTCTAACATATCAAACTTTCATAAGTAATTGAACAGTAACATAACTAAGCAACATTCAACATGGTACTAATAAATCACAGGTCTTATAAGCGGAAGCAAATGTCTTAAGGTGTTCACTGAGCATATAAATATAAGCAGATAGTAATAGGGTCTCTTTCCACCATGCCACTATCACACACACTTGGCCCCTCCTGCTACTTCCTCTTAGTTTATGTTTCCTTTATCTGCAGTATATGGACAACATAAACTATAAGCATATAGCTTAGTAAGATTCTTGCCTACTCACAAAAGCCACAAACTTCATCAAACAATTAGAATACAGGAGCATACTAGCATAAATAGCATAAGTATTTCATAACAACACTATTCATCAACATACCAATGTAATGAAAACATAAGCATGGCATACAATTTACATAAGCATGATAAACATAATTAAATCTAAGTAGGGCATAAATTAAACATAAGCATTCATGATATCATCAATCCTAAACATGCATAAAGGACATAATCATAAGCATTCTTAAACTTGAACATAAGCATTCATAATTTCATAAATCCTAAACATGCATCAAGGACATAATCATAAGCATTCTTAAACTTGAACATAAGCATTCATAATTTCATAAATCCTAAACATGCATCAAGGACATAATCATAAGCATTCTTAAACTTGAACATAAGCATTCATAATTTCATAAATCCTAAACATGCATCAAGGACATAATCATAAGCATTCTTAAACTTGAACATAAGCATTCATAATTTCATAAATCCTAAACATGCATCAAGGACATAATCATAAGCATTCTTAAACTTGAACATAAGCATTCATAATTTCATAAAAGTCCTTTCTTTTCAAAACATATACATATAGGTACTTCAACATAATCATAACTTGAATGGGGGGCCCCAGGTTAAGTACCACATAATGCGCGTTCCCTAATAGGCTGGGGTAGCGAGCCACCAGACCTACTAGAGCAAGACCTCTTACGTCTTACCAGGGCAAGACCTCTTACATCTTCTTATGTCCCTTGGATTTGATTAACGACCACCTGACGGGTCGGGTACTTAACCTCTTACAAAGTAAAATACTTAATTCCTTTCTTTCTTGTCATATCATAAAGAATGCTCTTAATCCCCAACATAAAAAGGGAAGCATCTCTGTCTTATCTTATCATAAGGAGAGCTCTTAATCCCTACTTGAAAAGGGAAGCATCTCCGTCTCATCTTATCATAAGGAGAGCTCTTAATCCCAACATAAAAAGGGGAAGCACCTTTTTAGACATGTCATAGCATATATGCATTCATAACATAAGAATACCCTAAAGGGGTCTTTAAGCATAATCATGTTCATCACATAAGCATATTTCATGGCATATTAAAATCATCAACTGGTTCATCACCTAGGCATATTTCATGGCATATTAAATCATAAACCTATTCATCACATAGGCATAATTCATGACATATTAAAATCATAAACATGTTCATCACATAAGCATAATTCATGGCATATTAAAATCATAATCATGTTCATCACATAGGCATATTTCATGACATATGAAAATCATAAACATGTTCATCACATGAGCATAATTCATGGCATATTAAAATCATAATCATGTTCATCACATAGGCATATTTCATGACATATGAAAATCATAAACATGTTCATCACATAGGCATAATTCTTGACATATTAAAATCATAAACATATTCATCACATAAGCATAATTCATGGCATATTAAAATCATAATCATGTTCATCACATAGGCATATTTCATAACATATGAAAATCATAAACATGTTCATCACATAGGCATACAAACAACATATCCAATTTCCTAAGGGGTGTTTTCATGAAACCCTAGCCCCAAAACCAATGTTGGCCGAAACTTGGAGGGTACCAAAAGTTTTATTTATTTTTTTTGGTTACATAAATCCATAGCCCAAAACATGGTTGGTCAAACATGTAGGGCACAAAACATAGATTTTTGGTCACCTAAAAATTCCTACATGAAGCATACAACCCATAAAAGTTTCCTTAGTAGCATTTTCATGGAACCCTAGCCCAAAACATGGTTGGCCGATACATGAAGTTTCCTTAGTAGCATTTTCATGGAACCCTAGCCCAAAAACATGGTTGGCCGAAACATGTAGGGCACAAAACATAGATTTTTGGTCACCTAAAAATTCCTACATGAAGCATACACCCTATAAAAGGTTCCTTAGTAGCATTTTTATGAAACCCTAGCCCAAAAACATGGTTGGCCGAAACATGTAGGGCACAAAACATAGATTTTTGTCACCTAAAAATTCCTACATGAAGCATACAACCTATAAAAGTTTCCTTAGTAGCATTTTCATGAAACCCTAGCCCAAAAACATGGTTGGCCGAAACATGTAGGGCACAAAACTTCATATTTCTTTCATGTAACATGTCCTACAAAAACTAATATACTGCAGGTGAGGAAATCTTACATCCTTCGCTTTGCTTTGAGTGGGAAGATGACCTAAGGAAACAAAACCTAGCCTTCTCCTTGCTTGGATGGGGTTCGGCCAAAGGATGAAGAGGGAGCCCTAGAATTCGGTGAGGAAGAAGAAGAGGAGGAGAAATGAAGTGGCCAAATGGGACTTTCACTCCTATTTATAAAGGGAGGAAGAGAAGTGTCTCTTCTCTTTTCATGCCTCTTCATTTTACCCTCCTCACACTCATCTACAATTTCTCCTCTTTCTCCAACAGTAGCTACTACTGAGCACTTGATCATCACATGCATGGTAAGAGTTAACTCTCACCAAGAGGTTTAAGGTTCAAACCTCACCTCTCCACTTTTATTATTCTTTTATCATCATTTTTTTTCCAAGATTCCATATATAATCTCCTAGACATGAAATTAAATTCTATACAAAAATTATTATAAAATTTCTAGAGCTTGGGATGAAAAGGGAGGAAAGGGAAATGGGGAATTCGGCCAAGGATGAGGAAGAAGGAGAATGAAGAAGGAAAGTGGGGTTTTACTTCCTCTCTTTTCTTAATTCTCCTCTTTAATACCTAGGGAATGAACACTCTCCATCCTTTCATGGGAGGGGATGAACCAACTCCTCATCTTCCCATCTATATTCTTTGTATATTCTTTATATATCTTATCCATAAATTATCCTAGGGTCTAGTGGTGTCAAGGCTACCTCCCTATTAGGAGGTTCATGGTTCAAATCCTACCTATAACCATCTTTTATTTTTATTTTATTCTAAACCTTTTATGACCTTAAAACCTATATAATTACTTGGCATAGTTTAGAATTTTACGGGCGTTACAATCTCAGCCCCTGGAAAGGGAAATAATGAATTACAGAATAGAGATTATTTCTGGACAACTTTCCACCATGACGATAGCGCTGACATTGTTCGACGATATATTGGGAAAGCAAGATGGTGATTCAGACATCCAGAAGATCAAACAGGAAGTCCTGGAAGGAAGGGATAATGGATTCCGCATTTCCGACAGTGGATTATTATATCTCCGGGACCGATTATGTATTCCGGACGATCCGGAATTACGGAAGAAGATACTCGAGGAATCCCATCGAACACCTTATACCATGCATCCTGGATCTACAAAAATGTATCAGGACTTAAGAGATAAATTTTGGTGGTCCGGCATGAAAAGGGATGTGGCTCAGTACGTCAGCACCTGTCTAACCTGCCAGAGGGTTAAGGCAGAACACCAGAAACCTGGAGGATTACTGCAGCCGATACAGATTCCAGAGTGGAAATGGGAAGAAATTTCTATGGATTTCATCTCAGGATTACCCAGAACAACAAATGGTTATGATTCTATATGGGTAATCATAGACCGGTTGACAAAGTCTGCCCATTTCCTGGCAATTAAGATGACCTATCCGGTTGAGCAGCTAGCTCAATTATATGCCAAGGAAATTATTAGATTACATGGAGTGCCTAAGGCTATTATTTCTGATCGTGATGGTCATTTTACCTCCCATTTCTGGGAATGTGTTCAGAAGGCTCTTGGCACTAAGTTGAAATTCAACACTGCATTTCATCCTCAGACCGACGGTCAGACAGAAAGAGTGAACCAGGTGCTGGAAGATATGTTGCGGTCTTGTGCTCTAGACTTTAAGGGGAGTTGGTGTCGATTTTTGTGCTTGGAGACTACATAACAACTACTGACCACTATTGGAATGGCACCATATGAAGCTCTATACGGGAGAAGATGCAGGTCTCCTATCTGTTGGTACGAGGGTGGTGAAAGGAGGGAAATGGGTCTTCAGGCCGATATTATTGACGATACCACCCGAGCTATACAGACTATCCGTCAGAGGATAGAGACTGCTCAGAGCTGGCAAAAGAGTTATGCGGATAAGAGACGCCGACCATTGGAATTCGAAGTTGGGGATTTTGTGTTCCTCAAGGTCGCCCCTATGAAAGGAGTAATGAGATTTGGAAGAAAGGGAAAGCTGAGTCCGCGTTATGTATGTAGGACCGTGATCAGGATCCTCGAAAAGAATCTAAGGTGGCCTATGAGTGGAGCTACCTCGGAGATGTCGTCATCCACAATGTCTTCCATGTATCAATGCTCAAGAGATGCCTAATGGTACTGTGATCGAACCAATGGCAGTACAAATTCAAGGGGACCTAAGTTATGAAAGCCGACCTGTTCAGATAACAGATTGAGAGGTCAAGAAGCTAAGGAGCAAAGAGGTACCCCTAGTGAAGGTCCTATGGTGAAGTCAAGGGTTCGAAGAGTTCACGTGGGAACGAGAAGATGAGATGCGACAAAAGTATCCGGAACTGTTTTAAGTTCGGGACGGACTTTTCATAAGGTACGGGGGATTGTAACACCCCAAAAATTTTCTCCAAAATTTTTGTATAGAATTTAATTTCATGTCTAGTATATTATATATGGAATCCTGGAAAATGATGATAAAAGAATAAAAAAGTGGAGAGGTGAGGTTTGAACCTTAAACCTCTTGGTGAGAGTTAACTCTTACCATGCATGTGATGACCAAGTGCTCAGCAGTAGCTTACTGTTGGAGAAAGAGGAGAAATTGTAGATGAGTGTGAGGAGGGTAAATGAAGAGGCATGAAAAGAGAAGAGACACTTCTCTTCCTCCCTTTATAAATAAGAGGGAAAGTTTCATTTGCCAACTTCTTCTTCCTTCTTCCTCCTTCAACCGAAACCCTAGGGCTCCTTCCTTGAGTTTCGGCCAAAGCAAAATAGAGTTCCACCCTAGAGAGTTAAGCAAAGAGAAGGGTTCATCTAAGGGGCTAACCTTCATCTAAGGGTCAAGAGCACCAAGAAGGGTTCTAGGGCAAGAGTATTTTAGTCTCCTCTCCAATCAAGGTCTCTCTTATTAAGGGGTAACCAATTATAAGTGGTAAGATTCCCTCACCTGCAGTATATTTGCTCTTGTAGGACATGATATATGAAAGAAATATGATGCTTTATACCTTACAAGTTTCGGCCAACTAAGGTTTTTGGGCTAGGGTTGCATGAAAATACTCCTTATGAAATTATGATATGTTGTATGCTTCATGTATGAATTTTATGTGACAAAAATAAAGTTTTGGTTCCCCTACAAGTTTCGTCCAATCAGGGTTTTAGGGCTAGGGTTGCATGAAAATACCCCTTATGAAATTATGATATGTTGTATGTCTTCATGTATAAATGTTATGTGACAAAAATAAAAGTTTTGTGCCCTTACAAGTTTCGGCCAACTAAGGTTTTTGGGCTAGGGTTGCTTGAAAACACCCCTTATGAAATTATGATATGTTGTATGTCTTCATGTATAAATGTTATGTGACAAAAATAAAAGTTTTGTGCCCTTACAAGTTTCGGCCAACTAAGGTTTTGGGCTAGGGTTGCATGAAAACACCCCTTATGAAATTATGATATGTTGTATGCCTTCATGTATGAATTCTATGTGACAAAAATAAAATGTTGGTGCCCCTAATGTTTCGGCCACCTAGGGTTTTAGGGCTAGGTTTGCATGAAAACACTCCTTATGAAATTATGATATGTTGTATGCCTTCATGTATGAATTTTATGTGACAAAAATAAAATGTTGGTGCCCCTAACGTTTCGGCCAACTAGGGTTTTAGGGCTAGGGTTGCATGATTGTATGTATGCCTAGGTGATGAACATGTTTATGATTTATTATGCCATGAAATATGCCTATGTGATGAACATGTTTATGATTTATTATGCCATGAAATATGCCTATGTGATGAACATGTTTATGATTTAATATGCCATGAAATATGCCTATGTGATGAACATGTTTATGCTTTAAGACCCCTTTAGGGTATTCTTATGTTATGAATGCATATATGCTATGAAATGTCTAAGAAGATGCTTCCCCTTTTTATGTTGGGATTAAGAGCTCTCCTTATGATAAGATAAGACGGAGATGCTTCCCTTTTTATGTTGGGGATTAAGAGCATTCTTTATGATATGATAAGAAAGAAAGGAAAGAAAATTAAGTATTTTACTTTGTAAGAGGTTAAGTACCCGACCCGTTAGGTGGTCGTTAATCAAATCCAAGGGACATAAGAAGACGTAAGAGGTCTTGCTCTAGTAGGTCTGGTGGCTAGCTACCCCAGCCTATTAGGGAACGCGCTTTATGTTGTACTTAGCCTGGGGCCCCCCTTCATGTTATGATTATGTTGAAGTATCTATATGTATATGTTTTGAAAAGAAAGGACTTGTATGAAATGGTGCATGCTTATGTTCAAGTTTAAGAATGCTTATGATTATGTCCTTTATGCATGTTTAGGATTGATGATGTTATGAATGCTTATGTTCAAGTTTAAGAATGCTTATGATTATGTCCTTTATGCATGTTTAGGAATGATGATGTTATGAATGCTTATGTTCAAGTTTAAGAATGCTTATGATTATGTCCTTTATGCATGTTTAGGATTGATGATGTTATGAATGCTTATGTTCAAGTTTAAGAATGCTTATGATTATGTCCTTTATGCATGTTTAGGATTGATGATGTCATGAATGTTTGTGTTTAATTTATGCCATGCTTAGATTTAATTATGTTTAGCATGCCTATGTAAATTTTATGCCATGCTTATGTTTCATTACATTAGTATGTTGATGTTTAGTGTTGTTATGAAATGCTTATGTTATTTATGCTAGTATGCTCATGTTTTCTAATTATTTGATGTAATTTGTGGCTTTTGTGAGTAGGCAAGAATCTTACTAAGTTATATGCTTATAGTTTATGTTGTCCATATACTGCAGATAAAGGAAACATGAACTAGAGGAAGTAGCAGGAGGGGCAGAGTGTGTGTGATAGTGGCATGGTGGAAAAAGTCCCTATTACTCTTTGCTTTTATTTATATGCTCAATGAACAACTTAAGACATTTGCTTCCTCTTTTATGACTTGTGATTTATTAGTACCATGTTGGATGTTGCTTAGTTTATGCTATTATTCACCTTACTTATGAAAGTTTGATATGTTAGAACTCATGAATGAATCGTGTTAATAATAGTTACATACTCTACCCTTTATGTTATGCATGTTATAAAATGAGATATGATGTGGTAACATGCTAATTATGATTATGATATGTGATGCATGTTATAAAAGAAGTTATGATATGTTAACATGCTAATTATGATTATGATATGTAATGCATGTTATAAAAGAAGTTATGATATGTTAACATGCTAATTAGGTCTATGATATGTGATGCATGCTATATTTATGTCAGGATAACATGTTTGAATGTGTAGATTGTGAAATGATCCATATAAGTTATGTTATAAAAAAAAAAAAGTAGCGCCGCCCTGAGAGCAGATAAGGGCGGGCGTTACAAACAAGAGGTTGTATTCGTTGGCGAAACTTCTGACAGAACTCCAGGCGACAGAGGGACTATTTCGTCAGAGTGCTCAGGCGCATGCCGTGGTGACCCAAAAGGTTTCTACTTCTAAGCCGAAAGGCAAGAAAAAGAAGAAACAAACTGGGGCGAAGGTGATGGGAGGTACTCAGGGAGGAGTGAAGAAGCCAAAAGGCAAGTGCTTCACTTGTAAGCAGACTGGACACTGGAAGAAGGACTGCCCCAACCGCAAGAACAAAGGTATATCTTTTGGTCTAGTCGTTGAAACATGTTTAACGGTGTTATCTACCGACACCTGGTGTGTAGATACGAGAGCCACTGATCATGTCTGCAATACTTTGCAGGGGTTCCAGGAAACCAGATGACTGGTTGAGGGGGAGATTACCGTGTACTTGGGCGATGCCACGAAGGTGGCGGCTGTTGCAGTGGGAGATGTTCATTTATCTTTTGAGAAAAATAAACTTTTGGTTCTTAAGAATTGCCTTTATGTACCCTTATTTAGAAAGAATTTAATTTTGGTTTCTAAATTGTTTATGGATGGATATTCTATTTCTTTTAATGACAGAGTTGTTATAAGAAGGAATAGGGGCATTATCTGTTCGAGTGCATTAATAGGAAATTTGTACACACTTTAACCAAAACCTCCCACGATGCAAATTGAAGTTAATAACTCATCTTCTAATTCCAATAAGAGAAAAGAACCTTCGAAGATGAACCAAACATATCTTTGGCATCTTAGGCTTGGTCACATTAACCTAAGCAAATTCAAAGGTTGATAGCTGATGGACCTTTGGGTTCATTAGTGGTGGAGGATCTCCCAACCTGTGAATCTTGCTTGGAGGGTAAGATGACCAAGAGGCCTTTTAAGGCCAAAGGGTATAGAGCCAAAGATGTGTTAGAATTGGTTCATTCTGATTTGTGTGGTCCTATGTCTATCCAGGCTAGAGGTGGTTTTGAGTATTTCGTCTCTTTTATAGACAATTCATTAACTAACTAGGGGTATTTTATTATTATTTTATTTTTCAATATCTCACATTTTGAGTATTTCGTCTCTTTTATAGACAATTCATTAACTAACTAGGGGTATTTTATTATTATTTTATTTTTCAATATCTCACAGGATTTCCCAAGAATAGCAACCCCTTGAGCTCTGACGATTAGAAAGGGAAACTTGGTTAGGAATAGGCAATTCCCTATAGAAGCAGAAGTTCATCAAGATTACATACAATGATCCTCCCGTAAGATCGAAATTAGAGAACCTAGGAGCATTAACTTAAAAGCTTGTTCGGTAATACACAAGTGAAACCAAAATCTTGGAATCCCTTAACCAACCCTTGAGTAACACCTTGCTTCTTTCTCCAAGTGACACCGTACTAGAGCCTGCTCACAACCAGCCACCATAACTCAGGAAGTGATTCACTCCGAACATTGTACATTCACTGGACACTAGCACTCGAAATCACAACCCTTATGGGATCGATACATAATTTATTATTTTATGACAATCATGCACTTACGGACGTTAAGTGCGAGTGTGCGCTTCAAGTCCTTGGCAGTCTCGACCGAAGATTTGTGGTCATACTCGCATGCATCAATTAACCACAAGAAAAACTCTCCTAAGTGTCTAGGGGGTCTAAAATTGACCTAAGGATAAGAAAGTCTTAGTATTGGTCAATTAATCAGTATTTTAAGGAAAACATAGGTTTCCAAAAACTAAGTATAACTATTCTAATTTATCTCCTCCATCGATAGAGACAGTCGGAGAGGGTCGTTAATATAGTGATTTCATATTTTTGAAGAAACTAAGATATTTACAATGATAATAAAAAATTATAATGGATTGATTATCATTAAAAATGACCTTCTACAATGAAAAAGGAACTATTACAATCTAAAACTTAACTTATAAAAGAACAGTCCGATGTATGATATCAATGTAAAGTCTTGAAAAAAAATCCATTGTGAGAGACTATTTCGATGATTCAAATATGTAATTTTTAAATCATAGAATAATAATTTTACGGTTGCATTCAAACTTCCATCCAAAAGAATCTTGTCATAAAAAAAAATACCTTGCTTGTGCTTTAATTTCCAATTTAAGTTGTAATAAAAAAATTTTGTGATAAAAAAGATTTGTTGGATTGGTAGTTGCAGAGCGAATCAAGATTGTGATAAACGTTTCCATGCCAAAAGAATATTTGTGATAATTTTTATCTCTACGTATCTATTTAAAAAAAATCTAAATCATATCATAGATTTATAGAAAAAAGCATATTTGCATTGCATTGCTTTTTACATGCTCACATATTTTAGGGAAAATATTTTTGTTCTTATTTCCATAAAAATTTAAAGAGATACACAAACCCCTAAACACAACGTAGATAGATTTACATCTGTACCATATTTACAATGCAACAAACAATAATTAACAAGTGATGAATAACACTTGCAAGTGATAGATGATTCACAAATATTCTTGCTATAGCCTCTGGGGCTTAGTAATTTGATAATGGTGCAGGAGGACATCCATGCAATGAGAGCTCGATTTTCACATTGTGCATATATTTATCAATAGTATTTGAATCACTCGTAATGTTGGACCATCCATTGAAATCCAATTGCGCTTCTTAAATTTACTTTGGTAGCCAGTAAAATTTTTTCGTAAGGTTGGATCGATCATCTCGAAGATTAGTCGGATTGTAAGAATTGAATATTTAGATTATAAAAAAAACAAATACTCTTACTAGAAACTAGTAAGTTGATATGTAATTAGCTGGGAAAATAAAACATAAAGGAGAAAACATTCAGAATGTCATTAACAACTTTATTTAATTTGGTTCATCAACCCCTATACTCCTCTACTATCTATGATCCATCAATAGATCACTCTTACAAAATCACTATCTTTTCTCTTTCTTGATCAACTAATAGAGATGGATCAGATAAATTTATTACAATGCACAAGGATTACAAAGAATACAAAGCTAAAATGGTATTTAACCAATATTATTTTATCAGCCTTCAAACCTCCAACTGAGTCTTCTTTTATAGCTTTTGAATATTTACTATAAGTGGTATTTGTCCCTCAATAGTCGACTAATCTATCACCATTAATTAATTACTTTATTGTAATCCAACTGTTGTCATGCAAAATAACTCTTGACTACTTTCTACATGAATCATCAGCCGACTATAGATTTACCAATGATTGTTGACTAATCCCATCAATCAACTACCCAATGAACTCAACCACAAATAAACCATTCTATTCACTAGCTCCATTAGCCTAGTCGACTGCCCCAATTGACAATTGAAATACACATTTTAATTGATTGACAAACCCTGAAACCACAAACTAATTGAGGTATTGGATTTTTTTAGCTACTAGTCAATTGTTATTAATGATCAATTTATTAATAAACCGCGACTACAACCTCCTAATATTGATTTCGCCCAAGTTAAGTTAAACTCTTGTTCCTCATGGGTACAAGTCACTCCACGCTTAGCTCATCGAAGCCTAAGCCCACATCTCTTTTTCATGCCATCCATCACATCTTTGCCTTTGAAGTCCACCTCCCTTGTCTCATCCTAGCTGCCTTGACGTTCCTTTTCCTATGGTCCCTTGGTCTGCCTTCAACAACCTTCTTTGATCTTAATAGACCTGAAGCTATCGATTTGTCAATTTTGCCATGCCAAGTCAATGTTCTAAAGGTGCACCAACACCACCTCAATGCTCCTTGTTCTACATCCCTCAATTGTCTCATACAATCTTTCTCTAATTTCTTTGAACCTCCAAGCCACTCGACCAGTGAGCTCTCAAAGCTCCATGTGTATTCTGAAATTCTTGCACACTCAACACATTCATCAAATATAATAAGTGTTGGGGATCATTTGATACGTTAGAGGGGGGTGAATAACATTTTTCACTTTCGCTTTCTTTGATTTGGTTCGCGCTTGTCTACAAGATGATTAGTGCACAGCGGAATACAAAAGAACAAATACAAAGCAATACAAAGACAAACACACAACTAATTTAACGTAGTTCGAAACCTTAGTTCCTACTCCATAGTTGAGCTCTAGTGATGCACTCCACCACTAAATCTTCTCCTTCTCGGAATAACACTGGAGGTGGAGAAACTTGAAGTTAATACAAGAATCAACAACTAAATACAAAGCAAATGACAAAAATGAAATTACAACACTTTACAAGTGAGCTTTTGAATGTTTGATCTTTTAGTTGCTTTGAGATGGTTGGAAAGGCTGGAATGCAAAAAAAAATTCCCTTTAAGAACTCCAAGAATCAGCTACCTTCAATATTCCCATCGAGTTCCTTTCATAACTCCGCTTGGGATGATTTTTCATCTTCCAGTCAATTGCTCTTACCTAGCAGACGATTGACACAATGCACTATTGTCTCACAACGACTTAATCCACATTAGATTAAGTCGAACAGTCAACTGTCCTGACCGCAGTCGACTGTCATAGGCACCAGTCGACTATTATAATCCAGTAGTCGACTGCCAAACAATCTATGCCCTGACCACCTATGACTAGTTGACTGCTCAATCTTAACAGTCGACTATTATTGGCCCGTCGACTACTAAACCCTAGTAGTCGACTGCCAAAGCCACAGATAACAGTCGAGCTTCAGTCGGCTAGTCATAATCTCAGTCAACTTCTCGAGTTAAACTAGGCTCCCAAATGTCGTGCACTTAGGCAGTAAACTGGTCCATAATCCCAGTCGACTAATAAACATCAAATATGAGATTTAACCCAAGTATGATCCCCTCATACTTGATCAATCACCCTTAACCTATACCTAAGTCTTCTAGCCACTTCCATCAATCTCATGCCCTCAGAGTCCATCCGAGTCTTCCACGACTCCTTCACCCTTCGCATTAGCCTTCAGGTGCTTCCATTGACTATGTCATGCTAACCAGGTCTCTTTTGTCAAGGTTCATTTGGATTTATGCCGCCAAGACTACATGCTTGGGCTTTACGCTGCCAAAATCTCACCCTTGGACTTCCTTGCCAAGATCCACTTGGACTTACGCCACCAAGACTATATGCTTGGACTTATGCTGCCAAGACTACACCATTGGACTTTTCGATTGCCAATTCTCAATATTTGGACTTTCATTGCCAAGACTACACACTTATACTTATATGGCTAAGACTACACACTTGGACTTTCCATGCCAAGTATCCAAACTTAGAATTTCATGCCAAGGCCATGCTTGGACTTTTCATGCCAAGACTATTCTTGGACTTTCTATGCTAAGTATATAAACTTGACTTTCCATGACAAGTATCCAAACTTGGACTTCCCCTCGAGTTTCACTCGAGTTTGGTTAACCTTGACTTGATGTTTGATTGTTCCAACAATCTCTCTCAAATAATCTCCCTCATATGACTTTGGATATCCCAATCATCCACTAATTATATGGTTAACATATGGTCAAACCATATCCAATCGTATTGACAAACATTAAAACACTACTCAAGTTTTACTCGAGTCTGGCCAATATTAACCTGTGACCTATTTCACCAACAATCTCCCCCTTTTTGATGTTTGACAATACCTTTAAGTTAGACTAACCAATAAACCAAACTATGTCTTTTCTTATTCCAAAGAATAATGAAGGTTTACCTAACTTAAACTATTCATTTCTCCCCCTTTGGCATACATCAAAAAACCTAACAAGATTTTCAATGTTTCATCTCCTAATGAGATCCTACATTCTCTCCCTTGGTCTAAAATCATCTTGGATGTCTTTACTATTCTTAGTGATACAATCCTTATCACTAATGAGAGGCAATCTACAATGAAGATTTACCTAACCCTCACTTCTCCTCCTTTGTAATCAAAATTAATCCATTATACCAAGATGGATGATCTTCCCCTAAAAGCTTACTCCCCCTTGACTATTGTACCAACAAAGTCCTTGGAGGGTTCCAAAGTCTATAGGAAATCTAAATAATAATAAAAAAAGGGTAAAAGTTCAACATTAAACTTTCACAACCCTTACAATTTGATGCTCCACCCTAACTCATGCTCCTAATCATTTTAAATGATTATTTCACCTTTATAATGCTTTTCAAAGCATATCCTAGGGTTAGGAGATGTTAGGGTACTTAGGGGTGCTGATAACTAACATTTCACCTTTAGAATTAGAGCACTAGCCCTCCTTAAGCTCCCAAAGCCTCTCTTTATAGAGTTTGGGCAATTCTGCCTATTGAGCTCGACTCCAGTCGGCTGCTGCATACCAACAATTGACTGGTGTTATTGTTGACCATATCCAATGGCTTCTGATGAAGCCTAATCGCGATCGTTACCACTTAACGGACACTTGATCAATCGACTGCTCATACAAGTAGTCGACTAGCCAGTCAACTTTCAAACAATCTGTGCCTTGGCCACTTAAGTTCAGTTGACTGCTAAACTCCAACAATCGACTAACTAAGGTCAGTCGACTGGTGCAAGCTACTAGTCGACTGCCAAAGCATAGTTGGCAGTTAGACCATCAGTCAACTACTCAATTAGTCGACTAGTAATAACCCCAGTCGACTGTTCCGAGTCAATCTAAGTTCTCGAGTGTCAAACACTCGAGACTAATCGACTGATCCAAGATATCAGCCGACTGGTATATCTCAAGTATGACTAATTCGTACTTGAAAATACACCCTAAGCCTAGACTAAACCTTCTAGCTTCTCCATCAGCCTTGCACCTCTAGGATCCCTCCGAGTCCACAACTTTTTCATCCTTGCACTTTCCTTCAAAAACTTCCTTCAATTTTGTCATACATAGGGTTCCTCCTTTGCCAAGGTTTACTTGGACTTTATGCCAAGACTATATGCTTAGACTTATGCTGCTAAGACCTCACCTTTGGACTTCATTGCCAAGATCCACTTGGACTTATATTGCCAAAACTACATGCTTGGACTTATGCCGCCAAGTTCACATTCTTGGGCTTCTCTTACCAAGGCTTCACCCTTGGACTTCCCTTGCCAAGTCTTCACAACTTGGACTTCCTTTGCCAAGATTCACACTTAGACTTTCCTATCACTCAAATATTCATATTAGATCACAAATATTGCCTAACTATAAATGATTATCCAAACATCAAAATATATTAATACTTAGGGCATTCTTGTACCAACATTCTCAACATGCTTAACAACTCAGACAAGGATTTGTCAATTTCATTCATATTATAATTTATGATAAATTAACTATAGCTTTCAGGCAATGATTGCAAAACTAAGTCAATGACCACCTCTTTTCCTAAAGGAAAGCCCAGCCTGTCAAAATTCTCAATGTATCCAATCATCTTCAGAACATGAGTCCCTATAGGACTTCCTTATGTCATCTTGCATTAAAATAAGGCCTTCGATAGCTCAAACCCCTCATGTCTTGTCTCCTCTTGATATAGTCATCTTAAATGCTCAACCATACCATAAGCATCTATGTTCTCATGTTGCTTCTAAAGCTCAGAGTTCATGGTGGCAAATATAATGCATCATCTTGATGCTTTTTATAACCAACTTTATCAACATGAGGGGCATTAGAAGTAGGTGGTTTAGGAATAGGCTGCTTTAGGATATATAATTTCCTTTCTTGCTTAAGGATAATCCTTTAGTTTCTGTACCAGTCCAGGATATTAGCTCCATTGAGCTTGTCCTTCTCAAAGAAAGATCGATGATAAGAGTATTTGATGTGTTTGCAAACATGGTTATCTACAACAATAATAAATGCATACCATATTTAAAATTCACTTAATTAGTTCTTTAATTAAATGATTCTCCCACTAAACTATAAAGTCGGATAGGAGCAAGTCATGGGTGTGGGCAAACATAGTTTACCCACACTACTAGTTCCAAACTCAATAGTAATTATATTTTAGTGGGCCAAGATCCATATTTTACCTTATCTTGAGTTATCTTTAGCTAATGGCCCAAGACTTGGCTATTTAGGTAGGTAACATTTATCAATTGCATCTAATGTAACTCTTGGATAATTAAGTGAACAACACTATTTGTTCTTTGCCTATCTAATGGTACATTTTTTAATTTTATATGTCTCTAAGGTCTCAATCTTATTGAGATAACCTCAGTAAAGTCATACCCAATGTTTGATAAATTGAATATCACAATTATATTATCGCATTCTACCAAGATAAATAAAAACACTTTACTTTAGCAAATGTGTCTACTATTAATCAAGATAGTAATGAATGTCAAACTTTGGTAGGCACTGTAAATTGACTTAATTTTAGTAAAATTGTCAATTTAACATGCATCACATACATCGCATAATCATGACATATATCAATATACATGGCATAAGCATGACATATATCAACATATATGATATAAGTAGAAAATAAACATGACATAATTATACCCCAAATTAATACGAACTTCTCAAGCCAATGAGAAGATTGAAAAGTGCAACCTAAGGGAATTGCATCTTTTCCAGGTACTACCTTGGTTGTGTCAGTTAGTGGGCAGGGGTCAAGGATCGATGGTGGAGCCCTCAAAAGGTGAACAATTTTCGTAACTCATTAAACGAGTTGTTGTCATATTTCCTTTTAACTCTACAATCGAATTATCACAAACTGTTCCTAATAGATTATTTCAATATTGTAATCAAATCACAATTTTGATTATTAATTAAACAAAATGATTAATATCTATCAATCTGTTCATAACAGATTATAACATTCATATCAATTGTATTGAAAACCATCATTTTTTATTAATCGAATGAGATTACTGTTTAATCAAATTAAACAGATTCTGTTTCACACCAGATTAATCAAAGAACACGCACAAATCATTCTAATAAATCATAATAAACACAATAATTTATGTCGGATATAAAATCAAATAGAAAATGATTCAATCGAATTCACAAGTGGCTCTGATACCACTGTTAGGGTCCATAGTGAGCAAAATATAAAAATGTAGCGGGAAAAGGAACCCACCAGAGATCCATAAAAATTCTTATTAAATCATTGGTGTCAAAAGTTACCTTTAGATATGCAAACTCTTTGTTGATCCGATCGATGGATTAAGTCGACCTCTGCACAATCAAACATTCGCGCCTCTATGGAATCCACATGAGCACAACCACCATTCATCTCACAAATACAATTAGAGTCGTTCATTACCTACGTCGTAGTGCTAGCTACTATTCAATGAGATATCAAAAATCCTAACTTTCAGGGTTGATACAATTTTATACGGTTTTATCATATAAGATCATATTTATTACTTAACCTCCAAGTCATATCTAATATAATATTTTATTTTATTTTATAAAATGTTGATATATTCCATGGGTTTATTTGAAAAATTCAAACCCATAAAAGATTAATTCATTAATCTAATAGGTTCGGATCCAATTCGATTAATCCAATAATTCAATAAATTTAAGATCCAATTAGATTAACTCATTAATCTAACAAATTAAGATTCGTAACTAATTTTAGTTTTAACTTAGACCCAGTTTATTTTAGTCATAATAAAATAAATCAAACTTAAATTTTTAATGTGAGACTTTGATAGTAATCCCAACGGAATAGTGCTTGATTGGATACCCTAACTTGAGCAATTCGATTTGAATATGTGATGTCACTTGGATATTTGTATGGGAGGAAGCTTCCATTGAATGTACTACCATTGAACTCGAACTCTGCTCTGTTGCCATGTAAGTGAGATTTTCACAGCTTCCTCTGCAATGCATAGGGAGCTGCTGCATGCCACTTAAGTCTCGTCTTCAATTCTGAAACACGTGGAGCGGTTACTGCACATTGCGCATAGTAACCGCACATGAGCCTGCGCACGCACTCAAAGGAGTGTGTGCAGTTTCTCCACAATGAGGAAGCATCCAAACTCCTATTTAAAGGAGAGAGCATCCAAAGCAGACTGGCTGCTGGACGAGTTGGATGAATTGAGAGGTTTGCCTGTGAGTGTCGTGTGTGTCAAAGTTCCATCGGAGAGAACAACGAGAGTAAAGAACACCAAGGCGCGACTGCGATCTTGGCTCGTGAAGGAGGAGGATCTTTCCCATGTGATCGACCCTCAGACGGCAAGCAATCTCATCTTCCCTACATCCCTACAGCGCTAAAGCAATTTCTGTAAATCTCTGTAAGTTTTTCATTTTCTACATTTCGTTTCTTTTGTCTTTATCGCTTAAATTAGGTTAAACAAATGCTTTAACGACCAACAATGGTATCAGAGCCAAGTTGGTGACGTGTCTATTCATTTTTTTCTGTAAAATCATTATTCATCGTAAAAGTGAGTCGCGAGAACGAAGAACAGTGATTTGCCGAGCAATTTCCTAAAATAGCCTTGGCAAAATTGCTCTGCTTCGATCGATTTTAGACCGGTCTAAAAATCTGACAGGTTGCTAGTGGGAACAGTTCCCTGGAGTGAACAGTTCGTTGGGAAATTGCTCTGCTTCCCGAGCAGTTTCAGATCGGTCTGAGGATCAGACCGGTCTCGAAGGGGAACAGTTCCCTGAGGGAATAGTTCCCTGGGAAACTGCTCTGCTTCCCGAATAGGTTTTCAAATCGGTCTGGTTATTAGACCGGTTGAGATGGGAACAATTCTCTAGCGGAAACAGTTCCCTAGGAAAACTGCTCAGGAGAGTAGTCTCTCGATGGGAACAGTTCCCTGGGGACAACTGCTTCCCGAGAAGTTCCATGGTGGGAATAGTTCCCTGGAAAAACTGCCCGGGAAAGCACCTGATGGGAACAGTTCCCTGGTGGGAACAGTTCCCTGGGAACAGTTATGGAAATTATTTCCCGAGAAGTTTTAGACCAGTCTAGTTCACAAACTGGTTTAGTTTCCTGAACAGTTCCCTGGGGGAAATTTCTGGAAACTATTCCCGAGCAGTTCTGAGAGTGATCAGGATTTCATACTAGTCTGGAGGACAGACCGATCTGGATTGAAAATTGCCCGGGATACATGATTGGTCTGCATTGCAAATCGATTGAAATTTCAGACCGGTTTGACCTACAGACCGATTGAAATTTCAGACCAGTCTGGATTACAGACTAGTTCAAAAGTTCCAAGAAATTGCTCGAGATTACGCATCGCCGAGATTAGATCGTCCGTTTTGTAAACCGGCTCGAAACTAGCCTAGTTTCGAACGATCCGAACCGCCCGGTTTTCTAAACTAATTTGGAAACTAGCCTAGTTTTGTGAACCAGTTTGGATTGACGTCAAACCGGTCTGGATTGACGTCAAATCGGTCTGGATTGACGTCAAACCGGTCTGGAATTTCAAAAACCAGTCTGAAATTCATCTGACCGGTCTGAATTGATGACAAAGTGGTCTAGCCAGAGGGCTAAACCTACTGTCGGTCAACGT
Source organism: Wurfbainia villosa (assembly GCA_025175895.1). Classification (NCBI taxonomy): domain Eukaryota; kingdom Viridiplantae; phylum Streptophyta; class Magnoliopsida; order Zingiberales; family Zingiberaceae; genus Wurfbainia; species Wurfbainia villosa. Next base: position 4,390,099 of record CM045994.1, on the reverse strand, counting down.
CAATTGACTAAGTTAACTTTGGTCGACTTAACTCATAACTAGATCGTCGAGTATTTGTTTGGAACAAATAGAACTCGACTTAAACAACTTATAGATAGGTTAATAATAACTAGAGTTGATGGCTAGGGACGATGTGAAAATAAACTATCCTTCATATTACTCGAGTGCCTAGGGTATTCGAAAAAAAATGGACAGTGTTTAAGTTTTCATGTCAAGTCAAAACAGTTTAAAACGATTGGACTTAGATGATAGTTGATTGGTAAAAGTATTAGTCGACTGATATAAGCATTTCAGTCGACTGTTCTCCAAAGAATCAAGGAAATTTATCCTTGATTGAATGTGTTCGTTCTATGCCAATATATAAATTGAATTAAGCCGGTATATGTACTAGTTTGTCGATTTTGTACTGACTTAATTAATTTCAATTTTTCCAGATAGCATGGATGATTACCATGATGACTAGACGCGATGTGTTGCGTAACCAGCTGAGGGAGGCTATCCAGAGGATAGAGTATTATTCAGCACATGGAGTCGAGTGGCACATAGGGAAATTGGACAGACTGCTTTGGAGACTCGAGATGCAGGAGTTTCCAATTCTGGATAACTACAGGATCTGGGCTCTGGTTTGTTTGCTGCCTCAACACCTTAGTGATATCGTTCATCAGATTTGGGGACGTTATGAGGGACGCATTTCCTATATCCAGTTGTGCGCTGAGTTACTTCACTACGAGGATTGTGAAGTGCACTGTGAAGATCCAGAGGAAGATCCTAAAGAAGACCCTGAAGAGATTTTTCCTATGGAATCTCTTTAAAGGTATCCTTCCAAGATTTCTGCGTCCTGGCATCATCTGGAGAGCATCTCAGCAGAAGGTGTTCCAGTTCAGCCCAAGAAAAGTGGGCATATTTGGATTATTACTGCGCTAGTGCTTGTACTAGTGGGAGTAGTAATCACCTATCTAGTTTATTAGAGTTGTTTTGTGTTTATCAGTTATGAGTCAGAAGAATGTTATGTGTAATATTCTTAGTAGAATTTTCTTTGTTATATGTTAACAATGTACAACCTGTTTAGTTTAAATGAAATGTTTCATTTTAATGTTGTTTACTCTACATGATGCATGATATTTAATTACTCTTTGATTTGTTCACAATGAGTATAATTTTAAATGATATGTTCATTTAATGTGTAATATCATGTTTGGATAATGATTAAGTTCATTAGATGGGATGTATGTAATATAATTGATCAAAGTCGATTAGATTGGAACATACAAATGATGAGCGAGAATTTGATTATCACTTAATTTTGTAAACCAAATCAATTCACTTTGAGTCAATTTATAGATTACATACATAAAGGCATACACTGAATAACTAAATAATGTATTTATTTATGTTAGGTTATGACAACCAAAAACATCATAGCTGAACTCAATAAGGGTGAGAAACTGAATGAGGATAACTACAAAATCTGGCACCTCAGGATATAGTATGTCTTAGAGGAACAAGGAGTTCTTGAGGCTGTAAATCAGATCTTGGCAGAACCTGTAGATGGTCCCACTGCACAAAACAGGCAAGATCTTGATGCCTATAAGGCATGGAAGAAAAAGGACTCCACTACTAAGGACATTTTGATTAGTTCAATGGTGGATGACCTGACATTTGAGTATGAGTCGTATTCTTCGGCTCATGTTGTCTAGGTAACCCTTAAGGATAAGTACAGTGGATTTAGTCTGAGCAAGCTTCGACAGTTGACGATCAAGTTCGACAACTATAAGAAGCACCCGAATGTCACGATGGCTCAACATCTCAGGGAGATGTCGAACAGAATTCGGGAGCTTAAAACTGCAGGTCATGAGTTGACTGATGAACAACAAATTCAGGCAGTTATTCGATCCCTTCCATATTCTTGGGAGACCATAAAGCATACCCTTACTCACAGTGAGAGTATTAAGACTTTCACTGATGTCTTACGCCATGTTGAACTGGAGGCAAAGAGAGTAGAATCCGCAAGGATTTCTGGCCAAGCCTATTTAGCTGCCAATTCTGCTGGATCATCTTAATCCAAGAAAAGAAGATGGTTTAAGAAAGGGAAGGGAAAGAAAAAAGAAGCTGCTGCTGCAAGTGGAATAGGCCCAGTCAAGAAGAAGAAGAACACGAAGACAGGGAAAAAACCTAAAAGCAAGGTGACTTGCTTTAATTGTAATAAAAAGGGTCACTATGCTCGGGAGTGCACTGAGCCAAAAAAGGTAACTTCAATTCTGTCTTCTGATCATTTTGTTGTAGTTCTGTATTGTTGGCTGATTCTTATCCTTTGTGAATTATAGATTCGGGAGCAACCAATCATGTAGCTCAGGAGCGGGTTACATATGTGGAGTATCACAGGGTACTAGCTGGTAACCTATGGATATATATAGGAAACAATGCAAGAGTCAAAGTCAAAGGAATTGACACTTGCAAACTTAACCTTCGAGGTAGAAGTACTTTGTTTCTACATGATGTCTTGTATGCTCCTGAGATTCGAAGGAATCTTATTTCTGTTACTTGTCTTCTTGATTTGGGGTATTATATTAACTTTTACAGTCGATGTGTGGAATTTAAGATTGACTCAGTGTCAATCGGATATGGTTTTTTAATGAATGATTTTATGGTTCTTGATGTGGAACCAAATGTCAATTGTGCGATTGATAATTGTTTTTCAAACATTGCTCTTACTAGTGATGCAGATATAACTGATGAAGTTTGGCATGCTAGATTAGGACATAGAGGATAAGATCGCATGAATCGGTTAGCTAAAGAGGGCTTATTGGGCTCTCGTGCTAAGATTAGCTTATCTGTATGTGAGCATTGTCTTGTAGAAAAAGCAGCTAGGAAACCATTCAGTAAGGCTATTAGGGCAGAGTCACCATTACAATTGATTCATTCGAATATTTGTGGTCCAATGAATGTAAAGGCTAGACATGGAGCTTCCTATTTTATTATATTTATTGATGATTTCTCTTGTTTCGGTCATGTGTATTTGATTTCTCACAAATCTAAAGCATTGTATTGCTTCATTCGTTATATGAACGAAGTAGAGAATCAAACGGAACGTAAGGTTAAGACTTTACGCATGACCGTGGAAGAGAATATTTGTCTGATATGTTCAAGACAATATGTAATGATAAGGGGATTATTAGACAAATGACAATCCCTGGAACTCCACAGCAAAATGGGGTTGCTGAGAGAATAAATATGACTCTTCTCGAAATGGTTAAGTCTATGATGGCGCAAGCTAATTTTTTGATCTCCTATTGGGGAGATGCATTACTAGTTGCAACATATATACTTAACATAGTGCCTTCAAAGTCAGTTCCATCTATCCCATATGAACGTTGGATAGGTAGAAAATCAGATTTGGGAAATCTGAGACCCTGGGGGTCAGCTTCCTATGTTCACGATAGTTCTCACAAGTATGGAAAACTAGGATCTAGAGGTAAGAAATGTATCTTTATAAGATATTCTGATACCTCCAAAGGTTATGTTTTCATAGGTGAGCAACAAGATAGAACAATCTCCGAATTGTATTCGAGAGACGCTACTTTTCTTGAAACTGAGTTCTCAGCTAGAGGTGAGGTTGATAAGACAATTCCTCTGTTTGAGGATGATGAGTCATTGTCAACTAGACAAGTGTCTAGTGGGATACCTGGAACTAGTCAACCCAGTGGGAGTATTTTGCCTAGTCACGGGGTGACTTCTTATGAGCCCAACTTACGGAAAAGTGTTCGTAAGATCAAACCTAAGAAGAGGTTTGATATTAAGAATGAGGCAATGATGATAGTCCCTTTTGATGATGAAAAACCTCAATAAATTAAGGAAGCTCTGGGCTCTAGAGTTAGAGAAAAGTGGAGAGATGCAATAGTTGAAGAAATAGAGTCAATGATTAAGAATTATGTTTGGGAGTTAGTCGATCTTCCTCTTAGCCGAAGGGCTATTGGGAATAAATGGATTCTCAAAATAAAGAGGAAAGCAGATGGATCGATTAACTGATACAAAGCTCATTTGGTTGCAAAAGGATTTACCTAATTGGAGGGTATAGACTTTGAGGAGATATTTTTCTCCCGTAGTACAGTTTGTGTCAATCCGAGTTATTTTGACTTTAGTGGTGCATTATGACTTAGAGTTACATCAGATGGATGTAAAAACCGCTTTCTTTAACGGTGAGCTTGATGAGGAAATCTATATGGTTCAACTAGAAGGTTTCATTGCTAAAGGCCAAGAAGATAAAGTATGTAGATTGAAAAAAATCTATATATGACATAAAACAAACATCAAGACAGTGGAACATAAGATTTAACGAAGTGGTTTTATCTTATGGTTTCGAAATGATCAATGAGGATCATTGCATTTTCCTGAAGAAGGACAAAGGAAAGTATGTCATTTTATCATTATATATTGATGATATGTTGATTACAGGAAATGACATAGGTTTTGTGATTGAAGTCAAAAGGTGGCTTTCATCACAGTTTGACACAATAGATATAGGAGAAGCTGAATACATCTTAGGAGTAAAGATCATCAGGGATTGATCTAAGAGACTTTTGGGTTTGTCTCAAGAGTCTTATATAAATAAGATGTTACAATATTTCAGCATGTCTAATTGTAACAATGAACAGATACCTATTATGAAAGGTACTGTTCTGAGAAAGAGTATGAGTCCTAAAACTCTTGAAGAAATAGCCGAGATGAATAAAAAACCATATGCCAGTGTTGTTGGTAGTTTGATGTATACTATGTTGTGTACTCGTCCCGAAATCAGTTATGTTGTTGGCTTAGTCAGCCAGTTCCAGTCAAACCCAAGATCGAGACACTGAAAGGCAGTAAAAAGGATATTCAGATATCTGAAAGCGATGACAGGATACAATCTCTGTTATCAAGGATCAGATATGAGTCTGAAGGACTATTCAGATACATAATGGGCGGGGGACCTGGATGATAGAAAATTCACATCAGGCTATGCGTTCTTGTTGAATGGTGGCGCCGTCTCCTGGAACAACAAGAAACATGCCTGTGTGGCCTTATCAACCATGGAAGCTGAATATGTGACATATTCAGCAGTTGTACAAGAGGCAGTCTAGTTAAGGAGGTTCCTGAAGCATTTGAAGATTGTTGAAGACAGTGGGAGTCCAGTGACTGTCTACTGTGACAGTCAAGTTGCTATAGCTTTTTCTAAGGATCCCAAATATCACAGCAAGGGCAAGCATATAGCTATAAAATATAACTTTATCAGGGATATTATTGCTAAGAAGAATGTGATTATTGAGTATATCCCTACATGAGCTATGCTTGCAGATCCTTTTACTAAGCCGATGACTAGAGAGTCATTTAATGAGCATGTAAAGTCTATGGGACTTCGTAGAATGTAACAATTTTGTAATGACAATCGGATATCGTAATTTGATTGTTTTAAATGCAAGCCATAATTTATTTAGTGTATGTGATGTTACATTCTGATAAGATCTCGGTGAGCATGTTGACAGATAGTGATTGGTCCTCTCACATGGATAATCATCTCTGTTTATTATGTAAGAATAGGGGTAAGACTATTACTTATAGGATAGCTTTGGAAGCTATATATATTGGATACATACCTATAAGCTGAGGGGTCATCTTGATATGTGTATCAAGATAAGATCATTTAAGATAAGTGATCGAAGTAAATGTTCCCATCATTTACTATATTTGTTTATGAGCCAGATTAGAATTCATATGTTGAATTCAGGATTAGACATTTGGAATGTCTGGATCAAAATCTGTATGATGTTGAGGTAAACATGCGCTCTTTATTGTTGAAGAGAATAACATCGTAGCATGTGATTCATACCACGTATGCTAAGGCGACAATAAGGGTAGTAGGAGAATGGATCTCTGCTTCTCTACTATGTAATCCCTTTGAGATTATATGTTAATCTCAATATTTGCCCTTTGTGACTATTTAGGTGTCTTCTTGAAGTTTTAATCAGGGTCTGCTACTTTACCATGTAAACCTATTGACTATGGATGATTCGGTCTATGAAACATGACTAGGAAAGCAACTGATTAATATGAATAGATTCACACTAAAAAGGAAGATTAAATATGTTTATATCCTTTGAGAATTATTCACTGGTCGACCCATTTTTGTTATGTATGAAAATATTTGTTAATATTAAGAATATGGAACATGCTCTTGACTTGATGGTCATTATGAGGGATTAGAGATGTTCATATTGATGTAAGTGGAGATTATTTAATCTGGGCAAAGAGCAAGACATTACAGGAAAATGATTAAGTACCACCAGGAGAATGGTTCAGTACCACCTGGAAAATGGTTGTGAGCCACCTGGAGGATGACAATGGGCCATCAGGTGAATGACTATGTGTCATTCAGAGAATGGTAATGTACCATTTAAAGAGTGGCTAAATTAGGCGTAACAACTTTTCTTAGCATTGATCGCTCTATGAGCAGCTATGTAAAGTGTAACAACTTTCTTAGCATTGGATTGCTCAGTGTGCTTGTTGTCGCACGAGCCATTTTTCTATGTATGAATTGGTTGTTTTAATGGTCTTTATTGTAGGGGATCGATTGGACGCTAGAGGGGAGGTGAATAGCGCGTGCTAGTACCGATGATGGAATTCGATCATGATCGCGTCTACAAATCGTGTTAGCGCAGAGGAATAATAATAATGAAAGCAATAACACGAAACACAATCACAAACACAATGACACGAGATGTAACGTGGTTCGGAACCGAATGGTTCCTACTCCACGGATTGGGTTCGTACGAACCCTAGCGATGTCACAAACACCACTAAGCACAATAAACTCCTTCTCGACAACACGTCGGAGGTGGAGAAACCTCGTACAAAGATTACACTAAGTAATACAAATAAGACAAGCAAATACAACAAGAATACAACAATCTATGCAAAGAAAACTTTACAAATGCTCTTTGGATTGCTTGCTTTTGGTTGCCTTGGACTAGCCTTGAAAGACTGGAAAAGCACCAACTATTCCCCTTCAAATCATCCAAGAAAATGTTGCTTCCAAACCTGGATTTCCGCCGATCGATCATCCATAAGTCACCCGGTCGTGATGCCATCATTCTTGTGGAGAAACGGCTCAATCCACGTTGGAAAAGTTCCAATGGGACTCTCACCAGTTGACTGCCAACATTGGTAGTCATTGCCGATCCGTAATCGACTTCCCGATCCACGAGCATTTTGTGCTCGCGATTAACCCGTGATCGTCGTCCCTTAGCGATCGCCCAATGAGCGATCCGCGCTGAGCAATTTCAGCTCTAAAACGACAGTCGAAATCTAGTCGACTCACGACAGTCGAATCGGTCATAATGTCAGTCGACTGCCAACCTCAAACATGAGGTTTTAACCCAAGTATGGTGCCCCCATACTTGCTAGACCACCCTTAGCCTAGACCTAAGCCTTCTAGCCACCTCCATCAGCCTCACGCCTCTCGGATCCCTCCAAGTCATCCATGACTTGTTCATCCATCACGCTAGCCTTCAGGTGCTTCCATCGGCTATGTCATGCTAACGGTGTCTACACCGCCAAAGCACATTAGACTTATGCCGCCAAGACTCCGCTTGGACTTTACGCCGCCAACCATTGGACTTATGCTGCCAAGACTCCACCCTTGGACTTTACGCCGCCAATATCAAACCCTTTGGACTTCTCAAATGCCAAGACTCAAGCTTGGACTTTCCCTTGCCAACCTATGTTGGACTTTCCATGCCAAGACCCATGCTTGGACTTCCCTTGTGCTAAGTACTCAAGACTTGGACTTTCCCAAATGTCAAGTGTCCCACTTGGACTTTCCATGCCAAGTACCCATGACTTGGACTTTACCTTGCCAAGACCCATGCTTGGACTATCCCATAATCACATGGTCAACCCTAGTCAACCATCAAAGTCTTCCTCGAGTCAAACTCGAGTCTGGTCAATTATAACCTGGGTCGATTGTATAAACAATCTCCCCAAAATATTAACCGACATCAATGTCAAATATCAATATCAAACATACTATGTCAAACATCAAAATATCACTCGAGTCTGGGCCGATTGCACCAACAATCTCTCCCTTTTTGATGTTTGACAAAACAAACCTTGAGTTAGGCCCCTAACTCAAACTCCCTTACCAATTTTCCAAATTGGTAATTTTACTCTCCCCCTTTTTGGCATGCATCAAAAAGGTTCTCTCCAAGGAGGTCAATGTCTCATGTTCCAATGAGATCTTATAATCTCCCCCTTGGACCAAAAATACCTAGGATGTCTACCATCTTCCTAGTGATAAGTCTCATAGCACTCAAGAGAGGCAATCCTATTCACTCTCCCAATTTTCAAATTGGGTCTCTCAAAATCCCATCAATTTTCCCAATTGATGACATTCTCCATAACTTCTCCCCTTCAAGAAGAAAACACATCCATCATCCCATGATGGATAACTCCCTCTAAAAGCTTGCTCCCCCTTGACCATTGCACCAACAATGTCCTTGGGAAGTCCCTAAGCCTATAGGAACTCTAAACCATCAAAATTAAGGTGCAAAGTTCAACATAGAACTTTCGCTCACCTTAAGATTGATACAAACCCTAAAAACTCTCCTAATCCATATCCAATGGATTTTCATCCTTTATAATGCTTCCCAAAGCATATCCTAGGGTTAAGAGTGGTTAGGAAACCTTACCATAGCTGAAATCAGGCTAAACAAACCTTGTTAACCCGAAATCAGACCTTGCAATCGACTCCTAACAATAATCAGTCGAACTGCCCTTCATTAGTCGATCATTATAAGTCAATGATCGATAATCAGAACTGCTTTTTGATTCGTAAACGAACTTTGATAATACATAAATAATTATACATATTTTTAAAAAATCGTGAAATTCATACGTATATTACTTATAGTCAATACAATGGGTGAAAAATATTTTACCCATAAAATATCGAAATTGATACAAAATTCAACAGTAAAGAAAAACTTCAATGTTTTAGCTCACTTTGTATCAACTTCATCAATAGTGATTGCTATCAAAAGATAGACTTCACCAAGGTTTTCTAAATTGATTTTAAAATGTTTTTAAAATCTTATTTTGGATCATATTCCTTGGACTCTATGTACATGACTTGTACACAAGCTTTCCCAATGATCCATCATTGAAATTAAATGAGTTTTAGTTTATCTAGATGCAAAAACTATGCACCTTGAACTCAACTCATATCCTAGCATCTCATATGTATATAGGGTGTATAAATACACACACAAGTCAATGTGATGTGAGATGTGAGTTTTGTTCTCCTAATCTAGGGTTTCATGCATTTTCTAAGGCAACTCTACTTGATTCCCTTATAAATGGGACTCCAAGTCATGCCAAAGTCCTTAACTCAATTTTAATCAATTTAGATGCATGAATGATTATGGCATTAAAGATAGTATAAATAAACACATGCTCATAATCATGATGTCATGGCATAAGATATAAATCTAAGCATACATGACATTAACCTTAAACCTAAGCATAATCATGACATATAAATGATAGAAATAAGCATGATATCATGACATGACATATGACAAGTCAAAGCATGGCAAATAAGATATAAAGGTATATAATACCTAAATTTCAATATTAGTTGTCATTTGATATAATTAGGTTTATTTTGCCATATTACTATTAATCTCCCATGTGTGCCAAAAACCCAAAATGACACACAAACCTCTAAACCTAAATTGTGTCAATTTAATTGATTTTTCAATCTTCTTAAATGATATTGGCACATTCTAAAATTTTTTAGGATTTATCATCAAATCTATTTCCAAGATATCCATAACCTTGGAAATGACCTAAAATGTCAACTTTGCTATGATTGAGTTAACTACCCATCCAATCAAGGTTGACACGACCTAACCCATCTAGCGTGAGTCAATCACGCCCTTAGGAACCCAAAATCTATTTGAGCTCATTGGGTTAATTAGGTATTCCTTAGGGATGACCTCCCTAGATACCTTCCTAATGACCCTCCTAGGCTTGGTAGCCTTGGTCATTTTGGTCTTGCCTAGGTTAACCTTAGGGATTTCCTCCCTAATAACTCTTTTAGTGGTCATCCTTGGTTTCCTTGAAACCCTAGCCACTAGACACAAACCTTGGTTACTCTTAGGGATAACTTCCCTAGTAACCTTGGTCTTTCTAGACCTAGTTTGTGTTCCATAATCAAATGGAACACTATGATAAGCCACCTTAGGCTTAGGTTTGTGACCCAAACCTTGCTTGCCCTTAGTTGACTTTTGACTCTTAGGTCCTAGGTGTTGACTTTGACTTTTGGACCTAGACTTTTGATCATTTGACCCTTTAAATTGATTTTGCATAATTTTAAGGGTCTTCTCAAGTTTTTCAAGCCTTGATCTCAAGGCTTGGTTCTCTAATTCTAATTGCCCAATTTTAGAATTTTGATTTAATCCTTGGGCATGGTTCTTCCTAGATATATGCCTAGTCCATTTGGGGTTAAAACCTAGGTACTCTTGTATTTTCCTAATAGATTCCCTAGGTATGACATTTTTAGGGACATTAGTCCCAAATTTTTTTTTCTTTGAAAAGTAGACATTCTTAGCTCCTAGACATAATTTCTTATTTCTAGCATGCTCTTTATGATAGATAGCAAGATTGCTAAAATTATTTCTAGCATGCTTTTTGACATTATTTGAATAAGGAGCTTTATTTAAAAATACCTTAGGGTTAGCTTTGGAAGCTCCCCCTACTTGTGTAGCTCCTTCTTGCCCCTTCTTCTTCCCTCTTGGGCATTGATTCCGGTAATGTCCCGGTAGCCGACATTTGAAGCAAATCACTTGCTCCTTGCTCTTTTGCATTGAGGGACCGACATCTTTGACTTTTGGCGCCGGTGGAGCTTTTCTTACTCTCTTTGGGCACTTGCTCTTATAGTGCCCGGTTTTCCTACACTCAAAATATATTATATGCATTTTATTATTAACACATATGTTTAAGTTACCTAAGTTAGTGGAGGCCGAAATCAGATTTTGAGATTTCTTCATCTTGACCGGATGTTGAAGCTTCTTCTTGGTGTTGCTCCGGTTCTGGTGTGGATGGTCTCTCCTCCCCCTCAATCCTTGAAGTGGAGGCTTCTTCCACTTCTTCCACCAATCCAAAAATTGATTCCCTATCAACTTCTGAATCCTCAAGCTCTTTAGATGACGATGTAATTGCTTGAGCTTGAGAGGGTGAGCACTCCTCTTCTTCTTGAATTGATAATGGATTTTCATGGAGCTTTGCCACTTGGCTCCACAACTCCTTAGCATCCATATAGTCCCCTACCATACAAACAATATCATTAGGGACCAAATCAAAAATAAAATTTACTACCTTTATGTTTTTCTCGAATGATTGAATTTGATCTTCACTTCATCTCTTCTTTTTAAGGAATTCACCTTTTGGTCCTCTTGGATACTCAAATCCTTCCATTAATAGGGACCATTCCTCAAGGTCTCTCATCATCAAAAAATCTTCAATTCTTTTCTTCCAAGAATTGAAGCCTTCTCGTCCATATAGGGTGTAGGGCACCGGTGTGTTGATGTCTCATCTTAATTGTTCTTGGACTTCCATCTTCACCCTCTAGCGTACTCCCTTAGTTGTTAAACTTCAAGAGCGGTCTCGCTCTGATACCACTTATAGGGGATCGATTGGACGCTAGAGGGGGGGTGAATAGCGCGTGCTAGTACCGATGATGGAATTCGATCGTGATCGCGTCTACAAATCATGTTAGCTCAGTGGAATAATAATAATGAAAGCAATAACACGAAACACAATCACAAACACAATGACACGAGATGTAACGTGGTTCGGAACCGAATGGTTCCTGCTATATGGATTGGGTTCGTACGAACCCTAGAGATGTCACAAACACCACTAAGCATAATAAACTCCTTCTCGACAACACGTCGGAGGTGGAGATACCTCGTACAAAGATTACACTAAGTAATACAAAGTAAGACAAGCAAATACAACAAGAATAAAACAATCTATGCAAAGAAAAATTTACAAATGCTCTTTGGATTGCTTGCTTTTGGTTGCCTTGGACTAGCCTTGAAGGACTGGAAAAGCACCAACTATTGTCCTTTAAATTGCCCAAGAAAACGCTGCTTCCAAACCTCCACGAATAGCTACTTTTAACCTGCATCGAGCTGGATATCCGCCGATCAGTCAACTGTCATAAGTCACCAGTCGACTGATGCCACTGTTGCTGTGAGACAACGGCTCAATCCACGTTGGAAAAGTTCCAACGGGACTCTCACCTATCGATTGCCAACATTGGCGCGATCGCTAGCCCGTGAGTCGACCGCTCGGCTACGAGCATTCTGCTCTCGCAACTAACCCAAAGAATGATCATTATCCCTTGGCGATCGTTGCCGACATCACGATCGCTTCCAATGAGCGATCGCTGAGCAATTTCAGCTCTAAAATGGCAGTCGAACTCTAGTCGACTCACGGCAGTCGAACCGGCTATAATGTCAGTCGACTGCCAACCTCAAACATGAGGTTTTAACTCAAGTATGGTGCCCCCATACTTGCTAGACCACCCTTAGCCTAGACCTAAGCCTTCTAGCCACCTTTATCAGCCTCACGTCTCTCGGATCCCTCCAAGTCATCCATGACTTGTTCATCCATCGCGCTAGCCTTCATGTGCTTCCATCGGCTATGTCATGCTAACGGTGTCTACACCGCCAAGGCACATTGGACTTACGTCGCCAAGACTCCGCTTGGACTTTACGCCGCCAACCATTGGACTTATGCTGCCAAGACTCCACCCTTGAACTTTACACCGCCAATATCAAACCCTTTGGACTTCTCAAATGCCAAGAATCAAGCTTGGACTTTCCCTTGCCAACCTATGTTGGACTTTCCATGTCAAGACTCATGCTTGGACTTCCCTTGTGCCAAGTACTCAAGACTTGGACTTTCCCAAATGCCAAGTGTCCCACTTGGACTTTCCATGCCAAGTACCCATGACTTGGACTTTACCTTGCCAAGACCCATGCTTGGACTTTCCCATAATCACATGGTCAACCCTAGTCAACCATCAAAGTCTCCCTCGAGTCAAACTCGAGTCTGGTCAATTATAACATGGGTCGATTGTATAAACAATCTCCCCAAAACATTAACCGACATCAATGTCAAACATACTATGTCAAACATCAAAACATCACTCGAGCCAACTCGAGTCTGGTCAATCATGACCTGGGTCGATTGCACCAACATTTGTGACTATTAATCTCTGTTCTATTAGTCTTTTGGGACTATGGTCTCTGACTCTGTCACGCCCCGAGAGTATGTCGTGCCGAAAAGCAAAAGGACGACATCTCCCCTGTACGTGGCAACATTTCGGGTTAATACAAGGCTCGTAGGCCCACAACAACAATATAATATAAAGATATCAACATACCAAACACAGCGGAAACATACTGACAGATAACCAAGATACAGAGACCCAACTGTGCACTCTGGAGTGACTTGACACGACAAGAAACATAATAGAAACCACATCAAAGGCCAAATACATACAACACATTCGTATATCACAAATACGGAAACAATATAGGGTAAAATCCCAAAACGATAATCCACAAATAAAATACAACAATACGGAATAAACCTCCATCCGTTCGGTGTGAGATGGGATCAGCTGGCGGAGCGTCCAAGGAATCTTCTATCTGTTACCTGGGTGACAGGAAACCCAAGGTCCGGGGTGGTGAGTATAAACTCAGGGTTAATATGTACAAAGTGCATAAACAACATATAGGATATCGAGATCTACAAGTATACATGTGAAGATCTACAGGTATACAACATGAGTCCAATAGACATATAGTCTTATCCAAATATAATAACAAGTAACTATAATATAGTCATACTCAATGTATATACTAAACTGATCAACTGAACATGAAGTAATGTACCAACGTACCTTACGGTCTGCAACACCATAAGTTATATCATCCTGAAAAGATATACCATAACATAACCCATATAACATACAAAGTCATTCTCATACCTGACCAACACTCAGACATATGAACAGTATATAATCACATGTAATAACATCCCGGTCCATACCACACTATAACATGACGTTAATCAAATGCATACAACAGTCTAGACCAACACATATATCATGCTCAACACACAGCAGTATATAATATGCAAATGACATGTATCATGATGTACAAACATATGCAGCAAACAAATGCAGCATCTCACAAGCATATGTAAAACATATATCAAATACATGCATACATATATATCAGCAATGCATATGCATGGTCACTATCTGCGGACCCGTCCAACCACGACCCCAGAGTGGCCAGGGTGGCACGACAATGACAACTATCCTGACTCCAGCTACCACTACTCTCGAGTGGCCGAGTTGGGTAGTATGATTCGTAGCTAGCCGCCATAGAGCTATATGCTACCCTAGGGGCCCCTGCTGTAAGCGACTCTAGCTACCACTACCCACGAGTGGTCAAGTGTTGCACGTCAGGACAAACTGCACGCCACTCTAGCTACCACTGTCTATAGTGGTCGAGCGCGGCACATCTAAGGCTCTGCCCTCAACCCTGCTACCACTACCCCGAGTGGCCGGAGAGGCAGGATGATTGACGACCTGTCTCAACGACAAGGGAGACCCAGTCAATAGCATGCATACAATGTAATGATGCATAGCTCCACACAGGTATCCTCGCAATACTCCATATTCCATGGGGAGTCCTGGTCAACCAAAAGTCAACTATACAAGGACTACAATCCACAAGACTCTCTCTATCGCACAAAGAGTTATACACATCCAACAATCAACCACGCTAAGACCTCTAGTCAGTAGCGAGATACCATCGACCGTCCATATAACCATACACAGACACTCAATCCATAATGGATATACCATCACGCTAGGACCTCTAGTCCATAACCACATACTGACAACCATACACTTATCTATGCACAGATGACTAGATCCACCATATATGCACAACTAATATGTTTACGATACATTTATCAACTCTATAATCCAATCCATCACCTAACCCTAGTGATGTACACAGTAACCCAATCTGAGCTCACAAAGATAACCCTAACCACATGTACTTACTGAACATCCATCAGCTAACACATAATAGGGTTTATAGTTCCTATCCGTGCTAGATAATCAATGAAGTAACAGAGTATATATCTCAAAGGTCAAGGCAGTACAAGCATATGATTAAATAATAGTGGATCTAAGATCAAAGTAATCGCATAAGTCCAAATTCATGCACCAGATTTAGATCAAAACTACCTGACCAGGGTAGATATTATCCACTTGCTATGTAGATTGTACTTAGTGTCTTCATAGTCGTATCTTTGTCCCGAATCAACATCCTACAACCAAAGAATACAACATAACCACACACTACCATAATCAATCTATAGGAATAGGAATTTAACTCAATCTGAATCCCAAATCTTACCAATTGAACAACCCCACTAGCAATTTACACTAGTTCATAACAACACCCCTACCACAGATCAAACTCTCCTATTGCCATTAATCCTTCAATCCCTATTCAATTAACGACACATCAATTCACTCTCAATTATCAAGCATCGAACCAACAACAAAATCAACTGCAAATAGTAGTATACCTTCCTAAAGTATCCCAATCCGAAAACCCTTCCATTGCACAACATCTGAAATCCATCACTAACCTTCACCGAACCTGCTCCTTGCACTCACAATTCAAAAAAAAAACCAGAGGTATGGATCACAATCCTACCCAACACTGGAAGAATATAATGGTAATAGAATATTTACCAGCGTCGATCGCCAACCTCGGAGAGTTATGCTCCGGATCATAGAGAACGACTATATTGATCAAAATGCTACAGAGAGGATCGAGAGAGAGACCAGGGCTCGAGTTCTTGTCTAATGAACGCAAGCTCAGAATCGAAAGGGAGAAATCGAACTGACTTATGGTCGAAACGATCAGCTAGGGCGATGATGATCTGAGCTCGAGCGACACAGGAGATTATCCCTTGCACCGAGGCAAACTCCATGGCTAGAGGAGCTTGCTGCCGCTCGCATCGACGAAGGGCGGCACAACCAGGAGAGCTCACGATCAGAAGAAAAATAGCTGCAACGGAGATCAGGCTCGTTGATGGCCGACCATTGGTGGTCCTCTGCTCGAGATGACCTTCGGCGACCCAAGCAGCGGCAGCGATGTCATCACTGGCGATGAGAATGGTGGCGATCAGCAAGGAGAAGTCGCCTAAGGAACAACAGAGGGAAGCAAGAATCGACCATGGCTGCTACAGGCGCTCGACGGAGCTGGCGACCGCTCCGACGACGCTTGAGGGAAGGAGGAGAAATGGCAGAGCTCTCGGCGAGAAGGAGCCGCTCGGAGCAGGAGAAATGAGGAAGGAGAAAAGGAGGGATCGCGGTTGATCGAGGAAAGAATTGATTGGGATTGGTTTTTAAAGCTAACCGGTTCGATTGGGTTGGCTCAAGCTTGACCCAAATCTAACCTAGGTTAAGTCCGGGTTAACTCAAGTCGACCCAACTCCCCATTTACACTTAAATCTTCCTCGTATGAACTCCTTTTGAACCCAAAAAAATTCTAAAAAATTCTAAAAATTCCAAGAACTAATTCTCAATTAGAAAGGCTATTATTTTATTTTATTTAATTTTTTTTCGTATCTTACATTCTCCCCCACTAATAAAAATTTAGTCCTCAAATTTCCGACTCATGTACGAGTACGAGGTGTCACTATAACCATCTCATATATTCGGAGAGAAGTCCCACACCTCAAATACTATGTGGGGTATTGAGCTCGAATATTATATCCCAACTATTATATATATACTCTCAACCAACCTATTAACAGATAAAAATACTGTACCATAGTGGAGCTCTATGACCATGACATGTTGGAGACCTTGACAGAATCGTAAGATAAATCACGAATCACTATAAAAAAATGATACTCAAGGATACTCCATGAATATAATTCCGTCAAGTGACCCAACGAAATTCATCTTACGGCTCAGAAAGAAATGAGCGGACCTAGCTAATCGATCATCGATTACCCAAATCACATCCAGTCCTTCCCGAAATCCAAATAATCTCCCAACATTGTCCATCGTACTAGGCTACCACTTCCATCACGGTACGTAACCCTACTGGTCACTAATATTCCACCTTTACATGTTGGCACACCAACATCAAGCTATGAACTCAACCATGTTCCACATGTCGTTCTACCACCAAGAACGTTCCATCACTATATAGCAATTACTCAATAGCTAACCAAAACTCTAGGAGCACTCCTTCTCTATACATCTACAATCAAGATAATAACTGCTTATCTCATAGTTCCTCAACTGACGTAGCCATAAGACACGTCTCATACAACTGCATCAGAATCTCTCCAAACCCTGAAATGTTGCATCTATGTGCAATACCCTTCCATCCCCAATGGAGGGACTAACTAACACTGATGCAAAAGTCAGTCACCGTTTAGGCCCTAAAACCTAGCTTCACAAACTTCCGACCAGGTGATTTCCATCACTTTCTTGGTCCAACAAGTAATCTAAGAAGGCAACCACTAACGGGTCCAGTCACTTCATGAACGACTAAATCATTAATAAGTCTAACGACATTATCAACCACTCATAAAATTCATACCAAGTATGAAATGTCGCCTTCTACACACCTGCATCCTTTTACTCTAAGCTGATGATATATCAATCATCACACCAACAATGATAATTGTATGACACCAAGTCACTACAATATCAACACTCTAATCGTAAATCAACCCTAGAGTATACACAGGTGTCCTTTAGCGGATCTATACAGATCATCTATCCACAACAAAGGATATCTATTTTCAACAACTACTGCATACCACCATCGATAATCGATGTATCACCTCAAAGGTTCGTCTCTCTTCTAACAAGAAGTTCTGGATCTTCTCGAGAAGAAACCCTAAGACAAATAAATCTCCCATAGTATTTAGCAACATCGATACCCGTAAAATCATCTCCCGGTATGAGGTCTTCAATATCAAAACTTTTCCAAAATCACCCCAATCGCATATTCCTACTTGCCCATGCAGTGGCAAACCCGGGAGTTCATCCGAAACTGCATCCGAATACTCTTGGATTTTACGCACATCTGAGAGACATGTTATACTAACATTCCAACAATCTAACTATCCGTAAGGATGTCTATAGTGAAGGTATGTCTAGCAAAGGCTAAGGGTATTCTTCAACTTCATGATCATTGGTCAACATCTCACCTGACGGTAGAGATACCACCAACCCACAAGTCGATAGGAACTCATCTAATCCTATCTAATAATGTTATATACCTAGCTACCTGTAACTACCAGTATCTCTCGATACACCAACAAATAGGGTAACCTAGAGTAATACCCCGAATGGCCGATCCTTCGGTCTTCTACACCTCTTCTCGAGTAATCATGTAAACTCACCTAACATCTGTTCTTGACGGCTGAGCTCCTGTAAGTGCAAAGGACTACCATGGAGGAACTGAATTGAACTGTTGAACTGAGATACAATACCCAAAATGACTGCAATGGTGATGGTAAACACTGTTGTACTGGCAGAGAGTACACATCCGACTGTAAAATACTGAAGAACTATCAACATCGTAGCACGCTCCAACTCTGTGAAAGGTATAGCTGCAACTGGAGAATACCACATAGATACGACTATCGTCGTAACATCTCTCCTCTATATAAAGCATATCCACGCTTGGGAAGGTAACAGTTGCTGTCTGGACGTCTGAATCTTCTGAGATGTCTTCTGCTGATATTGCTGAGTAAATTACTTCTCCCGGATGGAAGTATCAAAGAGCTCCAACTAAATCTGGGGTAGAAGATCACTGCTGATGTGATAATCTAATCTTCTGTGATGAACTTGGCTTTCAAGGTTGTGGATCGTCCTCTCAAAAGCATCATCTATAGTCTTCAACTGAGTCTTCAAAGTACATACTCTCCTCGTAAATACTGGCTGCTTATAGTAGAAACAGATAACATAATCCATCAGATAATCTGACTCTGGTGTCATCGTGACCCACACTTCACGCACGTAATCTCCCTTCGGAGTCTTTCCTCTGACTTCACTGATAAACACAAGAAGATGTTGTCGATCTGCAGTCGATTTTCTATGGTCGGAAAACTCTCCAATAGTCGCTCGTGACTCATGACTCTAGTCTTGCTCCTTTTGTCAAACATTCAGAGATATCTGATTCCAATAATTTGACTTGCAATATATGCTTATCAAATCTCCAGCTCTTAAAACACTTGCTACGGAGTCATTTCTATGTTGGTGCAATCGGCCCAGGTCACGATTGACCAGACTCGAGTTTGACTCGAGTGATGTTTTGATGTTTGATAAAGGGATTTGACAAAGTGTTTTGGCATTGATGTTTGACATTAATGTCGGTTAATATGTTGGGGAGATTGTTGGAGCAATCGACCCGGGTCATGTTTGATCGGACTCGAGTTTGACTCGAGGGAGACCTTAATGGTTGACTAGGGTTGACCATGTGATTATGAGAAGTCCAAGCATGGGTCTTGGCAAGGTAAAGTCCAAGTCATGGGTACTTGGCATGGAAAGTCCAAGTGGGACACTTGGCAATTGGGAAAGTCTAAGTCTTGAGCACTTGGCATGAGAAGTCCAAGCATGGGTCTTGGCAAATGAGAAGTCCAAGCATGGGTCTTGGCAAATGGAAAGTCCAAGCATGGGTCTTGGCATGGAAAGTCCAACATGGGTTGGCAAGGGAAAGTCCAAGCTTGAGTCTTGGCATTTGGGAAGTCCAAGGGGATTGATATTGGCAGCGTAAAGTCCAAGCGGAGTCTTGGCGGCATAAGTCCAATGTGCCTTGGCGGTGTAGACACCGTTAGCATGACATAGCCGAGGGAAGCACCTGGAGGCTAACGCGATGGATGAACAAGTCATGGATGACTTGGAGGGATCCGAGAGGCGTGAGGCTGATGGAGGTGGCTAGAAGGCTTAGGTCTAGGCTAAGGGTGGTCTAGCACGTATGGGGGCACCATACTTGGGTTAAAACCTCATTCTTGAGGTTGGCAGTCGACTGGCATTATGGCCGGTTCGACTGCCGTGAGTCGACTTGAGTTCGACCGCCGCTTCGTGAGCCGGGCGGCCCGGCATCGATCATGGATCGATCGGCCGATCGATATGACGGCAACGATCGCCAAGGGATGGCAATGACCGGTTGAGTCACAAGCACGAACGCCCGTAGCCGATCGGGCGGTCGACTACGGGCGCTAGCGATGGATCAATGTTGGATCGATCGGTGAGAGTCCCGTTGGAACTTGTCCAACGTGGATTGAGCCGTTGTCTCACAGCTACAGTGTTGGCAGTCGACTGGGGCCTTATGGCAGTCGAATGCCAGGCGGAAATCTAGCCCGATGGAGGATAAAAGCAGTTGTTCGTGGAAGGCTCAAGCATCAGTTCTTTGGGGGCTTTGGTGAGGCGATTTGAAGGCGATTTGCAAGTGCATTTCAGGGTCCTTCAAGCTCATCCAAGCAACCAACAAGCAAAGCACTCAAACCCTAGTTTTGTAAAGTGTTCTTTACATTTCACTTGTATTTGCTTGTATTTCTTTCGTTTATTGTTGTAAACGTTTGTACGAGGTTTCTCCGCCTCCGACTTGTTGTCGAGAAGGAGTTTATTGATTAGTGATTGCATTGGCATCGCTAGAGCTCGTTAGAGCTCGATCCGTGGAGTAGGAACCGTTCGGTTCCGAACCACGTTATATCTCATGTTGTGCTTGTGTTCGTGATTGTATCTTTTCGATATTGCTTTTATTATTTCTATTCCGCTGCGCATAACGAGTTTTGTAGAGACGATCGCGAATGAATTCCATCTTCCTACGGTCACGCGCTATTCACCCCCCCCCCTCTAGCGGCGTCAAATTTTCTACAATTGGTATCAGAGCCCGGGGCTCTTCTACGGACTAACCGTCGGGAGCTAGGACAAAGAAGCTAGAGGGTGAAGATGGAAGAACAATTGGGATGGAATATTAACACACTGATCCCTTACTCCTTCTATGGACAAGAAGGGTTTAAGCAATGGAAGTCAAGAATTGAAAACTTCCTAATGATGAGGGACTTCGAAGAATGGTCTATCTTAATGAAAGGATATAGCTATCCAAGAGGACCAAAAGGTGGATTCCTCAAGAAAAAGAGATGGACCAAAGAGCAAGTCCAAGCCTTCGAAAAGAATGAGAAGGTAATGAAGTTGTTAATTGACTTAATACCTAACAATATCTTGTGTATGTTAGGTAATTATGTAGATGCAAACGAGCTATGGATCCAAGTGGTCAAGCTTCATGAAAGCCCATCAATGGTCCAAGAGGAAGAGACCGAAGAGGCTAATGCATCATCCTCACAAGGAAGTGAGGACTTGGAGGTTGAGAGATCATCAACATCCAAAGAGGAAGAGGAAGTAGAATCGGAAGTTGATAGGGAGTCAATTTCCGGGTTGGTGGAGGAAGTAGAAGAAGCATCCACTTCTAGGATTGAGGAGGAGATTAAAGTTTCCTCAACACCGGAGCATCAAGAAGAAGCTTCTACATCCAGTCAAGATGAAGAAGTGTCAATTCCAAACTCCACCACTAACCTAGGTAACTCAAACACTCTAATTTCAAATAAAAATAATATTATGTGTTTTGAGTGTAGGGAATTTGGACACTATAAGAGCAAGTGCCCAAAGAAGGTTAGGAAAGCTCCACCGACACCAAAAGTCAAGGATGTCGGTTCCCCAACACCTAAAGGCAAGGAGCACATCATATGCTTCAAGTGCAATTCAAAGGGGCATTATCGGAGTCAATGCCCTAGGGGGAAGAAGAAGGGGCAAGGAGGAGCATCACAAGTAGGGGGAGCTTCTATAGCTAACCCTAAGGTATATTTTAATAATGCACCTTCCAAATTTAAAAGTCAAAAGCATGTTAGAAATTTTAATTCTCTTGCAATTCACCATGAAAAGCATGCTAGAGATAAATATATTTGTTTAGGAGCTAAAAGCGTTAATTTCAAAAGTAAGGAGAAATTTGGGACTAATGTCCCTAAAAACAATTTATCTAAGGATAAACCTAGGTCAAATAACTCTAGAAAAATTTTACCTAGGGAAACCATTAGAAAGGTGCAAGAGCACCTAGGTTTCAATCCTAAGTGGACTAAGCATATGGCTAAGAAGTCAAATGCCCAAAAACTTAATCAAAAATCAATTGGGCAATTAGAGGTTGAAAATCAAGCCTTGAGGTCAAAGCTTGAAAAACTAGAAAAGACCCTTAGGAATATACAAAACCAATTTAAAGGGTCAAATGATCAAAAGTCTAGGTCCAAATCTCAAAGTCAACACTTAGGACCTAAGAGTCAATAGTCAACCAAGGGCAAGCAATGTTTGGGTCACAAATCTAAGCCTAAGGTGGCTTATCATAGTGTTCCATTTGACTATGGAACACAACCTAGGTCTAGGAAGACCAAGGTCTATAGGGAAGTCATCCCTAGAGTTGACCAAAGGGTGTGCCTAGTGGCTAGGGTTTCTAGGAAACCTAGGGTGGCCACTAAGAAGGTTGCAAGGGGAGTTACCCCTAGAGTCAACCTAGGTAAGACCCAAATGACCAAGGCTAACAAGCCTATGAGGGTCATTAGGAAGGTATCTAGGGAGGTTATCCCTAAGGAATACTTAATTAACCCTAGGAGCTCAAATCGATTTTGGGTTCCTAAGAGCGTGATTGATTCACGCTAGATGGGTTTAGGGTGTGTCAACCTTGATTGGATGGGTAGTTAACTCAACCATGGTAAAGGTGGCACTTTAGGATATTTTCAAGGTTATGGTTACCTTGGAAATAGATTTGAATTAATATCCTAAAAGATTTTAGGATGTGCCAATGCATTATTAAAATTAAGAAAAATCAATTAAATTGGCACAATTTGGGTTTAGAGGTTGGTGTGCCATTTTGGGTTTTGGCACACTAGGGAGATTAATGATAATATGACATAATATATCTAATTATATGAAATGACAATTAATATTAAAATTTAGGTATTATTATACCTATATATTTTATATGTCATGCCTTGATTGCCATATGCCATGTCATGACATCATGCCTATTTCTATGATTTTATATGTCATGAGTATGCTTAGGTTTTAGGTTAATATCATGTATGCTTAGTTTTATATCTTATGCCATGACATCATGATTATGTGCATATGCCTATTTATATCATCTCTAATGCCATAATCATTCATGCATTTAAGAAAATTTCGATTGAAATTGATTTAAGGACTATGGCATGACTTGAAGTCTCATTTATAAGGGAATCAAGTAGGGTTGCCTAGGAAATGCATGAAACCCTAGATAAAATGAATCAAAACCCACATCTCACATCCAATTGACATGTATGTGTATTTATACACCCTAGATACATGTGAGATGCTAGGATATGAGTTAAGTTCAAGGTGCATAGTTTTTGCATCTAGATGAACTAAAACTCATCTAATTTTAATAAGTGGATCATTAGGAAAGCTTGTGTACAAGTCATGTACATAGAGCCCAAGGAATATGATCCAAAATAAGGTTTTGAAAACATTTTAAAATCATTTTGAAAAACCTTGGTGAAGTCTATCTTTTGATAGCAATCACCATTGATGAGATTGGTACAAAGTGAGCTTAAACTTTAAAGTTTTTAGTCACTTTTGGATTTTGTATCAATTTCGCTACTTTATGGGTAAAATATTTTTCAAATATTTTTCACCCATTGTATTGGTCATAAGTATTATACGTATCAAATTTCATGGTTTTTCGAATTACGTATAATTATTTATGAATTTTTAAAATTCATTTCTGATAGCTGAAAATCGAGATTTTGATTATCGATCGGCTTGGTGGCAATCGACTAATGAGAGTGATCGGTGATTCTTGACATCAGTCATTGCCAGTCTGATTTCGGGTTAACAAGGTTTGTTTAGCCCGTGTTCAGCTATGGAAAAGGTTCCTAATCACTCCTAACCCTAGGATATGCTTTAGGAAGCATTATAAAGGGTGAAAATCCATTGGATATGGATTAGGAGTTGTGTTAGGTCAAAGTATCAAATTTAGGGTGAGTAAAAGTTCTATGTTGAACTTAGAACCTTAATTTTGATGGTTTAGAGTTCATATTGGCTTAGGAGCTTCCCAAGGACATTGTTGGTGCAATGGTCAAGGGGGAGCAAGCCTTTAGGGGGAGGAATCCATCTTGGGATGATGGATGTATTTTTCTCCTTGAAGAGGAGAAGGTATTGGGAGAGTATCATCAATTGAGAAAATTGATGGATTTTTGATACTCAATTTGGAAATTGGGAGAGAGTATAGGATTGCCTCTCTTGAGCGATATGTGACTTATCACTAGGAAGATAGTAGGCATCCTAGGTATTTTTGGATCAAGGGGGAGATTGTAAGATCTCATTGGGACATGAGACATTGACCTTCTTGGAGAGATAACCTTTTTGATGTATGTCAAAAAGGGGGAGAAGATTAAATTATCAATTTGGAAAATTGGTAAGGGAATTTGAGTTAGGGGCCTAACTCAAGGTTTGTTTTGTCAAACATCAAAAAGGGGGAGATTGTTGGTGCAATCGGCCCAAGTCACGATTGACCAGACTCGAGTGATGTTTTGATGTTTGACAAAGTGTTTTGGCATTGATGTTTGACATTAATGTCGGTTAATATGTTGGGGAGATTGTTGGAGCAATCGACCCGGGTCATGTTTGACCGGACTCGAGTTTGACTCGAGGGAGACCTTAATGGTTGACTAGGGTTGACCATGTGATTATGAGAAGTCCAAGCATGGGTCTTGGCAAGGTAAAGTCCAAGTCATGGGTACTTGGCATGGAAAGTCCAAGTGGGACACTTGGCAATTGGGAAAGTCCAAGTCTTGAGCACTTGGCATGAGAAGTCCAAGCATGGGTCTTGGCAAATGAGAAGTCCAAGCATGGGTCTTGGCAAATGGAAAGTCCAAGCATGGGTCTTGGCATGGAAAGTCCAACATGGGTTGGCAAGGGAAAGTCCAAGCTTGAGTCTTGGCATTTGGGAAGTCCAAGGGGATTGATATTGGCAGCGTAAAGTCCAAGCGGAGTCTTGGCGGCGTAAGTCCAATGTGCCTTGGCGGTGTAGACACCGTTAGCATGACATAGCCGAGGGAAGCACCTGGAGGCTAACGCGATGGATGAACAAGTCATGGATGACTTGGAGGGATCCGAGAGGCATGAGGCTGATGGAGGTGGCTAGAAGGCTTAGGTCTAGGCTAAGGGTGGTCTAGCAAGTATGGGGGCACCATACTTGGGTTAAAACCTCATTTTTGAGGTTGGCAGTCGACTGGCATTATGGCCGGTTCGACTGCCGTGAGTCGACTTGAGTTCGACTGTCGTTTCAGCGAAGCCGCAATGACCGATCATGGGATCACCGATCGATGTCGACGGCACGATCCGCTAAGGGATGGCAATGACCGCGCTGAGTCGCAAGCACGTAACGCCCGTAGCCGATCGAGCAATGACTATAGGCGACATGATCGCCAATGTTGGTAGTCGACTGGTGAGAGTCCCGTTGGAACTTGTCCAACGTGGATTGAGCCGTTGTCTCACAGCTACAGTGTTGGCAGTCGACTGGGGCCTTATGGCAGTCGAATGTCAGGCGGAAATCCAGCCCGATGGAGGATAAAAGCAGCTGTTCATGGAAGGCTCAAGCATCAGTTCTTTGGGGGCTTTGGTGAGACGATTTGAAGGCGATTTGCAGGTGCATTTCAGGGTCCTTCAAGCTCATCCAAGCAACCAACAAGCAAAGCGCTCAAACCCTAGTTTTGTAAAGTGTTCTTTACATTTCACTTGTATTTGCTTGTATTTCTTTCGTTTATTGTTGTAAACGTTTGTACGAGGTTTCTCCGCCTCTGACTTGTTGTTGAGAAGGAGTTTATTGATTAGTGATTGCATTGGCATCGCTAGAGCTCGTTAGAGCTCGATCCGTGGAGTAGGAACCGTTCGGTTCCGAACCATGTTATATCTCGTGTTGTGCTTGTGTTCGTGATTGTATCTTTTTGTTATTGCTTTTATTATTTCTATTCCGCTGCGCATAACGAGTTTTGTAGAGACTATCGCGAACGAATTCCATCTTCCTACGGTCATGCACTATTCACCCCCCCTCTAGCGGCGTCAAATTTTCTACATTCTATACACATGACTCGGTCTAATGCCTTCCGGTAGGATCTGGTAGGAGATCCAAACATCCTGATCAAGATGTCAACCCATAAACCATAGGTGGCTTAAGACATGTCGATCACATTCTCGAGCCATTAGGTGGTCGTAACCCTCGAAAGTCTAATGACTCTGCATGGTACCTTCGTTACCAAATGATCACCCTACTCGATGCCCAAAAATTCTCTGACAATGAGTCAAAGAAGATGACGTGGGGAAATACTCTCTCACAATATCACTAAACCATGGCCGAGTGATGTGTTATTTCCTGAATGTTACTTCCTATCTCTTCCACCAAGTACCGGCTAAATCCGGATAATGGTATTCAACTAACACTACTTTCTCTGTATAAGTCAGCTCTCAAAGGTCTCAAAGGTAATTACCTTTCTCGCATCGACGAAGGGTGGCACGACTGGGAGAGCTCACGATCGAAAGAAAAATAGCTGCAACGGAGATCAGGTTCGCTGATGGCCGACCATCGGTGGTCCTCTGCTCGAGATGACCTTCGGCGACCCAAGCAACGGCAGCGATGTCATCGCTGGCGATGAGAATGGTGGCGATCAGCAAGGAGAAGTCGCCTAAGGAACAATAGAGGGAAGCAAGAATCAACCATGGCTGCTGCAGGCGCTCGACGGAGTTGGCGACCACTCCGGCGACGCTTGAGGGAAGGAGGAGAAATGGCAGAGCTCTCGGCGAGAAGGAGCCGCTCGGATCGGGAGAAATGAGGAAGGAGAAAAGGAGGAATCGCGGCTGGTCGGGGAAAGAATTGATCGGGATTAGTTTTTAAAGCTAACCGGTTTGATTGGGTTGGCTCAAGCTTGACCCAAATCTAACCTAGGTTAAGTCCGGGTTAACTCAAGTCGACCCAACTCCCCATTTACACTTAAATCTTCCTCGTATGAACTCCTTTTGAATCCAGAAAAATTTCTAAAAATTCCATGAACTAATTCTCAATTAGCAAGGCTATTATTTTATTTTATTTAATTTTTTTTTCGTATCTTACAGACTCGATTCTGGTCTATGTGACTAGATACTTTTATTTAGTCATTTAGTACTAATAACTCCGGCTCTATTTAATTTATGTGACTAAATACCTCTTATTGGTCTATGTGACCATTTATCTATGTGACATATTTTGGACGAGTGGGAGATGAAACACATGGAGCGGTTACTGCGCGTTGTGCGCAGTAACCACGCACGAGCCTGCGTACACACTCAAAGGAGTGCGTGCAGTTTCTCCACGATGAGAAAGCATCCAAACTCCTATTTAAAGGAGGGAGCATCCAAAGAAGACTGGCTACTGGATGAGTTGGACGAATTGAGAGGTTTGGCTGTGAGTGTCGTGTGTGTCGAAGTTCCGTTGGAGAGAACAACGAGAGTAAAGAACACCAACGCACGGCTGCGATATTGGCTCGTGAAGGAAGAGGATCTATCCCGTGTGATCGACCCTCAGACGACAAGCAATCTCATCTTCCCTACATCCCTACGGCGCTAAAGCAATTTATGTAAATCTCTGTAAGTTTTTTATTTTTTGCATTTCGTTTCTTTTGTCTTTATCGCTTAAATTAGGTTAAACATATGCTTTAACGACCAACAAATTCAGTTTAAGAAGCTTCAGTAAGTCTCTTGTTTTATTTTCTTATGCTCTTGTAGCCATTAAACGTTTAATCATAGGAGTAGGAACCAAAATGAACACAAAGGATCTGACAGAATAGATTTATAAGGTTCATTATACATGCACTCAGAGTCGCCCTGGGGGAGAGTTGTTGGGGCTCTCTCTTAGGACTCAAAATTTAATCTTTAAGTAAAAGGATCCAAATTTTATAAAAAATTTCACCATTAAAAAGAATCCCTTTTTATACTTTCACTCATGACCCATTAAAATTTTCACCATTTTAAGACCGCTACTGCATGCACTTGAAACCCTCAAAACAAATGATATATATTAATAACTGCACTCTCATGTATGTCTTGTTTCTAGCTAGTCATACATAGTGAATTGTATGACATGGCTAAATACCTCTGCAAAAAGTTGGAATCGTCAATTTAGTGGGTCTCACTGATCTGTCTCACGTCTATTGTGAGGGAGGTAAATTATTAAGGATCATATAGACTTTGACGTGGTAGTCAAGATACGTGGGGGTCATCTGAATCCAGAAAAGGACTTTAAACCTCTTCCGAAATCGACTCATGCCACTTCTACAAATATCCACGTACCTTAGCCACCATGCCATCCCCATGGAAACGACATGGTTAAATACCAAATCTTCACTAAAACACCATCACCATGATATCGTCGCCTATAGATCCTAAACATCTGTCTGTAGAAGCACATGTCCGAACTCTACCCTAAAGTTGGAGGGCATAAGAAGAAGAGGTGTTCCTGTGATTTCACCTAGTGCCCACAAAAATGTGAATTTGTCATAGTAGCATATTCTAAGTGATTTTTGGTCCAAAGGCTGCCATGAGCCAAGACTTTGCAAAATATTGTAATTCATCAATCTAGCGGCCTCTATCGGCCTGTTCCACGATCATTGTGAGGGAGATAAATCATGAAAGATCCTATGGGCCTTGACGTGATGGCCAAGACACGTGGGGGTCATCTGAATCGAAGAAAGGGCTTTAGACTTCCTCTGGAATCGATCCTTATCTTAATCGCAAGTTCTGCCATACCTTAACCACCATGTCATCCCCGTGGAGATTCCTATGAGGCAAGACTCATACCATAAAGACATGACTTTGTTGGACATATTGTTAGGTTCTTGAGACAAATTAAAATCAAATAAAATAAAATATACAATGAAAAAAAAACCAATGAATCAATATGTTCGTGCATCTTTGGTATCCACATGAGCATAACCGTCATTCGTCTCATGAATGCAATTGGAGAATCACATCATCCTCATCATAATGTTACCTACTATTTAAAAAAAAGATCAACAGAATTAATTTTTGATTGACGTAATCTTACACGATTTTATCAGATAAGATAGTGTTTATTGTTTAATCCCTAAGTCATATCTAATATGACATTTTCTTTCTTTTATTTTATAAAATGTAAGCATTATCTATGGTCTTGTTTGAAAAACTCAAATGTATATTGGATTAATTCATCCAATAAATTTAGATCCAATTAGATTAATCTAGCAATTCAATAAGTTTAGAATCTAATCGGATTAATTTATTAATCTAACTAATTTAAGATCCAATAAAATTAACTCATTAATCGTAACTTAGATCCAATGTAAGACTTAGATTCTAATCCCAACACATACACCTTCCAAACTGTGCGAGTCTAAAGTTTCTTTAGAGCTAACTATTTGAAATGATTATATGTTGCGGCAACACCTTTGCCTCATGTCCAAACCATCCGACCAACATATGTGCAGTTGACTTTGGAAACCTACTAAAGAAGTAAATTCATCTCGTATTTGTACTAGCTTCTTGATCAACGGAGAGTAGGAAGGCTCAACCAATCACGACCACATGCCCACGCTACTGAGGTAATACGTAAGTATGATAGATCCATCGAATCCATAACGTGTCTTACTTCTCCTATATATGCCACGACACTTTTGTGAGTAAAATTTTGTTCTATGTCTTTAAGGGTGCGTTTGGTTGGGGTCATCTGTGATTATCTTAGTCATATGATTATCAAGTAATCACATAATCAAGATTATGGGGAATAAAACATAACTTAATATTGTTTGGTTTAATCCTAGATAATGAGATAAAACTTTATTTGTTTGAAGGTTTTAATGTATTATTTACTGTGACATTTACAATATTACCCCCAATCAAGTACATGGCGGTCGGCGGCGACGATCGGTCGACGACCGATGGTGGCGATCGGTAGGTGACTGACGGCGGCGGCGGTCGATCGGCGATCGATGATGGCGGCGACCGACCTGGCGACCGGCAGGGACAATGGTTGACCGACAACCGGCGGCGGTGGTGACCGACCGGTGATCGGCGGCGGCAGTGACCGACCGGCGACCAGCGATCGGCGGTGGCGACGGTCGATCGGCGACGGTCGATCGGCAACCGACGACGGCGATCGACCAACGACTGACGGTGGCGACTGACTGGTGACCGACGACGGTGGCCGACGATCGACAACCATCGACGGTCAACCAGCGACCAGCAACGACGGCGATCGACAATCGGTGGCGGTGACCGACGGTGGTGACCATCGATGGCCAATCGACAATCGACTAGATTGTAATTTGATAAATTGATAAGGATAGTTTTGTCCTAAATGGTAAAAATTAGAGGGTATTTTTGGAAAAAAAATCCATAACCAAGGAAATAAAGAAAAACTAAGCTTCTTGGAGGTTTTCTAATTCTCCCGTCCATAACTCTTTTGCTAATGTGGCATGACATGTCGGACATCCATCATGATTTAGTAATCATTCAAATCCTAAACTAAACAAGATTTTTTTATAACCTTGAATGAATAACCAAAGTTATCACAGATGACCCTCAACCAAATGCATTTTAAGTCCCTTAGGTCGTGGCCCCTTCTTATTTTGGCCTATACATATCGGCCCCAAATAGGGTCTAAGCTTTGTTATCCATATGAAAGCCCTTGCATATACTGTATATACAATCCACGATTCCATATAGCAATGGGAGAATGGATGACCAAAATCACTTCACCCTTTGTAGGACAGAGCTAATAAGCTAAATTTTCTGTGTAAGAAAGTGTCTTTTCGTCCAAGAGTTAATGTGTCAGATGGTAAAATCCATCGATGAATTACATAGAGACTTATGCTTATTGACCTAAAGTTTCGATAAGACTTGGTGGTTGAGAAATTTTCGAACATGATCTTATCAGATAAGATCGTGTCAACTCTAAAAGTTAGGGTTCGATCTCAATCATAAATAATAGTTATCTTCAATTGTGCTCGTGAGATGAGTGATGATGACTATGCTCACGTGGATTCCAAAGATGTGCGAACGTAATGATCACGCTCATATTGACTTAACTTTTCATATTCACAAAGGTTTTATGTATCAAAAGGTAAATTCTAAATAAATGACCAATTCAAATTCGTATGAATCCTTAATGGATTCCTTTTTTTCCCACTACATTTTGTGTTTAATTTTATTACGGAACTCAACAAGTTAATTTCCCATCTTGCTTTTGAATACCTACAATTTCCTTTCATTTATTATTCCTCTCCACCCAAGCATGGAAAAAAGGTTGCATTTCTGTCCACATTTTTTAGATAATACAATTTGGCACACGGAGCATAGAAAAGGAATTCAACTTCATCCAATTCGGATGTTTGATAAAGAAGTTGCTTTTTATTCCTCATTCATTTGCCCATGTTTGAGGCCTTGTAGTGGTGTCATTCTCAACTGCATCTTATCTCTTGCAACCCCTCCCACCAATATGCTAGAAATGCATAGGATTTAGTTGTCGATGTCCTGTGAATAAGGTGCAATATGAGTGCGAGTAGAATAATAGTACATCATCGTTTAGGCGAAGTCAAGATTAGAGTTGGACTTTATCTTCTTAAAATGAATTTGCTCCACACATGGTACTCACGGAATATGATAATAGTCTCCTAAGATACTATGACTTTATCTTACGATAGCAACACTGCAAATCGCAAGACCTCCGAACTGAAGAAACTTTTCAAACTCTCCAAAATACAAGTATGTAATGTAATACTTTCTTTTCTTTGAATTGGAATGAATTGAATTAAACAAATGAAGTGAGGGATCTTATTTATACTTGTAAAGGGGTAGATGAATCTCTTGGTTTGATCAAATCTTATCTATTCAATTTAATTGGATGAACTACATTGCATCCCTTTATGCATCTAAGCCTTTCATTATGAATTTGATGATCAATATTGAGTCATCCAAAGGGTACTTATGTCTCTTCATTTAAATGAACTGAATTTATCTATCTTAATCCGACAATCTAGATTAAACTATATTAATTTCTCATTCATTCAAATTGAGAAAATAATTTATTGGATCAACTAATTTTCCAACATTAGTTCCTTCAACATGAGCTTAACAAGGTTTATTAGCATCTTCGGCTTGAATTGAGTCATGCCAATGAAGTCTAAATGTCGCATTGCTGTCATCCAACCATGGACAACCACCTGAAGAAAGCTTTCATGCCTTGCCCATATGTTATAGAATTTAAAAGCCTTCTTGATTCGCTGAGTATCAATGAGGAGGTGGTATGATCAAATAAACAACTAGGCGGCTGAAAATCTGCAATAGATCTGATCTGTAACTCCATCCCTGTTTTATTGACCTTTACTCTATCAAAAAAAATGGAACCGTCACATTAGCGCCCCCCTTCGACTGCTCCTACCGGTTGAGGAAGTAAATCATGACCAAAGTGACAAGTGCAAAGGAGGGGGTCGATCGATAGCCCAAAGTCATGATCTCTCCGGGAATTGACTCCTATCCATTCAAGAGTTATCCCTTTACACTTACCAACTGGGTTAGTCCTAGGGGCTAACCATTACTCTATCATGTTTTTGTTGGTGGTGGACTTATATGTGATTATCGTAACACATCCGAGTGTGTTGCATTAGTTCGAACCTGATTAAAGTGATCTAACTATTATGATTTTAGTTAATGGGTTTGTGTTAATGGATGTGAGTTAATGAATTTTGAGTTCATATGTGTAGAACTCTTTAACCTGTACCGTTAGCATTGATGGGTTGTTAACGGGCTTTGGATTAGCTCTATATAAAGGGTGTGATCCTCACAAGAGAGAAGAATGATCAACCGACTCATTTTCCCCATCGAGCAGAGCACACGGGGTAGACTCCCTCAACCTATGGAAGATCAAGCCCTGTGGCTCTTTGACTTCTTCCAACTTCATATCATTCCGGCGATGATGTCTCTGGATTTAGGTGCATATTTATGCTTTCATTTACACTTTCATTTTTCATTTTGTTTCACATACTTACTCTAAATCATTTGACAAGATCTTGTGTTTGGATCGTTTTATTTTCTTTTGTTGAATATATATGTGAATGCGTGATCCATTGATGAATCCAAAAGATCCATTTTGCAAATTATGTCGTTTGTCCAAGTGTAACAACATCCAACTGAATTCATGTCCTCAAATCCAATAGTTGCACAAAATTGCTAAAAATCAACATGGTCAATGGCATGTTGAAATCTCCTAGAATCCGGCATGGAGCATCCGTTGCTTCATTGATTTGTCAAAGTGCTTCCTGAAGAGGCATCCTCCCCACTATGGTCAGTATACCATATACAAACGTATGTGACTGCAACAATAGGATGGGATGCATTGAACTTTGCAATGAATAAATTGTTCATGCCACTCCACCAATTGAACTCTAGTATCATCCTTGATGCGGGAATGAAGGTGGCCTTCAGATGTGGACCAATTGACCGAGTCAGGTCAATGGGCATGCCGTGATGTAGTTCTCGGGTAGTCCTGATTCAAAGGAGTCTCAGATCAACCCAAACCCTCGTGGAACATATAATGACTCCGATGCTTGACCTCGGCAAGCTATCTCTCCATCGGATGCCTCGGCAGGCTATCTCTTCAGCGAATGCCTCGGTAGATTATCTCTCTATTGGATGTCTCAACAGGCTATCTCTCCAGCGAAAGCTTCGGCAGGCTATCTCTCCATCGAAGGGCTCGACGTAATATGGTGGCTATGGTTTACCTCGCTTACACGTGCTAAGTATATTTGTGCGGTCTTCGAGGAGGCATGCCCTGCTATGCTCCATCGTGTTAATGGTCTTATCATACACTACATGATTATGGTTATGCATTTATGGAGTTGTGTCTCCCATGTGCCATAGTATTAATGAAGGTATGACTGTCATTATCTTTTCTTAATCGTCACGCCGTTGTTAGAAGGGCATGACTACCATTTTCTATATAAAGGTAACAAAAAGAGAAGGTAAGGGCTCTTGGATTTTTCCTGGACCACTCTTTCTTCACTCTACTAGTTCACGACACTTCTCCACTTTTTCTAGACCTTCCTGACTTGAGCATCGGAGAGGTAACACCAAGGCATCCCTCAACGTCCCCTTCTCACGCTGTTGAGAGTTTTTCCCTGTGCAGGAACAGTTCTCCTCCCTTCCCCAAGGATTCTGTCTAGTTCAACCCTAGAAGGTCCACCTACCTGCAAAGAGTTTAGCCTTGTCTCATTTCTCTGCTCCCAACCCTAACAATCCCAAACAATTAATTAGCATGTGACTCTTGACATTGCCACAAGATTATGTTCGAGTTGTAGTTGTTGAAATCATTTTCACTTTAGATTTTGATATGGAATCATTAGTAAGCTTAGTTTTCAATAGTCCTATTGCATCCAATCTTTGCTTTTTAGGGAGATTCTCAACCCCTTTTGCTTTAGGGCCTTTTTGAAGCCCCAAATATTTCGTGCATTAATCTTCATTTGGTTTTGGATGATCTAAGCAGCCAAGAATGCCTAGTCTTCCCAGAAACAGAACCTTTTTGTAATTTCAGGCCATCAATAAGAGTAAAACTTCTAGCAGTTTGGATCCTACATTTCATGCTCGTTTGTGATCCATCTATTGCCCCCGCGAGTGCAGCACGTTGGCAAGTCAAAGGATAAAACTTGCATAATGGACAAAGGTCGATTCCAGAGACAGGTCTAAAACTTTGCTCCATGCTCCGATGATTGTCCTTTGCCTTACCAATTACGTCCATAGGCTTCATCCTCTCACGATTTACTCCCTCTCAAATCCTGTGGGACCGGAATGAAGGGGTCGCTAGATTGACGATTCCAATCTTTTACATAACAATGATCCATCTATCATGTAGCAATTGTCCTGAGAAGTTGCTACCATACTTCAGAGCCAATATGCTACTGCTGAACTTGCATACCAATCAAATCAGCCTTTGATATCAGATTTGAAAAAACCACCTCAACTGTGCCATTTGTTGTGCCAAATTTTATGCCAATGTCACCTCCTACTATTATCTTGCTTCCATTCTCTAGCTCTAAGCTTGCCAATGGAGTACTTGATTTGCCACCGGCATGAATTTTGTTTAGCATGACAACTGATTCAACAACATTAATTTTATTTTGAATATTTGTAGTTTTGGCCTCCTGTTGAGTCTTCAAAGGAACTTGCGCATGATGGAAACCCACGAATCTAAACATGCACACAAGAAATCCAAATATAATACAATATGATTCATAGAGTAAATATAGTTTTATCAAATTTCTATGGCAACAAAAGCATAAAAATAAAACGATAGTATAAACAGAGGAATCTGATTGTAGCGGATTGACCATCATTTTTTTTCCTTAAGATCCGAGCCATCATTCCTACGAAGAAGCAAGGAGCAAGTCTTCCATAGGATTATGGAGTGACTGCATCGTAAATCCTAGCCGATAGGATGCCAAGGGTCTGTCAGAGTGGCAGCCCCTACAGTGACCATGCACAATATATTAAAAATGGATCGGATTTGTTATCGACCCATCATCAATAATGGATTCGTACTATAACGGGTTCTACACATTAAATCTCACATCCAATAACTGAAACCCGCAAACTAATAAGTAGATCACTTAATCGATTCGAATCAATATAGTACAATCGAATGGTTACGATAATCACATATAAGCCCACCACCAATAGTGTATTCTGTGAAATCAAACGAGCATAATTTGCCAACACTATATCATCACACCCTAATGTTGAATTCCCTCCATTCTCCTCCACCAAACATGTAGGTTGACAATCAAAATCACCTCCATCCTGATACAGTTGACCCTCGGACTGCTGTTGGAACATTAACAACCTCATTTACAATCTATAGAAATTGACCAATGCTTACAACCCCTTCCAATGACTCCCTCTGACCTTGCTCCAACATGCAACTTCAGGTTCCTTCAGTTGTGATTGTTCATACTAAAGGCTAGGTACTAGTGCCTGAGGAGCATTACTTGACTGTATCTGTAGAACATTTGAGTTTCCCCCCATCCATGGCTTTCGTTACAATTTCACTGCTAGTCCTCTCTCTACTTGTTAGGATATTAGGATTTTCTATTTTCTTACGAGTTTAAGTATCCATCTTTACTTGTTGTATTATAGAGTCAGAGTGGGTAGAGCTAGTAGGTTTA
Source organism: Wurfbainia villosa (assembly GCA_025175895.1). NCBI lineage: Eukaryota > Viridiplantae > Streptophyta > Magnoliopsida > Zingiberales > Zingiberaceae > Wurfbainia > Wurfbainia villosa. The sequence continues at coordinate 4,353,625 of CM045994.1, read as the reverse complement.
CTTGATTTTAGTAATGTCCTATGAGTAGGAGCACTTCCCGCTAAGGTGTCTAATGGTCGCAAGGTAAGTGTCTTCACAAATTGCTCAATTTCTTTAGTTTTTTGGCATACTTCTTCGATCTATGTTGGGGTAAATAATTTTATTTGTCTTTAATTTTCAGCTCTCAATACATTAATGAAGTGAATTATGGTTTTCCTAGGGTCTAATTTTGGGTTGTAATGCTTTTTTTTAATTCGCAAATTTGCTTAAATATTCAATTACGCTCATGTTTGATTGTTTTAGATTGATCCACATATTGTACTTGTTGGTGCAATCGGTCCAGGTCACGATTGACCGGACTCAAGTTGGACTCGAGTAGGGTTTTGATGTTTAACAATCGATTTGACCATTGTTTGACAATATGATCTGACCATATAACAAATGGATGTTTGGGATATCCAAAGTCATATGGGGGAGATTGTTATGAGGCGATTGTTGGAGCAATCAGTCTCAGGTCAAGGGTGATCTAGCTCGAGTGAGACTCAAGTGGAAGTTCAAGTTTGGAGACTTGGAAAGGAAAGTCTAAGATTGGATTCTTGACAATGGAGAAGTTCAAGTATGGATACTTAGCAAGGAAAAATCTAAGGGTGAAGTCTTGGCAAAGGAAAGTCCAAGTATGAATACTTGGCAAAGGAAAAGTCTAAGGGTGTGGTCTTGGTCACGTAAGTCCAAGTATGTAGTTTTGACAGTGAAAGTCCAAATATGAATATTTGTCAAAGCAAAATCCAAGGGTGTAGTCTTGGTCATGTAAGTCCAGAGGTGTAATCTTGGTCATGCAAGTCTAAGTGTATAGTCTTGACGGTGAAAGTCCAAGCATTGATGCTTGACAATAGAGAAGTTCCGAAGGCATGACCTCTTGGCAAAGGAGACCCAGTTAGCATGACATAGATAATGGAAGCACCTGAAGGCTAGTGCAAAGGGTGAACGAGTCATGGAGGACTCAGATGGATCATGAGGGTGTGAGGTTGGTGGAGATCGCTAAAAGGCTTAGGTCTAGGCTAAGGGTGAGTATCAAGTATGTGGGGATCATACTTGGGTTAAACCTCATGTTTGAGGTTTACCAGTCGACTGATAGCTTTGGTCAGTTGACTGATCGAGTGTTCAGCACTCTAAGGCTTAGTTGACTTGGGCAGTCAATTGGAGTTAAGACCCAGTCGACTGGTCATATAGTCGACTGTAGCTCGACTGTTGTTGTGGCTCTAGCAGTCAACTGCAGCTCGACTGTTGTTGGCCAGCTCTTGGGGAATTTGAAGGGAAGTGTTGTTGCAATTCCAGGTATTCAAAGGCATCCAAAGCAACTAAAAGATCAAGTAATCAAAAGCTCGCATTTGTAAAGTATTTTCGCTTCTTTGTTTCCATTTACTTTTGTACCTTGTTTTAGTTGTTGTATTTGTATTATAAGCACTTGTAAGGGATTTCTCCATCTCTGGAGTGTTTCTGAGAAGGAGAAGGGGTTTAATGGAGTAGATACTAAAGTCCGATTATGGAGTAGAAATTGTAAGTTCTGAACCACATAAAAACTGTATTGTGCATGTGATTTTTATTTTCGTATTTATTTCTATTTGTATGCTTGTATTTCCGTTGCGTACTAACTATTTGTAGACGAGCATACGAACACGAATGAGAAATCGATGAAATGCTATTCACCCCCTCTAGTGCATCCAATCGGTCCCAATAGTATTGTGGGTTTCTAAAGTATGTTGTATTATATTTTCTAATTAGAATTCGTTTCATCTCTATCCAATGTGTGATTAGCTCTTTTCCATTTGTAATATATTGATCTTGAATAATCTAGTAGTATTTCTTCATCGAGCCAACGAGTCAAAACTTTTGCAAATCATGCTTATTCTATTTAGGTCATTATATACTAGTCAAAATAATCCTCAATCTCAATGATTTAGTCAAGAAAAGAATTTGGGTCTAGTCGGCCATCAAGACTAGCTAGGGGCATCTAATTTAACTCAATGGGTAGTATCTATTTCCGATCTAGTTTCAAATTTAGGTACATGTCTAGATTTAGGTCAGGTTTGAATGTCTTGGAAGTAGTCTTCTTCGTCAATAACTAATTAATGGTCTTGATGTGAATGATGTCTAAATGATTGTTGAACTATATGTGATATGTTAATTACATGTTCAAGACTCATGTCCAACTTATTAATCTTACTTTCAATAGAAATCTTAAACCGTTCTAGGTCTTCCACTTTAGCTTAGAGGGTTTTAAACTCATCTTCCAAAAGCTCACATCTATTATCTACTTCTATAATTGTAGGGTCTCTCATCATAACCAATGGGGAGGTTCAACAAGTAATAAAATTTATAAATTAAGCAACACAATGAATTTAAGAAAGCAAGTGGGTACTTAAAAATAATAATAAAAGATGAGGATGAGAAAATAAAATAGATGATATGTGAGTCAAATAGGAGATGTGCGAAAATTGATTAATTTGATAATTTAAACCAAAGTTATTTTTAAATGAGAACAATATTACTAGGTTAATGCAAGCCTTTTTCGTTGAAAATTTACACAAAGTAGATTGTGAATGCATAGTGGATGTGGAGAAAAGAGTTATGAGGTGAATCGAGTCGAATGAAAAAGTGTGTGTCGATGGTGAGGATAGAAAAAATGGATAAAGAGGTATTGAACACCGAAATAAGAATTCGACTATGATATCAATCGATGCAACATAATGAAGCGAATGAAGAATACAATCTTCACATAGAAAAAAATTTACCAATTCACAATTAGAAAAAGACAGTTAGAAACTTTATTAACTCAAAACATACCAAATACAAAGGATCTTAACCCCTTTTATAGTTTGAGAATATTATCTATTCTTTATAAAATAATAAAATCCTGATTTTTTTTAATAAAAAGATAACAAACTTTTCTAAAGTAATTTTTTTTCTAATTATAAAAATTAATTTGACAACATCACAAAGCAAAATTAAATTCTTTACGAAATACATCAAAATAACTCAAATAACTCGATCAGACTCAACCACTCAAGAACAATTATTACACTAACAATACTAAGTATGATATGGTGGACTAGTCCCCACGGGGATGGCATGGTGGCTAAAGTATGATGGAGCTTGCGGATAAGATAAGAGTCGATTCCGGAGGAGGTCTAAAGCCCTTTTTTGAATTCAGATGACCTCTACGTGTCTTAGCCACCATGTCAAGGCCCATAGAGTCATCCGTGATTTACCTCCCTTACAATGACCGTGGAACAGATCGGTGGGGGCTGCTAGATTTGCAGATTCCAACCTCTTACGGATATGGCCGCTAGATTTTATGGTACATCTTTCAGAATATGATCAGAACATGACACGTATTTTCTCAGCATAGAAATATGAAATACGTTGTGAACACCCACAAGTTTCGGAGGTAAAGCCAACCGGTAAGCTACACCCCCAATCCGCTCCAATATCTCAAATAGACCAATATAATGTGGAGCTAATTTTTCTTTTAGCCCAAATTGTTTGACTTCTTTGGTGGGAAACTCGTAGGAATACATGATCCCCAACTGGGAATTCCAAAGGTCTTCGCCTCCGGTCCGCATAACTTTTCTGCAGATCCTGTGCTTCGGATAACCGTCGTCTGATTATGCGTACTAACTCTGCATCATGTTGAATACACTGTGGCTCCAACATCTGTCATTCCCTAATTTCCTCCCACAACACAGGAGATCTACAGGGTCTGTCATATAAGGTCTCAAAAGGAGTCATCTAAATAGAAGAGTAGTAGCTATTATTATAAACAAACTCCACTAAATGAATGTGGTCCTCCCAACTGCCTCCGAAATCCATAACACAAGATCTCAGCAAATCCTCCAATGTCTGAATCGTACGCTCAGACTATCCATCTGTCTGCGGATGAAACGTTGTACTGAGTCGAAGCTTTGTGCCCATGGTCTGCTACAGACTCTGTCAAAATTGCGAGATAAATTGTGGATCTCTATCAGATATGATACTCAAAGGCACTCCATGCAGCCTAATAATCTCTCAGCAATACAACTCCGCCAGACAATCCAATGAGTCTGTCCCACAAATAGGAAGGAAATGAGTTGATTTGTTTAGTCAATCCACAATCACCCAAATCGCATCATGTCCTTTACAGGTTCTAGGCAATCCCAAAACGAAATCCATAGTAATATGCTCCGACTTCTATTCCGGAATCGGAATTTCCTGAAGCAATCCAGCGGGTTTCTGATATTCAAACTTCACCTACTGGCATACTAATCATCTAGCAACAAAATCTGCAATATCTCTCTTCATACCATTCCACTAGTATAAACGTTTCAAATCTTGGTATATCCGAGTACTATCAGGATGTATAGAAAATCTCGAATGATGTGCTTTTTGTAGCAACTCTTCCTTAAACTAATTCAACTCTAGAAACCACCATCCTTATCAGAGACGGGGAATTATCTTATTACAAGAGAAGTCTATCTACCATCCAAAATTCACTCCACCACACACTTTGTAAGTGCATGAGAGACTATAGTGACCAATCTCCCTTATTGCAACAGTCCGTGTTCTAGCAACTCTATAGTAGCTACCCAGTAGCTAGTCAAAACTCCATGAACACTTCTGCTCCATACAACTACTACACAAGATCATATCTACTAAAATCACGTCACATACATAACAACTTATCTCATAGTTTCTTAACTAATGTAAGCATAAGGTATGTCTCATGCAACTGCATTAGAATCACTCCAATCTCTGAAATGATGCATCTGTGTACAATGCCCTTCTATCCACACCGGAAGGATTAACTAATACTCATGCAAAAGTTAACCACCGTCTAGGTCCTATAAACTGGTTTCATCAGCTTCCGACTAAGTGAATTCCATCCCCCTTTTGGTCAAAAAAAATTTGTGGTATAGTAATGCTAGAAGCATCCTATCCACATCTGCGAGAATAATCAAATCAATACAAGGAAACCACCAACTATGGTGGCTGAGTGTGCAACTCCAACTACCACCATCAACAGTGGCCAAGTTACGCAACTTTAACAACCATAAACTGATCTAATCGTGTTAAGAATACATGATTTCTCAAATCCATGGACGACTAAATCGTTAAATAGTCTAACAACATAATCGAAAGCTCATAAAATTCATACCAAGTATGAAATTGTTGTCTCTACACACTTGCATCCTCTTTATTCTAAATTGATGATATATCAATCATCACAACAACAATGATAATTATATGACACCATGTCACTACAATATCAACACTCTAGTCGTAAACCAACCCTAGAGTATACACAGGTGTCCGTAGCTAATCTAAACAGATCATCTATCCACAATAAAGGATATTCATTTTCAACAACTACCGTATTTCATCATCGATAATCGATGCATAATCTCAGAATTCCATCTTTCTTCTTAACAAACAGTACTGGATCTCCCCATGGCGAAACACTAGGGCGCATAAATCCAATATCCAACAACTCCTGTAGTTGAACCTTAAGTTCATTCAATTCTTTTGGCGTCATCCGATAGGGAGTTTTCGATAACAGAGTGGTACCTGGAATCACCTCTATCGCAAATTCCACTTGCCTAGGAGGTGACAAGCTCGAAAGTTCATCTGGAAATACATTCGGATACTCTCGGACTATTTGCACATCAAAGAGGGGTGGTAGTCCTTCGTTCTCAACCTTGACTAAAGATAGTAAATAACCCTGACAACCTTGGGCCAATAACTTTTGAGCATGTAATGCAAATATAGTGGATACTCCATCATCTCTGGGGCCAACGAATTTCCATGCAGGTTGATCCGGTGGTTGAAAAGTCACCACCCTTGCTCTATAGTCCATTGTAGCAAAATAAGTGGCCAACCAGTCCATACCGAGAATAATGTCAAATTCTACCATTTCTAACACCTGGAGGTCCACCGTAAGGATATGCCCGTCAAAATCTAATGAGCAACATTTGATTTCTTGGTAGCTAGTCAGCACCTCTCCTGATGGCAAAGATACTGCTAACTCACAAGAATAAACCATCGAAATCCTTCCAACTCTACCTAGAAATATTCTATATACGAATGAATGTGAACTACCGGTATCAATCAAAGTATCAGCATATATAAAATAAATTGAAATCATACCCCGTATGATTGATCCCTCAACCCGCTATGCCTCATCTTTGGTGATGGCATAAGCACGTCCAATCTCCATATTTGACGGTTGCATCCCTGACAAAGTAGTAGTGTGTCTCCACTCAAACTGAGTCTGATTCTATGGTACTGAAGACTGAGTCGCCGATGCAGGCATAATATACCCCTGAGAGCCAACTGGTAACATATGCAGTGCAAGTACCCCTAGATAGTAGATTACTGGATATGTAGGATACTGGATAGTTGTCGACATCAAGAAGGCACCCCGTGATTCGATACAACTATGCTCGTGAGGTATCGACCGCTCGACCATAAGATCGCGTCATGATCGTCCTTTGCAGCCGCTGCTAGTTAGACTTTCTTCCCTTGTTGGAGCTATAAAAAAACTTCAATTGTGCTCTCAATGTACACTCACGACTGGTATGCCCTGGTTGCTTGCAATAATAGCAAATAGGCTGCTCCAAGGGACACTCTGTAACTTTGTGGCTTTCATATCCACATTTATAACATCCAGTCTTGTTATGGCCCTTACGACTCTTCTGAGACCCTCCAGAATACTCAGAAGCTAGACGCTTCCCTTTCTGCAATCTAGTCGACCCATCTGTAGCACCTCACGTAGTCCCTTTTTGATCTCGCTTCTGTTGAGTCTCCTTAGTTGAACCCTGGTTCAGTTGCTTACTCTGGGTCATCTATTTCTCAGTATCCTTTTCCTTGGAAATCTACTAGGAAGTCTTCTCAATGAAAATGGTGTGATCCAATGCCTCCCTGTAAGAGGTAATAGTAGATCCTGACATCCTGACCCGAATATAAGCAACCAAGCCCTGAGTAAATTAGAACATCCGATCTGCATCATGTGTTACCAGAAGGAGGCAGAACTCCCAAGTTTAGTAAACTCCGCGTTATATTTCATAATGGATCGGTCCCCTTGCTTCAGGCTTAGGAACTCTTGATGACATGCCGTAGAAAATGCGGAAGGGAAATACTGTCTCCAAAAAGCATCTCAGAAAACTGCCCAGATAATCTCCCACTCCCCGAATAGGGTTTTTTGCATCTTCCACCAAGTAACAACCTTATCTCTAAGGTGGTATGCAGCTAGGCCCACTTTCTCCTCGTCCATACAATCCACGTACTCGAAAGTGTCCTCCAAATTTTCCAACCATGCACATGCGATCCATGGATTAGACTCCCCTCGGAACAAGGTAAGTCAATCCTTGGCCGAACGCACCTATACAAGTATCTGTGATTTATTATTCAACTAACTGGAGTCCATAGGTCCCGACCCAATCAGTGGTATATCTGGATCTTGAGACTCCGGACCTCCGATAGGGGAATGCTGAGGCTATTCTTGAGTAGCCGGCTCATTCATAGTCGTATCTTGTCCCACCACTCTAGCTGATCGCCTTGATGGATGACCTCGACCACGAGTCTGCCCGATGCCATAACTCTGACTGTATACACCTGTTAAACAAGTTTAGATAAGTATCTAACTAGAATATAAGTTATCAGGGATTCTTACTTCATGCTACTCGGAGCTCAGGCCGCTGTCAATCTCATCTCACAAAACCAAAATCGAAACAAATCAACTCCCGAGAATCCAAGCCTCATCAAAAACAACATTGTATGACATCACAAAACTTAGGGCTCTAATACCAATAAAGTTGTCACATCCCGAGAGTATGTTGAGCCGAAAAGCAAACTGACAATATCTTCCCTGTACGTGGCAACATATTTTATTGATACAAGGCCTTTTGACCACATCCACACAACACATATAAATGCATCTATATCAAAACAAAGCGGAAACTATCACAATGAAATAATAAAATTCACACCAACGCATACCGACAGAAAAATCCGAAACAACACAGGTGTACACCAATCAAACAAGTCCACAAAAAAAAACATCACATAAACTCCAAATACATACTAAGACATGGAAAACTCAAATAATCCCCAGGAGCCACATAAGTGAAATGAGACGGATCAGCTAGGGATGCTCCAAGTCGGCACCAAGTCTTCTACCTGTTACTTGGGCGACAAGAAAATCCAGGGTCTATGGTGGTGAGCATAAACTCAGCGGTAATATGAAAATAATGCATATATAGCGTAAAACTCATGAGATACAATAATATGTCATCTAAAGATACAACAGGTATACATCGATATTATATATATATATATATATATACTGACTAAACAACTGAACAAGTAAGGTGTGACATACCTGAACGTCTGCTACGCTACACTCATCCAACCTGAGCATATATCCACAATAGACAATAATAAATCTAGTCTAACCCATACTACATCATGATACTAGTCAAAGATATGCAATAGGCCAACCAACTCATACACAGGTATCCCACACACCATCATATAACAAATGCAGGTATCATGTATGATGATGTACAAATAAATGCAACAAGCATATAACAAACAAATACAACATCACAATAATCATACATATAGATTGCATATATATATATATATATATATATATATATATATATATATTCACGACAATGCAGAATGCATGGTCATGTCTGCTCACCCTAACCGCTACCACAACCCCAGTGTGGCCTAGGTGACTCAATATGACAATTATCCCAACTCAACACCAACCACTACTCTCGAGTAGCCGAGTGGGCAATATGAACAAGTAGCATATAAGCGTAAAGAGCTAGCTACACAACGGGGGTCCCTGCTGTTGGCCACTCTGACAGTCACTTCCCATGAGTGGTCGAGTGCTACACACGCAGGACAACTGCACGCAACTCCAACTACCACCATCTATAGTGGTCGAGAATGACACAACAAATGCTCTGCCCTCACACCGGTTACTACTACCACGAGTAACCGTGGAGGCAGGATGACTAACGACTCTCTCGACCACAAGAGAGACCAAGTCGTCAGCATGCATGTAAATAACATGAATGCACAGTCACACATACAAACATCCACCACAGACTCTCTATTCTACAGAGAGTCATACTAATCTGATCAACACTCTCTCTATCCTACAGAAAGTCATACTCAATTAATCACAACCAAACTAGGACAACCGGTCTGTAGCGACGCACTATCCACAATCCATATGACCATACATAAACATATGATCCAAAATGAGTACCAATATAAGGATTTATCATAAGATTCAATTCTATATTCAAGACATTACCCACTTCCTCAGATGACCTTTTATCCAAATTACAAATCAAGTCTTCATCCGTACTCCACTATGTACCCATAATTGAACGACTATAGGCTTACATACATCACATCTATAATTCATGATCATGATGAAGGAAAATGTGATAACAACAGTAGAGTATTAAAAAGGGCAAAGACTAAGTATCAAGTAATAGAAAAACTAGAGTGGAGTCAAGGTCAAAGTAACAATAATATGAAATCATATACATCAGGTTTTAGCTACTACCTGACCAGGGTAGGAAATATTACCCACCTACTATAAAGCTCGAAATAATGAAATCTTTACGGCCGCGGACCTGTCTCGTATCCACGTCCTACAAATATCATCAACTACAATTAATTTCAAGTACACGACAAATATACAAATCCACTACTATATCGTTCCTATATTTGCATCCCTTTAACGAATACGAATTAGAAACCACCAATCATCAAGTGTAACCCCTCTTCAACATCCAACTAGGTTTAAATCATTAAACCTTATAAGTACACTCCACCCAAATCACTTAAATGTACTAACTCACATCCACAACCACCACATATATATCCACAATCCCATTTGTAGTCGAGATTAGAGCATCACACAACTCAATCAACAACCGACATTTCACACTAATTTAGGGACCTGACCAACCTCAAATCAAACCCTATTCACAGCCTTAAAATGACACATCACAACCCATAATTACACCAAATTAGGGATCTAACCACCCTAATTGACACACTTCGTTCCACCCAGCCCTTTCTCACTTAGCCACAACCGAGCAAACCCCGGAACTAACCATTCACAACCACTCACAGTTGTTCACAGCCGTTTATAGCCCTTGAACAACCAATACAGCTTGCTCTAGTCACCGGAACAACCCACTCGAGTCTTCTCCTCTCACTCACAGCCGTACAACTGGCAACAGACCCATTCATAACCCATAACCGACAAAAATTCCAACTCATAGTTGTGCACAGTTGACGCAGCCATTCAAAACCCCTTCTCACTCAACCACAACCGAGCAAACCCCCCAATTATAATCGTATAGCTGAAAATTCTCAAACAGATCCTCACATCCATCTCAACCGACCAAAACTCCAACCCCAGCCATCTCCATTGAGATGAATCCCCCTCCTAGATCACAATACATTGATACACATGAAGCCATGTTAGCTGGGCTAGTTTCGTCACAATGGATGTATCCCTTTGAGCGATATTTGGGTAGACTGAAAAAATATGTTCGTAATAAAGCACGGCTTGAAGGATCTATTGCAGAGGGGTATATTGTAAACGAGGCATTGACTTTCAGTTCGTTATATACGAGTCAGATTGGGACAAGTTTTTCTAGGCTCTAATGACATAAAGATGTTCAATCAGCAAAATGTAAATTAAGTGTTTTCTCACAATAAACAAGAGTATTTGGCAACCAACAAAGTCTGAAGTTGCCATTGTCGTTGTTTAAGAAAGCACATTGGTACATTATGAACAATTATAAAGAAGTCAACCGATATCGAAAGTAAGTGTTTACATTAAGTTATTACTTTAATTCTAATTCATTCACAGAGTTTAAATTGATTAAGTTTTTATCCAATGAGCATTTATAACTTATGTCCCAAAGGTTTCATGCTGATCAAGTTATGCAATATCACGAGCGAGATTTTCCACTGTGGTTTAGGAATAAAGTTATAGCGCTAAAAAATATTACAAATTCAGAGATCACAGATGAGTTGTATTATTTAGCAATGGGACATGATGTTGAAGCTCAACTATATGATGCATGCATTGTAAATGAGATTCGGTATCATATGAGGTCCCGTGATTCACGCAGAACTACTCAGAATAGTGGGGTCAGCGTACCATCCTCTGATGATGGGAAAAATTTGGATTTTTTTGGTGTGTTGAAGGATGTAGTTCAAATATATTACTCTTTTAGGTATAAAGTCCAATTATTTTGGTGCGAATGGTTCCAATGTAATCCAAAACAAAATTATTGGTGGAAGTGTATGATCTCTTGTGTATTGACACTTCTAAAACATGGTACGATGATGACCCATTCATTTTGGCAAACCAAGCAAATCAAGTGTATTATTTGAATGATATCAAATGTGGAGGTCATTGGAAGATTGTGCAAAGGGTTCACCACCGAGAAATATATGAAGTAACTGAAGTTGATGAAGTATCAGATGATTTTGAGGGTGGTAATAACTTGAATATGGAGCCAAACCAAGAGATTTCATCCAATGATTTAACTTCAGTAGTCGGTGAAGACTTAGCAATAACTCAACTATGCCGAATAGATATTGAGCATCAACAAATAAATATGACAAATGCACAAGTTGATCTGGATATGGGAGCTCAAAGTAATCGTATTACTGAGGGTGAAAATAGTGAAATTGATAGTGAGGCGGATGATTATTTATCCTTTTCAGATGATGATAGCGATTAGATGTATCTATATGGGATTTATATTGTTCTTCATTTATAATTCATGTATTTAATATAATCTTTTATTATACGTCGATCTGTATATAATGATTTATCTCACAGCTATGCCTCCTAAGAGAATTGAGTGCCCCCCAGTTATGCCTACGTTTGACGATGATAGTGCTCCTGCTCCTATTGGTTAGTTATGTGATTTTATATATGTATATTTTGTTTGTTATCTATTTAACTTGTTAATTGTTAACATTCTTTGATTTACAGTTCATCCGATACGTAGAGAGACACGAGGCACACACTCGGATTGACTCAGACGGCAAATCGAGGAACGGGGTAGATTACCCATTACCTTCCGTAAGAGCGATGGTCACCCAATCGGGACAAATGCAGCTGTTTTTATGACAGAGTTAGGGTTGTCAATTAAGAAGTTCGCTCCCTTACAAGCTAAGAGCTGGAAGTATATCCCTGCGGACAATAAACAGATGATATATGATCGATTAGCAGTAAGTACAAGTAATTTAAGATTTATATAATCAACTATCATTCGTTAATAAATTTTAATATTGGTATTTTTTTCAGACTGCTTTCGATATCAGTTTTGTCGATGAGGCAACGTCAATAAGAAAGGAGACCGACAAGCTAATGAGTGCAAGGTATAGAGACAATAGAAATAGGATGCACACTCATTATAAGAGTCTATTGCATCTTCCCCCTATCGAGCGTCGACATCATATGTCGATCGAGTATTGTGAGACACAGGAAGATTGGAACTATATGTGTGATTTATTTGAATCAGAGAAATTTCAAGTAACTAAATCTATACAAATTAAAATATTTGTTCTATAACTCATGTTTTTAGTTTTATCTTAACAATCTTTTATATTGTAAACATGATCGACAACAAATGCCCAAAATTGAGCACAACTACCATTTATCCATCGAGGTGGCTCTAAATCATTCATCCAATACAATTACGATGGTGTAAGTACAAACTTTATAGTTACAGTATATTGTTTGATATTTTAAATATTAACATATTATAATATTTTTTAGACCGATCAGTCTCAGAGAAAAGATCAGATTACTGTCTTCAATACAACACATTGTAGCTTGTCAAAAGGTTGGAATGGGGAAAAAGCCGAGGCTGCATACGTAAGATATAATCGATAAAATTTAGTAAAGTTATTTTTAAATTTACATAATTCTTTGTAAATATATTACTAATATGTTTTTTATTCTTAGGGTGATATGGTGAGACTGCGAGATGAACATGTTGGTGCAATCGACCCAAATCATGATTGACCAAACTCGAGTTTGACTCGAGTAGTATTTTGATGTTTGACATTGATGTCTGACATGTGTTGGGGAGATTGTTGGTGCAATCGACCCAGGTCACATTTGATGTTTGACGATGGTTTGACCATTGTCATGGGAGAAGTCCAAGTCTTGTGTACTTGGCATGAAAAGTCCAAGCTTGAGTCTTGGCATGGAAAGTTCAACATGGGTTGACAAGGAAAATCCAAGCATGGGTCTTGGCAAGGGAAAGTTCAAGCATGGGTCTAGGAATGGAAAGTCCAACATGGGTTAGCAAAGAAAGTCTAAGCATGGGTCTTGGCAATTGGAAAGTCCAAAGGGAATATTGGCGGCGTGAAGTCTAAGGGTGAAATCTTGGCAGCATAAGTCCAATGGTTGGTGGCGTAAAATCCAAGCAGAGTCTTGGCAGCGTAAGCTCAATATGCCTTGGCGGTGTAGACCACATTAACATGACAATAGCTGATGGAAGCACCTGAAGGCTAGCGTATGGATGAACAAGTCATGGATGACTTGGAGGGATCCGATAGGCGTGAAGCTGACGGAGGTGGCTAGAAGGCTTAGGTCTAAGCTAAGGGTTGTTTAACAAGTATGGGGACACCATACTTGGGGTTAAAATCTCATGGATGAGGTTATCAGTCGACTAATATTGTGATCAGTCGACTGATGATTGACTGTGGTCGAGCTACGGCCACAGATGCAAGGGCGCCTCGACTGGCCTCGACTTGGTAGCCACAAATGCAAGGCACCAGTCGAGGTGGCACCTCGACTGGACTCGACTGATGTTGAGTAAATGCCATAGACGTGAGGCAGGCTCGACTAGCGACTCGAGTATCTATGCATCAGTCGACTGATGGTGTATCCATTGGACTTATCTAACGTGGATCGTGTCGTTGTGAGACGACGACTACAAGAGTAGTCGACTGATGATCCTGATCAGTCGACTGCTAGGCGAAAATCCAGCCTAAATGTAGGTTATAAAAGTAGCTCATGGGGAGGATTTTTGGCAATATTTTCTTGGGCGATTTGCTGGTGCAAATTAGGGTCTTCAAGGCTAGTCCAAGACAATCAACAAGCAAGCTTCCAAAAGATTTTTGTAAAGTGTTTCTTTGCATTCTTTTGTTGTATTTCATTGTAATAAGCTTGTATTCATTGCTTATTGTTGTAAGAACTGTTATAAGAGATTTCCTCCACCTCCAGATTGTTTCGAGAAGGAGAAGTTATTGTTTAGTGGTGTTTGGCATCGCTAGGGCTCTTACAAGCCCAATCCATGGAGTATGAACCATTCGGTTCCGAACCATGTTATATCGGTTGTCTCTTGTACTTGTGTTGTCTTTTATTATTGTTATTATTATTTCCGCTGCATTAACAAGTGTTGTAGAGACGAACGCGATCAAATTCCATCAAGCAACACCGATGCGCTATTCACCCCCTCTAGCGGGCGCACAGATCCCCTACAGAACACATCCAATCACAAGAAATTGAAGATGATATCGATGCTGCTCAGATTGTAGATCAGATTTGTGATCAAGTTCTCGGTGTTCGCTCTGGATATATTAGAGGACTTGGAAGTGGGCCAAAACCAGTTAGGTCTACTTCTTCAGATGTCAGCTCCTCCACCAGAACAACTAACGCATCACTGCGTGAACAACTTAAATCCACCGAGCAAAGACTAGAAGGGACGCAAGAGGAGCTAGCAAACACTCGGGCTCAATTAGCTAGCACCCAAGATGAGTTGGCATCAATGAGATTAAGACAAGATATGTTTGAAGCAATTCTGAATCGGCTTGCACCTGGAGCATTACAATCATTGATGCACGAGTCATCTTCAGCTCTACTTCCTCCTCCATCTTAGAGTTTGTAACATTTAATGTTTTTGCATTTAAATACTATGGATTTGTGAAATTTGATGTTTTGGAGTTTAAATTGAATGTTTGGACCTTAAATTCGATGTTATGTTAATTGTTTTTAAATGTATATGTTGGTTGTATTATTTGAGTTGTATGTTGTTAAGTTAAATTATTGTTGACATTGTATTATAGGATTTTGAATACAGATTAAATGATTTCTGGAAATCTGTATTTTCATGGTTAACGACGAATATTTTCAATTTCATCGCTAACCGTCGAAATGCGACATTAGGAATTTGAGGTTTAGCGATGAATATTTTCCATTTCGTCGCTAACCGTCGATATATGACATCAGGAATTTGAGGTTTAACGACGAATATTTTCCATTTCGTCACTAACCGTCGATATATGACATCAGAAATTTGAGGTTTAACGACGAAATTACTAATTTCGTCGCTAAAGTTTGGTGTATCAGTCGAGGCGCTAGTTGACGCGCTCGCTTAATGTAGGACATTAGCGACGAAACTTATATATTTCGTCGCAAATAAGTCTCCAGTCGAGGCGTCAGTCGAGGGTCTTCTGATTCTGTGGCGGGGCAAAAAATTGATAGTTGACTGTTTTATCGGGTCACTCGACTAATGTTTAACGACGAAAATAGTAATTTCATCGCAAATAAGTATCTAGTCGAGGCACCAGTCGAGGGTCTCCCGATTCTGTGGTGGGATAAAAAATTGGCAGTCGACTGCTTCATTGGGTCACTTGACTGATTTTTAGCGACGAAAATGTAATATTTCGTCGTGAATATCTCTTATTTTCCTATTTTTGGCATTCAGGATTTTGCGACAAAAGTTTTATTTTTGGCGATGTTTTTATTTCGTCGATAATATTAACGACGAAAAAGTCTTAATGAGTCGCTAATTTATCTTTGCGACAAGCTTATTACGATGACTCTAGCGACGAAATTATTTTGTCAAAAATTTAATTTAGTGACGAATTTTTGTTATCAGCGACGAAACAATATCGTCTCTAATTTTCATTTTTGTTATAGTGACAACAACCATTTAACAATCTACCGATAATAGGAAGAGGATAGATCAATCTTACCAACTCTAGGACTCCACCGACAGCAATCCTCTTCTTATCCCCCCGCTCACAGTCGCACAAGACCACTGCCCAAAACAACAGATCACGTTCAACCAAGGCAAATCACCGTTAGAACTCTAATCTCGTCCAAGATCAGAAGAGATTCAATTCTTACCTTGCTCGGCCGAGATAGAGCAGCTCACGATTGAAAGCAAGGGGGAAGACACCTCTGACTCAACTCCCCAGCCCTTGCTCGCTCACCGCTCCCACTCATCCGCGGGGGTCGACGAGGGGTCTAGTCGCCACCGCTTGTCGCAAGGAGGAAGAAGATCCACGAGCGGCAGAGGCGCAGAAGAAGAACAATCGCGTGGGAAAGTCGGGTTGGTGAGGAGAAGGGGTTGTCACACATGAGAAATGCTCGGGAGAAAGGAAAAGGTTGGGAGGAAATAAAAAAAAGGCCGAGAGTTTAAACGGATCCACTTATAATCCCTAATCCCTAACCATGGTTTAATTAATCCCTAACTATGGTTTAATTAATCGTTAGAATAAGTTCTCTAATTAACGAATAACAGGGATATTAATCTGTCGTAAATATATCCGTGATATTTTACAATAATTATTGTCTAAGGCCAAAAACATACATGACAAGAATGACCATTATACTTTGAGACACTACTATTGTATGTAACTGTAAAACCCTAATTGGAATATACCAATATCTCATCACTCTTGCCTCAACCAACCAAGCTTTGCAACAACTTAATTTCCAAATGACACCGCAATTAAGTTGCCTTGGAGTCATAGCCGGCTCTGGAAGAGAGCAATTAGGACTTTCGCTCGGGACTTAAAAATTGATCACCAATATAATCTATATAAAAGAATTTAATTTTAACAAAAAAAACTATAAAAGAGTCCAAATTTTATGATTTCGTTTAGGACCTCTAAACATCGAGGACATACTCTTGGAGCAATCAATCTACCTTAACTGTGGAGCAACTACTTTTGAATTGTCGAGTTAATAATTGTTATTTGTATAAAAGAATACAACCTTCAATCTAATGACTTTTTTATTTTGATCTAATAAATATAAAAAAAAATAAATTATGAATGATCATTACACTTTAATATAGGATAATAAATACGGTGGAACACTGAAAAAACAAGCTATCATATTAAATTTATACCGTACTGATCAAATCCAAACCCCCTCAGAATTATTATATATATTGAATGCAACATGACGCCTTTATTACAGGACTGAGCATCCTTGTCATCTGGATGCATGCTTCTTTGGCATAGAAATTAACATATAATATATTAATATATACTTAAAATTCTTTCAGACGACTAAACTGGTTCCGTCTTGACAGGATACGACGGTCGCATTGCAATACCGCACAGTCCGGCACTGTCCGAGATCCCTCGTTGCATCCTTATGTACCCTTGTTCGCCCCACTTCTCTCCCCACGAGTTCTTCACCAACCAGTAGTTGAGCCCTTCCTGAGATACTCCATAACCTACTACTGCGACTCCATGGTCCAGCTTTGTTCCACAGCTCCCCGTAAACACACCCTTCCATATATTCATGCACAACCAAGTGTACGTGGAAGATCATAAAATTAAGTTAGAAATTAAGTATCTGCGGTTGCATCTTGCATGTGCATGCGAAGAAGGCATATACCTGGGAGTAGAACCGGAAATCTAGGCCTTCTGCTTCTATCGCCACTGAAATGGGCTGATGCGCTGCCGCTTTCAGAAGATCGTCCTCGCTGTTATTAGGCACGTCCTCGTGCCCGTCGATGGAAACCGCATGAGGTTTTTCCTGTAGATCGTCAGTTGCGATAGTAGTGGCGATCGAACTAGCTAGCTAGGAGTTGATTTATATAGCTACGTACTGCAGATGCATGGAAACGTTAGTTATACCTTAAGGGTGTTGCATTCTCTTTGTTCGGCCACGTAAGGGTAATTCGCTTCGGTTGTTATTCCTCCGTTTTTTTCGATGAAGTCGAACGCGTCGTCCATGAATCCTCCATTGCATCCATGGTTAGTATCGGTGTTGCAGTCGACGAGCTCTTGCTCGGAGAGGGAGATGAGTTTGTTGGTTCGGATCTGGTTGATGCCTTCCACGGCGACGATCGTGGAGAAAGCCCAACAGCTCCCTGTATGCGATCGATCGATTCTCAATTTGCAGTCTTTATACCAGCTGTTACCACTATATAAGCTAAAGAAATTGGCTATACGATTAACTCACCGCAATGGGCTTGATCCTTGACGCCGGTGACGGCTCCCTTCTGCCTCCAATCCAAGGCCGGAGGCACGTCGGTGGCGTTCTCATACATGAAGCCACCGTCACGGCGGCTGTGAACGCCCCCGAGGCGCCTCAGCCCCGTGTAGGTCTCCTTGAACTCCTCCGTCGTCATGTCCCCGAACTTGTTGAGCCCGAGCTTGTAAGGCTTTGCCATCCTGTTCGACGCCAGCACGTGCTTGGCGTTGGCCTCGAACTCACGGACGCGCACGAGCTTCTCGTCGGGTCTTCGGGCCACGCCGTGGTAGCTCTGCCATCTCTCGTACAGGTCCCAGAGGCTCTCCTCGGTGGCCAGGTCATCCTCCGTGAAGCGAAATCTCGCGGCCATGACAAGGGCTGAGCCTGAGAGGGCGACGACGACGACGGCGAGCAGAAGAGCTCTCCCCATGGATGCAGAATCAAGGTCGATAATCAAAACACTCGGAGCTGAGAGCGTGATCGAGAGGTTAATGCAGAGGGAGGTATTTATAGATAGAGGTTCTGGAGCTTCCGCAGCTGTGAAGAAGAGTCACATCGATCGAGATCAGGTACTACATGAATGGGAAGTCTTGTTCCTTGTCGGCTTCCAAAACCATGCATACGTAGTGACTGTTTTTGAAACGTACTGACTTGTTCAAATGAGAGAGAGTTGAGAGGGGTTTTGGATGATGGACATGGATGGCACCGTAACTTTCTTCAATAAGTATATATATTTGTTGGGTAATTGTGGTGTGGAGCTATTAATGTTGTGGTTTGTTTCTTATTTGACCTCGATAGCTATCAAAGGATGGCCTTCCTATTGTTTACGATCATTATAATTAATAAATTTGATTTTCTACAATGCGTTATCGACGACCCATATATATATATATATAATATAATATTAATATTAATTTTTACGCATTACAGATAATAATTTAATTTTATAAATATATATATATATATATATATATATATATATATATATATATATATATATATATATATATATATATATACCGCGCATATTAATATATACTCTACTATTTACGGTGCACATAGATATATACAGTTAAAAGTATATTATTCGCAAGAATATAATTTTTTTAATATATAACGCCGCCGTGTTAAAGGAATTAAAAACTTTACTTGTTTTTTTCTCTCCGATACCTATTCCCAATTTCCCATCCCAAGCCCTTCTTCCGCCGCGATACTCTGTCCCGAACAAGTCGACGTCTCCCTTCTCCCGTCGCGCCTTCTCTCGAATGTGGCGCCTTCTACGTCTGTGGCGCCTTCTCATAAACCTCGCGTCGTTTTTCTGCCGGTCGCCCTTTCTCATTGAACTTGCGCTGCTTTCCTCTCCGCCGTGATACTCGGTCCGGCGAAGAGATTCTTGCGGAAATTGTGCCCCTTGATCGTGGTGCTGAAGCCACTGATAAGGACAAAGAAAGGATTGATCAGGTTTCGTCTTTTATCTTGAATAGCTTGTTATAGGCACAATTTGGATCAGTTTCCTGTCTCTTCTGTAGTTGGATTACCTTTCGGTTCATCGAGAATGGCTATGGCCAGTGGGTTGGATCTCTCTACAAAAAATTTTCCCTTTTAAAAAAGAATATCATATCACTCGAGATTTGTTAGCTTTTTTTCCTCCGATCAAATTAAGTAGCTCGGCGTAATTTGAAATCCTTTCTCATCTTTCTGTTTAACAGAAAGGACAATAATTCTCAACATCATTGCAGAACTTTAGATGACATAATACCGCACAGCTCTCTAACACATCTGGTTGCATAGTCTTTTATTTGTGGGTTAAACTGAAGACCTTTGCCGTTGTCTTTATATACTGTAATAAAGATGTAAGATGCACCACCTTTAACAGACTGAACTCTTGCTTTTTGTGATGCTCAGATAGCGCGTGAACTTTGAATAAGGGTGCTTATTATTTGGTTCCAATAAAAAATCCAAAAACAAATTGTGCAGAATCAAAATTTTGATTTGGTTTGTTTTCTTGACTAAATCAGCTAGGTTCAGTTGGTTTGGATAACCATTTTAGTAATATCTGCTTACCTTTGCTTGGACTTGTATCTCATTTGACTACCATTTGACTCCCTTATCATTGTGTATATCATAATAGATAATTGAAGATAAAACAGCTTTCTGTCCTTAATTTCTATAACATATTTTAATCCAAAATGCAAAATTCTAAGTTCTCTACAATTTAAGCTGGAAAAACCATAATGAATAGGCAACTGTTACATTTACTTGTATCACCTAAAATAACTTTGTCAGGTAATGTTTCTGTTCTTTGAGATTGCATAAAATTTGTTTACAAGGAAATTTGCTGATGTTGAGGATATGCATGATTAACTTTGGCTGACATGATGTTTGTTGTTCACAATCACATCTTTAGCTGAATGAAGTGCCCTAGCTAGTTGTAAGTTCACTTTCCTGTTCTAAAAGTCCTACGTTTTCATTTGGGGAGTTTCAGAAAACAACTTAATCCACTCTACACCAGTTACCTACCTTGTTACACATGGTGACTTCAGATCCCCTTTGATCTTGGCACAGTGATCCGCATTGTTATTTAGCATTCAATCTTTGGAAAGGAAAGAAAATTTAAACTACAGTTGTACTTAATAATCTGTTATTTTTTGTAGGATTAAAGTGTATATACATTTGTTGATTTTCTTGCAAGCTCAATCTGTGAAATAAAGGTGCAAGCAAATGAAGTATTCTTCGATATTAGTGTCATCTTTTTGTAGTTTAGTCAATAATGAATTAGTGAAATGTCAATATCATAGTTTCTGTTGTTCCTAGAGAATTCTTGCCTGACTATATCTTGTTTTTGTCTATTAATTTGTATGAATTGCAGGTGATCTAGGGCAGAGCTATGACTCTAACATCACTTTGGCTCATTATGAGTCAAATCCAAATGCACAAGCAGTTCTATTTCTGGGTTATCAGTTTGGTTCAGATTCTAATAAATAAATATAGAAAAACTTGATCTAATTCTATTCGGTTTAGTTCCATTTGAACTTGGATATCCTGATGCATTGCAGAAGTTGACCCTGTGCTGGAATTTTTCCAGCACCACCAAAGGAGTTCGTCCTCTATATAAAAGCATGAAGTGGCAGTGACGATGTTTTCCTTTTATGCAGTTATTTTTTGTTTGAAAGTAGAATTTTGTCTACATTTAACAGCTGAATCTGTATATATTATTTACTTTTGATTGTGATTTTATATTATGTTTGTCATGAACATATTGTTTGCATTTGATTAGATAACAATATGCCTCTCAACCTATTCTAATCATTGTAATTTATAAGACTCTGCATTATCTCCATGAGGTGAATCAACTTTCTTGGCTAAGAAGTCAGTGTGTTTTTTGTGCTTTGGCGATTGTAAATTTGCCGTTTCAAGACTTGGTAAAATATTTCTTATTCCTTTTGGTTGTAATTGTGTTCTCCTTTCAAGACTTGGTAAAAGAAATATGAAGTAATTATGAAATGACAGGCGACATTGACACACACCTCATTATACACAAAGACTTAGAGTGATCTTATATCCTTCTTTGCAGCATTACTTTGAAAATTTTCCTTAATATTATGTTCTATTGTATTAACCTATTGAATGATTGAGCTGCATGCATATCTTAATCAATAATTATTTTGTTTGTAAAATTAGGTTTCTAGTGGTGGCATTGGTAGTTATATTGGAAATTATGTTGGTGCCGATAGCATTGTGAATGGTGGAAGAAAAAATATTAATGTTGCAGCTCAGGTAATTATCTTGACATTGAATAATGTTGTATACTTTGTTATACAAATATATTTGGTATCACTATTAACTATTTTATTGTTATACAGTCAAAACTAAAGAATGTGAGTTATAGAGATATCATTGATAATGCTAAATGTAAACTGCTTCATTGGTCTGGTGATGGAGTTGTTGCAGAAGGTCGAATTGCATCCACAGATCCAAAAGCAAAAGTGCATCATGTTCCTTTTGGTGGATCTTGTTGGAAAGTTTAGGTTGATAGAGTTTTTGTAGAGAAGGTGCACCTAATACGGTTAAATGAAGAAATGTTTTTTTTTGAAGATGCAATAGAAAGCACAATCACTTGGTTATCGAAGTTTATAGTTTTGTGTGACTGATATAGATTCTATTGCTTTGATCATATATTTTTTGTAGTAAGAAATTATGTAAGTGAATTTATATTACCATTATGTAAGTGAATTTATGTTATCAGTTTGGATTATTTTCTCTGGCTAATTGAATTATTATTTTCTTTAAGTGTGATGTTGATGATTATCTTTGGTATATATTATAATTGTTTTAGTTTTGATTCTATAATTGTGTATGTGATCTTATAATTGTGTGATATTTGTATGTGGTATTATAATTGTCTGTAGTATTTGTGTATTGTATTATAATTGTTTGAGTTTTGATTTTATAATTATTTGTATTTGATATTGTAATTGTGTGGAGTATTGTAATTGTGTAGTATTGTTTGCGCACTGATCGCAATGTGCGGTCGTGCACGGTTGTGCACTGTGAATGCACTTAATCGTAGTGCGTGGTCACGCACTGCGAATGCACTTAATCGCAGTGCGCAGTCGCGCGCTGTGAATGCGCATAACCGCAGTGTGCGGTCGCGTGCTACAAATGTGCTTAATCGCAATGCACGGTCGCGTGTTGCGAATGTCTTAAGACTTTTAACAGTTTGACATTGTGTAGCATATGATGCGCACTGCGGATAGAATAATTGCATGCTGTGGAAAGTCAAATTTGTTATAGTGAAATATGATTTATATGATGCGAAGATCGATGGGAGCTTTATTTGAGCTTCTTTAAAAGATTTGATGCTTCTTGTTATCTATTTAGAGCATTAAGATTAAAGACTTGAAGAAATTAAGATATAGTTTTCAGGGTTAATCCAGTTGATAAGTGTAAAGGAGTTTCTCCATAGTGGACATGGGGTAATTTTCGAAGATTTTATCATTCTGAGCTATCGATCGATCTCCTTTCTTTGCATTTTTCAATTGAAATTCTAATTTATCTCCTCCATCGATAGAGACAGCCGGAGAGAACCGTTAATATAGTGATTCCATATTTTTGAAGAAACTAAGATATTTACAATGATAATAAAAAATTATAATGGATTGATTATCATTAAAAATGGCCTTCTGCAATGAAAAAGGAACTATTACAAACTAAAACTTAAGTTATAAAAGAACAGTCCGATGTACGATATCAATGTAAAGTCTTGAAAAAAAAATAATTTTACCGTTACACTAAAACTTCCATTCAAAAGAATCTTGTCATAAAAAAATACCTTGCTTGTGCTTTAATTTCCAATTTAAGTTGTAATAAAAAAAATTTATGATAAAAATATTTGTTGGATTGGTAGTTGCAGAGTGAATCAAGATTGTGATAAACGTTTCCATGCCAAAAGAATATTTGTGATAATTTTTATCTCTACGTATCTATTTAAAAAAAATCTAAATCATATCATAGATTTATAGAAAAAAGCATATTTGCATTGCATTGCTTTTTACATGCTCACATATTTTGGGGAAAATATTTTTGTTCTTATTTCCATAAAAATTTAAAGAGATACACAAACCCCTAAACACAACGTAGATAGATTTACATCCGTACCATATTTACAATGCAACAAACAATAATTAACAAGTGATGAATAACACTTGCAAGTGATAGATGATTCACAAATATTCTTGCTATAGCCTCTGGGGCTTAGTAATTTGATAATGGTGCAGGAGGACATCCATGCAATGAGAGCTCCATTTTCACATTGTGCATATATTTATCAATAGTATTTGAATTACTCGTAATATTGGACCATCCATCGAAATCCAACTGTGCTTCTCAAATTTACTTTGGTAGTCAGTAAAATTTTTTCGTAAGGTTGGATCGATCATCTCGAAGATTAATCGGATTGTAAGAATTGAATATTTAGATTATAAAAAAAAATAAATACTCTTACTAGAAACTTGCAAGTTGATATGTAATTAGCTGGGAAAATAAAACATAAAGGAGAAAACACTCAGAATGTCATTAACAACTTTATTTAATTTGGTTCATCAACCCCTATACTCCTCTACTATCTATGATCCATCAATAGATCACTCTTACAAAGTCACTATCTTTTCTCTTTCTTGATCAACTAATAGAGATGGATCGGATAAATTTATTACAATGCACAAGGATTACAAAGAATACAAAGCTAAAATGGTATTTAACCAATATTATTTTATCAGCCTTCAAACCTCCAACTAAGTCTTCTTTTATAGCTTTTGAATATTTACTATAAGTGGTTTTTGTCCCTCAATAGTCGGTTAATCTATCACCATCAATTAATTACTTTATTGTAATCCAACTGTTGTCATGCAAAATAACTCTTGACTACTTTCTACATGAATCATCAGTCGACTATAGATTTACCAATGATGGTTGACTAATCCCATCAATCAACTACCCAATGAACTCAACCACAAATAAACCATTCTATTCACTAGCTCCATTAGCCTAGTCGACTGCCCCAATTGACAATTGAAATACACATTTTAATTGATTGACAAACCCTGAAACCACAAACTAATTGAGGTATTGAATTTTTTTAGCTACTAGTCAATTGTTATTAATGATCAATTGATTAATAAACCGCGACTACAACCTCCTAATATTGATTTCGCCCAAGTTAAGTTAAACTCTTGTTCCTCATGGGTACAAGTCACTCCACGCTTAGCTCATCAAAGCCTAAGCCCACATCTCTTTCTCATGCCATCCATCACATCTTTGCCTTTGAAGTCCACCTCCCTTGTCTCATCCTAGCTGCCTTGACGTTCCTTTTCCTATGGTCCCTTGGTCTGCCTTCAACAACCTTCTTTGATCTTAATAGACCTGAAGCTATCGATTTGTCAATTTTTCCATGCCAAGTCAATGTTCTAAAGGTGCACCAACACCACCTCAATGCTCCTTGTTCTACATCCCTCAATTGTCTCATACAATCTTT
This sequence comes from Wurfbainia villosa, assembly GCA_025175895.1. NCBI lineage: Eukaryota > Viridiplantae > Streptophyta > Magnoliopsida > Zingiberales > Zingiberaceae > Wurfbainia > Wurfbainia villosa. Next base: position 4,328,282 of record CM045994.1, on the reverse strand, counting down.
CTCTAATTTCTTTGAACCTCCAAGCCACTCGACAAGTGAGCTCTCAAAGCTCCATGTGTATTCTGAAATCCTTGCACACTCAAACACATTCATCAAATACAATAAGTGTTGGGAATCATTTGATATGCTAGAGGGGGGTGAATAGCATTTTTCACTTTCGCTTTCTTTGATTTGGTTCGCGCTTGTCTACAAGATGATTAGTGCACAACGGAATACAAAAGAACAAATACAAAGCAATACAAAGACAAACACACAACTAATTTAACGTAGTTTGAAACCTTAGTTCCTACTCCATGGTTGAGCTCTAGTGATACACTCCACCACTAAATCTTCTCATTCTCGGAATAACACTGGAGGTGGAGAAACTTGAAGTTAATACAAGAATCAACAACTAAATACAAAGCAAATGAAAAAATGAAATTACAATACTTTACAAGTGAACTTTTGAATTTTTGATCTTTTGGTTGCTTTGAGATGGTTGGAAAGGTTGGAATGCAAAAAAAATTCCCTTCAGGAACTCCAAGAATCAGCTACCTTCAATATTCCCATCGAGTTCCTTTCATAACTCCGCTTGGGCTGATTTTTCATCTTCCAATCAATTGCTCTTACCTAGCAGACGATTGACACAATGCACTATTGTCTCACAATGACTTAATCCACATTAGATTAAGTCGAATACAATAATCGTCTCGACCACGATGATCATTATAGGCACCGAGCTATAATCCAGTAGTCGACTGCCAAACAATCTATGCCCTGACCACCTATGACTAGTTGATTGATCAATCTTAACAGTCGACTATTATTGGCCCGTCGACTACTAAACCCTAGTAGTCGACTGCCAAAGCCACAGATAACAGTCGAGCTTCAGTCGGCTAGTCATAATCTCAGTCAACTGCTCGAGTTAAACTAGGCTCCCAAATGTCGTGCACTTAGGCAATAAACTGGTCCATAATCCCAGTCGACTAATAAACATCAAATATGAGATTTAACCCAAGTATGATCCCCTCATACTTGATCAATCACCCTTAACCTATACCTAAGTCTTCTAGCCACTTCCATCAATCTCATGCCCTTAGAGTCCATCCGAGTCTTCCACGACTCCTTCACCCTTCGCATTAGCCTTCAGGTGCTTTCATTGACTATGTCATGCTAACCAGGTCTCTTTTGTCAAGGTTCATTTGGACTTATGCCGCCAAGACTACATGCTTGAGCTTTACGCTGCCAAAATCTCACCCTTGGACTTCCTTGCCAAGATCCACTTGGACTTACGCCACCAAGACTATATGCTTGGACTTATGCTGCCAAGACTACACCATTGGACTTTTCGATTGTCAATTCTCAATATTTGGACTTTCATTGCCAAGACTACACACTTATACTTATATAGCTAAGACTACACACTTGGACTTTCCATGCCAAGTATCCAAACTTACAATTTCATGCCAAGGCCATGCTTGGACTTTTCATGCCAAGACTATTCTTGGACTTTCTATGCTAAGTATATAAACTTGACTTTCCATGACAAGTATCCAAACTTGGACTTTCCCTTGAGTTTCACTCGAGTTTGGTTAACCTTGACTTGATGTTTGATTGTTCCAACAATCTCTCTCAAATAATCTCCCTCATATGACTTTGGATATCCCAATCATCCACTAATTATATGGTTAACATATGGTCAAACCATATCCAATCGTATTGACAAACATTAAAACACTACTCAAGTTTTACTCGAGTCTGGCCAACATTAACCTGTGACCTATTTCACCAACAATCTCCCCCTTTTTGATGTTTGACAATACCTTTAAGTTAGACTAACCAATAAACCAAACTATGTATTTTCTTATTCCAAAGAATAATGAAGGTTTACCTAACTTAAACTATTCATTTCTCCCCCTTTGGCATACATCAAAAAACCTACCAAGATTTTCAATGTTTCATCTTCTAATGAGATCCTACATTCTCTCCCTTGGTCTAAAATCATCTTGGATGTCTTTACTCTTCTTAGTGATACAATCCTTATCACTAATGAGAGGCAATCTACAATGAAAATTTACCTAACCCTCACTTCTCCTCCTTTGTAATCAAAATTAATCCATTATACCAAGATGGATGATCTTCCCCTAAAAGCTTACTCCCCCTTGACTATTGCACCAACAAAGTCCTTGGAGGGTTCCAAAGTCTATAGGAAATCTAAATAATAATAAAAAAGGGTAAAATATCCGCCTGATAAAATATCCACAAAAAGAACCAGATCGTCACGACCGTGAACCTGCCTTGTGACCGAAACCTGCATAATGCATAACTATTGTTAAGCACAAAATATCATTCACCGACAAATCGAATACTTAATCGATTCCTTCCATAACCAAGAATACTTAATTGATTCCTTCCATAACCAATTAATCCAAAGTAAATCCATCAAATTCAAGCACACGACAACGTGCTCGAATCGAATCCTACATCGACCTCATATCCAATCCACTAAATTGATCTAGTTATCCTATTTAACCTAATCAATCCTCCATATATAATTACAGAATTGATCAACATCACACTGAACTCAACAACCCAACCAACCATTGTCAATAACCTGTAATTTAATTAAAATCATCCCCATTGCAGCAATGGAATTTAACAATATCCTAAATACATCCTTCATTTTCCTCAAGCCTAATTCACAACTCCACAACAATATACAGAACATCTCACCGATCAGAAGTATAAATACAACCATCCCATATCCACCGAATATCACATTTTGAACCATTCCTCGCTCACTTAACATACCAATATGGTTGTACAACCGACAACAACCCAATCGCAGCCAACCAAAACCCCAAAATATCGCCTAATTTACAAATCGCCGACCTTGCACGAAATTAGGAATCTAATGAACCCTAATTGGAACCCAACGTAACCCACATCCATTTACAGCCGACCCCTTCCCTTGTCTCACCACCCGACAACAACCCACACGCTGGACAGCAAAGGAAAAAAATGAAACAAAGTGATTACCGTGAATTTCTCTTCACTGGTGACACTTCCCTCCCAGCCGCTCGGTTCACCGGAGACGAGGACCTACCGATGCCCTAATAGTCTACTCCGGCAACCTCCGGCCAGAAATCACAGCGAAGGGGAAGGGGAGGCTCAGGCAGTTCTGTGGCAAAGGAGTCGATGCCTTCAACTGTGGCAGAGGAGGCCGACGAAATCCGGTTGTCGCGGCTATGATCGGCGAGCACGCAGAGGGTCGTTGGGGGCGGCGGTGGCAAGGTTCTGCGGCAGCACTTGCGGAGGTCGGCGCGTGCGGAGAAGAGGCGTAGGGCAGTGAAGGGAAAGAGGCGCCTGCTTCGGGCGCAAGGGGAAGAAACAACGAGGAAGAAAGGGCTCAGGCTCGAGGAAGAAGGGCGTCGCCGGTGAAGGGGAGCACAGCACGACGTCGGGAAGAAGGGATGGCTTCCGGCGCTGGTTGCGGTGGTTTCGGGCGCGAGGAAGACGAGAAACCAGCGATGGAGAGGATCGCGCGAGAGGAACTGCCGAAGGGGGTCGCGGCGGGGAAAATAGAAAAAACCTAGGTTACCATCGCGTATTAATCACCTTAAATAGACCCCACCTAAAATTTATTTATTTTATCCCCGTAATTATCTCGTACGACCTCCGTTTAAATCCAGAAAAATTCCGAAAAAATTCCTCAAATTCCCTAAAAATCCCGAAAAATTTCCAGAATTATTTTCCTTAATTCTTTGTCCATTTAATTTAGTATTTTAATTTTCCAGTATTTAACAATAACAGTAGTAGAGTATTAAAAAGGGCAAAGACTAAGTATCAAGTAATAGAAAAATTAGAGTAGAGTCAAGGTCAAAGTAACAATAATATGAAATCATATACATCAGGGTTTAGCTACTACCTGACCAGGGTAGGAAATATTACCCACCTACTATAAAGCTCGAAATAATGAATTCTTCACGGCCGCGGACCTGTCTCGTATCCACGTCCTACAAATATCATCAACTACAATTAATTTCAAGTACACGACAAATATACAAATCCACTACTATATTGTTCCTATATTCACATCCCTTTAATGAATACGAATTAGAAACCACCAATCATCATGCGTAACCCCTCTTCAACATCCAACTAGGTTTAAATCATTAAACCTTATAAGTACACTCCACCCAAATCACTTAAATGTACTAACTCACATCCACAACCATCACATATTTATCCACAATCCCATTTGTAGTCGAGATCAGAGCATCACACAGCTCAATCAACAACTGACATTTCACACTAATTTAGGGACCTGACCAACCTCAAATCAAACCCTATTCACAGCCTTAAAACGACACATCACAACCCATAATTACACCAAATTAGGGATCTAACCACCCTAATTGACACACTTCGTTCCACCGAGCCCTTTCTCACTTAGCCACAACCGAGCAAACCCCGGAACTAACCATTCACAACCACTCACAGTTGTTCACAGCCGTTCATAGCCCTTGAACAACCAATACAACCTACTCTAGTCACCGGAACAACCCACTCGAGTCTTCTCCTCTCACTCACAGTCGTACAACCGGCAACAGACCCATTCACAACCCATAACCGACAAAAATTCCAACTCATAGTTGTGCACAGTTGACGCAGCCATTCACAACCCCTTCTCACTCAACCACAACCGAGCAAACCCCCCAATTACAGTCGTACAGTTGAAAATTCCCAAACAGATCCTCACATCCATCTCAATCGACCAAAACTCCAACCCCAGCCATCTCCACTGAGATGAATCCCCCTCCTAGATCACAATACATTGATACACATGAAGCTATGTTGGCTGGGCTAGTTTCATCACGATGGATGTATCCCTTTGATCGATATTTGGGCAGACTGAAAAATATGTTCGTAATAAAGCATGACTTGAAGGATCTATTGCAGAGGGGTATATTGTAAACGAGGCATTGACTTTCAGTTCGTTATATACGAGTCAGATTGAGACAAGTTTTTCTAGGCTCGAACGACATAAAGATATTCAATCAGCAAAATGCAAATTAAGTGTTTTCTCACAATAAACAAGAGTATTTGGCAACCAACAAAGTCTGAAGTTGCCATTGTCGTTGTTTAAGAAAGCACATTGGTACATTATGAACAATTATAAAGAAGTCAACCGATATCGAAAGTAAGTGTTTACATTAAGTTATTACTTTAATTCTAATTCATTCACAGAGTTTAAATTGATTAAGTTTTTATCCAAAGAGCATTTATAACTTATGTCCCAAAGGGTTCATGCTGATCAAGTTATGCAATATCACGAGCGAGATTTTTCACTGTGGTTTAGGAATAAAGTTATAGTGCTAAAAAATATTACAAATTCAGAGATCACAGATGAGTTGTATTATTTAGCAATGGGACATGATGCTGAAGTTTAACTATATGATGCATGCATTGTAAATGAGATTCGATATCATATGAGGTCCCGTGATTCACGCAAAACTACTCAGAATAGTGGGGTCAGCGTACCATCCTCTGATGATGGGAAAATTTTGGATTTTTTTGGTGTGTTGAAGGATGTAGTTCAAATATATTACTCTTTTAGGTATAAAGTCCAATTATTTTGGTGCGAATGGTTCCAATGTAATCCAAAAAAAAATTATTGGTGGAAGTGTATAATCTCTTGTGTATTGACACTTCTAAAACATGGTATGATGATGACCCATTCATTTTGGTAAACCAAGCAAATCAAGTATATTATTTGAATGATATCAAATGTGGAGGTCATTGGAAGATTGTGCAAAGGGTTCACCACCGAGAAATATACGAAGTAACTGAAGTTGATGAAGTATCAGATGATTTTGAGGGTGATAATAGCTTGAATATGGAACCAAACCAAGAGATTTCATCCAATGATTTAACTTCAGTAGTCGGTGAAGACTTAGCAATAACTCAACTATGCCGAATAGATGTTGAGCATCAACAAATAAATATGGCAAATGCACAAGTTGATCTGGATATGGGCGCTCAAAGTAATCTTATTACTGAGGGTGAAGATAGTGAGGCGGATGATTATCTATCCTTTTCAGATGATGATAGCGATTAGATATATCTACATGGTATTTATATTGTTCTTCATTTATAATTCATGTATTTAATATAATCTTTTATTATACGTCGATCTGTATATAATGATTTATGTCACAGCTATGCCGCCTAAGAGAATTGAGCGCCCCCCAGTTGTGCCTATGCCTGACGATGATAGTGCTCCTGCTCCTATTGGTTAGTTATGTGATTATATATATATATATATATATATATATATATATATATATATATATTTTGTTTGTTATCTATTTAACTTGTTAATTGTTAACATTCTTTGATTTACAGTTCATCCGATACGTAGAGAGACACGAGGCACACACTCTGATCGACTCAGACGGCAAATCAAGGAACGGGGTAGATTATCCATTACCTTCCGTAAGAGCGATGGTCACCCAATCGGAACAAATGCAACTATTTTTATGACAGAGTTAGGGCTGTCAATTAAGAAGTTCACTCCCTTACAAGCTAAGAGCTGGAAGCATATCCCTGCGGACAATAAACAGATGATATATGATCGATTAGCAGTAAGTACAAGTAATTTGATATTTATATAATCAACTATCATTCGCTAATAAATTTTAATATTGGTATTTTTTTCAGACTGCTTTCGATATCAGTTTTGTTGATGAGGCAACGTCAGTAAGAAAGGAGACCGATAGACTAATGAGTACAAGGTATAGAGACAATAGAAATAAGATGCACACTCATTATAAGAGTCTACTGCATCTTCCCCCTATCGAGCGTCGACATCATATGCCGATCGAGTATTGTGAGACACAGGAAGATTGGAACTATATGTGTGATTTGTTTGAATCAGAGAAATTTCAGGTAACTAAATCTATACAAATTAAAATATTTGTTCTATAACTCATGTTTTACGTTTTATCTTAACAATTTTTTATATTGTAAATATGATCGACAACAAATGCCCAAAATCGAGCACAACTACCATTTACCCATCAAGGTGACTCTAAATCATTCATCCAATATAATTACGATGGTGTAAGTACAAACTTTATAGTTACAGTATATTATTTGATATTTTAAATATTAACATATTATATTATTTTTTAGATCGATCTGTCTCAGAGAAAAAATCGGATTACTGTCTTCAATACAACACACTGTAGCTTGTCAAAAGGGTGGAATGGGGAGAGAGCCGAGGCTGCATACGTAAGATATAATCGATAAAATTTAGTAAAATTATTTTTAAATTTGCATAATTCTTTGTAAATATATTACCAATATGTTTGTTATTCTTAGGGTGATATGGTGAGACTGCGAGATGAACTTGTTGGTGCAATCGACCCAGATCATGATTGACCAGACTCGAGTTTGACTCGAGTAGTATTTTGATGTTTGACAGTGATGTCTGACATGTGTTGGGGAGATTGTTGGTGCAATCGACCCAGGTCACATTTGATGTTTGACGATGGTTTGACCATTGTCATGGGAGAACTCCAAGTCTTGTGTACTTGGCATGAAAAGTCCAAGCTTGAGTCTTGACATGGAAAGTTCAACATGGGTTGACAAGGAAAATCCAAGCATGGGTCTTGACAAGGGAAAGTCCAAGCATGGGTCTTGGCATGGAAAGTCCAACATGGGTTGACATGGAAAGTCTAAGCATGAGTCTTGGCAATTGGAGAGTCCAAGGGGAATATTGGCGGCGTAAAGTCCAAGGGTGAAGTCTTGGTAGCATAAGTCCAATGGTTGGTGACATAAAATCCAAGCAGAGTCTTGGCAGCGTAAGCTCAATGTGTCTTGGCGGTGTAGACCACATTAACATGACAATAGCTGATGGAAGCACCTGAAGGCTAGCATATGGATGACTTGGAGGGATCCGATAGGCGTGAGGCTGACGAAGGTGGCTAGAAGGCTTAGGTCTAAGCTAAGGGTGGTTTAGCAAGTATGGGGACACCATACTTGGGGTTAAAACCTCATGGATGATGTTATCAGTCGACTGATGATCGACTATGGTCGAGCTATAGCCACAGATGCAAGGGTGCCTCGATTGGCCTCGACTTGGTAGCCACAAATGCAAGGCACCAGTCGAGGCGGCACCTCGACTGGACTCGACTGGACTCGACTGGACTCGACTGATGTTGAGTAAATGCCATAGACGTGAGGCAGGCTCGACTAGCGACTCGACTGCCTATGCATCAGTCGATTGATGGGTATGATCAGTCGACTGATGGTGTATCCGTTGGACTTATCCAACGTGGATTGTGTCATTGTGAGACAACGACTACAAGAGTAGTCGACTGATGGTCCTGATTAGTCGACTGCTAGGCGAAAATCCAGCCTGAATGCAGGTTATAAAAGTAGCTCGTGGGGAGGATTTTTGGCAATATTTTCTTGGGCGATTTGCTGGTGCAAATTAGGGTCTTCAAGGCTAGTCCAAGGCAATCAACAAGCAAGCTTCCAAAATATTTTTGTAAAGTGTTTCTTTGCATTCTTTTGTTGTATTTCATTGTAATAAGTTTGTATTCATTTCATATTGTTGTAAGAATTGTTGTAAGAGGTTTCCTCCACCTTCGGATTGTTTCGAGAAGGAGAAGTTATTATTTAGTGGTGTTTGGCATCGCTAGGGCTCTTACGAGCCCAATCCGTGGAGTATGAATCATTCGGTTCCGAACCATGTTATATCGGTTGTCTCTTGTACTTGTGTTGTCTTTTATTATTGTTATTATTATTTCCGCTGCATTAACAAGTGTTGTAGAGACGAACGCGATCAAATTCCATCAAGCAACACCGATGCGCTATTCACCCCCTCTAGCGGGCGCACAAATCCCCTACAGAACACATCCAATCACAAGAAATCGAAGATGATATCGATGTTGTTCAGATTGCAGATCAGATTTGTGATCAAGTCCTCAGTGTTCGCTCTGGATATATTAGAGGACTTGAAAGTGGGTCGAAATCAGTTAGGTCCACTTCTTCAGATGTCAGCTCCTCCTCCAGAACAACTAACGCATCACTGCGTGAACAACTTAAATCCACCGAGCAAAGACTAGAAGGGATGCAAGAGGAGCTAGCAAACACTCGGGCTCAATTAGCTAGCACCCAAGATGAGTTGGCATCAATGAGATCAAGACAAGATATGTTTGAAGCAATTCTGAATCGGCTTGCACCTGGAGCATTACAATCATTGATGCACGAGTCATCTTCAGCTCTACTTCCTCCTCCATCTTAGAGTTTGTAACATTTAATGTTTTTGCATTTAAATACTATGGATTTATGAAATTTGATGTTTTGGAGTTTAAATTGGATGTTTTGGACCTTAAATTCGATGTTATGTTAATTATTTTTAAATGTATATGTTGATTGTATTATTTGAGTTGTATGTTGTTAAGTTAAATTATTGTTGACATTGTATTATAGGATTTTGAATACAGATTAAATGATTTTTGGAAATTTATATTTTCATGGTTAGCGACGAATATTTTCAATCTCGTCGCTAACCGTCGATATATGACATCAGGAATTTGAGGTTTAGCGACGAATATTTTCCATTTCGTCGCATACCGTCGATATATGACATCAGAAATTTGAGGTTTAACTATGAAATTACTAATTTCGTCGCTAAATTTTGGTGTATCAGTTGAGGCGCTAGTTGACGCGCTCGCTTGCTGTAAGACATTAGCAACGAACTTATATATTTCGTCGCAAATAAGTCTCCAGTCGAGGGTCTCCCGATTTTGCGGCGAGGCAAAAAATTGATAGTTGACTGCTTTATCGGGTCACTCGACTGATGGTTAACGACGAAAATAGTAATTTCGTCCCAAATAAGTCTCTAGTCGAGGCACCAGTCGAGGGTCTCCCTATTCTGTGGTGGGATAAAAAATTGGCAGTCGACTCCTTCATCGGGTCACTCGACTGATTTTTAGCGACAAAAATGTAATATTTCGTCGTGAATATCGCTTATTTTCCTCTTTCTGGCATTCAGAATTTTGTGACAAAAGTTTTATTTTTGGCGATATTTTTTATTTCGTCGGTAATATTAACGATGAAAAAGTCTTAATTAGTTGTTAATTTGTCTTTGCGATAAGCTTATTACGATGACTCTAGCGACAAAATTATTTTGTCAAAAATTTAATTTAGTGACGAATTTTTGTTATTAGCGACGAAACAATATCGTTGCTAATTTCCATTTTTGTTATAGTGACAACAACCATTCAACAATCTACCGATAATAGGAAGAGGATAGATCAATCTTACCAACTCTAGGACTCCACCGACAACAATCCTCTTCTTATCCCCCCGCTCACAGCCGCACAAGACCACTGCCCAAAACAACAGATCACGCTCAACCAAGGCAAATCACCGTTAGAACTCTAATCTCGTCAAAGATCAGAAGAGATTCAGTTCTTACCTTGCTCGGCCGAGATAGAACAGCTCACGATTGAAAGCAAGGGGAAGACACCTCTGACTCAACTCCCCAACCCTTGCTCGCTCACCGCTCCCACTCATCCGTGGGGGTCATCGAGGGGTCTAGTCGCCACCGCTTGTCGCAAGGAGGAAGAAGATCCACGAGTGGCAGAGGCGCGGAAGAAGAACAATCGCGCACTACAAAAAATTTCTATTTTAGCGACAGAATTAACGATCGAATTTAAATTCGGTCGCTAATTAACGACCGAATTTAAATTCGATCGTTAATTAGCGACCGATTAAATTTTCGGTCGCTAATTAGCGACCGATTAAATTATCGGTCGTTAATTTTCGACTGAATTTAAATTCGATCGCTAATTAACGACCGAAATAATATTTAGTCGTTAATTATTAGCGACGGAAATTTAATTCCGTCGCTAATTAACGATCGAATTAAATTCCGTCGTTAATAGTTAGCGACGGAATTAAAAATCCGTCGCTAATTAACGACGGAACTAAAAATCCGTCGTTAATTACTAACAAAATTAAATTTCCATCGCTGATTAACGATCGAATAAAATTCCGTCGTTAATAATTAACGACCGAATTAAATTTCGGTCGCTAATAATTAACGACGGAATTGAAATTCCGTCGCTAATTAGCGACCGAATTTAAGTTCCGTCGCTAATTAGCGACGGAATTTCCGTCGCTACTTTTTTTTTTTTATCCTTTATCTTTATCTGCTCCCGCTGCTTTCCTTTCCCTGCCTTCCGCCGTCGCCTTCTCCTCACGCGCCATCGCCCTTCTCACGCCCGCGGTCTCGCTGATGCGTCGTCCACGTGCGCTCGCGACCCTCGCCCGGAGTGCCCCTCATCACGCCTCCCCTATCGTCGCCGCCGCAACCCGGCGCCGCCTGCGTCGCTGCGCGACAGCGGCGCGCTCCACGGCGGATCATCCCATGGCGGCTCGTCACTCCGGAGTCGTCTTCTGCTTCCCTTCTCTCTCTCGCTGGTTCGCTCGTTCTTGCCCAAATCGAAAAAGGGCATCTTTTTCCTCTTTCTTTTTCCACGTCCCGCGGCTAGTGGTCGCTGGATTGCGTTGATTTCTGGGCACATCGGAGGAGGCGGCGGTGGCGACGAGTCCGATGGCTTCGGAGATTGAGGTGGTGGACGAGGAGGCCGAGGTCGCGGGAGGAAGCGATCGTGAGAGAGGACGAGGAGTCTTCCAGGAACGACGTGTACACTGCAGCTGCGTATGGCGATCTGGAGAAACTCCAGCGGCTGGTGGAGGTGGAGGGGTGCTCCGTCTGTGAGCCGACAGGGCCGGGTACTATGCCCTCCAGTGGGCGCTCTCAATAACCGCACCGCCGCCGTCCAATACATCATCGAGGTACTTCTCTTCCGCCTAGGGTGTTTTCTCTTCTGGTTCTCGGTCGTTTCGTTCCGTTAGTTTAACCTCTAATTCCCGTGATAGATTGTTCCCCTGTCATCCTCTTGTGGGGTGGAGTTATTGTTCTTTTATTGACCTTTGAGTTTCTATCAGATTAAGCGCTAAATTTTGTTGTTTGAATCAGCATGGAGAAGATGTAAACGCCACTGACAACACGGGGCAAACTGCGCTCCATTGGAGTGCGATCAGGACACATCAGTCGTCGACGTATTGCTCAAGGAAGGTGCTCGAATTGATGTGTCAGACTTATATGGATATCATGTCTGCTTCTCCTCATAATTACTGTGAACAAAATTGCGATTTGTTAACAACACTTCATATTGGTTCTTGTCTGATCAATTGAGCTATTCTTGGGTATCTATTTCAACAGCGAGATAGCAATCACTCTTTACTAGTGTGTCCGACAACTCCACTTCAAGATGTTTGTTCGTCTAAAGTCTATTTTGGCCTTCCATAGACTTATCTGTGGTTTGATGTTTGAACAATCTTCAACCAGTTTGCATGAATGAGCTTTTGTTTGAAGAGAGCTTCCTTGTACGAAAGAATTTAGGCACAGATAGATGTTTAAAGAAAGTGTATTGGAGCACAGATAGAATGGTTTAGAATTTAGGCCTTTTTGTAACCTCTTACACAACTCCTTTTATGATCACTGTAAGAGTATGAAAGGCTGAAGCATTCTCTGTTATGATTAAAATTGCACTCTGTATATGTTTTCTGTCTTTCTGCAGGAACTCTATTTGCCAATAACTTTGAGGTTTTCTTTAAGGTTCCATATTCTCATGAATTAGCTGAAAATTAATATAGCTATTCAGCTTATGTTGTATCTATACTTTTTTGTAGTTGAAACAGAGATATAACTATATTAGAAATTTTGACCTTACTTTTCCAATATTTCCTTGGTTATGTGTATTCTATCTTTGTAGGATTCTGATTCGAGATAAAATATCGGACATGAATGTAAAAGGTCTATGATCTCTGAATTTAGTACATGATTATATTGGTTATATTGTTTACTTCGGTTGTATTATGATTTCACTTTGTGATCTGTCTAGTATTGCTTTAATCTTATATCTATTGGACCGTTAGATCTTAGGTTGCTTGTTTATCGTTAGCATATAGTTATTGATTGCTATTACTGTGATACGCGAAAAGTTATTGCTGTGATATACATTGTTAGATATTGCGAGTAGATGCTTATTAATTGTTGGATTAGTATTATGATTGAACTAGTAGGATAATATGACTAAGATGAGATAAATTTTTAGGAGGTATATATAGGTTCTTTGACTCCCTAGATTTTAGTGCGTGATGACATTATCAAAATATGATCTCTTTTTATTTTGATTGTTTCTAACTTGATCTGTTATTACTCTTCTTTCAGGTGTTGGAGATCATCGTACTCTAAGGTCAATTTATGCAAAGTTGGTTGCCGATACACCTCTATTAACTGGACAGGTAACATTTTGGCTCATGAAGAACTTATTGTATCCTTTATGGATCATGGAGAGTACACTTGTTGCAGGCATGGAGCAAGAGTCTTAGTACGCCCACATGTCCTAGCAACGCGAAAACCAACCTCCACATGCTTTGCGGGCTCAACAACATCGCCAACCTCCCATTCAATATCGACAACAACCTCTTCATCACCGTCGGACTTAATGTGGAGAAGTGTCAGGCGGCGCATCCCAACAAGAGTTGCAAAGGCCTTAGTGGCGGCGTCTTGGCCACGTCCATGAACGTCGGCTTCGTGAGGTTGAACTTCATTAGGCCATGAAGCAATGGAGTGGATAAGATTTTTTTGAGGTCGAAAGAGTTTTACAATTAATAATGTAGTTAGAGATCGAACTTCATAAAGATTTTCAATCGGTCTTTAATTTAGAGATTGTTTTGTATCTAGTAATTTGTATTTGTAAATCTAAAATTTGAATGTATATTGTTTTTGATATTTTAATAGTTTATTAAATTAATTAGTGTTGATAAATATTATTATAATATATTATTAATGTGGACAGGTTTATTTTATTAAAAATTTAATGTAATTATATTAAAAAATATAGACGCTAAATATTAAATTTTAATAATAAAAAAAAAATCAGATTTAACGACGGAATTTTAATTCGGTCGTTAAATATTTAATTTTAATGAATTAAAAAAAATCAAATTTAGCGACCGAATTTTAATTCGGTCGCTAAATATTAAATTTTAATGAATTAAAAAAATCAAATTTAGCGACCGAATTAAAATTCCGTCGCTAAATTAGCGACCGAATTAAAAATTTCGTCGCTAAATTAGCGACCGAATTAAAAATTCCGTCGCTAAATTAGCGACCGAATTTTAATTCGGTCGCTAAATATTAAATTTTAATTATTTAAAAAAAAATCAAATTTAGCGACCGAATTAAAATTCGGTCGCTAAATATTAAATTTTAATTATTTAAAAAAAATCAAATTTAGCGACCGAATTAAAATTCGGTCGCTAATTAGCGACCGAGATAAAATTCCGTCGCTAACTTAGCGACCGAATTTTAATTCGGTCGCTAAATATTAAATTTTAATTATTTAAAAAAATCAAATTTAGCGACCGAATTTTAATTCGGTCACTAAATATTGAACTTTAATGGTTTAAAATAATCAGATTTAGCGACCGAATTTTTTTTCCGTCGCTAATTAACGACGGATTTAGCGACGGAATTTATTTTCCGTCGTTAAATTTAGCGACGGAATTTGTTTTCCGTCGTTAAATTTAGCGACGGAAAAGAAAATTCCGTCGCTAAAATCATTTAGCGACGCACATTAAAGCGACCAGTTTAATCGGTCGCTAATCGGTCGTTAATGCAAATTAGCGACCGAATTTTCCGTCGTTAATTAATGATTTTCTTGTAGTGGCGTGGGAAAGTCGGGTTGGTGAGGAGAAGGGGTTGTCACACGTGAGAAATGCTCGGGAGAAAGGAAAAGATTGGGAGGAAATAAAAAAAAGGGCGAGAGTTTAAACGGATCCACTTATAATCCTTAATCCCTAACCATGGTTTAATTAATCCCTAACTATGGTTTAATTAATCGTTAGAATAAGTTCTCTAATTAATAAATAACAGGGATACTAATCTGTCGTAAATATATCCGTGATATTTTACAATAATTATTGTCTAAGGCCAAAAACATACATGACAAGAATGACCATTATACTTTGAGACACTACTATTGCATATAACTGTAAAACCCTAATTGAAATATACCAATATCTCATCACTCTTGCCTCAACCAACCAAGCTTTGCGACAACTTAATTTCCAAATGACACCGCAATTAAGTTGCCTTGCAGCCATAGTCAGCCCTAGAAGAGAGCAATTAGGACTCTCGCTCAGGACTTAAAAATTGATCACCAACATAATCTATATAAAAAAAATTTAATTTTTAACCCAAAAAAAACCTATAAAAGAGTCCAAATTTTATAATTTCACTTGGACCTCTTGGAGCTATCAATCTACACTAACTGTCGAGCAACTTTTGAATTATCGAGTTAATAATTGTTATTTGTATAAAAAATTAGAACCGTCAATCTAATGATTTTTTTATTTTGATCTTATAAATATAAAAAAAAAAAAATCACGAATGATTATGGACCTTAATAGGATAATAAATACGGTGGAGCACGAAAAAAACAAGCTATCATATCAAATCCAAACTCCCTCATATATATTCAATGCAACATGACGCCTTTATTACAGGACTGAGCATCCTTGTCATCTGGATGCATGATTCTTTGGCATAGAAATTAATATATAATATATTAATATATACTTAAAATTCTTTCAGAAGACTAAACTGGTTCCGTCTTGACAGGATACGACGGTCGCATCGCAATACCGCACAGTCCGGCACTGTCCGAGATCCCTCGTTGCATCCTTATGTACCCTTGTTCGCCCCACTTCTCTCCCCACAAGTTCTTCACCAACCAGTAGCTGAGCCCTTCGGGCCCTTACTGAGATACTCCATACCCTACTACTGCGACTTCATGGTCCAGCTTTGTTCCACAGCTCCCCGTAAACACACCCTTCCATATATTCATGCACAACCAAGTGTACGTGGAAGATCATAAAATTAAGTTAGAAATTAAGTATCTGCGGTTGCATCTTGCATGTGCATGCGAAGAAGGCATATACCTGGGAGTAGAACCGGAAATCTAGGCCTTCTGCTTCTATCGCCACTGAAATGGGCTGATGCGCTGCCGCTTTCAGAAGATCGTCCTCGCTGTTATTAGGCACGTCCTCGTGCCCGTCGATGGAAACCGCATGAGGTTTTTCCTGTAGATCGTCAGTTGCGATAGTAGTGGCGATCGAACTAGCTAGCTAGGAGTTGATTTATATAGCTACTACGGATGCATGGAAACATTAGTTATACCTTAAGGGTGTTGCATTCTCTTTGTTCGGCCACGTAAGGGTAATTCGCTTCGGTAGTTATTCCTCCGTTTTTTTCGATGAAGTCGAACGCGTCGTCCATGAATCCTCCATTGCATCCACGGTTAGTATCGGTGTTGCAGTCGACGAGCTCTTGCTCGGAGAGGGAGATGAGTTTGTTGGTTCGGATCTGGTTGATGCCTTCCACGGCGACTATCGTGGAGAAAGCCCAACAGCTCCCTGCATGCGATCGATCGATTCTCAACTTGCAATCTTTATACCAGCTGTTACCACTATATAAGCTAAAGAAGTTAACTCACCGCAACGGGCTTGATCCTTGACGCCGGTGACGGCTCCCTTCTGCCTCCAATCCAAGGCCCGAGGCATGTCGGTGGCGTTCTCATACATGAAGCCACCATCACGACGGCTGTGAACGCCCCCGAGGCGCCTCAGCCCCGTGTAGGTCTCCTTGAACTCCTCCGTCGTCATGTCCCCGAACTTGTTGAGCCCGAGCTTGTAAGGCTTGGCCATCCTGTTCGACGCCAACACGTGCTTGGCGTTGGCCTCGAACGCACGGACACGCACGAGCTTCTCGTCGGGTGTTCGGGCCACGCCGTGGTAGCTCAGCCATCTCTCGTACAGGCCCCAGAGGCTCTCCTCAGTGGCTAGGTCGTCCTCCGGGAAGCGAAATCTCGCGGCCATGACAAGGGCTGAGCCTGAGAGGGCGACGACGACGACGGCGAGCAGAAGAGCTCTCCCCATGGATGCAGAATCAAGGTCGATAATCAAAACACTCGGACGTGATCGAGAGGTTAATGCAGAGGGAGGTATTTATAGAGGTTCTGGAGCTTCCGCAGCCGTGAAGAAGAGTCACATCGATCGAGATCAGGTACATGAATGGGAAGTCTTGTTCCTTGTCGGCTTCCAAAACCATGCATACGTAGTGACTTTTTCTGAAACGTACCGACTTGTTCAAATGAGAGAGAGTTGAGAGGGGTTTTGGATGATGGACATGGATGGCACCATAACATATTTGTTGGGTAATTGTGGTGTGGAGCTATTAATGTTGTGGTCAGATCACAAGGATGGCCTTCCTATGGCTTAGGATCATTATAATTAATAAATTTGATTTTCTACCATGCGTTATTAAAAATATATTATCCGCAGTGATGTTAAAAATTTATTATTCGCAAGTACGAAATATTATACGTTGTTAAAAATATGATTTTTTTTATTAATTAATTATATATATATAAAGCGGTATATATTATTTGGGGGGAAGGATATATAACGCCGCCGTGTTAAAGGAATTAAAAAATTTACTTGTTTTTTACTCTCCGATATCTATTCCCAATTTCCCATCTCAAACCCTTCTTCCGCCGCGATACTCTGTCCCGAACAAGTCGCCGTCTCCCTTCTCACGTCGCCTTCCTCTCCGCCGCAATACTCGGCGCCTTCTCTGATACTCGGCGCCTTCTCATCAACCTCGCGTCGTTTTTCTGCCGGTCGCCCTTTCTCATTGAACTTGCGCTGCTTTCCTCTCCGCCGTGTTACTCGGTCCGGCGAAGAGATCAAGGAGGAGATTCTTGCGGAAATTGTGCCCCTTGATCGTGGTGCTGAAGCCACTGACAAGGACAAAGAAAGGATTGATCAGGTTTCGTCTTTTATCTTGAATAGCTTGTTATAGACACAATTTGGATCAGTTTCCTGTCTCTTCTGTAGTTGGATTACCCAACTCGGTTCATCAGGGAATGGCAGCTCTCTATAAAAATTTTCCCTTTTAAAAAAGAATATCATATCACTCGAGATTTGTTAGCTTTTTTCCTCCGATCAAATTAAGTAGCTCGGCGTAATTTGAAATCCTTTCTCATCTTTCTGTTTAACAGAAAGGACAATAATTCTCAACATCATTGCAGAACTTTAGATGACATAATACCACACAGCTCTCTAACACACCTGGTTGCATAGTCTTTTATTTGTGGGTTAAACTGAAGACCTTTGCCGTTGTCTTTATATACTGTAATAAAGATGTAAGATGCACCACCTTTAACAGACTGAACTCTTGCTTTTTGTGATGCTCAGATAGCGCTTGAGCTTTGAACAAGTGTGCTTATTATTTGGTTCAAATAAAAAATCCAAAAACAAATTGTGCAGAATCAAAATTTTGATTTGGTTTGTTTTCTTGACTAAATCGGCTAGGTTCAGTTGTTTTGGATAACCATTTTAGTAATATCTGCTTACCTTTGCTTGGACTTGTATCTCATTTGACGACCATTTGACTCCCTTATCGATGATTTACGAATATTCTTGCTATAGCCTCTGGGGCTTAGTAATTTGATAATGGTGTAGTAGGACATCCATGTAATGAGAGTTCGATTTTCACATTATGTATATATTTTTCAGTAATATTTGAATCACTCATGATGTTGGATCATCCATCGAAATCCAACTGCGCTTCTCAAATTTACTTTGGTAGCCAGTAAAAAACTTTCGTAAAGTTGGATCGATCATCTCGAAGATTAGTCGGATTGTAAGAATTGAATATTTAGATTACCAAAAAAACAAATACTTTTACTAGAAACTAGCAAGGTGATAAGTAATAAGCTGGAAAAATAAAACATAAAGGAGAAAACACTCAGAAGATCATTAACAACTTTATTTAATTTGGTTCATCAACCTCTAGACTTCTCTACTCTCTATGTTCCATCAATAGATCACTCTTACAAAGTCACTATCTTTTCTCTTTGTTGGTCAACTAATAGAGAGGGATCAGATAAATTTATTACAATGCACAAGGATTACAAAGAATACAAAGCTAAAATAATATTTAACTAATATTATTTTATCAGCCTTCAAAACTCCAACTTAATCTTCTTTTGTAGCTTTTGAATATTTATTATAAGTGGTGTTTGTTCCTCAACAACCGACTAATCTATCACCATCAATTAATTACTTTATTGTAATCCAACTGTTGTCATGCAAAATAACTCTTGACTACTTTCCGCATGAATCATCAGTTGACTATAGACTTACCAACGATTGTCGACTAATCCTATCAATCAACTGCCCATTGAACTCGACCACAAATAAATCATTCTATTCACTAGCTCCATTAGCCTAGCCTAGTCGACTACTCCAATTGACTAATCCACCAGTCAATTGAAATACACATTTTAGTTGATTGATAAACCCTTAAACCCCAAACTAATTGAGGTATTGGATTTTTTTTAGCTACTAGTCAATTGCTATTAATGATCAATTGACTAATAAACTGCAACTGCAACCTCCTAATATTGATTCTGCCCAAGTTAAGTTAAACTCTTGTCCCTCATGGGTACAAGTCACTCCACCCTTAGCTCATCGAAGATTTACCCCTTGCAACTTGGCTTTGCCTTAAAGTTGTTTTCCTTCAAGTTTCAAGTCCTTGGGATGCACATAAGCCCATATCTCTTTTTCATGCCATCCATCACATCTTTGCCTAGGGTCGCTTGGTCTATCTTCAACGACCTTCTTTGATCTTAATAGACTTGGCAATGGTAAAGTCCAAGCATGGTACTTGGCATGAAAAGTCTAAGTCATGGGTACTTGCAATGATAAAATCAAAGCATGGATCTTAGCATGGAAAGTTCAAGTCATGGGTATTTGACAATTAGAAAGTCCAATATGGAGTTGACAATTGGAAAGTCCAAGCATGAGTCTTAGCATTTGGAAAGTCCAATATGAAGTTGGCAAGGAAAGTCCAAAGGTGTGATATTGGCGGCGTAAAGTCCAAGCGGTAGTCTTGGCGGCATAAGTCCAATGTTTGATGACACAAGTCCAAGCGTGTGCCTTGACAGCATAAGCTCAAATGTACCCTGGCGATGTAGACCCGGTTAGCATGACAATAGCCGATGGAAGCATCTGAAGGCTTGCGTATGGATGAATAAATCATGGATGACTTGGAGGGATCTAATAGGCATGGGGTTGATGAAGGTGGCTAGAAGACTTAGGTCTAGGCTAAGGATGATCTAGTAAGTATGAGGACATCATACTTGGGTTAAACCTTATTTTTGAAGTTTATCAGTTGACTGAGGTTATGAAACAGTCAACTAGCCAAGTGTTTGACACTTGGCAACCTAGTCGATTATGAGCAGTCGATTGAGATTATGACTAGTCGACTAGTCAATAGTCGATCACAACCTTAGATAGTCGATTAGTTGAATACCGATCGCCATGGAGGGCAATGATCGTTGTTTGGCATAACGAGCACAGAAAACTCGGTAGTCAACTTGAAAGTCGACTAAGGGCTTGGCAGTCGACTGTCAGTGTATCCGTTGATTGAAATGCCAACATAGATCAAGTCCGTTGTGAGACAACGACACTGTAGGCAGTTGACTGGGGCCTTTTGGCATCGACTGCCAGGCGCAAAATCAACCCGATGCAGGTTATAGAAGGAGTAGTTCGTGGAGGATTTCGACCATAGTTTTCTTGATGGTTCTTGGGGCGATTTGAAGGGGAATTGGTGGTGCTTTTCAATCCTTCAAAGCCAGTCCAAAGCAATCAACAAGTAAGCAATCCAAAATTCTGTGTAAAGTTTTCTTTACTTGTATTTATGTATTGCTTAGTTTACTTGTTATATTACTTTTGTAATCATTTATAAGAGGTTACTCCACCTTCGGATTATTCAGAGGAGTGGTTTGATTAGTGATGATGTGCATCACTAGAGCTCGCTATTGAGCTCGCCTCGTGGAGTAGAAATTAGAGTTCCGAACCACATTATATCTTGTGTCTTTGTGCTTGTATATATTTTTGTTTGTATTTGTATTAGTATTTCTATTTCCATTGCGTACTAACAATTATAGATAAGCATGATCGAATTCCATCAAGCAACGCAAAAATGCTATTCACCCCTTCTAGCGTGACCATTAATTCTCAACAATGACCAGTCGACTAAGGCTCAATTGCACGTCTGAGGCTTTGGCAGTCGACTACTAGTTGTGGGCAGTCGATTGGTCTCTATCAGTCTACTGTCGTGTCAGTCAATTAGAACTAGTGGTCGACTGAACAGTCGACTACTGGCTTGACAGTCTATTATTGGTAAGGGCAGTCGACTGCTAGGATATTCGTTGGAGTAATCCAACGTGGATTAGTCCATTGTGAGACAATGTATATGCGAGAAGTTGGCTGTTGCCTTTTGGTCATCAACTGCTAGGCGGAAATCCAGCTCGATGTAGGTTATAAAAGGAGCTCGAGTTAGATGATTTCACAACGATTTTTGGGGCGATTTTGAAAGGGAAGTGTTGTTGCATTTCAGACCTTCAAGAGCAATCTAAAGTAATCAATAAGCAAGCAATCAAAAGTTCTCTTTGTAAAGTATTTTTTACTTATTGTTGTATTTGCTTCTTGTATTTGGTTGTATTTTATTATTTATTGTTGTAAACATCTTATAAGAGGTTTCTTCGCCTCCGGAATATTTTTCGAGAAGGAGAAATTTGTCAGTGGTGGTGTGCATCACTAGAGCTCACTCTAGAGCTCGACCGTGGAGTAGGAACTAGGGTTTCGAACCACATTAAATCGTTTTTGTCTTGTGTTGTGTTATATATGTTAGTGCAGAGGTATCAGATAATCAAACTTGAGTTTTGATAATGACAAAACTTCAAAGTTTAAGTCATACTATTATTTAATATGCTATGTTAAGTGTGTAGAACTTGAGTAGTTTTAGTTGAGCTCAAAGACACTAGAAGGAATGGTGGTTAAAGATTAAGTGCTAAGCATTAGGACAAAGGGCCCAAAGGTAAGGTAAGGTAAGCTTCGTGTGAGGGGCGATGGTGAGATTGCGTTCTTAGTATGAGGACAATCGTAAGCGTCGATCCAACTAAGACTTCCGGAGGAAGGCCTAAGTTGAGATTGGACGGTCAAAGGATCGTCACTATTAATAACAACAACAACAACAACAACAACAACAACAAAGCCTTATCCCACTAGGTGGGGTCGGTTATATTGATCCTTCTACGCCATTGGACTCTATCCCCTACTATATCATCATCTATATTTAAATAAATTTTATCTTATTTTATTGTTGCTAACCAAGTCATTTTTGG
This sequence comes from Wurfbainia villosa, assembly GCA_025175895.1. Taxonomy (NCBI): domain Eukaryota; kingdom Viridiplantae; phylum Streptophyta; class Magnoliopsida; order Zingiberales; family Zingiberaceae; genus Wurfbainia; species Wurfbainia villosa. The sequence continues at coordinate 4,305,891 of CM045994.1, read as the reverse complement.
TCTTCCTCTTCCTCGTTTGATGTGTATATTTGATATAATTTCACATCGCCTAACTGGAGCATTTATTGGCGCCTGTCACTATTAATATACTTGAATATATTGTTCTAATCTTGTAATACAGGTGAAAGACTAAGTGAGAACTAGATACATTTGCCAAGCTCCTTGTATCAGTCGACTGAAGTTGCTGCATCTTTTCAGCCTAGCCAAAATACAAGATCAGTCGACTAGGATCGCCCGTAGTCGACTAATGCAGTCGACTGATGATGAACGACAGTCGAATGATGTCTGTGAATTAGCCCAAAACACAAGGTCAAAGAATGAATTAGTCAAAGCTTCCACCTCTAGATAAGATCCACGAGATTTGGATCTAGATCTGGACTTATTCCAAGACTCTAGTCTATAAAAGAAGGCTTGATCTCAACCCTAGCCAACTACTTTTCATGTGTAAAGCTCTCAAGTTCTCAAAGCCTCACAAACCCTAAGCTTCCTTCAAGAGTCGACAACTACTGTGCTACACTTCTCATTTATTTTGTGTTGGTATAATCATCCTTCATTTTGCTTTGTGTTTTCCATCATTTTATTCTTGTACTTGATTTGTATAAGGATCGATAAAGTTGTTACTGACCCTTAGCTTCTTTTGTAATCGTTTTATATCTTACCTCCAACGAGGAAGAGAACTTTTTAGTGGATTGTCCCTCGATAGCGATCTAGGATCGCACGAGGTTTAGACTAGCAACCATTCGGTTGTGAACCAAGTAAAAGCTATTTGTGTCCTTGTGTGTTTATATCCTTTGGTTTTGTTTTAGCTTTGTTTTTCCACTGCGAGCTTTGGTTGTAAAATGAAAGAAAAGGAAAGTTTTTAAAACTCTATTCACCCCCCTCTAGCGTGGTTTTTCGATCCTTCAGTATATTTGTATTTGTTTTTGTATTCCACTGTGCTAACTTGTGTAGACAAGAACACACGAACACGATTGAATCGAGGAAATCGAAAAATACTATTCATCCCCACTAACATATCAAATCGATCCCCAACATATGGAAAACAAAACATGACAATTGTATAATATTAAGGTATAGAAATATCTAAGTTTTAAGCTTAATTGTCATTTCCTAGGATTATGTCCATTTTGCCATAATGCTAATTTTCCCTCAAGTGTGTCAAACACCCAAACTTGACACACCGTGACTCTAACCTAAATTGTATCAATTTCAATCAAATTTTCAACTCCTTTAATTCTATTGACACATTCTAAAATTTCTTAGGATTAAATTCTATCTTATTTTCTAGGTATCACATTACCTTGAAAATGTCCTAAAGTGTCAACTCTACTATGGTTATGTTAACTACCTATCCATTCAAGATTGATACACCCTAAACCCATCTAGCGTGATAAAATCATGCTTCTAGGAATCCAAAATCTATTTGAGCTCCTTGGGTTAACAACGTATTCACTAGGGATGACTTCCCTAGATACTTTCCTAATGACTCTTCTAGGTTTGAAAACCTTGGTCATTTTGGTCTTCTCAAGGTTAATCCTAGGGATAACTTCTTTTGTAACTTTGTTAGTGACTTTCCTATGTTTCTTCGAAACTTTGACCACTAGACACTTGACATGATCAACTCTAGGGATAATTTCCCTTGTGATCTTGATTTTCCTAGACCTAGAGCTAGTTTCATAGTTAAATGAAACATTATGATAAGAGAATTTATCCACCTTGGACATAAACTTGTGACATAAGTCTTTCTTGTCCTTAGTTGGGTCCTTCCTACTAACACTTAGATCTTGTCCATTTGACCCATTAATCATTTTCTCTATCTTTGCAAGGGCCTTTTCCCTCAAGCTATGTTCTCAAAGTTTGATTTTCTATTTCTAATTTTTCAATATTTGAATTTTCACTCTTCTTTTAGAAATTTATCTTCCTAGACATATATTTAGATTTCTTAGGATTACTACCTAGATTGTTCTTATCCTTAAGTAAGGTCTTGTCCTTAAGCAAATTGACATGTTTATCACCTAAGCAATAAAATCTATTCCTAGCATGTTTTTGTTCATGAGCAATAATAATAAAATTATTAGCATGCTTATTTTTATTACGAAAACTAGTAGGTGTATAATTAAATGATACCTTAGAGTTTGCCTTAGCTCCCTTACATTTGAGCTCCTTACTTTGTCCTTGTTGGAGTAACTTTCCCCAGGACATTGACTCATATAGTGACCCCGTTGCTGACATTTAAAGTACACAATATGCTCTTTTCTCTTTTGTGTCGAGGCTTCAGCCTCCTTTGACTTGTCCTTGACTTTAGGTGTCACTTGAGTGTTAGGACTTCGGTGGCCACTAGAGAGGGGGGGGGGGGAGGGGGTGGATTACGACCGTGTTCGTCTCTACAACACTTGTTAACGCAACGGAATATATACTAACAAAAGTAAATACAACACAAACACAAGAGACAATGCGATATAACATGGTTTGGAACTGAATGATTTCTGCTTCACGGATTGAGCTCAAACGAGCTCTAGCGATGCGTACAACACCACTAATCAAATAAACTCCTTCTCGACAATAAGTCGGAGGTGGAGAAACCTTGTACAATGTATTACAACAGTAATAAAGACAAATACAAGCTAATACAAGTAAACTACACAAATACAAATAAAGAAACACTTTACAATTGTGAACTTGTATGCTTGCTTTGTGATTGCTTGAGTTGCACTTGGAGACCTCAAATTGCAACAACAAATCGCCCCAAAGATTCTCAAGAAACCTTGGCCAAATCCCTCCTTCCGAGCTGCTTTTATAACCTGCATTCGGGCTGGATTTCACCTAACAGTCAATTGATCGGGACCATCAGTCGACTGCCCCTGTAGTCGTTGTGAGACAACGACATGAGCCATGTCGGATAAGTTCCAACGGATATACCATCAGTCGACTGATCATGTCCATCAGTCGACTGATCGAGTCATCACTCGACTGTCAAACCCTAACAGTCGACTCGGGAAGCTTCGTTCGAATTCGGCCGTGATCGATCTCCGGATCAATCGATCGCCAGCTATCGATCGGCGCCAATGTTGGTAGTCAACTGCTAGGCCATTTCCAACAGTCGAACTCTAGTCGACTCCCATCAGTCGACTGACCATGGTACCAATCGACTAATAACCTCATCCATGAGGTTTTAACCCCAAGTATGGTGTCCCCATACTTGCTAGACCACCCTTAGCCTAGACCTAAGCCTTCTATCACCTTCATCAGCCTCACACCTATCGGATCCCTCCAAGTCATCCATGACTTGTTCATCCATACGCTAGCCTTCAGGTGCTTCAATCAGTTATTGTCATGCTAATGTGGTCTACACTGCTAAGGCACGTTGGACTTACGCTGTCAAGACTTCGCTTGGACTTTACGCCGCTAACCATTGGACTTATGCTGCCAAGTCTTCACCCTTGGACTTTACGCCGCTAATATTCCCCTTGGGCTTTCCAGTTGCCAAGACCCATGTTTGGACTTTCTTTGTCAACCCATGTTGGACTTTTCATGCCAAGATTCATGCTTGGACTTTCCTTGCCAACCTATGTTTGGACTTTCCTTGCCAACCCATGTTAGACTTTCCATGCCAAGATTTAAGCTTGGACTTTTCATGCCAAGTACACGACTTGGACTTCTCCCGTGACAATGGTCAAAATATCGTCAAACATCAAAATACTAATCTGGATCGATTGCACCAACAATCTTTCTAATATATTGTCAGACATCAATGTCAGACATCAATATCAAACATCAAAATACTATTCGAGTCAAACTCGAGTCTGGTCAATTGTGATCTGGACCGATTGCACCAATAATCTTCCCCTTTTTGATGTTTGATAAAAATCAAATACCTTTGAGTTAGACCCTTAACTCAAATTTCCTTACCAATTTTTTCAAATTGGTAATTCTAACATTTTCCCATTAATTCTCCCCTTTTTGACATACATCAAAGAGGTTCTACCCAAGCGGGTCAATGTCTCATATCCCAATGAGATCTTATAATCTCTCTTTTGGTCTAAAAACATCTAAGATGCCTACAATCTTCCTAGTGATAAGTCTCATATCACTTAAGAGAGATAATTATACAAACTCTCCCAATTTTCAAATTGGGCATCTCAAATTTCCATCTCTCCCTCATGAGGAAAAATACATCCATCATCCCATGATGGATACCTCCCCCTAAAGGCTTGCTCCCTTGACCATTGCACCAACAATGTCCTTGGAAAGTCCCTAAGCCAATAGGAACACTAAATCATCAAAAATTAAGGTCTAAAGTTCAACATTGAACTTTCTAACACCTTAAAATTGATACACACCCTAACAACTCTCCTAATCCATATCCAATAGATTTTCACCATTTCTAATGCTTCCCAAAGAATATCCTAAGATTAGGAGCAGTTAGAGAACCCTAACATAGCTGAACATGGGCTAAACATACCTTGTTTATCCAAAATCAGCTCTGGCAGTCGACTCTATCAATCCACAGCCGACTGCCCTATACATCAGTCGACTGCTGCCAAGAGGCAATCGACTGATAACTGAAAATTTTGATTTTCAATTATTAGAAATGAATTTCAAAAATGCATAAGTAATTATACGTAACTTAAAAAATCGTGAAACTTCATACGTATAATACTTATAACCAATATAATGGGTGGAAAATATTTGAAAAATAATTTACTCATAAAATATCGAAATTGACACAAAGTTTAAAAGTGAAGAAAATCATTGTTTTGAGCTCACTTTGTATCAACTTCATCAATGGTGATTGCTATCAAAAGATAGACTTCATCAAGATTTTTCAAAATGATTTTAAAATATTTTTAAAACTTTATATTGGATCATGTTCCTTGGACACAATGTACATGACTTGAACATAAGCTTTTCAAATGATTCATCAATGATTTTAGATGATTTTGGATTCATCTAGATGCAAAAACTATGCACCTTGAATATGATTTATTTCTTAACATCTCACATGTATATAGAGTGTATTAATACACATACATGTCAATGTGATATGAGATGTGGATTTTGTTCTCCTAAACTAGGGTTTTATGCATTTTCTAGGGCAACACTACTTGATTCCCTTATACATGGGACTGCAAGTCATGTCAATTGTCCTTAACTCAATTTTTATTAATGCATGAATGATTATGACATTAATGATAATATAAGTAAACATGTACTCATAATCATGATGTCATGACATAAAATGAAATCTAAGTATACATGATATAAAATCTTAATCCTAAGTAATATCATGACATATTAAATGATTAAAAGTAGATATGATGTTATGACATGTTATATGACAAATAAAATATAAGGTATATAATACCTAAATTTTAGCATTAATTGACATTTGTTATTATTAAACTCATTTTGTCATATTATCATTTATCTTCCAAGTGTGCAAAAAATTCAAAATGACACACTATGACCTCTAAACCTAAGTTGTGCCAATTAGATTGTTTTTTTATAATCCCAAAAATGCGCATTCTAAAAATTTTTAGGATTAAAATTCAAACTTATTTCTAAGGTATCCATAACCTTGAAAATGACCTAAAGTGTCACCTTTACCATGGTTAGTTTAACTAACTATTCATTCAAGGTTGACACACCTAAACCCATCTAGCGTGAATTGATCACGCTCCTAGGAACCCAATATCTATTGGAGCTCTTTGGGTTTATTAGGTATTCCTTATGGATAACTTCCTTAGATACCCTCCTAATGTCCCTCCTAGGCTTGGTAGCCTTGGTCATTTGGGTCTTACTTAGGCTAACTCTAGGGGTAACTCCCCTTGTAACCTTCTTAATGGCTTCCCTAGGTTTTCTTGAAACCTTAGCCACTAAACATCTACCTTAGTCAACCTTAGGGATGACTTTCCATTGACCTTGGTTTTCCTAGACCTAACTTGAGTTCCATAATCAAATGAAATATTGTGGTAGATTTCTTTGGGTTTAGGTTTGTGACCCAAACCTCTTTTGCCCTTAGGTGGACCTTGCTTCATAAAACCTAGGTTTTGACTCTTAGACCTAGATTTTTGATCCTTTGATCCTTGAATTTGATTTTGTATTTTTGCAAGGGTCTTTTCTAGTTTCTCAAGTCTTGACCTCAAGACTTGATTTTCTAGCTCTAATTATCCAATTTTTGATTTTTCATCTATTCTTTGGACATTGTTCCATTTCATAGGCATATACCTATTCTTCTAAGGGTTAATGCCTAAATGATCTTCTACTTTCCTAATGGATTCCATAGGAAGGATTTTTCTAGGGACATTAGTCCTAAATTTTTCCTTATGTGTAAAATGACGAGACTTTGCACCTAAGCAATAGTGTCTATATTTTCTAGCATGCTTCTCATTTGTGCAAAAGGTTGGAATCTGCCAACCTAGCGGCCCCTACCGGCCCGCCCCTGGGCCATTGTAAGGGAGGTAAATTACGGTGGACCTTTGGCCCTTGAGACTAGTAACCAGTGCATGGAGAGACGGAACTCTCGCTTGTGTGAGGGATTGACCCGTTGTCCATTTGTGCAACTTTCTGCATGCGCTAGCCACTAGGCCCTTCCCGCGGGGGCTTCTAATATGCTTCTCATGAACAATAGCAAGATTGTTTACATTATATTTAGCATGCTTTTTGATACTAAAATTTGAATGTGCATTAATGAAATATACCTTAGGGTTAGCTTTAGAAGCTCTCCCTACTTGTTATGCTCATTCTTGGACCTTCTTCTTCCCCTTTGGATATTGACTCCGGTAGTATTCCGTTTGTCGACATTTGAAGCACACCACGTGCTCCTTGCTTTTTCTAGTAGGGGCACCGACATCCTTAGTTTTCTCTTGACTTCTAGGCACCGGTGGAGTCTTTTTAATTCTTTTTGAACACTTACTCTTATAATGTCCTTGCTCCTTACACTCAAAGCATATAATATGAATTTTATTCTTAATCGAAATGCTTGAGTTACCTAGGTCATCGGTGGATGTTTGAGCTTCTTCATCTTCTCGACCGGAGGTAGAAGGTTCCTCTTGAGTTGGCTCCAGTATTGAAGATGATCTCTCCTCCCTCTCAATCCTAGAGGTGGAGGCTTCTTCCAATTCCACCTCTTTTTCCTTCTCGGATGTTGACTCCTCTTCAACTTCTGAATCTCCACTTTTTTGTGAGGATGAGCTAGCTTCTTCAGCCTCTTCTTCTTGAGCCAAATGTGGGTTCTCATGGAATCTTGTCACTTTTCCATAGCGCTTTGGCATCCATGTATTCACCTAAGCTACACAAGATGTCATTAGGAATCAAATCAATAATAAATTTTACTACCTTTTTATTTTTCTCGAATCCTTGGAGTTATTCCTCACTCCATCTCTTCATCTTGAAGAATCCTCAAGGTCCCTCATCATCAAGAAGTTTTCAATTCTTCTCTTCCATGAATTGAAGTCTTCTCGTTCATATAGCGCATACGGGATCGATGTGTTGATATCCCATCCTAGTTGTTCTTCAAAATCCATCTTGTTCCTCTTCACCCTCTAGCGTCTTTGCTCCCGGTTGTTAATCCGTAGAAGAGCCCCGGGCTTTGATACCAATTGTTAAGACCTCGGTGGTCGGTAGAGGGGGGGGGGGTGAATAGCGTTGTCGCTTGTTGATGGATTACGATCGCGTTCGTCTCTACAACACTTGTTAACGCAGCAGAATATATAATAACAAAAGTAAATACAACACAAGCACAAGAGACAACACGATATAATGTGGATCGAAATCGAATGGTTCATACTCCACGGATCGAGCTCAAACGAGCTCTAGCGATGCGTACAACACCACTAATCAAATAAACTCCTTCTTGACAACAAGTCGGAGGTGGAGAAACCTTGTACAATGTATTACAATAGTAATAAAGACAAATACAAGCTAATACAAGTAAACTACACAAATATAAGTAAAAAAACACTTTACAATTGTGAACTTGGATGCTTGCTTTGTGATTGCTTGAGTTGCATTTGGAGACCCCAAATTGCAGCAACAAATCGCCCCAAAGATGCTCAAGAAACTTTGGCCAAATCCCTCCTTCTGAGCTGCTTTTATAACTTGCATTCAGACTGGATTTCGCCTAACAGTCGACTGATCGGGACCATCAGTCGACTACCCCTGTAGTCGTTGTGAGACAACGACATGAGCCACGTCGGATAAGTTCCAACGGATAGACCATCAGTCGACTGATCATGTCCATCAGTCGACTGATTGAGTCATCACTCGAGTGTCAAACCCTAACAATTGACTCGAGAAGCTTCTGTGCCCGAATTCCCAACCAGTAGTCGACTGATCTCCAAATCAATCGACTGTTCAATGTTGGCAGTCGACTGCTAGGCCATTTCCAGCAGTCGAACTCTAGTCGACTCCCATCAGTCGACTAACCATGGTACCAGTCGACTGATAACCTCATCCATGAGGTTTTAACCCAAGTATGGTGTCTCCATACTTGCTAGACCACCCTTAGCCTAGACCTAAGCCTTCTAACCACCTCCATCAGCCTCACGTCTATCGGATCCCTCCAAGTCATCCATGACTTGTTCATCCATATGCTAGCCTTCAGGTTCTTCAATCAGCTATTGTCATGCTAATGTGGTCTACACCGTCAAGGCACATTGGGCTTACACTGCCAAGACTCCACTTGGATTTTACGCCGTCAACCATTGTACTTATGTTGCCAAGACTCCACCCTTGGACTTTACGCCGCTAATATTCCCCTTGGATTTTCCAATTGTCAAGACCCATGCTTGGACTTTCCTTGTCAACCCATGTTGGACTTTCCATGCCAAAACTCATGCTTAGACTTTCCTTTGCCAAGACTCATGCTTGGACTTTCCTTGTCAATCCATGTTGGACTTTCCATGTCAAGACTCAAGCTTGGACTTTTCATGCCAAGTACACAAGACTTGGACTTCTCCCATGACAATGGTCAAAACATCGTCAAACATCAAAATACTAACCTGGGCCAATTGCACCAACAATCTTCCCAATACATTGTCAAACATCAATGTCAGACATCAATGTCAAACATCAAAACACTACTCGAGTCTGGTCAATCGTGACCTGGACCGATTGCACCAACATTGAGTCTTTTTCTTGATTAATCTAGGACACTTACTCTTGTAGTGTCCTTTCTCTTTACACCCAAAGCAAATGATGTGATCTTTATTTTTATGAATTATGCTTGAGTTACCTATAGGGATGGAGGAGTCGTGAGCTTGTTTTTCATGTCTTCTAGATGTAGATGTCTCCTCCTCTCTCTCTAGCTCCGATGTAGAGGACCTATGCTCCCCCTCAATCCTAGAGGTGGAACCTTCTTCAACCTCTTCTACCTCGGACGTTGAACCCTTCTCAACCTCCGATTCTTCACTCTCTTGAGAGGATGAGCTCGATTCTTCCTCCTTGGACTCCTCTATTTCTTAGACCAATTGAGGTTTCTCATGGAATTTTACCAACTTGCTTTATAGCTCTTTGGTATCCATATAATTCCCTAGCTTGCACAAAATATCATTATATATTAAATGTGTTAGGATTTTGATTACCCTAATATTTATCTCGAATTTTTGTAATTGCTTCTCGGTCCATCTCTTCATCTTGAGATATCTTTCATTTGGAAATTCGAATCCGTCCGTTAAGATGAACCATTTCTCGATGTCCGTCATGAAGAAGTTCTCCATTTTTGCCTTCCATGCTGGAAAATCTTCTCGTCCGAATGATGGAGGGATCTGGATATCATAGTTGAATCCATTATTTGTCTCTATCTTCCTCTAGCATTGCTCTTGCGATGATGAGTCCGATGAAGAGCGTCCCGCTCTGATACCACTTGTTGGAGATCATTTGATGCGCTAGATGGGGTGAATAAAGTTTTTCGCTTTTGCTTTCTTCGATTCAAACACACAATCGATTTGATGTGTTTCAGAACCCTAGTTCATACTCCATAGTTAAGCTCTAGTCGAGTTCTAGTGATGCACACCACCACTAAATCTTCTCCCTCTCGAAATAACATCGGAGGTGGAGAAACCTCTTACAATGAAGTTAATACAAGAATCAACAACCAAATAAAAAGCATATGAAAGAAATGAAATTACAACACTTTACAAGTGAGCTTTTGAATACTTGATCTTTTAGTTGCTTTGAGATGCTTGGAAGGTTTGAAACGCAGCAGCAATTCCCCTTCAAGATCACCAAAAATTGACTTCAATCTTCTCCATCTCGAACTCCTTATAAAACTACAACTTGGGTTGATTTCTATCTTCCAATCGATTGCTCTTATCTAGTAGTCGACTGGACACTGTATCATTGCCTCATGACGATTTAATCCACGTCAGATTAATGCCCATTAGTCGACTGCTCTGACCTAGTAGTCGACTATTATAGACACCAGTCGATTGCTATAAGTCAGCAGTCGACTGCCAAATAATCTGTGCCTTGGGCATCTATGACCAGTCAACTGTTAAACCCTAGCAGTCGACTACCAGAGCCACAAATAGCATTCGAGCTTCAGTCGACTACATAACCAGTCGACTGGTCATAATCCCAGTCAATTGGTTGAGTCAAATTAGGCTCCTAAGTGTCGTGCACGTGGCCAATCGACTGGTCCATCATCTCAGTCGACTGGTAAACCTCAAATATGAGGTTTAACCCAAGTATGATCCCTTCATACTTGATCGATCACACTTAGCGTAGACCTAAACCTTCTAGCCACCTCCACCAGCCTCATACCTTCAGGGGTCCATTTGAGTCGTCCATAACCCTTTCATCCTTCGCGTTAGCTTTCAAGTACTTCCATCAGCTATGTTATGCTAACTGAGTTTCATTTGTCAATGTTCATTTGGACTTATGCTAGCAAGACTACATGCTTAAACTTTACGCTGCCAAAATATCACCTTGGACTTCTTTGTCAAGATCCACTTGGACTTACGCTGACAAGACCATATGCTTGGACTTATATCACTAAGACTATACTCTTGAACTTTCCGATTGTCAAGCTTCAATGTTTGGACTTTCACTACCAAGACTACACACTTGGACTTACATGATTAAAACTACACTCTTGGACTTTCCATGCTAAGACCATTCTTGAACTTTTCATGCAAGTATTCAGACTTGGACTTTCATGTCAAGACCATGCTTGAACTTTCCATGTCAAAACTATTCTTGGACTTTCCATGTCAAGTATCTAAATTTGGACTTCCATGCTAAGGTCATGCTTGGACTTTTCATGCTAAAATCATTCTTGGATTTTTCATTCTAAGTATTCAAATTTGGACTTCTCCTCGAGTCTCACTTGAGTCTAATCAATTTTGATCTGAAGTTTGATTGCTCCAACAATCTCTATCAAATAATCTCCCTTATATGACTTTGGATATTCCAATCGTCCATTAGTCATATGGTCAACACATAGTCAAATTATATCTAATTGTATTGAAAAACATCAAAACACTATTCGAGTCTGGTCAATATTGATCCATAGTCTATTGCACCAATAATAAGAACTAACTTAAACCCTTTACTTAACCATCAAAATCTAAAATCACACTGACTAATCCAACACCAAACTCACATTGTAGTGTCACTATTGAGGTATTTGTTTGTATTTTCTTCTTTAGTTCGTTTGTCCATCTTCCAGATTCAAGTACTTCTACATCATCATTGGCTAGTATTTTTTAAGTTGTCCATAATGAACCATGTCTCATTGTCGATCATCAAATAGTTCTCAATTTTACTTCTCCAAAAGGCAAAGTTAACTCCATTATAAAATGGAGGTCTTATCAAGCTAAACCCCTCTTAACGCAATCATCTCCTTCAAGTATTTGCTTCTTTGGGCATGTAGTACTTTGGAAGCAATTAACTGAACTCTGATACCATTTGTATGATCATAAGAGAGAATAGAGAGGTGAATACCCAATCAAAATTGTTGCACAACAACTAATTATAAATATATATAACAATGCAAGAGCAATAATGAGAAATTTAAACTCCTTCCCTTCTTAATTGGCAACTAAAGATGAAGAAATCTTCTAACACAATCTCTTACAAAGACGAAGAATGAAGCAAAAAGACATCCTTACAAGACAACTTTTGCAAAGAAAATGAAGTTTTGCAAAGAAAATGAAGTTGAGAGCTTAAAACACTCAGAGCTAGAGATTCAACTTTAGACTTTTCATTCATACTTTGTTGAGCAATCTTGTGCCCTTATTTATATCAAGCCATTAGATCTTCTCTCTTTTCTTAAAATCAACTTTTTAGTTGCCCAATCGAACTAATAGGTCATTATCAATTAGCTATCAACATGATTTGACAATTGCACACTAAATCAATAATAAATCGAGTTGTTACTATTGGGAGACTATTTGCATTTCATTAATCAAATAGTGTGACTGGTTGCTCCCCAAATCAAAATAAATAGAAGCATTTTGTTCAATTTTGTTTGGTGCTCAGTTGATCGATCTTTTAGTTGCCCAATAATAACTACTAGTTGATTGACACATTTTCTCGAGCCACTTCAATTCTATAAAGATTGAAATCGTCAATCTAGTGACTCCCATCAGTCCATTCCAGGATCATTGTGAGAGAGGTAAATCGTGGGTGGTCTTTAATCTCGACGCGATTGGTCTTTAATCGCCAGTAGGGACCATGACCTGTCCGTGTTCCCCACCGCAGTCGTGGTCCTCACCACAATCTAACTGTGGATCAGTCCATGATCGTGGTTCCCACCACAATCTAACCGTGGAGCAGACCACAATCATGGTGCACTGCCATCGTTATTTAGGATTTCATTAATATTTTATTATTAATTTTATTTGGTTTGAATTTTCTATTTAATTTTAATTTTTTTTAGTTTTAAGATTTTTATATCTACTTTTCTGTTTCATTAAGAAATTTTTATTTTAATTTGTTTATTTTTTTTAGATTTCTTGTTAAGAAATTTCTGTTAAAGTTAGTTTATTTTTTTAGCACTAAGAAATCTTCTTTTTCTAAGTCTATTTAAATATATGTTTAAGCTCTTGGAAGATATTCAGTTTTGATTAATAATATTTCTTTTCGTTTAAACTAAGAGGTGCCCCTCTTTTGTGAGCGAATTCCCCCTCTCATTTGATTCTCTCTGCTCTCCTCTATTCTAACTTCATACATGGAAGGTTTTTAGTGTTCACTCTGCTACCTCATCTGCGATAGTTGGTATCAGAGCACTAGATCCATGAAAGGTCAACGAGGACATAGTTATGTTCGTGATTAGCAGGTTCCGATTGAGGAAGTCGCACCCCATGATCAAAGTACCCGCGATCTCATTGATCTATAGAGACCAATAACGAAGTTATCTTGGCGATCCATGAATGGTTATTATGGTCATGGTTATGGACCTGATCAATAGGTTCCAATTGAGGAAGTCGCACCTCAGGATCGATGTTCCCAAGAAACCATTAGGGATCTATAGAGACAAGTCACAATATCTCGACATATAGATCTTAAAAATCATAAGGTATTTAATCGACACAACTTCAAATTTTGAACAACTGTATCATCGAGATCACCGTAATTGTAAGGAATAGTATAAACACCTTGGTTTTTGGATCAAGCTTTTCGGCGCATTGCACGCAGAAAATTTTATTGATTGGATCAATAAAGTCGAACAAATTTTTTATTCTGAAGAAGTTCCTGATCATGCTAAAGTAAAGTTGATAGACATTATGCTTAAAGGAGAAGCCTTCGTTTGGTGGTTATAATTGAAGCACTCTTGTAAGAAACAGGGCAAGGCTAAGATTACAGATTGGAAGATGATGAAAAATCATTTCCTTCCTCTTAGCTATACACAATCATTATTTTATCTTCCTATTTTGAGACAGGACACCCGAACAATCAAGGAGCAATCTCTATCGATTAATGAAGCAAGAGGTCGTGCACAGATAATGATCCCGACTCGAACTCAAGGTTGAGTTCTTTCCAAAATGAGGCGAAGGATGGAGAAACATTACTTGATTAAAGAATACACGGGAGACTCCATCTACGATGATGATGAACACATTGAAGATTCTGTTTACAATGAGGAAATTAAAGAATACATAGAAGATTCCATCTACGATGATGATAATATAGTCAAGGAAATTAAAGAAAACATGGAATACCTGCCTACGACATTGATGAGGTCATGAACGACCCATCTATGACGAGTACGACGATAATGAGGTACTTTACGAAGATGACCATGATACATTGCTTGATCTCTCACCCAAGGATGAAATGAGAGATGATTGGCCGATGACGACAATCACCCATGTGGGAGGGCAAAACATTGTACTTGCACCCCGGCAAGAGGATTTCACTTCTCTTTTTGTATCTTCTATTTCTCTTCTTTCTATGTCCGGGTGTTTGGTCGCATATGTCCTATCACTTCATCTAAGAAGCATCTTCGACTCAAGTCCGGATTTCTCCATTGAGGATCAAGTCTACCTAATTAGAGCTCGAGGATGAGTTCTTTTCAACCCTGGGAGTCTGATGCAGGTGCATCCATCACAACATAACATGATCGTGTCTCTTAATATGAGTGTGCGTCTTCCTAAAAAAAATAGGGAATAATGAAGCTCCAGTAGGATATGTACGAGGATGACTACAATGAAGACAACATATCAATGGAAGAAATCATGAACATGAGCATCCATGATGAAGATGACATATCGATTGAAGAAGACATGAGCATATTGATTGAAGGAGACAATAGCATCTACGATGAAGAGAACATATTTGTTATAGAATACATGAGCGTCTACGATGATGATGAGGTATTTTATGGAGATGACCACGAGATACTGACTGCTCAAAAGAATCTTCTTCTCTCTAAGGTTGAAGCGATAATCGCATGCTACATATTATTGAACCCATATTAGTAGCACGATTGCAAAGTTATTCACGATAGTTGCAACAACATTTATGTCAAAAATTAAAAGATTGAATTAACATCACAACAAGATAATCCTACTCTTATTTTGATATCTTCCTCTCTTTTCCTTTATATGTCCAGGCAATAGGTGATAAAGTTAGTCGATCAAGGATACATCCAAGAGAGCAAGATTCCTTGTGTCAAAAAGAGAGAGAGCATTGGTTCGAATTCGAGGTCTAGTCTTTTTCAATTTTGGGTGATTGATCTCATATTGTGATGGATGCACCTACATCAACATGCCAAAGACTTCCTTGTCATACTTAGCATTCCATCCTTATTGACATGCTAAGACTTCTTGTATTTTCTTAAATTCCATCCTTGTCAATTTGTTGGATCATCTAGCATTGCCTAGCCTCTATATATTCCTCATCAACTTGATAGGACTTCTTAGGTTGCCTAGCATCTAATATTGACCTCAACTTGTGAAAATATATCTAGGGTATAATTGCATCAACACCTTGCTCTTGAAACTAAAGGTGATCTTTTGCTATATACAAAATCATTATATGGATTTGCATACTAGAGCTTCTAGCAATGTATTTAATGACTATTATCCTTAGCTGATTGTAAACATTATTGAGAAAGTAGTCAGAATCGATAAATTCAGTACCAATATTAGTAGAGGTACTTTTTTCGGTATACGTGCAAAGCTAAACCTAAATAAAAGTCTCACAACAAAGCTTTTGCTCTGCAAAAGGATGCTTTGAGTGCATTGAAATTAAAAGCCTTAACTTAGTCTATTTCAACTATGGCTAAATTGTTTGATAGGGTCGGAGTTTTCAGAGTAGTATGTGTGTTTGGAGAGCAGTTAGAGGGTTTCCAGAGTAGTTAGAAGGTTTCCAAGACAGTATTGGTGTTTGCAGAGCAATTAGAACATTTCCAGAGCAGTATATGTGTGTCCAGGGCAGTATAAACATTTTCAGGATAGTATGAGCAATTCCAGAGCAGTATATGTGTGCTTAAGCAGTATATGTATGTCTAGGACATTATAAGCATTTTCATAGCAGTATGAGCAGTTCCGGAGTAGTATATGTGTGTCCAGGGAAGTATAAGTATTTCCAGGGCAGTATGAGTAGTTCCAGAGCAGTATATGTGTGCCCAGGATAGTATTAGTATTTCCAAGACAGTATGAGCCGTTCCAGGGCAATATATGTGTGCCCAGGGCAATATAAGTATTTCTATAGTAGTATGAGCAGTTCCAGAGCAGTATATGTGTGCCCAAGACAGTATCAGCATTTCCATGGCGATGAAGCGATTCGAGCGAGATATGTGTGCGAAGCGATATGTGTGCCCAGATGTATTAGTATTTCGAGGCGTATGAGCAATTCGAGCGATATATATGTTGAGGCGATAAGTATTTCCAGGGTAGTCTATGTAATTCCAGAGCAATCTATATAATTCCAGGGTTGTTTATATAATTCTAGAGCTGTCCATATAATTTCAGGACTATTTATGTAATTCCAGAGTAGTCTATATGATTCCAGGGTTGTTTATGTAATTCCCGACTAACATGTATATTTCTCGACTGGCCTCCGTACAGACCTCGAACTCATACTTTCTCAATCACCCCATTATCAGTTTCTTTCGCATTATATATAACAATTATTTCTTAATATCTCAAGGGGCATTATAGTCAATTAAACTAGAGAGAAAAATCGTAGCCACTCCTATATAAAGGGGTGGAAATAAGGAAGCAAGGATGGAGTTTTTGGATCTAGTATGTGGAGATAACTCTTCTCTTCCCTTAAGTTGCTTTCCTTTACTTCCTTGTCTTTTACTGTACTCTTTTGATTCCTTCGATGGATACTGACTTGAGCGTCAGAGAGGCCGCGCCGGGAAACCGACCCATCCCTAATCGCTCACTTCTATCGCAGATCAAGATCCTTGGCAGCATCTTCATAGATCTTATAGATCTCGCCTCTTCTCAGAGAAGGAGGAGGAATCCGAGCGTGCCAGAAAAAGGAACATCATCAAATTGGTATCGTCTGTGGAAACCTGAACAAAAAGTTGTTAGCTTTTACTAGAGGTCAGTGCATCATCTTCTGTTCTAGCTTCAATAACTCAAATCTTAGAGGTTGGTGTCCTGAATGTTTGAGATTGTTGTGATTTTTGAATCTTTTAGCAATCGTCAGATCCGATATTCTGTCGTATTATTGGCATTATTATCTGCTAGATCTAATATTATGTCGCAATATTGGTATTATCATTCGCCAGGTTTGCTATTTTATCATATTGTTAGCGATATCATTCACCAAATTTGATATTCTATCATATTATTGGTATTATTATTCACTGGATCTTATATTTTGCTCTTTTTTGAGGCTATTATTCGCTAGATCTGATGTTCCCATTGTATGGAAGTTACTTTCCCATTGGGATAATTGCAGAGGTTTGATATTTTATTGCTGGGGTTTTCTTATGAGATTTTTTGTGATTCTATTATTCTACTACAGATTACAGAGGTTATCAGAGTTACCTTGTTCTGTGCCGAAATTGGATAGAAGGTACAGTTTCAGATGTTTCGTTCTAATGGTTGATTTAGTAGAGTTTTTATACTTGTTGTCGGGATTTATTCCTTGTGTTGATCTCTCCTTGATATGGGGTGTATTGTCGAAGTATGATGATGTTATTAAGCTTCTGAAGCTATTTCTGAAAGTGAGTTTTATTTTAGAGCTAAGCATCAGCCTAAAGTCAAATCTAACCCTAAATATACTTGAAATTGACTATTGTCATTTCTTGGTCATATTTTTATTCCGTTTAATTCTTCCCTTCTAATATTTTAGCTATCCACATGCTTCATTTTTACATGAAGAGTATTGCTCTTTAGTGCTATTACTTATTTTAAGTAAACTTCAGCTGCATATCGCCTTATGTTATTGCACTTTAACATGAAAGGATGACATCAGTTTTGATGTTATGATTATATTTGTTTCAGTTATTCTAGCCTTTAAGGTGGATACGATCTATACTAGGATGGGTATACTCTATGTTAGTAGGAAAAAATTTCTTATGCGTATAGAGTATTGACTATCAGTATTGAGTTCTAGTAAGTGTTGTAATTTCGGACTTTTCAAAATTCTTTAAACTCTGTTTGGTGTTGGCGACGTTTCTATTTTTCCATTAGTGAATGTTAATATTTTTCCTTTATAGTGTTATAGATAGCATGGAATGGTGGGGTCAGGATGACATTATGTCATATCAATGGTGTTGTTATCCATATATGTGGAATCACTAGGTTGTGATGCTGAAAATCGGTGATGTTTTTCTGAGGTTCTTTTGTCTGATACAAGAGCTTAAGTGTTAAGTAGCTAATATTCTTTTGCAGAGGTTAATGGTGTTTCTAGGGCATTTTACTATTATGTTATTGGTATTATCATTCACCCGATATGATATTTTATCATACTATTGGGGCTATTATTCTTCAGATCTGGTGGAGGGTTGTTTTTCCATTGGAATAGTTTCAGTAGTTTGATAGGTCTCTTTGATATTTGTGGCAAGTTCGTTGTTCAGTTGCATGTGTTTCAATCTTTACCTGGGATTTATCCATGTTAAGTAATTCTGATTGTTGCTAGTCGGCTGAGGGTTGTTGCAATTGGCTCTGAATCAGTTTGGAGGAGTGCTGAGACCTAGGGTGTGTCTTATTGATCTATGTTATTTTGCTGATCAGATTATGCGATATGCATTTATTTCTATCCAGAACTTAATAATCTATCTTTCCAATTAGGATTATAGGAGACCTTTTTCAGGACAATATCTATTGAATCGGTAGATTATCAGGTTTATACTGTTTTGTGTCAGGTTGTGCAGGATGTACAGTGCTAAGTGTTTTGTTTCATTCTTTAATTTAGTACCGTTTCTGTACTTAATACCAAAATTCATTTCTTATTAATGATCTCTCTCTAATATGAGTCGTGTTGATGAATTTAGTAGTATTTCTCAATTTTTGAAACTGTTTCTGAATATGAGGATGGTTCTGCAATTAAATGATAGCCTAAGTTGAATCTGTTTTGGTTGTACTTGAACCTAATTTTAGTTGTTGCATGATCACTTTTTTATTTAATTGATGCTTTTCTTTTCTTTTTTTTTGTTTTTATTTTTCTAACTCGATACAAATTACCATGTTAGCTTTCCCTATCAATATATCTCAGATATCAACTTGTAAGAATTCCCTGAAATGCTCATGTGTAGCAGTGATTTTAGATCTAGGAATGTTAAAAGTAATTTTTTCAGGACATATGACCTTGCTCATTCATTTAAACAATTAAGAAATTTATGGATAATGGTTTAGATATCAGTATGACCAGTACTGAAATAAATCTATATTATGTTTTCCTCAAGTTGGGTTGAGTTTTCTTTCAAGTTCATGCACATATAAGCCCAGGTCCCTTTATAATGTCCGGTATGGAGGGTTTCCTTACACCATGGGGTTGGTTATCTTAAGGTATATTGTTTATGATTCTCTTATCTCTGTCATGCAGTATGTGTAAGATTATCTTTGGGAGAAATTTGTATGCTCAACTCTATCACTCAGCTTAGGTATGATTATCTTTGGAAAGTTTACATGAGTTTGCATCTGTGTTCTTTCTTGGACAGATCTGTACTCTCTTAGGGACTCGAGTGTTCAAGTTCCCCTTTGGTCTTTTTGCAAGGATTATTAGTATTTCTAAGGCATCAATGATATGTTTTCTAAGGCTTGTTCAAGCCTCATATAATTTTTTTGCGGGATCAGTGATATTTTTTCTAAGGCAATTCTTATGTAGTGATATATTTATCTACGGTTTTTATGCCTAAAGCATGAGGTTGGAAGGTAATTTGTTTTCTCCTTGTAGTGTTATGAAGTGCAAAACTAACTCAAGGCTCTTATGCCTACTATAACAACCTATGAGCCAGATAGTTATATTCCCCCATGGGGACTATAACGCCACTTATATGACATATATAAAGCTTACTTAAGGCTCTTACACCTACTATAATAGTTTATGTGCTAGATAGCTATATTCCTCCACGGGGACTATAACGCCACTTATATGACATATGTAAAGCTTTCTCAAGGTTCTTACGCCTCTTATAACAATCTATGAGCTATATTGTTATCTTCTCCCATGGGGAACTATAACGACAGTTATAATGGGAAGGTAACATGCTAACAAGACTCAACGCCTCCAGTATTTTAAGGCATAAATGTCTCCTATAGTATTTTAAGGTATAAACGCCTCCTACAGTATTTTAAGGCATAAACGTCTCCTACAACATTTTAAGGCATAAATGCTTCCTACAGCATTTTAAGGCATAAACGTCTCATAACAGTATTTAAGGCATAAAACGTCTCATACAATATTTTAGGCATAAAACATCTCATATAATAGTCAAGATTCAGTGATTCATGTAGTGTTCAAGATACAGTATACAAGGATCAAGGCCTAGTATGTCAGTATCATAGATGTGGGTATTGGAGGTTGATATGATATTGTTTGTGCATTCATGAACACTTGTGAAACTTCACTCGACTTTGCTATTCAGTTTTACTAAAGGGGGGAACTTATGATGGGTGTGGAGGCCTTTTTCAGAGAAATTTTTTATGAAACACTTGTAAAACTTCACTCGACTTCGTTCTTCGGTTTTACTAAAGACGGGGAACTTATGATAGGGTCAGGGTTTCCAGAGCAGTATGTGTGTTTGGAGAGTAGTTAGAGGGTTTTCAAAGCAATATGTGTGTTTACAGAGCAGTTAGAAGGTTTTCAGGGTAGTATGTGTGTTTGCAGAGCAGTTAGAAGGTTTCCAGGACAATATTGGTGTTTGTAGAGCAGTTAGAACGTTTCCAGAGCAGTATATGTGTGCCCAGAGCAGTATGTTTGCCCAGGGCAGTATAAGCATTTCCAGGGTAGTATGAACAGTTCCAGAGCAGTATGTGTATGCCCAGAACAGTATATGTGTGCCCAGAGCAGTATAAGTATTTCCATGGCAGTATAAGCAGTTCCAGAGTAGTATATGTGTGTCCAGGGAAGTATAAGTATTTCCAGGACAGTATGAGCAGTTCGAGAGCAGTATATGTGTCCAGGGCAGTATTAGTATTTCCAGAGCAGTATGAGCCATTCCAGAGTAGTATATGTGTGCCCAGAACAGTATAAGTATTTCTAGGGCAGTATGAGCAGTTCCAGAGCAGTATATGTGTGCCCAAGGTAGTATAAGTATTTCCAGGATAGTATGAACAATTCTAGAGCAGTATATGTGTGCCCAGGACAGTATTAGTATTTCCAGGGTAGTATGAGCAGTTCTAGATCAGTATATGTGTGTCCAAGGCAGTATAAGTATTTTCAGGGTAGTCTATGTAATTCTAGAGCAGTCTATATAATTCCAAGGTTGTTTATGTAATTCCAGAGCAGTCTATATAATTCCAGGGTTATTTATGTAATTCCAGAGCAGTCTATCTAATTTCAAGGCAGTCTATATAATTCCAGGGTTGTTTATGTAATTCTCGACTGACCTCCGTACAGACCTCGTACTCATACTTTCAAAATCACCCGATTATCAGTTTCTTCCTCATTATGTATAGCAATTATTTCTTAATATCTCAAGGGACATTATAGTCAATTAAGCTAGAGAGAACGACGGTGACCACTTTTATATAAAGGGGTGGAAATAAGGAAGTAAGGATGGAGTTTCTGGATCTAGTATGTGGAGATAACTCTTCTCCTCCCTTAAATTGCTTTCCTTTACTTGTCTTTTATTGTACTCTTTTTATTCCTTCGATGGATACTGATTTGAGCTTCGGAGGGGCCTCGTCGGGAAGCCGATCCATTCCTAATCGCTCACTTCTATCACAGATCAAGATCCTTGGCAGCATCTTCATAGATCTTACAAATCTTGCCTCTTCTCAGAGGAGGAGGAATCCGAGCGTGCTAAAAAAAGGAACATCATCATTGTTCATGACATTGGGGGGGGGGGGGGGGGGGGGGTTGAGCATCATTCTTCTCTAAAAAAAAAATATAGAATTGCCACATTAGTGGCTTCCTTCGGCTGCCCCTATCGGTGGAGGAGATAAATCAGGATCCCAGATGACAAGTACAAAAGAAGAGATCTCTAGGCAACCATGAATGAGAGTAGCAATTTGATGGCAATCATGGAGTGGTTGCATATTTTAAAGTCAAGATTAAAATGGAAAACAACTACTTTTTGAGCAAGTGTCGACAATTCTTGAAATTGATCATGCAAACTTGAAAATAAGAGATCTTTCAAACCTAAAATCTATTGGTTCTAGATTATGGATGCTCATAAATAGTGGCAAATCTAAATTGAAATTTGAATGAGTGCTCAATGAAATTCGACGGCGACTGACAGAGATACGAAACTAATAGTCGATGCTCAACAGAGGAGGATTATCTTTATCTCATAGAGGAAGGAGGTGCCTATCATTGCTCATAAGAAAGGAAAATGAGAGAAGAAGAAAAGATTTACCACATTGTCAAAGAAGAAATCCAATCCACTCATGGCAAAGCGTATTGAATATCATGGAGATGCAGAAGGAATTATTTCAAACTCCATAGAATCCAAAAAGGACAATAAGGATGTGTTGCATCATCCCACTAGAATAATAGAAAGAAGTAGATTATAATGGTTGGAGTAAATTATTATCTCCATGTAAACACCAAATAAGTGATGTGGTTACATCAAGGAAAAAAAGTACAGTTGGGAGGAATAAAGAATTGGACATAATTTACTTGACGAATTTTTCAAAAGGGCATTCCATTATTTATAGGCATATAGGAGTGTCTAGTCAACATATTAATCTTAAATAATAAAGAAATTTTCTTCTGCTCAATAATTAAAAATAAAGTAAAATCAAAGGATATTTGAAGCTCGCTTGCCAAATGTGAGTAGGTTGGATCGGGGGTAGCAAAGAGGGTCTGGGGGATGGACTTGACCTCGTTCTCAACTCTACATCTGCCATAGCCCCGACGTTACGTGTAGTAATCCACTTATGCTTGATCAAGGATGCCTTCCACATTCTTATTTCTGTGAGATAGCATTACTACCACGGTGCAAGACAATTACCTAAGGGACAGTCAAGTTTTGTCTCAGCGAGACTCAACTTATAGTAAATACAAAAGGTCCTCTCCGATCAGACGACTAATGTCGAAGTGGAATTCTACTAGGAACTTTGCTAGGGTGGAGTAAACAGTGTTTTCTTTAAAGCAACCCAGTGGTGGTTAGGTTGGAAGATCAATCTCCTAGTGGATAGGTCATTTAAACATAATAGGAGGTCGGACAAAGAAATAATGGGTCTTCCAAAACTTGCTTGATGTTAGATGCTTCCCTAGGAATTGGATGGATTGATGGGTAGTAAAGAAGAAGACCTCCACTTCATTCTTCTTAAGATAAAAAAAAGTAGTGGAAGACCATGGGCGTTAAAGAAATATTATAGTATATAAAGACTATACTCCACAAATCAAATGGAAGGAGTTGGGGGTCGTTGTTGTAAAGGGATGCTGAAGTAGTCGAAAATCTCCTCGAAGTACACCGTGTTGGGTTATGGTCGACGCGTAGATGTGTTTTTATCGTTTCACAAACGAATACAGCGAAAGAAAAATGTAATAATTTTCTAAATTATTGTAATACTCACACCCACGCATGCAGAATTACAACACGTGCGGACATATATATCTGTCAAATAAAATTTTACATACAACAAGAATAAAATAAATTTAACTCTAGGTATACCTTTCAGATGATGGTGAGTCGGAAGAGCATCAACCATACGACGCTCACGGAGCTTCGTCTCTACTCGTATCCACGCCGAATCTTCGAAGGGACGATTTCTCAAAGCCACGAGTTTGACATTATCTTCGCTATTAAACAAAACAAGAAGGTCGGATGATCAAAGAGTAATCACTAACTCGTTCTGCGACACAAACGAGTCCTCGAACATCCTTCGCAAGGTTGTCGATTCGTGTCAGAATTAACCGCAGTTTTTGAAGCTTCAATAAGTGACAATAACAACCCTAAAACATATAGTGGTTGACCTCTAAAGAGGTGGAAACAACCCTTATTTCCTTGATGTCCGATGGAACATCAAACCTTAATTCTCTTAGGTTCGGCTAAGGGCACAAAATAAGAAACATTTGTTCCAAGTCTTGGCCGAATGGTCAATCCACCTTGAGGAAGACTTGACCGAAGTTCACCACTTCCTTGGGAAGGACTTGGCCGAATCTAAAACAAGAGGGAACCTTGCTAGGGCCAGCGGCAAAGTAGAAGGAATAGGGTAGAGAGTTCGGCTAGGTTGAGAAAGAGGGTCCTAAGGTTTTTTTTTTCATTAGGTTTAGCCTTTATAATCATTTATATAGGCACTAATCCTAATGGGTTATAGGTTAGTGGATCAAATCTCTAAGCCCATAACCATTGAGGCTTAATTTTATCCATTAAACTCTAATCGGACCCTTAACCAAAAGAGGACTCTTTTAATTAAAAACAAATGAGTTTGATTTATAATTAAACATTTTAAGCCCAACCCGTCTTCACGTGCTCCTTTCGTGTTTTCGACTTGACAAATATTTCTATATTTGTCATGTATTTTGTCCAACCAAACTTGATCTCTCTCGATCTTGAGAATCCAATTCTCAAACTCATTTTAAGTCTCTTCGAAGAATTCGTAGTGCGTGTGACCTAATAGGTTCTTGGTTTATGTTGACCGTCCATAATTAACCATTGATTATGAAACGATCATGAGTGACACCTAATAGTATATCATGATTCCCAATTAATCGAAAAATCAACGGTTGATCTCGGAACCATTTTCAAACCCTTAAGCAGCTACAGTGAATCGTGTCTCGTTCCTTTCACTCATCTTATACCCACTTGGTTCAGGATATAGTCTATGTGTCAGTCTCCACTAGGCTGACTACGTTACACCTAGTACAAATCTTTACTTACTCGTTCAGTGAATTCTAATTACTTGGACATATATCCAAGAGTATCATACACTTGACAAGTAATTCTTTAGCCAAAGACTTTGAGTAACAATCCTAACAAGTGACCATAGGGTATTCATGTGTAAAAAGGTTGGAACCGCCAACCTAGCGGCCTCCGGCCCCCCGTCCCAAGGAGAAATCGTGAAGGGGTAAACCGCGGGGCAGCCTTGGGGGATATTACCCTATGGACCGGGCCTATGACCTTTGACGGGCTGGTACCAGCAGAGAGGAGGTTCTCTCTAATTCCTGGGAAAGTGGTTTCCACTCCCCAGGAATTGAACCCTGGCCTCAAGTGTAAGCTCCCTCTGCCTTAACCAACCCGCCTTCCCCGTGGGGACGACCATAGGGTATTCATCTCCTCGCATGGAGTGGTGAATTTTTTGTTGACTATTCAATCACATTTGGGCACTTCGACTTATACTCAATCATCCCGTACCCACACCTCCGTAGAGATGTATCGACTAAGATGTCAAAGTATAAGTCTCCATGACCAAGTTGACTTGAATACCTCAAGTCGAAGGAAACTCACACTCGAGCTACAGTAAGAGCTTCATCGACATATTTTATATGCAGAGAATCATGTGAAGTCTTACAACAGGTCGCTCCAATGAACTAGTTACCATAACTAGCATCCACTTTTAACTCACGACATCTCAATGTCTCCAGCCAGTGAGAAGAAGCTGTTTGGATAAATCAATGAGTATAATCTGTAATAGTCTCTCAGAATCGATGATGTCCGAACTCATTAATTCATCGACTAGGAATTATTTCAATACATTCATTATTACACATGTAGATATACTCACTAGTTGTGATCTAATCACAAGTTTTCTCATGCTATGAATCATATCGTGGGCATTCAGTAAATGAGTTTAAGATCCAATCAAATACATATGATATGTGCACTTAAATAGTGAATCTTTATTTATCAAATAAATAGTACTACTATAAGACGATTGCTTTAGGACACCTCTCAAATATAACAGACTTTCACTTGGCCTAAAGACAATCGTCATGGTATCCAATACCATAGTCCCTGACGTGACTCTCAAACTTACTTTATGATAGAGCCTTTGTCAAAGTATCCGCTAAGTTCCTTTCTGTGGGAATATTCTCGATTTGTATTTCTTTCCGACTTATGATTTCTTTGATAAGATGATATCGTCGAAGTACGTATTTGGATTGTTAATGGGACCTAGATTCCTTTGCCTGTACGATAGCTCCAGTGTTGTCGCAGTAAACTGATAATGCTTCAACAATGGACGGAACCATCCAAGTTCGGAGATGAACTTCTTGAACCAAACTGCCTCTATTACTGCTTCAGAAGCTGCAATGTATTCTGCCTCTGTGTTAGAATCGGTAATTGTCTTGTTTGGAACCTTTCCAACTCATCGCGCCACCATTCAATGTGAACATATACCCAGACTATGACTTGGAGTCATCCTTGTCGGTCTGGAAGCTTGCATCCGTATACCCGTGTGTAATCATATCACCTTCTCCATATACCAAAAACATATTCTTAGTTCTTCTCAAGTACTTAAAGATTGCCTTAACAATCACCTAATGATCCATTCCTGGATCAGACTGGTATTTGCTCGTGACACTCAAAGCATATGATACGTTGGGCCTTGTACATAACATAACATATATAATAAATTCTATTACAGAAGCATAAGGAATCTTATTCATACAAATCCTCTCGTTTTCTGTGCGGGGGCACATAGATTTTGAAAGGTGAATCTTATGTCGCATGAGTATGTAACCTTTCTTGGATTCAGACATGCTAAATCGCTTTAGCACTCTGTCTATATATGTAGATTGCGAAAGACTAAGCAACCTTTTCGATCTATCTCTATAGATATTAATCCCGAGGATGTAGGTTGCTTCTCCCATGTCTTTCATGGAGAATATTTTGGATAACCAATCTTTGACTGACTGTAAGACAGGTATATCATTTTCTATGAGTAATGTTATCGACATATAGTACTAGTAATACGATCACACTCCCACTAATCCTCTTGTACATACAAGGTTCGTCAAGATTTTGTGAGAAATCAAACTATTTAATTGTCTCATCAAAATTGATATTCCGACTCCTGGATGCTTGCTTCAGTCCATAAATAGACCGTTGAAGCTTGCATATTTTGGTTTTGTCAACTGATGTGAAATCCTCGGATTGTAGCATATACACATCCTCATGCAGGTTTTCATTAAGGAAAGATATTTTCACATTCATCTGTCATATCTCATAATTATAATGAGTTGCTATGACCAGGAGTATCCGAATGGATTTAAGCATGACAACTGGTGAGAATGTCTCATAATAGTCAATATCTTGCTTTTGACGATAATCTTTTGCCACCAATATAGTTTTATAGGTAATCACATTACCATCTATGTCAGTTTTCTTCTTGAAAATTCACTTGCACCCAATAGACATGATGCCTTCAGGTGGATCCACTAAGTTTCAAACTTGATTTCATACATGAAATTCATTTTCGACTTCATGGCTACTAGTCATTTATCTCTTTCTGAATTTTTTAGAACTTCTTCATAACTAGTAGGCTCTTTATCCTCAATGAGTAACACATTATTAGATTCACTTACGAGAAATCCATATCTCTCAGGAATCTTATGTGACCTACCAGATCTATGAAGATGTGGTGTAACGATAGGTTCAGTCATTATCTCATCATCATGAATAATCGATTGTGGTTCCGATATAAACGTCTCTTTAGTGTCTATTGAAGTTTCTTGAACTTTCTCAAGTTCAACCTGACTCCCACTGTTTTCTTGCAAGAGAAACTCTTTCTCTAGAATACAACATTCCTTGAAACAAAAACCTTTTGTTCCGAGGGATGATAGAATTGGTAACCCCTCGTTTCCTTGGGGTATCCAATAAATAGACATTTATCAGACTTAGCATCCAGCTTGTCTGATGTAGTCCTCTTCACATAAGCAGGACATCCCTATGTATTCAAATAAGACAATTGAGGTTTCTTACCAATCCATATTTGATATGGAGTAGCAGAGACTGTCTTGGTCGGGACTCTATTTAGCACGTGAATAGCCGTCTCGAGTGCGTAGCCTTAAAAGGATTTGGGAAGGCTTGCATGATTCATCATCGATCTCACTATATCTAACAAGGTTCGATTTCTCCTTTCAGATATACCATTATGTTGTGGTGTATAAGGTGGAGTCCACTGAGATAATATATCATTGTCTCTTAGATAATCTTGAAACTCTTGGCTTAAGTATTCGCCACCTCGATCGGATCAAAATATCTTAATACTTTTACCAAGTTGTTTCTCTATTTCATTTCTGAATTCTTTGAACTTTTCAAAGGTTTCGGATTTATATCTCATAAGATATACATACCCAAATCGTAAGTGATCATCGATAAAAGTAACGAAGTAGCTATAATCTCCTTGAGCATGAATTGACATTGGTCCACATATATCAATATGTATGAGATCAAGTAACTCTTCCACTGGCTTACCCTTTCCAGAAAAGGGTAACTTTGTCATCTTACCTTGTAAGCTTGATTCACATGTATCAAATGAATCCAATTCAAATGATTCTAAAATTCCACTCTTGTATAACTCTGACACGCGCTTCTTGTTTATATGACCAAGGCGACAATGTCATGTGTAAGAGGTTAACTGATCATCTTTTCGAGCATGCTTGTTGCTCGCTTCAATATTAAATGTGTCACTAGATGTATCTAACACGTAGATGTCATTGCATAAAGTTTCGGTGTCATAAAGAACGCCATTCAAGGTTATATAATAACAATTGTTACTAAACGTCAAATGGAAACTCTTTCTATTTAAACAAGAAATAGAAACAATATTCTTTATTAATGTAGGAACAAAATAATAATTATCCAGTTCTAAGACATGTCCACTAGGAAGGTTCAGCAAATATGTTTCGATGGCGACAACTACAATCTTTGCTCCATTGCCGACTTACAGATTCGCTTCTCCCTTGACAAGTCTTCTGCTATCCCTTAGCCCCTATATGTCATTACATATATGTGAGCCACACTCGGTATCCAATATCCAAGCATCAAAGAAAATAGCATGACAGTCAATAACGAAGATACCTGAAGAGATGTTGACTTCTTCTTCATGGACTCAAGATAGATCTTGTAGATCCTTCGCCAATGACCCATCTTGTCACAGTGATGGTATGTGCCCTTTGGAGCTGACTCTCCAATCTTGGCATTCTTCTTCTTCCTCTTTGACTGTTGCTTTGACTTCCTCTTAGAACCTTTCTTCAAGGAGTCAACCAACATCACCATCTTTTGTTCTTTTGTGACAGAAGGTTCTACAGTCTTGAGCATATTGATTAGCTCGCGAATAGTGGATTCAAGATTGTTTATCCAATAATTCATCACAAATTATGAGTAACTCTTGGACAAACTATGCAGAATTAAGTCAATACTTAATTCGTGATCCATCACTAGTCGCTCGATGTACCTGTTCATCTTCAGTACAAACTGTACTGCAGATGAACCCTCCTCCATCTTCGAGCTAAAGAGAAGCTTCGAGACCTTGAATATTTCGGGTCTCGACTGCTCATCGAAGAGTTCACGAAGATGGTAAATGATCGTGTAAGCATCCATATGCTCATGCTGCTTTTGTAGCTCAGGAATCATCATCGCTAGCATGATGTAACTGGCAAGCTCAGAATCAATCGTATGCTTCTGATAGACCAACATTTGGTCCGGAGTTGCATCATGGTCAATACTGATGGGAAGAAGCTCTTCAAAGACATAAGCAAGTTTCTCAGCCTTGAGAACGATTCTCAAGTTTCGAAGCCAGTTCAAGAAGTTAGACCCAGTCAGTTTGTTCGATTCCAAAATCAAACGCAGATTAACAATGACATTATCAAATAATTAACCTAAAAATAAAAAATCGAGAATGTGGGAGAAATGATTTGATATGTAAACAATTTACATCTTAGGCTCCCACTCACTTTTCGAATTCAAGAGCCTTTTGAATTCGAGAGATCGTAGATTTTTCTCAGAGTGGATTGATATCTACTATAGATAAGAACAACCTTGACGTTAGGCCAACAAGTCATTCTTAGCTATAGTGGTAGATATCAAGTATACCGATTACATATCGCGTATTTGTAACTATTACATTATGCTATCAACTATTTGAATGTTCGCATAAACATCAAGTTGTTAACACATTAACAAGTAAACATCAAATGCATATCACCCGACTTCACCTCTATCCACATTTACCTTGACATTAGGTCAACAAGCCAATGCTTCAAGTTAAAGTCAACCCGTTAATCATGAGATCGTATCTCTATGGTTCGAACATATTTAATTTCAGGTTGAGCTTGATTTGGGCCAACAACTCAAACAAGGAATTAGGCTCTGGTTCTTATCATATTAACGGTAGATGTAAGCTTTAAAATTTGTATAAGGGTTTTATGTCTCATCCTCATGTATATGTTCTACTTTTATGACATTGCACGCACTACATATATGATGACGTGTCACAACACATGCATGGAAAAATGCATCTAATCATGACATATGATATGACATGATTCTGTCATAATTGTCATTATATTATTTTAGAATTAAAATATATTTAGGAATTTGATTTTCATAAATCAACATTCCTTTGATTAAATTAGAAAATAATTTTCAAATTTAATCTCATATGTTTGTTTGGAAAATATATTAACGATAAAATATATTTTAGAATCTAGATTTCATAAATCATGATTCTTTAATTAAATAAGGATTTAAATCCAAATTTAATATTATATTTTATCTAGGAAATATATTAGAAATAAAATATGATTTAGAATCTTGATTTCCATAAATCATGATTCTCTAATTAAATAAAGAATTAATTCTGAATTTAAATTCATATTTTATTTGGTAAATATTTTTCAAAAATAAAATATGTTATAGAATATTGGCTTCCATAAATTAAAATTCCATAATTAAATTAGGAAATAATTTCCAATTTAATCATATACTTTATTTAAGGAAATAAATATCTATCAAGAAAATCCAATTAATTAGAAAACATTTTCCATATTAATATTTCTTGATCAAATATTTCTAGAAATATAATTTCCTAAATTATTTATAAATTTTTAAAATATGGATTTTTTTTCTAACAAATTAGAAAACTTTCCAAAAATGAAAAATTTTCCAAACTAAGAAAAATTTCAAAATAATTCTATGACAAATTTCGACTTCGTAAAACTTATTTTACGAATATGTCGAAGTACGGTCAGGCTCTGATACCACTGTTGGGTTATGATCGACGCGTAAATGTGCTTTTATCATTTCACAAACGAATACAGCGGAAGAAAAATATAATAATTTTTTAAATTATTACAATACTCACACCCACACATACAGGAGTATAACATATGCAGACATATCCGATAAATAAAATTTTACATAGAACAAGAATAAAATAAGTTTTACTCTGGGTATATCTTTCGGATGATAGTGAGTCGGAAGGGCATCAACCATACGACACTCAAAGAGCTTCATCTCTACTCGTATCCACGCTGAATCTTCGGAGGGATGACTTCTCAAAGCCACGAGCTTGACCTTCTCTTCGCTACTAGACGAAGCAAGAAGGTCGGGTGATCAGAGAATAATCATTGACTCATTTTGCGACACAAATGAGTCCTCGAACAACCTTCGCAAGGTTGTTGATTAGTGTCGGAATTAGCTGCTATTTTTGAAGCTTCAATAAGCGACAATAACAACCCTAAAAACTAGAATGACCAATCTCTAAAGAGGTAGAAACAACCCTTGTTTCCTTGATGGTCGACAGAACACCAAATCCTAATTCTCCTAGGTTTGACTAAGGGCACAAAGGAAGAAACTTTTGTTCCAAGCCTTGGCCGAATGTTCAATCCACCTTGAGGAAGACTTGGCTGGAGTTCACCACTTCCTTGGGGAGGAGTTGGCCGAACCTAAAATAAGAGGGAGCCTTGCTAGGGCCGACGGCAAAAAAGAAGGAAGAGGGTAGATAGTTCGGCTAGGTTAAGGAAGAGGGGCTTAAGGACTTCTTTTTTTTTCCATTAGGTTTAACCTTTATAAACCTTTATATAGGCACTAATCCTAATGAGTTATAGGTTAGTGGATTAAATCCGTAAGCCCATAACTATTAAGGCATAATCTCATTTATTAAATCCTAATTGGACCCTTAACCAAAAGAGGGTCCTTTTAATTAAAATCAAATGAGTTTGGTTTATAATTAAACCTTTTAAGGTCCAACCTGTCTTCTCAAGACATAATCCTTTCGCATTTCTGACTTGACAAATATTTCTATATTTGTCATATGTTTAGTACAACCAAACTTGATCTCTCTCGATCTTGATAATCTAATTTTCAAACTCATTTTAAGTATCTTTGAAGGATTCATAGTGCATGTGACCTAATAGGTTCTTAGTTTATGTTGGTCGTCCATAATTAACCATTAATTATGGAACGATCATGAGTGCCACCTAGTAGTACATCATGATCCCCAATTAATCGAAAAATCAATGGTTGATCTCGGAACTATTTCTGAACCCTTCAGCAGCTACAGTGAATCGTGCCTCGTTCCTTTCACTCATCTTATACCCACTTGGTTCAGGACATGGTCTATGTGTTAATCCCCACTAGGTTGACTACGTCACACCTAGCCTAAGTCTTACTTCCTCGTCCAGTGGATTCTAATTACTTCGATATGTATCTAAGAGTATCATACTCTGACGTGTAATACTTTGGTCAAAGACTTTGAGTAATAATCTTGACGAGTGATCATAGAGTATTCATCTCCTCACAAGGAGTGGTGAATCCTTTATTGGCTATTCAATCACCTTTGGACACTTCGACTTATACCCAATCATTTCATACCCACACCTCCATAGAGATGTATTGACTAAGATTTCAAAGTATAAGTCTCTATAACCAAGATGGCTTGAATACCTCAAGTCAAAGGAAACTCGCACTCGAGCTGCAGTAAAAGCTTCACTACATATCTTATATGCAGAGAATCATATGAAGTCTTACAGTAGGTCACTCCAATGAACTAGTTACCATAACTAGCATTCACGTTTAACTCTCAACATCTCAATGTCTTCAGCTAGTGAGGAGTAGTTGCTTTGATAAACCAAGGAGTATAACCCGTGCTAATCTCCCAGAAATGATGATGTTCGAACTCATCAATTCATCGACTAGGGATTATTTCAATATATTCTTAATTATATATGTAAAGATACTCACTAGTTGTGATCCAATCACAAGTTCTCTCATGCTATGAATTGTATCGCGGACATATATGATATGTGCACTCTAATAGTGAATCTTTATTTATCAAATAAATAATACAATCATAAGGTGATTGTCTTAGGACACCTCTCAAACATAACATTGAAGGCTACCACGAAGGGTGAACGAGTCGTGGAGGACTCGGATGGATCCTAAGGGCGTGAGATTGATGGAGGTGGCTAGAAAGTTTGAGTTTAGGCTAAGGATGAGTTTCAAGTATGAGAGGATCATACTTGGGTTAAACCTCATATTTGAGGTTTACCAGTCGAATGATGGCTTTGGTCAGTCAACTTGTCAAGTGTTCAACATTCGTAGGCTTACTTGATTCGGGCAGTTGATTGGAGTTATGACCCAGTCGACTGGTCATGTAGTCGACTGTAGCTTGAATGTTGTTGTGTCTCTAGCAGTCGCCCCGATGGCTTTCACCAGTCGATTGACCATTGGCAGTTGACTGCCATGAATGGACAATGGATTGGTCATAAGTGGACAGGGCACAGAAGGTCTCATAGTCTATTGGACAGTCGACTACTAGCTTGGCAATTGACTGATGGTAATGGTTGTTGACTGCTCAGGTATACGTTGGGCAAAATCCAATGTGGATTAGTCCATTGTGAGACAACATATAAGTGAGCAGTCGACTGAGACCCTTTAGCAATCGATTACTATGCATTAATCCAGCCCGATGCAAGTTATAAATGAAGCAGCTCGTGGAGGATTTCGAAAGCGGGTTCTTAGGGAATTTGAAGGGAAGTGATGTTTCAATTTAGGTATTCAAAGGCATTCAAAACAACCAAAAGATCAAGTAATCAAAAGCTCGCATTTGTAAAGTGTTTTTATTTACTTTTGTATCTTGTTTTGGTTGTTGTATTTGTGTTGTAAGCACTTGTAAGATGTTTCTCCACCTTTGGAGTGTTTCCGAGAAGGAGAAGAGGTTTAGTGGAGTGGACACTAAAGTCCGACCATGGAGTAGGAACCGTAGGTTCCAAACCATGTAAAAACTTTGTGTTGTGTGTGTGATTTTTGTTTATGTATTTGTTTCTATTTGTATGCTTGTATTTTTGTTGCATACTAAATATTTGTAGACAAGCATACGAACGTGAACGAGAAATCGACGAAATGCTATTCACCCTCCCTCTAGCGCATCCAATCGGTCCCAATAGTATTGTGAGTTTCTAAAGTATGTTGTATCATATTTTCTAATTAGAATATGTTTCATCTCTACCCAGTGTGTGATTAGTTCTTTTTCATTTATAATATATTGATCTTGAATACTCTGGTAGTATTTCTTCATCGAGCCAATGAGTTTGACTTTTGCAAATCACGCTTATTCTATTTAGGTCATTTTATACTAGTCAAAGTAATCCTCAATCTCAGTGATCCAGTTAAGAAAAGAATTTGGATCTAGTTGGCCATCAAGACTAGCTAGGGGCATCTAATTTGATTCAATGGGTAGTATTTATGTCCGATCTAGTTTCAAATTTAGGTACATGTCTATATTTAGGTCAGGTTTGAATGTCTTGGAAGTTGCCTTCTTTATCGATAACTAATTAATGGTCTTGATGTGAATGATGTCTAGGTGATTGTCGAACTATATGTGATATGTTAACTATATGTTCAAGACTCGTGTCCAACTTTTTAATGTTACTTTCAATAGAAATCTTAAACCGTTCTTGGTCTTTCACTTTAGCTAAGAGGGTTTTAAACTCATCTTCCAAAAGCTCACATCTATTATCTACCTCTCTAATTGTAGGGTCTCTCGTCATAGTCAATGGGGAGGTTCAACAAGTAATAAAATTTATAAATTAAGCAACACAATAAATTTAAGAAAGAAAGTGGGTAGTTAAAAATAATAATAAAAGATGAGGATGAGAAAATAAAATAGATGATATGTGAATCAAATAGGGGATGCGTGAAAATTGATTAATTTGATAATTAAACTAAAGTTATTTTAAAATGAGAATAATATTATCAAATTAATGTGAGCCTTTTCGGTTGAGAATTTATATGAAGTAGATTGTAAATGCATAGTGGATGTGGAGAGAAGAGTTACGAGGTCAATCTAGCCTAATGAGAAGGTGTGTGTTAGTGGTGATGACAGAAAAAATGGATATAGAGGTATCGAACTGAAATAAGAATTCGACTATGACATCAATTGATGCAACATAGTGAAGCAAATGAAGAATATGATCCTCGCTTAGAAAAAAATTTACCAACTCACAGTCAAAGAAAGACAATTAGAAACTTTATTAACTCAAAACATACTAAATACAAGGGATCTTAACCCTTTTTATAGTTTGAGAACATGATCTATTCTTTATAAAATAATAAAATATTTTTTTAATAAAAAATTAACAAACTTTTCTAAAGTAATTTTTTTTTTAAATTCTAACTAATTATAAAACTTGACAACATCAACAAGCAAAATTAAATTCTTTACCAAATACATCAAAATAACTCAGATCAAAGCCGACCACTCAAGAGCAATTATTACACCAACAATACTAAGTATGATACGGTGGACTAGCTATATATATATATATAGTCTAAGGCCAAAAACATACATGACCTTTATACTTTGAGATGTTACTATTGTATACAATCGTAAAACCTTAATTGGAGCTCTCATGGGCATGGTGCAACGGTAAAAATAAAGAGACATTTCATAGGAAAATGTAGTTCGATCTTCGATCTACTGCAACATCGTTGGATGATGAATTTAGAAAAAATTTATTCGGACGGCTCTGAGCCTAGGAGTTTGTTTGGTGGACTGAATACGACTTTAACGTTGGATTGTCATTCGGAGATGATGCAACTGTGGAGTCTGAGTTGAATCGTGAGAAATTATGAACACTTCCCTGATTTATCCTTGATAATCGATGGAGGCCATTTGAATTTTGATCTTATCAGGTTCAGTTGTTGACGATACATCCCAAAGATCCATGGGACAGGACCATCACTCCCAGAGATTAATCGGACCGAAAGTTCAGATACTACGGTGCCAATCCAAAAAAAAAAACAAAAACAAAAAAGCAAAATCCTAATTGGAACATACCATCACATCACTCTTGCCTCAACGAACCAAGCTTTGCAACAACTTTCCAAATGACACCTCAAGTTGCCTTGGAGCTATCAATTTACCCTATAACCGCCGAGCAACTCTTGAATCGTCGAGTTACGTTAATTGCTGCATGCTAAACACTAAGACATGGAACTCGATCGATCATCACTTCTAACAATATTAAAAACAAGCTAAGCTATCATATTAAATTTATACAGTACTGAGAATCCAAATTAAACTCTCTCAGAATTATTATATATATTCAATGCAACATGACACCTCCTTTATTACAGTACTGAGCATCCTTGTCATCTGGATCGATGCTTCTTTGGCATAGAAATTATATTAATATATACTTAAAATTCTTTCAGACGACTAAACTGGTTCCTTCTTGATAGGATACGACGCTAGCATCGCAATACCGCAGAGTCCGGCACTGTCCGAGATCCCTCGTTGCATCCTTATGTACCCTTCTTCGCCCCACTTCTCTCCCCACGAGTTCTTCACCAACCAGTAGCTGAGCCCTTCCTGAGATACTCCATACCCTACTATTGCCACTCCATGGTCCAGCTCTGTTCCACAGCTACCCGTAAACACACCCTTCCATATATGCCATGCACCACCAAGTGTACGTGGAAGATCATAAAATTAAGTTAGAAATTAAGTATCTATGGTTGCATCTTGCATGTGCATGAGAAGAAGCTAAGGCATACGTACCTGGGAGTAGAACCGGAAATCTTGGCCTTCTGCTTCTATCGCCACTGAAATGGGCTGATGCGCTGCCGCTTTCAGAAGATCGTCCTCGCTGTTGTTAGGCACGTCCTCGTGCCCGTCGATGGAAACCACATGAGATTTCTCCTGTAGATCGTCAGTAATTGCGATAGGTAGTGGCGATTGAGCTAGCTAGCTAGATAGGAGTTGATTTATATATATAGCTACTACGGATGCATGGAAACGTACGTTAGTTATACCTTAACGGTGTTGCATTTTCTTTGTTCGGCCACGTAAGGGTAATTCGCTTCGGTCGTTATTCCTCCGTTTTTCTCGATGAAGTCAAACGCGTTGTCCATGAATCCTCCATTGCATCCATGGTTAGTATCGGTGTTGCAGTCGACGAGCTCTTGCTCGGAGAGGGAGATGAGTTTGTTGGTTCGGATCTGGTTGATGCCTTCCACGGCGACGACCGTGGAGAAAGCCCAACAGCTCCCTGCATGCGATCGATCGATTCTCAACTTGCGGTCTTTAATTTATACCACTATATAAGCTAAAAAAGTTGGCTATACGATTAACTCACCGCAATTGTCTTGATCCTTGACGCCGGTGACGGCTCCCTTCTGCCTCCAATCCAAGGCCGGAGGCACGTCGGTGGCGTTCTCATACATGAAGCCGCCGTCACGGTGGCTCTGAACGCCCCCGAGGTGCCTCAGCCCCGTGTAGGTCTCCTTGAACTCCTCCTTCGTCATGTCCCCGAACTTGTTGAGCCCGAGCTTGTAAGGCTTGGCCATCCTGTTCGACGCCAGCACGTGCTTGGCGTTGGCCTCGAACGCACGGACGCGCACGCGCTTCTCGTCAGGTCTTCGGGCCACGCCGTGGTAGCTCTGCCATCTCTCGTACAGGCCCCAGAGGCTCTCTTCGGTGGCCAGGTCGTCCTCCGTGAAGGGAAAGCTCGCGGCCATGACAAGGGCTGAGCCTGAGAGGGCGACGACGACGACGCTGAGCAGGAGAGCTCTCCCCATGGACGCAGAATCAAGGCCGATAATCAACACTCGGAGCTGAGAGCGTGATCGAGAGGTTAATGCAGAGGGAAGTATTTATAGATAGAGGTTCTGGAGCTTCCGTAGCTGTGAAGAAGGGTCACATCGATCGAGATCAGGTACATGCATGCATGGGAAGTCTTGTTCCTTAACGTTTGTGCAACTAAAAGATAATGGCAAGCGATCGTAACACTAACAGATCGAAGAGACTGTTTCTTGTCAGCTTCCAAAACCATGCATACGTAGTGACAGTTTCTGAAACTTACTGACTTGTTCAAATGAGAGAGTTGAGAGGGGTTTTGGATGATGGACATGGATGGCACCATAACTTTCTTCAATAAGTATATATATTTGTTGGGTAATTGTGGCGTGGAGCTATTAATGTTGTGGTTTGTTTCTTGTTTGACCTCGATCGCTAGCTATCACAAGGATGCCCTTCCTATGGCTTACAAATATGGTTTATATGATGCAAAGATGGGAGCTTTAAAGGAGATCACAATCCGAGGACACGGTGCAATGGTAAAAACGGAGAGACATCAATCCCATAGGAGAATACAGACAACGAATTTATAAAAAATTCATTCGAACGGTCATGGGGCTCAGGAGTTTGTCGGAGTACGACTTCGGCATTGGATCATCGTTCAAGGATGGCACAACTGCGGAGTCCGAGCTGAATCGTAAAAAAATTACGAACGCTTCCCTGATTTATCCTTGTTGTTCGGTGGAGGTCACTTGGACTTCGATTTTATCCGACTCAGCTATTGACGAGACGTCTCGAAGATCCGTAGGACATGGTCAATCACTCTCAGAGATTAATTAGATCGAAGATTCTAATATCCTGATGTCAATAAAAAAAAAAAGGAGATTACAATTAAGTTGAGCTGATTTGATCCTTCTTGTTATCTTTTAGAGGATTAAGATCAAAGACTCGAAGAAACTAGGATATTTACGATGATAACAAAAATTATAACGGATCGATTATCATTGAAAATGGGCTTCTACAATGAAAAAGAAACTATTACGACCTAAGTTCCAATTTAAATTATAAAAGAACAGTCCGATGTACGATATCAATGTAAGGTCTCGAAAAAGAATTCATTGTAAGAGACTATTTCGATGATTCAAATATGTGATTTTTAAATAATACGATAACAATTTTACTGTTCCACTAAAACTTCCATTCAAAGGAATCTTATCTCACAAAAAAATACCTTGCTTGTGCTTTAATTTCAAATTAAGTTGTAATAAAAAAAATTGTGACAAAAAAATTATTGCAATCTTGTGACAAAAAAGATTTGTTGGATTGGTAGTTGTGAGAGTGAATCAAGATTGTGATAAACTTTTCCATTGCAAATTCCATAGAGTGTGATATCTTTGCAATTTGTCATTTGTGATAGAGGTTCTATCGCATGGCCATGACAAAAGAATATTTGTGATAATTTTTGTCTCTACGTATCTATAAAAAAAAAATCTAAATCATATCATAAATTTGTAGAAAAAAAGCATATTTGCATTGCATTGCTTTTAACATGCTCACATATTTTGGGAAAAAAAAATATTTTGTTCTTATTTCCATAAAAATTTAAGGAGATACACAAATCCCTAAACACAACGTAGATAAATTTACATCCGTAGCACATTTACAACGCAACAAAAAATAATTAACAAGTGATGAATAACACTTGCAAGTGATGATTCACAAATATTCTTGCTATAGCCTCTTGGGCTTAGTGAGTTGATAATGGTATAGCAGGACATTCATACAATGAGAGTTTGATTTTCACATTGTGCATATATTTATTAGTAGTATTTCAATCACTCGGAATGTTGGACTGTCCATCGAAATCCAACTGCACTTTTCGAATTTATTTTGGTGGCTAGTAGAAAACTTTCATAAAGTTGGATCGGTCATCTTGAAGATGAGTCCGATTGTAAAAATTGAATATTTAAATTACCAAAAAAAAATAAATACTCTTACTAGAAACTAACAAGGTGATATGTAATTAGCTGGGAAAATAAAACATAAAGGAGAAGATACTTAGAAGGGCGTTAACAATTTCATTTAATTTGGTTCATCAACTCCTAGACTCCTCACGATCTATGATTCATCAATAGATTAGTCAGTATCTTTTCAAATAGAGATGGATAAATTTATTACAATGCACAAGGATTACAAAGAATACAAAGCTAAAATGGTATTTAACCAATATTATTTTATCGGCCTTCAACCTCAGCTGAGTCTCCTTTTATAGCTTTTGAATATTTACTATGAGTGGTATTTGTCCCTCAATAGTCGATTAATCTATCACCATCAATTAATTATTTTATTCTAACCCAACTGTTGCCATGTAAAACAACTCTTGACTACTTTTCGCATGAATCATCAGTCGACTATAGACTTTCCAATGATTGTGGAGTAATCCCATCAATCGATTGTCCAATGAACTCAACCACAAATAAACCATTCTATTCACTAGTTCTTGTCGGGACTGATGTGATCGCGCTAGAAGAGAGAGGGTGAATAGCATTTTCGATTTCTCCATTCATTCGTGTGCTCATCTATAAGTTTGTTAGTACGCAGCGGAAACAAATAGAAATGAAATACAAAACAAACTCAAGCATAATCAAACACAAAGATTTGACGTGGTTCGGAACTAAAGGTTCTCACTCCACGGGGCGAGCTCAATAGAAAGCTCTATTGATGCACACCACCACTAATAAACTTCTCTTTCACAATGACACACGGGAGATGGAGAAACCTCTTACAATAATCTTACAATAATAAGAATGAAATACAAGCAAATACGAAAAAAAATATAACAACATTGTAAAGAACACTTTACAATAACTTGAATGCTTTGCTTTCTTGTAGGTTGCTTTGAAAGACTCTTGAAGATTTGAACACCTCAAAAATTGGTGTGAAATCCTCCATCTCGAGCTGCTTTTATAACCTGCATCGGACTGATTTCGTACCTAGCAGTCGACTGCCAAAATACACAAATCGACTGCTCTCCTATCTGTTGTCTCACAACGGCTCTATCCACACTGGAACCTGCCCAACAGATACTCCACCAGTCGACTATCCTTATCAGCATTCAATTGTCAACCCAGTAGTCAACTGACAAATTAACTATGGGACATCCTATGCTCGTGTCCGTAAACACCAGTCGACTGTCATCCAGTCAACTGCCTACAACTGGCAGTCGATTGCCAAAGTATAGCTCAAGTAGCCGAACTTCAGTCAACTACACGATGAGTCGATTGGTCATAATCTCAGTCGACTGCTCTGAGTAAACTCGGCTCTCGAGTTGCAAATACTTGACCAGTCGACTGTCCAATACCCCAGTCGATTGATAAAATTTAACAATGAGGTTTAACCCCAAGTATGATCCCCTCATACTTGATAAACATCCTTATCATAGGCCTAAGTCTTTAACCCACTTCTATTAGTCTCACATCTCTCAGATCTCTCGAGTCCATGACTCTTCATCCTTGTGCTAGCCTTCAAGTGTCTCCATTGGCTATGTCATACTAACCGGGTTCCTTGCCAAGGTATATTTGAACTTATGCCGCCAAGATAAACGTTTGGACTTTATGCCACCAAACATTGGACTTATGCTACCAAGACTACATGCTTGGACTTTATGTCACCAATATCACACCCTTGGACTTCCCAATTGCCAAGCATCCATACTTGGACTTTCATCGCTAAAATTTACTTGGACTTTATGTCACACCCCGAGAGGGGTACTTGTCCGATGAAAATCGGACAGTATCTCCTCTGTACTGAGGACAATTGAAACCAGTATACAAGACTCACACAACCCACTATACATCGGCCAACATGGCCAGAACATACCACACCACAATATATATAATATACGGGTCTCAGGCCAACAACCAAAATAAATAAGGAATCTACAACTTCTAGACTCACCTCTTCTGCCATCTGAGCAAGAATACACAACCACACATAACCATAACCAATCAAAAATACGTAGGCGTCAGATCAGGGGACTGGCAACTGGACCCTCCGGAAAGCTTCATCCTGAAATAGAATAGATATCAACAGTGTGAGTAAAACTCAACGAATATCTAATAGTCATGCATAGTAAACTATAAGTAGTAATAATAATCATATCAGTACAGTCTCCTGATCAATAATAGGAAATGCAAGGAAGAAATACGGAAAGACTGTACTTACCTGAATCTCCTATCCGGACATAGGAGTGTAAGCCATACTAGCAGAAGTAAGGTCGTCAGACCAAATACATGATGTATCCTGTATGCATGTCAATCATATGTAACAATCAAGGCAGCAATCAAAATGCATATAGTAAAAATGTATGCACATGATGCAATCACCTATGTCACCCCTGACGCCAGTCAAGCCACCGATATGTCATGTGTGCCGGCCGAGTGGGTAGGGCTGTGACAACTGTACACTCTGCCGTCACCACACCTATGTAACAGAGTGGACAGGATGTTAGCAGAGTATCACCCTCCTACCCCATGTATGTATATGGGGGACAATCACCTCGTCTCATCTCCTCGTCTCACGACAAATAAGGGATCCCTGTCTGCTACCACATCGCAAATACAAATCACCTGAGCGACCATCGTGGAGCCCTGACAGAGCAACTACATACACACCTAAAATACCACTAACCCATGAGTGGTTGTGTATAGATAATGTGACTGACGATGGGCTCAACTACCAAGTATTATCACCTCCTACCGAGGAGCCGATGATCGCCAGTCATGTAATAATGCAAGATGGTGCATGTCACTAATGCACGATACACCTATCAATCCATGGCTACCTATGGTATGTACCAATGGGAGTCCATATCAAATAGCCTAAGTACATAAGTCTATGTACACATGCAAGTTATATTCATTATTCATACAATGTCCAGTATATAAGGTATGTCACTACTCTAGTGCTAAATAAACAAATGACAAGTATTAAAATGATAAATCATAATATAATAGGCATATGTAAGACTACAACACATACCAGGGCAGTTAACAAGCATAGAAAACTACTACTAACTATAGTAAACAATGCATCACAAGATGACAATATCTAAAAGAAGATAAGTCAAAGATGCCCGCCTGCTATGAAATTCGTGATAACTATCTTCACACCCGTGGACCTGTCTCATGACCGAAACCTGCATATAACAGATTAAGTGCTAGCATACAACAAATGATCGAATCGAATCCTACATCGACTTCGTATCCGATCAACTAGATTGATTTAGTTATCCTATTAATCTAATCAATCCTCCATATCAATCCCTATCAACCATTCATAGAATTCGCAACCCCTTCACGCATACCTCAATCAAACATTCCCTTCACTAAAACGGCCACATTGTCGTATATAAAACCTGATAAAAACATAGCTCAACCCAAATCTTACCTCAAACTCGATCCAACCCTTCGATCCCACAAATTGGCACTCATAGTCCATTTACAGTCGGTCAAAACCCCAAATCACAGCCACCACAACCTCTTCACTCCTCCACAGC
The DNA here is from genome assembly GCA_025175895.1 of Wurfbainia villosa. Lineage (NCBI taxonomy): Eukaryota > Viridiplantae > Streptophyta > Magnoliopsida > Zingiberales > Zingiberaceae > Wurfbainia > Wurfbainia villosa. Next base: position 4,262,286 of record CM045994.1, on the reverse strand, counting down.
CGAACAAACTTCACCCAATCATGATAATAGGAAATCAGAAATCGACAACAAGGAAAAGAAAGATCGAACATCTTACCAGCTGTTGGAACCTCCACTGGCAGCAATCCCCCCGTTCGTTGGAAAACCACTGCCCAAATAGAATCCCTTGCTCCAACGACCACCGACCAGAAGGGAAACTCCCACACCGGCGGCAGTCTCCACCTGACTGCCCTAATCCCACACGCAGAACCTCTAGCTCCGATGGAGACTGTGGAGAATAGCCTCTGTTGGTGCAGGGGCACTAAATAATCGAACCTGTATTTTGATTATGAAAAAGACACAAAGTTAAGTTTACATCGTTATCTCACGAGCTATCGAGTGTGCAGAAAAGTATTAAAGCTGGAGCTGAAGGCTAGCGACACTCGGAGGAAGCCGCGGTGGTCGGGTGACACTCGAGTGACTTCGGAGGGAGCCGAAGGAATCGAGTGGAAGGCCGGAAGCTCGTGTGAGTGAGAGATTGTAAGGTCGTGTCCTCTTTATGGGGACGACCGTAGGCGGCGATCCGATTAAGACTTCCTGTGGAAGGTCTAGGTCGAGATTGGACGGTTAGAAACCGTCGCATTTACCATTTTCCGAGCTAACCTCTTACTACAAGGAAGTGGCCAGCGGGATCATTCTTTGGACATTAGGCGATCATTGTTATCGATTGACTAATGAGAGGCATCGATCGATCGTATCATCGATCGGATGAGAGGCATCAGTCGACTGATGGCGACGACTCAACCTTTACGATAGGTCAAAACGGATAACGTTTGACGCGGCCACTTCGCGATAAAATTTGGAAAACTTCGTGATCCGTTCCAAATAAAAGGGAGACATATTCAGAGCCCAAAGTCTATAAAAGGAGGAGGAATCCAACTCCAAAGAACATAAAGTTTATTCATCAAGTGCTCCTACAACGCCAATGCTCCAACACCGTCATAACGCCGACGCGACAACAAGTTCCGATCTTCTTCGTCGGCAGCAGTAGCAAGTAATATTTTGATATTGTATTCTTTATTTTTATTCGTAACGAGGTGAGGTAGGCTTGTTGTCTCATCCTCGTAATTTCGGTTTTGTGATCGTTGTCTCCTACCTCCAACGAGGAGGAGACATTATAGTGATTTGCCCTCCGTACGCGGTCTAGGACCGATAGGGCCTTGGAGTAGCAACCGCTGGGTTGTGAACCAAGTAAAATAAACGTGTCACTTTATTTTCCGCTGTGTTTACTCATTTAATTGTCTACTCGAACGAAACGCCGAAAAGTTTTACGATCGCTATTCACCCCCCCCTCTAGCGACGCTTCTCGATCCAACAATTGGTATCAGAGCGGGGGCGCTTAGATTTGGTGAAACCACCAATCTAGCACGTTTTGGTTTTCTGTTCATATTTTTCGATTCGTATTTTTTTTTGTCTTTTTCCTCCCGCACTACTAATCCAAGACGAAGTCTTGGTACGTTTCTTTTGGTTGTGTGCTTGCAAGTTTTTCTCTCTTGGAGTAGCCGACGGTAAAGGGGCCATAACTTTTCGCACAAGTGGACTCACATAACGATCTACGTACCAAATCGAAGCTCTCTGAGAGATCTACATTTTTTACAGGGGTTTACCCTCGTAACAAGCCATTTCCAGCCCCAAAATCCAACGTCTAGTACCCTTTCGGGGGCATCAAAGGTCGTAAGTTTTTAGTTTTTGTTAGTTTTTTATTTTTCTCATTTAATTCTGTTTATTTCCTATTATTTCCCGCACTACTAATCCAAGACCAAGTCTTGGAATTCTCTTTGGTTTTTATTCGTATTTTGCAAGATATTTAATGGCTCACATTGAGGGATATAGCACCACCCGACCTCCGTTCCTTAACGAAAATTATTTACGTTATTGGAAAGGTTGGATGGAGTGTTTTCTAAAAACACAAGTCGAGACTTGGATAATAATCCAAACCGGCTTTGCTCTACCCACCAATGATCAAGGAGAGCCCTTGGATTTCAACAAGTGGACAAATGCAACCAAGAGGCAAATCGAAGTCGATGCAAGAGCAACTCAAATATTACAATGTGGCTTGTCCAAAGAGGAGCTCAACCGCTTCGGTCCATTCATTAGCGCCAAAGACCTCTGGAACAAATTGATTGATCTACACGAAGGGACGCCCGATGCTAAGGTATGTAAAAGAGATTTACTTTTAAATAAATTGTACAATCTAAAGATGCAGGATCGCGAGACCGCCACCCAATTACATACGCGGATCCAAGACATCGTCAACGGTCTTCACTCGATCGGGCAAGCCATAGAGAACCGAGACCTTATAAGGTATGCTTTAAATGCTTTCCCGAGGACTATCTTGTGGGCATCCATGGTTGATGTCTACAAGGTCTCTAAGGACCTTTCGAAGCTTAGGTTAGATGAATTATTTTCCGAGTTTGAACTTCATGAGCAAACTAACGTGGTTCGGGCCGAGAGAGGTATTGCTCTACTTGCAGGACAAAGAAGGAAGCCACCTACTAAGCAAGTAGATGAACTCGAACCCGAAGACGAATCCGAATCTGAAGAGGAGGCCATAATAGTCAACATTGTGCAGATAATAGTTCGACAAGAAAGAAGGAAATTGAAGAATGAGAACCAAAAGAAAAAGGGAGCAAGGAAAGACTTCCATGCAACTTGGGACAACAGAGAAGACATAGCTTACATGGCAAGAACGGAGGAGTCCGAGTCAGAATCCGAAGCTGAGTCCAACTACAACTCCGACTCCGACCCCGAAGATTATTTCGAGAGAATCGAGAGAAAACTCAAAGCCGGACCAAAAGGGAAAGTCAAGGTTAATCGCTCTTTAATTAGTATGCTTTACAATACAATTAAAATGCTTAATAGGAAATTAACTAAGTCTGAGTCTAGGGTTGAGTCGTTACTTGAGGAGGTTGAAACCCTCAAGCAAGAGGCTACTCTAACCCCTTCAACTAGTCAAGTTCAAGAGGGAAACTCAACTCAAATTGAAAAACTTGAGGAGGAGAATTCTCTCTTGAAAGACCAAGTTCAAGAGGTTGAGGCTAGGTTGGAAAGGTTCACGTTGGGATCTAAGAACCTTAATCGACTACTTGGAACCCAAAGAGCCGTGTACAATAAAGCCGGACTCGGATTTAAGTCAAAGACTACGAATAGGTCTTATATGTCTATCGTAAATCGTAGTCATCAAAGAGTCCAAGCATGGGTCCCAAAGGTTTTATTGAACTCACATATAAGGACTAATAAGTATTGGATTCCTCAGGATCAAGTTCATTATTTGAATAGATCATATTGGTTCAATGGTCCAGGGGGAGCTAACACTAAAATAGTTTACCCGCTTACTTAGCAAAACCATTGCATACTTTACTTTAATTTTTAGAATGGCTAGATAGGGTAAATGATTAGTCAACTCTTGACAACATAGTATCAGGACGCGGCGAGATGATAGTACGTTAGGGAAACAAAGTCTCGTGTATTCGAGCTAGATAAGGCGTATCTAGCTTGGTGCACTTGACCGAGTGGAACTAGGCTACTACCTCGCCGTATCCTAAACTAGTTAGACCAGGAAGTAACCCTAAGTGACTTAAGTGATATTTTCTTGAATTTGGCTTTGTCTAAGGAAGTGGTCGTTGTTCCGATCAAAGAAGGCCCCTGTGCCTCGCCACGACCTGGAAGTCAGTTTCTCGAAAAGTTACTTAACGATCTAAAGGTTAAATCTGAATCTAACCCAAGGTTGACTATCTTTAATCAATTTAAAATCATCTCACAAAACATATAAGGTGAACAAATTCTGAGACACATAGAATGGGTGAGATGTTAAGGATAATGGAAATATACTTAAAACAATCTTCAAAATACTACTTATTTTCTCAACTATTATACTTAATGACCTTTAGGCCAAAGTTTAGCGCCCCCTACATCTCTTATACTTCATATATTTGACTAAGGGGGAAAGCAAACTAACCCTAAGGGTTATATTATAAACCTTTAGATTATTGGTGCAGAGGGACACACCTCAAACCAATCTATCTAACTATTGCTAGACGCATGTTTGGACTCAAAGTTGATTTATCTTGATGCATGCATATACCATATTGTCTTTAAACCCCTATTTTATATAACAAACTTCATTTTTACATAACAAACCCCAACATTTGTTTTGATTTATGGCAAAAGGAGGAGAAGAGCGAAAGTTAAGGGGGAGTAACACAAAATTTATTTAATTTTGAACTAAAGTATCTCTTTCAAAACTCACCTGGGGTTAAGGGGGAGTTTTGGTTAAGGGGGAGTTTTTGAAAATGACATTCATCATTTACTATACTTGTTTTATGCTTTAATTTCTCTTAACTTTGTGTTGGTTTGCCATAGATCAAAAAGGGGGAGATTGTTGGTGCAGGGGCACTAGATAATCGAACCTGTGTTTTGATTATGGAAAAGACACAAAGTTAAGTTTACATCGTTATCTCACGAGATATCGAGTGTGCAGAAAAGCATTAAAGCTGGAGCTGAAGGCTAGCGACACCCGGAGGAAGCCGCGGTGGTCGGGCGACACTCGAGTGACTTCGGAGGGAGCCGAAGGAATCGAGTGGAAGGCCGGAAGCGAGAGTTACTATCGATGTAAGCTCGTGTGAGTGAGAGATTGTAAGGTCGTGTCCTCTTTACGGGGATGACCGTAGGCGGCGATCTGACTAAGACTTCCTGTGGAAGGTCTAGGTCGAGATCAGACGGTTAGAAACCGTCGCATTTACCGTTTTCCGAGCTAACCTCTTACTGCAGGGAAGTGGTCAGTGATCATTCGGACATTAGGCGATCAGTTATCGCTTATCGATGAGAGGCATCGATCGGTGATGGCGACGACTCAGCCTTTGCGATAGGTCAAAATGGATAACGTTTGACGCGGCCACTTCGCGATAAAATTTGGAAAACTTCGTGATCCGTTCCAAATAAAAGGGAGACATATTCAGAGCCCAAAGTCTATAAAAGGAGGAGGAATCCAACTCCAAAGAACATAAAGTTTATTCATCAAGTGCTCCTACAATGCCAACGCTCCAACACCGTCATAACGCCGACGCGACAACAAGTTCCGATCTTCTTCGTCGGTAGCAGTAGCAAGTAATATTTTGATATTGTATTCTTTATTTTTATTCGTAACGAGGTGAGGTAGGCTTGTTGTCTCATCCTCGTAATTTCGGTTTTGTGATCGTTGTCTCCTACCTCCAACGAGGAGGAGACGTTATAGTGATTTGCCCTCCGTATGCGGTCTAGGACCGATAGGGCCTTGGAGTAGCAACCGCTGGGTTGTGAACCAAGTAAAATAAACGTGTCACTTTATTTTCCGCTGTGTTTACTCATTTAATTGTCTACTTGAACGAAACGCCGAAAAGTTTTACGATCGCTATTCACCCCCCCTCTAGCGACGCTTCTCGATCCAACAGCCTCCAGTCGAACCGCTGCCGATGCAGACTCCCGGTTGTGTGCCCCTTCACCGTCGGCGCGTCCGTGGCACCGTCAAGGCGGGTCGTCGCCGCTTGCAGCGAGGAAGGGGAAAGGGCGTTCGGCCACCTGCGTTTCGGAAGAGAGGATGGTCGCACGTTTCGGAAGAGAGGATGGTCGCGAGAAGAAGCAGCAAGGGAGAGAAGAAGACGCGATCTGAGAAGAGGAATCGCGCCGTGGAGAAATACGGACAAGGGGAATCGCGGGTGGGAAGCTATGTCAGGTAGAATCGGGGAAATAAGGGAAATTAAAACCTAGGTTTAGCTATTTAAACCTAGAGTTAATTAAACCCATTAATCCCTCAATTATGGATAATCTAAACAGACATTCTAAAAGCCTATTAAATCTTTCCCCATAAGTTCATAGAAATTCCATCTAAGTCCAGGAAAATTTCTAAAAATTCCTGAAAAATTCTATGAGGTAATTTCTTACTTAACCAGTATTTTTTTCCTCGGTATTTTACATTCTCCCCCACTAATAAAAATTTGGTCCCCAAATTTCTTACTCAAGTACTAACAAGCAATGTCACACTGCTCAACTCAAGTACTTGGGGAAAACCACACATCAAGTAACTAAGTGGGGTACCGAGCTCGAATATTATATTCTAGCTCTCACATAGTTTTCAAAAATCTATCACTCATACTTTCAACAGTCCTTCTAAAATATGAATAATACCTCCTGTCTAACCAACTACCTGAGGGTGAACAACTGTACCAAAGTGGTGTTGGGTTTCCGGCACCGCGGCGTGTGTGTGTTCGATCATGTTTCGTAAACATGAGCACAGCGGAAGCAATAAAAATAATAAATACTCCTATTTATTACAACACACACAACACACGCATGCTATTACAACAAGTGTAGACATAACCGTAAATTAAAATTGCAATAAAAGGAAATTAAACTACGTTATACCTTCCGTATGACGTGTAGCGGGAACGGCATCAACCGGAACGATTCTCGTAAGAATCGTCTCTATCCGTATCCACGCCGAGCTCCTCGGGATGACTTCGCCAAGCCACGAGCTTCGTCTTCGTACGGGTTACTAGCCTCGTGTTGAAGACGACGTGATCGAGAGATGATCACGGTCCGAATCCAAATTCGGACCTAAAAACAAGTCCTCAAGACTTGCTTCTCCGGAGAGGTATTCGTCAACCGATTGACGAATCCTTCGTCCTCCACCTCCGAGGATTACCGGAGATCAAATCCCCGGTAAGTTAGCCGCTGTCGGAGCACTAACCGTCGTCCAAACGACGCTCCGACGAGAGGAGAAGAAGCTGTCCAGAAAACTGGACAGCTTGGTGGAGGAGATAGGCGCCGGCCAAAACAAGGAGACAAAAGCTCACCTTGATGCCGAACCTATAGGAGATCACCGGAGGGTCGCCGGAGGTTCACCGGCTGGAGCTTGGACGCCGGCAAGGGTCTTGGACGGCGGCACAAGGCTGGGCGGCGGCTGCTCTTGAGTTGGCGCCGAAAACTCCTCCAAGGAGTGGGTGGCAACACAAAGGGGGCTAGGGTTTGGATTAATTAGGGTTTAACAATCCCTTAAGCCCACTTTTATAGAGAACTAATTCTCTTAATGGTTAATGGATCATATCCATAAAGCCCGTTAACCCGCTCCATTAAGATAAGTTAAAATAAACCAAACCATGATGGTTTATTTTAAGTTAAAACGAACCGAACCAACTTTTGGTTCATTCGTTTAAAATAAACCAAACCCTTTGGTTTATTCTTATCCATTAGATTAGAACCAAACCATTTTGGTCCATCCATTACGTCTTCATAAGACGCAGCCCATCCACGCTTCCATTGCGACTGAAACGATTTCATGCTCGCTTTATGTTTGGTCCAACCAAACATAGTTTCTCTCGGTCTGAGAATCCCATTCTCAAGCTCGTTTTAAATCCTTTGGATTACACTCGTTGTGCGTGTGACCAAATAGGTTCTCGGTTTATGTTGGCCATCTATAATTAACCATTAATTATAGAACGATCATGAGTGGCACCTAGTAGTACATCATGATCCCCAATTAACCGAAAAGATCAACGGTTGATCGAACTATTTCGAAACCCTTGATAACTTCGAATGAATCGTGCCCCATTCCCTTCACTCATCTTATACCCACTTGGTTGAGGACATGGTCTATTGTGTGCCGATCCCCACTAGGTCGACTCGTCACACCTAGCCCAGTATCATTTCCTCGTCCTCTGATTCTAGTTACTCCACATGTATCGAAGAGTACCTTACTCTAAACATGTAATGCTTTGGCCAAAGACTTTAGTAACAATACGACGAGAGGCCATGGGTATACATCTCCTCGCAAGGAGTGGTGAATCCTTTATAGGCTATTCAAACACCTTGATCACTTGACTTATACCCAATCATCCCGGGTCCACATCTCCTTAGAGATGCTTGCTTAAGATGTCAAAGCATAAGTCTCTATGATCAAGATGACTTGAATACCGCAAGTCAAAGGAACATCGCACTTAAGCCACGGTAAGAACTTCATTGACATATCTATATATGCAGAGAACCATATGAAGTCTTACGGCTGGTCACTCCAATGAACTAGTTACCATAACTAGCATCCACGATCAACTCCGGACATCACTATGTCTCCAGCCAGTGAGAATCAGCTGCTTGGATACACCAAGGAGTATACCTCGTGCTAGTCTCGACAGTATTGATGGTGTCCAATTCCATCAATTCATCGACTAGGGATAATTCCGATACATCACAATTACACATGTAGAGATACTCACTAGTTGTGATCCAATCACAAATTCTCTCATGCTGTGAATCGTATCGTGGACATTCAGTAAATGAGTTTAAGATCCAATCAAATACATTAAACATGTATACTCAAATAGTGAATCTTCATTTATCATATAAATGGTTCATACATAAGGCGATTGCCTTAGGACATCTCTCATATATTACTAACAAGTGGAGCTCTATACCTATGACCCATTGGAAACTTGCTAGAATCGTAAGGTAAATCCTGAATCGCTATCACATAAGATACTCAAAGATACTCTATGAACTGGAAATCTCCACAGTATAAATCTATCCAGCGATCCAACAAACTCATCTTATGGATCGGAAGAAAATGAGCGGACTTGGCTAATCGATCACCGATTACCCGAAATCGCATCAAGTCTTTTCCGAATTCTAAATAAGCTCCCAACATTGTCCATCATACTAGGATATCACGTCCATCTCGGTATAGAACCTTGCTGATTACTAGTATTCCACCTTTACTAGTTGACACACTGAACACCAAACTACGAAATCAACTATGTCTCACATGTTGTTCCACCACGAAGAACGTTTCAATACTTATTATTTTTTGGATACAATCCGAATACATCTGCAACATATACAACCTACTGTAATCTACAAGCAATACATATCAAAATACCGTGACAAAGCCTCGTGGCTCTCGAGGTAATACAAAAGGCACTATCTGAGGGCAATGACATGCTACCACGACCGGAACTCATGGGCAGATAGGCAATATACATAGCATTGTCTATGCGCAATCACATGCTACCACGAACGGAACTCGTGGGTAGACAGACTATAAATAGAGCATTGTCTACACGCAACCATATGCTACCACGAACGGGACTCGTGGGTAGACAGGCAATAGAAGACTCCATGTCTGCGAGCAATGACATGCTACCACGAACGGGACTCGTGGGTAGACAGGCAATAGAAGACTCCATGTCTGTGAGCAATGACATGCTACCACGATCGGGTCTCGTGGGCAGATAGAGTATATAGCTATCTAGCTATGGACTATACGCAACCACATGCTACCACGACTGGGTCTCGTGGGCAGTCAAGATGTCAGGTAGCTATCTAGCTACAGACGACATACGAATTCCACTATCACTAACTCTGAACGGGTAGAGCAAGAGTATAACTCTATGGTAGATTCTCTCTATCATCACAACAGGGATCTATCTGCTGTCCTGAATCAAAAGTAACTCTTTCTAAATTAGAATGCAACTATGTAACCCACTATTCTCCTCGGAGACGGAGAAATATTTTCTCACAAGAGAAATCTACTGTCTAAAATCCACTCTATCACACAGAACGGGAGGTGACTGGGAGACTATAATGACCAATCTCCCTAGTTGCAACTATCCGTGATCTAACAACTCTATGCAGCTACCCAGTAGCTAGCCAAAACCCCATGAGCATTCTTACTCCTCACCTCTACAAAACAACATAATAACTACTAAATCCATGTCATATATATGACAGCTTATCTCGCAGTTCTTTAACTGTCGTAAGCTAAGGATCACTTGGTTACCAGGATTCATAAACTTTAGTACTTAGCCTGGAGGTCTAGAGTTTGAATCCTGGGGAAGGCAAAAATGTCACGCCCCGAGAGTATGTCGTGCCGAAAAGCAAACGGACGACATCTCCCCTGTACGTAGCAATATATCGGGTTAATACAAGGCCCGTAGGCCCACAACAACAATATAATATACACAGATATCAACATATAAAATGCAGCGGAAACCTACAACAGATAAAACAATATACAATGACCAACTGTGCACTCCGGAGTGACTTGACACGACAAGAATCATAACAGAAATCGAATCAAAGACCAAATACATACAACATGTCCGTATATCACAAATACGGAAAACAATACAGGGAAAAATCCAAACCAACAATCTGTAAGAATACAACAACACGGAAACATATCCATTTGTCCGGTGTGAGATGGGATCACCAAGGAGCTCAACGTCAAGGAATCTTCTACCGTTATCCGGGCGATGTGAAGCCCGAGGTCAGGGTGGTGAGTATAAACTCAGGGGTAATATATAGAAAGTGCATGAACAACATATAAGGATAGATCTACAAGTATACATGTGAAGATCTACAGGTATACAGCATGATTCCAATAGACATATAGTCATATCCAAATCTAATAACAAGTACTACAGTAAAGTCATACTCAATGTATATACTAAACTGATCAACTGAACATAAAGTAATGTACCAACATACTGACGGCTCATAAGCTATATCATCTGATATACAATAACATAACCCATATAATATACTAAGTCAATCTCATACTGACTAATACGCCAACATACGTAATGATATGATCACATAACAACCCGGTCCATACCACACTATGACATGACGCTAATCAAATGCATACATCGGTCTGGACCAACACATATATCATGCTCAAAACATAACAGTATATAAAATGCAAATGACATGTATCATGATGAACAACCATATGGAGCAATCATAGCTCAATCAAATGCAGCATCTCACAGGCATATGTAAAACATATATATCAAATACATGCATACATATATATCAGCAATGCAGATGCATGGTCATGTCTGCGTACCCAACTCGCTGCCACCACTCTCGACTCCAGCTGTCACCACTCTCGAGTGACCGAGTTGGGTAGTATGAAACAGTAGCTAGCCGCCATAAAGCTATATGCTACTCACACGGGGGTCCCTGCTGCTAGCCGCTCCGTCCCTACCCATGAGTAGACGAGCATCGCACTGCACCAGACTCTGCACATCACACGACCACCATCTATAGTGGGTGAGTGCGCTAACTACCACTCCGCACAGTGGCCAAGTGCGCATCTCCAGCTACCACCATCCCTAGTGGCCGAGAACGGCACGCACACAATGCTCTGCCCTCAACCCTGCAACCACTACCCCGAGTGGCCGAGGAGGCAGGATGACTGACGACTCGTCTCAACCACAAGGCAGACCCAGTCGTCAGCATGCATGGAATGTAATGATGCATAGCCCACACAAATCCTCGTAACACTCCCTAACTCACGAGAAGACCTAGTCAACCAAAAGTCAACTATGCAAGGACTACAATCCATAAGACTCTCTCTATCACACAAAGAGTCATACACACCTGACAGTCAACCATGTTAAGACCTCTAGTCAGTAGCGATATACAATCGACCGTCCATATAACCATACACAGACACACAATCCCTAATGGATATACCATCACGCTAGGACCTTTAGTCCCTGGTCACATACTGACAATCATACTATTATCTATGCACAGACAACTAGATCCATTATAAATGCACCACTAATACGGATATGATATAACAATCGATTCCATAATCCAAACCATCACCTAACCCTAGTGATGTAAGACAGTAACCCAATCTGAAGTCATAAAGATAAACCTAACCACTTGTATTTACTGAACATCCATCAGCTAATACGTAATAGGGTTTATAGTTCCTATTTGTGCTAGATAATCAATGAGTAACAGAGTATATATCTCAAAGGTCAAGGCAGTACAAGCATATGATTAAATAAGAGTGGATTTAAGGTAAACAGGTATAAACATAAATCCAAGATCATGCACTAGAGTTGATCAAACTACCGGACCAGGTAGATATTACCCACCTGATACGAAGCTCGAATAATCCTCACGACCGTAGACCCGCTTCGTATCCCAAACCTGTACAATAATAGCAACAATGATTAAGTACAAGTATCCAACAAACATAGGAACTAAACACTATATCGTTCCTATACTCACATCTTTTCCTCATCTACGAGATAGAAACTCCAATTAACCCAATTTGATACCCAAAACCAATCATAGCTCTCATAACAGGGCATAAACAGAGTATCACCTACAATACACATCCCACATTAAAATCACCACAGTTAATCTATGCTGAAACATAACAATACGACAACAATCATAGGTCACTACACAAACACCATACACACATCTTACCAACCACAAACCACTATCTATTACACTCACGGATCAACCGTAACTTACATAGATCTAATACCAACACAACCAATGAACGCCACAAATCTGAGCTGTAATGGCAACTTACCAAAAGACCAAACCACCACCTCAACTAAAACAACCACTATCAACACACCTGCATCCTCCCATCGCAGCACAACACACCCAAACATTCCAAGCTCACCTTCAACACGATTCACCGTTCCAACATCACTGACTCAACGATAGCCAAACTACTTTCTCTATCTGCCAATTCAAACCCAGCGGCTTCCTTCCACACACAACCGACACCACATGACAACCCATGGATAGAACCCATCGGATCCCCAAATCACACCGACACACCACAAATTCATAGTAATTACAGACAACACAGCAAAAGGGAAATCAACTCACCGACCCAAATCTGCACCGGCAGCTACCCCAATTCGGCAGATTGAACAACACACTGTAATCAGACTTACCAGTTCTAAACCTCCGCCAGAATCCAGCTGCTCCCGATGGAAATCCCAGCTCCAATCCTGACACCCCTAGCTCAGCTCTCCCTCAAAACTGTCGGCTGAAGATAACCTCAGCAAGCACAGATCGTCGGAAAATCGAATCTGCCGCGACAATGCCAGGTTTCTCAGCCAAACTCCGATCAACACAACAAGATCTATGGAACAACAAAGAAACCTAACTAAACGAAAACCACCGCACCTGCGTGGCAGCTCACCGCCACGACGACAGCGTCGCCCGTCCGTCGGAAATGTCACTGAGATTTCCCCAGGCGAACACCCCCCTTGATCCTTGGCCAGAGGTCAACCCTAGCGGTGGCGCCGTCGAACTCATCGCACCGGACGCCGAAGATCTGGAATCTCGGCGACCCGATCGCGCGGAACGAAAGAGCGAGGCGGAGAAGAAGGAAACAGGGAATGGTTATCGCGACACTTCGATTTCGTTCGGTGGCTTTTAAAAGTCGTTCAACTGATCCGGTTAACCAAGCCAACTTTAAGCCCAATCGGTTTGGGTTCAGCTCAGCCGGTTTAATCACTTGACCCAAGTCCAAGTCTAATCCGAGTTCAGTCCAAGCCCAATTCCAATTTAAGCCCAAGCCCAATTCCAGCCCACAGATTATAGCCCAATCCAAAACCAGCCCAATGGACTCAATCCAACTAGCTAATCCACCTTATTAGCCCACTAATTAAACCCAATTAATCCCCTAATTAATCCCAATTAATTAAAGGGTTTAATCCTTTTTTTTCTTCGTATTTTACATTCTCCCCCACTTATAAAAATTTGGTCCCCAAATTTCTGACTCATGTACAAGCGAGATGTCACAATAATCATCTCAAGTATCTGGAGCAAAGTCACACTTCAAGTGACTAAGTGGGGTACTGAGCTCGAGTATTATATTTCAACTCTTATGTACACTCTCAATCAACCTATTAAAAGGTAAATAACTGTACCAAAGTGGAGTTCTAGACTCATAACTGATGGAAGACTTTGCCAGAATCGTAAGGTGAATCATGAATCACTATCAGAAATGATACTCAAGGATACTCCATGGATATAATTCCATCAAGCGATCCAACGAAATTCATCTTATGGCTCGGAAGAAAATGAACAGACCTAGCTAATCGATCATCGACTATCCAAATCCGATCAAGTCCTTTCCGAATTCTAGATAATCTCCCAACACAGTCTGACATACTAGGCTCTCACTTCATCACGGTACATAACCCTACCAATCACAATATTCCACCTTTGCTTGTTGGCATACCCAACATCAAAACTACGCAATCAACCGTGTCCCATATATCGTTCCACCAACCGGAACGTCTCAATACTCACTATTTTCGGATACACTCCGAATAAATCATCACTCTCGAATGAAGAGTCTCCTGAAACAACTCTTCCTAAATCGAAATACAACTTTGTAACCACTATCCTTCCTAGAGACGGAGATTTATTCTCACAAGAGAAATTAATCTAATGTCCAAAATTCACTCTGTCACACAGCACTATAAGTGACTGGAAGACAATAAGGACTAATCTCGCTAGTTTCTCAACTAGCGTACACATAATATACGTCTCATTTAACTGTATTGGGATCGCTCATAATCCCTGAAATGATGCATCTACGTACTATACCCTTCCATCCATATCGGACGGATTAACTAACACTGACCCAAAAGTCAGTCACCTTCTAGGCCTTGAAACCTAGCTTCCCAACTTCCGACCAGGTGATTTCCATCACCTTCTTGGTCCAACAAGTCGGCAGTATAGTATCGCTAGAACATCCTATCCTTATCTATGGTAAATACCAAATCAATCTAAAGAAACCACAACTTCCCTCAAGATTGGGAATATATCCCTAAAATATATCATCCACAGATATGATGACAATCGATCACAAATACTCCAAAAGTACTTGATTCCTCAATTCCATGAACGACTAAACCGTCGATAAGTCTAACAACCTTATCAATCAGCTCTAAAGTTCATATCAAGTATGAAATGTCGTCTTCTACACACCTGCATCCTTTTACTCTAAGCTACAGATAGCTTAATCATCACACCGACAATGATAATTGTATGACACTAAGTCACTACAATATCAAACCTCCAGTCGTAGGCCACCCCTAGGATATACACAGGTGTCATTTAGCTGATCTAACAAATCCTCTATCCACAACGAAGAATACTCATTCTCAACTACTGCGTTCAAATCATCGATAATCGATGCATAACCTCAAAGATCTGTCTCTCTTTCAACAAAGAGTTACGAGTCTTCTCAAGAAGAAACACTAGGAAAGATAAATCTCCCATAGTGTTTAGCAATACTAATACCCGTAAAATCATCTCCCGGTATGAGGTCTCAATATCGGAACTATTTTCGAAATCACCCTCCAATCGCATATTCCTACTTGCCCATGCAGTGGCAAGTCCGGGAGTTCATCCGAAACTATATCCGAATACTCTCAGATTATACGTACATCCGAGAGTCCTAGTATACCAATGCTCCAACAATCCAACTATCCGTAAGGATATGTCTATAGTGGAGGTATGTCTAGCAACGACTAAGGGTATCCCTTGACTTCTTGATTGTCGATCAACATCTCACCTGACGGTAGAGAAAAATCACCAACCCACAAGTCGATAGGAACCCTTCTAATCATATCTAAGTAGGTTCTAGATAAAGATACCTGTAAACTACCAGTATCTCTCGATATATCCGCAAATAGGATAACCTAAAGTAATACCCCGAAGGACCGATCCTTCGGTCTTCTATACTTCTTCCCGAGTAATTATGTAAACTTGTCTGACATCTGTTCTGGACGGCTGAGCTCATGTAGGTTCAAAAGACTGTCATGGAGGAACTGAAATCAACTGCTGAACTGAGATACAAACTGAAACAACCGCAATGGAGATGGTAAACACTGTTGTACTAGCAAAGGGTACACATCCGGCTGAACAATACTGAAGAACTGTCAACATCAAAGCACGCTCCATCTCTGTGAAAGGTATAGCTGCCACTGGAGCATACCGCATAAATACGACTATCGTCGTAAAATCTCTCCTCTGTATAAAGCATAACTATGTCTGGAAAAGTACTTGTTGTCGCCGGAAAGGTACAGCTTGTTGTAAATGCTCGAAAGGTAATGATTGTTGTCGTCGAAAGGTAATCATTGTTGCGACGCGTCCAGTCTTCTGAGATGTCTTCGGCTGATACTACTGAGTAACTTACTTCTTCCGGATGAAAGTATCAAAGAGCTCCAACTATATCTGAGGTAGTAGATTGCTGCTGCTGTGATAATCCATTCTTCTGTAATGATCTCAACTTTCGAGGTTGTGGATCGTCCGCTCGAAAGCATCATCCATAGTCTTCAACTGAGTCTTCAAAATACGTACTCTCCTCATAGATACCGGCTGCTTATAGTAGAAACAGATACAATGGTCCATCGAATAATCTGACTCTGTGTCTCGTCGTAACCCGTATTGCACACACAATAATCTCCTTTCGGAGTCTTTCCTCTGAGTTCACTGATAAACATGAGAAGCTGCTGACAATCTGCAATCGGTCTTCTATGATCGAAAAACTCTCCAACAGTCGCTCGTGACTCATGACTTTAATCTTGTTCCTTTTATCCAACATACGGATACTTCTTATTCCAATAATTTGACTTGCAATATATGCTTATCAAATCTCCAACTCTTAAAACACTTGCTACAGAGTCATTTCTATATACATGACTCAGTCCAAGGACTTCCGGTAGGATCTGGTAGAAGATCCAAACATCCTAATCAAGATGTCAACCGATAATCCGTGGGTGGTCAAAACCAACCCAATCACATTCTTGGGCTATTAAATGGTCGTAACTTTCGCAAGTCTAACGACTCTGCATGGTACTTCCATTATCAAACGATCACTCGACCTAAAGCCCAAGAATTCCTTGACAATGAGTCAAAGAAGATGACGTGGGAAAATACTATCTCACAACATCACTGAACTGTGACCAAGTGATACATCATTTCCCGTAGGTTATTTCCTATATCTTCCACCAAGTACCGGTTAGATCCGGATAATGGTATTCAACTAACACTACTATCTTCGTATAACCCGAGTCAAGTACTCCAAAAGTACTCCCAATGTTATACAACCTAGAATGACCAATTCAGGGATCAAAATCCCTATGAATATCTTCAAACTAATCCTCTACTATCTGAATCAGCAATAGTGTACTCGCTTAGTCCATTACCCCATAGGTAATGATCTAACTACCATATTTAGTGAAAATCTTAGGACTGTAATCCTTGATCTCCATAAGAGATGTGACTACCTAACCCTTGCTTTCCGACTCGGTATCAGTCGGCTCTCAAAGTTAATCACCTTTTCGATAGCAGGTACATATCTAATAATCTCAACATATCGTTCCAATGGTCAAACTCACTATGGTTACGAATAGTGACTAACATACTACAAGTCATGCACTGTTATAAGCAACTAAATGCATAGCCAACAGAAGGATGTGTAATAAACGTTAACATACCTTAATCCTTGTAGGTCGGAGATGTCCGCAACAGCCAGATCCCAGAACTCACGAAACCAAAACCGAGTAAAGCAAAACTCGATGTCCGAACGAAATAAAATCCGAAAATGGACTTCGCAACCTAGGGCTCTGATACCAATAAAATTGTCACGCCCCGAGAGTATGTCGTGCCGAAAAGCAAATGGACGACATCTCCCCTGTACGTAGCAACATATCGGGTTAATACAAGGCCCGTAGGCCCACAACAACAATATAATATACACAGATATCAACATATAAAATGCAGCGGAAACCTACAACAGATAAAACAATATACAATGACCAACTGTGCACTCCGGAGTGACTTGACACGACAAGAATCATAACAGAAATCGAATCAAAGACCAAATACATACAACATGTCCGTATATCACAAATACGGAAAACAATACAGGGAAAAATCCAAACCAACAATCTGTAAGAATACAACAACACGGAAACATATCCATTTGTCCGGTGTGAGATGGGATCAGCTGGCGGAGCTCCGAACGTCCAAGGAATCTTCTACCTGTTATCTGGGCGACAGGAAGCCCAGGGTCCAGGGGTGGTGAGTATAAACTCAGGGGTAATATATAGAAAGTGCATGAACAACATATAAGGATAGATCTACAAGTATACATGTGAAGATCTACAGGTATACAGCATGATTCCAATAGACATATAGTCATATCCAAATCTAATAACAAGTACTACAGTAAAGTCATACTCAATGTATATACTAAACTGATCAACTGAACATAAAGTAATGTACTAACATACCTGACGGTCTGCAACACCATAAGCTATATCATCCTGACAGATATACAATAACATAACCCATATAATATACTAAGTCAATCTCATACCTGACTAATACGCCAACATATGAACAGTATATGATCACCTGTAATAACAACCCGGTCCATACCACACTATGACATGACGCTAATCAAATGCATACATCGGTCTGGACCAACACATATATCATGCTCAAAACATAACAGTATATAAAAATGCAAATGACATGTATCATGATGAACAACCATATGCAGCAATCATAGCTCAATCAAATGCAGCATCTCACAGGCATATGTAAAACATATATATCAAATACATGCATACATATATATCAGCAATGCAGATGCATGGTCATGTCTGCGTACCCAACTCGCTACCACGACCCCAGTGTGGCCTAGGTGGCACGACATGACAACTATCCCGACTCCAGCCGTCACCACTCTCGAGTGACCGAGTTGGGTAGTATGAAACAGTAGCTAGCCGCCATAGAGCTATATGCTACTCACACGGGGGTCCCTGCTGCTAGCCGCTCCGTCCCTACCCATGAGTAGACGAGCACTGCACCCAGGACTACTGCACATCACACGACCACCATCTATAGTGGGTGAGTGCGCTAACTACCACTCCGCACAGTGGCCAAGTGCGCATCTCCAGCTACCACCATCCCTAGTGGCCGAGAACGGCACGCACACAATGCTCTGCCCTCAACCCTGCAACCACTACCCCGAGTGGCCGAGGAGGCAGGATGACTGACGACTCGTCTCAACCACAAGGCAGACCCAGTCGTCAGCATGCATGGAATGTAATGATGCATAGCCCACACAAATCCTCGTAACACTCCCTAACTCACAGGGAGACCTAGTCAACCAAAAGTCAACTATGCAAGGACTACAATCCATAAGACTCTCTCTATCACACAAAGAGTCATACACACCTGACAGTCAACCATGCTAAGACCTCTAGTCAGTAGCGATATACAATCGACCGTCCATATAACCATACACAGACACACAATCCCTAATGGATATACCATCACGCTAGGACCTTTAGTCCCTGGTCACATACTGACAATCATACTATTATCTATGCACAGACAACTAGATCCATTATAAATGCACCACTAATACGGATATGATATAACAATCGATTCCATAATCCAAACCATCACCTAACCCTAGTGATGTAAGACAGTAACCCAATCTGAAGTCATAAAGATAAACCTAACCACTTGTATTTACTGAACATCCATCAGCTAATACGTAATAGGGTTTATAGTTCCTATTTGTGCTAGATAATCAATGAGTAACAGAGTATATATCTCAAAGGTCAAGGCAGTACAAGCATATGATTAAATAAGAGTGGATTTAAGGTAAACAGGTATAAACATAAATCCAAGATCATGCACTAGAGTTGATCAAACTACCGGACCATGTAGATATTACCCACCTGATACGAAGCTCGAATAATCCTCACGGCCGTAGACCCGCTTCGTATCCCAAACGTGTACAATAATAGCAACAATGATTAAGTACAAGTATCCAACAAACATAGGAACTAAACACTATATCGTTCCTATACTCACATCTTTTCCTCGTCTACGAGATAGAAACTCCAATTAACCCAATTTGATACCCAAAACCAATCATAGCTCTCATAACAGGGCATAAACAGAGTATCACCTACAATACACATCCCACATTAAAATCACCACAGTTAATCTATGCTGAAACATAACAATACGACAACAATCATAGGTCACTACACAAACACCATACACACATCTTACCAACCACAAACCACTATCTATTACACTCACGGATCAACCGTAACTTACATAGATCTAATACCAACACAACCAATGAACGCCACAAATCTGAGCTGTAATGGCAACTTACCAAAAGACCAAACCACCACCTCAACTAAAACAACCACTATCAACACACCTGCATCCTCCCATCGCAGCACAACACACCCAAACATTCCAAGCTCACCTTCAACACGATTCACCGTTCCAACATCACTGACTCAACGATAGCCAAACTACCTTCTCGATCTGCCAATTCAAACCCAGCGGCTTCCTTCCACACACAACCGACACCACATGACAACCCATGGATAGAACCCATCGGATCCCCAAATCACACCGACACACCACAAATTCATAGTAATTACAGACAACATAGCAAAAGGGAAATCAACTCACCGACCCAAATCGACCTGGCCTACCCCAATTGACAGACAACAACACTCAGTAATCGGACTTACATTCTAAACCTCCGCGAGAATCCAGCTCCCGATGGAAATCCCAGCTCCAATCCTGACACCCCTAGCTCAGCTCTCCCTCAAAACTGTCGGCTGAAGATAACCTCAGCAAGCACAGATCGTCGGAAAATCGAATCTGCCGCGACAATGCCAGGTTTCTCAGCCAAACTCCGATCAACACAACAAGATCTATGGAACAACAAAGAAACTAAGCGAAAACCACGCACTTTGCGTGGCGACTCACCGCCACGACGACAGCGTCGCCCGTCCGTCGGAAATGTCACTGAGATTTCCCCAGGCGAACACCCCCCTTGATCCTTGGCCAGAGGTCAACCCTAGCGGTGGCGCCGTCGAACTCATCGCACCGGACGCCGAAGATCTGGAATCTCGGCGACCCGATGTGAGCGAAAGAAGCGGCGGAGAAGAAGAAGCGAGGAATGGTTATCGCGACGCCCGATTTACGTTGATGGCTTTTAAAGTCGTTCAAGCGATCCAGGTTAACCAAGCCAACTTTAGCCCGATCGGTTTGGGTTGGCTCGGTGTTTAATCACTTGACCCAAGTCGAGTCTGTCAGAGTTGATCCAAGCCCAATTCAATTTAAGCCCAAGCCCGATTCCATTACAGTTATGGCCCGATCAAAACTCATTAATGGACTCAATCCAACTAGCTAATCCACCTTATTAGCCCACTAATTAAACCCAATTAATCCCCTAATTAATCCCAATTAATTAAAGGGTTTAATCCTTTTTTTTTTCATATTTTACAAAAAACCCACTTCCAGGGGTGGGAAGTCCAGGTGAGTAACGACGGGCCAACAGGGGCGACGGTCGTCGACCAATAGGGGTCGCCGAATTCCGCCAATAGGGGCCAGGTCGTTACAGATAACCTCCCTCTAAAGTCTTACTCTCCCTTGACAAACATGTCACTACAATATCGACACACCAGTCGTAAACCAACCCTAGAGTATACATAGGTGTCCTTAGCTAATCTAAATAGATCATTTATCCACAACGAAGGATATTCACTTTCAACAACTATTGCATTCCATCATCGATAATCGATCCATAATCTCAAAGGTCCATCTCTCTTTCAACAAAGAGTTCCGGATCTTCTCAAGGAGAAATACTGGGATAGATAAATATCCCCTCCATCTCCTATAATCGCAACTTATGTTCTTTCAATTTCTATAGTGTTTAGCAACACTGATACCAACAAAATTATCACTCGTATGAGGAATTCAATATCAACACTATCTTTGCAATCACTCTGATCGCCTACTCCACTTGCGTATGTAACGGCAAGCCTAGGAGTTCATCCAAAACTACATCCGAATACTCTCAGATTATACGCACATCCGAGAGACATATCATACCATACTTCCAACAATTTAACCATCCGTAAGGATATGTCTGCAGTAAAGGTATGTCTATCAAAGTCTAAGGGCATCCCTTGACTTCTTAATTGTTGGTCTACATCTCACCTAACGGTAGAGATACCACCGACCCACAAGTCGATGTAATCCATCTAATCCGAACTAAGAATGTTCTAGACAAAGATACTTGTAAGTTACAAGCATCTCTCAATATATTAATCCAGAGGGTAAACTAGAGTAATACCCTGAATGATCAATTATCTGTCAATCCGATCCAAAGGCTCCACGTAGGTCTTGACCTTTCTCCGAAGAGAAAAAGATCAAATCCAACAATCCGCGATAAAACGGTCACATTTCTACGATGAATGACTCGAGGATTTTCCTAGATCATCTGATCCCACCACTTAATCCTACGAGCTGAAACTGTAGAATACCGAATAGATACGACCATCATCGTATACTCTCTCATCTGTACAAAGTCAATCCGCATCTGGGGGGTAAGTGTGTTGTTGTCTGCATGAGTCTTCTATGATGTCTTCTACTGATATTGCTGCGTAAATCACTTCCCTTGAAGGGAAGTATCACGGAACTCCAACCACACCTGAGGTAGTAGGTCGCTGCTGATGAGATAATCCAATCTTCTGTGATGATCTCTGCTGTCGAGATGGTACATCATCCTCCCGGAACACCATTGATAGTCTTCAACTGAGTCTTCAAAGTATACCTCCTCAAATGTACTGGTTGCTTACAATAGCAACAGATGAACTAATCCAACAGATAATCTGACTTCACATGTCTTCGTGATCCGCACTGGACACACATAATCTCTTCGGAGTCTTTGTTCTGATTTCGCGGATAACATCAGACAGTTCTGACGATCTGCGATGGGTCTTCTATGATCGAAAAAACTCTCCTCTAGTAGCTCGTGGCCTATGACTCCGATCTTGCTCCTTTTGTCCAACATTTGGAGGCTTCTTATTCCAACATTTGACTTGTAATGTCTGCTTATCAATCTTCATCTCCTAAACACTTGTACGGAGTCATTTCTAAACTCCTGACTCAATCCAATATCTTCTGGCAGGATCTGATAGAAGATCCAATCATATTAATCCAACAGTAAACCAACAACCGAGGGTGGCTTAAAAACATCCCTTCACATTCTTGAGCTATTAGGTGAGCATAAACTCTGCAAGTCTAATGACTTTGCATGGTATTCCTGATATCGACGATCACCCTGCTTGAAGCTCAAGAATCCCCTACAATGTGTCACAGAAAGTGACGCAGGAAAATACTCTCTCTCAACATCACTAAATCATGATCAAGTGATATTTTATTCCCCAAAGGTTATTTTATGCATTTACCACCAATTACCAGCTTGATCCCGATAATGGTATGCGAATAACCCTACTTTCTCTGTATAACATGAGTTAAGTGCTCAAAAGTACCCTCACAGTTATACAACCCAGTACGAACAACTCAGAGATCAAAATCCCTATGAAACACCTTATATTAACCCTCCGCTTGCTGTAGCAATAAAAGTATACACACCTAGTCCATTACCCCATAGGTAATGATCTGACTAACATCGTTAGTGAAAATCCCTAAAACTATAGTCTTTGATTTCCACAAGAAATATGACGACTTGACCCTTATTTTCTGACTCGGTGTCAGTTGGCTCTCAAAGGTAAATCACCTTTTTGACACATGTTCAAGACTCACAGACTCAATAGGTCGTTCCCGTGATCAACTCATACCACGGTTACGAATAATAACCAACATACTATATGATATTCCCTGTTCAAACATTAAATACATAACCAACAAAACCGAGAGTATAAACCCTAACGGCAACTCCGGTTGGACGTCACGGTGGGTGAATTCTACTATAATTCTGCATAGGTGTCATAACTCTAACTGTATACACCTGTTGAGCAAGTTTAGATAAACATCTAACTAAATATAAGTTATCAGGGATTCTTACCTCGTGTTGCTTGGAGCTCAGGTCGTTGTCCATCTCATCTCAGAAAACCCAAAATCGAAACAAATCGACTCCCGAGAATCCAAGACTCGACACAAAAATATTGTATGACATCGCAGAACCTAGGGCTCTGATACCAATAAAGTTGTCATGCCCCGAGAGTATGCCGAGCTGAAAATCAAACGGACAGCATCTCCCCTATACGTGGCAGCATATCCTGTTAATACAAGGCCCTTGGGCCCACAATCACAATATAATAAACATAACGACATCGAAATACAGCGGAAATATAATACCACATACCCACAACCACACATACCGACATACAAATCTGAAAACCACACAGGTGTACACCGACCAACAAGTCCACAATACCAAAATAGTACATAAAACTCCAAATACAAACTGAAGTACACGAAAAGAACTAAAATCCACGGGAGGATCAGAAAGTGAGATGGGATGGATCGTCGGCGAAGCTCCAAGCCGTCACGAAGACTTCTACCTATTACCTGGGCGACAGAAAAACCCAAGGTTCGTGGTGGTGAGTAAAACTCAGCAGGTAATAGGAAAATATGTATATATCAAATATCACATGTAATTCAACAGAAAATTTATAGGTACATCAGGTAACACTAGCATGATAAACATATCCATGTATATACCTTCTAACCAAATGGCCAACGTAAAATGCAGACATACCTGAAAGTCTGCTATGCTACACCTATCCAACCTGAGCACATATCTACAATATATGTATATAATTGAAAATCTGGTCTAAACCATACAACATCATAAATATTGGTCAAAGAATGCAATAGTCTAACGACAAGCATACAAGTATCCAACACAACCATATAACAGATGCGGGTAGCATGTATAAAGATGATGTACAACCAAATGCAACAAGCATAGTACAATCAAATGCAACATCACAATAAGCATATATATATATATATATATATATATATATATATATATATATATATATATATATATATATATATATATATATATATATACATGCATATATGTATATATATATGGCAATATACAAAAATATCATAAGTCACAGCAATGCAACATACATAGTCATGTCGGCACACCCTGAATCTACCACAACCCCAGTGTGGCCTCGGTGGCTCGACATGACAACTGTCTCAACTCAACACCAACCACTACTCTCGAGTGGCCGAGTGGGCAGTATAATCGAGTAGCATATAAGCGTAAAGAGCAAGCTACTCGACGGGGGTCCCTGCTGTTGGTCACTCCTACAGTCACTACCCATGAGTGGTCGAGTGGCACACATGCAGGACAATGACATGCAAATCTAACTAACACCGTCTATAGTGGTAGAGTGCGGCACCACTATGCTCTACCCTCATACCGGTTACTCCTCCTATGAGAAATCGTGGAGGCAGGATGATTGATGACCCTCTCAACCATAAGAGAGACCACGTCGCCAGCATGCATGCAAATGACATGAATGCTCTGTCACACAAATAGACATCCACCACAGACTCTCTATTCTACAGAGAGTCATACCAATCTGATCAACGCACTCTCTATCCTATAGAGAGTCGTATTCAACTGATCATAGCACTCTTTATCCTGTAGAGATCGTACTCATCTGATCGACGCACTCTCTATCCTATAGAGAGTCGTACTTAACTGATCATAACACTCTCTATCCTGTAGAGAGTCGTACTTACTGATCGACACACTCTCTATCCTGTAAAGAGTCGTACTCAACTGATCATAACAAGCTATGACCACCGATCCGTAGCGACACACTAAGCATAATTCTCCTGACCATTTACACAATACATGATCAGTAGTAAACATGCAATCTAAGGGTATTAGAATTAACCCTACGTTCAAGACATTACCTACACACGGATGACCTTTTTCCCAATTTACAATCAGGTCGTCATCCGTACTTCGCTATTTGCACCTAACTAAGCAATTCTAGGTTTACTTACATCACATCTGTAACTCCTAATCGTGATGAAGTGAAACATGATAACAGCAATAGAGCATAATAGTCTAAAGATAAAGTATCAAGCACAAGAGTAAATAAAATCGGAGTCAAGGTAATATATCATATAAGATGATCATATATCTAAATCTACATGCATTAATAACTACCTGACCAGGGTAGGAAGTTACCCACTTGGTATATAGTTCGTGCTGATTGTATTCACGTCCGCGAACCGGCCTCGTATCAAGTCCTGAAATCGTAGAATACCAATATAATCAGAAGAACCCTAGTCTAACCACCAATATAATCCAACAATGACATATCCAGATCAATTTACTAAATTAAACTGATACACAACTATGAACAACCAAATCTCACTTACCAAGCCTCGCTTCCATTAGCTTAACTTCTTGATCCTCACCAGATCTAAATCCAACAATCAATTGGAAATCAATTCCAACTCTGATTTGTCAATCCTACAAAGATACTACTATAGATCTAATATCACATACATATAATTACACTGATAATCATCAACCATTATACCAATCCATATCACACAGATCCAAATTTACCTACCTTAACTTCTTTTGCACAGCTTCCTGCTTCAATTCAAAGTATCGGATCTGCGTCCGAATAGCCAATCCAAATCAACTGAAATAATAACAGAAAATTGAACAGCACCTAAATCAATGCTGTAAATGCAGCTCACCTTCTCGTCTCACTCACTAATCTGCCACCACACCAAACAGAGCACCAGAGCAAAGATTTCAGCTCCTAGCCCTGCTGCAAAACAGAATCTGCACACCTAATCTCGTTGTGATCAACATACATCAAATTTCAGATGAAAAGAAAAAGGAATAAATCACTGCTTACCGACACTAGAAAAATCCCTCGACAGCAACCTTTCCTTCTCCCTTGTTAACCGTAGCAACCACACTCACGATCACTGCCCAAACAGAATCCACACTCAATCACAAGGAGAACCACAGCAGGGATTTCGATCCCATCCAAAATCGAAGAAGAGCAACTCCTACTCACCCGACTCCGATAGTGATCCTTGAACTCACGGGACGGAGGGTCAGAATCGACATCGACGCTGTCTATCGGGCAGTGGAGGTCCAGCCTTAGAAATCGAGACCGAAGAGATCGGCAACTATCGGCCTACAATACGCGCTCGTAGTGGAGATCAGCGGCGATGGCCAAGGGTGGTGGTCGCCGGCCATGTGCACAGGGGTGTCGACCCCTAATCCTGTGCATGCATCGAGCAAGGATGGCTAAACATGTGCTGCTCTGCCCAGGGGTACCGCCAACGATCGTGGATGGTCGCAGGGGAAGCGAGGTAAGGAGGGTGGCGCTGCTGGGCTTGAGCCACATCGATCACGACGGCTAGAGGATAAAAGATGGTGGTCAACTCGCAGTGACGATGAGGCAGGCGATGGCAGCCGGTGGAAGAGGGAGGCTGCTGGCGCTCACTGTCGTCCGGATCGGCAACGCACAGCAAGTAGGCAGTGGCGGCAATGGATCGCTCTCACGACGGCAGCGGTGTGGTGGCGAGCAGCATGGAGGCGGAGCAATTTGGGCGGAGAGGAAGAAGGGATTAAGGATGTTAAGAGAAGAAGAGGATCGGGCGAAGAAGGAAACGTCGATCAGGTGAAGAAAAAAAATGGCTGGCCATTAAGGAGTCGACGATTGGGGCTGTTTTAGGTGGTTGAGCTTGCCCAAGTCTAATCCAATCACCTATTTAAGTCTTAATCTTCCTCCGATTTAATCATATGAACTCAATTCAATTCCAAAAAAAATTCTAAAAACTCCTGAAAAATTCCACATGATAATTTATCAATTAATAAGGAATATTTTTTTTTCTAATATTTTATATAGACATTAGCTTACAGATGTTTCATTCCATTATTTACCATTCTAGATCAGTTACCAGCAGGAAGGCACATTTGCCTTACTGCCATGTCATCACATCTCTCTTAGCTGCATTAGGGTTTGATGTTACCACAGGTAACATCAAACAGCTTATTGAGTACGACATGATAGGATCTAGGCAGTTTGGTTTAGCAAAAATAGGTTTATATGAAAATAATATCCTTGCATGGAAGAGAGATGGTCCTCAGCCCTAGCCCTAGCTTGATCTGGAGTAGTTGCATGAGCCAAAGATCGACTTCGACCACCACTCCGAGACCGAGCATTAGGAAGCACCAGGATTTTATAGTCTATCACCATTTCTTGAGATTCCAGCACCTCCTATCATAGCAGAGAGACTATCTAGGCTAGAAGATGTGATGCAACGCCAGGAGCAATAGCATCTTGAGATGATGTAGATTTTGCAGACGCAGAGAGAGGATCATTAAGAGATGATGGAGCTTCTTATGTCTTGGGGCATGGGTCCTTCTCATCCTCCATCTACTAACTAGGATTGTTATATCACTTGAACTTAATAAATTTAATAATTTTTAAATCTTGTGTGTGAATTGTATTTTATTTGGTAGATTAGGAAAGTTTTCATGCTTATTATTCATAATTTATTTTTGAAAAGTAATATTATATTATATTATTTAAAGGAAATTGAAAATTAATCTAGATTAGGTCAATCTAGATTTTATGATCCTATAGATTTAAGTTAACCTTCACATCTCACAAACACCTAGGATTATCTATTTGTGTATTGAGCCACGAAGATGGGCATGAGATATTAGGACTGCACCCCTGGTTCCAGATGTATATCCAGTGCATCGACATGAACCAACACGGGATTTACAAGAGCAAATCGATCACTTCAATGACTAACTCTAATTCAAAGCGTGATGATTAATTATATATCATTTGAGCTAGTAAAGAGTTGGGCATTTGCTATAAGAAATGATTTTTAGACGTGTATTTTCAAAATATGAATATAATATTAAGAAATTCATGCTTGGACTTATTCCCTATCACTTTTGCATCAACTGAAAAAGTTTGAAAATAAATTGTTGTTTAGGAGGAGTTTGAAAATTTTTTAAATTTTGAAATATTTTTTTGAAAATAAGTTTTTATTCAGGGAGAGTTTGAAAATTCTTTGAAAAAGTATGAAAATTTTTTAAATTTGGAAATTTTTTGAAAATAAGTTTTTATTCAGGGGAGTTTGAAATTTTTTTAAAAAAAAGTTGAAAATTTTAAAATTTGAAATTAAGGGGGATTTAAAAAAATTAAAATTTTGAAAAACTTTGAAGTTAAAATCTTAAATAATAAGGGGGAGTTAGAAATATTGGTTGAAAATTGTTTAAATAGCTTAAATTAAGTTTTTGAAATCAAATTCGCGGGTGAAATATTTTAAAACTTAATTTTTGAGGTTGAAAATTTCTTATTTCAACTCTCCACTATGTCTTGTTAGCATTTTAATTTTAATCTTTATTTTGATGTATGCCAAAGGGGGAGAAAGAGATATAAAGTTACAGATTTATTAAAAGAAAAGATTTATTGAAAGAAAGGTGCAAAAATAATAGAAAAAATTATTTATTGAAAGAAAGATGCAAAATTTTGATAAGATTTTATGCATCTCATACATGATTTATTTTATGCATTTATTATACATGTCAAATATTTGGATATTGGTATTTGATTCTCCTAACTTTAACTGGTGTGTTGTCATACATCAAAAAGGGAAAGATTATTAATGTAGTGAGCATCACTCCTTAATTTTGATGTATGAACCAAAGTTAAATGTTAGGATTCAATTGTGGTCTAATATCAGTGTTAAGTGTGCAAGCTTAACAAGAAGTTCTAATAGGTGTTGACCGGATACTAGACATGTATCTTGACAGATCAGGAGGATCGGACACCAGTAATGAAGTCCAAATGGATAACGTGGACTAGACATTCGGCATGAAGACCGGTTGGGTCAGGAGACCGAACAATCGGCAAAAAGTCCAATTGGGTCAAGCAGACCGGACAGCTGGTGGAAGCCCTTGTGGGTCAGATTGAATGTCAAGAGTGGTAAGTCTGACAGATAACCGGCAGGTAAGCCTTGAGTGAAGAGGTGAGGTCGAGTCCTCTGTAGGGGGACAAAGCTAGGCGTCGATCCGACGAAAAGTCCACATGGGACTTAGTAGTCGAGATAGAGCAGTATTACTACTGTTATCACACTTCATATCATCTATTTGTGCTAATCCTATTTTGCAGGGATTGGTCGACTGAATGGATTCAAGTCAATTGAAGTTCAGTCGACTGGATACCAATTTGGCAGGATTCGATTGTGCGACGCAGAAGGAAAGGATTTCAGTCTACTGAAGGGTTTGAGTCGACTGAAGAGGTAAATTTTTCAATGCGAATTCGGGTGACGTGGAGTCGATTGGAGAGGTTTCAGTCGACTAGAAGACCACGAATTCCATATTGACGGGCTGATGTGGAGTCGATTGGAAGGCATTCTAGTCGACTAGAAAAGGCTTATAAAATATATGCTCGATCGGATCCGAGTAGAACATCAAATCTATGTCGAAGTGCTGTCGAAATCTACTCCCATCCACCAAAGCTAAATTTCCACAATAAGGCGATCTTCCGACACTCCGAGCAAACATCAACCATCTACTTAGTGTCGTATAAGCTTTTGTAATTGTTACTTTCTTTTTCACTTCTGTACTTAATTTTAAGGAGTGGGTAGTGTGTTACCCAGTCTATATTTGTAAAAAAAGTGAAACCCTCCGAAGTCGAGAGTTCTCGAGTCGGAGGGCATTTAGTGATTGCTCATCGAGGTAGCTCTCGGAAGAGCTACGAGCCTTAGAGTAGAAACCCAGTTAGGGTTATGAACCAAGTAAAATAAATTGTCTTAATTTCATTTCCGCTGCATACTCAAAATATTTTAAAATATTCTAAATAATTTTTTAATCTCCGAGATTCACCCCCTCTCTCAGAAAAACACGATCCTACATTATCTAGATTAGAAGAATTTAGGGAAGCTAAGGAGTTATGGAGTAAGTTGATTGAGCTCCATGAGAGTTCCTCACCGACTCAAGAATGTTGGAAATAGGACGTCGCTAGAGGGGGGTGAATAGCGTGTCATACATCGATGGATTTTTGATCGCGTTCGTCTCTACAACACTTGTTAACACAGCAGAAATAATAATAACAATAATGAAAAGCGACAAACACAACCACAATAAGTAAATATAACGTGGTTCGGAACCTTAAGGTTCCTACTCCACAGGTTGGACTCGAATTAGCCCTAGTAATGTCAAACACCACAAATAATCAAAACACTCCTCGGAATAATCCGGAGGTGGAGGAAACCTCATACAACAATTCTTACAACAATAAGAATCAAATACAATCTAATACAAATAAACTACATAAAGACAAGTAAAGAAAACTTTACACAATGTGAATTTGAGTGCTTGCTTTTGGTTGCTTGAGAAGAATCTTGAAGGTCTAGATTGCAGCAACAAATCCCCTCCAAATCGCCTCAAAGAACCATTGTCAAATCCCACTCCACGAGATGCTTTTATAACCTGTATTCAGGCTAGATTTCGCCAAGCAATCTGATCGTGACTATCAGTCGACTACTCCTGTAGTCGTCGTCTCATAATAGCCCGAGCCACGTTGGATAAGTTCCAAAGGATAGACCATCAGTTGACTGATCATGCCCATCAGTCGATTGATCGAGCTATCACTCGACTGTCAAATCCTAACAGTCGACTCTGGAACCTTCTGTGTCCATGACATTGACCATCAGTCGATTGCCAACCATGGCAGTCATTTGCTGAGGCCATCACGATCGTCAAATCTTGGCGATCGCCAAGGCCTTTGTTTGATCGAAGCGGTCGACTCCCATCGGCCGATCGGCGCCGTAGTCCCCGATCGATACAAGTCGACTCGGCTGCCAAGTGTCAAAACACTTAACCAGTCGACTGGTCCATAACCCCAATCGACTGACAAACCTCAAATATGAGGTTTAACCCCAAGTATGATGCCCTTATACTTGCTAGACCACCCTTAACCTAGACCTAAGCCTTCTAGCTACCTCCGTCAGTCTCACACCTATCGGATCCATCCAAGTCATCCATGACTTGTTCATCCATACGCTAGCCTTCAGGTGCTTCCATCGGTTATTGTCATACTAAGCTGGTCTATACCGCCAAAGTACATTTGGGCTTACGTTGCCAAGACACATGTTTGGACTTTACGCCGCCAAACCGTTGGACTTATGCTGCCAAAACTCCACCCTTGGACTTTACGCCGTCAATATCAACCCTTGGACTTCTCTTGCCAACCCATGTTGGACTTTCCATTTACCAAGACTCAAGCTTGGACTTTCCCTTGCCAAGACCCATGCTTGGACTTTCCATGTCAACCCATGTTAGACTTTCTAATTACCAAGACTCAAGCTTGGACTTTCCCATGACAATTCCATTGTCATATATTTTGTCAAACATCAAAACACTACTCAAGTCAAACTCGAGTCCGGTCAATCGTGATCTAGGTTGATTGCACCAACAATCTCTCTCTTTTTGATGTTTGACAAAAACCACAAACACCTTTGAGTTAGGCCACCTAACTCAAATCTCCTTACCAATTCTCCCAAATTGGTAATCTCAAATTCTCCAGTTAACTTCTCTCATTAATTCTCTCCCTTTTTGGCAAACATCAAAAAGGTTCTCCCCAAGAGTGTCAATGTCTCATATCCAATAAGATCATATAATCTCCCTCTTGATCCTAAAACATCTAGGATGCCTTCACTCTTCCTAGTGATAAGTCTCATATCATTCAAGAGAGGCAATCCTACAAACTCTTCCAATTTCCAAATTGGGCATCTCATATTCTCCCAAAATTCTCCCCCTCGTGAGGAAGAACATATTCATCATCCCATGATAGATACCTCCCCCTAAAGGATTGATCCTCCTTGACCATTGCACCAACAATGTCCTTGGAGAGTTCCTAAATTTATAGGAACACTAAACCATCAAAATTAAGGTTAAAAGCTCAACCTTGAATTTTTCACACACCTTAAAATTTGATACACACCCAAACAACTCTCCTAATCCATATCCAATGGATTTTCACCCTTTCTAATGATTTTTAAAGCATATCCTAGGGTTATGAGCAGTTATGGTAGCCTAACATAGTTGAAATCAATCTAAACATACCTTATTTATCCGAAATCAGGCCTTGCAGTTGACTCTTACAGTCACCAGTCGACTGTCGTTGATGTCAGTCGACTGCCATAAGCAGTAGTCGACTAATTTTTACAAATGCAGAATTTCAGAAATCTGAATCTGAATTTCAGAAATACATAAGTAAACATATTTTGAAAAATCTTGAAACTTCATACGTATACTACTTATAACAATCATTATGGGTGAAAAATATTTGAAAAATAAAATACTCATAAAATAATGAGTTTGACACAAAGTTCAAAACCATTGAAAAGTTCAATGTTTTGGCTCTACTTTATATCAACTCTCTCAATGATGACTTCTATCAAAAGATAGACTACACCAAGGTTTTCTAAAATGATTTAAAAAAGTTTTTGAAAACCTATATTGAATCATGATCAATGGGCTCAATGCACATGACTTACATATTAGCTTTCTCCATGATCCACAATAGTATAAGATGAGTTTGAGTTCATCTAGATGCAAGAATTATGCACCTTGAACTTAACTCATTTTCTAGCATCTCACATATGTCTAAGGTATATGAAAACACATACAAGTCAATTTGATATGAGATGTGAGTTTTGGTTATACCTATACTAAGGTCTCATGCATTCTCTAGGCAACACTACTTGATTCCCTTATATATGGGACTTCAAGTCATGTCATAGTCCTTAAATCAATTTTAATTACCTTAAATGCATGAATGATCATGACATAAATATAACATAAATAAGCATGGCCAACGATGTCATGACATATGATTAAATCTAAATATACATGACATAAACCTAAGCATTATTATGATATATAAATGATAAAAATAAATATGATGTCATGACATGGTATATGGCAAATAAAAGGTATGGGTATAACAATACCTAAATTTTAATATTGATTGTCATTTGTCATGATTAATTCCATTTTTCCATATTACTACTAATCTCCCAACTATGCCAAAAATTTAAAATGGCACACTATGACTCTAAGACCTAAATTGTGTCAATTTGATTAATTTTTTAAACTTCTCAAAATATATTGGCACATCCTAAAAACCTTTAAGATTTACATTCAAACCTATTTCCAATGTACCTATAACATTGAAAATATCCTGAAGTGTCACCTTTACCATGGTTAGGTTAACTACCTATCCATTTAAAGTTACCACACCCTAACCCATTTAGCATGAATCGATTACACTCCTAGGAACCCAAAATCTATTTGAGCTCCTTGGATTTACTAGGTATTCCTTAGGGATAACTTCCCTAGATATCCTCCTAATGACCCTCTTAGGCTTAGTAGCCTTGGTCATTTGGGTCTTGCCTAGGTTAACTCTAGGGGTAACTCCCCTTATAACTTTCTTAGTGGCCTCCCTAGGTTTCTTCGAAACCTTAACCACTAGGCACACACCTTGGTTACTCTTAGAGATGACCTCCCTAGTAACCTTGGTCTCCTAGACCTAGGTTTAGTTCTATAATCAAATGGAACATTGTGATAAGTAGACATTGTCTTCTTGGACATAGGCTTGTGACCCAAACCTTGTCTCCTAGATGGTTCTTGCCTCTTACACCCTAGATTTTGACTATTTGACCTTTGTATTTGATTTTGCATCTTCCTAAGGGTCTTCTCCAACTTCTCAAGTCTTGACCTCAAGGCTTGATTTTCAAACTCTAATTTTTCTAATTTAGTAGGCACATTATTTCTTTGAATTGATTTGTTCTTTCTAGGCATATGTCTAGAATTCTTGGAGTTAAAGCCTAGATGGTTCTCTATCTTCCTAATACTTTCCTTTGGTAAAATTATTTTAGGGACATTAGTCCCAAATTTCTCCTTATTCCTAAAATGGCAAGACTTTGCACCTAAGTAATAAAGTTTACTATTTTTAGCATGTCTTTGTTCATGAGCAATAGCAATAAAATTCCTAGCATGCTTTTGCCTATTAATTAAGGAAGGAACATGATTAAATATTACCTTAGGGTTTGCCTTAGCTCCCCCTACATGTGATGCTCCTTCTTTTCTCCTAGGGCATTGGCTTCTATAGTGCCCCGGTTATTGGAATTTAAAGCACACCACGTGCTCCTTGCTCTTAATGGTTGAGGCACCGGGTTCCTTGGTCTTTAGCACCGGTGGAGCCTTCTTGACTTTCTTAGGACACTTGCTCTTGTAGTGTCCTACTTCCTTACACTCAAAGCATATGATATAGTTTTTATTATTTATTAATGTGTTTGAGTTATCTAGGTCGGTGGTGGAAGCCTCTTGAGTTTGCTCATCTTCTCGATCGGAGGTTGATGGTTCCTCTTGAGGTTGCTCCGGTGTAGATGATCTAATCTCCTCCCCCTCAATCCTAGAGGTGTAGGCTTCTTCCACTTCTTCCACCTCTT
Organism: Wurfbainia villosa; assembly: GCA_025175895.1. Lineage (NCBI taxonomy): Eukaryota > Viridiplantae > Streptophyta > Magnoliopsida > Zingiberales > Zingiberaceae > Wurfbainia > Wurfbainia villosa. Next base: position 4,227,030 of record CM045994.1, on the reverse strand, counting down.
CCGATCTGGATGTTGATTCCCTATCAACCTCCGAATCTTCAAGCTCTAGGGATGAAGATGTGCTTGCTTCTTCTTGAGCTTGAGAGGATAAGCACTCCTCCTTGGACTCCTCTTCTACTTCATGTGACGGTGATGGATTTTCATGATATCTTGCCAACTTTCCCCAAAGCTCCTTGGCATCTTTACAATCTCCTATCTTACACAATATATCATTAGGAATTACGCTAAGTAATATACCCATTACCTTATTATTTATGTTGAATTATCGGAGTTGCTCTTTGCTCCAATTCTTCTTCTTGAGTTTTCTTCCTTCTTTGTCCTTTGGAGTGTCAAAACCTACTATGACACTAATCCAATTATCAAAATCACACATAAGAAAGTGCATCATTATACCTTTTCAATATATGAAATCTTTGTGGTCGAAGGATGATGGAATGTTGATGTCGTCACTCAATTTCTCTAAATGATCCATCTTGTCCTCTAGCGTGCTCCCTTAGCGGTTAGTCTAAATGAAGAGCGGCCTCGCTCTAATACCACTTGTTGGAAATTGGACGTCGCTAGAGGGGGTGAATAGCATGTCGTACGTCGATTGATTTTGATCGCGTTCATCTCTACAACACTTGTTAACGCAGCGAAAATAATAATAACAATAATGAAAGATGACAAACACAACCACAACATGCAAATATAACGTGGTTCGAAACCTCAAGGTTCCTACTCCACGGGTTGGGCTCGAATGAGTCCTAGTGATGTCAAACACCACTAATAATCAAAACACTCCTTCTCAGAACAATCTGGAGGTGGAGAAAACCTCTTACAATAATTCTTACAACAATAAGAATCAAATACAAACTAATACAAGTAAACTACACAAAGGCAAGTAAAGAAAACTTTATACAATGTGAACTTGAGTGTTTGCTTTTAGTTGCTTGAGAAGAACCTTGAAGGTCTGGATTGCAGCAGCAAATCCCCTCCAAATCATCTCAAAGAACCATTGCCAAATCCCTCTCCACGAGCTGCATTTAGGCTGGATTTCGTCTAGCAGTCGACTGATCGCGATAATCAGTTGACTGCACCTATAGTCGTTGTCTCACAACAGCTCGAGCCACATTGGATAAGTTCCAACGGATAGACCATCAATCGACTGATCGAGCCATCACTTGACTGGCAAACCCTAACAGTTGACTCTGGAACCTTCTGTGTCCGTGACATCGACTATCAGTCGACTGCCAGCCATAGCAGTCAACTGCTCAGGCCATCAGTCGACTTTCCAATGATGGCAATCGACTGCCAAGGCCTTTTGCTACTGTCGAAGCCAGTTGACTCCCATCAGTCGACTGATACAAGTCAATTCACCTCCAAATGTCAAAACACTTGACCTGTCGACTAGTCCATAATCTCAGTCAACTGACAAACCTCAAACATGAGGTTTAACCCCAAGTATGATGCCCTCATACTTGCTAGACCACCCTTAGCCTAGACCTAAGCCCTCTAGCCAACTCCGTCAGCCTCACGCCTATCGAATCCCTCCAAGTCATCCATGACTTGTTCATTCATACGCTAGCCTTCAGGTGCTTCCATCGGCTATTATCATGCTAAGCTGATCTATACCGCCAAGGCACATTTAGGCTTACGCTGCCAAGACACATGCTTGGATTTTACGCCGTCAAACCATTGAACTTATGCTGCCAAAACTGCACCCTTAGACTTTACGCCGCCAATATCAACCCTTGGACTTCCCTTGCCAACTCATGTTGGACTTTCCATTTGCTAAGACTCAAGCTTAAACTTTCCCTTGTCAAGACCCATGCTTGGACTTTCCATGCTAACCCATGTTGTACTTTCCAATTTCTAAGACTCAAGCTTGGACTTTCCCATGACAATTCCATTGTCATACATTTTGTCGAACATCAATGTCAAATATCAAAATACTACTCGAGTCAAACTCGAGTCTAATCAATCATGACCTAGGTTGATTGCACCAACAAAGAAGTAGAGGAGGAGTCCAAGGAGGAGTGTTCCTCATCTCAAGCTCAAGAAGACTCGGAAGTTGAGAGATGCTCAACATCCGAAGAGGAAGAGTCATCGTCATCATCTCAAGAGATTATAGAGTTGGAAGTTGAGAGGTGCTCAACATCCGAAGGAGAAGAAGTCGAAGAGGTTGGAGAAGCCTCACCTGTAGGATTGAGGGGGAGAAGAGACCATCCACTCAGGAGCAAAATCAAATGGAAGCCTCTACTTTCGGAAGAGAAGAAGAATCCAACCAAGAGTCTCCTACCACAATCCAAGAAGGTAACTCAAGCATGTTAAATAAAAATAAAAATCATATAACATGTTTTGAGTATAGGGGCAAGGGTACTACAAGAGTAAGTGCTCAAAAAGAGTCAAGAAGATTCAATCGGCACCTAAAGTCAAGGACAAGTCAAAGGAGGTTAGAGCCCCGATAAGGAAGAGTGAGGAGCACGTGATGTACTTCAAATGCCAACAATGGGCCACTATAGGAGTCAATGTCCTAGGGGGGAGTCATTCAACCAAGGACAAAGGAGAAGCTTCACATGTAGAAGGAGCTAAAGAAAACCCTAAGGTATATTTAAATAATTCTCTTTCTTTAACTAACAATAGGAAGCATGCTAGAAATGTATCGTGTCATAATTTTCTTGCTCATGAAAAGCATGCTAGAAGTAATAAGTATTTTTGTTTAAGTGCTAAGAGTTGTGAGATTAGATCCAAGGACAAATCTAGAACCAACAATCCTAGAACTATTCTACCTAAGGAAACTATTAGGAAGATAGAGAACAACCTAGGCATCAACCATAAATGGATTAGACATATGCTTAGGAAGAAGAATATCTCAAAAGTCAATGGAAAAATCAAAAGTTGAGATATTAGAAATTGAAAATCAAGCTTTGAGGTCAAGGCTTAGGAAATTAGAAAAGGCCCTTACAAAAATGACAATTTCAAGTCAAGGGTCAAGTAGTCAAAGGGTAGGGTCTAGGAGGCAAGGACCACTTAAGGATAGGAAAGGCTTGGGTCATAAGTCTAAGTTCAAGGAGGTTATGTCAACCTACCATAATGTTCCATTTGACTATGGAACTGAGACTAGGCCTAGAAAAAATAAGGTCATAAGGGAAGTCATCCCTAGAGGATCATGGTAGATGTCTAGTGGCTAAGGTTTCAAAAAAACCTAGGAAAGCCACTAACAATGTTACAAGGGGAGTTACCCCTAAGGTTAACCTAGACAAGACCTAAATGACCAAGGCTTCCAAGTCTAAGATGGTCATTAGGAAGGTACTAAGGGAAGATATTTCTAGCGAGTACCTAGTTAACCCAAAGAGCTTCAATAGATTTTGGGTTCCTAGGAGTGTGATTTCCTCACGCTAGATGGGTTAGGATATACCAACCTCAATTGGATGGGTAGTTAACCTAACCATGGTGAAGTTGACACTTTAGGACATTTTCAAGGTAATGGGGTACCTTGGAAATAAGATGATATTTAATCCTAAAGGAATTTTGAATGTGTCAATAGAATATAAAAGTTTGAAAAATCAATCATAATTGGCACAATTAGTGTTTAGAGTCAATAGTGTGTCATTTTAGGTTTTTGGCATACTTGAAGACAATTAGATCATTATGGCAAAATGGACATAATTCTATAAAAAGGCAATTAAACTTAAAAACTTTGGTATTTTTATAACTTGATATTATAAAATTGTTATGTTTTGTTTGTCATATGTCATGTCATGACATCATGTCTCATATAATCATGATTAATACTTAGGTTAATATATCATGCTTATGCTTAGGTTAAAGTTGTATCTCTATGTCATGACATCATGATTATTGGCTTTGCTTTATTTATGCTATCATTTTATGTCATGATCATCATTCATGCATTTAGGTTAATTAAAATTGATTTAAGGACAATGACATGATTTGAATTCTCATTATAAGGGAATCAAATAGAGTTACCTAGATAAAATGCAAAATACCTTAGTTTAGGAAAAACCTAAACCCACATCTCATAAAGATATTAAATTGACATGTGTGTGTATTGATACACCCTAGACACATGTTAGATGTTAGAAAAATGAGTTAAGTTTAAAGTGCATAGTTGTTGCATCTAGATGAAATCAAACTCATAATATACCATTAATGAATCATAAGGAAAGCTAACGTACAAATCATGTTCATCTAGCCCATAAACCATAGTTCAAAATAAGATTTGAAAAACATTTCAAAACTATTTTGAAAAATCTTAGTGAAGTTTATCTTTTGATAGTTATCACTATTGATGAAGTTGATACAAAATAGGCTTAAAATATTGAAGTTATCAATGGTTTTGAAATTTATATCAATCTCACAATTTAATGGATATTTTTTTATAAAAATATTTTTTACCCATTGTATTTAACATAAGTATTATACATATGAATTTTCGTGATTTTTCAAATTACGTATATTTACTTATGAATTTCGAAAATCCATTTTTGGAAATTAGTTTTCTGCATTTGCAGAAACCAGTTGACTGTCGCTTTGGAAAGTCGACTGGTGGTGTATTCAGTCGACTAATGACTAATTTCAGTCGACTGTGGTGTCTGATATGGACTGAACAAGATTTATTTAGCCATTTATCAGCAATGTTAGGCTACCCTAACGTCTTCTAAACCTAGGATATGCTTTGGAAAGCATGGGAAGGGTAAAATATCATTGAAAATGATTAGAAGAGGTGTTTAGGGTAGAGTGTCAAATTCTAAGGGAGGTTAAAGTTCAAGTTTAAACTTTTACCCTTATTTTTTATGGTTTAAGTTTCCTATAGGCTTAGGAACTCTCCAAGAGCATTGTTGGTGCAATGGTCAAGGGGGAGTAGCCTTTAGGGGAGGTTATCCATCAAGGGATGATAGATGAGTATTCCTCAAAGGGAGAAAAATGAAGGGTTTGAAACTCTCATTGTGCTCACCAAAGGGGGAAAATTGGAGAAGTGAGGATTGTCTCTCATTTAGTGATATGAGACTTATCACTATGAAGAGTGAAGACATCCTAGATGTTTTTAGACCAAGGGGGGAATGTAAGATCTCATTGGGATATGAGACATGGATACCCTTGGTAGTCTTTTTGATGTATGCCAAAGGGGGAGAAGTGAGGTTTAAGTTAGGTAAACCTTCATTATGCTTTGACATTAGAAGAGTTAAGTTTGGGCTTATTGGTTAGCCTAACTTAAAGATTTTGTCAAACATCAAAAAGGGAATATTGTTGTTGCAATCGGTCTAGGTCACGATTGAACATACTCGAGTGGAACTCAAGTAGTATTTTGATGTTTGACAATGAATTGATCATATAGTTGACATGGATTTGACCATATGAGAAGATAGCTTTATGGGGAGATTGTTGAAGCAATCGGCCTCAAGTCAAGGTTGATCTAGCTCAAGTAGGACTTGAGAGAAGTCCATGTTTGGATACTTGGCATGAAAAGTCCAAGCAAGAGTCTTGGCAATGGAAAGCTCAAGTCATGGGTACTTGGGAATTGGAAAGTCCAAGAATTATCTTGGCAATGGAAAGTCCACGCATGGGTCTTGGTAATGGAAAGTCTAAGTCATGGGTACTTGGCAAGGAAAGTCCAAAGGTATAGTTTTAGCGGCATAAGTCCAAGTGTGTAGTCTTGGCGGCGTAAAGTCCAAGTGAACTTTGGCGGTGAAAGTACAAGTATAGATGCTTGGCAATTGGGAAGTCCAAGGGTGTGATATTGACGGCGTAAAGTCCAAGCATGTAGTCTTGGCAGCATAAGTCCAATATTTGGCAACGTAAAGTCCAAGCATGGAACCTTAGCAGCATAAGTCCAAATATACCTTGGCAAGGAACTCGGTTAGCATGACATAGTCGATGGAGGCACTTGAAGGTTAGCGCAAGGATGAAGAGTCACAGACTCAAGGGATCCAAGAGGCGTGAGATTGATAGAAGTGGGATGAAGGCTTAGATCTAGGCTAAGAGTGTTTATCAAGTATGAGGGGATCATACTTGGGGTTAAACCTCATTGTTGAGGTTTATTAGTCGACTGGGATATTAGACAGTCGACTGGCCGAGTGTTTGACACTCAAGAACCAAGTTGACTCAGAGCAGTTGAATAGTCGTGTAGTCAACTTAGGCTTGATTTCTCGAGCTGTGCTCTAGTAGTCGACTGTCATGTATAGATAGTTGACTACACTATGTCAGTCAACTGCTTGGTAGGGCAGTCGACTGGCCGAAGTTGCCAAGGCACAATACCCTCGGTAGTCGACTTGGCAGTCGACTAAGGGTTGATAGTCGACTATCAGTATAGGTAGTCGATTGGTCTTGAATGACCACGAGCACAAAAGCTCTGGTAGTCGACTACTGTGTGACAGTCGACTGTCAAAGTATCCATTGGCTAAAATATCAACGTGGATTAAGTCCGTTATAAGACAATAACACTGTAGACAGTAGATTGGTGTCTTTTAGCAATCGACTTCTAGTTGAAAATCCATATCTTCAAGAGGCTTTCAAAGCAACCAACAAGCAAGCAAAGCATTCAAGTTCTTATAAAGTTTTCTTTACATTGTTGTTGTATTTTCTTTGTATTTGCTTGTATTTGATTCTTATTATTGTAAGAGGTTTCTCCATCTCCAATGTATCGTCGAGAAGGAGAAGTTTGATAGTGGTGGTGTGCATCACTAGAGCTCGTCCGTGGAGTAGAAATCCTAGGTTCCGAATCATGTATATCTTGTGTTATGCTTGTGCATTTGTGCTCATGTATTTGTATTCTATATTCCGCTGCGTACTAATATCATTGTAGATGAGCACGTGATCGAACGACAAAAATCACGAAAAGTGGCATTCACCCCCCCCCCCCCCTCTCTTGCGCTCAACTAGATCCTACAGTATTTGCTTCTTTGGGCATTTAATACTTTGGAAGTAATTTAGCTTTGATACCACTTGTACGATCATAGGAGAGAGTAGAGGGGTGAATACCCAATCAAAATTGTTGTACAACAACTAATTATAAATATATATAACAATGCAAGGACAATAATGAAAATTTTAAACTCCTTCCCTTCTTAATTGGTAACTAAAGATGAAGAAATCTTCTAACACAATCTCTTACAAAGATGAAGAATGAAGCAAAAAGATATCCTTACAAGACAACTATTGCAAAGAAACACAATCTCTTACAAAGATGAAGAATGAAGCAAAAAGATATCCTTACAAGACAACTATTGCAAAGAAAATGAAGTTGAGAGCTTAAAACACTCAAAAGCTTAGATTCAACTTTAGACCTTTCATTCATACTTTGTTGAGCCATCTTGTGCCCTTATTTATATCAAGCCATTAGATCCTCTCTGTTTTCTTAAAATCAACTTTTTAGTTGCCCAATCGACTAATAGGTAATTATCAATTAGCTATCAACATGATTTGACAATTGCCCACTAAACCAATAATAAATGGAGTTGTTACCATTGGGAGACTATTTGCATATCATTAATCAAATAGTATGACCACTTATTCTCCAAATCAAAATAAATAGATGTATTTTGTTCAATTTTGTTTGATGCTCAGTTGACTAATCTTTTAGTTGACCAATAATAACTACTAATTGATTGACATATTTTCTCGAGCCACTTCAATTTTGTAAAAGTTGAAATCATCAATCTAACGGTCTTCATCGGCCCGCTCTAAGACCATCGTGAGGAAGGTAAATCACAGGTGGCCTTTGACCTCAACGTGATTAGTAAGACAGTGGAGGATCATTATGAGCTCGAGGAAAAATTTTAGATCTCCCATCGAGGATCGACCCGTGCTCATTCTGCAACTGTCGCACTGTCTTACTAACGCATCATTCCTGTGTGAGCGCCCATTCTCGAGCCACTTCAAGACTATATCCATACTCACTTTTTAGTTCCTTTGTTCCCAATACTGACCCTTCTCACTAAGCTAATTTTGGTGCCACATAGTCCCCCAAACCTCTGGGACTACATGCCAAAGGCTTCTTTTGTTCCCCATTCTTCTTGTATTTTCTTAAATTCCATCCTTGTCAATCCATTGGATCATCTAGCATTGCCTAGCCTCTATTCCTCATCAACTTGCTAGGACTTCTTAGATTGCCATCTAATTGACCTCAACTTGTGGAAATATATCTAGGGTATAATTGCATCAACACCTTGCTCTTGAAACTAGAGGTGATCTTTTGCTATATAAAAAATTATTATATGGATTTGCATACTAGAGCTTATAGCAATGTATTTAATGACTATTATCCTTAGCTGATTGTAAACATTATTGAAAAAGTAGTCAGAATCGATAAATTCACTAGCAATCCTAGTAGAGGCACTTTTTTCAGTATATGTGCAAAGCTAAACCTAAATAAAAGTCTCACAACAAAGCTTTTGCTTCGCAAAAGGATGCTTTGAGTGCATTGAAATTAAAAGACTTAACCTTAGTCTATTTCAACTATGCCTAAATTGTTCATGACATTGGGGAGTGTGTTGAGCATCATCCTTCTCTTGAAAAAAATCGTCATATTAACGATTCCTCCAACTGCCCCTATAAATAGAGGAGGTAAATTAGGAATTTAGATGGCAAGTACAAAGGAAGAGGTTGATCGATAGTCCAGGATGATAAAACCCTCGAAAATTAATCCTACTCATTTAAAAATTATTCTTTTTCACTTACCAATTGGGATAATCCTAGACTAACATCATTCTCTCTGAGCAACCATGGATGGGAGTAGCAATTTGATGGCAATCATGGAGTGGTTGCACATTTCAAAGTCAAGACTAAAATGGAAAATTACTATTTTTTTTCGTTTTTTTTAAGGTTGGAATCGTAAATTTAACGGTCCCTACTGATCTATCTCACGACCATTGTAAGGGAGGTAAATCATGAAGGATCTTATGGGCCTTGACGTGGTGGCCAAGATATGTGGAGGTCATCTGAATCTAGAAAAAAATTTTAGACTTTCTCTGAAATCGACTCATGTTTTATCCGCAAGCACTGTCGTGTCTTAATCACCACGTCATTTCCATGGGGACGAAAACAACTATTTTTTGAGCAAGTGTCGATAATTCTAGAAATTGATCATGCAAACGTGAAAATAAGAGATCTTTCAAACCTAAAATCTATTGGTTCTAGATCATGGACGCTCATAAGAAAGGAAAATGGGAGAAGAAGAAAAGATTTGCCAAAGTAATCCAATCCACTCGTGGTAAAGCGCATCGAGTATAATGGAGATGCAGAAGGAATTATTTCAAACTCCTTAGAAACAAAAAATGACAACAAGGATGTGTTCCCTTTGCACCATCCCACTAGAATAATAGAAAGAAGTAGGTTATAATGGTTGGAGTAAATTATTATCTCCATGTAAACACCAAATAAGTGATGTAGTTACATCAAGGAAAAAAAGTACAGTTGGGAGGAATAAAGAATAGGACTTAATTTACTTGACGAATTTTTCAAAAGGGTATTCCATTATTTACAGGCATATAGGAGTGTCTAGTCAACATATTAATATTAAGTAATAAAAAAAAATCTTCCGTTCGCTGGTCAGTAATTAAAAATAAAGTAAAATCAGAGGATATTTTGTTGTAATTTAGTTCTCTTTCGGAGGAGAGATCTGTTGCATTGACTTCGGATAGTCTTTTCAATGTCGACGGAATCAAAAGCAGAGTCGATCGACAAAACTGATTTGGTAGAGTGACAGAGTGGAAGAGTGGAATGAGCACTCGGTTGTTCCGCAACACTACTCGATGTCGAGGCATGTGGTTTTCACCGTGTCCTTAAAATAGATTTATCCCCTCGCAAGTACTTTCGAGGGCGTAGTCTTTTCAACGTCGGCGGAGTCAAAGGAAGAGTCGACCGACAGAGCTGATTCGACAGAGTCAATTTGGTAGAGTGACAGAGTAGAAGAGTAGAATGAGCACTCGGTTGTTCCGCAACACTACTCGGTGTCGAGGCATGTGATTTTCACCGTGTCCTTAAAACAGATTCGTCCCCTCGCAAGTGCTTTCGAGGGCGTTGGACAATTGTTTTCCAGGATACAACGACAAGACCAGGTGAACGACAAAAGCACATATCGTTTCTGACGAACTGACTATACAAGAAAACTATCAATGGCAAGTAGTGGGACAAGGAGGAGAGAGAAGAGTTGTTTTATTTTCTCCAACGTTTCCTCTTTTATAATTTTATAGCGTATCTTCAATTAATTATATAATTAATGGATTACACCCCACGCGTGAGAGAGAGAGTTTTTTCTCTTATATATGTTCACAACTACAATACTTGTGATATATTATAAATCAATTAAGTTGTCCCTCAACTTTCAATGTAGAACTAAACTCCTCCATATGGGTTTTTCCATCCTTCCATTTTCTAATTTTCATTCACATTTCCAACGTATTTGAAGCTCGCTTGCCAAATGTGCGTAGGTTGGATCGGTAGAGGTTGGTGTCGGTGCTACTTCTGGTGGTGGTGGAGGAGAGTTTGCTATAGCGACTGGAGTAGGATGAGACAATGAAGTCGTGGATGGACTGGGTGTTAGGATAATACGGGAGGAAGGGGGGGAAGGGACTATTCCTTTTTCTTAGTATTGGTTGTCGTTCAATAGGCTCCGACTCTTCTGACACGGTGATAGGTGATTCTGGTTGACCTGACCCCGTAGTCAGCTCAACATCCGCCATAGTCCCGACGTTACTTGTAGTAACCCACCTATGCTTGATCAAGCTGGATGCCTTCCACATTCTTATTTCTGAAAAGCATGTAGAATAACTATGCTATGATACAAAGAATATACAGCATGACTACCACGATGCAAGACAATTACCTAAGGGCCAGTTAAGTTTTGTCTCAACAAGATTCAGCTTATAGTAATACAAAAGGTCTTCTCCGATCAAAGTGGCATTCTACTAGGAACTTTACTAGCTAGGGTGGAGTAAACAGTGTTTTCCTTAAAGCAACCTAGCGGTGGTAAGGTAAGGTTGGAAGATCGATCAATCTCCTAGTGGGTAGGCTATTTAAAGATAATAGGAGGTCGGACAAAGAAATAATGGATCTTCCAAAACTTGTTTGATGTTAGATGCTTCCCTAGGAATTGGATGGATTGATGGATCATAAAGAAGAAGATCCCATTTCATTCTTCTTAAGATTAAAAAAAAAAAAGTAGTGGAAGACCGTCGCGTTAAAGGAATACTATAGTATGAAAAGATTATACTCAACAAATCAAATGTAAGGAGTTGGGGCTTGTTGTTGTAAAGGAATGTTGAAGTAGTCGAAAATCTCCTCGAAGAACGCCGGGACGAGAAGGCATAGTCCATCGATGAGCTACCCATAGAAAAAGGTAATAAAACTCTGAGGGGGTTGATGTGGGCATTGGGAAGGAGATGAAATGTGAATGACATGATCTTCGAGGATATGGAATATGACTCGGAGGGTGGAGTTGTCAATCTCATAAATTGAGGAGGTAGATTCGAACCAGCGAGTAAAGTAGATTGGGAGAAGAAACTTACAACTTGTCTTGCGGAGCAGGCAATGTAAACCTTATCATAGGAGACGGAGCTTAGTTGAGAAAAATCAAAGACAAACAAGGGTTTCTCTTTTGAATTGAATGTCAGAGTTTTTTTTTTTTGTGTGTGTTTTATGAGCGGGTTTCACATATGCTTGTGGTCTATTAACTCCTGACCCAAAAATGACTATAATCTAGTCAGGTGGTTATAATTTTTTTTTTATTTATTTACAAATGGTATCTGGGCAATTGACACCAACTAATCCACTTGGCTGACCGGACTGGCCCCGCCCTAAGGCCTTCAACGAGAGTCCCCATCGGTCAGCAAGGATAAATCAAAAGGACGCACTGGCACCTGCAGCCCGACTCGGACAGATGTCCTGCCTCAGAGTCGATCAGCACAATTACTGCACACCCCAGACATTAAACCCAATGGGGTGCGCCCCGGAGGAATCGAACCCTAGATAGCTACAAAGAGAGGAGTTGTGGTTACCAGTGCGCCGCACCCCTGGGGGCAAATTATTAGTTATAACTCTTTCGATTAGATTAAAGGGGGAGGCAAGTGATATGTAGAGATAACAAGACGGTCCACATAGCAACGCCTTGACTTGGCCACCGGTGACATGGTAGGAGAGGTCGTGGTCAACAAGCAAGCCGTGTAAGCCACAGGGAGGCTCTAGTATCCTAACCAAGGGGTTTAAGAAGAGCTTGGCAGGGTTTAAGAGGACTTGACATGATATAAAAAAGGGCTCGACATGGTTTAAAAAGGATTCGGTAGGGCTAGAGGAGGACTCAGCCTGATGGAATTATATCCGATAAAGAAAGCAAGTGGCCAACGATGGTTCGATTATTCTTAGACTTTGTCATTTATCGCTTCTGCACGACCCATCGGAGGGAAGGCCAAGGTAGGCAAAGAGAACTCATGATAATGATTGATCAGTCAATGAAGTATGAATGCAGAATACATGTACCCAAATTAAGAGGTTTTAAGAGACCCCACTCCGCCATCAATACCTACCTCCCAAATGCCAAGCGCCCTGTGTGTCTTCGTGTTTCCACACTGTCACATCCTCACATTTTTACGTCTATTCATATCACCTCTCCATGGGTATACAAGTTGTTCGACCAAGAGAAGACGGTAACACTGACAATCTCTTTAACTCGCTACACTTTTTTACTTTCTTAATTTTCTTTCCTCTAATCTAATCCTCGTTCTTACTTGAACATCCAAGGGGATCAATCAATATGTTCTCACCCTGTAATACCTTGGTAGATTGCTCCGGTGATTCTTCAGCCATCCAGACATGATGCATGGAATAGTTAATTACGAAGAAGACCTTGCCTTCGGCCATCAGTCGAAACAATCTCGAATACACGGAAGCTAGTGTAGAAAACTATGAGTCCATGGGAGCCGCTTGACCAGCAGAGGACGGCATTTAGGATAACTTTGCAACGAGAAATCCAAAATCGATTATAAAAAGAAGAAAAAAAATCTCAATCTATCTGAAACGGGCCTGCTTTTTTTTCTATTGACATCTGAATATTTAAATATTTGATCCGATTAATTTTTAAAAATGATCACTCATATCCTACGAATCTTTCGAACGCCTCGTCAATAACTGAACTGAGTAAGATCGAAACTCAAGTGATCTCCATCAACTGCCAAAGATAAATCAGAAAAATACTCATAACTTTTTCACGATTCAGCTAGAATTCTACAGCCCACCATTTTTGAACGACGATCTTGTTGGATCGAAGCGGATCGCTAGAGGGGGGTAAATAGCGATAAAAACTTTTCTTTCGTTTTGTTCGTTAAAACCCGAGTAGACAATTAATTGCAGCGGGAAGATAAATGATAAATAAAAGGAGACAAATATTTTTTTACTTTGTTCGTAGCCTTCGGCTACTACTCCAAGGCCCTAGTGATCCTTGATCATGCACGGAGAGCAATTCACTAAAAACACTCCTCCTCGTTGGAGGTAGGAGTTTGACGATTACAAAAAAAAACTTTCAAAAGAAAAGATAGAGAGACAAACCCTCTCTTCTATTAATGTAAAGTGCAACGATAGAAAACCTCGATTAATAAAAGGAATTGCAATATTTAAAGAGACGACAAATTAAAATATCAACAACTAAAGAGTAGAAACTAAGCTAGGGTTGTTGACAGCACTTCGTCGTAGAGTCGTCGGAGAATCGCGGAGTTGCAAAGGTTTTTGAGCACTTAGAGATGATGAAAAACCCTAGGAGAAGCCCTCCTTTTATAGCCTTTAAGCCCCTCATCGAATAGGTCTTCAACCAATAGGAATTGAACACAAAACTCATTGAAAAATGGTGATAAAGCTTGACTCCTCGAGGTTGATTTTTGACTATCGGTTGAACTGATTTCTTGACCGGTTGAACTGATGGCTCAACAGTTGAACTGATGGCTCAACAGTTGAACTGATCCTTGGCCGGTTGAACTGATGGCTCAGCAGTTGAACTGATCCTTGGCCGGTTGAACTGATTTCCAGACTTTTCAACTGTAATAAAGAGTTAGCTCGAAATATAAGTGAATTCGACGGTCACTTACCGTCCGATCTCAACATAAACCTTCCATGGAAAGTCTTGGTCGAATCGTCGCCTAAAAATGTCCCCATATGAAGGACTCGACCTTACTTACGCTCACTCACACGAGCTTACCTCAACATTTACCTTTGAAGTCTTGCTTTCGGTCTCCACCTGATTCCTTCGGCTCCCTCCGAAGTCCTCCCGGTGTCGCCCGATCACTACGATTCTCTCCGAGTGTCGCTGACCTTCGGCTTAGCTTAGCATTTCTGTATACTTGATTCATCTCGTGAGACAATGACATGAGCTTAACTTTGTATCGTTTGCTATAATCAAAATTCAGATTCGACTTAGGTGTCTACTACACCAACAGATCTAACATCGAAATCATATTCTATCCATGAAATAAATTCTTAGATTTCAATATTACGAGAATGAATTTTGTTCAAATTTAACATCGAATGATGTTCAGATTGAACGATATCAGAAAAGAAGATTGAACAGTCTTCTCCTCCGATAAAATTCCTCCAGATTCTTATCCCGTGTCCCTAGGAGCGAGCCATGCCTTCTTAATTCCGCTGTCTGGCTTTCTATCACGGATGCACGTGCTGATCGATTGACCAACGAGATGGAGCGGTCTCAATTTCTAAATCTACTTCCACCCCCAACTACCATTCTCACCTAACAGGCTAACAACGTAGATTATACATTGCACCGCACGGCCCAGTAGCCTGTAGCCTGTAGCCTGTAGCCTGTAGCCTGTAGCCCGGTGTGTATGCCTTGCCCATCCGCTGCCATGGAAGCTCGCAGAGTGTTCCAGCTCTCCCAGGTTGTCCCCCACAACACCAAGCGTGATGCCTGGCTTGTCATCAACGGCAGGGTATATTGCTGTCCCTCTCTCTCTCGCTCGCTCACACACACACACACACACACACACACACTGGCAGCTTTCGACTTTCTTCGTCGTCGATTACCAGTTCGTATCGAATTGCACAGGTACTGGACGTGACCAGGTTCCTGGAAGACCACCCGGGGGGCTCGGAGGTTCTGATGGAGGTGACCGGGAAGGACGCGACGGCCGAGTTTGACGCAGTCGGGCACAGCAAAGCGGCAGCTGAGCTCCTGGCTAAGTACCAAGTGGGCATCCTGCCGGGGTTCGAGGACAAGTACAGTGCTCCTTTAGACTCTAAAGAGGAGAGCGAGGGGATGACTGCGAGGGTGATAAAGGAGGATCCTCGCGGCGACCGATTGTGGCTGACTGAGTTGTTTGTGCCTTTGGCCGTTGCCGCCTTGGCTTTCTGGTATCGCTGCTCTGGATCCCTAGCAGGGGTGTGACCCAGTCAACTTGTGGAAGCTTCTCCCTGAATAAACCTGTCGTGATCGACCTAGCGTCTAGTGATCGATTATTCTAGTACAAAACAATAAACAACAGGAGGTCAGAGAACGAATTTATTTTAGACAAATGCATCTATTTGAGAATTCTAGAAAGCCTACAGGATAGGATAGAAAGGTTTAACGAACTCAAATACATAAAAATAAAAAATACCTTAAAAATAAAAATAAAACAATGCTATATATCAGGCGAACAAAAGAGATCCACCAACACCACGTAGACAAAACGATTTCTACAAGGAGACAGCCTTTTCACCTTTTTGGCGATGCGCAGTCATTTGTGGCTTCATCTGTACTGGATGCCTGCTAATTCTAATCCATTTCGAATTCGTCCACGTTGAAATCAATTGGAATCGATTCCGATTTTAAAATTTTAACTTTGAAATCAATTCAATCCGGATCGATTCCGAATCGATTTTGAAACAGTTTTAGATCGATTCCGAAACGATTTTGGATCGATTCCGAAACCGTTCTAAATCATCTTTCTCGAACTTGAACTTCCAAATTCATTTATTGCACCAATAATTTTTTTTTTCGGTCACAAAATAATTTTATAGACATATTAATTACTAAGAATTTCCACATTTAAATTAGCAATCAGAGTCGGATCCCGAATCGATTCCGAAATCAATTGAAACCGAACCGAATCAAAACTGAAACGGTTCCAATTTAATTCTAAAACTGATTCATCTGAATTAATTTCGATTTCGAATTTAACAAATTGATTCCGACTCAATGCCAGATGGAACCGGTCTATTAAGCATGCTTAGCCTAGCTACTAATTTCATTGTTAAGATAGCTATATTTTGAAAACAGCAACTAAATTGTTAAAAAGCCAAACAGACAAGTTGTTCATGATGCTGCGTAAAAGATTTTTTTTTTTTTTTTTTTACCGACTGAACAAAATCAGGCACCATCATAATGACAATGTATTAGCATTTTTTACTCTGAACGGAATCAGACACCATCATAATGACATAAAAGTGCTACATAAGAGAAATCACACGACGCCATCGGAGTGATATGGGGGCACACCAAAAGCAATGTCTTAATGGGGATAATCTACAAGCGGGGTGATGCGAACTCGACTCGCCTGAACTTGCTGTCTTACTGGGTCCGCATCCTACTGTTCTCTGCTGCCCTCACTTGGAGAAAATAAGGATGCGCCTGCACAGATTATTATGTTGAGCATGCAGTGCAAATCTCACATTTATGGCATTTCATAGCATATTGTGATTGTTTGCATGACAGAATTCAGGGTATCTAGGACCATAACCATTGAAAAGCATTTGGAGGCTAGTTTCAGATCTCCAAAGTCCACTTCAAAGTGAACACAGATGACCAAAAAGTTTGCTTAGAGAAAAACCCTAACAATCCCTTAAACCAGTCATTCCATGCTAATTATCTTTTTGTAACTAGAGCTTCCTTCCTTCTATATCATTTTTCAGGGAGCTAAATTTTTCGAAACTAAAGATGTTCTAATGATAAATTTGTGATGCAGGAAACAAAAACATAGAAACATAAACTCAAATAATACCATTGCTTCTCGTGCTGTGAGTCTATCCTGATGATCATATCGCAGGAGTTTATCAAGGAAATCTATTGCCTGGATCAGTTTTTAGTCAGCAATCACAAGGCAAGTAATAATGAAGAACAAAAGCATATTGTTAGCAAAATTATATTTGAACCTCTGGAGAAACAAGGTGCTGATTGTCAGCATTAATGAATTTAGACCATGGTTTCCTGCTGTGTCTGAAGAATACAAAGCAAGAATATAAATTTGGGGAATATTAAAGCCTATAAACATTCCATCAAGTACTTTGTACCTTCCAACGAGAGCATCAAGCTGTGGATCTAGCTCTAGTCGGTATTTGTTTAGGTACACATTTAGTTCATCAGTACCAAGAACCTGGAAAAGCAGATGAATGAATATACATCTTCAGCAAAAATAATGTATGAACGGAAAAGGCTACCCTAACCACAAATGGATGCATAATTAAGTTGATATTTTCTGTTTATATTCAATCATGACATATTATTATACTGTAATTGCATAAAACCATAAAATAGAAAACAAATACAAAATATAATTAAAACTAGCATATAATATGTCAACTAACCTAACCTCTCTTCTTCAATTAATTTTAAATGGATAATCAAATGTAACAAGATTTAGCCATTTTTAATTTCTAGTTGAATTCCTTAACTTGCAGTGTTGAGGTATTTTTGTAATTTTTTTTTTACTTAAATTTTCAATTTTGGTGTTGTTTCTGATACCAATAAACAAAAAACTAGCTCTATTTAAAGCAGGAGAAAAATATGAAATAAGTCGTTACCTTAGCAATTTTGACAAGTTGATCATGATTGTCATGGCCATAGAAGAAAGGTTCTTTTCGAAATATCTGAAATCAATCAACAGAGCTAACATCATTGTCCGTGTCACTACAATATTGGGAAGTCTATAAAGAGACAATTAGTATTCAAAGGAGCACTAATGCCCCAATAGGTAGGCTTACCATTCCAGCAAACATGCAACCCAGACTCCACATGTCCAAAGAATAGTCATAATCTTGCAAATCGACCAGGAGCTCAGGACCCTTGAAATATCTGCATACCAACCACATCAACAATTAAACTTCCATCACAAAGAGTACATGATGGTTTGACATACTTAACAAAATAGAATGCATGACTATTTAAACAAATGCAGATAAAATAGTAACACTGGACTTTACTTCAGACAGTTTGCAGAAGCTGTTACAAGAATCAACAAAAAATGATGAAACAACTTCATTGGGAAATCAAATATCTGGAAATAGACCAAGTTTTACTTTCAAAAATATGCTCATGACATAAATTACAATTACAACAATTCTCTTATCAGAATTTGCCTGTCATTCTCATTCTTCACTGCCAATTTTCTTTAATTTCCATAATAAAATAGGTATGATTTATGAAGCTAGCATTATATTTATGGATGCGTGGAAAATTTGTGGAGACCATTACAGAATGAGGCAAATCCCCTGCAGGTTAAAAAAGGAGAGTAGACAATTAGGTTTGGATTTTTTTTTATCTTTCCAAGGTATTTGGAAGATCCAGTAAAGATTTCTCCAACATGAAACAGAAAGTTTTACTGTGGGAAAACACATATTGTAGAAAGGTACAAGAGAAAAACTAAACTATATCATAATGGTTCTTTTTATCTGAAAAGGCCAACTGAACCAACTAGCGCATTCTGGTTCACTAAGTGAAAGAAGCAGAAAGGGTTAAAAGAACAAAGTTATGGGGAAAAAATGCCAAACATCAAGAATATCAATTGATATCTCTGCCAATATGCTGGGACAATTTAAAAAGAGAACACTACTGTGTTACTTAAAGTGGTGCCCAACCATGCAGGGGACTCTTTATCCTCCAAATGATATGGTCATCAATATCTTGTTAGAAAATGATAAATCAAAGATGTTTAAAACTCCTACATACAGAATTTCGCAACTTTTCTTACTGTTGAATTATATTTCATAGAATTCCTTTAATAACACTTGCCTTAAAACCATTGGTGACTAGAATTTTTGTCCACAATTTAAGCATAAAGTATATTCAGTTTCATCAATTAAAAAATAACATCATAAATTATATATACCGAAAAACATTTATGCATGACTAACTTTAGTGTAAACCAAGTGTAAGATCATTTGTAAAGCTCTTTACAATCCTAACAATAACCACTATATTATCAAACATGTCTTTATCGCAACATTATAATTACTAAATATTATTTTGTTTTGTAAAGTCTACCACAATAGCAATTGAGGATTTCCATCGAAATCTAAATTGATAAAAAATATATACAAATTTCTATTTTCTATGTTTCTTCATTAGTTGTCTTCAAGGTTTAAGATCTCTTTAAGCTCAATCGAGTTCAATGGTCAATCAGAACAAGATAATTGCAAATGGAGAATTAGAGGTGGAGTGGAAGGGGGTGAGGAGAAAAAAAAGACTACTATGTATAAAAAGATGGGTGGCACTTCGAATATATGTTGATACACTTTGTTATATATACATTGTACTCTTTATGTTAATAACTTGATGTCCTTCCCTTTCCTATTTTAATATATTTTAAAATTAATTGCCTAGGCCTCCTCAAGGTGTTCATCTATAGCTTGAAGTTGTCTTTCAAAAGATTGTTAATTAAAAAGGGTTGTCTGGTGCACGAAGTTCCAACCAATATGGAGTCCTAGGGAAGAATCTATTGTGCATAGTCTTATTCTGTTTTACAAGAGATTATTTTCGTGACTCGAACCCGTGACCTTCAGGTCACATAGCAACAGCTCTATTGTTAATTAATAAATTATTAGTTATAAGCAAGATTTTAAAAACCGATTCGTTTCGCCCGAAACGGACGAAACATTTCGTTCCGACATGGGATCAAAACGAAACGCTGCGCGAGATTTCGCGCGACAGATAGAAGTGCGTGATTCCTTCTGTAACGAAGGAAGCTTACCTGGAAGCAGACGCAGAGCAGCAGCGGCGACGACGCAGAGCAACGGTGACGACTCAGCGACGAGGCAGGTACAATGCAAAGGCGGCGATTGCGCGATCCCGAACGCGCTCGGAATCGCGATCGCCGCACAATCGCGAGATCGCGATCCCGGCGCGATTGCGCGATGGCGATCCCCAATCCGCGATCCCGCATTAATTAAAAATTAAATTTATATAATTAATTAATATAGAAATTATAATTAAATAATTTATTTATTAAAATTTTATATATAATATAAATTAATTAAACTATAAATTTAATTAAATAAATTATTAATTAATTTATATTTATGCGATACGATCTGACAGCAAATATCATTCATTCAGATCATTGGCCAAAACCTCGGTACGGCTCGGCATTTAAAACCTTGGTTATAAGTTAGTTATATTTATTGATAAAGTAAATTAATAATAATTTATATTGATAGATCAATAAGTTATACTATTACTAGTTAAATTTCAGATAAATTAAATAAATTTATATAAAATATAATTGGTTATTAGGTGTCACAATAAAATATGTTCAGACCAAGTTTAAAATTTTGAGTTTTGCTAAAGTTTCAATCTCTAACCGCAATACGATTTTGGTACGGTATTATATTGCATTGATATTATTTTGAATTTTTTCCCTTTTCTAAATATGTATATATTAATTGAAAATTATTTTTTTTATATTTAATTGTTATAGATGTATATTTCATGCGCTGACAATTGAATTCATATTTCGACATTACCTTTCATGGCTATTGAATTTTCTACAGCAATTATCAGTATGGTATAAATTTAAAATATATATTTTATTATTATTTTACATAATAAAATTATCTTAATCACTTGAATTTTGAATGCAAAGACATGAGTGAGAGAAATTGCATCTAGAATGGTAATAGATTGGTCTTTGTTTTGACATCTTCAAATACACACTGAATTCAAATTGCCACAAAATGGGATTTTTTATGATCATGGGCATTAATGTTATATTTATTTGGGTATTTCAACATTAAATTATTCATAAAATTTAATATATTTTTTGCATTTAGAAAATATGTAAAAGTGTCAGCGAAATTTAGTTTAAGAATATAGATAACATTAAATTTTCTATTGTTTCCACGGTGATAAATTTTGAAATTTGACAGTAAAGATTATACATGATACAGTGGTCAAATTTTGAAATTTGACAGTAAAGTATAGAAACTTAGAATCATTCTCTTAAGAAGAACTCAAAATTTTATGAGAAATTTGAAGGGAATACATAGCGGAAATAATTTTATGAAGATGAGAATTATTAAAATTTAGATAACTAAGTAATGCTCTATAAATATAGAGATTTTGCTTCGTGCATGAAAAATAAATAACTTACCTCACTGAGTGGATTACAGGTCATTTATCCTATTTTTATATGAGGCATTTCGAGACAATTGCAGGTCGTTCACCTCATATCTATGCATGTATATGTGCATACATAAGATGTACTTCGTATTGGATGGATTGTGGATCGTTCATCCTATGCATATACGATGCATCTTTACTGGGTGAGTTGCGGGTCGCTCACTCTTATCTTATATTTATATAAGATATGTTTTATATCAAGTGGATTGTAGATCGTTCGCTTGATATGTATGCGAGAAGGGTGGATTGCAGGTCGTTCACCTCATTTCTATGTATGTATATATGTATACATAAGATGTACTTCGTATTAAATGGATTGTAGGTCATTCATCCTATGCATATACGATGCATTTTTACTGAGTGGGTTGTGGGTCGCTCACTCTTATCTTATATTCATATAAGATATGTTTTATATTAAGTGGATTGCAGGTCATTCATCTATTAAATGCTTATATTTGTGTCATACATTTATGTAAGAGCAATATGTGTTTAATGTTAAAATGAGAAATTGAGAAAATCGATGATATTCATTAAAGAGTGAATAAGAGTTAAATTAATGAGAACGGAGTATAATAAATGGTGTATAAAATCTAAAAATATAAATGCTTTCTTTTGTTGTTACCCTCTTGAATTATATATATTCATGCACGTCTTTTCTCCACTGTGCACATTGTGCTCACTCTCCATTCCTTTAACCTCCAGATTCACAGACTTGAGGAAATTGTCAAGGTTTGATCAGTGTTATGATGAGTAGCTCAGAGATTGCTCGGAGATAGCTTGGAGACATCTTCTACAGAGTCCATTCACTTTATTTTATTTTTTAGTATTATCTATTATTATGCATTTTGAGATTTTAACATTTTTTTTTATTTTACATGAGTCTGTGTGTTAGTCATGTCATGATGTAGTCAAGTTAGTATTTTGGGACCAACATGTAGTTACATTATTCCACATCATTTAATAAAGTATTGCATATTTATGTTCTTATAACCTTGTGTACCCTTCTTGGATATTCTTTGTGGTTTTTGATGCAGAGATGAATATTGTCCGAGTAGAGAAGCTATCCCTCATATAGAGATGGATGTTTCTGGATCGTGACAGGTAGTGAATCGTATATTGAAATACCTAAAGAAATATCTAGGGAAGGGACTTATGTTTAAAAAATCGGATAGCAAATCTTTAGAAGTATATACTAATGTTGATTGGGCAGGATCTCCAAATGATAGACGGTCTACTTCGGGATATTGCTCTTTTGTCTGAGGAAACCTCGTAACATGGCAAAGTAAGAAACAAACTGGGGGTTGCTAGAAGTAGTGCAGAAGCTGAATTTAGAGCGCTAGCCTCAGGTGTTTGTGAGGGAATATGGCTAAAGCGGTTGTTAAACGATATCAAAGTTGAGACATCAGTCCCTATTCAAATCTTATGCGACAATCAGTCAACTATCGCAATTGCCAAGAATCCTATCCACCATGATCGTACCAAACATGTGGAGATTGATCGACATTTCATCAATGAGAAAATTGAAGATAAGTCAATCACCCTAAACTATATTCCATCAGAGCATCAAGCAACTGACATCCTAACCAAGGCCTTGTTCAAACCTAATCTAAGTGAGATGAACGTGATCCTTGGATTGCAAAACATCTACTGCCTAGATTGAGGGGGAGTGTGGAAAATCAATCTTGGCAGGAAAATCAATCTGGGCAGATTTGATTTTGATTTGATTTGCTGTAATTAATTAGGAGATTTTTATTCCTTAAGTAGGAGTACGTGACTTGTGACTTGTATATAGAGAAAACACAAATATTGAAAGGGATAAGATTTCCTCTCTTGAAAACTTTCAAAACAAATAGGATTTTTTTTTTCCAAACATGTGGGATGCATACCCCATGCGACCCCCTTTCAAATCTGCCAAACCAACCAAATAAGGGCTAGGCAGCTCCTTTTTTAACCATGTGTCTAATCAAGTCAGACAAATACATCACTGTACTGATCCAAATTTTAAAAAGACCACCATTAATCTATTTAAAAATGTAACTTATTCATCACTCATTTTAATGATTGAATATTATATGGGATTATCTCAAGATATCCAACAATAAACAATTGAAAAACTCAGTCCATAGCATGATATACCTTGAAGCTACACGAACATTGTACTCCTTGCCAGGATGGTAGAACTCTGCAAGTCCCCAGTCAATCAACCGGAGCTTCCGTAACTCATGGTCTATCATAACATTATGAGGTTTGACATCTCGATGCATAATTCCCTGGGAATGGCAGTAATCTAGTGCCTAGAAGCGCAGGGAGTTAGAAGTAAAAAAGAGCAAATACCTATCTACTATTGATTCATATCCTCAAATACCTTCTCTACTATTGATTCATATCTTCAAATAGTTTAGGGAAGTAAGCAAATCCTATCTTAAATCAAAAGAAAACTTACATACCAACCATGCAATAAGATGAGGACCAATAACATTCTATTTAGTTAGCTGATACATTTATGGAGTACAGTATCCAGAGAGATTAACAATACAATGAATGTTGAATCTTATACAAATAGCACAAACATGTGAACACACTTTGGAAATAAGTAATATTTCCTTCTATGCAATTTAGATGCAACAGAAGTAGCTACAATGTATTATCATAAAGATCATATTTATGATTTAAAGGAGTAACATATTGTGGTTTTTAAACTATAATAATGCATTCAGCACATACCCAATAACTAATGATATCACGGATGAAGATGATCATATTCATGAGAAGGCCCAAATATTGTCCACAGGTTATCATCCAGGGAAGTGCATTATAGGCATTTTTTTTATACCTAGGTACTAGGTCAGGACCCAATGCATTCCCCCAATACGTATTCCTTGATTCACACATAAAATGTTCCAAATCCTAATGGTTCATACATATTCAGTTCCCACCATGTACCTCTTAATCAAATGAGCCAATCCCAAATACAAAAGTTGATGATAATGACCTCTTGATTATAAGAGAAATTCTGTGTTCCCCTCCCAGCAACAAACCAAATTATAATCCTTTTTCATGGGAAAAAGGTTAGTGGTAGAGTGCCTGTCTCCAAAGTCAAATACCAACCCTAACCACCACCATAAAATATGTATCCTATTAATTCACTTATTAGATAACTGCATTTATTTATGACCTACAAAATGCATTGTTTGAACATATATCTTGGCCATCATAAATTGTTACTAGGAAACACTAATACAAGAGAAACATATAATATCTTTCGTGTAAAAACATGTAAAACCGGAATATGTACGGAAGTCATATATCACAAGAAGCTCTAGAAGTGAACCTTGAGTAGTTCATAAATATAGTATCGTATGTCATAATCTGTCAATGTAGGATATAACACTTTGAAGTCAGTACTGTTGACATATTCAAATATCAAGCTTGGAGTTTTCGAGTGCTGATCCCTGACAATGTCATACAGTTTTACAATATTTGGACCACCACAAAGGTTCTGAAGAATTTTAATTTCTCTCTTTATCTGCATGCAAGAGGAAACGAAACTTTGTAAGGAAAAATACGAAAAAAATCAGTTCAGGCACAAGCTTTTGTTATAAAAAAAAAACTCATAAACAATTCAAAAACCATTAACTATTCAAAAAAAAATCAAAGATGTAACAAAATATGAAAGAAGAAAAGAATTTGAGAAAGATTCATAAATAGTGATCTTCACAAGATAGTCTGCAAAAAGTAAAACAATTAGCAAGCCTTTCTGACCAAGAGAGTAAAGAGAGAATACTAAAGACAACCTTTTACAGAATTTATAGAGAATACAAGTACACAAAGACAGCCCATAATAATCTAATTTGTTTCTTGTGAAAATGGATGGTTCTAATAGTTCAAAATATATATTCAAATTTAGTAGATTTTCCAGGAGGTAAAACCATCTCTAGACAACAGGGAAATGTGAAAATGAAGAGGACATGGGTGATTATACTACTATTCAATTTTCTATCATTTTTGTGAACAATAAACAATTTTTTTAATCAAAATATGTAAAAAGAAGATTAACAAATTAGAAAGACAGGAAGTTGAAGGGGAAAGAATTATAATGAGAAGCATTATTTTATATATTAATGATTCAATAATCTTTATATGAGTTTCAAAAACAATCATGTTGGCCCTCTTTCTCCAGACCATGCAAATTGCAAGTCTAAAAAAAAAAAACTGTAACTGTCACATTAGCGGCCCCCTCCGGTTGCCCCTACCAGTGGAAGAGGTAAATCATGATCCCAAGTGGCAAGTGCAAAGGAGGAGGTCAGTCGATAGCTCAGGACGGTGAAACCCCCAGGAATTGACCCCTACTCACTTAAGAGTTACCCCTTTACACTTACCAACTGGGACAACTCTGGGGGCTTCATATAATTTACCAAAATTAATGTCTCATTATTTCTTGAACCTTATGCAATGAAAAAAAATAATCTGCAAAGATTCACCCAATAACAATGAGATGTTGGGGTGTCAAGCACATTTGCTTCAGGAAATATATTCAAGAAGATACATTTAGACAATGTAGTTCAAGCTTTTTCAAACTTCATTATCATACAAGATCACACCATAGACAATGGAGGTTCAATTTCTATTCTAAATTGTTGGGATAGCAATTTTCTAGTAGATGCACCTAACTAACCACTTAAGCTTAGATACATAGTAATCAATTTCAAATAAGGTTAGGATAGTGATACTAAATATTTATAAATCAGATATTAATCTAGATTGAGTTTGGTTCATTCACAGGTACATGCTGATTCCAGTAGGTACATGCTGATTCCAGTAGAATAAAGATGTGCACCATGTTTAAAAAGGTAGATAATTAATCAAGTTTCTAGTCAAACAGGAACAAAGTGACCATCTCTTATCCTTGATTCTTCATCTACCCCCTATGTTCAGCAATGGAACACCAGCACTCCAAGTGATCTATCTGACTTTTTTCTATTAATCATGTGCACTTTTGGAAATAACCATATCAAACACTTGGATCTACCCTCATGTTGGATACTCCACTTGGATCTACCCTCATGTTGGATACTCGTACACGAGTTTGAGTAACATATGTGATGACTACCCAACATGTTGCCATCCCTCCCCATCATACTTTGATAAACCTAAACCCAGGCATGCATTAGAATCTGATAACGTATAATCACCTTATTAAGAGAATCCATGTATTTTTTTCTCTTAATGATCAGTTGGAGAGAAACAATAGATGATATTAACCCTAAAAGTGTCTTCAAATATAAAAATAAATTTAAAATTATAGATAAAAAAAAAAGTTAGCATGCTAAATGACAGTTTACCTTCTTTTTCTTCACGGGCTTTAGGATCTTGATAATGCACTTCTCATTATTTGTTACATTTATACCTTCAAAGACCTCGCTGTACTTTCCTCTTCCAACTTTCCGCACAACCTCATAATCATCTTGACTCCTGAAAAAAAAAATTAGAACCTAGTAAAGCATAGTTCTTCATTTTCAAGTGAAATAAAAAGTACAGCATCTTTTTTTTATTGGGAAATGTTCCATATTGTCACTGCATAGTGCATATATAATCCACAACAAAATATATAATAAACATTAAAATAATTAATTTATTTTTAATTTAAATTATATAAAATATATTATTTTTCAATAACTCGGCCAAAAAGAAAATTTCCTAGAGTTAATTAAATAAGATCATAGTTTTTACCTCGCATAAAATCTAAGGGAGCGTTTGGTTTGTGGAGAATTTTTCATTTTCTGTTTTCTGTTTTCCTTTTCCAGAAAATATAAAACGATTTTTTTGTGTTTTTCAGTTTTCTAGAAAATACTCTTTTATTTTTTGAAAAATGAAAATGGAAACAGAAAACGATTTTTTTTGTGTTTTCCAATTTTTTAGAAAACGCTCCTTTATTTTCTGAAAAACGGAGATGGAAAACGTCAACCAAATGTGTTTTCTTGTTTTCCCAGAAAATGAAAATGAAAAATGGAAAAATTTCCGCCTACCAAACGCCTCCTAAATCTCTAACAATTAGCAATATACGCTAATGAAGTGCGTATGAGAAAAGCTTCAGGTACAGTAGACAATCTTCTCGTAGATACCATAATTGTACCTCTCACCAACAGAGTTAAGCAATGATTCTTGAATTTCTGTTGCAAATAAAAAGTTATCTAGATTTTCTCCTTTGCTAAAGTTAATATTCATTAGAACTCAAAGTTTTTGCAACTAAACTTGTGTCAATTTTAGTTGAATTCTAATCTCTTTTAGTTTTAAACCATCAAAAGAATATTCCATTAATCTATGTGTCTTTTCCAAAGGATCTCCTACTAATTTTGTTGATTTTTTATATTGGACAAAATTGATGTATTGGATTAATCATTTTCTCGTAGATTTATAATGGTGGATGGACTAATAAACCAAGTTGGTATGGTGACCCCAATTAAAGACTAAAATAATGTGCTTATCCAATGTGGATGAAACACTGAACATGTAGATGCATTTGCATGTCTATAAACATGAACCACTTTTAGAAAATGATATTACCAACATGAAAAAAAATTAAGAGAGACTAGAAGCAAGATTTTAAATCTCATTCCTAGTCATGATTTTAGTTCCCTATCAGGATGAAACATTTTGGCCATTTTGGACATGCCCATAAATTTTGTTGGTTGATTCGATGACGAAGAGAGAAAGAAGAACATGAGGAGGAGGAGGAGGAGGACGAAGAAGAAGAAGTGGGGGAGGAAGCTTACTTGAAAGAGGCATCATTGGTGTTGCAGAAATGCAAGTCTCACAATGCTTCAACATCTCGATTGCAAGTTGATGAATGATTTGAGCTTCTCATCATGAAAGATGAGCTCTCAATTCGAAGCTTAAATAAGTGGATCAAGATGTTTTTCCTATGTTAATTGACACAAAATGGTATTTAAAACCATGGCTACCAGCACATAGAGCAAATCCTAAAACAATAATGGACTAATTTGGCAGACTCTACTAGAAGAAAATAAGCAAAAATTGGTATGCATAATATATAAAGGTACCCAAAGGCTAACTAAAGTGGAAACAAGGTTTTTGAAGATTCAACCACATCTATCAGTGATAGTCAAGGTTTTAAATATCCAACCGTATCGAAGTTTCGATCAGTGACTGGAATGATACGGTTTCGGTATCGTATCGTGTGTGCCGACACTGTTTCGATAATATAAATTAATTAATAATTTATTTAATTAAATTTACGGTTTAATTAATTTATATTATATATAAAATTTTAATTAATAATTTATTTAATTATAATTATATTATAATTTCTATATTAGTTAATTATATAAATTCAATTTTCAATTAATCGCGGATTGGGATCGAGATCGCGATCCCGCGATCGTGCCGTGATCGCGCGGTGATCGCGATCATGCGGTGATCGCGATCCCGCGATCCCGCGATCCCGCGGTGATCGCGATCGCGATCCCGAGCGCGCACGGCGATCGCCGCCTCTGCGTCGTCGTCGCCTCTGCCTTCGCCTTTGCTTCCAAGTACGCTTCTTCCCTTCTCCTCCGCCATCGGTGCTTCTTCCCTTCTCCTCCGCCGTCGGTGCGCGCGTTTTACCGAAATCTCGCGTGCATTCCGTTTCGGTCCCACGTCGGAACGAAACGTTTCGTCGGTTTCGCCCGATACGAGTCGGCTTTTAAAACCTTGGTGATAGTTATTGTAAAGGATTCATTCAGAGCTCATAAAAGTGGTTTTTTGTGGTGAAAACTTTTCATAAAGCTATATTGTTTGATTTATAACAAAAGAAAAATGTGACCTCACGAAGATATATAACCAAGGCTTGCAAGAAATAATTGCAAAGTTTACAAAGCACCAGACAAAGGATGAATCAAAAGAAGTTGATACAGAAGCATAGATGTTCAACTAGAGTGCCAAGGTTTGCCACCACTGGTTAGTCTCATAAGTATATATATAAACAGACATGTAGTCTGTCGGGGCCAAGTAGTTAGACTCAACAGAGGCTCCTATATCTTTTTTTTTTTCACTAACACGATGTATCTAGACCTTTTGACCTGATTAATTCTGAGGATGGACGATCCTGTTCCAGGGATCTGAACAGGATCTCTAACGAGACGCTAAGTAACTCGTAGGTAAGATATGATCCATCGACTATCAGGATAAATCAGAAAGTACTCGTATGTACAGCCTCAACCACGGCAGCGTCCTTAATTTATCATCTCATTTGATAATGCATAATGGATGCGTACCATTGCACCGTAGCTCTGGGGCACCTATAACCCCTTTGTCACTCATAGATAACCTAAAATCGACAGAAATGGGGAAATAAACAGACTAATTCATCCTCAAGGCACGATAGGAGCAAATCGACACGTAGCTAATGGATCGCTGATCCCAATGTGTACATCATCGAGAAAATATGGAATCTAAAGAGGATCGATGAGACTAAACCACGATCCAAGCTAGGATTCGGGAAGAGGAATTCTTACCCCCACTGAACACTGAGCGCTTCGTAATCCCAGTATTCCTTGGGCCGGAGAACGTTTACATCGGCGTACACCCGGGATTTCGACATGACAGGGCCTCCTCCCGCTAGATCCAGCCGATCACAGCGGCCAGAAGCAAGCGAGGAGCTTGAGCCGTGAGAGCGGACTCGGAGAAGAGAAGATGCTCGAGTCGAGAGGATAGCGCCAGACGGAAGATACGACCAGATCGGTTCGGATGGGACTGTGCGGCCCACGGAATCTAGAGATGGGCCCAAATTGATGGCAACATAGATCCAACGCAACAATCGACTTTTGTTTTTTTTATTAGCACTAGAGAGTGTATTTGAGTGTTCGATCCGATTAATTTTTGAAAATGATTAATATGATTTTATAATCCTACGAAACAACCATCTCGCAGACATCAATAGAAGCTACCAATACTGCGATTTAGTTTACAGACTGTGAATCGTATTATACTTGAAAGATCATATCGAAAGCTTGCCCGTTCGTTGGACAAACTCCTGTACAAAAGATCATCCCTATAAATTTTTTCGAAATTCATCGTCGAATATTGTCTCAGTGGAGAATCGATTTGTATTCTCCCTGTGGAATGTTTTTTCACTTTTATCGTTGTATCATACTTTGAAGATTAAATAATATAAAAATATTCAAATGAATAATTAAATAATATAAAAAATATTAATATTCAAATTCAACTTCAAAAATTAGGTAACATATTTGAACTCGGTTTAAAGTTTGAACATATAAATAATTTTAGTTTAAGATCGATTTAAAATGAAATTCAAGCTCCACTTTAATTCGAGTTGTCCACACTTTGATTCAGTAGCATCGAATTATAATTCAAAATGACTCAAATGTGACTTTGGTTTGAATAATCTTAATTTGAGCACATCAATCTAAAAATTATAAATAATAAAATAAAAATAAATAAAGTTTTATTTGTAAGTTCTCGGTGAATAATCGAATAAAAATACTATGAATTTAAATTTAACATAAAAAACTTATTGAACATGTTCAAGTTAATCTCAAATTCAATAATTTCAAATATTAATCAAAAAAATTTTTGAGCCAAATCAAAGAGCTCACAAGTCAAGTCCTAAGCATGTACTTAAAAACGCTTTATAAATATGGTCCAAGGTAACATGTACTTAAAAAGTTCACAACGACATCGACCATCACGCCCTGTTGGCGGAATTCGGCGACTATCGTCGACGGCAATTCGCCCCTGTTGGCCCGTCGTTACTCACCTGGACTTCCCACCCCTGGAAGTGGGTTTTTGCCTTCCCCAGGATTCGAACTCTAGACCTCCAGGCTAAGTACTAAAGTTTATGAATCCTGGTAACCAAGTGATCCAAGATCACTTGATTACCAGGATTCATAAACTTTAGTACTTAGCCTGGAGGTCTAGAGTTCGAATCCTGGGGAAGGCAAAAACCCACTTCCAGGGGTTTTTATACAACATCTCCCCTGTACGGGTGACAATACCAATTTTTATACAAGGCCTACACGGCCTCTATACATCGGTCAACACGACCGGAACATACCACATCTACACACGCAGATCATAAGGCCTCAGGCCAACCATCATAGTAAATAAATGAAGTCTATCATATCTAGACTTACCCCTTCTGCCATCTGAGCAGGAACATACAACCAAATAATTGAATAGTCCATAAGGACACCACAAATAATCCCAAACTTCCACAAGTACATAACCAAAACATCAGGACCTAAACATATCCTCTATACAAACATCCAAAACCATAAGACCAAATACACTTCCACGACGAGGGGGTTTGGCAGCTGGACTCTCCTGACAGCTTCATCCTGAAATAGATATAATCAACGGGGTGAGTTCAAAGAACTCTGCGGGTATAGTAGATATGAATAGCAAGAAATAGCTAACAATACTAATCATGCCAGTACAGTCTCATATATATGGTAAGCAAGAACTAAATGCAAAAGGACTGTACTTACCTGAATCTCCTACCCTGATATAGGAGCATGTGCCCTACTATAAGAGATAAAGTCATCACCATATAAGAATATGAATCAGATGTATGCCAATCATATGCAACATCCAAGGCATCAATACAATAATGCACAAACACAATACAAATGCAATCTGCAAAATGCATGCCGTGCCAATGACATGTAGTCACCCCGACGCATCACCGCCTCACACACAATGGTGGCCGAGTGGGTAGGGCTATGACAATGTGCACTCGCCATCATCGCTTGCTCTGAGTGGCCAGAGTGGGCGGGATGATGTCGAGTACACCTATCCTCCTGCCCTCTAAACATAGTGGGGAGCTAAGCTCTCATCTCTGTCATAGACTGCAGGAGGGATCCTCGCCCGCTACCACGCCTGTCGCTACCTATGAGCGGTCCAATGAGCTCGACAGAGCAAATCGCACACACCTCCCGATGTACCACTAACCCATGAGTGGCGAAGGTGTGCCATGTAACAGCTGGCTCAACAATAATGGAACTCGTCAAAAAGATGCAATCATGCAAGATGGTGCATGATACTAAAGCATGTGAATCCTACTCAAAATACCTATCCGAATAATATGTACAACCAATATGTACATATCCATAATCCAAATACCATGATCCAAGTAAAACAGGTAAGATATAAACATACTGATCAAATGCATGTATCTAGTAGGCACAAAAACATACTAGGCATATAAACATGAAAAGTATTGCATGCTATCCTAACTAACATATCAACTTGACTATATCTAAAAGATAAGTCAAAGTACCCGCCTGAATATATATCCGTAAGAATGAAACCGTCACGACTGGGGACCTGCCTCGCGATCAAACTCGTGATAAAGCATGACTATAGTCAAGCACAAAAATACAATTCACCGACAAATCGAATAACAAATCGATTTCCTTCATATCCCAATTAACCCAAACTATTTCCAATTTTCCTTGTCCACAAACAATCCATACAATTAATTTAGCCCAAATCCCATATCCTCCGAGTAACACATTTTTGAACCATTCCTCGCTCACTAACATACCAATCAAACGGATAACACCCGAATCAGCCCAAATCGGCCAATCAAACTCACCGACCCTAGGAATTCCATCGACAGCCGATACTAACCCAATTAATTCCTAATCCTCCAAATATCATATCGATCAACCGAACAACACCAAAATCATGCTTACACTTCATCAAAATTATCGTTGCACGTAAATTAGGGATCTAATGAACCCTAATTGGAACCCAACATAACCCACACCATTTACAATCCTCCACACCAACCCATTCCTAAATGGAACCTCACTATCGACCAAGATCAACCATCAACAAATAAAAGTAATAGGTTGAGATTTACCTTCGATAAACCCCCAATCAAACTCTCGACGACCGGAAGAAGGCATCACGCACCACCCAGATCTAGATACCACGATCACCGACGTCGGAGAGGGGCTCACGGCTAGGGTCCAAAGTGTACTGGCGCTCGGGAGGATAAGAAAGAAGGTCGCGGTGGTCCCGGCCTCGGGAAGGCGGCGACCTAGTCGTCGGCGAGGGCGGCTCGTGCGAGAACTGCCGACGGCGGAGAGAGCACGGCCGAGATGAAGAGCCGACGCCCCGGCACGAAGGGCAGACTACCGCCGCGAGCAATCGACGAAGAAGAGGGTCGGTGACAAGGTGGGAAAGACGCATGGCTCGGGGATGAAGAGGTTGCGCGCGAGAAGGAAATAGGAAGTCATCACCGGGGAAAAGAGGAAAAATAGATTTTTAGAAAGCTTAGGTTTTCCGATTTAGGTTAATACCCCCTTAAATAAAGTCTATCTACTTTATCCCCGTAAAAGTCTCGTACGAAGTCCGTTTAATTGCAGAAAAATTCCTAAAATTCCCAAAAAAATCTTGAAAATAATCCCTAGGATTATTTCCCCGAAATTCTGACCATTAAATTTCGTATTTTAATTTCAGTATTTTACACTAAGCATCTACAATGGTCCGGAGATGCATTAATAGGGACCGCTAAATTGACGGATTCCAATATAATATCATCGTCCAATTAATCTCCGAACACCACAAAATTATTTTAAATGCCTTTGTTTTTGTCGTGTTAATTTTTTATTAAACAAAAATATTCTTCGTGATTTAATTTTCGTACCATGATTATAAGATCAATCGATAAGAATCGTCGCAGATGAATTTCATCTTTTGTCCCAAGATGACATATGGCAAAGAATATCAAGCTTAATACCCTAGGAGCACGGTGCAACAGTAAAAGTGGAGAGTCATATCACAGGAGAATACAGTTTGATCCTTTGCTACGATATCATTCGGATGATCCTAAGATCTAGGAGTTTGTCCGGTAGACAAAGTACGATTTCGACGTTAGATCGTCATTCAAAGATGATGTGACTGCGGAGCCCGGATTGAATTGTGAAAAAAGATATAAATACTTTTTTGATTCGGTTCAGTTATTGGCGAAGTGTTCCGAAGATATGTGGAATAGAATCGATCACTTCTATAAATTAATCGGATTGACAATTTAAATATCCTGATATAAATAAAAAAATATCAAACTTAACTTTCCACCCTCTTTTTATTTTAATATTTATTAAAACATCGTCTTATTCATAACTTAATATCTAAAATATCTCTTTGTGCCCCTAACTTGATATCTAAAATATCTCTGTGTAGCAGCTTGAAGTACCTCTGACAGCTAATGGATATGATGCAGCGATAAAAATAAAGGGAATATAATTCAATTTTTTAATACGATATTATTAGATGATAAATTTAAAAAAAATTATTTGGATAGTTCTGAAACTCATGAGTTTATCCGGTGGATGGAGTATGATTTCAATATTGAATCGTCGTTCAGGAATAATGCAATTACGGAATCCGAATTGAATTGTAAAAAGGTTACGAGTACTTCTCTGATTTTACTTTGGTAGTCAATGAAGATCATTTGAATTTCGATCTTATCCGATTTAATTGTTGATGAAATATTTCAAAGATTCATGGATAGAATCAATCACTTCTCAAAATTAATCGGATTGAAGAAGTGGATGCGCTGACGTCACTAAAAAAAAATCTACTAAAATTACTTGTGCCCTTAAAAGATTAAGTAGCTTTGGTCAAAGATGCTTCATCTTAAAGCGTTTTGGTTAAAATTACTCTAATTAAGATGGTGCAGCTTTGATAATTTTTGAAAGAGGGATATTCGCTCCAGGACATACAGTACACTGGTAGAAGTTAAGAGGCCCCGTGGGAGGGGACTAGTGGCTAACGCATGCAGAATGTTGTACAAATGGGCAACGGGTCAATTCCTTGCGGAAGCAAGGTTCCATCCCTCCCTGCGTTGGCTACTAGTCTCAAGGGCCAAAGGCCCACCGTGATTTACATCCCTTACAATGGTCCGGGGGCGGGCCGGTAGGGGCCGCTAGATTGGCGGTTCGAACCCTTTTGTACAAACTGGTAGAAGTGAAGAGGTATTTTATAAGAGAATATAGTTTGATTTTTTATTATGATATTATTTGATGGTGAATTTAGAAAAATCTATTCAGATGTCCTGGGGTCAGAAGTTTATCTGATGGACGGAATATGATTTTGACATTGGATCGTCGTTCAGAGATGACGCGATTGTGGAGTCCAGACTGAATCGTAAAAAAACTACGAGTACTTTCCTGATTTACTTTTGATGGTCAATAGATCGGAGGTCATTTAGACTTCGATTTTATTCGACTCAATTGTTGACGAAGCGTTTTAAAGATCCGTAGAACAGGATCAATCGTTCATTCACCCGAATTAATCGGATCGAAAATTTAAATATTCTAATATAAAAAAAAAAAAAGAGGAATATATATTCTTTTGACAATATGAATAATTAAAGATGTCTTTTAAATTTTATGCTGCTTTAACTTGCCTATGTCACATGTGAGAAAAACCCCAAGGCTACGTTTGGTACGGGGTAATCAGGCTATATTACAAGATGATTTACTTTGTTTAGTAACATTTTAAAGATGTTTGGCGACCGGTGATCGGCCGGCAACCGGCCGACGACCGACGGCGATCGACCGACGATCGGCGACGGCGGCATCGCCGCCAAAGACCCGGCGCGTGACTTTGTTTGGCATCGACGACGACCGACGGCGACCGATCGATGATCGCGACGGCCGGCGATCGCCGACAAATGGCGGCCGGCGATTTGCCGGCGATCGACGGCCGGCTGGCCGACGGCGATCGATCGACGACGACCGACGATCGGCGACCGGCCGACGATCGACGATCGACCGGTGTCCACCGGCGATCAACGACAACCTTATAAGGGTATTTTTGTCATTTTATAATAATATGAATTACATTCCTTATAACAAATATGGACACCAAACAAACGAATGTAATCACTTTTGTAATCAAAGATTACACACCAATCGCTAACCAAATACAATAATGTAATACACATTACATTATAAACTTGATTACATTACAAGGTTGATTACATTACCCCGTACCAAACGTAACCGTAATGTAATGTAATTGCATTACAAAATAAGAGTTAAGATCCGTAATCTCGATTACGAAGGAAAAGCTATGTAATCTGATTACATTACGGACTCAATATTTATCATGACAAATATATCTTTTTTTTTTATTTTTCTCATCGATTTACTTACCATCGCAATGGTCGCGGCCGGTGATGGTTGTCGGGCCGACGGGGGATCGCCGACGGTCGGCGACCAACGACCAACTGACGATCGGCCAGTGATCGGTCGTGGCTGACGACCAACGGCGACCGACGACAGTCGCCCGACGATGGTCGGCGATCGGCGATCGATCGACGGCGGCCGACAACCGACCAACAACCGACGGCGGCGGTCGACGGCGGCCGACAATTGGCCCGCAACGGCCGACCGATGACTAACGATCGACCAATAGCCAGCAACCGACGATCGACGACTAAGAATTATATTACCTTAAGAAGATATTATAAGGATATTTTTGTTATTTTATAATAATATGAATTATATTCCTTATAACAAATATGAATATCAAACAAACGAATGTAATCACTTTTGTAATCAAATATTACACATTAATCGTTAACCAAACACAGTAATATAATACATATTACATTACAAACTTGATTACATTACCCCGTATCAAACGTAGCCCAAAGGTAATTGTATGTCCTAAGTACCACTTCGGCAATTAGTCGTATCATTTATGCTAAAGAAGAAATTGTTCGACTTCAAAAATATTTGGACTATCGAAAATAGTGATTATATACATTAAAACCCAATAACTTAGGAACTCCCAGTGGAAATTCATGGTTGATGTATTGGAGAAGATGTTGCTAAGAGAAGTTAAAGCATATACTAGTGACGAAAGGTTTAGTCGAGTAATATGAGTCAAATGAGAGGATAATTAATTCATCAAACAAATAAACGAGTTTTATCTTAAAGTAGGGTATGATTAAGAGGTTGATTTTTCTTCAATGTAGAATATTAGGAGATCAATTTGCATCAAATTTTATATTATTTGCGAAGAAATTTATATTAAGGAACATCAAATGCAATCAAAACAATTGAGGGTGTTAGTCCAAATGTTCTAAGAAGGTGGAGTTTGTATTAAAGATATTTGTCTCTCATGATCTTCTCGAACACATAATTAGACATCAATTTTAAAATTTCTTGATAGATTATTCAATTATTGAAAAAATCATGACTTTGAACTATAACGATCTCTCTCCTTTGTACTTGTCAATTGAGATCCTAATTTATCCTCTTCCATGATAGAAACAACGATGAAAAATCACTAATGTAACAGGTTTACATTTTAATAGATGACTCAACAAGAGTAACTTGGTCTATTTTTTTAATATTTTAAAAATGAATCATTTGATACAATCAAAGATCTTATTTTTATAATATTTTTTTTGAAGGTTAAGAATTTTTGCTCACTTTTAAATATGATGAAATTATATATATATATATATATATATATATATATATATAGATATATATATATATATAAAAGCATGAACAAATAAATAAATAAATTCCATTCCTAACAACCATTGATAGAGTTTGTGAACCCTCTTACTTCTTAAGAGTTGTTAGAGCATCAAACTATGGATAGTTATAGTTCCGTTGGCGATGGTGATGGAGAATAATAAGAAGAAATTTGCTACCGAAATGGTGAGTTATCTTCGAGTGGAAGTAACGAGAAAAAGAAGATTAAAGGCTATAATTGTAGTAAACTTAGTCATATAAAGAGAGATTGCAAAGTTAAACCTAAGAAAGGAACTTTTGCAAACAAAATGAAATTTGGATAAATTTTTTACGATAAAGACTCCAAATTTGGAAGATAATTAGATTGTTGAATTTAGATGTTGTTGGATCACGAAGGACCAATTATATTAGAGAAGGTAGATATATGATTCACAAAAAAACTTGCATATATAAATTTAATACAACTTACTAAATTCAAGTATGTTTATGTGATATATAATTAATATGTTAAATATGCAATAAAATAAATAAATAAATAACAATATTAATAATAGATTTAATATGATTTATAGATTCCTCATACTCTATGACTCTTTGATACCACTTGTTAGTTGGTATCATAACATTTCCTTCTAATGTGAAGATTTCGACTTTGTTGATAGTTAGTCCATTCAGTACATTTTGTTCTTATATAATTTCTTAGAATTCATTTTTTTTATTGACAATAGGGTATCCGAACCTTCAGTCCGATTAATTTCTGAGAGTGATCGGTCCTACCTCATGGATCTTCGGGATGCCTCACCAACAGCTGAGCCGGATAAGGTCGGAGCTCAAGTGGCCTCCACTGGCCACCAAGGGTAAATAAGGAAAACACTCGCAACTTTTCATAGTTCAGCTCATACTCCGCAGTCGCATCATCTCTGAACGACGTTTCAACACCGAAGTCGTACTCCATCCACCAGACAAACTTCTAGGCCCCAGGGTTGCCCGAATGAATTTTTCCTAAATTTACCCTCGAACGATGTCGCAGTAGAGGATCGAACTGCGTTCTCCTGTGGGATGCTTGTTGGAGGATCGTGGCCCGGCTAGAAGGGGGGTTGAATAGCCTAGATGTTTGTTGATAGAAATCGTTCGCTTAATCGTCTACAATCAAGGTTAGCGCAGCGGAATATAGATAATAAAGCTAACAACAAAAACAATTAAGCTAAACAAATGGAGAGAAGAGGCAAACTCAAACACGCTGATGTAACGTGGTTCACGGCTCTTGCCACTAGTCCACGGACGATTCATTCGGCGAATCACTCCCACAATCAATCACTAAACTTTTCCTTGAGCTCAATCAAGGTGGAGAAGAAACCTTTACACAAAAACCTCCCTCTTACAATAAGATTGAGTTAGAAGTAAGGAAGAGGAGGTTTGGGATGTTCACATCACTTGGGGAGCACTTAAGAGTAGAAGCATTAGCATCTCCAAGGCCCTTACCCCTTCTCTTTATAGAGAGAAGAGATTTCTTTTCGTTGGACATACGACGACCGATCACGATATCACTCACGACTATCGCTGCTTCTAACGACTTCGACCACGCCGATCACGACCCATTGTAGTCCAATGGTAGCCTTGGCACATCGCCGCTATCGTAGTCAAGTCGCTATGTAGCCAATTGATCAGTCGACAAAGGGAGGTTCTATGCCCGCGACCACCTTCATCAGTCGACTGTCATTCCTTGGCAGTCAACTGATGGTGCATCAGTCGACTATCGTCCCTTGGCAGTCGATTACTATGCTAGAAATCCACCAGTCGAACACCAGTCGAGTGCCATCGACTCAGAGCAGTCGATTGCTATCTATAGCAGTCGACTGATGTCGAGTAAAACCTCAAAAAAAATACTTGTTTGAGCATCCGACAGTTGGGTAAACTCAAACCACCTATTTGAGCATCTGACACTTTCATTCGTCGAGTAGAAACCACAAACTCATGTTTGAGCATCCGACTTATCCAATTGTCGGGTAAAATCTCAAACGCAAGTTTAAGCGTCCGACTTGTCGGGTAAAACCTCAAACCTAAGTTTGAGCGTCCGACACTTGACTTAGCCATTCGGCCAAGTTCACCTATGAGCTACCTCATCCCGGGTTACAATCGCTCACTCTCATCTCCCATGAAATCCCTCGCCTCGAAGCTCTCTTCGTCCAACCATGTCCCTCGGATGCACTAAGCGCACGACTTCTGTAATGTCATCTTTCACGTCTCACCCTGAAGTCTGCTTCCTTTGGCTTCACTCCAATGCTCCTCATCCGGCGGTCCCTCGGATGCACCAAACGCATGACTTCCGCAATGTCATCCTTCACCGACTCAAAGACCCGAGCCAAAAGATGGTGAA
The DNA here is from genome assembly GCA_025175895.1 of Wurfbainia villosa. Lineage (NCBI taxonomy): Eukaryota > Viridiplantae > Streptophyta > Magnoliopsida > Zingiberales > Zingiberaceae > Wurfbainia > Wurfbainia villosa. Next base: position 4,186,757 of record CM045994.1, on the reverse strand, counting down.
CTCGCCAAAGCTTCATCAAGTCAATCCATGTGTGATTCACTTAAGTCTTTCACAACTTAAACACACACATCAAATCCATAGCAACCTAACTTAAACCCTTTGCTACACGCATCAAAACCAAACAATACTTGGGTTGATTGGCTCAACAATCTTCCCCTTTTTGATGTGTGACAATCTGTTTAAATTAGATAAAACATTAATCAAATACATAAAGAAGGAAAGCATGTAAAACAAATATGAGTATCAAACACTGCCCCTTAATACATGCTAATTCTCCCCTAGCATGATTCACTTAAACACTAACATTTCTCCCCCTTTGACACCATCAAAAACATCTAATATATATTATACAATATGACATCAAAGTCTAAAGGAAGAGAAACACCAAAAACTTCTGAAAAACCCATAAATCAGGTTGTTGTGCTCGTGCACAGTTCCATCAATCGACTGCGTCAGATTGTCAGTCGACTGGCACCTGTAAAACTCAATTTTTGATTTCTGAACTCAATTTCAGAAATACATTAAAAATTATAGAAAATTCAAAAAATCATGAAATTCAGGGAACACATTTCTTATGAGTCCATTTATCAATGAAAAATAATTTTTTAAGAAAAAACATTCATTTTACAAACATTTGACAAAAACTCAAAAGTTATAAAAACCTTCAATCATTTTATCAACTTTGGAATCTAGTTTTGTCTTAAGTTGTTTTAAAACATCAATTCACTGTTTGCAAAACATAAAATGATTTTAAATCATTTAAAATATTCAACTATGATCTATGGGCAATATGTCCATTGATTAAATATTTGCTTTTCCCATAGTTGATCTATGATTACTATGTTATGATACTCTAAGTGACTCATCTAAATGTCACAAGCATTAGTGAACCACTTGTATCAACCTAACATCTCACCCATGCTATGTTTTAAATCAAGTTAGTCTTATGGTGAATTGTGAGATGTGACTAAAGGTATTTATACTTAACAATAAATTTCATGCAATTCTATCAAGGTTAAGTATCATCAAAAACACTCATCATGATCATAAAACAAGTATGTCATATAACTACACATCATGATTATGCATCAAGTATAAAATAAAGTATCACAAATCATGATTTAAACATTAATTACTATCTCAACATCATCATAAAAATCATAAGTCAATCATTTATCATGATATAAAATAAATTCACTTATGATTGACTATCCTAGGTTTCTCTAACCTCTAAAGATGGACTTGGGAACCCAATATAAATTCTTTCCAATAGAGTTCACCAAGTACTTCTTTGGGATCCATTCCCTAGCTACCATTGTTGTTTTGGATTGTCCCCTAGCAATTAGACAATGATAGGCTTTCTCATTCTTGGTTCCCTTATATCCTAGGCCCTTCTTATTGAAACTAACACTTTGACTCCCAATAATCATGTTTAGGGTGTTGGAGTCAATTGTGAATTTCTCAAGAGTCTTAGTTAGAAATTCTACCTTTTTCTTTAATACTTTATTTTCTTCTACACATGCATCATTAGTACCAGAAGAAATAGTATTATCATCATGTGAGCATGTATTCTTCAATTTTTCTTCTAGATCCTTAATTTCATTTTGCATGCATTTATTTTTCTTTTTAATTTTAAATAAATCCCTAGTTAAACTAAAAATCATTGAAATAACCTTCTTAGGAGGGAGATTTGTTACCTCACTTACCCAATCTCCTTGTTCCGAATCCAATGAGGATGATGCTCCCCCTACACTTGAGCTCTCCTCCTCACTTGTGCTTCCTTCTTCTTGCTCGGATGAGGTGGAGGCTACGTTATCTATCCCCATTAGTGCGAGGCTTGTGAATACTTCTTCTTCCTCCGATGAGGACGGATCATCCCACATAACTTTCAAGTTCCGGGGCTTTGACTTCTCCTTTTCCTTGGACTTCTTCTCTTCTTTCTTTTTGCCTTTCTTTTTGCTATCCTTTTTCTTCTCTTCCTTGCTCTTGTTTAATTGAGGACACTCATCCCTCATGTGTCCCTCTCCTTGGACATTATAGCAAATGACTCTCCTCCTTCTCCTATCATGAGATTTGTTAAATTTAAAATTTTTCAATGCACGTTTCACCTTTCTTACCATGTAGGTCTCTTCATTGCTATTCATTGATGAGGAAGATTTTTCATCCGATAAGGAGGGTGGAGTCTCCTTCTTCTTTTCTTTATCGGCTACAAGTGCTACTCCCCTAGATTACTTGATTTGATCTTTTACTATACCTTCAAGCCTAGTTTCATGTAATTCCATGGTAGAAAAGAATTCTTCTACAGTGCTTACCTCTAGATTCTTTGAGATGTAAAAAGAATCTACCATGGAGCTCCATTTTGATGATCGGGGGAAGACATCTATGACTTTCATTATCATGTCCCTATTGGAGAGCTTCTCCTCTACACTTGATAAACCGGTGATTATCTCTTTAAATCTAATTTGATATTATTGAGTTGGGAGCGGAGAAGGTCCCTTCTTGCTAACTTGGCTTCGAAGGTGCCTTCATGAAGCCCCACTAGCTTCTCCCACATCTCCTTGGTGCTTGAGCACTCTCCAATTCTATTGATCTCTTGTTAAGGGAGCACGTTGAATAGATGGTGCTTTGCTTTTGAATTTGCTAGGTGCTCCTCTCTATGCTTCTTTGACCATCTTGATTTCTCTAATAGCTCCCCTTCTTCATCCCTAGGAACTTCGAAACCATTTTCCATAATTAACATTATTTCAAAATCCGCTTCGAAGAATACCTCCATTCTCTTCTTCCACCAAGAGAAACCGCCTTCGAATTTGGGTGAATGAATGTTGGAGCCGACCATTTCATTGATTGTTGCGGCAATGAGTCCGACGACAATCTCCTCGCTCTGATACCACTTGTTGGAGGATCGTGCCCCGGCTAGAAGGGGGGTTGAATAGCCTAGATATTTGTCAATAGAAATCGTTCGTTTAATCGTCTACAATCAAGGTTAGCACAGTGGAATATAGATAATAAAGCTAACAGCAAAAACAATTAAGCTAAACAAATGGAGAGAAGAGGCAAATGCAAACACGCCGATGTAACGTGGTTCACGATCCTTGCCGCTAGTCCATGGACGATTCGTTCAACGAATCACTCCCACAATCAATCACTAAACTTCTCCTTGAGCTCAATCAAGGTGGAGAAGAAACCTTTACACAAAAACCTCCCTCTTACAATAAGATTGAGTTAGAAGTAAGGAAGAGGAGGTTTGGAATGTTTACAGCACTTGGGGAGCACTTAGGAGTGGAAGCATTAGTATCCCCAAGGCCCTTACCCCTTCTCTTTATAGAGAGAAGAGATTTCTTCCCATTGGGCAGGCGACAATCGATTGTCACCGTTCCAACGATTTCTGACCACGTCAGATCATGATCGTTGTAGTCCAACGGTAGCCTTGGCAGTCGACTGCTGTCTGCGTAGTCGACTGATCAATCGACTACGGGAGATTCTGTGCCCGCGGCCACCTTCATCAATCGACTGTCATTCCTTGACAGTTGACTGATGGTGCATCAACGACTGTCGTCCCTTGGCAGTCGACTGTTAGGCCAGAAACTCATCAATCGAACACCAGTCGAGTGCCATCGACTTAGAGCAATCGACTGCTATCTATAACAGTTGACTGATGTCGGATAAAACCTCAAACAAAATATTTGTTTGAGCATCCGACGGTCAGGTAAACCTCAAACCACCTGTTTGAGCATCCGACACTTCCATTCGTGTTTGAGCATCCGACTTATCCAATTGTCAGGTAAAACCTCAAACACAAATTTGAGCGTCCGACTTGTCGGGTAAAACCTCAAACCTAAGTTTAAGCGTCCGACACTTAACTTAGTCATTCGGCCAAGTTCACCTATGAGCTACCCCGTCCCGGGTTACAATCACTCACTCTCATCTCCCATGAAATCCCTCGCCTCAAAGCTCTCTTCGTCTTGCCACGTCCCTCGGATGCACCAAGCGCACGACTTCCGCAATGTCATCCTTCACGTCTCGCCCTGAAGTCTACTTCCTTTGGCTTCACTCCAATGCTCCTCGTCTAACGGTCCCTCGGATGCACCAAGCGCACGACTTCCACAATGTCATCCTTCACCGACTCAAAGATCCAAGCCATGAGATGGTGAACTCGCCAAAGCTTCATCAAGTCAATCCATGTGTGATTCACCTAAGTCCTGCACAACTTAAACACACACATCAAATCCATAACAACCTAACTTAAACCCTTTGTCACACATATCAAAACCAAACAATACTTGGGTTGATTACCCTAACAATGTCTCTCCACTTTTACCGTTGCACCGTGCTCATAGAGACAATTTCTTAGAATTCATCTGCAAAAAGGTTGGAACTGCCACCCTAGCGGTCCCCATCGACCTGTCCCACGACCATTGTAAGGGAGGTGAATCACAGAGGGCTCTATGGGCCTTAACGTGGTGGTCAAAACATGTGGGGGTCATCTGAATCTAGGAAAGGACTTTAGACCACCTTCGGAATCGACCCATGTCACTTCTACCAGTACCGTCATGCCTTAGCCACCACGTCATCCCGTGGGGACAATTTCTTAGAATTCATGACATGTTCAAAACGGGAGCGAGAATAACAAAATTTAAATCAATTTGAATACTCTTTCATAAGTAAATCTTAGAATACATTGACAATATGTTAGAGTTAGATATATAGTGAACATATAAATAAAATAAGAGTATTTCTAACAAGATATTTAATATGGTTTGGACCTCCATTATATTCCATGGCCTACTAGCTTTTTAGGTATATTACACTTTAAAAATCTCACTATAATAATTGTTAGAATATTATAGATATGACTAGGGATAATTTATTATCTCTAAATATCATTAGGAATAATTATTTCCTAGGATAGAATTTAATTTATTTCTAGGATATGGTTTGATTTAGTCTTTTGAATATGCCCTAATCTTGTATATAAATAGTGTTTCTTTCATGTAATTTATGTATTCTTAAGTTACGAAATAACATGGTATTAGAGCATTAGGCTTTAGGTTTCCGCCTTTCGCTATCCACTATTGTTCGTGTTCCTCTCCCGAGCGCGCTTCTCCTCGTCGTGACCTCTTTCCCCACGACGCAGCCTTTGCTCATGCTCGTGACCTTCTCACGCGAGTGCGCTTCTCCGCGATCTCTTTACCGACTTCGCTGCTCCGTGCTTCTCCGCGATCTCTTTCCTCGCGACGCCGTGATCTTCTCACGTGAGCATGCAGCATCCTCCAGCTTCCGCCTCTCGACGATCTTCTCACGTGAGCACGCATCTCCTCCGACTTCCGCCTGCAACGCCTTCCAGTAGTTCTTTAGTATCTTCGCGCAGTGCTCGATGCCCTTCAATCGAAGCTTCCTCCTCGCGCGCCTCACGTTATTCGTCCGGCAGAGGGAAACGAGCACGATGCAATCGCGTTCGAGCGTGACCGCTACTTTCCTCGTGAACAGTGACACGATTTTGTCCGACAGCAACCTTCCGAACCATCCAGTTTCCTTCTGCCGCCTCAGGCGGCAGCCTCTCACGTGATTCCCCTCTTTTCTCCCATCGTGCCTCTGTTGGGTCATCGTCGCACCGCTTCTCATCGCCTTGCTGTCCGCTATCAACCCGCATCGGGTCAGCTACACAGCTTGCAACTCATATCTTCCGGCAGCTCCGATGGGATCAATACCTGCGTCATTCTTCATGACTACCTCCAGCACTTCGAAGCCGGAGTTCCCAATTTTTACCAACCACGTGACGACACCACTCTCATCTGAGCTCTTGGATGGTAAGAACTACTCCTCTTGGGCCTCTTACATTGAGCTTTGACTTGTTGGACAGGGTTATGAAACATATCTCACACAAACTGAAGAGGATATTCAAGTGGTTGATCGTCCTTTATGGAGAAAGGTTGATGCTCAGTTGTGTTGCATTATCCGAGCCACCATCCATCCATCTCTCTAGGATGTGTTTCGGACTCATAAGACCTGCAAGGATGTTTGGATACAAGCTCAACAACTTTTTACGAACACTTCTCAGCGACTCTATCAAGTTTGTGACGACCTCATGACCATCCTTAATGCTCGTCAGATCAAGGAGTCTATGTCAACTTATTTGGGAACAGTCTCTAGCCTTTTGTGTGAGTTCAATAACCTGCTTCCACCTGTGGCTACTCCTGTTGCAGAGCTTGAAAATCGGAAGAAATTTTTTGTCTCTGGCATTATATGGTCTGCCCTCAGATTACTCTCATGTTCGTGATCAAATCCTGGGCAACCCCATAGAGGCCACCATGGACTCTACCTGGGCGACTCTCCTCCGTGTCCCTACCAAAGTCTTGACATTACCATTTTCCATTCCAGTTGACTCTTCAGCATTGGTCTCTGGAAACAACAACAAACCTCCACCACATAAGAATGACAAAGGGCGTCCTTGGTGCAATCATTGTCACCGACCAGGACACACAATTGATAAATATTGGAGTCTCCATGGTCGACCTCCTCGTACTGCTCAGATCGCCCAGAGTTCGATCACGTCTTCAGCTTCCAGTTCACAGTTGACACCAACTCCAACCCCACCGCCTCAGTTGACACCAGCTCCAACTCCACCGCCTTCCTATGATGACTTTCTGAAGTGGTATGAGGATCGACGGGAGTCTAATTCCCTTGCTGCCATTACACAAGCTGGTAATTCCTTTGCTGACATATCTCGCTCTTTGGGTCCTTGGGTACTTGACTCTAGGGCCACCGATCATATCACTGGTAATAGATCTCTTTTTCCTCACTATCTACTTTCGGTTATTTACCCTTTGTTACCATGGCAAATGATTCTCAAACTCAATCCCAAGATGTTGGTATTGTTCATTCTTCTTCATCTCTTCCCATTCAGAATGTTCTTTTTGTTCCCGGAACTCCCTTTAATTTATTATCAATAAGTCAGCTCACTCGGTCTCTTGATCATGTCATCTTATTTACTAAATCTTCTATTTCATTACAGGACCGGAGTACGGGGAGGATGATTGACTCCGGATATGAGTCTCATGGTCTATATCAACTTCACCAAAACTCTCTGGTTGGTGCGGCGACATCATCTCCACTTATTATCCATGCTCAGTTGGGACATCCTGGTCTTGAAAAGTTAAAATAATTACATCCTAGTTTGTCTCACTTAGAGTCTTTGTCTTGTGAGTCGTATCAGTTAGGCAAACATGTACGTAGTTCGTTTTCTCCTCGCATTATAAGTCGGGCTATGTCTCCCTTTACTTTGGTTCATTCCGATATTTGGGGTCCAAGTTGTGTTGCCTCTACATTGGGGACACGATATTTTGTTACTTTTGTAGACGATTTTTCCCATTGTACTTGGTTATATTTGATGAAGGATCGCTCGAAATTGTTTTCTATTTTCTAATCTTTTTTTAATGAAGTTAAAACACAATTTGGTATCCCTCTTCGATCCTTGCAGAGTGATAATGCACGTGAATATCTATCTACTCCGTTTCAAACATTCTTGGCATCTCACGACATATTACATCGAAAGTTTTATCCTCATACCTCCCAACATAATGAAGTTGCAGAACGCAATAATCGTCATCTTCTCGAGACCACCCGGACTCTTCTCCTCTACTCTCATGTTCCTCTTCATTTTTTGGGTGACACCATACTTACTGCATATTATCTCATCAATCGGATGCCTTCCTCTACTTTACAGGGTCAAATACCTCATCATGTACTTTATCCAAAGCAGTCCCTTCATCCTTTACCACCTAGGGTCTTTGGTTCTACATGCTTTGCTCATGCTCTTGATCCTGGCATTGCTAAACTCTCTCCTCGGTCGCATAAATGTATTTTCCTTGGGTACCCACGGTCTCAGAAAGTGTATAAGTGATATTCCCCTACTCTCCACCAGTATTTCATCTCTGCCGATGTCACGTTTTTTGATTCAGTTCCTTTCTTTGGGTCTTCAGAGTCATCGTCTGAATTTTATTCTTCTATGCCTATATCAGTCTTTGATCTTTCGGAGGATTCTCTATCACCTCCAACCCCAATTCCTCCTCCGTTGCAGGTTTATCAGTGTCGTCCTCGTCCTGCTTTGTTGCCGGCCAATACTGACTCTGCCATGGAATCATCTTTGGAACCAGTCCTCCGCCCCTTCCTCTGGTCCAGTCTTCTGAGTCTGATATTCCCATTTCCCTTCAGAAAGGTATACGTTCCACTCGTAATCCTTCTCCACATTATGTTTCTTTCAGTTACCATCGTCTTTCTCCTTCCTATTATTCTTGTCTTTCCTCCTTGTCATCTGTTTTTCTTCCAAAGACTGCAGGAGATGCATTTGCCCATCAAGGATGGAAATAGACTACGCTCGACGAAATGAGTGCCTTACAGAGTTGTGGGACTTGGGATCTCATTCCTCTACCACCAGGAAAGTTAGTTGTTAGTTGTCGATGGGTATATACAGTGAAAGTTGGTCCAGACGGAATGGTTGATCGGCTTAAGGCTCGTCTCATTGCTAAAGGTTATACTCAGATCTTCGGATTGGATTATGGGGATATATTTTCTCTTGTTGCCAAGATGTCCTATATACGCTTATTCATATTCATTGTTGCGATTCAACACTGGTCTCTTTATCAGTTGGACATCAAGAATACGTTCTTATATGGTGACCTGCTCGAAGAAGTCTATATGAAGCAACCTCCGTGTTTTGTTGCTCAGGGGGAGTCTTCTGGTCTTATGTGTCGCTTGCGAAAATCTTTATATGGTATCAAGCAGTCACCCAGAGCATGGTTCGGTAGATTCAGTATTGTAATTCAACAGTTCGACATGACTCGAAGCGAGGCTGACCATTCTGTCTTTTATCGCCACTCATCTACTGATTGCATCTACCTAGTGGTTTATGTTGATGATATTGTCATCACAGGTAGTGATCATCTCGGGATCTCACAAGTGAAACAACATCTTTTTAAACATTTCCAGACAAAGGATCTCGGCAGACTTAAATACTTCTTGGGGATAGAAGTGACACAGTCCAGAAATGGGATCATTATATCTCAAAGGAAGTATGCAATGGATATTCTAGAAGAAACAAGAATGTTAAACTCAAAGATAGTTAACAACCCTATGGATCCTAATGTCAAGCTCCTACCAAATTAGGGAGAGCCTCTACTAGATCCTGAATGATACAGGCGATTAGTAGGAAGACTAAGTTACCTTACTGTTACTCGTCCAGATATCTCATTTGCAGTAAGTGTAGTAAGTCAGTTTCTCAACTCTCCATGTAAAGAACATTGGGATGCTGTGATTTGCATTGTTCGATATATCAGAGGCACTCCAGGAAAGGATCTTTTGTATGAAGACAAAGGACATACTTGAGTCATAGGATATTCTGATACAGACTGGGCAGGATCTCCCATTGATAGGAGATCTACTTCTGGTTGTTGTATATTTGTCGGAGATCATCTTGTTTCTTAGAAAAGCAAAAAGCAAAATGTCGTGGCAAGATCCAGTGCAGAGGCAGAGTATCAAGCTATGACCATAGTCAGTCAAAAACTTATATAGCTCAAACAGTTACTTCAGGAGCTAAGGTTTGAAGACGTTACACAAATGTCACTTATATGTGATAACTAAGCCGCCATGCATATCGCCTCAAATTCAGTTTTTCATGAGAGGACAAAGCATATGGAAGTCGACTGTCACTTTGTCAGAGAGAAAGTCATATCTAGAGAAATATCTACTAGTTTTGTTAACTCACATGATCAGCTAGCAGATATATTTACTAAGTCACTGAGAGGTCCTCGAATTGACTACATATGTAACAAGCTGGGTGCATATAATTTATATTCTTCAGCTTGAGGGGGAGTGTTAGAATATTATAGATATGACTAGGGATAATTTATTATCCCTAAATATCATTAGGAATAATTATTTCCTAGGATAGAATTTGATTTATTTCTAGGATAGAGTTTGATTTAGTCTTTTGAATAGACCTTAATCTTGTATATAAATAGGACTTCTTTCATATAATTTATGTATTCCTAAGTTACGAAATAACAATAATAACAACAAAAAACCCTCATTCAAAGAAGTGGAGAATCTTCGTACAAAAATAAAATTCTTTTTCTCTTTAGAAATGATAAAACTAGTTAAATATGAGAAAATAAACATTGAATAAAAAATAAAAAGAACTTTTTAACAGAAGATGAAGTATAAAAAAAAATTCAAGCTCTTTTCAAGTTAACATAAAAAAAAACTCAACTTAAGAATGAAGGATCTAGGATGATAGTTGAGAGGTCCTTTTTGCTTCCCTATTTATAGTCACAAACCAACCTTCAAATTTTGAATAAGACGAGACGATTGAAATCCAACGCGGTTTATCTCAGTCAATTGAAATGTTGATCTTAGAATTTTATATTTGTCAACTCAATTGGATAAATTTGTAATCTTATATAAGTTGTTGGGTAACATATGTAGTTGACTTCAACCTAGTTTAGTAAGTCAACTTAAATCCTTTCAAATGACTCAATTAGATAAGTCTACAACCTGATCAACTAAAGGATATCATTTTAAATTAACTCTAACCTATATTGCTACACAATTTATCCTTCTAATGAATTATTCTTGAGATTACTCAAGGACTTCTCAACGAACTCAATTCAAATAGAAAGTAGTCCGTTTCTAACAAATGACTAACAAGTCGACTCAAGCTATTTTAATCGACTAGATTTTCATTCAACAAACTCAAGCTAAAGTATAATGCTTCTTTTCATAAGTGAAATATCTTCAACTAACAATTGAGCCAACTCAGTTGTTTAACTGATTGAAACAAATCTTTAGTCAATAAATTATCCTTAAAAATATTGACTTAATTTTGATAGTGCAATTTGATTCTCTTAAGCAATCTTGACTCAACTGTGGTGGTGCAATCATGCTCTAGCTTTTTTTATAGATAAATATGTTTATACTGGCCAAAAAGAGATACACAATGTTTACCTTGAATATCCTATCATATTTAACTAAGTGCTAGGTCTGAACATGTATCTAGATTTTCTTATAAGTACCATCTACATTCATTCTTTACCTCTCAAAAATGGCCCTATTCCTAGTCATTCATATAGGATAAATCATACATCTCATAGCCAAACATCTCGTCCTCGTTGAAACTTGAGTGTCTCAATATTGCTACTTGAAAACTCTAAATATTTTTTTATAGGTTGTTATCTCCTACGGCATGTGTAACTAACTTTTGACCTTCCTCTATAGTAAGATTTGTAAGAACGTTGATGACCACTAGAGAGAGGTGAATAGTGTGTAGTTTGTCGCTTGATGGATTTCGATCATGTTTGCTACAAAATTTATTATACATAGAGGAAACAACAATAACAATAATAAAATAGACAAATACAATCACAACACACAAATATAACGTGGTTCGGAATCTCAAGATTCCTACTCCATGGGTTGGGCTCGAATGAGCCCTAGCGATGCAAACACCACCACTAATCTCGACAACAAGTCAGAGGCAGAAAAACTTCTTACAAGCGATCACACAAGTAATACAAAAATACAACAAGTAAATAAATGAAATGTAAAAAAAACATTACAAACTAGGGCTTTGAATTCTTGTTGATGTGGTTACTTGAATGAGCTTGAAGGTCCCTGAAATGCACCAACAATTCGCTTTTAAATTGTCTCAAGAAACCCCTCAAAGAACCATGGTGAAAACCTCCACGAGTTGCTTTTTTAGCCGATCATTGCTATAAGGTCCCGATCGACCGCTACAATGATCATGTGAGACAATGACTTTATTAATGCTGAAAAAGTTCCAATGGATACACTGACAGTCGACTGCCAGGGTCGTAGCCGACTGACCAGTCGACTACCGAGCATTCTGCTCCTGCAACCCCGACCAACGCGATCGATACATGGCATGACCGCTCGCTCATCACCGATCGCGGCCATTTCTTGCATAAACACATCGACTACGATCATTCGACCGCCATAATCCTAGTCGACTTTCAAGAGTTAACTCAGCTGCCAAGTGTCAAAACACTTGACCAATCGACTGGTTCAAAGCCTCAGTCGACTGATAACCTCAACCATAAAGTTTAATCCCAAGTATGATGCTCTCATACTTGTTAGACCACCCTTAGCCTAGAACTAAGCCTTCTAGCCACCTCCGTCAGCCTCACGTCTATCGGATCTATAAAATACCAGAAAAAAATAATAATAATAAAATAATTCTTGTTAATTAGGAAAATACCCTATGGAATTTTTCTGAAATTTTTAGAAATTTTTCTGGATTTAAACGAAAGTTTTATGAATATATGGTTTAGGTGGATTTAGATTTAGCTAATAGGGTTTTAAACCCGATCCGCTTCAATGCCGAATCCGACCCGTTTATTTCCCAAATTTGACCCGCGGCTATTCTTCCGTTTCCTCTCCGCGAGCATTTCTGCGCCGATTCCCGTTCTCCGCCCGATCCCTATTTCTCCCAAACTTCCTTCTCCACCGCAGCGACCTCTCCTTTCTCTCTCCCGATCGCAGATCTCTTCCTACTCATCGTCGCTGTTGGAGCTTAGCTCGTCGGCGTCTCCCCTTCCTCGCCGCACCGGTCATTTGTCTCCTGGCCGATCTCCACCGCACCGCAAGGTAGCTAGTTTTCGTCGATTGTACCTTCCCTCCCGACCTCGGCGGCAGCGAGCTCCTCCGGCCGTCGAGCCAACTCGTCGCCGTCGCCTCTCCCCTACCTATCGATGTCCACTTGCACGCAACCGGCCAGCCTTCACTGTGAGCAGCAGTGCCGCCGGGAGCGACAGTTTCATCCTCATCCTTCTTCTCCGCACCTCTTCTCCTCGCCTATCATCGGAATTAGGTAAGGGTCGACTTCTTGTCTAATCCCCTGCTATGATTTGCCTTTGGTTGAACGAGGATCTGTTTTGGCAGGGGTTTTCCGGCGGATTGAACAAGAGGATAAGAGGAAAGTGGCTGTCGGTGGAGTCCAAGGTTGGTAAGCATAATCCATCTCCTTCTTTCTTTTCTGTTCAATATGATTCTGTGGATCAATTGGCAGTAGTGTGATCTGTGGGGTGAATCTCTTGTCGATGGAGTCGGTTGTGAGCAAGGAGCGTTGGTTGTGTGAGACTGTGAAGGGTTTTAACTGTGATTTGGAGGGTTGCTCGACTGTAGTTTAGTGAGAAGGGATTGATATGGAGTAGGGTGTTCCAATTAGGGTGTTAGATTCCTAATTGGGGTGTAACGGGAGTATCTGTGAACAAGGTTGTGCCTATGGTGCTCTAATATGCTTTGTGTATGGGCTGTGAAGGACTGTGAATGATGCTGAGATGCTCTGTTTGGGGATACTCGAGTGTGGAGCCAAGAACAGTGAGTTGAATGTGAGTTCGGTTGAAGTAGAATAGACAACCTGTGGTAAGACGGCAGATTTGAAGGTTTTATTTATGTCCTGTGGTGGGGTTGTGATCGACCTAGTGGTGCGCTGGAGCGAGGGGGATGAATGCTATTCGTGTGAATAAGTCGGGAGTTCAATAGAAAGAGCTAAATTGGTGTGAATTGGCCATGAGTGATTAGGGGGTTTCTAATTTGTATTTAATAAAAGGATGCAAATATAGAAACAATATACTAGTAAATTAGTATGTTATCGTGTGCTGAAAATTAATCGTAATTGATGATATTTGCAGGACATGGATACAAGGCAAATATTCACGGACGTGAAGACGATTGGTGTCTACAAAGCAGGTGGATAATTTCCTACCTAGTCTGAGTAGTTGTATTTCATTCAGATTTAGTCATTGATATGAGCATGTTAGGTGTTCATATTTCCTTGACCCTGTTCTTTTTATCGTATGTTTGATCCTTTACCGTTGGCTATTAACTCTATTGCTGATATCATGTTTATTTTACCATGATTAGGAGTTATACATATAGGTGATGCAAGTAACTTAGAATTTGTTTAAGTTAAGTGCAAATGGTAAAGTCCGGATGACAACCTGATTGTATATTGGGCAAAAAGGTCATCCGTAGGTAGATAATGTCTTTAACCTAGGGTTAGTTCTAGTACCCTTAGGTTGTATGTTACCACCGAACATGTGTTGTGTAAATGGTCAGAGGAATGATACTTAGGGTATCACTATGGTCCGGTGGTCCTAGCTTGTTATAATCAGATGAGTACGACTCTCTACAGGATAGAGAGTGTGTCCATCAGTTGAGTACGACTTTCTACAGGATAGAGAGTGCGTCGAGTAGATTGGTATGACTCTCTACAGGATAGAGAGTATTATGATCAGTTGAGTACGACTCTCTGCAAGATAGAGAGTGCGTGATCTGGTTAGTATGATTCTCTGTAGAATAGAGAGTCTATGGTAGATGTCTGTATGTGAGACATTGCATTCATGCATTTACATGCACGCTGGCGACGAGGTCTCCCTTGTGGTTGAGAGGGTCGCCAGTCATCCTGCCTCCACGGTTACTCATAGGAGGAGTCACCCGTGTGAGGGTAGAGCATTGTGGTGCCGCACTCTACCACTATAGACGGTGGTAGTTGGATTTGCGTGACGTAGTCCTGCATGTGTAGCACTCGACCACTCATGGGTAGTGACTGTCGGAGTGGCCAACAGCAGGGACCCCTATCGTTTAGCTTGCTCTTTACGCTTATATGCTACTCGATCATACTGCCCACTCGGCCACTCGAGAGTAGTGGTTGTTATTAAGTTGGGACAGTTGTCATGCTCGAGCCACCGAGGCCACACTGGGGTCGTGGTAGCTTTAGGGTGAGCCGACATGACCATGCATGCTGCATTGCCGACTGATGGAATTTTTGCATATTGCCATATATATACATATATGCATGTATATATATATATGGATGATTGTGATTAGTATACATATATAGATACAATCTATATATATATATGCTTATTGTGATGTTGCATTTGATTGTATTATGTTTGCTGCATTTGATTGCACATCATATTCATGCATGTTTCTTGCATATGTTATACAGTGTGTCGGATATTGGTATGGGTTGGATAGACCATAGATACCTTGGCCTGTAGCATGAGTAGATTATGTGTTGGTATTACTCTTCCTGTTATATATATGTTTGATATATGTTCAGGTTGGATCAGAGTAGCGTAGCAGACTTCAGGTATGTCTACATTTGATGTTATTCATTTCAGTTAGACGGTATATGCTTGTATTTATATACTATGTTGATATACCTGTTGTACATCTAGATTATATTGTCGAAATACATGTGATATTACATATATACATGTTTTCTATTACCTGCTGAGTTTTACTCACCACCCCCCACGGACCCTGGGTTTTCTGTCGCCCAGGTAACAGGTAGAAGACTTCGTGATGACATTGGAGCACCGCCGGCTGACATCGTCTCATCTCACCTCCGAGGCTCCCATGTGTATTTGAGCTTTGCGTCCGTCGTGTATTGTATTTGGAGTTTTCTTGATGTACATATTGTATATTCGGATTTTGTCGAGGTTCTGTGTTGTTGTGTTGTGTTAGTCATACCGGTATGCATGTGTGGGATTGATATCCTATTGTTGTAGTATGTTTCCGCTGTGTCTTGTGTAGTTTTTGTTTTCATACATATATATTGTTGTTATTGTGGGCCTACGGGCCATGTATTAACCCGAAATGTTGCCACGTACATGGGAGGTGTCGTCCGTTTGATTTTCGGCTCGGTATGCTCTCGGGGCGTGACAGGATCCCTCCAAGTCATCCATGACTTGTTCATCCATACGCTAGCCTTCAGGTGCTTCCATCGGCTATTGTCATGCTAAGCTGGTCTATACTGCTAAGGCATATTGGGCTTATGCTGTCAAGACTACCGCTTGGACTTTATGCCGTCAACCATTAGACTTATGCTGCCAAGACTCCACCCTTGGACTTTACACTGTCAATATCAACCCTTGGACTTTCTTTGCCAACCCATGTTGGACTTTCCATTTGCCAAGACTCAAGCTTGGACTTTCCCTTGCCAAGACTCATGCTTGAACTTTCCATGTCAAGTACCCATGACGTGGACTTTCCATTTGCTAAGACCCATGCTTGGACTTTCCATGTCAAATACTCATGACTTGGACTTTTCCATTGCCAAGTGTCACACTTGGACTTTTCATGTCAAGTACTCAAGACTTGAATTTTCCCATGACAATCACATTGTCATACATTTTGTCAAACATCAAAATACCGCTCGAGTCAAACTCGAGTCTGGTCAATCATGACCTGAGCCGATTGCACCAACAAGATTATAATGGGGCACTTGAAGTATAGATCCTCTTGTGTCTCCTTTGCACAAGAACAAAAAGAGCAAGACTTATTCTTTACAAATGACAAACGATCTCTAGTGGTCAGCCGACCATGAGTCGACAACCAAGCTATGAAGGCATGGTTAGGCTAGATGTATGATTTTCACACCGTGTTAATACTGCTGATGCAATCGACCTTTGATCAAAGTTGACAAGCTCAAAATGAGTTCGAGTTCGATTTTGATATTTGAGCAATATATGGTGATGATCGAGCAATACACTTTAAGGGGAGATTGCTGATCAAGGGTGATTAAGCTTAGTGTAGAAGAGAAAATTGTTAACGTAACCAACCTTGGATTAGGTTGACCAAGATGGATAGGGGTGTCGATGTTGATGATTGAAAAAAAAAGTTTAAGTGGGTCACAGTTGACCAAACATTTGACAATTATAAGTCCAATAAAAAGTGTGCAAGTGACAAAGTTTAAGTGGATCATAGTTGACTGAATACTTGACAAGAGATGAAAAGTGAACTTCAACTGGATCATGGAGGATTAGACACTTAGCAAATGACGAAAGTCCTAATAAGTTACGAAGGACTAGATGTTAGGCATGAGGATAGAAATCTAATATGTTAAGAAGTATCGAATGTTAGCCATGAGATGGAAAATCTAAATAGGTTAAGGAGGATCAGATGTTTAATAATAGTAAAGTCTTAATAAGTCGAGGTTGATTGGATGTTTGACACGAGAAGGGAAGTTCAATAGATTAAGGAGGATTGAACGTTTAGCAATAGTAAAGTCTTAGTAGGCCAAAGTTGATCGGATGTTAAGCAAGTGATGTTCTAGCAAATTGAGGTTAATGTAGGGGATCTCGTGACCGCTAGAGGAGGGGGTGAATATCTTGTTCGTCGTTTGATGGATTACGATCGTGTTCATCTCTATAAAGCTTGTTAGCGCAGCGAAAATATGAAATGCAATAATAAAAGATGACAACACAATCACAACACGCAATATAACATGGTTCGGAACCGAATGGTTCCTACTCCATGGATTGAGCTCTACGAGCTCGAGTGATGACAACATCACTAATAAAGCTCCTTCTCGACAATACGTCGGAGGCGGAGAAACTTCGTACAATGAATTACAACAAGTAATACAAAGTAAAACAAGCAAATACAAGATGAATATACAAAACAACGTAAAGAAAACTTTACAACTATTGCTTTGGAATGTTTGTTTGTTGGTTGCTTGAATTGCACTTGGAGACCCTGATTTGCAGCAACAAATTGCCCCAAAACTCCTCAAGAACTACTGGCAAATCCCTCCTTCACGATCTCCATTTAAAGCTTCTCTTTGGGATGGATTCTGCCTAGCAGTCGACTGATCGAGACCATCAGTCGACTGCCCCTATAGCCATTGTCTCACAACAGCATGAAACACGTCGGATAAGTCCAACGGATATACCATCAGTCAACTGATCATACCTATCAGTCGACTGATGGCTCAATCAGTCGAGTGTTCGGGCCGATCACTTGACTAGAGAACCTTTTGTGCCTGAAACCTCGACATCGCCAGCAATGATCGCCTACAACTCGCAATCGATCGCGGGGCACTTCTCGCAGTCAAACCCTAGTTGACTCACACCAGTCGACTGACCCATGGTCCCAGTCGACTGATACACCTCAAACATGAGATTTTAACCCAAGTATGGTGCCCTCATACTTGTTAGACCACCCTTAGCCTAGACCTAAGCCTTCTAGCCACCTCCGTCAGTCTCACACCTATCGGATTCCTCCAAGTCATCCATGACTTGTTCATCCATACGCTAGCCTTCAGGTGCTTCCATCGGTTATTGTCATGCTAACGGTGTCTACACCGCTAAGGCACATTGGACTTACGCTACCAAGACCACGCTTGGACTTTACGCTGTCAACCATTGGACTTATGCTGTCAAGACTCCCGCTTGGACTTTACGCCGCCAATATCAAACCCCTTTGACTTTCCAAATGTCAAGACTTAAACTTGGACTTTTCCTTGCCAACCCATGTTGGACTTTCCATGCCAAGTACTCAAGACTTAGACTTTCTCTTGCCAAGACCCATACTTGGACTTTTCTTATCAACCCATGTTGGACTTTCCCTTGCCAAGACTCATGCTTAGACTTTACATGTCAAGTACTCATGACTTGGAATTTCCCAATGTCAAGTGTCCCACTTGGACTTTCCATGCCAAGTATCCATGACTTGGACTTAACCATGACAATCGCATTGTCATATGTTTTTGGCGAACATCAAAACATTGCTCGAGTCAAACTCGAGTCCGGTCAATTGTGACTTGGGTCGATTGCACCAACAATTAATTGACTGATAAGCAAATGAAATCTTGGTAGGTCAAAAATAACCAGATGCTAACTAAGAGAAGTTCAGATAGGTTATGGTTAACTAGATACTAGTCAAAGTGAAATTTCATCCTTAAAAAAGATAAAATAGGAGTATCAATCGACTATTGTGGAGTAGTAATCGACCGATGAACTATAAATCCTACAATTAAAGATTTAAGAGAGTTTATTGAGATTTTGAGCATAATCAATTGATTGTTGGGATTATCAATCAACTAATATTATTGTTTGGGTGAACATAGATTTTGAAACTCGACTGTTCAACTCGACTAACTATGATCAATTGATTGCTATGGAGTACCAATATACTGATGTTACTATTCGAGTCAACAAAGAGTTTGAAGCTCAGTTGTTGATCGTCATCAATTAATTGATAGCACTACAACAACATATAAAAGGTTTGACACTCAATTATGCAATTTGACTATTTAGGTATCAATCGATTGATTGTAATAATAAGTTAACTGATATTAGTTAAATATGAGCTAGAAGAGTCATTTTATAGGTACAATGTTCGAATCTATAATGGAACAATCGACTAATGAATTTTATCAATCGATTATTAGGCAAAATTAGCCGAAGATTGTTATGCCCAAATACAAGTACATGGTCATCGTCAAAAAAATAAAAATATCATCATCTAGGATTGTATTGTTGATACTAGCTACGTACAAAGTAGACTATCTAGACGAAATCAATGATGGGAAAGTAGTGTAATAAAATAGGGAAACTAAATAGAAAGCTAAAGACAATTTTAGGATTTTGGTTTCACTACAACAACTATCAACAATTCTGTTATGTTTTTCTCTTTTATAACGATAAATCTTTCCTAAAGGTACATTATCCTTAGGTAATCATTGTTTCCTCTCAAAATTCAATAACGTGTTTAATCTGCCTCAACTCTTATTTTCATGGTAATTGAACCAGATTAAACCCTTTATGTTTTTGTAATATTTAATGTTATCCTAGAGAGAATTCAAACTATCTTCATGATCAAAAACTCAAATTCAATTTTATAGTCGTTGTCTCACAACGACTCGATCCATGCTAGACAAGTTCCAATGGATAGACCATCAGTCGACTGTCAAACTTTATTAGTCGACTGATGCACAGGCAGTCGAGCCACTGGTCGAGCCTGCCTCGCGTCTGTGGCATTTCCTCAACATCAGTCGACTGGCCTCCATGGTAGTCGACTGTCAATGCAACGCATAGTCGAATGTCAGTCGACTCTCATCAGTCGATTGGTCATAATCCCAGTCAACTGTCAAGAGTCGACTCGGTTTCCAAGTGTCAAAACACTTGACCAGTTGACTGGTCCATAACCCCAATCGACTGACAAACCTCAAACATGAGGTTTAACCCTAAGTATGATCCCCTCATACTTGCTAGATCACCCTTAGCCTAGATCTAAGCCTTCTAGTCACCTTCATCAACCTCACGCCTATCGGATCCCTCCAAGTCATCCATGACTTGTTCATCCATACGCTAGCCTTCAGGTGCTTCTATCAGCTATTGTCATGCTAACGTGGTCTATACTGCCAAGATACATTTGGGCTTACGCTGCCAAGACTATCGCTTGGACTTTACGCCGTCAAACCATTGGACATATGCTGTCAAGACTTCACCCTTAGACTTTACGCTGCCAATATCAACCCTTGGACTTTTTAAATGCCAAGTACCCATAAATTGGACTTTCACCGCCAAGACTATACATTTGGACTTACGTGGCCAAGACTACACCCTTGGACTTTCCATGCTAACTCCTTGTTGGACTTTCCAAATGCCAAGACTCAAGCTTGGACTTTCCCTTGCCAAGACCCATGCTTGGATTTTCTATGCCAAGTACTCAAGACTTGGACTTTACCATTGCCAAGACTCATTCTTGGACTTTCCGTACCAAGTGTCCCACTTGGACTTCTCCATCATATGGTCAACCTCATGTCAACCATATAATCAACCCATTGTCAAACAATGGTTAACTCATCATCAAACATCAAAACACCAATATCAAATCACTACTCGAGTCAAACTCGAATCTGGTCAATCGTAACCTGTGTTGATTGCACCAACAATTGATTCCTATAGTGTCCCCTTTTGTTGCACACAAAGTACAAAATGTGCTTCTTGCCTTTGCGTATCGGTGCTCCGACCTCCTTTATCTTCTCCTTCCCCTTTGGCATTATTTGAATTTTCTTCTTGATCAATTTTGGGCATTTACTCTTATAGCATCTTTTTTTCCTACACTCAAAGTATATAATATAATCTTTATTTTTAATTATTATGTTGAGTTACCTTCCTTAGTGGTAGGAGAATCACTCCCAGATGTAGATGGCTCCTTCTCTTGCTCCGATATGGAAGATCTAACCTCCCCTTTAATCTTTGAGGCAGAGACTTCTCCCATTTCTTTCTCTTCAGATGTTAAGCACCTCTCAATGTCTGAATCTTCAAGTCTAAAGGTGATGAGCTTTCTTCCTTAGATTCCTCCTCACATCGTGTCGGTGAGAAATTCTCATGGAGCTTGGCAAGCTTACTCCATAACTCCTTGACATCTTGATATTCACCTATCTTACACAATAGATTATTAGAAAATCAAATTTACTAAGAATTTTGTTATCTTCTCATTGGGTTTGGATTCTTGAATTTTCTCCTTTGTCCATTTGCTCCTTTTAAGAGTTTTTCCTTTCTTGTCCGTAGGAGCTTCAAATCCATTCATCAAGCTAATTCAATCTTTAATTTCCATTTGAAGAAACGTCTCAATTCTTGTCGCACATTGATCAAATCCCTCGACTCCATAGAATCCATAGGACGGTGGTACTCGAATGTCGTATCCTAGTTCATCGTTAGGCAACTCCATTGTCCTCTAGCTTTTGCTCTCTTGGTGATTAGTCTTGAATCTGATACCAATTGTTAGGACTTTGTCGTCGCGCTAGAGGGGGATGAATAGTGTTCATCGATTAGTCATTTGATTGTGCTTGTCTACAATCATTAGTACGCAACGGAAATACAAATATAAACACAAACAAACTGCAAGACACAAGCACAACCACTACACGAGAGATTTTACGTGGTTTGAAATTCTAGTTCCTACTCCACAACCGAGCTCTAGAGTGAGCTCTAGTGATGCACCACCACTAACGTTCTCCTTTTTGGAAATACTCCGGAGGTGGACAAACCTCTTATAAAAGAGTTATACAAGAATGCAAACAATTAAATACAAAAGTATGCATAAAATACAAAAACAAAGAATAAACACTTTACACAAGTGAGCTTTATTTGATCTCTTTGTTGGTTATTGTAGAATGACTTGGAAGGTCTGGAATGCCACAACAAATCCCCTCCCAAATCACCAGAAACTGGCAGCCTCAACCCTCCTCCGCAACCTCCATTTAAAGCTCTGCTTGGACTATTTTTTCGCCTAGCAGTCGACTAGCCTTATCCACCAGTCGACTGCCCGCTTGACCATTGTCTTACAACGGATTAATCGACGTCAGAAATAGTCGATCAATCGACTGTCCTGACCCAGCAGTCGACTGTCATAAGCTATCAGTCGACTGTCAAATATTTTATGCCCTGTCCACTTAAGGTTAGTCGACTGCGAGTTTAGTCAACCTTGACCTGAGGTTGATTGCTCTAGCAATCTCCTCCTAACAATCTCCCTCATGACCTTGGATAACTCAAACCATCCACTAGTCATATGAACATATGTATTGTCAAACTCATTGTCAAACATCAAAACCTACTCGAGTCCCACTCGAGCTTGGTCGATATTGACTAGAGGCCAATTGTACCAACACAATTATGTTGGTGCAATCGGCCCAGGTCACGATTGACCGGACTCGAGTTTGACTCGAGCAATGTTTTGATGTTTGACATTGATGTTTGATAATGATTTGGGGAGATTGTTGGTGCAATCGACTCGGGTCATGATTGACCGGACTCGAGTTTAACTCGAGGGGGATTTTGATGGTTGACTAGGGTTGACCATGTCATGGAAAGTCCAAGTCTTGAGTACTTGACATGTAAACTCCAAGCATGGGTCTTGGCATGGAAAGTCCAACATGGGTTGGCAAGGGAAAGTCCAAGCTTGAGTCTTGGGATTTGAGAAGTCCAAGGGTTTGATATTGGCGGCATAAAGTCCAAGTGGAAGTCTTGGCAGTATAAGTCCAATGGTTGGTGGCGTAAAGTCCAAGCGGAGTCTTGGCAGCGTAAGTCCAATGTGCCTTAGCGGTGTAGACACCGTTAGTATGACATAGCCGATGGAAGCACCTGAAGACTAACGTATGGATGAACAAGTCATGGATGACTTGGAGGGATCCGATAGGCGCGAGGCTGACGGAGGTGGCAAGAAGGCTTGGGTCTAGGCTATGGGTGATCTAGCAAGTATGAGGGCACTATGCTTGGGTTAAAACCTCATGTTTGAGGTGTATCAATCGATTGGTACCATGTGGCAGTCGACTGGTGTGAGTCAACTAGGGTTTGACTGGCAGCATCGATCGACCGATCGGTGATCGATCGTGTGCTCGGGATTTCGGGCGCAGAAGGTTCTTCAGTCGAGTAATCGGCGCGACCACTCGATTGATTGAGCCATCAGTCGACTGATGGTGTATCCGTTGGATTTTTCCAGCGTGGATGTAACCGTTGTCTCACGACAACAGTGACATCAGTCAACTGATGGTCCCATGCAGTCGACTGATAGGCGAAAATCCAGTCTGATTGTAGGTTATAAAAGCAGCTCGGAAGAAGGATTTTGGCAGCGATTTTCTTAGGCGATTTGGAGTGATTTGCTATTGCAAATCAGGGTCTTCAAGGCTAGTCCAAGGCATTCAACAAGCAAGCATTCCAAAGCAATAGTTATAAAGTTTTTTTTACATTATTTTGTATTTTCATCTTGTATTTTCTTGTTTACTTTGTATTACTTGTTGTAATTCATTGTACGAGGTTTCTCTACCTCCGACTTATTGTCGAGAAGGAGTTTATTGGATTAGTAGTGCGTGTTTGCATTGCTAGGGCTTTTAGAGCCCGATCCGTGGAGTAAGAATCATTCGGTTCTGAACCACGTTATATTCTTGTGTTTGTGATTGTGTATCGTGTTATTGCTTTTATTATTATTCCGCTGTGCACTAACACGATTTGTAGATGCGATCACGAACGAAATCCATCAAGCATCGACGACGCTATTCACCCCCCCATTCTAGCGGTCACAACGGTCCCAACAATTGGTATCATAGCCCGGGGCTCTTCTACGGATTAACAACTCGGAGCCAAGACGCTAGAGGGTGAAGAGGAACAAGATGGAAATTCAAGAGAATTTGGGTTGGGACATCAACACCCCAATCCCATATGCTTTCTATGGATAAGAAGGCTTCAACCAATGGAAGGCAAGGATTGAAGACTTCTTAATGGTGAGGGACTTTGAGGAGTGGTTCATTTTGATGGAGGGATTTAGCTATCCAAGAGGACCAAAGGGTGGATACCTCAAGAAAAAGAGATGGACCGAAGAGCAAGTCCAAGTCTTCGAGAAAAATAAGAAGATAGTCCAATTTATTTTTGATTTGATTCCTAATGACATCTTGTGTAGCCTAGGGGATTACATGGATGTCAAGGAGCTTTGGAGCGAATTGACAAAATATCACGAAAACCCTCAACAGATCCAAGAACAAGAACAAGAAGAAGAGTGCTCATCCTCTCAGGCTCAAGAAGAAGCAAGCATATCCTCATACTCACAAGCAAGTGAGGATTCGAAAGTTGATAGAGAATTGACATCCGGATCGATGGAAGACGAAAAGATGGAAGAAGCCTCCACCTCTAGGATTGAGGGAGAGGAAAGGATTCCCACGCCGGAACAAGAAGAAGAGCCTTCAACATCCGGTCAAGATGAAGAAGCTCAAAATCCGGCCGTCATTAACCTAGGTAACTCAAGCACATCATTTCAAGATAAAATTCATATAATGTGTTTTTAGTGTAGGGAGTATGAACACTACAAGAGCAAGTGCCCAAAGAAGGTCAAGAAAAGTCCACCGGCACCTAAAAGTCAAGAAAAGTCAAAGGAAGCCGGTCCCCCAACCATCAAAAGCAAGGAGCACATTATATGCTTCAAATGTAATCAAAGATGGCATTATATGAGTCAATGCCCTAGGGGGAGCAAGAAGGTCAAAGAAGGAGCATCACAAGTATGGGGAGCCTCTAAGGCAAACCCTAAGGTAACCTTTAAGTATGCATCTTCTAGTTTTAATGTAAAAAAGTATGCTAGAAATAATTTAAACAATCTTGTTATTGTTCAAAAGGAGCATGCTATTAGAAATAAATACTTTTGTCTAGGTGCTAAGAGTATTAATTTTTCAAATAAGGAGAAATTTGGGACTAATGTCCCTAGAAAAACTCTTCCTAAGGAAAGCATTAGGAAAATAGAAAACCATTTAGGCATTAACCCTAAGAAGGGTAGGCATATGCCTAGAGGAAATGGTAATGCCCAAAGATTAAATCAAAAGTCAAAAATTGGGCAATTAGAAAAGGAAAATCAAGTCTTAAGGTCAAGGCTTGAGAAAATGGAAAAGACCCTTAGGAATATACAAAATTCAATTTAGGGTCTAGAAGTCAAAGTCAAAGACCTAGGAAATAAGAACCATCTAAGGGTAAGCCTAAGCCCAAAAAGACCTACCACAATGTTCCATTTGATTATGGAACTCAAGTTAGGTCTAGGAAGACCAAGGTCAATAGGGAAGTCATCCCTAAGGTTGACCAAGGTATGTGCCTAGTGGCTAGGGTTTCAAGGAAACCTAGGCAAGTCACTAAGAAGGTTACAAGGGGAGTCACTCCTAGAGTTAACCATGGCAAGACCACAATGATCAAGGCTAACAAGCCTAGAAGGGTCATTAGGAGGGTATCTAGGGAGGTTATCCCTAAGGAATACCTAATTAACCCAAGGAGCTCAAATAAGTTTTGGGTTCCTAGGAGCGTGATCAATTCACACTAGATGGGTTAGGTTGAGCCAACTTTAAATGGATGGGTAGTTAACCTAACCATGATAAAGTTGACACTTTAGAATATTTTCAATGTTATGGATACCTTGGAAATAGGTTTGATTTTTAATCCTAAAAGTTTTTAGGATGTGCAAATATATTTTTAGAATTATGAAAAATCAATCAAATTGGCACAATTTAGATTTAGAGGTCTTAGTGTGTCATTTTGGGTTTTTGGCACACTTTGGGAGATAAGTAATAATATGGCAAAATAGACAAAATAATATCAAATGTCAATTAATGCTAAAATTTAGGTATTATATACCTTTTATATTATTTGTCATGATTTGTTTATCATATAACATGCCATGACATCATATCTATTTTTAATCATTTAATATTTCATGATCATGTTTAGGATTAAGGCTAAATGTCATGTATGCTTAGATTTCATCATATGCCATGACATCATGATCATTGACTATGCTTAGTTAATGTTATCATTTATGTCATGATCATTCATGCATTTAATTTGATTAAATTTGAGTTAAAGACAATGGCATGACTTGAAATCCCATTTATAAGGAAATCAAGTAGTGTTGCCTTAAAAAATGCATGAGGCCTTAATTTAAGATAAACCAAAACCCACATCTCACATCTAAATTTACATGTATGTGTATTTATACACCTTAGATACATGTGAGATGCTAGGATATGAATTAAGTTCAAGGTGCATAGTTTTTGCATTTAGATGAACTCAAACTCATCTAAAATCATGTTGTGGATCATTGGGAAAGCTTATGTTCAAGCCATGTACATTAAGCCCAAAGAATATGATCCAATATAATATTTTAAAACTATTTTAAAATCATTTTGAAAAACCTTGGTGAAGTCTATCTTTTGATAGCAATCACCATTGATGAAGTTGATACAAAGTGAGCTAAAACATTGAAGTTTTTATTCATTTTTGAACTTTGTGTCAATTTCACTATTTTATGGATAAAATATTTTAAAAACATTTTTCACCCATTGTATGTGTCATAAGTATTATACGTATGATTTTTTACGATTTTTCGATGTACGTAGAATTACTTATACTTTTCAAATTGATCGATAATTGAAAATCGATTTTTTGATTATCGACCGCCTTGTTGGCAAATAATCGATGAGCACGCAATCATCGTCCGACATAGAGTCGACTGCCAGGCTGATTTTGAGAAAAATAAGGTTGTTTAGCCCGTGTTCAGTTACGGTAAAGTTCTCTAACTACTCCTAACTCTAGGATATACTTTAGGAAACATTATAAATGGTGAAAATCTATTGGATATGGATTAGGAGAGTTGTTAGGGTGATGTATCAAGTTTAAGGATGGAAAAGTTCTATGTTGAACTTTGAACCTTATTTTTGATGGTTTAGAGTTCCTATTGGCTTAGGGGCTTCCCAAGGACATTGTTGGTGCAATAGTCAAGGAGGAGCAAGCCTTTAGGGGGAGGTATCCATCATGGGATGATGGATGTTATTTTTCCTCATGAGGGAGAAAAATGGGAATTTTGAGATACCCAATTTGGAAATTGGGAGAGTTTGTAGGATTATCTCTCTTGAGTGATATGAGACTTATCACTAGAAAGATTGTAAGCATCCTAGATATTTTTGGACTAAGGGGAAGATTGTAAGATCTCATTGGGACATGAGACATTGACCTCCTTGGAGAGAACTTTTTTGATGTTAGTCAAAAAGGGGGAGAATGTTTGGGAGAATTTATGGGATTATCAATTTGAGATAATTGGTAAGAAGATTTGAGTTAGTATTCTAACTCAAAGGTATGTGATTTTGTCAAACATCAAAAAGGGAGAGATTGTTGGTGCAATCGGCTCAGGTCACGATTGACCAAACTCGAGTTTAACTCGAGCGATGTGTTGATGTTTGACATGGAGATTTGACATTGATGTTTGATAATATTTTAGAGAGATTGTTGGTGCAATCGACTTGGGTCATGATTGACTGGACTCGAGTTTGACTCGAGGGGGATTTTGATGATTGACTAGGGTTGACCATGTCATGGAAAGTCCAAGACTTGAGTACTTGACATGTAAACTCCAAGCATGGGTCTTGGCATGGAAAGTCCAACATGGGTTGGCCACTACAGAAAAAACAGAAATTTGGGACGAATTTAGCGACGAATTTTAAAAAAAAAATCGTTGCAAAAAAAATTTGCGACGAATTTAGCGACAAAAAATTTTTTGTTGCAAATAAAGCGTCGCAAATATTAGCGACAAAAATAGCGACGAATTTTTGCGACGAAAATTAGGGACGAATTTAAAATTTCGTCGCTAATTTTGTTGCAAAAGTTACCCCGATTTCCAAAATTCGTCGATAGACTGTCAAAAATTTTGTAACGAATTACAAATTGTCAAAATTATGACAATTTTAATTCGTTGCAAAATTTTGCGACGAATTAATTTTTTCGTCGGAAATTTTCGCAACGAAATAAAGAATTCGTTGGTAAATTTGCGACTGATACAAATTCGTCGCAAAATTCGTCGCAAAAAACAATTTTTTGCGACGAATAAATTTTTTCATTGGTAATTTTCGCGACGAAAAAAGGAACTCGTTGGTAAATTTGTGATGTTTCCAAATTCGTCGCAAATTTCGTCGCTGAAATTTGCGACGAATTTGTTTTTCGTTGCAAATATTTGCGACGAAATATTTTTCGTTGCAAAATACGTCGCAAAATTCGTTGCAAACTTTGTCACAAATTAAATTCGTCGCAAAGGTCGTCGCAGATTTATCGGGATTTAGCAACGAATTGGGATATTTGTCGCTAAATTTGTCGCAAAATAAAAAAAAATTTAGTAAATGTCCTATCTTTAACTTGGTAAAAGTTTAATAACATTGTTTAGCTTGGTAGAAAGTCTTTTGGCTGAGAAAGGGCATATTAGGATTATTAGTTTCGTAAAAGTTTTCTAATTTGGTAAAAGTATATGATCTGTTAAGAGTATATAGGAATTATTGTGTTTCTCAATTAGTGGTATTTTTTCTTGGTTCGGTAAGAGTCAAATCTTTAAAAGAGAGCTGTCATGTTAGTGTAAAATCTCTATAGATAGTTATTCTTTGCTTCATCAATTTAGGTTCTTTTTCTCTATGTGAGATGCATATCATTTGCTTTAACAATTTCATCCAAATTTTTTATACAATAATCTTCTATACAATTTAAGGTCCAATTGTAGTGGTCAAAGCATTCTTGTGTTACATCACCCCACTAATGTAGATAAGAAATACATCATATGATAAGTACCATAATTCAGGTGTAAGTTGATGAGAATAAATATAATCAAATGGACAATCCTAATAAACAAGGTGCACCAATTTTTGCATGAATGGCAAGGCATCCATGAGTCAATGAACATAACACCCAGAAAAGGAAACAAGATGTTATAGCTAACACAAAAACTTCAACTGCAAAAATAAAACAACAGTGAACTTAATCTATAGCAATTAATAAAAATTCACATATAATTAAGGAATCACGTAGAGGACAAAGGCTTCAGATGGTAGCTCTTCAAAATCTCTTTGTACCTGAACTCAGAAAAAACACAAAAATACTAGCAACAATGGGAAAGAAAAATAAGCTTACAAACAGCCATAATTACAAACAAAAGATATAATGAAGTTAACAACCATACCTTGCTTCTAAGAGTCTGAGAACAAAATACCAATGTTTCAATATTACTGCTGGAGTCATGAAGTAAGTAATCAGAGACCTACAGCAAAAAATTTTATCATGAAATTCGACAATTATCACTAAACAAAGACAAAAAAGGAACAGTAGGAAACAATAACTAGAGTAACAAAAGGGAGAGAGAATAAAAATCATGATCTTATGTAAGCAGCTACATCCTATCGAGATAATATTATAGTAGCCAAATTTTATTCCAATACTAAGCCTGGAAAACTCTGATCCAGACCTGTAACCCTCCAAACTAGGCCTGCACAAATTCAGTAAACTACAACAGGAATATGTCAGCTAAAGTCCAAGATGTAAGAAACGGTAATATGATTCAAAATTAAACATGATAAAGAGATATTTCATTAAGAATTGTGATTGTGTAGATCCAAAATTGCCTACCAGCATCAAATTCCCAACTTTGAAAGGAAGTTGAGAAAGAACTCAAGCTGGAATTCTTCATTGAGAAGGAAATGTTTGTGGCAGAAAATCATACTATCCTACAGTAATATGGAAAGTTTTGTCAACAATTACTTTGACAGGAAATGGATATTCTCATTTGAGGCTTCCTTCTGCTTGTAGTAGTATTATCGAGAAGAGCATTAAACATGAATATCCAACCTAATATGCACCCGAGCCCGAGAGGGATGCGCGCGGCATGCAGGAGGCGCGCGGGCCGGAAGCCGGGGCTCGGGGCACGCGCGCCG
This sequence comes from Wurfbainia villosa, assembly GCA_025175895.1. NCBI lineage: Eukaryota > Viridiplantae > Streptophyta > Magnoliopsida > Zingiberales > Zingiberaceae > Wurfbainia > Wurfbainia villosa. The sequence goes on along the minus strand of CM045994.1, from coordinate 4,156,678 downwards.
GACCGCTGACGAGCTCGCGGCCGCGCTCATGGCAGGCTGGGGCGCCACGGTCGCCATGGGCGGTCACGCGGCCGGACGAGGCGGCGCGGACTCGCGGCCATTGCGGCTCACGGGGCGGCGGCGAGTCGTGGCGGCGGCCGACCTAAGGCTGGGCGGCCTCTGCGGCGGCGGGCTCAGCGGGGCGGGCGGACTGGTGGCCGACGGTCGTGGCGGGCGTGCGAGCGGCAGCGGCGAATAGGGTCGGGCGCGACGCGAGGGGAAGGAAAATAAATTAGGGCACGCATCGGGTAACTTAAAAAAATTTTCCAACGAATTTGGATTCATTGCAATTTTTTTGCAACGAATCCAAGATTCGTTGGAAATTAAAAAAAAAATAAACTTTTTAAAACGTTAATTTATTTTTGTAATATTAAATTTGCAACGAATCCAAGATTCGTTGGAAATTTTTGCAACGAATTCAGGATTCGTTGCAAATTTTTGCAACGAATCCTGGATTCGTTGCAAATTTTTGCAACGAATCCTGAATTCGTTACAAATTTTTGCAACGAATCCTGAATTCGTTGCAAATTTTTGCAACGAATCCTGGATTCGTTGCAAATTTAATATTACAAAAATAAATTAACGTTTTAAAAAGTTTATTTATTTTTTTTTAAATTTCCAATGAATCCCGAATTCGTTGCAATTTTGCAACGAATCTTGGATTCGTTGCAATTTTTTTGTAACGAATCCAAGATTCGTTGGAAATTAAAAAAAAAATAAACTTTTTAAAATGTTAATTTATTTTTGTAATATTAAATTTCCAACGAATCCAGGATTCGTTGGAAATTTTTGCAACGAATCCTGGATTCGTTGCAAACTTTTGCAACGAATCTAGGATTCGTTGCAAACTTTTGCAACGAATCCAGGATTCGTTGGAAATTTTTGCAACGATTCGTTTTTCGTCGCTAATTTGCCACGAAACAGAAAATTCGTTGCTAAATTTGTTGCAGATTTACAACGAAAATAATTCGTTGCCAAAATTCGTCGCCAAAAAACAGTTTTTTTGTAGTGGGCAAGGGAAAGTCCAAGCTTGAGTCTTGGCATTTGAGAAGTCCAAGGGGTTTGATATTGGCGGCGTAAAGTCTAAGCGGGAGTCTTGGCAGCATAAGTCCAATGATTGGCGGCGTAAAGTCCAAGTGGAGTCTTGGCAGCGTAAGTCCAATGTGCCTTGGCGGTATAGACACCGTTAGTATGACATAGCCGATGAAAGCACCTAAATGCTAGCGTATGGATGAACAAATCATGGATGACTTGGAGGGATCCGATAGGCGCGAGGCTGACGGAGGTGGCTAGAAGGCTTAGGTCTAGGCTACGGGTGATCTAGCAAGTATGGGGGCACCATACTTGGGTTAAAACCTCATGTTTGAGGTGTATCAGTCGACTGGTACCATGTGGCAGTCGACTGGTGTGAGTCAACTAGGGTTTGACTGTGGGGAGTGCCCTAGCAGTCGACTGCCAGAGGTGGGCAGTCGACTGCTGGCCCGAGCAGTCGACTGATCTGGTGATCAGTCGACTGGTGCTCGGGATTTCGAGCACAGAAGGTTCTCCAGTCGAGTGATCGGCGCGACCACTCGACTGATTGAGCCATCAGTCAACTGATGGTGTATCCGTTGAATTTTTCCAGCGTGGATGTAGCCGTTGTCTCACGACAACAGTGACATCAGTCGACTAATAGGTGAAAATCCAGCCCGATTGTAGGTTATAAAAGCAGTTTGGAAGAGGGATTTTGGCAGCGATTTTCTTAGGCGATTTGCTATTGCAAATCAGAGTCTTCAAGGCTAGTCCAAGACAATCAACAAACAAGCATTCTAAAGCAATAGTTGTAAAGTTTTCTTTACATTGTTTTGTATTTTCATCTTGTATTTTCTTGTTTACTTTATATTACTTGTTGTAATTCATTGTACGAGGTTTCTCCACCTCCGACTTGTTGTTGAGAAGGAGTTTATTGGATTAGTAGTGCGTGTTTGCATTGCTAGGGCTTTTAGAGCCTGATCCGTGGAGTATGAACCATTCGGTTTCGAACCGCGTTATATTCTTATGTTTGTGATTGTGTATCGTGTTATTGTTTTTATTATTATTCCGTTGCGTACTAACACGATTTGTAGACACGATCGCGAACGAAATTCATCAAGCATCGACGACGTTATTCACCCCCCTCTAACGGTCACGACGGTCCCAACAAATTAAGTATTAGCATGGGGTGCTCGTGGGTATTTAAGGGTTCTTGTTAAGTATTGACAGAGCAAAAATATGAATAAAAACAATAAGAATAATTCTTTCACAATTGGCTTAACATGATTCAAATACCTTACAATAATTCCACGACTTATGTTGGACAATCTGTGTACGGATATACATGGTAGGTAGTTCAAAATTAAAATTACAAATTAATTTAGACTTATCTATTGAGTGACTTAAACTGATAACCTCAAGTTGTCGACCTTGATGATTAGACCAAGCCGAGCTACTGAGTCTGAGTCGGCAATCAGATCGTCGAGTGACCAAGAGTCGAGTGCTAAGTGTCTGAGTTGATTGCTCAGAAACTGATGAGTCGAGGTATGCGTTCAATATAAATTTCTAAAAAAATATATTCTTCTCACTTTCCGCGATGCTTTAAGATTGTCGTAGGTCACCTATTTCCCATAATACAATAATAAACCATGATCCCCATCAAGCACCTGGATGCGACAAACTAAGAGATATCCGAATATAGTCACAGGAGTTCTATCGAGTAGAAAAAAGTATTTGATGGCTATTGGTTTATTCACTTGAGCAAATTTTTCCTTGAGCGATTTGATATTCGCCATGCACAAGTCATGCTCGTACACGAATTAATGTGGTTTAGTATAATTCAGACTCTTGAATTTACACTCTTGTACACTCATACATAAGAGAGAGTCTTTTTCCATATATTTATTCATAATATATATGCTTATAAAACAATAAAAATTAACCATTAAGTCTTGAAATATTCAATATGAGATTAAAGTCTTATACACAATGAAATCTCTTTTATTTTCATTCATATTTTTCTAACAGCTTATGCCTCTTTCAACGATTCACCTCTGCACAAATTCTACTAAAACGTGCCCCTTTATAAGAGATAAAGGAACAAATCTCTTTATTTATTTATTTTCTACCCATGGAGCTTGACGCATTGATAACGATGGGACGAAGAGCTCCATACAAGCGATGATCAAACCATTCACTGAATCATTTGTAGAAATTCAATTGAACTTTTGGATTTATTTTGATGGTCAATAAAAAACTTCTATAGAGTCGAATCACCTTCAAAATTAATTGGATCTTAAGATTTGAATACATGGATTTTAAAAACAAAAACTAATCTCTTATAATCATTGCCTTGGATGCCTATAATTGACCTCTCATCTTAAATATAAAAGATAATATGTGAACTAAGAGATTACCAAAAGCTTGAATTTGTGCCTTTAATATTGTTTAAGTCCTTGAAAACCTTTGAGTAATGTATCCATTTGTAAAGATGATTTTTAAGATTAGTTTCGTAGAGTCAAAGCTTTCTAAGAGATTTTATAAAGTCAACTCAATGATTGTCTTTTTTTTTGTTCACTTTAAAAATATAATAAGTTTGATCAAAATTAATAAATCTATGTCTATCTACTGCTAGATCCATCTTAACAATTTTCATTAAAATCATTACATGATCAACCATGTAACAATTTTAATCAAGATTACCATTATTATTTTTTTAATCTTTGGATTACTTTTGCAAGAGCCAATTAACTCTAATTAATAGTCTCCTACAATATACTTTTCTATGCAAATAAAAAAAAACAAAAACTTGAATTATATTTGAGTGATCTTTTGGTAATTTTATTTGATTATAGTGGGTAAGAGTGTAACGATTCAAATGTGTATATAAGGATATATTTGCTTGAAAAATTTGTTAGAGTTCATGAACAAAAATATCATTAGATAATTAAAATAATAATAATGTAATATGGGAAGTGCGTTGAGAAATAATTAAGTGAATGCTTGGAGCATAAGCTTTGCTAATTAGAGATTTTTCATAATTATTTAATTATTATTATTATTATTATTATTATTATTATTATTTTGAAATAAAATAAAAGGACCCCATCAAATCTAATCTAATTTGATTATTGACCTTCGAACGTCCAAGAATTTTGTCGTTTGTTTGTAGTTTTGTGAATAACAACCATGACAAAGAGAGCCTCACCACCCAATTACCCACAAAAATATTGAAGCTCAAGCAATTAAGACAACCTCCCCACTCTGATTTCGACACTAATTTTTACATTCTAACTACTCAAGTGGCAAAGTAAAAAAAAAATCATTTAATTATATTCGTTGAATAAAATTAATTAAATACATAATTTTAGTTTCTTAATGTTCTTAATAAAAATTATGAAATATTTAGGAAGAATACCATTTTATCCGATCAGCTATTCAATCACAGCTAAAGTGATTTTTGTTTTCCTTTTTCACTTTTTCCCTTTTTCCCTTTGAAATTATAGCTCAAATGTATTATATATATACGAGATTGATATTCTATGCGTCTTATGCTATATGACTATAGGAATGTAGAGTAATTAATAATGTATAGTACTTCTTCTTCGTGCGCTCCCAGCTCGATATCGTCGACGATCGACCAAATTCTGATTGTGATCTGACCGGATTGCGATTGAAATCTAGTCCGATCATGGCTGCGATCGGGTCGAATTCTGACCGTGATCATATTGAAATCTGATAGAAATTCAAATCCGATCGGATCATGGTCAGAAAATGTTCGATCGCAACCTTGACATCACGGACGCTAGCAGTCTCGATGTCACGGTCGTTGCGCGACCATGATCGGATGACATAAGCATCCGTTGGAGTTCAAGCGATGTGTGGACAACAATCGACAACGAAGGTACGGACAGTGCAAGGATGAGTCTTGCACGCACACACACGGAAGCGTCATGCATGATATCTTCTATATATATATAGAGGAATGACCTCCTACACAATTCATCCGTGAGCATTTTCATTATCTATCGTCCGATCGAGTGAGCACTATTGTCCAATCCTTGAACTCTAGAAGATCAGATGATGAATAATGAAAATGTTCACGGGTGATATATATATATATATATATATATATATATATATATATATATATATATATATATATATATATATATATATATATATATATATATATATATCATTTGGCTTTTAATAGTTTTTATAGATATTAGAAAGGAGCTTCTTATTTTAAATAAGAAAATGCTTTTTAATTTTTCATCCGAAAACACTTTTTCTTTTCGATTATTTTAATTATAAATAATTTAGTCAAAATCTAAATAATTCTATAAAACTATTTTAATATTGATTCAACTTTAATTAAAATGATTCAAATAATTGTCAAAAGGAACAGTCTTAACTAATTAAGTAAAATTTAGGTGAGAAACGATTTTTTTTTTAAAAAAAATTATTTATATCTCCCGTTTCCTTGTGAAGCTCGCACTTGTTCCATAACCCGCGCGACGCTCAGGGCTCGCGAGTTTGCTTGCGTCATTAGCTGAAGGAGTCGATCGACGTTGCTCCGGCGAGATCCACTCCATGGCCACCGCCTTCCTGGCCTCCTCCTCCTCCACTTCCACCGGCAACTACCGCTCGAACTCGGAGAATCCTCAGCCGCATCACGACGATTCCCCGAAACCACACCGGTCGCCGCTCTCCCCCTCCGTAGGGAAGGACAACGCCGCTCCCAAGATGCCTCGTTCCAAGGATGTCTCCCCTCGGTACCTCGCCCCGTCTCCCGCCGCCTATTCCTCTGCCACCGTCACCTCTTCTTCGAGGTTCTCCTCCAGTTCGCCACTCATCCCCTCGGCTACCGTGGTGCAGAGGTGCTCGGTGCCGCGGGAATTGAATCGACACTCTGTAGAGAAGCGATCCCAGTGCGTCAGTCGCGCTAAGCCTTTGAAGGCCCGGACAGATTCCCAGGCCGAAAATTCGGCCGCCGCCCGAGTACAACATTCGCAGACTCGGAGCCTTTCGGTCTCGTTCCAGGGGGAACCCTTCTTCTACAAGACCAGCCGCCCGAAGAACACTTCCTTCGTCCTGTTGCGCAAACCCAGCCCGGAACGCCGGCATGCTGGTGAAATCGCCGTGACGCCTGCGAGGGATGACCATTCGGAGAACTCGAGGCCACTGGTAAACCAGCCTCGACGGCCTGGCGCAAGGGCCCGAGCGTCGAATCCGCTGATGCGCAGCTTGGATTGCTCGTCCAGTCGGAGCCACCCGATCTTGGTCACGGTCCAGTTATTGCGAGAGTCGATGGTGTTCGGCGATGGCAGCCAGAGGCCATCTGTTGAGGCGGCCGACCTCTCTGCGTCATCCGATAATGAAAGCATGTCGTCGGAGGGAAATTCTGGCGCACCGCAGTTTGGCATGCCCCCTGTGGAGAAGGTAGCACCTCGAGGAATAAGCGTGCCGGCGAGGTTTTTGCAGGAGACGAGTAGCAGGCAGCGTAGGTTGCCGAACTCGGGCCTTTTCTTGCATCCTCCTAGCTCTAGTTCCACACTCCAATCCGAGCTGGGGTTAATGAGGAAATTATCAGTCACCAACCCTTCATCAATCCGTCGACCCATTAGATCCCCTCCCCTTGCTAACTACATGGCTACTCCATCTAGGGGGATGGCTAGTCCTCCGAGCGTAAGGTGTGGGACAAATGTGACTGTATCTTCAAGTGATCAGCCGGTAAATGCACCTTCAATCATCAGCTTTGCTGCTGGAGTGAGGAGATCTAAGAAAGGTGAGAGCCGTATTGAAGAAGCTCACACGTTGAGGCTGCTTGATAACGGATACTTCCAATGGAGGTTTGTTAATGCAAAAATCACTGCGACATTGCTTTCAAAGAAGGTTATTGCAGAGGTAATGTGTTGTCATTGTCCCTTCCTAGCTTATCTCTGCACTTTGCTATTTGGTATGCCAAAGATTTGCTATTTTAGCTGTCTAGTTGAAAATCTTAATCTTTTAGTTGAATTTTCAAGTAGTATATTGTTTAGAACTTTACAGGAAAGGAGAAGTGGGAGAGTAGTTTAGGAAAAAGCAAGAAGAAGTTGATTAGATAAGAGGAAGGAAAGAGGTGAGGAACTGGATTTAGAAAAATGAAGGCAAGATAAAAGCAGCCTATTCCAAAATGATATCGATACGAAATTTGCTCTTTTTGTAATTCTATGGACATGTCAAATAGCTAAATACAGCATACTCTTTCTATTGAATTAGGCCTTTAAAATATTGGCCCCTTGGAAACCTAACACATTGTTTAGAGTACCAATGTCAAGGTTTTAAATCTCAATTTCCATACTTGCCTCGTTCCAAGCCTGTTGATGCAAACATATATCAACAAATGCCATATTCCATTAATCTAACTGTGCTGACATACATTTTGCAAAAATGTGCTGCTATTGATAGTTTTTTTACTCTCCATTCATTTATATGGTTAGCTCTCTTGTAAACTACTCATCCTTCTATTCCTTTTCAATAATCTTATAACTCTTTTAGGAAGGAGATTATTATTAATCTCCTACATGAGGAGACTCACTCTGACCCACTTGCCCAATTTGTTTTTATATTTTTTTCTTCCATATTTGTATTCAATTAATTGAGAAGGGGAGCCTTGCTGCAATAGTAAAGTTACTGTCTTGTGATCTGGAGGTCACGGGTTCGAGTCTTGAAAACAGTCTTTTGTAAAAAAACAAAATAAGGTTGTGTACAATAGACCCTTCTCCGAGACCCCGCATGACAGGAACTTCGTACACCGGGCTATCCTTTTTTATTTGTATTCAATTATTTCCCAATCTATTTTAGATATTTTTCAAATTCACCATGGTATAATATTATCTTGATATTTTCTATACACGGTAACCACTGTTATGGTTATATATCAAATGGAATAGTGTTGTTCTACCACCATATTCTGTCAAGTAGTGCTTGTTACTTTTATAGTTTGTTCTCTAAAATTATAATCCAATTGCTATTTAATTATTATAATGGGAGAATATTATATGAAAAAACTTATTTAAATTTGTCTCAACATGCATTGAAGTAAAAACTGAGTACAAATTATTTTTAATTCGACTATTTAATTTAATTTAGTAGTAGAAAATCTAAGTGAAAGAGCGCCAATGAGGAAAACCATCTTGTTAAAAGTAGAAAATGTAAGTGAGAGAACAAGTAGTGGAGTATTTATATATTGAATTGGTGTATTTACATATTGAATGACCATCTTGCTTTCAATTAGAAATATCTTTGGATACATTGTATATGGAGGAGACACATCAATCGTGATTCGAGATAGTATATCTGGGAGATAACATTCTCTATTGATTTGGAAGTAGAGAGAAGCATCAATTACAAAGCTACTGGTTACATAAGCTGTGTAAAAAATGTCAAGTTCAAACTTCTCTCTGCTAAGAAGGTCGCACGTTTCTCATATGAAGGTGAAGACATGAGATGATTATCCTTTCTATAAGATCCAACAACAATATCAAATGTCCTAACATTGGAGATGATTCGAACTGTTGTGTATAATGTCATTTTTAAAACTTTTGATAACACCATTGGGTTTAGGGTTGAATGGGAACAATAAGCAATAAACTTAACAAATGTGATTAACATGGTAGTACTAATGTCACTAGGATTGACTTTTACATGAGAAAAGAAATAAAATGGAAAAAGAAGGTATAAAATTAAATTTGGAAATAAAGAAACAAGAAAGAGGAGGTTTGGTCTAAGGGGTGGCTTGGTCTAGTCTCGGGTTGGCCTTAGTCTTAGGAAGAGTATGTTGACTGCTTCATTGGAGACAAAAGCAAATGGAGGTTCTTTGAGTCAAAGAGCAATAAGAGATTTAAAACAAAGACGGAGGAGTGGTGCTTTGTTTAAGAGAAAGAGGCTGGTGGAGGGGCTTCAAAACAGAGAAGGATAAGGTGTGGTGCTATATTTAAGAGGGAAAGGTGGGTAGAGGGGGTGGAAAGGAACCTTGTGCAAGGAGAAAGAGAATGATGAGGAAGGGAAAGGGAGATGGGAGGGATGATTTTGACAGGTGTTTCATATGAATTGAAAGGCGAGGCTTGTCTAGTGAGAGGCACAACAGGATAAAGATGAAAGGTGGGAGGTGTAGGTTTAACCAAGTTAGAGTTTAGGTATCTTATTGTGATCAAGAAGTAAAACCTATGTATTTATAGACTCCAAAACGGCTAACCTACAACCTAGGTGGTCAGACTCGGTAAATACAGAACTAACTTAATGCCTATACTAGTTAACACTTTCTTTCCTAGTTATTCCAGGGCTTGTTCTTACTTCAGTTTCATTCTACTAGAAATTGAATTGATTTTGCCAGTTAGAGTAGTTGGGGTTGTGCAGAAATGTCTTACTAGTTGATGGATTTCCGTTCTTATAGATTCCTTGATATTTTTAAGGGGATACTAGAGTTCAACCAGCTTCTATATTACTTTCATCGGTCCTTTCTGTTAACATTGATTCATTACAAGACATATGAGGATTAAGATAGAATACAAGAAAATTTCTTTGCATCAATAATCTGCCAGAAATATAAGGAAAAGATAGAAAGAAATAGGAAAAAAATAGATTAACATCTAGACTGTCCCTTCAAATAACTTTCATTAATCAAGCCAACCAGATATCATTTTAGATTTAACTATTTACTTTCTCTTCATAGTGCTAACAATGTCAAAAATAACAAAATTCACAATATGTGCTAATGATATAAGAATAGCATTCAAGAATTTCAATTGAAAAAAAAGAAATACCAAAAACATTATTCATTTTGAATAACAATTTTTTTTTGCATAACTTCAGTTGTCAGGGATGTAATGATTTAATTAAGTTGACTATCTAGTTTTAACCCTAATGACTTTTGACCAGCTCACAAATTTTTGTCAAGGCAGCAAAAATTTAGACAATTGAGGAGGATAATATTTGCTTTCTCATCATAGAGGATAATATTAGTTTTTTTTCCTTTTTTGGCTTGGTTTTACTATTCTATGCTTCATTGTTAGGGCTCAAGTGCAGTCCTGCTAATGCTTGTTTTTTGATTGGGAGTAGAAAAATATATATGATGCATGGGTTACAACCTCAAATTTGCGTGATTCTGTCTCTTTCAAAAGGTCCAAGCTACAGATTCTGATGGATAATATGAAGCTCACGTCTGTACTTGAGGGGCAAGTAAGTTGTTTTCCATTCCTTTTTTTTTCAATTCATTTCGATCAATTTTTCTGATTGATAGATAAATTATAATTAATTGCTTAAATAAGTATCTTTTTTTCTTTGTTTCTGTTCTTGAAATTTAATCGTGGGTTCTTATTTGTTACATTACTTGGTAAATTTTAAAATTAGCTAGATAAATGGTTTAACATCTTATTGCCACCACTTTGATTCCTTAAATAATCATAGCCCACACCTAGATATGGTGTTTGATTGTGCTCTGTAAAATTTTACCAAAACATTTACCTGGGTAAATATGTGCAGGAAGAAAAAGTATCTAAGCATTTACTTTTGTGTAACTTGTGATGAAGTTTAGTTGATCACTTCAGCAATTTTTTCCTGAACTACCTATTAATGATGAATAGTTGATACATGCATGTATGTGTAGAATAAAGCAAAGAACTAAGGATATAGTAGTGTTCATGCCTTTGTCAATATAAAGGCTTGCAGTGTAACATTTCATGTTACAGAATTTCCCTGTTAACATTTTGGTTTTTGACAAACTTTACTCATATGAGTTACATTCATTTACCAACATGAACTAGTTATGCTGACACCATAAAGGACTTTTTTTATAACTGCTGAAAATCAAAGTTGTAGTCATGGAGGAATGATCTTAAATTCTTATCAAATTAATGGCGTTAGAAGTTGATGCAACTGTGGGACATTATTTCTCTTTAAACTAGGAGATATTTACTTCAAATGGTATAAATATTTCTTTCAAATAAAACATAAAACAATTTGTAATATCATTTTCCTAATCTGTCACATTATCAAGGGAAATGTATGAAATGAAAATGATTCGTTATATTGGTGTTGAAGAGCAGTACATCTTTCCACGTTATCTTATATCTAGGCCAAATATTATATTTGCAATTTCTATGATTGAAACTGCAAAAACACATGCGTTTTTATCGTATGGAAATGCTTTCTGAAGTAATTGTCACATAGACTGAAAGAGTGGTAGACTCAGATAGTGGTTGGATGGTCTTCAATGTCTCTGACACGTTAAAAAAATTGCTTCTGTGAGAATGATTTGGTTAAAGATTTGCTTGGATAACCTAGATGAGACATTGAATTTTTGAAATTTGACGACGCAGATAACCTATCTGGATGAATGGTCTCTGATGGATAGTGAACATTCAAACTCAGTATGTGGTGTTGTGGAAGCCCTAAAAGCTACAACACTCCGTCTTCCTATAGTTCATGGTGCAAAGGTTTGTTTCCAGCATTAGCAATACTGCCAAATGAATGGCACTCAACCCAACTTTCAAGTCATGCAGCTTTATTTTATGCATGCAGGCATATATCCAGGATCTGAAACATGCTATTGGTTCAGCAGCAGAACTAATGCAAGCAATAGGATCCTCTGTATGCTCTATGTTGTCAATGGTGATGGAACTACTAACTTGCCATATTTTAGTTGCCTACCCTATAATTTTTCATATAATTTCTCTCTATTTTCCAGATTTTCTAGCACACTGCTATCTATTTAGATTTCTTTGACTATCTCCTCTTTACCAGTTTAATGCTTTACCTTATTATTAGCAGCAAGCTTAAACAGTCACTGGAAAAATAAATTTTTATTAACATAAATTTGCTATTATAGTTGCAGTGGAAAGTACTGTCCTGCTTACTGTCTATACTATGTGTAATACTGGTATACGTTGTAAGTCTTTGTTGTTACCAAGAAACTGCTATGTTATTTTAAAAAGAAGTTTACTTTTGAACTACTTTATCGGAATGGTTCATTATCTCTATGATTCATTCTAATGTTTGGATGGTCAATTTGATGTGCAAACCCATTCCAAGGACTGATTGCATTCTACCACTTCCATGGTTTAGGAGGCAGAAAGCTCCATTTTCCCTATTAATATAATACTAATCAAGTTATCATTTGTGTTACATCTGAAATCAGCCTCCCTTTGCTGGACCTTGATGACGAGGCTTCTTTGAGTGGTGTTCTAGAGTTCCTTGTCCCATTGTAAATGCATGTCTCCAACCACGTGGCAGGTTAGTTGCAGACTCCAATGATTCCTACCAAGATTAACACAAGTACAAGGGCACCGGAGAATGTTCGACAAGGCTTCTCTAATACTTAAGATACCAAGTGTATGTGTTAGGAAGACAAAAGAATAAAATATATAGTTTCAGGAAAGGAAAAATCCTCTTCTTTTTAGAGAGTTTGCATACCTTCTTATTTACCTATTGGAGTCATGCTAATTGTCCCCTTGAGATTCAAAGAACCTATGAGTTATCGTAGCCTATGATGGCATAATCGCCTTCCCATTATGATATATCAGCTCAACTTACTTCGAAGAGTTTGAGCACACTTAACCTGCATGGGGGATTTAGTTCATCAAACCAATAGGGGAACTTCAGTCATCCGAGTTGATAAGGTGAGTAAAGTGTACTGAAACTGTTAGATTGAGTGAGGTGCTTAGGTGGTGATATACATGACTCATACCATGATGTGGCTAGAAGTCGCGCATGTCCAAGCCTGTAACATGGCGAGGGATCATTTCCCTGGGTATCACTAGTGCCCCTTGCCCCTCCCCCCCTTAAGCTAGATTAAGGAGTAAAGTTGAATGAAGTCTTGATATTAGAACTGGGCACTAGGACTCACTTCTGGCCATTGAGCAAAGGATGAACGAGGAAGAATCCTCCGACCCTAGAAATTTTCTTGTTAGAATTTGAGTGGAAAAAATGCTACTCCTATCTCCCAAGATGATGTTATCCTATGATATCACTCTTATCGGCTAGCCTAGGAAAGGCGGTGACGTTTGGCCTTTGGCTATTGAAATGTCGCCCTTGTTGTTATTTTTAAAATTGTGCTACCACTGTCTGATTTTACAAAAAAAAATCGATGTTGCTCTTCAGCCTTAAATTTAGGGTAGAATCATATGATGACCTTTGCCTTGCCCTAGGCATGCAGATGGTTGAGGACTTTCGCATGTTTGAGGAGTTTATTATAATCCAAAGGGACCCTCTTGATTGAGGATTGGAAGTTCTCTTCTCTCAAGCCTTGAGAAAAAATGCTCAATAATATTTCAAGGATAGTTGAAGGGACCTCCAATGCCGCCTTAGTGAAACACTAAATGTATTCCCTCAATGTCTCGACCCCCTATTGCTTCAGGTTGAATAGGCTAAAAGGTGTTTGTTAGTACCTTTTACAAGTGACAAAGTGATGCCAAAAAGTGGAACAAAAGTCACTAAAAGAATGGATAGTGTTGGGTTTTAGGGTACTGAACTAATACTGCGGGCTTCACCAAGGTAGTTAAGAAAGCTCAGTATTTCACTTTGTCAATGTACCGATGAAGAAGGGTGACATTCTCGAAATAGTACAAGTGGTCCTTCAAATCAAAAGAACCATCATACTCCCTGACTTGCAGGGCCAGAAATGGATTGAGTTCTTCCAGTCCAAGAAAGGGGTGGGTCTTTGCGGAACCCCTTTTATTGCCTTCTTCTCCTCTAAGAGTTTCCCTTGGCCCCTCCAAGGGCCTAGCTACCCACCCCTTTTTGAGAGTTTTGGGTCGTAGCCTCTTATGACTCCATTCATGGAATTTATCCCTCTTCTCTTATTTTTAATGCTAGTAGGGGACTCTTATGACGGAGGACTTTCTCCATCATAGCCATAATGAGATATATAAGTTCACCGCAGATGAGAGATCCTGCTACAGCCTCCCCTACTCCATCTGCCTGAAGGTATCGCCTGTTGAAGGAAGGCTTTGCCTCCTCTTGTGTTCATCATCCTTGACGTCTTAACCCAACTTTCTCATAGACTGTGTCAAATTATTATGTCTGAAATCGGTCCCTCTCCATTGGACCTTGATGATGAGCCTTCTCCAGGTGGTGTTCTTTCCTTGTCCCACTGTAAATGCATGTCTCTAACCGCATGGCAAGTTAGTTGCAGGCTCCAATGATTCCTACTAAGGTTAACACAATTCAAAGGGCACCATAGAATGTACAGCAAGGCCTTCTCGATGCTTATGACACTAAATGTATGCATAAGGAAGAAAAAAAATCAAGAATATAGTTTTAGGAAAGGAAAAAAATCCTTCGTTTTTTGGAGTGCTCGTATACTTTATTTACCAGCCTAAATTGAGCTACTTGTCCCCTTGAGATCCAGAGCTGCCTATGAGTTACTGTGGTGGCATAATCACCTCCCCCAACAAAGGTTAGGATAATTGCTCAGCCAGGGCAGACAAGTCCGCCTTACTTCGAAGAGGCCTAAATTTAGTTCCTGAGGACTTCACACACCCGAGTCACATGGGGATTTGGTTCATCAAGCCAACAAGGGGAACTCAGGTCATCCAAGTTGACAAGATGAGTAAAGCATACTAAAATTGTTGTATTGAGGTGCTCAGGCGGTGACTTATCTTACCTATGCCTTGATGTGGCTAGGAGCCACATATGTCCTAGCCTGCTAGCATGACTAGGGATCATTTCCCGAGGTATCAGTTTAAGAAATTTAAGAAAGTCAGTAAACCCTGTAAACCAGATGAGTATGATGGATTGGTGATGCTAGTTGGGCAATAAAGGAAGGTTAAAGTAAGTGGGTCGGGATCATAACACGCTTGGCTGGCCAGGTGTTAGCACAGGGGTCAAACGTATTGGTTGGGCTAGGTAGACTAGTCAGGTTGCATTGACTAGGCATATCAGTTTGGTTGAATTGATTGCCTAAGCAAAGCAGCCCAATTAAGCATGTTGAGTGGACTGACCAAACCAAATGTGCCATGCAAATGAGATAGCTCGGGCATAGCAAAGAATACGTACTAGACTGGCCAAACAAATGTGTTAAATTAAGATGAATTATTGGCACTACCTTCTTAATTCTTAATTCTGTTCTATTCCCTTTCTTATTATGATTGCATTGCGTTCCACCGTACCAAGTGCATATGGTACCACCCAAAAATCTGACTTCTTTGTTCCTCCATCATCGTGATTAACATAACATATAAGCAATGCAACTCCATAACTAGTTAGGTATTGTTTGGTAAGGAAATTGAATCATGTTAAGAAACCCTAGTGATGATATGCATAAAATTTAGAGGAAAGTCAAACCTTCTTATCTCTCTCTACTAGATATGAGAACGATGTTACATATGATTTTTCGTTGATTTTTTTGTTATTGTTCTTTTAGCCGATCTCATCTAGTGGGATAAGACTTGTCGTCGTTGTTGTTTTTTTGTTACTGTTCTTTGGATAACTTTTGATACATACTCCTATGAATAGTTTTGTATATGTGGTTTTGAATAATTTTAAAATTCACATACCTACCTACCCCTTAGGGTGTGTTTGGTTCAAGTTATCATGTATAATCTTAGTTATGTGATTACCAGGTATTCACATAACCAAGATTATGGGAAATAAAACATAACTTATGTTATTTGGTTCAATCCTAAGTAATACAATAAAAACTTATTTATTTGGAGGTTTTATGTATAACCTAGTTTAACATTTTACTATATTATCCTTGGTTCAACTCTAAGGACCCATTTACTCTGAAATATAATTGTTTATGGTCGTGCCGATCGGGACAGTCGTCGTCGTCCCCCGGTGAGATGGTGACAGACGACCACCGACAACTACGGCAGCTACGCCGGCAATCGATGGCGGTGATGGCGATGATTGACGATTGACGATTGATGGCGATGGTTGGTGATCAATGATGATTGACGATCGACGATGGTGGTTGGCGATCAGGGACGATAGCAATGGTTGACGATCACCGACAATGGCTGGCCGACGACCAACGGTTGACGACCGACAGTGGCGATCGGTGACCTGCGGCGATGACAGCGATCGGTGGCAACTGACGGTGGGCGATCAACTAGGGTTTTGATTAATTTTGATGAAATTGAGATTTGATAAAATTTTAAGGGTATTTTAGTATGAATGGACAAAATTCGAAAGATAGTTTTGGAAAAAAAGTTTGTTAATCCCGGAATCAAGAAAAACCCTACCTTACCCTAAGTAATATGATTTCGAGTTGCATGTTCCGTTTGCTGACATGACAGACGTACTTCATTACCTGAGAATCATTAATTTCTTGAACCAAATAAGGTTAGTGTAGATAACCAAGGGTATCCATGATAATCTTGAACTAAACGCACCCTTAAAGTCAAAGAATTTGAGGTTAGGAATAGGATCCCCTCTTCAAATGCGATGGTACTCTTTCCTGACCTTTGTTGAGTAATGAAAATGACAAACTCAAAATAGGTAAATGAGTAACCTAGCTGGATATTTCTTCTATCCTTGTGCTAAATGTTTCTTGGGATATTAATTAATTTTTTGTTACTAGTTTTAGGAATATCCACACTTACCTGACCCCATTTGTAACATAAAAACATACCCTGAACCATTTAAAGTCTTGTCTTTGATCAAACAATCTTATTATGCACCCCAAAATTGATCCCACCTGATTGATATGATGTATATTCAATCAGACCTAGAGTTTTGGCATTCCGTGTGGGTTTGTATACCATCATGACCCTAGACATTATTTTGATAGAAAATGGTATTCAAAGACTTCCAACTCAGCGTCTTCTGACTCATGGAACGGATAGTTTCCATTTAATTTTCAGTAGCTTTTTTTTTTTCATTCCATAATTCTCAAGAGCCATATCCTTGACATAAATACTGAAATGGCTACCATTGTTGTTTAATTCTCTGAAATAATTCCATTGTATGAATTGGTGCAAGAAACCCAATTATTGAAGCATAATTTTCAGTTTATTGTTGAATAAAAATGGTTTATTTGTCATATTATATTGTTTAAGTTTCATTTTACCATGTCTTAGAAACTTGTGGCAAATAACTACCAGATATCAAATAGATACCAGGACTTCTGGTATATCTTATTTGTAATTAGAACTCGTGTATCCACAGGTAGAAGGGGCAAAATCCATCATCTCTGAAATAGCTAAAGTGGCCGTTGAAGAACGCTCCTTGCTCGGCCAATCAGTAGATCTCTTGTCTGCCGTCGCAGCTATGCATGTAAGTGCTCTATCATTCCAGCCATCTTCTGTCTGAGACCTAAAATGCAATTCTTGTAAACACATCGTGCAACAGGTTGCTCAATGTAGCCTACACAGTCATATACTGCAGCTGCTACCAACATCCAGCCATATGCAAATTTAGAACAGATTCTGCGTCTTCACTGATGACTAACTCAAAGCTGTCTCTGACTTGAGATCGCCCGAGAGTTCACGGCGAAGATTGAGGTTGTGCACTGAAGCAAGTTCTATTCAGTATGTTCATCTTGATAATATCCTCTATTCCTATGTTCTTGGGTGCATGTCACCGTGCCCCCACAGGACAATCCTTATGGCTAACAGAAGAAGGCAGATTGCTACCATGAAAGCAGAGATACCATGATTAACCTACCGATTGACAGGAGCCTCTGGAGTGAGAGGATCATCTTTTACTATCATTGGGTGCATGTCACCAAGCACTTCAGTTTTTCTCGCAGGGATGACGATGTTGCTGTACACAGGAGATTTTTTGTTAGGATAACCCGAGTGCAGGTATACATTTACTCTAGTGCCATCCTTTTCCTCATATTTTGATGCAAAGAAATTAGATGCATGTTCATTTGAGACATCCTC
Organism: Wurfbainia villosa; assembly: GCA_025175895.1. Classification (NCBI taxonomy): domain Eukaryota; kingdom Viridiplantae; phylum Streptophyta; class Magnoliopsida; order Zingiberales; family Zingiberaceae; genus Wurfbainia; species Wurfbainia villosa. The sequence continues at coordinate 4,138,754 of CM045994.1, read as the reverse complement.
ATGTCCCATAGTTGGGGAAAAACACAATTGTTGATTGATTGCATGGTAAAAATGTTGGAAAATTTGTTGGCTACCATTGGTTGATAATTTTTTTTTTAAAAAAAAGAAGGAAATATGTGGTATTTGACATTTAAGAAAATGTTTCCTTGTTATCTCCCTCTAGTATTGTTCCGAGCTACGATAAACAGAGAAGAGAGACTTCTTCCAGTATTTTCTTGTTAGTATGATTTCTAGTTTAGGAATTCCAAGAACTAAATTTAATTTTACAGATTTAATTATAGATGCTACCATGTATCGACATTTAAATTTAATAGGTCTTGAGTCACTAAAATGTATTAATTTTCAAAATGATATAAAATTATTAACATATGAATAAAGTTGTTAAAAAAAAGTCAAAATGACAATGGCTGCTATTTACTAGAAGGTTCATCAAGTCAACTAGATTACCTTGTAGTCTATTGCAATGTATTAAATTTTAAAATCCATAAAAAATAAATAAAAATTCATAAAAAGAAATTGTGTTCGTTGTTACGTCTCGAACGAGTTAGGCTTGCTACATCATTAGTTTTGTTTGTCGCACGTGAATTGTAATAATATCGAATCAAAATATAGACAAAAAATAAAATAATTAACTATATGTATATCTTTGAAGTAATTTTACTTAGTTATGCACATATTTTAGCAATCAATTTGGAGCTCAAAAACTCCAAAAAGTGTGAGCAAAGAAAAGAATTGCATGATGTATATCACATAAGAGTTTGAAGAATAATAGATAAGGGAGGTCATAATTTTCTGCATTTAATATCATTAATCTAATTTCTCTTAAACTCGTTTTATGTGATTTTATCATTTCACATTTTTTTTTATTCTCTTACTAATATTTTTAAATTAATTTTATCAATCATAGATACTATATATGACAGATGACCCATAATCGAACAACCTATAAATATATAGGATGAATTATTTGTAATTCATCTCATATAAAAATATATTATATAAATTATACGATAGGAGTGAGTGATTTGCAACCCACCTAATATATATATATATATATATATATATAAACAAGATGAATGACATTCAATCTATCCCGTGAGACGTCTCGCATAAGAATAGAGTGAACGATCCTTAGTCCACTTCGTGAGAAAAAATTATTTTAATTTTGACCGAAGTTTATTAACGTGGAAAAAAGATTCAAAAGTCATCTTCACATGCAAAACCAATTGCTCTATAATTCATGAAGATTTATTATATTTCTTAATTTTGCATAAATAATCTCAAATCTTTCGTGAATTTTATACAACTAATTTCTACAACACAAATTGATTGTTTCCTCTTTAATTTAATTAAGGGATATAAATTTCCCTACAATTACATATAATTGTTTAACAAAAATAATTATATTATTTTGGTCATCTAGCATGGGTATGTCATTTCTTACTTTGTTTGGCGACATGAGTAATTTAGTATACCATGAATAACAAATAAAAAATGAACAAACAAGAAATCAATTCCGAATAAATTAAAGGGTCAAATACAAAGATAGAAAATAGTCGAGCAATAAAAGTAGAGATCAAATTATAATTAATTTTATTTTTATAAATTAAATTATGCACGAGATAAATGCAGCGAGACAAACATAAAAAATCCACCTCAAATGAAGAAGATATACTTTAACATCACTGAAGGAATCTTCTACTTCATAAGAGCATAAATTAATTATGATCTTATATACTATAATTAAACTCTAATGATAGAGAAGCTTATCTTGTGTACCATACCATCATTAAACAACACAAATTAATAAACTCTAAGTCAAATTGCAACAAACATAACCATTATAACTCTATGTGAATGGAGATCCATCGCATTGTGTTTTCTACCACAAAGACATCATAAAATATCTTATGACTAGTGCAATAATAAAATTGCATCAATGAGTAAAGATTAATTTTCAGAGACTATAAATCTTTTAAAGTGTCCGTCCTCTTATTGTATTAGTTTTGGATTGAACAATATATTATTTATGATTTATCTCATTTATATTAGTTGTGGAACTGGTCGACGGTATTGAGAATGAACGAATCATCTTTTGCACCCGTGAAAGAAATTCAAATAGATTGATACCAATTGATTCATATAGAGGAGATTTTGAAAAAAAAAAAATGATTCCAAGAAATAGGGAACAAGATAAGAAGCGAACCTTAATCAAAGATGTAAGAAGGGAGAGTAAAAGAGAGAAAAAGTAAGGCGACACATTCACAGTAACAAGATAGTATTGGCAACGATAGCAAAGGTATGTGATGGCAAGGACACATATTGGTGATGAAGTAGAATCTCGCTGTGAGGGCGAGGACACATTCGGATGGCGTATTGATTAGTGTAGTGTAAATTTGCATGAATAAGGATTGATTTTCATTGCTGGGTGAAAATATCATACCTCGTCCTCTACCGTACTAGTTAATTGGCGTTGCAGCTAAAGACTATCTATGATTTATCTCCTCTCATAATTAATAACCATGGGACCAACTGAGGGGGCGTTGAGAGCGAACGTTATCACTTTTTGTACTAATGACGGTGAGGACAACATGTAGCAGTGGAGACATCCGTTGGGTTCTAACTTCTAAAGCGAAATCGAATAAAAAATACACAACAGGAACAAGAAACTCAATAGAATCAATGCAATTCAAATTGATCGTTGTTTAGAATATTACCCTTGATACGTAAACTTTTCAAAGTTAGAGAGTCAAATCAATCTGAACGCAATCAATATGTTCGTGTCTCCCTCCATTCACACTAGCACAACCGTCGTTACTCATCTCACAAGCACAATTGAAAAAATCACATTTTTCATTATCTCACACCATAGTGTTAGCTACTATTTTAAGGAGAGATCGAAAAGACCTAACCTTTTCGATCGATATAATCTTACACGATCTTATTATATAAGATCATATTTATTATTTAATCTCCATGTCGTATTTACATTTTGTTTAAAAAATTCAAATGCATATTGGATTAATTCATTAATACAATAAGTTCGGATCCAATAATTCAATAAATTTAGGAGATTAATCCATTAACCTAACAGATTTAGGATTAATAAGATTAATTCATTAATATTAATTTTAATTTAATATGGGACTTCGATTGTGATCCCAACAAGATCGACGACAATATGTGCATCGGCAATAACTTGCGAGGGTGGTATTGTGAGAAAAAGTTTGCAGTTTTGAAAGAGATTTTTTTTATTTTTGGAAGAGAAAATTAGGTAGCATTTGATAAGTTCATTTTCTATTTTTATTTTATGAGAAAATTAAAAATAATATTGGCAATTTCCATCTCTATTTTTTAAAAAAAGATAACGTTTTCTAAAAAAATATAAAATGTCTAAAAAATTATTTTCTAAGAAATGAAAATTACGAGATGTATTTTCTAAGAAAAGGAAAAACATGGGGTGTATTTTTCAATTTTTTTTATATCATGCGTATTTTCTAATTTTCTTTTCTATAAAATAGAAATACAACATATCATACCAAATGTATTTTTTATTTTCTAAAAATTATATTAGAAAACATAAAAATAGAAAATAAAAATAAAAATGAAAAATGAAAAATGAAAAAAAAAATTACAAACCAAACACTCCATTAGTGATTGAAGAAAAAAAATGGCTTGGTAGGAAGAAGAAATCACGGAAGAGAAAGGAGAATAAGTTTTCTTTTTAAATTGCACTTTTACAAAAAGATACCAAAATTTTTAAAAAATATAATCACACACTTACTTTAATCAATTTATTATTATTATTATTAGATATAACATACATACATAATCAAATATAATTATAAAGGAAAAAATAAATTTTTCATGTAAAATCATTATTTTTAGTTTTTTTCGCTCAAATTTAGAAATGACTAAAACTTTTAAAATTCAAGCATCCACACTATTTATTTTGCGCCTTTTTAGCATAAATTGCTTATATATATATATATATATATATATATATATATATATATATATATATATATATATATATATATATATCCTGATACGCTACGTACTTTATACTGTGTGATTCGCACGCGACAGCATCTCAACCGTCGGATCGAAATCGCGATTGCACAGTGACGGAGAACGCACAGTATTTTTTTCGTGCGATTTTCACCATTGTCGCCGCCGATTCACCGTCGGTCGACCGAATTTTGGTCGGCAACCGATCGGGATCTGGTCGGCATCGGAGTCCGACCGGATTGTGGTCGGAGTCCGACCGGATTGTGGTCGGATTCCAATCGAATTGCGCTCGAAAACGATCGCGATCCAGCCGAGTAGCGACCAATTTTCGATCGGATTGCAACCGAATCGGAGCCGGAATCCGACCTTCTGCCGGCGAGATCGATCGGCCGCGTCGGCAAATGAATTCGTGCTCATATCAAGTTTGTATATATATATATACAAACTTGATATGTTGAGTGTTGTTTCGCTGCCCGATTGTGTGCGACGAACAGTAACCGTGAGCCGACGTCGTCAGAAGGCCGAATTCCGACCCCGATTTGGTCTCAATCCGGTCGAAAATCGTCTGCGATTCGGATGACACCGGAGTCCGGCCGGATCGTGGCCGTTTTCGATCGGAATCCGACCAAACTCTAGTGTCGGTCGGACTCCGATGCCGATCGGATCACGGCTAGTTTCCGACCGGATTGCGATCGAATCAGAGCCGAAATCGGGCCTTCCGTTGGCGCGCGGTTACTGTGCGTCACGTACAATCGGACAACGAATATTATATATATATATATATACACACGCACGCACACTAGGCGACACTTTATGCACGCTCGTCGACGTGGGGTGCCATCTCATCTCATCCATGCCACACACGCCTCGCAAATTCTTTCCCTTCATTTCTCAATTTCGATTTCCTTCATTTTTTTTCTTCCTTTATCGCCGTGCGAGAACTCCAACTCTTCCCTACCTTTTCTTCCAATCCCATCGCCGCACCTTCCCTAGGATTTCATCCGAACTCCCCTCCCCTCACCCCACATCACTGCACACGATCTGCCTCCACACATCGTTGCATGCAATCCGCCTCGCCGCAACCCTCATCACCACACAACGCCCCTCTAACCTTCACTGCACGCAATCCACCTCGCCACGTTAGCCTACCCACATGAAATCCGTGAGTTTGAAACATTACATTAATTAATGTTTGATGCTTAAATTTAATAATCTCAATCTTCAAAATCACTGTAATGTTAGTCTCAAAATAACAAATGTGGTGACGATCTTTTAAGACCAGCATCGTAATGTTAATAGTTTTACGAGGATTTAGTTTTTACCTTTTCTCTCCAGTGTTTTTAAATCTATGAACTATTACTTTTTACATTTTAATTTTTATAATCCCTCCTCCAACATATAATAAACATTTAATTGGAAGGTGTTTCAATGATATTTCAGTTCAAAGCAACATCAAGTTATGCCCTTTTAAAGTTGTTGTTGGTCTAGGTGACAAATCCATGATTTTTGTCAACTACAAAGGGGAAGAAAAGTAATTTGCAGCGGAAGATATCTCTTCTATGGTTTTGATAAAGATGAAAGAAATTATTGAAGCGTATATTGTTATAAAAAAAAATTGGTCTTTGATTTGAATTAAATACTAGAACTATATGTCCTTGTGATTTATAGGAATATAGCTTGAGTATCGTAATCAACAAGTTAACTGTAAACGTAAGTTCCCTTTGTCATAAATTTTTTGTGAATTTTTTTTTCAAAATAAATTGTTTCTTATTGTTGAATAGGTGGCAGCCATAGATCTCATCTCGATAGTCAACTTTCAACTCCACTTTAATATATTTGATTGTGAAATTCTAAATACATTTTTGTATTTTTTTTTTTAAACTGGCATCGAGTCGTTCCATTGCCCATATTAATTTTGAGAATTAAGTTCATTGATGTCGTTTAATCAAGAAAAGAAAAGAAATATGTCGTATGTTATTCTAAGGTTATAAGAATGGAATAAAATCAACGGTAAAATCTTTATAAGAACAGGAAAAAAAACCAACACCAAAATTAGCTAAATCATTCTTGTCATAAGTGATCAATCATAGAATAAACAATTGAAATAGAATTTGGACATCGTCCCAACCATTGACAATAAAAGAAGGTTTTCGAAGTGCTATAGATTTCTGAAGTATCCCAGAATTTATATGTATCCAACAATATCAATTCGAAATCACCATGAGGTTGGCCTTGAAAATCTAGCACCACTATGGTACTGTTTGAATATCAATACCATGGTGATGTTGATCTTGCAAAATCAACACTATGTGTTGAATTTGCAAATTCAGCATAAGAGTGGTGGTGGTCTTACAAGACCAACACCATGGTGGTAGTGGTCTTACAACACCAACACCATATGTTGGATTTGCAAATTCAACACTATGGTAGTGCTAATCTTGCAAGAATAATACCATGTGATGGATTTGCAAATTCAGCACCATGGTGGTGTTGGATTTGCAAGACTAGCATCATGACAATGTTGGATTTGTAAGACCAACATCATGGTGCTGGTGCAAGATCATTGAGGTGCTAATTTTGCAAGATCCTAAATTTACAAGACCAATACCATATATAGTACTGGTGCAAAATCAACACTGCAATATTATTAATGATTCGGAATTGAGATTTTTTGGTACATATTAACTTTGGAGAACTTCATAAACCTATAACTTTGGAGAACTTCATAAACCTATAGCACATGGAATCAATCGAATCAAAGTTCTCTAGTCCATCAATGGATTTAGGAGATTTGGATTTTTGAAAAATTGATGTTTAATGAAAGAGGATAGTGCAATGAAAGGGTTTAAGGTGTTTATGCCTAATTTTGACATCTCTACGATAAATTATGTATATGTCTTAGTTGTCTTAAAGTCATGAACTTTGAAAACCTTCTTATTGCTACTGTCAATGATTTTGAACTAATATTTTATTGGCACATATAAACTTTGAGACACTTCAAAAATTTATAACACTTGGAATGAGTCCAATCGAAACTCTCTAAGTCCATCAATGGATTTGGATCAAACCTCATTGATGGACTTAGAGAACTCTGATTGGACTCATTCAAAGTGCTATAGGTTTTTGAAGTGTCCCAGTTCATATATACCTAAAAATATCAACTCAAAATCTTCATCAACATTGTAGTGGTGATTTTGCAACAACAATATCCATAGTGCTGGTTTTGTATGACCAACACCACCATGTTATTGATATTTAATCAACACCACAGTGTTATTAATGATTTAAAATTGATATTTTTTTATACATATGAACTCTGAGCTACTTTATAAACTTATAGCATTTTGAATCAGTCCAATCGGAATCCCCTAAGTTCATCGATGAATTTTGATCAAAATTTATTGATGATCCTAAGAAATTTAGATTTTTGAAAAATTGACATGAAAAGGATAATGCAATGAAAAAATTTATGATGTTTATACCTAATTTTAACATCCTTACAATAAATTATACATATATGTCAGTTGTCTTAAAGTCATGAACTTTAAAAACCTTCTTATCACTATTGTTAATGATTTTGAATTAATATTTGATTGACACATAAATTTTAGAACACTTCAGAAACCTATAACACTTAAAATGAATTTAATCGAAACTCTTTAGATCCATCAATAAATTTTGATCCTGCAAACAACACGCACATGGCCATGTATAGATGCACGTGTATGGCCCCGCAATGGGCATGCATACGGGCAGAAAGACAGTACGCTGCCTCACGATGAAAAATAAACAAAAACTAAAAGCTGAGATTCGGGCATGCACATCTAAACTTTGCAAATAAGCTGGGGGAAAGGGAAAAAAAAGAAAAGAAGAAATAACAGTTGATATTATGAAAACAAAATCCACATCCAAACTCAGGTTAATAAGATTCTAGGAAAGAGGCATGCAAGGACCTAACAAAGCTCAAACTTTCAAATAGTTCACATCTCAAATTCTCTCGCAGTTGCGATTTCTACTAATTTTTTGATTTCCTCGAAGAGTTCCAACAAATTGAATGATAAAGCAAGTGTTGCGTCTATGACAATAGCATGCAACAAATTGAAATAATAAACTGAAAAGATATGTGAAATGATTGAGAACACGAATACCTTCACACAAGGTAGTTGCTGACTGTCATGATGAACATGGTTTTGTTTTAAACATTGACACTCAATTCACACAAATCCTCGAGGTTTCCGCATGCATAAAACAGGTGCAGATTTAACTTCATACATGTACAATTACACAACCAGTGTTATTTACAGATCTTTACAGCACTCGTGTGGTAGCCTAGTATTGTCGACTCGGACTTCATCTCACTCTTTAGAGCATTCCTTATTTCATCACCGTGAAATTTATCCATTTTTCATATCGAGGCTAAGTCGAATAGGGGAAAACTTGAATATGAGTGGTACTAAATGTTAAAAGGGAGAGATTAAAAAAAAAAAAAACTTCAGGCATGATTTTCATGTGAATCTTCATGAGAATGACTTGGAACCTCCCCTTGGCTGTCCAATGGCATGTACTGTGCCATGATAGCCCTGATCTCTGAGTCCATGTACGACTGGAACAGGACAAAAAAGTGAAATCAAAGGAAAACATCAACTAGGAAATAGTTAAACACGGAAGGGATTTTAGAATAATTAGTATAAACACAACCAACTCCCTAGATCTTTAGTGGCAAACATGAAAAATAACGAAACTGAAATGAAAAGGCCAAAAAAAAAAAAAACACTTCGACTGAAATTCCTAAAACATAGGCATCAGAAACCATGAGCTAGTTATTGTCTCCAAAACTATTATAATCTTAATGCTGAGGCATGCAAGGATCCAAATCCCAGTAAGTAGTGAGGTTATTTCACCCTGAAAATAATAACTAAAGCAATTTACAAGCTAAGTGCTACAAGGGAAAATTAAATTACAGTAATGATCATTGTTTTAAAACGTGGTCTGAGCAGCCACAGAGAGATTTGCATCAAGAGACTGCATTGCATATAACATGCGGATGACTTTAATATGTAGGCCTAGGTGGCCTATCTGGCAGCATATATGCAGTGGTCATATATGTGGGCATTTAAAAAAACTGAATCCGAACTAGTTTGGGTTGAACCAAAACTAATAAAAACCTTAAGTATTACTTGCTGTAGTCCCTTATCAAATAAGAACAGCTTTTATGAATTCTTTTCTTCTCAAACTATTAGTTCTTGGGGCACTTGTGGTTGTGAAATAGCTTTATAAGGTTTTAGAAGTTTATGTATTTGGAATGGTAATATAATTACTTGTTTTGCTTGTTGTGACGGATTTCCTCTCAATTAATAAGATCGATTCATCGTGTTGGGTCTGGTCAATCAATTCATTGATAGGTAAATGGCTCGATCTGGTGGGGTGATGGTATGATGACACAGATAATGTCCTTTTTAAATTCTCGACACTCCCCTTCAGCTATCGAGATACCAATTTGGGTGGTAGATGCACCCCATCGAGTGGTAGATGCACCATTTCAAGTGATAGATGTTGGAGAAATGAATGAAAAATGAACTCCAATGTGTATAGGAGTTTAGTCTCGCATTGGGGGTTTTGTGGTATAAAGGTTGGTCTATATTGAATCACAACTTGTGATATTGTGAACATCCCTTCCAGTAGCATAGTCACCAATTTACTATTATAAGCCATCGATCTAATAATGTCAATCATTGAATGATCTCTACAGATGTCAACACACTTTCAAGTGGGTTTATACCTTCAAATAAAAGAATTAAGGTCAAGAGAAAAGCCAAGTTTTTTTTTTTCCTTAAGACGATATTGCTTCGCACAGTTAATTATGTTTTATTGGCAATTGCCTCTTAAGATACGACGATCTATGTCTTAAAATAAGAGTATTGCAAATTTCAAGTCTTAGATGACTTTCAAAGCCTCAGAACTCTTTGGAGAGGAGAGGGAGGGAGAAAAACTCAAGAGGAGAACTCACAACTTGCATATTGAATGATTTGAGTAAAAGGAGAGGGTATTAATTTATAGGGGTGAAAGACCAAGGCACAAACTTAAAGGAGGACCTATCCTTTTCTAAAATTTTCCTTTAATTAAATAATTTAATCAGTGTCAACACAAGTTGTTCTCGTGTGCAAAATTGCATATTGCTCTCATTGGTTGGTTGTGGTATACATATTGTGTGCTTTAGTTTTATTAGCCGAAAAAGGAGCCCTACGTTTCAGTTAAGGATTCTGCACAAAAATGCATCCATATACTTTCAAAGAAATATGCCAACTATTCATCAAGATGCTTTGATTTTTGTCTAAAGTTCTATCATGAACTTGGCTTAGGTTGTGCACACCCATTAGGTCACGTGCCCATTGGGTTGCATGCTAGTTGGGCCATGTATGTGGCTAGGGTCGGGCACTTGTCGGGTTGCACGCCCATTGGGATTCATGTGCAATTAGGGTCGGACATTGATTGGGTCGCACACCACTTGGGACACGTGTGTAGCTTGAGCTGCAAGTCCCTTACACATGCGTGATTTGTAGAACGCACTTAGGCTGCGTGCACAGTTTGGCTATATCCTTAGAATTCCTTAATCTTAGTCTCACACGAATTAGCATCCGCACATATGTTAACATTCATGCATTCACGTCCATGGACCACACTCATCAATGAGCTCATGTCTTTGTCCAATTTAATTAGATCAACCCTTCATATAACTCGATTAATCTCAAGCATTAATTTCTCATTCACTAGAGAAATTAATTTATGACGGACAACTTGCGAAATAGTCATCTCTATGTTTGATTTATTAGTTACTAAAATCAATTTCCAACAATTCCAACATCAATGGAAAGTATGAGCAGGTTTCAAAAAGTCTCAAAAAGAGTTCCGAAGAGAAGACTATTGCATTAGGAAAGATAGCTTGTGGATCTAAATCTTTCATAGTGGAAAGTATGAGCAGGTTTCAAAAAGTCTCAAAAAGAGTTCCGAAGAGAAGACTATTGCATTAGGAAAGATAGCTTGTGGATCTAAATCTTTCATAGTGAAATATGATCAAATTTGGTTGCCCAATAAACTGTCTTGGTTTATAAGCCATTCGTGTAAATCAACACAATCATACTTACCATTTCATACAATGTTGTGTCCTTTTAGCTTCCTGGTTATTGCAGTGTAATATAACTGCTGACACATATTGATGTATATCCATTGAATATGAAATCGACTCTTCTAGCGCCAATTTATGTATTTGTACTTTAATTAAACACCTCCATATTTATTGGCTCCGTGGCCCCCCAATAAGTTTCAATAATCCCAAACTTATCAACATAACATTTAGAATTTCCTTAATTCGTGGTTCTCGCGTTCAGCAACATCATTAGATTGATGTGAGTAGGATATAGTCGATTGATCAATGTTGCTCTTCTCAGAGAAATAATCCTCGAAGAGTAGTACCCTACATTCCCCCTCCTCAATCATGATTTTACTTCGTAGTGTTCTTAAACACAAGGGCCTCAATCTTTCTTCTCAACAAGTCTCCATATCACAAATAATTGCTAATGAAAGGTTATCCTTCATGATGGCAACAAGCTAATAAGGTTGCATGGCACAAAATTGCATCCTAGTTCAGAACAATGCATCCTCATTTGGCCTCTTAATCAAGTCGAACTAAAGTTATAGCCATCCGATTGAAGTTTTTACTAAGATTGTGTTAGTTCTTGTTCTAGAGAGTATGCATCCCTTAGTCTTCCAATTTTGTTGAGCCAAAGCTGCAGTCATCAAATCAAACTACTGGCTAGGATTGCCTTGGCCAATGGTTGCACTATACCAGATGTATAATTCGCCATCAAACCCTTTAAGGGCATGGTTCTTGGATAGAAAATCTTTATTTCTCCATGCGATCAATTTTCTCTTTGTTTAAGGCTCACCATCATATGCACTGAAGACATCTTGTGATACTAAGCCTAGGAGTTACATTTTCTTAAAGTTATACAGTAGTCTTTGTTGTCACTAATGTTAGTTCAAAAGAATTTCTCTGAATTCTCTCTAGTAAGAGTGGGATCCACCACTATTACTGTGAATATTGTCTTAAGATTGTTGTGTTGGATTCAATTACTAAAATTAATCCAACCTGTTGGGTCCTGTTAGTCAACCCATTGATTAGTCAACAACTTGGACTGGTGGGGCGACAGTCAGGCAATGCAGATTATGTCCCTTTTAGATTCTCAGCACACCCCTTCAGATATCAAGGCACCTCTTCGAGTAGAAGATGCATCCTTTCGAGTAATAGATGCACCCTTTCAGGTGGTAAATGCACCCCTTTAGGTGGCTTATATTTTGGAGCACGTAGGTTGAAAGAATGATTGTTAGAGAGGGTGAGTATTGTTCGTACCTATGAATAGAAAACTAATACTCTTGCCATGATCTCAAAAGCAAGGTCACAAAAACAATGTTAGTTGCAGAAATCAATCAGAAAGCACAAACACATACCACAATACTAACACAGGGTTTTAACATGGTTCATTCGCATTCGACTTTTACTCCATGGCCTATGATCCTTAGGTGGATCACTCCTGGAAGTCCTCTACATTTTCTTCTTCAAAACAGCACGACAGCACAGGAGGTGGAGAAAAACGTGTAAAAGCTTAACACAAGAGGTTTACAACAGGATAAATAGGGTTAACAAGAAAGAAAAAATAAAATCACAAAGATGTTAGCTTGAATATGTTCTATTATCATTTTAATTCATGGCTTTTGGAACCCTTATAATAGCTTTTTACTCAAATTGTTTCATTAACAAAATATTGTTGTATTGGCACCCATCAGTCGATTAATTTGTATAATCAAATATTAGTAGACCAATCCACTTAAATCATTATCTAATCCATTAGTTATGCCTTTGAAGTTGTCTTCTTGTAGCATCAATCGACAGTTCATCAACATTAATCGACTAATCTGGATCACTCAGAACAACTCCCTTGGATCATGACCGTTTCCATTGGTGATTGTTTCATCTAAGTTTAATCAATCAACTGCTCATAGGCATCAGCTTGCTAGACCATTACCAATCAACTAGTTTCTAAAACATTATTCTATTCATTGGTTTCATTAGTTGAGTCAACTACCCAGTTAACTCAACCATCAATCTACTCAAGCACTCCTTTAGTCTACTAGCATGTAAACTACGACAAATTTAATGGTTGGGTCCACCTAAGTTGAGAACTACTCTCACTCGAGTATATTTGCTCTCAGCTCACCATACCACTATCTCCGCCACAAGGTCACCTTTTGTCAAAGTTTTTCGTCTCTCGGATGCACCAAGCCTTCCCAGTGTCATCTTTCACGCTCCACTTAGGTAGTCCATCTCTCAACCATCTTTAATCAAATTTCTCATTCTTTGGATGCATCGAGCCCTTGGCTCTCAACCAACTCCCAGAATCTTTCATTCCTGAAGGCCATCCAATATTTCCTGCCCCAGACATGTACTTATTAGCAATCGCCGTCTAAGATGCTACAATCTATAGCCCAAAATAGAAAGCAACCCAAATTTCGAGTTCCAGTGGACTTTTAAACCTCGAAACTCTTTAGAGACGAGAGGGAGAAAGAACTCAAGAGGAGCATTAACAAGAGGATAAGGGATTAATTTATAGGGGTGAAAGGTTTCTTCCAAGGGTTAAAAAGACACAAACTTAAAAGGTGTGTCCTTTTCTAAAATTTTCCTTTAATTGAATAATTTAATTAAAGGCACCACAAGTTATCCTCGATTGCAGAATTGCACATTGCTTTAATTGGCTGGTTTTGGTGTAACATATTTTCTGCTTTACTTTTATTGGCCGAAAAAGGTGTCCTACGCATTGGTAAAAGGATTCTGCACAAAAACATGTATGCACGCTCCCAAAGGAATTTGCCAATTGTTCACCAAGATGCCTCAATTTTTGTGTGCGGTTCTACCATGCGCCTTTGTGGTTTGAACCACCTGCACCTGGCTTGAGTTGCACTTGGCTTGGGTCACACACCCATTGAGTTATGCACCTCTTGGGCCATGTGACAATGCACCCTTAGGCACCCTTTGAGTTGCCTGGATGCATCCTTAGAATTCTATCAAGTTCAGTACCACACAAATTAGCATCCATATATACTCCAGTTAACACTCACGCATTCCTGTCCATGGACACGCTCATCTAAGAACTCATGCCCTTGTCCACCTAAAGCAGACCAACCTTTCATAACTCGAATAACCTCAAACATTAATTTCTCATTCACTCGTGAAATTGATTTACAATGATTTACTCACAAAATAGTTGTCCATGTCTCTATTAGATTAATTAGTTATGAAAACCAAGATCTATTTAGATGGATCTATAAAGTTCCTATATGAAACTACATAAGAATTACGCATTTGTGAAAATTTAGAGCTAGGTCGAATTCAGCAATAAGATTGTATATACAAGTGACAGGAATTTGTAAGTCAGTAACTGCACTTTAAAGACGATTTGGTGGTGCAACGAGAGCTAAACATTAGGAAACAACAAATACTTACTCCACCTTCTGTAAATGTCACTGACCAAAATAAGTATAGCAGAATAAGTTAATACCATTGAAGTAACGAGTTGAGATGTTCATTATAAATAGTTGTAATCATGGCTTCTTGTATTGCTGCTGCTTGTCCTTGCACTTATACTAGAGAAAACTAAAAACTCAGAAATACAAGATCAATAATATTATGAACTGTCAGCATCTAATTAAATACCCGCAGTGCATACTTGAACTTTGCTGTTCATTTGGTTATATTTTGGTCTACTTCTCTAAGGGGAAAAAAGGGGGGTATAATATTCCGACTTGAAAATAAATGTTAGTTTTAAATCGTCATCTTCCAAGCCATTTCTATCAGCATGGGAAGTTCTAACTTTCAAGTGAAATTGACCAAGGCAGAAAGCAGATCTTATCTTTTCTACCAAGGGATCCCAACTTTACAACCACAGGCACAAGACCATTTTAACCAATACTGTGGACCAGGAAGATTTTTCATTGCACAGACCGTTTTAACCAATAAATCAACTTTATAAATATTAGATTTGCACTGATTTTGCCAACAAGTTAGAGTAATGTGCCACAGAGATTGAGTGGTAATTACTTACAATGTGAAGCATATTGATGAACTCCGCCCATGATAAGTTAACCTTGTCGTGGCCGGTCCCAAGCCCGGATAAAGGAGGAGGGTTGCGTTAGGTTGCCAGCCAGCGTTAAACTAAGGCAAATGTTTCAATGAATGGAAGCCGACCCCACCTAGTGGGATAAGGCTTTGTTGTTGTTGTTGTTGTTGTGAAGCATATTGATGAAAAGGTTTATAAAATTGGAATGTGCATCCCAAGCTATGGTTACATTCCTAAATACCAATGATGAATTAGAATGATAAACACTAAGGGTATGGCTTGCTCCACTCCAATTCCAATCTTCTCTATTTGAATGCAAGAATCTTGAAACTATTTAACTAACTACAAATCATCAATCTTGTGTCAAATTTCATTAACCAGGTACCAACCTAAAGCCTAGACAAGATAAGACTACAAACTAGGGGTGGCATCTATGACCCAAAATCGATAAACCAAACTGATCCAACTGGAAATTTTGGTCTACTGGTTTATCGGTTTGGTTTCAATTTGGATACTAGGTAAAGTTATCAAATTATAGTTTGGTTTCAGTTAGAACGTGTACAAACCAATAAAATTTGTAAATATGTATCATATATATAAACAAATTAGTATGGTAATTAATATAATTTCTTGTTATTATATGCTTGCTGTGTTCCCTAATCAACATAACCTTAAATTCTAATAATTTTTATGACTGATCTTAATAAAATTGTTGTTTGGAAACTAATTTTGATTGTTTTGGTTGTTTTATATTTATTTTTTAATTAAGTTGAACCAAACCAAAAATTTCAGTTTGGTTTGGAACCAAACCAAAATGGTTTCGGCTTGGAAAATTCCAAAGTGAAATATATTGGCTTAGTTTTGGTTTTCCTTACTAAACCGATAAACTGAACCCTGATCAACCCTACTACAAATCGTTTGTAGTAGCATAGGATTCCAAAAAAATGCTGGCAAGTAAAAAATATCCCATATGAAAGGATAAACAATTAGAATGATCTTGTTACTCACCCTTAATCTGTACTTGTATATAGCATATGCTCCAAGTGCGACAACAGCCAATACTACCAGAAGCACCCAAACAGCAGCCCATGTAGCCTTCGCTTCACTGGCTCTCTTACCTATACAATACATCAAGGAGTACATATAATGCAAAATAAGTTTGAGATGACTCTCTTCTCCTATAGGCAAATTAACTTTAAGCCTCACTTATGCAAGTATCGTGTTCTCTTATGTATAAAAGGTCTCCACTGCAGGTGCATTCATAACTTCCCCAGGTATCTTTACAGCTGCACTCAGGGCATTGACAAGCTGTTCGCCTCTTGCATTCGTCAATGTCTAATCAAGGGAAAAAAATGACAAGGATTAGAGAAATGAAGAGTTGCTACTTGTCAAATAAGAAAGGAACTATCTATTGCTCTGTCATAACAACATACTATTCAGAACATTCAAAATTATTTTCATACAACCTGACTTGGAAGATAGAAGAAATAATTGATCTTACCTTCACATGTTTTCACACCATCACCATCAAATCCAGGTGGGCATTGACATTTAATATCAACAGATTCCTGCATGGATAGTTTCAAAAACATCAAAATCACGAGAAGGTATAAAATTACAATGAGCAAATAGCCATAGTTTAGTAGCCTAACAGTGGTATTAATCTAGGAGGAGACTTCAGTCCGTTAGCAAGTGACAAAATGAGAACCCTCCAGACCATACAAGGATCAAAAAAAATTCTATTCTTAAAGGTGGATTTCTAATCTTCTAGATGCCAAGAATTGAGTCAAACTATCATTAAAAAACAGTAGACCCATAGGTCCAAGACAACGTGCAAACAAATTGCCCTCATCATGTGGCACCATTGAAATAACACAAATTTTCACTCCCCATGGAGCTCTGGATAAGCCAAGCAGCCTCCACAGGCATAGCTGAGTTAGTACTCGGATGGTAGAGTTGCAACAATGAAAAAGGGTTGATTCCCTTGAAATGCATGCCACTTGGGATAAATGGCCCTCCCACCTAGGAGACCACTCGGTCACCATGATTTACCTCTTTCCAGATGCTATAGGGCCGATCTGAAGGGTCGCTCAGGGTGAGCATTATTACGTTTTGCAACAACTCTGGATAAGCTAAGCATTATTCTCACATTGCCAAGCAGTAGTCTTCTAAGGCATAAAGAAATCCCTACCCTTCGAGACAACTAATGGGAAGAACAAAATCATGAAGGTTTCACTTCAAAAGCAGACTATACCTTGACAAGTCAATTTGTTTATGTCATAATGAGAGGTCATAGAACTGCACCAACCTGACATGCAGAAAATGTCTGCCCATCGCGATTTTCATGCCAACAGCCACCGTTGTTTATTCTGCACCTTCCAGGCCCAATTGCTGAAAAGAAAGTATAGCATTAGATGTGCATTAGGTTTAACATGTTGTCTGGTTTGTTAAACAATGGGAATAATTGTAACAAGCAATGAACTTGTATCAGACTGAGAAGCAATGAGGATATGCAGTGGGAGAATTAACTAGAAAACTGCTTTCTCTGCTAAGACTTTTGCAAAAAATTATAAGATCTCATATAGTGTAAGATATCCGAAACTTTTTAGAATGTATGTGTGTGCGCATACACACCAAAAGAATTCCCAGGTCATTGTATCAGCATAGGCATATGGTCCAAACTGAAATTGAACCAAAACCAGTTTGGTTGATTTGAAACCAAACCAAAATTTCCAATTTGGTTTGGTTTGAAACCATTAATTAAAAAATAAAAATAAATTAATCACAACTAATTAAAAACTAGTTTCCAAACAACAATTCTATAGAAATTAATAATAAAAAATATTAGATTTAATGGTTTATGTTGATTAGAAAAGCTAAAAAAATAATAAAAAAACATATAATTAATATTCTAATTTGTTTATATATACATATTGTTTTAAAAAAAATCCTAATAGTTCAGAGAGGTTTTAACGTTTTGTACATGTTCAAACAGAAACCAAACAAAAATGGAAACCTTTACCTAGTATCCAAATTAAAACTAAATCAATAAACTGAATGTTTTCAGTTTGGCTCTGTTTGCTTTGACTTGGCTTATTGGTTTCAAGTTATAGATGCCCACCCCTATCAGGAAGAAAAATAAAAAATAAGAAAAGATACGATAAAATTATGTCATATAATAGAATACAACAGAAGTTCTAAAATCTTAAGAATAAAAGGACAGCTTGGTATACAAAGTTCTCGTCAATATGAGATCTAGAGAAAGGTCTATTGTACACAGCCTTACATTGCATTGTAAGAGACTGTTTTCACAACTCAAACCCGTAACCACCATATCACACAGCAACAATTTTACCGTTACTCCAAGGCTCCCCTTCTTTTAAAATCTTAATAATGATTATTACAAATCATGACACATCCGATTATATAATGAAATATCCAAATAATGACAATTTTTTAGTATAAAATTAATAAATAATAAAAATATATAGCCAATAATAAAAATAGTATTTTTAGTATAGAAAGCTCAATACTAATATTGCTGCCTTGTGATCAAGAGGTCACAGGTTCAAATCCTGGAAACAACCTCTTGCAAAAAAGCAAGGTAAGACTGCGTACAATGGATTCCTTCTCCGGTACCCCGCGTGGCGGGAGCTTCGTGCACCGGGTTAAAATTTTTTAGTATAGAAAGCTCAATAAGAACAGATTATTAATATTAATATTTTTAATAGAAGTTCAAGTGTTATTATTTAATATTCATTATAAGGTTCAGATTGGTTCCTAACTACCATCAAATTGGATTATTTTTTAGAACATTTTCACGGTCATTGTTGATTGAAATAGATTATTTCAATCTATCTTAATCCACAATAAGCACTCTTAATCCATAAAAACCTTGCTTGATCAATAATGAGCTTGAGAAAGATGGCTAAGGCATCAAGTCTAACAAGTGATACCGAGGTTGAATTAGTGATCTTTAATCTAGTAACTCTAAAGTTGTGGCAAAACTAAACAATTTAAGAGTGTGATGAAGACTTCCTCTCCTTGGTATGCTAGTTCTTTGACAATCAAATGAGATTGAACGAAAGACTATATCAGTAAAGTATTTAAGTTTATCCAAAATGGCC
The DNA here is from genome assembly GCA_025175895.1 of Wurfbainia villosa. Taxonomy (NCBI): domain Eukaryota; kingdom Viridiplantae; phylum Streptophyta; class Magnoliopsida; order Zingiberales; family Zingiberaceae; genus Wurfbainia; species Wurfbainia villosa. Next base: position 4,119,448 of record CM045994.1, on the reverse strand, counting down.
ATATTTTTAACTGGATTTCGTCCATTTTTACTATCAATTGACCAAATTTAAGTGGATTCCATCAATTTTATAATATACAAATTAATTTTTGAATCTCTACTTTTTCTAAAAATTTTCCTTAATCAATGTGAGATGATAATTTCTCGAAAAGAAATTGAATTAACCATTGCCATGTTGATCTGACTCGGGGGATCAAGATCAGTATTCGCCGATTTTGCCAGCTATGCTTCAGACATTAATAAAACTTAATGGTGGATCCCTTCTCCACTCCTATTACTTTCTCTCTGTTTTCTGTAACCATCTCCACAACTCTTAAGTCCTTTTGTTAAAACACAATCACTTGTCTTTTCTGCAACCCACTTTATCTAGAAACGCACATGGCAAAACACATGTAAATGCTGTGGCAAACATAAAACCAGAGAATAGGATGTATCTTAATGACCACATCCTCATCTTCCTTTGCTGCCATCACTTCATCTTCCTTTTATTCTATTTTTAATGTTTTTAGAGACTTATGTTAAAAAAATAGATTATACTATTGATTGTTAGCAACATCATTGGAAATGGTTAATTGTTATGCCGACTTACATAATGGAAACCATTCAACTGTTTGGGAAACCTATACTGTTGATGATGAATAAGCAGGTCGACTGAACAAATGTTGGGATTGTGGTTGTCAATTAGTCTCGGAATTAATAGAAAGTCTATAATCTTACTACAAGCCTTGTTTTTCCTTTTGTTCAGGCACCCAAACAGTCATTAAAATCGACATCATTTGGCAGATGGCACATCACCTGGATAGCATTCTCTTGGAATAATGTTGAGGAGCATGAGCCTCACCTCGCTTGAGTGGCTATTAGACAACACGAGTATAAGATTATTTATTTGTATAGCAAGTATTTGTTAATAATGGTTATTCCTTTGAGTTAACTCTTGAGTACCATAAATTACCAATTCATTATTGACAAGTTGAAATCTTAACCACCTTAATTAAATTAGCATAGTTCTAGTTTGGTTATGGGCTAAATATAGATTTAGTAGGCATAATAGGTCTCAGTTTATTGGTAAAAGATGGAACCAGTTTGGCACCCAATAGGTGGGGCAGGAAGAGAAAAAAGGGTGTGCATAGGAAGAAAACCTACTAGTTCTTATCCGTCGCCTTCAGATCATTATGTTTTCCTGAGAAATCTGCCGGTCTTCCCTTACCTACTGTCCTAGTCCACATGTTAAACCGTCAAAAGGGTTCACGTCATTAAGGTGACTCAAATTGCAAGGAGAAGATGTGAGATCGCTAGCAATCAATGTTAAGACTTTGCCAGTGAAATATTTTAATGTACCCAATGACATAAGAAGATTCATATAGTCAATCCCACTTAATTGGATAAAAGCTTGGTTGTTGGTTGTTGCAATAATATATGCAATATGATTAACAAGAGAGAGAAAGATCGTCAGGTACATTAAATAGACCTTCAATATGGTTCTTGTCCTATAAACACCACATATAGCATTGTTCAAAAAAGTCACCTAAGCAACCACAAAGGCAGTTTTGATAGGGAAGGACATCACATATGTGATATGAAGACCAATACCCATCATATGGGTGTTTTAAAAAATGGTCAAGATGAATCCCATCGTATGGGTGTTTTAAAAAATGGTCAAGACAACTCAGTTGGCCAAGGCAAAAATATCAAGCGACTTTAAAAAGAATTTTTAACAAATTTCTCTACTTCTACCACTGTTGAGCAGAATTTTCCTACTCGAAGCAATGTATTACTATTTTATTTTGAGATACCCTTCTAATTTGTTGGTTTAAATTCAATAATTTGATGTATCGTTTGATTGGATATATGTTATTCTGTTATGTATGTATGCCTTTTGCTATCTTATAAGTTTTACTACAATAGAAAATGATGAATTGTATGCGTTGAGTTTACTCATCACTTGGTTAGTAGTGATTTGCTTGTAATTTTAATTGTGAATTTGTTTTAATTGATTAATATCCTTATATATATATAATGCAACTTATAGTTGCAATTTAAAGGAATGCATGTAGAGCATGTGTAGGTGTTCAGGGCAGAGCACAATGTTGTGAGGCCCGGAAAGCCCTAAGGAGCCAGGGAGAGGACAATGTCAAAAGGTCAACTTGTGCATAACAAAATCAAGGAAAGTGGATGCCTTTGAGACTGGTTGCTATCTCCCTATTGCCAAGCCCAATGTCAAGTCCCATACGGGAGCTTTTCTCCTGCCTTAAAAGTGCCCCACTCATTAAGTCTATTAGGGTAAAGGAGGGTTAGGGATCTGGCGGCAGGCTTGGCGGAACCCGCTTAATGCCCTAATAGACTGGCTGATCGGGCACCCACTTTCCTTGATTTTGTTATGCATATCCTCACCTTCTGACATTGTATTCTGCCCTACTCTCCTGGGCTCCTTGGGGCTTTCTAGGTCTTATAACATTATGCTTTGCCCTGAACACCTGCAGACACTTATATATATATATATAGAGAAATAAACATTAAAAATTAATTTACATATATATTATATGTAAATAATTTTTAATATTTAATTTAATTTAATTATTATTCTAATATTGTTAATGTTGATTGCATATCTCCGCATACCATATATTCACCATAAGTACATCAGCCATCCACCGCTTAAAACCACCTTTTAAAACTTGGATAGGTAAGAACAAAATTAGGGGAATTGAGGTTGATCGACCCCTAGGTTTTCATCCTATGGCCCATCATCTACTGGCTCAGAATTATGCCAAAGCACCTTACAGAAGTGGTGATGGTGAATATGGGGTACGTGACGGTGACTACTATAAACACTTCTTGTTAGGCATCAACTTGTCATTTTCTTGGCAGCAATTGTAGACTGTTGGTTTCCTTGGGGTTACAATTGAATTTTTTATTTTGAGCTATTTTGATTTAATCTAATTGGACCAGTTTACTTTTTGGATTCAACTTGGGCTAATCTTGGTGCAGATTGTCAGTTTCCTTGGGGTTAAAATTGAATTCTTTATTTTGAGCTATTTTGATTTAATCTGATTGGACTAGTTTAGCTTTTGGATTCAACTTGGGCTCATCTTGGCCTTGTTCATCGACACATATATGTATGTTCTATGTGTGTGTGTGTGTGTATATGTATTGCACTAAGAGCAACCGACACAAGAAAAAGCATACTCTATGTAGTATTGCACTAAGAGCAACCGACACAAGAAAAAGCATACTCTGTAGTATTGCACAAAGAGCAACCAACACAAGAAAAAGCATACTCTATGTGGACAATTCAATTACGTAATCAGAATCCACATTTTGTTTTCCAAATTTTCACAAGTCAACATCATCCATCAATTCAAAACTTGTTTAACTTATGAAAAATATGCTTCCGTTGAAGCTTGTAGGAGCAAAGCTTAAATTTCCATTTTGATATTGGTTTTGATATTGGCCAAAAATGCTACGATTTTGGTGATGAGCCATGCCTACACTCAGCATGGGACACATTTAACATAGGATGGCATGGTTAAGACAATATACTAACCTAGTTTTTATCCTAATGATTGAATTTGAATTTAGAGTCAAATTGCAACCTAAATGATTTTGAGAAGGTCCACTTAGATTGCAAGTAGAATTAGGGTTGTAGCATGTAGGATCAACATGGCTTCGATTTAGGAAGAGCAAGAATGAATGTGATACCTAATGCAATTCAACTTTATTTTGGATGGAACCAGATTATTATATCAGGGTCTAAAATAATATGGCGTGTTAGTTAACATGGCCGAAACATAACATTATGTCAGATGACAAACACACAAAACAAATCAAGACCAGTGCTTTGACTTCTTCCTCAACTTTTGTTGAAAAATAAACATGATCTGTGTCTTACTCCCTAAGCAGTGCGACTGCCACCACACATTGACATGCTGACACAACATGAACATGACGAAACCTTGGCACGATACAATTTTAAACTTTGTATCACAATACGTGTACAATATCAAAAATTAAGGCATGAATTCTTGATTGCTACTGTAGGCCTGCACATAGAATTTCGATGTATGTCACTAACTGCCTTCATTGGCAGTCTACAGAGAATGATTAAACTTCATTGCTCGCTACACAGAGAGCCTTTGCATGCATCACATCACTAGCACTTTGTCATTGATCTACGTAAAGATACTCCCTAACATTTTTTCTGACCACCCCTCTCCCATTGTTGGATCACCTTGTTCGACACTAATTGAGGCAAAGGCTGGTACCAGTAGATATAATCAAACCTAGTGGTTGCGAGGTAAATAAATACCTCTTCATGCATATATTGTTCTAGTTTTGACCTGCAGGTGAAGCAAGTTCAGTTCATGCATAACTGAAACACGAGATTCCAATCATTAGTTGGAGGTCAGCTTCAGGTATAGCAAGTTGGAATTGGACCCAGTCATCACAACGCTTTGTCTATTCTAATTTCTCTAGAAGAAAAGTTCCATTCAGAGATTTCAAGCCACTGACTCAAAATGAGTTTACGTAATTAAGTTATCAGGATGAATTAGTTGGATAATGTGTATGATTTCCATGAATAATCAGAAATGTGAGTACGACAAATAAAGCCACTGAAATACTTCAAAAGAGTGGGGCTTCAACTGATATACGGGAGGAAGTTTAGTATCCTTCTAACTATAGAAGAACATAAAGTTATGAACAGGCCAATAAAATAACTTATTACAATGAACAAATGATGCTGTATATGAAAAATGTGTTTCTACCAGATATCAATTTTCTTCACCTAGCACAAGGCAGGTTCACAACAAAAAAACACTGATTCAACAAACGACAATAACATCAACAGGAAATGCAGCAAGAAATACACAAAAAAGAAAAAAACATTTTGACCTAGAATTCACTTTCATTAAGTTCGTTAAGGATCTTACTTGAATTGATTAAAATTCATATAGAGTTTTAATTCTTAAGGGAGAATAAAAAATTACCTTCGCAATTGTTGTAGCCATCACCCTTGAATTGAACACCATTGAATACAGGGCACTCACAGACCCTGCCACGGAACGTATCCTGAAAGATACAAGCTATTATAAATAAAAGATTAGATAAGTAAGCTGTTAAATTAGTACCTTGCAGGCAGTAATATTGGATGCTTTGTCTTCCCAGCATCCACCATTATCATTCAGACATTCATTTGATTCTATATCTGTGCCAAGAACAATTGCATTAGAGAAAGTTCTTTTTTCATCTACAGTTATAAAATTAGTGCAAATTTACTGAACCTCACCATCGCTCAAACAAGCAGCTGGCTCAGTAGTTTCTTCAAAACCAGCACAGATTGCTTTCAATACAGCCTTTTTTTCCAATTTTCCTGGAAATTTTGGGTTTCATTACTGCGTTGGCTCAAAGATTAAAAATTTGAATAACCCAAGACCAACCTCGATATTGTCGATTGTTAACAATAAGTGTAGGCAATATAGTAACATCCCCCCTAGAACCTGTTCCTACCTACAGAATGGAATGCAGTAGTTTAAAAAACAAGTATCAAATTAGGTTACCATCAGGCACAGCACTAAAGCATCGATGTCAAATAAAAGCATCACCCAAAGAATTCAGTAACTAAAAAAAATCTGAGTAAAACTAAAAATTGACCTGAGAATCCTGCTCCATCTTCAAGATTGGATTATCTCGATCAGCATTTGGATCTCCCATACACTGTTCAACCTTCCTAACATCTATCCCTGCTCAGAAAAGAATGTCACGTAGGTCCTTACATATGGTGTGCAAACTCACATTCTAGAAGGTATATGATTTAGAAGCTCCCATTTTTAAAAGGATACCAGATTGGCATAATAAACTCCTACAAGATTTTTTTTTTTAAAAAAAAGTAGAATCATTGTAACACTAAGAAAAGAGACAAGATATATTGCATCAGATCACATCAGCTCCAAAGCACATGTTCTAGAAGAAGATATCGACAGACATGTACAGCATGCGAGCTTTCCAATAATCAAAAATGTAAAACACCTATTTTATCCAATTTAACTCTGGAAATGATCCTACCTAGAGACTTCATAACAGTTTCTGCACACTCCTTGTTGTACTTCTTCTCTTTCATTGGGCACCTTATGTGAAAATCAGCCACATAATCCCACCAAATCCAGGACCTTTTACTTTCATTTACAATTCTAAATACACAAAGTTGTCTCAAGTTCTCAATGACTACATCCTTTCCATCATAACCAATGCTAAAATCTTGCTCGGGATCAGGTGCACAATACCTCCCATTGTTTATGCATTGTGACTTGCACTGTTTGCTGGAAATAAAAGCCTGAGGGCAGTACCAGGTAATATAATGAGGTGTAAATTGGCTATAACCACCTTTCTCAAGCAATTGAGCTGAACCCTTGAATTCCTTCAAGAATCCCATTAGCATGTCGCATTTAGCACCACACTCATCGTTGCTATTAGTCCATAATTCATATTCCACACGATCATCTGGGTGGGGAACAGCCTCTCTCCAATCAAGGTTCACATTGACCATTTCACCATTTCGGACAGCCTTCTTTAACTGTTCACCAAATTTTTTATCAATAAGAGCAGAGGGGATTGTAATGTTCTGAATATATTTAGCAGCTTCATCATCCTCACGAGGCAAATCCATGGTTATCAAAGGTTCATCTTTGTCATCAACAACAAGCACGGCAGATGCACCAGCATTTTGCGCATGCCAAACCTTTTTGGCAAAAAGACAATCTGTAAAAGGATATTAGGATAAGCATATGATGGTAAAAAATGTAGCATACATTTTATTTAATCTTGGGAAGACAATGCAGTGGTCATTATGTTCTAATATCCAAAGAAGAAAACACTGTTCTGTTGAAATCAGAACAGTCATAATGACATACATAGGAATAATTATTGAGAACCTCATAACAACATGCAGAATGCAATACATCTCTACCACAATTCAATTATGCGATAACTTTGTGAAGACGGTGTTTTCTTTGGCAAGGTCATAATGAGAGAAACAAAAAGATTAACAATCAAAAGATCATAAAAATAAAATGAATATCAGTATTCTCTTGTAAAGTATACTAATTTGCTAAAATTAGATTGTAATCACGAGAATAAATTAGATGTGTACGCTATGTGAAGATATAGAAGAACTGTTTCCATTGACATCAAAGGACCCAATGGAAACTACACTAAATGGAAGAAGAAAACATCAATAAAAATTGAAAGAAAAAAAAATGAAATAAAAACTACTGTTGATGAGACCACTATTATAGTTAGAGAACAACAAAGACAGAAGTGTGCTCGTCACCATCACAAGCTCAAAGCTAGATTTTGGAAAATTTGAAAATTAAAGGGGAACCTCCGTCCATGGCAAATAACTCCAACGGTCCCAAGTCTTGATTTAGGTTGCCGGTTAGTATAGAATATAGGCAAATATTATATATCCATCAAACTTTTACACTAATATCAAGTTGTTCCCCATAAGAAACACATTGCAGGGTATAGCAAGAACCATTATATCTCCATGAAAACATGATTGTGATGTTAGATATACAAAAGTTCGCACATTCTAAGTTGGATAAGAATAGGAATATCTATTGTCTTAGATTTGGAACATAGAATAGAATGTAGAAACTCATCGGCAAAACAATAAAAGTAATACGATGATTAGGAGAAGAATTAATATTTTATATTCATAAGAGACAAAATGGGTAGGAAGGAAAAGATAATAGAAAACTTAAATTTTAAATTATGTTACAAAGGAAAAAATAAAACGATAAATGAAGTAAATATTATCGTAGATAGTCCGTTAAGGTACGAAATAGTTGTAGTAGGTAAGAAGGGAGATAAGATTATATCTCTCAAAATAGTGATAATAAAAAAAATATTAATATAATTAGCATATATGCACCTCAAGTAGGATTATATGAAGACACCAAATATAAATTTTAAAAAACCTAGATGAGATATTATAAAAAATTATTTTAATAGAAGGAAATCTAAATGGACATGTGGAGTAAGAAATGAGGAATATGATAGAGTACCAATGAATATCCTAGTTAGACATGTATTTAGGTCACCAATAAATATTTCGGTTAGGCAATATAAGACTGACAAATATACACATTAACTGAGAAAGAGGAAAATCAAATAAGATTTAGTTAGCAATGACAAAACAAGATAAATTTAGTAGGTGCTTAGTCAAGTCAATTGAAAGGGAATGAGCTTGGTGAAGGTGAACCAGGAAGGCCCTTGAGGATTAGCTCGAATGTGATGCATATGGGCTTTTGAGGATGTGACTCGAACTAGGTCAATAGTTTCAATGATAAAAGTGGGGATGGGTGAAATTAAAGAAACTTGACCTGAATTACAGAAGGGAGTTTGGTTTTCTACTAACAATTGCCTAAAAACTTCCTTATGTATGATTACTATGGCAATTCAAGAGTGAGATTCTTGTCATAGATATTGTATCTAGCCCCTCCTATAGGCCTTAAAATGAAAGTCCATCTATCAGAAGTAGGGACACATGGCCTTCCACATGGGGCAACCTATTAGTTTCTTCCATAATCTGAATCCCATTTGAACACTTGCAAGCTTTTGCCAATTGAACGGATTTTGGATTTTATTCTCCGTATTTTCTCTGATTGTGCTCATCTGACCAAGATCTCAAACTAACTCGGATTGGATTGAGCTAATTCCAATCCAACTTAACCAATCAGAGATTAAGGTAAGTTGATGATTCCAATATGTTTTCTTATTGGCTAATGACTAGCTCGACCAGACACATGTTGCTATATTTTGCCCCTAGTTGTTATTAACTACCAAGGACATGTTCCATCATCCCAACAAATGGTTAGTAAGTGTACCCATGTCGATCACGCATACAGTTTAGCTAAGCACCACCCACCCTCACACACATCTTGATAAGATGTAATTAATTCAATTATTTTTGCCATTTGAAACTTTCAAATTCTTCAAACAGATACAATGCTATTTCTGGCCATCTAATTCTAAGTCCTTGACTATACCAACTATAAATTAATCAATCGATCCACAAGAAGATTTTTATTCTCCCAATTTTCTTGTTCATAGTCCACTCATAACATAATTATAAAAATTATCCTTTCAGGTTGAAATTGCAAAATTGGACTAATACATCTCAAAGTAGGCAAGAAATTGATTTTCAGAATTGAAAGTGTTACTATTTTTCCTTCTGAATCGCTTTTCACTCTTCAAATAAAAAGACACTAAAATTTATGATAGAGAGAACTTATATAACAGACAACTATTAGAATAATTTTAGTAAGGTTTGAAATTTCGAACTATGTTAGATTCTGGGTCTTTGCTGGAATGGAACAGTTTGGATTCCTATATGTACATATCCAAGTAGAATTATGGGATTGATGTTCTTGTGTCCTTTTTTATCTACACATCATTTTTAAAAAGTTAGATAATTAAGAAAAAAAAAAATATTTCTATGATAACCAGAGTGATAAACCTATCCTCGATTGAAATTTTGAAAACTCTTAACTTGTTCTTATTGACAATTGATACTCTAGCATGGCTCAAGATTAATAAATGTAATCTATTAATACAGTAATTAATAAATATAATAATTAATTATATATCAATTTATATAATTTAAGGTATATATAACTCTTGAAATATTAAGCACAAGTTGTTGGAATATTCAGTAAAATATTAGTTGGAGTATGCAACAAATCGCTCTATTTTGGAAGATTAATTTATTTCCCCGATAGAAGATTGATTTATTTCTTTTCTAAGTAATTATTTCCTTTTTTTGTTTCTTTTGTTAGTTGAAAATTTGTGCCCTGCATGCCAAATGATTTTTATTTTTTCTTTTGGAGACAAAGTTATATATATATATATATGCTAACTTATTCAAATAAATTGGAAGAATATTTTTTTAATCAGTTTATTCTATCAAAGTCATAAAAAAAATATTGTTCTTCCTCGTCCTTTATCTTTGTTCTTGACTAAATCACCAATGAGATTCAAAGCCCAAACACAAAGGACCCAATTTGCTCAAATTGGGAACTTAACCACTCTGATTCCGCCCATGACAAATAAACTATCATGACCGATCCCAAGCCCAGATAAAGAAAGAGGGTTGCATTAGATTGTCAACTAGTATAAAAACAAATATTATATATAGATCCATCAAACTCTTGCACTAACACTATATTATTCCCCAGAAAAAAAACACATCACATTATCCAACTACAATGTCTTAGCAAGGACCACTACATCTACATGAAAATTTGAGTATAATATGAAATACGTAATAGTTCTAATAACATATATTAGATAAGAACAAACATTATAATAATATCAATTGTCTTAGATTTGGAAGATGAAGTATAGAAACACTCTTTGGTAAAGCAAAAGAGAAGAACTAATATTTTATATTTATAAGAGACAAAATGGTAAGGGAGAAGACAAAGATAATAAAGAACTTTATGTTATGGTACAAAAAAAAAAAAAGAGTAAAACAAAAAATAAAGTATATATTGTTGTAGATACTTCGTTAAATGATAAAGCAATAAGAATAGTCAAGAATAAAGAAAGGATGACAATTTCAAGATAGTGGTAGAAAAAAAATTATTAATGTAATTACCATATATATGTACCTTACAAAGGATTAAATGAAGACACCAAATATAAATTTTGAAAAGTTATATATAAGGTAGTACAAAAAATTTGAACAAACAAAAAAATTTTGATATGAGATATAGATGAATATGTAGGAGTAAAAAATGAAGAATATGATAGGGTGCAAGAGAGCTATGATTTTGAAACAAGAAATGAGAAATGCAAAGTTATATTAGATTTCACAATAACACATGAAAATATAATAATTAATATGTTTTTCAAAAAAAGATAAAACACCTAGCTACTTTCAAATGGGAGAACAATAAGTCACAAATTGATTTACTCATGGTCAAGAAGATGGATTAAAAAATTTATAAAGATTATAAGGTCATCCCTAAAAAAAACCTAACCACCCAACATAAATTAGTAGTGTTAGATACATGCCTCAATCATGATATTAGCTGAAGAAAAATATGCATGGCTTCTAAGGTTAAGTGGTGGAAGTTAAAGGATGAAAACAAAATATCTTTAAGCAGAGGGCAGGAGCACAAATATTAGGAAAAATATACGGTGACTCAAATACAATATGGGATAAGATGACATCAAATTTAAAGACAATGGCCAAGAGTGTGGTCGGTGAGTCGAGAGGACAAGTGCCACTAAATAAAGAATTTTAGTGGTAAAATAAGAAAGTACAAAAGAAATTAAAGGAAAAAGTATTTGTCTATAAGTTACTGCACACTTGTAAGAACAAAGAAAACTTCAAAAAGTATATAGCAACTAAGAAAGCAATGAGTGAGAATACGACTTTTAAACACTTGTATTGATAGCTTAAGATTAAAAAAAAAAAAGAGAGAAAGAAACATCTATAAAATAGTTAAAGCAAGAAAAAAGAGATTTTACCCAAATAAAGATGGATTAAAGATGAATCCGTAGGGTACTAATGAAGGATGAGAAAATAAAAGAGCAATGGAAGAGGTATTTTTATTGACTTTTTAATGAAGGATTACCTGACTAACTTAGCAAAGGAAATTTAAGTACATCAAAGGAGTCGAATATAGAAATTTAAATTTTTATTGAAGAATTCAAATTTAAAAGGTGAATAAACATTAAATGGGATGAAATATGAAAAACTATTAGACTGAATGATATTTCAATAAAGGAATGGAAGTGCCCAGGGAAGAAAGTTATTAAATGACTTGTCAAATTATTCAACTTAATATTAAATCGAAGAAAATACCAAATCAATGGGGGGAGAGAGGGGGTGAGTTAACTACTTTAGTCCCCTGTATAAAAATAAAGGAGACGTATAAAATTGTGTGAATTATAAAGGTATTAAGCTGATGAATCATACCATCAAACTTTTGAAAAAAAAATAATAGAGAAAAGATTAAAGAAAAAAACCAAGGTGATCGAAAATCAATTTGGATTCAAACCTTAAATCTCAGCGATAGAAGTTACACATCTTATTAGAAAACTGATTGAAAAGTCTCAAGAAAAGAAACTAGACTAACACATGGTATTCATTCATATAAAAAAAACGACACAATCCTGAAGAAAATTATGTGGTAAATTTTAGAAAAGAAAGATTTTAGCATAATGTGTACTGAGACAATTAAGAACAATGTAATGATAAGAGTGAAGAATCCAAGTGAATTAACCAAAGCATCTCCTATAAAAAATGGAGTTAAATAAATGATTAGCCTTAAATCCCATATTTGTTTACACTAGTTATGAATGAATTCTCTGGGCACATCCAAGATAAGTTACTATGGTGTATGTTATTTGCCAATGAGATTGTTTTGGACGATGAGACTCTTAAAGAATAAATGTTAAGCTCGAATCTTAGCAAGAGATACTGAAAATTAAATATTTTAAGCTTATTAAAGTAAAGACAAAAAAAATATGGAATTTAAATTTAGTGATAGTAAACGTCGCAAGACAATTGTTAAGATTGGAGATGATGATTACTTTTGCAAAAAGATAGAAGAGTTGATTAGCTTAGTAAAAAATCAACCCGGTGCACGAAGCTCCCGCCACGCGGGGTACCGGAGAAGGAATCCATTGTACGCAGCCTTACCTTGCTTTTTTTTGCAAGAGGTTGTTTCCAGGATTTGAACCTGTGACCTCTTGATTAGCTTAGTAAAGTAAAGATAAAAAAGTATGAAATTTAAATTTAGTAATAGTAGACGCAGCAAGACAATTGTTAAGATTGGAGATGATTATTTTTGCAAAAAGATGGAAGAGTTAAATATTCTGTTTGAAATGGAGGAGGACGTCAGATGTTCTTTATGATCATAAAGTATCTCTAAAACTTAAAGGAAAGTTTTACAACTTAATTGTTAGACCTGCTATATTATATAAAGTTAATGTTACACTATCAAGCAAGTGCATAAGTAAAAAAATATTAAAGTGGATATGCAGACACACGAGAATGAATAGAATAACAAATGAAAACATTAGAAAGAAAATCAAGATTGTACCTATTGAGGTAAAGTCCGAAAGACACATTTAAAATGGTACAGACATGTACTTAGATGACCAAAAAATACCTCTAATTAGACGATGTGAGACCGTGATAAATACACATATTGATCAAGGAAAAGGGAGAATATGGGTGATGATATAATAGCGGATTGAGCCCAATAAAGTAGAAGGATTCATGTAATCAACCTTAATTAGTGGAATAAAGACTTAGGTGGCATTTGGTTTAAGTGTGGGAATAGGAATGGGAATGGGTTTAATAGTAGGGTGGAATGGGAATGGGTTTAGCCATTCCAATAATGTTGTTTGGTTTATAAGTTGGGAATGAAAGCGGAGACGACATCGATGTCATCGTCGACGGGCGACGGGCGACGGCGGCAGGCGGCCGACGGCGGCGTGGCGGCGACGCGGCCGTGATCGGCCGTGCGATCGGCGGCGATCCGCCGCCTTGATCGCGCGCGATCGTCGGTGGCCAGCAGCGGCGATCGGCGGCAACAGCGCGCGATCATCGATGGCGAGGCGGCGGCGACGGCGGGCTAGTGGTCGGCGAACCGGCGCCGATGGCCGACGAAGCGGCAAACGGCGGGTGGCGATCGTGGCGACCAACGGCCAAACGACGGCCGATGACGGCTGAAACCCAAACCCACCACTTAGGGTGGGTTTTGTTGATTCCCAAATAACTAGAAATCATTCCAAAATCTCAATCCCAAGCCTATTAACCAAACACTATATATGATTCTCATTCTCATTCTCTCATTCCAAACTCATCAACCAAATGCCACCTTAGTTGTTGGTTGTTGCTTGGGAACTTAATAACTCTCTTGTTATAGCATGGTCAATTAACTCAATTGAGCCACATATGAATTGTACCTATTTGTTCCTTTGAACTACAAAAGAAATTTGGGAAATTGTTAAGGAGAATTATTCAAATCTAGAAAATGCCTCATAAACCTTCAAGATAAAGAAAAAATCCAAGAACATCAGACAGGGTAATTTAGACATCACCGAATATTATAATGCATTGGAAATACTTTAGCAGAAATTAGATATGCACTAGATTGGAGTGATTTAGAAGATAACTTAAAGATTAAGAGATATCTAGAAAAAGAACATTTGTATGAGTTTCTAGTTGGTCTCAATAAGGAACTTGACGTGGTTCGTGAGTGAATTCTAGGCCAAAGACCTCTTCCCCCAACAGGTGAAGCATTTCTAAAAATGTAACATGATGCAAGCAGGCGACCGGTCAAGCTTAGGGTTAAAAAGGAATCACATAAAATTTCTGTGAATGGGAGATCTATAGACAACCCTGCATTTGTTACAAAAGAAATGTTAGCCGACCTATTGGAGAACAGAAATCAAATTTGCATCCTCGATGCTCTTGCTGCAATAAACTCAGTCATATTTGAGAAAGATGTTGGGACCTCTACAGAAAATATATAAATGCAGAACAATTGTAACAAAGCCAATTCAGGGTTTTTAATCTAAAGGAGAATCCTAACAAAACAACCAACACTGAAGTGTTTTTAAACAAGGATGAATTCGAGCAGCTGAGTTAAATCAACAAAATATAAACGATTCTAATACTGCAATAAGCAATTTTGCTCATCAAGGAATTGCTCTTGGTGCACAAAAATAAACTCTTTGGATATTTGATTCTGGTGCATCAAATCATATGACATGTAATTCATCTCTTTTTTACGCCCATATATAATGTCATGAGACCTCTAGGGTAAAAATAGCAATGAAACTATCTCTTCTGAGGCTGGAAAAAGCTCTATCTGTTTACCAAACTCTCTTTTCTGCATTCTGTATTTTATGTTCCTAAGTTAGGATAGGACTGGATGTCAATTAACACTAATTTCAATCTCAAGTGCACAGTTAAATTTTCAGTCACTTCTTGTCAAATATAAGAGCAAGGCTCGGAGAGGATGATGGGCATTGCTGAGGAGGATGATAGATTATTATTTTGAAAATGATGATCATGTGGAGAGGCAGACTACTATGTTTGAAAATACTCATCCTCCTATTTCCAATGACGATGCAATAATGTGGCATCATAGGTTAGGTCACCCTAATTTTCATTATTTTAAACGCTTATTTCCACATCTATTTATGAATAAAAATCTCAATGTATTTACTTGTGAGATTTGTCAATTAGCTAAACCCACACGGACATCATTTCCAGCCAAACCATACAAAGAAACTCATTCATTTCCCTTGTTCATAGTGACATTTGGGGACCTTCTCAAGTACAAAATATCACATGTACTAGACGTTTTATTACATTTATTAATGATGACACTAAAGTATGTTGGGTTTATCTTTTCAAAGAAAAATCAAGAGACTGCAAAAAAAAAAAAAAAAAAAACTTTTGCTCTATAATCAAAAATCAATTTCAAATCTCAATCAAAATCCTAAAAAATTATTTAAATCTAACTTCGGAGAGTATCTAGCCACTGATGTTATAATTCATCAAAGTTCTTGTACTAACACACTGCAACAAAATAGTATATAGCCAACAGAATAACTTGAGGTCGCTAAAGCTTTTGTGTTCACTATGTATGTTCCTAAATATCTTTGGAGTGAACCCATCTTAACTGCCTCACATTTTATAAATTGCATGCCTTCAAAAATTGTCAAATCAAAGACTCCTATGCCAATTCTCCTTCAAACCTATCCATTATTCCTTTCTTTCTCCTTTGTTCCCCTTAAAACCTTTGTCTGCATTTGTTCATGTCTATTCCTAAAAGCATTCAAAACTTAATATATAATCAATAAGTCTGTTTTCAATGGGTATTCTCCCACACGGAAGGGTTATAAGTGTTACCTTCACTTCGTCAAGTGTTTGTGTATATGGATGTCACCTTTCACAAATATGAATCCTTTTTCCCCAAGCCCTACCTTCAATAGGAGATTCTAAAAAAAAGATGAATCTTGGAAAGAAATTAATGCTCAACCATAAACTTTGTCCCACCTTCCTTACCTAATATAGATAAGCTTATGATGACAATTAGAACAAGGATTGGAAATAGTAGAAGAAAATTCTAAAATCTCTTTGCTTGCTTATTCATGAAAGAATCATTTTCAAGATAGTGACAAGCTTTACCCAACAAAGTCAAGAATTTAATTTGGTTCCTCTCTTGAGTTCTAAAGCCTCTAACAGTAAAGTGAATGAGGACTTGAGGTGTGATCTAGACATACCTATCACTTTTAGGAAAGGTATGAGATCGTGTACACAACATTATATGAGAAACTATAGCCCATGTTTTCAGCCTTCACCACTAGTTTAATAAAAATTGTGATACCAAGAGATATCAAAGAGGCTCTTGCGAATCCAAAGTGGAGAATGGTTGTTTAGGAAGAAATGGAAGCCTTGGAGAAGATAGGTGCGTGGGAGATTTTAGAACTAACTAATCGAGAGAACAGTGGGATGCAAGTGGGTCTTCACAGTCAACTTCAATGCTTATGGTAGTATTAACGAATACAAAGTAAAGCTCGTTGCTTAAGGCTTCACTCAAACATATGGTTTAGACTAAAAGTAAACATTTTGTCCTATAACTAAATTTAATTCAATTAGTGTTCTCTTATTTCTAGTAGCAAATCTTGATTAACCCCTTTAACCACCACATAATTCGCGATGGTGGCTCAGATCACCAAATCATTGCTATGCAGGAACACCACTCCCACCATATCCTCCGGCTTGAAGATGTTAGGAGGATGCTCTCGGGCCACTCGGTCTTCTTGGATGGCAAGAGACTCCATTAACCGAGCATGAGCCTTACAGGCTCAGTTAAAATCACCATCAATTGGCCCTCCCACAATGATGTTGATCTCCGCGAATAGAGACGTTTTCAAGAGCTAGAGATGCCCCGCTACTCTGTCCTTTTTTCGTTGTACTTCGAGGTGCCCCCTTAGCTCTATCTCCTCCTCGACGCACGCACATAGGGACTTCGCCATAAGAGTGGTCATTAACGCCGCGTCTTATTCCTCCCCGCCAAGATTACAAGTAGGGTTGCAAATAAGGGTGCTCCCACCTGATTGTCTCCAATTTCCACTTCAACCCTTGGCAGATGTCGCTTGAATGACCGTACTCTCTATGGTAGATGCCGAAATATTAGGTGGGCGGGTTGCAGGGTACCCCGCTGTAGCCTTCAGGCCATTGGAGCACTCGGTGTTGCTCACACACCACCATATCCATTTCTCGAGCAGTACAAAGCCAACGAGGGTAATCGGCTACCATGATCGAAATTGTCATTTCTCGGAGAAAATATATACTTGATCTTTTAAGGGAAAAAAAGTGTGTTGAGATGCAAACCAACTGAGACACCTATGAAACCTAATGTTAAATTTAGGCTTGAAGGTCGAAAGGAGGTTAATCGAGAGCAATATAAAAGACTTGTTGGTAAACTTATTTACCTATAACATACTCATCCTACTCGTCTTTGCAATAAGTGTTGTTAGCCAATTTATGCATGTTCCTAAGGAAACACACCTTGAAGCAATCTATAGAATTCTAAGACATCTAAAAGACACACCTAGAATGGATTTATTTTTCAAAAAAAGAGATCATACAATGGTAGAAGTTTAAACAGATGTCGATTAGGCAGATTCCTCTATGGACCAAAAATCAATGTCAAAATATTGCACATGTTTGGAGCAACTTAGTGACATGAAGAAGAAAAAAATAATTGGTAGTGGGTTGAAGCAGTGTAGAAGCATAATTTCAAGCACTTGCACATGAGATATGTGAAGGGATATGGCTCAAGAGATTTTAGAAAAAATTAAGAAGGCATTTGGTAGGCGTTTTCTTCTCCGTTTTCCATTTTCATTTTCTGCGAAAACGAAAAAACGCGTTTGGTTCGCGTTTTCCATCTCCATTTTCCAGAAAATAAAGGAGCGTTTTCTGGAAAACTGAAAAACGAGAAATAATCGTTTTCTGTTTCCATTTTCGTTTTCCAAAAAATAAAAGAGCGTTTTCTGGAAAACTGAAAAACAAAAAAAACTCGTTTTCTGTTTTCTGGAAAAAGAGAGAATGAAAACAGAAAATAGAAAATTCTCTACGAACCAAACGCCTCCTAAAGTTCTCTAATGACTCTCTTATGATGTTCCACTATAATAACTAAGCAGTTGTTAGCATTGCTCATAATCCAATTCATTATAATTGAACGAACCACATAGAAGTGAATCATCATTTCATCAAGAAAAAAATTGATAAAAAGGTTATCCACATGATTTACATTCCAACTAAGAAGCAAACTTTGAAAATATTAACAAAAAGATTTCACAAGCTAATGTTTAAAAACATGCTAAACAAGCTAGGAATAACAAATATTTACATTCCTACATGAGGAGGAGTGTTGGAATATTTAACAAAATATTTGTTGGAGTATGTGCAAATCACTCTATTTGGGAAGATTGATTTACTTCCCTGAGAGAAGATTGATTTATTTCTTTTCTATGTAATTCTTTCCTTTTTTTTTGTTTTTTTAAGTAGTTGAAAGATTGTGGCCTGCATGCCTAATCATTTTTATTTTTTCTTTTGCAAACAAAGTTGTACAAATATATATATGCTAAATTATTCTAATAAATTGGATGAATATTTTGTAATCAGTTTTCATAACTAACAAATATAACATCGTACATTTATAATTAAAAACAAGTATATAATCGCATAATCATACATACATACATACACCCATATATACCCATATATTTTGCGAAGAGGAATTGTGGTGCAACGGTTAAGTTGTTGTTACATGAATTCGAGTTGTGGAAATAGTCTCTTATAATGCAAGATAAAACTGCATACAATAGTCCGTTCTCCAAAACCCCATATTAGCATAAGCTTTATGCAACGAGTTGCCCTTTTATAATCTAACTATTGTCCCATTCCTCCCCATCGCAATGCGACGCATGAAGGTGATGCCAACACTAGTGAGCCAATGACAAGATTATGATGTTGGCGAGGCAATAGTCACTCCCCACCCAAGTTCCCAATTTGATATGTTCCACTAAACTCACACAATTCCTTTGACAACCCAATTCATCTCGTTGTTGCCACCTAAATTCCTTGTCGGTATGCCTTCTACACAGTCTTTCACTCAATTTACAGAGTTTCGACACTTCCTTTTCTCTTTCTCATGTCACTAAGTCTCATATGCCAACAAATTGTTTTAAAAAAAATTCAATCCTGCAGCTCAGCATAGCTTGAAACTTCATACCTTGACTTTAGTGTTTGGTTTCTTTTTTGATTGAAAATTGTGAGACATTCCTTCACCATTATTCCAATTAAACTATGTTTTTTGTACTCCTTTGGTCTTCCATCCTTTGTCTCATCCCAAAACAGAAATTTCTAGACCTTATTTACATAGTCCCAACAAGCATTCATGAAAGCATCCTAGCCTGAATGAAAACATCTTAGTCTGAATAAGCATTCGTGAAAACATCTTAGATCTTCTCTTTTAAATTCACACACTGATTCAGTATGCAAACACCATAGCAACAGTAAGCAGCTAAGTTTTATTCTGAAAACTAACATGGCTACAGATAATAAATCTGGCAAGAAGAATGAATACAGCTGTAACATATCAAAAGAACACCAGAAGGGATAGGGGAAAAGGAAAAAAAAAACAGAAATACAACTTCCTAACATTTTCACATTGTCCATCATTTCCTTCACCTTTTGACTCACAGTTGAACCATTTGAAGATTGTCTGAAGACGTTAAATCAACACAACTTTCATTTTGGTTCTAGACTGACCTTTTCTATTCATGGTCCTGTATTTAGAAATTTTTCTGTAGTAAATTAAACGGAATAAGAATTGTATCATTAGAAGCCACCCCATCTCCTTATTTTTTCTCTTGAGCCCCACTGGTTTACATGTCTATAAATTCCACTGTCAAACACGACATATTGCATTAGTGTTCCTTGAGCACGAGAAACAACTATGTGTTCATATTTATTACAGTGGTAAAAGGAAGGACACAGAATTTCCAGCAATCTATGAGAAAATGCGTCGGAGAAGTGGACTGATTACAGTTACCCCCACTGGTATACAGAACGTCCCAGTGTCAAACCCTGCATTCCGCATTAGAGTTCCTTGACCCGAGAAACAGCTACGGATTCGTTTTGTTACAGTGGGAAAAAAAACACACATAATTTCCAGAAATCTATGAAGAAGTGAGGTCGGAAAAGTGGGCTGATTCAAGTTACCTCCGCGATCAATTAGAACAAAGTTGGGAAGCGCCCCGACCTTGGACTTTAAGAGATCGGGGCTCGAGAACTCGTCGCAGGCGGCGGCGTTTTCCTTGAGAAACACCACTGCGCCAGCCAAGCTCCCCCCGTACTGCGGAATGCCGAAATTCCCGATGGCGCTGTCGTGCTTCCCTTTGAGTTCGGGCGGCGACATCACCATCAAGCTATTCTTCTCCACCACGAATCTCCCCGACACCGGAGGCGCCCAAAGCCCCGCGACCAACCCCAACCCGACGAACAGAAGCCCTAGGGTGGAGCCTCTCCATCGCCCCATATCTCGCACTCTCTGCTCTCTCTCCATATCTAAAAGCTTCGAGTGATCTGTGCAGCGGTATCCGTATTTCACATATTCCATTTTTTAATGAAATAAATTTAATTTTGTAGTTTAAAAAAAATTAGATAGATTATTTGAAGAAATATATTTTATCTATTTTATATTCGCGATATAAGTAATCGTCAATCATAAATACCTTTTTAATTTATTTTACTGATCCATAGAGTATATTTTATCTATGTATTATTTAGTATTTTATTAGAAATATATAGAAGTCGAGTTGATCATTTGCGGTATTAATTAATCAGATTAAAATTTAAATAATTGATACTAATAAAATAAATAAATTAAATCAGATAAATAACAGAAAAGTAATTTAACTATTTAAATTTCATTCAATTAATATTTTCTTTTAATTTGCTTACCAAATAAATTTAAAATATAATTCATACATATTCAAAATTTAATTATTAAAATTTTTGTGTAAAACAAATTCCATTCAACTGTATCCATCCATTGAGAGAATTGGACATATCTCATCCTACCCTTTTTTTTATTATGAGTGTGTCGTCATATGATGCAAAGATTGAAATTCGTCAATTTAGTGGTCTCTATCAATCCTTCTTCGGACCATCGTAAGAGAGGTAAATCACGGTAGGTCTTTGACCCTTAAGACTAATAATTAGCGCATGGAGAGAGATTTATCCGTTTGTTCTTGCAAAATGCGTTTAATTTTAACATTATTTATCAATCTTGTACTTGAATAATTTATCCTCTTTTATTGGTGAGGTACTTCAAAACTCTATTCACCATAAGTTAATGCTGTCGCAATCCATTTTAAATCCGAATAAAGAAGGAAAATTATGTTAGATTATCAATCGGTATTAAAATAAAATAAATATTCAATAAATGGATCAATCAAACTATTATACTAAAACTATATTGTTCTCCGAAAAAAATGCATTATATAGTCCGATTGTAACATCTCAGCAAGAATTGTTACATCTTTAAAACTTGAATATAGTGATAAATATGCAAGAGTTAGCATTACAGAGTCCAACTGTAAAGTATCATCAATGACCATTATATCTCCATGAGAAATTAAGTGTAGTGTTAAATATGCAAGAATTCTCACACCATAAATTAGGTAAGAATAAATATTATAATAAAAAAAATAATAGTCTAAGATTTGATACATAAAATATAGGAATCCTCATTGGTAAAACAATTAAGTAGTTGATATGATCATTAGAAGAAGAATTAATATTTTATGTGTACGAGAGATAAAATGGATAGGTGATAATACAAAAATGATAGAGAAATCAGATTTTAAATTATAATACATAAGAAAGAGTAAAATAAGAAATGGAGTGGATATTATTATAGATAGTTCGTTAAAGGATGAAGTTGTAGTAGTTAGAAAGGGGATAGAATTATAGCTCTTAAAATAATAGTGAAGAAAGAAACTATGAACATAATTAGCTTATATGCACCTCAAGCATGATTAGATGAAAATAAAAAATCAAGATTTTAGAACAACCCAAATGAAGTATTGTAAAATATTCCGTCAAATGAAATGATTTTAATAGGAGATAATCTAAATGAGCACGTCGGAGAGAAAAATAAAAAATATAAGAGGGTGCATGGGGGTTATGAGTTTGAAATAAGAAATAAAGAAGGTAAAACTATATTGGATTTTGCAATAGCATATGACCTTATATTAGCTAATACGTTTAAAAAAAGAGAAAAAAAACACTTGGTAACGTTCACAAGTGGGAATAATAAATTACAAATTGACTTTCTTGTGGTTAAAAAAAGAGATAAAAAGATCTGTAAAGATTGCAAGGTCATCCCTGGAGAAAGTTTAACTATCTAACATATGTTAGTAGTATTCGATATATGTCTTAAGCGTAATATTAATAGAAGAAAAATATACACGACTCCTTTAATAAAGTGGTAGAAGTTAAAGGATGAGAAACAAAACATATTTAAGGAGAAGATAGAAATACAAGTATTATGTGAAATATACGATAACCCTAATACGACATGGGATAAGATGTTTCAAAGTTGAAAATAGTAGACAAGAGTGCACTTGGTGGGTCAAAGTGACATGCACTACCAAATAAAGAATCTTGATGGTGGAATGAGAAAGTACATGAGAAAGTGAATGAAAAATGAACAACTTATAAAAAAATTATATATTTGTAAGAATAAAAAAAACTTGAAAAAATATATAATAGCCAAGAGAGAGGTTAAGAAAGCAGTGAATGAATCTACAAATGAAATATTTGAACGGTTATATCGAAAATTAAATACAAAAGAAAGAGAAAGAGACATTTATAGAATAGTTAAAGTGAGAGAGAGAAAGACAAAAAAATTTATTCAAATAAGATGCATTAAAGATTAATGCAATAGAGTACTAGTAAATGGTGGAGAAATAAAAGAGGTATTTTCATCAACTTTTTAATGAAGTTTAAGTGACCAACTTAATTTAGATAATTTATATAGATAAAATAAGTATAGAAATTTAAATTTTTATCGTATAATTCAAATTTCAGAAGTAGAATAAACTTTAAATGAGATGTAAAATGAAAAAAGCATTGGACCAAATGATATTTCAATAGAGGTATGGAAGTGTTTAGGTAAATAAGATATTAAATAACTTATACGATTATTTAACATGATGTTGAAAACAAAAAAAAAAATCTAATCAATAGAAGATAAGTACTCTAATTCACTTATATAAAAATAAGAGGGACGTACAAACTTGTACAAACTATAAGAATATTAAACTAATAAGTCATGTCATGAAACTTTGGAAAAAAGTAATAGAAAAAAAGATTAAGAAATGAGACTAGTTTTCGAAAATCAATTTGGATTTATGTTTGGAAGGTCGACAATAGAAGTTATACATATTCTTAGACGACTAATTGAAAAGTTTGAGAAGCAAAAGGAAGATATATATATAGTATTCATTGACTTAGAAAAACCTATTAATGGAATTTCAAGAGAAATTATATGGAGAATTCTATAAAAGAGAGGTGATAGTGTAACATATATTAAATTAATTAAATATATGTATAAGGAAGTAACGACCAGAGCGAAGACTTCGGGCAGATTAATTGAAACATTTTCAATAAATATAGGGTTACATCAAGGATTAGCTATAAGTTCCTATCTTTTTACATTAATCATAGACAAATTCATTAGACACATTTAAGATACAGTACCGTATGCATGTTGTTTGTAGATGATATTATTTTAGTAGATAAAACATGTGAAGGAATAAATACTAAATTAGAATCTTGACGATAAATACTAGAAGTGAAAGGTTTTAGATTTAGTAGAGTAAAGATATAATATATGGAATTTACGTTTACAATATTAGACGTAATGAGATAAATATTAAGATAGATGATAACGAGTTGTCTATAACTGAGAGCTTTAAATATTTAGGATCATTTTTGCAAGATGATTAAGGAATTGGAAGAGATACCTTACATAGGATACAAGCAGGATAATTGAAACGGAGGAGAACGTTGAGTGTTTTATGTGAGCATAAAGTATCTCTAAAACTTAAAAGAAAGTTCTACAAAAGGACGATTAAATCTATTATGTTATATGACATTGAATATTGAGCTACGACTCGAGCACATGAGCAAAAGATGAGAATTGCAAAGATAAAAATATTAATATGGGTGTCTGGACATATATACTAGAATTGATAGAATAAGAAATGAGAGTAGTATAAAGAAAATCAGAGTTGCATCTATTATGAAAAAATTTCGAAAGACACGTTTAAGGTGGTACGAACATGTATTTAGATGACTAATAAATGTTCTAGTTAGGCGATATGAAACGTTGACAAATATGCACATCAAATGAGGGAGAGGAAGATTTTAAAAAGCTTAGTTAGAATCAATAAAACATGATAAAAATTTTTAAGTATAGATGATGATATAGAAGGAGATAGAGTCCAATGACGTAAAAGGATTCATATAGCCGACCTCATTTAGTGGGATAAGACTTGATTATTGTTGTTGTATTGGTGTGATACTTAAATAAGTTAAATTAAGAGAGATTTGAAAGGGGCTCGAGAGAATAATAAGTTTTAAAAAGTTTATTATTTTTTATGATGGTTTACAAGTGAAAGGAAAGGGAGATTTTATAAGCATCCTCCTATCAAATAATTGATTTAGAACAATTTGATCCAATGTGTTATACATTGAGTCTAACTACAAAATATCTACATGTTTTTGCGATGAATTTTTCTTTAAAGAGTTACTTATAATAATCGCAAGGAAAAACCTAGAAATGGATCGAGATAACTGGTCAAAAGGTGAATTGAGAATCTCTCTTGAGTTTGAAATTGGATGGGTTATAACATTGACATCGTAAAATTGTTCTCTACATCAAAGACAAGTATTGACCTCTTCAATCAACATCTTTGACCATTAATATACTAAGATTAATGATGAGTACTGTAAAATACCGAGAAGAAAAAAAAATTAATACCTTGTTAATTAATAAATTGTCTTATAGAATTTTTTCAAAAATTTTTAGAAATTTTTCTAGATTTAAACGGAGGTTTTATGAATATTTCATGGGGATAAAACGGATAGACTTTTGAAAGCATGTTTAAACTATCTGCTAGGAATTAATAGGTTTAATTAAAAACCTATTAATTTTCCTTCGGTTTTCCATTATTTTCGGATCACGCCGAATTTTCCTTCTTTTTCCCCAATCGTGCTTGACCCCTATTTCCTCGCGCAGTCGACCGCCGAATCGGGAGGCAACCCGACGACGCCTCCTCTCCACCGCTTTTCCCGCACGCCACACACCGCCGCCGCTGGCCGCGAGTCGCTTCGATCGCGACGCTTGCTTACCGCCACGCCAGCCACCGCCACACCGCTCGATCCATCTCCGCCGCGATTTCCTCATCGCCGCTCTTCTCCTCACCTCACCATCGCGCGCGACCATCCACGGCCGCCGCGAACTCGAAAGCAGAGCACTTCGAGTCTTACGGCTCTCTGCGCAACACGGACGCCTTCACCGCCTCCTTGTCGTGCTCTGCCGATCCGGACGACAGTGAGCGCCAGTAGCCTCCCTCTTCGCTAGCTGCCATCGCCTACGTCGTTGTGGCCACGGATTGAACGCCGCCACCTCATCGCCGTCATTCGAGCTGTCGCCGGTGCCGATCTCCGCCGATCCTTCTTCTTCGATCCCGACAGCGCTGGATCTTGCCCTTCTTCTCCGACGGGCCGCCGCAGCTTCGTCTTCTCCAAATCCAGACGATAACACAACATGGTTGGCCTCTCTGGTTGCGAGCAACTCCACTGCTTCTTGCGTCGACTTGTGATCCCATGTCAGCCACCATCCGTCGACCACCGTTTGGGTCGCTCGTCACTAAGGATAAGGAGGAGCCAATCTTGAGGCCAAGAGGAGGGATGGTAACTGTTCATCTTCGCGGTGACTCTGGGTCTAGGGCACAAATTCCTTGATGCCAACTCTCTTCCAGTCGATGACTTTGTGTTGGTGTCGGATTCCTCTTCTCTGTGACATTTCATGATCTGAGTTCCTATTGCTTCTGAAGATTCAAGTCTCCGATCAACGAATTGACCATTCTGGTTTCTACAGCATCTACACCCAATATATGGTATAAATCTTGCATCTTGTCTATTTATTTTATCCTATGATTAAGAGATTTATAGATGGATAGATCAATAGGGGTGAACTTGTATAATAAATGACTTCCGATGCTAAGAAATTCTGCAGTGGGGTGTTATCTCCAATTCGATGGTTTCATTGGGTTTGGTTGAGCTCCATTGCAGCTACTCTGCACCTCGCAACCAACTGTTCTTGTCATTGCGAGCAGCACCAATTGCTATGATACGATTGTGTCGTTGAAGGGGTAAGAGGTGGGTGTTATGGATTGACTGTGGGTTAATTCATTAGTTCCATATGTTGATTAAATGGTAGGATGAATAGATTTAGTAATGTAAGATTTGGTTTATCTGTTTTGTGCAGATTGGACTCACCTAGGTGGATCAAGAAGTTGAGCAGATGGAAGCTAAGCTTGGTAAGTAGGATTTGGGTGTTCATAGTGGTGTATCAGTTTGTTTAGTGAACTGATCTGGATATGCTATAATTATGTAGTGATGATAGTACCTGTTCATTACATGGTGATGTTTGATTTATTTAGATTAAATTGAGACCAGACTTTTTTTTAGTAGATTAAGAAGTAGTTGAGATGGAAACAACGTGAGGACTTTGATATGAGGCAGGTTCGCGGATGTAAAGACGGACAAGTGTAGTCTGCGTATCAGGTGGGTAATTTCCTACATGGTCCGGTAGATGTAATTGCATTCAGATTTAGTCATAAATATGAGCATGTTAGGTGTTCATATTATCTTGACCCTGCTCTTATTATCTTATGCTTGAACTTATCGTTGGCTATTAACTCCATTGCTGCTATCATGTTTATTTTACCATGATTAGGAGTTATACATATAGGTGATGTAAGTAACTTAGAATTTGTTTAAGTTAAGTGAAAATAGTAAAGTCCAGATGACAACCTGATTGTACATTGGGCAAAAAGGTCATCCGTATTTAGATTATGTCTTGAACCTAGGGTTAGTTCTAGTACCCTTAGGTTGCATATTACCACCGACCATGTATTGTGTAAATGGTCAGGAAAATGATATTTAGTGTGTCACTACGGACCGGTGGTCCTAGCTTGTTATAATCAGATGAGTACGACTCTCTACGGGATAGAGAGTGCGTCCATCAGTTGAGTATGATTCTCTACAGGATAGAGAGTGCGTCGATTAGATTGGTATGACTCTCTACAGGATAGAGAGTATTATGATCAGTTGAGTACGACTCTCTATAGGATAGAGAGTGCGTCGATTAGATTGGTATGACTCTCTACAGGATAGAGAGTATTATGATCAGTTGAGTACAACTCTCTACAGAATAGAGAGTGCGTTGATCTGGTTAGTATGATTCTCTGTAGAATAGAGAGTCTATAGTGGATGTCTGTATGTGAGACATTGCATTCATGTCATTTGCATGCACGCTGACGACGAGGTCTCCCTTGTGGTTGAGAGTGTCGCCAGTCATCCTGCCTCCACGGTTACTCATAGGAGAAGTAACCGGTGTGAGGGCAGAGTATTGTTGTACCGCACTCTACTACTATAGACGGTGGTAGTTGGATTTACATATCGTAGTCCTGCGTGTGTGACACTCGACCACTCATGGGTAGTGACTGTCGGAATGGCCAACAGTAGGGACCCCCATCGTGTAGCTTACTCTTTACGCTTATATGCTACTCGATCATACTGCCCACTCGGCCACTCGAGAGTAGTGGTTGGTGTTGAGTTGGGACAGTTGTCATGCTCAAGCCACCGAGGCCACACTGGGGTCGTGGTAGCTTTAGGGTGAGCCGACATGACTATGCATGCTGCATTGTCGACTTATGACATTTTTACATATTGTCATATATATACATATATGCATGTATATATATATATGGATGATTGTGATTAGTATACATATATAGATGCAGTATATATATATATATATATGCTTATTGTGATGTTGCATTTGATTGTATTATGTTTGCTGCATTTGATTGTACATCATATTCATGCATGCTTCTTGCATATGTTACTACAGTTTGTATCGGATATGTGTTGGATAGCCCATTAGATACCTTGACCTGTAGCTTGAGTATATTATGAGTTAATCATACTCTTCCTATTATATATATATGTTGGATATATGTTCAGGTTGGATCAGAGTAGCATAGCAGACTTCAGGTATGTCTGCATTTTATGTTGTTAATTTGGTTAGACGGTATATGCTTGTATTTATATACTATGCTGATATACTTGTTGTACCTCTAGATTATGTTGTTGAAATACATGTGATATTACATATATACATGTTTTCTATTACCTGCTGAGTTTTACTCACCACCCCAACGAACCTTGGGTTTTTCTGTCGCCCAGGTAACAAGTAGAAGTCTTCGTAACGGCTTGGAGCACCACCGGCTGACATCGTCTCATCTCACCTCTGAGACTTCCGTGTTTGTGTTGGATTTTTCGTATGTCTTGTTAGGTATTCGGAGTTTTCGTGATGTTATGTATTATGTGATGTACGCACATGTTGGTGCGGGTTTTGACGAGGTTTTCTTTATGTTCTAGTGTTAGTCATACCGGTATGCATGTGTAAGTTGGGATGTTATTGTATCATATTTCCGCTGTGTTTTTGTGTAGTTGTTGTTTTCATATGTCTATATTGTTGTTATTGTGGGCCTACGAGCCTTGTATTAACCCGAAATATTGTCACGTACAGGAGAGATGTTGTCCGTTTGATTTTCGGCTCGGCATGCTCTCGAGGCGTGACAAGTATACCGATTATAATGGGAGGGCGACACGACAAAAGACAAGACGAAACAAGTTAATGTTATCGATATTAATTTGCATATTATTGGAAACATTTCATTGCATTTGACTTTATATAATTATAAAATATTTATACGCCATTTTATAAATTACAAGAAAAAATATTATAAGAGCAAAAATTCAAAAGATATCATTTGTTTTCATTAAAAAAATTAAACACACTATTTGGGATAGTTTTATGAAATCATTTTCACTCAATTATTTAGCATTTCCATTGATTTCAATTTTAATTTTTTAGACATTTAAGTGCACTTATTTGCATAGTTATTTGTTTATATATTTATGAATCTATTTTCCATTTTAAAAATATTTTTATATTTTGTAATTGTTGTTTTTTTATGTGTATTAAAAGGGGAGAAAATGGGAGGTTTAAGTTAAAACCTTTGAAATATTTTATATTTAATTACATGAACTTAAATAAATTTCTAAATAATAAAAAGGGAGAAGTTATTGGTGCAATCATATTTTAAGTGATTGAATTCGACTAAATAATTTTAATATGTTCCATAAAGAATTTAAGATAGGTTATTATTGTGTTTTCTGATATATTCGTTGAGTGTACAAATGTGGAATACTTGATAGGTTACCCAACATGTGTTTAGATCGGAGGAAGTTCAAGTAAGTGAAGGCTAATTAAATACATTGCAAATAGATAAGTTCAACAAGAGTTGACAAATAAGAAGTCTAAGTAAATAAAAGTTAACTAGATATCTGACATATGGAAAATGTCAATATGAGTTGGAAGTTACTCAGCACGACAAGTGTTAATAAGGAGGAACCAAAGATGAGACCTCCGTTGGGAGTACGTGAAATGCAATTAAAGTTTCACATTGGTAAGATATAAAAAATATTATATGCTTATAAGATAAAAAAATATCTCCATTGAAATAAGGTCTTTTGGATAAAGTCCAAAAATAAAACCATGAGAGCTTAAGCTTAAAGCGGACAATATATATCATGTCATTGTAGAGATATATGAATCTTATTTGAACTAACAATTGGTATCATAGTCATGGTCCATGTCAAACCATGAACCTCGAAGGAAGTGGAGCTCCCATATCCGGATCAAGAGAATCAGACACTAGACAAGAAGTCTAGTTGAGTCGGGAGAACCGAACAACTGACAGAAAATCCAGTTGAGCCAGAAAGGTTGGACAACTGGCAGGAAGTTCATCTGGGTCAGTAAGACTAGATAATTGGTAGGAAGTCCTGGTGGGTTGAGATCAGACATCAAGCAGAGGAAGTCCTTGAAGGACGGATAAACTTGAGGGGGGTTTAATGTGGTTCTTCGTTTGGGGGGATTGTTGGAGTATGTGGAATACAATCAAAGTTCTACATTGATAATACATGAAAAAGATCATGTACTTATAAGATAAAAAGATATCTCTATTGGAATGAGATCTTTTGGATGAAGTAGTAAAAAAATAAAACCATGAGGATTTAAGTCCAAAGCGGACAATATCATGCCATTATGGATATATATGAATCTTATTTGAACTAACAATTGATATCATAGTCATGGTCCATGTCAAACTATGACCTCGAACGAAGGAAGTTGAGCTCTTATATTCGAATCAAGAGAACCAGACACTAGACAAGAGGTTTAGTTGGGTCGGGAGAACCGAACAACTATCAGAAAGTCTAGTTAGGCCAGAAGGGTTGAACAACTGACTGTAAGAGATTTGACGGCGCTAGAGGGGGGGGTGAATAGCGTGATACCGTACGTAGATGAAATTCTTTTGCGTTCGATCGTCTACAATCTTGTTAGCACAGCGGAATAGTAATAACAAATAAATATAACAAGACACACAATCACAACACAAGCATATAACGTGGTTCGGAACCGTAACGGTTCCTACTCCACGGATCGAGCTCTAACGAGCTCTAGCGACGCCAATGCAATCACTAATCAATAAACTCCTTCTCGACAACAAGTCGGAGGCGGAGAAACCTCGTACACAAGATTACAACAATAATCTAAGGAAATACAAGCAAATACAAAGGAAATGTAAAGAACACTTTACAAAACTAGGGTTTGAGCGCTTTGCTTGTTGGTTGCTTGGATGAGGTTGAAGGGCCCTGAAATGCACCTGCAAATCGCCTTCAAATCGCCTCAAGAAAGCTCCCCAAGAACTAATGCCGCAATCTCCATGAGCGACTTCCTTTTATCTCGCGTCGGTGGATTTCCGCTGCGATCGACGCCATAAATCACCCGGTCATTGCGACATAGATGTGAGACAACGGCTCAATCCACGTTGGACAAATTCAGCGGGACTCTCACCGATCGCCAACATTGGCGGTCATATGCTCCGTAGTCGTACTTGATCGGCTACGAGCGTTCATGCTTACTCGGCCGTGCGGTCATTGCCATCCCTTAGCGATCATTGCCCGTCGACTGATCGGCTCTCCCATGAAGCGATCGCCAGGCTCTATAAAGCTCTCAACCGGCGGTCGAACTCGAGTCGACTCCGGCGGTCGAACCGGCCATAATGCCCGGTCATTGCCAACCTCAGAATGAGGTTTTAACCCAAGTATGGTGCCCCATACTTGCTAGACCCTTAGCCTAGACCTAAGCCTTCTAGCCACCTCCATCGACCTCACGCCTCTCGGATCCCTCAAGTCATCCATGACTTGTTCATCCATCGCTAGCTTCGGTGCTTCCATCGGCTATGTCATGCTACTTGGTGTCTACGAGCACATTGGACTTACGCCGCCAAGACTCCGCTTGGACTTTACGCCGCCAATATCAATCCCCTTGGACTTCTCAAATGCCAAGACTCAAGCTTGGACTTTCCCTTGCCAACCCATGTTGGACTTTCCATGCCAAGACCCATGCTTGGACTTTCCATTTGCCAAGACCCATGCTTGGACTTCTCATTTGCCAAGACCCATGCTTGGACTTCCCATGCCAAGTACTCAAGACTTGGACTTTCCCAAATGCCAAGTGTCCCACTTGGACTTTCCATGCCAAGTACCCATGACTTGGACTTTCCCATAAACACATGGTCAACCCTAGTC
This sequence comes from Wurfbainia villosa, assembly GCA_025175895.1. Lineage (NCBI taxonomy): Eukaryota > Viridiplantae > Streptophyta > Magnoliopsida > Zingiberales > Zingiberaceae > Wurfbainia > Wurfbainia villosa. The sequence continues at coordinate 4,087,321 of CM045994.1, read as the reverse complement.
AACCACCAAAGTCTCCCTCGAGTCAAACTCGAAGTCCGTCAATTATAACTGGGTGGATTGTATAAACAATCTCTGACCCACATATTAACCGACATTAATGTCAAACATCAATGTCAAACCTATGTCTAACATACTTTGTCAAACATACTTTGTCAAACATCAAAATCACTGAGTGATGTTTGACAAAAACCAAATAAAACCATGAGTTAGAACACTAACTCAAATCCCTTACCAATTATCCCAAATTGGTAAACACTCACCAAATGTTCTCCCCCAAACATTCAAGTGAAAAAGTAAATCAAATGTTCTCCCCCAAACATTCTCCCCCTTTTTGACTAACATCAAAAAGGTTTTCTCTCCAAGGAGGTCAATGTCTCATGTCCCAATGAGATCTTACAATCTCCCCTTGATAAAAAATACCTAGGATGCCTACCATCTTCCTAGTGATAAGTCTCATATCACTCAAGAGAGGCACTCCTATCTCACTCTCCCAATTTCCAAATTGGGTATCAAACACCCATCAATTTTCAATTGATAACATTCTCCCCATAAAAAAAAACATCCATCATCCCAAGATGGATACCTCCCCCTAAAGGCTTGCTCCCCCTTGACCATTGCACCAACAATGTCCTTGGAAAGCCCCTAAGCCAATAGGAACTCTAAACCATCAAAATTAAGGTTCTAAGTTCAACATAGAACTTTTACTCACCCTAAATTTGATACTTTGACCTAACACTCTAATCCATATCAATGGATTTTCACCCTTCATAATGCTTGAAGCATATCTAGGGTTAGGAGTGGTTAGGAACCTTTACCATAAATGAACACGGGCTAAACAAACCTTGTTAACCCGAAATCAGACTGGCGATCGACTTGACGATGTCGATCGCCACTCTCATCGATCATTGCCACCAAGTGGCGATCATTGTGATAAAATTCCCAATTTCAATTTATCGAACAATTCAAATCATAAATAATTATCGTACATCGAAAAATCACGAAATTTGATCGTATAATACTTATGACAAAACAATGGGTGAAAAATGTTTGAAAAATATTTTACCCATAAAATAGTGAGTTTGATACAAAACTCAAAAATTGAAATTTTGATGTTTTGGCCTATTTTGTATCAACTTCATCAATAGTGATTGCTATCAAAAGATAGACTTCACCAAGGTTTTTCAAAATGATTTTAAAATGTTTTCAAAACCTTATTTTGGATCATATTCCTTGGGCTCTATGTACATGACTTGTACACAAGCTTTCCCAATGATCCATGATAAAATTAGATGAGTTTGGTTCAACTAGATGCAAAAACTATGCACCTTGAACTCAACTCATATCCTAGCATCTCACATGTATCTAGGGTGTATAAATACACATACATGTCAATTGGATGTGAGACGTGGATTTTGTTCTCCCTAAACTAGGGTTTCATGCATTTTCTAAGGCAACTCTACTTGATTCCCTTATAAATGGGACTCCAAGTCATGCCATAGTCCTTAAATCAATTTTAATCAATTTAGATGCATGAAAATGATCATGGCATAATAATAGAAAAATAAATCATGGCCAATGATCATGATGTCATGGCATATGATGAAATCTAAAAACACATGACATTTAATATCTTAATCCTAAGCATGATCATGACATTTAGATGATAAAAGTAAACATGATGTCATGTCATGACATATGGCAAACAAATCATGGCATATAAAATATATAGGTATAATAACACCTAAATTTTAATATTAATTGCCATTTGTTGGGATTAAACATATTTTGCCATATTAACCTAATCTCCCTAGTGTGCCAAAACCCAAAATGGCACACCAACCTCTAAACCTAAATTGTGCCAAAATGATCATTTTATCAAACTTCATAATTAACATTGGCATATCCTAAAATCTTTTAGGATTAAAAACTCAAATGTATTTTCAAGGTAACCAGAACCTTGAAAATAACCTAAAGTGTCACCTTTGTTATGGTTGAGTTAACTACCCATCCAATCAAGGTTGACACACCTAAAACCATCTTAGCGTGAATCAATCACGCTCTTAGAACAAAATGATTTGAACTCCTAGGATTATTTAGATATTCCTTAGGGATAACTTCCTAGATACCTTCCTAATGACCTTCCTAGGCTTATTAGCCTTGGTCATTTGGGTCTTGCCTAGGTTAACCTTAGGGATTGCCTCCCTAACAACCTTCTTAGTGGCCACCTTAGGTTTCCTAGAAACCCTAGCCACTAGGCATATCCTTTGGTCAACTCTAGGGATGACTTCCCTATTGACCTTGGTCTTCCTAGACCTAGTTTGTGTTCCATAGTCAAATGGAACACAATGATAAGCCACCTTAGGCTTAGGTTTGTGACCCAAACCTTTCTTGCCCTTGGTTGACTTTTGACTCTTAGGTCCTAAGTGTTGACTTTGACTATTGGACCCTTGATTTTGACCACTAGACCTTTTAAATTGATTTTGTATATTCCTAAGGGTCTTTTCAAGTTTTTTCAAGCCTTGACCTTAAGGCTTGGTTCTCTAATTCTAATTTCCCAATTTTAGAATCTTGATTTAAATCTTGGGCATTTGACTTTCTTGGCATATGCCTAGTCCATTTTGGATTAAAACCTAGATGTTCTTGTATTTTCTTAATAGATTCACTAGGTATGGTTTTTCTAGGGACATTAGTCCCAAATTTCTCCTTATTACTAAAATGGACACTTTTAGCTCCTAAGCAAAAATATTTATTCCTATTAGCATGCTTTTCATAAATTGCAAGAGAATTTAAATTCCTAGCATGCCTTTGCCTATTAACTAAAGAAGGTGCATTATTGAAATATACCTTAGGGTTTGCCCTAGAGGCTCCCCTACATGTGTAGCTCCTTTTTGGTCTTTTGCTTCCCCTAGGACATTGATTCCTATAATGTCCCCTTGAGTTACACTTGAAGCATATGATATGCTCCTTGCTCTTAATATTTGAGGAACATCCTTGACTTTGTTGGAGCCGGTGGAGCTTTCCTAATCTTCTTTGGGCACTTGCTCTTGTAGTGCCCAAATTCCTACACTCAAAGCACATGAGATTATTTTTATTTGAGATTGATGTGTTTGAGTTACCTCGTTCGGTGGTAGGTGCCGGAGTTTTATTTTGAGCGTCCCCATCTTGATTGGATGTTGAAGCTTCTTCTTGTTGCTCCTGATGGAAGTTCTCTCCTCCTCAATCCTTGAGGTGGATGCTTCTTCCACTTCCTCCCCAACCGGAAATTGACTCCTATCAACTTCCGATTCTACTTCCTCTTCCTCTTTGGATGTTGATGATCTCTCAACCTCCAAGTTCTCACTTCCTTGTGAAGATGATGCATTAGCCTCTTCGGTCTCTTCCTCTTGGACCATTGATGGGCTTTCATGGAGCTTTGCCAAATCGCTCCATAGCTCCTTAGCATCCATGCATTCACCTAGGCTACACAAGAATTCATTTGGAATTAAATCAAAAATGAATTTGATTACCTTCTTGTTTTTCTCGAATCTTTGGAGTTGATCTTCACTCCATCTCTTTTTCTTGAGGAAACCACCTTTTGGTCCTCTAGGATACTCAAATCCTTCCATTAATAGAGACCATTCCTCAAGTCCTCATCATCAAAAATCTTCAATTCTTCTCTTCCAAGAATCGAAGCCTTCTTGTCCATATAATGAGTACGGGACCGGTGTGTTGATGTCCCAACCTAGCTTGTCTTGAAATTCCATCTTTACCCTCTAGCGTATTGCTCCCGGTTGTTAATCCGTTGAAGAGCCACCAGGCTCTGATACCACTTGTAAGAGATTTGACGGCGCTAGAGGGGGGGGGTGAATAGCGTGATACCGTACGTAGATGAAATTCTTTTGCGTTCGATCGTCTACAATCTTGTTAGCACAGCGGAATAGTAATAACAAATAAATATAACAAGACACACAATCACAACACGATCACAACACAAGCATATAACGTGGTTCGGAACCGTAACGGTTCCTACTCCACGGATCGAGCTCTAACGAGCTCTAGCGACGCCAATGCAATCACTAATCAATAAACTCCTTCTCGACAACAAGTCGGAGGCGGAGAAACCTCGTACACAAGATTACAACAATAATCTAAGGAAATACAAGCAAATACAAAGAAAATGTAAAGAACACTTTACAAAACTAGGGTTTGAGCGCTTTGCTTGTTGGTTGCTTGGATGAGGTTGAAGGGCCCTGAAATGCACCTGCAAATCGCCTTCAAATCGCCTCAAGAAAGCTCCCCAAGAACTAATGCCGCAATCTCCATGAACAGCTTCCTTTTATCTCGCGTCGGCCGATTTCGCGCGCCGATAAATCACCAAATCACCGGTCGACAACATCAGAGTTGTGAGACAATGGCTCAATCCACGTTGGACAAATTCCAACGGGACTCTCGATCGCCGACTAACGCTGTAGTTGATCGCCCGTCGGCTACGGAGCGCTCGTTCGACTCGGCCGTGATCATTGCCATCCTTAGCGATCATTGCCGTCGACGATCGGCTGCTCCCATGAGCGATCGCCGAGTTCTTAAAGCTCTCAACCGGTCGAACTCGAAGTCGACTCCGGCGATCGAACCGGCCATAATGCCAGTCGACTGCCAACCTCAAGAATGAGGTTTTAACCCAAGTATGGTGCCCCCATACTTGCTAGACCACCCTTAGCCTAGACCTAAGCCTTCTAGCCACCTCCATCAGCCTCACGCCTCTCAGATCCCTCCAAGTCATCCATGACTTGTTCATCCATCGCGCTAGCTTCGGTGCTTCCATCGGCTATGTCATGCTAATCTGTGTCTACACCGCCAAGGCACATTGGACTTACGCCGCCAAGACTCCGCTTGGACTTTACGCCGCCAATATCAATCCCCTTGGACTTCTCAAATGCCAAGACTCAAGCTTGGACTTTCCCTTGCCAACCCAAGTTGGACTTTCCATGCCAAGACCCATGCTTGGACTTTCCATTTGCCAAGACCCATGCTTGGACTTCTCATTTGCCAAGACCCATGCTTGGACTTCCCATGCCAAGTACTCAAGACTTGAACTTTCCCAAATGCCAAGTGTCCCACTTGGACTTTCCATGTCAAGTACCCATGACTTGGACTTTCCCATAAACACATGGTCAACCCTAGTCAACCACCAAAGTCTCCCTCGAGTCAAACTCGAGTCTGGTCAATTATAACCTGGGTCGATTGTATAAACAATCTCCCCAACATATTAACCGACATTAATGTCAAACATCAATGTCAATCCTATGTCTAACATACTTTGTCAAACATCAAAACATCACTCGAGTCAAACTCGAGTCCTGGTCAATCGTGACCTGGGCCGATTGCACCAACACTGACAAGAAGTCCAACTGGGTCAGGGAGACCAGACAATTGATAGGAAGTCCTGGTGAGTTGAGATCAGACATCAAGCAGAGGAAGTCCTTCGATGACGGATAAACTTAAGGGGGGTTCAATGTGGTCCTTCGTTTGGGGGGATTATTGTTGGGAGTATGTGGAATACAATCAAAGTCCTACATTGATAAGACATGGAAAAGATCATGTGCTTATAAGATAAAAAAAATATCTCTATTGGAATGAGATTTTTTGGATGAAGTCCAAAAATAAAACCATAAAGACTTAAGTCCAAAGTGGACAATATTATATCATTGTGGAGATATATGAATTTTATAGTCACTAACAATCTCTTGTTAAGGGAAGATAAAAGATGAGGCAACTTAGAAGAAGTTAGAAGGCAAGACTCCTAGTGGATAGGGAAGGTTCAGAGGCAAAATCTCTTGGTAAAGAAAAATATAGAGGCAAAACCCCTTGGCAAGTAATAGAAGTATTGGCAAATAAAAGAAGATATAAAGATAATTAAGGTCTCTTAGCATGTGAATGTGAGAGATAGAAAACTTATAATCTTAGTATTTGGTTAGACTTTTAACTAGGCTTGTACTCGATTAAGAAACAAGGTATTTTAGGATTATAGTCATTAATTTAATAAATCAGTAGTTAAGTTTAGTTGATTGAATAGTTGACTTAACTTTATAATGACTCAAGTTTTGTTCGCAAATAAAAAAGTTCTATTTCGAATTGAGTCGATTGAAAGAAATTTTAATTAACTAGATTTGAGTTGATTAATCAACTATTGAAATTTAAAAAATTAGACCATTTGAATGAATCACATCCACTTGAGTCAACTAACATATGCTAAGTCAACTGGAATTGAGTTGAGTTGATTAGAATAAGATCGAGTTGAGTGAATATGACAATTGGTAGAGAAGGATCTATGATCAATGTTTTAGTAGACTAGAATTAAATACAACAATTGGATGAACCATATGCATGCTCAATTTGAAGGTTATATATTGAGGGGGTGTGGGAACAAGAAAAAAAAACTTTCAAAAAGTTATCATTCTACTACAATTCACTAAAAGAAAAATATAAATTTGCAATAGAATTAATGACCGAATTAAAATTTAATTGTTAGGTAAAGATCAATTAAACTTTTTGATAGCTAATTAATGACAAGGCTAAGTCATTCTATAGCTATTTTTTTTATTTTCATTTTACTTTTTTATTATTAGTGATTGCATTTTAAAATCGGTCTGTATTTTGTGACTAAGATTTTTAAGACCAACAAAATAATGATTGATTAATAATTTTCATCACTAATGTTTTATCTCTACTTTTGCTTTCACTATGACCGCCAACACTAATCCTCCCGACCTCTTCACGCAATAACACTCTCTTTGTGGACACACTTGAATGTATGAGGCTTGTGATCACTAGGCGTGACCACCAACCCTAACTCTAACTGCATCACGTGGCCTCCCTTAGCCGCACCATGGAAGATGACCTATTGTGGTTGCATTGTATTGGTGGCATGACCGCACAAGGCGGTCTACCCTAGCCACATTGCTCAACCACCCTTAGTTGTGAAAGGTTGCTAACCCTAGTCACATTGTGTGATTGCCCTTGGCCATGGAATGTGGACGATGTGGTGCCACATCCAAATGGTGTGGCCATATGACATTGTCACCTTGTGCAGCTACGCCTAGCTAGGGCTTCGAGTGCCCTAGTGTAGATGCCTGTGGGCACACTAGGTGCCCCCTGGCCAGGGGCTCGAGGTACCCTAGCACAGTAAATCGTGGCCCTCTCCAAGTGCTCATAACCAGCAGCCCTCATGCATTTCCCTAGCACGAGTGCACGACCACCCTTGGGTAAGTGCTTCGCGTTCCCTTGGTCATGCTAGGTGATCGCATGTGGCGTATGAGATAACTGCTTATGCCCGCATGAGAAGATATCATGAGTTGGTTAAACATGCTCATTCTCATCGTAGGTAGGAAGCTTCTTGTTGATCGCAATCTTTTGATCATACAACAACCTACAACTGCATCACATAGCATTTTCTTTGGTAACAAATTGTATTTGTATTTTTTTTTTTGTATATATAGTTATATATGTGTCTTCTTGTCGTTTAGTTGCTCTTAATATCTATCATGAGATTCTTTTGAATATGTATACTTTTTTGAGTTAATTAAGTTTAATAATTTTATCTCCTATAGTATTAATATTGTGTACGTGAACAGCTTTCTTGCATGAGCATTTGCTTAGTAATTGTTCTATGAAATTTGTGCAGGTAAAGATCTATTTATTTGTTTTTGATAATTAATCTAAGTATCCAAGTCATACTATCTGATTAAATCTTAGAGATGGATAATCCGTCCCCTGTGAAAATTCTCATCGACCATTAGAGTAAATTGAAAAGCACATAGTAGCGGGGTTAATGTTTGATCAAAAAGTTTAAGATAAGATTACTCTTATATATAATCTGTGGCATGATCAAAGTTAGAGATTGGCTTGAGATTCATTGAAAATCAAAGAAGAATGGTATAAAATATCTAAAACTAAAGAAGATGATCTATTTAAGTGAAGACGTACACACGAAACAAACCAAGAGACACATTTGAGTGATAGATGAATTAATGGGAGAGAATGTACTCTTTTGGGAAATGATAATCCTCAATCGACTATAATTAATTAATTATGGACTGATCAATCGGTGAATAAAAAACAAAAAAAGATTGCCTTCCCATATTTAAAAAAAATGAAACACAGATTGCGTAATTAGGTCACAGGGAAATAAAATAGAAAATAAATAAGTATTTTTATATATTTAGTTGGTAAAATTAATACAAAAAATATTTTCAATATATAAATTAGCATGTCCAATTCGACCTACATAATTAATTAATTTATGTGGATCTAGTTCACTAAACTTTCTTGATTTATTTAATATGTTTAGTTTTCTTGGCTAGTCCTATCTACCTAATGAATTCCGTTTGATAATTGGAAAAAAAAAATATTATTATTATTATTTCAAAAATAAAATATATTTTTAATATAAATGTCGGATAACATAAAAATAAGCTAACGTCGTTTTAAGCGAGTTTATTAAAATTTATTGTGTGGATGGAAAGGAAGACTTGGCTGCGTGGGATTCCTCCTCGCAATAATGATGAGCCTGCACTGCATGAATGCAAGCTGCTTGCCCAATTATACCATGTCATGTGTCATACTCATAATGTCCCAGCCACATTTTTTTTTTTTAAGATAAAGATAAAAACTCACTTGTCACTGTGGACACGGTGCAACACTAAAAATCGAACGACATTTTATAAAAAAATACAATTCGATTCTTTACTACGATATTATTTGACGATAAATTTAGAACAAATCTATTAAAGTATGTCTGAGACTCAGAAGTTTGTCCCGTAGACGGAGTACGATTTCAGTGTTGGATCGTCGTTTAGGAATGACACGACTGTAGAATCTGGACTGAACGGTAAAAAAGCTACGAGAGTTTCCATGATTTACTCTTGGTGGTCGGTGGAGATCACTTAGACTCCGACCTTATTCGGTTCAGTTGTTGGCGAGGTGTTTCGAAAATTCATGGGATAAGATCGGTCACGTCCAAAGATTAGTCAAACAGAAAGTTCGGATACTCTGATGTCAATAAAAAAAAACTCACTAATCAAATTAATAATGGGAAACCCAAGGACATAGGCCACGCTTGAAGAGTTCGAATCATTTGCACCTTTAGATCCTCTCTCAAAAATTTTCTATGTTTTTTAAATTTATTTTGATGGTCAATGAATCATCTATCAACCTGTAGTTATAAAAGATGCAAGTCATCCTTTGGTTGTTCGGATCGAGCCTTTTCTTCGTGCTCCTAGTAGGGATTGAGTTCTCGCTCGTTTGACTCCTCTACTGAGATTAAGCTATTCTTTTCGAGTATTTCATTGTCAAATGATCAAAAAAATTTTTTAATAGAATGTTCTATTTAATTTTATTGGGTTTTCAAGTTGAAGAATAAAGATAATATTCCATATTATTCATTGATCTTTTGAATTAGAGAGCGTAATTTGATTTCTTTGAGCTCACTATATTATTTTTGGGCTCATGGTCTTCAATATTATCCTCCCTTCAAGAAGCCAATGTGGTATTTTATTATTCTCTCATAGGTTATGTGGATATTCAGAAGTCACGAAATCGAGTGTGTTATTTTCTCCCAATTTTCATTGGTCTTCATAGCCGAGGGGTTGAGACGGTTTTCCATATTATCCTCTTCCTAGTTTTGTTGGTATTCAGAGTTGAGAAATTGAGACAACCTTCCATATTATCCTCGCTATGATTTTACTAGTCTTCCATGTCAAAGGATTGAGGCCTATGGTCTCGATTACTCTCTCCCTTCTAGATGACGATGTGACATTCGATTATTCTTTCTCTAACTCTGTGAATATTCGAGAGTCACAAGATTGAATAGTTTTTCTCCCTTAGTAGCAAATAGAGCTGTCAAACGAATCGACCTATAGCAGGATGGATCAACCCATCGTAAACCTAACATTTAACAGGGAGGAGTGGGCCGATCCACCATCATGGTGGTTGAGAAATCTCTAACCCAATTCAACCTAAGGCAGGTTGTGGATTAGGGGGTCAATCTACGGGGCAAAAAAACAAAAATAAATTTCTAAAATTACTGAGTCGTTGAGGGCTTGAGGTGATGATCGACAAAGTGAGTAGGGTACCATGATAAGAAAGCAAACATTTGAAACAATTAAAATCTTATAATTGAGATTCAATTATCGATCGACAAAGTTAGATATTAATATTTTTTTTATTCTTTCAATACTCTAAAATATGCAAATCTTAATAATATAAAAATTCAAAATTTTCCTCCTCCAAATAGAGATAAAATTGAGAATTTTTAATTCGTGTAATTATTTTACTTTGATATGTCATTATTTTCTATATTAATTCGAATAGTAGTGACAAGATAATATAAAATAATTAGAGTATATAAAAAAATATTAGAGTACTTTGATTTTTTTTTCTTTCCTTTAATTTCTCCTGCCCTTTTATTGAGGTATATATATAATAGAAGAAGTTTGTAATTATGGAGAACTTGCTTTTGTTAATATTAGAATATTTGTCAAAAAGATTATCCAATTTTTCTTTCGTATATTTTATCTTCTTTTGATATTTTTCAACATGCGGGCTAACCTGAGACCACCACAGGCCAACTCGTCTAGACCTGCAACCCGCGTGAGTTGATATATTTGTTGGTGCAACAATGCTCCAAACATTTATATGTTTTGATGTTTGGATAATCATCTAAGTTAGGCAATATCTTGTGATCTAATTGCGAATATGTTTTTAAGTAACAGGAAAGTCCAAGGGATGGACTTGGCAGCGTAAGACCAAGCTTGTAGTCTTGGCAGCGTAAAGTCCAAGTGAACCTTGGCAAAGGAAGTCCAAAGTAAGGTCTTGGCAGCATAAGTCCAAGTTTGTAGTCTTGGCGGCATAAAGTCCAAGCATTTGGCAAATCCAAGACATGACGAAACCGAAGGAAGCTCCTGGAAGCAAAGCGCAAAGGATGAACAAGTCGCGGACTCGGAGGGATCCTGAAGGCGCAAGGCTTAATGAGGAGCTAGAAGGTTGAGTCTAGGTCTAGGGTATAAAATCAAGTGGTAAGGCGTCGACTAAGTCGTGGTCAAACCCTAGCCATCACGATCGATTGCCTTGGTCATGCGCGATCGGTGATGTTGCGATCGATCGCCAAGGGCGCGATCGGTGATCAAGAAAAATATCGCCACAGAATGAAGTCTCACTCGATTGCTGCCTTGATCACTCGACTGATCACTCCATCACGATGATGGAGGATCGATCGTGATCACTGGCCTTTGGAGATGCGGCCACGAATCTCCGCGGAGATCGTGTTTGAAGCCGTTGAAGCCGGCGCGAATGACGTGATGGTAAGCATCACGATCCGATCGATCAACGGAAAACACCCCTCTTCTATAAAAAGGGGTCATGGGGAGCTTGGTGAAGCTAGTGCTCTTGCTCCTAACTACACCCTCGTGCTCACCAAGCCTTCCAAGTGTTTTTAGTGATTCAAAACCTCCTCTTCTCTTGTTCTTGATCATCCATCATTGTAAAAAAGAGGAGAGCATTGTAAGAAAGGTTTCTCCACCTTGGTTCATCCAAAGGAGAAGATAGTGAAGCTTGGCTAGGACTAATCCACCTTACGGATTGCCGTGGAGTAGGAGCGTCATCTCCGAACCACGTACATCGGGTGTTAGCGTTTGGTTTCTTATTTCTTATTCGTATTCGTTTTCGTATTTGTATTGCTTCCGCTAACTTACTTGTAGAAACGAAGAAAGGCTAATCACCCCCTCTAGCCATTCCAATATTCCTAACAAGTGGTATCAGAGCCCGGATAGCTTGGAAGATCTCACCATCAACCAAGACATCAATGGCTCTTCAAGAGGGATATAGCACCGCCAAGCCACCGCTCTTCGATGGGAGTCATTTTGCGTATTGGAAAGGTAGGATGAAGTACTATCTTATGAGTAATATTGAAATTTGGCATAGCATTGTAGATGACTTCAAGGAACCGGTGGATGAACATGGAGACCCTATTCCAAGCAAGGATTGGACAAGGGAGATGAATCGGAAGTTCAAGTCAAATGCGAAAGCCGTACTCACCATCCAATGCGGCATTACAATGGAGCAACTCAACAAGGTGGGGCCTTTCGAATCCGCCAAGGAGCTATGGGAAAAGCTCATTGAGCTAAATGAAGGTTCCAAGGAGTCAAAAAGGGCCAAGAAGGACCTACGAATTGGACAACTTCAAGCCTTCCAAATGAAGATGCATGAAACCGTAAGTCAAATGCATGGAAGGTTCAAGGAGATTGTGAATGGACTTCACATCATAGGTGAGCGAGTCGACAACCGGGACTTGGTAAGGTATATACTTCAAGCATTTCCTAGAAATTCTTTATGGACTTCTATAGTTGATGCCATTAAGGTAACTAGGGATCTCTCTCAAATTAAAATTGATGAATTATTTTGTGAGTTTGAATTACATGAGCAAACTAACATGTCCTCTAAGGAAAAGGGTTTAGCTCTATTTGTTGAAAAGAAGGACAAGAAAGAAAAGAAGAAGAAGGAAAGAAAAGAAGCATCATCATCATCCGAGTCGGAGGATGAGTCAAGTAGTGATGGAGACTCATCTAGTGAAATGACAAATTTTGTCAAGAAGTTTTATAGAAAGTCAAAAGAGTTCAAGAATAGAGAAGTAAGGAAGGGGTCTCATTCCTCAAAAGGTAAATTTAGTGGTAATTCAAGTTTTAGCAATAATGTGATTTGTCATGCTTGCAACAAGAAAGGACACATAAAGTCGAATTGTCCGGAGCTAAAGAAGAAGGAGGAAAAGGAAAAGAAAAAGAAGGACAAGAAGGAGAAGAAGAAGAAGGAGGCCATGATGGCTCAAACCACATGGGACACACCAAGTGTTGAAGACTCTTCCTCCGATGATGAGCTTTGCCACATCACACGCCATGTGGCACTCATGACATTAGAAGATGATTCCAGCACATCAAGCCAAGAAGACTCCTCAAGTGATGAATCGTCATCTAGTGACGATGAGGTAATGAACTCTCCCAAAGTTACGCTTCTTTATAAATCAATTGCCTATCTTAAAGAAGCTCTAGATAAGTCTAAATCTAAGGTTAAGAGCATGAAGGTAGAACTAAAGGCTATTAGGAATGAAAAACCCTCACATGTTGATTCTTGCATGCTTAAGGAAGAAAATGACAAACTTAAGGATGAGGTAAGTGAATTGAAAGCATGTTTAGAGAAATTTTCAAATGGCTCAAAATGTCTTGATATGATCCTTAGTCGACAAAGAGCCGTTTACAATAAGGCCGGTTTAGGATATAAGCCAAAAGAAAAAGAAGTTGCTTATATTTCATTGATTAATAGGAAAGCAACCATTAAGGGAAAAGTTAAGAAAGCATGGGTACCTAAGAAGCTTTTACTTAATGTTACTGGTCCAAATGTTTGGGTACCAAAAGCTTGTGTTTTTCATGTGATTTAGATAGGAGAGCGAGGTATGTGGATTGTGGATAGCGGTTGCTCAACACATATGACCGGGGATGTGAGCAAGTTCTCCACAATTAAATATGTGAAGAAGGGAGTGGTGTCCTTTGGGAATAGTGGAAAACTCAAGATATTAGGTAGAGGTACAATTGAGGTATCCCCCAAAATTGTCATTCACAAAGTTTTACTAGTTGAAAATATGAAATTTAATCTATTAAGTGTTAGTCAACTTTGTGATGCAAACTATCATGTCTCTTTTGAATCCTCTAAATGCATGATTAGGCACAAGGAATTAAATGATTGCATGTTAGTTGGATATAGGAAATCAAATATCTATTATATTGATCTTTCAAATGTTTCTAACATTTCTACTAAGTGTTTTGTTGCAAAAGAAGAGGAAAGTTGGCTATGGCATAGGAGATTGGGGCACATCAACATGAAAAACATAGCCAAGGTAGCCAAGATGGAGTTGGTCAAAGGACTACCAAAGATCAAGCATGTCAAGAATAAAATGTGTGATGCATGTCAAGAGGGAAAACAAACAAAGGCATCACACAAAGGTAAAACCCTAACTAATACTTCCTTACCATTAAAATTATTGCATCTTGACCTATTTGATTGTCATAGTACTCCATCTTTAAATGGCAACAAATATTGTTTGGTTATTGTAGATGATTTCTCTAGGTATACTTGGGTCTACTTTATGAAACATAAGGATGATACCTTAGAAATAATCATAGGATTTAGTAAAAGAGTTGAAAATGAAAAGAGTCTCAAAATCAACCGGATCCGTAGTGATCATGGAGGTGAATTTGAAAACTTAAAATTTTCACAATTTTGTTTAGAGCAAGGGTACAAGCATGAGTTCTCTTGTCCTAGAACACCCCAACAAAATGGGGTGGTGGAAAGGAGAAATCGTGCCCTACAAGAGGCGGCTAGGACTATGCTTAATGCATATTCTCTACCTAACTACTTGTGGGCGGAAGCGGTTAATACCGCTTGCTATATCCAAAATAGGGTTCAAATCCATAGGTTTTTAGGAAAGACACCTTTTGAATTATGGAATGAGACTATTTCCACAATTCATTATTTTAAAGTCTTTGGATGTAAAGTTTATATTCTAAACACCAAGGATAACTTAGGAAAATTTGAATCCAAAGCGGATGAGGGAATCCTAGTTGGATACTCATCCACAAGTAGAGGATATAAAGTCTACAATAAGAGAACCCAAGGGATTGAGGAGTCCTCCAATGTTCAATTTGATGAAGCTACTAGTACCTACCCTAGAAAGTCCTCTATTGATAAGGATATTAATGACAATAATCAAGACATTACCCAAAAACTTCAAAACTTGACCATTAGGGGTAATGATCAAGGGGGAGGAAGAGGAGACTCCGATGATGAAAGAAGGGTGGAAGATAACAATGATCAAATTGAAACCCCTTCTAGAAACCTAAGAATTCATCAAGATCATCCACTTGACCAAGTAGTAGGAGATCTATCTCAAGGAGTAAGAACTAGGTCATTTCATAGACCTCCTACTAGTCAAGTAGCTCTTATCTCACAAATTGAGCCCAAATCGATCAATGATGCATTACATGATCCGGATTGGATTTTGGCAAATCAAGATGAATTGGCTCAATTTGAGAGAAGTCAAGTGTGGGAATTAGTACCTAGACCCAATGATAGCACCATAATTACTACAAGATGGGTCTTTAGGAATAAGCTAGATGATCAAGGAAATATTGTTGGTGCAATCGGCCCAGGTCACGATTGACCAGGACTCGAGTGATGTTTTGATGTTTCGACAAAAACATATGACAATGTAATTGTCATTTAGTAAAGTCCAAGTCTTGAGTACTTGACATGGAAAGTCCAAGTGGGACACTTGACACATGAAAAGTCCAAGCATGGTCTTGGCATTTGAGAAGTCCAACATGGGTTGGCAAGGAAATTCCAAGCATGGTCTTGGCATGGAAAGTCCAACATGGGTTGGCAAGGGAAAGTCCAAGCTTGAGTCTTGGCATTTGAGAAGTCCAAGGTTTTGATATTGGCAGCGTAAAGTCCAAGCGGGAGTCTTGGCAGCATAAGTCCAATGGTTGGCGACGTAAAGTCCAAGCGGACTCTTGGCGGCGTAAGTCCAATGTGCCTTGGCGGTGTAGACACCGTTAGCATGACATAGCCGACGGAAGCACCTGAAGGCTAGCGCGATGGATGAACAAGTCATGGATGACTTGGAGGGATCCGAGAGGCGTGAGGCTGATGGAGGTGGCTAGAAGGCTTAGGTCTAGGCTAAGGGTGGTCTAACAAGTATGGGGGAACCATACTTGGGTTAAAACCTCATGTTTGAGGTGTGCCACGACCGGTGGTGCCATGCGGGCCGACCGATCCGAGTCAACTAGGGTTTCGATTGTGGGTTATGTAGCAATGAACGCCGTGAGAGGTGGTGATCGATGCGAGCCGAGCGATCGATCGTCGGTGATCGACCGTGTGCCTCGATATTCGCACAGAATGGAGTCGAGACTCGACTGGTCGAGTGAAGGCTCCATCAGTCGACTGATGGTCATGATCAGTCGACTGATGAAGGTTCCGTTGGACTTATCCAGCGTGGATCTAGCTGTTGTCTCACGACAACAATGGCATCAGTCGACTGATGGTCCCGATCAGTCGACTGATCGACTTTTTCCAGCACAGGTTGAAGCTATATATGGAGCTCGTGATGGAGGAAAAATCAATCGATTTCTTGGACGTCTTGAGGCGATTTGCTGTTGCAAATCAGGGTCTTCAACCACGATTCAAGCGATCAACAAGCAAGCAATCCAAAGGCATTTGTAAAGTGTTTTTCTTTACTAGTTTTGCTTTGTATTTCATTGTATTTGCTTGTAGCTTTTGATTATTGTTGTAATCATCCTGTACGAGGTTTCTCCGCCTTCGGATTGTTCCGAGAAGGAGTGTTTATTAGTGTTTGTGTGTGCATTACTAGAGCTCGTAGAGCTCGATCCGTGGAGTAGGAACCTTGAGGTTCTGAATCATGTTATATCATCGTGTTCGTGTGTGATTGTATATTTCGTTATTACTTTCATTATCTATATTCCGCTGCGCTAACGAAATTGGAGACACGAACGCGAAAGAATTCCATTGACGCTATTCAGCCCCCCTCTAGCCATTCCAAACGATCCCTAACAAGTGGTATCAGAGCCCGGGGCTCTTCTACGGACTAACCGCCTGGAGTTAAGACAAAAGGCTAGAGGGTGAAGATGGAATTCCAAGACAAGTTTGGATGGAATATCAACACTCCACCTCCATATGATCCAGAAGATTTTCCGGCGTGGAGAGCAAGAATGGAAACATTCTTGATGATGAACATAGATGATTGGTTCATCCTCATTGAAGGCCTTGAACCCCCTAGGGATAAGAAGGGAAATGTCCTAAAATTGAAAAAGTGGACACAAGAGCAACGCCAAAAGCTCAAGACCGAAATTAAGGTAACGAAACTTTTGGAAGATTTAATTCCTAATGATGTTTTGTGCAAGCTAGGGGATTACATGTATGCCAAGGAGCTATGGAGAAAATTGACAAGATTCCATGAGGAGAGTTCATCCTCAAGTGAAAGTGAGGAATCGAAAGTTGAGATGAAGTCAACTTCCGGATCGGAGAAAGAAGAAGTAGAAGAGATGGAAGAAGCATCTACTTCTAGGATTGAGGAGGAGAGACCATCCTCTACACCGGAGCAACCTCAAGAAGAGCCTTCAACATCCGATCAAGATGAGGAAGCTCAAAATTCAACTCTGGCACCTTCCACCACGGACCTAGGTAACTCGAGCATTTCAAATAATAATAAAATTCATATAATGTGCTTTGAGTGTAGGGAGTATGGGCATTACAAGAGCAAATGTCCAAAGAAGATTAGGAAAGCTCCACCGGCACAAATAGTCAATGAAGCCGGTGTTCCCAATGCCAAGAAAAGCAAGGAGCAAGTCATTTGCTTCAAGTGCCGGCAACCGGGGCATTACCGAAATCAATGTCTTAGGGGGAGCAAAAAGACCCAAGAAGAAGCTATACATGTAGGGGGAGCCTCCAAGGCAAACCCTAAGGTATATTTCAATAATGCATTTTCTAAATTTAAAAGTCAAAAGCATGCTAGAAATTTTAATTCTCTTGCAATTTGCCATGAAAAGCATGCTAATAGAAATAAATACTTTTGTTTAGGTGCTAAGAGTGTTCACTTAGGAAATAAGAAGAAATTTGAGACTAATGTCCCTAAAAATATATTACCTAAGGAAAGCATTAAGAAAATAGGAGAACATCTAGGCTTTAATGCTAAGAAATCTAAACATATGCCTAGAAATAAAAATATCTCAAGAGAAAATGAAAAATCAAAAATTGAGATATTAGAAAAGGAAAATCAAGCCTTGAGATCAAGGCTTGAAAACTGAAAAAGACCCTTAAGGTTATGCAAAATCAAATGCAAGGGTCAATTAGTCAAACTTCTAGGTCCAAAAGTCAAAGTCAACACCTAGGACCTAAGAGTCAAAAGTCAACCAAGGGCAAGCAAGGTTTGTGTCACAAACCTAAGCCTAAGGTGGCTTACCATAGTGTTCCATTTGATTATGGAACACAAACTAGGTCTAGGAAGACTAAGGTCAATAGGGAAGTCATCCCTAGAGTTGACCAAGGGTTGTGCCTAGTGGCTAAGGTTTCTAGGAAACCTAGGGTGGCCACTAAGAAGGTTGCAAGGGGAGTTACCCCTAGAGTCAACCTAGGTAAGACCCAAATGACCAAGGCTAATAAGCCTAGGAGGGTCATTAGGAAGGTATCTAGGGAGGTTATCCCTAAGGAATACCTAATTAACCCTAGGAGCTCAAATCGGTTTTGGGTTCCTAAGAGCGTGATTGATTCACGCTAGATGAGTTAGGGTGTGTCAACCTTAAATGGATGGGTAGTTAACTCAACCATGACAAATGTGACACTTTAGGTTATTTTCAAGGTTATGGATACCTGGAAATAGATTTGAATTATCATCCTAAAAGATTTTAGGGTGTGCCAATATTATTTGAGAAGCTTGATAAAATGGTCAAATTGACACAATTTAGGTTTAGAGGTCGTAGTGTGTCATTTTGGGTTTTTGGCACATTTGGGAAAATTTAGGTTAATATGGCAAAATATACTTAATTATATCAAATGACAATTAATATTAAAATTTAGGTATTACCATACCTATATATTTTATTTGCCATGCCTTGATTGACATATGCCATGACATCATATTTTTTTTTAATCATTTTTATATGTCATGATTATGCTTAGGTTTAAGGTTTTAAATGTCATGTGTTTTTAAATTTTATCATATGCCATGACATCATGATCATTGGCCATGTTTTAATAATGCCATTATTTCTGCCATGATCATACATTCATGCATTAACTTGATTAAAATTGATTTAAGGACTATGACATGACTTGAACTCCCATTTATAAGGGAATCAAGTAGAGTTGCTTTAGAAGATGCATGAAACCCTAGTCTAGGGAGAACAAAACTCACATCTCATATCTAATTGACATGTATATGTATTTATACACCATAGATACATGTGAGATGCTAGGATATGAGTTAAGTTCAAGGTGCATAATTTTTGCATCTAGATGAACTAAAACTCATCTAATTCTATTTGTGGATCATTGGGAAAGCTTGTGTACAAGTCATGTGCATAGAGCCCAAGGAATATGATCCAAAATAAGATTTTGAAAACATTTTAAAATCATTTTGAAAAACCTTGGTGAAGTCTATCTTTTGATAGCAATCACCATTGATGAAGTTGATACAAAGTAGGACCAAAACATTGAAAATTTCAATGGTTTTGAACTTTGTACTAATTTCTCTATTTTATGGGTAAAATAATTTTCAAATATTTTTCACCCATTGTATTGGTCATAGGTATTATACGTATCAATTTTCGTGATTTTTCGATATACGTATAATTATTTATGATTTTCTGAAATTCAACTATGATAAATGAAATTCGGAAATTTCAGTTATCGATCATTGCCATTGGTGGTCGGTGATGGAAAATGCCGATCGTGATTTGAATCACTCGGTAGTGCTGATTCGGGAAAACAAGATTGTTTAACCCGATTTCAGCTACGGTTATGATCCCTAATCACTCCTAACCCTAGGATATGCTTTGGGAAGCATGATGAAGGGTGAAAATCCATTGGATATGGATTAGGAGAGGTGTTTAGGGTTTGTATCAATGTTAAGGTGTTGGAAAGTTCAATGTTGAATTTCTGACCTTAATTTTGATGGTTTAAAGTTCCTATTGGCTTAGGGACTTCCCAAGGACATTGGTGGTGCAATGGTCAAGGGGGAGCAAGCCTTTTAAGAGGAGGTATCCATCTTGGGATGATGGATGTGTTTTTCTCCTTGAAGAGGAGAAGTTATTGGGAGAATATGACATCAATTGGGAAATTGATGGGACTTTTGAGAGACCCAATTTGGAAATTGGGAGAGTAAATGGGATTGTCTCTCTTGAGTGATATTGGACTTATCACTAGGAAGATGGTAGGCATCCTAAATATTTTTGGACCAAGGGGGAGATTGTAAGATCTCATTGGGACATGAGACATTGACCCTCTTGGGGAGAAAACCTTTTTGATGTTAGTCAAAAAGGGGGAGAATGTTTGGAGAGTATTTACCAATTTGGGATAATTGGTAAAGGATTTGAGTTAGTGTTCTAACTCAATCATTTGTTTGGTTTTTGTCAAACATCAAAAAGGAGGAGATTGTTGGTGCAATCGGCCCAGGTCACGATTGACCAGGACTCGAGTTTGACTCGAGTGATGTTTTGATGTTTCGACAAAAACATATGACAATGTAATTGTCATTTGGTAAAATCCAAGTCTTGAGTACTTGACATGGAAAGTCCAAGTGGGACACTTGACACATGAAAAGTCCAAGCATGGTCTTGACATTTGAGAAGTCCAACATGGGTTGGCAAGGAAAGTCCAAGCATGGTCTTGGCATGGAAAGTCCAACATGGGTTGGCAAGGGAAAGTCCAAGCTTGAGTCTTGGCATTTGAGAAGTCCAAGGGCTTGATATTGGCAGCGTAAAGTCCAAGCGGGAGTCTTGGCAGCATAAGTCCAATGGTTGGCGACGTAAAGTCCAAGCGGACTCTTGGCGGCGTAAGTCCAATGTGCCTTGGCGGTGTAGACACCATTAGCATGACATAGCCGACGGAAGCACCTGAAGGCTAGCGCGATGGATGAACAAGTCATGGATGACTTGGAGGGATCCGAGAGGCGTGAGGCTGATGGAGGTGGCTAGAAGGCTTAGGTCTAGGCTAAGGGTGGTCTAGCAAGTATGGAGGAACCATACTTGGGTTAAAACCTCATGTTCCGGTGTTATGTGGCGGGACCGAGTCAACTAGGGTTTGATTGCGGGTTATAGCCTAGCGATCATTGCAGTGGGCGATCGTGATGGCTCAGCGATCAATGATCCGATCGTGTGATCGATCGGCCGGTGCTCGATATTCGGGCAGAATGGAGTCGAGACTCGACTGATCGAGTGAAGGCTCCATCAGTCGACTGATGGTCATGATCAGTCGACTGATGAAGGTTCCGTTGGACTTATCCAGCGTGGATCTAGCCGTTGTCTCACGACAACAGTGGCATCAGTCGGCTGATGGTCCCGATCAGTCGACTGATCGACTTTTTCCAGCACAGGTTGAAGCTATATATGGAGCTCGTGATGGAGGAAAAATCAATCGATTTCTTGGACGTCTTGAGGCGATTCTTTATTTGCAAATCAGGGTCTTCAACCACGATTCAAGCGATCAACAAGCAAGCAATCCAAAGGCATTTGTAAAGTGTTTTTCTTTACTAGTTTTGCTTTGTATTTCATTGTATTTGCTTGTAGCTTTTGATTATTGTTGTAACCATCCTGTACGAGGTTTCTTCGCCTCCGGATTGTTCCGAGAAGGAGTGTTTATTAGTGTTTGCGTGTGCATCACTAGAGCTCGTAGAGCTCGATCCGTGGAGTAGGAACCTTGAGGTTCCGAACCACGTTATATCATCGTGTTCGTGTGTGATTGTATATTTCGTTATTGCTTTCATTATCTATATTCCGCTGTGCTAACGAAATTGTAGACACGAACGCGAAAGAATTCCATTGACGCTATTCACACACCCCCCCCCCCCCGCCCCTCTAGCCATTCCAAACGATCCCTAACAAATATCACTAGAAATAAGGTTAGGTTGGTTGCTTGGGGATTCAATCAAGTTGAGGGGCTTGACTATGATGAGACTTATGCCCCGGTTGCGAGGTTAGAATCTATTAGGATTCTCTTAGGGTATGTTTCCTACATGGGATTTAAACTTTACCAAATGGATGTTAAATCGGCATTCTTAAATGGTTATATTAAGGAGGAAGTATATGTAGAGCAACCACCCGGATTTGAGAACATAGATTATCTAAATCATGTATGTAAGCTTAGGAAAGCATTATATGGGTTAAAACAAGCTCCCGGGCATGGTATGAAAGATTGTCATCTTTCTTAATTTCTAAGGATTTTAGAAGAGGCCAAGTAGATCAAACATTGTTTATAAAGTCAACATTAAAAGATATATTCATAGCCCAAGTATATGTTGATGATATCATTTTTGGGTCAACGAATGATGATCTTCTTCGAGACTTTATAAAAAATATGGAAAATGAATTTGAAATGAGTTTGGTTGGAGAGCTTACCTTTTTCTTAGGTTTACAAGTCAAACAAACCAATGAGGGTATTCATATTTATCAAACCAAATATGCAAATGAAATGATCAAGAAATTTGGTTTGTGAAAATGCCAAAATTGTAACCACTCCTATGACCACTAGCACTAGAATAGATAGTGATCATGAAGGTAAATCAATTGATCTTAAACTTTATAGGAGTATGGTTGGTAGCCTACTATACCTAACCGCTAGTAGACCCGACATCTTATTTGCGGTAGGTATGTGTGCAAGATACCAAACTTGTGCCAAAGAATCACATTTAGTAGTCGTTAAGAGAATATTAAGATATATTAAAGGCACCCTAAATGTAGGACTAGGTCATTTGAATTGCTTGGTTATACCGATTCCGATTATGCCGGGTGCAAATTGGATAGGAAAAGTACTAGTGGTGAATGTCAATTTCTTGGGTCCTCCCTGGTTAGTTGGAGTAGTAGGAAGCAACATTGTGTTGTTTTATCAACCACCGAAGCCGAATATGTGGCTATGGGTGGTTGTGTAGCTCAATTACTTTGGATGAGACATACTCTTGTGGACTATGAGCTACATTACTCTAACATTAAAGTTTATTGTGATAATGTGAGTACCATCAACTTGACCAAAAATCCGGTACATCACTCTAGAACCAAACACATTGAAGTGAAACATCACTTCATAAGAGATCATGTGGCAAGAGGGGACATTGAACTTAATTATGTAGAATCTAAGTCCAACCTTGCCGATATCTTCACCAAAGCTCTTCCCGAAGCTGAATTTTCATCATTAAGGAGAGAGCTTGGTATGTGCTTTGTAGAGTAAAACTCTAGGTTTGCATGATCCTATACTTTTATAGTAGCTTTATACTTTGATGCATCTCACAAAAAGCCTTAAGACACCTTGATTTTTGTATTGAGACAATTAGAACCATGTGAGATGATAGGGAAGGTGTACTTGGCTCATCATGCTTGTTATGATGCATTACTATGAGCCAATAACACACCTAGAGACATAAAAATCTTATGGACCAATCATTGGGAAGGCTTGTATTCAAGTAATGAATACATAACTCAAAGAACATGGTTGGAAATTCCAAATAATATATATATTAAACTATGTTCATCATATTTTGAAAAATAGTTTTCAAATGGAACACAAAAGTGATACAAAGTTTGCAAAATCTTTAGAACTTTTGTTAGGTTTCAAGTTTGTATCAATCTTAAAATCTGGAAAACATATATTTTTCAAATTATTTTTCCTTAATAAAGTATGATTTCAGAAATGTGTACGCAAAATTTCGTGATTTTTCGAGATTTCTGGAATTTCTAACGCTTTTCTGAAGTTGGGCTGAAAAGGTTGAAATTTCGATTTAGTATGTGATCAGTCGGTTCTGAAACCGATCTGATACACTGTATTTTCTGACAAATAGCTCCATTTTATGGTATTTAGTGTATCCTTGATGTCCTACAACTATAGCTTGAAAATATTGCGTATAAACAAAGGTTTAGGACTGTTTAGTGCATTAGTTTAGGGGGAGTTTCATAAATTGTATCTTTTTCATCCCCAAATCCATTGTTGGTGCAAAGTTAGGACTTAATGTTTTTAAATTTCTGTTATGCTTTGCTTCAAATATTATTTACACATTATAAAGCTTATCTTGGATTAAGGGGGAGCTTTAATTTCAATTTTATACCTTAGTCAAAGATCCAACACCTTTGATTCCTTCATTTTTGAATCCTTCTCTTTTTTTGATGTATATCAAAGGGGGAGAAGGGATGTTTAAGTTAGATGATTATGTGTGTATCTTTAAAAGACCTAACTTAAATGATTGTCAAACATCAAAAAAGGGGAGATTGTTGGTGCAACAATGCTCCAAGCATTTATATGTTTTGATGTTTGAATAATTATCTAAGTTAGACAATATCTTGTGATCTAATTGCGAATATGTTTTTAAGTAACAGGAAAGTCCAAGGGATGGACTTGGCAGCGTAAGACCAAGCTTGTAGTCTTGGCAACGTAAAGTCCAAGTGAACCTTGGCAAAGGAAGTCCAAAGTAAGATCTTGGCAGCATAAGTCCAAGTTTGTAGTCTTGGCGGCATAAAGTCCAAGCATTTGGCAAACCCAAGACATGACGAAACCGAAGGAAGCTCCTGGAAGCAAAGCGCAAAGGATGAACAAGTCGCGGACTCGGAGGGATCCACGAAGCGGAGGAGCTAGAAGGTTGAGTCTAGGTCTAGGTATAAAATCAAGTGTGAATTACTCATACTTGATGAGTGTCGATCGGCCCGATCGATGTATCGATCGGCCCAGTAAGGCGTTCGACTAAGTCGGTCAAACCACGGCCATCGATCGTGCCTTGGTCAGTCATGGATCGGGATGTTGCGATCAATCGGCGAGGGCAACGATCGGTGATCGAAAAATATCGCCACGAATGAAGTCTCACTCATTGCGCCTTGATCATTCGGTGATCACTCCATGATCGGTGATGGAGGATCGATCGGTGATCACGGCCGTTGGAGATTACGGCTATGAATCTCCCGCGGAGATCGTGTTTTGGCCGTTGGCAGCGATCGTGATGAGCATCGGTCGGTGATCAAGCCAAGGAAAAACAATCCCTCTTCATAAAGGGTCGTGGGAGCTTGGTGAAGCTAGTGCTCTTGCTCCTAACTACACCCTCGTGCTCACCAAGCCTTCCAAGTGTTTTTAGTGATTCAAAACCTCCTCTTCTCTTGTTCTTGATCATCCATCATTGTAAAAAAGAGGAGAGCATTGTAAGAAAGGTTTCTCCACCTTGGTTCATCCAAAGGAGAAGATAGTGAAGCTTGGCTATGACTAATCCACCTTACGGATTGCCGTGGAGTAGGAGCGTCATCTCCGAACCACGTACATCGAGTGTTAGCATTTGGTTTCTTATTTCTTATTCGTATTCGTTTTCGTATTTGTATTGCTTCCGCTAACTTACTTGTAGAAACGAAGAAAGGCTAATCACCCCCCCTCTAGCCATTCCAATATTCCTAACAATATTTAGGTTCGCTAAAATGATGGGTTGATGAAATTTCAATTCAATCCGTTTAAATTATTTAGCGGGATGAGTCAATCTGATGGACTCAATCTTACTTGATAGCTCTAGCAACATACTCTCTCCCCCTGAGGGGTTGGCTTTCATTTTTTTCTAGACATCTTTGGCCCAACTAGGGTCGGTAATTGCATGTTATCCTTGATTTGTATAGTTTGCTTGGGAACACCTACATTGGGAGCATCCTTGTGCCGATTAGTTTTCTCAAGAATGTCCTTGTAGGGGGTATCCTAGTTTCGGTTGGCATTGGTTGGTTTTCTTGGGAACACCCTCATTGGGAGCATCCTCTCACCGGTTGATTTTCTTAGGGAATATCTCTATGGGGAGCATCTCTAGTTTTTTATGGGTCTTTTTAGGAACATCCCTATTGGGGAGTATCCCTAGTGTATGGTTTTGTTGGGAATATATTCCTGTTCTGGTTCGATCTATTTGGGCTCTAGTTCTCTACCCAATCGATAGGTGCTGACAACCTCTTAGCTTTTTTTACATCGGATTTCATTGGACTTTCCTCTTTAATTTAACAAGGGGAGAGGGGGAGGAAACCCTTGATGGTACTCATGTTTCTTTCCATTTATTGTTTGGGATCCATGCATCTTACCCGCATGGAATATTCTCATCTCACCTACACTCACACAGGATCCATCTTAGTACCCCTTCGATGACCTCCACAATAAGTATTGGGTATTTGAGGTCTGCACAGACGCCTACCTTTCTGGATGCATATCTCATTCGAAATTCATCCTTGTGATTTTGCTCGGATGAGTATGACTTACGGCTTCATACTCTGACGAGTCTCATTACTGTAGTCGTCAATTATAATGACTCTTTTAATGCGTAATGCCCGTATTGATAGTATTTTACGTGACGTGAGATTTTTTTCACCTATATAAGGGGTGAGTACCGGGGGATGGTGATGTAATATATGATTTTCTTTTTATATTCAAATTATTATTTTTACTTTCTTTGTTTCTTCACTCGCGTAATAGTGAACTCTATTTCTTCGGGCAAGAGTTGACTTGACCATCTGAGGATTTATACCGATCATGTCGATGTTCGCTGATGGATGTCAATGTGCAAAACTACTTAGCCATTCTAGTCAAGGGCTACCACTCAAATGTTTATTCGTTTGGATTAAAGATTTACTCTCCAACGGAAAAGAGTGGAAAGATTTAGACGTAGAGGAATACCACTCAAATGCTCATTTAAATTTAAATTTTGATTATTTTACCATTAGCACGGCAATGCATCAGTTATAAAAATTAAAAGATAAAATTTTTATGTGCCCATGGAGATGACATGATGGCTAAGACACGACAGTACTTACAGATATGACATGAGTCGATTTCGGATGAGGTCTAAAGTCATTTCTTAGATTCAAATGACCCTACGTATCTTGGACACCATGTCAAGGCCCATAAGATCCCCGTGATTTACCTCCCTCATAAGTCACAATGATCGTGGGATAAATCGGGAGTCACTAGGTTGACGATTCAAATTTTTTGTAGATGTATAGAAAAGATAAAAATTTTATAAAATAAAGAATAAATTAAAGAGACCAATAAAATACAAAGAGATGCGAATTGAAAGATTGAAAAAAAAAAGAAGACAATGTTAGTTCGCAAGGAGAATAAAAAAAATGTGAAAATTTTTGAATAATAGAAGAATCAAAATGTATTTCTAGAAAAAACTGCTTTGGCAAATTTAAATCCATTAAAGTACAAAAATAAAATTATTTTAATTAAATTATCATTATTATTTTTTTAACAATTTAAATAGACCGTCAATCGTGAGTGACCTAACATGCGAAGTACGCGTAGCCCAAGTTCGTGCTGCATCACTGCCAGCGTACGCGAACGCGCTCCTTCGCGTCTATGCGGCGCTGACGTGGCGGTGAGAAATTCCGCACCTGGAAGCTTCCACTCCTTTTTCTCAGGAAACTAGGGGGGGAGGGGTTTACTACAATGGCACTCGCGTCACCCGCCCATCACGTGCCCTCCTAATGGCTGCCATTGTCGCATCGACCGTTCGATCGATGCGTGTCGCTTCGGTCTCCACCCATTATTCACCGTTTCCTCGCGGCAGGCTCCGCAATCTCCGTCCACTAAACTGTCTCTCCCCTCTCTCTCAACGACCGTCAGCGCGTCCGCTCGGCGAAACGAACTACGCTTCCTGTTCGGAGGTAACAGCAAATCCCGAATGGCGTTCTGGCAATTTCTCCGTCCTCTAGTGGCCTTCAGTGTCCGTTCCCTGGTTAACGTTGGTGCGCTTGGAAGGCAACCGCAGAAAAAAACCAGCCACAAATCCATTTCACGTCCTGCGCACGCTTCAGATAACTGATAAGCTTCTTCGAAATCCCATTTCTCATTTCCCATTTATTATTTCATATTTTTCATTATTATTATTATTATTTTTACAAAAAAAAAAAAAAGAAAAAGAAGAAAAAAAGAAAATTGCAACCGAACCAAACTCACGTTGCACAACTGGTAACGCACGGAACTTGGGCTCGGTAGGTGGCGGCCTAACGACGTTACATAACACCTATCCGTTGCCTAACGGCGTCGTCAAGCCTGCCATACGAAACTACCTTTTCGAGATTACCCGTATGGGCCCGCGAGTCATGGCGAATAGATTGGCTAGT
This sequence comes from Wurfbainia villosa, assembly GCA_025175895.1. NCBI lineage: Eukaryota > Viridiplantae > Streptophyta > Magnoliopsida > Zingiberales > Zingiberaceae > Wurfbainia > Wurfbainia villosa. The sequence goes on along the minus strand of CM045994.1, from coordinate 4,059,398 downwards.
AAGGGTCTGAGTGGGCGGAAAAAGTACAATGGACGTGCTTAATGGGTTTCTCCAAAAGAAGCCACCGCTTTATAAAGCGATCGGGGTCATCGAATCGGGAGCCGACGACGAAATTGCGAGAAGGAAACGTGTTTTCCTCGTTGAAAATTGGTATCTGCCGAATTCCTGCCGATTCTTGCTCTCTGTTGTGTGCCGTCGCTCTCTGGTCGGATCGCCTCGTCGTTCTTTGGTCGATCACCTCCTGGGAGTTCGTCGAGGTACAGCGGACGAGCGATGGATTCCGGGGCGGCGGTGGAGTCGCAGGAGGGGGCGATGCCCGCAGCCGTGGCGCTTGACTTCACCGATGGGGAGGTATACCCGTTCCCGTCCAGGATTCCGAGGAGAATACAACGGAGATTCCGTCATAGCAGGAGCAGAGGTCGCACGAGCATGGAAGATATCGAAGCTAAACTCAGGGACGCAGACCTCAGAAGAAAGGTATTTGGTTCGGGAAAGTTAAATTACTCGGTTACTTTTCGTGGCTCCGGAGTTGTTTTTAATTTCCCTTTCTTTCTGTTATGTTTAGGTTTTCATCTTCGTTAGGCTCTTCTTGGTGATTTACTCGAGGATTCTTGTTACTGTTGGTTTGCTGTGGTTTTTGGTATTGTCAGTGGCGTGCCTTGCGAAAACTTTTAGTTGTTACATTTACAGATCGAACTTTTGGGTTTATGTCTTGTTACTGAAAGTCGGCTAGTTCTCATTTTTTACTGAAAAAACATTTCTATTCGTATCTTCTAAGCTAGTCTGTTGTCGGTCTTCCTGCCGTCTCGGACTGATGTTCTAGTTTCCTTGGTTATTTACTCCGCTAACAATCTTGGTTATGTTGTCCTCTTCTTCTGACTTGCTTCCTCGTGTGTATTAATTTGTTGTTTACTTTCACCTGCGCAGTTGTGGTTATAGTTAAAGCTTCGTGAACTGTTAACATATATTTCTCCTTCCAGTTTAGTCCATATGGCAAAGCAATCTGCTACTCCGTACGTATGAGTCTGTTTATTCAAGTTATTCAAGTGTTTATCATCTTCTAGTTCCTTCATCTGTCTGAACTTACCACCAGTCTTTCTATTTTGTTTCATCCCAATTTCAAAGATTTCATTCTTCTTCATTTTCTTTAGAGCTTTATTGAATCTCTTATTGTGTATGTGCGGGAGCGCTTAGATTCTTCTTTCTTTTATTCATGATAGAGATTTATAGTAATCATGATAAAAAAAGAAAACCTTTGTGGCAGCAATTTTATGACTGGTTATCTACCAAGGCAAGGTCAAAACCAAGAAGCCCCTCATGGTCATCTCAAGACGAAAATCCTGGTCAAAGGCTTGAAGCTAAACTTGTAGCAGCTGAGCAGAAGAGGTGATCATCTAGTCCAAGCATTTATTAAAGCTATAAACTTGTAGCATTTACTAAATTATTACTCGCATAGTTTATAATATGATGAATTGTCAAATCTATCATGTCCTTTACGATTTTTAACAGATGTATCATGTGTCTTTATGTTTTTTTTAAACAAATCTACTTTGCAAAACAATAAACCTATGGCGCACTATACAAAATGGTAACAAATGTATGCTGTAAATTTCTATCAGGAATCCTAATTGATGACATGTCCGCATGTCCAATCATCCATTTTGCACGTGTTGGTTACCACATTTGATTTTTGCCACATTATGGTCCTAATTAAATCATGACTCATATCGGCTAACACATTTGATGTTTTGCCTCATTATAGCACGGATTAAATCAGTTGTCATGTTTTTTTTTTACTGTAAACCTTAATTCCTTCTCTTTTATGTATGTGATATATTTGTTAAATTTATAAGAAGATCATAGATTTTTCAACTAACCCTTTATTATATTTATATTGCTATGAGATTTTCTTTAACATACTTAACATGTCTAATCATTCTGAATTCTCCTAGCTCAGAAATGGTCATTTTATTATGCATATTAAAAAAAAATCTGATGAGGTTTAGTAAAGTTTAAGCATTGGTTTATGGTTTGGAGTAATTTACCTTTTCCTACTTGATGTTGAAACTGAGATGACTTGGTTTTCCTTGGATTGAACAGGCTGAACCTTTTAGCTAAAGCTCAAATGCGGTTGGCTAGATTGGATGAGCTACGACAAGCCGCTAAAAGTGGTGTGAAGATGCGTTTTGAGAAGGAACGTGAAGAGCTTGGTACTAGAGTTGAATCCCGAGTACAACAAGCTGAAGAGAACCGCATGCGCCTTCTTAAGGCCCATATGCAAAGAAAAGCTGCCATTCGTGAGAGAATTGCCAGATCTGTATCACAACGAATCCTTGGAGAAAATAGATATAAGGAATGTGTGCGCTCTGCAATCTTCCAGAAGCGTGCTGCTGCAGAGAAGAAACGAATGGTATTGTTAGAAGCAGAAAAAAGAAGAGCTCATGCTAGAGTAGTCCAAGCACGCAAGGTGGCTAAAATTGTGCACCACCGAAGAGAAACTGAAAGGAAAAGAATGAAAGAGCAATTAGAGAACAGGCTTCAAAAGGTATTTCCTAGTGGTTATCTTATTGTTCCTTATATTATTATCTTAGTGTATTAGTCTGCATGCCAACCATTTGGGCCTCACAGTTAGCTGTAGTTAACTGTCAAGCATTTTAATAGTAAAACTCAAATTCTTCCTTGTACTTTGATCCACTTATCATGTGTGATTATTGTTCAAGCTATTTCCTTTATGGTTTAATCACTGATACTTTCTCTGACTTAGGCAAGGAGACAAAGGGCAGAATATCTGAAACAAAGAGGTAGTCCTCGTATTTCTGCACGGGACAGTTTGATCAGACATGGAGAATTTCTTTCGAAAAAACTAGCTAGGTGATTTTTCTTTTTTTGGTTATATGTAAGTGCATGTCTTTATACTTGAATGTTCTTGTTTCACATTGTTAATTGAATGTATATTTATAGGTGTTGGCGACGATTTGTGAGATCAAGGAGGACCACGTTTGCTTTGGCTAAAGCATATGATGCCTTGAAATTAGATGAAAAATCCATTAGTGTTATGCCATTTGAACAAGTTGCTCGTTTGATTGAATCTAGCACAACACTTCAAACTGCAAAGGCTTTACTTGATCGGTTGGAGAGCCGGTTTTCATTATTGCTGTCATCTGATCCATCAAGCATTGAGAACATTGATCATCTGCTTAAGCGCCTAGCATCTCCTAATAGAAAAATCCCGTCTAGCAGAGTGACAAAGCAAAGAGGTGCAGCAAGACGAGAGTCTGTCAAGGAACCTAAAAGTGAAAGAAATATGTCTAGGTATCCAGTCAGAGTAGTGCTTTGTGCTTACATGATATTGGGACACCCCAATGCAGTTTTCAGTGGTCAAGGGGAGCGCGAAGTTGTCTTGAGGCAGTCGGCCATAAACTTCATTCAAGAATTTGAGTTGTTAGTCAATATCATATTGAATGGTCCTAATAGTGCCCACTCATTAACACAATCTGCACCAGTTACTATGTCTTTGGAACATCTTAAAGAGAGATCTTCCAATTTGCCCATGGAACAAAACTTCAGATGCCAGCTGAGATCATTTGATTCGGCATGGTGTTCTTACCTATACAGGTTTGTCGTATGGAAGGCAAAAGATGCTAGATCTCTGGAGGAAGATCTCATAAGAGCTGCTTGTCAAATGGAACTGTCGATGATGCAAACGTGCAGGATGACTGCAGAAGGGAAGACATCTGACCTTAGTCATGATATGATGGCCATACAAAGACAGGTTTGTTTGCTCTTAAATGTCAGTCATTATCTGAACTTGATTTTAAAGAGCAGAAGGCTTACTGTAAAAAGATAGTTGATGAATGAATAATACTCGCACTTGAACTTTTTGGATGTCGTGTAAATCAAATTCAAAATTTAATTGGTGTCATAAAACCATTTGTTTTGTTGCAATTCACTGATTGCTGAATGCATGTCTTGTGATTTTAGGTAACTGAAGATCAGAAACTTCTAAGAGAGAAAGTTCTGCACCTGAGTGGCAATGCTGGTCTTGAGAGAATGGAATCTTCTTTGTCTGACGTGCGAACAAAATTTTTTGAAGCAAAAGAGAATGGCAGTCCTTTAGCAAACCCAGTTGCCCATATATCATCACCTTCGTCTGATCCTTCTGCAATACAGTTGGATTCTGCTTCAAACAACCAGAATGTTGAGGCTTCTTGGAGATCAAACAATGTAGTTCGTTCTCTGTTTGGGGTTTCATCATCCGCTCAGCCAAAAATTGGTTCAGAAGATCCACAAACAGATGTTCAATCAAGCTCTGTGAGAGGCATGCAGTTACCCACTGAGAATGAACTTCTTGTGAATGAGATAATGCATTGGAACCTTAGGCAATTATCTAGTGATTTTGACATGGTCAAAGCTGAAGAGCTTAGTATCAAGGTATTTAAGGTCCTTTATTATATATGTTGTTCGCACCTACAATGATTTGAATCTGTGCCTGTGCGTGCATCTGCTTCATTGTCCTTTCAGATGGTCCTCAATTCCTTGTCTTTCTTGATATATATTGTAGGTTAAAGAGACGATGGAAAAGGCATTTTGGGATGAAATACTGGATTCTTTGCAGGGAGTCAAACCTGATTACAGTAGATTACTATCCCTTCTGAAGGAAGTCCGGGATGAATTATGTGACTTGGCTCCACAGAAATGGAAGGCAGATATCCTCAACAGTATTGACCTTGATATTTTATCTCAGGTAAATCCATACTCCACTTTGTTATCTGTTTTATAGCATTCGTCTGCCACACTTGACAATGTCTCCCACTTTTTTGTTCAACTGTAATCTTTGATCCCTTGCCGTGAAATCTAATTACAAGCTTACAACATTTGATATTCATGTTTAAAGGTTCTTGAGTCAGGCGCTCCTGACACCGACTATCTTGGAAACATTCTAGAGTATGTGCTAGCCATGCTGCAAAAATTATCTGCTCCTGCAAATGAAGATACCATGAAAAAGGACCATCAAATTTTGTTAAATAGATTGGCGGGCATTGCTGAATCAAATGACAAACAAAGCAAATCTTTCATTGTTGCCGCAGTGGAGGGCCTGCACTTTATTTTGGAGCAAATGCAGGTTTGATTCTAGTTTCATTCGGCACATCAGAGCTTGGACATTAGTTTTTGTTTCTGCTCTATAAATGTACCAGTAGAGGGAGAAATTTAATCTCCTACCAATTGACCCTTTTTCAATTTGATTTGTAGAATGTGACAAGAAAACTTTGGGCATTGCATATTCCTTGTAGAGACGTAGCTTTAAATGGGACTGAGTAAACTACTATTCTCTTATGTCTAGAAAAAACAATTAAACTATTTTTTCTGTTAACAGTCATTGAAGAAGGAAGTCAGCTTTGCACGAATAAAATTGATGGAACCGATTATTAAGGGATCAGGGGGATTGGAATATTTGCAAAAAGCATTTAGCGATCGATTTGGATCTCCTAATGCTGCTTCTAACACCATTCCACTGACTCGTCAATGGCTATACTCCACAAGTAACAGCTCAACAGAAGAATGGACGGAGCATATTGATTTCTGTACTGCTCTTTCAGCAAGTCATGTGAGTTCCATTCTCATAAAAATGGTTATATACGTGATGGCTTTCAAAATAAATTATGGTGTAAATGTTTTCAACATGCTCAATCCAGGGTCTTCCTACTGCTGCCCTCCGGACTGGTGCCGGCTCTGCAGCATTAACAAGGCAACATGATTCGCATCTCGCAAATTCAGGTAGAAAACTTTTTGTCGCATTGACTTCTATTGTGATAATATGACCAAGATTCTGTTTTCTTGGCTTGTGCAAATCGTGCTTGCTGCCTCGATGTCTGCTGATTCTGTTTTCTCTGCTGCTTTACACAGGCGATGACGAATTGCTGCCCGAATGCAGTGGAGAAAAGGTGGACAAATTGTTAAGGCTTGGGTTGGCAAAGCTTGCCAGCGTAGTAGAGGGATTGACCAAGGAGACGGTTCCTGAAACTCTTAGTCTTAATGTACTTAGACTGAGGTCTGCACAAAGCCAATTTCAACAAATTATTGTCGCGGCAACAAGGTAATTTCGCTTTGGTCCTTGGCCCCTGTGGGTTTGTATATGAGTAAACAAAGCGTTATTGAAGCAATTGGCGATGATGACATGCAGCATCTTGGTACTGCGACAATTTCTTCTCACCGAGGGATCTGTTGCACCGGCAGAGCTGGAATCCATAATATCAAACACCGCAAGGGAACTGTCCGAGTTCTTGAAAACGTCACCCGATGTGAGTATTCAGACGATCACTGAGATGCTGATGAGCGCATGCAGCTCCGGTTCATATGTTTCCGGAGGAAACCATGATAGCAGGAAGGAAATGGTAGCGAGAATGCTCACGAAAAGTTTGCAGAAGGGCGATGCTGTGTTTGAGAAAGTGTCCAAGTCTGTTTATTTGGCCCTGCGAGGAGTGGCTCTTGGGGGGAACGGAGAAGTAGGCCGGAAAATGGCAGATGTAGCTCTCCGACGTATTGGAGCCGCCGTGCTGGTAGACCAGGTGGTTGGCACCGGGGGCATACTCATCGTGATGGCGATCGTCACCAACCGAGTTCATGGTCCATGGTACAGGGTGATGGTATGATGGCTTATTTAGTTAGTAACTTAGTATGGCTGGACCTAGAATAAACGCCAAAGTATTTGTACATGTGGAAAACAACTGCAAATAAGTAAGTGATTAATTCCAAGTTTGGTGTACATAATTGTATAAAAGGATAAAATTAAAGAATGATGTGCTTCCAAGTTTGTGATAGCGTTGCCATTAAGATTGATACGTGTCCCTTGGTAGAATTTTATATTTATTTTTTACATTCTCACGTGTTTCATATATATATATAATTAATATGAAGATCGCCCGCCTCATATATATTATTGATTTTTAAACAACAGGTGTTGAATTGATTAATTTGATTTAACCTATATTTTATTCGCTTCTATTTATGTCATTTTCATGGATACTGTCTAATATTATTCAAAATTTCCTACGCTAAGTCTACCTTGGAAGTCCAGTTATTTGCATTAATTTGATAATTGAATATGGTGACTCACACCTTATAATTGTTAGGCCCAACAAATCTAGAGATGGGATTTGAAGAGGATATAACCTAAAGACCTCCATAGATAACAATAATAATAATAATGAAAACTATATAGTCCGATAATATATTCTTTATGATTTATTTTTTTTGTATTGATTGTGAAATCGATTGACGAAGAATACTGAGGACGAGCAAATCGCCTTTTGCACCAATAATGAAAAAGTCATCGACCTCCTATCACTGTCCTATACTTTTAGGAGGAAAGTAAATCGAGAAGTATTCGTGTGGGCAGTCTTATCCATGGTTTGTCACCATATTTGGAGAAAAATTCTATAAACTCGTCACAATTAAAAATCAAACTATGAATACTTAATTGATAGTCGAGTTGGATGCTCTGCCATTGCACGTAGCTCCGAAGACCTCTATATAGAAATTTAAATACTAGAAGAGTTTAGTCGGATCATTTTAATATTTTTTTATATGTACTTTCATTCTTTACAAGACAATTTCTATCGCCCATCACTGTCAATACATCTACTTCAGTATCTGTCCCCAATGAATAGGGATTGAATCTCGACGTGAAATCTAAAATTTTATCTGGGCTCAAGAATCTTCCGCTGCTCTAGCCAATGACTCAAGGGATATAATCTTTCGTAATTTATCTTCTTGATACTGATTGCGGGATTGACTGACTAGGGCGCTAGGTGCAATCTACTTCAATATCTACAGCAAGGTGGCACATATCTACTGCAACATTAGGCACAAAGTTGCGCCATTCGCAAGACGACAAACATGGATGCATGGAGGTTGATCTCTACAACATTCTTTCTAATATATAGCATTACACACCACTCTTCTCCATCGGAGTTGCTGCTTCCTTTGTGCTCTCTAAGCCCCGCGGTGTGTGCGCCCTGCAGCTTGCCGATCGCCACAGTCCAAGAGGAAGCTAAGCACGAGAGAGAAAGACAAGATTGATCACCTATGTGATCTTTCCTCGTGTGCGGTAACGGTGAAAACACCGAGCACAGTAATGAAAATACATAGTAACTCTTTTTGTCGAAGACTTCACCACACCTGGCCACTTGACATCGCCGCCAAACGGTAGGATTTTAGCCACGATTCGACCGGAATTCGATCGCGATTCGACCGACATTAGAGTCCGATCGAATCGTAGTTGGATTTTGGCCGAATCGTGGTTGGAATTAGCCGTGATTATGGTTGCCAGCGGGCGACGCTGACGCCCCTAATACGATCAGATTTCGACCGCAATGCAATTGGAATTTAGCTACGATTCGACCAACACCGAAGTTCGATTGGATCGCGACTGAATTCTGATCAGAAACAGTCGCAATTTGATTGGATTTTGTGTAACATCCCAAATTTTAGTTTCGATACTTTTATTTATTTATTTAGAAAAAAAAAATAGAAATAAGTATATGAGAAAAAAAAAATCGAATAAATGATTCGTTAGTCTGGACTCAAACCATGAACCGTTAGTTTAGGGGAATAGACTTCCTATCACTAAGTCATAAGATTACCAATGAGTAGAATATAACAAAATATATCTATAGGTGAAAAAAAAAAGAGATTGATTAATCTGACTAATTATTTAAATGGATAATTAAGTTAAGAAAAATTCTAATTTATATATTCCTTTCTTTCCCTAAATCTTCACGTCGAAACCAACCCTCCTCTTCTCTCTCTCCCTCTCTCGTTTTTTTCCAGCCACCTCTCTCTCTCCCTCTCATTTTTTTTCCAGCCGCCTCTCCCTCCCACTCGTTTCTTTTTTTTCCAGCTGCCTCTCTCTCTCCCTCTCGTTTTTTCAGCCGCCGAAGCGAGGAAGAAGCTTGTCTTCTCTTTGAATAATTTAAAAAGAGATTTTTCAATAGGGATCTCCTCGAAAACTTGGTAGAGGCTCACGCTAAAACAAAGGAATACGTAAGAGATCTTTTCTTTATGAAATCTAACAGTATAAATTGGTAAAAAAGCGTAGGATGTAAGTATTGCTCACCTGCAGTATAAGTAGTTATCGTATGTCATTGATATATTTTTATTTGCATATTATTTCCAGTTATGTATGGTATTTTCAGTTACGTGATTTTACCCGTTATATCATATTTGATTTAACATCATGTGTAGATCCATGATAAAAATGTGATTTATGATCATGCATATTGTAGATGAGTTGTAGCTTACAATTATATGCATGATGTAGAGTAAGATGTAAAAATATTTCCTTTATAAAGAAAATTTAAAGATGCTCCCTGTTCGAATTGGGGATTAAGAGCACAACGATCTTTAATATGCTCTCCATTTCAGTTTTGGGGGTCAAGAGCATAATGATTTTTATGGTGCTCCCCATTCGTGATTTAGGGGATTAAGAGCATTCTGTCAGTATGTATAAGAATATAAGTATAAAGGAAGTATTTTACTTTTGAAAGGGCATGTACCGGACATCAGTTCGCCCACGGGCCAAGACCCTCAGTCTCAGTTACCCTAGTAGATTCGGCGGTTGGCCACCCCGACCTATTAGGAAAGCACGCATTGGTACTATGCCGGGCCCATATTCAGGATGATTATTAGTTTGAAGTATCAGTATAAGTAAAATTTTTTAAAGTTAATCATTCCATATCAGATACATTGTTTACAAGTTTTAAAATACTTAAGAGCATGGTTTGTACAAGAGACATGTATTCAGAGTTATGATTTCCAGTTATGCTTGCATGTGTATCAATGTATCAAGGATAAGAGAACTAGTTGCATGATTTCATACGTTGCATGTTTTTGTGAGCATAGAAAGTACTTACTAAGCATTATTGCTTACAGTTTGCATTTTTTTATACTGCAGATAAAGGTAAAGAAAAGCTTTAATGAGGTGGCATAGCGGATGAAGTGCTTGGAGTGTGTGGCGACGGAACAGTGGAATTAAAAGATCCTAAGTGCAGATATCTAAACCAAATTTTTAATTTTTAAGTATTTTTTTTATATTGTTGAAGTTCAACTGGATTGCTTATGGTTGAGACCAAAGAATACTAGAGTCATGTTGGGTTAGTCTTAATACTTGCATGTCATGTGAAGATCTTGAAATGGTAATTATTTAAGTGATGTCAAGGTCCTTATGATCATTTTAATTGTTAGCATATTGCGTTAGTATATTGCATGAATTTAAGATTAAGACAGTAAAGGAGTGACATCTCCCCTAGTAGAGAGTGGAAAGACTAGAGGGGGTGTTACAAGATGGTATCAGAGCGGGTTCCGCCTTTCCGTCACACACACATCGAGCATCAGTCCTGCCGCCTCCAAGTAAGCAAGTATTTATCTGCTTTATTTACTTTATGAGTAGTAAGGAATGCTTCTTTTAAGTTAAACCTGCTCACCTAGAATGTTATCTTTGAGTTAAATATGTTTGCATATATATATATATAAAGATGATAGACAGTACGTAATAGAGCATACCTAGATATGTATGTGAAGATAAAAAAAAAATAGTGATAATAGCCTGATAGTGGTTTCACTTGATCATTTTATGATGAGTTCACGGAGTTCCGACAAGGGGATTTATCAGTAGATGAAGCGGTAAAGAAGTTCAATAGGTTGGCTCGCTTATGCCCGGAACTGGTCAGTACTGAGAAGGAAAGGGTTAGGTTGATGCTAAAGATGTTGAGACCGGAGATAGCTTTGAATGTGGCTGGGGGAATTAATAGACCACAGACCACTGAAGAGCTAATCAGCATTGCGCTAATCACGAAGCATTACATGAATAGTATCAAACACCAGAAGCTAGCCTCGACAGAAAGCAAAAGTCAGGGAAGTTCAGGAGCTCAGAAACCTCAGAGCGGTAATTCGAACTAGAAGCGAAACAACAATGGCAAGAGGAAATAGTGGAATAATACAAAGGGAGGTTCAACCAGTAAGAAGCCTACGTATCCCACTTGTTCTAAGTGTGGGAGGAAGCATCCAGGAGTTTGCCGCCAGGGCATGAGCGGGTGTTATATATGTGGTGTCGAGGGACACTTCGTCAAACAGTGTCCCACCAAGACCAATCTACCTCCTCCACAGTCTACTCAGTATGGAGGTAGACCAGCTCAGCTACATCAGATGCAGGGAGCACTGGAGGGTCCTTACATCAGCCAAGGAAGATTAAAGGCCCCATCAGTTACACCTAATGCCCGGATCTTCTTCCTCGCCAAGAAAGAGGTAGCATATGTTTCTACGATAGTCACAGGTCAGATACCTATCCTTAGTCAGCATGCTACCATACTATTTGATACTGGAGCAACCCATTCTTTCATGTCTATGGCATTTGCTAAGAAGATAGATATAACTCCAGATATCTTAGATATTCAATTTTTAACGACCCTACCTTCGGGTGAAATAATGACATCTACACACTGGTTGCGTGTCGTGCTGGTCAGAATTTCAGACAGAGAGCTTTATAGTGATTTGATATTGCTGGACATGCATAACTATGATGTCATCTTTAGAATGAACTTTCTTAGCAAGTATGGTGCTTCCATTGAGTGTCGTAAGCGAAGAGTAGTATTCCAACCCGAGATCGAGGGCAAATTTGAGTTTATTGGAGAACCAAGGAAGAAGACTAAGAAGTTTTTGTCTGTCATGGAAGCTCAGAAGATGCTAGCTAGTGGATGCACTGGGTATTTAGCACATATAGTTGATACTAAGCAAGAAAGAAGCCAAAAACTGGAAGAAGTCCCAATTGTATGTGACTACCCGGAAGTATTTTCTGACGAGCTACCATGACTAGCACCTAGAAGGGAAGTTGAGTTTGAGATTGAGCTTATTCCTGGTACCAACCCAATCTCAAAAGCACCCTATCGTATGACTCCAGCTGAATTGAAAGAGCTTCAGGAACAATTACGGGAGTTATTAGACAAGGGATTCATCCGCCCTAGTCATTCCCCATGGGGAGCTCCAATGTTGTTCGTGAAAAAGAAAGATGGGTCTATGAGGATGTGCATAGACTACCGAGCCTTGAATCAAGTGAAGATCAAGAACAGATATCCTTTGCCAAGGATAAAGGATTTATTTGATCAATAGAGGGGAGCCATAATCTTCTCCAAGATTGACTTGCGGTCCGATTATCATCAAGTAAGAGTTAAAGAGGATGATATACTGAAAATAGCCTTCCGAACGAGGTACGAACACTATGAGTTCGTGGTCATACCCTTCGGAGTGACAAATACATCCGCTATGTTTATGGACTTGATGAATTGGGTATTTAAGGAGTTCCTTGACAAGTTTGTGGTCATCTTCATTGACGACATCCTTATCTACTCGAGAACCCAGGAGGAACATGCCAAACACTTGAAGACAGTCTTGCAGACCCTTCAGTAAAGACAGTTATATGCAAAGTTCTCCAAGTGTGAGTTTTGGCTCGATTGAATATCGTTTATGGGTCATGTTATTTCAAAGGATGGAGTTATGGTAGACCCGACAAAGATAGAAACGGTCAGTAATTGGGGTCAACCAAAGAATGCCAGTGAAGTCAGAAGTTTCCTCGGATTAGCGGGGTACTACCGGAAGTTTGTGGAAAACTTCTCAAGGATAGCTTCCCCGTTGATGGTTCTTACCAGAAAGAATAAGAAGTTTGAATGGACCGAAGATTGTGAAAAGAGCTTCCTTGAATTAAAGAGGAGACTCACAAGTGCTCCAGTGCTTACCCTTCAAGAAAGTAATGAGGGATTTGACCTGTATAGTGATGCATCCAAGATGAGACTCGGAGCAGTGCTTATGTAGAAGGGTAAAGTCATTGCTTATGCATCTAGACAACTCAAAGGCTACGAAAAGTATTACCCCACTCATGACCTTGAGTTGGCAGCAGTGGTCTTTGCTCTGAAAGTTTGGAGACATTACTTATATGGAGTCCAATGCAAGATTTACACAGATCACCAGAATCTGAAGTATTTCTTCACTCAGAAGGATCTGAATATGCGACAGCACAGATGGCTTGAGCTAGTAAAGGACTATGACTGTGAAATCCACTATCATCCTGGAAAGGCAAACAAAGTAGCAGATGCGATGAGTAGAAAATCATGTGCCACTTTGATGTCCCTAGCAACACTATCCCAACCACTAGAGAAAGAGATAATGAATTTTGGGGTTGAGATCATTTCTGGATAGCTCTCCGCCTTGACCATAGTACCTATACTATTTGGGGATATATTAGCGAGACAGGATAAAGATCCTAGCATCCAAAGGATCAAGCAAGAGATCCAAGAAGGAAAGGATGGAGGATTCCGTGTCTCTGATAATGGAGTATTATATCTGGGTGAACGCTTATGTATCCCCAAGAACCCAGACTTAAGAAAGAAGATCCTAGAAGAAGCTCATGGGACCCCATATTCAATGCATCCTGGATCCACCAAGATGTATCAAGATATGAAAGGGAAATTCTGGTGGCTTGGTATGAAGAGGGACGTGGCTAAGTATGTTAACACTTGTCTGACATGTCAGAGAGTGAAAGCAGAACATCAGAGATCAGGAGGAGTTCTATAGCCTATCCAGATTCCAGAATGGAAGTGGGAGGAAATAGCCATGGATTTCATAGTAGGACTACCCAAAATAACTAATGACTATGATTCTATTTGGGTAGTTGTCGATAGATTGACAAAGTCTGCTCACTTCATGCCTATCAAAATATCATACTCCATGGAGCAGTTAGCCCAGTTATACGTCAAGGAAGTGATTAGACTGCATGGAGTACCTAAGATCATTATCTCGGATAGAGATACTCGCTTCACTTCACACTTCTGGGAGTGTGTTCAGACAACCCTCGACACTAAGCTACGATTCAGCACTGCATTTCATCCTCAGACAGATGGGCAAACAGAAAGAGTGAATCAGATTTTGAAGGACATGCTAAGAGCTTGTGCCTTAAATTTTAAAGGAAGCTGGTGCAAATATTTGTGTTTGCCAGAATTTGTCTATAATAATAGTTATCAAACCACAATTGGAATGACACCTTATGAAGCCTTGTATGGAAGGAGATGCAGATCGCCTATCTGTTGGTATGAGGGTGGCGAGAAGAAAGAAATGGGACTCAAGTATGCTTCGTTCCAGTTACGTATTGCTTGATAAATAAGCATATTCCAAGGATAGATGTCGAGTCGGCGGAAGAGTTCGCCGATGTCATTGAGACCCCTAGAGTTCCATGTCGGAGATTTAGTGTTCATTAAGGTAGCTCCTATGAAAGGGGTAATGAGATTTGGGAAGAAAGGCAAGTTAAGTCCCAGATATGTAGACCCCTACCTGATCACCAAGAGAGTTGGTAAGGTAGCTTATGAGCTAGAGCTGCCATAGGAAATGTCAGCTATCCACAATGTATTTCATGTTTCAATGCTTAAGAAGCCGTCGGACACCCGACCAAGTGATTGAGCCACAGACAGTACAGATTCAGACAGATCTAAGTTATGAAAGTCGACCTATTCAGATAATAGATCGAGCAGTCAGTAAACTAAGAAATAAAGAAATACCGTTAGTAAAAGTCTTATGGCAAAGTCAAAGGTTTGAAGAAGCAATCTGGGAACGTGAGGATGACATGAAGCAAAAGTACCCCAAGCTGTTCTAAGTTTCGAGGACGAAACTTTTATAAGGTATAAGGGATTGTAACATCCCAAATTTTAGTTTCGATACTTTTATTTATTTATTTAGAAAAAAAAAATAGAAATAAGAATAGGAGGGAAAAAAAGAAAAAAAACCCGAATAAATGGTTCGTTAGTCGGGGCTCGAACCATGAACCGTTGGTTTAGGGGAATAGACTTCCTATCACTAAGTCATAAGATTACCAATGAGTAGGATATAACAAAATATATCTATAGGCAAAAAAAAAGGAGAGATTGATTAATTTGACTAATTATTTAAAAGGATAATTAGGTTAAGAAAAATCCTAATATATATATTCCTTTCTTTCCCTAAACCCTTACGTAGAAACCAACCCTCCTCTTCTCTCTCTCGTTTTTTTCCAGCCGCCTCTCTCTCTCCCTCTCATTTTTTTTCCAGCCGCCTCTCTCTCCCACTCGTTTCTTTTTTTTCCAGATGCCTCTCTCTCTCTCCCTCTCGTTTTTTCAGCCGCCGAAGCGAGGAAGAAGCTTGTCTTCTCTTTGGATAATTCAAAAGGAGATTTTTTAATAGGGATCTCCTCGAGGACTTTATAGAGGTTCACGCTAAAGCAAAGGAACACGTAGGAGATCTTTTCTTTACGAAATCTAACGGTATAAATTGGTGAAAAAGCGTAGGATATAAGTATTGCTCACCTGCAGTATAAGTAGTTATCGTATGTCATTGATATGTTTTTATGTGCATGTTATTTCCAATTATGCATGGTATTTTCAGTTACGTGATTTTACCCATTATATCATATTTGATTTAACATCATGTGTAAATCTATGATAAAAATGTGATTTATGATCATGTATGTTGTAGATGAGTTGTAGCTTACAATTATATGCATGATGTAGAGTAAGATGTAAAAATATTTCCTTTATAAAGAAAATTTAAAGATGCTCCCTGTTCGAATTGGGGATTAAGAGCACAACGATCTTCAGTATGCTCTCCATTTCAGTTTTAGGGGTCAAGAGCATAATGATTTTTATGGTGCTCCTCATTCGTGATTTAGGGGATTAAGAGCATTCTATCAGTATGTATAAGAATATAAGTATAAAGGAAGTATTTTACTTTTGAAATGACATGTACCGGGCATCAGTTAACCCATGGGCTAAGACCTTCAGTCTCAGTTACCCTAGTAGGTTCGGTTGTTGGCCACCCCGACCTATTAGGAAAGCGCGCATTGGTACAATGCCGGGCCCATATTCAGGATTATTATTAGTTTGAAGTATCAGTATAAGTAAATTTTTTTAAAGTTAATCATTCCATATCAGATACACTGTTTACAAGTTTTAAAATACTTAAGAGCATAGTTTGTACAAGAGACATGTATTCAGAGTTATGATTTTCAGTTATGCTTGCATGTGTATCAATGTATCAAGAGTAAGAGAACTAATTGCATGATTTCATACGTTGTATGTTTTTGTGAGCATAGAAAGTACTTACTAAGCGTTATTGCTTACAGTTTGCATTTCCTTATACTGCAGATAAAGGTAAAGAAAAGCTTTAATGAGGTGGCATAGCGAATGAAGTGCTTAGAGTGTGTGGCAACGGAACAGTGGAATTAAAAGATCCTAAGTGCAGATGTCTAAACTAAATTTTAAATTTCTAATTGTTTTTTTTATATTGTTGAAGTTCAACTGGATTGCTTATGGTTGAGACCTTAGAATGTTAGAGTCATGTTGGGTTAGTCTTAATACTTGCATGTCATGTGAAGATCTTGAAATGGTAATTGTTTAAGTGATGTCAAGGTCCTTATGATCATTTTAATTGTTAGCATATTGCGTTAATATATTGCATGCATTTAAGATTAAGACAGTAAAAGAGTGACATCTCCCCTAGTAGAGAGTTGAAAGACTAGAGGGGGTGTTACATTTTGGTCTCAATCTGCCACGATTGTGGCTGCCAACAATTGCAACGTCGAAGACCATAATTTAACCAGATTACGATCGCAATCCAATCGGAATCTGACCGTGATTCGATTGGTCAGTGGCGACGACCCTGATAAGTTCAGGGATTGAACTATAATGCTCATCGGAGAAGAAAGAGCGACGAAAAAAAATACTATATATCTTTTATTACTGTATAATCCCGTTTAATTGAATGGTTAATATCACATTGCTTTGGATAAAAATTATATATATATTTCATGACTTATGCCAAGTCATAAATTATGTCTCATAATCCTTTTTCTTTTTCTTTCTTGAAAGCCAAAACCTTTTACTCTTCTTAGGCTATCTATAACAGAGCGGAGGATATTACATAGGGATATTTCTTCAAATAATCTCATATTCTAAATATTTTCTATTGGGGAGGATATTTAGAAGGTGATTAGAAATCACTAGACAAAGAGTTTTGTCCGGTGATTTCTAATTAAAAAATTTAAAAAAAATTGACAAAGATTCAAATGGAAAAAATTCTTGAATTCGTCATAATCTCTCAAATTCTCAATTTCCATTTCACACAACACTTACATAATTTCTAATTATTTCCATACTCGACACCATCTTATTATAATTTTTAAAGTTATCTAAATTTTTTGAGTGATGACCCATGGACTCCATTTTATGTAGGATTGATGTGATGCGATAAAAGGGATGAATAGTGCTCGTCATTTTTTCGTATACTTTCTATCAAGAGTGTTAGTAGTAGAAAGTACAAAACAAAATAATAAATACAACTATTTTTTACTTGGTTCCCGACCCCTCGGATCAGTATGTCCAAGGCCTATGCACAGGCTTGTCCACTAAGTATTCTTCTTTTCGGAATATTTTCAAAGGCAGAGAAACCTCTTACAGATTATATTGAAAGCACAAATAAAGATAAAAGAGATTAAGCATAGTATAAATCTACAAATAAAATGTACGATGGTCGGTCCAAAAGCCTCGAGCATCTCACACTCCTTTTGGCGCTTCCTCGGTCGCACGAATAGAGCTTTGAGCACGGTAGAACGTTGTAGATGATGTGAATTGATGACTTGAAGTTTCTGCTCAAGGTTACTTTTATAACCATTATCCAGGCACCTGGAAGTCCCTCCAGGCACCTCAAGTCGAGTCTTGATCCATTCCACTAGAGCTGAGTTTTATCCTGTTCTAGACGCCTGGAAGCTAATGTGATATTCTTCCAGCAAACTTTGATCCCACCGATTCGGTAGTGGCTTATTTTGCTCCAGATGCCTTGACCAAGTCCAGTCGCCTAGACATCCAGTCGACTGAAACTCATCTAGTCGCTTGGTTAGTACTTGCAACAAATAGTCTTTCGATTGTCTAATATCGACTGGACTGTATCGGTGTAAAATACCACAAATAGATGGGTAAAGGGGTAATTTTATTAGTGGATTAATTAAAATTTTTGAGGGATGGTTAGGGATTTAATTTAAACCTAACCTAGCTCAAGAGTTTATTGGTTTAATGGAATTTGGGCTTAATTGAACCAAGGGTTAACTGCTTATAGGGTCTGAAACCCGACCCGTTATCCCCAAAACCCGACCTATTTCCCTTAATGATCGAGTCGTTCACGCCGTCCGACAGTTTCTCCATGCAAGCGTTTCTTCACTCATGAACCCCTTCTTTTCCCCATCGCGATGCTGCATCTCTCATTTTTTTCTCTTCTTCTCCAAAGCAACCCGCGACCGAAGCTCTTCCTCTCCTCCTCGTTATTTTTCTTTTCGCGAGTTCTCCTTCTCGCGAGCCCCTTTCCTCTCGTGACCTCTCTGACGTCTGCCAGTCCCCTTTCTCTGCAAGCGACGATCGACCATAACCGCCCCCTTTCTATCCAAGAGACGACCAACCACAGCCCGTCCCCTTCGCTGCAAATGATGGCGACCGACCTTGACGGTGCCCATGTGTTGGGGATTTGACGCCCGCTAGAGGGGGGGTGAATAGCGTGTGACCCGTACGTAGATGGAATTCTTTCGCGTTTGATCGTCTACAATCTTGTTAGCACAGCGGAATAGTAATAACAAATAAATATAACAAGACACACAATCACAACACGATCATATAACGTGGTTCGGAACCACACGGTTCCTACTCCACGGATTGAGCTCTAACGAGCTCTAGCGATGCCAATGCAATCACTAATCAAATAACTCCTTCTCGGAACAATCCGGAGGTGGAGAAACCTCGTACAATAGTGATTACAACAATAATCAAAAGCTACAAGCTAAGACAATGAAATACAAAGCAATACAAGTAAAGAAAACACTTTACAAATGCTCTTGGATGCTTGATCGCTGTTGCTTGATGTCAACTTGAGACCCGATTTGCAGCAAATCGCCCCAAAACCTCAAGAAACCGATGCCAAAATCCTTCCCGTCGAGCTCCTTTTATCCTTCTTGCGCGACCGGATTTCCGCTATCACCGACCGCCATAAGTCACCAATGATCGATGCCATCATTGTCGTGAGACAACGGCTCGATCCACGCGAAAAACTCCAACGGATCTCTTGGCGATCGCCAACATTGTCGGGCCGATCGCTAACGCCCGTAGTCGACCGCCTCGGCTACGGAGCGTTCGTGCTCGACACTGACCGGGCGATCGCCATCCTTGCCGATCGCCAGAGCCACCACGATCGGCTCGCGATGAGCGATCGCCAGTGGCATTTTCAACGCAAAGCGGTCGAACTCAAGTCGACTCACACGGTCAATGAACCGCCATAATGCCCGACTGCCAACCTCAAGAATGAGGTTTTAACCCAAGTATGGTGCCCCCATACTTGCTAGACCACCCTTAGCCTAGACCTAAGCCTTCTAGCCACCTCCATCAGCCTCACGCCTCTCGGATCCCTCCAAGTCATCCATGACTTGTTCATCCATCGCGCTAGCTTCCCGGTGCTTCCATCGGCTATGTCATGCTAACGGTGTGTTCACCGCCAAGGCACATTGGACTTACGCCGCCAAGACTCCGCTTGGACTTTACGCCGCCAATATCAATCCCCTTGGACTTTCCCTTGCCAACCCATGTTGGACTTTCCATGCCAAGACCCATGCTTGGACTTTCCATTTGCCAAGACCCATGCTTGGACTTTCCCAAGACCATGCTTGGACTTCCTGCCAAGTACCACTTGGACTTTCCCATATGCCAAGTACCCATGACTTGGACTTTCCCTTGCCAAGACCATGCTTGGACTTTCCCTAGTCAATCACATAAAGTCTCCCTCGAGTCAAACCAGTCAAGTCAATTATAACTGGTCGATTGTATAAACAATCTCCCGAAACATATTAGCAGGACATCGATGTCAAACATCGATATCGAACACTTTGTCAAACATCAAAACATCACTCGAGTCAAACTCGAGTCACAGTCTGACTGGGCGATTGCACCAACAATCTCCCCCTTTTTGATGTTTGACAAAAATCAATCAAATCATGAGTTAGAACACTAACTCAAATCCCTTACCAATTATCCCAAATTGGTAAACACGCACCAAATGTTCTTCCCTAAACATTCAAGTGAAAACGTAAATCAAATGTTCTCCCCAAACATTCTCTCCCCTTTTTGACTAACATCAAAAGGTTTTCTCTCAAGGAGGTCAATGTCTCATGTCCCGATGAGATCTTACAATCTCCCCTTGATCAAAAATACCTAGGATGCCTACCATCTTCCTAGTGATAAGTCCCATATCACTCAAGAGAGGCACTCTATCTCACTCTCCCAATTTCCAAATTGGGTATCAAAAACCATCAATTTTCAATTGATAACATTCTCCCATAAAAACATCCATCATCCCAAGATGGATACCTCCCCTAAAGGCTTGCTCCCCCTTGACCATTGCACAACAATGTCCTTGAAGTCCTAAGCCAATAGGAACTCTAAACCATCAAAATTAAGGTTCTAAGTTCAACATAGAACTTTACTCACCTAAATTTGATACTTTGACCTAACATAACTCTAATCCATATCCAATGGATTTTCACCTTCATAATGCTTCCCAAGCATATCCTAGGGTTAGTGGTTAGGGACCTTTACCATATGAACACGGGCTAAACAAACCTTGTTAACCCGAAATCAGACTGTGATCGACTTCGGATTATCGATCATTTGCCACTCTCATCGATCATTGCCACCAATGGCGATCGACTAACAATTTTTCGAAATTCGGTATCGAATCAATTTGAAAATCATAACTAATTATCGTATATCGAAAAATCATGAAATTTGATACGTATAATACTTATGACCAAAACAATGGGTGAAAAATGTTTGAAAAATAATTTACCCATAAAATAGTGAGTTTGATACAAAACTCAAAACCATTGAAATTTTGATGTTTTGGCCTATTTTGTATCAACTTCATCAATGGTGATTGCTATCAAAAGATAGACTTCACCAAGGTTTTCTAAATTGATTTTAAAATGATTTCAAAACCTTATTTTGGACCATATTCCTTGGGCTCTAAGTACATGACTTGTACACAAGCTTTCCCAATGATCCACCAATAAAATTAGATGAGTCTTGGTTCAACTAGATGCAAAAACTATGCACCTTGAACTCAACTCATATCCTAGCATCTCACATGTATCTAGGGTGTATAAATACACATACATGTCAATTGGATGTGAGATGTGGGTTTTGGTTCATTTAATCTAGGGTTTCATGCATTTTCCTAAGGCAACTCTACTTGATTCCCTCATAAATGGGACTCCAAGTCATGCCATAGTCCTTAAATCAATTTTAATCAAATTTTCTTAAATGCATGAATGATTATGACATTAACGATGATATAAATAAGCATATGCTCATAATCATGATGTCATGGCATAATATGAAATCTAAAAACACATGACATTTAATCCTTAATCCTAACATGATCATGACATATAAATGATGAAAAATAAACATGATGTCATGTCATATTATGGCTATAAATCAAAGCATGGCATATAAGATATATAAAGGTATGTAATACCTAAATTTTAATATTAATTGCCATTTAATATAATTAGATATATTTTGCCATATTTCTATTTTTCTCCCAAGTGTGCCAAAAACCCAAAATGACACACTAACCTCTAAACCTAAATTGTGCCAAAATGGTCATTTTATCAAACTTCATAATTAATATTGGCACATCCTAAAATCCTTTTAGGATTAATTCAAATCTATTTCCAAGGTAACCATAACCTTGAAAATATCCTAAAGTGCCACCTTACCATGGTTGAGTTAACTACCCATCCAATCAAGGTTGACACACCCTAAACCCATCTAGCGTGAATCGATCACGCTCTTAGGAACAAAATCTATTTGAGCTCCTAGGGTTGATTAGGTATTCCTAGGGATAACCTCCTAGATACCTTTCTAATGACCCTTCTAGGCTTGTTAGCCTTGGTCATTTGGGTCTTACCTAGGTTGACTCTAGGGGTGACTCCTTGCAACCTTCTTAGTAGCCACCCTAGGTTTCCTAGAAACCCTAGCCACTAGGCACACCCTTTAGTCAACTCTAGGGATGACTTCCTATTGACCTTGGTCTTCCTAGACCTAGTTTGTGTTCCATAATCAAATGGAACACTATGGTAAGCCACCTTAGGCTTAGGTTTGTGACCCAAACCTTTCTTGCCCTTGGTTGACTTTTGACTCTTAGGTCCTAAGTGTTGACTGTGACTATTGAACCCTTGATTTTGACCACTAGACCCTTTAAATTGATTTTGTATATTCCTAAGGGTCTTTTCAAGTTTTTCAAGCCTTGACCTTAAGGCTTGGTTCTCTAATTCTAATTTCCCAATTTTAGAATCTTGATTTAAATTTTGGGCATTTGACTTTCTTGGCATATGCCTAGTCCATTTTGGATTAAAACCTAGATGTTCTTGTATTTTCTTAATAGATTCACTAGGTATGGTTTTTCTAGGGACATTAGTCCCAAATTTCTCCTTATAACTAAAATGGACACTTTTAGCTCCTAAGCAAAAATATTTATTCCTATTAGCATGCTTTTCATAAATTGCAAGAGAATTTAAATTCCTAGCATGCCTTTGCCTATTAACTAAAGAAGGTGCATTATTGAAATATACCTTAGGGTTTGCCCTAGAGGCTCCCCCTACATGTGTAGCTCCCTCTTTGGTCTTTTTGCTTCCCCTAGGACATTGATTCCTATAATGTCCCCTTGAGTTGCACTTGAAGCATATGATATGCTCCTTGCTCTTGATAGTTGGGGCATCGGCATTCTTGACTTTTGGAGCCGGTGGAGCTTTCCTAATCTTCTTTGGGCACTTGCTCTTATAGTGCCCGGTTTCCCTACACTCAAAACATATTATATGCATTTTATTATTAACACATATGTTTGAGTTACCTAGGTTAATGGAGATCGGAATTGGACTTTGAGCTTCCTCATCTTGATTGGATGTTGAAGCTTCTTCTTGTTGCTCCGGTATGGAAGTTCTCTCCTCCCCCTCAATCCTTGAGGTGGATGCTTTTTGCACTTCCTCCACCAACCCGGAAATTGACTCCCTATCAACTTCCGATTCTACTTCCTCTTCCTCTTTGGATGTTGATGATCTCTCAACCTCCAAGTCCTCACTTCCTTGTGAAGATGATGCATTAGCCTCTTCGGTCTCTTCCTCTTGGACCATTGATGGGCTTTCATGGAGCTTTGCCAAATCGCTCCATAGCTCCTTAGCATCCATGCATTCACCTAGGCTACACAAAAATTCATTTGGAATTAAATCAAATATAAATTTGATTACCTTCTTCTCGAATCTTTGGAGTTGATCTTCACTCCATCTCTTCTTCTTGAGGAAGCCACCTTTTGGTCCTCTAGGATACTCAAATCCTTCCATTAAGAGAGATCATTCCTCAAGGTCTCTCATCATCAAAAACTCTTCAATTCTCTCCTTCCAAGAATTGAAACCTTCTCGTCCATAGAATGAATAAGGGACGGTGTGTTGATGTCCCATCCTAATTGATCTTGGACTTCCATCTTTTACCCTCTAGCGTCTTGCTCCGGTTGTTAATCCGTTGAAGAGCCACGGGCTCTGATACCACTTGTTAGGATTTGGCCGCTAGAGTGAATAGCGTGTAACCGTGCGTAGATGGAATTCTTTCGCGTTGATCGTCTACAATCTTGTTAGCACAATATAGTAATAACAAATAAATATAACATTACACACAATCACAACACGATCATATAGCGTGGTTCGAACCACCACGGTTCCTACTCCGGATTGAGCTCTAACGAGCTCTAGCGATGCCAATGCAATCACTAATCAAATAACTCCTTCTCGGAACAATCGGAGGTGGAGAAACCTCGTACTAGTGATTACAACAATAATCAAAAAAGCTAAGCAATAAAATGAAATACAAAGCAATACAAGTAAAGAAAACACTTTACAAATGCTCTTGGATGCTTGATCTTGCTGGTTGCTTGATGTCAACTTGAAGACCCTGATTTGCACGCAAATCGCCTTCAAATCGCCTCAACCTCGAAACCGATGCAAAATCCTTCCCGAGCTCCTTTTATCCTCGCGCGACCTGGATTTCCGCCTTTGTCGATCGCCATAAGTCACCGGTCGATGCCCGCGCTGTCGTGAGACAACGGCTCGATCCACGTTGGAAAAACTCCAGCGGATCTCTTGGCGATCGGCCGCCAACATTGTCGATCGGCCCGCCGGTAGCTTGCCCGATCATTGCTCACGGGCGCTCTACTCGCATCCTTAGCGATCATTGCCGTCGCCATCCATCGGCTGATCCCAATGGCGATCATTGCGAGCAATGAGCTCCAGCTCGGTCGAACTCAAGTCGACTCACGGCAGTCGAACCGGCCATAATGCGGTCATTGCCAACCTCAAGAATGAGGTTTTAACCCAAGTATGGTGCCCCCATACTTGCTAGACCACCCTTAGCCTAGACCTAAGCCTTCTAGCCACCTCCATCAGCCTCACGCCTCTCGGATCCCTCCAAGTCATCCATGACTTGTTCATCCATCGCGCTAGCTTCCCGGTGCTTCCATCGGCTATGTCATGCTAACGGTGTGTTCACCGCCAAGGCACATTGGACTTACGCCGCCAAGACTCCGCTTGGACTTTACGCCGCCAATATCAATCCCCTTGGACTTCTCAAATGCCAAGACTCAGGCTTGGACTTTCCCTTGCCAACCCATGTTGGACTTCTCATTTGCCAAGACCCATGCTTGGACTTCCCATGCCAAGTTCTCAAGACTTGGACTTTCCCAAATGCCAAGTGTCCCACTTGGACTTTCCATGCCAAGTACCAATGACTTGGACTTTCCCATAAACACATGGTCAACCCTAGTCAACCACCAAAGTCTCCCTCGAGTCAAACTCGAGTCTGGTCAATTATAACCTGGGTCGATTGTATAAACAATCTCTCCAAAACATATTAACCGACATCAATGTCAAACATCAATGTCAAACATCAAAACATCACTCGAGTCAAACTCGAGTCCTGGTCAATCGTGACCTGGGCCGATTGCACCAACACCATGTACTAGCCAGAGCAGCGAGCTTGGGTCGGCGACGTCTGCAGCGTGTTTTGATCAGAGGTTGCGATCTCTGTCGGAGCTTTTGGCTTTTGAGGGCGGGGTGTCTTGTGTCTTTTGAACAGGGGATTAGGAGGGAATCACTGTCGGTGGTCGCCAAAGCAAGGTAAGAGCTACTCTTTCCCTCAATCTTGGACGGGATCGAAATCCCTACTGTGATTTTCTTTGGTTGAATGGGGATTCTGTTTGGGCAGTGGTTTTCCGACGAAGAGGGTGGATTTGGGGGAAATTACTGCCAGTGAGGTTCCAACTGCTGGTAAGCTTGATATGTTTCTTTTCTTTTTTCCTTGTTGTAGTTAATTCTTGTTGTCTGTTGCTGGGTTTTTGATCTGTGGAGTTGGCTGTGAGTTGGAGGTTTGGTCGTTTAAGATGGATGTGGGTTGGAGGTTTGGTCAGTTGTGGGCTGGTGTTGGTGTTGCTCGGCTGTGGCTGTGAGAAGGGGCTGCTTCATTGAGGTAAGCTTGGAGGTGACTGTGGATGGTGTATTGAGTTGAATGGGTGGTTGTCGTGTGATTGTGGGTGGCTGCCGTGTGATTGTAGTGAAGCTGTGAAAGATGGGTTGAGTGTTAAGATTAGTTGAAGTGGCAAATATTTCAGGTATGAGCTAAGGGATGAGTGCTGATCTGAAATGTGAAATTGGTGTAAGACTCGAATGGGTTTTAGCATGTTGTAATCACGGAGTTATAGTCGAGGTTATGATGGGTGGGTGATCGAGATTTTATTTTGTACTCAGTAGATTGATATGGATACGATAACGATGTAATAGTTACTTTGAATATTTTACCGTGCACCGAACTTAATGTGTGTTATGATATTTGTAGGACGTGGATACGAAGCAGGACCACGACCGTGAAGATCTTATTATTTCGAGCGTTATATCAGGTGGGTAATTTCCTACCTTGGTCAAGTAGTAGCTAAACTCTGATGTATATTATTTCATATTATTGTCACTTTGACCTTGACTCCACTCTAGTTTTTCTAATGTTTGATACTTAGTCTTTGCCCTTTTTAAATACTCTATTGTTGTTATCACATTTTCCTTCATCAAGATTATGAGTTATAGATGTGATGCATGTAAGCCTATAGTTGTTCAATTATGTGTATTCAGTAGAGTACGGATGAAGACTTGATTTGTAAATGAGATAAAAGGTCATCCGGAGGAGTGGGTAATGTCTTGAACATAGAATTGAATCTTATAATAAATCCTTATGTTGTGTATCCATTTCTGATCATGTGTTTATATATGGTCATGTGGATTGTGGATAGAGCATTGCTAGTTGATCCATCCCATCTCACTTCCGAGGCTCCTGTGGACATTTTGGGTTTTCGTATGCTTTAGTATGTATTTGGAGTTTATGTGATGTTTGTGTTGTGGACTTGTTGGTTGGTGTACACCTGTATTGTTTCGGATTTTTATGTCGGTATGCATTGTTGTGAGTTTGTTATTATGTTGTGATGGTTTCCGCTGTGTTTTGATATAGATATATTTATTTATGTTGTGTGGATGTGGCTGAAAGGCTTGTATCAACAGGATATGTTACCACGTATAGGGGAGATATTATCCGTTTGCTTTTCGGCTTGGCATACTCTCGGGGAGTAACAATCGGATTCCAGACATCTAGACCCAGTCCAATCGTTTGCATAGTACCTGCATCACAGAGATAGCACAACATATAAAGAGTAGTAATGATAGTTTTCCAACTATCTGATCTTGACTTGACATTCCCTCAGAATGCTTAGCCAGATCCGTGCTTAGCCTACAATCCTTAACCCCCACGACTTCTTCCTGATGTCCAACCCATGTTGATCCATCACGAATCCTTCACCTAATGTCCTCGATCATACTAAGACTTTCTTGCCTAGTCCGATCCCACATACCTACTAGGGCTTCCACTTGCCTAGTCCGATCCCACAAACCTACTAGGACTTTCACTTACCTAGTCCGATTCCATATACCTACTAAGACTTCCACTTATTTAGTTCGATCCCACATACCTACTAGGAATTCCACTTTTAACTTGTAACCAAATATTTTGGTTCTATTTGGATCGACCCTCAACTAGACAAAGATATATTATCAAACATCGAAATCCCAGAGGTTGATTGCACCAACATTTTATACATGTTCTCTAAAATATTGGCAGAATAGCTAATATTTCATGCGAGCTCCACTTCATGGAATTAATCTGCTTCAATCACTTGGGATTCAATCAAATGAATCAAAAAGGATTAGTGCTGATGTAAATGACAGTAATAAAGATATTGAAACACCTCATGCAGTCCCCGATTCATAAATTCCTTCTTTCTCGTCAAAAATAGGACTTGACAATATTATTCTCGATCAAGCAACTAAGGCAGGCAAGGAATAGAACAGAGATTATAACAAGCGAACAGTTTGAAAAGTAGCAGATAATAAACTCCTTTATCAATCTACACTATCATAAGCGAAGATCCAGAAGTTGATAATACCCAGAAGAGTGAGTTTTTTTAGAAATGGGCGGTGGCAACTACAATACCAATACCAATTTAGATAAGGGAGCTAAAAAGAGAACTACAGATAAAGCAAAATCACATTGGGTTTTGATGAAAAAGATCATGAATAGGTATATTGAAATCTATAATAAATGATATAACAATCAATCAAACGGATGGAGTGAGACGAGGATTAGATGGTGGGGGCTCATGAAGAATGCAAGAGTACTTTTAAATCTACTTTTAAATATGAATATTTGTGGAGGATTGTGAAAGATAGTCCAATGTACGCTCCTCAATCCTCAGGGCGATGAGCTATAAAGAAAGTAAAAACATTAGAATCATCAGGTGCACATATTGACTTTTCTAATCCTAACACAACTGTTGATGTGAATGATAGAGAAGTTCGATCTCGTCCGATGAGACATAAGACAACAAAGAGAAAAAACAAAGAAAGGTAGACCTAATTGATGAATTGAGTCAAGTTGTGTAACAATCAATAACACATTTAGAGGAGTATAATAACAGTAAAAAAATTGATCAACTCATCCAAGCCAATCAACTCCTCGTAATGGACACACAAGGCATGAGAGATGAAATTCAGAACTATCATGCAATATGTGAGCAGCTGAAGAAAAGATTGAATATGTAGTGGATTTGTTTATTTATTAAATTAATGTGATTTGTAATTTCTATAGTTTATCATTTTGTGTGTTATTATTATATTTTCATGTTATGGGTTATAATATTCATGTAATCCACTTTTCGATTATTAATGTTATTTTCAAATTTCTATCTTTATGTTTCCAATATAATCTCTTTTTAAAATTTTGTATATTATATATTATACAATTTCTGTATGGATAAAATTTTAATATTAAATTAATTATATGGTATAATTTTCAAAAATAGATAAATAATTGTTAAGTAAAAGTTATTTATGGACACATCGTAACGAAATATATTAAATTGAAGAATTAAAAAATATAATTAATTTTATTTAAATGTAAAATTTGTTGTAAATTAATAAAATGACAATAGGACCTATAAATATTTGATTATGAATTTTGAGATATTTGATAAGTGGGTCCATAAATATGTGGTTTGTAGAATATTTGACTGTGAATGTTGAAATATTTGAGTGAAGATATAGACATGGAGACCATAAATATTTGTAAGGATTTGTGCGCCCGCTAGAGGAGGGGGGGGGTGAATAGCGTGTCGTCGTTCAATCGAAATTCGTTCATTTCTACAAATTGTGTTAGCGCGCAGTGGAATAATGATAATAACAAAAACAAAAGGCACAAACACAATCACACGACAAGCGATATTACGTGGTTCAGAACCGTATGGTTCATACTCCACGGATTGGACCCGAAAGAGCCCTAGCGATACAAACACACACCACTAATCCAATAAACTCCTTCTCAACAATAAGTCAGAGGTGGAAAAACCTCTTACAGTGATTACAAAAGTAATACAATAAGTAAACAAGAAAATACAAAATGAATACAATAATTTATGTAAAAAATTTTTTACAAATGATCTTTTTGATGTTTGCTTGTTTGGTTGCTTGAGTTGTACTTGGAGACCCTGAATTGCAATAGCAAATCACCCCAAAACTCCTCAAAAAACCTTAGCCAAATCCACCTCCACGAGCTGCTTTTATAACTTACATTCGGGCTAGATTTTCGCCTAGCAGTCGACTGATTAGGACCATCAGTCGACTGTTCCTATAGTCGTTGTCTCACAACGATATGAGCCACGTTGGATAAGTTCCAACGGATAGACCATCGATTGGTGATCATGCCCATCACCGGTCGATCGATCATCATCACTCAGTCAAACCCTAATATAACGACTCGAACTTTCATTCGAATACCGACCATTAATTAACCGCCCCTAATGCCGATGAATGACTACTAGGCCAATTCCATCAGTCGATTGACCATAATATCAATCGACTAATAACCTCATCCATGAGGTTTTCCCCATACTTGCTAGACCACCCTTAGCCTAGACCTAAGCCTTTTAGCCACCTCCATCAGCCTCACGCATATCGGATTCCTCCAAGTCATCCATGACTTGTTCATCCATACGCTAGCCTTCAGGTGTTTCCATCAGCTATTGTTATGCTAATGTGGTCTACACCACCAAGGCACATTGGGCTTACACTGCCAAGACTCCGCTTGGACTTTACATCGCCAACCATTGAACTTATGCTGCCAAGACTCCACCCTTGGACTTTACGCCGCCAATATTTCCCTTGGACTTTTTAATTGCCAAGACTCAAGCTTGGACTTTCCCTTGCCAACCCATGTTGGACTTTCCATGCCAAGACCCATGCTTGAACTTTCCTTGTCAACCCATGTTGGACTTTCCATTGCCAAGTACACAAGACTTGGACTTTTCCCATGACAATGGTCAAACCATCGTCAAACATCAAAATATGACCTGGGTTGATTGCTTTAACAATCTCCTCAATACATTGTCAAACATCAAAATACTACTCGAGTCAAACTCGAGTCTTGTCAATCGTGACCTGGGCCGATTGCACCAACAATCTCCCTATTTTTGATGTTTGACAAAAACCAAACACCTTTGAGTTAGACCTCTAACTCAAATTCCCTTACCAATTTTTCCAAATTGGTAATTCTAACATTCTCCCCCTTTTTGACATACATAAAAAATGTTCTCCCCAAGGAGGTCAATATCTCATATCCCAATGAGATCTTACAATCTTTTCCTTTGTCCAAAAATATCTAGGATGTCTTCACTCTTCCTAGTGATAAGTCTCATATCACTTAAGAGAGACACTCCTATAAACTCTCTCAATTTTCAAATTGGACATCTCAAATTCTCATTCTCCCATTTACAAGGAAGAATATACATCCATCATCCCATGATGAATACCTCCCCCTAAAGGTTTCTTCCCCCTTGATCATTGCACCAATAATGTCCTAAAGAAGTCCCTAAGCCAATAGGAACACTAAACCATCAAAAATTAAGGTCCAAAGTTCAATATTGAACTTTCACATACCATAAATTTATACACACCTTAACAACTCTCCTAATTCATATACAATGGATTTTCATCCTTTCTAATGCTTTCCAAAGCATATCCTAGAGTTAGGAGCAGTTAGAGAACTTTACCATAGCTGAAATTGGACTAAACAAATCTTATTTATCCGAAATCAGACCTGGCAGTCGAGCCTATCAGTCAATAGTCGACTGCCCTATACATCAATCAACTGCCATCAAGCGGCAGTCGACTGATAACTGAAATTTTTGAATTTCAGTTATTAGAAATGAATTTTGGAAATGCATAAGTAATTCTACGTATTTTAAAAAATCGTGAAAATTCATACGTACATTACTTATAAGTAATACAACGGGTGAACAATATGTGAAAAATAATTTACCCATAAAATAGTGAAATTGATACAAAGTTCAAAAGTAAAGAAAAAACTTTAATGTTTGAGCTCACTTTGTATCAATATGATCAATGGTGATTGCTATCAAAAGATAGACTTCACCAAGGTTTTTTAAAATGATTTTAAAATATTTTTAAAATCTTATATTGGATCATGTTCTTTGGGCTCAATGTACATGACTTGAACATAAACTTTCCCAATGATTCATCCATGATATAGATGAGTTTTAGTTCATCTAGATGCAAAAACTATGCACCTTGAACTCAACTCATATTCTAGCATCTCACATGAATCTAGAGTGTATCAATACACATACATGTCAATGTAATGTGAGATGTGAGTTTTATTCATCCTAATCTAGGGTTTCATGCATTTTTCTAAGGCAACACTACTTAATTCCCTTATACGTGGGACTTCAAGTCATGTCAATTGTTCTTAACTCAATTTTTATTAATGCATGAATGATTATGACATTAATGATGATATAAATAAACATGTGCTCATAATCATGATGTCATGACATAAAATAGAATATAAGCATACATGACATTTAACTTTAATCCTAAGTAATATCATGACATATTAGATGATTAAAAGTAGACATGATGTCATGACATGTTATATGACAAATCAAGCATGACAAATAAAATATAAGGTATATAATACCTAAATTTTAGCATTAATTGTCATTTGTTATTATTAAACCTATTTTTCCATATTATTATTTATTCTCCAAGTGTGCCAAAAATCCAAAATGACACACTATGATCTCAAAACCTAAGTTGTGTCAATTTGATTGATTTATCAAACTTCTTAAATAATATTGGCACATTCTAAAATCTTTTAGGATTATAATTCAAACCTATTTCCAAGGTATCCACAACCTTGAAAGTGACCTAAAGTGTCACCTTTACTATGATTAGGTTAACTACCCATCCATTCAGGGTTGTCACACATAAACCCATCTATCATGAATCGATCACGCTCCTAGGAACCCAATACCTATTGGAGCTCCTTGGCTTAACTAGGTATTCATTAGGGATAACTTCCCTAGATACCCTCCTAATAACCCTCCTAGGCTTAGAAGTCTTGGTCATTTGGATCATACTTAGGTTAACCCTAGGGGTAACTCCCATTGTAACATTCTTAGTGGCTTTCCTAGGTTTCTTCAAAACCCTAGCCATTAGACACCTACCTTGGTCAACCTTAGGGATGACTTTCCTAATGACCTTGGCTTTCCTAGACCTAAGTTGTGTTCCATAATCGAATGGAACACTATGATAGGTTTCCTTGAGCTTAGGTTTGTGACCCAAACCTTTTTTGCCCTTGGTTGCCCTTTGTCTCCTAGGCCCTTGACTTTGACCATTTGACCCTTTAATTTGATTTTGTATATTCCTAGGGTTATTTTCCATTTTCTCAAGCCTTGACCTCAAGACTTGATTTTTCTTTTCTAATATATCAATTTTTTATTTTTTATTAACCCTTGAGATATTCTTCTTTCTAGGCATATGTCTAGTCCATTTAGGATTGATGTCTAGGTGGTTCTCTATCTTCCTAATGGTCTCCATAGGAAGGATTTTTCTAGGGACATTAGTCCCAAATTTATCCTTATTCTTAATATTGTATGATTTGACACCTAAACAATAGTGTCTATTTCTAGCATGCTCTTCATGTACAATAGCAAGATTGCTAAAATTATTTCTAGCATGCTTTTGCCTATAACTTAAAAAATGAGCATTATTTAAATATACCTCAGGGTTTACCTTAGAGGTTCCCCCTACTTGTAATGCTCCTTCTTTGACCTTCTTGCTCCCCCTAGGGCATTGACTCTTATAATGTCTTCTTTGGTGATACTTGAAGCACACCACGTGCTCCTTGCTCTTTCTCATTGGGGCACCGACATCATTGACTTTTTTGTTGACTTTTGGTGTCGGAGGACTTTTCTTGACTCTTTTAGGACATTTACTCTTGTAATGTCCTACTTCCCTACACTCAAAGCATGTAATATGGTTTTTAATATTAAGCGAAATGCTTGAGGTGCCTAGGTCAATGGTGGGAACCATAGTTGATTTTTCATCTCCTCGACCGGAGGTAGATGACTCTTCTTCTTGCTCCGGCATGGAAGGTGATCTCTCCTCCCCCTCAATCCTAGAGGTGGAGGGTTCCTCTACTTCTTCTACATTCTCTTCCTCCTCGGATGTCGAAAATTCCTCGACCTCCAAATCCTCACTTTCTTGTGAGGATGAGATCTCTTCCTCCTCTTCCTTATCTTCTTGGATTGAGTGAGGCTCTTCATGGAATTTTTTCAATTTGTTCCATATCTTCTTGGCATCTTTGCAATCTCCTATCTTGATCAAAATATCATTAGGAATTACATTAAGCAATATACCTATTACCTTATTATTGATGTTGTAATATCGGAGTTGGTCTTGCTCCAATTCTTCTTCTTGATTTTTCTTCCTTCTTCGTCTTTTAGAGTGTCAAAACCTACTAAGACACTAATACAATTGTCAAAGTCACATATTAGAAAGTACATCATTCTACATTTTCAATACGCGAAATCTTTGTAGTCGAAGGATGGTGGAATGTTGATGTTGTTACCCAATCTTTCTTGGAAATCCATCTTCTTCCCTCTGGCCAGTGAAGAGCGACCCGCTCTGATACCAATTGTAAGAATTTGTGCACCCACTAGGGGGGGGGGGGTGAATAACGTGTCATTGTTCGATCGGAATTCATTCGTTTCTACAAATTGTGTTAGCGCGCAGCAGAATAATGATAATAACAAAAACAAAAAGCACAAACACAATCACACGACAAGCGATATAATGTGGTTCGGAACCGTACGGTTCTTACTCCACGGATTGGACTTGAAAGAGCCCTGCCGATCCTGCGCGCGAGCACGGTGACTCCACCTTCACTGCCACCTTTGTCTCCTCCTCGCCGCAGCCGACCTCTCCCTCTCGTGCTTTCTCCTCGCGGCGGGAGGCGGTGAACGGCCTCGATGGAGCCCAAGGATGAGTCGACGGCGAGCGCGCGTGGAGGAGAGCTTGGAATCGGCAACGTCCGGTTGCAATCTGCCCTTGCGATCTCCGCCGGAGCAAGGTTAGGGCAGCAGGTTTTTGGCGAACAGATGGATTTTGGGGGGCTGCTCTGTCGGTGGTCGTCGGAGCTAGGTAAGGGCTGATTCTGGCTTGCTACCTTGGATGGGATGTATACCTAGCTGTGGATTCCGGTTGAGTTCGATTTTGTCTTGTTGGGCAGGAGGTTTTTCCGACGAGCAGAACAGGGATAAGAGGGAGTGCATCCGGTGAAGACACCAAATTCCGGTATAAATCTCGTTCCTGTTTTCTTCCCTATTGTCCAGTGTGATTTATTGCTGTCGATGGTGCCTACCGGAGGGATGGCTTTGTGGCTGTGAGCAGGGGGTTGTGCGTGTGTTGTGGAGTGGGATGGCGTTGGAGATGTGGTCGGCTATTCTTGAATGGAGGGTTACGGTGAGGATGAGGCAGTAGAGGAGAACCGTATAGAGGTTCTGTTTGTGCCATGTATATGGTCTGGGGGTTGGTCGTGTGAGCTGGGAAGGAGTTGTGTGGCTATGAGCAGGGAATGGCCAACTGTGATGATGAATTGGTATATGGGGTTTTGTGGAGAGGAATCGATGTAGGGATCGATTTGATTATTCATTGTATGCTTGTACTTAATCGTAGTTGCTATAGATCTGATGGATGGATTTATGTGGATGTGAGTTAGTGTGTTTAATTGATTTGGGTGGAGTCTACCTAAGAGGTTTAATAATTTAAACCTAGTTGGGTGTTGTAGAAGGGTTACGTTTAATGATGGGAGGTTTCTAATTCGTATTCGATAAAGGGATACGAATATAGGAACGATATAGTAGTGAATTTGTATATTTATCGTGTGCTTGAATTTAATTATAAATGATGATATTTGCAGGACGTGGATATGAGGGAGATCTATGGATGTGGAGATATTTATGTTCGGAGCTATTTAACAGGTGGGTAATTTCCTACCTGGTCCGGGTAGATGTATTGCATCCAGATTTAGTCATAAATATGAGCATGTTAGGTGTTCGTATTACCTTGACCCTGCTCTTATTATTTACCGTTAGCTATTAACTCCATTGCCGATATCATGTTTATTTTATCATAATTAGGAGTTATATATATGTAGGTGATGTAAGTAACTTAGAATTTGTTTAAGTTAAGTGCAAGTAGTAAAGTCCGGATGACAACCTGATTGTAAATTGGGCAAAAAGGTCATCCGTGGGTAGATAAGATCTTGAACCTACGGTTAATTCTAGTACCCCTAGGTTGCATGTTTACCACTGACTATGTATTGGATAAATGATCAAGTGAATGATACTTAATGTGTCGCTACGGACCTGTGGTCCTAGCTTGATAATCGATTTGAGTACGACTCTCTACAGGATAGAGAGTGCATCGATCAGTTAGGTACGACTCTCTACAGGATAGAGAGTGCGTCTATCAGTCGAGTACGACTCTCTACAAGATAGAGAGTGCGTCGATTAGATTGGTATGACTCTCTACAGGATAGAGAGTATTATGATCAGTTGAGTACGACTCTCTGCAGGATAGAGAGTGCGTTGATCTGGTTAGTATGATTCTCTGTAGAATAGAGAATCTATGGTGGATGTCTGTATGGGAGACATTGCATTCATGCATTTGCATGCACGCTGGCGACGAGGTCTCCCTTGTGGTTGAGAGTGTCGCCAGTCATCCGGCCTCCACGGTTACTCATAGGAGGAGTCACCCGTGTGAGGGCAGAGCATTGTGGTGCCACACTCTATCACTATAGATGGTGGTAGTTGGATTTGCGTGTCGTAGTCCTGCGTGTGTGGCACTCGACCACTCATGGGTAGTGACTGTCGGAGTGGCCAACAGCAGGGACCCCCATCGTGTAGCTTGCTCTTTACGCTTTTATGCTACTCGATCATACTGCCCACTCGGCCACTCGAGAGTAGTGGTTGGTGTTGAGTTGGGACAGTTGTCATGCTCGAGCCACCAAGGCCACACTGGAGTCGTGGTAGCTTTAGGGTGAGCCGACATGACCATGTATGCTGCATTGTCGTATCTGATGGCACTTTGCATATTACCATATATAGATACATATATGTATGTATATATATATATATATATATATGGATGGTTGAGATTAATATATATATAGATACAGTATATATATATATGATTATTGTGATGTTGCATTTGATTGTACTATGCTTGCTGCATTTGGGTGTACATCATATTCATGCATGTTTCTTGCATTTGTTATACGATTGTGTCGGATACTGGTATGAGTTGGACAGACCATTAGATACCTTGACCTGTAGCTAGAGTATATTGTGAGTGATCTACTCTACCTGTTATATATATATATATGTTTGATATATGTTCAGGTTGGATCAGAGTAGCGTGACAGACTTCAGGTATGTCTGCATTTTTATGTTGTTTATTTGGTTAGACGATATATGCTTGTATTTATATACTATATTGATATACCTGTTGTACTTCTAGAGTATGTTGTTGAAAATACATGTGATATGACATATATACATGTTTTTCTATTACCTGCTGAGTTTTACTCACCACCCCTCCACGGACCCTGGGTTTTCTGTCGCCCAGGTAACAGGTAAAAGACTTCGTTGTTGGTGCAGTGGGCACCAAAGTCGAACCGGTATTTTGATTATGGCAAAAGGCTCAATAGTTAAGGGTATATTTGTTATCTTACGAGCTCAATTAAGTGTGCAGAAATGCTAAAGTTGAGCGGAAGGTCTGCGACACCCGGTGGGAACCGAGGTGGTCGGGCAACGCCAGAGGGATTTCGGAGGAAGCCGAGGTACTCGGGTGAAGACCGGAAGCGAGGCTACAAGGTAAGCTCGTGTGAAAGCCGGGCGTTAGGCGCGTAGATCCGACCCAATACCTCCAATGGAAGGTCTAGGTCGAGATCGGTTAGTTAGAACCATCGTACTTTATATTTTAAGCTAACTTGCGGTCCAAAACCCTTTGATCGATGTCTACTACGATCGCTTTGGTCTAGTTCGGCCTCGAGAAGAGCTCGAATTTCAAGGGGTGAATTTGGACTTGACTCGTGTTTTGGTACAAAGGGTGATGTGGCATCAAGGTGGACATCCAAACCATCATCAAGTTGGGCGCCCAAAATGAGGTGAGTTGGCACAAGATGGTTGGAAAACCACCATCAAGCTTGGGCGCCCAAAATGAGGAGAGTTGGCACAAGATGGTTGGCTCCCATGATGTGGCACAAGTTGGATGGCTCCAACAAGTTGGCGTGAAGGCCTCCTTGAGGTGGCACAAGGTGGTTGGATGAGCACCTCATCCTTGAGTTGTGGCACAAGGTGGTTGGATGAAGCACCTCATCCTTGAGTTGGCGCAAAGGATGTGGATGAGCAAGACTTGGGGATAAGAACCTCACCTTGGACACTACCTATGTCTAAATTCATAGATCAATATCCATAAATAGACATGTTCACTAAGCAAAAATATAAGAAATCAAGAGCTCTCAACACGCCCGTCGTAGCAGCTACTACTACTCACATTTTACTTTCTGACAGTCTGTGGACAACAGCTACATCTTCTATCTGCTTATAAGGTTGTCGGTATATTTATTTAAGTTCTACTTCTTTAAATTGTCTTTGTGCTTTAATCGTAACAAGGAAAGAGTGTCCTTTGCCTTGATTTCTTTTATGTCGTTGCTCCTACCTCCAGCGAGGAGGAGTGGTTTTAGTGAATTGCCCTCCGTCGTGATCAAGGATCACTAGGGCCGTGGATTAACAATCGAAGATTGTGAACCACGTAAAAATATCTTGTCTACTTTATATTTCCATTTGTGCACTCTCTACTTGCTTTTTACTTATTGCAAAAGTTTTTTTAACGACATCGTATCGCTATTCACCCCCCCCTCTAGCGACACTTTCGATCCAACAATTGGTATCAGAGCCGGGGGCGCTAAGATTCGGTGAAACCACCAATCTAGCTTTGTTTTCTTTTTTCACAGATTTTTATTTATTTATTTCTGTTTTTGTATAATTATTTCACTTGCTTATCTTCTCCTACATATAGAATTGCATTAGAGGCTTTAGGATCGGATAAGGTTGTCCTTGGGTTAGATCCGAGTAAGGTTGTCCTCCGGAACTTCAGCGACATTCGCATTTGATTGTTTATTTCTTTTTGCAAGTTACATTTTATATATTTTTTACTTCCACTACTAATCCAAGGCGAAAGTCTTGGAATATTCTTCGTGTGTGTTTTGCAAGATTCTTTTAAATGCGTTCTTCTTCTTGTTTTAAATGGCCCATCTCGAAGGGTTTAGCACCGCCTGACCCCCGTTTTACAGCGGTAATGACTTTCGTTATTGGAAGGTCGGATGGAATGCTTTCTTAAAACCCAAATCGAGATGTGGATCGTAATCAAACCGGTTTCACACTTCCTATTAATGAAGATGGTGAATCTTTGGGTTACGATCAATGGTCAAATTCCATGAAAAACAAGTAGAAGCCGATGCCAAGGCAACTCAAATCTTGCAATGTGGGTTGTCAAGGAAGAGCTCAACCGCGTCGGCCCTTCATTAGTGCAAAGGACTTATGGACCAAGCTAGTGGAACTACGAAGGCACCGGCGACACGAAGGTATGTAAAAAGATTTACTTTTAAATAAATTGTATAACTTGAAAATGCAGGAAAAGCGAGACCGCAACTCAACTACATGCTCGTATCCAAGACATCGCGTCAACCAACTCCATGCCATCGGACAAAAGGTCGAGAATCGCGACCTTATCGGGTATTCTCTTAACTCGTTTCCTAGGACCACCTTGGGCATCCATGGTCGATGCCTACAAGGTCTCCAAGGACCTTTCTAAAATTAGGTTAGGCGAATTGTTTTGAACTTGAATTACATGAGCAAACTAACGTGGTCCGGGCCGAGAAGAGTATTGCGTTAGTTGCGAGTTCCA
Source organism: Wurfbainia villosa (assembly GCA_025175895.1). NCBI lineage: Eukaryota > Viridiplantae > Streptophyta > Magnoliopsida > Zingiberales > Zingiberaceae > Wurfbainia > Wurfbainia villosa. The sequence continues at coordinate 4,020,271 of CM045994.1, read as the reverse complement.
AGAAGAAGAAGCCATAGCAAGCCACCCCAAAGGAAGAAGCGAGTCCGAATCGGAAGTAGACTGAAATAGAATCCGAACTAGTCAATCTAGTTAGGAAGATGATCAAGAGGACGAAAACGACCAACAACTCAAGGTAAGCCTAAACCTAATTCAAATACTTCTAATTTTAGATGCTATGAGTGCAGCGAGTTCGGTCACATCAAGTCCGAGTGCCCAAAGCTAAAGAATAAGCATCAAAGACCAAGAAAGCGCTAAAGCGCTACTTGGGAGGAGTTATCGGAGGAAGAAGGCGATATCCAAGCTCTAATGGCCAAGCCGACCCGAGAGCACGACTCGAAACCGAAGAAGAGTCCGAGTCAGAATCCGATGATGAGCTTCCATTCAAGACAAGCCACGGATCCGTATCCGGTTCAAAAGAATCATTAAGGGTAAGTCGTTACTTAATACTTTGTATGGTGCAATTAAATTTTTAAATAAGAAACTAGCTAAGTCAGGAGTCCAAGGTCGAGACCCTAATTGAGGAGGTTAACCTCCTCAAACATGAGGTCTCCCTAACCTCTTCGACTACTCGTATTCAAGAGGAGGACTCAACTCAAGTTGAAAAGCTTGAAGTTGAGAACTCGCTTTTGAAAACACAAGTCGAAGACCTTAGGAACATGTTGGAAAGGTTCACTTTGGGATCCAAGGGACTTGACCTCTTACTTGGATCACAAAGGGCCGTGTACAACAAGGCCGGACTCGGGTTTAACTCAAATACAACCAATAAGTCATATATGTCTATAGTAAACCAACATAAGAAAAATGTCCAAGCATGGGTCCCTAAGATCACTTTGATTTCAACTTTAGGATCTAACATGTATTGGGTTCCCAAGGACCAAATTCACTATGTGAATAGACCCACTCGATTCAATGGTCCAGGGGGAGCCAATACAAAATGTATTTTTGTTAAGTCTTAGAAATTGCATGCTTAGTTTTTCCTTTATTTTTAGAATGGTTAGATAGGACTCATAATCAACTAAAATCCTACGAAAAGATTGAGCCTCGGGGAGCCTCTTTTCAAAAATAACTAGTTAGACCAAGCTGTAGTCTCAAGTAAGTCGAGTTATCAATTTCTTGAAATTAGCTTTGTCTAAGGAAGTGGTCGTTGTTCCGATCAAAGTAGGCCTCTGTGCCTCGCCACGACCTGGAAGCTAATCTCTTGAAAAGATTACTTGATGAGCTTAGACTAAATCGAATCTAACCTAATGTTGGTTAATTTAAATTCATTAAAATTAATCAAGTAAAATTGAAAGTCATCTCACAATAACACATAGGAATAACATGTTTTGATCATGTAGATATTGGTGAGATGATTTAGGTTTAAAACTTACAAACAACCCTTTAGTAATTCCAATATCCGATCCAACTACCTTATATGTAGGATCAATGGATGTTGGGCGGTTGGCTCCCGACACATGGCCAGGATCAACTCAGATTTTGATTACGATTCAAGCGACAAGGATCGGTAGCCTTGGAAATAGCGGCAAGCTCAAAATCATCGGATCGGGTGATATTGAGCTCAACTCTAACTTTACAATTCAAAATGTCTTATTAGTAGAAAACTTTCAATATAATTTACTTAGTGTAAGCCAATTGTGTGATAACAATTATAAGGTCATATTTCTAGAAAATGAATGCTCAAGATAAATGCAACATCTAAAATAATACTTAAAGGAACTAGGAATAGCAACATCTACACAATAAATTTACCCAACTCCTCAACCAAGTGTCTTATGACACAGCAAGAGGAATCTTGGTTTATGGCACGAAGACTGGACACTGCACTCCAAGACTCGTCCACAAGATGAGTCAGTGGCTTGGTTATAGGTTTGCCTAAACTAAACAACTTGGATAATAAAATATGTAATGCTTGTCAACAAGGTAAACAATCTAGGACACAACATCAATTAACTAATCAAGAACGAACCAAAAGTGTTCTTGAGCTCCTACACATGGATCTATTTGATTCACATGGAGCTAAGTCACTCAATGGTAGTCAATTTTGCTTAGTCATAATTGGCGACTATTCTAGATTTACTTAGGTTAGGTTTATCAAACATAAAAATGATACTCTAGACCAACTAATCAATCTTTGTAGGTTAATCGAAAATCAAAAGAACCTTAAGATTAAAAGACTTAGAAGCGATCATGGTGGTGAATTAGAAAACAACAGGTTTACAGATTTATTTAACCTAAACGGATACCACCATGAGTTTTCATGTCCTAGAACACCACAACAAAATGGGTTAGTCGAACGGAAAAATAGAACCCTACAAGAAGCCGCTAGGACAATGTTAAACGAGTATAACCTACCCGATAGATTTTGGCGAGGCCGTTAGTACGGCATGCTATGTCCAAAATAGGATCATTATGGTAAAGAGGCACCAAAAGTCCTCGTACGAGATTTATCACGATAAAATACCGAACATCAAATACTTTAGGGTATTTGGATGCAAGGTACATATCTTAAACACTAAGGATTACCTAGGGAAATTCAAATCCAAAACCTCTACTGGAACCTTTCTAGGATACTCAACCACCAGTAGAGCTTATAGGGTATACAATCACGACACTCTTAGAGTCGAAGAAACCATTAATATAGTTTTCAACGAAGGACACGAACCCGTTCAATCCTTAACAAAACCAACTAGCAAATCAACTTATAGCAAACCCGACTCTGATCTTGAACTTGAATCTCGTCCTAACCCAAGTCATCCTATCGACCAAGTGATAGATTCAATCAAGTTATAGGTGATCCAAATTTAGGGGTTCGAACTAGAGCTTCATACCAAAACATTAGTCAAATCTCGTTAATTTCCAAAATCGAACCCAAAACTATTGAACAAGCACTTCTTGATCCCGACTGGATTATTGCTATGCAAGAAGAGCTAGCTCAATTCACTAGAAATGAAGTCTGGGAATTAGTACCACCACCTAAAGAAAAATCAATTATTGGAACAAGGTGGGTATTTCGAAATAAACTTGATGATAAAGGTGAAGTAGTTAGAAATAAAGCTAGGTTAGTCGCAAAAGGGTTTAGTCAAGTCGAAGGTTTAGATTACGATGAGACCTACGCCCCCGTAGCAAGACTAGAGTCCATCCGAATGTTGTTAGCATATGCTGCACATCGAGGTTTTAAATTGTTTCAAATGGATGTCAAGTCAGCATTTTTGAATGGATACATTAAGGAAGAAGTTTACGTCAGTCAACCTCCCGGATTCGAAAATCTAGATAAACCTGACCATGTCCTTAGACTTAAGAAAGCCCTATATGGACTCAAACAAGCCCCAAGAGCTTGGTACGAAAGGCTTTCGATCTATCTTAAGTCCAAAGGATTCAACCAAGGTTTAGTCGACCCAACCTTATTCGTAAAAACCGTAGGAAAAGAAATCTTTATAGCCCAAATCTATGTAGATGATATAATTTTTGGAACTACCAACTCGATCCTGCTAAACGAATTCATCTCACTTATGGAAAGTGAATTTGAAATGAATTTAGTAGGAGAGTTAAGTTTCTTCTTAGGTTTACAAATTAAACAAACTAAAGATGGAATATATTTACATCAACAAAAATATACTAAGGACTTAATAAATCGATTTGGAATGCAAGATGCTAAAATAATTAATACACCTATAGCAACTAATGTTAATATAAACGAAGATGTAGAAGGAAAACCCGTTGACCTAAAATACTATAGGAGCGCAATAGGAAGTCTCCTATACTTAACCATGGCCGACCAGGCATTTTATTCGCGGTAAGTATGTGCGCAAGGTTACAAACCCGTGCTAAGGAGTCTCACCTAACCCTAGTCAGCGTATCCTTAGATATCTAAAGGGCACGCTAAGCGTAGGTATTTGGTACCCTAGATCTACCGAGTTTAATCTAATCGGCTACTCGACTCGACTATGCGGTAGTAAACTCGATAGAAAGAGCACAGTGGTTGTTGTCAAATCCTCGGCTCGAGTCTAGTGAGTTGGTGCGAGGGAAGCGACATTGCGTTGCCTTATCTACCACCGGCGAATACGTTGCGATGGGTGAGTGTGTCTCTCACTCGTGGATGAAGCACACTCTCCAAGACTTTAGCTTAATCTTTAACAACATTAAAACCTACATAGATAACATCAGTTCAATTAACTTAACTAAAAATCCAATATGTCATTCTAGGACAAAACATATAGAAGTTAAACACCACTTCATTAGGGAACATGTAACTAATGGAACTATACAACTAGAGTATGTTGAGTCCAAATCAAACCTAGCGGACATCTTCACCAAACCACTACCCGAAGCCGAATTTAGTTTATTAAGACGAAAGTTAGGTATGTGCGTAATAGAGTAGGATTTAAATTTCTCTATATATGTACTCTATTTTTGCTTCTTTTTATGAAATTAGCCTAAGTCTTACCTTAGAAATCATATACCTATAGATTTAAGGAGCCAACACATCTCACAACACATAGGACTAATGTGTTTGTGTACTTAGCCACGTAGACGGGCGTGAGATGTTAGGACCTTACTCCTGGTTCCAGATGTAGATTCAGTGCATCGATATGAACCATGGAGTATAATTATTTAAAATTAATCAACTCCTTCAAGACTTATTGATCATTCTATATCAATCAAGTCCAACCGGAGTTGTACATTTTAGATGAACATATTTTCAAGCTTATTATTATTTTAAAAAAAAAAATATATATATATATATATATATATATATATATATATATATATATATATATTGGGAACTTGCTTGGACTTACAAACCCTAAAATATATTTACAAACTTTTTGAGTTAAGGCAAAAGGGGGAGAAAGTCACAAAAGTAACCAAAATTAACCAAAATTAAAGGGAAGAAAGTAAACAAAATTATTACCTTTTATATTAAGTAATTCCGATTACTTAAGCAACTATTAAGGGAGTAAAAATTATTTTCAAGAACTCACCTTGATGGTCAAGGAGGTTACCTCAAAGGAGAACATGAAACAATAATATTTCTCACTCATGCTTAATCTTTATGCTAGCTCACTCATGCTTAATCTTTATGCTAGCTCACTCATGCTTAATCTTTATGCTAGCTCACTCATGCTTAATCTTTATGCTAGCTTAATTTTTCCTTAACTTTTGTGTCGGTTTGCCATGAATCAAAAAGGGGGAGATTGTTGGTGCAAGGCACCAAAGTCGAACGTATTTTGATTATGGCAAAAGGCTCAATAGTTAAGGGTATATTTGTTATCTTACGAGCTCAATTAAGTGCGAGAAATGCTAAAGTTGAGCGGAAGGTTCTGCGACACCCGGTGGGAACCGAGGTGGTCGCAACGCCAGAGGATTTCGGAGGAAGCCGAGGTACTCGGGTGAAGACCGGAGCGAGGCTACAAGGTAAGCTCGTGTGAAAGCGAAGCAAGGGCGTTAGCGTAGATCCAGGCCCAATACCTCCAATGGAAGGTCTAGGTCGAGATCAGTTGGTTAGAACCATCGTACTTTATATTTTAAGCTAACTTGTACTGCAGTCCAAAACCCTTTGATCAGTCGTCTACTACAGTTATCTGGTCTAGTTCCCTCGAGAAGAGCTCGAATTTCAAGGGTGAATTTGGACTTGACTCGTGTTTTTACAAAGGGTGATGTGGCATCAAGGTGGACATCCAAACCATCATCATCAAGTTGGCGCCCAAAATGAGGTGAGTTGGCACAAGATGGTTGGCAAACCACCATCAAGCTTGGACGCCCAAAATGAGGAGAGTTGGCACAAGATGGTTGGCTCCCATGATGTGGCACAAGTTGGATGGCTCCAACAAGTTGGCGTGAAGGCCTCCTTGAGGTGGCACAAGGTGGTTGGATGAGCACCTCATCCTTGAGTTGTGGCACAAGGTGGTTGGATGAAGCACCTCATCCTTGAGTTGGCAAAGGATGTGGATGAGCAAGACTTGGGGATAAGAACCTCACCTTGGACACTACCTATGTCTAAATTCATAGATCAATATCCATAAATAGACATGTTCACGCCAAGCAAAAAATATAAGAAATCAAGAGCTCTCAACACGCCGTCGTAACGCCGCTACTACTACTCACATTTGCTACGACGAAGTGCCGCCGACAACGAAAGCTACATCTTCTACTTATAAGAGTTGTCGGTATATTTATTTAAGTTCTACTTCTTTAAATTGTCTTTGTGCTTTAATCGTAACAAGGAAAGGGGGAGTGTCCCTTTGCCTTGATTTCTTTTTGTGATCGTTGCTCCTACTTCCAACGAGGAGGAGTGGTTTTAGTGAATTGCCCTCCGTACGTGATCAAGGATCACTAGGGCCGTGGATTAGCAATCGAAAGATTGTGAACCACGTAAAAATATCTTGTCTACTTTATATTTCCGCTGTGCACTCTCTACTTGCTTTTTACTTATTGCAAAAGTTTTTTTTTAACGACACCGTATCGCTATTCACCCCCCCCCTCTAGCGACACTTTCGATCCAACATTCGTGACAGCTTGGAGCACCGCCGGCTGACATCGTCTCATCTCACCTCCGAGGCTCCCATGTTTTATTTTGTGCCTTCCGTCCGTTGTGCATTGTATTTTGGAGTTTTCGTGATGTATATGTTGTATATTCAGATTTTGTCGAGATTTCGTGCTGTTGTGGTGTGTTAGTCATACCGGTATTGTTGTGGTATGTTTCCGCTGTGTTTTTGTGTAGTTGTTATTTTGATATATATATATTGTTGTTATTGTGGGCCCATGAGCCTTGTATTAACCCGAAATGATGTCACGTACAGGGGAGGTGCCGTCCGTTTAATTTTCGGCTTGGTATGCTCTCGGGGCGTGACAACTTTAGTGGTATCAGAGCCCAAGGTTCTGCGATGCCATACAATATTGTTTTTGAGTCGAGTCTTGGATTCTCGGGAGTCAATTTATCCGGTTTTGGTTTTTGAGATGAGATGGACAGCGGCCTGAGCTCCATGCAGCACGAGGTAAGAATTCTTGATAACTTATGGTTTAGTAGATATTTATCTAAACTTGATCAGTAGGTGTATACAATAGAGTTATGACACCTGTGCAGACTTGTAGTAGGGGTCGCCCACCGAGGCGACCAACCGGAGTGACCTTTAGGGTTTATACTCCCGGTTATGTATTTAGATGCTTATACCAGGGAATAACCTATAGTGTGTTGGTTATTATTCGTAACCGTGGTATGAGTTGACCACGGGAACGACCTGTTGAGTCTGTGAGTCTTGAACCTGTGTCGAGAAGGTAATTTACCTTTGAGAGCCGACTGATACCGAGTCGGAAAACAGGGGCCAAGTCATCACATTTATTATGGAAATCAGAAACTACAGTCTTAGAGATTTCCACTAACTGTGCTAGTCAGATCATTACCTATTGGTAATGAACAGACTTGTAGACTATTATGATGCAGATAGCGGAAGGCTAGGTTATGGTGTTTCATAGGGATTTTATTCCTGAGTTGTTCGTACGGAGATGTATAACTTTGAGAGTACTTTTGAGTACTTAACTCATGTTATACCGAGAAAGAAGAGTTGTTTGCATACCATTATCGGGATCAAGCCGGTAGTTGGTGATAAATGCAGAAAATAATCTTCGGGAAATAAAATATCACTTGATCATATATTAGTGATGTTGGAAGAGTGTATTTCCCCGTGTCACTTTTAGTGACACATTGTAAGGAATTCTTGAGTTTCAAGAAAGGGTGATCTGTTAGTAATAGTGTACTGTGCAGAGTCGCGAGACTTGTAGAGGTTACTACCACCTAACAGCTCAAGAAGACGAGTGGATGATTTAAGCCACCCAGAGTTATTGGCTTATAGTTGGATTAGGATGTCGGGATCTTCTACCAGATCCTACCGGAAGACGTTGGATTGAGACAGGAGTTAGAAATGACTCCGAACAAGGGTTTAAGAGTTGGAGACCGGTAAACAAATATTGCAGGTCAACTTAATAGAGTCAGAAGTCTCCGACTGTTGGATAAAAGGAGCAAGATCGGAGTCATAGGCTTTGAGCTATTTTCCGATTATAGAAGACCAACCGCAGGTCATCAGGATGTTCTCGTGGATATCAGCAAAATCAGAACAAAGACTCCGAAGGGATTGTGTGCGTGCAATGCGGATCACGAAGACACGCGAAGTCAGATTATCCGTTGCATCAGTTCAGCTGTTGCTATTGTGATCAACCAGTACAGTGGAGGAGGTGTACCTTGAAGATTCAGTTGAAGACTATCGCTGGTGTTCCGGGAGGAAGATGCATCGTCTCGACAGCAGAAATCAGCACAGAGGATTGGATTATCTGATCAGCATCAACCTACTACCTCAGGCGTGGTTGGAGTTTCTTGATACTCCCCTTCAGCAGAGATCATCATAGAAGCAGCATCAGCAGAAGACATTGTAGAAGACTCAATAGACAACAACAAACAGTTACCCTCAGATGTGGCTTGCTTAGTACAGAGGAGAGAGTATACGACGATGGTCGTATTTATTCAGTATTCTACAGTTGCAGCTCTTAGATTTAAGTGATAGGATCAGATGATCTAGGAAAAAAATCCTTGGATCATTCATCGCAGAAATGCGACCGTTTTATCGCGGACTGTTGGATCTGATCTTATTCTCTTTGGAGAAAGGCGGAGACCTGCGGGGAGCCTTTGGATCGGATCGACAGATAATTGATCGTTCAGGGTATTACTCTAGTTTTACCCTCTGGGTTAATATATTGGGAGATACTTGTAGTTTACAGGTATCTTTGTCTAGAACATTCTCAGCTGAAGTAGAAGGGTCCTTTACATCGACTTGTGGGTCGGTGGTATCTCTACCGTCAGGTGAGATGAGGATCAATGATTAAGAAATCAAGGGATGCCCTTAGATTTTGATAGACATATTTTTACGGTAGACATATCCTTACGGATGGTCAAGTTGTTGAGATTATAGTATGATTATGTCTCTCAGATGCGCGAATAATCCGAGAGCATTCGGATGTAGTTTCGGATGAACTCCTAGGCTTGTCGTTGCTTAGGCAAGTGGAGTAGGCGATCGAAATGATTGCGGAAATAGTTACGATATCGAAGATCCTATACCGGGTGATAGTTTGACTGGTATAAGTGTTACTAAACACTATGGAAATTGGAAGAACGTAAGTTGTGATTATAGGAGATGTTGGAAGGAGATAGTTATCTATCCCAGTATTTCTCCTTGAGAAGGATCCAAAACTCTTTGATAAAAAAGGGATGAACCTTTGAAATTATGCATCGATTATCGATGATGGAATGCGATAGTTGTTGAAAGTAAGTATCCTTCGTTGAGGATGAATGATCTATTTAGATCAGTTAAAGACACCTGTGTATACTCTATGATTGGTTTACGACTGGAGTGTTAATATTGTAGTGACATGATGTCATACAATTATCATAGTCGTTGTGATGATTGATATATCATCAACTTAGAGTAAGCAGGATGCAGGTGTGTGGAGACGATAATTTCATACTTGGTATGAATTGTATGAATTTTGATTTAGTTGCTAGACTAATTAACGATTTAGTCGTCACGGGATTGGAGAATCGTGTATCCTGAACATGATAGGATCCTTTTGTAGTTGTTGGAGTTGTGTAACTTGGCCACTGTTGATTGTGGTAGTTGGAGTTGTGCACTCGACCACCGTAGATGGTGGTTTACCTTGTATGATTTAGTTATTATTGTAGATGTGGATAGAATGTTTTAGCATTACTATACCACGGACTTGCTTGACAAAGGTGATGATGGAAATCATTTAGTCGGAAGCTGGTGAAACCAGTTTACAAGACCTAGACGGTGGTTAACTTTTACACAAGTATTAGTTAATCCTTCCAAAGTGGATAAAAGGATGTTGTACTCAAATGTATCGTTTTAGGGATCAGAGCGAATCCGATACAGTGCATAAGACGTATCTTATGCCTACGTCAGTCAAGAAACTACGAGATAGTCTGTCATATACAAGACGTGACTTTAGTAGTTATTATCTGGATTTGTAGTTGTATGGAGTAGAAGTGCTCATTGAATTTAACAAGCTACTGGGTAGCTACAATGGAGTTGCTGGAGCGCGAACAGTTGCAACAAGGGAGATTGATTGCTATAGTCTTCCATGCACTTACAGTGTGTGTGGAGTGTATCTTGGAAGGTTGATGGACTTCCCTTTTGAGAAGATAATTCTCCTTCTCTGAGAAGGATAGTGTGTTCCGGACACGCATCCAGTCAAGGAAGAGTCACTACAGGAAGCATATCATTAGAGATTTGCAATATACCTTGGTGGTACTCAGATGTACCGAGAGTTGAAATGTTTATACTGGTGGAATGGTATAAAGAGAGTTATAGCAGATTTTGCTGCTCGATGTTTGGTATGCCAGTAGGTGAAGGCTGGACATCAGAAACTCGTTGGATTGCTCTAGAAAATTTCCGATTTTCGGAATGGAAGTGGGAGCATATCACGATTGAATGAATTACGGGATTGCCTAGAACCCGTAAAGGGCGTGATGCGATTTGGGTGATTATGGATCGACCGACCAAATTAGCTCACTTCCTTCCTATTCGTGGGTCGTACTCGTTGGACGATCCGGCAGCGTTGTATTATCGGAAGATTATCAGATTACGTGGGGTACTTTTAAGTACCATATCGGATAGAGATTCGCGATTTACCTTGCGATTTTGGCAGAGTCTGCACTAGACTATGGGCACAGAGCTTCAACTTAGTGCAACATTTCATCCGCGGACTAATGGACTGTCTGAGCATGACATTCAAACGTTGGAAGATCTATTCAGATCTTGTGTCGTGGATCATGGAGGTGTAGATTATCGGTTGGCTTTACCTCTGACACTTGCGGGTGCTCACAACGTATTTCATGTTTATATGCTGAGGGAATACGTTCCGCGTTCAGATCATGTTCTGAAGGAGATAGCAATTCCACCTAAGTCTAATGTGACTTACGAGGTGATTCTAGGATGGAGCCTGGGTCGCAAGGAGCGACAGTAGTGGGACGAAAACCAGCCGACTCGTAAAGGTTGGAGGACATCATATCGATGAGAAGGCTACTTGGGAGCTGGAAGATACTATCCGAGCTCGATATCCTCATTTGTTCACTTGAGGCATGTAGTAGTGCAAGAAATCTTTTGGGTTGGTTCTCGTATGCTAGTACGAAATTTGGGGACCAAATTTTATAAGTGGGGGAGAATGTAAAATATCGGAGAAAAAAAATATAAAAAAAATATATAAAAATATTCCTCGGTAATTGATAAAACATCTTGTGGAATTTTTCGAAAATTTTTAGAAATTTTTCTGGATTTAAACGGAGGTCTTATGGACATTTTATGGGGATAAAGAGGATAGACTTTTGTAAAGCCTGTTTAGACTATCTATTAGGAATTATTAGGTTTAATTAAAAACCTATTATATTTTTCCATTACCCGATCGACCGTTTCTTCCCAAATCGCGACCTTTCTCTTCTCGCCTAACGCCACTGTGCTCAGCCCGACCACTCGCGACACCTCCTCTTCATCTTCTCATCGCCCTCCTCACCTCACCGTCGCGTCGTGACCAGCCACAACCGCTCGCGACCCCGAGCAGAGCACCTCGCCCTGCCGGTCCTGCGCGCGAGCACGACAACTCCACCTTCACTGCCGCCTTCGTCTCCTCCTCGCCGCAGCCGACCTCTCCCTCTCGACTCTCGTGCTTTCTCCTCGCGGCGGGCGGCGGGCGGCGGTGACCGGCCTCGATGGAGCCCAAGGATGAGTCGACGGCGAGCACGCGTGGAGGAGAGCTTGGAATCGGCAACGTCCGGTTGAAATCTGCCCTTGCGATCTCCGCCGGAGCAAGGTTAGAGCGCGGGTTTACTGAGCGGATGGATTTTGGGGGCCGCCTGTCGGTGGTCGTCGGAGCTAGGTAAGGGATGATTCTGGCTTGCTACCTTGGATGGGATGTATACCTAGCTGTGGATTCCGGTTGAGTTCGATTTTGTCTTGTTGGGCAGGGGTTTTTTCCGGTGAGCAGAACAGCGATAAGAGGGAGCGCATCCGGTGAAGACACCAAATTTCGGTATAAATCTCGTTCCTGTTTTCTTCCCTATTGTCCAGTGTGATTTATTGCTGTTGATGGTGCCTACCAGAGGGATGGCTTTGTGGCTGTGAGCAGAGGGTTGTGCGCGTGTTGTGGAGTGGGCTGGCGTTGGAGATGTGGTCGACTATTCTTGAATGGAGGGTTACGGTGAGGATGAGACAGTAGAGGAGAACCGTATAGAGGTTCTGTTTGTGCCATGTATATGGTCTGGGGGTTGGTCCTGTGAGCTGGGAAGGAGTTGTGTGGCTATGAGCACGGAATGGCCAACTGTGATGATGAATTGATATATTGGGTTTTGTGGAGAGGAATCGATGTAGGGATCGATTTGATTATTCGTTGTATGCTTGTACTTAATCGTAGTTGCTATAGATCTGATGGATGGATTTATGTGGATGTGAGTTAGTGTGTTTAATTGATTTGGGTGGAGTCTACCTAAGAGGTTTAATAATTTAAACCTAGTTGGGTGTTGTAGAAGGGTTACGTTTGATGATGGGAGGTTTCAAATTCATATTCGATAAAGGGATACGAATATAAGAACGATATAGTAGTGGATTTGTATATTTATTGTGTGCTTGAATTTAATTATAAATGATGATATTTGCAGGACGTGGATATGAGGCAGATCTATGGACGTGGAGATATTTATGTTCGAAGCTATTTAACAGGTGGGTAATTTCCTACCTGGTCCGGGTAGATGTATTGCATCCAGATTTAGTCATAGATATGAGCATGTTAGGTGTTCGTATTACCTTGACCCTGCTTTTATTATCGTACGCTTGATCCTTTACCGTTGGCTATTAACTCCATTGTTGATATCATGTTTATTTTATCATGATTAGGAGTTATATATATATAGGTGATGTAAGTAACTTAGAATTTGTTTAAGTTAAGTGCAAGTAGTAAAGTCCGGATGACAACCTGATTGTAAATTGGGCAAAAAGGTCATCCGTTGATAGATAAGGTCTTGAACCTACGGTTAATTCTAGTACCCCTAGGTTGCATGTTTACCACTGACTATGTATTGGATAAATGATCAAGTGAATGGTACTTAATGTGTCGCTACGGACCTGTGGTCCTAGCTTGATAATCGGTTTGAGTACGACTCTCTACAGGATAGAGAGTGCGTCGATCAGTTAGGTACGACTCTCTACAGGATAAAGAGTGCGTCTATCAGTCGAGTACGACTCTCTACAAGATATAGAGTGCGTCGATTAGATTGGTATGACTCTCTACAGGATAGAGAGTATTATGATCAGTTGAGTATGACTCTCTGCAGGATAGAGAATGCGTTGATCTGGTTAGTATGATTCTCTGTAGAATAGAGAATCTATGGTGGATGTCTGTATGAGAGACATTGCATTCATGCATTTGCATGCACGCTGGCGACGAGGTCTCCCTTGTGGTTGAGAGTGTCATCAGTCATCCGGCCTCCACGGTTACTCATAGGAGGAGTCACCCGTGTGAGGGCAGAGCATTGTGGTGCCGCACTCTACCACTATAGACGGTGGTAGTTGGATTTGTGTGTCGTAGTCCTGCGTGTGTGGCACTCGACCACTCATGAGTAGTGACTGTCGGAGTGACCAACAGCAGGGACCCCCATCGTGTAGCTTGTTCTTTACGCTTATATGCTACTCGATCATACTGCCCACTCGGCCACTCGAGAGTAGTGGTTGGTGTTGAATTGTGACAGTTGTCATGCTCGAGCCACCGAGGCCACACTGGGGTCATGGTAGCTTTAGGGTGAGCTGACATGACCATGCATGCTGCATTGCCGTATATGATGGCGCTTTGCATATTACCATATATAGATACATATATGTATGTATATATATATATGGATGGTTGAGATTAATATATATATAGATACAGTCTATATATATATGATTATTGTGATGTTGCATTTGATTGTACTATGCTTGCTGCATTTGGGTGTACATCATATTCATGCATGTTTCTTGCATTTGTTATACGATTGTGTCGGATACTGGTATGGGTTAGACAGACCATTAGATATCTTGACATGTAGCTAGAGTATATTGTGAGTGATCCACTCTACCTGTTATATATATATATGTTTGATATATGTTCAGGTTGGATCAGAGTAGCGTGACAGACTTCAGGTATGTCTGTATTTTTATGTTGTTTATTTGGTTAGACGGTATATGCTTATATTTATATACTATGTTGATATACTTGTTGTACTTCTAGAGTATGTTGTTGAAAATACATGTGATATGACATATATACATGTTTTTCTATTACCTGTTGAGTTTTACTCACCACCCCCCCCACGGACCCTGGGTTTTCTGTCGCCTGTAATGTAGAAGACTTCGTGTGACTTGGCTGACATCGTCTCATCTCACCTCTGAGGCTCCCGTGTTTTGTTTTGGGCCTTCCGTCCGTTGTGCATTGTATTTTGGAGTTTTCGTGATGTATATGTTGTATATTCAGATTTTGTCGAGATTTCGTGTTGTCGTGGTGTGTTAGTCATACCGGTATGCATGTGTGAGATTGTTGTATTGTTGTGGTATATTTTCGCTGTGTTTTTTTTATAATTGTTGTTTTGATATATATATATTGTTGTAACAATAATTATCCCATCAAAGAGCCTAAAAGATCTAATCAACAAGTAAAAATAGCGCAATAAAAAATGCAGCTATCAATGCTCTCGGGGCGTGACAAACAATCTCTCCAATACATTGTCAGACATCAATGTTAGACATCAAAATACTACTTGAGTCAAACTCGAGTCTGGTCAATCGTGACCTGGGCCGATTGCACAAACAATCTCTCCCCTTTTTATGTTTGACAAAAACCAAACACCTTTGAGTTAGACCCCTAACTCAAATTCCCTTATCAATTTTCTCAAATTGATAATTCTAACAATATTTAGATGAAATATTCTTTCTAGTCGTGGATGCCCTTGTAAGATTTGAATTGAGTACAAAGAAAAATAAAACAAACGAAGAAGAAGAAAGAGAGTTGAGATAAGGATAAAAGGCTCATGACCATATTTATAAACAAATATTCTAGTGTGCTTTTAGCCTTTAATATCTCTTTCAACTCATGATCAATTGATTGATTCATGCTTCCAACTGATTATTAATTTGATTACATCAATCTCTCTTTTAAGATTTTTTATTAACTAATTAATCAAATGATTACTAACTCTTGAATAGAAAATTTTTTCTTCGAACCGAAATTAATCGATTAATTGACTCAAAATATAATCTAGTGAAACACATTTATAGTCGACTGAACCCTCTACTCAATCTATTTTTAAGGTTGAGTTTCTTCATAAGTCTAGTTTCACTTGTAACCTAATATATAGGGGTAAAATATTTTTCGTCATAGAAGTTATCTACTTTTCAAGAGGTTCGACCTTTGAGACTTCACATGCCAAGAATCCTTCCTTTAGTGTCTTTCATGCCAAGAGGTCTTACCTTCAAGAATTCATCATCTTGCCAAATATTTAATCCTTTTTATCCGCCGAGACTTCAATTGTCAAGTATTAGGTTTTTGACCCACTTGAACTTTCATTGGCCAAATATTCAATTCTCTACTTACCTAGACTTTCACTATTGCACATAATATAATTGTCAAGCAACTTGCATCTATACATTTGACGCATCATATAAGTAATCACAGTATAATTCTAACTTAAATATTTGCTCAATCTATGCTTAAGGGATAGATTATACTACAATAGTTTCACTTTATTTGTGCTTCTTGAATGGTTAGTACATAATATAATATATATATAACAAAAATCAAGAGTACAAATCAACACACAAAACAAAAATCAATATAATGTGGTTTGGTCATCCCCCCTTGGATCCCTATTTCATGGTTGTGATTCTTAAGGTGCATCACTTCCACAAACTCTTTATACTTTCTCCATTTTTAATACCTTCTCGAGGTAAAAAAAAACTTCTTATAATACCTATTAATCAAATACAAGATGGAATACACAAATATATGAAATAATAAAAATAATACAATAAATGAAAATTACAATAATGAGATATTTGTTTTACATGCTTTCTCTCGCTCTGGATTGCTTAAGAAGGCTTAGGAATGCTGCAACCCTCACTTAGTAATCATCCATGAACATTAACTAAAAGAATCTCTAAGCCTTCATCCATTTATATGCTTCTTGTTGATGTTGGATTGTCCCCATGGGACGGATAGTTGGCTAGAGCAACGCAGAAGCTACTGCAATTGATAAGGGTCGAATCTCAGTGTGAGATTTAAAACTTTCACTCGGGCCAGAAGATATTTAAATTTTTTGCATTTGAACGGGTACAAACCAAATAGTTCATGAATAGTGAGTGCTTACGTCATATAACTCGCGATGCAAGACTTACAATAATATTACATATCAAAAATATGATTTACTTATATAATCCCTCATCAAATTTGGTTTGGGAAAACCTTTATAATTAAGAATCTTAGGGTATTTGGTTGTAAATTGTATGCCCTAAGTACAATTTGGAAAAATTCTTTTCTAAGGAGAATGAGGGTATCTGAGTTGGATACTATTCATTGAGTATAACTCATAGAGCATACAATTATTGGTGCAATAAACTTCTGGTTAAGGTTGACTAAGTTCGAGTTGGACTTTAATATTTGAGTAATAGTGATCATGATGAAACAATATACTTTAGGGGGAGATTATTAGTCAAGGGTAATTAATCTTGGTGTAGAAGAGGATATTATTAGAAAAGAGAGATGGTTGGTGTAATCAACCTCATGTCTAGTTAACCAAAATGGATAAGGGTTTCAACATCGATTGTTTAAGTGAGAAGTCAAGTAGGTTAAAGTTGATTGGAATTGATAAATGAATGAAGTTTAAGTGGGTCATAGTTGATCAGATACTTGATATGGGAGAAGTGAAACTCAAGTAGATCGCGGTTGACTAAACACTTGGCATGAGACGAGAAGAGAAGTCCAAGTGCACTATGGAGGATCAAACACTCACAGAGGACCAAATGTTAGGCATGCAGATAAAAATCTTAATAGGTCATGGAAGACTGGATATAAGCCCTAACATCAAGAAAGACCAGATATTAGGTGTAAGACAAAAAGTCTAAACATATCAATGGGAGTTAGATGTTTAACAATGGTGAAGTCCCAACTGGTTAAGATTAACTAGATTCTTAGTATGAGAAGGAAAGTCTAAACAAATTAAGATTAATTGCATATTTGACAATGATGAAGTTATAGCATGTCATGGTTGATCAGATGCTAAATAAGTAAGGTCTTGACTGGTCAAAAATGACCTGATGCTAAACGAAAGAAGTCTTAGTAGGTTATGTGGTTAATAGGATATTAGACAACGTGGAGTTTCAACCTTGGAAGAGCTGAAATAAGAGTATCAGTCGACTATTATAGAATAACAATCGATTGATGAATAGTAAATCCCAAGATTTGGGATTTGAAGGGATTTATTTTGAGTGTGATCAATCGACTACTGTATTAGAAATTAATTGATGTTATTATTCGAGTGAACATAAAATTTATATTTCAAATATTTAACTTGACTAATTATCATTAGTCGATAAATGGAGATGAGCAATCAATTTCTAGTATTGTAGTAGCATACAAAAAGTTTGGATCAACTATATTGGCTAAAACTGAGCTAGAAGAATTGTTCTATATGTGTAATTTTTAAATCTATAACGGATCAATTGACTGATAAATTTTTTCAATCAATTATTAAGTGAAAATCAACCCAATTCATAACTTATAAAAGAAGATTCACAGATATTTGAAATAGCCCGATCTTGAACATTTTGAAATATAGTGCTACTTGATTTCCAAATCTCAATAAGTAATTCAATGCAATTGCAAAGCAACCAAAGAAAAAGATTTATGTAAATTATTATTTACTTTGTATTTTATTTTCTCTATTATATTTGGTTATATTTGTTTGTAAAGAATAAGTGTCGTAAGAGATTTCTCTACCTTCGAAAAGTGTTTGAGAAGGAGAAAACATAGTGGTAGTAGCTACACTAAGACTAGGCCATAAAGTAGGAATTGAGGATTCTGAATTTCGTAAAATTCTTAGTTTGTTTTGCTTGTATTTCTCTCATTGTATTTTTTTTTATTTCCATTATACATTAATATTTTATTTAGTAGCATGACAAACAATGAATCAAAAATTACTATTCACCTCCTCTAGTGATGCAATGATCCTAACAATAATAAGAGAACAGGAATGATCAAATGTTGTATTTGATGAAATCACAAATTTACATCCCATTTAATCTCCCATTGACAATGATATCAATGAAGATTTGAGTAAGGAAGTTGTGTCTGAATTTGAGAAATTAAATTTAAAAGGCAAGACTCAAGGGAGCTAAGAATGATTTAAATTATGATAGGAGGGAGTAGCAAGGTGAACTCTTGAGTGCCTAGACAACACACCTTAAGCTTCATCAACGAATTTACCAATTATTAGCTAGGCGCTTTAACCATTCAATCATGGATTCTTAATTTAACACATCATATACTGTAAATAAACAAATTTCAATTGGGATGCTTAACTTAACACATCATATATTGTAAATAACAAATTCTAGTTCAAATACAATTTTCGCTGGAGGAGATCTAAATATCAATGAAGAGACATCAATTCAAATCATGGATCGTCGAATTGAGAGATATATTGAGAGAGATCAAGAACTCTCACTATTTCTTAGATTCATGGATCAAATTCAATTCAGTGGGATCTTTCACTCACATTTTTTTCTATCAAGAATGTTTTATGAAACTTTTTGACCCCCGAATTTAGAGTATCCTACTTTCACATGATTCGCAGGGTTCAACAAGCAATCAATATTTTATGATCAAAGGTGTAGTATTGTTTGTAGTAGCGGTCCTTATATCTCGTATTAACAATCGAAGGATGACCATGATGATGAGAAGTTAAGTAGGTCATGTTGACCGGAGATGACGAGAGAAGTCCAACTAAGAGTTGATGAAGGTAGACTGGACACTTGATGGTTGAAAGTCCAATTGGAAATTGACAAATTAGAAACTCAAGTGGATCATGATTGATCGGACACTCAATGATAGAAAGTCCAACTGGGAGTTAATAAATGTGAAGCCCAGATAGATCAAAATTGATTGAATACTTGACATAGAAAGGAAAGCCTAAACAGATCAAACAAGACCGGATGTTTGATGTTAAAAAACCCTTTGCAAGGTTAGAGACCAAATGTAAGACAAAGAAAATTCAAATAGATCAAGGAGGATCGAATTTCAAATCACATGTACTAAATTAAAAAAAGCTTCATATTGTTTGAATTTCAATATTTTTTATTTTAAAATCCTTTAGAAGAGGACAAATATATCTCACTTTGTTCTTAAATAAAGTGAAAGTGATAATTGAGAGTAGATAGATGATATTATTTTTTATCAACAAATAAAGGATTCTTTAATAGATTCATTGCTCATATGAAAAATGAATTTGAAAGGCTTATAAAAGGAAAATCAATCTTTTTTTTAATACTATAAATTAAAAAAAAAGTCCATCAAATTAAGTATGCAAATAAAATATTTGACTCGAAGAATGTCAACTCGGCTACTAGCACTGTGATGGACCATGACCTGAATAAAAAAAAATAGTTTCTAAGTTTTATGAGAGTGGAATTGGTATTTTACTCTACATTGTTGCTGTTGGTTCTAGTTATGCCACTTAAAGGTATGAGTTAATGGATAATCTCATTATCTCTATTGCAATTTATCAAAAAGTATATGAGAAGTTTAGAATTATCTAAACAATATTCTATATTTTCATATTTATTAAATATCGTACTTAATTCTCTTTTTATGCCTTCGGCCAAACAGACCTGCACCACAATAAAAATCTCGAACGTGGTGCTGAGAATTCAAATCTCAACACTACAGTGATGTTGCAACCCCAACACAATGACTGTAGTGCTGGAATTGTAAATCCCAACACTACAATGGTGGTGCTGGAATTGCACCATCACTGTGGTGCTGAGATTTGAATTTCCAACACCACAGTGGTGCTGGTTTGTTTTGCGAGAGGGGTAAAAAGAGAATTAAGTGCGTTATTTGATAAATATGAAAGTATTGAGTGCTATTTGGACAATTCTAAACTTCACGTGCGCTGTTTGATAAATCTATCTCTATCACTACTTAACCCATCCGTATTGATATTTGCTGTAATTGATAATTTCGGAAGAACTTTCATCTTGAGTAAAATAAGATAATCATTGTCTGATAATCATTAGATTTAGAATTGCAACGTTATGATAATTCGAATTAATACTCGTGATTTTCATTTCGACTGCGAGAGTTCCATGAAATTCAGATTTCATAAAGTTTTTGAACAATTTCAAATTTTTCGATATCTATATACAAGGTATGATAATTTATGATTCTATATTTATATTTTCATAAATTAATTGTTGCTATAGAAGATCCAATATATTTGCAATAGAGATGTGCACAAAATATTAATTTCGTACAAAAAAAAGTTACACTTAATTACCACTAAAAAGATCTTAAGGTATTTTAAAAGTGCAGTCAATATAAGTTTTTAGTATCCAAGGATCGAGATATTTGAATTGATTGGATATTTTGATTCTAACTAGGCAAATTTTAAATTAGATAAGAAAAACAATAATAAAAGATGCTAATTTCTTAGTTGTTCTTTGTTAAAGTAGTCGAAAATGATATTGTATTATATTTTCCTAAACGAACGGTCAAGGTGATACAATTATTTTGAATGATATACACAATTGAGATCTACAAACTTAGTAAAAAAATTATTTAAATCTTATGACAACGTAAACATGGCCAATTTGATTAATAATTCTATGCAGGACTAAATACATTAAAATAAAAATATTATTTCATTAAAAATTATATAGCAAAGGGTCAAATAGTACTTAACTAGGTTGAATTAAAGTCTAACCCATACATTCACAACGTATTGATTCTGAATAGTACTATGTGCAATGATAAAATAGTATAATATCACATATTAATACGGTTCGATTTTCTATAGAAATAAATTTAATTTTAAATTTAAAACAAAAATGATATTTTATAAAAATATATAATTTAATTTAATTATTGAGCCGTGAATATTTTTTAATAAGATTCCATCTAAAATTAAACTCAAGCAATTTAATTTATTTTTTTTAAATTTATTTCGACGAACGATTAAATTTTTTTTAATAGGACGGAATCGGACACTTTTAAATTAATAGCTGAATTAAAAAAAAACTCACGATAAAGCAAGCAAGCTGCGGTTGTCCTACTCTAGTCGAGACTCGAGATGCACCATGGCGACGACGGCGCTCCTCCGAGTTCTTGGCCCCTTCCCTTCTGCCATTGCAACCACCGGCGCTGCATCACAATCCCGCAATCGTAAACCTTTGCCGCACTTCCCCCCTTTCCGTCCAGCCCTCGAGGTCGAAATCCGAACAACTCCGCACGTCTCCGGCATGCCCTCTCCGCCCCCCATCTTTCTCCCACATCTCCAGTTCGATGACGAGGAGGAGGGCGAATTCCATCGCCAGCAACAAGAACAACAAGTAGTGGATGAGGAGGAGGAGGAGGATGGCGAGGAAGACGATGGGGAGGGACCTTCCGACTCTATCCTCGATTTCTTCAAGTCCCGCTCGTCCTTGACTGAGGACCCAAAGAAGGAAGGCCGCTTCTCTCTACAGAGCAATCGACGCACCTCTTGGCGCCTTGCCGATGTCGAACACCCCGCTGATATCGTGGAGGAAGAGCCAGCGGTCGCTTCCCCTTCTGGCGTCACAGAGCCTCCGCAGTCGCCCAATTTTGGAGCCGTCGAGGAGATATTGGCCGTCGCAAGGAGCCTCCCAGAAAACGCCACATTGGGGGATTTTCTGGGGGCTTATGCTGGGAAGGTCGGAGAAGGAGACTGCATCGAGCTGCTGGTGAGGATGGGGGAGGAGGGCTTGGCTTCCAGGTGCTTGTACTTGTTTGAATGGATGGGGCTGCAGGAGCCATCTCTGGTGACGCCGAGGGCTTTCTCGGTCATCTTCCCTGTATTAGGGAGATCTGGGATGGGAGATAAGCTGATGATTCTCTTTCAGAACTTGCCCAAAGCTAAGAGGTTCAGGGATATATGCGTCTACAACTCTGCAATTTCTGGCCTTGCATCCTGTGGG
Organism: Wurfbainia villosa; assembly: GCA_025175895.1. Taxonomy (NCBI): domain Eukaryota; kingdom Viridiplantae; phylum Streptophyta; class Magnoliopsida; order Zingiberales; family Zingiberaceae; genus Wurfbainia; species Wurfbainia villosa. The sequence goes on along the minus strand of CM045994.1, from coordinate 3,997,979 downwards.
AGGTGAGCAAGTTTGTGTGCTGATTGCTTTTTCTTTCTTCGTGCCAAATCTTCCCGATGATGGAACGGGAGTACCCAAAGTGAAAGAGGGACGAACACATTAAGATAAGAAGCTCCCATCTTCTTTTCTGATCATCTTCAGAAGCTCTAATCACAGGGTTATGAACTTGTTTAGGTTGCACTTGATTTGTAGAGATACAACGATATCCAAAATGGTAAAAAGAACTGGCTTCCTGCTCATGTGGAGGCATTGCAACCATGTACACAGGTGTCACCTAACAGACAGATTAACACAGGACATGGATGCATTCTATGTTCTAGTTTCTAGTGTCCTGACATTCATCATCACACACTTTTTTTCCATGAGTCACATGGTGAGAATAGATGGTAGGACATCAATACTTGGTGAAGAACATTACATATTTGACTTTATCTTGAAGAACATTTCTCTGGCTTCCTTAGCTCGACACTTTTGACTATATGAAATGCTTTCTAAAGCTTACTCACACAGTTTGTCCTAGATACACCACCATGTTAAACTTGAATTCCTTGTTTTTGCACTAGTGTTGCATCTAGGATCTGATTTAACAACGTCCATGCAGTGATTTCAATTGCGTTTGATTTTCATCATTAAACAATATTTGTTTCTTATGTTGGTTCTATAACTATATATAGACAGTGTACTTTGTTATGGCTGTTTTTGTGTCATTTGATCATACAGATTGCTTTATCCTTTTTGAATATGAACCTTTGCAAATATAGGTATGAGGATGCACGGAAAGTGTACGACATGCTTGAAGCCAACAATATTAAGCCAGATCATGTGACTTGTTCGATTATGTTAACTGTCATGAGAAAGAGTGGTTTGCATGGAAAGGATGCTTGGGAATACTTTCAAAGAATGAATAGAAGAGGTGTCAAATGGAGTTTGGAGGTTATTGGAGCTCTAATTAAGTTCTTTTGTGACGAAGGATTGAAGAAGGAAGCTCTCATCATTCAATCAGAAATGGAGAAGAAAGGAATTACATCAAATATCATAATTTACAACACCTTGATGGATGCTTATAGTAAATCTGACCAGGTTGAAGAGGCAGAAGGAATCTTTCTTGAGATGAAAGAAAAAGGGCAAAAGCCAACAACGGTAACCTATAACATTTTAATGGATGCCTACAGCAGAAGGATGCAACCTGAAATAGTTGATTCTCTAATATCTGAGATGCAAAGTGTAGGTTTAAAGCCTGATACCAAATCATATACTTGCCTTATAAGTGCCTATGGAAGGAAGGGGGAAATGAGTGACATGGCAACAGACTCATTCTTGCGGATGAGAAAGGCAGGAATTAAGCCCACATCACACTCCTTTACTGCACTGATCCATGCATATTCAGTTGGTGGATTGCATGAAAAAGCATATGCTACATATGAAAATATGAAAAGAGCTGGAGTTCCTCCCTCCGTAGAAACTTATACAACTTTGCTTGATGCATTTAGGCGAGCTGGCAACACTGATAGATTAGTAGAAATTTGGAAAGCAATGATCAGCAACAAGGTTCAAGGCACAAGAGTTACATTTAATATTATCCTGGATGGTTTGGCAAAAAATGGTCTTTATGTTCAAGCAAGAGATGTGATACATGAATTTCAAAAATTTGGCTTGCAGCCAACAGTCATGACCTATAACATGCTAATGAATGCATATGCAAGGGGAGGACAGCACTGTAAATTGCCACAGCTGTTGAAAGAGATGACTGCTCTCAATTTGAAGCCTGATTCGATAACTTATTCCACAATAATATATGCATTTGTTCGTGTTCGTGATTTTAGTAAAGCGTTTTATTATCACAAGCAAATGATCAGAAGCGGGCAGGTACCTGAGGTTCGATCTTATCAGAAATTGCGAGCTATTTTGGAAGTCAAAGCTGCAACAAAAAATAGGAGAGATAGAAGTGCTATTCTTGGAATACTAAACAGCAAATTTGAGTTAAAATCCAAGAAGGGGAAAAAGGACGAGTTCTGGAAGAACAGAAAAAAGAGATTAACGAGGAACAGGGAGCTTGGTGATAAAAGAGTAATCTTGTGAAAGTCTTGTAAAAATCGAAGACACATGATGAACATGCTCTAACCCATTTTCTTCTTCACGAGAGCAATAACTCTAGACTGGGGATGGAATCTCAGATCGAGTACAAACCAGAAGGGCATTTAATCTCCAAACAATCTGGTAGGTGGTTATGAGGAAAAATGATGTTGTAGGTTGACAATTTTTATATCTGTGCAGTAGCTTCCTCGTAATTGGTTTCCTTTCCAAAATATATTATAAATAGTGGCTAAGACGATTAACATGGTTCATGGTTCTCATTAATTACTGTTTTTTTTTCACATTCGCATACTTCATCTGATTCCCAAAAGGCTTGAGAATAGCACCTCAATGTGGTAGAACATGAAACTTGTCCTAACCCATCTCCACGTCCGGCTTCTTGCAGTGACTAGACTATTTACCTACACTTGTCAACCTGTCAGGAATAGGAAGTTATTAAAATTGATATGTCAATATGCTATGCTTGATGTTGAATCAAAGCATTTAACACACTACAGCTTTGTTTGGAAATCTTTTTCTTTGTAATTTCCTTTTCAATGAATTAAAAATTTTGAGATGAAATATTTTCATTTTCGACCTGCTTGGAAATCGTTTACATCACATGGTGAAAAATTTTAGAGACATATATAAAAATTATAAAAACGAAAATTAGCAATATATATACATATATATATAATTTCCGTATAGACTTAGTACTTCACTATTGGTATTTTATAAAAACACAAAACTCTTTTAAAAACAGATAAATATTTTTTAAAAACAAGAAAACCTTGAGAAGTTTTTTAAAAAGTTAAAATTTATTTTGACATATACAACCATGCCAAACATGTTCTCTATATTAGTTTTCATTTTCTAATAAATGGAACAAAAAATTGAAAAAAATTTTGCCCTAAGATTTTAGTCTTGTTTTAGCATTACAATGCTAAGTGGCTAAGAATATGTGAAATTACAATGTCCTCCAATCCTTTATTGTGAGCCTTATCAACTACTGAAATTGTTTTAATTCTACCCCAAAATGTTTTTTGTATTCATTTTTTTTTCGTGTGTTTTTCTAATAGTAGCATTGACAAAACCATTTTGGGGCTTGTGCCATATTTATGTGATTGTAAATGACAGCTTGTGTAATCTTTTATACAATTTGTAAGAGATGGGTTTCCCTTATCAACTTCTTGAATTGTTGAAATTCTATCCCGAAAATTTTCTTTTTAATTGTATACCCAGGTATTTGATTTATGCTTCAATTATGGTTTAGCATTAAAATAAATGATTAGGGCTTATGGCATATTTTATGTGGTCATGAATGAGAGAGTTCCTTCATATGAGCTAAAATTATGAATATGGTTCAAATTCAAAATTTTCTTTTCAATGTTGAGATGTTCTTTCTGGCCGAGGTTATAACTTATCAAAGTTAGGGTTATAAACGGACTAAGTCAAGCTAAATTTTATAGTGTTCAAAATTATTTGATAAGATAATCAAGCCGAGCTGAGTTGAGCCAAGCCAAAATTAACCAAACTATTGAATAATTGTTTAAGCTTGGCTTTTTTTTTTTTTTTTTTTTTTTGAGATTGAGCTTGACTTATTTATTTGGTATTACACTTCTAATCAAGCTCGGTTCAAGCTTGATTCAAACTTGGTTAAGCTTGTCTTGTTTAAACATTATCAAGCTCTTGTTTGTTTGTTTGAAATTTTAATATTTTAACCTTTGATTAATTGGTTACTATAAACAATTCAAGCAAATATAAATAAGCTCATAAATAAGTCTGATCATGAATATGATTTATGAGTTTTGTTAATGAATATAGTCTATAAGTTGTGTTCACGATCGCTATTCATGAACATTAATAAACCAAACACATATGTGTTTAAGCTTGTTCATTTAATTTATCAAGTTGTTCAATCTTATTCATTTAATTGACTTTGATGCATATTGAACGAACATAAATGAGCTTTTACCAAATCGAATACCAAGATTGTTCACGAACGCTTAGTTTGTTCACCGCCCTAATCAGTGTAAATAACAATCAATATCAAACAGTTGAAAACCTCTTCATAATTCCTCAATTTGTATTTTGGACCATAATCTGTATTCTGTCAAGTATTTCCTTTTTTTTTTTTTAAGTTTTTCAATATTTCTTGATGGTTAATTCTGATTAGTTTGATCATGAGGGGATAGATTAAGCTCTTGGGATTATTTGTTTCGATGGGGTGCTAGGGATGTTTGTATGAATCCCATAAATTTTTTGAATTGCTCGATTCCAGTTTAGCTTCAGCCAAATGCAATTAGAAACCAATTAGGGGTTGAGTGGGGTTGTACAAGACAATGTACATTGTTGTTTCTTGTTTGGAGATAGGTTCAAGAGAGCATGAGCGGGGGTTTAACATAGGAGCTATGGTCCATGTTCTTTGATGATTCAAAGTGTTTTTTTTTTTTTCATTCCATTCAATTTTAACACAGGGTTTACCTCTCTTGTTTTAGAGCTGAAAATGAATGGGGATCCAATTGCTCCTGTTGAGATGATGAGTTTTGCAATTACTGTTCCATCGAAGGAGGTGCGTCTCCAAGGTGTTTTCCCAGCCAAGGGCTCCTGATGTAATGGTTCATCCTGTAGTTTCATGGAGTTCATTGTTTTGTAAAAGGAGAATGGTCCTGTTTCTAAATCAGATGGTTGGAACTTGGAAGTTAGAGAAAACCAATGGTGAACTGCATGCTGATTGACTGGCGCTTAATCTTGTTAGAGGAGGAGCCTTGGAAACATTGATCGGTGGGTTTCTTCTATGTGGCTAGGCTGGCTTTCTAAATTATGTTAATGATAGGGTGTACAACCTTCGGAAACCATCTAGCTTTCTTTATGTGATTACATTCTGATCAGTATCCTCTTAGACTCGATCTCGAAGAGGTTCTGGAGGATAGGCCAGCTTATTCATGTTAAGTCGTTTGTCTTGAATCCTCGGTCGAGGGACACAATTTTGCGATATTCCAATCTGGATGTGTGTGTTTGCTAGTTGTTTTGGCATTTGGGACTCCAAAGTGGTTTAGTACCAATTTGGGTGTTATTGGCGTGCCATTGTACTTGGATAAGTTGACGAGGTCGTTAATTTGAATCGTAGATAGTCATATTAAGTTTTCCTATGAATGCAAACCCACCAGTTTCTCTCATAGCTTGATATTTTGTGCAGCATTCGGACTCTTCTCCTGCTTCTTTGAAGAAGAAGACTGCTTAGTGGATAGGTAGTTGATGATCTGTTTTAGTCCTGTTATGTACAATTCTGGGGATTTTGCTATTTTTAAGTGCTCCTGAAGAACCTGTTGCAGTGGGGTTACCTGCCTGCAGTGTTGATATTAGTATTGGTGATGCTTCTAAACTGCTTCTGGCTCATGTCTTGGATAATGGCATTGCATGTAACAATAGTTTTACTTGTTTGGACTTTTTGTAAGTTCCATGATCCTTGGCCCTTGAAGATTGATCTATCAGGTGGTGATGGTGTGAATTGCTTCAGGAATTGAGGCCTTTTCACAGTGAGAATGCATGGAGATCAAGATTGCGTACAATAGATTTAATATAATTTGATCTTTCTTTGGATTTCATATTGATAAGAGTTTTGTCTATGAACTGCCCTTGAGAGAAATTAAAAAAAAAAATAGAAAAATTAAAATTTCTTTTGACAGGGACAACCATGGTAAACATGTTCTCCATATTAGTTTTCATTTTCTAAAGAATGGAAACAAAAAAAATTGCCATAAGATTTTAGTCTTGTTTTAGCGTTACAATGCTGAAGTGGCTAAGAATGTGTGAAATTACAGTGTCTTTCAATCCTTTATTGTTGTGAGTCGTATCGACTATATCGTCTTGAATCTAGGTCCAGGGATACAATTTGGTGTTTTTGCTGGAAAAATGAATGGAAAATTAACAGAAGGAAAGGGGGTTCGGGCATGCATAGTATTTTAGTACCATATCTAGGGTTTTATAGCATAGACGTTAGTTATATTGATTCACAACGTATAAATTATAAACATGTATGAGCAAGAGATTTTCTTTCACGTCCAATACTCAAATTGCATTGAACTTTAATCGATCAAGGTAAAATTTATCCAAATATATATTTTTGGTATTAGAAAATGACTATTATATGTGTAATAGATATACTAACTACCAACTTAAAGTTAATGTATGAGATTCATAATTGCTTAGCATTTCGATCCAAATGGAGAAAGATATTGAATGACTTTTATTGAGCTATTTATTGTACTTGAGACTTGAGCTCTTGTATAAAGAGGCTATCATCTCGCACAGAAGATTAATACAAATCTATCCATCTTTGTTGTTTTCTCCGTTATCTCCTCCTCTTTGTTGTGCATTCATAGTTTAACAAATCGTGTGCTCACGAGAGGGTTTTGTGGCTAACGCAACAGTTGAGTTGCATCAATGAACAAGGATCAATCCCCGAGTACTGTAGTCTTTCATAATGTTTACTCTCCTGTCGTGCTAGTTTTGGATTGGACAATATGCTCTTCATGATTTACTTCATTCATGTTGATTGTGGGACCGATTGGCGAGGGCGCTGAGGACGAGCGAATCATTTTTTGCACCAATAGTTTAACAAATCGTCTCGTGATAATATTCGAGTGTACGTTAAGTCGTTGCAATCAATCCATACTTTGTTGTGTACGTGATTATGTCGTTATATCTTTGGATACAAACATTTGTCATAATCTCGAAACACCCCAAGAGGGGAGTGAACTATTTTTTAAAACAAAAACTATGTCAAACATGAGATTCAACATCTCTTACAACTCGACCAGCTCGACACTTTGTTATCTCGGGTACTCAACCAACTTAGCCCTTTAGTCAGTTTGACACTCTTCTATTTGAGTTAGCTCGAATACTCAGTCAACTCCGATACTCAATTGACTCGTCGCTTTGCTAGCACGATACTTCACAGTTCAGCTAGTTCGATGCTCTGCAACTTTGCTAGCTCGATACTCGATAACTCAAATCATTAAACTAGTTTGATACTCAAAAACTCTGCTAGCTCGACACTTGGTAGTTCAACCATCTTAATACTTAGCAACTTTACTGACTTGACACTTGACAGCTCAGCCAGATTGACACTCAACAACTTAATCCGTTTGACATTCAACAACTCAGTCAGCTTAACACTCAATATTTAACCACTCAGTCGAGAAGGATTTCATCTTTACAAATAAATCTGAATATATTTCTAGCGAGTATTGAAATTTAGAATAACTTTGTAACTCTGATAAATAATATTCAAAAGAAGTTAGTTTAATCATTCTTTTAATAACTCAAGTTGACATTCATTCAGTGACTCGACATTATTGATCAATAATGAAAAGTGAGTCCCTATGGGAGGACTTTGTGACTAGTGCGGCAGCAGAGTTACACCAATGAGCAAGGGTCAATCCTCGAGGGCTATAAACTTTTCGGGGTGTCTACCCTCTTCCTGCGCTAGCCCTGAATTGGATAATATGCTCCTTATGATTTATCTCCCTTGTGTTGGTTGTGAGATCGACTGGAGGAAGCATTGAGGACGAGCGAATCATCTTTTGCACTAATAATGAAAAATGATAACGTTCATCCTGAACAACTCTCCAAGACCCACTCCAAGGCATGTGGAAGGATGATAAAATTATGACATTGAGCGACCTTCTAAGTGAGAGGGTCAATTGTCTTCAGAAGAATAAACCCCAAGGAGTATAGACCTTTACTCGTTCGAGTCTCAACTCAACTACGTCTATTGACAACATCAATAATGAACTTTTTGAATGAATTATAGTTGAACACTTGCTAATATAAGCCTAATATCATATTCTGATTTGATATGATTAGTGGATTGTTTTTTTTTAAACCACCTTTTGAACAACCGATAGTGTTAATATTTTGCCTCCGCGGGAAGGACTAGCGCATACATATGTTACACCAGAGGATAACGGGTCAATTCCTCGCAAATGCGAGTGTGCCGTCTCTCTATGTGTTAGTTACTAATCTCAAGGGACAAATGTCTACCGTGATTTACCTTCCTTACGATGGTCTGGAAGCGAATTGGTAGAGACCGTTAAATTGACGGATTCTAATCTTTTACACCAGATAGTATTAATGTTTTATCAATCAAAGCTTATATACCTAAATTAAAAAAGATCTTATATTATATATTACAAATCTGCAAGATATTATTTAATTAAAAAGAGGAAATTGCAAATTCTATTTTCTTTCAAGAATTATATTTTAATTATGTATTTATTTCTTTAAAATATTCTTTAGTTTACTTATTTCAAAAGATATAAATAAAAATATAAGGCATTTCCCTCATTTTTTTTAGTTTTTCTATGCTATTTTTTTTAAAAAAATATGGAGAATGTTCGATCTCCTAACAATTTTTAAAAAAATAATAAATATTTTTTTCCTTCATAATTTATTTTTATTTGGAAAAGAAAGTAAAATAAAAATGAGGGAGGGAAAATTTTGAAAATCAACACAGCGGAAATGGGATTCGAGACATATATGGAAGATTTGGAATTTTTTTGAAGGATTCGAATTAGGGTTCTGTGCATTCGCCCGCCCTGCTCTCTCTCTCTCTCTCTCTTTTCGCCCTTGTTCTCGACAGCTTCAACTTGGAAGTGAAGAGGAAGCCAATGAGCTCGCCGATGGAGGTTTCGCACCAGCAACCCCATGAAGAGGCCGTATCAGGGCAACCGGAGCTTGCCTCCCTGTCGATCCCCTCCGCAGATGATAAGGTCCTTGTGTCGGGTAATCACGTTAACCTCCTCCTCCTCCTCCTCCTCCTCCTTTTACAGGCTCTTGGTATCTCCCTCCTTGATCCGATTTTTTTGATACGCAGTCGAGGTCTGCTTGAAACCATCGAGCACGGCACAGCCTGAGGATATACGCACTGCAGTAGAAAGGTCCTCTTTCACTCTCTTTTGCGTTAAGTCGGCATTTCCAAAGGAATGCGCCTTATTTTGTTTTTTTTTCCCATGAAAGTTCAAATTGGATCTTTTGAGCTACTTATACAAGCGAGGCATTCTAGGGCCCTTCAATATGCTAATATGCCTTGTGGATAGCCTCACTCATTTTATCAGGGGGAAAAAAATATAATGTGAATGGAATTGTCAGCTGGTTTGAGATTTGCAGTTATGAGAGTCATACATTTTGTCCAAATTGAAGTTTTTGACGAACTAAACAAATTGATCGGTATTTCAATGTAAAATCTTGCCCCAACTTCTTTAAAGATAAATGACATTGTTTAATCTATATGGATATGGCTAAGTTGGTTCATGAATATCTTCAAATTTTGACATGGAGTCATGGTCTCACATTCATGATAACAGTTATGCTTTGATCCAGGGAAGCTTGTTGGTTAAAAAATGCACCAGCAGTTTTTTTTCTTCACTTCTATCACGTAATGGATCTAGATAAATTAGTATGAAATCCATAAAAGTTTACCAAAGAGTTCATATGCCCTCAAAATTCTGATAATAATCAGCGTCACAGATAGTGCATTTACTGATTCCTACTTCTTATTTCTATGCAGTATATTGATGATAGGTGTTAATTATGTATGACATAACTTGTTTCATTTTCTGTGAATCAGGATGCTGGAGAAGAGGAGCATGACGTATGTGGATGGACCCATTCCAGTGCCTATTGATGATCTTTTCCTTCTTGAAAATGTTAAAAGAATCATGATTTGTGATACAGGTTGAACAAGTAATCAGAAGACTCTTTAGAATTTTCTTTAACTTTTTCTTCATTTCTTGAGTTCTAATGATATCTATTCTCTCACGCAGATGAGTGGGTGGAGAATCATAAGGTCCTACTGTTTTGGCAAGTCAAACCAGTTGTGCATGTTTATCAGGTATTACTTTCCTGTTGCATCTTGATGTTTAAAAGCCTTTTGATTTGTTTTTCTCTAATGAATTGGCATTATACGGAAAAAAATGCATTGCTATCAGGACCAGACCAGACATCAAACCAGAAAAGCTCCAGGTTATTCATTGGTTGAATCAATGGGTCGTCAAATTAGCTACCAAACTAAAACTGACTAAGTCAAGCTAACTGGAACCGAGAATCAGGAACTGAGAAATTAATTAATATAAATATATCTAATTTCTAGAACATAAAAAAATAAATATTGAATATGTGACAAAGAATGTGCAATTTTGAAATCATACTCATTACCAAGCCACTTGAAAATTAGTTAAGAAATCAAAAAAGTTGTAAACATTACAACTCACGTATAAGGAATTTACAACTTTCATTAAGGTAATTGTTACAAAATAAGACAAGTTATAAAGGTATATTAAGCCATACATAACCATCATAATATCTCATGCATCTTAAGTTTATTTCCATCAAACCATAACCTTAAAAACCATCAAAATATCTCAACTATCAAAACATAACTATACAAATGATCAAAACCATTTTAAATATCAAGACATTCTCGTCAGATCATACATAACCAAGAATTTTTGGACCATAAATAACCATCAAAACATAATTCACATACAAGCCAAGTTACAGAGTTTTTAAAGTTTAAAAAATATATATTATACAACTATCACACTACAAACCAACTCTAAAAAAAGGATAGTCCGATGCACGAAGCTTCCGCCATGCGGGGTCTCAGGAAAGGATCCATTGTACGCAGTCTTATTTTGCTTTGCAAGAGACTGTTTTTATAATTCGAACCCGTGACCTCTAAGTCACAAGGCAACAATCTTAACATTGTGCTAAGACTCTCCTTCATTGTACAAACCAACTCTCAATCATCAAATATCGCTCATTGGTTCTTCCCCATTCCATCCACTCATTTTCATTGTATCTTTATTGGCATTTTCCTCATTTTCTTAGGGTTTTTTTTTTAAATAATTAGACCTTCATTCACATGATTATTGGTTATCAGAAATTTGAATCAGAGTGCATAGTTTACAAGATTGTTTGTTGAAACATTGGAATGTTCCAGCTTTTGAAGACAAGCCCCACATCTGGAAATAACAAAATCAACAAGCGCTTGAGACTTCTTTGGAGCTCTTTGTCTATATTTACTCTGAAACTTGCTAAGTTTGATTGACTACTTCAGGAATCTCTCAATTGGTCTGGCTTAACAAGATATACTGTAATGGTTGATCAGTTATGATCTCTGTGGTATGTGCCTGAAAGTAATACTGGAGCCTCTGAGTTGCCATCAACAGAGAATATGTTAATTTTTTAAGGAGAAAGTACCTTGTTTTGATGACTTTTAGTACATGATTAACAAGTAGATCGAGTTTTGTACTTGCTTCTTTCCTTACTAGACTGAATTTATCTCCAAGTTTACAATTGTTAGGTATAACAAGGGGAATCTCTGTTAGAAGGACATTAACACCAAGGATTGGGTCAGATAGCGCTGTTACTCAATGGAAATTTTATCACAAGCTTTGTCCTAGACAAAAATCATCTAATTCTTTGCTTTGATGCTCTCAAAAGATGGCGGCCACATTTTAGCTGATTATAAAAGGAACTGGTTCAGCACAAGCACTTGCAGTTAGACTCTGTACTTCTTGAATGTTGGTTGGGGTCTAAGTATCTTAAATTACTTGTATCTTGAAGGGCTTGACTTCAGTTCCCTGATAAATTTGTGAAAACTTGTACTGAAGGCATATTTCTCCAGGTTCAACCACAGAATATCTCTTCATCTCAAATGTTTCTTAAAGATCTGCTACCTTGGTCTTTGCCAGCTTTTGCAAATCATGTCATTTGACTTCCCATATTCCTCTGATCTAGTCTTGGAATAACAACTTTATCATCCTTGGGATATGTATAACTGATCCTTTTTCAGACCGAAACATCAACTTGTAATAATAAATTTCAAGGCTAACTGTGGTTGACGTTTGCTCATCCCCCTTTGGGATTTCATATACAGGCCTTACTAGATTGTTGGAATCGAATAATATAATCTAGCATGTTTGTGTCAAAACAGGTGTTCTATATCATCAGAAATTGAACCTGAAATGGAATCGTCAAAATTAATACACATCATGGTGCTTCACAAATTTCAATTCTTATCATTACTTTTGATTTCACAACACTAATGTTTTTTTTTGCTCTTGTTACATTTTGGATGAGGATTATGTCCCTTAGATGTTCAGCTTCGATTAATTTTTAAATATTCAGATTTATTTTCAACATGGTTTTCCCATGCAATTATTCTAATAGATCAACATATTTAGCTTAGTGAAGAGGGTCCAGGAGAGGAACCAAGTGGAGATGATATGCTTGCTAGCTTCAATGAGTGGATTCTACCAGCAAAGGAATTTGATGGATTGTGGCCAAGGTTCATGACTTTGACCATTTCATTGGTGCCTTAGCTTGCTATATTTAAATTGAATTAGATAGTCATTGTTGCCACAGCTTAATTTATGAAACGGGTCTCAAGCAGCGATTGTTGCAATATGCTGCAACTGCACTTTTGTTTACTGAAAGAGGTGTAGATCCTTGCCTTGTGTCATGGAATAGGTGAGCAAATTTCATTTTAAGATACAGAATATAGCATTATGTTCCGTTTCTTGGATAAATTTTAACTTGATCCAGCTTCTGAGCACTGAAAGGTAATTTATATGGAAGTTCATCTTTCATTACAATGCCCCTTTCCCAAAAATCTTAATGGGCTTAATTGGCCCTTTGTTCATTCATTATTACAAATAAGACCATCATGCTAGTGCTGGTCATGGTATATTATTGCAGAATCATTCTGCATAATGAGATTGGAACTGCTACTTTTATTGCTGTTGTATAGTATTGTTTCTGTTGTAATGATCCTCATGTGAAATTATGCAAGGAATTTATTCTATTCCATTTTCCACCTATGAAAGTTTTTTCAAGTAAATCAAACATATTGAAAAAGAAACCACCTAGTTTGTCTTTAAATAAAGAAGTCAATCTACTGCTAGTATTTTATTATAATCCTTCCATATTTAGAAAACTAAATTTCAAGCATAAATGACAAAGTCTAACATTGTATATGAAAAGACCTGCTGTAACACGCGTCTTAGTGTCAATCGATGGTTGTCAAAGTTAATATTATTTTGGGTATTCAAAAAATTAGATATTGACCTTCTCAGAAAAATTTAAAAAAGAATGAAAAATAAAAATAAAAATAAAAATAATAAAATGAAATAAAATTGAATAGTGAGTGTTCTCTTGCACATCACTTAATAATTGATTAATTATTATTAATAATATCAAATGATTATCCAATATTGATTATTTAAAATTAATTCAGATGAGTATAATATAATAATACTAAATTAGTAATATTTAGAGAAATCATAAATCAGTTGAAAAAAAATTAATATATCATTACTGAAAAATTATTTTTATACATAATTTAATTATTATTTATTTAACTCATAGTTAAATACTAATAATAGTTATACAATTAGTATATATATATATAGTTTAAATTTGTTAATTTTATTTTTAAACGTTTTATTTTTTTTAATCGTTTCTGAAGTTTTGTTAATCTTTCTAAACTTTTTTGCAATTTCAAATTTTAAATTGTAATAAAATTTAATATAATTGTTTTGTCAATAGATATTTCAATTTTTTTTTTTATTATAATTCAATATTGAAGATGATTTTAGAATTGAGAATGTTAATTAAAATATTGATGATACCAATACTGCGTATTCATTAGTTATTGGTACTATTAATCAAATAACTTATAACTAGTTATGCATTTTCAAATATCTTAATAGCTATGCATTATAACTATCTTAACAATTAATTCACATTATTTATTGCTTAATAAAGTTAATAATAATTAATCAAACTGTAAGCATTATTAGCCCCTAATTTTATTATATATATATATATATATATAAATAATATTTTACCTTAATTAAAAAATAAATAATATATTGATATTAAATTATTATATATTTAATATTAAAAAATCTTTAATACTATTTGAATATTACAATTTTTGAATTACTACTAACTAGTAGTATTTTTATAGATATACCATTAAATTACTATAATTATACAACTAAATTTTTATTATGGCATTATTGATTATTTTTTATTATGCATCCATAAGTTTATTTAGGTTTTCTCAAATAAAATATAAAAACAAATTGATATTTAATGCTAAAAGTCTTTATCAGATGATCATAAATACATTTCAAATATAGTTACATGTACTCATAAAAATATATGTCCATTTCAAACAAAATTACATCATTAACAGATTATCAAACTTGAACTTGCTCTAATGTTGTAGAATTCAAAAACAAACTATGCTTTAATTTATAGAGTATCAGAGAGGGACTTATTCTCTTGTCAGTTATTCTAACGTTCTATTTGTGAAAGTTGAATTAATTATAAGTGTAAATTATTATAAAAATGAAAGAGATGTATAGTTTACAAGTGACTAAAGCTAAAAATTTAAATTTAAATGATTGTAAGCATTTTTTATTATGAAAATTGAGGCGTTCAAATTAGATATAAACATGTGTAGGCAATTTAATTAATTATTAAGTAAATAATTAATTACAATACAAATTTAACTAAAAATTTCAATTTATATTAAGGAAAATTAATTATGTTATGATCATAATTTAATTAAATAAATAATGAAACCGTATTGGCGTGACATGACATATATCGAAACTACATTGTTCCAGTCAAACACCAAAATTCCGACGTGGTTCAAGATTTTAAATCTTGAACCAAACTCACTTCTAGATGTGTTTTTTTTTTTTTTTCAATTGCCTTTTTCAGTTTGTTGGTTCTTATTGCAGTGGTTACAGTTTTTCTCTAGAAACCTTCAATGTTTAAATGTCATGTGGACCTTGAAGAATGGTCCTCTTCGTACCATTGTTTTTGTGGATGTACAGTGCTGCACATTTGGAATTGTGAAACCAGGTTCTTCATGTGGATAATGACATTTTTAGGTTGCAGCTTGATGCTTCACTTAAGTAGTGAAATGCAGTTAACCTCATTTGGAGAATAGATGTTACTTCCAAGCTGTTGTTTTCAGGCACTCTACTTTGTGGCCTGTGGGGCTATGATGATAGTGCGGACAGAGGTCTCATGGTGATGTGAGGTTGCATGGTCTTCTGTGTGATAGCCCAACCCTTCTTTTAGGGGGAACATGGTTGTAGTTTCTGGAACATGAGGGAGATGTTTACTTCAATCCTTCCTAGGCAATGGGGTTAAATCTGGGATTTAGTTAATAATGAAAGTGGATGTCAAAGATAAATTAGTCAGTTAGCAACATTAGACATGTAGGTAATCATGTTGTCAAAGAAAATTAACTCCACTTTAGAACTAATCATGTTGTTATATACTCTATGGATAAGCTACCAGTTAATCTCTATGATTGGTTGTTTTGCATGTTGTGTAACTGTAAATAAGTCATCAGCATAATTATTTCAAAAGCACCACTTACAAAAGAGGTGAAGTTTACTCGTACTGAAATGTGTGTTACAGGATTATCCTTTTGCATGGGCCTCCAGGAACGGGCAAGACATCTTTGTGTAAAGCATTGGCTCAAAAGCTTTCTATACGTTTCAAGACAAGGTTTGATGGCGTAACACCTCGTTTTATGCCTATTGCTCAGAGTCTATGGCTATGTTGATATTTGAGTTGATGCTACCAATTCCTTGTAATAAGGTATCCCTTGTGCCAGCTGGTAGAAGTCAACGCACACTCATTATTTAGTAAATGGTTTTCGGAAAGTGGGAAATTGGTATGTTCTGTCAATTTCATTAAAATGTCTGTCAATATTTTTTAATTGAAATTATTATATATACAGACTGCATTTTGTGTATATATTTTTTAATTCAAGTCAAAAATATTAAGAAACAAAGTTAGTCCCGAAATTGTTTTATGTATTCTGTTTCTTGCTTAAAGAAAGTTGTATTGCTTTGAGTTGTTATATTTCCAATACTAACATCTGGAGTCTAAATATCAATTCAAAAAGTGTCTTTGCCCTCATCGCTATAATGAGGTGATTCTCAATTAGCTTTTCTTGGTACTCTTCCAGGTTGCTAAGCTTTTTCAGAAAATTCAGGAAATGGTGGAAGAAGAAAATAACCTTGTGTTCGTCTTGATTGGTTAGGTTCATTTTTGTCTATTTACGTCTTCTCTTTGATACTTAACAAGTTTTGAATGGTCATTCATCAAATTATTGTTATCCAAGGTTCTAAAAGGTATCATTGATGGCATGTTGTCTGAGCACACGTCTCCCTATTAGAACCATATTTACAATTGCTGTTGCCCACACGTGTCCCTATTAGAACCATATTTGCAATTGTTGTTGTCCACACGTGTCCCTATTAGAACCATATTTACAATTGGTGTTGCCCATAGAAAAGCATTATTTAGATAATTTTAATGACTTAATCAAGATAAACAATGTTATGAAGTGGGTTTTCATCCACTGCCTACTGAATAATAAACAACAATTTGGATTGAAACTTCTAACATCTACCAATATGACATTAAGCAAATATATGCCTATGAAAAAATTTATAAGATCAGTACTCATAAGTTATAACTCTCTCTCTCTGTGATTTTATTATTGCTTTATCAATTTGATTATGCACCAAAATCAATTATCTTAATGTAATCCGTTCCTTTATACCCACTGTGGTCTTGACTTATTTGCTTGGACGAGGTGGTATAATTGAAAATAGCCATATGAGGTTGCATGTGGTTATGCAGCTCACTATTAGTCGTGCTACTTACTCTGCCTGATCATATAATTGCAGAGCATATGACATGTTATGTCATACATAACATGTTGGCTACAAGAATATGCTTTGCAAAATAATTATTTTTGTTTGCATTTTTTTTATGCATATGCATGATGAATATGCCTTGGAATCCTAAACTGGAAGTCCAGTCTTTCAATTCAAATAAATCAATTTGACAACTTTATCAAATAAACTACAGTAATCTAACTAGGCATTTTACGTTTTGTCTCACATGCATATTGTGTTTCTCAAATATGATTGTAGATATCATCATATTTTTTATACTAGGGAGTCACAATAATATATCAGAAGCAAAAACATGCACATCAAAATAATCCACGTGTTGAGTTATTGCCCCTTCATTTTAATTACTGGTTTTTGTTGGGTAAAAAATGGATGGATGTTCTTCAACTTTTTAACCATCAGACAGTTTTTTGTTTCCTTTTTAATACTTCATCCTGCCCATTACAATCTTCAATGTGTTCACGTAACATGTTTGCATCCTTGATTTCCATAAAAAACTACCCATTCCAGGTCTTGTTACTTTAATATTAATGTTCAATCTCCTGCCAATGGCAGTTTACTATACCCATCCATTATTTACAAATTGTAATGCTCTGTGTGGGTCATGTAATCAGGAACTTTCTTACTTGTTGAATACTTGATACTCTTATTCCCTTGATTAAATCTTACTCCTAAACCTTTTTTTTTTTGTTTGACGTGTAGATGAAGTTGAAAGTCTTGCAGCTGCTAGACAAGCAGCCTTGTCTGGTTCAGAACCATCAGACTCCATACGGGTGATACTTAAGAACTTGATTTCTAACACTTCTGGTTTCCAATATTGGGTCATCATAGCTCTAGTGTTTTTTTTTCCCTTCTATTATGTGCTACTTATATTACCTGTTGTATGCCAGGTTGTGAATGCGTTGCTTACTCAAATGGACAGATTGAAATCTTGGCCTAATGTGATAATTCTCACAACATCAAACATAACAACAGCCATTGGTAACTGGTTCATGCTTTTTTCTGCATTGGTTGGACCTGCAATTATTCTATGAAGTGACACTTGTGGATTTGATTATATACTACCTTGAACAATTTGTGTTTTTGCAAAATTTGCCTTAAACCACTTGATGTTTCTTTTGCACAAATTAAACATCAGCTGTCAATTACCCGCCCATAGAATCTTTATTAAACAATTCATGGCTTACTGCAATATGACTGCATGATAGACCCGTGCAGAAAGTAGGGGAGATAATTGCTGCAATGAAGGCCCATGTTCCTGAAAAGAGAACCAAGTAGGTAGACAAATGCAAGTTCACATGCATTTTTTCTCTCAGCTAAAGATACAATTAAAATAAATTTGAAAGAATAGACAATTTCGTATCTTGTGATGTTGCAAAACAGTTCAAATTTATTGTACGAAAATTAACTTCATGCAGGCCTGAGATTGGTCAGTATATTAATGGATACTAGTGTAAACTCAAATTTGTTTTGCCTGAAGCTTCATGAATTTCAGAAAATTGGTGACCGATTTGAGTGACCTTACGCTTGTCAAATTCAAGATATGAATAATATATACTATGTGCTTCTGGATTTTGATATCCATGCAGAACACATGTAATGAATAATGATACATAGGGTCTGTAGACCGTATAAACATATAGAAATATCCCTAAACCTCTTTCTGTTCTGCTGCGTAAGGACTAGTTGTTTCCATGCGTCAATCCTTGTAAAATTTAACTCTATTTAACAAGGGAAGTCTATCATACTATTCCTGTAAAAAAAAATTCAGATTTGTGAGCTTACCTGCATAAACACACCCCTGGAGCTGAATATGTCATCTTGTACTTTCGTATAGAACTAATTTAAAATGTATTGCATATTGATTATCTGTTACAAAGCATATCTCAGGGTTCTTTTCTAGAAATACTAAAGACGTGGAATACTAAGCTCATTCTACTTTGTTTTATAGATCATAGTAAAAGTTATTATGGAATCTTTTATGATCCTTATTGACCTTTTCCAAACTAAGCAAATATGTACTTCTGTTTTATACTTTTAGGGGTTGAATATCATTTACAAAGTCATTAAAAGAAAATAAAACAAATGTAGACATTGTTATTTCATAAAAAGAATCTACTTTATTACATGGAAGATTTCCTATTTATATACAAAGTTAGGGCATATTCAAAAGAATAAATCAAATTCTATCCTAGAAAATAATTATCCCTAACCATATTTGGGGATAAAATTATCAATATTCTAACACTCCCCCTCAAGCTATAGAATATAAATTATATGCACCCAGCTTGTTACATATGTAGTCAATTTGGGGACCTCTGAGTGACTTAGTAAGTATATGTGCTAGCTGATCATGTGAGTTAACAAAACTAGTAGATATTTCTCTAGATATGACTTTCTCTCTGACAAAGTGACAATCGACTTCAATATGCTTTGTCCTTTAATAAAAAATTGGATTTGAGACGATATGCATAACGACCTGGTTATCACATATAAGTGACATTTGTGTAACATCTCCAAACTTTAGCTCCTGAAGCAACTGTTTGAGCCATATAAGCTCTTGACTGGCTATGACCATAGCTCGATACTCTGCCTCTGCATTGGATCTTGTCACAACATTTTGCTTTTTGCTTTTCCAAGAAACAAGGTTATCTCCGATAAATATACAAAAATCAGAAGTAGATCTCCTATCAATGGGAGATCCTGCCCAGTCTGCATCAGAATATGCTATGATTCGAGTATGTCCTTTGTCTTTGTATAAAAGACTCTTTTCTGGAGCGCTTCTAATATATCGAACAATGCGAATCACAACATCCCAATGTTTTTTACATGGAGAGTTGAGAAACTGACTTACTACACTCACTGCAAATGAGATATCTGGACGAGTAACAGTCAGGTAGCTTAGTCTCCCTACTAATCGCCTGTATCGTTCAAGATCTGGTAGAGGCTCCCTCTGATTTGGCAGGAGCTTGACATTAGGATCCATAGGATTGTCAACTGTCTTTGAGTTTAACATTCATGTTTCTTCTAGAATATCCATTGCATACTTCCTTTGGGATATAATGATCCCATTTCTGGACTGCGCTACTTTTATCCCCAAGAAATACTTAAGTCTGCCGAGATCTTTTGTCTGGAAATATTTGAAAAGATGTTTCACCTGTGAGATCCCGAGATGATCACTACCTGTGATGACAATATCATCAACATAAACCACTAGGTAGATGCAACCAGTAGATGAGTGGCGATAAAAAATAGAATGGTTAGCCTTGCTCCGAGTCATGCCGAACTATTGAATTACAATACTGAATCTACGGAACCATGCTCTGGGTGACTGTTTGAGACAATATAAAGATTTTTGCAAACGACACACAAGACCAGAAGACTCCTCCTGAGTAACAAAACACGGAGGTTGTTTCATATAGACTTCTTCGAGTAGGTCACCGTGTAAGAACGCATTCTTGATGTTCAACTGATAAAGAGGCAGTATCGAATCGCAGCAATGAACATGAATAAGCGTATAGAGGACATTTTGACAACAGGAGAAAAGGTGTTCTCATAATCCAATCTGAAGATTTGAGTATAACCTTTAGCAACGAGACGAGCCTTAAGCCGATCAACCATTCCGTCTGGACCAACTTTCATTGTATATAGCCATCGACAACCAACAACTGACTTTCCTGGTGGTAGAGGAACGAGGTCCCAAGTCCCATAGCTCCGTAAGACACTCATTTCATCCAGTATAGTCTGTTTCCATCCTGGATGAGCAAATGCATCTCCTGCAGTATTCGGAAGAGAAACAGACGACAAGGAGGAAAGACAAGAATAATAAGGAGAAAGGCGATGGTAACTCAAAGAAACATAATGAGGAGAAGGATTACGAGTGGAACATATACTTTTCTGAAGTGCAATAGGAATATCAGATTCAGAAGACTGGACCGGAGAAAGGAGCGGAGGACTTGGCTCCAGAGACGATTCCATGGCAGAGTTAGTGTTGGGCGACAGCAAAGCAGGATGAGTACGACGCTGATAAACTTGCAACAGAGGAGGAATTGGGGCTGGAGGTGATAGAGAATCCTCCGGAGGATAAAAGACTGGTATAAGCATAGAAGGATGAAACTCAGACGACGACTCTGATGACCCAAAGAAGGGAACCAAATCAAAGAACGTGACATCAACAGAGATGAAATATCGACGGAGAGTAGAAGAATAATATTTGTACCCTTTCTGAGACCGTGAGTACCCAAGGAAAACACATTTATGCGATTGAGAAAAGAGTTTATCAATACCAGGATCAAGAACATGAGCAAAACATATAGAACCAAAAACTCTAGGTGGTAAAGGATGAAGGGACTGATTTAGATAAAGTATATGATGAGGTATTTGACCTTGCAAAGTAGATGAAGGTATGAGATAACAAGCAGTAAGTACGTCGTCGCCCTAAAAACAAAGCGGAACGTGAGAGTGGAAGAGAAGAGTCCGGGTGGTCTCGAGAAGATGACGATTCTTATATTCTGCAACTCCATTCTGTTGGGGGATATGAGGGCATGACGTCCGATGTAACATGCCGTGAGACGCCAAGAAGGTTCGAAACGGAGTAGATAGATATTTACGTGCATTATCACTTTGCAAGGATCTAAGAGGGATATCAAATTGTGCTTGCTTTATTAAAAAAAGATTGGAAAATAGAAAATAATTTCGAACGATCCTTCATGAGATATAACCAAGTACAACGGGAAAAATCGTCTATAAAAGTAATAAAATATCTTGACCCCAATGTATAAGAAACACTACTCGGACCCCAAACATCGGAATGAACCAAAGTCAAGGGGGACGTAGTCCGACTTATAATGCGAGGAGAAAACGAACTCCGAACATGCTTGTCTAACTGACACGACTTACAAGACAGATTTTAAGTAAGAAAGATTAGGATGTAATTGTTTTAACTTATCAAGACCAGGATGTCCCAACTGAGCATGAATAACAAGTGGAGATGTCGTCGCCGCACCAACAAGAGAGTTTTGTTGAAGTCAATATAGGCCATGAGACTCACATCTGAAGCCAATTATCCTCCCCGTACTTTGGTCCTGTAATGAAATAGAAGATTTAGTAAACGAGATGACACAATCAAAAGATCGAGTAAGTTGACTTATTGATAACAAATTAAAGGGAGCTCTGGGAATATAAAGAACATTATGAATGTGAAGAGATGGGGAAGGATGAATAACACCAACACCTTGCGAATGAGTTTGAGACATTTGCCATGGTGACAAAGGGTAAATAACCGGAAGTAGATAGTGAAGAAAACAACGATCTATTACCCGTGATATGATCGGTGGCCCCAGAGTCAAGTATCCATAGACCCGAAGAGCGAGATATGCCAGCAAAGGAATTACCAGCTTATGTAACGGCAACAGGGAAATTAGAATCCCGTTGATCCTCATACCATTTCAGAAAGTCATCGTAGGAAGGCGGTGGAGTTGGATTCGGTGTCGACTATGAAGTGGAAGTTAAAGAAGTGACAGAACTCTAGGTGAGTTGAGCAGCACGAGAAGGTCGACTATAAAGACTCCAACATTTATCAATCGTGTGTCTTGGTTGGTGACAATGATCACACCAAGGACGTCCTTTGCCACCCTTACGTGGTGGATGTTTGTTGTTGTTTCAAGAGACCAAAGCTGAAGAGTCAACATGAACGGAAGATGACACCGTCAAGACTTTGGTAGGGATACGGAGGAGAGTTGCCCAGGTAAAGTCCATGGTGGCCTCTATGGGACTGCCCAGTACCTGATCATGAATATGAGAGTGATCTATGGGCAGACCATATAAAGCCAGAGACATAAAAAATTTCTTCCGATTTTAAGCTCTGCAACAGGAGTGGTCGCAGGTGGGAGCAGGTCATTGAACTCACATAAAAGGCTAGAGACTGATCCCAGATAAGTTGACATAGAATCCTTGATCAGATGGACATTAAGGATGTTCATGAGGTATTCACAAATTTGATAGAGTCGCTGAGAAGTATTCGTAAAAAGTTATTGAGCCTGTGTTCAAACATCCTTGTAGGTCTTATGAGTGCGGAAGACATCCCTGAGAGATGGATGAATGGTGGCTCGGATAATGCAACACAATTGAACATCAACCTTTTTCCATAAAGGACGATCCGCGATTTGAATATCTTCTTCAGTTTGGGTGAGATGTGTTTTATAACCCTGTCCAACAAGCCAAAGTTCAATGTGAGAGGTCCAAGAGGAGTAGTTCTTACCATCCAAGAGCTCAGATGAGAGCGGTGCCGTGACGTGGTTGGTAAAAATTAGAAAATCCGTCTTCGAAGTGCTAGAGGTAGCCATGAGGAACGGCAGCCGATCGACGAGGGACGAGGATCGACGGTTCGACTGCCAGAGGAAGACCATCGTTTACTGCGCGATGACAAGCCGAAGCCATGCGAAGAGGAGCAGAGTCATGAAGAAAATGGAGAATTTGCGCGTGGAGGTTGCGCTTGGAACAGGCGAAGAGGAAGGCGTTCCAAGCGAAGAGTCGTCGTCGGCCTTATATTCCGGAGAAGCCGTCCGTTGTGAAGGCGGTCGCGGAAATTTTGTCGCGCAGCAACGGAGGAATGCGTTTGTGGGAGGGGCGACGAAGCAAGGCGCTGGAGGCGGCGCGGAACTGACAATTGTTGCTAGAGGCGGCACTGGAAGGAGGGTTGTTTATCTGTTCACGAGGAAAGCAAGGGGAGGCAGTGCTGGAAGGAGGGGAGGGTCATTTCTCTGATGGTGTCGCTCAAGCTGCAGAAGCGACACTGGAGGCACTGGAGGCGTCGAGGAGCACGATCGACTCTCCGAGGACCTCGTCCGTCGAATGTTTCGGTAGTTGATCTCCACCGTCGCCTACTTCCACTCCCGCGGTGTCTTCCTCAGGGACCTTAAGCCGGAGAATATCCTTCTCGATGCGAGAGAAGAGCTCACGGATGAAGGGGTCGACGAAACGAGGCGAAGCGGACGCGAGGCGGATGCGCTGGAGGAACGCTAGACGAAGGCATGCGACGTGTGAGGTCTGTGCATGGAGGTAGAAGCTGACGTAGCGATGGCGAGGTAGACGCGAGGTTAGCACCCACGAGGAATCGCGCTAGGAAGAAAGAATTCGCAGAGGGGATACGACGCGGAACCCTAATGCTCTCCTAATGGCTATGATACCATGTTATTTCATAAAAAGAATCTACTTTATTACATGGAAGATGTCCTATTTATATACAAAGTTAGGGTCTATTCAAAGGAATAAATTAAATTCTATCCTAAAAATAAATCAAATTCTATTCTAGGAAATAATTATCCTTAACTATATTTGGGGATAAAATTATCAATATTCTAACAGATGGTTTTATAACTAGTACCATTTCTTGTTTGTTTAAGAATCTTATGGTCACACATCTGATGTTTTATGAAACTCTTCTTACTTTGCGTGTTAAATTCAGAATTTGGGGATCTGGAAACACAATAATACATATAATGAGTGATCACAGCTAAATTCTTATCTTTTTACATTAATCATGGACGAATGCACTGGACACATTTAAGACACAATATCGTGGTGCATGTTGTTTGCAGATGATATTGTTTTATAGATGAGACACGTGAAAGGGTAAATACTAAACTAAAATCTCGATGAAAAACACTAGAAGCGAAAGGTTTTAGGTTTAGTGGAGTAAAGATAGAATATATGGAATTTAAGTTTAACAATATTAGACGTAATGAGACAAGTGTTAACATAAGAGATGACGAGTTGTTTGGAACTGAGAGATTTAAGTATTTCGGATCTTTTTTGCAAAACGATAGAGAGATTGAGAGAGATGTTTTTCATAGAATACAAACATGATGGTTGAAATGAAAGAGAGCATTAGATGTTTTATATGATTATAAAGTATCTCTAAAATTTAAAAGGAAAATCTACAAAGCGACAGTTAGATTTATTATGTTATATGATGTTGAATATTGTACTACGACTCGAATACATGAGCAGAAGATGTCTGTTGCAGATATGAGAATATTAAGGTGGATGTGTGGACATACGAGGATGGACAGAATAAGAAATGACAGTATTAGAGAGAAAGTCGGAGTTGCATTTATTGAAGAAAAACTTCGAGAGACACATTTAAAGTGGATGGACATGTACTTAGACGATTAATAAATGCTTCAGTTAGGTGATGTGAAACTATAACAAATACGCATATCAAACAAGGAAGAGGAAAATAAAAAAATACTTGGATAGCAACAATAAAGCAAGGTAAAATTTATTTAAGTATAGATGATGATGTAGTGAAGGGGAGCCTTCGCACGACGGTAAAATTATTGCCTTGTGACCTAGAGGTCATGGGTTCGAATTCTGGAAATAGTCTTTTGCAAAGTAGGATAAGACTACATACAATAGATCCTTTCTCGGGACCTTGTGTGGTGGGAATTTCGTATGCCAGACTATCCTTTTTTTATATAGATGATAATATAATAGGGGATAGAGCTTAATGACGCAGAAGGATCCATATAGCCGATCCCACTTAGTGGGATAAAGTTTGGTTGTTGTCGTCGTCGTCTTGTTGTTGAGTGATGACATCTGGGTTCATATTGGCAATCCCCTATCCAATTTGGGTGCAAGTTCTATATATATGGTGCATATGTAATAGTGTGGAGGATTATGTCTCCATCTTTTTATAAAGTTGAGAAGCAGTGTTACTTTCTTTGCTAATAAGCCTTGTATGTAGACAAAAAAAATTGGCGAGGTTGATCTATTTATCCATTGTAGCTGGTCTAGTTGTGTAAATATTGTTGGAAGTAAAAAATTGGAGGCATAGAACAAACTCCCAAATTATAGTCTATCATCTTGTGGTCTTTTAGAAGGGAGCCTTGGCACAACGGTAAGGTTGTTGCTTTGTGACCAAGAGGTTACAAGTTCAAATCCTGGAAACAGCCTCTTGCAAAAAAAAAAAGCAAGGTAAGGCTGCGTACAATGGATTCCTTCTCCGGTACCCCGCGTGGCGGGAGCTTCGTGCACCGGGTTGTTTTTTATCTTGTGGTCTTTTCCTTGTAACATAAGGACTAGTTGAACCAAAGGTTTGTTTTTGCTGAAGTGCTTGTTAACAAAATTCAGTCATGGCTCAAATCAACTGGTCTAGGTTTATCCTTAACAGTAGAGGAATGAAAATAATCAGACAAATTGGATGGTAAATGCAACTAATTCTGTCACTACTTGTCAACAACTACTCTTTGTTGCTATGTTTGATAGCTTAGACATATTAACTATATGGGTTAAGTTGTTTAGTGGTTTCCGTTTTCAAATATATAAGCTCACCTTTGTTTAGGTTGCAGATATTGCATTTGTTGACCGAGCAGATATCAAAGCTTATGTAGGCCCTCCTACACTGGAAGCACGATATGAAATATTAAGGTCATGCCTAGAAGAATTATTACGAGCTGGGATTGTTTCATATACTCCTCAGGTACAACTTTTAATTTAAGATCTCATGATACATAAGATTTTACATGGTGTATGCGAGTTGCATGAACTAGCATCACCATAAAATCAATATTCATTGTGGAAGGTTAGTGTCCATATGCTATCATGGTCGAGAAATTAATTAAGTGTTTACCATTAATTTTATTCAGAGAATGTTTAACATATCTCGGGCTTCTCTAACAAAAAATTGCTTCTATAGGAAAAGTTCTTAGTTAACATGGTCTTTGGAAAAAAAAAAAAACTAAGATGTTTCAATAAAGCTGAAAGCATTGCTTAAATTTCCAAAAAATACTTGCTCTATTAATCAGGAACCATAATTCTTCCACAATATATTTTTTTTTCAAATTAAAACTTTAATGATTTGGTTGTTCGTATATCTTCCAATTTTGTTCTGTTAATTATTCTCTTTGTACTAGTGAAGGCATACTTTTGATGTCGAAGAGCAACACACTAGAAACAACTCAGGATCAATTAATAGTAGTATTCCTGGTTGTGGAACCTTGGGCATGGTGTGGAACTAGGAGCAATTACTGACTAAATGAAAGCTCATTATATGTTTGAACTTGAAGCCCTTGTGAAGTTAATAGTTCCAAATGAATAACTTGTCCCTTTTTATTTTCGCTCTTTGATATGTATATATCTTTGTTATTAGAGTCCTGAAGAGAATGCATCATAGTTATAAACCTTGATCGACCACTGTCGGGCTAAAGAAAAACCAGAACCGAAATTCTTATTGGGCTAGTTTCTTTCAAAGATCAGATACAAAAAAAGGGAAAAAAAAGCTGATTTGACTATCAGATTTTTAAAAGCCAAAAAACCCAAGTGAGTCTTTAAAAACACCCCCTTGGTTTTATATACAATTTTTTTTTTTAACAAAAACACCTTAATCTCAACTACGTATATTAGACTTTTGAATCAATGAATTAGTTTGTTAAATTTTTATACAATGAAAATATGAAACATCAATATCTTATCCAATATTACCTGTTACCTTTGACTCCTATATTCTTTAAACTCACTCAAATGGTCATCTCTCCTAATCTCATGTTGGCAGTCCTTGTCATTGATCTTCCATCAATATTCTGTAGCCTAGGCCTTCGGTACAGATTGTCAGTCCTTAATGCTTCTAATCCTTGATGCAATCAAGTGTGGGTTCTCTATGCTACAATCCCCACTAATGTATTTCACAGTTCACAACCACATTAAGGCACTAACGAACTTCAAATTATAGAGTTTGTGATGTGAAATCTGTTTATATGACACAACATATTAGTCTCCTTCATTACTTAAATAAATAATTTATGGATCGAACAAATAAATTTTGCAGTCTAATGGTTGAGTGTAGTCCTTCCAACCAATGGACTCATCTGGGTCAATGTTTGGGTCAATGTATGGTTTGGTTATTGAATCGACCGGTTTGACCCCTCGATCATTGATCCAAAACTTGTCTTGTTTGATTTCCATTTTGATTTTTATAACTAAGGGAGCATGGGACTCCAAACAAGTATAAATATTTTGCCCAATTACTTCTGCTAGATAAATTGTTCCTTCATAAACCTGATAATGCTTACTTTGAAGTGAGCAATTGGTAAACCAAACAAAAATTTTCCCTTTTTCTACATGGTAACCGGTTATTGCCATCAAACTTAGAGAACTGTGCTTAATGCAAGGTGTCAGGATCTATGGCATCCACTACTACAACAGTAGAACCACATTAATCCATTAGTGAGGTTGGTAAATTTGGACATAAGCCTGAAGTGGATGACCTTGAACATTTTCCATTAGCAGGTGACAAACCAAATTCATAACTTTATTTGCTTGGGTTGTTAAGTGGCAGTGAATTTATGCCACTTGAACTTGACATTGGTGAGAGTAGTGATGTGCAACTTGGACTCGTAAGTGCAAATCTTCAATCCTCATGTCCCTTCTATATTGCATGACATATTAGTCCTTGATGAGCATTGTGAGATTGCATTTCCTCTATGAAACATGAGCAACTGAGGTAGAGCATGTGGTAATGGCTGTGGTTTTACGGCTACTACAGATAGAATTCCTTGCAACCCAAAGCCCCAGTCCTTAAATAAATGGGAGTGGTTCTTTTGAATCATAACCATTTATGTATGTGCTCCTTTACATCGATATAATCATGTGGTAAGAAGATCTCAAGTCAATTGTGTGATGACAATATTCCTATTGCACATGCTATACATCTATCCCACTAGTTATGAACCATTCAGAGTTTTTGACATTGTCTATGATAATCTGTTGATCAACCTTTAATAATAACAAATTAATGATCAATCAGTCTTTTAATCTTTACCTATTAATATGACTATTGATTAAATGATATCATCAAACATTATTTAAATTGCAGTATAAATTTTAACCACAACTAACATTACCCTAACTAAATTATTGCCCACGCAACCTTACCTAGTTACCAAATTAAATTAATTAAGGGACATCATCTATTAACTTAATTAAATTAGTACCTTACTTCCCCTTTATGTTGCTTTATCTTGAGACTCCTTCCACATGCTCATGCAACTCCTCTAACCTGAGACTACACCCCATGAGAAGTCAAAGAACAACAAT
Organism: Wurfbainia villosa; assembly: GCA_025175895.1. Taxonomy (NCBI): domain Eukaryota; kingdom Viridiplantae; phylum Streptophyta; class Magnoliopsida; order Zingiberales; family Zingiberaceae; genus Wurfbainia; species Wurfbainia villosa. Next base: position 3,969,006 of record CM045994.1, on the reverse strand, counting down.
TGAAGGATGGGATGATCGTAATCAGGACAACAATGTCCATTAAGCTTGCTACTTTCGCCCTCTGCTTTCATCACTAAATTTGGTGGGACCTGGGCTGGGACTCTCCATGTTGTTCGCTTGCCTCTTATTCACTTGATGTATTTGAGAAACTGTTAACATCATTCGGGTTTCAATAATAGTAGGTTTTTCCTCTTGGGTACATTAAATACACTACGGATACCTGTCTGACTTCTCTTGTGGCAAGAATCTAGTCTCGCTTGTCTCTGTGCAAGGTTCTCTCTCTCTCTTTTGATATTATTTAAATTTTTAGCAAAGGAAATTGTGGGTTTGGCCTTTCTACTCAAACCCATGGAAGAAGTTCCAATCTATCAAAGTGGATGCAATGGGTCCATATATCATCTAACTCACCAGTGTGTCGAGTCATAACCTCCTCAATGTTCCACCTTGTTCTGTGACTAGAGATGGTTAAACCGTTGTAGGTGTATTATAGAATAATATGATGCCTTAAAGAATATTATGTGCCCATTAACTGCTCAGGCTAGCTTTTATTGTGTGGTTTTGGTTCTCCAGGTTTGTGTCGGTGCCTTTCTGTTAAGCTATTCAGCACTGAAAGAGGCTCTCCATACATCTCAGATGGATGAATCTGATGGGCACTTTGACCACTCCAGTCTGCTGCTTGATGCTGCAAAAGCATGTGAGGTAATTGAATGTTTCCTTATCAGTAGGGATTTATATAGTATTTTCCCAATTAATTGCAATATCTATTACTGAATTGTCCAGGGATTAAGTGGAAGAGGTTTGAGAAAGCTGCCTTTCTTGGCTCATGCAGCTCTTAAGAACCCACATAATTGCGATTCAAATAGGTTTTTGCATATGTTAATAGAAACCGCAGTGCGAGAACTCTCTGAATCGAAAACATAACCTTTAATCTTCAACTTTGTGGTTAGTTGGCAATGACAGAATGCCATTTCATGTGACTATTTTTGCTCAGTGCTGTGCCATCTTTACATTATCAGAATAGGACACTCGAGACAGCTGAACCATCAATATACTGGGAAAAGTTTCTGATCCATCTCAATTGAGTATGTTGATTATCTTGTATAAAGTTTGTTTTGATTTCATCAATGTAAGATTTTCTGCATAATATTGCTGGAAATATGTAAATAATCAGCACGATTACAATCTTCTCAAGCTAAGCAAGATGCAACACTGTCAGATGCATTGTTTATTCGCAGGTAACAAGATCATTCGTCTGGAACCAACACAAAGGGAAGTACTGAAGGTAAAAAAAAAGGCAATACACTGACGAGGATAGTTTTCATCATCTAGTACTGGAAATTTTCATGCATTGTACCTCCTGCCTCGATTAGAAAATCATGTGCTTCATGGTCTTTCTGTTTGCCATCTCTTTTACCACAGAGATGGCAAACAGGGTTGCTTGATGGGTTATTTATTGTACACTCTCTCTTACAAGGGTCCCTTGTCATTGTTGACTTGTCACGCTCAGAATTCACTGCCATGGTCGCAGTAGGAATTTTGTTGATAGACCTCTTATCCATAGCTTGTGAATTGCAAGTGTTTTATCTCATGTGGTAAATATGGAGACGTGTGTTGCGGGAGATATCGGGTTCGAATCTTCCTCAGCGATAATTTACCTGTGGTATTGTTGACTGAGATATTGAGCTGGTCTAAATATGCTTTTATTAACACCGTGATATTGTGTCTCCAAAAATCCCTTTGGGGGTTTCTGATGAGGGGCCGTTTCGACGGTGGAGCCAGTCACGTTAAAATTTTTATTCATCACAGTTTTTTTCCCCGAGGGAAGGGTCTAGTGGCTAGCGCATGTAGATGTTGTATCATATGACAATGGATCAATTTCTTGTAAATGCGAGGGTGTCATCTCTTTGTGTGTTAATTATTAGTTTCAAGGGTTAAAGGTCTACTGTGATTTATATCCCTTACGATGGTCCGGAAGCGAGTTGATAGGGGCCGTTAGGTTGACGAATTTTAATCTTTTACATCGTGTGAATTGCAGCCACAAGATAGAATTTGTTACTTGCTCCCTCGTCTATCCAAAGAGTTATTGGTTCGGGTCGGTATGGGGGAGTTTCTCTCTGCTTCTCTTCTTGGTGCATTAACTCGGATAGGATGGGGGTGACCTATCCTCGCTTTTGCATGTCTACCCTCCTATTGTTGCTCGTTGGAGGTCGTCCCTTGTATCAAATAGTTGGGGCATGCTTGGATGGGAAAGTCAAGGTCCATAATAATATTACTCTTTGAAGCTTTGGGATGGAGTTAAAGATGTAGAATAAATTGCGATATAAAAAGTTAATGATATAGAACAAGATGTAGATCTTATAATTGAGTCTTCATTGATGTAATAGTCATCGAGAACATTTAGAATGGAATTTTTTTTCATAGTTTTAGTTTGATTTTCATCCTTATCTTTTTAAATAGGAATTTGTTCTACATATTTGACTCCATCATTTTGATTTGTTTCCATAAATCACAGCTTGTCCCTATTGATCAACATGGTCGTAGGCAGCCACTCTTTTTCCTCGTCGAGTTCTTGGTTTTGGTAGTGTTTGATGCCACTGCACGTGATTCTTTGGCTAGCATTGCCATGGTCAAACAAGGAGCATCTTTCCTCTCTTGGGTACTGTTGTAGGGTTTGTTAACCGAATTCATGTGTTATCTAGTGTACAGTCAAATGGCATATGCCGGAGAAGTGATGAAAAGAAGAGTGAATTTTTCTCGCAAATACAATTTAATTCAACTGTTTGTAATATATATATATACATACATAGAGTTTTGATATCCTATACGTGTGCCATGTGCACGATTTACTGTGAGTTGTCTGATTTATAGAAATATATAATAAGTGAGAATGTACAATGCTTTTGTCGCGGATTAAAGTGATAGCCATTATAGCTTAGTCCTTGAATTCGTTGGGATTGTCGTGGTCATTCATCCGATTGAATTGTAGTCGTCAGTACTGCGACTATTGACAGTCGCAATTCGATCATGATTCGATCAAACTCTATCTCTAATTGGATTTTGATCAATTCCTAATCGGAATTCGATTGCTTAGTGATGACATGGGCATAAGTGTCAGGCGATGTTGAATGAAATTATTGTGTATTTTTTGATATTGTGTTCGCTCGTGCATGTGTGCGCAAATATCCATAAGGTAGGATATTAAAATCTTACGTATATGTATGTCAAGATTAAAGGATAAAAATATATGTATGTGCAGTGGGAATAAACAATTATGGTTATAGCATTAACAAAAGATATAATTGGGTTCGGAGGCTTAGCCCTTATATTTGTGAACAAATATAAATCAGCTAATAGAGTAGACCTCAATAATCCGAGAATGAAATTTCACATCACTTATATAAATCATTGAGATCCATGTAAAATGAAGTATAAGAAATCTTAATAAATAAATACAAAAGGAAAATTATTGCCGTTAGATTATTGATTATATCTCACCCTAAATAATGAGACTTTGCACAAGAAGAAAACTATATTTGCCGAGGGAAGCTTTGCAACGAAGAATATGTTAAAATAATACATTTTTTTTTTTATCTTTTGGAAATGTTTAGAACTTTTTCACAGTTTATTTTTAAATGAAACATTTGTTCACTTTGTTGAATTAAAAGATCTTTTCAAATGGTAAAAATAAATAAATAAATAGTATCAATGTATACCATCTTCTCGGCACTATTTGACTAGTCCACACTAGATGGACATAACCAGATGGTTTACATTGAGCAAAAAGCACTCATCATGTATCGAAAATTCAAACATTAGTTACTTAGTGATGCTTTAGCGACTTAAATGTATTTAGACCAATCTACTTATCACAACTCTAGATGAGCTCAGTTCATATGTTGTGTTTGAATAGAATGAAAAAAAAAATAGTCAACTAAAGAGTCACTAATTGACTAGTTTATCGAATAGGAAATTTTTACTAGTCGCCTAATATAACGTAGCTACTTAGATCTTGTAGGTAGGTAACTTGAAATCCAAGTGTCATTTTTAGTGTGGTGTTCCTGAACTAGTCTACTAAAACTAATACAAACATGATGAGTTATATTTTGGTTATGCTCGACTAATCAATAACCATTTGTCAAACACATAATGTAATGTTGGTACAATCATGTCTCAAATAGATAAATGTAATCTTCTGGTTTTGATGTGTTTAGCAAAGTATTTAAGTTAGACTTATTTTGTTGTAATTAACGTTGTATGTCAAGTGTGACTGTGTAGTGTAATGGATGAAGTAGAATGTAGTTGTATTGTCTTAGGAATTGATCATGAAAGTTATCTCTAAAACTTTGTCAAAATCTACACTTATAGTCTGCACCTATAAATTGCTAATTAGTCTGTTGATTTTACTATATTAGTCAATTAGAAATAATGTATTAGTCAATTGATTCTTTATTTCCTCTGCATCTAGACTTATTTATTAGTTGGCTAGTTCATCAATAATTGGACACTACATGTATGTTGACTTAAGCTTGGTATGTCATCCATTTTGTTAGAATTTAGACCTATTCATTCAATGACTGGTTCATTAGTTGACTATTATCTCATCGTCAATTAATTAAACCTAGGTTTATTGTGACTACATTATTTGTTGATTAAATCTTTTGCTAATTGTGTCATTGATTGATTTTATTTTATCATCAGTTGGCTAAACTTGAGTTCATCATGGCTAAATCCTTTGGATCATGACCTTGTAACTCTCATAATTTGAACACATGATTTATTGGATATATCATTAGTTGATTGGCACTTCACTAGCAATTGACTTTTTAAATTCAAAATCGGACTAAATTTCAACTTGTGATTTTAAGTTCATTAGTCAATTTCTCCACTTCACTAGTCCAATGATACTTTAATTTCAACTACAACACGATTGAATCTATATCATATCAAGAGTTTCCATATCTCAGAATTTATTCTTTTGCCTAGTATATGACAACTTAAATATGCCAAGACTTTATTCTCACTTAGTATTTGGTCAATTTTAATCTATTATGACTTTCTATGCTTAAAGACTTTTCACCGATGCCTAGAGACCATTTTTCTAAGACATCATCTATTGCTTAATATCCAACCTACCTCGCCTCATTAGGATTTTCCACTTGCCTGATATTTAATAAATCTTGACTCACCAAAACTTTCATTTGTTTAGCCTCAAGTGGATATTGACTCGCTAAGACTTCCACTTTGACTAATTAGGATTATTTACTTTTCTAGAGTTTACTTCTCTCAGAATTTAATCTTGCCTAAAGTTCATTCTTCTAGAACTTCAGTACTCATAATGTAAGATACCGGAAAAAAAAATAAATTAATATATAAAATATCCTTGATAATTAAGAAATTATCTTATGGAATTTTTTTCAGGAGTTTTAGAAATTTTTCAGGATTTAAAATGAGTTTAAATCCTAGTCTAGGAGTTAATTGGGTTTATTAACCTAACTTCAAAATTAATAAGGTTAATAGGAGCCGGGTTAAATCTTGAATCTGATCCGCATAGCCCACAGCTCGTAGATCCGTTCGTCTGTGATCTGCGGTTTCTCTGGAATTAAAGTCGTGACTTTTCCCTCACTCTCCGATCGGTTTCTCATCGCGCTCCCTATTCCTTTCTTCCTTCGTCGATCCACCTTCATTTCCTTCGCTCGTCTTTCTCCGCCCGATCCTATTCTTCGCGATCCTCTTCTTTCCAGATCCCTAATTTCCGATGGCTCTGGCCACCGAACCGGCAGAGTTCCCTCTCGGATTCTTCGCGCTCCGCCATCACCTCGCGCCCATCCTTAATCGCTCGGGGTCCCTGGCAGAGCAGTCCACGTGCCAGCCTCCCCTGCTCGTCGCGTGCACCGGATCAACGGTCGCCGCCGTGCCCTTCTTTTCCTCCCCATCGAGCGCCTCACGCCAGTTGCCGTCGCAACGCCAGTCACCGCCGATGTTCCTTCTCGCCGAGAACTCTCTGCTAATTCTCCTTCTTCCATTGATCGGCGGCTCTCTCCATTCGACTCCACCGATCTCCTTGGTGAGAAAGCAGTGTCGGTCGATCGACGCCAGGTGCCTATGTCGGCGGTCGCCTACCCTCATTCGATCCCTATTTCTCGGATCTCCATCTCCAGCCATCGTCAGCCACCAATCAGCTCCTTCGGCCGCCCTAATCAGCCTCTACGCGACCACAGAGACCTCACATCGCCAGCACCAAATGATTGACGTGTAGTGTCCGGTGATCCTCCTTCTCCACGGCGTTTCAGAGCTGGATCTCCGTCACGTGTTCCATCGGAGCAGAGGAATTATGGGAGGTATCTGTTGATTGTTTTGGTTTGATTTTGTTTGATGGTTGGGATAATTTAGCAATCTGTGGTTGTAGCTCCGATTTGTTGGATTTCTTCTTGTTGATAAGCTGCGAGCTTGAAAGCTTGGGTTGATGAGTTGGTAATCGATTTTTGCTATACACCTGCGGTGGATGATTGGAACAAGGCTAGGTAAATGTAGATCTTGGTATTCTTGAATATGAGATGTGATTTATAGTGTGTTTAATATTGGGAAAATTGTACAGCTGCATTCGGTCGTTGGCTTCCTCTCCGGCCGCACGCGACACCACCAGGGCTGTGAACTCTGAGTGCAGAGGAGTGAATCGACGATTGGTATTCGATTTGGGCAGAAAACCTAGCTGTTGGATTATGATCCGAGGCTTGGATCATGGATCGATTGCCGTGTTTGAAATTGAGCTGGGATGGTTCCAATCGCAGCTATACCTCGAACCATATCCTCCTTTTCGTAAGATGTTTGTTTTGGTTCAATTAATTGTCGGGTGATGTGGATTTCTGCCGGTGAGGGTTGTGAGTTGGAGGTTGGACGACTGTGACATCCTTCATCGAGCATGGATTGGTGGTTTGGGTTGCATCATTATTGTGTTATGATAGTGACTTCACTTCAGTGATATGAGGGCTGTGATCTACGAATTTGACAGTGGATTGGAGCTGTGGATCGGCTATTGGATTGGTTGTGGGAGGTAAGCTTTGATATAATAATGATATAGTTGGAGAACAATCATATTTGTTTGTGATCATTAATATAGTGGTGTTAATTGTAGATTTACATATCGTATTTTTGGGCAGTTGAGTAGATCTGATGAAGATCAAGAAGTCGAGCAAATGAAAGCTAGGCTTGGACTTCGATACGAGGCAGGTTGCGGACGTGAATACAATAAGTCGAACTACAAATCAGGTGGGTAATTTTCTACCTGGTTCGGGTAGATGTATTGCATTCAGATTTAGTCATTGATATGAACATGTTAGGTGTTCATATTACCTTGACCCTGCTCTTATTATCATATGTTTGATCCTTTACCGTTGGCTATTAACTCCATTGTTGATATCATGTTTATTTTATCATGATTAAGAGTTATATATATAGGTGATGTAAGTAACTTAGAATTTGTTTAAGTTAAGTGCAAATAGTAAAGTCCGGATGACAACCTGATTGTACCTTGGGCAAAAAGGTCATATGTAGGTAGATAATGTTTTGAACCTAGGGTTAATTCGAGTACCCTTAGGTTGCATGGTGACCACTGACCATATATTGTGTAAATGGTCAAGTGAATGATACTTAGTGTGTCGCTACAGACCTGTGGTCCTAGCTTGATAATCGATTTGAGTACGACTCTCTATTGGATAGAGAGTGCATCAACCAGTTGAGTACGACTCTCTATTGGAGAGAGAGTTATGATTAGTTGAGTACGACTCTCTACAGGATAGAGAGTCCGTCGATCAGTTGAGTACGACTCTCTACAGGATAGAGAGTGTATTGATCAGATGGGTACGACTCTTTGTTGAACAGAGAGTCTGTGGTAGATGGCTGTACGTGTGACAACATACACATGTCATTTACATGCACTCTGACGACATAGACTCCCTTGGGATTGAGAGAGTCGTCAGTCATCTTGCCTCCCAGTGCACTCCTCGAGGAGTAATTGGTGTGAGGGCAGAGCATCTGTTGTGCCGCACTCTACCACTATAGACGGTGGTAGTTGGAGTTGCATGCAGTTGTCCTAGGTGCGTGGTACTCGACCACTCATTAGTAGTGTTAGTCGGAGTGACCAGCAGCAGGAACCCCCGTTGTGTAGCGAGCTCTTTACGCTCATATGCTACTTGATCATACTGCCCACTCGGCCACTCTATAGCAGTGGTTGGTGTGAGTTGGGACAGTTGTCATATCGTGCCACCTAGGCCACACTGGGATCATGGTAGCGAGTAGGGGTGAGCAGGCATGACCATGCATGCTGTATTGCCGTATCTTATGACGCTTTGCATATTACCATATATATATACATATATGCATGTGTATATATATATATATATATATATATATATATATATATGGATGATTGAGATTAATATATATATAGATACAGTCTATGTATATATATATATGATTATTGTGATGTTGCATTTGTTTGTACTATGCTTGCTGCATTTGGGTGTACATCATATTCATGCATGTCTCTTGCATTTGTTATACGATTGCGTCGGATATTGGTATGTGTTGGACAGACCATTAGATACCTTGACCTGTAGCTAGAGTATATTTTGAGTTGATCTACTCTTCCTGTTATATATATATATGTTGGATATATGTTCAGGTTGGATCAGAGTAGCGTGGCAGACTTTAGGTATGTCTGCATTTTTATGTTGTTTATTTTGGTTAGACGGTATATGCTTGTATTTATATACTATGCTGATATACCTGTTGTACCTCTAGAGTATGTTGTTGAAAATACATGTGATATGACATATATATATGTTTTTCTATTACCTGCTGAGTTTTACTCACCACCCCCCGCGGACCCTGGGTTTTCTGTCGCCTAGTTAACAGGTAGAAGACTTCGTGATGACATTGGAGCACCACCGACTGACATCGTCTCATCTCACCTCCGTGGCTCCCGTGTCTATTTTGGATTTTTCCGTATGCCTTGTTTTGCATTCGGAGTTTTCGTGATGTTATATATTATGTGATGTACGCACATGTTGGTGCGGGTTCTGTCGAGGTTTTCTTTATGTTATGGTGTTAGTCATACCGGTATGCATGTGTGGAATTGTATTGTTGTTGTATTGTTTTCGCTGTGTATTTGTAGTAGTATTTTGATATATGTTATTGTGGTTTGGTTATATTGTTATATATACTGTTGTTATTGTGGGCCTACGGGCCTTGTATTAACCCGAAATGTTGTCACGTACAGGGGAGATGTCGTCCGTTTGATTTTCGTCTCGGCATGCTCTCGGAGCGTGACACACAAAATGTCTAGGTACCCTTAATCTTCTTGGACTTCCACTATCAACATTGGTTGGACTTCTTCAGCGCCAAGTGTCTAGTTTATATAACTCACTTAAACTTTCCATTTGCCAAATGTTTAGTTGACTTCAACTCATATGGATTTCTTTTATTATTAAATATCCAATAAACTTTGACTTGCTCAGTACCTCATCCCTAATCATCAAACATATTATTCAAATATATTGCTCAAATATAAAAACTTTAAACATGTTTAACCTTTGCTAACTTGGTCAATCTTGACCAAGTATCGATCACATGAATATTCTCTATCCTTCTATTTTTCCCCTTTGACACTTTGTCTAAAGCCCAACCCTAAGCTTATCACCTCATTAAGGTGGGTACCTCCCCCTTGTTCCAATTTTCTCATTACGAGTTCCTTCCATACTTTAGAAAATTCTTCTCCCAATTAAGGAAATACATCTCTTCCAAAATTGAAAATCTCTCCCCTTAAAATTGCACCAACAATTATATTATTCTAAGGGTACATATATCTAAAATTTAATTTTGAATAGTATAGTACCATAATTTAAGAATAGTTGTTATATGAGAATTATTCTAAATATGATAATTTAAGCACATAATTTAAGAATTATTGTCATATGAGAATTATTTCAAAATTAAAGATCTCCCCCTTAAATCAAGTTTAGTCTTATTTCGTCGTATATTATTCTATCCTATGATATTTTTACACTTTATAAATTTATTATATTTATATAAAAAAAGAGAGTCAATACTATAAATTTAGACGATACAAAAGATCATTGGATAAAATGGTTTGATAATTATTATTATTTTATTAGTGAATAACTAGTCCTCAAAAAATAAAATTAAAACTCAAGTAACTTCATGCAATCGAAGTTCCTAATCAAATGTAAATCATCTATTCACATACATAATTATTATTATTATTATTGTAACTAATATGAATAATAATTATTATTATAATGAATGCGATGGACACTTAAAATTAAAGAAATTGTATATATATGTAGGTCCTCTCTTTGTCTATGAATAAAAAGTATAATAATAATCTATCAGGAATGAAATGTACTTTGAAAAAAATGGTAAATCAACATATGCAAAATAATTACATTGTAATAACTTCTTCATCAAGTTCAGACATATGAAACTTATAGGTTTCAAGATACTTTTAATAGTATTAATATAATAAAAATATGAAATATGTGGAATTAAAGCCTACCTTAAGAAATCTATATGTTTTCATATATGAATTTATTGTGTTGAATTATAAATTAATAGATGTATTAATGACATTTAGTATATTTAATTGATGATATATATTTAGAACGACATGAAACATATATTACACTCATTTTAATTTGTTGATTATGCTGAATTTAATATAGTTAAATTCATTTGGTCATATGCACATTTATCCTTAATTGTCTAATAACTTTTAGTATCTTTTATAATGTATGGCATAATAAATTTATATACATATTATTTGTTGACTTTTTGTCATTTATGAATTTAGTTAATGATCATAATGTATATAAATGATTTTATGATAATTAAGATAGCTTGTGATTATAATGTATTACATTATTTTATGTTAATTAAGATAGTTTATGATCACCAAAGTGACCAAACTAGAATGATTAAATGTCATGCATAAAATAATTATTTATTTATCATACTTATAAAATGCTTATTAAGAAAAATAATGAATAAATGATGTTCATTAATCTTTAAAATTATGGATTTTCCCAAAGAAAATTTAATTTTTAATGACTAGTGACATAAACAAAGAAAATTAAAAAATTTAAGTCAAATATATATTGTTTATCCAAAGATGAAATATGTAATTGATTAAAGATTTTAATTTCTTAATAACCCGATGAGGCATTTAATTTTGATTGTATATTGTAATATTAGCCCAAATGTATATCAGGGCATCCACAATTCATTCCCATTGTAACACCCTCCACCTCATTAAAAAGCATGAGCTTCACTGTCACATATTCATTATAATAATATATCTCTTTCACTCATACTTCTTTTAATATTAACATTCATTATTTATGAGTCCCACAGTCCACTCAATCATCTTAAAATTATATTATATTAAATAAATATATTTTAAAATATTAAAATTATTATTATTATTTTTAATAATCTTACTTTTAAAAAAATAATTTTACTATTTTTTAATAAATATAATTAAAAAATAAAAAAATACACGTAGGGTGGACTGGCCCATCCCACGTTTACTTGAACGCTTTCAAAGTCTTGAACGCGTTCAAGAATGGGATGTTAACATCAAGAGATGTTATAATACCCCATTAATGTCCCATCGTGGATACTCTTATAATATATTCTAATGTTTTGTTTGAATCTCTGTCTTATTTGTAGAAATTTCTCTTCGTTCTCAAACTTCTTCTATTATTGTATTTAATCGTTTGAACTTCTCTAAATGGAATTAGAAGTCAATTTTCATTTAGGTGTGTTAGATTTTGACTTGACACTACTAAAGAAAAAGCTCACGATTATTATTGATTCAAGCAGTGAAGAAGAGAAGTTCAAATATAAAGCATGAAAATGATCATGCAGTGAAGAAGAGAAGTTCAAATATAAAGTATGAAAGTGACAATAATATGAAGTTATATACTTCAGAATTTATCTACTACCTGATCAGAGTAGAAAATTACTCACCTGATATGTAGAACATACAAATATTGATTGTACTCGTGTCCGCGAACCTGCCTCGAATCAGAGTCCTGAAACATAGTATATGAATTATATAGAATTCTATTTGTAAAATATCGGAGGAAAAAAAATAATAATATATATTCCTCGGTAATTGATAAAAATACCTTATGAAATTTTCCAGGAATTTTTAGAAATTTTCTGGATTTAAACGGAGGTTTTACGGATATTTCATGAGGATAAAACAGATAGGCTTTTGTAAAATATGTTTCGACTATCTGTGAAAGAGGAATTATTGTTTTATAAAAATCAGTTAACGAGAGATGATTAAGGCTAAATTAAAGTTACCCTAAATTTAAAAGGGGTTATTAAAAAGGGATCAGATCTTCTTCTTTCGTGGATCCATTTCTCCCACCGTAACCCGTATCTTCATTTCCCTTCCGGAAACGCTCAATTTCTCTCTTCCAAAAACGCCCGATTCCTCTTCTTCCCGATGTTTCTTCTTCCTCTCCTCCACGCAGGCGCAATTCTGCTTCTCGTGCCCACCGCCCCAAACTGCGCGCCACCCTCCTCGCCGAGCACACATCCCCGATCGCGAGCCCTCCCTCTCGATTGCCTCTGCTGCAGCCATCACCCACGCGCCGCCGCCTTTGCGCGTCGGTCGGCAGCCGCGACCTTCGCACACTCGCCGTCTCTTTCCACTCGCCGTCGACGCCTGATCCGCCGCTTTCTCCCTTCCGATCTACCATTTATCCTCATCTGTTGCCCTATTTCACTCGATCTCGCGGTTGGACGCCACAAGCACCGGCGGGAGTCGGCCGACTTGGTCTCTTCACGAGCTCTGGTTGTCGTCACCGGCGTTTCTCCCTTTTTCCCCTCAAGCTTCGTCAGGGCGACTGGTCGGCCGCCAGCCACCGCTTAGGGGCGATTCTCACTGAAGTCGAAGAGCCGATCCTCACTGTGAGTGATGAATCCGAAGTCAGCCACCTCTTTCGTTGCTTCGTTGCCGTAGCTCTCCACCTAAGCAGCAAGCATCACCACCGTTGCATCCGGTCTTTGGCACGGTGAGCTCTTAATCCCCATTGGCTCTATTCTCTGCAAATTTGGACGACAATAAAGGGGTTGTCCTCCCTTTTCGATGGTTGCAATCCTTGGCAGTTAACAGGGAGTTCGAGAAGGACCGTCGGAGATCTGCACTTGCACTGCCGCCAGCCATTTCGCGTCGCCTGCACTGGCCGTCGGTCTTCTCCGTGATATCTTCCGATTCAGAATACAACAAATTATTCCCAGATCGGTAGTATTTTGCCAGATTCATAGCTATCTCCTACTCAGTTTGCAACTGTGGTTATTTGATTTCTGCTATGATGATCTAAGGCAGGAGGCAGGAGGCAGGAGGCTTTGATCATGGATCTGTTGTAGTGTTTGAAGTTGAGCTGGAAGCTAGATTTGTATTGGCATTGTAAGGTAAATTCGGAGGGGCATATTTCAAGATATATATTGTAGAAGGGTATGTCGAATTACTGTGATAAGTTTAGATTGGAACATGATATAGTAGTATATGATTTATTGGAAGTTAATCTGATATGGATTCAAGAATAAATGGTTAAATGGAACGTAGTGAGGAAAATGTAATCTAGGTATTAAGGATGTGATCTAGATCTATTGCTAGTTTACTATTGGTTCCATTTGTGAATTTATATATAGTGTTTGGGTATCTTAAAGATGACCGTGAATTATATGAATTCATAAAGGGAATGATTAGTAGGGGTTAACTAATCAGAATTTGGATTGATTTAGGGTTATGCTAGAGATCTATTGATATGCATATTTCACGTTGCAGGATTTTGGGTCGAGACATTCACAGATGTGAAGACGATTGGTGTCTACAAAGCAGGTGGGTAATTTCCTACCTGGTCCGGGTAGATGTATTGCATTCAGATTTAGTCATAGATATGAGCATGTTAGGTGTTCATATTATCTTAACCCTGCTCTTTTTATCGTATGCTTGATCCTCTACCGTTGGCTATTAACTCCATTGCTGATATCATGTTTATTTTATCATGATTAGGAGTTATACATATAGGTGATGCAAGTAACTTAGAATTTGTTTAAGTTAAGTGCAAATAGTAAAGTCCGGATGACAACCTGATTGTACATTGGGCAAAAAGGTCATCCATAGGTAGATAATGTCTTTAACCTAGGGTTAGTTCTAATACCCTTAGGTTGTATGTTACCACCGAACATGTATTGTGTAAATGGTCAGAGGAATGATACTTAGGGTATCGCTACGGACCGGTGGTCCTAACTTGTTATAATCAGATGAGTACGACTCTCTACAGGATAGAGAGTGTGTCCATCAGTTGAGTACGACTCTCTACAGGATAGGGAGTGCGTCGATTAGATTGGTATAACTCTCTACAGGATAGAGAGTATTATGATCAGTTGAGTACGACTCTCTGCAGGATAGAGAGTGTGTTGATCTAGTTAGTATGATTCTCTGTAGAATAGAGAGTCTATAGTGGATGTCTGTATGAGAGACATTACATTCATGTCATTTGCATGCACACTGGCGACGAGGTCTCCCTTGTGGTTGAGAGTGTCGTCAGTCATCCTGCCTCCACAATTTCTCATAGGAGGAGTAACCGTTGTGAGGGCAGAGCATTGTGGTGCCGCACTCTACCACTATAGACGGTGGTAGTTGGATTTGCGTGTCGTAGTCCTGCGTGTGTGGCACTCGACCACTTATGGGTAGTGACTGTCGGAGTGGCCAACAATAGGGACCCCCATCGTGTAGCTTGCTCTTTACGCTTATATGCTACTCGATCATACTGCCCACTCGGCCACTCGGCCACTCGAGAGTAGTGGTTGGTGTTGAGTTGGGACAGTTGTCATGCTCGAGCCACTGAGGCCACACTGGGGTCATGGTAGCTTTAGGGTGAGCCGACATGACCATGCATGCTGCATTGCCGACTTATGACATTTTTGCATATTGCCATATATATATATATATATATATATATATATATATATATATATATGGATGATTGTGATTAATATACATATATAGATGCAGTCTATATATATATGCTTATTGTGATGATGCATTTGATTGTATTATGCTTGTTGCATTTGATTGTACATCATATTCATGCATGTTTCTTGCATATGTTATACAGTTGTGTCGGATACTGATATGTGTTGGACAGACCATAGATACCTTGACCTGTAGCTAGAGTATATTGTGAGTTGATCTACTCTTCCTGTTATATATATATATATATGTTGGATATATGTTCAGGTTGGATCAGAGTAGCGTAGCAGACTTCAGGTATGTCTGCATTTTTATGTTGTTCATTCAGTTAGACGGTATATGCTTGTATTTATATACTATGCTGATATACCTGTTGTACATCTAGATTATGTTGTCGAAATACATGTGATATTACATATATACATGTTTTCTATTACCTGCTGAGTTTTACTCACCACCCCCATGGACCCTGGGTTTTCCGCCGTGTAGCAGTGTTAAACCGTGATGGACTTGGAGCACATTGTGGCATCATCTCATCTCAACTCCGAGAGTCCGGATATTTGGCGTTCTCATTTGTATTCCGTTATGGATTTGTTTTATGTGATGATTGTAGTTGTGACTATTAATGTTGTACCCCTTTTCTTCCTTTCTGGTTTTATTATGGTGTCCTGAGTCGGTGTTAGTCATACCGGTATGCATGTGTATTGTCGTTTGTGAGATTGTAGTATGTTTTCGCTGTGTCTTGTGTAGTTTTTGTTTTCATATATATATATATATATTATTGTTATTGTGGGCCTACGGGCCTTGTATTAACCCGAAATGTTGCCGCGTATAGAGGAGATGTTGTCCGTTTGATTTTCGGCTCGGCATGCTCTCGGGGCGTGACACTATTACAATCCAATATCCCTAGTAACCAGTTCAAACCCGATTACCGAAGAATATACTTCTACAACTCTACCGTGATATACCCAATAGATCCACTCAATCCTTCACATAGACAAATAAACTATAATTCAATCAACTGTAGGTCAAATACCAAATTTATAACATTCAGATCCAGACTTATCCATTCTTGCTTCAATCCTCCTCCACAGATTCTGGAACCAAGTGTACTGTCGAATAGGGACAACCCTACTCAATTTTATCTGTCGCCTCGTACCAATTCACTTTTCCATTACGAATCTATAAGAGCAACCCATTATCGATTAGTTCCCTTGTTAAATCCAAGAGAAATATCCCTGCACAATCGATTGCACCACTATAACACAATCTATTTCATAACATATACAATCACAATTTACCTCCCATTGTTCCAACCCACCATAGCTTCCCAATCCAACCTACTCTACAAAATCTGTGCAATCAGCCTTGATGTAAAATACCGGAAAAAAAAAAATTATATTCTTCGTTAATTGATAAATTATCTTGTGAAATTTTTCAGGAGTTTTTAGAAAATTTTCAGGATTTAAAATGAGCTTAAATCTTAGTCTAGGGATTTATTGGGTTTATTAACCAAACCCTAAAATTAATGGGGTTAATAGGAGCCGGGTTAAATCTCAAACCCGATCCGCTTTCAAAATCCGCTCGGTTTCCTCACGCGAGCGTTTTCTTTTCTTCGGTTTTTATTTCCCTCACGGCGCGATTCCCTTCCCATCGCGTTTTCACCCGATTCTTCTCCCCAATTTCTTTCTCCGCTCGACCCCGCAGATCCTATCTTTGTCGTCGTTCCTTCTCGCGATACCACCCTCAGCGCCGTCCGTGCCTCTTCTCTTTGCGCGCCGCCACACTCGAGCACCAGCCGCCCTATTTCTCCCGATCGCCCGTTCCTCCTCTTCCCATTCGCGATCCCCTCCACGCCGCTCGCTGCGCTGCTCCACGTCGCTCGCCGCGAATCTGTCGTCGCCTTCGTAGCCATTCCGCCACCGGCTGGTCGCTGTCTGACCTCGACATCGCGCGGTACGCCACCTCACGCCTTGTTGCCCTTGCGTGTCACGCCCGAAGGAGACCAGACGAAAAATCCGTGACATCTCCAGACGGGTGACAATCTCAATTTACATACAAGGCCTACACGGCCACTATACATCGGTCAACACGACCGGAATCCAAACTCACACGCAGTTATATAATTTGGCCTCAGGCCATCAACCAAAATAAATGATAAACAGTCTACCATAAATCAACTTACCCCTTCTGCCATCTGGGCAGGAATACTCAACCAAAATCCAATCCAGAACAAACTCCGAATAGAGGTCCATAAGGACACCAAAAATCCACGAATACATAAATCCAATTCCAGTCCTAAATATACCTTCTAAACAAGATATCCAAAACCAAAAACAAATAACCAAATACACTTCCCACGGCGAGGGTTTGGCGGTTGGACTCTCTGGCGACCTTCATCGAAATAGATATAAATCAACGGGGGTGAGTTCAAAGAACTCTGCATGTATAGTAGATATGCAAAATAAGGTATAGCTAACAATAAAAATATCATGCCAGTACAGTCTCACATAAATAGGGTATGCAAGCAAGAAATACAAAATGACTCACGAATCTCCTACGATAGGAGCATGTACTGACTAGAAGTAATAGAGTCTCGACCATATATAAACATGTATCCTGTATGCATGACAATCATATGCATCCAAGGCATCAATACAATAATCAAAGAAACACAATACAAAATGCAATCGGTGCAAAATGCATGTCGAATGACATGGTCACCTGGCCTTGATCGTAGCCTACACGCATGATAGGTGAAGCCGAGTGGGTAGGGCTATGACAATCGTGGCACTCGCCATCATCGCTTCCTGAGTGACCGAGTGGACAGGATGCTGTCGGAGTACACCTATCCTCCTGCCCCAAACATAGTGGGGGAGCTAAGCTCTCATCTCCCGGTGTCATAGACCCGAGGAGGGATCCCTGCCCGCTACCACGCTGCCTCATCGCTACCCATGAGCGGACCAGCGGAGCCTGACAGAGCAACTGCACACACCCTCCTGATGTACCACTAACCCATCATGAGTGGCAGTGTATGTAACAGTCATGGCTCAACAATAATGGAACCTCCTACTAGCATGCAATCATGCGAAAATGGTGCATGATACTAAAGCATGTAAATCCTACTCAGAATACCTGTCCGAATGATATGTACAACCAATATGTACATATCCCTAATCCACATACTATGATCCAAATCAAACAGGGAAATATAATCATATCCTATCACATGCATGTATCTAGTAGGCACCAAAAGTATACCAGGCATATAAACATGAAAAAGTTATTGTAAGCTATCCTACTAGCATATCAATTTGACTTAATCTAAAAGTTAAGTCAAAATACCCGCCTGAATATATATCCGCAAGAATGAACCAAATCGTCACGATGGGGACTCGCCGTGGATCAAAACTCAGATAAAGCATGACTATAGTCAAGCACAAAAATACAATTCAACGACAAATCGAATAATTAATCGATTTCCTTTATATCCCAATTAACCCAAACTATTTCTAATTTTCCTTGTCCACAAATATCCATACAATTAATTTAGCCCAATTAATTCCAAATCAATTTACCTAATTCATCACCCACAAAAATATCCTCAAGATCAACAATACAACCAATCAGCTCACCAAAAAGTAATTTACTAAAGAAAACTCCCACTTGCTGACTCAACTCCCAAACACCCACCTAAATCTAGGTTAACTCCTCAACTCAATACTCACAGAAATCTCTCGTCGAGGAACGGCCAGATCGTGGGCGACGAGGGCTTGCCACTGCTGCAGAGGAGTCGGGCCGGCCGCACGGTGGAATCGGCGAGGGCGAGCAGAGCGACGGTGGCCGGCAGCGGTGGCCGGGACTCGAAGGCTCGGGCCGCGGAAAGGCTCGTCACGCACAGACTGGCCGCGCTGGCGAGCACGACGGAAGAGAAGGGCTCGTCCGCCGCAGGCGTGGCGAGTGAGAGCGGCGGCGAAGGGAAGAGGCGACGGGAGAAAGGCGCTGGAGTGAAGAAAGGAGGGCGTTAGGGATCGGCGACGAAGAGCGCTGGTCGAAAAGGGAACCGCCAAGGAGGTCGGCGTGGGGGAAGGAAAAGGGAAATAGAAAATGAAATTTTAGGTTTTCCTGTATTTATCCCCTTTAAATAGACCCTTTAAAGCCTATTATTTTATCCTCAGAAAAATCTCAGACAGTCCGCTTAAATCCAAAAATTCGAAAATTCCTAAAATTCCCTAAAAATCCCGAAAAATTTCTAGGATTATTTCCTTAATTATTTGACGATTAAATTTACATGTTAAATTTTCTAGTATTTAACATTCTCCCCCACTAATAAAAATTTGGTCCCCAAATTTCCTACTCGTATATTAGTACGAGATGTCCCAACAACCATCTCAAGCATCTGGAGACAAGTCACACCTCAAGTGACTAAGTGGGGTTACTGATATCCCTTAACATCAAATCACACTTGCTTCTAGCAGCCCTTCCAAAATATGAATAGTATCTTCATTTCGACCACTATAACATAAGTACCTAATCGCACTGAGTGGATCTCTATATCCGTGACCTGTTAAAGACTATCCATAATCCGAAGGTAAATCCTGAACCGCTATCACATACGATACTCACAGATCCTCCATGAACTGGAAATCGCCATAGTATAACCTATCCAGCAATCCAACAAACTCATCGTATGGATCTAGAGAAAATGAGCGGACTTAGCTAATCATACTAAGTCCTTTCCGAATTCCAAATAATCTCCCAACACTGTCCATCATACTAGGCTCCCACTTTCCATCTCGTACGTAACCTTCGATTATTTATATACCACCTTTACTAGACTTCCAAATCAACTATATTCGCATGTCGCTCCTCCACGAGAACGCTTCAATACTTACTATTTCCGGATACAATCTTAAACATCCGCATATATGAACCTATTGCAATCATCAGCAATACTTATCAAAATATCATGACGACTAAGTCTCGTGGCTCCTGAGTAATGCAAAAGGCACTACTTACGCAACGCTACATGCTACTACGAAGACTCATAGCCAAGATGCCATGTAGCTATCTAGCCACCTACTACATACAAATTCCAATATCACTAATTCAACCGAGAGCAAAAGTACAACTCTATTGTAGATGCTCTCATCATCACAACAGAATCTATCCGCTTGTTCTAATCAATAGTAACTCTTCCTAAATTCAAATGCAACTACACAAGAGCTAGCTAAAACCTCATGAGCATTCTGCTCCCTCACCTACAAAACAAATAACAACTCAAGTAGGTCCACGCCATATATATATATGACAACCCATCTCGTAGTTCCTCTTTGACGAAAACATGGGATACGCCTCGATCAACTAAACAAACGCCCATTCTTCAAACATCGATCCGCATATAAATTAACTTTCCTTTCACCGAGAATGATCACACAACACCGTGTGTAAAAGTCAACCATCGCCGAGTCTTGAAACTAGGTTCACAAGCTTCAGACTAAATAAATTCCATCACCCGTCAGCGGTGTAGTACCACTAGAGCATCCTATCCATATCTATGGTAATAATCAAACTAAATACCAAAAAAAAAAAAAAATCACCATCTACAGTGGTCGAGTGCTCAACTCCAACTGCCACCATCACAAATGATCCAATCGTGTCTAATACACGATTTCCTAAATCTGACGACAAAGTCACAATAAGTCAAATAAAGATAATCCAAAGCTCATACAATTCATACCAAGTATGAAATTGTCATCGCTACACACCTGCATCCTCTTTACTCTAGGCTGATGATATATCAATCATCCCTACGACTTTGATAATTGTATGACACCCTGTCACTACAATATCAACACACCAATCATAAATCAATCCTAGAGTATACACAGGTGTCCTATAGCTGATCTAAATAGATCCTTGATCCACCATGAAGGATATTCTTTTCCTTCTACCACTACCGTATTCCATCATCAATAATTGATGTATAACCTCAAAGGTTCATATCTATTTGAACAACAAGTTCCAGAGCTTCTCAAGAAATAAAATCGACAACAAATATCCCATCCAATACCTCCTTTAATTGGAACTTAGATTCTTCCAATTCCCATAGTGTTAAGCAACACTGATACCAACTAAATTATCCCCTGAAAAATCGTCATTCTAACAAATACCTCTTGACATCATCAACCTTGCCAATTTGAAGACCGATCGATGGCGGTATCTAAGCAACTTCGATTGGATTAGCCAATTGAATGACATTGCCTTGAGTACATCACGAGCTTTAACAACCTTGTGCGCTTTACACTAGCCCTCACCGCACCATAAGTAAAATATTGGCTCGTAAAATATCATTACCTCCATACCAAATAAATTATCACCCAGTAGGGGATCTTCGATATCGAAAACTATTTTCGAAATCATTCCGATCGCCTACTCTACTTGCCTATACAGCGGCAAGCCTAGAAGTTCATCCAACATTACATCTGATTACTCTCGAATTATACAGGCATCCGAGAGACATCATTATACCATCATGTCACAAGCATAACCTCCAAGTTAATATCCAAATATCCACATCATATCCACCAAGTCAACTATAAAAACAACTAAGTCAACTCTCTCACCATACTATAATATTTCCATCAATCAACCTCTAAACATCCAAAATCATTTTCATACCCCTGTGATAATCATCACAGTAATCATCTCAACATCTCACCTATCAGTGGAAACACTATTAATCCACATGATCCAAATATGAAAATCCTTTTAATCCTATCAGTGCATGTTTTAACCACAGATATCTGTAAACACCTATATCTCTCAATATATCATCAAGTAAAGTAAACTATAGTAATACCTCAATGATCAATCCTTCAATCATCTGATACCAACCTCAATGATCAATCCTTCAACCATCTACAACTCCTTTCGAGTAAAGATGTAAACTCATCCCACTTTTGCTCTTAATGGATTCCCTATTTCACAGTGATCTAGAAAAAGAATTCGATAACTGTATAAATCTAAGTGTATACACCTCTTCCTATCATTTTCTTCAAGAACCATACAACCAGCCTCATATCTCCACAAGTGTACAAACTACTGAGCGACATATAACTGAGGAGAAAAATAAAATCCATATTCCTGTTTTCCACTGGGAAATGAGTTGTTACATCAATCTTTCATTCACGAGAAAGAGCCTTGATCAAAATCGAACATCAACATGGGAAGCGAAATAATGTCACGTGAATTGACTAGAAAAGCACGTTCACGACTCCTCTACATTACCTTATCCAAGTGTAGATTATTATCACTAGATTGACTACACTATTCTCTTGAGACACTTGTTGCAGTCATTTTCATAATATGACTCACCCTAATGCCTTCCCGATAGATCGATGGAAAAAATCCAACTATCCTAATCCAAATGTAAACAAATAAATTGGGGGTGATCGAAGGCAACTCAATCACTATTTTAAACCATTAAGTGGAGAGGGTAAACTCCGCGAGTCTATTAAACTCTATAGTGAAACTCCATTATCAATTAATCACTCAACTTAAGCTTCAAGAATTCCTCAACAATGAGTCATACAAAAATAGCATAAGGAAATATTGTCTTCCGAAAACATCTTGAACCCATGATCCCGTAATGGGTTATTTTCCCAAAATTCTCCTACATATTCCACCAAGTAACAACTTGATCATTGCAATAGTAAGAAACTATCTCCACTCCTATATAAATACCAGTTAGGTACTTAACAATACCTTCAATGTTATCAATCTAAGGCTCAAGCCGCTCAAGGATTAAAATCCCTATGGAACTTCGTAACTTAAACCTCCAATGTCTGCATCAACAATAGTATACAGTCCTTGTCCAATACCCCACAGAGTAATAATCTACCTAGCATAATCAGTGAAAATCTCTGACACTGTAGTCCTTGATTTCCACAACCAATGTGATGACTTGACCCCAGCTACGACTCGATGTCGATCGGCTCTCAAAAGGCAATGCATCTTTTAAATCCTGGTCCAGACTCACAAGAACACGTCATTTGTGGTCAACTCCATCCACGATTACGAATAGTGACCAATACACTAAATGTTATTTCCTATTATCCACTTAACACATAGTCAATCTAACGAGTATAAACACTCACAACTCCGGTGGTCACCTTGGTGGCGACCCCTACTACAGTGCACATGAGTCAAAACTCAATAGACCCTTTTGACAACTCCATAACCGAGATCTCACTGTCCTCTTGCGTGGTTACCTGCACCACGTCTCGGTGCAGTGCACCACCTAAATCTCATATCTGTTAAATTATTACAGATGCTACTAGAACAGATGTTACTAGAAGTAAAAATATATAAAATTTTCATCATACCTATTTTGCTGCAGGAGAGGTTCTGTCGCTGCCAAATCCCCATATTGACCTCATCATAAATCCTCGAATTCCGAAATATAAAAATCATCGAAAATCCATATCAATCCAAAATTTTCCAAATTGCCTGCATAAAAACACCTTGTACATGGCGAACTCCGAAAAATCCAAAACCCCTAGGAACTCGAAAACCTAGGCGCTCGATGCGAATAAATTGTCACGCCCGAAGAGACCCGCGCGAAAATCGACATCTCCTGCGGGTGACAATCTCAATTTACATACAAGGCCTACCGGCCACTATACATCGATCAACGGCCAGGAATCCAAACTCACAGTTATATAATTTGGCCTCGGGCCAACAAAATAAATGATAAAATCAGAATACCATAAATCAACTTACCCTTACGCCATCAGGCGGGAATACTCAACCAAATCAATCGAGAACAAACTCCGAATAGAGGTCCATAAGGACACCAAAAATCCACGAATACATAAATCAATTCAGTCCTAAATATACATGTCCTCTAAACAAGATATCCAAAACCAAAAACAAATAACCAAATACACTTCCCACGGCGAGGGTTTGGCGGTGGACTCTCTGTGACTTCATCACGAAATAGATATAAATCAGCAGGGTGAGTTCAAAGAACTCTGTATAGTAGATATGCAAAATAAGGTATAGCTAACAATAAAAATATCATGCGGTCTGATCTCACATAAATAGGGTATGCAAGCAAGAAATACAAAATATGGTACTTCACGAATCTCTACTGATATAGGAGCATGTGCACGACTAGAAGTAATAGAGTCTCGACCATATATAAACATGTATCACTGTATGCATGACAATCATATGCACATCAAGGCATCAATACAATAATCGACAAACACAATACAAAATGCAATCTGCAAAAATGCATGTCGTGCCAATGACATGGTCACCCCCACGCCTTGATCGGCCTCCTGCGCAATGGTGGCCAGTGGGTAGGGCTATGACAAGCTGTGCACTCTGCCATCACTGCTCTGGTGGCCAGAGTGGGACGGGATCTTTGTCGGAGTACACCTATCCTCCCTGCCCCCAAACATAGTGGGAGCTAAGCTCTCATCTCCCGGTGTCATAGGCGGAGGAGGGATCACTGCCCACTTCTGCGCCTCATCGCTACCCATGAGCGGACCCGGTGAACTGTGAGCAACTGCACACACCCTCCTGATGTACCACTAACCCATGAGTGGCAGTGTGTGCAGGCCATGTAACTAGCTGCGGGCTCAACAATAATGGAACCCCGTCCAGCTAGCATGCAATCATGCGAAAATGGTGCATGATACTAAAGCATGTAAATCCTACTCAGAATACCTGTCCGAATGATATGTATACAACCAATATGTACATATCCCTAATCCACATACTATGATCCAAATCAAGCGAAATATAATCATATCCTATCACATGCATGTATCTAGTAGGCACCAAAAGTATACCAGGCATATAAACATGAAAAAGTTATTGTAAGCTATCCTACTAGCATATCAATTTGACTTAATCTAAAAGTTAAGTCAAAATACCCGCCTGAATATATATCCGCAAGAATGAACCAAATCGTCACGACTGGGGACCTGCCTCGTGACCGAAACCTGCATAAAGCATGACTATAGTCAAGCACAAAAATACAATTCAACGACAAATCGAATAATTAATCGATTTCCTTTATATCCCAATTAACCCAAACTATTTCTAATTTTCCTTGTCCACAAATATCCATACAATTAATTTAGCCCAATTAATTCCAAATCAATTTACCTAATTCATCACCCACAAAAATATCCTCAAGATCAAACAATATCACCCAAATCCCATATCCTTCGAATACCGTACCGATCAACCGTATAACACCCGAATCAGCCCAAATCGACCAATCAAGCTTACTCGCCCTATTCCATCCACAGCCGATACCCACCCATCAGAAACTCCACATTGGTGCTCAACTGTTCAAAAACCTCACAGCCTCCTATACATCACTGAACAGTAAATAAACTAGCCGAAAAAAAACTAAGTACTTACCGAAAACTCCACTCTCACCGGCGACACAGAGGGCTTGCGGCGGCGGGGAGGTTGGCCACAGACTCGATCGGACGACGTCACTCACAGAGGAGTCGGTGCTTGTCGTTTAGGGCAGAGGAGATCGACGGCGAGGCTGTGGAGGTCGTGGCCTTGGTAGGAGTCGGTGACTGGCCGGAAAGCGAGCGGTGGCGGCGCAGACGGGGCGACCCTCCCGCCGCAGACTCGGCCCTGCGGGCCGAGGAAGAAGGGCTCGTCGCCTGACTTCGGCGAGCTGCGGGCCGAGGAAGAAGGCTCGTCGCCACGAGCAGCGGTCCGAAGTGAGAGCGACGCGCCGGCGAAGGAAGAGCGGCGACGAAGAAAGGCGTTGCCGTGAAGAATCGGCGCGGTAGCGGCGGCGCGGCGCTTGGTCGGCGCGGCGACGTCGGGCGGAAACGGCTCGCGAAAAAGGGAACTGCCGAAGGAGGTCGCGGCGGGGAAGGAAAAAGGGAAATAGAAAAAGAAATTAGGTTTTCCGTGTATTTATCCCCTTTAAATAGACCCCTCTAAAGCCCGTTTACTTTATCCCCGTAAAAATCTCGTACGAAGTCCGTTTAAATCCAGAAAAATTCCGGAAAAATTCCTAAAATTCCCTAAAAATCCCGAAAAATTTCTAGGATTATTTCCTTAATTATTTGACCATTAAATTTACATGTTAAATTTTCCAGTATTTAACAGCGCGTCAGTCGGCAACCGCGACCGTCGCTCCACTCACCGTCGTCGCGCCTCCATCACTGCCCCTCCCTCGCGCACCCGACCACGCCCAGCCGTCGACTTGTCTCTGCTTTGCAACCATCACCCGCTCGCCGCCTGCCTGATCTGCTGCCGTCTTCCTCCGATCCCGACAGCAACACATCGATCAGCCGCTGATCAACAGTTCGACTCCTCTCCTCCGGGCACTTGTCGATCTAGTCGCGTGAGCCGATCGACGGCATTATCGCCGCGATCCAAAGCTGCCGTCGCAGGTTACACAGTTCTTTTGTTTTGCTATTTGGATTTCGATTGTTGTTCCCCCATCAGATCAAGCGTAGGAGAGCTCTGATTTAGATCTCGTTGTTTCCATCGGGTTGCAACAGGGTTTGGAAGTTGCTTTGCAATCTCTGTCGAAGCTAGGGCAGTAAGGAATCTTTCCTGCGAACAAAACAGATTGGGGGAGTGCAGCCGGTGAAGACACCAAATTCCGGTATAACTCTCGTTTCTGTTTTCTTCTCTTCTGTCCAGAGTGATATATGGATCGATGATATTAAAGGTTGTTGAATTGTGAGTTGAGGGCAACGATTGCAGTTGATCGGTGGAGTAGGTTGGGCGGAGTGTAGTCGATTGGTGTTGTTTTGTGTCAGCGGAAGTGAAGAGCGGCAATTGTGGTAGAGTTGTTGGTATATAGCTTGATTCCCTTTGTACTTTTGCAGTCTATTCGGTTCTGTGTTGGTTGTGTGGTTGTGCTGCTCTTTTGGGGACGTTGGATGTTCTATGAGTGAGCTGTAGATCGAAGTTTGGGTTAGTTCTGTTCACTTCGAGTTCCTGGTAAGGTTTGAATTAACCTATAAGTTCTTCCCGATTTATATTCTGCATCCTGGATTATTCTGCTGTGGTGCTGAATTTAGATTACAATCACTTCTCAAGCTAGTGATCTTTCGTTGTTGTGTTGTTACGATGTCTGTGTCTTATGTAGCTCCTGGTTGCGATGTTATTGGTTAAATCGCAGGTTCCTTCAGGTGAACAAGCTGGGTGGTGGTCGGTGGTAAGATTCGGTATATAGATTGATGAGTAATAATAGGTTAAGAGATTGGTTTGGTTCTACTATTAGATTGACAGTAGAACTTTGATATATTGTCGTGTGTTTTAACTTACTGTGATGGTATTTGCAGGACGTGGATACGAGACAGATTCACGGATGTGAAGACCCTCAGCAGGTGGGTAATTTCCTACCTGGTCCGGGTAGTTGTTTTTCATTCAGATTTAGTCATTGATATGAGCATGTTAGGTGTTCATATTACCTTGACCATGTTCTTTTTATCGCATGCTTGATCTTCTACCGTCGGCTATTAACTCCATTGCCGATATCATGTTTATTTTATCATGATTAGGAGTTATACATATAGATGATGTAAATAACTTAGAATTTGTTTAAGTTAAGTGCAAATAGTAAAGTCCGGATGACAACCTGATTGTACTTTGGGTAAAAAGGTCATCCGTAGGTAGATAATGTCTTTAACCTAGGATTAGTTCTAGTACCCTTAGGTTGTATGTTACCACGGAACTTGTATTGTGTAAATGGTCAGAGGAATGATACTTAGGGTATCGCTACGGACCGATGGTCCTAGCTTGTTATAATCAGATAAGTACGACTCTCTACAGGATAGAGAGTGTGTCCATTAGTTGAGTACAACTCTCTACAGGATAGAGAGTGTGTCGCTTAGATTGGTATGACTCTCTACAGGATAGAGAGTATTATGATCGATTGAGTACGACTCTCTACAGGATAGAGAGTGCGTAGATCTGGTTAGTATGATTCTCTGTAGAACAGAGAGTCTATGGTGGATGTCGGTATGTGAGACATTGCATTCATGCATTTACATGCACACTGGCGACGAGGTCTCCCTTATGGTTGAGAGTATCGCCAGTCATCCTGCCTCCACGGTTACTTATAGGAGGAGTCACCCGTGTGAGGGCAGAGCATTGAGGTGTCGCACTCTATCACTATAGACGGTGGTAGTTGGATTTGCGTGCCGTAGTCCTGCGTGTGTGGTACTCGACCACTCATGGGTAGTGACTGTCGGAGTGACCACGAGGACCCCCATCGTGTAGCTTGCTCTTTACGCTTATATGCTACTCGATCAGACTGCCCACTCGGCCACTCGAGAGTAGTGGTTGGTGTTGAGTTGGGACAGTTGTCATGCTCGAGCCACCGAGGCCACACTGGGGTCGTGGTAGCTTTAGGGTGAGCCGACATGACCATGCATGCTGCATTGCCGTATCTGATGGCGTTTTGCATATTACCATATATATATACATATATGCATGTATATATATATATATGGATGGTTGAGATTAATATGTATATATGGATACAGTATATATATATATATATATATATATATATATATCTGATTATTGTGATGTTGCATTTGTTTGTACTATGCTTGCTGCATTTGGGTGGACATCATATTCATGCATGTTTCTTGCATATGTTATACAGTTGTGTCAGATATTGATATGTGTTGGATAGACCATAGATACCTTGACCTGTAGCTAGAGTATATTTTGAGTTGATCTACTATTCCTGTTATATATATATATATGTTGGATATATGTTCTGAGTTGGATCGAGTAAGCGTAGCAACTTGAGTATATGTCTGCATTTTATGTTGTTCATTCGATTAGGACGGTATAAGCTTGTATTTATATACTATCTTTGATATACATTGTACATCTAGATTATGTTGTCGAAATACATGTGATATTACATATATACATGTTTTCTATTACCTGCTGAGTTTTACTCACCACCCTCGCGGACCACAGGTTTTTTGCGCCCGGTAGCAGTAGCCGACCGTGATGGACTTGGAGCACATTGGCCGGCATCATCTCATCTCAACTCCGAGAGTCCGGATTTTTGGTGTTATCATTTGTATTCCGTTATGGATTTGTGTTATGTGATGTACGCACATATTGGTGCGGGTTTTGACGAGGCTTCTTTATGTTCTGGTGTTAGTCATACCGGTATGCACTCTGTGGGATTGTATTGTTGTCGTGTTGTTTCCGCTGTGTCTTGTGTAGTTTTGTTTTCATACATATATATTGTTGTTATTGTGGACCTACGGGCCTTGTATTAACCCGAAATGTTGCCACGTACAGGGGAGGTGCCGTCCGTTTGATTTTCGGTTCGGCATGCTCTCGGGGCGTGACACTTGATTTCTCTTTTTTTCGGCACAATCCAGAAACTTTCAAAATTACATCTAGATGACCTTGATAGGGCGCTTTTGCAACATCAACACCATGATCAATGATGGCTTGAAATACAATCTGAATTTTCCCTTCAATCCTTTCTCCTTTTCTTGGTGTATAGACCACATTATGAATATCATCCTCAAATTGCACACTAGGGCCAAAGCTTCTCTAACAAAAGCACAAGCTATTGCATCGTTCTGAGGTTTTAGTTCAAACTTCATGTCTTTCAAAATTGAATGTGCTACAAAATTACCGAAATTTGTTGTGTAAACTGTAGGAACTCAACCTACCATTTCATTGATCCCATCCCTCAACCCATTGCGAGATGCAGCGATGACTGAGCGTAGGGGAAAATCGGGCAGAGCTGCTATTTGCCAGTTTCCATAGGAATCATGACGTAGACCGTCGGTGGATGCAAAGTGCAACCTGACGGTGTTGCTCGTGTCTAAGATCTGGCCAAGGAGCAGGTGATAATGCGATCAGAACAACGCTGTAGAGAAGGAAAGTCACCGGATGGAGCTCGCAAACTGCCGATGGAGGGCTGAAGGGCAGCGATAGAGGAGGTCGGTGACGATTTGGCTCGATGGTCGTGAGGGACATCCCTTGCGCCGAGGCAAACTCGATGGTTGGAGGAGATTGCTACCTCTGTGATCGGGATTGGGAGGCACCGGCGATGGAGCACAAGGGAGAAGAGCATCGACGTTGAGGAAGAGAGGCGGCGATGAGAGCTCAGGTGGAGAAGAGAAGATGAGCAACTCTCTCTCTCTCTCGCACGATGGGAAGAAAATCCGAGAAAGGGAACGGAAATAACACAAGAGAAACGCTCGGGAAAGAAAAAATCGACATGAGAAAATAAAGAAAAAAAACCCGGCTAGAGTTAGAAATGGATGGGTTTAAATGGATCCACTTATAATCCATAATCCCTAACCATGATTTAAATTAATCCCTAACTATGGTTTAATTAATCATTAGAATAAGTTCTCTAATTAACGAATAATAGAGATATTAATCTGTCACAAATTTATTTGTGGTATTTTACATAGGCGACGACGGAGCATGATTTGGTGGTGTCGACGAATAGTAGCGCGGTGAGATGGCTTGGGCATCGGCGATCGAAGAGCAAGGGAGAGCTCGCGACATTGATGAAGAGAAGGGGAAAGGCTCGAGCGTCGGCGGCGAAGAGGAGGGGTTGGCGAAGAGAAGCAGAGGAAGCGGATCGAAAATCGAATGTGAAAGGAGGAGAGAAATTGCGATGGAGGAAGAAAATGAGAACTGCGCAAGCGGGTCGAGTTCAGGCTTAAATCGGCTCCTATTAATCCATTAATCTTAGGATTAGATTAATAAGCCCAATTAACCCCTCAATCATAATTAACCCAAACAAAATTTATAAAAGCCCTCACAATCTTTCCCCATAGACTAGGATTTAAGTTCATTTTAAATCCTAAAAAATTTCTAAAAACTCCTGAAAATTTCTACAATATAATTTCTTAATTAGCAAGGGATTTTTTTTCCCAGTTTCTTACAAATCGACCACTGAATATTAGTAGTCAACTTATGCTTTAATCGACTTATAAGCTCGACTAATGACACTATTGGAGTTGCAATCCATGTATGGAAATGAAAGAAATGTTGTATTTAATGTATGAAAATGATGTTTGTGATATCGCTGAATTGCAAAATGGATCTAAATGAGTTGGATGAGAATGGATTTAGACCAAGCATAACTTAAGTGACAATATTAAACAATATAAAGCTACACTTGTTGCTAAAGGATATACTCAATAAGATGACATTGACTATAAAGAAACATTTTCACCTGTCTTAAAGAAAAACTCATTATGAATTATTATGATACTAGTCATTCTCATTATGATTTAGAGTTATATCAGATGGATGTAAAAATAGTATTTCTGAATGGAATATTCAAGAAGAAGTGTATATGAACTAACTTAAAGGATTTTAGATTCAACGAAAAGATCATCAGTGCATGAACTTAAGAAATTAATATATGAAGTCGAATAAGCTTCTAGACATTAGTATATTAAGTTTAATAATACAATCACATCTTTTGATTTTGAAGAAAATGCTGATGATTGTCACATATACCAAAAGATCAGTGAGAATAAAACTATATTTTTAATCCTATATGTTAATGATATCTTATTTGCTACCAAAGATTTAAGCAAGTTGCATAAGATAAAAGACTTTCTCTTAAAGAATTCTGAAATGAAAAAATGGCCAAGATATCCTATGTGATTAGGATTGAAATATTTTATGATTGATCACAAAGACTATTGGGATTGTCTCAAAAATCTTATATTGAAAGAATTCTAGAGAAATTTAACATGGAAAAATATTCTATTAAAATTACTTCAATTTGAAAAGGGGACAAATTAAATCTTATGCAATATATGAAGAATGATATAGAACAAAAACAAATGGATTCAATCTCATATGCCTTTGTTGTAGAAAGTTTAATGTATGTGCAAATTTGTATAATACCAGATATTAGTTTTGCAGTTGGAATGTTCGATGGGTACCAAAGTAATTCTAGAATTGATCATTGGAATTAAAGTTGCTAGGTAAGTTTATTTTAAGATATGTTCAAGGCATCAATAATTACATATTCATGTATAGGAAAACTAATCACTTGGAATTAATTGATTACTTAGATTCAAATTTTATCGGATGCATTAACAATAAAAAGTTCACTTTTGATTGTTTATTTTTTCTTGGAGAAGGAGCAATATTGTGGAAAAATGCTAAACAACATTTCACTTATCCACAATGGAAGTAGAGTTTTTGGCATGTTTTGAAGCAAAAAATTCATGCATCATGGTTGTAGAATTTTATTTCAATACTTAGAGTTGTCAACTCTATTTTCAAATCATTGAAAATTTATTATGATAATTCCATAGTATTCTTTTCAAAAAATGATAAATACTGACGCCAAGCATATGAAATTAAAATATTTTATTGTTAAAGAAGTTATGGAACAAAGAGTGTCTACTAATTATATTAGAATGGATCTTATGATTTCAAATCCGTTAACTAAAAGTTTAAAATAAGAAATATTTAAGGAACATATACATAAAATCAGTCTTAGTTATCCTTTTGAATAAATCAAAAGATGTATTAATGTTGAACATTTTGAGCTCACTTATGTGTTTTTTATATATAGTTTCTAGTCGTGGATCATTATGAAATTATATATGTTATTTATAGACCTCGTATAGTAGAAAGCTTATGTTTGTGATATATAGAATGAAATATATTATATGATTAATAATATAACTATTATAATTCACATTTAGGGTTCTATTATACTAAGGTAATTGTGATTTTGTAAGAGTATGAGTTTTTTATTCTTAAAGTTATAATGCATCATACTGATGTTTTAAGTTTTAATCTCATCTAATTTTAGGTCAAGTAGAAGAATGTTAGATAATTATCAATTTTTAATACTAAATAATTGGCCTTACAAAAATGAAATTAAAATTAAAGTAACTTCGTGCAATTGAAGTTATTAATCAAATGTAACTCATCCATCCATATACATAAATTATTATTGTAATTGATATGAATAATAATAATAATTATAATTGAAGTGTGATAGATGGTGAGAATTAAAATTTTCTATATATGTTCAGGTTCTCTCTCTACTTATAAATTAAAGCATAATAATGATTCAATATGAATGATATATGCTTTCGAAAGAAAGAAAAGAATTGAGAAATTAATATATACAAAATAATTACATTGTAATGACTTCTTAATTAACCAAGCTCAGCAAGGTTCGTTTAATAGTATCAACGAAACAAGGCCAAACTTGAATTAAGCATATCAAGATCACTGAGGCACTTTATGTCTAGTTGAACCTAACTATAATCTCAAAATGATACCTTTGTGTATTTAGCATGTATATATTTATTGTTGGACTTCTAAATTATCTTTAGTAATTGATTATGTGACTTTTTAGTTTCTTTTTTATCACCAAGTTGAGTACTTTCGGTGAGATACTGGAAAAAAAAATACTCATTTTTAATTAAGAAATTATCTTAAGTAATTTTTCAAAAATTTTTAGAAATTTTTCTGAAATTAAACGTGGCTTGTACGGAATATTTATGGGGATAAGATAGATAAACTTTAGTAGAATCAATTTGGAATATCGATAATTAAGAGGTCAATAGAATTAATTATCCTAAGTTATAAGTATTAAACTTAGGGTTATATTTTCTTTATTTTACTTTGTTTTCCTTTTCCCCAAACTCCTCATGGCAACCGAATTCTTTCTCACCGCCGCAACACTATCGCCCCGTCCTTATCTTCCTCTCCCACGCGTAGTCATTTCATCGCCACCATTCTCTTCTCCCTTCCTCGCTTCCCCTCTTTGTCGCTCGATCTTGCGGTCGTCTCCTCCTCTGTCACCGTCGGCTCCTTCGTCATGATCACCGCCCATCTCATTGTCGTCGCGAGCCGCTCTCCACTTCGCCATCTGACACCCAGGTCGCGCCGCTCACGCGAACGCATCGCGCACTCGCCTTCGCCTGTTGCTCCCGCCGTCGCCATCATTCCTCTTCCCGACTTCTTCTGCCCCGTCGCCTGTTGCCTTCCGACCAGCGTCCGTCGCCGCGACTTGCCCCGCAAGGCGACGCCAGTCTAGATCCAGTGGATCGATGTTTTCGTGAACTCTGTTCCTTCATTCAGGCACCGAGTAGAAAATGACCCTGCAATTGTTGATGTAGCAATTAAAGCTGAAAAGTTTGTTGAGAGGCTTCGTGAACAAGTGCTTAGAGGATTGGGGAGGTGCCTTGTGGCCGACGCTTGGCTGACGGGAGGGAAGGACTGCCGGTGGTCGCTGTAGATAGGTAAAGGGCTGACATTCTCCTTGATTCTAGATGAGATTTTGGTGCTTGCTGTGATTTCTCCTTCGTTGATTTGGAGCTGTGATTTGGGCAGAATCGGTGGACAGAGCAGCTCGGGAAAGGGGATTGTTTTCTTCGATTTGCGTCGGAGGTTGGTGAGGGTTGTGTCAGGATGTTCCAACCGCTGGTAAGTGTGATTTAACCTGTGTGTTTCATCTTTCAATTTCTGTATGTGGTCGTTGTATTGGCCGTTGGGTTTCTGTTGAGTGTTGGTCGGCTGTGAAGGCAGTGGTGGTTGTGAGTGTGTTGTGTGATGTGTTGTGGGTTGTTCTGGTAAACAAAGCAAACTGTTATGGGCTATGAATGATGTTGTTCTTAGCCACGAAGGGGATGTGTTGAGTTGAGTGGGTGGCTGCCGTGTGTGTTCGGGTTTTGCTTGTGATGGAGCAGTGAACGAAAGATTTAGGTGGTGGATAGCTATTTGAGTTGGGTGTGTTTTATCCGGGAGTTATTCAGATGTGTTTTGATCTATGATGTAGCTATTTGGGTTTTGATTCGTCCTGGGGATGGTGAATTTGATGGTAATCATATTATATGCAGGTTTCGGTCAGGAGACAGGTCCACGGGCGTAAAGACAGCTGGTATTCTTTATAGCAGGCGGGTATCTTTGACTTATCTTCTTTTAGATATTGTCATCTTGTGGTGCATTGTTTACTATAGTTAGTAGTAGTTTTCTATGCTTATTAACTGTCCTGGTATGTCGCTACCTAGTACGTGTTGTAGTCATTTCATATGCTTATTATATTATGCTCTATCACTTTGATACTTGTTATTTGTTTATTTAGCACTAGAGTAGTAACATATCTTACATACTGGACATTGAATGAATAATGAATATAACTTGCATGTGTACATAGACTTATGTACTTAGGTTATTTGATATGGGCTCTTATTGATACATACCATAGGTGGCCATGGATTGATAGGTGTATCGTGCATTAGTGACATGCATCATCTTGCATTTTTGCATGACTGGCGATCATCGACTCCTCGGTAGGAGGTGATACTACTTGGTAATTGATCCCATCGTCAGTCACATTATCTACACACACAACCACTCGTGGGTTAGTGGTATTTCAGGTGTGTGTGTAGTTGCTCTGTCAGGGCTCCACGGTGGTCGCTCAGGTGATTGATATTGTGGCGTGGTAGCAGATAAGAATCCCTCCTTTGTTGTGAGACGAGGAGATAAGACGAAGTGATGTCCCCCATATACATACATGGGGTAGGAGGGTCATACTCTGCCAGCATTCTGTCCACTCTGTCACATAGGTGTAGTGACGACAGAGTGCACAGCTGTCACAACCCTACCCACTCGGTCGACACACATGACATGTCGGTGGCTTGACTGGCGTCAGGGGGTGACACAGATGATTGCATCATGTGCATATGTTTTTACTATATACATTTCTTGTTGCACTTTTGGTTGTTGTTGTAACGACCGGGCCCCTATTGGCGGAATTCGACGACCCCTATTGGTCGACGTCGCCTGTTAGCGGAATTGGCGACCCTATTGGACGGCGTCGCCTGGTCGTCGTCACCCGACTTCCCACCGAAGTGGGTTTTGCCTTTCCCGAGATTGAACTCTAGACCTCCGGGCTAAGTACTAAAGTTTATGAATCGCGGTAACTGTGATCGGGATCACTTGGCGGTTGCAGATTCATAAACTTTAGTAGTCGAGAGAGTTCGAATCTGAAAGGCAACCACTCGGTGAAAGTCCAGTGAGTAACGACGGCCAACAGGGCGACGTCGACGATCATCGCCGAACACGAGCGTCGATCATCAGGTCGCCGTCGCCAATAAAGGCCCTCGTTACAATAAAGGCGCCTTTAATGTAACGACCGGGCCCCCGTTGGCGAATTGGCGACCCTATCATCGACGACCGTCGCCTGTTGGCCGTCGCCGACCTATTGGTCGACGACCTGGCCTATTGGCCCGTCGTTACTCACATGGACTTCCCACCCCTGGAAGTGGGTTTTTGCCTTCCCCAGGATTCGAACTCTAGACCTCCAGGCTAAGTACTAAAGTTTATGAATCCTGGTAACCAAGTGATCAAGTGATGGTGAGTAACGACGGGCCAACAGGGGCGACGGTCGTTGACCAATAGGGGTCACCGAATTCCGCCAACAGGGGCGACGGTCGTCGACCAATAGGGGTCGTCGAATTCCGCCAATAGGGGCCCGGTCGTTACAATAAAAAGGCGCCTTTTTTATTGGCGACCCTGTTGGCGGTGGCGACCTATCGACCGACGCGTCGCCGTTCGCCGTCGCTATTGTGACGACTGTTCCCTATTGGCCCGTCGTTACTCACATGGACTTCACCACAGAGTGGGTTTTTGCCTTCGAGACTCTAGACCTCCGGGGCTAAGTACTAAAGTTTATGATCACGGCAACCAAGTGATCCGGATCACCGGTTACCGTGATTCATAAACTTTAGTACTTAGGAGGTCTAGAGTTCAATCTGAAGGCAAAACCCACTTCAGTGGAAGTCCATGTGAGTAACGACGGCCAATAGGCGTGTCGTCGACCAATAGTCGACGGCCAACAGGCGATCGTCGGCCGACCGATAGGCCGCCAATTCGCCAGGCCCTCGTTACAATATGGTAAAGAAAATCCTCGAACACAAAACCCACAAACCAAAACCAAGAACCAAAATTGTCACGTCACGGGGCATATCCACATCCAAAATGACGAGGAGCCCCTTAGTGACAATATTCAAATCCATGGACCAAATATGGTAAAACCTCGAATAATTATAGAAATACAAGTATTTCAATAGCGCATGCATGCACGACTAAACATATATCAATCAAAGTAAAATAGTTTTATGACCCCAAATCCAATTGCGACAAAATCCAAAGTGCATAATCAAAATGCAACACCGATAAAGTAACAAAGCGATCCCCACGATGCAGGAGACAAGCACGACAAGGAACTCTCACGAGCGACACAAAGGTAGGTCATCAGAACATGTCCTCCATCGCTTAACCTAGAGGATAAGTGAGGAGGGGTGAGTACAACCACTCGGTAGATGGATAGATAGTGCATAATCATAATGCACACAATGGAAGTCACAGAGGAACAAACTAAAGTAACCCAACCCTCGAGTACCAATATCACCTACTACCATCCCGGTCGGTATAACAAATATACCCAGTAAAACCCAACCATCGCAACAAGTAGTGCACATCGGGATACCACGACAAAGCCTCGTGGCTCTCGCACAAAAGGGAATCTCATGAGCTACAGCAACGGTACTCATGGGCCGACAATCAACAACACGGTTTACGCTAACTATATACTACCACGAATGAGACTCGTGGGTAAACATGCATATAGATATCTAATTATTAATCGCGCGACTAGCGCATTA
Organism: Wurfbainia villosa; assembly: GCA_025175895.1. Taxonomy (NCBI): domain Eukaryota; kingdom Viridiplantae; phylum Streptophyta; class Magnoliopsida; order Zingiberales; family Zingiberaceae; genus Wurfbainia; species Wurfbainia villosa. The sequence continues at coordinate 3,931,212 of CM045994.1, read as the reverse complement.
CCACCAATAGGTCGCGTGAGCAGTCGATTATCCTAGGTTGTTAAGCCTAGGGTTATCCAATACATCTAGCATAGAACGTCTATCAAAATCGATAAGGATCATCGATCTTCCATTAACCCATTGAGGCGGTCAAGCGAGGGTTCCAACACCTTTAATACGAAATGTTTACCAAAACCGGTAAAGATCATCGACTTATAAATAAATAAGTCGAGATGATTAAATCTAGCATTCCAACCCTTCTAACATGATCGGTTATCAAGGTCGATCCAAAATCATAAGTCCACTAATAATCACGCCGAGACAATTAATCATAGGGTTTTCGTCAACCAATAGGAAACGCCTATCAAGGCCAATAAGGACCACTCTACTAACAAGCACGACAAGAGGATTAAGCCTAAATTATATCATCCTATCGGTTCAATCATGCATGCTACAACTGCTACCACGAACATATCTCGTGGGTATTTAAGACGATGTAAAGTAGCTATCTAGCTACAGGCGTCATACTAATCCGATTATCACCAACTCCGAACGAATAACGCAAGAGTATATCCTTACAGTAGATTATCTCAACCATGTATGGGGGCATGATTGACCACAAATATCCAAGGCAACCATAGGGAGTCTCTACTATAAACCTTTCTCAACCACAAACCACAAATGGGTGTTATAGTTGGCATGATAAATATGAACAACGTTATATACCCTCTAAGGATTAATCGATCCTAATCATTCGACCTCTCCTAGTCCGATCACCATATCCATCAAACAAAGAATTGGATAAATCACATACCAATATGCACATCCGAGTTATTACGCCTAGAGTTTCCCACACCTAGGTTCTACTAATATTTTTCATTCCCGAGATCCGCTCCTACTAGAATAACCTTATCTAAGTTATTCTATCTCTACTATCCTAATCATGGTATCCACCACAATAACACATAACACGTTGTCTAATAAACGCTAAAGATAATCCTACTAATGACAATCAATGGTCAAATTAATTAGGGTATAACTAAAGGGTCATGCCATAACAAAGTCAAGGCAATACTAAAATAAAGCATCAGATGCTTATATATACTCTAAACTACATAAGTTATAATCATGTCATCATGCCTTCTACGAATTTATCCATCTTAGTCATATCATTCAACTAGTCTAATCCCAATACCAGTCCAATCCTAATACTAGTCCAAATAGCTAATCATTCATATCACAATGATAACTAGCTACCTATAGCAGTAATAGCAATTTATAACCATATGCTAACCATAACCAGCAACCTAAAAATCTAAATATCAAGTTAAAACAATACTAGATAAAACAAGATATCACCGCATAACCAAATATAACCAATATAAATATGCACTAAATCTAGAAAATTTTCTAGAATTTATTTACCTGTTAGCCGTCTGGAGATGTCCTGTCACCGCCAAATCCCCCATATTGACCTCGTCAATAATACCTCAAATTTCCGAAACATAACAATCGCCTAAATCCGCATAACCGAAAATACCCAGCTAACTCCCTCCATAAACCCAAAGACCCTAAGGAACTCGTAAACCTACGCTCTGATACCAAATAAATTGTCACGCCGAGGAGTCCCATGCATTTAAAAATCCCGGCAAAGATCTCCCTATACGGGTGACAATACCAGTTTTCATACAAAGCCTACACGGCCACTATACATCGGTCAACACGACCGGAATCCAAACATCACACGCAGATAATCAAATAGGGCCTCGGGCGACAAATCTAGGTAAACATAAGTCTACACTAACTAGACTTACCCTTACGCCATCTGGCGAGAATACTCAGAAATCAATCGAAATAAAAATCCGATCAAAGGTCCCTAAGGACATACCAAAACATCCACAGTACAAATATCCAACTCCAATCCTAAACATATATTCTAATCCAAATACCCAAAACCGTAAACACAAATAACAAAATACACTTCCACGGCGAGGGTTTGGCGGTGGACTCTCTGTGACTCCATCCTGAAATAGATATAAATCAACGGGTGAGTTCGAAGAACTCTGCGGGTATAGTAGATATGCAAAGTAAGGTATAGCTAACAATAAAATATCATGCCAAGATCTCACATAAATAGGGTATGCAAGCAAGAAATACAAAATGATCAGACTACCAGATCTCCTACTGATATAGGAGCATGTGCTACTAGGAGTAATAAAGTCATCACCATATATAAACATGTATCAGTATGCATGACAATCATATGCACATCCAAGGCATCAATAAAAATGCAAAGAAACACAATACAAATGCAATCCGTGCAAAGTGCATGCCGTGCGATGACATGGTCACCCACGCGCCACCGTAGCCTACACGGATGGTGAAGCCGAGTGGGTAGGGCTATGACAATGCACTCGCCATCACTTCTCTGAGTGACCGAGTGGACGGGATCTTTGTCGAGTACATATCCTCCGCCCCAAACATAGTGGGGAGCTAAGCTCTCTCATCTCGGTGTCATAGACCGGAGGAGGGATCCACGCTACCTACGCGCCTCGTCGCTACCCGAGCGGTCGGCGAACTGTGAGAAACAGCGCACACACCCTCCTGATGTACCACTAACCCATGAGTGGCAGTGTGTGCAGGCCATGTAACTGGCTGCGGGCTCAACAATAATGGAACCCCGCCCAGCCAGCATGCAATCATGCGAAAATGGTGCATGATACTAAAGCATGTAAATCCTACTCAAAATACCTATCCAAATGATATGTACAACCAATATATATACATATCCCTAATCCATGTACTATGATCCATATCAAACAGGTAAATATAATCATATCCTAACACATGCATGTATCTAGTAGGCACCAAAAGCATACTAGGCATATAAACATGAAAAGTTATTGTAAACTATCCTAACTAGCATATCAATTTGACTTAATCTAAAAGTTAAGTCAAAATACCCGCCTGAATATATATCCGCAAGAATGAAAACCAAATTTTCACGATCGAGGATCCTGCCTCGTGACCAAAACCTGCATATAGCATAACTATAGTCAAGTACACAAATGCAATTTACCGATAAATCGAATACTAAATCGATTTCCTTCATAACCCAATTAACCCAAACTATTTCCAATTTTCCTTATCCACAAATATCCATACAATTAATTTAGCTCACTAAATCAATTGATAAAAATTTTGATTAATTAATGATAAGCTAATTAATCAATTAAACCTGGTTTAACCCGCATTTTAACAACCTAAGTCAAATAACTGAAATTTAATGGCTTTTAATTTATCCAATTATTTCCTAATCAATTAACCTAATTCATCATCTACAACAATCCTCGAGATATACCTGCGCTAGCAAAAAACCTTCTCGACTGCACAGTTCGCCGGCAAATTTTTCCTTGTTGCCCTAAATCACTGCCCAAACACAATCCACTGTCAAATCACAGAAACATACCGTAGGGATTAGACAAAACCCCAATCAACCCCTTACCTTGCTCAGCGTCTCAGTAGAAGGCGCTCCCACCGCAACAATCTCACCCAATTTGCCTAATCGCCGCTCGGCAAAAATAGTGAACCTAGGTCGTAACCAAAACCTGCGCCCGACGCCACCTCGGCTTGCGTTCGCGTCGACTCGCCTGGCGCCGTCGAGTCGATCGTCGTTGCTTCGCGAGGAAGGACTCGGGCTCGAGGAAGAAGGCGTCGCCGCAAGAGAGAAACACCGTCGTCAGGCGGTTCTGGCCGCGTGCCAGCCGTAGGCGTGAGCAGAGCAGAGAAGAAGAGCGTCGGGCAGCGAAGGAAAGCGGCGCGGGAAGAAGAGGCGACGCCGAAGAAGGGCGCCGGAAGAAGAGGGCGCGTGTAGTGGAATCCCGAAAGGAAAAGCTAAAGAAGAAGAGAGTCGCGGGAAAAGGAAAGAAAATAGAAATTTAGGGTTTCTCTCAGTATTAAACCCCGTAAATAGACCCCACCTAAAAGCTATTTATTTTATCCCGTAAAAATCTCATACGAGTCCGCGTTTAAATCGGAAAAATTCTGGAAAATTTCCTAAAATTCCCTAAAAATCCAAAAGTTTCAGGATTATTTCCTTAATTATTTGGCCATTTAATTCACTATTTTACATTTTCCAAAGATTTAACATTCTCCTCACTAATAAAAATTTGGTCCCCAAATTTCCTACTCAGATGCATTTAGTAAGAAATACCATAAGATCTTGAAAATATACCTCACGCATCTTAAGTAAAACAAGCTCGATCTTTTCCTCGAGCTCCCAAGTAGCCTCCTCGTCGGTGTGGTGACTCCACCCAACCTTGACACAAGTCGCACAACCTTGTTCCATGCGTTCCTTGTAATCCAAAATCCGTACCGGAACCTCTGCGTACGTAGCATCAAGTTGAATGGAACCTGATACATCTGACAGAATATGTGTAGAGTCTGGCACATACTTCCTCAGCATAGACACATGGAATACATCGTGAATACTCGTCAAAGATGGTGGTAGCTCTAGACGATAAGCAAGCGCTCGATCCTCTCAAAATCTCAAAGCGGACCGATATATCTAGGAGCTAGCTTACCACGAGGTCAAATCTCTTCACCCCTTTCGTGGGTGAGACTTGCGAATACATGATCACTAATAGAGAACTCCGAGGTTTCCGTCTCCGATCTGCATAACTCTTCCGATGATCCTGCGCCTCGCCATCCTACGTCACGATAAATGCGGACCAACCCCTGCATCTAGCTCTATGGGTCCTAGCAATCGTCCTCCCGATTGCCCCGAAATCCATAACAGACCTCGGCCAAGTCCTCTAGTGTCTAAATGGCGCTCGGTCGCCCATCTCTGCGGATGGAATGCAATACTAAAGCGAAGCGTGTCTAACTGCTGTGAGACTCGCGAGGCAGGCAGTGAACCGAGGATCTCTATCGATATAATGCTCAAAGGAACACCATGAAATCGATGATCTCCGATATAACTCTCGCGAACAATCCAGAGTCGGTCTTTGAATCGCTAAAAGTGCGGATTTGGTTGGTCAGGCAACGACTACCCAAATCGCGTCATAGCCTGATGTGTCCTAGACAAACCCACCACAAAATCCATAATAATATGCTTCCACTTTCATTCAATTGAAATTTCTAAAGCATCTGTTCCTTAAACTAATGCAACTCGAAACCGATTATCCTCCTCGAGTCGAGACGAGTCCATCTACCGTCAAAATTCACTCCACCATACACTCTATAAGTGCATGGGAGGCTATCGCGACCAAACTTCCTTATTACAACCATTCGTGTTCCAAATTACTCTATAGTAGCTATCCGAGCTAGCCAAAACTCCATGAGCATTTTGCTCCTCACCTCTTCTAAACAATATAATAAGCTGCGAAGTCCACGTATAAATATATGACAACCCATCTCGTAGTTCCTCATTTCGACGTAAACACGGGATCGTCTCGATCAACTAAATCGTAAATGCTCCATTCTCTCAAACATTGCATCCGCATACAATACCCTTCCTTCCACCCGAGAATGATCAAACACCACGTAAAGTCAATCATCGTTATGCAGCCAGAAACTAATTTCACAAGCTTTAGACCAAGTAAATTCCATCACCAACAGTATAGTACCACTAGAGCATCCTATCCATATCTATGGTAATAATCAAATCAATACAAAAAAATCATCATCTACGGTGGCCGAGTGCTCAACTCCAACTACCACCATCACAAATGATCCAATCGTGTCGAATACACGATTTCCCAAATCCACAGACGACTAAGTCATCAATAAGTCTAATAAAATAATCAAAGCTCATACAATTCATACCAAGTATGAAATTGTCATCGCTACACACATGCATTCTCTTTACTCTGGTGATGATATAACAATCATCACACGACAATGATAAATTGTATGACACCATGTCACTACAATATCAACATACCAATAGCCATAAATCAATCCTAGAGTATACACGATGTATCCTATAGTTGATCTAAATAGATCATCTTTCCACAATGAAGGATATTCATTTCCTTCTACAACTAACATATTCTATCATCGATAATCGATGCATAACCTCAAAGGTCCATCTCTCCTTTAACAAAGAGTTCCGGATCTTCTCTGAAAGAAAACTACTGGGACAGATAAATATCCCATCCAACACCTCCTATAATAAGGTAAAACGATCTTTCATCGTCTTGACCGTAAGTATACACGCCTTATCCATAACCAAATCACTAATAGTATGGTGATATTTTTACGAGGTTTACTCCTTGACCTTCAAATCGATGGCTAGCAGCTCAACCTAGCTTCCTAATTCGACATCAAGACCTCTAAAGAGTCCGCATTCCAAATCATCATTAGATTCTCAAGATTAATACGTAGTCGAACTCGTCCACGACCATGAGTAGGGACAATTTCACTAAGTCAATAGTTTTCCTAACCACAAAAGTACTGTAACCACTAAAGACAATACCTTTCCTATAGCTCAGAGATATCCTTCAGCTTGCCTGATCCCAAAACACGAGAACTCCCAAAATCCAAGGAAAAGAAAATCCTCGAAACACAAAACCCACAAACCAAAACCAAGAAACCAATAAAATTGTCACGCCCGGGGCATATCCGCTATCCAAATGATGGAGGAGCCCCTTAGTGACAATATCCAGAAATACCTGGACCAAATCTGGTAAAAACCTCGAAATAATTATAGAAATACAAGTATTTCAATAACTGCATGCATGCACGACTAAACATATATCAATCAAAGTAAAATAGTTTTATGACCCTAAATCCAATTGCGAAAAAATCCAAAGTTCACAATCAAAATGCAACAACAATCAAGTAAACTAAGCGGCATCCCGACGATGCAGGGAGACAATCACTGCAATGAACTATCTGAGCTACACCAAGGTAGGTCAATGTAACATGTCCTCCATCGTTAACCTAGAGGATAAGTGAGGAGGGAGTGAGTACAACCACTCGTGGATGGATAGATAATAGTGCATAATCATAATGCACACAATGGAAGTCACAGGAACAAACTAAAGTAACCCAACCTCAGAGTACCAATATCACTACTACCATCCCGGCGCGGTATAACAAATATACCAGAAACCCAACCACTGCAACAAGCAGTGCACATCGGGATACCACGACAAAGTCTCGTGGCTCTCGCACAAAAAGGGAACTGTCTATGAGCTACCGCGAACGGTACTCATGGGTCGACAATCAATAAACTCAAGACTGCACGCAACCACATGCTACCACGAATAAGACTCGTGGTAAACATGCAATATATAGATATCTAATTATTGATCGCACGCACTAGCGCATTACCACCAATAAGTCGCGTAAGTGACCGCTTATCCTAGGTTGTTAAGCCTAGGGTTATCCAATACATCTAGCATAGAACGCCTATCAAAATCGATAAGGATCATCGATCTTCCATTAACCCATCGAGGCGGTCGAGGGTTTCCAACACCTTTAATATAAAATGTTTACCAAAGTCGTAGAAGATCATCGACTTATAAATAAATAAGTCGAGATGGTTAAATCTAGCATTCCAACCCTTCTAATATCAAGGTCGATCCAAAATCATAAGTCCACTAATAATCGCCGAGACAATTAATCATAGGGTTTCGTCCAACTAATAGAAACGCCTATCAAAGCAATAAGACAACCTCTACTAACAAGCACCAAGAGGATTAAGCCAAATTATATCATCCTATCAGTTCAATCATGCATGTCAACATGCTACCACGAACATATCTCGTGGGTATTTAAGATGTAAAGTAGCTATCTTGCTACATATCATACTAATCCAATTATCACCAACTCAACGAATAACGCAAAGAGTATAACCTTACAGAGATTATCTCAACCATACATGGGAGACCTGATTGACCAAATATCCAAGGCAACCATAGGGAGTCTCTACTATAAACCTTTCTCAACCACAAATCACAAATGGGTGTTATAGTTGGCGTAGATAAATATGAACAACGTTATATACCTCTAAGGATTAATCGATCCTAATCATTCGACCTCTCTAATCCGATCACTATATCATGAAATAGTAAATGTATAAATCATATACCAATATGCACATCCGGTTATTACGCCTAGGTTTCCACACCTAGGGTTCTACTAATATTGTTTCATTCTTGAGATCCGCTCCTACTGAATAACCTCCTCTAAGTTATTCTATCTCTACTAGTCTCAATCATGGTATCCACCACAATAACACATAACACGTTGTCTAATAAACGACAAAGATAATCCTACTAATGACAATCAATATCAAATTAATTAGGGTATAACTAAAGGGTCATGCCATAACAAAGTCAAGGCAATACTAAAATAAAGCATCAGATGCTTATATATACTCTAAACTACATAAGTTATAATCATGTCATCATGCCTTCTACGAATTTATCCATCTTAGTCATATCATTCAACTAGTCTAATCCCAATACCAATACTAGTCAATCCTAATACTAGTCCAAATAGCTAATCATTTATATCACAATGATAACTAGCTACCTATAGCAAGAATAGCAATTTATAACCATATGCTAACCATAACCAAAGAACCTAAAAATCTAAAGATATCAAGTTAAAACAATACTAGATAAAACAAGATATCACCGTGATAACCAAATATAACCAATATAAATATGCACTAAATCTAGAAAATTTTCTAGAATTTATTTACTGTTAGCCGTCGAGATGTCCTGTCACGCTTAAATCCCCATATTGACCTCGTCGATAATACCTCAAATTTCAAACATAACAATCGCTTCAAACTGACAACCGAAAATACCAGTTAACTCCGCCAAACTTGGCGAACTCCATAAACCCAAAGACCCTAAGGAACTCAAACCTACGCTCGATACCAAATAAATTGTCACGCTCGAGGAGTCCCGCTGCAAAAAAATCCGGCAAAGATCTCCCTATACGGTGTGACAATACTAATTTTTATACAAAGCCTACACGCCACTATCATACATCGGCCAACACGAGGAATCCAAACATCACACGCAGATAATCAAATAGGCCTCGTGCCAACAAATCTAGGTAAACATAAGTCTACACTAACTAGACTTACCCCTTCCGCCATCCGGGCAGAATACTCAACCAAATCCAATCGAAATAAAAATCCGATCAAAGGTCCTAAGGACATACCAAAACATCCACAGTACAAATATCCAACTCCGATCCTAAACATATATTCTAATCCAAATACCCAAAACCGTAAACACAAATAACAAAATACACTTCCACGAAGGGGTTTGGCAATTTGGACTCTCTGGCGATTCCATCCCAAATAGATATAAATCAACGGGTGAGTTCAAAGAACTCATGGGTATAGTAGATATGCAAAGTAAGGTATAGCTAACAATAAAAATATCATGCGAACATCTCACATAAATAGGGTATGCAAGCAAGAAATACAAAATGATCAGACTTACTGAATCTCCTACTCGATATAGGAGCATGTGCACGACTAGGAGTAATAAAGTCTCGACCATATATAAACATGTATCCTGTATGCATGACAATCATATGCACATCCAAGGCATCAATAAAAATGCAAAGAAACACAATACAAATGCAATCTGCAAAGTGCATGCCGTGCTAATGACATGGTCACCCCGACGCTACCACCGCCTCACACGCAATGGTGAAGCCGAGTGGGTAGGGCTATGACAATGCACTCGCCATCATGCTCGAGTGGCCGAGTGGATGGGATCTTGTCGGAGTACACCTATCCTCCCGCCTAAACATAGTGGGGAGCTAAGCTCTCATCTCCTGTCATAGACCGGAGGAGGGATCCTCGCCCGCTACCACGCCGCCTGCCGCTACCCATGAGCGGCCCGGAGCTCGACAGAGCAATCGCACACACCCTCCGATGTACCACTAACCCAGTGGCAGTGTGTGCGAGCCATGTAACTGTCTGGCTCAACAATAATGGAACCTCACCAACAGATGCAATCATGCGAAATGGTGCATGATACTAAAGCATGTAAATCCTACTCAAAATACCTATCCAATGATATGTACAAACCAATATATATACATATCCTAATCCAAGTACTATGATCCATATCAAACAGGTAAATATAATCATATCCTAACACATGCATGTATCTAGTAGGCACCAAAAGCATACTAGGCATATAAACATGAAAAGTTATTGTAAACTATCCTAACTAGCATATCAATTTGACTTAATCTAAAAGTTAAGTCAAAATACCACCAATATATATCCGCAAGAATGAACCAAATTTTCACGATCGAGGATCTCGCCTGTGACAAAACTCGTATATAGCATAACTATAGTCAAGTACACAAATGCAATTTATCGATAAATCGAATACTAAATCGATTTCCTTCATAACCCAATTAACCCAAACTATTTCCAATTTTCCTTATCCACAATATCCATACAATTAATTTAGCTCACTAAATCAATTGATAAAAATTTTGATTAATTAATGATAAGCTAATTAATCAATTAAACCTCGTTTAACCCGCATTTTAACAACCTAAGTCAAATAATCAAATTTAATGGCTTTTATTTTATCCAATTATTTCATAAACAATTAACCTAAGTCATCATCTACAACAATCCTCGAGATATACTGCGCTTAGCAAAAAACCTTCTCATCGCATAGCAAATTTTTCCTTGTTGCCCTAAATCACGCTTCAAACACAATCCATCACAAATCACGAAACATACCGTAGGGATTAGACAAAACCCCAATCAACCCCTTACCTTGCTCGGTTTCTGCTTAGAAGGGCACTCCCACCGAATAACAATCTCACCCAATTTGCCCTAATCGCCGCTCGGCAAAAATAGTGAACCTAGGTCAAACCAAAACCTCGCCCACCGACGCCACCTCCCACCTGGCGTTGTCACGCCGACTCGCTGGGCGCCGGTCGTCGATCGTCGTTGCTTTTCCTGCGAGGAAGGACTCGGGCTCGAGGAAGAAAGGCGCCGCCGACAAAGAGAAACACCGTGGCGCGTCAGGCGGTTCGTACTGGCGCGGCTGTGGCCGTGGGTCGGCGAGCCCGCAGAGGAAGAGGCGTCGACACGAGAAGGGAAAGAGGCGACGCTCGGGGAAGAAGGGCGTCGCCGGCGAAGAAGAGGGCGCCGGCGGTAGTGGAATCCCGAAAGGAAACTGCCGAAAGAAGAAGAGAGTCGCGGCAGGGAAAAAGGAAAAGAAAATAGAAATTTAGGGTTTTCCTCGCGTATTAAACCCCGTAAATAGACCCCACCTAAAACTGTTTATTTTATCCCCGTAAAAATCTCATACGGAGTCCGTTTAAATCCAGAAAAATTCTGGAAAATTTCCTAAAATTTCCTAAAAATGCCGAAAAGTTTCCAGGATTATTTCCTTAATTATTTGGCCATTTAATTCACTATTTTACATTTTCCAGTATTTAACAGTTGTATATGATTGTCATGTACATATAGGAGATACTATGTTTGTTTATTTTGGTGATTCTACGTATACTTGTGTGAATGTATTTTATGTCAATTTAGATGATTCTGGTATGTACAGTTTCATGTATGTATTTTTGTTATTGAGTAACTATATCAGCTGATTATTATTGCTATTTATAGTTTACTATGCATGACTGTTAGATATTCGCTGAGTTTTAGTCACTCCGTTGATATCTCTTTTATTTCAGGATGAACCCTTCCGGAGGGTCCAGTTGTCAGTCCCCTGATCTGACGACTTCGTCATTTGATTTTCAAGCTTCCACATATTTTTGTTGTCTCTAGTACTCTATGTTTATAACTTGTAGTATTTTATCCTCGTGATTGTTTGGTAGTATTTGATTATGTCCATAGGGACTTTTTGTTCGGTTTGTTTTGGTTATGTGTGTGGTTGTGTATTTCCTGCTCAGATGGCAGAAAAGGTGAGTCTAGTAGTTTTAGGCTTCGTATGTATGTTGGGTTGTTGGCCTGAGGTCATATATAATTTGCATTGTGTTTTATATTCCGGCTATGTTGGTCGATGTATAGTGGATCGTGTAGGTCTTGTATACAGGTTTCAATTGTCCGCAGTACAGAAGAGGTGTTGTCCGTTTTTCGTCGGACAAGTACCCCTCTTGGGGCGTGACACTTTCTAATAAGTGAAAATTACATCTTGGGCCATAACATAAAAAAACAAAGATCAATTCAATGTAAAAATTGGTACAATAGAATGAATCCAATTAACACCTAACAAAAGGTCATTGTTCAACCAAGTAGATCATATTTTATATAACTAAAGACGGTTCAAAGTAAAAAAAATTTTGTCTTCTACAAGAACTCACCGAATCTTATGTGTGCATTAATATAATTAATGCGGTGGATTATTAGAAATAGATTTTTAGATAATAAGTTAACCAGATCTACTATTTGATAACAAATGAGTTGTTAGATAGGAACAATTTATTTCATTAGAGGTGTATAATAAAATTTACTTGTCTTACTATTCTTTCTATTTTTTTTTGTTGTTTGACTAATTGTATGCATTGTGTACCTAAGGATTTTAACTGTTCTTGTAATTTTCTTAATTGATCTTGTTCCTGTTTTGTCTTTATACATACACAATTTAATATTGGTGAGTTTTGAATGTTATCCAATTCATCCTCTTCTCCTGGTTTTGTATTAGATGTGGATGATAAGTATCTAGAAAATCTAATATTTAAATTTCCTTTACTGCTTGTTGGAATGTCACGCCCTGAAAGGGGGTACTTGTCCGAAAATCGAACAACACCTCCCCTGTACTGTGAACAATTGAAATCTGTAAATAAGGCCCACACGATCGATTATATATCGATCAACATGGCCGGAACATAAAACACAATGTAAATAGTATATGACCTCAGACCAACAACCCAAAGTACATACGAAGCCTAAAACTACTAGACTCAAATCTTCTTCCATCTGAGCAGGAATACACAATCACACATATAACCAAAATAAATTAAACAAAAAGTCCATAAGGACATAATCAAATACTACCAAACAACCACGAGTATAAAATACTACAAGTTTGAAACATAGAGTACTAGAGATAAAAAAATGCGGAAGCCTAAAAATCAAATAACGGAGTCGTCAGATCAGGAAAATGACAACTGGACCATCCGGAAGGCTTCATCCTGAAATAAAAGAGATATCAACGGAGTGAGTAAAACTCAGTGGATATCTAATAGTCATGCATAGTAAACTATAAGTAGTAATAATAATCATGCTGGTACAATTTTTCGATAAAAATATATACCTGAACTGTACATACCAGAATCACCTAAGCTGACATAAAATATATCCATACAAGCAAATGTAGAATCACCAAAATAAATTACATAATACCTCCTGTATGTGCATGACAATCATATGCAACAATCAAAAGTGCAACAAGCAATGCATATAGTAAAAACGTATGCACATGATGATGCAATAACTGCCCCGACGCTCTAAGCCACCGACATGTCATGTGTGTCGGCCGAGTGGGTAGGATTGTGACAACTGTGCACTCTGACGTCACTACACCTATGTGATCGAGTGGGCAGGATGATGGTGGAGTATCACCCTCCTACCCCATGTATGTATATGGGGGACATCATCTCGTCTCACGATAAAGGAGGGATCCCTATCTGCTACCACGTCGCAATACCAATAACCTGAGCAACCACCGTGGAGCCCTAACAGAGCAACTACACATACGTGAAATACCACTAATCCATGAGTGGTTGTGTGTGTAGATAATATGACTGACGATGGGCTCAACTACCAAGTAGTATCACCTCCTATCGAGGAGTCGATGATCGCCAGTCATGCAATAATACAAAATGGTGCATGTCACTAATGCACGATACACCTATCAATCTATGGCTACCTATGGTATGTACCAATAGGAGCCCATATCAAATAACCTAAGTACATAAGTCTATGTACACATGCAAGATATATTCATTATTCATTCAATGCCCAGTATGTAAGGTATGTCACTACTCTAGTGCTAACTAAATAAATGACAAGTATCAAAGTGATAGAGCATCAATATAATAAGGATATGAAAAGGCTACAACACGTACTAGGTAATGATATACCAGGGCGACTAAAAAGCATAGAAAATTATTACTAGCTATAGTAAACCATGCACAACAATATGACAATATCTAAAAGAAGATATGCCAAAGATACCCGCCTGCTATGAAGAATACCAACTGTCTTCACGCCCGTAAACCTATCTCGTGACCGCAACCTGCATATGTCGTCAATTACAATTAAGTGCAAGCATATAACTACTTACGAATTAACTTCTATATAATTCCTATATTCGCATCCCTTTTTATCGAATATGAATTAGAAACCCCCAATCATCAAGCGTAACCCTTTTACAATATCTAACTAGGTTTAAATCATTAAACCTCTTAAGTACGCTCCACCCAAATCAATTAAACGTATCAACTCATAATTCCATTAACTTAGTGAATCATTTATACCAATCTAACTAAGTAATTAAATTCCTTAATTTAATTAGATTAGTTAGATTAATCATATTAACTTGCATTAATCTAGTTAACAAGTTAAACAGATTTCATACGTAACTCAGATTTAGTTAATAATCCAATTAGTCCGTTAATTACTCTAAAACTAATTACTCATTTAGACCCATACCAATTAACCGATCATGCGATTTACCCTTAAACAATCAACTTAGCTATTCTGGATTCATTAAACAGTCACATGACAACTAAATCTGGAAATCTAAATCACATATGTCCATTAATCAGTTTAATCTAATTTAAACTAATTAACCAATTGAATCTAGGTTAGCTGAAAGATTAATCAACCCTAAATTCCTCAGTCCACTGGAAAAACCACTGCCCACAACCCACAAGGTAGTACCAACGTCCACCCAACAACACCAGTCCGTGAGTCACACAAACAGAAGAGAAACAATGGAAAATGAGAGAAATATATCGGTAATTTCGACTTCACCAGCAACACCTCTAAATTGCCCTGTTCACCGGCCGAAAACCCTTTGCTCCGATAGAACTCACGGCTCCCAAACAGATCAGGGTGAAGCTTCCGCCGACGCAGACTCCCAGCCGTGCACACCCTCACTGTCGATGCGTCTGTGGGCTCCGACGAGAGTAGTCGAGCGCCGCCACTTGCAAGGAGAGGGAGAGCTGCGGCGAGGAGACGAGTTTTGGTGAAGAAGCCGCGGGATCACGAGAAGGGAATGAGATGAAGCGGATCGGGAAGAGGAAGAGAAGGCGATTGCTCGGTGGGAAGGGAATCGGAGCCGCTGGGCATTTGCGAAGGAGAAAGGTGTTGGCGGAGAGGAGATCGCGAGGGGAGAAGTCGGGTGCGGCGGAGAACTTTCGGTTCCATCAAATAAACTGGATTATATCCCCCTTTATAAGTAATTAACCTAGATTAGATTTTAATTAATCCCTAACCATCCCCATTAGTTTAATTATCCTCGTAAATACCCCGTACAAGCCCCGTTTAATTCCAATAAAAATCTGAAAAAATTTCTAAAATTCTTCAAAAATCCCGAAAATAATGTTGGTGCAACAATGCTCCAAGCATTTATATGTTTTGATGTTTGGCTAATCATCTAAGTTAGGCAATATCTTGTGATCTAATTACGAATGTGTTTAAGTGACGGGGAAATCCAAGGATGAAGACTTGGTAAAAGGAAGTCCAAGTATGATCTTGGCAAAGGAAGTCCAAGGGATGGACTTGGCGGCATAAGACCAAGCTTGTAGTCTTGGCAGCGTAAAGTCCAAGTGAACCTTGACAAAGGAAGTCCAAAGTAAAGTCTTGGCAGCATAAGTCCAAGCTTATAGTCTTGGCGGCGTAAAGTCCAAGCATTTGGCAACCCAAGACATGACGAAACCGAAGGAAGCTCTTGGAAGCAAAGCGCAAAGGATGAACAAGTCGCGGACTCGGAGGGATCCTGAAGGCGCAAGGCTTATTGAGGAGCTAGAAGGTTGAGTCTAGGTCTAGGGTATAAAATCAAGTATGAATTACTCATACTTGATGAGTATCACGATCGATACGTCGATGTATCGATCGGCCCGGTCGCGTTCGACCGAGTCGTGGTGAAACTACCACGACTATCGATCGAGTTGCCTTAGTCGATAGTCCGCGATCTGCGATCGATCGCCAAGGGCATCAATCGACTGATCAAGGGAAATATCGCCACAAAATGCAGTCTCACTCGACTGCTGCCTTGATCACTCGACTGATCACCCCATCAGTCGACTGATGGAGGAATCAGTCGACTGATCACCTGGCCGTTAGAGATTGCGGCTCCGAATCTCCGCGGAGATCGCGTTTTGTCGTTGGCCGGTGTGATCGTGATGGTATGCATCGATCGTGATCGACGCTAACGAGAAAAAGCGATCCCTCTTCTATAAAAGGGGTCATGGGGAGAGTGGTGAAGCTAGTGCTCTTGCTCCTAACTATACACTCGTGCTCACCAAGCCTTCCAAGTGTTTTTAGTGATTTAAATCCTCCTCTTATCTTGTTCTTGATCATCCATCATTGTAAAAAAGAGAGAGAGCATTAAGAAAGGTTTCTCCACCTTGGTTCATCCAAAGGAGGTTCTAGTGAAGGTTGATTAGGGCTAATCCACCTTACGGATTGCCGTGAGTAGGAGCGTCATCTACGAACCACGCATTACATCAGTGTTAGCTTTGTTCTTGCTTTGATTTGTGTTTATATTTTGTATTGCTTCCGCTAACATTTTTGTAGAAAAGAAGAAAGGCTAATCACCCCCCCCTCTAGCCATTCCAAGGGTCCTAACATGTGGTATCAGAGCCCGGATGGCTTGGAAGATCTCACCATCAACCAAGACATCAATGGCTCTTCAAGAGGGATATAGCATCGTCAAGCCACCGCTCTTCGATGGGAGTCATTTTGCGTATTGGAAAGGTATGATGAAGTACTATCTTATGAGTAATATTGAAATTTGGCATAGTGTTGTAGATGGCTTCGAGGAACCGGTGGATGAACATGGACATCCTATTCCAAGCAAGGATTGGACAAGAGAAATAAACAAGAAATTTGAATCAAATGCAAAGGCCGTCCTCACCATCCAATGCGGCGTCACAATGGAGCAACTCAACAAGGTGGGGCCTTTTGAATCCACCAAGGAGCTATGGGAAAAACTCATTGAGCTAAATGAAGGTTCCAAGGAATCAAAGAGGGCCAAGAAGGACCTATTAGTTGGACAACTTCAAGCCTTCCAAATGAAGATGCATGAAACCGTAAGTCAAATGCATGGAAGGTTCAAGGAAATTGTGAATGGACTCCATATCATAGGTGAGCGAGTTGACAACCGGGATTTGGTAAGGTATATTTTACAAGCATTTCCTAGAAATTCTTTATGGACTTCTATAGTTGATGCCATTAAGGTAACTAGGGACTTATCTCAAATTAAAATTGATGAATTATTTTGTGAGTTTGAATTACATGAGCAAACTAACATATCCTCTAAGGAAAAGGGTTTAGCTCTATTTGTTGAAAAGAATGACAAGAAAGAAAAGAAGAAGAAGGAAAGAAAAGAAGCATCATCATCATCCGAGTCGGAGGATGAGTCAAGTAGCGATGGGGACTCATCTAGTGAAATGACAAATTTCGTCAAGAAGCTTTATAGAAAGTCAAGAGAGTTCAAGAATAGAGAAGCAAGGAAGGGGTCTCATTCCTCAAAAGGTAAATTTAATGGTAATTCAAGTTTTAGCAATAATGTGATTTGTCATGCTTGCAATAAGAAGGGGCATATAAAGCCGAATTGCCCGGAGCTAAAGAAGAAGGAGGAAAAGGAAAAGAAAAAGAAGGACAAGAAGGAAAAGAAGAAGAAGGAGGTCATGGTGGCTCAAACCACATGGGACACACCAAGTGTTGAAGACTCTTCATCCGATGATGAGTTTTGCCACATCACACGCCATGTGGCACTCATGGCATTAGAAGATGATTCCGGCACATCAAGTCAAGAAGATTCTTCAAGTGATGAATCGTCATCTAGTGACGATGAGGTAATGAATTCTCCCAAGGTTATGCTTCTCTATAAATCAATTGCTTATCTTAAAGAAGCTCTAGATAAGTCAAAATCTAAGGTTAAGAGCATGAAGGTAAAACTAAAGGCCATTAGGAATGAAAAGCCTTCACATATTGACTCTTGCATGCTTAGGGAAGAAAATGACAAACTTAAGGATGAGGTTAGTGAATTGAAAGCATGTTTAGAAAAATTTTCAAATGGCTCAAAGTGTCTTGATATGATTCTTAGTAGACAAAGAGCGGTTTATAACAAGGTCGGGTTAGGATATAAGCCAAAAGAAAAAGAAGTTGCTTATATTACATTAATTAATAGGAAAGCAACCATTAAGGGTAAGGTTAAGAAAGCTTGGGTACCTAAGAAGTTTTTACTTAATGTTATCGGTCCAAATGTTTGGGTACCAAAAGCTTGTGTTTTTCATGTGATTTAGGTAGGAGAGCGAGGTATGTGGATTGTGGATAGTGATTGCTCAACACATATGACCGGGGATGTGAGCAAGTTCTCCACAATTAAATATGTGAAGAAGGGAGCGGTGTCCTTTGGGAATAGTGGAAAACTCAAGATATTAGGTAGAGGTACAATTGAGGTATCCCTTAAAATTGTTATTCACAAAGTATTGCTAGTTGAAAATATGAAATTTAATTTATTAAGTGTTAGTCAACTTTGTGATGCAAACTATCATGTCTTTTTTGAATCCTCTAAATGCATGATTAGACACAAGGAATTAAATGATTGTATGTTAGTTGGATATAGGAAATCAAACATCTATTATGTTGATCTTTCATATGCTTCTAACATTTCTACTAAGTGTTTTGTTGCAAAAGAAGAGGAAAGTTGGCTATGACATAGAAGATTGGGCCATATCAACATGAAATACATAGCCAAGGTAGCCAAGATGGAGTTGGTCAAAGGGCTACCAAAGATCAAGTATGTCAAGAACAAATTGTGTGATGCATGCCAAGAAGGAAAACAAACAAAGGCATCACACAAAGATAAAACCCTAACCAATACCTCTTTACCATTAGAATTATTGCATCTTGACTTATTTGATTGCCATAGTACTCCATCTTTAAATGGTAACAAATATTGTTTGGTTATAGTAGATGATTTTTCTAGGTATAATTGGGTCTATTTTATGAAACATAAGGATGATACCTTAGAAATAATCATAGGATTTAGTAAAAGGGTTGAAAATGAAAAGAGTCTCAAAATCAACCGGATCCGTAGTGATCATGGTGGTGAATTTGAAAATCTAAAATTTTCACAATTTTGTTTAGAGCAAGGGTACAAGCATGAGTTCTCTTGTCCTAGAACACCCCAACAAAATGGGTGGTGGAAAGGAGAAATCGTGTCCTACAAGAGGCGGCTAGGACTATGCTTAATGCATATTCTCTACCTAGCTACTTGTGGGCGGAAGCGGTTAATACCGCTTGTTATATCCAAAATAGGGTTCAAATCCATAGGTTTTTAGGAAAAACACCATTTGAATTATGGAATGGGACCATACCCACAATTCATTATTTCAAAGTCTTTGGATGTAAAGTTTATATTATAAACACCAAAGATAACTTAGGAAAATTTGAATCAAAAGCGGATGAGGGAATCCTAGTTGGATACTCATCCACAAGTAGAGGGTATAAAGTCTACAATAAGAGAACCAAAGGGATTGAGGAGTCTTCAAATGTTCAATTTGATGAAACTACTAGTACCTACCCTAGAAAGTCCTCCATTGATAAGAATATTAATGACAATAATCAAGACATTACCCAAAAACTTCAAAATTTGACCATTAGGGGTAATGATCAAGGGGGAGGAAGAGGAGACTCCGATGATGAAAGAAGGATGGAAGATAACAATGATCAAATTGAAACCTCTTCTAGAAACCTAAGAATTCATCAAGATCATCCACTTGACCAAGTAGTAGGAGATCTATCTCAAGGAGTAAGAACTAGGTCATTTCATAGACCTCCTACTAGTCAAGTTGCTCTTATCTCACAAATTGAGCCCAAATCGATCAATGATGCATTACATGATCCGGATTGGATTTTGGCAATGCAAGATGAATTGGCTCAATTTGAGAGAAGTCAAGTGTGGGAATTAGTACCTAGACCCAATGATAGCACCATAATTACTACAAGATGGGTCTTTAGGAGTAAGCTAGATGGTCAAGAAAATATCACTAGAAATAAAACTAGGTTGGTTGCTAGGGGATTCAATCAAGTTGAGGGGTTTGACTATGATGAGACTTATGCCCCTGTTGCAAGGTTAGAATCTATTAGGATTCTCTTAGGGTATGCTTCCTACATGGGATTTAAACTTTACCAAATGGATGTTAAATCGGCATTCTTAAATGGTTTTATTAAGGAGGAAGTATATGTAGAGCAACCACCCGGATTTGAGAACATAGATTATCCAAATCATGTATGTAAGCTTAGGAAAGCATTATATGGGTTAAAACAAGCTCCCCGGGCATGGTATGAAAGATTGTCATCCTTCTTAATTTCTAAGGATTTTAGAAGAGGCCAAGTAGATCAAACTTTGTTTATAAAGTCCACGTTAAAAGATATATTCATAGCCCAAGTATATGTTGATGATATCATTTTTGGGTCAACAAATGATGATCTTCTTCAAGACTTTATAAAAAATATGGAAAATGAATTTGAAATGAGTTTGGTTGGAGAGCTTACCTTTTTCCTAGGTTTACAAGTCAAACAAACCAATGAGGGTATTCATATTTATCAAACCAAATATGCAAATGAAATGATCAAGAAATTTGATTTGGAAAATGCCAAAATTGTAACCACTCCTATGGCCACTAGCACTAGAATAGATAGTGATCATGAAGGTAAATCAATTGATCTTAAACTATATAGGAGTATGATTGGTAGCTTACTATACCTAACCGCTAGTAGACCCGATATTTTATTTGCGGTAGGTATGTGTGCAAGATACCAATCTTGTGCCAAAGAATCACATTTGGTAGCCGTCAAAAGAATATTAAGATATATTAAAGGCACCCTAAATGTAGGACTTTGGTATCCTAGGACTAAGTCATTTGAATTACTTGGTTATACCGATTCCGATTATGCCGGGTGCAAATTGGATAGGAAAAGTACTAGTGGTGGATGTCAATTTCTTGGGTCCTCCCTAGTTAGTTGGAGTAGTAGGAAGCAACATTGTGTTGCTTTATCAACCACCGAAGCCGAATATGTGGCTATGGGTGGTTGTGTAGCTCAATTACTTTGGATGAGGCATACTCTTGTGGACTATGAGCTACACTACTCTAACATTAAAGTTTATTGTGATAATGTGAGTACCATCAACTTGACCAAAAATTCGGTACATCACTCTAGGACCAAGCACATTGAAGTGAAACATCACTTCATAAGAGATCATGTGGCAAGAGGGGACATTGAACTTAATTATGTAGAATCTAAGTCCAACCTTGCCGATATCTTCACCAAAGCTCTTCCCGAAAATGAATTTTCATCTTTAAGGAGAGAGCTTGGTATGTGCTTTGTAGAGTAAAATTCTAGGTTTGCATGATCCCATGTTTATATGTTATCTTTATACCTTGATACATCTCACAAAAAGCCTTAAGAAACCTTGATTTTTGTATTGAGACACTTAGAACCATGTGAGATGATAGAGAAAGGTGCTTGGCTCATCATGCTTATTATGATGCATTACTATGAGCCAATGACACACCTAGAGACATAAATACCTTATGGACCAACCATTGGGAAGGCTTGTATTCAAGTAATGAGTACATAGCTCTAAGAACATGGTTGGAAATTTCAAATCATATATATTTTAAACTATGTTCATTATATTTTGGAAAACAGTTTTCAAATGAATCACAAAAGTGATACAAAGTTTGAAAATTCTTTAGAACTTTTGTAAGTTTTCAAATTTGTATCAATCTTGAAATCTGGAAAACATATATTTTTCAAATTATTTTTCCTTAATAAAGTATGATTTCAGAAATGTGTACGCAAAATTTTGTGATTTTTCGAGATTTCTGGAATTTCTACCGTGATTTAAAAATGGGATAAAAGGTCAAATTTCGATTTAGCGATTACGATCGGTTCAGATACCACCGATCGATACACTGGGTTTTCTGATAATAAGCTCTATTTTCTGATATTTGGTGTATTTTTGATGTCCTAACACTCTAGTATGATAATATTGCGTATAAACGAGTTTTAGGACTGCTTAATACAGTAGTTTAGGGGGAGTTTCAGTAAATTCTATCCTTTTATCCCCAAAACCATTGTCGGTGGAAAGTTAGGATTTAACTTTTGAATTTTAGATTATGCTTTGCTTCAAATGTAATTTACATCCTATCTTGGATTAAGGGGGAGCTTAATTTCAATCTCATACCTTAGTCCAAGATCCAACACTCTTAATTCTTTCATCCTTCTCTTTTTGATGTATGTCAAAGGGGGAGAAGGAATGCTTAAGTTAGATGATTATGTGTGTATCTTTAAAGACCTAACTTAAATGATTGTCAAACATCAAAAAGGGGGAGATTGTTGGTGCAACAATGCTCCAAGCATTTATATGTTTTGATGTTTGGCTAATCATCTAAGTTAGGCAATATCTTGTGATCTAATTACGAATGTGTTTAAGTGACAGGGAAATCCAAGGATGAAGACTTGGTAAAAGGAAGTCCAAGTATGATCTTGGCAAAGGAAGTCAAGGATGGACTTGGCGGCATAAGACCAAGCTTGTAGTCTTGGCAGCATAAAGTCCAAAGTGAACCTTGGCAAAGGAAGTCCAAAGTAAAGTCTTGGCAGCATAAGTCCAAGCTTGTAGTCTTGGCGGCGTAAAGTCCAAGCATTTGGCAACCCAAGACATGATGAAACCGAAGGAAGCTCTTGGAAGCAAAGCGCAAAGGATGAACAAGTCGCGGACTCGGAGGGATCCTGAAGGCGCAAGGCTTATTGAGGAGCTAGAAGGTTGAGTCTAGGTCTAGGGTATAAAATCAAGTATGAATTACTCATACTTGATGAGTATCAGTCGACTGATACGATGTATCGACCGGTAGTCGGCTCGACCGAGTCGGGTGAAACTCGACCATCACCGACCGCTTGGTCGAGCGATCGGCGATCACGATCGGTCAGCTAAGGGCATCGACCGATCAAGGGAAATATCACCACGTAATGTAGTCTCACTCATCGCGCTTGATCACTCGATCGATCACCCCATCGATCGTGATGGAGGGATCGACCGATCGATCACGGCCGTTGGAGATTGGTACGAATCTCCGCGGAGATCGCATTTGGTCGTTGGCTGGCGCGATCGACCGATGGTATGCATCACCGATCGACCTAACGGAAAAACATCCCCTCTTCTATAAAAAGGGGTCATGAGGAGCTTGGTGAAGCTAGTGCTCTTGCTCCTAACTATACTCTCGTGCTCACCAAGCCTTCCAAGTGTTTTTAGTGATTTAAATCCTCCTCTTCTCTTGTTCTTGATCATCCATCATTGTAAAGAAGAGGAGAGCATTGTAAGAAAGGTTTCTCCACCTTGGTTCATCCAAAGGAGGTTCTAGTGAAGGTTGATTAGGGCTAATCCACCTTACGGATTACCGTGGAGTAGGAGCGTCATCTCCGAACCACGTACATCGGGTGTTAGCTTTGTTCTTGCTTTGATTTGTGTTTATATTTTGTATTGCTTCCGCTAACATTTTTGTAGAAAAGAAGAAAGGCTAATCACCCCCCTCTAGCCATTCCAAGGGTCCTAACAAATAATTCCTAGGATTATTTTCCTAAATTTTAGCCATTTAATTTAGTATTTTAAATTTCCGTATTTAACAAAAAAAGGTTTTGGATTTTCAAGATTAATAATCCATTTTAAATTTGCTAAGTCTTTTGAACTATATTATCTTTGTTAAAAAAAAATTCCTTTAGAGTCAAGAGCTTCTATGATTCCATCAATTTGTACTTTAAAAGAGTTGTGTATATTGTTCATGGTTTTTTCTAGGAAAACTATTTCTAGTAGTATGTTGTTGTCTTGAAAATTGTCATATCCTATGTTTTGTAAAATCTTTTATTGTCATGTTAAAATTAAGGCATAAATAGATTGTCTATGTTGTCATTCATATTTACCTCCATTAATCCAATAATAATTTTTTCTTTATCCTGGAATTTGGAGTCATATAAGACAATTAAAACTTTTCTTCTAGTATTTTTCCTTGCAAGTCCCCTAATACCAAATACGATTAATCCAAAATGTATATAATTATGTCTTCTAGTTAAAATTTGCCTAGCTAATTGTTCTATTATAAGAGTTAAATATTTTTTTTCTTCTTTCAAGAAGATGTAAAGCTTTTGTTCTTCTATTTATATATACTGTAGTTGTAAAAGTAAGAAAATTATTTCCATACAGTCTTCTAGGATTAAGAATATTTAGTTGTTCATTTGAGAATACTTTTGTATTTCTATCTATGTCTACTAATTCTTCTAATCTTTTGCTAAGGTCTAAATTATTCTTTATATTGTCTAACCAAGATGTGCTGACTATTGACCTTTTTCCTTCTAGAGTCCTAGAAGTTCCACTAAAGACTATTGTCTCAGTTTTTGTAATCATTTTGAATTTTTAGAGTCTCTGGATATTAAAAATGAATACATCTGAGGTCTTTGTTTAAATAGTTTTCTTGTAGATAGATTTTTTAGGTCTTTATTAATATTTTCCAATGTTTACTGTCAATCTTTAGCTTGTGTAGTTCCTAATATTGTTTGTTATATGTTTAGGATTTTTGCTTCTATTTAAGTAATTCTATAATGTAATGAGTTTAATAAGTCAATTATAGTGTTATTTTGTTGGGTTTGTATACGATCACTCTTTCCTATTAAGTCTACTTTTTGGTAATTTGTCTATTGTAATAGTCTATTTTAAGTCCACAAGTCATAAAGGGCCCAAAGAAATTTTAACACTAAATAGGATCCAATATTTAAATTATGCAGTAAAAATAGGACTCAATTTTCAAATTTCGCTTAGAGTCTTAGGATCCAATTTTAAAATTAAGATCGGCTTTTATGAGCCTCAAGACTTATGGACCATGGATATCTTGGATTTATAGATTAGAACTACTTAGATCTTGCAACTCAAAATCCTACAAATACAAACTATAGATTTTAATAAACATCTTTGCTATTTCAGATCTAATCTACCTCTCATACAATTCACTCATAAACACCACATCTAAATACTATTACTAACTTTTGATCAGTATTGGAGTCCTCAGGAAGAAAGAAAGTGGCAGCTAAATCCTTCGGTCGAGGCAAAAAATTTTATCAGAAAAAGGCTTACGGAAAAGGGTAGATGGTAATAGAAATAAGGTCTCTTTGAGCTCAATTTCTTTATCTTACAATCCACAATATTTTTCTACTGCTGATATAATCATATCTTACAATCCGCAATAGTTTTCTGCTTATATATTCAGAATTGTCCTAGAAAATCCAACTCGGGAAAGGTTGTCCTTCTGGATTAATACTTAGAGTAAGGTTGTCCTCCCAAACAAAATCTAGTTTTATTTTTCATAATATTTTTCTACCTTTGCCCTCAATTGTTCTATGATTTTAGAGAAGTGACGAGCACATTGAGGATTACTTAATTACTAAGTCATTTTGTGAAGAAGCAATTAACATAGAAACCTACTTCCTAAATAAGTCTCCTTTGGGGTTTGATATGCTAGAGAGAGAGTTTGGAAAAGAAAGGATCTACCATAAGTTCATTTGAAGACGTTTAGTTGTAGGGCTTTTACATGTACACATGCCAAAGGAACAAAAATAGAAGCTTAGTAGTACGTCTATTCATTAAATATTTGTTGGGTATGGGAATGAGGAGTTTGATTATATGCTTTTGGATCTAGGAAAGAAAAGGATGGAGAAGAACCGAGATGTAATAGTTGTCCATCTCACACAAATTGTTTGATGATTCAGAGTTGATTATAAGCGAGTTGTTTCCTTTTCACGCAAATTATTCGTATTCGTAAAAAATTGGAATCCATCAATCTAGCAATCTCCACTAGCGAAAAATTTTATGGGCTTTGACGTGATAACAAAGAAGCGTAGAGATTATCTGAATCAATGAAAAGACTTTAGACCTTTTTCAAAATCGATCTTTACCTTTATCCGTAAACTCATGCAATTTATTGATTTCACACAACCTTGAATTTCACTCTTTAATGAGAATTGACATTTATACAAATTCGAATTAATATTCATATTTTTTTTATAAATTTTATTTGTACGGAGCTAATATCTTAATTTGATAAAAATAGATAATTTTTCCTGACTTAAAATATTTTTAGATATTAATTTTTTTATTCATTAATTTTTTTTTAATGATAATCGTGTCTCTATTTGACTAATTATCTTTAATAGCTTTTATATTTAAAAAAAAAAGAAAGAAAAAGGTTTGCCAATTTTTTTTTTTTCAATTATATATTAAGAAAGCGAAGGTTTAGAGAACTTCCATTGAAATACTGCTAAGATTCATCTCCTTGCCTTATTCCGCACTATCAAAACTAGCTAGAATGATATAGAAGGTTAAGTTAATATCCTATTGTAATTTAACGAGAGACCATAATTATATAGTGCATGTGATATCGTATCATAGGATAACGGATCAATCTCTCACAAATACGAGATTGTCGTCCCTCCATGCATTAGTTATTAGTCTCAAGGGTCAAATATCTACCGTGATTTACCTCTTTTACGATGGTCCGAAAACGAACTGATAGAGGCCGCTAGATTGACGGATTTCAACTTTTTGTATCATAAGAGACCATAATAATAGACTTCATGAGAGGATCAAATAATTAACATAGATGATAGAATTATTCCAAAGAGCAAATATAAATCTCTGAAAACTATAAAATTTTTCGAGGTGTCTATTCTGTTGCCGTATTAATTTTTTTAGTGGACAAAAATTTCTTTCATAATTTATCTTTCTTTATTTAACTGTGACTGACGATGAAAAATACATGAGATGAGCATATCACTCATGTCCCAAAGAGACGGTAATCATAATTTTATTTACCTTATATATATATATATATATATATATATATATAATCAAAGAGTTTTAAACCATTTATTTTAAATTAGAAGATAAGTTAAATCAAGTTCGAATTCCTTTAGAAACAAAAAAATTTGAAAATTGACTTCGTGTATGAGACGTGCTTTAGATTTACTCGATGGATGAATCAAGGAAAAATTATGTAGATGGACACCTATATTATCAAAACAAAAAGAATTTTAAGCCAAGGTGTGATCGGAATTTCAAAAGAGCTTTCAACCCAAAAAAAAAAAAAAAAGAAAAAATTTACCTTAGTTCATTTGTTATGTATCAGACGTTTAATTCTCAGTTAAGTATAATTATAAAATGTTCCTGCTCGCTATACTAGACATTTAAATTTGAAAACAATATCTAATAATATATCATATATAATTAGAAATCGAGATATGAATATCTGAAAAATTATATGAGTATTCCGTGTCATTGTATAAGGGACAACTAAGACACTTCTTCAAAGAGATCATGTGGGCGGAGAAGACAATTGGGGTAATAATATCATTGAGCTGATGATATATTTAATGAATTATGATGGTATATGGATAAACCAATGACATTTTTTCTCACATTTTAGAAGATATATAACCAATTGAAATATTTGTTAAAGAGCGTGCCTATATATTTGTTAAAGAGCGTGCCTGTTAATTTCGGAAGATGGAGATTGCACAATAGTTAAAATAACTTTCTTTTATTTATTCAATATAAAAATGATACCATATACTGTTAGAATTAACTCAAAGATAAATAACAGCTCTTTTCGAATATTCTTGATTCTTCTTAGCGTCCAATTCTCTTGAGTATTCACTCTTCCTCGAGCATCCTCAAATTCATCCGAGTGCTATCGCTCGCTTTCTGAATGCCTCTCGGTCCTTTCAAATGTTATTATATGCTCGATCTATATGATATATGTGATAAATTATCGAAAATATTTTGATTTCATCTATATATGATAAAGAAAGAATATTTCAAAACATATAAGATATCGTGCAATATTTATCCCCAGACAATCCATTAAAGAATACAACTAATGGATGACTTGGTAGGTAAGGTGAGTGGGAACTCTTATATAAGAACATACTAAGATAAAAGGAGGAGTTATTCCTCTTCTCTATCGATTTTATTGTGTTTAATATATTTTTTTTCTTATATATTCCGTCTGATTTAAACATTGGAAAGTTATTATCGGAATATTGACGTAATGTAATGACCGGGCCCCTATTGGCGGAATTCGGCGACCCCTATTGGTCGACGACCGTCGCCCCTGTTGGCCCGTCGACCCCTATTGGTCGACGACCTGACCCCTATTGGCCCGTCGTTACTCACATGGACTTCCCACCCCTGGAAGTGGGTTTTTGCCTTCCCCAGGATTCGAATTCTAGACCTCCAGGCTAAGTACTAAATGATAGAATTGGTAAAAAAAACTTCAATCCAGAATCTCAATATCTAATCCACTCTTAAGAAATAATAAATATGATAATAATCTAAGTTACGGAAGCGTACCGGAATCCATAGTTTAATCCTGGGAGATGATCTTCAATTTGCAGACTTCTTTAGGTTTCCAGAGAGTTTTGTCGATGGGAAACAAAACGAAGAAAAAAAATGTCGTTCTGCAAACTGGGACCATAACCTATTATATAATCCAAAGATTGCATATTTCTAATTTGGCCCCTCAATAAATCAGAATTAGCACATGGTATCCACAATATTTTATTCATAACAATTAAGCCCTTAAGTCAAATTCCTTAATTACAAAATTAAGATCACATTAATTATTTTTGACTTATTTAATTGATGACATTTAACATTTATAATTACAATTAATGACTATAAAATTCTAACAATCTCCCATTGAGTCATATGTGTAAACTTATAAATGTCTTAACCTTAGTGAGCTCAAAACTTTTATCATCATAACCATAGGGCTTTCTCAACAATCTCGTCCATTGATTATATAGACAGGATCAATGCAGTCTTTGTTGTACCTTTCACAACTAAACCATCAATGATCACGTATATCAATACAATCAAATGACATAGATCAATTATGAATTTGTGGCATGAAAATTACATGCAAGGTGATCTATTCATGTCAATTTTCAACTGGTCCTCCTTAACCAAAGTGAGATCAAACTTTAACTTAAGTTATACAAAGTGTAATGAAGTAAACATTAAACTTTATATCTAATCAGAAAATCTCTAAATACATAAGTTTCAGAGACATAACCAAACATATATAGAAAACAAATATAGTACAAACTCCCACTAGTAAATTTCACCAAACTGAATAACACCCATATGAGTGGTATGCTCATAAAATACATTGGGCGGTAGACCTTTCGTCAAAGGATCTGTTATCATGGAATTTGTACCTATGTGTTCTATCAAAAATCATCCACTTTGTACTCTTTCTTTCACAACAAGGAACTTAATATCGATGTGTTTGATTTTGTCGAGCTCTATTGTTGTTGGAATATAATCTGGTGATCTATTATCACAAAATAACTTGATGGTTTCTCAACCCTTCCCAAAATACTGTGACCCAGAGATAAAATTTTTCAGTATATTCCATGATTAGATGCCTCATAACATGCTATAAACTCACGCCATGGTGGAAGAAGTCATCGATGTCTGTTTGGCACTTCTCCAAGAGATAGCTCCGCCAGCCAACAGAAAAATATAGCCTGAAGTGGATCTCATGCTATCTTGGCATCCAGCAAAATCAGAGTCAGAATATCCCATGATCTCAAGAGTATCTGACCTCTTATATGTGAGCATGTAATCACTAGTTCTCTTTAAATATCTCATTACTCTTTGTCGCTTTCCAATGATCCATTCTGGGTTGCTTAAATATCCCAACACTCCAACAATGCACGTAATATCAGACGCAGACAAACTTGAGCATACATAAGACTTCCTACTGCTGAAGCATAGGGAATCTTTTGCATTTCTTGAGTCTCGAGACTTCCTTTAGGGCACTGTTTAAGACTAAACTTATCTCCTTTAGCGACTGGGGTGTTTCTTGGTTTGCAATCTTGCATGCCAAATCTTTTAAGTACCTTATCGATATAGTTCTTTTGTGATAATCCAAGAATACCCTGAGAACGATCTCGGTGTATTTGGATTCCTAATACAAAAGATGCATTACCAAGATCTTTCATTTCAAAATATCTAGATAGAAATCTCTTGGTATCATTTAACATACCTATATCATTTGTGGCAAGCAAAATGTCATCAACATATAAAACCAGAAAAATGTGCTTACTCCCACTGAACTTATGATACACACAATCATCTACCACATTCGCATCAAAACCAAATGAGATGATTATTTGATGAAATTTATGGTACCATTGACGAGAAGCTTGCTTTAACCCATAGATAGACTTCTTAAGTTTGCAAACCATGCTCTTTGGATCTCCCGATACAAAATATTCTGGTTGCACCATATAGATTGTTTCCTCAATGTCTCCATTCAGAAAAGCTGTCTTGACATCCATCTGATGGAGTTCCATATCGAAGTGTGCGACAAGTGTCATGATTGTCCTAAAAGAATCCTTCGTTGAAACTGGAGAAAAGGTTTCTTTATAGTCAATCCCATATTTTTGAGTATAACCTTTAGCTACAAGACGTGCTTTATATCTTTCCACATTACCATTTGAATCCCTTTTGGTTTTAAAAATCCATTTACATCCAATAGGTTTCACACCTTCTGGTAATAGGATAAGTTCCCAAACATTATTTTCTTGCATTGATTTATACTCTTCATTCATTGCTTCAATCCACTTTTGAGAATGTGAATCTTGCATGGCTTGACGAAAGTTGATTGGATCATCCTCCGCCATGTCATCATTCTCCTCATGTTCTTGGAGTAGTACTATATAGTCATCCGAAATAGCACTCCTCCTTTCTCTAGTGGATCTACGTAAAGGCACTTGTTCTTCATGCATTGATTCTTGAGTTGAGTTTGTTCTTCTGGGAGTTGATTAACAATGTCTTGTTGTACTTGTATTGCATCCTGATCACTAATAGGAATAAAATCCTGATCATTATCAGAAGCAATCATAGGAATATAAACTATTTCCTCTTCAAGAGTAGTAGGAATACATTCCTCCTCAAAGACAATGCCTATTACTTTATTCTTTCCCCCAAACTCAATATCCTCAAAGAACGCAGCTGCGGTTCTGTCCTCAAAGATATTCTTTACTTTGGGATCATAAAACTTATAGCCCCTTGATGCTCAGAATATCCAATAAAGTAGCTACTTCTGTTCTAGAGTCTAATTTCTTTTCATGTGTAGTGATATGGTCTAGCCTCAATTTGAACATCCCCAAACATGAAAATGTTTTAGACTTGGCTTCGCTCCAAAGCTCAAAAGGTGTTTTAGTAGTTGCTTTAGTGGGTACTCGATTTAGAATGTAAGCTGCTGTCTTTAATGCTTCTCCCCAGAGTGAGGTTGGCAAAGTTGAATGGCTAACCATACTCCTTACCATATCTTTAAGAGTCCGATTTCATCGTTCAGCTACACCATTCATGCAGGCGCGGCATGGTGTACTGTGGGACGATTCCACACTCCTCTAGGTATTGAGCAAAAGGTCCTGGACGTTGCTCACCTGAACCATCATATCTACCGTAGTATTCACCACCACGATCAGATCTGACTTTCTTAATTCTTTTGTCGAGTTGGTTTTCGACCTCAAACTTAAATGATTTGAAAACATCCAATGTTTGAGCCTTTTCATGAATAAGAAATACGTATGCATATCTAGAATCAATGAATGATACAAAATATTGTTGACCATTCCAAGAAGGTGTTGGAAATGGTCCACAAACATCCGTATGTATCAATTCCAATACTTCTGTAGCTCTATATGCACCTTCTCTCTTTCTTTTGGTTTGTTTGCCCTTAATGCATTCAACACAAATATCTAGATCCGTAAAATCAATGGAATGTAAAATTCCATCTGATACAAGTCGTTCAACTCTATTTCTAGATATGTGCCCTAAACGTTTATGCCATAATGCACCTGAGTTTTCATTATTAAATTTTCGCTTAGTACCATGTGATTCCACATTTAGGGTTTCAATATAAGAAGCATTTATATCAAGCATATAGAGATTGTCATAAATGATAAGTGAACCGATTCCAACAATAGTAAAATTAATAGATAAACTAAACTGACTGTTTTCAAACGAACAACAATAACCTAATTTGTCCAAATGAGAAACAGAAACCAAATTCCGTCTAAAGGACGGTACAACAAAAGTATCTATTAAGTCCAAATAATAACCAGTACTTAACAACAATCTAAAATGCCCTATGGCTTCCACTTCAACCGACTTGCCATCACCCACATAGATGCATCTTTCAGCATCACTTGGCTTTCGGTAGCTCAGGCAACCCTGCATTGAAACACTGATATTAGTAGTAGCACCGGAGTCTAACCACCAAGTGTTTCTAGGTACTAAAGCTAAATTTACTTCAGAACAAACCAAATTTAAAAATGTACCCTTTTTCGCACGCCAGGCATGATACTTAGGACATTCTTTCTTGACATGATCAGGCTTGTTACAGAAGAAACAACATTTCTTGTCATTATCCTGCTGTTGTTTCTTCGCATAAGGACCTTTCGTAGCCTCATTCTTTCTTTTCTTGCCCTTATCTTTAGGGGTGTTTGCCAAATATGCACTTTCAACCTTGTTTTGCTTTAACCTCTCTTCCTCTTGAACACAGTATGAAATGAGCTCATTAAGAGTCCATTTCTCCTTTTGACAGTTATAATTGATTTGAAACTGACTGAACTGGATTGGAAGAGAAATAAGCACTAAATGCACAAGCATGTCATCCGACAATTCAAGGTTAAGTGCTTTTAACTTTGATGCAAGGTGGGAAAACTCCATGATATATTCCCGAATATTTCCCTTGCCTTTATACTTCATGGAAATCAAGTTTTTAAGAAGTGTACTTGTTTCCGCCTTATCGCTTTTGACAAAGCGTTGTTCAATCTCATCGAGATATTCCTTAGCTTTGGTGATACTATTAGACACGGCGCCCCTAAAAGCCTCTGGTATGCCGCGCTTGATGATCATAAGACTCATGCGGTTAGAGCGATCCCACTTCTCATATTTAGTTCTTTGTTCAGAAGAACTAGAATCCGTAGGAGTAGTAGGTTGCTCTGTCCTGAGCGCAAGATCTAGATCCATGCAGCCAAGAACAATGAGAATGTTCTCCTTCCAATCCTTAAAGTTTGTACCATTAAGGACCGACACCGAATTTAAGTTAGCAGAAATAGTAGCAACACTTGCTGAAAAAGAACACAAGAACAATAATATAATTAACATGTTCCTTATGATGAAATTTAAAATAAATGGTAAATCCCATCTAAAGATACCTAGTGCAACAATAATATCAAGTCTTTGGACAGTAATATTATTTGCAAGTGGTACTCTTGTTGTAATAATCAAACACTAACAATATTGTATGACAAATAATAAATCTATCTTTGGATCGATTCATTAAATTCATAAAAATAACAATTGTAACCTTATAATTGTTACGTGTTTATTATCACAAGTAAATATATAATTTTGTTAAGTATAAATCTTCCTTTGGGCCGATTAATACTCACATAAATATATACATTTACACCTTACCTAATACTTGAATAATATCTCAATATTTCAAATAAAATTAAATTTAAGTAATAGAGGTCACTTTGGTGACATATAATTTAAATTGAACTTAATTTGAAATAATAGATATTAATGAAATTCATATAATCCATTTAATATTTAAATATGTATTATAAAATAAATTAATTAAATTATTTTATCCAAATAATTTAATTAATTTAATGGATTATTATGAAAAGAGGATAATTATATAAAAAAATCCATAACTGTTCCGACAGTTTTTTTTTAATTAACCAAAAATAATAAAAAAATAAAACTGCATCACATTTCTTCACCACTTTCATTGTTTGTTTTTTTTACAGCAAGTGGTGGCACTAGTGTCCATTAATTGAGACATTGGAATTTCTTTCAAAATTCGGAATCCAAGATCAATGCTTGTCGGCGAACACAGAGTTGATCAAACTACTATGAATTTTTCATGATCCAAACCCTCTTAAACATTAAATTTTTCTATCTGAGCAATTTAACACATTCTTGAACGAATCGAGGATCAAGAACACAGGGTATTCTTGGATGAAATCAATCGAACGATCAAAGTGAACCCACGGAATTCATAATACCTTAGATAGAAATAAAACAAACTCTATAATTATCTCTTAAGAATTAGAAATAGAGGCTCTGATACCAATTGATAGAATTGGTAAAAAAAAACTTCAATCCAGAATCTCAATATCTAATCCACTCTTAAGAAATAATAAATATGATAATAATCTAAGTTGCGGAGCTTTAATCCATAGTTTAATCTCGAGATGATCTTCAATTTGCAGACTTCTTTAGGTTTCCAGAGAGTTTTGTCGATGGGAAACAAAACGAAGAAAAAAAATGTCGTTCTGCAAACTGGGACCATAACCTATTATATAATCCAAAGATTGCATATTTCTAATTTGGCCCCTCAACAAATCAGAATTAGCACATGGTATCCACAATATTTTATTCATAACAATTAAGCCCTTAAGTCAAATTCCTTAATTACAAAATTAAGATCACATTAATTATTTTTGACTTATTTAATTGATGACATTTAACATTTATAATTACAATTAATGACTCTAAAATTCTAACACTAAAGTTTATGAAATAGGGTCGGCCAGACGGCAGGCGATATGGTCGACGATAGGGTCGCCGAATTCCTAATAGAGTCTTGGCGTTACACGTATCCTTTAATACATGTTAATTTTGATAGGATTTATTACTGCGGCTATAAGAACTCATCCTTCTTCGACGCTTCGATAAAGAATCTAAAAAGCAATCGCATCAAGATGCATGACGAATTCTAATTTATCATTTTAAAAAATATTTTTTTCCCCATTGCAAAACTAATTGAATGAAATTTTGCCTTTTCTTTCTAATTCTCCTTTCGAGCAACAAACTCCTTAATTAACAATCATCACTCGCTTCCA
This sequence comes from Wurfbainia villosa, assembly GCA_025175895.1. Lineage (NCBI taxonomy): Eukaryota > Viridiplantae > Streptophyta > Magnoliopsida > Zingiberales > Zingiberaceae > Wurfbainia > Wurfbainia villosa. The sequence goes on along the minus strand of CM045994.1, from coordinate 3,895,979 downwards.
CAACTTTATTTGTGAATCACTATCGTATAAGCCACACATTGCTCACTGTTTGACCATGAATCTTAATCGTAGTAGCCCCAAACTCCGACAATCTAACTATGACAGTTACAAACTCTGGATGCAAAAGGTGTTAATCGACACCTCAGGGACTCTTTTTTATCGGTCTTATAGTAAAGAGAGAGAGATAAATCATGGATTTTCACCCCACAATAGACTTCGATCTTTGCTCTCTGATGCAAATCTTTACCGTACTAACTAATACGTCATTACAAACTCATACTATGACCAAACAGAAATAATTTTAGAGAGTAAATTGCATAAAGTCAAAGATGAAATAATCGAGAGGAAAAGCAGTACCTAAATCCAAAATTGTCATGCTCACTTCGCCATGTATTCAATTGCTTTAGAAATTTGATGCAACTTCCACTTGCCTTGCCGTCGTCCCCACCACATCCCGCCAAAGGTCAAATAAGAACATTAAGACCATCGTCTTTCTGGAAAGGCAAGAACAAATGGCCAACCCAATTTGGGCCACACGAGAGAAGCAAGTAGGAGGATAATCATTTTAATTGAAGAGCCAAATATTCCTTTGACTACTCCTCTCTCCCTTTTTATTTATTTTTTATTTTTTTATTCTCTTTTTTATTTTTATTATAAAAAATAATATGTTCATCCCAAATCCTCCTTATCCATAACTATTGTGAAGAAGATAGATCACAGAAAAAATTTTATGACTCAACCGATAGAAAGATAAATGTTTTTAAAAGACTTTATAGTTCTAAGGATCAACTCTCGAAAGACTTTTTTATTTCGATAGAGATGATGTGGTGACTAAGACATGACAATATCTGCGGATAAGACATGGATCAATTTCGAAAGAGATCTAAATCATTTTCTGAATTTAGATGATCCCTACGTGTCTTGACCATCACGTCAAAATCCATAAGATTATTCGTGATTTAATTCTCTCATAATGACCGTGAGACAGATCGATGAGAACGGTTAAATTGACGATTTTAATTTTTTACGGATAAATATATGACTGTATTAGTCATTGGACTCTCCCATGAAATATTTTTTTTCTTAATTTAAGGGACGATGGCGATGGGCACAGTGGTGATGGAAAAATTCAAGTTAAATGGGTTTTCCTTCCTCCTTCACTATGGTAAATGGGTTTGCCCATGTGGGAAAAGTCTAGTGGCTAACGTATGCAGACGTTGCACCAGAGGACAACAGATCAATCCTTCACAAATATGAGGGTACCGTCCCTCTATGCGCTAGTTACTAGTCTCAAGGGCTAAAGATCTATCGTGATTTATCTTCCTTATGATGATCCGAAAGTGGATTGATAGTAAAATTGATAGATTCCAACATTTTTACACTAGAGAGGAGAGGGTCTTTCTCAAAATTCCATATATATATATATATATATATATATATATATTTTGTTCTTCTTGTTTTCTCTCTCCTTCTTTTAACCACTCGCCTAAAATTATTTCAATATTAATTAAAATTATTTTTAATTTGGTTAAAATAATTTACATTGTCAAAATTTATCAAATGAATTTAAAGTGATTCTGATCAAAATTATTAATTTATTTTCATTAAAAAAAAGTGAAAAATCGATAAAAAAAGAACGATCAAGAACTTTCGTCTTTATTAATCCTATCAAAAAACAAGAGGAGAATATATAAAAAATCCAATAAATCTAAATGTAGCACTTGATGTATTGATTTATTTTTAAAAGGGAGTGTCACGCCCTCCGAAAGTATGCCGTGTCGATAATCAAACGGACAACATCTCCCCTGTACGTGATAACATCTCAGGTTAATACAAGGCCCGTAGATCCACAACAACAATATAATGAACAGATAAATATATATCAACACACAGCGGAAATAGAAAACACATACCCACAATAAAATATACCAAAACATACGGATGTACACCCCCTGACAAGACCACAGTATTAAAATCCGTACATAAAACATCGACACAAAATGACGTCCACAACATAAAGACGAAGTCCATATATAGAACAAAATCCATAACACCAATATAAATCACAAATCCTCGGGAGACTCAAAATGTGGAGATGGGATGGATCGTCGACGCAGCTCCAAGTCGTCACGAAGATCTCTACCTGTTACTTGGGCGACAGAAAAACCCAGGGTCCGTGGGAGTGAGTAAAACTCAGCAGGTAATAGATAAACATGTATATTAATATCACATGTATTTCGACAGTAAAATCTACAGGTATCACTAGCATGATAACATATCCATGTATATATAACTTCTAACCAACAGTCAATATGAAACACATACATACCTGAATGTCTGCTACGCTACACCTATCCAACCTGAGCACATATCCACAACATATAGTATAAGGAATAGTACTAACTATATTACATCCTGATATAGGTCAAGGGTATCACAGTGAATAACTAACAAGTATACAAGTACTGGCCTACTTCCATACAGAAAATGTAATAACATGTATGAATATGTGCAAACAAATGCAACAAACATAGTACATACAAATGCAGCATCACAATAAGCATATATATATATATATACTGCATCTATATATGTATGCTAATCACAATCATCCATATATATACATACATGCATATATGTATATATATGATAATATGCATAAAATGTCATAAGTCGGCAATGCAGCATGCATGATCATGTCGGCTCACCCTAAAGCTACCACGACCCCAGTGTGGTCTCGGTGGCTCGAGCATGACAACTGTCCAAACTCAACACCAACCACTACTCTCGAGTGCCCGAGTGGGCAATATGATCGAGTAGCATATAAGCGTAAAGAGCAAGCTACACGATGGGGGTCCCTACTGTTGGTCACTCCGACAGTCACTACCCATGAGTGGTCGAGTGCCACACACGCAGGACTACGACACGCAAATCCAACTATCACCGTCTGTAGTGATAGAGTGCGGCACCACAATGCTCTGCCCTCACACCGGTTACTCCTCCTATGAGTAACCGTGGAGGCAGGATGACTGGCGACACTCTCGACCACAAGGGAGACATCGTCGCCAGCGTGCATGCAAATGACATGAATGTAAGGTCTCACAAACGGGCATCCACCATAGACTCTCTATTCTACAGAGGGTCATGCTAACCAGATCACGCACTCTCTACCCTGTAGAGAGTCGTACTCAACTGATCGTATCAGGCTAGGACCACCGGTCCGTAGCGACACCCTAAATACCATTCTCCTGACCGTTTACATAATGTACGGTCGATAGTAAACATGCAATCTATGGGTACTAAAATTAACCCTAGGTTCAAGACATTATCTACCTACGGATGACCTTTTGCCCAATTTATAATCAGGTTGTCATCCGGACTTTACTACTTGTACTTAACTTAAATAAATTCCAAGTTATTTACATCATCTATATGTATAACTCCTAATCATGGTAACATAAACATGATAGCAGCAAGGAGTTAATAGCCAATGGATAAAGTATCAAGCATAAGATAAATAGAACAGGGTCAAGGTAACATGATCATTTAAGATGATCATGCATCTAAATCTGTATGCATTAACTACCTGACCAGGGTAGGAATTACCCACCTGATATAAATGCTCGTTGCAATGAAATCCTCACGGCCGCGGACCTGTCTCGTATCCACGTCCTGCAAATAACATCAATTATCATTCAGTGAAAGTATATGACAACAATACGAATTAGCTACTATGTTATCCGCATATTTGTATCCCTTATCGAATATGAATTAGGAAAACCCCCCAAATCACTTATGGTCAATTCACACCGACTTAGTTCCTTCTCTTGGTCTCCCAACTTATTCACACGAACGTAAGCATCCCGCTCTTCGCAACACCCGATTTTACAACCTACAGTATAAGAAAACCCAAATAGACAACTTAACCCCTTGATCCGTCGTCCATAGCTCTATCACAGCCATTTTACAGATCACACACAGAATATCACCATTTACATCCCATAACCTTCTAAAACTCCAAATTCGTAGCCGCCCACCTCCTTCACAGCTCACCCGACTAACCCCCAGACCATATACATGACATAAACCAAACCTCTAGACGATTCTCCTCTACTGCCTCTTCCTCACCGTAACCCTCCATTCAAGAATCGCCAACTACATCTCCACGCCAGCCCCCTGCTCACATCCACAAAGCCACAACAGAACATCACAGCCCTGTTAATCCAATGGAAATCCACAGCACAATTAGGGAATCAAACGTGCTTACCCGAAGTCGAACCCCGTCGGCAGCAAAACCCCCCAACCGCCGGTAGCCAACCCTTGTTTCTGCAGAAATCTATGTTTAAACGCACAAAATGCGTTAACAGTTGGATTCCTTCCAAAATCGAGGGAAAAGCAGGGGACAGACAACCCTTACCTCGCTCCGGCGACGAACGGACAACAGCGATTAGAACTCGCTCGGTCGCCTACCGTCGGGAAGTAGCCAAAACGGAGCTTCCAGCCCGTTCTTGTCCTCCCGATTCTAGCCCGTCCGGGGGTCGTCTCGGCCAACAGCCGCCGCCTACCGCGAGGAAGAAGACCGGCGCTCGCAGAGAGGGAACGACCCGGCGTCGGAGAGGTCGCAAGCGGAGAAAGGCTCGCGAGGAGAACAACGAGGAGGAGGAGAGGGAGAGAGGTCGCGGTCACTTCGAAGGAGAAGGGCGTGCTCCGACCGATGGAAGGAAATCGTCGAAAAACAGGGAAGGGATCGGCGATTTTGGCGGCGTGCGTTCGGTGGAGACGAGGCTGCAATGAAACGGAAGAAACAGAGAGGTTTCGGTGAGGAAAAACGGCGTGCGTTAAAGGAGAAGAAGCGGATCAGGTTTTGAGAGTTATTGGGTTGGGTTTTTTTTTTTTTTTTAACGGGTTAGGCTTTAACCCAATAAACCATTAACCCTAAGTTTAATTACATCTAAGTTAATTAAACTAATAAAATTCTTTAAGCTAGGTTAGATGTAATTTTAACTCCTAACCATACTTATTATTATTATTATATATATATATATATTTTTTCTGATATTTTACAGGGAGTGTATGTGAATTGTTAAACTGTTAGGATTTTAGAGTAGCTGTTATAAGATATATACTAATTGATTCAAGCTGTTTCAATTTGAGTAATTTTGATTAATTAAAACTTTTATAGCGAAACGATTTTTTGTTTAAAGTTGTTTTAAAGTTTAAAATAATTTTGAAATATAAAATGTACTTTTCATTTTTTTTTTTAAATGAAGCATCGTTTTATGATAATAAAAAAAATGATTCTTTTTAAATTTTTGCACTAATATATTTAAGCATGATTTCAACATTATTTGGCCACAACTTAAAAACGTTTGGTTATTCTGAGATAACAAGTCGTGAATACTGAATTTATATTTCCAAATTACAGAGTGTTAAAAGTATTTATATTATGAATTCCTTCAAGGAAAATCACCAATTTTATAATAATAAGATGAAAAAAAGGGTTCTTTATAATTCCATTAATTATTTACGAAATAATTATAATTTTATATGATTTCCCAAGGAAAAAATGAGAAAATGTCTTCGCGGAAAGATTTTTTTTTTTTAAAAAATAAAGTAGTATTCCAGTGCATCTGCTTTTTGAAAATATTTTTATTTTAATCCTATTAAACCGTCGTCATCGAATCAATTTCGATCAATTTAAAGTTTTTTTTGATAAATTTAAATAATTTTAACTAAATTATTTAAAACTTTTATTTTAAAATCAGAATCCATTTTGGACCAGGACACTTCTAGAACTCTCGCTCAAGACATAATTTTTTTTTAATTAATAAAGAAAAGGATTCGATTTTTATTAAAAATAATTTTTTTATCAAATTCAATTTTTATTATTCCGTTCAAAAAATTTATCATAGAATAACATATCAATTCTTTATAAATATAAGAATGTCGTTTCTCTATATACTAATTATTAGTTTCAAAGGTCAAAAATATATCATGATTTATCTTTTTTATGATGATTGATGAATTTTTTTTTTTATATCATCGGAGGAGAGGATTGGATGGGGGCTGCTATAGCAAAATTAAAACAAAGATATTTTTTATATGAGAAATTTTTCCGGATAAGGATGTCAATGGATAATAAATAATTCCGATATATACAGGGGTGGGAGTGCATAAATGCGCGAAATAAATAAATAAAATAAAAACCCATAGCCACACGGCACGTCATTGCACTCGCATTGGCGAAACTACCTCGATCCTGGCAATTTCTCGTTTAGCCGCCTCTCCCTGCACCAGTCGTCTTCTCCACTTCCGTCGACTCCTCTGTTAGCTTCTTCCCCTCTTTCCCACTCGCTTTCTGCTACGCCGATATAAGATCGGGAAAGGGAGGAGGAAGCACCGGCTTAGCCCAAGGCAAAAATAGCAACAGATATGGAAGCGGTGGCTTTATCTAGTAGGTTCGTCAACGCCGCCACCGGCCCTACTCGCAACCACAACCCTATTTCTCACCTTCTGCCTCTTCCTCGTTCCGCCCGATGCCGGCCACACCAGCACGCTCGGCCTCTCGCCGTCCGCTGCCTTCACACCCCCAACCCTACCCCTCCCGCTCCTCGCTCCTGCTCCGCCGTCGCCTACGACCGCGCCGCGCCTCCCACCCCCGCCGGCCATCGCCTCGGTCTCCTCGTGGATGAGTTCCGCTCCCTTCCGGAGTCTCTTGATCGCGTCAAGCGCCTTCTCGCATGCGCCTCTTCCCTTCCGGCCTTCCCCGAGTCCGAGCGCATCCCCGGCAACCGTGTCATGGGATGCACTGCCCAGGTCTGGGTCTCCGTAGCCATGGATGGCCTCGGCCGCATGAGGTTCGCCGCGGACTCCGATTCCGAGATCACCAAGGGTTTCTCCGCCTGCCTCATCTCCGTGCTCGATGGCGCGCTGCCCGAGGAGGTGTTGGGTATGACGCCGGAGGATTTTGGCGATCTGAACGTGGTCGGGTTGTCGGTCCGGGCGCCCTCGAGGGTTAACACGTGGCACAATTTGCTGATCAGCATGCAGAAGAGGACCAAAGCTTTGATTGCCAAGGAAGAAGGTCGCCCGCCAGTCGAGCCATTTCCATCCTTGATCATTGGCGCTGATGGGATCGAGGCCAAGGGGAGCTACGCCGAAGCCCAGGTGAGCATTTTTCCGCCAATTGTAGCTGACGTGTCCTCTGAGGAAATCTTACCTTAAAACTGTTCCCGATTTTGTCAGGACTTGATTCAAGTTATTTATGTTTCTTCTGTTTGTCGTTGTCTAGATTGGACGTAATGGCGTTTCTTTTACCCTTGTTTTCATGCCAGTTAGGAGTTAAGTTTTCATAAAGTTGTTTCATGTGTTCACTATGCTGTTTGCGCCTATGCCAGTTTGCTTGATGACTGTTTTTGGTTTCCATTTGTTAGTGAAAATGAATTTAGCAAATGCTTGGTAAAGTCTTTCATTTGTCATCGTCATTGATGTCTTTCCAATTCATTGTCAACCTAGATTACAGTAGTATAATTAATCATTGGTTTTGGATGCAAAATTGTTCATGCACATTAAATGAATACGATACCTTGGGACGTGCTTATGTGCATAAATGTGTAGAATCAAACTAACATCAGGCTATCTTATGTATATGGGATTTTTTTTTTAACGATTTTTCAAATGTTTTTGTATGGCGTCAGCAAATTTATATCCTTTTATCCGACACGTTCTCTGATTCATTGGGTTTGATGTTGATCTTTATATGCTAAGTCCTTTTAGTTGGCTTTTCTTGAGTTGGCACAGTAGTAATTTATTATTGGATATCCTTGACTGCTACTGTATCATTTGCATGCTTATTCTTCTTTTGAGCAATAATGTCATTAACTTTATTGCCATGTTTACTAAAATGAAACAGGAAAATGATGGATTGCACAAGAGTCAAGACACTTTCTTCTATTTACTTCACTTAAAATTAAAGAAAGGACGGATCTAAAGTCGATTGATTTTTGCCTATTATCTTGTACATCCAAATTCATGTAGAATGAGTTTTATTTCTTCCCTAATCAAAGTCTCCAGCAAATCAATAGTCTGAACCTCTTTTGATTATCCAAAAACCCCACCAAGTTTGTGAGCTTGCAGTGAGGACCAAGCTCAATGATTAGCCACGATCTGCAGCCTCACCATTCGCAGCTGCAGCTTGGCTGTGAGGTTGTGGTTGCAGTCTAGTCGTGACAGCTGTGACTTCCTTGTTTCTCCTTTCTTTCTTTTCCTTCCTTCTTTACTCTTTCCACTGTTGATCCTTTTTCACTGATAATCCTTTCCCTCTTCTGTCCACTCTCTAGGGTAAATATAGCCTATATGACACATCCTGAATTTATTAAATATGGATGTTTTGTATTATATTTGAAAAATATTCATAACATAAATACAGGGAAGCTGTAGTTGGGTACCTGCGGTTCTAATTGCTTTGTTGAAAATAGATGGGCTTGATGATTGAGTATGAGAATTATCAGATAACTAAACCTGTTGTTTCGATTTCATCATACTGTCATACATGTGGAGCAGTAGCTATTCACTAAATTTGTCAACATCGACTTGGTTATTTTTTTTTCTTCTGATCTACTCATGTCACATTATTGACCATCTCTAGACTAGTTTTTTTTACATATCCAACTAACTACCATCATCCTTTTCTTTTGTTCCTGCTATTCTTATACTAATTCTTTATTGTATGTTCTCTTTTCTTGTCGTAGCTACACCAGAAATGCTTGAATTTGATCTCGTTTTAACTATATTTCATTATTGACTTAAAAGGTGTCCTCGAATAGTTTTTTAAACCAAAGCTATATTTTCCTAGCTCTTTCCCTCCCCTTTTTAACTTGACGGATCCATTCATTGAAGTTAAATAATATAAAATTTATTTAAATATAGAATGATGATATAGTAGGGGATAGAGCTTAATGACACAGGTGGATCCATATAGCCAATCCCACTTAGTGAGAACAGATTTGATTGTTGTTGTTGTTCCCCTCCCTTTTTTCGATTGTTTGTGATGCTAAAATTTTATATTCCTTCATCTTCTAAAGTTTGACATGGTAGATTAAGTTAAACTCTCCAATATTTATCTTCTCAAGTTCTACTTTGTGACTCTTAATTTCCTTGATATATGCAACATGAGCTGCCAATTGTTTTCAGCTACATGATATATCCATCTTGTACTTCTAATTTATAAAATAAGATAACTGAAATATGTGTTTTACTAATTGAGTTCTATAGCTTTTCTGCTTATCCTGAAGTATAACTTACCTCATTGAGTTTTGGTCAATTCTCCCTTTATAATTTATTTGCTAACGTGTTTTGATTCTTAATTTCAATTTTAAGCAACTTTTTGATTTCAATTACATATATCTATACTAAATACCCACTCTAGTGAGGAAAGTTATTTTAACACCATTTTATGCTCTTCCAATAGTACGTAGGTGATTAAAACAATAAAATAGTTCCTTTGGAATAATTACATGAACAATGAAACAACACAACATGTAGACTACAAGACTCACAATAAGTGGAAAGCTACACATAAAAGATGCCACCAAGAGAATTTTAATAATCATTTTTGTCAAAGTTCATTATTTGTTCAATTTGTCAAACCTCTTGGTCTATATGTGAAAATCTTATCTAAAAGTACTAAATATCTTTAAATGTTTCCATTGGGAGCTTGCACTATCTCACATCAACTATGTACTTGACCCGAGGTGTATGTTGTGCCATAGATGGCAGTGTAGCCCCAATGTTAGAGTATAATTTTTGACCAATCAACGTACAAGAAAGAAAGTTTAGATGCTGGTTGATATTACAATGTCTTCTTCTTATAATAAGTCTTCAAACATTGCAAATCTTCAATTTAGTTGGCAAGTGAATAACATAAGGCTTGTTGTCATTTTATCTTCACAATGCAAAGGGGACTAGTAGAGTAAGTTGGAGTTTTTTTGAATAAGTTTGGAAAGGATTATGCAAATCACATATAGTATTCGACATTCACTCCTACTTAATTAATAAACATTTTCTTTTGAAAAATATTGACATTAACCTCTCTAATGCACTCAACCTAACTCTTAACAAATTTAGATGGGTGGAAAAATAGGTTGAGCAATTAAGTAGTTACTAGGTTGACAAATTTAGGGTTTAGGGTTTAGGGAGAAAATGAAGGAAAAATGAACAATCTATAAGGAATTATATATTTATAAGATCGAGGAAAACTTAAAAATATATACAATAGCCAAGAAAGAGACGAAGAAAGCAGTGAATGAAGCTAAGAATGAAATTTTTGAACGATTATATCAAAAATTGGATATAAAAGAAGGGGAAAGAGATATTTATATAATACTTAAATGAGAAAGAGGAAGATAAAAGTTCTTGTCCAAATAAGATGTATTAAAGATGAATGCAATAAGATATTAGTAAATGATGGAGAAATAAAAGAGCGATAGAAGATGTATTTTCATCAACGTTTTAATAATAATTTAGGCGATCAACATAACTTAGGTAATTTAAGTAGGTTAAATGAGTATAGAAATTTAAATTTTTATCGTAGAATTAGAACAAACTTTAAATGAAATGCAAAATGAAAAAGTCGTTGGACCAGATAATATTTCGATAGAGGTATGAAAGTGTCTAGGGAAACAAAATATTGAATGATTTACAAAATTATTTAAGATGATATTAAAAAAAAAGTTTGATCAATGGAGGGTAAGTAAATTAATTCCCTTATATAAGAATAAGGGAACGTACACACTTGTGCAAACTATAGGGGTATTAAACTAATGAGTCATACTATGAAATTTTGGGAAATAGTAATAGAAAAAAGATTAAGGAAGGAGACTATGATTTTTGAAAATCAATTTGGGTTAATGCCTGGAAAATCGACAATAGAAGCAATATATTTTCTCAGACAACAAATTGAAAAATATCGAGAGCAAAAGTAAGATTTACACATGATATTCATTGACTTAGAAAATTTATGATAGAGTTCAAGAGAAATTATATGGAGAATTTTAGAAAAAAACTTATGATAGAGTCTCAAGAGAAATTATATAGAGAATTTTAGAAAAGAGAGGTGCTACTGTAGCATATATTGAATTAATTAAAGATATGTATGAAAAGTAACGATCAAAATAAAGACTTTAGATAGATGAACTGAAACATTTCTAATAAAGATAGGATTACATCAAAGATTAATTTTAAGTCTCTATCATTTTACACTAATCATGAACGAACTCACTCGATACATTTAAGATACAGTATCATGGTGTATGTTATTTGTAGATGATATTGTTTTGATAGATGAGACATGTGAATGAGTAAATGATAAACTAGAATCTTGACGGGAAATATTATAATTGAAAGGTTTTAGCCTTAGTATAGTAAAGACATAATATATGAAATTTAAGTTTAGCAATATTAGACGTAATGCGACAAGTGTTAAGATAGGAGATGACGGATTGTTTGGAACTAAGAGCTTTAAGTATTTAGGATAATTTTTGCAAGACGATGGAGGGATTGAGAGAGATGTCTTATATAGAATACTAATAGGATGGTTGAAATGGAGGAGAGTATCGGGTATTTTATATGATTGTAAAGTATCTTTAAAACTTAAAGGGAAGTTATACAAAACGGTGGTAAGACTTGCTATGTTATATGATGCTGAATATTAGGCTACGATCGAGCACATGAGCAGAAGATGAGAGTTGCAGAGATGAGGATGTTAAGGTGGATGTGTGGACATACAAGGATGGACAGAATAAGAAATGAGAATATTAGAGAGAAAGTTGGAGTTGTATCTATTAAGAGAAAACTCCAAGAGAAATGTTTAAGGTGGTACAGATATGTGCTTAGGCGACCAATAAATGTTTTAGTAAGGCGATGTGGAATTATGACAAATACGCATATCAAACGAGGAAGAGGAAGAATAAAAAAAGACTTGGTTAGTAATAATAAAATAAGGTAAAATTTATTTAAGTATAAATGATGATATTGTAGGGGATAAAATCAAATGACGTAAAATGATCTATGTAGCCGATCCCACCTAGTGGAATAAGAATTGATTGTTGTTTTGACAAATTTAGATGCATAAGCAACTTCAAAAGAGAATCTACAAGTTGATCTATTGTAGAATTCTTGTAAGTAAATTCCACAATTGACAAATACAACCTCAAATAATTTTCTAAGTTATGACTGATAATAAATGCAGACACTAACTTAAGTGGGTACCAAATAATTGTCGTAGAATTTTTGAGATGTGATTAATAAATTTGACATTCCTATTGACTATATATACTAATATGTGTAATGTAATTTTTATTGAACCATTAAAGAATATGAGATGCATTCTAAATTTTTTATGCCATGATGTGTCATTTTGGAAAACCTATGGATGATCACCATAATAGAATATTGATTTGATCAGTTCTATATAGCCCTAAAATAAAATTCATAATAGAATGTGGGAAAACATAATTTTGTAACCATGTATATCTTCAAAAATTAGGTTGAAAATGTTCCATAAATCATGAAAGAAATTGTGATATAAATTATGAGATATGATAGCATAGTTGTCTTTCATAAAAGATTAGTTAATTTATTTTATAAAAATTATGTTTAGGATTGTAAATGAATCAAATGTTCCTGAGTAAACCCAGTGTCCGACTTGATAAGAACTTGCAATATCAATTAAATGAACAAGCTGGAACAACTCATTAAACTAAATGAACAAGTTGGAATACGTATGTATTCAATTTGTTAATGTCTATGAATAGAGCTTGTGAACTGTTTGTTAATAATGTTTATGAAAAATGTCCATGAACAAAATTTGTGAACCATGTTTATCAACAAGCTCTTATGAAACTTATAAACAAAAAAAAAAAACTCCCAAAGCAAACAACCAAGTTTATAATATCAAACTCACTAACCAGCCAAATAAGCTTAAAAAACATAAAAGTTTTAAATAATCAAACAACTTGAATTAAGAGCTCGATAATATCTAAATGAACCAAGCTCAAGCTAAATTGAACCAAGCTCAAGATTGTAAAAAAGAAACCAAGCCAAAATTGAACAATCGTTTCAATGACATGGTTCATTTTATGCTTAATTTGATTTGGCTCGATTGCCTTATCAGACAAGCTTGAATAACCCAAAGCTTGACTTGTTTACAACCCTAGTCATGCTATCAATTTATAAAAAAGGATTAGGATTTTATTTATTGGATAAATTTTGAGGTAATATAATTTGCAATTTGTGACAAGGTACTAGAGCATTAGGTATAGTTTTGGATTTCCTCCTTCAGCCTTTATCAGTGTTTTTTTTTTCTTTTTTGTTCCAGTTTCTAAAGAGAAAATAGAATATTTTTCATAATCTTTTTATCAGCCTTCATAGTTTAATTCCTTTCTCTATTCTTCATGACCGTTCATTTATCTTTGTTGTTCCACTTAAAAAAATGCCACAAGTTGTAGAAAAAAACTGCTACTTCATAATTAGTGGAGGTCATTCGATCTCAATAATCTGGAGATAAAATATCCATGTTGCTTATAAATTGAGTGAAAATAACTTTCTCACGTGTTCCAGCTTGTTTGTATTGTGCTTATAGGAAAGGGAAGGTTAAGTCGTCTTATGGGTATAGGACCAAAACTTGGAGATCCTTGATTTAAAGTATGGGACGAAGAACATTCAATGATTATGTCTTGGCTATGGAATTGAATGGTTTCTGAGATTAGTGGGACATGTATGTCGTTGGCTACTGTTGAGGACATTTGGGATGCAATGCAACAAATATATTCGAAAGCAAGAGATGCTGCTCAAGTATGAGGTGAAGGTGAAAACAATAGTTGCTACAAGGCATTATATGCCAATTATTTGAAAAGCTTACGACAGAACTAATTTTCTTTTTAGGACAATCCATAATTTAATTGAGAATCAAGATTCTTTGTAATTTTTGTGCTTTAATGAAGTGGTAGCACTGGTTGAGGTGAGAAAAAGGAGAAAAAGGCTTCTGCTCAAATCACAAAGCATAGAAAGCTCTGTAATGGTAGCTAGCGGTGCAATAATTCAACAACAAACACAGAACAAACTCTATTTCTTAAAAGTAGAAAACTTGGACAACTAAAGGCTCATCATTGTGATAGTTTTTGGTGTACCTATTGTAGAAAGACACACTATGCTCATAATGGTGAATAAATAAGGATAAACGGTCATATTCATACGACGAATATACAACAAACTGAAGGAACACCAAAGTTCTTCGATGGACCCAACAAGAGGTTGAGAGGCTATCTCTTATTGGTAATTTTAACAAGCCTTTCGGTACTTGTAGAATGACTTACTTAGGTAAGTTTTCATCCTCTATTGGATTAAATGTCTTTGATATAACCCTTTTCAAACCCTTGGATCATGGATTTAGAGCTACCGATCATATCAGCCACTCATCAAGTGTCTTTTCTATTTACTCCATATCCAAGCAATAGGAAAATAGGCACAACTGATGGTTCTTTGACTACTGTAGCAGGTGCAGTAGATGCTAACATAAGCTCATTATTAATCTTAAGAAAATGTTCTTTATGTCTCCAAATTTTCCACAAACCTTATCTTTATCTAAAACTTAAGATTTATGTTCCAATGTGATATTTCATCATAATTATTCTGCATATCAGGACAAGAATTTGGGGAAATGATTGGACATAAGAACCAGATGAGCTTTACTATATTGAAACACTGGGTCGATCAAACATTACCTTTCTCGCCTCTTTTGTTTCATACCTTTATTTGTCTAATAATGATAAAATTTGCGTCACCACCACCGATTTGGACATTCACCTACAGTTAAAATTTTGTTTCCATCTTTATTCTGCAGTAAAAAATGTAGAGATTTCTATTGTGAAGTTTGTGAACTTGCTAAACATGAATGTGTGTCTTTTCTATTTTTCATTAAGTAATAAAAGAAGCTCTTTTGAAGGGGAGTCTTGACGCAATGATAAAGTTGCTGCCATGTGATAGGAACGGATTTGAGTTATGAAAACAACCTCTTGTAAAACAGGATTAGGTTGCGTACGATAGATCCTTCCCGGGACTCATATTGGTGGAAGCTTCGTGCACCGGATTGTCTTTTTTTATAAAAGAAGCTCTTTTCCTTTTTTTTTTAAATCTCATTCACCCTAATATTTAGGGTCTTTCTACTACTAATTTATATGGAGCAAAATGATTTGTGTCATTCATCTATGATTGTACTCATGTTACTTAGATGTTTTTACTTAAACATAAATACGATGGCAATAATATATTTTCAATTTTTTGTTCCATGATTAAAAATTAATTTGGAGTTAATATCAAAAGATTTAAAACAAATAATGCTAGTTGTAATCAAGTCCTAGCTCCTTATTTTTTTTTTTAAAATAGTACATGAATTATATTGTGTTAATGCATTACAATAAAATTGAATCGTGGATAACAAAAATGGTCACCTCTTACAATCAACCTAAGCCCTTTTATTCCCAAAAAACAATGCCTACATCTTTTTTGGGGAAATAATTTTTATTGTTGTTCATCTTATAAATCATTTGCCTTTTAAAATCTTGGGTTCAAGAGTCTAATGGAAAAGATTCAACATTCTATCCAAATATACACACTAAAAATAATCTTGTCTCTTGAATATTGGAATGTGTCATTTGTCCATGCGTTTAGTTAAAATAGAGGAAAGCTAGACCCAAGGGTGTTAAAACGGGTATTTATAGGTTGCTCCTCAATTTGAAAACGCGACAAAATGTTATCATCCTCTATTATAGGTTGTTCCTCCTTAAAGAAAGAGCTAAGACAACATGCAAACTAGCAAATACTCCAATAGACCAAAATCTTAGACTTGAAATGACAGAGGAAGATGCCACAATAGATAAGAAAATGTACCAATGCCTGGTAGGAAAATTTTATATTTAAAAGAAATGTTGATTTTGTGCTAGAGGCATATATGGATGTTGATTATGCTAGGTCAATTGTTGTAGGAGGTCTAACCACTAGATATCACACCTTTGTTAGTGGTAACCTTGTGACATGGAGGAGCAAGAAAGAGAATGTGGTAGTGCAGTATAGTGCAGGGGCATAATTCTGAGCTATGACTCTAGATGTATATACACTTTGGTTAAATATCATCTTAAAAGACTTGAATATCAAGGGGATGACCCAATGAGACTTTATTGTGATAATAAGTGTGTGATTAATGTCTCTCACAATCCAGTATAATATGTTCGAATAAAGAACATTAAAATTGATAGACACCTCATTAAGAGGAAATTAAAAAGCAGTTTGATTTGCACCCTATGTATTTTCACATGGATAACTTGCAAATATACTTAGCTTAGTGTTTTAAGACATTATATCCAAGCTTGGAAAGATAAACATCTATTTACTAGCTTGAGGGGAGTGTAGAAAATTCAAAAAATTAGGCTGAAAATTTCTATAAATCATATGATCGTGATTCCTTAAATTATTGCATATGATAGAATAGGTAGTTTCCATAAAAAGTGGTTCAATTGTTTTAGAAAGGGATAATTAGGGATTTAAAAGTTTGTTATTTAATAAAAAACAAGTCGTGGTATTAAACTATAAAAGGGGCTAGCATCCTATGTATTGGATAAATTTTGAGTTAATATAATTTTCAATTGCTATCATGGAATCATGCATTTGAAATGCATTGGTGTATGTCTAATATATGTTTGTTTGGTAGCTTTGGCTGTTTGACATTTGGGACATTGAGAATTTTTTTAGTGTCTCGTCTCAAGGATGACCACATGAATCTATCTAGGAAGAGTTATAGTTTTGCTTATCCTAAAATGATCGGTAAGGCCACTTTGTACAACTCCAGTACTAAGAAATCTAAAGTGTTACCCGATGAGTAAATAAGTGTATATTCTAGGAAAGGTAATCATCTCTAATAAAAGTCATTTGCATTAAAATGGTTTCTGTTGCGTGTCTTGAAAAATGCTACATTCATGATACATGGGGTATTATCTTTGTTGCACCCAAACCGATTACCTTCGAACTCATCCAGTGTAAAGTGTCCACTACTTGAATGTTTGCATTTGCAGACTTGTTAACCTCTTTGGGCTGGTGTTTCATGATAAAAGTGTCCTTCTTAAGGAATTTAACTCACCTAACATGCTAGCATGTTTCACACTTAGCTTTGTGATTCTATAAAAAATTCAGTGCCTGGTGATCTGAATGTAGTTTGGATGTCCCTTTCTGTAAGGAATAACTGCATCTTCATTTTCCTTCTCTTCTTTAAAGAATAGAGCATTAGCTTCATTGATATTTTTTTTTGTTCATCCCAAAGAAGGAAACATTGCGATTGATTATGAGATGAGAATGTTTTCTGCATCTATTTTTTGCTTTACGGTCAGCTTATGAGAACTATACATAGGAATGAATCTCTATGGCGAAGGGTTTATGAGACTTATCCATTCTCCTTTTTTTCCTAACAGCAGAAGGAAAAGCAAGATTCAGATAAGCAAGGAAAGTCTCGTGATAGAGCACCTGCTTTTTTTTCCCAAGGACAGAGTGAATGAAAAGAGAAAGGGGAACCGGGGGCTTTTCCCCTTATCTTTGATTAAGTAGGAGTGCTCTTTGCAGCCCATACTAAGTGTGTGTGACTATAATGTTAATCTGACATTAATAGATAATAAACATGCATTATTTCAGCTTCAATAGAAGATTCAGCTGACTCCTATTTACAACATGGATTTCATGCCCTTGGCTTGGATTTGGCTTTCAATTAGGGCTTTTTTTTTGTTGCCATTGCAGGTATTTTCTTGGAATGAAGGAGAGCCTTGATGCAATGGTAAAGTTGCTGTTTTGTGGTCATGAGTTTGAGTTATGGAAATGACATCTTATAATGTAGGGTAAAACTACGTACAATAAATCCAATGTGGTTTGATCCTTCTCCGGGATCATGCATTGATAGGAGCTTTGTGCATTGGGTTGTCCTTTTTTTTTTGTAGGTATTTTCTTAGAATGAAAATTCAGGTGATAAAACTTAGCTAGCCTTATGTATGCATATGTCTATCCCAACATTGAGTTAGAGTTCTCCTTTAATCGTTAGCACTTTCTCATAGTCTTATGTATCTTTGAAAGTTCCCTACTGAGCCTTCCATTTGATTAAGGCCATTTTGACTTCTAGTGGTTGCAATGGTCGTATCCAATTGAAATTTTAATGGTGTCAAATTTGATTGCTTTTTCTTGCATGAAAAATTGGGTTCCCTGAAGTGAAAAGAATCAGTCTCATTTCCCCACCTCTCACAATAAATACCATAAAAAACACTAAACTATTTCAGGACTGAGTTGCATAAACCTATTGTTGATGTGATCTGATTTTAGCCCCAGTGTTTCTTGTCCTGGTTTGACTGTAATACCATTTGATGCTCTCTAATGTTAGGTTGGATGTTTTTTCTTGTTCGAACATAATTTTTTGTGTACTTCATGTAATGTTTCTTACAAATCAATTGCCTGGAATTTTAGTTGAGAATAATTCCTGCCCAGTGTGTACTGTCACTTATTGGTTAATACCTTTCATTTGAAAACTAGCATTTGATCAAGGTGAATATCCCCATTTTTTTAAAATATTATTAGGCCTTCTCAGAAATCTTAGAAGATATTTTATATGCTACGAAAATGTTTTGTTGTTTGGTCGAATATATTTTCTTTTACTTTTTTTCCTGTTATTTTTTTTACCTTTTTTACTCTCTATTGGCTGTATTATTGTTGAAACTGTGTGTGAGAGGGCACATCATTAAATGGACTCTAGATTACATATGATGACTGTGCTGGTCCAGTATCATATTGAATTGACATTTATGCTATGCCTTTTGGGTGTGCATGTAGGCACACCCTTACCTAGATGGATTTGTAGTGCATGTTTACAACTATTTAGTGCTGATCTGTGCTTGTGAAATATAGGTACTTTCTATTTGTGAATTTGTAATTTCTGTTATTTTGAATTTCATCCTGTCTTGTTTTCTAGCAAAAGCTATAATATGTTGTGCTGTTCTTCTATTCGACATAATTCGTAATTTGAGATTTTCTCATTCATCAATAGCTTAATTCCAGGCAATGTTCTTATCTCCTGATGATTCAAAGATTCAAGAATTGGTGAATGTGCTAAGAAAAAAGAAAATTGGGGTAGTAGCACACTTTTACATGGATCCAGAGGTTCAAAGCATTTTAACTGCTGCCCAAAAGTTGTGGCCCCACATCCACATTTCTGATTCCTTGGTAATGGCAGATAGTGCTGTTAAGATGGCAGAAGCTGGATGTGACTATATCACAGTCCTTGGTGTGGACTTCATGTCTGAAAATGTTCGTGCAATACTTGATCAGGCTGGTTTTGAGAAGGTAATTTGATTTTCTTTTAGTTGTTTCTAAATGAACATTTGTGCAATAATATCGTAATATAAATATGGTTTTGATCTTGGAACCTGTGTACCACATTCTGATTCTTCAAACTAATGTTAAAATCAACAGTGGTTGATTATGTTTCTGTAGAGGTTATTGAAAAAATTTGGGTTCTTCACCCATAGCAGTAAATATTCATTAATGTAAAGTTACCCTTTAAACCTTATAATGTATCATATTTATAATTAGACTCCTAATAAAATAGCAGTTGATTATGCTTTTGTAGAAGTTAAGAGAAAAAAATAGTGTTCTTCACCCATGCTATTTCTCTCTACCTATATTTATTATGCATCAATGTAAAATTACTTATACCTTATAATGTATCATATTTTAGATTCTTAATAAAATCCTTCTCAAGCATTCTCAAAGATATTATGAAATCTTAGTTTGTTAAAATACACTCATTTTTAGAACCTTAAGAGTTTAGTCAGTAAATCCATTTTCTTATTGAAATAACAATCAATCTCAATGGATTTTTTTTTTATACTCGTGTAACAATGTATTAGTGGCCATGTCCATAATCGTAGTATAATTTCATTTACTCATCAGGAGCATGTTCTAACTCAGCCATTAGTTATTTTATGTAGATGAGCTCACATGTACCTATCACTATGTTAGCACTGAATGCATGAATAACAAGAAGTTAGAAAGGGGTTGAATTGCGAATCTTGTTGCAAAATGCTAGCACATAAACACAGGATTCAACGGAATTGAAATAAAGAAATACCAAGGCTAATATATGGATTTATATGGTTTGGATCTTTCATTCCTGCTCCATTGCCTATTATCTTTCGGCAGATCACTTCCAAAAGCCTTCTATATTTTCTCCTTTTCAGACTTCTTACGTCTTACAAGCTTTCAAGATGTTACAATGAGTCTTAGAACGAGGAAAAGAGTGTTTACAATGAGCTCAAGATATTATAAAAATATAGCAGTGAACATTTACTACGAACGTGTCCAATTTTCCCCTTTAAAGAAGCCTTCAACACCTTCAGTTGGGTTTGAAAGTCCTGCTGTGCTGATGTTGATCAGTTGATGCACTATAGCTGTTAAGTTATCAGACCATTGGCGCATAGCTCTTTTTCATCGACGACTCTCCAACTTTTCTTGTGTAGGTTTAGTGGATTAGAAACTCTATATATTGTGTTCGTTGGCCGATCAACCTGAGTTGACTTAGCACCATCAGTTGACTAGAATGCCACATTATTTGACTGACTCCAAATTTAGCACTGAATTGAAACTTCTGTTCATTGGTTGATGCATTTGAGTCAACTGCTTGGTTGACTCACCAGTTGATTAATGGCTAGTTGATGTATTTGAGTCTATTGCTTGGTCGACTCACCAGTTGATTGGTCACACTCCTCTGATCAATTGGATCATTGACTATAACTATTCTAATGGTGGAGCCTTCACCTATGTTAAGAGTTACCCTCTCCCAGATACAATTTCTCAACTCTCAACTCATTTAGAATTTATTTTGTAGCTACCTCGTCATGTGGTTGTTTCCAATTTGCTCCGTGTGTCATCTTTCACACTTTGCTAAGTAGTTCGCTTAACCAAAACAACTACAATCCAATGCTCCTTGTTCTACCGTCCCTTGGATATTCTGTTCCATCCTTTTTCAATCTATATGGACCTTGAGCCATTGAGTATTCACTAACCTTAGTTGCGCTAAGTCTTCTCCATATGTACATCCACCAAATCTTATATGGCTTAATACACATATCAAATACATAGGTAATCGTGACTTGCTTTTTGTTTAAATTTCAAAATCCACGATTGATCCTGTTCACTTAGGGTTTGATTGCACTAACATGTTATAGTTCTATACTTGGCCTTTATACACAGTTTGGTTATAACAATCTACTTATTACTCTTACATGAAATTAACTTACCTCCAAGAAGAATGTAATAGTCTAATGTAGACATTAAGGAAAGTCTTGATCCGATTCTAAATATGGTCTAGAGATCAGAACAATACTGTTCTAGAAAAGTATCATTTTGTTTTAGTTCGGTGTTAGTTGCTATGAGGGGGAGGTGGAAGAAGAGGTATATGAGGTACTGGAGGAGGCAGACGAGCCAAAGGAAGAGGTAAATGAGGCAGCGATGGAAGTGAAGGAAGAGGTGGATTCGCATACCCTCCAGGCTCGAAGAAACATATGGAACCCTAGTCCTGTTTGTGGCTCATGGAGGAGGAAGGTGGAGTTTCTCATGACATGTATGGGAAAGGCAGGGAGCACAAAGGTTCTTGTGGTTGTGCTGAGAGCTTGGGGCTTCTCATTGAAGGAAAGTGGAGTTGTCGACATTTAAACTATGATCGGCATAGCCTGAAATGTGAAGGCAAGCTCGTCCTATTATTAAAAATCTTGTGCATCTTTTAAGTACCTGAGCATCTTTTAGGTACCATAAAATTCTCAAGGTTATTTTTTAATGAATGTAAGGCCTTGTGAAATTAATTAATTATGTTCACTACCAAATGATATATTTGGTTTTTATTTGTGGGCTTGGTCAACTTCCCAATTAGTCTTCTATAATTTTGTAGATGAATTAATTGTAACCCTTATTCTAGCATTAGTTTGACATTCAAACTTATATGGGTATCAACTAGCTTGGCTTCTAATTTACTAATCTTCCCTAACATGGGTATCAACTTCAAGCCGATTTACACACTAATTTACTAGTTCCCTTCAAGAGGTCAACCACGTACTTTTGTTGGGAAATGATGACACCTTGCCTGTCATGCCCCGGGAGTATGCGTGCCGAAAAGCAAACGGACGGCATCTCCCCTGTACGTGGCAACATATCGGGTTAATACAAGGCCCGTAGGCCCACAACAACAATATAACATAAAGATATCAATATATCAAACATACTAAACACAGCGGAAACAATACAAACAGATTAACAAGATACAAAGACCAACTGTGCACTCCGGAGTGACTTGACACGACAAGAATCATAACAGAAATCGAATCAAAAACCAAATACATATAATATGTCCGTATATCACAAATATGGAAACAATACAGGGAAAAACCTAAACCAACAATCCGTAAGGATACAACAACACGGAAAACATATCCATTCGTCCGGTGTGAGATGGGATCAGCTGGCGGAGCTCCGAACGTCCAAGAAATCTTCTACCTGTTATCTGGGCGACAGGAAGCCCAGGGTCCAGGGGTGGTGAGTATAAACTCAGGGGTAATATATAGAAAGTGCATGAACAACATATAAGGATAGATCTACAAGTATACATGTGAAGATCTACAGGTATCTGACATGAGTCGATAGACATACGATTCTATCGACTCTAATAACAAGTAACTCTGAGAAAGTCATACTCGGTGTATATACTAAACTAATCAATCAACATAAAAGTAATGTACCCAGCGTACACGGCGATGCAGTAACACGGATGCTAGATCATCTGAGCAGTTTACAATAACATAACTCATATAACGTCTAAATCAATCCCATACCGACGATACTCCAACATATGAACAATATATGATCACCTGTAATAACAATCCGGTCCGTACCACACAATGACATGATGCTAATCAAATGCATATAACAGTCTGAATCAACGCATGTATCATGCTCAACACATAGCAGTATATAAAATGCAAATGACATGTATCCTGATGAACAAGCATGTGCAACAATCATAACTCAATCAAATGCAAAGATCTCACGGGCGTATGTAAAACATATATATCAAATCGTGCATACGTATATATCAATAATGCATATGCGTGGTCATACTGCGCATGACTTCACCACGACCCGGTGTGGCCTGGTGGCGGGACATGACAACTATCCCGACTCGGCCGCCACCACTCTCGAGTGGTGGGTTGAGTAGTATGAAAAAGAGCTAGCCCGTAGTATATGCTACCCACTGCGGGGTCCTTCGCTTCATTGCTCAGTCCCTACCCATGAGTAGACGAGCACCGCACTCAGACAAGCTGCGCATCACCACGACCACATGCATAGTGGGTGAGTCGCTAACTACCACTCATGCGCGGTGGCGAGTCGGCGTCTCTAGCTATCACCATCCATAGTGGCGAAGCGGCCGCGCACAACAATGCTCGCTCGCCTCAACCTGCAACCACTACCCCGAGTGGCGGGAGCGGGATGACGACTTCGTCTCAACCACAAGGCGGACCCGGTCGTCGATGCATGAAATGTAATGATGCATAGCTCACACACAAATCCTCGCATGACACTCCTAACTCACGGGGAGACCTAGTCAACCATGCAAGGACGACAAATCCGTAATCACAACCTATTTACCTATGTATAGATAAATAGATCCGTCAAACTAACACACTGATATGTATACGATACAATGACCGACATCATAATTTGGACTCATCACCTAACCTAGTGATGCAACCCAGTAACCCAATTTGAGGTCATAAAAATAACCCTAACCACATGTACTTACTAAACATCTATCAGCTAACACATAATAGGGTTTTATAGTTCCTATCCGAGCTAGATAATCGATGAAGTACAGCAGTATATATCTCAAAGGTCAAGGCGGTAAGCATACGATTAAATAAGAGTGGATTTAAGGTAAGTATAAACATAAATCCAAGATCATGTACTTCGAATCGATCAAAACTCTTGGACTGTAGATATTACCCACCTGATACGAAGACTCATCTGAAAACATCATTTGTCCTCGCGTCCACAAGACAGTCCTAAATCAAAGTCTTGTACATTTGTTACACAACTATAACATAGCCTATAACATAACATTCAGAATCAAAGCTTACCTTCGTTGCTTGAAATCTCCATACCCCACAATTACCATCAAGCTACAACCGGTATCCTCCAATAGAACAATATCACTCGCTAACTATCAAACATCACCAATACCTGAAATCAAACATGATAATATTATCTGCTATAGATCTAATATCACCTACATACAATTATCTATATCAAAACTCATCTCAGATAATCGATTCACTTTTCCACTACGAACTGAAGTACAACCCATTATCGATTAATCCCAATCCTAAATCCAAGAGTAATACTCTACACAACTGCTGTACGCTTATAACACAACCAAATCGAAACTTACCTTATACTGCCAATACAAATCCAGCATTCCTTAGCTCCACCTCGATCACACATACAAGGAAACCGAATCAAAAATCCCAGCTGCTGGCCGGAATGTCCTCAACCTGCTGGAAACAGAGCCATCAAACTCAATGTTGCTGTGACAATACACAAATCCAGTTTACTAGTTGCTGTGAACAAAATCACACCAAAACCTACCTTGCAACGCAGCTCACACCAATTCCCCTTTCAATCTACTCTCCTAGCTACGGCAGCAACCGGCGAAGGCAGCTCACCGGCGAGGCAAGCTACGGTAAACCACTACAGCGGTGCTAAGAAGAGTTACTCATTGCACAGCTCAGATCCGACTCGAGCAGCGAGGCTGGCGATGATGAAAGCGCAAGGAAGAAGAACGGAACCCAAATCAACTCCGAATCAAATCCTACCACTCCAATCACAGCCTTATCTAACAATTACCGTAAACATTCCACCCCACAGTTCCGATTCCCAAATCTATAGCATAAATCGACAAATTCATACCGCACAGAGAAAGAAGAATTGATCGACTTACCACACCGAAGATTCCTCCACTCTGCTCCTCCTGCTCACCGCAACCGATCCAAGCTCACCACGAGCTCAGCACTCCCGAAATCTGCCGACGGAAGGTAACCTCCGCAAGCACCGATCGACGGAAATCCCCAATCTCGGTTGGCAGCTCGCTGCCGCGACAACGGCGCCGCCTGCCCGCTGGGTGTCGTCGCGATTGTTCCCCAGGCGAATACCCCTTGATCCCTGGCCGGAGATCAATCCAATGGTGGCGCCGTCGAGCAGCTTGCACCGGACGCCGAGGATCTGGAACCCGGCGGAGCGAGTGAGCGGAGCGACGGAATGAGGCGGAGAAGAAGAAATGGAAACAGGGATCGCGATCTGACGAAATCAGTTCGTTCGGCAGCTTATAAACGCCGTTCGACCTGATCTGGTTAGCTCAGCCCAATCCAAGCCCAAGTCTAATCCAAACAGATTTAGCCCAATTTCAGCCCAAGCCCATTACAGCCTTAGCCCAATTTCAGCCCAAGCCCATTACAGCCCAACAAAGCCAACCCAATGGACTCAGCCCAATGGGCTCAGCCCAATAGACTCAGCCCAAATCCAATCCTTAAACAAATCACTAATTAAGCCCAATTACCCACTAATTAACTCCAAATTAATTAAAGATTTAATCCATATATAATTTTTTTTTTCTTTCCGTATTTTACATTGCCGAGATCGAGCTACTTCTATCTCGAGGAAGTATTTCAGGCACCCCAAGTCTTTGATCCTAAATTCCTTTGCTAAACAATTTTTCAAGGCCTTTTTTTTTTTAAAGTAGTAACTCCCTCCGAGGTTCTATGTTTTATGAATAATGTATGATCACCTTGACTTAGTTTATATCCGGTATTGAGCATCACCTTTGTAAACTTGCCAAACTAAGCTCTTGGAGATTGCTTGAGTTTATATAATGTCTTTTTCAATCTGTAAACCGTGCTTCCTTTGATGTTCTCTAAAGCCTAGTGGAATCTCTATATATCTCTTCCTCCAAGTCACCATGAACGAAGACATTCTTTATGTCAAATTGTAAATTTTAATTAAAATTTGCAGCTAAGGACAATGGAAGCGTTACTGTATTCATCTTAGCCACCGGTGCAAATGTTTCTTGATAATCTACTTCATAGGTTTGTGTGTAGCCTTAATCTCACCTTGTATATTTTTAGAGACTCATCTGACCTGTACTTCTTCACAATTTCCCACGTTTTGCTCTTCTCAAGCATCTCTATCTCTATTCTCATAGCTTCTCTCCTCTTCTCATTGGATAAAGGTTCAGATAAGGTATTAGAATTTGGGATGACATTGACATTTGCTAAGAAACTTCCATGAGATGAAAACAATCTATAGAAAGATACTAATTCGACCCATATATATCTTGGATATTTAGTGCACTCTCTTATCGATTTTTCTAAAGGCAATAGGTAAATCATAATAAGATGAAATAGGAGAGAAAATTGGGTTTATGCACACTCATTTTCAGTAGCTGGAATTGAGGTTTGGACTTGTGCAGGATTAAGTTCTTGTGGAGATAATTTAGACTGTAAGGGCAACTCTTATGAAGATGATCTGGATTGAGACGAGTAAGGTCCCGAGCTTGGTAGGTCAAGAAAGAGTAGATATTTTGTCTTATCTTCCTTAATAGAGTTAGATTCCCCTTGAAGATAAGGTTGAGAAAAAAATCATTGGCCTTCCTCAAAAGTGACATTAATAGAGATATAAAATTTTCATGTCGGTGGGTGATAACATTTATACCCTTTCCGTGTTGGAGAATAACTGATAAACACACTGCACTTGATTACTCGAGGATCTAATTTACTTCTGTTGTGGCTAGACACATGAACAAAAGTAGGACAACCAAAGACTCGAGTGAGATTATTTCTGGTTCGAATATTAGGATAAACCTGAGAGAGAACTTACATAGTAGTTTGATTGCCTAAGACTTTGGAGGGTGGTCGATTTATAATGTAGCTTGCAATAAGGACGACTTCCCCTCAATATGATTTTGGAGCTTAGTATTGGAAGAGAATAGCATGGTTGTGATAAGGAAGTGTATTTTTTCTCTTAGCAATCTCGTTTTGTTGAGAAGTATCTATACAAGATG
Organism: Wurfbainia villosa; assembly: GCA_025175895.1. Taxonomy (NCBI): domain Eukaryota; kingdom Viridiplantae; phylum Streptophyta; class Magnoliopsida; order Zingiberales; family Zingiberaceae; genus Wurfbainia; species Wurfbainia villosa. The sequence continues at coordinate 3,868,741 of CM045994.1, read as the reverse complement.
ACTCATGAATTGTATCTTCTTGTAGAAAATATGAAAGAAATTGGTTAAAATAATCTTTGGCATTATGAGACCGAACCTTTTTACCTACCAAATTGGTTTTGTTTCATGACAATAAAGTTTGTAAGAATAGTAGTCATATCGGATTTATGTTTGAGAAAGAAAATCTATGAGACTGTAGCACAATCATCAATGAAAGAAATAAATCACCGAGCTCCTGTAATATTGAATATTCTAGAGGGGCTTCATATATCAGTGTGAATCAAATAAAAAGGGTTAGCAAGTACAATCCTCTTCAAGGATGGACTCAACTCAATGTGACCAACGCTAGCCATTGTGGTAACAGGATTATTAGCAACAATAATTTTCCTATTGCTAGGACAAGGTGAATATGTTATAAAATGGATTGGAAAAGGTGTCATGTGATCTTTAGGCTTGAGTTAACGACCAAGAATCTTGTATAAATTGGTCAAAGGCATGTAATCCACGAGAAAGAGAATTATCAGAGAATGCTAATGAACAAGTGCATTAGGTTGATCCAATGACCTCAATAAACTCTGAAGTTTCTTAATCTTGGCTTGATTAAAGTAACCTAGAGTATTCTTTCTAGAAGGTTATTGGGAGGAGTGGTAGATATTCTATAATTCATCGGTAGGAAGATGGATTCTTGTTGCTCCTTGATCAGATTGAGGGAGGCAAACAAGGAGCCATATTGGCAGGAAAAATACAATGATTAAAAAAATAAATCAAGATTTATCAAATTTGATTAAAAGGGCATCTTCGTTTCACAACTATTCCACCTTTTCACTCGACAAAAGAAAACACATCGATATGAACAAATAATGTTTGAATAAAAACATAACCATCACCTTTACTTCATAAATGCTCTATCTTTCCCCTTGACGAAGTCAAGATCTCTTTGGTTAAAAAGTTAAATTCTTTTATCTATTAATTTGTCTGTAGGTCATGTACCTACCGCATCAATTATGACATTCTCATCCATAACATCATATTCTTATCAAATTAAGAGTATTATAGACCATCAAATGGTGATTTCTCTAGACGGAAGCACTCATCGATACCTAGTTTGTCAGAAAGGACTTTTAGAGATTGATGATATGTGAATTATTGATATGAACTTCGAAGTTTCTCCTCCAAGCTTCTACTTGCTTTCATCCTCTCACTTGATGGGTCGAGTTTTTTTTGGTCGGGGAGAATGATGCAATTAAGAATTTAATTTATTAAAAGTTTTCTAATTATTAATTTTTATAATTAGTTAGATATTTTTGAAAAAGTTATTTATTTTTTTAGGAAAGTTCATTACATTTTTATTAGAAAAATTAGGGTTTTCTATTATTTTATAAAGAATATATTGTGTCCTCGAGCTATAAAAGGGGTTAGGATCCCATGCATTTTCACGTTTTGAGTTAATAAAGTTTTTAATTTCCTTTCTTTGAGTTGAGAATTGACAAACATTCCTCTGGGTAAGGTCATATTCTTTGTTCGCTTAGCTGTGCTGTATCAAATGGTATCGAGTTGAATTTTTGATTCGGTGCTCAAAATATACTATCCATCTTCTTTGTTATATTTTTTTCTCCATTATATTTTTTCCCTACCATCGTCTCATCTCTATCGCTATCATACTTTTATTTATTGTTATTATTCATCACACCTTATTCCCTCTACGCACAATCATTTATTCCTTTTTTCGCTATTAATCATCCCATCGCAATCTTTTCATCGAGCAGTGTTCCTCCATCCTCTTTATCATCACTCTTAACGAGATTTTCTTCTCTTATTATCATCACACATCATATCTTCCATTGCTTCCTCTTCATGTTTATTGTCATCTTTAACTTTCATCATTTTATTCTATTACCACCATTGATAATTTTCTATTTTTATCCAAATTATATAGCTGAATTGTCTCATTATTTTCATACATCATTAAATTCATCATCGTCTTAGATCATCATCTTTTGATCTCTATTGTTGCCATCATCATTGTTGCCTTGTGACAACCACCTATAATATAGGAGATCATAACCAAAGGAGATCAAGCTTGCTTTGCATGTGGACTTTCAAATTCTGCAACAAGAAGGCTTGTATTAATCTAGTAGAGCATCGCTCATTCTTTAAAAATTATTAGCATGTTCATTATATAATTTTCTCATTATTCTTGCCTACTTTATCATCTTATTACCTATTCTAACATTATTCTTTAATTAAATTTATTAATTGTTTCATTATCATTCATTGAATTTTTTATTTTTCTTTTTAAATTACTGTGCATCTTGAGTTTATAATTCTCATTACTTATTAAACATCCACATCATCGCGATGAAAAACTCCACTATTAGAGAGGTAGATATTAGATTTAAACATACAAGCCTAAGATCTATTAATTTAGAATGGAAGACTTAGAATGATTTAAAGGTACAACTTAGTAAAGAACACGATTCTTAAGCCTGCAAATCACATAATATGCATTATTCAACCATCATCTATTCATCAATCACATCGGAACCATCAAACTCAACCTAAGTATAAGCCTAAATCTAAATTTGAAATTAGACTAGAAAAGGACACTGCCAAGTCAAATTAGACCCTAACTTCGATGGTCAGTTAGAACCAAATGCATTTTTCAATTGGATTGACGAAATTGAGAATTATTTTGGCCGGTATAATATGATCAAAATGAACAAGAATAATTTGCCAGATTCAAAATCATAAGTTCAACAAAGAAATACTTGTAGTAGGACCAAGATCAATTCATAGTAAATGGGGAAGAATCAATCACACATTGGGTAGAGATAAAATGGATTCTAACTAGAAAATATATTCTATCATACTTTAGAAAACAACAAAAGGGAAGTCTTGACGCAATGGTAAAATTGCTGTCTTGTGACTTAAAGGTTACGAATTTAAGTCCTAAAAACAACCTATTGCAAAGTAGGGTAAGATTGTGTACAATAGACCTTTTTTCGAGACTCCGTATAGCGGGAGCTTCATGTACTGGGCTGTCTTTTTTTATACTTTAGAAAACAACAATATATTTTGTGGATCAATCTAGAACAATAAAGCATGGGTGTAAACGAATATCTAAGTAAATTTGAAAGTTTACGAATGTGTTATAGTCCTAAATTAAACTTCATTGATAGATTAAGACCTGAAGCTCAGAAAACAAGTAAAATTATTTATCCCAACCTCGATTGAAGAAGCTCATCAAAAGGGTGAAGATATTGATCATTTTATGAAAAATCCTTTATGTGCATTCATTAGGCTCCTCAACAAGTAACAATCCTATTTATGGAGCATTATCATAATCTAGTAAGCCTCCTGCGCAATGGTAAGGTTGTTGTCTTGTGACCAAGAGGTCATGAGTTTCGAATCCTGGAAACAATCTCTTGCAAAAAGTAAGATAAGACTGCGTACAATGGATCCTTCTCCGGAACCCCGCATGGCGGGAGCTTCGTGCACCGGGCTGCTTTAAGTAAGCCTCCTAGCCCGACCCATCTTGGAACAATCATCAAGCGATAAGAGACAAACACACATGTCATTAGGAAAATTAAAAATCCTAATATTCAATGTTTTCATTGTATTCCAGAGTCAGCCTTGGAACAAGAACACAATGAAGAAGGTAACCCAACTAAACCTAACAAGCCAGAGTCCAAATCTAACTTGCTCACTAAAATGATCCAACTCTACCATCTTCTCACACAATGCACATTTGAAAAGAAAAAGTACCATTAAAAACTCGTGACATCAGATCATACCCTCCGAATTTTGAGAACATAACTTGGATAAAGTTACCTTGTAGGCCCCACATATGTGTATCACAACCACACCAAGAATTTAATCCCAAATTCTCAATTGTCTAACTTACCACCTATTGACTTTACTCACAACAATTCAATAAATCAATCTATCTGTCGCACTACATACATTCAAGATCGGGTATGATTCGAAAGCTCGTTAACCTATTGACCTGATTCTCTTACCTATCACTTTTCCTTCTAAGTTGGCTAAAAGTTCTTTTAAGCGAATCAGAGAGACCCATGTTGACGTCAAGAACAAAAATCACACTGAGTAACGAGACTTATAAATTTCAAGCAAATGCACATTTTGTATATTTAAGCAATATAATGTAAGAGATTATGTGTTTGTTCACATTTAGTCCAAGTATGTCCCTAAAAACTCTTTTAAAAAGCTTCATAACTTCTCTTTTGGTCATTTTCAAATTATGAGAAAAATTAGTGCTAATGCATATATTGTTGATTTGCATGTTTATTTAAACATTAATCCAATTTTCAATATTGAGAATTTACTACCATATCAAGGAATATTAAGTGTTTCTCCATTGAATTGGCTATAGGGCACATACTAATAGTGTTGAATCCTATAGTGACACAACATTCGCATTCTATGAAGGCAAGTTATTGAAGAAATTATTCCGCGTACTAAAAAAAGACGATCCATATGGATAAGTCCACAGCTTGTCGAGAGTCGAGTTTTTCTTAGTGGAGGAGAGTAATACAAACAAGCAATCATATTAGCAGCAAAAAGACTTGATTAAAGAAATAAATCAACAATTGGCAAATTTGACTAAAAGGGCCTCTTGACTTCACAACTATTCTACCTTCCACATGATAAAAGAAAATACAATGACATCTACAAAATAATGTTTGAAGAAATGAAACAACTACCATTTGATTCAACAAATAAAGTGTCTCTATTTCATAATTGCTCCATCTTCCCACTTGACGAAGTCAAGATCGTTTTGGTTGAGAAGGTAAATTCTTCTTTGTCTGCTAATTTGTCTACAGGTCATGTACCTACCACACCAATTCTGACACTCTCATCTATAACATTACATTCTCATCAAATTGAGAGAATTATAAACCATCAAACGGTGATCTCTCCGGATGGAAGCACTCATCGATATTGAAAAGGGCTTTTAGAGATTGATGATATGTAGATTACTGAAGATGAATTTCGAAGTTTCTCTACTAAGCTTCTACTTGCTTTCTTTCTCTCACTCGACGGAGTTGAGTTTTCTTTAATTGGGGAGAATAATACAGTCAAGAATTTAATTTATTAAAAGTTATCTAATTATTAATTTTTGTAATTAGTTAGAATCTTGAAAAAGTTGTTTACTTTTTTTAGGAAAGTTTGTTAGATTTTCATTAGAAAAATTAGGATTTTTTGTTATTTTATAAAGAATAGGTTATGTCCTCAAACTATAAAAAGGGTTTAGAATTTTATATATTTTCACATTTTGAGACAATAAGAGGGCGTTTGGTAGATGCGTTTTCTGTTTTCATTTTCCATGGAAAATGGGAAAATGCGGAAAATATGTTTTGTTGGGCATTTTCCATTTCTGTTTTATGGAAAACACAGCTATATTTGATTCGAAAACGGAAAACGATTTAATTTTCTAGAAAAGGGAAAATGTGCTCGTGATTCAAACATCGCCTAAAATTTTTAATTTCCTTTATCTAGGTGAGGATTATATTCTTTTGTTTGCTCCGCTATGCTGCATTAGGGAGATTGTTTGTTTTTGCAATCTTAGACATCATATGATATAAGAATACTAGCTATATGAAGGCCAACACAATAGGAAGAAGAGAAAAAAATATTGACAATGAGGGCCAATAATAAATTGATAAATAAAGTCGAAAAAGAGCTGGTAAAAACTTGGCAATGAAGGCCACAAAAGGGAAAATCTCATAGGCACAAAAACTCTAGAGCTCTGATATCATGGCAAGAAAAGTCGAATGAAATTCTCTGTTTTTTCATACTTTATTATGCATAATAATGGGTATATATATACATTGTACATTGATTATGTATAGAAATAAAAAATAGAAGATAATAAATTAAAATATTCTATTCTTAAATTTGGTCCCCATATTAGGGATTTTTATGATAAAAGATTTCCATCAAGACATTCCTCATATCAAGGAATTTTCATGATCAATTATCTTAAAATAGTTGGTAACTTTCCAACGAAATAAATGATAAATTAGGCTTTAATCTCTTGCTAGATAAGAAATAGGAATTTAATAAATTGAAAACTTGGCTTTATTTGATTAATTTTTATTTATTTGATTGATCTAATTTTGCCAAGAAATTGGTAGCCCAAAAATTCCAATATTTGGTACCAAGCCAATCATTGACATTGGATTCAATCATTTAAGTTAATTTAATCATTTAAAATTTTGTTGATTTAATCAAATACATTAATATTTGGGAGGCACTTTCATGGAGAAGCGGAGAAGGTGGAGCTTTGACGTGCTCCATAATGCGATGCTCTGTTTACCTTTTAATCCAAGCATTTAATTAATTAGCAAGTCTCGTTGATGCCTATCAAACTATCTTATTAATCAAACCTTTGATTACTGATTCACTGCCATGGACTTTTCCATCACTATAAAACATCTTAATTAATTAAAGCACAATTTATCCAATGGAGGCATTGACATGATTCAGTCTTTGCTTGGCGGTGAAAAATGCGCAAGGAAGCAATCACAACTGCGTCTGATGCCAAATTTAATAAATCATTTAGTTATTAATTCAACTAACACAAGGGTTATAAATATTTTTTTGATCAAGCAGTATTTATTATTCTATAAAAAATTCTAATAATTAATTCGTAAAAATAAATAGATTGATAACACGATCAAATGCAAAATAACAAAATATTTTTAATTATTAAAAATCTTCATGCTATCATGCGATAAACTGGATGTAGCTTTTTTAAAAGCATTAAACATGCATAAAACAATGACTCTGATACCACTAAAGAAATAAAATAAAATGTTTAGCATGATTTGACAAATAAACTAGTATGCGTGAATCTAAATTTGCATAAATTAAAGGTGTTACTGAATCCATATTGCTATGTTATGAAATTGACGGAGAAGAAAAGAAACCGTAGATGGTAGGCACGTTCTAATTCCCGAAATCCCTAATGTGTTCCATTGCTGGATCACAAGCTGATAACACATCAATAACTCATCCCTCTAGGGTTGGGAACCCATATTTATACTAATCATATTCTTTCTTATTCCACCATTACTAAAGAATACGTCAATTGATAATAAAAATTCTACCATAGGAACATTTAATTGTCTCATTAAAATATTTGACAACTTTCATAGGCAATTTGGATCTTATGATTGCTCCCAAGAAAAAATTGCATTTCACTTATTAGTCTTATTTTCTGGAAGACTTAAATCTGTGTAGGTTTCACACAGGTTGGTGTCTACAGAATGTCCAGTGACATAATCGGTTGCTCTTTAGCGGATGCAGCAGCTAGTCCAACATATAGGCATTTTCTGGAGGCAGCATCAAATTCACCTCCTTCGTTACATGTGGTTTACATAAATACTTCCTTGGAGACAAAGGCTTATGGACATGAGCTAGTGCCAACGATCACATGTACTTCATCTAATGTTGTCAAGACTATATTGCAGGTTGGCAATCCTTGGAACACAGTAGTCATTTTTTTTTTACTTACTAATCTCATGTTTTCCTGGAAAGATCTTTAATTAGTTTTAACAAATTTTTCTAGGCATTTGCTCAGATCCCAGATTTGAATGTATGGTATGGCCCTGATTCCTACATGGGAGCAAACATTGTGGAGTTGTTTCGTCAAATGGTGGACATGACAGATGAAGAGATATCAAGAATACATCAAGATCACAATAGAGATTCCATAAGAGCCTTACTAAGCAGGCTTCAGTACTATCAGGTTCGTGAAGCATTCTAGTGGGTACATTCTTCAACAACAGTTTGTGACAGTATACTTCATCAGATATTTGCTATTGGTCCTAATATTTTCTGATAATCCTATTAGGAATGTGTTTTTTAATCACATGTTTAGTTGTGAAAGTTTACAGAGAATTGAAACCTAACCTATAAAGTTAGCTTATATATATTTATTTCTTTTTGTTCCATACCTGCGGATAGTTGGTGTAATTGAGACTTAGGTTTCCCAACCAGTTGACAGATATTATAAGATTGCGAACATCAACTGACAGATTTGTAGATCTTCAAAATCATCTACGGATGTAGCTTCTAATCAGGTATAGTTGTCATAGCAACTGGTCCGTAATCAAGTAGCATCTCCAAAAAATAAAACACACATTTCTGCTGAGAAAGAAGTCCCTTCACATTGTAAGTTGTTTCAGTGACAGTTACTGAGATTGTGTTATTTTTTTAATAATAAATTATTGATCCTTAAGATGTTTTTAATTCTTTGGATTTGTTCTGTATTACGTATAGTAAAAAAAAGGAGCAATCCATGATGAAGCTCAATAGAGTTCTACGCTTTACTGTGTCAAAGTCCAATCTTTGTAGTTGCTAGAGTGATTTTTTTTTTTAACATGGCTTTGATACTTAAACTCTTCATCCACCTTATTTTTTGCATCGATGCTTGAAAACTGAGTTGAAGTTGAAAACAAATACTAACTCTAATGTCTCGTGAGAATTAAGAGTATTTATTTATGCATCAATCCCCAGGTCCTTTCCTTAGGATCCCATATTGCTGGGAGCTTTGTGCACCGGACTATTCTTTATTTATGCATCAATCCCATGTTTTCACCTAGAATCAATTATAACTTCCTGACATGATCTGTTTATAGAAATAGCATAGACAAAAATCTCACAAAGAGTAAGATATCAGTTATAAAAAGGAAAGAAAACTAGTGTAAGAGACTGACAGCTACTGGATCCTTTACCATCATGAAGGGAAATAAGTAAACCCGAATTGGACAAGCGGACTGCTGAGTTTATCACTGGAGGTGCCTATTGTAGGTGGGTGGTACCTATGGCCTTTGTACACCTATAGAGGAGCATCTAAAATGAGGGTGGTGGCAGTTAGGGGTGCTCAAAGATACTGATGTATGTAATCTGTACCAAAGATTGTACCAACCTGACCTGACCTAAAAAATGTGAGTTTTTTGGGTTTGAGTTGGGTTTTGGTATTCAAAAATATTTTACTTTGGGTTTCGGTCAAGTTTTTGGGTTTTATATAAGACTCAAAGAAACTTGATTTGCACCCTCATGTTAGATATCATATATACCATAATAATTAAACTACATTTCATATAGTTAATTGATAACTATATATTTATATGTAATATGTTATTAAATATCTGATTGGAGAAATGCAGGGGTTTTGGGGGGTTTGGGTTTTGAGGATTTAAAATTTTTAACTTTGTGTTTTGCTTTTTTTTCCTAAAAATTTAAAAACATGACATGAACTATTGTTATGTAATGTAATCATATATACCATATTAATTAAATTTTATTTCACTTAATAAATTATTATGTATATTCTATATCTAATATGATATTAAATACCAATTGTACATGCATAACTAATAATAGCCTAGTTAGTTTTAAAGGGGACTTGCTTCGTTTCCCCTTTCCGCTTTGTCTCTATCATGCACCCACTATGTCTTCACTGTTTCCCCCTATGATCACTGTCCCTTCTCCTTTCACCTTGCAACTCAATGTGGAAGGATGTCTAACATCCATTTTGCCTTCCAAAATCTTATGAGATTGCCACTTGCATCTGCCCCTTAGAGCATACCTTTTAACCTCCTTTCTGCCTTTCACAATCACACAAGGTTATGACTTAATTATTCCACCCATTGTCTCTTCTTCTACATAGGCAACGAATCTTCTTATTAACCTTTGTATCATCCCTTGCTGACATTTCATTTAAGATGGTTACAATCAATAATAAATAGTTGATAATTTTTGTTCTTCATTGTTGACACTTTTGTTTAGGTACTTTAGATACTTCTATATATATATATAAAGTTTGAAAAATTATTGATCTATCAATTTTGGTGTCTTATAAAGGTGTTATTATATTTCTTTTTTTAATTTATAACTCATAGTTAAAATATAGTTTTATGTATAGTTCCTATGAGTTGCAACACTTGCATTCAATTCAATATTTATTAAGATATTACCAATAACTTTTTTATTAAATATTTAAACTGATACTCTAAGAAATTTTGAATTCCGTGTTAATAATCACACTGAAGTGTTAATAATCACGCTTAATAGTGATCCTACTGAATACTGATTTATTATAGTTGATAAGTAGAACTTTGGACTTGTCAATATTGATACGGATTGTGATTTTGCCAACTATGATTATAATGATTGAATGTTGGCCTTCAAAGTTCATTTTAGCACTGAACACTGATGCACCTTCAGAAAAGAAATTCTAAAACCTTGTCCTTCAGAAGACACCATAGGCAATAAATGTTCAAATCAAGGATTGAATTTATCAAGTCATATTGTTCTTCCCATGTTTCTATATGTTTTTTTTTATTAAAATTCAAAATCTTTTACGCTGATTCTGATCTTGCCAATCCAATAAGGCTAATACCTGAACTTTTGTAACTTCTAATACTAACAACCATGCTTTTTTGCTTTAAGTTATATCCATATTGTGATTGTCCAAGGATATTAGATTTGGATGGTCTTGATTAATGAACTTGTAATTAAAAAAAACTGCAATTTATGAATGGAAAAAAATGGTTCATATCTTCATCTTATACTTTTATAGTCGCTAGCTATGTATGATAATGGTATATCATATGATTCAGTTCTAGTTATCTGATTCTCACTGGGAATAGGCGAAAACTTCCATCCTAAAAGTGATCAAGGGTTGTTGGTTTAATGGAGCGCCAGAAATCTTTAATGTATGTACTTGTAGATTTTGTGAAAGAAAAGTTATACGTGGGAATTGTTGAATGCATAATTTTCAACGCTATAATTATTTTGACAAAGATGCTGCAAGTTTTGTAGAAGGTAATCTGGTGTTTAATGGTAAAAGGAAACAATTGTGATAGTGTGTTCACGGAGCTTCTCTTATATGCCTGGCCTTCGTTTTGAACAATAATAGAATTCCATCCTTCTCTCTTTATATGCCCCCAACCTTGCTTCCTTTTGGAAGATTCTAGGCAATAATGGGTAGGTTTGTATTGGTTGCCAGATGTTGATCCTTGTTCTAATTACTTAACCTGGATTGTAATATACTATGTTTGATGGTATATTAGTAAATTTAAGGGATCAGTCTTCCAATTTAACAATTTGTTAAATAGTAGCTGCTATGATGAAATTAAGGAAATTTGTAGTCTTCTTGATTCTTGTTTTACTGCTTGCTGCTTGTTCAAATAGATTGTTTTCCATTCTAGTCATTGTCTTTTGCTTTTTCCAAACAAGATTTGTACATTCTTACTGATGAAAGTTTTAACCTGCAGGATGGTAACTGCATTGTGCACGATCTCTTTGGTCATGAAGTTGTGGAGAGGATAAAAGAACTCTATTGTGATGCTTTTCTAACAGCTCATTTTGAAGTCCCTGGAGAAATGTTCTCTTTGGCAATGGAAGCTAAGAGGAGAGGAATGGGAATCGTAGGCTCCACCCAGAACATTTTAGATTTTATTAAAGCTCAGTTACAGGAAGCTTTGGATAGAGATGTTGATGATCATCTGCAGTTTGTGCTAGGAACTGAATCAGGAATGGTGACTTCTATAGTTGCTGCAGTTCGTGATCTCCTGAATTCAAAGAGATTCAGTGCTAATATCAAAGTCGAGATTGTTTTCCCTGTCTCATCAGATTCAGTATCAAGGACTTCTCTAAATAGTTCCCAGGGTCTAAATTATTCTACAGCAAATGATCATGCCAAACTTGCTATTGTTCCTGGTGTAACAGCGGGTGAAGGTTGCTCTATCCATGGAGGTTGTGCTTCTTGTCCATATATGAAGGTTAGACACTTAATTTTTAGTATATCAGATAAGGTGACACTATAGTGTTATTTAGACTCTGCCCAGCCCTAAAACTGATGTTTGTCAGATCATCTTCATATTCTAGCATGAATGCTGTCTATTGCTTCAACTTGCATATGTTAACAGGGATATCTACTTCAAATTGCACTAAAGTTTGTCTCGTATACAGATGAACTCTCTGAGATCGCTTTTGAGTGTTTGTCATCAACTTCCTGACAAAGATAACACTATTCGTGCCTATGAAGCAAGCAGATTTAATTCAACAACCCCTGGTGGAAAATCAGTTGCAGATATTGGTTGTCAACCAATCCTGCACATGAGGCACTTCCAGGTTTGTTATTTGCCTGCCACTGTCTCAAAGTTCCTTTGTACATAATTTTACGGATTGCAATAAGGAGAAGGTTGGCAATTAACTTCACATCTCTTCCTTGCCATTGGTGGAAGCTTGGGGTATAGATCATCATTCTCTTCCCCATCTCCCTTGCAAAATCTGAACCTCATCCATGCTCCTTCCCAGTTGTAGTTTTTAATTTCTCTTCTAATCTCTGTCAATAGTAATAGGAGCCAAAGGCTGTCTCAGTGGGGATGGTTTAGTTGTGTGGCTCTTCATTGTTATTTGTAAAACCTCCCATCTTTTACGAATCTTGAAACTTCTTCGCTGATATGTTTAGACTACAATTCCTTGCGTTGTCCTTAATTTATATTTGTCCGGTGTGTTAAGCTTTCCTGAGAATTTATGACCGCCATAAAATTATATCTTAACACAATTCTGCCACAGTTAGTTCAGGGATCATCTGACATAATTTCTCTTTTGCTTCAGGCAACAGGGAAATTACCTGAAACGCTTATTAATCAGATCCTTGATTCAGCCTGATGGAGTAGCAGCAAGTATAGGTATTATCTCTGGAGGTCTTTGCATATTTCTCATGGAGTATTATTCCATCTTCACTTTTACTGGAGAACGCTTAACGTGCCCAACATGTTTATCTGAGTTATACTTGTTTGTTATTTTCTATACCCTCGTGAAGTTCATACAAGATTCAATGGATTAGCTTCTTCCGTACCTATTGGTTACATCTTACCATCGGTTGCCAATTTTTTTAGGTCTTACAGATAGATAACCACTTTTTTAAATAAGTCATTTTTTTTTCTCAATAAGAAATATTATGTAATGGAAGAATTTATGTATTCTTACGATTTATTCTAGGACAATTAGTTATCAAAATGAGGCCCTTTGTATTCGAGTTCTCTTTTGGCAGAGTTTTAGATGATTTTCGTTATGACTGATTGATCAAGTCAGGTTGATGGATTTGGTAATATGCACCATCAATAATTGCAGAATCATAACATCCTACGCAGTCTCGTTCAAAGGTATAGGTTGGAGCTCAATAAAGGATTTGGAATGAAGACTCCGAAGTTGTCAAACTCGGGTCAACCATTAGAATTAAATGAATGCAGAGGAACCAAGTCAGAATTGAATTTAATCAGTTTGATTTGGAAGTCTATCCATCTGGGTTTCGAAAATATTTAATATTTTTTTTGTAGTTTAATTGAAATTTACATGTTGAACCATATCTAAGCTGCAAGGGTGGATTTATTTTTGATGGCTAAATAGGAGAACGTGGAGTGTGAGGAATAATAGTAAACGATGTATATGCCCAAGGGCAATATGTTCGATCTCATCCTTTATTTTCTGAATTTACTAATAGGTGCTCTTATTTATTTATTTATCATCGTGGACCTCTCTTGTTTTCCTTTTCTTTTATGTTAGGCCTACCTCCTAATTCTAAGCTAGTTCGAGAATCAGTTTGCATAAGTTGATTTCATAAAATCAACTTCTGATGATATTTTCCCTTGTAATTATGCTTGAGTTATATTCCACATAAAACAGGTACTTAGAGATATTCACATACTAATGGCTCTTATCAATGCCATTTTTAAAATTAGCTCGTGATAAAATTCACTTGAAATCATGTGATTGATTTCCACCTACAATGTTTATTTGAGTGTTCACATCCCAGTGGTGCTTAAATAACTCACTTTGGTCCAACAAGTTATTTATTTGTTGATTTCTGTCGAAGGGCAAATAATCTGATTTTGTAATCACGTTGCGATAATATTTTTATTTGAAACATTGGGTAACTTTATTTCCAGTTTAAGTATTCATTTTGAAGATTTTTACATCTTATTAAGGTTTGAGCAACTCATTTTAGTCAAGAAGTAAATTTAGCTCCCTTGGAAGCATATTTGCATAGAGCAACAAATAAGTTATTCTAAATTGGCTTTGTTATAGAATTTTCATTTAAGATCTTATATGCAAGCTCATTTCCTTTGAAAATGGATATGCATATATTAAAGGTGATTCATTTTTACCCTAATAAGCCCATTCTAAAATCAGCTTCTGATAAGTATAATTTGTGAGACATTTGAAATGGAACTAGGAAAATAGAAAAGAAAAAGCATGCAAAATATGTTTTGATAAAGGTTTTCTTTAAATCCAAAAAATAAATACATGATTTTGAAAAAAAGAATGAGGAATGAGATCAATTTGAATTCATACTTAAAAGGTCAATAAAAAAAATTATACATCTTTTTTAATAATTAATTGAAAGATATCGATAATAAAAGAAAGGTCTTTGTCGATCTTAAAAAAAAAGAGTCTATAATAGAATTTCAAAGAAATTATATGGAGAATTTTATAAAAAAAAATAGTGTCAGCTTAGCATATATTCAAATACTTAAAGATATTTGTAACGACAAGAGTAAAAGCTCTGGACGAATTAATTGAAATGTTTCTTGTAAACATAAAGTTACATTAAAGTCAACTCTAAATTCTAATTTTTTTAAATTAATTATGGATGAATTTATTGGATACATCTAAGATACGTTACTGTGTTGTATGCTATTTACGTATGAAATTCTTTTGATAGATGAGACATATAAAAGAATAAATGCTAAACTCGAATTTTAGCAGGAAACACTTGAAGTGAGTTTTTATGCTTAGTAGAGTAAAAATAGAATATATAAAATTTAAGTTTAAAAATATTAGATATAATAAGATAACTATTAAGATAAAAAATGACGAGTTATTTGTAACCGAGAGTTTTAAGTATTTAGAATTATTTTTATAATATAATAGAGGAGTTAAAAGAGATGTCTTACATAATATACTAGTAGGATGATTAAATTATGGAATTTCCATATTTGGAATTTTCTAACAAATTAGGAAACTTTCCAAAAATGGAAAATTGGAAAATTTTCCAAAATAATTCTACGACCAACTACGACTTCGTAAAATTTATTTTATGAATATGTCGAAGCACGTCTGACTCTGATACTACTGTAGGGTTACGACTGACGTGTAGATGTGTTTTTGTCGTTTCATAAATGAACGCAGCAGAATAAGATATAATAATTTTCTAAATTATTACAACACACACATTCACGCATGAAAGATTACAATACGTGCGGACATATCTACCAAATAAAATTTTATACTAAATTAAGAATAAAATCAATTTTATCCTAGGTATACCTTTCGAATGATGTTGAGCCGGAAGGGCATTAACCATACGACACTAGTAGAGCTTCATCTCTACTCATGTCCACGCTGAATCTTCAAAGGGACGACTTCTCTAAGTCACGAGTTTGACCTTCTCTTCGCTACTAGACTAAGAAGGTTGGGTGATTGGAGAGCAAGAAAGTCGGCCCAACAAAATAGGAAACAACTCTTGTTTCTTTGGTGGCCGACGACAAGCTCCAAAACCCAACTCTTCTAGGTTCGGTCAAGGGCACAAAGGAAGAAATCTTTGTTCCAAGCCTTAGCAAAAATTCCTCACTCCCTTGGAGAGGAGTTGGCTGGACCTAAAGCAAGAGAGGAGAAGGAGTAGGTGGCAAGGAGGAAGAGGAGTAATTTTCACAAAGAAAATTTAATTTAAAATACCTAAACAATTCAAAAAATTATTCTGAAAATACTAAAAAAATCATAAAAAAATAATCTGAACCGGCCGCACTCATATGCCCACACATGCACGATGCATCATGCATGCACCGATTTAACCTTGTCAATGGCCACATCGTCCATGACACATCATGTACACGTCACGCACACTCATTGCATACGTGGACAACACATCTTGATACCAGTTTGCTGATGATGTTTTCTATGACAGTCAATTCAACTAAAATTCATACAATTCCCTTTTAAACTTTGAGATTGTCATTGCTATCATGATCTTGTGATCTCGATACGAGTCAATTAAAGCATCCTCCAATCCTCATACTGATAAATCTGTAATTGCAGCTCCTAGGATAACGGCGCGTCGGTAAGAGCTTGAACGATCCCTACAGTAAATCATGGTTTGATCCCTGCCGACTGCAATTTGCGAAGAGAATTTCACCATTTTTCACTCGCTTGTGGGTTGCGGAGGCGGGTTCTCGTTTTTCAGCTGAGTTGGTGTAGAGTGCGAATCCTAATTGGCGTACATACCCCTCATGACAACTTGACAACGCGTCATCCTGATTTATCCTTATGGGCCGGTGGAGATTCTTCGGAGGCCGTGGGACATGATCGGTTTACCAAATAGATTAGTCGGGCGAAACTTAGATACCACTTGTAAATAAAAAATAATAATAAAAATCTGTAATTGTATACGTTCCAAAACAAAGAGACTTGAAACTTGGTTTTGGTAAAATGTCCTAATCCAAATCTGAGATCAATCTGGAGAAGAATGTCTATAGCATAATATATATTGTATTTTTTTTCATATGTTTATCAAATATGAGACTTATAATTAAGGAAGATATACCTCGTCCTTGTACGCATGCAAAGTTTTCATATGACAAATACATGTCTTGACTGAATCCACAATTCTTAGAATTACTAGTACTGTTTTCTTTAAAGGCAGTGTCATATTCACACGCTCTGATACCATTGTTAATTCCATAGATGCATTGTAAAACTCAATTGCAAAAACAAAACACATGAACAATTCAATTCAAAACAAAACGCTTATTGTCTGATACCTTTCGATTAATCTTTCACCTTGTCGTCCAAAAGACAATTACAAACAAACAACCCCTTTTTCGAGATCACAAATCAAATCTTCTTCTTTTGGATGTTCTTCTCTTCTTGATCTCATTATTAATAATAATGCATATGCAACCACATGCAGTTGCCAAATAACTACACTTGCAATTGCCAACAAATGCTAATAAATAATTCTTACTCTACTTTTTATTTTACTACTTTTTTATGTACGATGATTTAAAACATAAATTTTATATCATCTTTTATCTTCTCTCCTACTAATTTTATCTTTTATA
Organism: Wurfbainia villosa; assembly: GCA_025175895.1. Classification (NCBI taxonomy): domain Eukaryota; kingdom Viridiplantae; phylum Streptophyta; class Magnoliopsida; order Zingiberales; family Zingiberaceae; genus Wurfbainia; species Wurfbainia villosa. Next base: position 3,851,600 of record CM045994.1, on the reverse strand, counting down.
AATACAAAATACTGCTCACTAATGTTTGTTTTTATCTAATGTGTGATGTGAAAACTTTCGGTTATTTACCAAATACAGTTGCTAAAGTTTCGAAATGTCCAAAACACGCACTATACTTTCAGAATTACCAAATCGCGTGCATAATTCCCAAAATATCCCTCCCGCCAAACAGATTGCAATTTAATACAGAGAGAGATTTGCATTCATCCGAGCCACAACTGGAAATCCCGAGTCATCCAAACGTCACTTCCAACCGCGTGGGAGCGCCAGGCCCATGCTGTTGATGAGCACCACACACAGGTTTCCTCCGTAAACCAACTGAGCAACACTATTTTTGATGAAACCCTAATAGTTATCAACGATATCACTGCTCCCACGAATATATCATCACTTAATCCAGAAGTTGGCGCAGCTCACTCACCAGCCGCTTCACATAGTATTATCATGTATGTATGTATTTTTATTCTTGAGACTGCTATGAGGTTAATAAATGCATTGTAGGTGGTTATATAGCCAAGTTTGTCACACATCCATAAATACGATGTAGGCATATCATACCAAAGTAGATCAATGCACCCATAATTGCGATGCAGGAGATTCATAACCGAGTTTTGTCGCCACCTAAACAAATTCCACCTAACTTAAAAGGTGATGCTTCCAATTAAATTCCACGATTACTGAAGTTCCCTGATTGATATTCCCAGCACTAGGAGATTCAATCTGTCTGAGAGAGTAGGTGGTGCTGACAATGAAATTCCCAGCACCACCGTATCCCTAAAATTTAAAATCCCAGCACCATGGGAGAGTAGGTGGTGTTGGCAATGAAATTCCCAGCTCGCTGGTCTGGATAAAAAGTGATGCTGGGAATTTAAATCCCAGTAACATCGTGGTGTTGAGCTTCAAATTCTCAGCACCATTAAGGTTCAACAACTTCGGGATAAAATCTGGTGCTGGAAATTTAAATCTTGTCACCACCGTGGTGCTGAGATTAAAACTCCCAGCACCATGGGGAATGAACTTGTCGAGATAAATTGTGGTGCTGGTAATTTATATTCCAGCACCACCATGGTAATGAGATTCAAACTCCCAGCAACACCTTGGTGCTGGGAATCTAATTCACCAGACCAGGGAGATATAAGTTGTCGACATTAAGGGTGGTGCTGGGATTTGAAACCTCAGCAATACTGTGGTCCTGTGAATAAGACTCCCAACACCATTGGCATTGGACTGGTGGAGATAAATGGTGGTGCTGGGAATTTATATCCCAGCACCACCGTGGTAATGAGATTAAAACCCCCAGCAACACCATGGTGCTGGGAATATAATTTCCAGCACTATGTACATATAAGTTGCCGGAATTGTTGGTGGTGCTGGGAACTAAAACCCCAGCAACACAGTGGTTCTGCGTTTAAAAATCCAGCACCAAGGAGATGGAACTAGTCCAGAAAAATGGTGGCGCTGGAAATTTATATCCCAGCACCTCCGTGGTAATGAGATTAAAACTCCCAACAACACCATGGTCTTGGGAATGAAATTTCCAGCACCATGTACATAAAATTTATCGGAATTGTTGGTGGTGCTGGGAAATAAAACCTCAGCAACACAGTGGATCTGCGTTTAAAAATCCCAGCACCAGGGAGATGGAACTGGTCGAGATAAATGGTGGTGTTGGGAATTAATATCCCAGCACCACCGTGGGCCTGGGATATAAATTTCCAGCACCATGGAGAGGCAACCTGGCCGAGAAAAAGAGTGGTGCTGTCAATTTATATTGGAGATAAATAAAGTCCTCTAGGCGGGTCGAGTCCAAGCGTGGCCTATACTATCATTCTCCAACTTTCCTTATGCTCCCAAACAGTAGTTATGAAAATTAATGCTCCGTGCCAACATTCAGACGAGTGTGCCAATTGACATGTTGCGTGCCAATTGACACGCACCCATAACTGCCTGTAGGAGTGTGGGAACTAAGTATCCCTCTGCGCATAAACCCTGTAAATGTTTTCCTCTTCCATTCCATATAAACCGTTCATAATTTCAACATTGAAAGGTCCATCAATGGGTTTCGGTAAAAACCCATTGATGGCCCTATCAACATCAAATGTTCTAATTAATTAAGTGCATAATTGGGAAACCTAACCATAAACTCTCATCCTCCACTTGTCTTGGACTTAAAGCCTAGTTAAAAAATTGACCTACTTGCCTAGCACACTACATATAACAGTGTTGATTTAAAAAACATTTGCAGGGACGACCCCCTTCCTGATGAAGTGTTAACATTTTTGGAAACAATTGAATCAAATTTGAAGGATAGAGAGTTAGATGATCAAGATTCCATAAATCTGTGCCCAAGTAATATTCCATCTTCATCTCAGTTTACTGATGTGGGCAATAGAATTACCAGTGATCAACACCTTGATATAAATAGAGACGCTTCTTCCATACTCGAAGAAGAGTTTGTCACTGCTACCACAGTAGATCATGAATATTTTGAACAAACTTGGAGTGAAGAGGAAGTAAGTGATATACATGCGATAGAAGAGTTAAAATATACAAATCCTTCGGAAGAATTCTTAGCTGATGATATCCAACATGAAGAAGGTGAGTTAAACCCAGATCAGTACAGTGACTTAGAGGAAGTGTTCCCAATTGCTGATGATCCCTATGTTTTAAATCCACAAATAAGACTATTGGCAGATGTCGGTTCATTAGATCCAAATGAATTTTTCACTGGACAAGTTTTTTCCTCTCGACAAGAGTTTAAAGATGCACTAGTAAGGCATGCGATGGTAAAAAACTTCAGATACAATTCATTTGACACCAGACTTAATAGAATTAAAGTTATTTGCTTTAGTCAGCCTTGTTCATGGAGTCTAGTTGCAAGTGGAGACGTGGAGTTCACTGTCACAAAATATGTAAAGCAGCATGAATGTGACAGTGTTAGGGAAACAACAGATCACCATGCTTGCACATCCACATTTGTAGCAAACCAGATTGTAGGACGGTTAGCTACCTCTGATGATTACAAACCAAGTTTAATTCGAAGAGAAATGCAAGCTAGGTTTGGTGTTCACATTTCATACAAGAAAGCATACACAGCCAGACAGAAAGCATTAAAAAGAGTGGTAGGTGATTTTGATCAGGCCTATATTGATTTTCCAATGTACTTGTGTGAGTTAAGAGTTAGAGATCCTGATACATATGTTGCAGTACTAAGAAATGGTGAAAATCAATTCCAACGATATTTTTGGGCATTTGGTGCTTGTCGAAGAGTATTCAGGTCGTATTTGCGAAAAGTAATTGGAATTGATGCTACACATATCACTGGCAAGTATCCTGGTGTTTTGCTAATGGCTACTACCGTTGACGGTAATGCAAAAATTATGCCAGTTGCATTTGGAATTGTCGAAGTTGAATGTGAATATGTCTGGGAGTGGTTTTTGGATCATGTAAAGACATTCCTTGCTGTCCTGCCAGAGTCGTTGAGCATTGTATCGGATAGACATCGGGAGATTATATCAGCAGTTAACAAAGTGTATCCATCTGTCCATCATGCTTTTTGTTGCTATCACTTGTCTTGTAACATGGTAACATATGTCTGGGATAGATCCTCATTAGGTTTATTTTGGGCAGCAGCAAGAGCCAATACAAGAGTTGACTTTGATCGATTAATGTAGAACATGCATGACAAACATAAGGAAGCATATGCGTGGCTACAAAAGATCGATCCAAAAAGATGGGCCAATGCACACTTTCCTGGGAGGAGGTACACAATGTTAATCACTAATTGTTCTGAGAGTTTAAATGCATTATTCAAGGAAACACGTGAACTCCCCATCACCAGTTTAATTGACAATACTAGAAGAAAGGTTGCTCAATGGTTCTATAACCGTAGGGAAGAATCTTCAAAAAGGTCAGGTTTTATAACACCTTATGTCATTAAAGAGATTGATGAAAGGAGAGAAAGAACTCGATTATATTTGGTATTCCCATATTCACAAACGGAAATGGAAGTACAAACAATAGCTTCTTCGTATATTGTTGATTTGGATAGGCGAAGTTGCATCTGCGGTGAGTTTCAAATTTCAGGAATTCCTTGCTCGCATGTTATTGCAGTCATCATATATCGGAACATGGATCCATACCATTACTGTGAGCATTATTTTGTAAGGGAAACCTGGGAGGTCACTTACATGAATCGTATTTACCCATATCGAAGTAAGAAATTTTGGCCTAATGGTGACAAAATTTTCGGAGTTCTACCTCCCTTGTGAGCTCGCAGGCGAAGAAAAAAGGCACGCATAGAGTCCAAACATACTGGGAGGGTGAAAAATAAATGCAGCAGATGCAAACAGCTTGGGCATAATAGGAGGTCTTGTAGAATGCCACCGGCTACTAATTCCTAAGTGTAAATAGTGGTTGTGTAAATATTTTTAAAGTAAACAATGGTAATGTTAATGTTAATGTTAAGCTATTTTACAGAATTGGAATGTAAATATTTGTTACGCTATTTTGCAAAATTGTAATCTAAATCCGTCCGACCGCACCCGATCCGTTAATATAAAACTCCTAGGTGCCAGTTCAAACATCTCAACACCACATTTCATTTCTCTCTCGCTCCTTGCCCCGGTGCCCGTTCAAACTCTCCGGTTCCAGTTCAAACTCTCCGGTGCCAGTCAAAATCCCCCGGTGCCAGTTCAAACTCCTCGGTGCGAGTTAAAACATCTCAACACTAGCTCAACACCATCTCAACGCTATTTTCGACCTAAGTAAGTTTTGTAGATTTCTTAAATTCTGTGTCGCTATCCTTTCTTCCGATCTACCTAGGGTTTTGCCTTTTTCCCTGCACGATCTCGTTTAAACTCGGGCCTGATAGGGTTTAGGGTTTTAGGGTTTACCATTTAAGCAGAGGTAACGTTTGTTTGTATTATCACACATGTTTAAGTCAGCACTCTTACATGAAATAGTTGAAGAAGTCTAAGATTGACCAAGTAGGAGATGATAATTCAATCTTTATCTGACCAATTTAGTTATGGCTAGATTTTATTTTGGTAAGAATGTTAATTTACCATTCTGTTGGAACCCTCAAAATGTCACACATTTTCTAAGCCCACATAAGAATGCCTATACACCTTTGTGTCTGTTCTTGGTTATGGTAAACTTGTCATTAGCTTAAGGGTAGTCATGTTTTTCTCAAGGCAAGTTATGTTGTTATCGTGGATTGAACATTCATCTGCACACATTATAAGAATATCCTCAAACAGACAAGCTCTAGGTCATTAATTCGAATAGGGTTTCCAAAAAAAAAAGGGTTGTGTGTTTGCTGGCAGTTGATTGCTTCTCTACTAATTAGTAGAATATGAATTGGTTGCAAGGCGGTTCCAACGATTTGGTGTATAATTTCATTATGAAATAATGTGAAATAGTATTGTTTTACACAGGAAAACTAAATGAACCTGCTAATACAATGTTTATATTACTGCTCTCGTAAATTCTTAACCTAAGGAATTTTTTTCAGTTAACGATGGCTTCAACTGGTGAATCATCAAGCGATACTTCTGCAAGAATCCGTGCGTTGATGCGAGGAAGAACCAAGAGAATGAACTGGAAAAGCAACGTTTCACAGTTTAAAAAATTTATTGCAAGTGTGCCGCCGAGTGTGGAAGAAGAAACGCTTATTCGGAGCTCCCTCTTTGCGTGGGTTTTGGACATTCCAGATATTAACCATGTCGGACTTTCGCTCAAAATATGTTTGATAATTGGGACCGCACGAGAAATGTTTTATATTCCAAGACAAGAAATTGCATTTCACAAAGACGGATGTCTCCTCATCCTCGTCTACGGATGATGGACTTGAAGTTCCTATGAATAATGAAGCTCCTCCGGCTATATTTGCAATATTTCGTGGAAGCCGGTTGCTCTAACAAGCATCCGGAGGATTTATTGAAGACTTCAGCATCTCCGGATAATTTAGGATCCGCAAAACTTTATTGTCGATTGTTTATTTTATATTTTTCTCTTGTGTGTTTTTACTACCACCAGTGAAACCTAGAATACCTATGCGATCACTTATAGATTGTGTAGAGGATTTTGATAACTTAGGCACGAAGCACTTTATCATGGCTCCTCAAAATGGAGTCAATTGGTATAGTCACATCGACCAAAAGCGAGCACGTCGGTGGATCTACGAGACCAATCTTTGAAGTTTCACACATTTATTGGCTGTGAGTGAATATATTTTATGTGTTCCGCAAATAGTATAGATCAATCTGTCTATTAACAACTAATCTTGTCATTCCAGGTATGGATGTGTGAGTATTTGTGTATCCTACCTTCACACGTCCCTCATGCTTTGCCAAGAATGTTGAGATGGAGGTGGAGTTCCACAAATGTAAGGGTCGTTAAGAAGATGGTAGATGGTCTCGTACCTGACAAAATCATTGTCGATCTAATTCCAAAGACCAGAGTCGATCTGTACACACCGCTTCCCCACCTAGATTTTCTGCATCAACTCCTCAACCTGAAACTCAGGTCGACGCAAGAGGAATGGCCTGTCCAGTATGCCAGGAGAATGCAGAAATTGTATCTACTCTAAGCACCAAGCTAGTTGAAGCAAGGTGTGATTTTGAAAGCTCCTCCCTACTTAAGGAAGCGACCATCGAACAATAAGAAAAGAAAATACAAGAGCTTCTTCAAGAGTTAGAGGAGGTCAGGAACAGGAAGGACAACGAGATAAGTGAAAGGGATAATATAATTGCTGAAAAAGAATCATTAATCGCTGAAAAGGACAGTTTTATACTGGAGCTTCAACTCAATTTACAATCTCGGGATGTAGAGGGGTTACAATCACAGCCTATACAAGCTGTACAAACCCAACAGCCTTCTTCTGCATACACTAGGTGGAAGGTTTGTTTGAGGAAGAAGACTCTTGACGGTCTATCACCCCCTAGCCTTAGAAGCCTCCCTCCTGCATGGTTTTCAAACATCCCTAAAAGAATGAGAGTTGAAACTCAAATTGTCCCCAGCAAGGCTATTGAGTATCCCTCAGTAGACCCTAATATCTCTCCTGCAGAGCCAAACATTGAGCAGGAGTCAGGCTAGGATAAAAAAGGGAAATCAATTACCGAGGAGGGTGAACCAGAAATATCAGATACCGGCACACAAGTCTCCACGGACAAACAACCAACACTTGACGAAGTCAAGCAGAGGATATTGGAGGTGAGCATAAGTTATTCTGTCCAGTCCTATTTTTCAGACAAAATATTTCTGAAACTGAACAGTTTTATTTTGTATACAGCAAGCTTATAAAGAATTCACCGGTAAAATGGATCCAAACGTCGGGGAGTGTTTATTGAAACTAAAAAAAAATAGAGTAAGACAGTCTTATATTCTTTGTATATACCTTTCATCTTATGTCTTGAGAGTTGCTAATAACCCTTTCCTTATGTAGTATGACAGTATCATGACCAGTGTGGAAGACCGATGCTATTAACTTATACATGGACTATTAACTTATACATGGACTCTTTCCTTACAATATTTGATTGGAATGTTTTGACACATGGGGATTGCATAAGCGCATATTTTTCAGTCTTAGCTGATGAGTGCAAGGTGACTGATAAGACGTACTATAACTCAATATTCTGAGGCTGGATTCCCGGTAAGTTTTTGGCCTATTTTACAAGGAATTGTAAACTTTACGGCTTCGGTGTTTTGACAGATTTTTTTATACACATTATATGTTTAATATTATGTACGCCCAAGCATTCGAGCAAACTTTTAAAACCCCAGGCAATCCAATCAGATACATATTTTGTCCAATAATCCGTGACGAGCACTGCCACCTACTAGTGGCCGACTTGGAAAATTCAGAGTTCATCCACTACAACTCCTTGTCCGTCAGGAAGGCTTACACTACTCAATTTGAAGAAACAGTAAGCATTAGATTAGATTTCAGTTAAATAAACCGTTTGTGTATGGAGGATTCATAGCATTTATTTGGGTCCCAGGTTGAATTCTTTAAAAAGATCCACCCTTCGTATTATGATAACTGGCATCCTGGCCTGGCTGAAAAATTTTGTAATGCAAACTTTTCCGCAAGGCCGAGTCCAGGTCCTGCATAAAGCTCTTCGTAAGACATCTAATAATCTTTGTAAATACCATATTTTATAAGCTAGCAATGGACTAATAATTTTTAATTTTTTACAGCTATGATTGCGCATTTTTTATAATACGATACATTGAGAGCCTACTATTTGGGTACCCTAAAAGATTCAGACAGCAGGATATGAGGAGCTTCAGATTCGTGGTGGGGAATAGAATAATGCGCAGCTCACATTTTTGTTTGCAATTATGACTGTGTTGTATAGTGAGATATGTTGTAAGACTATACAGAGTTTTAGATTTGTAACTACAGTAAAGTCATTAGTCAGCTGCAAAAGTGTTTGCAATCTGTGTAGTATCTGTACAATTATGGAATATATATACTTTGTTAAATATTTCAACCACTTCGACTTTATGATTTTGTGATGGGATTTTACATGGTGCTGGGAATTAAATTTCCAGGACCACCGTGTTCCTGGGATTAAGATTCCCAACACCACCTTATTTCTCGGCCAGGTCCCAAATGGACGTGGTCCTGGGAATTAAATTTCCAGGACCACTGTGTTCCTGGGAATTAATTCCCAGCACTACATTTTCAGAAATCAGGCCCCGTGCCAAGTGGCATGGGGCCGAAACTGGGAGGTAGGAGGATCAGAAGCAAGTTTGCTCGACGCAACGACATGTGAAGCCGTTAGGTCTTTCAGTCGATGTAAAGAATTCGGAAATTGAACTCCTGTAGGTCCATCAATGGGTTTTGACTAAAATCCATTGATGGCCCTAGTCACCTCAACTTCGGTCCAAACCAACTCCAGTGGCTTTGAGACTTGCCCCTCTGTGTATCGTGTCCAAAAATTTTTATTTTTAAGGCAGGATTAATTCCCAGCACCACATTTGTTCTCGGCCAGTTCGAAACTATACGTGGTGCTGGAAATTCACTTACCAGCACCACCGTGTTCCTGGGATTAAGATTCCCAGCACCACCTTATTTCTCGGTCAGGTCCCAAATGGACGTGGTCCTGGGAATTAAATTTCCAGGACCACTGTGTTCCTGGGAATTAATTACCAGCACCACATTTTCAGAAATCAAGCCTCATGCCAAGTGGCACGGGGCCGAAACTAGGAGGTAGGAGGATCAGACGGAAGTTTGCTCGACGCAATGACATGTGAAGCCGGTAGGTCTTTCTGTCGATGTAAAGAATTCGAAATTTGGACTCCTGTAGGTCCATCAATGGGTTTCGGTCAAAACTCATTGATGGCTCTAGTCACCTCAACTTCGGTCCAAACCAACTCCAGTGGCTTTGGGACTTGCCCCTCTGTGTATCGTGTCCAAAATTTCTGATTTTCAAGGCAGGATTAATTCCCAACACCACATTTGTTCTCGGTCAGTTCGAAACTGTACGTGGTGCTAGGAATTCACTTACCAGCACCACCGTGTTCCTAGGATTAAGATTCCCAGCACCACATTATTTTTTCGGCCAGGTCCCATATGGACGTGGTCCTGGGAATTAAATTTTCAGGACCACTGTGTTCCTGGGAATTAATTCTCAGCACCACATTTTCACAAATCAGACCCCGTGCCAAGTGGCACGGGCCCGAAACTAGGAGGTAGGAGGATCAGATGGAAGTTTGCTCGACGCAACGACATGTGAAGCCGTTAGGTCTTTCTGTCGATGTAAACAATTCAGAATTTGGACTCCTGTAGGTCCATCAATGGGTTTCGATCAAAACTCATTGATGGCCCTAGTCACCTCAACTTCGGTCCAAACCTACTCCAGTGGCTTTGGGACTTGCCCCTCTGTGTATCGTGTCTAAAATTTCTGATTTTCAAGGCAGGATTAATTCCCAGCACCACATTTGTTCTCGGTCAGTTCGATATCATGCGTGGTGCCGGAATTCACTACCAGACACCACCATGTTTCGGGATTAAGATTCCCAAAGACCACATTTATTTCTCGGCTATGTCCCGTATGGGCGTGGTCTTGGGAATTAAATTTCGGGACCCTTTGTGTTCTGAATTAATTCCCGAACCACATTTTCGAAATCGGGCCCGTGCCAAGTGGCGCAGTGAAACTAGGAGGTAGGAGGATCGAAGGAAGTTTGCTCGGCCTTGGCGACATGTGAAGCTATTAGGTATTTCAGTCGATTTAAAGAATTCAGAATTTGGACTCCTGTAGGTCCATCAATGGGTTTAAGTCAAAACCCATTGATGACCCTAGTCACCTCAACTTCGTTCTAAACCAACTCCAGTGGCTTTGGGACTTGCCCTCGTGTATCGTGTCGAAATTTACGATTTTCAAGGCGGATTAATTCCACCACATTTGTTCTCGGCAGTTCAGCGATCGTGGTCTTTGAAATTCACTTCAACACCACTTGTGTTCTGAGATTAAGATTCTAGCACCACCTTATTTCTCGGCGGGTTCCAAATGGGCGTGGTCACAGGAATTAAATTTCGGGACCTGTGTTCTGAGAATTAATTCCCACACCGTATTTTGAAATCGGGCCCGTGCAGTGGCGCGGGCCACTAGGAGTAGGAGGATCGGAAGGAAATTTGCTCGTATGATGACATGTGAAGTGTATTAGGTCTTTACATCGATGTAAAGTCGAATTTGGACTCTGTAGGTCCATCGATGGGTTTGGTCAAAACCCATTGATGACTCTGTCACCTCAACCGGTCACGACTCCAGTGTCTTTGGGACTTGCCCCTCTGTGTATCGTGTCCAAAATTTCTAATTTTCAAGGCAGGATTAATTCCCAGCACCACATTTGTTCTCGGCGATTCGAGCATGCGTGATCTTTGGGAATTCACTTACGACACCACCTTGTTCACAGGATTAAGATTCTCGGCACCACCTTATTTCTCGGCGAGTCCCGAATGGGCGTGGTCACAGAATTAAATTTCCAAGACCAGCTGTGTTCTGGAATTAATTCCCAACACCATATTTTTCGTCGGGCCGTGCCGAGTGTAGCGTGCACTAGGAGGTAGGAGGATCAGAAGGAAGTTTGCTCGACGCAACGACATGTGAAGCCGTTAGGTCTTTCTGTCGATGTAAAGAATTCGGAATTTGGACTCCTGTAGGTCCATCAATGGGTTTCGATCAAAACCCATTGATGTCCCTAGTCACCTCAACTTCGGTCCAAACCTACTCCAGTGGCTTTGGGGCTTGACCCTCTATGTATCGTGTCCAAAATTTATGTTTTTTAAAGGCAGGATTAGGTTTACACAGCCAATTTTCAGAAATCAGGGCCCGTGCCAAGTGGCACGCGGTCGAAACTGGGAGGTAGGAGGATCAGAAGGAAGTTTCCTCGACACAACAACATGGGAAGTCGTTCGGTCTTTCAGTCGATGTAAAGATTTCGGAATTTAGACTCCTGTAGGTCCATCAATGGGTTTCGGCCAAAACCCATTGATGACCCTACACATGACCACTGTGTTCCTGGGATTAAAATTGTCATCACCACCTTATTTCCGGGTGTTTGAATGTGTACGTGGTACTGGGAATTGAAATCCCAGGACCACTGTGTGTTCCCCGGCCAGTTCTAAATTGTACGTGGTCCTGGAAATTGAAATCCCAGGACCACTGTGTTCCGACGGTCAAATTGTCGTGGTCACGAAAATTGAAATTCGGGACCACCTTATTCCTAAGCCATTTGAAATTATGCGTGGTCTGAAATAAATTTCGGGACCAGTGTTTCTGAGATTATAATTACGGCACCACCATATTCTCGGCGGTTCGAAATTATGCGTGGTCACGAAATTAAAATCCAGACCGTTGTGTTCTGAATTTAATTCGGCACCACTAATTTCGTCGATTCGAAATTATCGTGGTCTTTGGGACTTTATTTCAGCGCTGTGTTCTGAGTTAAATTCAGCCACGCCGTATTCTGGGCGATTCGAAATTATGCGTGGTCACGGGAATTAAAATCCAGGACTATCGAGTTCTGAGATTTTAATTCCCGGCACCACCTTATTTCGCCGATTCGAATTATGCATAGTGTCGGGACTTTAATTCCAGCACTTGTTCTGAGAGTTAAATTTCGGCACCGTATTTCTCGATCGATTCGAAATTATGCGTCAATATATTATATAACATTTATTAAAACTCAAACACAAACAATAAACATATTTACAGTCACTGTTGATCTATGGAAAGCAGTATCATTTACAAATTAGCAAAATTCATTAATTACAACAATGCATTGTCATACTGCCACCTGAACTTTTCTAAAATTACATCAGGAAGAACTCATCCCTTAAAATTGAGACAGAGACATCTATTCTGAATTTGTTCATGTCTGCTTGTTTGAAGTCCATCTTCTCACCATAAAGCAGACATCTCATGTATTGCATCACAAAGAAGGCACAATCATTGCTGTAAACATGCAAAGAAAAATTTTATATTTCAATTCAAAAGTATAATTTTCACGTTCAGTATTTTCCTTTTAGTACCTTGCCACTTGTTGGGGACAATCAGTTGTAACAAAAACCCAGCTGTCGATGGGGTAATAGACTTGTAAACATGGATGAATTGCTGCAAGCTCCTTAGGTGAATATCCTTTAAATTGGGATACCTATAATTACACGATGATTAAGTTAACATAACTATTCATTAACAGATAACTAAGTTAAATTGATGGAATATTCATATTTAAAATATTTAACTACTCACCACTGCTTCAAAATCAGCTTTTGATCTTCCACCATATGAAATGGAGTTGTAATGATTGAAACTCATTGCTTTTGTGTCGATACACAACAGGTGAAAGTGAGTTTGATCAGTATTTAGAGGTATAAAAATATATCTAACCTCTCCATCATTCATGTCCGTGTTTATGATTTGTGTTGTGGCAGTCTTCCACGACAATCTTAATGCTGACTGAAATTGTGTGTAGAGGAAAAAATATTTAAACAGTTAGTAGTATAACATCAAATGTCGTGAAAATACAAGATAATTTAACTCCCTTACAATGAACATGGATGAACAATACACAGACTTGTTATATGACCTACATGAAGAGGAGACCCCCCTAAAAAGAATTGAGCAAAATGTATCGATAACCTCCCCATCTGTGAAAACAGATTCATTAACTCCAGAATATAAAGAATTCAGAGTTAATGAAAAAGGACCTTCCTCCCAAACATAACCTGTTATCGGCCTACAAAAAAATTTAATCGTAAATAAATATTTGCACTTTATAATATTGTAATAAAATTTTTGAATGTAATGGTGGATGTAACTACCATACTTTATTTTTTCTAAACTTTTTAACAAGTAGGTCACATCAGCATCTTGTTTACGGTTCTTTCTTAGTCTTACAATTTTTCTTGACATACTATAATACAAAAATAATATTAGTTATTTAAATAAAATAACACAAACTAATTTTGGGAAGTATTCTGACTAACCGCAATGGCTTCCATTCTCATTTGGTTGAGTTTATCAATTATTGCTTCATCCCTGTCAAGATCTTTTTCATCTTCTTCCAAAATACAGATAGTATCCCTCACTTGCAATTCATCCATACCAATTTTTTGTTTGCCTTTCTTGTCAAATACTTCTGCTTCTTTTATAGCTTTATCAAGTTGCCCTTCTAATAACTCAACATCAGAAATTTCTGTCTTTTTCCTTTTACTTTGAGGTACCAATTTTGCCCACAGTGGACTATCAACGGGAGTATCCCTGTAATCATAGCGGGTTCTATCTCGCCGTCTTGTTCTGCTGGCAATTGGTTCCGGTTGAGGTTGAGAGTCAACTTCAGCCTTATTTGGTTCAGCCTCCATACCTTCTCTTCCTATAATTTCCATTAGTTCTTTTACCCTTTCAGTTAGTGTCATGTTTTCCATTCTTAACTCTTTGAGTTGTCTCTGATAAACTAAACACTCATGGCATTCACTAGCTGGGAATTTTTCTTGTATAGTTTGTGATGATGATGTCTCTATTGGATGAGGAGTATTTTCAATATAATAGTCAACCTTATCAAGCAATATATTTTCACTACGGGTACATACTAGATCAACAATGACCTATCAAAAAATCAACAATTATTTAGATAACGAAAATTAAAAAAAGCTAAGTTGTGGTCTTCTATTTACCTGTTCAGGGGAGACTTGCTCCAATAAATTCCTGACCTTGCTAATATGTGAAGGAGTTTCCCTCCACTTATTTATTCGTGGGCCTTCGGTATTGTATGGTCTCTGGATTGGGACATGTTCCAGAAACCAAGATTGCTCATATCAAAAGTGTTACATACTTACGTAAATATAAAAGAAAAAATTATTTAGTAAGAAAGAACTTACAACCAAAAGGCCGGCAAATCCCTTTAGGTAAGGAATTCGCCTCTTCTGCGCAATTGTATTAGTATATGAACATATATCTCCAATAGTAGGCAATTGTGGAGTCATAAATTAATGGATGACTTCGACCCAATTGAAACTACCTATGTTGTCAAAATCATCTACAATATCTACAAGACCTATGGGGACCTTATATGTAGTAGTACAGAACAACACACAAGCAAATATATACAATACATACAACTTACAAAATACCAAAAGATCTTCATCTACTTCTACTCTAGTAGAAAAGGTTTTAAGCAAAAACTCTAACCTCGATCTAGTTGGTTCTTTTTTGGAGAATTGAGAATTGAAAAGAGCACCTGATGCATTAGTTGAATTCATAGGAACATAAGCCTCTCTATCTGCAATACCGAGCAAAAGGGACACATCTCTTTTGGTGAAAGCAACTGGCACAGTTGAAAACTTAAAGCTTTGACTTGAATCCCAACTTTGAAATATATTGACCAATATGCCACGATTTGTAGAATGTCTTGTATATTCAAAAACAGAAATGAGGTTTGTTTAATGATCTCTCCAGTGCCTTTCATGTAAACAAACGACGGACGCGTTTTCCTTTAGCACTTGGACCTCCAAAAAATTCAATAAAGTGACCTAAAACGCTGGTCCATTGCAGTTTCTTCGCACACTCATTATTTCCCTATCAATTTGAAAATACAGAATTTATTCCTTCATTTTGTCATTGTAAACAACAAATTTCAGATTCGGCAATTCTTTGCAATAATGCTGTTAAAAAACTTTAGGGCTCTATTTATCTAATTCATATACAGATTGAAGAGATCGTCCATTTGTATTTTAATATTTGAAACCATTCCAAAACCATAACGGAAAAATCATTTTAAACATATGACATACTTCATATTGGACTAAAGCAAGGAATGCGACACATACCTTGGCCGGTGAAGAAGAGGTTGAACCGGATGCTTGACTCATTCTGCAACACAGAATGGTAGAAAAATAACCAATGAGATGTATGTCTTTCAACGGAAACCCTAAAACCGAGTAAGAAATGGGTAAAACTCTAGTTAAATGAGAGGACGACACCATATTACCTCGAAGCGTCTCGACAAAATTCCAAGAACTCGGAAGCTAACGGAATGAAGCTGGAGGAAAAATGGAGTCTAAGTTTTTCCAAGTTTTTGTGCGCTCGAAGATTTCCCGGAAGTTGAAGACACGAAGATGCTAATGTGGTGACTTGTTTGGACGGGACGTTTCGATGGCTCGGGATTTGAAAATGTGGCTCGGATGCATGCGGGATCTCTGCATTAAAAATGTTGTTTGGCGAGAGGGGTATTTTGAGAATTATGCGCGCGATTTGATAATTCTGAAAATATAGTGCGTATTTTGGACATTTCGAAACTTTAGCAGCTGTATAAAAATGTATTGTCCTTGTCTTAGATGTTGCAATCATGGGCATGTACCAACTCCAAGCATACATGCCATTCACACAAGCAAATATAATCATGGTAATATCCTTCTCTCACCACCAACAATAAAATGTCATTCTTATGTTCTATTCAAAGTTTAATTATAACAAAGGATATTGAAGGATAAAAATAGATTTTCATTATATTCTTGTCTAACAATCTAGTAAATCATACTGAATGCACATGTGTCTCTCGCACTATGGAGATTAAAAAAAAACAAAAAAAACAAAACAAAAGATAGATAGAGGAAGATGAAACATTTGAGCATCCATTTTTGAACATCACCTTCTCCAACTTTTGCAAAGAGAAGAATGAGAAAGCAAAACACACGATTGGGGAGACTTTTGTGAACATACGATAAAAATCTTTGGTTAAGATACAAGAATGCAATTCTTTCGCAGGCATGAATTACGCGTGCACATAAATTAACATAGACCAACACATACATATATTAGAGCAAACATATTATATAAACTCACACAAAAGACACAAAACGCATTAGCGTGCAACACTCCCTCAACAGACACAGCTACCCAGCACAACCCGATTAACCCCTTTTGGGCTTGCGTACAAAGAACAAGCACAAGACAATAGCCGCCCCCACACGTAGTGCAGACGGATGCACTTATTTTATGATAATACTTACAAATATAAAAAATTAAATTTCAAGGATTAAAAAGTGTATCTTTGTAAATTATTTTAATATCCCCGTAGAAATGACGCCTTGGTTAGTGTGGTACAAAATTACACCAACGAACAAGAGTCGAATTCCGTTTTTAGTAGGGTGGAAATACCTACATTGGATTCATGCCCTTCATTGCACTAGTCAATCACATCGAGAACAAAGATCATTCATGATTAACTCCCTCTCTTCGTTGTGGGAGAGATAAGAGAGACCCGGGGGAGGGCTTCCCCTACAAATGCACATCAAACACATTATAGCAAACATCCACACAACTTTCAACACACACACACACGTACATAATACAAATGCACATGCCTATGCATATGATAGATTTCGAAGATGAGTACAACAATCAAAATTTATTCTATTAGATAGGATTGACTATATAAATCATTCTATACCATCGAACTCTATCTTCTCCTATATCATTATTTATATTTAAATAAATTTAATATATTTTATCGTTACTAAATAAGTATTTTTTTAGTCTTCCTCTTCCTCATTTAATTTGTATATTTGTCAATGTTTCAAATCACCTAACTAAAGTATTTATTGATTATCTAAATATACGTTCATACGATCTTAAACGTGTCTTCCAAAATTTTCTTTTAATAGATACAATCCCGACTTTCTCTCTAATATTCTCATTTGTTATCTTGACTATCCTCATATGTCTTTCTATTCACCTTAATATCCTTATTTTAGTCAATTCCATCTTCTGTTTTTATGTTGGCCTAACATTCAATTCTATATAACCTAATAGGTCTAATAGCTATTTTGTAAAATTTTTCTTTAAATTTTAGAAGTACTTTACACTCACAAATGTTTCATCTTCCTCTATCTATCTTTTGTTTTGTTTTTTTGTTTTTTTTTAATCTCCATAGTGCGAGAGACACATGTGCATTCAGTATGATTTACTAGATTGTTAGACAAGAATATAATGAAAATGTATTTTTATCCTTCAATATCCTTTGTTATAATTAAACTTTGAATAGAACATAAGAATGACATTTTATTGTTGGTGGTGAGAGAAGGATATTACCATGATTATATTTGCTTGTGTGAATGGCATGTATGCTTGGAGTTGGTACATGCCCATGATTGCAACATCTAAGACAAGGACAATACATCTTTATACAAAAGTTTTCGAGGAATTTTTTAAAATAGGTTCAAACATTAAACTTATTACTAAAATAGGTAAATTTTAAACTATTTATCAAAATAGATGAGAGGGAATGAGTTATCGGGATTTCAATCCCTGATTACATTTTTATTTTATTTTATTTTCATTGTCGGGATTAAAATCCCGATAATGCTCTTTTTTTTAATTTTTTTATTTATATTGCCGGGATTAAAATCCCGACAATTCTCTTTTTTGTTTTTTTTTAATTTTTTTATTTACATTGCCAGCTTTTTTTTTAAATTTTAAATTTCGTATTTTTTGTTTTCATTTTTTATTTTTAAATTTTTTTAAATAATCGAAATTTAAAATAATTGGATTACGTTGTGTTTTATTTTTCGTAGCCCGTCATCGACCGACCACCGTCCTCTCGTCAGTTAGTCACGACCCATTCATTGGTCGGTCATCACTCGCCCGTCGTTCGTCGCCCACCAGCCGACTAGCTGTCGTTCGCTTACCAATCGGTCGATCATCGCTCTTCCGTTGGCGAGCCATCGCTTGCCCATCAATTGGTCGGTTGGTCGTCATCCGTCGATCGCTCGATCGATCGTCGCTCGTCGATCGATCGATCGTGGAAAATTTTTTAAAATACAAGTGAATAGTAAACTTATTACGAATATAGATAAAAAATAAATTTATTAATTATCGGAAATAAATTCCGACATTTAATTTTTTTAAAAATGACGTGACCAAAAATTAAATATTTTTTAATTAATTCTAATATTTTTTATTACAGTGCGGGCGGATGATGGTCGACGACGACGACAACGTGCGATTGCGACATATAAATTTATTTATTTTTTAAATTCATAATAAATTATGGAATTTAACGAAGAGCTAAAGCTCATTAATTTTTATATTTTATCGGGCTCATCACCCCATTAATATTTTTTTTTATTTCATTGTCACGATTTAAATCCAACCATTGATCGCGACGGCATCGCAAACGGCCGTGATTGGTCTTCAACCATCGTGACGATCCGATCCTCGCCGCTAGCTAGCCGATCGCCGATAACCGAATCGGCCGCCACGACAGATCGATTGTCGCTTGGCCGGCCGCCTCGCCTGCCGCCTCGCCCGTCGCCGTCACCCGCCGTGGCCATTTCACTCGGATAAAATATAAAAATTAATGAGCTTTAGCTCTTCGTTAAATCCCACAATTTATTATGAATTTAAAAAATAAATAAATTTATGTGTCGCAATCGCACGTCGTTGTCGTCGTCGTCGTCGTCGTCGACCATCATTCGCCCGCACTGTAATAAAAAATATTAGAATTAATTAAAAAATATTTAATTTTTGATCACGTCATTTTTAAAAAAATTAAATGTCGGAATTTATTCCCGATAATTAATAAATTTATTTTTTATCTATATTCGTAATAAATTTACTATTCACTTCTATTTTAAAAAAATTTCCACGATCAATTGATCGACGAGCGGCGATCGATCGGGCGATCAACGGATGACGACCAACCGACCAATCGATGGGCAAGCGATGGCTCGCCAACGGGAGGGCGACGATCGACCGATTGATCAACGGCGACTTAGTCGGTTTAACGACGGCGACAGTGATGATGTCGACGATGAATGGGTCGTGACTAACCGATGAGAGGGCGGTGATCGGTCGACGACGAGCTACGGAAAATAAAACACAACGTAATCCAATTATTTTAAATTTTGATTATTTAAAAAATTTTAAAAATAAAAAATGAAAACAAAAAATATGAAATTTAAAATTAAAAAAAAAAAAGCATTGTCATTCCCTCTCATCTATTTTGGTAAATAGTTTAAAATTTACCTATTTTGGTAATAAGTTTACTGTTTGAATCTATTTTAAAAAATTCACATCACACATTAGATAAAAACAAATATTAGTGAGCAGTATTTTGTGTTTATAAAAGATAAAATTAGTAGGAGAGAAGGTAAAAGATGATATAAAATTTATGTTTTAAATCATCGTACATAAAAAAAGTAGTAAAATAAAAAATAGAGTGAGAATTATTTATTAGCATTTGTTGGCAATTGCAAGATAATAATAATAATAGAGATCAAGAAGAGAAGAATATCCAAAAGAAGAAGATTTGATTTGTGATCTCGAAAAAGGGGTTTGTTTGTTTGTAATTGTCTTTTGGACGACAAATTGAAAGATTAATCGAAAGGTATCGGGCAATAAGCGTTTTGTTTTAAATTGAATTGTTCATGTGTTTTATTTTTGCAATTGAGTTTTACAATGCATCTATGGAATTAACAATGGTATCAGAGCGTGTGAATATGATACTGCCTTTAAAGAAAACAGTACTAGTAATTCTAAGAATTGTGGATTCAGTCAAGACATGTATTTGTCATATGAAAACTTTGCATGCGTACAAGGACGAGGTATATCTTCCTTAATTATAGGTCATATTTGATAAACATATGAAAAAAAATACAATATATATTATGCTATAGACATTCTTCTCCAGATTGATCTCAGATTTGGATTAGGACATTTTACCAAAACCAAGTTTCAAGTCTCTTTGTTTTGGAACGTATACAATTACAGATTTATTATTATTTTTTTTTATTTACAAGTGATATCTAAGTTTCGCCCGACTAATCTATTTGGTAAACCGATCATGTCCCACGGCCTCCGAAGAGTCTCCACCGGCCCACAAGGATAAATCAGGATGACGCGTTGTCAAGTTGTCATGAGGGGTATGTACGCCAATTAGGGTTCGCACTCTACATCAACCCAGCTGAAAAACGAAAACCCGCCTCCGCAACCCACAAGCGAGTGAAAAATGGTGAAATTCTCTTTGCAAATTGCAGTCGGCAGGGATCAAACCATGATTTACTGTAGGGATCGTTCAAGCTCTTATCGACGCGCCGTTATCCTGGGAGCTGCAATTACAGATTTATCAGTATGAGGATTGGAGGATGCTTTAATTGACTCGTATCGAGATCACAAGATCATGATAGCAATGACAATCTCAAAGTTTAAAAGGGAATTGTATGAATTTTAGTTGAATTGACTGTCATAGAAAACATCATCAGCAAACTGGTATCAAGATGTGTTGTCCACGTATGCAATGAGTGTGCGTGACGTGTACATGATGTGTCATGAACGATATGGCCATTGACAAGGTTAAATCGGTGCATGTGAGGGCATATGAGTACGGCCGGTTCAGATTATTTTTTTATGATTTTTTTAGTATTTTCAGAATATTTTTTTGAATTGTTTAGGTATTTTAAATTAAATTTTCTTTGTGAAAATTAAATTTAAATAAGGGAAAATTTGTTGGAATCTCTGGGACTCAATTGCAGCAAAAAAATAAAAATTGTGGTGTACATCCCAAAGATCCGTTTGTTCGAATCTTTTGTCTTTGACATAATTATACAAAATAAGAAAAGAAAGTGTAGATCTTATACATGTGAGATTCTTTTGAATTTGTAGAAATTACGAGTAAGACTTTCGAGCTTTGCTGCTATCGGTATCCATGTCGGGTCTTTGTGTCACGCCCCGAGAGTATACCGAGCCGAAAATCAAACGGATAACATCTCCCCTGTACGTGGCAACATTTCGGATTAATACAAGGCCCGTAGGCCCACAATGACAACAATATATAAAAATATACCAAACCACAACAATATATATAAATCAAAACAACTACACACAGCGGAACCGATACAACAACAACAATACATCCTACACATGCATACCGGTATGACTAACACCATAACATAAAGAAAAATCTCGACAAAACCCGCACCAACATGTGCGTACATCATATAATACATAGCGTCACGAAAACTCCGAATGCAAAACAAGACATACGGAAAATCCAAAAATAGACACGGGAGCCTCGGAGGTGAGATGAGACGATGTCAGCTGGCGGTGCTCCAATGCCATCACGAAGTCTTCTACCTGTTACCTGGGCGACAGAAAACCCAGGGTCCGCGGGGGGTGGTGCGTAAAACTCAGCAGGTAATAGAAAACATGTATATATGTAATATCACATGTATTTCGACAACATAATCTAGATGTACAACAGGTATATCAGCATAGTATATAAATACAAGCATATACCGTCTAACTGAAATGAATAACATAAAATGCAGACATACTTGAAGTCTGCTACGCTACTCTGATCCAACCTGAACATATATCCAACATATATATAACAGGAAGAGTAATACCAACACATAATCTACTCATGCTACAGGCCAAGGTATCTATGGTCTATCCAACCCATACCAATATCCGACACAATCAGATAACATATGCAAGAAACATGCATTAATATGATCTCCACCCAACTTCAGCAAGCATAGTACACACAAATGCAACATCACAATACTCATATAGATAGAGACTGGATCCATATATATATTAATCTCCACCATCCATAGATATATATATATACATGCATATATGTATATATATACGGTAATATGCAAAGCGCCATCGATATATCCAAAGATGCATGGTCATGTCGGCTCACCCTAAAGCTACCACGACCCCAGTGTGGCCTCGGTGGCTCGAGCATGACAACTGTCCCAACTCAACACCAACCACTACTCTCGAGTGGCCGAGTGGGCAGGATGATCGAGTAGCATATAAGCGTAAAGAGCAAGCTACACGATGGGGGTCCCTGCTGTTGGTCACTCCGATACTACTACCATGAGTGGTCGAGTACCACACAGACTACGACACGCAAATCCAACTACCACCGTCTATAGTGGTAGAGTGCGGCACCACAATGCTCTGCCCTCCCACGGGTGACTCCTCCTATGAGTAACCGTGGAGGCAGGATGACTGGCGACCCTCTCAACCACAAGGGAGACCTCGTCGCCAGCGTGCATGTAAATGCATGAATGCAATGTCTCACATACAGACATCCACCATAGACTCTCTATCCTGTAGAGAGTCATACCAATCTACTCGACGCACTCTCTATCCTGTAGAGAGTCGTACTCAACTGATCATAATACTCTCTATCCTGTAGAGAGTCATACTAATCTACTCGAACTCATCTGATTATAACAAGCTAGGACCACCGGTCCGTAGCAATACCCTAAGTATCATTCCTCTGACCATTTACACAACACATGTTCGGTGGTAATATACAACCTAAGGGTACTAGAACTAACCCTAGGTTAAAGACATTATCTACCTACGGATGACCTTTTTGCCCAATATACAATCAGGTTGTCATCCGGACTTTACCATTTGCACTTAACTTAAACAAATTCTAAGTTACTTGCATCACCTATATGTATAACTCCTAATCATGGTAAAATAAACATGATATCAGCAATAGAGTTAATAGCCAACGGTAAAGGATCAAACATACGATAAAAAGAACAGGGTCAAGGTAATATGAACACCTAACATGCTCATATCGATGACTAAATCTGAATGAAATGCCACTACCCGGACCAGGTAGGAAATTACCCACCTGATTTGTAGTTCGACTGATTGTATTCACGTCCGCAAACCTGCCTCGAATCGAAGTCCTGAAACTGTAGAATCAAAATAACTCTAGTTTCCACTAACCACCAATATAATCCAATAATAACATATTCAAATTAGTTTACTAAATTAATATGATACACAACTATGAACAACCAAATCTCACTTACCAAGCCTAGCTTTCATTTGCTCGACTTCTTGATCCTCATCAAATCTACTCAATTGCCCAAAAATACGATATGTAAATCTACAATTAACACCACTATATTAATGATCACAAACAAATATGATTGTTCTCCAACTATATCATTATTAGATCAAAGCTTACCTCTCCCCCTTCAATCGGCCACAACTTATCAACAAGATAAATCCAATTCCATGATTACACAGCCGATCTAAACAAGCATCCACTCAAATTCATCAACTATTCCAAATCAAAACAGAGATAGGACAAGGATTACCCAACCGTGTAAGCCTAAATCGTTGAATAACCACCATGGTTGATCGATAGAAGAGACCAAGCTAAATCACCGCTATTCAACAAATGTCACCGGGTCGACACTGCCTGCCGAGGCAACACAGGAAAGGGAGAGGTCGACAAACGGAGCTCACAAACTATTAGTGGAAGGCATCTTCTATCTACAACAATCAAATGGTAGGTGAATAGGGTGTCCCTATAGCCACGATGAAAGCGACGACAACCTGAGCTGGGAGAAGGGAAAAGGCCGGCGAGATCAGCTATCAGCAAAGGCAACGGTGGCGGCTAGTGGGAGAGGGAAGATTGTCGGAGCTTGCTACCATCTGAAACGACAGAGCACGACAAGGAAATCCGACGGCACACTAGGGCAGAGCGAACGGGATGTAGATCGTCACTGGCGAAGGGGGAATCGACCGGGATGTGAAAACCAGAGGCCGGTGAGAGGGCCACAGTGCCGACGAAGCCAAGCTTGAAGCGATCCAAGGCGACTGTAGATCGATATCGGCGTCGGAAGAGGAGATGTGGCGTCGAAGCAGAGGGGAGAAGAGGCGACGACGTCACGAGGAGGCACCGTCGGCGCCCGATGTGGCGCACAGTCGAGAGGGCTGAAGACGACGACAGCGATCAGGCGTTGCGACGACGCTCAATCGGGAAGAAAAGAAGGGTGGTTGGGGTTCTTGCGTGGCTTGCCACGACGCCACGACCGATCAACAAATCGAAGGGTCTGGCGGCAAGATGGAATAGCCAGATCCGGCTGCGACGAGTGGAGAAGAAAGGGTTGCTACCGGCGAGATCGAGATCGGGAAAGAATCTGCGGATCAGGGAAAACGAGATCGCGATGAGACGAGGTCGGGAGCCGAAGGAGGAAGAAAGAAAACGCTCGGCTTTTAATCCGCGATGTGAAACCGCAGAAAAGGGTGGCTGGCGTTAATGGGAAAAAAAACGGATCGGGCTAAGTAAACGGGTTGGGGGTTTGGAGATAACGGGTCAGTTTAATCCTACAATTGATTAACCCTTGGTTCAATTAAACTAAGATTTAATTAATTAATCTCATAGATTTCCATTTGAGTCCAGAAAAATTTCTAAAAATTTCTGAAAAATTCCACAAGATAGTTTATCAATTAACGAGGAATATTTTTTTTTTCGGTATTTTACATTCTTCCCCACTAATAAAAATTTGGTCCCCAAATTTCGTACTTAAATGTAAGAACCAACTCAAGAGATTTCTTGAATTACTTCATACCTCAAGTGAACAAATGAGGATATCGAGCTCGGATAGTATCTTCCAGCTCCTTCGAAATCCATGACACAGGATCTCAATAGATCCTCCAATATCTGAATGATACGCTCAGACTGTCTATCTGTCCGCGGATGAAACGTTGCACTAAGCCGAAGATTTGTGCCCATAGTCTGGTGCAGACTCTGCTAACATCGCGAGGTAAATCGCGAATCTCTATCCGATATGGTACTTAAAAGTAGCCCACGCAATCTGATAATCTTTCGGTCACATCATGTCCTTTATGGGTTCTAGACAATCCCGTAACGAACTCCACAGTGATACGCTCCCACTTCCATTCCGAAATTAGAATTTTCCTGGAGCAATCCAACGAGTTTTTGATGTTCAGCCTTCACCTACTGGCATACTAAACATCGAGCAACAAAATCTGCTATAACTCTCTTTATACCATTCCACCAGTATAAATGTTTCAACTCTCGGTACATCTGAGTACCCTCAAGGTGAATAGCAAATCTCCAATGATATGCTTCCTGTAGCGACTCTTCCTTGACTGGACGCGTGTCCGGAATACACTATCCTTCTCAGAGACGGGGGATTATCTTCTCAAAAGAGGAATTCATCAATCATCCAAGATACACTCCACACACACTGTAAGTGCATGGAAGAATATAGCGACGAATCTCACTCGTTGCAATTGTTGCAACTGTTCGCGCTCCAGCAACTCCATTGTAGCTACCTAGTAGCTTGTTAAATTCAATGAGCACTTCTGCTCCATACATCCACAAATCCAAAAAATAACTACTAAAGTCCCATCATGTATATGACAAACTATCTCGTAGTTTCTTAACTGACGTAGGCATAAGATATGCCTCATTCAACTGCATCGGAATCGTTCCGATCCCCGAAATGACGCATCTGCGTACATCATCCTTTTATCCACTCCGGAAGGATTAACTAATACTCGTGTAAAAGTTAACCGCCGTCTAAGCCTTATAACTGGTTTCACCAGCTTCCGATTAAATGATTTACAACATCATCTTTGTCAAACAAGTCCGTGGTATAGTAATGTCAAACATTCTATCCACATCTACAGAACTAACCAAACCATGTAAGGAAAACCACCTTCTACGGTGGTCGAGTGCGCAATTCCAACTACCACAATCAACAGTGGTCACGTTACGCAACTCCAACAATTACAAAAGGATCCAATCGTGTTCAGGATACACGATTCTCAAATCCGGTGATGACTAAATCGTTAATTAGTCTAACTTAATCAAAATTCATACAATTCATACCAAGTATGAAATTGTCGTCTCCACACACCTGCATCTCCCTTACTCTAAGCTGACGATATAATAATCATCTTAGCGACAATGATAATTGTATGACATCATGTCACTACAATACCAATACTCCAGTCGTAAATCAACCTTAGAGTATACACAGGTGTCCTTTATCGATCTAAACAGATCATCTATCCCCAACGGAGGATATTCATCACGACAACTACTGTATTCCATCATCGATAATTGATGCATACTTTTAAAGGTTCATCCCTCTTTCAACAAAGAGTTCCGGATCTTCTCAAGGAGAAATACTGGGATATACAAATATCCCTTCCAACATCTCCTATAATCGCAACTTACATTCCTCTAATTTCTATAGTGTTTAACAACACTGATACCAACAAAAATATCACTCAATACGTGATCTTCGATACTAGAATTATTTTCGCAATCATTTCGATCGCCTACTCCACTTGCCTATGCAACGGCAAGCATGTTCATCCGAAACTACATCCGAAGGCTCTCGGATTATATACATATCCAAGAGACATACCATACCATAATCTTAACAATTTGACCATCCGTAAGGATATGTCTATAGTAAAAGTATGTCTATCAAAGTCTAAGGGTATCCCTTGACTTCTTAACTGTTGGTCCACATCTCACCTGACAGTAGAGATACCACCGACCCACAAGTCGATGTATAGGAACCTTCTAATCCAACTGAGAATGTTCTAGATACAGATACCTGTAACTACAAGCATCTCTCAATATATTAACCTTGAGGGTAAACTAAAGTAATACCCTGAACAATCCGTTATCTGTCGATCTGATTCAAAGACTCCTCGCAAGTCTCGGCCTTTCTCCGAAGATCAGATCAGATCCAACGGTCCGCGATAACACGGTCGCATTTCTACAATGAATGATCCGAGGATTTTTCCTAGATCATTTGATCTCATCACTTAATCCTACGAGCTGCAACTGTAGAATACTGAATAAATACGACCATCATCGTATACTCTCTCCTCTGTACTAAGTAAAACACATCTGGAGGTAACTGTTTGTTGTTGTTTCTTTGAGTCTTCTACAATGTCTTCTGCTAATGCTGCTTCTGTGCTGATCTCTACTGAAGGGTAGTATCACGGAACTTCAACCACGCCTGAGGTAGTAGGTTGATGCTGATAAGGTAACCCACATCTTCTGTGCTGATCTCTGCTGTCGAGACGATGCATCTTCCTCCCAGAACACCATCGATAGTCTTCAACTGAATCTTCAAAGTACATCTTCTCCACGGTACTGGTTGCTCACAATAGCAACAGATGACCTGATCCAATGGATTATCTGACTTCGCGTATCTTCGTGATCCGCACTGCACGCACATAATCCCTTCGAAGTCTTTGTTCTGATTGTGCTGATATCCACGAGAACATCTTGATGATCTACGGTTGGTCTTCTATAATCAGAAAGTAGCCCAAGGCCTATGACCTTGATCTTACTCCTTTTATCCAACAGTTGGAGACTTCTAACTCTATTAAGTTGACCTGCATTATTTGCTTATCGGTCTCCAACTCTTAAACCCTTGTACGGAGTCATTTCTAAACTCTCGTCTCAATCCAACGTCTTCCGGCAGGATCTGGTAGAAGATCCCGACATCCTAATCCAACTATAAGCCAATAACTCTGGGTGGCTTAAATCATCCACTTATCTTCTTGAGCTATTAGGTGGTCGTAACCTCTGCAAGTCTCACGACTCTGCACAGTACACTATTACTAACCGATCACCCTTTCTTGAAGCTCAAGAATTCCTTACAATGTCACTAAAAGTGACACGGGGAAATACTCTCTTTCAATATCACTAAGCAATGATCAAGTGATATATTATTTCCCGAAGATTATTTTCTGTATTTATCACCAAATACCGGCTTGATCCCGATAATGGTATACAAACTACTCTTCTTTCGCGGTATAACATGAGTTAAGTACTCAAAAGTACTCTCAAAGTTATACATCTCAGTATGAACAACTCAGGGATAAAATCCCTCTGAAATACCGTAACCTAGCCTTCCGCTATCTGCATCACAATAGACAATTTGTCTTGTCCATTACCCAACAGGTAATGATCTGACTAGTACAGTTAGTGGAAATCTCTAAGACTGTAGTCTCTGATTTCCATAATAAATGTGATGACTTGGCCCCTGTTTTCCGACTCGGTATCAGTTGGCTCTCAGAGGTAAATCACCTCCTCGACACAGGTTCAAGACTCACAAACTCAACAGGTCGTTCCCGTGGTCAACTCATACCACGGTTACGAATAATAATCAATACACTACAGGTTATTCCCTGATATAAGCATCTAAATGCATAGCCAACATAACCGGGAGTATAAACCCTAAAAGTCACTCCGGTTGGTCGCCTCGGTGGACGACCCCTACTACAAGTCTGCACAGGTGTCATAACTCTATTGTATACACCTACTGATCAAGTTTAGATAACTATCTTCTAAACCATAAGTTTTTCAGGAATTCTTACCTTGTGCTGCTTGGAGCTCAGGCCGCTGTCCATCTCATCTCAAAAACCAAAATCGAATAAATCGACTCCCGAGAATCCAAGACTCGACTCAAAAACAACATTGTATGGCATCGCAGAACCTTGGGCTCTGATACCACTAAAGTTGTCACGCCCCGAGAGCATACCGAGCGAAAATCAAACGGACGGCATCTCCCCTGTACGTGGCAACATTTCGGATTAATACAAGGCCCGTAGGCCCACAATGACAACAATATATAAAAATATACCAAACCACAACAATATATATAAATCAAAACAACTACACACAGCGGAACCGATACAACAACAACAATACATCCTACACATGCATACCGGTATGACTAACACCATAACATAAAGAAAAATCTCGACAAAACCCGCACCAACATGTGCGTACATCATATAATACATAACGTCACGAAAACTCCGAATGCAAAACAAGACATACGGAAAATCCAAAAATAGACACGGGAGCCTCGGAGGTGAGATGAGACGATGTCAGCTGGCGGTGCTCCAATGCCATCACGAAGTCTTCTACTGCTACTGGGCGCATGAAAACCTGTGGTCCGCGGGTGGTGCGAAAGTAATAGAAAACATGTATATATGTAATATCACATGTATTTCGACAACATAATCTAGATGTACAACAGGTATATCAGCATAGTATATAAATACAAGCATATACCGTCTAACTGAAATGAATAACATAAAATGCAGACATACTTGAAGTCTGCTACGCTACTCTGATCCAACCTGAACATATATCCAACATATATATAACAGGAAGAGTAATACCAACACATAATCTACTCATGCTACAGGCCAAGGTATCTATGGTCTATCCAACCCATACCAATATCCGACACAACTGTATAACAAATGCAAGAGACATGCATGAATATGATGTCCACCCAAATGCAGCAATCATAGTACAAACAAATGCAACATCACAATAATCGTATATATATAGACTGTATCCATATATATATTAATCTCAACCATCCATATATATATATACATGCATATATGTATATATATATGGTAATATGCAAAGCGCCATCAGATACGGCTATGCAGCATGCATGGTCATGTCGGCTCACCCTAAAGCTACCACGACCCCAGTGTGGCCTCGGTGGCTCGAGCATGACAACTATCCCAACTCAACACCAACCACTACTCTCGAGTGGCCGAGTGGGCAGTATGATCGAGTAGCATATAAGCGTAAAGAGCAAGCTACACGATGGGGGTCCCTGCTGTTGGTCACTCCGACAGTCACTACCCATGAGTGGTCGAGTACCACACACGCAGGACTACGACACGCAAATCCAACTACCACCGTCTATAGTGGTAGAGTGCGGCACCACAATGCTCTGCCCTCCCACGGGTGACTCCTCCTATGAGTAACCGTGGAGGCAGGATGACTGGCGACCCTCTCAACCACAAGGGAGACCTCGTCGCCAGCGTGCATGTAAATGCATGAATGCAATGTCTCACATACAGACATCCACCATAGACTCTCTATCCTGTAGAGAGTCATACCAATCTACTCGACGCACTCTCTATCCTGTAGAGAGTCGTACTCAACTGATCATAATACTCTCTATCCTGTAGAGAGTCATACCAATCTACTCGACGCACTCTCTTGTACTCATCTGATTATAACAAGCTAGGACCACCGGTCCGTAGCAATACCCTAAGTATCATTCCTCTGACCATTTACACAACACATGTTCGGTGGTAATATACAACCTAAGGGTACTAGAACTAACCCAAGGTTAAAGACATTATCTACCTACGGATGACCTTTTTACCCAATATACAATCAGGTTGTCATCCGGACTTTACCATTTGCACTTAACTTAAACAAATTCTAAGTTACTTGCATCACCTATATGTATAACTCCTAATCATGGTAAAATAAACATGATATCAGCAATAGAGTTAATAGCCAACGGTAAAGGATCAAACATACGATAAAAAGAACAGGGTCAAGGTAATATGAACATCTAACATGCTCATATCGATGACTAAATCTGAATGAAATACCACTACCCGGACCAGGTAGGAAATTACCCACCTGATTTGTAGTTCGACTGATTGTATTCACGTCCGCAAACCTGCCTCGAATCGAAGTCTTGAAACTGTAGAATCAAAATAACTCTAGTTTCCACTAACCACCAATATAATCCAATAATAACATATTCAAATTAGTTTACTAAATTAATATGATACACAACTATGAACAACCAAATCTCACTTACCAAGCCTAGCTTTCATTTGCTCGACTTCTTGATCCTCATCAAATCTACTCAATTGCCCAAAAATACGATATGTAAATCTACAATTAACACCACTATATTAATGATCACAAACAAATATGATTGTTCTCCAACTATATCATTATTAGATCAAAGCTTACCTCTCCCCCTTCAATCGGCCACAACTTATCAACAAGATAAATCCAATTCCATGATTACAGTGATCTAAACAAGCATCCACTCAAATTCATCAACTATTCCAAATCAAAACAGAGATAGGACAAGGATTACCCAACCGTGTAAGCCTAAATCGTTGAATAACCACCATGGTTGATCGATAGAAGAGACCAAGCTAAATCACCGCTGCTATTTGAACAAATGTCAGCTGCTGGTCGACACTGCTCGGGTTGAGGCAACACAGGAAAGGGAGAGGTCGACAAACGGAGCTCACAAACTATTAGTGGAAGGCATCTTCTATCTACAACAATCAAATGGTAGGTGAATAGGGTGTCCCTATAGCCACGATGAAAGCGACGACAACCTGAGCTAGGAGAAGGGAAAAGGCCGGCGAGATCAGCTATCAGCAAAGGCAACGGTGGCGGCTAGTGGGAGAGGGAAGATTGTCGGAGCTTGCTTCCATCTGAAATGACAGAGCACGACAAGGAAATCCGACGGCACACTAGGGCAGAGCGAACGGGATGTAGATCGTCACTGGCGAAGGGGGAATCGACCGGGATGTGAAAACCAGAGGCCGGTGAGAGGGCCACAGTGCCGACGAAGCCAAGCTTGAAGCGATCCAAGGCGACTGTAGATCGATATCGGCGTCGGAAGAGGAGATGTGGCGTCAGGCGAGGGAGAAGAGGCGACGACGTCACGAGGAGGCACCGTCGGCGCCCGATGTGGCGCACAGTCGAGAGGGCTGAAGACGACGACAGCGATCAGGCGTTGCGACGACGCTCAATCGGGAAGAAAAGAAGGGTGGTTGGGGTTCTTGCGTGGCTTGCCACGACGCCACGACCGATCAACAAATCGAAGGGTCTGGCGGCAAGATGGAATAGCCAGATCCGGCTGCGACGAGTGGAGAAGAAAGGGTTGCTACCGGCGAGATCGAGATCGGGAAAGAATCTGCGGATCAGGGAAAACGAGATCGCAATGAGACGAGGTCGGGAGCCGAAGGAGGAAGAAAGAAAACGCTCGGCTTTTAATCCGCGATGTGAAACCGCAGAAAAGGGTGGCTGGCGTTAATGGGAAAAAAAACGGATCGGGCTAAGTAAACGGGTTGGGGGTTTGGAGATAACGGGTCGGTTTAATTCTACAATTGATTAACCCTTGGTTCAATTAAACTAAGATTTAATTAATTAATCTCATAGATTTCCATTTGAGTCCAGAAAAATTTCTAAAAATTTCTG
The DNA here is from genome assembly GCA_025175895.1 of Wurfbainia villosa. Classification (NCBI taxonomy): domain Eukaryota; kingdom Viridiplantae; phylum Streptophyta; class Magnoliopsida; order Zingiberales; family Zingiberaceae; genus Wurfbainia; species Wurfbainia villosa. Next base: position 3,819,191 of record CM045994.1, on the reverse strand, counting down.
AAAAATTCCACAAGATAGTTTATCAATTAACGAGGAATATTTTTTTTTTCCGGTATTTTACATTCTTCCCCACTAATAAAAATTTGGTCCCCAAATTTCGTACTTAAATGTAAGAACCAACTCAAGAGATTTCTTGAATTACTTCATGCCTCAAGTGAACAAATGAGGATATCGAGCTCGGATAGTATCTTCCAGCTCCTTCGAAATCCATGACACAGGATCTCAATAGATCCTCCAATATCTGAATGATACGCTCAGACTGTCTATCTGTCCACGGATGAAACGTTGCACTAAGCCGAAGCTTTGTGCCCATAGTCTGGTGCAGACTCTGCCAACATCGCGAGGTAAATCGCGAATCTCTATCCGATATGGTACTTAAAAGTAGCCCACGCAATCTGATAATCTTTCAGTCACATCATGTCCTTTATGGGTTCTAGACAATCCCGTAACGAACTCCACAGTGATACGCTCCCACTTCCATTCCGAAATTAGAATTTTCCTGGAGCAATCCAACGAGTTTCTGATGTTCAGCCTTCACCTACTGGCATACTAAACATCGAGCAACAAAATCTGCTATAACTCTCTTTATACCATTCCACCAGTATAAATGTTTCAACTCTCGGTACATCTGAGTACCCTCAAGGTGAATAGCAAATCTCCAATGATATGCTTCCTGTAGCGACTCTTCCTTGACTGGACGCGTGTCCGGAATACACTATCCTTCTCAGAGACGGGGGATTATCTTCTCAAAAGAGGAATTCATCAATCATCCAAGATACACTCCACACACACTATAAGTGCATGGAAGAATATAGCGACGAATCTCACTCGTTGCAATTGTTGCAACTGTTCGCGCTCCAGCAACTCCATTGTAGCTACCTAGTAGCTTGTTAAATTCAATGAGCACTTCTGCTCCATACATCCACAAATCACAAAATAACTACTAAAGTCCCAATGTACTATCTCGTAGTTTCTTAATCGACGTAGGCATAAGATATGCCCTCATTCAATCGCATCAATCGTTCCGATCCTCAAAATGACGATCTGCGTACATCATCCTTTATCCACTCCTAAGGATTAACTAATACTTGTGTAAAAGTTAATCGCCTAGGTCTTGTAAACCGGTTTCACCAAATTGCCTAAATGATTTACAACATCATCTTTGTCAAACAAGTCCGTGGTATAGTAATGTCAAACATTCTATCCACATCTACAGAACTAACCAAACCATGTAAGGAAAACCACCTTCTACGGTGGTCGAGTGCGCAATTCCAACTACCACAATCAACAGTGGTCACGTTCATAACTCCAACAATTACAAAAGGATCCAATCGTGTTCAGGATACACGATTCTCAAATCCGGTGATGACTAAATCGTTAATTAGTCTAACTTAATCAAAATTCATACAATTCATACCAAGTATGAAATTGTCGTCTCCACACACCTGCATCTCCCTTACTCTAAGCTGACGATATAATAATCATCTTAGCGACAATGATAATTGTATGACATCATGTCACTACAATACCAATACTCCAGTCGTAAATCAACCTTAGAGTATACACAGGTGTCCTTTATCGATCTAAACAGATCATCTATCCCCAACGGAGGATATTCATCATATTACAACTACTGTATTCCATCATCGATAATTGATGCATACTTTTAAAGGTTCATCCCTCTTCAACAAAGAGTTAGGATCTTCTCAAGGAGAAATACTGGGATATACAAATATCCCTTCCAACATCTCCTATAATCGCAACTTACATTCCTCTAATTTCTATAGTGTTTAACAACACTGATACCAACAAAAATATCACTCAATACGTGATCTTCGATACTAGAATTATTTTCGTAATCATTTCGATCGCCTACTCCACTTGCCTATGCAACGGCAAGCATGTTCATCCGAAACTACATCCGAAGACTCTCGGATTATATACATATCCAAGAGACATACCATACCATAATCTTAACAATTTGACCATCCGTAAGGATATGTCTATAGTAAAAGTATGTCTATCAAAGTCTAAGGGTATCCCTTGACTTCTTAACTGTTGGTCCACATCTCACCTGACAGTAGAGATACCACCGACCCACAAGTCGATGTATAGGAACCTTCTAATCTAACTGAGAATGTTCTAGATACAGATACCTGTAACTACAAGCATCTCTCAATATATTAACCTTGAGGGTAAACTAAAGTAATACCCTGAACAATCCGTTATCTGTCGATCTGATTCAAAGACTCCTCGCAAGTCTCGGCCTTTCTCCGAAGATCAGATCAGATCCAACGGTCCGCGATAACACGGTCGCATTTCTACAATGAATGATCCGAGGATTTTTCCTAGATCATTTGATCTCATCACTTAATCCTACGAGCTGCAACTGTAGAATACTGAATAAATACGACCATCATCGTATACTCTCTCCTCTGTACTAAGTAAAACACATCTGGAGGTAACTGTTTGTTGTTGTTTGCTGAGTCTTCTACAATGTCTTCTGCTAATGCTGCTTCTGTGCTGATCTCTACTGAAGGGTAGTATCACGGAACTTCAACCATGCCTGAGGTAGTAGGTTGATGCTGATAAGGTAACCCACATCTTCGTCGATCTCTCATCCGAGACGATGCATCTTCCTCCCGGAACACCATCGATAGTCTTCAACTGAATCTTCAAAGTACATCTTCTCCACGGTACTGGTTGCTCACAATAGCAACAGATGACCTGATCCAATGGATTATCTGACTTCGCGTATCTTCGTGATCCGCACTGCACGCACATAATCCCTTCGAAGTCTTTGTTCTGATTGTGCTGATATCCACGAGAACATCTTGATGATCTACGGTTGGTCTTCTATAATCAGAAAGTAGCCCAAGGCCTATGACCTTGATCTTACTCCTTTTATCCAACAGTTGGAGACTTCTAACTCTATTAAGTTGACCTGCATTATTTGCTTATTGGTCTCCAACTCTTAAACCCTTGTACGGAGTCATTTCTAAACTCTCGTCTCAATCCAACGTCTTCCGGCAGGATCTGGTAGAAGATCCCGGCATCCTAATCCAACTATAAGTCAATAACTCTGGGTGGCTTAAATCATCCACTTATCTTCTTGAGCTATTAGGTGGTTGTAACCTCTGCAAGTGTCACGACTCTGCACAGTACACTATTACTAACCGATCACCCTTTCTTGAAGCTCAAGAATTCCTTACAATGTCACTAAAAGTGACACGGGGAAATACTCTCTTTCAATATCACTAAGCAATGATCAAGTGATATATTATTTCCCGAAGATTATTTTCTGTATTTATCACCAAATACCGGCTTGATCCCGATAATGGTATGCAAACTACTCTTCTTTCGCGGTATAACATGAGTTAAGTACTCAAAAGTACTCTCAAAGTTATACATCTCAGTATGAACAACTCAGGGATAAAATCCTCCAAATAGTAACCTAGCCTTCCGCTATCTGCATCACAATAGACAATTTGTCTTGTCCATTACCCAACAGGTAATGATCTGACTAGTACAGTTAGTGGAAATCTCTAAGACTGTAGTCTCTGATTTCCATAATAAATGTGATGACTTGGCCCCTGTTTTCCGACTCGGTATCAGTTGGCTCTCAGAGGTAAATCACCTCCTCGACAGTGTTCAAGACTCACAGACTCAACAGTCGCTCCGTGGTCAACTCATACCACTGCATTACGAATAATAACAATACACTACAGTTATTCCCATATAAGCATCTAAATGCATAGCCAACATAACCGGAGTATAAACCCTAAAAGTCACTCCAGTTGGTCGCCTCGGTGGACGACCCCTACTACAAGTCTGCACAGGTGTCATAACTCTATTGTATACACCTACTGATCAAGTTTAGATAACTATCTTCTAAACCATAAGTTTTTCAGGAATTCTTACCTTGTAGCCGCTTGAGCCTGTGCTGTCCATCTCATCTCAAAAACCAAAATCGAATAAATCGACTCCCGAGAATCCAAGACTCGACTCAAAAACAACATTGTATGGCATCGCAGAACCTTGGGCTCTGATACCACTAAAGTTGTCACGCCCCGAGAGCATACCGAGCGAAAATCAAACGGACGGCATCTCCCCGCACGCGTGGCAACATTTCGATTAATACAAGGCCCGTAGGCCCACAATGACAACAATATATAAAATATACCAAACCACAACAATATATATAAATCAAAACAACTACACACAGCGGAAACGATACAACAACAACAATACATCCTACACATGCATACCAATATGACTAACACCATAACATAAAGAAAAATCTCAACAAAACCCGCACATGTATGCGTACATCATATAATACATAACGTCACGAAAACTCCGAATGCAAAACAAGACATACGGAAAATCCAAAAATAGACACGGGAGCCTCGGAGGTGAGATGAGACGATGTCAGCTGGCGGTGCTCCAATGCCATCACGAAGTCTTCTACCTGTTACCTGGGCGACAGAAAACCCAGGGTCCGCGGGGGGTGGTGCGTAAAACTCAGCAGGTAATAGAAAACATGTATATATGTAATATCACATGTATTCCGACAACATAATCTAGATGTACAACAGGTATATCAGCATAGTATATAAATACAAGCATATACCGTCTAACTGAAATGAATAACATAAAATGCGTATATACTAAGTTCGCTACGCTACTCTGATCCAACCTGAACATATATCCAACATATATATAACAGGAAGAGTAATACCAACACATAATCTACTCATGCTACAGGCCAAGGTATCTATGGTCTATCCAACCCATACCAATATCCGACACAACTGTATAACAAATGCAAGAGACATGCATGAATATGATGTCCACCCAAATGCAGCAATCATAGTACAAACAAATGCAACATCACAATAATCGTATATATAGATCAGTATCCATATATATATTAATCTCAACTATCCATATATATATATACATGCATATATGTATATATATATGGTAATATGCAGCGCCATCGAGATACGGCTATGCAAAGATGCATGGTCATGTCGGCTCACCCTAAAGCTACCACGACCCGGTGTGGCCTCTTGCTGTTCGAGCATGACAACTATCCCAACTCAACACCAACCACTACTCTCGAGTGGCCGAGTGGGCGTGATGATCGAGTAGCATATAAGCGTAAAGAGCAAGCTACGATGGGGGTCCCCGCTGCTGGTCACTCGCGGTCACTACCCATGAGTGGTCGAGTACCACACACGCAGGACTACGACACGCAAATCCAACTACCACCGCCTATAGTGGTAGAGTGCGGCACCTGATAATGCTCTGCCCTCCCACGGGTGACTCCTCCTATGAGTAACCGTGGAGGCAGGATGACTGGCGACCCTCTCAACCACAAGGGAGACCTCGTCGCCAGCGTGCATGTAAATGCATGAATGCAATGTCTCACATATAGACATCCACCATAGACTCTCTATCCTGTAGAGAGTCATACCAATCTACTCGACGCACTCTCTATCCTGTAGAGAGTCGTACTCAACTGATCATAATACTCTCTATCCTGTAGAGAGTCATACCAATCTACTCGACGCACTCTCTCGTACTCATCTGATTATAACAAGCTAGGACCACCGGTCCGTAGCAATACCCTAAGTATCATTCCTCTGACCATTTACACAACACATGTTCGGTGGTAATATACAACCTAAGGGTACTAGAACTAACCCTAGGTTAAAGACATTATCTACCTACGGATGACCTTTTTGCCCAATATACAATCAGGTTGTCATCCGGACTTTACCATTTGCACTTAACTTAAACAAATTCTAAGTTACTTGCATCACCTATATGTATAACTCCTAATCATGGTAAAATAAACATGATATCAGCAATAGAGTTAATAGCCAACGGTAAAGGATCAAACATACGATAAAAAGAACAGGGTCAAGGTAATATGAACACCTAACATGCTCATATCGATGACTAAATCTGAATGAAATACCACTACCCGGACCAGGTAGGAAATTACCCACCTGATTTGTAGTTCGACTGATTGTATTCACGTCCGCAAACCTGCCTCGAATCGAAGTCCTGAAACTGTAGAATCAAAATAACTCTAGTTTCCACTAACCACCAATATAATCCAATAATAACATATTCAAATTAGTTTACTAAATTAATATGATACACAACTATGAACAACCAAATCTCACTTACCAAGCCTAGCTTTCATTTGCTCGACTTATTGATCCTCATCAAATCTACTCAATTGCCCAAAAATACGATATGTAAATCTACAATTAACACCACTATATTAATGATCACAAACAAATATGATTGTTCTCCAACTATATCATTATTAGATCAAAGCTTACCTCTCCCCCTTCAATCGGCCACAACTTATCAACAAGATAAATCCAATTCCATGATTACACTTGATCTAAACAAGCATCCACTCTTCATCAACTATTCCAAATCAAAACAGAGATAGGACAAGGATTACCCAACCGTAAGCCTAAATCGTTGAATAACCACCATGGTTGATCGATAGAAGAGACCAAGGCTATTTGAACAAATGTCAGCTGCTGGTCGACACTGCTCGGGTTGAGGCAACACAGGAAAGGGAGAGGTCGACAAACGGAGCTCACAAACTATTAGTGGAAGGCATCTTCTATCTACAACAATCAAATGGTAGGTGAATAGGGTGTCCCTATAGCCACGATGAAAGCGACGACAACCTGAGCTGGGAGAAGGGAAAAGGCCGGCGAGATCAGCTATCAGCAAAGGCAACGGTGGCGGCTAGTGGGAGAGGGAAGATTGTCGGAGCTTGCTACCATCTGAAACGACAGAGCACGACAAGGAAATCCGACGGCACACTAGGGCAGAGCGCACGGGATGTAGATCGCCAAATCGCGAAGGGAATCGACCGGGATGTGAAAACCAGAGGCCGGTGAGAGGGCCACAGTGCCGACGAAGCCAAGCTTGAAGCGATCCAAGGCGACTGTAGATCGATATCGGCGTCGGAAGAGGAGATGTGGCGTCGAAGCAGAGGGGAGAAGAGGCGACGACGTCACGAGGAGGCACCGCCGCGCCGATGGCGCGCAGAGAGGGTCAAGACGACGACAATGATCGCGGCGTTGCGACGACGCTCAATCGGGAAGAAAAGAAGGGTGGTTGGGGTTCTTGCGTGGCTTGCCACGACGCCACGATCGATCAACAAATCGAAGGGTCTGGCGGCAAGATGGAATAGCCAGATCCGGCTGCGACGAGTGGAGAAGAAAGGGTTGCTACCGGCGAGATCGAGATCGGGAAAGAATCTGCGGATCAGGGAAAACGAGATCGCGATGAGACGAGGTCGGGAGCCGAAGGAGGAAGAAAGAAAACGCTCGGCTTTTAATCCGCGATGTGAAACCGCAGAAAAGGGTGGCTGGCGTTAATGGGAGAAAAATGGATCGGGCTAAGTAAACAGGTTGGGGGTTTGGAGATAACGGGTCGGTTTAATCCTACAATTGATTAACCCTTGGTTCAATTAAACTAAGATTTAATTAATTAATCTCATAGATTTCCGTTTGAGTCCAGAAAAATTTCTAAAAATTTTTGAAAAATTCCACAAGATAGTTTATCAATTAACGAGGAATTTTTTTTTCTGGTATTTTACACTTTGTGAGACAACTTCACGAAGACAAGTCTTCCTCTTCTATCAGTGTTAGTCGAGCACGGAAAAGAAGAGTGAGAAGAAAAAGAGATGATATAAAAAATCAAGAGTCAAAAAGCCTTTTTTAGGTCATCAAGAGACCTATTTATATCCCTAAATCAGGGCATGATTGGAGCCATCAAAATTTGCCAAATCTATCCCATAAATTTGGCAAAATTTTCCAAAAACGAGGGAGGCAAAATGTCAAAATGCGACACGGCTTGGCCGTACTGGGTGGCACGATCGTGTTGTGTGTAAACATGGCCTACACAACCAAGCCATGGTCATGCCACGGTCATGCCTTTCAGCATGACCATACCATGTCACCCTCCGTCGTGTCCATCTTGGTCGTGTCGTGCAACACACTTGAGGCTTCGCACGGTCAATCTGGCACGATCGTGTTTTGCAACACGACCTGCCTCCATGGTCATGGTGTATTCCATGACCAGGCTGTGGTGCACATTGTCTCCATTTTGCTCCATAGAGTATGACACGATCATGCCACCATCTGACTTGCTTGTGTTACTCTCTGTCACTCTCATTTTGTGCAATTTTATGTTCGATCCAACCATATATTTCTCTCTCTTTGAGAATCTTATTCCCAGACTTATTTTATGTCACTTGAGACACCATTGTATGTGTGATCCAATAGGTTTCAACTATTTTGACCATTCATAAATAACTATTAATCATGAATAGATTATGAGCATCACTTAGCAGTACATCATGATTCCGAATTGACTAGTAAATCAAGATCAACTTCAAAATATTTTTGAATCCTTCAACAGCTACAGTTATTTCATGCATGATCCTTTTACTCTTCCTATACTCACTTGGTTTAGGATATAGTTTATATGCTCATCCTCATTAGGTAGACTATGTCACATCTAGTTCAAGTATAGTTCCTTATCCTATGGATTCAAGTTACCAAATACAGGTGCTCAAGAAGACCATCTTCTTGACATATCTATTTTGACTAAAAACTTCTGAGTAATAATTAAGAGGCATAGGATATACATCTCCTTTTAATAGAAGTGGTGAATCCTCTATGGGTTATTCAAACATCTTCGATCACTTTGACTTATACTTATCATTCCGAAATGACACCTCCTATGGAGATGTTTGCGAAAAAGTAAAACGTAAGTCACTATAATCAACATGATTTGAATACTTCAAGTCTAAGAAAACTTGCACTTTAGCAGTGATGGAATATTTATTGATATAAAGAACTATATGAAGTTTTATAGCATGTTACTCTAATAAACTAGTTACACTTAACTATCATCCACATGTTCACTCTTAACATTTTTATATTTTCATTCAGTGAGTACCAAATACTTGGATAAACTAAGGAACATAATATGTGCTAATTTTGCAGAATTAATGATGTCTAGCCTCACAATTCATTGATTAGGGAAGGTTTCAATACTAATAATTGTGATCCAATCACAATTTCTCTTATGCAATGTATTGTATTGTGGATTTTAGTAAATGAATTTAAGATCAAATCAAATACATAAGAATGTATACTCAAATAGTGAATTTTATTGATTAATTATATAAGACGATTGTCTTAGGACATCTCTCAAATACAATATACTCTTACTTGGCCTATAGTCAATTGTCTTGGTATCTAATATCTAAGGCCTCTAAATGTCTCTTAAATTTCTCTTGGAGAAGAGGCTTTGTCAAAGAATCTATTAGATTCCTTTCGATGGAAATTTTCTTTATTTGTACATCTCTTCTACTTATGATCTCTCTGATCAAATGATAACGACAAAATACATACTTGGAAAACTAATAAGACAAAGGTTTCTTTGTTTGTGCAATGGTGTCATTGTTGTCGTAGTACACCGATAATGTTTCAACAACGCTTGGAACTATAGCAAGTTTAGTGACACTACAAGAAATCAGCAAAATAGGGACGAAATATTGACGATGAGTTAATATTTCATCGTTAATAGTAACTAATACCGATGAATTTTAAGATCGTCGTAAATACACGTATTAAAAATATTAATTGTCGGAATAATATCAGGTTTGCGATGAAATAATATTATTTCGTCGCTAACATTAAAATATTAGAGACGAATTAAAATAATTCATCCCAAGTTTTTTCCCAAATGAGTATTAGCGATAAAATATATATTTCGTCGCGAATAATTATAAATTTAGCGACGATATTGATAAACTTCGTCGCTAATAATGTTAGTCGATTCAAAAATATTCTGTGACCTACCAAAATATGGATACTTGACTGGTGTATACCACTAGGCGACTGATAATGCATGTGCTATGTGACGAAATATATGATTTGTCGTTAATAATTATAATATTAGCGACGAAACTCTATAGTTCGTCACTAAAGTAATAAATATTAGCGATGAAATATATGTTTTCATCGCTAATATACGAGAAAAAACCCTCGCACCGCTATCCTTCTCCAAATTTCCCCGCGAGCTTCTTCTCTTCCGACGATTCTCTCCTGCTCCAACTCCGACGTTCTCCCGCCTATCTGGCTCCGTCTCCAACCTCGACCTCCTGCTCGACTTCCGTCTCCAGGCTCGACCTCCTGCTCAGCTTCAGTCTCCAGCTTTGGCCTCTAGCTCGGCTCCGTCTCCAACTCGGCCTTCGACCCCGCTCCACCTCCGGCTTCGCATTCGCCTCCAGTGACCCACTCTCCTCTCTGGCTCCGACGATGCTGCTCTCCGCTTTTACTCCAGCGGTATCTCCCAACCTAGTCTCCTCTCAACCTTTGCCTCCATTGCATTTCTCGGCTTGCTATCCTCTCCATCTCCAACGATATTTCCCAGATTGCTCTCCTCTCCCGCTCCTCTGGTGCTCGAGCAATTTTTCCAAGTTTTAAAAAAAATCAATGATAATTTTTTTTTATTGTTATAATTAGATTATAAAGTTAGGGAGATTTAGATACTTAGATGATGAATTTATGATTTTTTATACTTAGATGATAATTATAGGAATTATCTGGTAAACCATTTGTATTAATTTATATTGTAATATATTTATCTATATCTATTCATGCACCTAAGTAAATTTGAAATCAACGATTGATAGAAATTATTTGTAATACCTATTACTACTTTGCTTTCAAGTTCCCATGAAAAGAGATTTACAGTGCATCAAGTACTATGACACTGTAGGAAGATTTAAACTTTACCCATTAACATTTTATTGTACTATTTGATCTGCAAGAACATCTAATCATCTAACTCCACTCATTGTATATGACATACTTGATTTGTTTATATTTTTGATAGATATTTTCAGGGTTAAGGTTAAGGTTAGGTAGGAATTATAATTTATTTCATGATAATTTTAGTTTTTTTTTTATGCTTATGAAAAAAAGTTTGATTAGATGATAAATTTGGAGATATTTTGATATTTAGATGATAATTTTAGGATTATTTTGAAGTTTATAGGATAATGGTATGATTTTTTGATAAATTTATTAAATAATTTGACATCTAATATATGTTTAATTAGGTTTTAAAATATGGATAAAAGTTGGATAATGATTTAGAATTGGATTAGTTCTGAATATATAAATGGGTTGAATTAGTTTTTAAATGTGACAGAGAATTATATAATCAATCTGAATTTATCAAAAATTCATTGCCCATGTTATCGTTGTGACAATTTATTTAAATATTAGTTGGATTATGTGCGAGGACATCTTTATAAGTGGGGATTTGATAAATTATATAAAGTATGAATCTTTCATAGAGAAGCTTCTACATCATCCATCAATGATTTTGATGTTGAAGCAGATGATTTTGAAGCAATGTTTACTGATTTATGAAATACAGAAAATATAAACAACAATAAGTCTCAATCAAATGATATTAATGAAAATATGAATGCAAATGATTTTAGACGAAGTTATACTTCAATGTTTGAAGAAGCATAAAAAGAACTGTATCACAATTGTACTAATTTTTCAGTATTCAATTTTGTGGTGAAGCTAATTGTAACACCCCCCCTAGTCTTTCCACTCTCTACCAGGGGAGATGTCACTACTTTACTGTCTTATCTTTAATTCATGCAATATACTAATGCAATATGCTAACAACTAAAATAATCATAAAGACTTTTAGATCACTTAAATAATAATCATTTCAAGATCTTCACCTAACATACAAGTATGAAAACTAACCCAATATGACTCTAGCATTCTTTGGTCTCAACCATAAATAATCCAGTTGAACTTCAACAATTTCAAAAGAAAACAAGAAACTAAAAATCTGATTTAGACATCTGCACTTAGGATCTTTTACTTCCACTGTTCCGTCGCCACACACACCCAGCACTTCATCCGCCATGCCACCTTACTGAAGCTTTTCTTTACCTTTATCTGCAGTATAAGGAAATGCAAACTATAAGCAACAACGCTTAGTAAGTACTTTCTATGCTCACAAAAACATGCACTGTATGAAATCATGCAACTAGTTCTCTTGCCCTGGATACATTAATACACATGCAAACATAACTGGAAATCATAACTCCGATTACTTGTCTCTTGTATAAATCATGCTCTTAAGTATTTTAAAACTTGTAAGCGATTAATATCTGAATCGGAATGATTAACTTTGAAAACTTTTACTTATACTTATCGATACTTCAAAATAATAATCATCTCAATATGGGCCCAGATAGTACCAATGCGATTCCTAATAGGCCGGGTGGCAACCACCGAACCTACTAGGTAATCAAATCAGGGCCTCGGCCCGTAAATCGATGCATTACATGCCCTGTCAAAAAGTAAAATACTTCCTTTATACTTATATTCTTATACATACTGAAGGAAATGTCCTTAATCCCCTAAATCACGAATGAGGAGCACCACATTATGCTCTTGACCCCCAAAACTGAAAGGGGGAGCATACTAAAGATCATTGTGCTCTTGATCCCCAAGTCGAACGGGGAGCATCTTTAAATTTTCTTTATAAAGGAAATATTTTTTTTTTACATCTTATTCCATATCATGCATATGATTGTAAGCTATAACTCATCTACAACATGCATGATCATGAATCACATTCTTATCATGGATCTAAACATGATGCTGAATTATCCATAATATAACGGTAAAATCACGCAACCGAAAACACCATGCATAACTGAAAATAACATGCACATAAAAATATATCAATAATATACGATAACTACTTATACTGCAGGTGAGCAATACTTACCTTCGATTGCTTTAACTTATATTTGTAAAACCTAATGAGATGCAACCTTCTATCTCGCCCTAGCAGCTGCCCTCTAAGGTCTCTTGAATCCCACCTTTCCTTGGATTCGGCGGAGAAGACAACCCTAGGAGAAAATTCTCCTTGATGTGTGGTTTGGCGGTGGAAGGACCAAGAGAGAATAGAGAGGTGTCCTCTAGGGTATTAGGGAGGTTAAATTTATAACCATCAAGGCTTAACCTATTCCCTTATAAATTTCCTTAAATTTCTCTCTTTAACAGAATTAATTCCTTCTTCAATTAAATTCGTGACTTCTCCCTAATTATATAAAATTTTTATTCCCTTATAAATTTCCTTAAATTTCTCTCTTTAACAGAATTAATTCCTTCTTCAATTAAATTCGTGACTTCTCCCTAATCATATAAAATTTTTATTCCCTTATAAATTTTCCTTAAATTTCTCTCTTTAACTGAATTAATTCCTTTCTTAAATTAAATTCTTCTCCCTAATCATATAAAAATTTTATTGGATTTTTGATGACTCACCCCTTTTGAAAATTTCCTATTGAATTAATCCACGAGGAAGAAATTATGGAGGCTCTTTCTTTCTTTTTTCTTTGATTCTACAAGTGTTTAAAGGAGAGGAGAGAGAGATTCTATAATAAAATAATCTATATATATATATATATATATATATATATATATATATATATATATATATATATATATATATATATATATATATATATATATATATATAAATTAGAGTTTTCTTAATTTAATTACCCCTTTAAATAATTAGTCAAATTAACCAATCTTTCATTTTTTTTCGCCTATAGATATATTTTGTTATGTCCTATCCATTGGTAATCTTATGACTTAGTATTGGGAAGTCTATTCTCCCAAACCAACGGTTCATGGTTCAACCTCATTAACTAACCAATTATTTCTATTTATTATTATTATTATTATTATTCTATTCCTTTTTTTATTATTCTTATTCTTATTCTTAGTTCTATTTTCATCTAATAAAAATACGAATTATTATTTGGTATGTTACAATCACTTATAACTTATAATTGTTTGGTCCTCGAAACTTAGAAAAGCTCAGTACTTTTTGCTTCATGTCATCCTCACGCTCCTGGGTTGCTTCTTCAACCCTTTGACTTTGCCATAAGACTTTTACTAATCGGTATTTCTTTGTTTCTTAGTTTCACGCTCGATCTATTATCCGGAATAGGTCGACTTTCATAACTTAAATCTGTCTGAATCTGTACCGTCTGTGGCTCAATCACTTGGTTGGTGTCTGGGACGTGCTTCTTAAGCATTGAAACATGAAATACATTGTGGATAGCTGACATTTCCTGTGGTAGCTCTAGCTCATAAGCTACCTTACCAACTCTCTTGGTGATCAGGTAGGGGCTAACATATCTGGGACTTAACTTGCCTTTCTTCCCAAATCTTATTACCCCTTTCATAGAGCTACCTTAATGAACACTGAATCTCCGACTTGGAACTCTAGGGTCTGCGTCGGACATCGGCATAACTCTTACTCGCCGACTTTGGGCGATCTCTATCTTTGGCGTATATTCTTTATAGCTTTGGTGGCGTCATCTATAAAATCAGTCTTGAGTCCCATTTCTTTCTTCTACGCCACCCTCATTACCAGCGGATAGCGTGATGCATCTCCTTCCATACAAGGCTTCATAAGGTGTCATTCCAATTGTGGTTTGATAACTATTATTATAGGCAAACTACGCGAACACAAATATTTGCACCGACTTCCTTTAAAATCTAAAGGCTGAGCTCTGAGCATGTCCTCCAATCGATTCACTCTTTCTGTTTGCCCGTACATGCGAGGATGAAATGCAGTCTTGAATCGTAACTTAGTCGAGGCTTCTGAACACACTCCCGAAGTGTGAAGTGAAGCGTGTCTCTATCGAGAGATAATGGTCTTAGGTACTCCATGCGGTCTAATCACTTCCTTGACATATAAGCTGGGCTAAGCTGCTCCATGGAGTATGATATTACGATAGGCATGAAGTGGCGGACTTTATCAATCTATCGACAACTACCCAAATAGAATCGTAGTCATTGGTTGTTTTGGGCAGTCATACTATGAAATCCACGGATAGTTTCTCCCACTTCCATTCTGGAATCTGGATAGACTGTAGAAATCCTCCTGGTCTCTGGTGTTCGGCTTTCATTCTCTGACATGTCAAACAAGTGCTAACATACTTAGCCACGTGCCTCTTCATACCAAGCCACCAGAATTCCCCTTTCATATCTTGATACATCTTGGTGGATTCAGGATGCATCGAATATGGGGTCCCATGAGCTTCTTCTAGGATCTTCTTTCTTAAGTCTGGGTCGTTGGGGATACATAGGCGTTCACCCAAATATAATACCCCACTATCAGAGACCCGGAATCCTTCATCCTTCCCTTCTTGGATCTCTTGCTTGATCCTTTGGATGCTAGGATCTTTGTCCTGTCTCACTAATATATCCTCAAATAGTGTAGGTACTATGGTCAAGGCGGAGAGCTGTCCAGAAATGATCTCAACTCCAAAATTCATTATCTCTTTCTCCAGTGGTTGGGATAGTGTTGCTAGGGACATCAAGGTGGCGTATGATTTTCTACTCAGCGCGTCTGCTACTTTGTTTGCCTTTCCAGGATGGTAGTGGATTTCATAGTCATAGTCCTTTACTAGCTCAAGCCATCTACGCTGTCGCATATTCAAATCCTTCTGAGTGAAGAAGTACTTCAGACTCTGGTGATCTGTGTAAATCTTGCATTGGACTCCATATAAGTAATGTCTTCAAACTTTCAGAGCAAAGACCACTGCTGTCAACTCAAGGTCATGAGTAGGGTAATTCTTTTCATAGTCCTTGAGTTGTCTAGATGCATAAGCAATGACTTTACCCATACTGCATAATCTTGCTCCGAGTCCCATCTTGGATGCATCACTATATAGGTTAAATCCCTCATTACTTTCTGGAAGGGTAAGCACTGGAGCACTTGTGAGTCTCCTCTTTAATTCAAGGAAGCTCTTTTCACAATCTTCGGTCCATTCGAACTTCTTATTCTTTCTAGTAAGAACCGTCAACGGTGAAGCTATCCTTGAGAAGTTTTCCACAAACTTTCGATAGTACCCTGCTAATCCGAGGAAACTTCTGACTTCACTGGCATTCTTTGGTTGACCCCAATTCTTTTGCTTCTATCTTTGTCGGGTCTACCATAACTCCATCTTTTGAAATAACATGACCCAGAAACGATATTTGATCAAGCCAAAACTCACACTTGGAGAACTTTGCATATAACTGTCTTTCTTTGAAGGGTCTGTAGATCTTCAAGTGTTCGACATGTTCTTCCTGGGTTCTCGAGTAGATAAGGATGTTGTCAATGAAAACGACCACAAAATTGTCAAGGTACTCCTTAAATATCCGATTCATCAAGTCCATAAACATAGCGGGTGCATTTGTCACTCCGAAGGGCATGACCACGAACTCATAGTGTCCATACCTCGTTCGGAAGGCTGTTTTTGGTATATCATCCTCTTTAACTCTTACTTGATGATAACTTTGACCTAAGTCAATCTTGGAGAAAACTGTGGCTCCCCTCAATTGATCAAATAAATCCTCTATCCTTGGCAGAGGATATCTGTTCTTGATCGTCACTTGATTTAAGGCTCGGTAGTCTATGCACATCCTCATAGATCCATCTTTCTTTTTCACGAACAACACTGGAGCTCCCTATGGGGAGTGACTAGGGTGGATGAATCCCTTGTCTAATAACTCCCGTAATTGTTCCTGAAGCTCTTTCAATTCAGCTGGATCCATACGATAGGGTGCTTTTGAGATTGGGTTGGTACCAGGAATAAGTTCAATCTCAAACTCAACTTCCCTTCTAGGTGCTAGTTCTGGTAGCTCGTCAGGAAATACTTTCGGGTAGTCACATACGATTGGGACTTCTTCCAGATTTTGGCTTCTTTCTTGCTTAGTATCAACTATATGTGCTAAATACCCAGTGCATCCACTAGCTAGCATCTTCTGAGCTTCTATGACAGACAAAAACTTCTTAGTCTTCTTCCTTGGTTCTCCAATAAACTCAAATTTGTCCTCGGTCTCGGGTTGGAATACTACCCTTCGCTTATGACACTCAATGGAAGCACCGTACTTGCTAAGAAAGTCCATTCCAAAGATGACATCATAGTCATGCATGTCCAACAAGATCAAATCACTATAAAGCTTTCTGTCTGAAATTCTGACCGGCACAACATGCAACCAGTGTGTAGATGTCATTGTTTCACCCGAAGGTAGGGTCGTTAAAAACTGAATATCTAAGATATCCGGAGTTATATCTATCTTCTTAACAAATGTCATAGACATGAAAGAATGGGTTGCCCCAGTATCAAACAGTACGGTAGCATGCTGACTAAGGATAGGTATTTGACCTGTAACCACCATAGAAACATTTGCTACCTCTTCCTTGGTGAGGGAGAAGATCCGGCCATTAGGTGTAATTGATGGAGCCTCTAATCTTCCTTGGCTGATGTAAGGACCCTCCAGTGCTCTTTGCATCTGATGTAGCTAAGCTGGTCTACCTCCATACTGAGTAGACTATGGTGGAGGTAGATTGGTCTTGGTGGGGCACTGTTTAGCGAAGTGTCCCTTGACACCACATATATAACGCCCGCTCATGCCCTGGCGGCAAACTTTTGGATGCTTCCTCCTACACTTAGAACATGTTGGATACGTAGGTTGCTTACTGACTGAACCTCCCTTTGCATTATTCCATTGTTTCCTCTTGCCATTGTTGTTTCGCTTCCAGTTCGAATTACCGCTCTGAGGTTTCTGACCCCCTGAACTTCCCTGGCTTTTGTTTTCTATTGAGGCTAGCTTCTGGTGCTTGATACTATTCATGTAATGTTCCGTGATTAGCGCACTACTGACTAGCTCTTCAGTGATATGTGGTCTATTAATTCTACTAGCTACATTCAGAGCTATCTCCGGTCTCAACATCTTTAGCATCAACCTAACTCTTTCCTTCTCAGTACTGATCAGTTCCGGACATAGGCGAGTCAACCTATTGAATATCTTTACCGCTTTGTCTACTGATAAATTCTCTTGTCGGAACTCCGTGAACTCATCATAAGATGATCAAGTGAAACCACTATAAGGCTATTATCACTACTTTTTATCATCTTCACATACATATCTAGATATGCTCTATGACTTACTGTCTATCATCTTCATATATATATATATATATGCAAACATGTTTAACTCAAAGAGAACATTCTAAGTGAGCATGTTTAACTTAAAAGAAGCATTCCTTACTACTCATAAAAAAAATAAAATAGATAAATACTTGCTTACTTGGAGGCGGCAGGACTGATGCTCGATGTGTGTGTGACGGAAGGGCAGAACCCGCTCTGATACCATCTTGTAACACCCCCCCTAGTCTTTCCACTCTCTACCAGGGGAGATGTCACTACTTTACTGTCTTATCTTTAATTCATGCAATATACTAATGCAATATGCTAACAACTAAAATAATCATAAAGACTTTTAGATCACTTAAATAATAATCATTTCAAGATCTTCACCTAACATACAAGTATGAAAACTAACCCAATATGACTCTAGCATTCTTTGGTCTCAACCATAAATAATCCAGTTGAACTTCAACAATTTCAAAAGAAAACAAGAAACTAAAAATCTGATTTAGACATCTGCACTTAGGATCTTTTACCACACACCCAGCACTTCATCCGCCATGCCACCTTACTGAAGCTTTTCTTTACCTTTATCTGCAGTATAAGGAAATGCAAACTATAAGCAACAACGCTTAGTAAGTACTTTCTATGCTCACAAAAACATGCACTGTATGAAATCATGCAACTAGTTCTCTTGCCCTGGATACATTGATACACATGCAAACATAACTGGAAATCATAACTCCGATTACTTGTCTCTTGTATAAATCATGCTCTTAAGTATTTTATCTGAAACTGGAATGATTAACTTTGAAAACTTTTACTTATACTTATACTGATACTTTCAAAATAATAATCATCACGAATATGGGCTATAGTACTAATGCGCGATTCCTAATAGTAGTGCCAACCACCGAACCTACTAGGGTAATCAAATCAGGGGCCTCGGCTATGGAAATCGATGCTGTACATATGCCCTGTCAAAAAGTAAAATACTTCCTTTATACTTATATTCTTATACATACTGAAGGAAATGCCCTTAATCCCCTAAATCACGAATGAGGAGCACCACATTATGCTCTTGACCCCCAAAACTGAAAGGGGGAGCATACTAAAGATCGTTGTGCTCTTGATCCCCAAGTCGAACGGGGAGCATCTTTAAATTTTCTTTATAAAGGAAATATTTTTTTTTTACATCTTATTCCATATCATGCATATGATTGTAAGCTATAACTCATCTACAACATGCATGATCATGAATCACATTCTTATCATGGATCTAAACATGATGCTGAATTATCCATAATATAACGGTAAAATCACGCAACCGAAAACACCATGCATAACTGAAAATAACATGCACATAAAAATATATCAATAATATACGATAACTACTTATACTGCAGGTGAGCAATACTTACCTTCGATTGCTTTAACTTATATTTGTAAAACCTAATGAGATGCAACCTTCTATCTCGCCCTAGCAATGCCCTCTGTTGTCTCTTGAATCCCACCTTTCCTTGGATTCGGCGGAGAAGACAACCCTAGGAGAAAATTCTCCTTGATGTGTGGTTTGGCGGTGGAAGGACCAAGAGAGAATAGAGAGGTGTCCTCTAGGGTATTAGGGAGGTTAAATTTATAACCATCAAGGCTTAACCTATTCCCTTATAAATTTCCTTAAATTTCTCTCTTTAACAGAATTAATTCCTTCTTCAATTAAATTCGTGACTTCTCCCTAATCATATAAAATTTTTATTCCCTTATAAATTTCCTTAAATTTCTCTCTTTAACAGAATTAATTCCTTCTTCAATTAAATTCGTGACTTCTCCCTAATCATATAAAATTTTTATTCCCTTATAAATTTTCCTTAAATTTCTCTCTTTAACTGAATTAATTCCTTCTTCAATTAAATTCGTGACTTCTCCCTAATCATATAAAAATTTTATTGGATTTTTGATGACTCACCCCTTTTTGAAAATTTCCTATTGAATTAATCCACGAGGAAGAAATTATGGAGGCTCTTTCTTTCTTTTTTTTTTTCTTTGATTCGGCGGCGGTTTAAAGGAGAGGAGAGAGAGATTCTATAATAAAATAATCTATATATATATATATATATATATATATATATATAAATTAGAGTTTTCTTCATTTAATTACCCCTTTAAATAATTAGTCAAATTAACCAATCTTTCTTTTTTTTTCGCCTATAGATATATTTTGTTATATCCTATCCATTGGTAATCTTATGACTTAGTAGTGGGAAGTCTATTCTCCCAAACCAACGGTTCATGGTTCAAGCCTCGACTAACGAACCAATTATTTCTATTTATTATTATTATTATTATTATTCTATTCCTATTTTTATTATTCTTATTCTTATTCTTATTTCTATTTTCCTCTAATAAAAATAGGAATTAAAATTTGGGATGTTACACTAATGCTTGTGAAGGTGTTAAATGGTTAAAGTAATAAATCTTTTGATATGTTACTTCAGTTATTGCAAGAGACATTTCCCAAACTGAATGTGATTCTAAACTCTCATTACGAAGTAAAAAAAATATTAAAAGAGTTAGGATTCACATATGAGAAGATACATATCTGTAAGAATGATTGTATATTATTTTGGAATGAGCACGAGAATAAGAATGCATGCCCAATGAACAAGGAACCCAGATATAAGTATGAAGGGATGAATAAGAAAAAGAATCCTCAGAAAATTCTTCGATATTTCCCTATGAAATCGAGACTTAAATGGTTATTTATTTCAAAGCATAAAACAAAAAATATGATATGACATAAAGAAAAGTGAGTTGAAACAGATAGTGTATTAAGACACCCAGTTGATAGTGAATCATGAAAAGAATTTGACAATGCACATGATTTATTTTCTTGTGATTTGCGAAATATTCGTTTAGGGTTGGCTACTAACGATTTTAGTTCGTTTGGAAACATGTCAAATGTTTATAGTAGGTGGTATGTTATACTTGTGAATTATAATTTACCATCATGGAAAATGATGAAGCCACTATACTTGATTATGTCTCTTTTAATTCCCGGGCTTAAATTACCTGGCAAAGAGATTGATGTATACCTATGACCTTTGATAAACGAATTGAAGAAGCTATAAGATGATGGGGTGGAAGCATATGATGCATCGATTGAATACGTATTTCAATTATATGCTGCTGTTATGTGAATCATTCACGACTTTCTAGCATATGGAACAGTTTCTGGATAGAGCACAAAGGGTTATAAAGTATGTCTAGTATGTCTGAATGAAACCAAATCTCAAGAATTAATGAGTAAAATATACTACACATGTCACCGTTGATTCTTGAATGTGCAATACCCATGACGTAAAAATAAATATTTCAATGTAAAGATTGAAAAAGAAGGACCACCATGAATAATTAATGGATATGAGATTCTAGCGCAGTTAAACATGTTATCCCAAGTGACATTCAATAAATATCCTTCATTTAGTAAAAAATAACAGCGATCTTTGGATGATACAAATTGAGTAAAAAAGACTATATTTTTTGAGTTATCATATTGGTTAGATTTAAATTTGAGACACAATTTAGATGTGATGCATATTGAAAAGAATATTTGTGATGCTTTGATTGACACATTATTAAATATAGATGGAAAGTCAAAGGATACTTTTAAAGCAAGATTAGCCTTGCAGGACATAGGAATAATGAGTGAATTACATTTATAGACAGTAGGAGACAAATTCAGGAAACTATATGTAAGTTACACATTGACATTGGAAGAAAGACATAGATTTTGCCAATTCTTAACATCTATGAAGTTTCCTGATGGATATACTGCTAATATATATATATATATATATATATATATATATATGTGTGTGTGTGTGTGTGTGTGTGTGTGTGTGTGTGTGTGTGTGTGAATACAAGTGAAGAAAAGATATATGGACTGAAATCACATGATTGTCATGTATTGTTGCAAAGAATACTTTCAGTTGTTGTACGTAAATTTTTTCCAAAAGACATATATAGGACACTATTTGAGTTATATGATTTCTTCAAAAAGATTGCTGCAAGATCTTTACATACAACGAACTTATGTAAAATGGAGGAGCAAATAATCTTGATATTGTATAAGATGAAACGAATATTTTGTCCAATATTTTTTGACATTATGGTTCATTTGATCATTCATTTACCTCGTGCAACCATATTAGCTGGGCCAGTTTCGTCATGATAGATGTATCCCTTTGAGCGATATTTGGGAAGACTAAAAAAACATGTTCATAATAAAACACGACCTGAAGGATCTATTGCAGAAGGGTATATTGTAAACGAGGCGTTGATTTTTAATTCGTCATATATGAGTCAAATTGAGACAAGCTTTTCTAGGCCGGAACGAAATAAAGATGTTCAACCATCAAAATGAAATTTAAGTGTTTTCTCACAGTAAACAAGAATCTTTGGCAACCAACACAGTCTAAAATTGTCATTGTCTTTGTTTAAGAAAGCACATTGGTATTGATAGGGTCAGGATTTTTTCTGATCAAGATTAAGCTTTTCTCAGGCAGTCTATGTGAAATCCTGAGCGGTTAGTGTATTTCCCGAGCAGTATGATTCATTCCCCGGGCAATAAGTACTTTTCCCGAGCAGTATAAGGGTTTCCCAAGCAGTATGTACGATTCCCGATCATAGTAAGAGTGAGCAAGGTAGCATTGTTCAATGAATAAGTATGGTGCTAGCATAACAGTTAGTGTATTTCCCGAGCAGTATGTTTATTCCCCGAATAGTAGTGTGTTCATTTCTCGAGCAGTATGTTTTTACGAGAAATATATATGATTCCCGAGCACAGTAGAGTGAGAAGGGCAGTGTTGTTCAATGAATAAGTATGGTGCCAGCAGAATGATTAGTGCGTTTTTCGAGCAGTATGTTTATTCCCTGAGCAGTATATTCATTTCCCGAGTAGTTTGTTCATTTTCCGAGAAGTATGTTTACTTCCCGTGCAGTGTGTGTATTATCCGAGCGGTATGTTCATTTCCCGAACCACTTATGAGTTTTAGGATTTCTTTCTGAATATGACGAAATAAGGAGGAAGGGGTTTGCCAGAGTATGTGAAGTGGTAGGAGGAGGTTGAAGATGATTAGTTTAATATATTTAATCATTTGTTTATGTATTTTGTTTAATTAATACATGATAGGAAAGTGGCAGAGGTGGAAGGAAGTAGGGGATGATTGTTTCTTCGCTATTCGGTATCTAAAAGATCTTCTCTTCTTCTTCATTCCTTCTACATTGTTATTTTCTCCATACAAGTGCAAAATTAATCAGTAATCGAAGAAACCTTTTTCTTTAACAAACACAACAAGTGCAAAAAAACAAAACAACACAGAGCATAATATAAAGCAACACAAAGAGAGAAGGCACGTCCAATTTTTTTACTTGGTTCACATCACTCTCCTAGAGCTGCTAGTTCAAGGCCTACCACTATCTTTCTCCTTTTCGAAGCTACGCTTCGAAGGTGGAGAAACCTCTTAGGAAACTTTTACAGATTACAGATTACAACAAATTCAGATTTTTTCCCAATAGATTTAAGAATGTACCAGCAGGATAAAGATAAATTAAGATTTATAGATCAGAAAGTTTACTGCCTCGTCGTGATCAGATTTATTGGGATGATAATGGACGAGACTTGCAGTAGTGGAAGCAGAAGGTGAGACGATCACAATGCCCAGATTGTTGTAGTTGTGTCAGTACAGGAAGACGAACACCCAGCTTTTAAAGATGAAGATATGGAGCCTTAGGAAGTAGATCGCCCAACAGTTAGTTGCCTTGGAGGCAGAAGACACGAGAGTTGAAGACTTGTTGCAGCGAGATCAGAGTACTTTCAGTGCAAGTTTGGTTGCTTCCTCGCGATCGCAGAATTGTATGGGTTTTATAGAATACCGCCCATCCAAAGCCTTCTCTCGACCCACCACGTGTGAGCTTGAACGTCCATCTCTACGACGAAATCCTTGGTTAATCATTGGAATTTAAATTCTACCGTTGGAGCTCGTCCATGCGTCGAAACAAATAGGATTTCTCGCCAAAATCACGACTGCAGTTCCCAACAGTCGAGGCCCCAGTCAAGCCTGCCTCGCGTCTGTGTGTTGTTTCCGCAGGCTAGTCGAGGTGGCGGCTCGATTGCTAATGTAAAATGGCGAGTTTTCTCTTGTGCAGTCGAGACATTAGTTGAGCCCCCCTTGCGTCTGTTCGCTTCGGCCAAAGACCAGTCGAGGCGCCGGCTTGAGTGCTAAGGCTAAATTGCCCAAGCCAGTCGAGTTGTCGTCTCGATTGTCGTAGTCAAACTGCTGGTCGAGGCTTGCTTCTGTTCGTTCCAGCCTAGTATCAGTTGAGGTACTACCTCGACTGCTACTCCTTTTTGCAGCATGTTAAGTTCCAACTATTCGTGCTGGTTGCAATCTGTGATTGGTCCGACTCATGAGAGTAGTAAGGGCAACAGCTGAGATGTCAGCTCATTGTTGTCCTCATGACCCGTATGTTTCAGTCAACTCTAAGACTGAAACATGCCTAGTAAAGATTTTACCTAGAGACCCTTTACTTGCCAAGACTTCGACCTTCAGTCACTCTTGGACTTTTCACCTT
The DNA here is from genome assembly GCA_025175895.1 of Wurfbainia villosa. Lineage (NCBI taxonomy): Eukaryota > Viridiplantae > Streptophyta > Magnoliopsida > Zingiberales > Zingiberaceae > Wurfbainia > Wurfbainia villosa. Next base: position 3,794,449 of record CM045994.1, on the reverse strand, counting down.
GCCACTTTCGCAAGGAATTTCTACCAAGGAATTTTGCCTTCTTGAACTTTTCACCAAGGGTCCACCCTTGGATTTTTCATCTGCCAAGGAATTACACATCTTGGACTTTTCACCAAGGGTCCACCATTGGATTTTCCCTCTGCCAAGGAATTATCCATCTTGGACTTTTCACTAAGGGTCCACCCTTGGATTTTTTCTCTGCCAAGGAATTATCCATCTTGGACTTTCACCAAGGGTCCACCCTTGGATTTTTCCCATCTACCATCCCTTACCCTTCAGGATACTCCAAGTTTCCTTCAGTTTATCGTATACTTAGAGGTATCCTGTCAATACAGGGATTTGCTCAGCAGATACACTGAGTGTTCGGGAGATAGCCAACTACTTAGGAGTTAACGAACTGCTCGGGAGTTAGGTTAAAACACCCTGAAAGCTTTAGATCAGTCAAACTATCCTGGAGGCTTTCTAGCGCAGTGTCAAACTGCCCTGGAAGCTTTCTAGCGCAGTGTCAAACTGATTCTAAATATGAGAAATATTATTATATACAATTTATATGTGAGTACACATGAACATTTTCATTATTCATCGTTCGATCGGATACGTACTATAGTCCAATCTTTGAATTCTAAGGGATCGGATGATGAATAACGAAGATGCTCATGGATGCTTACGGATGAGTCGTATAGAATAATATTTCTATTATAAATAAAATTTTGATATGTTGAGCATCAATCAATGTACATCGCATGAGCACTATAGTTTAATCCTTAAATTTCAAGGGATCGAACGATGCATAATAAAAATTTTTATAGGTATTCACGCATGAATTGTATAGGATAATATTCTTTTATATATTATCATGCCTCACTTGAACCTCTCCACAGGGTGGAATTTGAATCATATTTGATTTGTAATTTGAACTTGGTCAATGGACCTATTACTCTTTTGATCCGGAATGGAGTTGAGCTCAATTTTAAATGTTTAGCTAGTTGAATCGCCTGTTGAAACTGGTAATTGAATTGGCATCAATTTTTTATTTTAAAAATATTTTTTAATTTAATTTTTAAATAATTATATTAAAATTTTTTAATGATATTAATAGTATAGTAGAATATAAATTAATTTATTTATTTAAATTTTTTAACACGGATTATTTTATCAATCTATTTAAGTTAATTTTTTTATCAGCTTATTTTGAATTCGCTAGGGATTATTTTAATTTTAAGTTTTTAAATTTAATTTAATTTAATTATTCTTATTTATAAGTTTTATTTTATCTTTTTTATTTATTTAATATTGAATTTATAGAATATATTTAATTTGTACAATACAAATAATAATAGATTTATCAAATAATATAATTTATTTAATAATAAAATTGTAATAATCATCGAATATATAAAATTAATAAAAAAAATATAATCGATGTGTCTAATATAAGGGGGCGGATCTACACATGGCCCCTCATCCATGCATTTTATAAAAAAAAATTACTTTTATAAATTTTTTTATATAGTAATCTATTTGTTTTAAGTAATATAATTATTATATAAAATATTTTACTTCCCGAAATTTAATATTTATTTTTTCTCTATAAAAATATTATATAATTAATTACTATATAAAATATAATTACTATATTTTTATTTTCTCTTTCCTTCCTTTGCTTTTTAATTTTCTTCTTCCTGAAATCTAAGTCTCACTTTCTCAATTTTTTTATCGTGTTGTACTCACCATTCACAGTTTCTTTTCGTTCGCTGCTCACACACCGCAACTTATGAGTCAGTCGTTGTGCGTCAGTCTGTTGTTGTCCTTGCCAACTCGACATTGTCAGTCACATCTTCGATCACCGTCGACCTCCGTTTCACGCGCACAATCATATTGTGATCATGGAAATTGTCCTGTCAGTGTCGCACCATGTTTGTAATTGCACACCACTGCATCGCTAGTCACCATCGCCCTACTATGTACGAAATCCGTCGAGGTTAAATTAATCCAGATTTTATTTAATCAATTTTGAATTTTGATTAATTGGATCATTTGAATTAATTAATTTGAGTTAAATTTAAATAATTAATTAGATTTAGATTAATTAAACCTAGAGTTTAATGGATGGATTTAGATTAATTAATCTGTTTTAATTGATTAATTGATTTTAGATTAATTAAGCTATTTTAATTGATTGGTTAACTTTAAGATAATTAATTAAATTTTGATTTAATTGATTAATTGGGTTAACTTAATTAATCTATTTAATTAATTAACTAATGTTAGATTAATTAAATGTGAGTTTAATAAATTTAGATTAATCAATCAATTTAATTAATTTATTTTGGTTAGATTAATTAAATTTGAGTTTAATTGGTTAATTAGTTTAGATTAATTAATTTGTTTATTTACTTATCTAAGGTTAGATTAATTAAATTTGAGTTTAATTGATTAATTGAGATTAAATTAATTAATCTGAGTTAAATTAATTAATTAATTTGAGTTAGGTTAATTGATTAGTATAATTAAATCTCATTTAGATTTGAAAATTATCAATTAATTAATTGATTAGTTTGATATAAGTGTAATTAAAGTGTCATTAATCCGTTAATGAGATTAATTTATTTAAATAAATATAATTTAGTTAATAGAATTGGATTCGATTAATCAACTACACTAAAAAAAATGTAAATTTGGGATTTAATTTAGCGTGAAATTTAAATTTAAAAAATTCGTTTGCAAAAAAATTTACGATTTAATTTAGCGACAAAAAAATTTTTGTTAGAATAAAGCGTCATAAATTTTAGCGAAAAAATTAGGATTTAATTTTAAAATTAGTCCCTAATTTTCATTTGCAAAAAGTTACCCGATTTTCCAAATTAGTCACAGATTCGTCGTAAAATTTTAACGAATTAATTAAATTCGTCATAAATTTGCATAATTTGTAATTAAAATTTTCATGACTAATTAATTTTTCGTCGAAATTTTCGCAACGAAATAAGGAATTCGTTGGTAAAACGATCGATACAAATTAAATCGCAAAATTGTCGAAAAACAATTTTTTGTGACGATTTAAATAAATTTTTCGCTGGTAATTTCGCGATGAAAAAGGAATTCGTTGGTAAATTTGCGATGTTTCCAAATTCGTGAAAATTTTGCGATTAGCGCTTTCTACAAATATTCGCGAAATAAATTTCGTTAACAGTAAATTGGCCGCAAAATTTCGTCTGCAAAATTTGTCGCAGATTGGATTCGTTTTAAATTGTCATGAATTTGACGAAATTTAAATTCGTCGCAAAGTTCGTCGCAGATTTATCGAGATTTAGCAACGAATTGGGATATTTGTCGCTAAATTTGTCACAAAAGAAAAAAATTTGTGACTTTATGCTGCTTCGATATTCTATCGTATATACAAATTATCACACACACAACAAAACACAATAAATTCAATACAAACAAAACACACATACATTCAATACAAACAAAACACACATACATTCAATACAACAAAATAATAAGCAACATTCCAACAAAAGATATCCAAATAAAAAGTTATATCCTACAACATTTCAAACATCAACATAGTTATGATATCCAAATAACAATGTCCACAAAAGATCTTAACACATGGGGAAAAAGCAATCATACAATGACATTCTTCTACCCGCATTAGAAAAGAAACAAACAAAGAAAAAGTATCATACATTAAAAAACTATATACTAACACGAAAATAAATATGCAAAGACTTACAATGATGTGCATTTTCAAGTCATAAGGATTGACTTCATAGATCATTCTGTTTAAAGCAAAATAAAAAGTACTAATAAAAATGTAAAATGAATGGAGTAACAAACTAAATAAACTAAACAATTTTAAAGGTACTAATTAAAAACATGCATACAATATCATCATGTCGCCACCATCATCGTCTTGACTCGAGGAATATGACTTGAACCAAGTAAATTCTTTGGCGCGATAAGAAAGGCTTGTTGTCGTCGATCTCTATCATTTCGATCCCTTTGTGAGTTTTGATGTTGTATTGCTAAAATTCTGATCTCTTTCATGTATTATGCCCTTCAAATTGCTAACCTCCTCAATCAAGTCATCTCTGCTGGTGGAGTAGAAGAAATAGATCTACGAGGAGCATTATGCATTCGCTCGGAGAACTCATACCTAGTATCCTTCCCCTTTGGATCCTCCACTCGCCTCAAGCCATAAATCCATATTATTACTAACAGATGGCTCGGATCCTCAAGATCACCGCTATCTCTCAAATTCTACGAGATGAGGATAAGCGATCATATCTCTCCTACATAAAATTAAAAATTTAATCGAGCATTTACATAACTAATGAATTAAAATTATAAAGTAAGTTTAAAGATTATTTCAAACCTTAATATGAGCTCTATCTCCACTCCAAGTCTTATCTTTTTTGGAAAGTGCGAACAAAGTATCTATAAATTCCCTCCTTTCCCAATTCCTTAGACTAAATATAAGAATGTTAGAAATAAAATAATAATCTGAAATAAATTTAAAAACTAATTGTAGAATTTAAAATTACCAATCTACGTGAATGCTCCTCGATATTTATAGATCCGTCGCGTATGTTGCAGATAAGTCTCGTAATTACAGCTTGATTTAATTTATTACGACTTCTTTTTGCTCTCATCCGATTGCCAATAATTGGAGATTTTACTCCAATTTTACGACGTGACACAGGGTTTTTTCAGATTTGGCATGACTCGATACATGCCGGATATGATCGCCACATTTTTTTTTAAAAATTCTTTTAACTTCCAAGTCTTGACTAGGGTCCCAAATAAATCTCCGCTGAGATGGAAATAAAACAATTGATTATATAATCACTTATTTAATATATAAAATGAATCAATTATACCTGAAACTCGCACCACCATAATTCTTTTGTAGGTCCTGGCGTGCTCGAGTATGACAAAGAATCTCCTCTCCAATAGTTATTCACGATTTTATTGATCTCGCGAATAACAGGTACAGAATTTTCAAACCTACGATCAAGTGAAAAAAATTTGAATAAATAATTAAGATATTTTAAAAATTATAATACTTATATTACTTACGAATCTCCCATAGGAAAAATATATGGTCGACTTTCGATGTTCTCAGTGGAGTGTCGTGCACAGTGAATCGGGAATGGGAAGGTCGTGCGAATGAGATGGTGGCGGTGATCATGTGAAGGTCCAGAAGATCGGAGGCAAGTAGGTATAGTCTTTGGGGGTGGATCACTCGCCATCTGCTAGTACTCTTGCCTCTCCCACCACGTCGAAACTATCAACCAAAAACAAAATTAGAATAAAGAAAATAAAACTTTTATGCTTAATGAAGAACATGAAAAACTTACAATATGCATAATGAAGATATGAGATACTGCAGCCGCGCTAAGCTACGATGATTTCACCACTGATAACCTATAAGAACAAATTATACAAAACATACAGAGACAAAAGATATAAATTTAATAATGAGACATTATATAAACAAATAATTGAGCTAAGAAAATTTGTAAAATTATAGTTTAAAACTAAAATTATATATATAAAACTTACCCTAGACAAATTTCAAAGTCCTCATTATCATCTTCCTCATCATCATCGATCCTCATCCTCCTCCTCCTCCTCTTCCTCCTCGTCCCCCTCCTCCTCGTCCCCCTCCACCGCTTCATCATTAGATTTGATTTGCATCCACGTTTATCACTACTCACTGGGATCTCGTAACGTTGGAATTATATATTCTTGTATGAAACATATTTGTAACTTTGTCTTGTTGATATGCAATGTCTTGCGGCTCTTGATTTTTTTTCCGTGCTTTTGTTTCTGAAGCAACCATTCATTTTTGTCACGCCTCGAACTAGGATATGGGCATAGAAAATTTGAATCGCTTGTTGTGCCAAAATAAATGGTTCATATCTCTTATAAAATCTTTTATGATTTACTTGACCAAATTATCTTGTGGATGCACCTTCATCCCCACTGACGAGTCGAACCGAACACATAAATAAGATAACTCGCATTTCTGGACCAGGATAATCAATCTCTATAATTTCATCCAGCAAACCATAAAATTCATTGCTTGCACCTCCATCATTGGAAGACTGAACACATACTCCACTATTCATTGTACTCTTTCCATTTCCATATTCTTGAGTGTGGAAATTATATCCGTTTATGAAATATGCTGGCCAAGTGCGTACCATTGATTTTGGACCCCATGATAGATGGATTAGCAATTCTTGCTGAACGTGAGTTTGATTATCATAAACCTATACTCAAATGAAAATGATATTTATTTAAAAGTTAAGATATGTCTAAACAAAAATGAGGTAATTAAAACTGCTTACATATGATTTGAACCAAGGTGCAAATTCCTGATCGCAGAAGTGATCAAAGTCACGTGTCGGGATTTCAGAGTATAAGTTTTGGAAAATCCTATAATAAAAAATTGTATTATAACATAAACAAATTAACACTTGACGAAGAAATAGGAAATATATACTAACTCGAAATATGGCGATACTTCTGGACAATTAAGTAAAACATATGTCTGGGCTGCCCGCCATTCTTGATCAGTTAAGTATCGTTGCTTACATGGTCCACTTGGTCGACCAAGATAATTAAAAATTGAGAAAGAATTTAAATTGGGATCGACAGGACCTTCATCATTCCTTCCGGATTTCCATCTTTTGGTCGAGCGTGAGGCTCGAAATAATATGATCACGAAAGTTGTTACTTCCTCCACAATATATGCATTCACACAGAGGCTTCAACATGTGCCTTATTTTTCACTTTTTTCTTCAAATGATATAAGAATCTGATTGTAATATAACAAATTGTATTAGAAATAAATATATTAAAAAATAAACATTTTTATGCAATACTAACGAAATATAGAATATGTGAATTATACCTTTCAAAGGATACATCCATCGATAATGGTGGTCCTCCAACTTTGGCCTCATACGTGAGTAGACCAAAAGATGGTCCATTGAATCAAAAAATGCAGGCGGAAAAATCCTTTCTAAATTGCACAAAATAATTGGAATGTCTCTCTCTAACTTCTCCATGTGTGAATATCCCAAAACTGTTGAGCATATATCATGAAGAAAAATACTTAACTCAGAATGACACCCTGACAAAATTCGGTAAGAGTTCTTTAAAGCGATAGGAATAAGTCTTTCCATGAATATATGGCAATCATGGCTTTTCAAACCCATCAATTTGCATTCCTTCATATCGACACATCTCCCAAGATTAGAAACATAGCCATCGAAATCTCAATGACTTGACCATTCACAAACAACACGTCTCTGTTCCTTATTCAATGTATAAAGCCTTTGGTTTGGTCCTTTACTATTTTCATCAACATCAAGGTTGGGTCGTTTGCGAATGAGTCATATCTTTTCTTGCATTCAGATTATCTTTTGTTTTTCCGGTGATATCCATCAACGTATTTATCGGATTATCAAAACATTCTTCTCAATATGCATAACATCGAGATTATGATGAATCAAATTACTAAACCAATACGGTAACTCCCCAAAATATACTTCGTTTGGTCCATTTATGGTTGCTTCCATATTCATAAGTTGTATCATGTGGCTCTTCAATACAGATGGAAAGTGAAGAACTACTGTAAATATCTTGACCGATAATCTCGATGGCGGAGGTGTTCTTTCAATTCGATTCCTAGTGAATTCATCTTTATTCAAATTATGATTTAGTGGTAAAATTATGCTGTGACAATCAAAATAACTCGGCTTCTTACCATGCTTGATCTAATCGACTTTGATCTCTCCATACATATTGGGCATCCTAAGATCCTGCGACTAACCGATAGCATACCATACGCCGGAAAGTCATTTATGGTCCAAAGAAGAGCAAACTTCATCACAAACATCCGATTAGTATGAGCGTCGTATGTAGGAAAACCTTCATCCCATAGTTGTTTTAGCTCTGCAATCAATGGTTGCATATAAACATCTATTAACTTCTTCGGATTTTTTGGGTCAGGCACAACCAATGTTAAAAACATATACGGTGTTTTCATGCACATCCCAGTGGAAGATTATCACGGAGTTAATATAATCGCCAACAAGAATAGTGTCTTTCTGATTTACAAATGGAGCAAATCCGTCGGACAGAGACCTAACCTAATATTTGAGTCTCCTTCGCAAAATCGGGATATGTTCTATCAAAATTTTTCCACGCCTCTGATCATCGATGGATGACACATTAGTCCCTCTTCATTTGATGATTTGCATGCCAAGTCATGTGTTCAGCAGTTGTCTTTGATGCATAAAGCCTTTGTAACCTAGGAGTTAAAGGCAAATAAAACAACTGACTATATGATTTACGTCGTTGCTGCCTCCTACTAGTTCTCTTGTACCTATCTTGATTATAGAATTTACAAACATCCACATCTGCATCATCTCCCCAATATAACATACAACCATCTCTGCACACATCAATTCTTTCCACTAGGAGACCTAATTCTTTCATCAGTTTTTTATCTGCATCTATCATTGGGCATTATATTATCACGGCAATGCCTCTTCAAAATTATTAAAACACTCTTGAGACACATTGTGCTCGCCTTGACATTCAACATTCTTGCGGTGAGCGATAGTTTAGTGTGAGTCTCAACCCCATAAAGGTGCATCTGCGGACTCAACACCTCCTGAAATTTGAGATATGCTTCATTATTCATATTCTGCCGACCGATCTCTTACGTGCACCTCTTCCAAGGGTGATGCATTAGTAAACATTTGCTCAATCTATTGGAGGACAACTTGAAGTTGCACCTTGTGATTGGGGAATCAAATTCGGGCCCGCTACATCATATATCATCCTCTGATATGGATTTAATTGATTATAATCACTTTGATCCCTAGACACTTGTGTGTTGTGTCTATCATAAACTTCATCAGATATAAATGGTTCACCATGACATGTCCATTATAGTAATTTTTGCAACGAATCCAAATCTACAAAGATGCTCTGAAACTTTGCTAGACGGTAAAAATATACCATTCTGACACTTTCTGCACGGACACCTTATCTGATTACCATCCATAAACTCAACATTACTAGCTGCGAAATTTAAAAACTCTTGCAACCCACTCATAAATTCATCAGTTAAACCCCGACGTTCAGGTAAATTCCTATTATACATCCAACTCCTTTCACGCTGCATTTTATCTGTTTTCAATCAATTATATTAATATCAACTCCTAGAAATTACAATAATACGAATATACAGTTAGTTCACATATGAATTCACTATGTTTAACAATCTTTAAACATAATCGAAAAAGGACAACAGTTGTATAGAAAGCTCACTGTTAATTTATGTTTAAACATTTTGTGATGTTTAAACCTGAAATGTTAAACAACTTAAGTTGATTGTGACAATTAATATCACAATTGAACACATTGAAAGGTAATGTGTTAGGGTTTCGGTCTTATCGAGGACATCAGGACTTAAAATGGGGGTGATTGTGAAAACCCGAATTTAGTGTAAAATTGTGAATTGTCGGCTAATAATATAGAGAAGCTTTATAAGATTAGATGAGAGAGTTATTATTAACATAGGTCTAGAAGTTTTGTTAATCAGCAATTCTCTCATCTATAAGCAAGCAGACAACAAACTAATCAAATTTATTGAACATGAAAGATACTCATTGTAATTATGTCATTTAAGTGAAATTATTATTGTAGATGTATAACAATCTTCGAAAATGAGACAGATCAAAATTTATCACTACAAGTTAATACTAATATAGTAAGCCTTAAACACTAGATCCCCCACCACCACTGACTTTAAGATGCTTGTAATTTCGTAGGTGCATGATTTGTTCATCTAAGCCTTATAAACTGCTTGTTTTATCCCATAACTTCCTATATGTGACTAAACAAAATCATAAAATATTCCAACTTAGTACTTAGCCTTATTTGGTATGTGAACCCAAATGGCAAATTAGCAGCTTATAAGCTTCTGTAGTTTTAAAGTTAACTATATATAGTTACAGAATAAATAGCATAACAACATAAAGCTTTTGTAGTTAATTATCGAGTTAAATATAGGAAAAAATTAAATTTATACCATGTTCCTACAGCGTCTCCGAGGCGATTGATTAATCGAAGGCGGACCCTAGCGCTGGCAGGGGCAGACTGACTACCGGAAGGATGCGGACGCCGCAGGTAGAAGCGGCGCGAGGCGGCCGGAAGGTGGCCTCGCAGGCGCTGTGGCACGCGACCGGACGAGGTGGCGGTAGCGGAGTCGGATAATGGCCGGCGGGCGTGTGGTAGCGCTGGTCGCCTGGTCGGGATGGGAACCTGTGGCCGGACAGCGCCAGAATGTGGCCGGCTTCACGGCGGTCGCACTGGCCGGTCGCAGGCCGCTGGTCGCCATGCGGTGGGCACGCGTCAGACGAGGGGGGCCTTGGCCGGCCGGCCGGCGTCGGTCGGCGCGGCCGGCGTCGGCGTCGGTCGACCTAGCTTCCGCTTAGCGGCCTCTAGTCATGAGCCGGACGCCCAGAAGCCGGACGCGGTCGGGGCGTGGCGGCAGCGCTGCGACGAGCGGAAGAAGGCGCGGCAGCGGAAGGCCGGCGGCAAGGGAAGACGACGAGAGGAGAAGAAGTTAGCTCGTGCGCGGAGGAAAGTTAGGGCACGATAAAATAATTCATTTGCGCGAATCGAGTTAGATTCGCAAATAAAAACGTTTATTTGGTTTTTTTTTTAATTTGCAACGAATCAGGATTCGTTGCAAATTTGCAACGAATCCCGATTCGTTGCAAATTAAAAAAAAAAAAAACCAAATAAACGTTTTTTTATTTGCAACGAATGCGTGGATTCGTTGCAAATTTGCAACGAATCCACGGATTCGTTGCAAATTAAAAAAAAGAAACTTGACGTTTTAAAAAATTATAATTATAATTATAAATTTTTATTTTGCAACGAATCCAGGATTCGTTGCAAAATTTCCGACGAAAATTTATTTCGTTCCAAATCTGCGACGAGACCTAAAATTCGTTGCTATATTTGTTGCAGATTTGCAACGAAAATAATTCGTTGCTAAAATTCGTCGCAATAAAACTGTTTTTTTGTAGTGCTAATTGAATTAATTGAGTTAACATAATTAATCTAATTACACACGGTTTAACAAAATGATTTAATGTTTGGTTTAATATTATTGTTATTATCCACTTATTTAAATTAATTTTAGTTTTTCATTATCACAGACTTCGTATACTTCAAATGGAAAAATATATTACGATTGATAAATTTTTTCAAAGTAAGAGAGCAAATGAATTAGATACAGCTAACCATATCGACAAGATCAAATAATAATGATTTTCCATATAAAATTTCTTCTAAAATATTCAAAAATATATAAATTGAAGATGTTAATTTCAATTCTTTAGAGTGTGAAATAGGATTGCATCGATAAATTTGGGAATATCATCCTAACTAATAAGAGGAGATTCGTCGAACTTATTTGAATATGAAGACATATCAACCTATTCTTTGAGAATATTCATTAAATAAAAATGTTAAGCACCCTCGAAGATTTCAATCTATTTGGTATGGACAATTTTCTTGGTTGGAGTATTCACCGACTAAAAATAAAGTATATTGTTTTCTATATTTTATTTTCAATAAGTCATCAGAATGCTCAAATCACACTACATTTCTTGTTTCTGGATTTGATAATTGGAAGAAAGTTCGAAATGAAAAAAACTTGTGCTTTCTTAGGCCATATAGTGAAAGATAATGTATCTACGCATGAAATAAATTCTCTTCTTTTTACTTTGCATTATTTTTACTGATTTAATATATTTTCTTTCATTCATGACGATTCTGACTTAAACATCGGAGGGTCATCGTCGGATAGTCCAATGGTGATTTAATATGTGTTATTTTTTTAGAATATTTACCGATGCGATTAGAGAGAAGAGAGAATCTCGGTGGCACAAGATCGAAGAGCGAAAAATCTGAACAGTATTATGACCCCTCTAAATTTAAAATTCTAAATCTACCCTGCTAATATATATATATATTTCGTGCTAACGTACACAATTGAGAGATGCCACTATGTGACAATCAACTATCAACGTTGTCACATGAAATGCACTCTTCGATTGCATACATGGACGCACACAAATAGACACATAATAGATCAACTTTCGGTAGCACATTCTAGACATTCACAGTGCATGTCTAGAATATATATATATATATATATATATATATATATATAAAAGTTTAATATAATATTCTTTTCGATTTAATTTGATTTTCGATTTTTTTGAAAGTTCAAATATTATTTAATGATTTAAAAAAATATTTTTTTTTTAGACAACAAATAAAAAATATTGATATAAAAAGAACTAATAATCATGATAATTTTAATTCTTTTATATCCTAAGTAAGTGAATAGATAAACAATTTTAATAAATTTATCTTTTCATTTTTTTTCACATTTATAAATTCTTAAATAAATTAAAAAAAATAAAATATAAATAATAATTTTGAATGAACTGAACAATTATAATCATTTTAAAAGATTAAGTTAAGGATCGATATTTGTGAAATCGTTGAACCGTTCATTTAAAGCATGATCAACTCAACTCAGTCGGAGTCAAGTCCGTTGGCACCGAGTGGCTGGGCCATGGGCACTCGGTCAGGGGATGAGAACAAATGAACTTCTGGCGCTGGCTTCTCCAGAAAGCCAACCATTCCCACCCTTTTCCAACTCCCCCGCCTCCAACCGTCGTACCTCGCCGAGCTGCCAGCGTCGGCGATGCTGCTGTCGGCCAACCCCGCTGCCCACACTCCCCGCTGTTACAACAAGGACCTCAACTTGGAAGCTTCATGCCATCTCGTTCACCATGATCCCCTCCCTCCGCCTCCGGCCCTCGTCAGCCTCTCCCCTTATCGGGCCAAGTCGGGGCTTAGCCGCCAGATTTCGCCAATCGCCCGAGTCCACTCGTCTCATCCCGTTGTTCTGCAGTCCTCACCCGATGCCGAGGTTCTGATCCCCTCCTCCGCCGCCGCTGTGGCCGCCGCCATCCGTCGTGCTTCGCCTTCGACGCCCGTGGAGTTCACCCAGCGAGTGGAGAAGCAGGGAAAGGGCGGGCTTGTTCATCCGAGCCCTGACTTCCAACGCATCTGCTTTGATCAGCTCGATTTGTTTCGTATGGTTGTCGATCCCAATGTCATCTTGTCGGTTAGTGTGTTTCTCGTACATAAATTATCTCATCCTCTCTCAACGATCCTATTGCTTTTTCATTCTATTTGATAGTATCAAGCTGCTGCTATTGGCCATCGTGTATAACGATTCTTCTTTAGTTTACTAATGTAGGTTATCACTAGTGTTATAGTTCGAGTACACTACCTAGAATGTTTTGGATATATAAGGGTGAAACTTATCGTAAGTGAGAAAAGTCCATAATTAAAAATTGAATGGGTGATCAAGGAGGCCAAGTTTTAGTCACTAATTTACAGGTCAAACCGTAGATGGACTAGTCTTGCACATCGACTTGAGAAATGACTTGGTTAATATTGAATCACAAAGTCATCAAAAGGGACTTAATAGCTATTTTTATAAAATTAAATAATTGTTTGGTTGTTATTTAAAAGTTAAAATTTCATATTTGTCATTATAAATATTATAAGTTTTTCATACATATCACAATTGGTTTGAATGTTAGTATAAAATCAATCTAAATATTAGTAATGATGAATAATAGTGGTATACTTTTTTTAAACATATAATAGCTTTTCATTATTTTATGCATATCTATTTTTTTATAATTTTCAAAATAGTTATGCAATTCAATATTACTATTTTCTTTCTACTTAGAATATGTATTATACTTATTATCCATATATTAATGCATATGGGAAGGACTTCGACCTTTCCTTTTTTGCCAAAAAGATGTATTATGCAATACTTTTTCATTAGAAAGCTTACTATAAATACTATTTTTAAAACTATAAATACAAATGTCAATATAATAATAAATTTCATAAATATAAAGTTTCACATGTTTTAATTTAAAAGTATGTATATACGCTACATATGCAGATACATATACAAATGCCAAAATAAAATTTGCAAGTTTTAAGTATAACATTTGACAAATGTATGGAGCAAACAAATAAGAGGTAAATGTTCTAGAATGCAGTAGAATACTTTTTCAATTTAATCAAAATTTAAACCACAAACCCAATATAATATATACAAAATCAAAGTAATAAGTGGGATAACATAAGATTATCAAGCACAACTACAAATGTAGCAAATAAAATTATAAGTTTATCCATTTGCATCTGATTTATAATGCAGGATAGTTAGACTTTGGCTAGCCCTTGATAAAACCATGGTTTTAAATGCCAAGCCGTTTCGGATGAAATTACCGAAAAATTTCGTTCCGACGAATCACCGAAACCGAAACGCGTACCGTACCGGAAGGAGGCAGCGGCGACGACGCAGAGGAGGCGCCGGTGACGACGCAGAGGAGGCGGCGGCGACGATGCAGAGGCGGCGGCGGCGACGACGACGACGCAGAGGCGATCGCGATCGCGCTACGGGATCGGGAAGGTGATCGCGCTTCCCGATCATGCATCGCGATCGCGGTGAGAAATCGCGATCGCGTGAAATTTCTAAAATTCTAAAAAAGAATAAAATATATATATATATATATATATATATATATTAAACTGTAAAATTTAATTAAATAAATTATTAATTAATTTATATATTAAATAAAAATTAAAAAATAAAAGATATTTTAATTAAAATTTTAAATTCGAATTTATAATTTAGGTAAAATTAAATCTTAAATTCTTTTTTAAAAATTAACTAAAATTTTAAAAAAAAAATCAAATAATTAATATTAATGTTTAAAAAAAATACCGAAATAGTATCGGCACGGACGATATGATACCGAAACCGTATCGTTCCGGTCGTAGACCGAAATTTCGATACGAGTCGAGATTTTAAACCTTGGATAAAACTGCTCTGGATTTGGTTATTTTTCATCTTCAATTATGAGTTCAGTCTGTAGAGATTCTGGTTATAACTATGATGAAAATAACCCCACTTTACCATCTTTTGAAATACTGATTATGAAGCATAATTTGTAACATAATTTCTTTGTAGTTCCTTGAGCCGAATAGAGATAAATAAAGACATTAGATCAGTGTAACTTTAGCTACCAAGCACTTATTTCTTAGCATCAACATGATCACTGTGATATGAAGATTTTCATCTTTCAAATCTGATTTTTAGTCACATGGAGGAGATAAAACAACAGAAAAAGAGAGGGAAAGCACCATAGGGTCGAGCTTGTTAGGATGTTGAAAGAACCAATGCTCCTATTCGATATTCGATTAGTCATTTTGATATTAATAAAATATAACCATCAGTGGACATGCATGACATATTTTTATAACTCATTGATGTAAAATTTTAATTTGACTTTCTAATTGCTATACACATATTTGGAAAGAAAGTGAAGCA
The DNA here is from genome assembly GCA_025175895.1 of Wurfbainia villosa. Taxonomy (NCBI): domain Eukaryota; kingdom Viridiplantae; phylum Streptophyta; class Magnoliopsida; order Zingiberales; family Zingiberaceae; genus Wurfbainia; species Wurfbainia villosa. The sequence continues at coordinate 3,778,905 of CM045994.1, read as the reverse complement.
AGACTATACGACCAAAACTCATATGTGTTGATTTTGGTATGGTATGAAGCATGCCTAAGTGTGCCAAAGGTTAACATGGTATAGTATCGAGGAACCCCAATTGGAGATCAGAAGTTAGGCAGCGAATGATATTTTAACCTTATGTATCGGGACACAATTCTGCATCTTCTGATGCATCTAGTATTGTTATTTTACATAAGTTACTCTAATAATCAATATAAGATAATCAAATAAATAATTTGTATCTTGTAATAACAAGATAAATAAATTGAATAATTATTTCCATCGGTTAGCTCTTTTAAGTATCTGCAATACTGATTCTGTTATATCAATCATCTCTATTAATAAATCAACACTGCATGTCTAAGTAACATGAAAAATGTAGGACAACATTCAGAGTTACTTTTGAAATATAAAACCTACATTTGGTATGGAGTTGATTTAGTTAAATATATTATCCAACAATGAGAATGGAAATTCTTTCTATTAAACCTTGAGTATTTTAAGACAACCAACATACTAGACTATACTGATTAAACATACTTTTGTTTCTTCACTTAATGTTCTGTTTAAATAGAATGCCTAAACTGTAAAAGGACCGTTTTTTTTCATGGTTTCTATGGATTTTTTTTTAAACTTTTCTACAGTCTATTGTGGTGAATATTGATACTAGTTCTAGTTAAAATTCTTCCAATGTGATAAAAGACACCACTGCCAAACATATTTTGCTTTTACTATCTCGTTGATACTTCTTTGATCTATTCATGTTATCATATATCTTAGCAGGTGTATGTCAGGCCAGCTGGTAGTTATGTGATGGACCAGTTAGAACTACGTTGTGTTGCTAATTATCCAACAACTGATATGTCTGAAGGTTCAAACTGTGTGATATTGGTTGGCAACTTCACAGTACCGGCTAGTTTACAGGCAGCAGAAGCTGCTCTCTTGAAACAACGAGTATAGTAGCTAAGATGGCATCCAACATATTTTGACAATAGTTTTTCATTTTATCATCTGCTTATCGTTCATGATTGATTGTAGGCAGAGGTAATATCTGAGAATAGAGCTCTTGTTCTGCCTATGGTGAAACATCCATTTGTAGTAGGATTTCTGGTTGCAGAGCTTCCAAAGACGGATTTAGCCACAAGTGATAATCTGGATAATTATCAAAAGAATGTGCCCTTTTATTCATCTGATGATGGCTTTTTACCCAACACACCATATTCTAATAAGAAATCCTTGGAAATTCAAACTTTCAGAGAAGATCTGACATGCGAACAATTTACAAATGAACAAAGATCAAGGGCTATTAGGATTTCTAGATCTTTAGCTACAGCATATGTGATGGATCAGGTATCTTCTTCTCTACTCTTTTCCTGTTGCAGTGTTTGTGTCAACAGTAACAAAATTACAAAAGACATAAATCTGCCAACAATTTGGAGTTGGCACCATGATTTGTTATATAAAGTTATAAAAGAGAATACAGCTAGCTATCAAACCAAGAGTCATCAAAGCTTTCCTCATTCTTTTTCTATTATATTATATAAATCTTCCCATCTTACTCAGGCCACTAAATTATTTGTTTTAGCCTTAACAACTCAAACTCTGGATTCCTTTCATTATGCTTATATTACACCAAATATTTTTTCCCTTATGGACACCAAACCGAGCTTTTATAATGATTCAAATAATATGTATCTCTTATAGTTAAGTCACTCGTACCACTGTATTAATTTTCTAATTTTTATTCTTAAAAATGTATAATTATAGGGTTCAAGATTATTGTTATTTCTCATCATTGAACAAAACATTCTCAAAAGTTGAGAAAAATAGTTTGATACTTACAACTGAATGAGTGTTTGAAGTGTTGAGTCGTGTTGGTTGTACGGACAAAATTTATTATTCCTCCCACCGAAGTAAGAGAGGGAAAAAGAAATAAAGAAGAAAAACTGAGGGAGAAAGGGTGCAATTGCAAAAAGTGTGGCTGCTGCTCTAGATGGTGGGCACAATGAGGCATTTGGGAGGTTGGCAGTCATAGGTGGCAGGCAACTGGGGGTGGCATGTAGCGGGCAGTCATAGATGGCTACAAGTAGGATGTGAGTGCGTGGCATAGGAAGGGAGGAAGAAAAGGTATATTCAAATAAATAAATGAATAATTCCTAATTTTTTTAAAAATACTACTAGGCTAATTAAATATGATTGAACCGGTGTATCTTATATATATAATTGATTTAATTTTGAATAGACCAAAAGTAAATTCAAATTAAGTCTGATTTGAACCCACTTGATCTTAATTTCCATATCTATTTGATAAGCTTTATCTGACCCAAAATCAAATTCACTTGACCACAAAATTTAAAATATTAATTTCATTTAGTTTAATTAGTCATCTAATTTTTTAAAGGGCAGTCCAGTGCATGATGCTCCCACCAATGTGAGATTCCGGAGAAGGATTTATTGTATGCAGTCTTACCCTGCTTTTACAAGAGATTGCTTTTATGACTCGAACCCCTGACCTCTATAATCTAGATCAAACGACAATAACTTTACTATTATACTAAGGCTCCCCTTCTAGTTATCTATTTTTTTTATAAAAAATAATTTAAAATATAAAAATTTAAATTAGATAAAATTTGGTATTTAACATTAGTAAATATTTTTGTATGTTCCAACTTTTGTAACTAAAGACATGGAGAGATTATGTGAACTAGCAATAAGAATACAATAATTTGATCAGATTGTATTGAATTTCTTTTCCTCATTTACTTTAGTTCGAACATTAACAAATAAATATAGTTTAACACATCACTTTAATTAAACAAAAATTTTATTTAAATTTTTTTTAACTATTTTAATTTATTTCAGTGTGATAGACATAAACTCTTTAAAAATTTTATTTTTAAATTTAAATTTGGTGTTAAAAAAATATTAAATCAGAAAATTTTCAAACTTAATTTAGTTGAGTCAAAATCAAGTTATATATATATATATATATATATATATATTTAAAAAAATCATCATTATAAGATTAAGTAAATTTGATTAGAAATTTTAAAATCTAGTTTAAACTCAAAATATAATGTTTTAGGTTCTGAAATTTGAAAAGTTTTGAATCTCTTTATTTTTTGTCTTATGATTACATAGAGTAAACAAAATCAAACTAAAATTAATGGTAGAATTTTAAATTATTTCAAGACATCTAATAGTTTTTTATTTAGATTTTATCATATCAAATATTAAAAAAATGATATTTAATGGTTAAATTTTTTATCAAAAGCTCATAAATAAATTTCACATAATTACATAAAATATTTATTTATTTCAAACAAAATTACATCATAAAAAATGAAAGCTTCTTGGACCTTAAAATCTGAAATTGCATCAGCTTTACAAAATTTGAAAGAGAAAATATCCAAATTTATAGAATAACGAGAACCTCTGATTTCTTGTTTCTCATTGAAGCATTTTACCTACAATAGTTAAATAAATTATTATAAAATGTCTCATTTCTTTCTGCTCATTAAAGCATTCTACAATGTTGAATAGACTATAAGTGGATTATAAAATGAAAGAAGTATGGAGTTTACAAGTAATTAAAGATAAAAATATAAACTAAATGGATACATACATTTTTAATTCTAAAAATTAAGGTGGCCAAATGAATCACTTTCTGCTCATTAAAGCATTCTACAATGTTGAATAGACTATAAGTGTATTATAAAATGAAAGAAGTATGGAGTTTACAAGCAATTAAAGATAAAAATATAAACTAAATGGATACATACATTTTTAATTCTAAAAATTAAGGTGGCCAAATGAATCAACTATAGTAAATAGAAGACTAAAGATGAATTAGCAATCTAATTAGTTATTAAGTAAAAAACTAATTACAATCTAATTTTAATTTAAAATCATTATTTATACTAAGTAAAATAAATTATGTTATTTTTAATAATTTACTGAAACCATGTTGTTTGGGCAGAGATTGGAACTTTGACACAACTTGAGATTTTAAATCTTGAACCAAACTATTGCACATAATGAAGATTATTACCTATCTATGAGACCTAACCCTCAAGCATTGTGTTAAATACAAGGCAAAGGTTTCTGGGTGTAAACTCTGAAGTTGACTTGTGTCCATGTAGCTTTCTTGTTTTTAACTGATTGGAAGTTTTGGGCAGACTGATTTTAGTGAATTACCCTTTTTATTGTAGGGCTTATTTTCTCCTTCACTAATTTCTTTTTAGTTTAAGCATTAAAGATATTTCAATATGTTGTGCATTGATGTACTGCTTTTTCCTTTCTGTTATTGGATATAAAAACCAGTTCAGGTTTCAGAATTTGTTGGGAATGAACCACTTTGTTAATTTATCTTTCATCAGTTACAAGATCTATCTATTGGTTAGTCTACTTTCATGCCAAATACCTAGATGAATCATTGGCATCTGCTTGACTTGGTTTTTATTAAGGAGAGATTTAGCTTTGGACTGCACTTATTACGTTCTGTAACTGTGAAGTGACCATGACAGCTAATTGGTGTAGTTGCACCAATGCTAGCGTAACTTGTCCTAGCCTGCTGGTGTCCTACCTATTCCAAATACAAGTTAAGGTTTGAAATAGTTATGTTTGTTTATTTCCTTTTTTCATTAGGGGAACATGTTTTTATATCATCTTACAATGTTATTATCTTAAAGGATTAGTCTTTTTTTTTTTGCTTGCAGGATTCTTTCTTTGTTCAGTCATTTACTTTGTTTTATTCTTTTTATCTACAAACAGAAAGGAATGCTTCTTCAACAGTCATCTTGGCAAAACAATGTCAGAATGAATCATCTAATTGAACAAGTCAGTCTTGTTCCACATTGCTTAAATGACCTTGGTTTGGTCTATTACCTAATATTAATTGTTTTTACAGATTCGTGGACCTCTTTCTAGTATCAGAGCTCTGACAAAAATGTTATCTGTTCATATAAAGAGAAGTGAGGTTTGTATTGTAATTTTGCTCTGCTTGCATCTTCTGGCTGTTTACCTAATAGGATTTTGTTTCCCTTAATCTATTGCAGATTTCATATGATATTATTGAGGACCTACTTGTGCAAGGTGATCATATGAAAGATGCTTTACAACAGTTGCAAGACTCTGTCTACCTCACCAAGGTTAATCTTGTCAGAGAACCCATGAAATGATTCTTCTGATGTTATGGTACTGTCAGTCTGAGTTATGCTATGATGTAAAAAAAGTGGGGATCTAAAATTGTTTCCACCCCTTCTCTTAAGTTGACGATAACCATTATTATGAAATATTATGAGATTACAATGTTATAACATTTCAGTTTAAAGTGGAAAGTGACAAGCAGAGTGCAAGAAATAATATAACAAAGCTGATTGGATCTCCGTTGTGTGTATAGGACATGGATTTTAAAGTTTTAACAGAGTGATATGGTCAAATTAGAATTAGATAACAAGACATGTTTGATTTAGCTCGAGAGTATGCTTAGATATGGTACTTTGGTCAAAGGTGGTCTGATGTAGACAGTGGAGCCATACTAGGTTTTATGAATACAACTAACTCATTTATTCACATATGACATGGGTGAAGTTTGTACGAACTTTATTTTAAAACTAGATTTCATGAACTAGCTAAGGGGACACTATTTCTCGGTTTGAGTAGATAAAGTGAAACTTCAATTGACGTGAGACAGTGATGAGATGAAGATGACTGATAGAATGAAGAGGTGGAGATGACTCTTTGTGGTGGTCTATCTTATGAGGTGATGATTTTCCTTTGTGAGGTGAAGGGTTTTTTTATGTAAAGTGAAAAGGTGTTTTCATTAAGGTGAAGAGGTGTTTTGTTAAGGTGAAGAGGGTTTTCATACAAAGTGGAGGTTTTTTGTATAAGGAGATGAGATTTCTCTAGTGATATGATGAGATTTCCTTTATGACGTAAGAGATTTGTTTTTTTTTGTATGAGGTAAAGAGGCGGTGATGTGTTTAGCAAAAATGAGATTTATTGTGGAGGTGACATTTATAGATAAGGTGGATTTTGAGGATTTATTAAATTTTAAGATATGAAAAGTCAAGGGGAAGGAGTAGAGTCTCTTTCCTAAAATTTTCTTTATAATGACAACCAAGGCCTATATTTAAATCTTTGGGAATGGTTATGGTTATTTGTCAAGGTTAAAAGAACAAAAATATTTCTAACTCTTATGCTTGCATGCATGTGCCAAAAGATCACCAACAGTTTGAAAGGCTTACGCAAGGATTCATCCCTATGGTTAAAGCTCTCCCTGTAACTCTTGTGTCACTTAGGGTTAGATTTTGATCTATTAGGGATGAACTGTGAGTTTCTTTGTCTAGGGCTTAATTTTTGTATTATTTAGATAAGTGAATTAGAATTGATTTGTTAAGTCAAGCTCTCTAGCTCATAGGAATGCTTTTCTTGTGTCAAGCTGTCTAACTTGCCGAAGTCTCATTAGTTGGGTTGAGTTCTCAACCTTGTAGAAATTTCATTTATTGGGTCAAGTCTCATCCTCATTTGTAAAGACTTGTTCCATTTTCTCATGTTAAGGGGTTGAAATGAATTTCTTTTAGGCATGCCACATGGCCATGGAGAGAGAATAGGTGTTTTAAACCATGCGAAACATTTTTGTTAGCATGTGCTTATTGTTGTTATATCATTTCCGCTGTATATAAATACTTTGATAATTGTAACATGTGAATTTGTTTCTAACAATAGTATTTAGCTTGTGAATTTTGTGAGAAATTTGCACCATCTATATGCCCCTTCTGGCTTAGCCATTGATCCTAATAGATGAGGTTGTTGCAAATCAATTCTCCCCTATTAAACTTTTAGCACTGTTTGGGACACTTATTTGATTCTTACTGGTAGGCGTACATAGCAGATACTTATGTACTAACAGTAGTTCTCTTTTGCAGTGCGCTTTTGAGAATTAAAGTGAAGAAACTATAGTGCAAAGTATTGTTTTTAGTTCAAAACATGATTTCAATAGAGTACCTACAGTGGGTGCTTTAGCCCAACGATAATCTGAGAACAGTCATAAATTAACTGCAAAATGTTCTTTTTGGACTAAGGGAGGTTATTTATGAACTAAGAAAAGTTCTTTATAAACTTTGTCTAGTACTTATAAGCATTGAGTGGTTTAAATAGGGAGAAACATAGAAGTTTTAGAGGTTATGCACATTTTGGCCTATCCTTGATTGAAGTGGGTTTGCCCCTTAAGCCTTCCCTCTTTTGTATCAAGTCTGCAAAAAGATTCAATTCATGTTATCACATTTCAGTTCGCTCAAAGTTAATCCAACACTTGGGAAAAGGAGAGGCCTAAGGGCCATATAATAGACCCACTTTGAAAGAGGTGAGGTCCCCAAAGGCTTAAAACTTGCAACTTCATTCATTAGGCAAGAGACTCACATCTAAAAAGAGACATGGCAAAGTGTCGTTGGCCTCTTAAATTAATATGAAATTTGCTCAATCATTAAAGAGTAAGTTCATAAGAAGTGTTCTTAGTTTAGTTCAAGGCTTAAAATTTCGACCTGTATTGAGGTTTCGATTCGCGATACGGTTTCAATATCGTATCGTGCTGTATTGGTAAATTTCGATAATTTTTAAATATAAAAATGAAAATTTTAATTTATTTATTAAAAATAAACAAAATAATTATGGAAATAAAATTATCAAAAAATTAATTCAAATAGGATTAAAAAATAAAATAAATTTTAATAATAATAAAATTATTATTCATAATATATAAATTAATAAAATAAATTTTAAAATAATATATGAAGTATTTTTAAATTAATAAGATAACTTTATTAAATTTTAATTGTTTTATTTATTTTTTCATATAGTTCTCTGCAAACTGCAAAAGGTTGGAACCGCCAACCTAGTGGCCCCCACCGGTCTGTTCAACGACCATTGTGAGTGAGGTAAATCACGGAGGCCCCTATGAGCCTTGACGTGGTGGCTTAAGACATATGAGGGTCATCTAAATCCAGGAAAGGACTTTAGACTTTCGGAATCGACCCACACCAAATTTGCAAGCACTGCCGTGCCTCAGCCACTACACCATTCTTGTGGGGACTATTTTTTCATATAGTTGAACTATAGTTTGGAGGGTTCATTATTAAAATCATTGTGTAATGCCCTGCTCAGTTGTCGCGCTCCCTCGTGGAGTTGTTGCACTCCATGTGGAGGTCGCGCGACACTGTCGCGACCCTCGCAGAGGCCACAGAGGCATCGCGCATCCTCCATGGGAGTCGTTGCGACGTCGTGTAGCGGCGTGGAGGCCGCGATCTGCGTAGCAAGCCGTGAGCGAAGGCGCGTGATGCCAGAGCCAACGCGAGGCGTGAGGCCAGTGGCGATCCTCGCGGCCGCGAGGCCCGCGGTGGTCACGCGAGGCCTGCGCCACTGGTACCACCTGCACGATGTCGGATAGCGATGACGAGCGATAAATTCCGTCCGTTTCGCTAGGAACGGATTGAGATTTTAAACTATGATTTAGTTCATAAAAAAACTTATTCCAATGCATTTAGAATTATTCCCAATTCATAAATAGGGCTAAAGAGCCCATCAATAGGTACAAAGTATTTCTAAATTATTTTCTCATCTAGAGGATGAATTTTTATCACTATGGTTTCTTTTCCTTGGATTAGTCGGCTCCTATTTTCCGACTCGGTATCAGTCGGCTCTCAGAGGTAAATCACCTCCTCGACACAGGTTCAAGACTCACAGACTCAACAGATCGTTCCCGTGGTCAACTCATACCACAATTACGAATAATAACCAACACACTACAGGTTATTTCCTGGTATAAGCATCTAAATGCATAGCCAACATAACCGGGAGTATAAACCCTAAAGGTCACTCCGGTTGGTCATCTCGGTGGACGACCCCTACTACAAGTCTTCACAGGTGTCATAACTATATTGTATACACCTACTAATCAAGTTTAGATAGATATCTACTAAACCATAAGTTTTTCAGGAATTCTTACCTCGTGCTGCTTGGAGCTCAGGCTGCTGTCCATCTCATCTCAAAAACCAAAACCGAACAAATTGACTCCCGAGAATCCAAGACTCGACACAAAACAACATTGTATGACATCGCAGAACCTTGGGCTCTGATACCACTAAAGTTGTCATGCCCTGAGAGGATACCGAGCCGAAAATCAAACGGACGGCACCTCCCCTGTACGTGGCAACATTTCGGGTTAATACAAGGCCCGTAGGCCCACAATAACAACACATATAAAAATATACCAAACCACCACGATATATATATATCAACACAATAACTACACACAGTGGAAACGATACAACAACAACACATCCTACACATGCATACCGGTATGACTAACACCATAATATAAAGAAAACCTCGACAAAACCCGCACTAACATATGCGTACATCATATAATACATAACATCACGAAAACTCCGAATGCAAAACAAGACATACGGAAAATCCAAAACAGACACGGGAGCCACGGAGGTGAGATGAGACAATGTCAGCCGGCGGTGCTCTAAGTCGTCACGAAGTCTTACGTTACTGCAAGCTGAAAACCCAGTGGTCCGCGGAGTGGTGAGTAAAACTCTGAGTAATAAAAACATGTATATATGTAATATCACATGTATTTCGACAACATAATCTAGATGCACTGACGTGGTATATCAAGATAGTATATAAATACAAGCATATACCGTCTAACCAAATGAATAACATAAAATGCGAGCGTACCGAGTGCTTCTACGCTTACTCGATCGACTGAACGTATATCCAGCGTATATATATAAGAAGAGTAATACCAACACATAATCTACTCGTGCTGCTGCGGTAAGGTGCCTAATGGTCTATCCAACACATATACAATATCAGGCACCAGTATAATAAATGTAAGAAGCGTGTATGAATATGATGATAAACAAGTCAACAAGCATAACCCAAACAAATGCAACATCGCGATAAGTATATATATATGCCGCGATCATATGTATCTAATCACAATCATCCGTATATATATACATACATATATGATATATATGGCGATATCTGAAAATGCCATAAGCGTCGTGATGCGTGCGGTTGTCGGCTCACCCTAAAGCTACCACGACCCGGTGTGGCCTCGGTGGCTCGAGTATGACAATGTCCCTAACTCAACACCAACCACTACTCTCGAGTGGTGAGGCGATGATATGATCGAGTAGCGTATAAGCGTAAAGAGCAAGCTACACTGCGATGGGGGTCCTATTGGCGCTCAACCACTACCCACGAGTGGTCGAGTGCCACACGCGAGGACTACGACGACGCAAATCCAACTACCACCGCCTATAGTGGTAGAGTGCGGCACGATGCTTAACGCCCGCCTCACGCGGGTGACTCCTCCCATGAGTAGAGTGGAGGCGGGATGGCGACACTCTCAACCACTGAGGAGACCTCGTCGCCGCGTGCGTGCAAATGCGTGAATCGATATCTCACGTCTGAGACATTCACCATGACTCTATTCTACGGAGAATCATACTAACGGATCAACGCACTCTCATCTGCGGAGAGTGACTAACTGATCATAATACTCTCTGTCTTGTAGAGAGTCATACCAATCTAATCGACGCACTCTCTATCCTGTAGAGAGTCGTACTCAACTGATGGACACACTCTCTATCCTGTAGAGAGTCGTACTCATCTGATTATAACAAGCTAGGACCACCGGTCCGTAGCGATACCCTAAGTATCATTCCTCTGACCATTTACACAATATGTGGTAACATACAACCTAAGGGTACTAGAACTAATCCTAGGTTAAAGACATTATCTACCCACAGATGACCTTTTTGCCCAATGTACAATTAGGTTGTCATCCGGACTTTACTATTTGCACTTAACTTAAACAAATTATAAGTCACTTGTATCACCTATATGTATAACTCCTAATCATAATAAAATACACATGATATCAGCAATGGAGTTAATAGCCAACGGTAAAAGATCAAGCATACGATAAATAAGAGCAGGGTCAAGGTAATATGAACACCTAACATGCTCATATCTACGACTAAATCTGAATGCAAAACATCTACCCGGACCAGATAGGAAATTACCCACCTGATATGTAGTTCTTGCTGATTGTATTCACATCCGCGAACCTTCCTTATATCAAAGTCCTGAAACCGTAGAATACCAATATATCAAAGTCACTACCCATGAGTGGTCGAGTGCCACACACGCAGGACTACGACATGCAAATCCAACTACCACCGTCTATAGTGGTAGAGTGCGGCACTATTAACGCTCGCGCCACACGGGGTGACTCCTCCCATGAGGCAGTGGAGGCGGGATTGGCGACACTCAACCACAAGGAGACTTCGTCGCAGTGTCGTGCAAATGCATGAACGCAATATCTCACATCTGAGACATTCACCATGTAGACTCTCATTCTACAGAGAATCATACTAACGGATCAACGCACTCTCATCCCGCAGAGAGTCGTACTAATCGATCATAATACTCGTCTTGTAGAGAGTCATACTAATCTAATCGACGACTCTACATCTGTAGAGTCGTGACTAATCGATGGACACTCTCTATCCTGTAGAGAGTCGTACTCATCTGATTATAACAAGCTAGGACCACCGGTCCGTAGCGATACCCTAAGTATCATTCCTCTGACCATTTACACAATACATGTTCGGTGGTAACATACAACCTAAGGGTACTAGAACTAATCCTAGGTTAAAGACATTATCTACCCACAGATGACCTTTTTGCCCAATGTACAATTAGGTTGTCATCCGGACTTTACTATTTGCACTTAATTTAAACAAATTATAAGTCACTTGTATCACCTATATGTATAACTCCTAATCATGATAAAATACACATGATATCAGCAATGGAGTTAATAGCCAATGGTAAAAGATCAAGCATACGATAAATAAGAGCAGGGTCAAGGTAATATGAACACCTAACATGCTCATATCTATGACTAAATCTGAATGCAAAACATCTACCCGGACCAGATAGGAAATTACCCACCTGATATGTAGTTCTTGCTGATTGTATTCACATCCGTGAACCTTCCTTATATCAAAGTCCTGAAACCGTAGAATACCAATATAATCAAAATAACTCTAGTCTCCACTAACCATCAATATAATCCAATAATAACACATTCAGATCAGTTTACTAAATTAATCTGATACATAACTATGAAGAATCAAATCTCACTTACCAAGCCTAGCTTTCATTTGCTCGACTTCTTGATCCTCATCAGATCTGACTCCAACCCTTTTAACTGCAAATAAATCCCATGATAACAACCAAAATCTAATTATGATTTATACACGGATCTAATTACCCTAGCAACACAATTGTGCATTCTTCAAGAATTAAACATCTAATGTATAACATACAATTTAAAGCTTACCTTCAACTATTGGAATCAACCACGGCTTATCCAAAAGCACCTATCCAGAAACCATAACATCCACAGCTTATACACCACTCTGAGCAGCCGTGTTCATGCTCCTCCCCAGCCAACTCCATCCATTCATCACCACCGACACAGCTTCACAGCCCCTCCATTCACGCACAATTCTCTCACAGCCGAAACAACCTCCGGCAACACCATCGACAGAAACCACAGCCCATTACAACCCTTCAACCGAATGGAATTCACAGAACAATAGGGGAATTGATCTTGCTTACCTAAAATTGAAGCTTCATCGGCACTGGAAAAACCCTCGATAGCAACCTTCCCTTGCTCCAGCTTCGATCGGGAAGAAACAACCCTCAATTCGAAGCACCTCCATCCCGAATTTCCCGGTGATACTCCTCCCCCACTTGCTCTGGCTGCCACCACGGCTCCCCCTCCGGCCGGAAATGATCGACCGCAGCGCCGCCGTCATTGTGCTGCCCGTGTGAGAAACAGCAAGCCGTGATGAAGAGATTGACTGAAAGCTAGCAAAACACCGTGCCCTTACCTCACTCCGATGACAATCGGCAGAGAAAAATCCCCAAATCGATCTGTTCGCCGGAATCCTGCTGCCCTAACATCGCCCATTCTTAAGCTTGCTCCGGCAGAGATCGCAAGGACAGATTACCACCGGCTGCCGCCGATTCCAAGCTCCCCGCCACGCATGCTCGCCGTCGACTCCCGCTCGCTCTCTGCCCTCGCTCGCCCGCAGAGCCCGTCGAGGATGGTTCGGCCGCCGCCGCCGCCGTCGCTCGCCGCGAGGAAGGGGAAGAGCGCTCGACTGCGTGCGTTTCGGAGAGGAAGAGAAAGAGTATTGCCAATGCTCAAGGCCGTTCGACGCAGGAATAAAAGACCGCAACGAAAACGGAAAGAAAGAAAAACGGCTCGGGTATTAAGGAAATGGATCGGGTTTGATAGCGGATTGGATGGTCTAACGGGTTGGGCTTTAAAACCCTAGATTCATTCAATTTAATTTAGGGTTTTATATTTTAACTTAGGTTGATTAAACTCTATTAATCTCTCATAGCAGATGACCCATACAGGCTTTCCCGCAGCCTATTAAATCTTTCCTCGCAACAATCATAGAAATTTCCATTTAAGTCCAGGAAAATTTAATTTAATTTTTTTTTTTTTCGATATTTTACAAAAATTGTCATGTGAGCTTGTAGTTACGGGTTTGAGTCATGGAAAATGCCTCTTGCAATAGAGGGCAAGACTATTTATAATATATCCAATATGGTCTAACCCTTTCCTGGACCCGCATTGGCGAGAGCTTCATACATCCAGCTGTCCTTTATCAAGTTGTGGAGGGTTAAGGGTTATCTCACCATGGCCTACAAATAGGAATTGCAATTTCTACAATGTTGTCGAGCCTTGTCCACGACTTGTAATTGCAAAATCAAGAAGTTGGTTGGCCGACAATTTCTATAATTCTACTTGACACCTTACCTAAGTCCTCCATTACGATGAAGTCATTGGATTTCACAGCCTATTTATTCAGAGATTTCCACTTTTGCCAGTGCTTGAAGCTCCTTTGATTTTTCATTTTATGCTTTTTCCCCCTTTAATTTGAGTTATTTGTAGCCTCTCAATCTCTTCTCACTCTTCCCCATGACCAACAAAGTCCATCCTCACTTCAAGATTTTGGATTCCCTCTAAGCTGACTAGGACAAAGCCTAGTTCCACATGGTCCTATACGACATGCGTGGTACTGTTCTGAAACAGGCGACACAATAGTTTAACTTTGTGCTACCTTGTATTGTGTGTCATCCTTTACCCAGAATGAAGCATTTCAGCGGTGCAAGGTGACATGGTATGGAATTTTAATCCATCCTAATTTCACAACATATCTTGGGCTAGATCCAAATAGAAGTCAATACTAAACCTCACTCAATAGTCAATCTCGTTTAAAATTTAAACTATTTGGAATTATTTAATTCATCTTGAATAATTCTTGAACCATTAATAACTATTTTCAGCTATCTAATTTTCTTACACATTCAAATTTGAAAATGGCTATAGATTATTATGAAGTTCCACCAAATATTTACAAATTAATTTAGTCAACCTTTACTTGTATTACCCAAATAGTTTCTAAAATTAGTTTCTTTTCTAGGTTGTTAGCTTGGCAATAATTTTAGTTCAGCATGCTTCTTATCCTATTTGATTCAAAAGTGATCTTATTAACTTGATTTTCTTTCCACTGTGAAATTAGGATTTTAGCAAGTTCAAGGTACTGCTTCCTAGCACACACTATGAAATGATTCTAATGGCTGTTTTGAGTTATGTCCAGGTTAACATAGCACGATATAATGAAGAAACACTAAAGAAGACCTATGATTTGAAATCCAACCATCCAGAATTGTTGAGATCACTGCCATCTGATAATGGCTCAAGCGTGATTGATGCATATAGTTCACAGAAGGAACTACCATTATCGCTAAGTTCTGGAAAGAAGGATCTAGAGATTCCTATGCCACCACTTTGGCTTGTACCACTGCCACAAAACAATATCAGGTACTATATAGCATTGCGTTCCAAAGAAATTTTGAATTGTGCTTTTGTATATTCAGTTTAGATAGAGTTCAATCATGAAATTTTTGTTCAAAAATGTTCACACTGTAGAGGAAACTAGCCTCATTAGGAAATTTATAAATGGATTAAGATTTAAAATCTCAAACCAGATTATCAATTTTTGGTTGGAACGATACCATTTTGGTATCATACAGTGTCATGTAATATGATTTGGTACATATACTTCCGAATTTGTTTGCCAGTTTAAAAAAAAAATTCATTAACATTTGAGAGGAATATGTTTTCAATTTTTACAAGCATCTTGATCCTATAGTATTCTCGTGAGATCAACCCTATGGTAGTCTAAAACTAAAATTAAATATAATATATGGTACTGAATTGATGTCTTCAGATGTCCATCAATGTATCTCAGTTCACCATAGGAAGATCGATTGATAGCATTGGAATTGGAATTTGAATATATAATGTAGGTACATATGTCCTTGAGTTTTGATATGCATCAAAACTTCTTATTGAAAGTACAAGGAACTTTGATTAGAATGATTACTGGACTCTCTTGAATATGTCAACAATCAGTTCTATTTGGTTTATCGCCCTTATATTGAGTTCAATAGTACTAGCTCTCAATAGGTCTAACATTATGATCATCATTGTTGCTTGTGTGTAGCCTTGCTGACATATTTAAGGTTCAAGTGTCAAAGTCGAGGGAACGAAAATTTCACCACCATCTAGTGCATCTATGTTATTATTGCCTCTATCAATAGTTACGCTTTTATCGACAACAATATCATAACTTCTTTTCACATTACAATATCAGAAGGTAATGATGTTTTGTCATTGGCATCAAGTTCTTGCTTATGGAAGCGCCTAGAAAAGTAAGATATTGAATGTCTTATGAAGTTATTTAATCTAATATTGAAAACGAAGAAAATATCTTATCATTGGTGGATAACTACTATAATTCCCATGTACAAAAATAAAGAAGACCTACAAATTGTGGAAATTATAGGGGCTAAAAGTCTATTTGGATTCACGGTTGAAAGGTTGATGATAGGAGTTATATATCTCCTCAAACAACTACAACTAATTAAAAAGTATTGAGAAAAGGAGTAAGACTTGTATATAATATTCATTGACCTAGAAAAAAATTTTAAGATAGTATTCCAAGGGAAATTATATAAGAATTTTAGGAAAAAAAATGAACTTAGCGTATATTAAAATAATTAGGGATATGTATGAGAATGTAATGACAATAGTAAAAACTCTAAGTGAATTAACTACGCTTCCTATAAAGATAGGGTTACATTAAGCATCAACTTGAAGTCCATATCTTTTTATACTAATCATAGATGAAGTCATTAGACACATATAGAACACGTTGCTTAAGTGCATATTGTTTGTAGATGACATTGTTTTAGTCGATGAGATACGTGAGAGAATAAATGCTTAGCTCAAATCTTGGTAAAAAATGTTGGAGTAAAAAGTTTTAGACTTAGTGGAGTAAAGATATAATATATAGAATTTAAGTATAGCAAAGGCAGACGTATTAAGGTAATTGTTAAGATAAGAAATGATGAGTTGCTTGTAACTAAGGGTTTTAACTATCTAGGATAATTTTTGCAAAGAATAAAGGGGTTAATGAGATGTTTTACATAGGATATAAACGGAATGGTTGAAATGGAGGGAGGAATTTTTTGTGAATGTAAGGTATCTTTAAAGCTTTAAGGAAAGTTTAGAAAAGTGATGATTAGATTTACTATGTTATATGGAGTTGAATGTTGAACTATAAATTGAGTACACGAGTAGAAGATGAACGTCGCAAAGATGAGGATGCACGAACATATGAGGATGGATATGATAAGAAATAAAATATTAGAAAAAAATTGAGGTTGTGTCTATTGAGGGAAAATTCCAAGAGATGCGTTTGAGATGGTATGTACTTAGGCGATAAATAAATACCTAATTAAGCGATGTAAGATCATGATAGATACGAATATTAATCAAGGAAGGAGGAAACTAGAAAAAGATTTGATTAGTAACGATAAAATAGAATAAAATTATAAGGATATAATAGGAGATCGGATCCACGGTGTAGGAGGATCCATATAGTTAACCCCTCTTGAGGGGATAAAGGTGTGATTGTTGTTGTTTCCTTGAGGCATAGGATAGGAGCTTTTCTTTTTGTCTTTCCTTTTTCTGCAGCCTTTAGTTGTGTGGGATTTAGTTGAGTTTGAGATTAAGATATTTGAGAATATTTGGGTTGAGATCCAGATAATAGAAATTGGAAAAAGAATTGAGATGCTTGTGGTGGATCTCTTATTTGATCAAGTAATGAATTCTCAACCTTAATAGTGTTCCACCATTTTATTATTTGATTATCCTCATTCTGAATAAAGACAATATCAAATGGTTCAACACCGTTGGACTCTTTTTCTTTTATTATGACTCTTAATTGAAAATGTATATTATAGTGAACTTTGGCCATCTTCTCAAAACAATGCTAAAAGAGATAATTTTGCACTTTCAAATAAATTAGTGATCAAGCAGATTAATTTCTTTGACAGAGTCACTTGAAGATACTGTATGTAAGAAATTTTTGCTTTATTTATTTTAAATTTGAGGTGATCCTTCATATTGTAACTACCATTTGTGTAAGATGAACAAATGAATAAAAATAAATTATCTGTATATGAGTAGATAATAACAATTCTGTCCATGATGAGTTAACCCTATCATGGTCGGTCCCAAGCCCAGATAAAGGAGGGAGATTGCGTTAGGTTGCCAATCAGCGTTAAACTAAGGCAAATATTTAATGAATGGACCCATTTAACTATTGTGCTAATGCTAGGTTGTTCCCGGAAGGAGCATTATCTGAGTCCAAATTGTAATGTCTCGGCGAGGAGCACTTACGTTTTGAGAACTCGGGTGTAGTGAAAAATATGCTGGGAGTTCACGTTGCAGTCCCATTTAAGCGTATCAGCAAGGACCGCTACATCTCTATGAGAATTTGGATGTAATGTTAAATAGGCAAGAGTTTCACACCATAGGTTGGGTAAGAACAAATATTATAGAAAAATTAATAATTTAAGATTTGGAACATGGAACATAGGAACTTTTACTGGTAAAACAATGAAGATTGTAGATATGATGATTAGGAGAAGAATTAATATTTTGTGTGTACAAGAGCCAAAATGGATAGACGAGAAGACAAAGATGATAGAGAATTCGGATTGTAAGTTATGGTACATGGGAAAGAGTAAAAGAAGATATGGAGTGTGTATTGTTATAGATAGTTCGTTAAAAGATAAAGTTATGAGAGTAATTGGAAAGGAGGATAGAATTATAGCTGTTAAGACAGTAATGGAGAAAGAAACTATGAATGTAATTAATATATATGCATCTCAAGTAGGATTAGATGAAGGTACCAAATCAAGATTTTGGGATGATCTAGATGAAGTATTTCAAAATATTTTATCAAATGAAATGATTTTAATAGGAGACGATCTAAATGGACATATTTGAGTGAAAAATAAGGAATACGAGAGGGTGTATGGGGGTTATGGGTTTGGAACAAGAAATGAAGGTAAAACTATATTGGATTTTGCGATAACATATGATCTTATACTAGCTAATACATTTTTTAAGAAAAGAGATGAACACTTGGTTACGTTCAAAAATGGGAATAATAAATCACAAATTGACTTTCTTATTGTTAGGAAAAGAGAAAGGAAGATTTATAAAGATTGTAAGGTCATCCCTGGAGAAAGCTTAACTATTCAACATAAGTTAATAAGGTTGGATATACGTCTCAAACATAGTATCAATAGAAGAAAAATATACACGATTTCTAGAATTAAGTGGTGGAAGTTAAAGGATGGGAAACAGAACATGTTTAAGGAGAAGGTAGGAGTACAAGTATTCGATGAAATATACGATGACCCTAATATGATATGGGATAAGATGGTATCAAAGTTAAAAATAGTAGCTAAGAGTGTACTTGGTGAGTCAAAGGGGCATGCACCACTAAGTAAGGAATCTTGATGGTGGAATGAGAAAGTACAAGAGAAAGTGAAGGAAAAATGAATGACCTATAAAGAATTATATATTTGTAAGAACGTGGAAAACTTAAAAAAAATACAATAGCTAAGAAAGAGACTAAAAAAGTAGTGAATGAAGCTAAAAATGAAACTTTTGAACGGTTATATCAAAAATTGAAAACAAAAAGAGAAAAAACATTTATAGAATAGCTAAAGTGAGAGAGAGAGGAAGACAAAAGATCTTAACCAAATAAGAGGTATTAAAGATGAATGCAATAAGGTACTAGTAAATGATAGAGAGATAAAAGAGCGATGGAAGAGGTATTTTCATCAACTTTTTAATGAAGGAATAGATGACCAACTTAACTTAAGTAATTTAAATGGGTCAAATGAGTATAGAAATTTAATTTTTTTATTGTAGAATTCAAATTTTAGAAGTAGAACAAGCATTAAATGGGATGCAAAATGGAAAAGTCATTAGAACAGATGATATTCCTATAGAGGTATGGAAGTGCTTAGGGAAACAAGGTATTGGATGACTTACAAAATTATTTTACATGATATTGAAAAAAAAAAGCATGATCAATAGAGGGTAAGTACTCTAGTTCTCTTATATAAGAATAAGGAGACGTACAAATTTGTGCAAATTATAGGGGTATTAAACTAATGAGTCATACAATGAAGTTTTAGAAAATAGTAATAGAAAAAAGATTAAGGAGACCACGGTTTTCAAAAATTAATTTGGTTGCATACTTGGAAGGTCGACAATAAAAGTTATACATCTTCTCAGACAACTAATTGAAAAATATCGGGAGCAAAAACAAGATCTACATATGATATTCATTGACTTAGAAAAGTTTATGATAGAGTTCCAAGAGAAATTATATGGAGAATTTTAGAAAAGAGAGGTGTTAGCGTAACATATATTGAACTAATTAAGGATATGTATGAGGAAGTAATGACCAGAGTGAAGACTTCAGACAGATTAACTGAAGCGTTTCCAATAAAGATAGAGTTACATTAATGATCAACTTTAAGTTCTAATCTTTTTACACTAATTATGTATGAACTCACTGGACATTTTCAAGCTACAGTACCGTAGTGCATGTTTGTAGATGATATTGTTTTGGTAGATGAGACACGTGAAAGAGTAAATGTTAAAATTAGAATCTTGGTGGGAAATACTAGAAGTGAAAGATTTTAGGCTTAGTAGAGTAAAGACAATATATGAAATTTAAGTTTAACAATATTAGATGTAATGAGACAAATGTTAATATAGGAGATGACGAGATGTCTAGAACTGAGAACTTCAAGTATTTAGGATCTTTTTTGCAAAATGATGGAGGGATTGAGAGAGATGTCTTACATAGAATACAAGCAATATAGTTGAAATGGAGGAAAACATCGAGTATTTTATGTGATCGTAAAGTACCACTAAAATTTAATGGGAAGTTCTATAAAATGGTGGTTAGACCTGCTATGTTATATGACGTTGAATGTTGGGTTATGACTCAGGCACATGAGCAGAAGATGAGAGTTGTAGAGATGAGGATGTTAAGATGAATGTATGGACATACGAGGATAGATAGAATAAGAAATGATATTATTTGAGAGAAAGTCAAAGTTGCATATATTGAGAAAAAACTCTGAGAAATATATTTAAGATGATATAAATATGTACTTGGACCATTAATAAATGCTATAGTTAGGCGATGTGAAACTATGATAAATACGCACATCAAATGAGGAAGAGGAAGACCAAAAAAAGACTTGGTTAGTAACAATAAGATAAGATAAAATTTATTTAGGTATAGATGATGATATAGTAGGGGATAGAGTCCAATTGCATAGAAGGATCCATATAGTCGACTCCACCTAGTGGGATAAGACTTGGTTATTGTTGTATGAGTAGATAATAGCTATTAAAAAAATTGTTTTATATTTATCGACATCTAAACATACACGACATAATAAAAGAATTTTCAAAAGAGCCAAATGCAAATCAAAATAATCGACCCATTAATAATGTGGTTAATCTTCAATTTGACTTTAATCTTGATATTACACTTTTGAGGGTGACTAGGAGATCGTTGAATTAAGCCAACAACAACAACTAAACCTTATCTCACTTGATGGAATCAACTATATGGATTCTTCAACGCTATTGGATTTTATCCCTTACTATATCATCATCTATATTTAATAAATTTTATCTTGTTTTATTGTTGATAATTAAGATTTTTTTATCATCTTCATTCATTTGATTTGCATATTTGTAATAGTTTCATATTACCTAACTGGAGTGTTTATTGGTCGTCTAACTACATGTCCATAGCATTTTAAACATGTCCCGAAAATTTTCTTCTATAGGTGCAATCTCAACTTTTGCTCTAATGTTTTTATTTTTTATTTTATCCATTTTTATATGTCCATACATCCATTTTAACATTTTCATTTGTGCAACTCTTATCTTTTGCTCATGGCTCGAGGCATAGTCTAACATTAGCTTTATATAACATAGTAGATCTAACTGACATTTTTGTAAAACTTCCCTTTAAGTTTTAAAGGTACTTTACGATCATAAAAAATACCTGATACTTTTTTCCATTTCAATTATTTTGTTTGTATTTTATGTAAGACATCTCTCTCAACTCCTCTATCCTTTTGTAAAAATGATTCTAAATATTTAAAATTTTTAGGTACAGATAACTTATTATCTTCTAACTTAATAATTATCTCATTGTATCTAATATTGTTAAATTTAATTTTTATATATTCTTTCTTTATTCTACTAAGTATAAGACCTTTTACTTCTAGCGTTTCTCCATGAACATTTACTCAATGTGTCTGATCTACCAAAATAATATCATCTGCAAATCACAAGCATTATTGTATCATGTCTTGGATATGTCTAGTGAGTTTATCTATGATTAGTGTAAAAATATAAGGACTCAAAACTGATCTTCGATGTAATTTTATTTTTATGACAAATGATTCGGTTAATCTTCCTAGCGTTTTCACTTTATTATAAGCTTTTTTAAGGTCAATAAATACCATGTGTAAATTTTTCTTTCATTCCTGTTATTTCGTAACAAAAAGATACCCTATTACATGAAGGAAGCCCTATTTATATACAAGATTAGGACTTATTCAGAAGAATAAATCAAACCCTATCCTAGGAATAAATCAAATTCTATCCTAAGAAATAATTATTTCTAATGATATTTAGGGATAACAATTATCCCTAGTCATATCTACAATATTCTAACACTCCCCCTCAAACTGAAGAATATAAATTATATACACCCAACTTGTTACATACGAATAATTCGGGACCTCTCAAATGACTTAAGAAATATATCTCTAATGATCACGAGTTAACAAAACTAGTAGATATTTCTCCGTATATAACTTTCTCTACAGTGACAATGACTTCAATACGCTATTCTCTCACTTTAAAAACCGGATTCGAGGCGATACGACGACTACGCTTATCACATATAAGTGACATTCAGTAACGCCTCCAAACCTTAGCTCAAGAATCGCTCGAGCCATATAAGTTCTCGATCGACTACGCACTATACCAATACTCATCAGATCGATTCGCCACAACATTCTCGCTATTTCCAAGAAACAAGATTATCTCGATAAATATACAAAACCGTAAGTAGATCTCCTATCAATGGGAGATCCCGCCTAATCGTGATCGTAATATCCTGACTGAGTACGCCCTTTTCTTTTTATACAAAAGACCCTTTCTGAGCGCCTCGATATATCGAACAACGCAATCACAAAGATTCCAATGTTCTTTACACGGAGAGTCAAAACCGACTTACTACACTTATCGCAAAATGAGATATCCTGACGAGTAATAGAAGGTAACTTAGTCTTCCTACTAATCGCCAGATCGCTCAGATCCTCGATTCGCAGAGCTCGACATTAGGATCCATAGGGTTGTCAATCGCTCGAGTTTAACATTTCGCTTTCTTCTGTAATATCCATCGATACTTTCTTTCGAGAAATAATGATCCCATTTTTTGGATCGCGCTACTTATCCCCAAGAAGTATTTAAGTCCGCCGAGATCCTCGGTTCGAAATGTTCAAAAGATGTTTCACCCGAGATCCCGAGACGATCACTTCATACGCATCAATATCATCAACATAAACCACTAGGAGATAGATGGTGACGATAAAAAGCGAGAATGGCGGTCTCGCTCGAGTCATGCCGAATCGTTGAATTACAATACTAAATCTACCAAACCACGCCTGGGTATCGCTGAGACCATATAAAGATTTTCGCGACATACAGACTGTAAGACTCTCCGAAAGCAAAAATACGGAGGTTGCTTACGTAGACTTCTTCGAAAGCGGTCACTACGCAAGAACGCATTCTCGATATCCAATGATAAAGAGACCAGGTGTCAATCGCAAAGAATGGACATGAATAAGCGTATAGAGGGCATCTTGGCAACAGGAGAAAATGTATCCCCATAATCCAATCCGAAGATCTGAGTATAACCTTTAGCAATGAGACGAGCCTTAAGCTGATCAATTGTTCCGTCTGGACTAACCTTCACTGTATATACCCATCGACAACCAACAACTGACTTTCCTGGTGGTAGAGGAACGAGATCCCAAGTCCCACAACTCTGTAAGACACTCATTTCGTCTAGCATAGCTTGTTTTCATCCTGGATGGGCAAATGCATCTCCTGCAGTCTTTGGAAGAGAAACAGACGATAAGGAGGAAAGACAAGAATAATAGGAAGGAGAAAGACAATGGTAATTCAAAGAAACATAATGTGGAGAAGGATTACGAGTAGAACGTATACCTTTTCGAAGGGCAATGAGAATATTAGATTCAGTAGACTGGACCGGAGGAGGGAGCGGAGGACCTGACTCCAGAGATGATTCCATGACAGAGTCAGTGTTGGCCGGTAGCAAAGTAGAACGAGGACGACGTTGATAAACCTGCAACGGAGGAGGAATTGGAGATGGGGGTGATAGAGAATCCTCCGGAGGATCAAAGACTGATACAGGCATAGAAGGATGAAATTCAGACGATGACTCTGAAGACTCAAAGAAAGGAACTGAATCAAAGAATGTGACATCGGCAGAGATGAAATATCGACGGAGAGTAGGGGAATAACACTTATACCCTTTCTGAGACCGTGGGTATCTAAGAAAAACACATTTATGCGACCGAGGAGAGAGTTTATCTATGCCAGAATCAAGAGCATGAGCAAAACATGTAGAACCAAAGACCCTAGGTGGTAAAGGATGAAGAGACTGCTTCGGATAAAGTACATGATGAGGTATTTGACCCTGTAAAGTAGAGGAAGGCATGCGATTGATGAGATAACATACAGTAAGTACGGTGTCACCCCAAAAACGAAGAGGAACGTGAGAGTGGAGGAGAAGAGTCCGGGTTGTCTCGAGAAGATGGCGATTCTTGCGTTCTACAACTCCATTCTATTGGGGGGTATGAGAACAAGACTTCCGATGTAATATGCCGTGAGATGCCAAAAAGGTTTGAAACGGAGTAGATAGATATTCACGTGCATTATCACTCTGTAAGGATCGAAGAGGGATACCAAATTGTGTTTTGACTTCATTAAAAAAAGATTGGAAAATAGAAAATAATTCTGAGCGATCCTTCATCAGATATAACCAAGTACAACGGGAAAAATCGTCTACAAAAGTAACAAAATATCGTGACCCCAATGTAGAGGCAACGCGACTCGACTTCAAATATCTGAACGAATAAAGAAAGCGAAGACGTTGTCGACTTATAACGCGAGGAGAAAACGAACTACGATACGCTTTAACCGATACGACTACAAGACAAAGACTCTAAGTAAGACAGACTAGGATGTAATTGTTTTAATTTATGAAGACCAGGATGTCCCAACTGAGCATGGATAACAAGTGGAGATCGACCGCAACAAGAGAGTTTTGGTGAAGTTGATATAGACTACGAGACTACATCCGAGCCAATCATCCTCCCCATACTCGATCCTATGATAAATGTAAGATTTAATAACTGAGATGACCCAATCAAGAGACCGCGAGAGCTGGCTTATTGATAATAAATTAAAGAGTGCTCCAGGAACATAAAGAACATTCTGAATGGGAAGAGATGGAGAAGAATGAACAATACCAACACTTAGATCGATGAGTTTGAGAACCATTTACATGGTGACAAAGGGTAAATAGCAGGAAGTAGATAGTGAGAAAAAGAGATCGATTACAGTGATATGATCGGTGGCCCGAGTCCCTAAGGACCAAGATGAGATATGCCAAGAAAGGAATTACCTTGTGTAATGGCAAAGAAGGGAATTAGACTCCGTCGATCCTCATACCACTTCGTAAAGTCATCATAGGAGAAGCGGTGGAGCGAGCCGTGTCAATCGAGGCGGTGGAGTTGGAGCCGATGTCATCAGTAAGTCAAGACGTGAAGGCGTGTGATTCGAGCGATCCGAGCAAGACAGGAGGTCGACCACGAGACTCCAACATTTATCAATCGTGTCCGTCGGTGATAATGATTACACCAAGGACGCCTTTCGCCATTCTTACGCGGTGGAGTTTGTTGTTGTTTCAGAGACCAACGTCAAGAGTCAACCGAACGGAAGATGGTAATGCCAAGACTTTGTAGGACACGGAGGAGAGTCGCCTGTAGAGTCCACGGTGGCCTCTATGGATCGCCAGATCTCGATCACGAATACGAGAGTAATCGGGCGTACATATAACGCCAGAGACATAAAAATTTCTTCCGATTTTCAAGCTCGCAATAGAGGGCCGCAAGTGGGAACAGATCATCAACTCACATAAGACTGTAGATCGATCCCAAATAAGTTGACATAGACTTTAACTGACGGCATTAAGGATCGAGGTCGTCACAAACTCGACAGAGTCGCCAGAAGTGTTCGTAAAAGTTGTTGAGCTTGTATCCAAACATCCTCGCAGGTCTTATGAGTCCTAAGACATCCCGAGAGATGGATGGATGGTGGCTCGGATAATGCAACACAACTGAGCATCAACCTTTCTCCATAAAGGACTATCGGCCACTTGAATATCCTCTTCAGTTTGTGTGAGATGTGTCTCATAACCCTGTCCAACAAGCCAAAGCTCAATGTAAGAGGCCCAAGAGGAGTAGTTCTTACCATCCAAGAGCTCGACGAGCGGTGCACGACGTGGTTGGGTAAAATCGGGAACCGGCCAAGTGCCAGAGGTAGCCACGAATGACGCAGATATTGATCCACGAGGGTTGGATGGTCGGAAGGACGCCGGAAGGTATCGTCGATCCGCAGCCGCATAGCTCGATCTCCGATCGAGGCGATCGGCTCGATCTCCGCGCCGACGTCACGCCGGTGAAGTTGGATCGAACAATTCTGCCGGCTACGCAATAACCACGATCGCTGCATTTCTCGGTGCGAAAGGATGTCCGCAAAGATCTGGCCACGGTGATCGTCGGAAAGTCGGATGAATGGGGAAAAGGATGCTGCTGTCGGAGATTGCCGCTGATGGTGATCGTCAGAACTCCTTCAAAAGGAACTTCTTCGCTGTTGCGCAAACTTCGCTACCGAACCACCGAAGTAGAGTTTCTGCCGACGCGGAGGAGAAAGAGCGAGAGAGAATCCAATCCAGCCAGAAAGAAGAAGGCGAAGCCGCACACGGCAGAGCGAAGCCACGGCAGCCGTGGCGCGCGCGAGATCATGGGTTTTAGGGTTCGAGGAGGAAGCGAAGAAGCGCTCGAGGCAGGGTTGGCTGGAGGTGGGTTGGGAGAGACAGAGAGGGGAAGCCGCTGCTGGTTCGTGAGATCGAACCCTAGTCGCCACCAAAGACGTTCGAGGGAAGCCACTGATCACCGCGCGTGAGGAAGAAGAGGAACGCCGCGACGTTCTGTGTATCACCGCGCATGATAGAGGAGACGCGTGCTCTCTTAGGAGGGGAACGTGGCGGAAGATCGCAGAGGAGACGCACCCTCGAGAGAAGAACGCGGCAGAAGATTGCGAAAGGGGAAAAACCTATGGCTCTGATACCATGTTATTTCGTAACAAAAAGATACTCTATTACATGAAGGAAACCCTATTTATATACAAGATTAGGGCTTATTCAGAAGAATAAATCAAACCCTATCCTAGGAATAAATCAAATTCTATCCTAAGAAATAATTATTCCTAATGATATTTAGGGATAACAATTATCCCTAGTCATATCTACAATATTCTAACAATTCCTAACACTTTTCAATTAGTTGTCTAAGAGAATGTATAACTTTTATTGTTAACCTTCCGAGATAAATCCAAATTGATTTTTGGTCACCTTGATCTCCTTCCTTTGCCTTTTTACTATTACTTTTTCTTATAATTTTATGGTATGACTCATTAGTTTAATGTCCCTATGATTTGTATAATTTTGTATGTCTCCTTTGTTTTTATATAAAAGAACTAGAGAACTTATCCTCCATTGATTAGGTATTTTTTTTCATTTTCAATATTAAATTGAATAACTTTGTAAGTCATTTGATACCTTGCTTGCTTATACACTTCCATAATTCTATCAGAATATCATCTGGTTCAACTAGTTTTTTATTTTACATCCCATTTAAAGTCTGTTTTACTTCTAAAAGTTGAATTCTAAGATAAAAATTTAAATTTTTATACTCTTTTAATCTACTTAAATTAATTATCTGAACTTTCATTGAAAAGTTGATGAAAATACCTCTTCTGTTACTCTTTTATTTTTATCATTGTTCGATAGTACCTTATTGCATTTCATCTTTAATATATCTTATTTGGGCAAGATCTCTAATCTTTTTCTCTTTAGCTTTAATTATTCAATAAATATTTTTTTCCTTTCTTTTATATCTAGTTATCGATATAAATGTTCAGAAGTATCATTTTTAGTTTCACTTACTATTTTCTTAACCTTTCTTTGCCATTGTATACTTTTTAAAGTTTTTCTCGTTTTTACAAGTGTATAATACCTTATAGGCTTTTCATTTTTTCTTCACTTTCTCCTGTATTTTCTCATTCAACTTTCAAGATTCTTTATTTAGTAGTACACATCCTTTTGACTCACTTAGTAGACCTTTGGTTACTATTTTTAATTTTAATGTCATCTTATCCCATGTCGTATTCGAGTCATCATGTATCTCTTCTAATATTTGTACTTCTATCCCTTCTTTAAATATATTTTGTTTTTCATCTTTTAACTTTCACCATTTAATCCCAAGAGTCATGCATATTTTTCTTCTATTAATACTATTCTTAAGGCGCATATTCAACACTATCAATCTATATTGGGTAGTTAAGTTTTCTTCCAGAATAATTTTACAATCTTTACATGTCATTCTATCCTTCTTCCTCACCATAAAAAAGTTAATTTGCGATTTATTATTTTCACTTTTAAATGTGACCAAATATACTTCTCTTTTCTTTAAAAAAACGTATTAGTTAGTATAAGTTCATATAATTACAAAATCCAATATAGTTTTTCTTTCTTCATTGTTTGTTCCAAACCCATAACGCCCATGTACCCTATTATATTCTACATTTTTACTCTTACATGCCCATTTAAATCTCCTATTAAAATCATTTCATTAGGTGAAATTCTTTGTAATACCTCATCTAAATCTTCCTAAAACCTAGTTTTAGTATCTTCATCTAATCCTACTTGAGGTACATATATGCTAATTATATTAATAGTTTCTTTTACTATCACTATTTTGAGAGCTATAATTTACATTATTTAATGAACTATCTACAACAATAGCTACTCCATTTCGTGTTCTACTTTGTTTTGTGTGTCATATGAATTCTTTATTATCTTTGCCTTCTCTCTCACACATTTTGTCTCTTGTAAATATAGGATATTAATTTTTCTTCTAATCATAGTATCTACTATTTCCATTACTTTATTAGTGAGAGTTTCTATATTCCATGTTCCAAATTATAAACAATTAGTTTTCTTATAACATTTATTTGTATTCAATATATGGTGTGAGAATTCTTACATATTTAACACTGTATCCAAGTTCTCATGGAGATATAGTGTCACGCCCCGAGAGTACGCCAAGAAAATCAAACTGACAAAGACTTCCCAGCATGCGTGTAACATTTCGGGTTAATACTGAGGCGTAGCCACAACAATAACAACATATACATATAAGAACATAACAACATAACGAAAAACACAGCGGAAACAACGGGACCACAATACAATCCACAAAGTGCATACCGGTATGACTAACACCAGAACATAAAGAAATTTCGTCAAAATCCGCACCAACATGTGCGTACATCACATAACTCAGAATACATAACCAAAACATACGGAAGACTCAAAAACTCGGACTCTCGGAGTTGAGATGAGACGATGCCAGCCAGCGGTGCTCCAAGTCCATCACGGTCAATCGGCTACATTACAGAAACCTGTGGTCCGCGAGGTGGTGAGTAAAACTCGGTAATAGAAAAACATGTATATATTGCCATATCACGATTTCGACAACATAATCTAGAAATACAATGTATATCGATAGTATATAAATCTGAAGCCTATACCGCCTAACTGAATGAACAATATAAAACATGCAGACATACCAAGTCGCCACGCTACTCGATCCAACTCGAACATATATCCAACGTATATATATATACAACAGAAGAGTAGATCAACTCAAAATAAACTCTAGCTACAAAGGTATCTAGTGGTCTATCCAACACATACCGATCCGATACAATCAGATAATATATGTAAGAATACGCATTTAATACGATGATGTCCACCTAAATGCAATAAGCGTAAGATATGAAACAAATCTGAATATCACAATAATCGGATATATATATATATATATCAGATCCATATATATATATTAATCTCAACTATCCATATATATATATATACACGCATATATGTATATATATATGTAATATCTAAACGCCATCGATACGATCTGAACGCAAAGATGTCACGCTTGGCCACTAAAGCTACCACGCACTCTGCATGTGGCCTCTGGCTCGGCGATAACCTGCCCTAACTCAACACCAACCACTACTCTCGAGTGGCCGAGCGTGATGATCGAGTAGCATATAAGCGTAAAGAGCAAGCTACACGGGGGTCCTCCCGGTCGCTCATCCGACAATACTACCCACGTGAGTGGTCGAGTACCACACACGCAGGACTACGGCACGCGAATCCAACTACCACCGCCTATACATGGTGGTGACTCAACGCCTCGCTCACACCTGCATTCTCCTCCGAGTAATGCGAGGATGACGATATTCGCGACACTCTCAACCACAAGGAGACCTCGCCGCTAACGCGTGTAAATCGTGAATCACGATGCTCTCACATACCGACATCCACCATGTAACTCTGCTCTAACAGAATCATACTAACTAGATCTACGCTCTCATCCCGTAGAGTCGTGCTCAATCGATCATAATACTCTCTATCCCGTGAGAGTCATACCACTCTGCACACCCTCTCTATCCCGTAGAGAGTCAGACTAACTAATGGACACACTCTATCTCCCGTAGAGTCGTACTTATCTCGATTATAACAAGCTAGGACCATCGGTCCGCATGATACCCTAAGTATCATTCCTCTGACCATTTACACAATACATGTTCCGTGGTAACATACAACCTAAGGGTACCAGAACTAATCCTAGGTTAAAGACATTATCTACCTACGGATGACCTTTTTACCCAAAGTACAATCAGGTTATCCCGACCTTACTATTTCACTTAACTTAAACAAATTCTAAGTTATTTACATCATCTATATGTATAACTCCTAATCGTGATAAAATAAACATGATATCAACAACGGAGTTAATAATCAGTAGAAGATCAAGCATACGATAAAAAGAACATCAAGGTAATATGAACACCTAATACGCTTCATATCATAGTAAATCAATGAAAAACAACTACCCGGACCAGGTAGGAAATTACCCACCTGTTATGTAGCTCAGGTTGATGGTCTTCGCATCCAAGATCCCTACCTCGAATCCAATGTCTGAAATGGTAGAACCCAATATAACCACATGCTAGTACAATCAAACTGTAGGAATAAGAATCCAAATCCAAATCTTAATCCCTAACTAATTCACCAATTAATTTAATACTATAAGATGAATCGACTCATATATTTGTATGCATCCGTAAACATCTAAATATGAACTCACCTTACATCGCATCCATTCCCATAGCTTTTCTGGAAGAACAATCCAGTGTCAATCACCTATAATCCATTTCCATGATTACACAGCTGATCTAAACAAGCATCCACACAAATTCATCAACTATTCCAAATCAAAACAAAGATAGGACAAGGATTACCCAACTTCGACTATTGGAGCTTACCGCAGCAAAGATCTTCTACACACAACCAAGGAAATCGTCGGATGAGATGGCACCGATCCGCATCGTAAACCCAGAGAAGAAGGTCGCTGACGGTGATCGCAGTCGCTTGGTTCAAGGCGGTTGATAGAAATTGCCGAGCGCCCTAGATCGCAAGGAAACCACAACGCCGGGATCTTGTGCCGGACAAGACGGGAAAGCGCGGTGGTCGCCTAGGCATCAGCGGTAAATCACCACCCTATGTTGCGATCCAATCGTCGGGAAGAGGTGCGCGATCGGGCGTCGGCGGCGAGTGGGATGAGACGACGAGTGTGCGAAGGTCGCGGCTGCCGTGCGAAGGTCGCGGCTACCGGCCGACGCGCAAGGGTGGCGGCGCGTGGGCGATGGCTGCAGCAGAGGCAACCGACGGCTGGGCTTGGTCGGCCGCGCGAAGAGCAACGACCATCAGATTGCTCCGGCAGGGCTCGATGCAGAGGCGGCTACTGCTAATGGATCGGACGAGGAGAAGGCGAAAAACCCAAAAAGGGAAAAAGGAGATCGGGAATCGGCGCAGAACGCTCGCGGAGAGGAAGAAACAGTCGATCGGGGAAAACGGAAGGGATAGGGTTTGGGTTCGAGCGTTAAAAACCGGTCAAATGATTGAGCTAGCTCAAGTCTAACTCAATCCCCAATCTAAGCCTTAATCTTCCTTCTAATCAATCATATGAACTCTAATTAATTTCAGAAAAATTTCTAAAAATCTCAAATAAATTCCATATGATAATTTATCAATTAACAAGGAATATATTTTTTTTTTTTTCTGTGGTATTTTACATTCTCCCCCACTTATAAAAATTTGGTCCCCAAATTTCGTACTTACACAAAAAAAATTAATTCAGCAAGATTCCGAAATGACCATATACCTCAAGTGAACAGGTGAGGGTATCGAGCTAGGATATTACCTTCCAGCTCACACATAGCCTCCTCATCGGTATAATGCTGTCATCCAACCTTTACGAGTCGGATGGTTTTCGTCCCACTACTATCGCTCCTTGCGACCCAGGCTCCACCCTGGAATCTCCTCGTCAGTCACATTAGACTGAGGTGGAATTGCTATCTCCTTCAGAACATGCTCTGAATGCGGAATGTATTTCCTCAGCATAGAACCATGAAATACATTGTGAACACCCGCAAGTGTCGGAGGTAAAGCCAACCGATAAGCTACACCTCCATAATCCACAACACAAGATCTGAATAGATCCTCCAACGTCTAAATGATACACTTAGGATCATTTGCAGATAAAGCGTTGCCTAAAAGCCGAAGCTCGTGCTCGTCATAGTCAGTGCGGACTGCTGCCAAAATCGCGAGGTAAATCGCGAATCTATCCGATATGGTACTTAAAAGTACCCACGCAATCGATAATCTTTCGGTATCTGACATTGTCGGATGGTCCAACGAGTACGACGACCACGAATAAGAAGGAAATGGTGATTCGTCAATGATCCGATCCGATCACCCAACTCACATCATGTCTTTTATGGGTTCTAGTAAGTGATATGCTCATTTCCATTCGAAATTCGAATTTTCTAGAGCAATCCAAAGAAGTTTCGATGTTCATTTCACCTCTTGGCATACTAAACATCGAGCGTGAAATCATTATATCTCTTTTTATACCGTTCTACCAGTATAAGCATTTCAATCTCAGTACCTCCAAGTACCAACAAGGTATATAGCCCATCTCAAATGACGTGCTTTCTGTAGCAACTCTACCTTGAACATTGCAACTCCGGAACCCACTATCCTTATCAGAGATGGGGGATTATTTTCTTAAAAGAGGAGTCCATCAACCATTCAAAATCCACTCCACCACACACTCTATAAGTGCATGGGAGACTTTAGCGACCAATGTCCCTTGTTGCAATTGTTCGAGTTCCAACAACTCTATAGTAGTTACCCAGTAGCTAATCCAAAATCCCATGAGCATTCCTGCTCCATACATCTACTAATCAGGATAATAACTACTAAGCCCACGTCATAAGTATGACCGCTTATCTCGTAGTTCCTTAACTGACATAAGCATAAGATATGTCTCATTCAACTGCATCGGAATTGTTCCGATCCCTGAAACGATGCATTTGCGAACATCCTTTTTATCCACCCCGGAAGGATTAACTAATACTCGTGTAAAAGTTAACCGCCGTCTAGGTCCTGTAAACTGGTTTCACTAGCTTCCGACTAAATGATCACCTTTGTCAAACAAGTCTGTGGTATAGTAATGCTAAGACATTCTATCCACATCTACAGTACTAACCAAACCATGCAAGGAAAACCACCATTTAGAGTGGTCGAGTGCGCAACATCCAACTACCACAATCAACAGTGGCCAAGTTACGCAACTCCAACAATCACGAATGGATCCAATCGTGTTCAGGATACACGATTCTCAAATCTCTGGACGACTAAATCGTTAATTAGTCTAACGACTTAATCAAAACTCATACAATTCATACCAAGTATGAAATTGTCGTCTTTACACACCTGCATTCCCTTTACTCTAGGCTGATGATATATCAATCATCACAACGACAACGATAATCGTATGACGCCATGTCAATACCATATCAACACTCCAGTCGTAACCCAATCCTAGAGTATACACAGGTGTCTTTGGCTGATCTAAATAGATCATCTATCCACAACAAGGATATTCATTTACAACTACTGTATTCATCATCGATAATCGATGCCAAATCTCAAATGTCTATCTCTCTTTCAACAAAGAGTTCTGGATCTTCTTAAGAAGGAATACTGGGATAGATAAATATCCCCTCCAACCTCTCCTATAATCGCAACTCTCGTTCTTCCAATTCTTTTATAGTGTTTAACAACACTGATACCAACAAAAATATCATTCGATATGTGATCTTCGATACCGAACTATTTTCGCAATCATTTCGATCGCCTACTTCACTTGCCTAAGCAACAGCAAGGCTAGGAGTTCATCCAAAATTACATCTGAAGGCTCTCAGATTATACACACATCCGAGAGACATATCGTACCATACTTCCAACACTTTGACCATCCGTAAGGATATGTCTACAGTAAAAATATGTCTATCAAAGTCTAAGGGTATCCCTTGACTTCTTAATTGTTGATCCTCATCTCACCTGACGGTAGAAATACCATCGACCCACAAGTCGATGTAAAGGACCCTTCTAATCCAATTGAGAATGTTCTAGATACAGATACCTGTATCTACAAGCATCTCTCAATATATTAACTCTGAGGGTAAACTAGAGTAATACCCTGGACGATCAAATATCTGTTGATCCGATCCAAAAGGCTCCACACAGGTCTCGGCCTTTCTCCGAAGAGAAAAGATCAGATCCAAGTCGCGTAAAGCGGTCGCGTTCTGCGATGAATGATCCGAGGATCATGCTAGATCATCCGATCACATTACTTAATCCTACGAGCTACAATCAGAGAATCGAATAGATCGACCTTTGTCGTATACTCTCTCTTATGTCTTAAGCAAAACACGTGCGGAGGTAAGCTGCTGTTGTCGCGAATCTTCTACGATGTCTTCGCTGCGCCGCTTCAGGCCGATCTTTCTTTGAAGGTAGTATCGAGAACTTCGACCACGCGAGGTAAGTAGTCGGCCGCCGATTGTGAAATAACCTTGATCGAGTGATGTCGATCTCTGCTGTCGAGACGGTGTAACATCTTCCCGGAATATCCCGGATAGTCTTCAACTGAGTCTTCAAAGTACACCTCCTCCATCTTGGTTGCTCGCCACCATGCAATAAATTTGAATCGCTCAACGGATAATCGACTTGCGTGTCTTCGTGATGCATCGCGTACACAATCCCTTCGGAGTCTTTGTTCTGATTTTGCTGATATCCACAAGAACCTTCTGATGATCTGCGATTGGTCTTCTATAATCGGAAAGTAGCTCAAGGCCTCTGACTCCGATCTTGCTCCTTTTGTCCAACATTCGGAGGCTTCTTACTCCAATATCTGACTTGCAATATCTGTTTATCGATCTTCATCTCCTAACACTTGTACGGAGTCATTTCTAAACTCCTGTCTCAATCCAACGTCTTCCGACAGGATCTGGTAGAAGATCCCGGCATCCTAATCCAACTATAAGCCAATAACTCTGGGTGGCTTAGATCATCCATTCATCTTCTTGAGCTATTAGGTGGTCGTAACCTCTGCAAGTCTCACGACTCTGCACAGTACACTGTTACTAACCGAGCACCCTTTCTTGAGGCTCGAATTCGCTGATATTCAAAAGTGACACGAGGAAATACACTCTTTCAACATCACTAAACCATGATCAAGTGATGTTTTATTTCCCGAAGACTATTTTCTGCATTTATCACCAAATATCGGCTTGATCCTGATACTGGTATGCAAACATCTCTTCTTTCTCGGTATAACATGAGTTAAGTACTCAAAAGTACTCAAAGTTATCTGACTCGATCTTAACAACTCGGATAAAATTCCTATAAAACATCGTGAACCTAGCCTTCCGCTATCTGCGATCAATGATAGTCTCATTAGTACATTGCTCATTACCCATGTAATGATCCGACTAACAGATTAATGTGGAAATCTCTAAGATCGTAGTCTCGATTTTTAATAAATGTGACGACTTGGCCCTGTTTTCCGACTCGGTATCTCGGTCGGCTCAAAGGTAAATTACCTTCTCGTCTGAGTTCAAGACTCACAAGCTCTCAACGGTCGTTCGTGGTCAAATCATACCACGCGGTTCTGAATAATAACCAACATCTAATGGTTATTCCTGGTATAAGCATTAAAGCATAGTCAACATAACCGGAGTATAAACCCTAAAGGTCACTCGGTTAGTCGCTCGATGGGCGACCCCTCTACTACTAGTCTGCAAAGGTGTCATAACTACAATCGTATACACCGATCAAGTTTAGATAAATATCTACTAACCATAAGTTATTAGGAATTCTTACCTCGTCTTTGCTTGGAGCTCGGGCCATCTCATCTCGTAAAACCAAAACCGAATAAATCGACTCAGAGAATCCAAGACTCGATACAAAACAACATTATGACGCATCGCAGAACCTTGGGCTCGATACCACTAAAGTTGTCACGCCAGGAAGCGTCTGCAGATCAAATCGAAGCAGACGGACCTCACGCGTGCAACATTTCGTTAATACAAGGCCCTTAGGCAACAACAATAACAACATATACATATAATAACATAAAAACATAACGAAAAACACAATGGCTCGGGACCACACGGGACTACAACATAATCCACAAAGTGCATACCTGCATTTACTAACACCGAACATAAAGAAATTTCACAAACTCCGCACCAACACGCAGACATCACATAACTCGTAATACATAACCAAAACATACTAAGACTCAAAACTCTGACTCCTGAGTCGAGATGAGACGATGCCAAGAAGGCTCCAAGTCCATCACGGTCACGCACTGCTACCGGGCGCATGTAAAACCTGTGGTCCGCGAGGGGTGGTGAGTAAAACTCAGCAGGTAATAGAAAACATGTATATATGTCATATCACATGTATTTCGACAACATAATCTAGAAATACAATAGGTATATCAACATAGTATATAAATACAAGCCTATACCGCCTAACCGAACGAATAACATAAAACATGCAGACATACTAAGTCCGCCACGCTTACTCGATCCAACTCAACATATATCCAATATATATATATATACAACAGAAGAGTAGATCAACTCAAAATAAACTCTAGCTACAGTGTGTCAAGGTATCTAGTGGTCTATCCAACACATACCAAGATCCACACAATCAGATAATATATGTAAGAAACGCATTTAATACGATGTCCACCCAAATGCAACAAGCATAGTACAAACAAATGCAACATCACAATAATCGATATATATATATATATAGATCAGATCCATATATATATATTAATCTCAACTATCCATATATATATATATACATGCATATATGTATATATATACGGTAATA
Organism: Wurfbainia villosa; assembly: GCA_025175895.1. NCBI lineage: Eukaryota > Viridiplantae > Streptophyta > Magnoliopsida > Zingiberales > Zingiberaceae > Wurfbainia > Wurfbainia villosa. Next base: position 3,741,481 of record CM045994.1, on the reverse strand, counting down.
TGCAAAACGCCATCGATAAGAATGCAAAGATGCATGGTCATGTTTGGCCACCCTAAAGCTACCACGACTCCAGGCTCTCTCTGGTTCGAGCATGACAATCGCCCTAACTCAACACCAACCACTACTCTCGAGGGCCGAGCCGGGCAAGATGATCGAGAAAGATATAAGCCGCAAAGAGCAAGCTACACGAATGGGGTCCTCGCTGGGTCACTCCGATAAATACTACCCACGAGTGGTCGAGTACCACACACGCAGGACTACGGCACGCAAATCCAACTACCACGGTATAGAGCGCGGCACTCAACGCTTCTCGCTCACACCTGCATTCTCCCATGAGTAATCGGAGGCAGTGACGATCGCGACACTCTCAACCACAAGGGAGACTCGCCGCCAACGCATGTAATGCATTTAATGCAATGTCTCACATACCGACATCCACCATGTACTCTCGCTCTACAGCAGAATCATACTAACCAGATCTACGCACTCTCATCCCGTAGAGAGTCGTGACTAATCGATCATAATACTCTATCCCGTAGAGAGTCATACCACTCTAAGCTTACACCCTCTCTATCCTCAGAGTCAGACTAACTAACTGACACACTCTCTATCCCGTAGAGAGAGTGACTTATCTGATTATAACAAGCTAGGACCATCGGTCCGTAGCGATACCCTAAGTATCATTCCTCTGACCATTTACACAATACATGTTCCGTGGTAACATACAACCTAAGGGTACCAGAACTAATCCTAGGTTAAAGACATTATCTACCTACGGATGACCTTTTTACCCAAAGTACAATCAGGTTGTCATCCTGACCTTACTATTTGCACTTAACTTAAACAAATTCTAAGTTATTTACATCATCTATATGTATAACTCCTAATCATGATAAAATAAACATGATATCAACAATGGAGTTAATAATAGCCGAGTAGAAGATCAAGCATACGATAAAAAGAACATGGTCAAGGTAATATGAACACCTAATATGCTCATATCAATGACTAAATCTGAATGAAAAACAACTACCCGGACCAGGTAGGAAATTACCCACCTGTTATGTAGCTCAGGTTGATGGTCTTCGCATCCAAGATCCCTACCTCGAATCCAATGTCTGAAATGGTAGAACCCAATATAACCACATGCTAGTACAATCAAACTGTAGGAATAAGAATCCAAATCCAAATCTTAATCCCTAACTAATTCACCAATTAATTTAATACTATAAGATGAATCGACTCATATATTTGTATGCATCCGTAAACATCTAAATATGAACTCACCTTACATCGCATCCATTCCCATAGCTTTTCTGGAAGAACAATCCAGTGTCAATCACCTATAATCCATTTCCATGATTACACAGCTGATCTAAACAAGCATCCACACAAATTCATCAACTATTCCAAATCAAAACAAAGATAGGACAAGGATTACCCAACTTCGACTATTGGAGCTTACCGCAGCTAAGATCTTCTACACACAACCAAGGAAATCGTCGGATGAGATGGCACCGATCCAGATCAGAAACCCGGCAGAGAAGAAGGTCGTTGGACGGTGATCGCAGGCTGTTGGTTGAAGGCGGTTGATAGAAATTCGTCGAGCGCCCTAGGACTGCAAGGAAACCACAACGCTGGGATCTTGGTGCCGGACAAGATGGGGAAAGCGGCGGTGGGCTGGCCTAGGCATCGGCAGTGGCAAATCACCCTATGTTGCAGTCAATCGTCGGGAAGAGGTGCGCGATCGGGCGTCGGCGGCGAGTGGGATGAGACGACGAGTGTGCGAAGGTCGCGGCTGCCGTGCGAAGGTCGCGGCTACCGGCCGACGCGCAAGGGTGGCGGCGCGTGGGCGATGGCTGCAGCAGAGGCAACCGACGGCTGGGCTTGGTCGGCCGCGCGAAGAGCAACGACCATCAGATTGCTCCGGCAGGGCTCGATGCAGAGGCGGCTACTGCTAATGGATCGGACGAGGAGAAGGCGAAAAACCCAAAAAGGGAAAAAGGAGATCGGGAATCGGCGCAGAACGCTCGCGGAGAGGAAGAAACAGTCGATCGGGGAAAACGGAAGGGATAGGGTTTGGGTTCGAGCGTTAAAAACCGGTCAAATGATTGAGCTAGCTCAAGTCTAACTCAATCCCCAATCTAAGCCTTAATCTTCCTTCTAATCAATCATATGAACTCTAATTAATTTCAGAAAAATTTCTAAAAATCTCAAATAAATTCCATATGATAATTTATCAATTAACAAGGAATATATTTTTTTTTTTTTTTTCTGTGGTATTTTACATATAGTGGTCCTTAGTGCGACGTTACAGTCGGATTCTGTAACGCATTCCTTCCGAGGAGTAACTTAGTATCGGTACAATATTTGGATAGATCAATTCATTAAAATTTGTCAAAGTTTAATGCTGATTGGATGAATTAAGCCAAATTAAGACAATAATACAAATTAACCAAATATTTATATCAAAGCTTTTCATTTTGGGAAAAAATACATACTTATCAAATGAATATCTTTTCCCTTTTGTTCCTCTCATCTTTCATTTAGATTAATTAAGGTTGATACTTGGTTGATGATTGCAGTTGGTGATTGCAGGGGCCTTTTGATTTTATATAGAATTGCCTAAATTAAGTGGTTGACATTTCCCATTTATGGCTTCTTGTTTATGTTGACCTTACACAGAATAACAAACCCCCGGGCTCTATTGTTACAAGGATGTCTGAAATATAATCTTAAAATCTAGTCGATAGGATTTTTTTTGTGCTACATTACATGGCTTGGTTTCTCAAAGAGAATCAATGGCTTTGAGAAAATTTGATGTTGGTGTTCTTTGTATGACTTATATAACTTTTATTTCAATTTCTCTTTTCTGTTATGCATTTTAAAGAATCTAGGGCTTTTACTCTCTTGCTTTCATTGTCCTACCTACTGCTTGAAGTTTGTATTCGAAAATACAGTCTTATTCTATCAATTTCCCATATTATGAATTTACCGTATAAGAGAAGCTTCACTAAATAGTCCAGGTGTCATTTGTCTTTGATATTTATGGTCTGTTACAAGCTAGTCCAGGTGACATTTGTCTTTGATGTTTATGTCAGGCAGACCATGCATTGTCTCAGATATATTAGAAGATCTTGTCGGGGCTGCATTGCCTCTGGCCATCAGGCAGCAAAGAGGATTGGAGCTCAATGCACATTCCCAGTCACTAGAAGTTTCTGTTGAAGAGTCTTCTTTACGACAAGCACTTAGTAATCTGATAGAAGGGGCTCTATTGCGTACACAGATTGGTGGGAAAGTTCAGATATATGCAGCTGAAGCACCTGCTGGCGGTGCTTTAGTCATAATTGATGATGATGGTCCTGACATGCATTACATGGTAAGTATAAAATTGTCTTTTCAATTTTTTCTTCCGGTTCAGTTTGAGTTGCCCTCTTTTATTCTTTTTCTTTTTCTACAAGGGTGGGGGCGGATATGTCCATCTACGTAAACAATTGATCTACAATCTACAATATATTTACAATTTTCCTTAGTTATTTTAGTTGACAAAATGGATCATGGTTTAAAAATCTTATATCATGTCAGGCAGTATAGTCGAATGTATTATTCCAATAAATTACTTAAACTCTATATATTTAGGTAATCTCTTTTGTGTTGCCATGTCAATCATATCAATAAGTATTGTTTTATGTCGATGCTTAACATCTATTTGCATGATATAATAGATGTAAAATAAGTTATAATTTTGTAGCTTATGTCCATACATCATAATATCAAAATTATAGAATTTTAGATGGGACATAAAGTTCAAACGTATATATTTTTCTTCATTTTCTTCCTTCTTTCACTTCCAATTATTCACTAGCACCATTTGTCGAAATGTCGGCAACATATTAAAATCATATCCTTTTGGTCTCTAACGCGACTAGAGATTTTGAACTTTGAACACATTAATATTGCAAAATATCCCATACATTGCGGAGTATTCTTTGGGCATTCATGTAGAAGTAATTATTTGAGACATGACATGATAGGTAAAAAATGAGTTAGCTATATGCACCTTTAGGTATCATGTAGTTAGAATAATATCCCCATGAGAAACATGATAATTTCTATTAGAATGGCAATATTGACATATGTTTATAGTTTAGGGGTATTGTTGCATTTTTAACTCCTTGAATATAATGAGGAAGAGTTACAAAAAAAAAAGTGATAAATGCAATTTATAAATGAGATAATTTCTATTAGAATGACCATTTTGACATATGATTTTAGTCTTGGGATATTGTTATTTTTTCAATTCTAAAAGGAATTAGGGAGGGCAGGAGGGCTATCTTAGGTATTCATCACTTGAACCACAATGCTTCGATTGTTGAAGATGGGTGGGTGGCAATTGTGCGCCACTTGAGACAGGTAGGCGATGGGCTGTGGTGCTGATTAGCGTTGAAACTATGAATGGCGGAGTGACAAGATTGTCATTGATCTGGGTTGCAAAACCTCAATTATGGCAAATCTAGGAATTTGAGTAGTGACTTTTCCAGCACTAACGGCTTGTGTGGTTGTGGTTGCAATAGGAGTCTACACAAACACTAGTTTTGCATTTGAGGTGGGCAACATAATTGTAGAGCTGAGAGATGGAGGACATCTTCAATAGAAGTAAGGAGAGAAAAAACGAAGAAAGTTTCAATATGACATTCTTCAATGGTGAAAGAAGTGGAGGCTAGATTGGCTCTCCAACAATGATCGCAACATTGAGAAAATCTTCAAAGACGTGTGATTGGAGGTGAAGCCTTAGGTGAGCTATGTACAATGCAACCCTCATACAAATGAAAAATTTCTCTGTGTCAGCAATTGGAAAGAGTGTACACAGAAGTGCTTTAAATCAGACATGGGTGAGGCTTGCTATATTAGAGCAGGGAATTGTGACCCCCCAATGCAAGCAATGGGAGGAAAGGATTTGTTGACGATCAGGATTGCTTTGTGGTTCAAATGGCTAAAACCTTAGGGTCCATTAGAGAGAAATATCCCTAGTGGATTTGTGAGGGGCGAAGTTAGCATTAGATGCAGGTGGGAGTTATTGATGACTGACTCTCCTTTTGGTTCTAGGAAGAGTGGAAATTAATGATAGGAACAGGAATAATCCTCCATTTGTTCTGACAGTTAGGGGGGAGGAACAAATGTGATTTTGTGTGGCTCAACCTCCATTGCAGGCGGAGAAAATGGTAGGGTGACACTTCATGATAGGATCGATGCTCAATGAAGAAACTGACTATCATGATTGAGAGGGTGATTGAACTAGGGAACATGTCTTTGGTACTAATTGATGTGGCATGAAAAATCACACCAATAGCGAACTCAGACTTATGAGAACTTTATGAGGAAAAATATTTTAAATCAAAAGGTGTTCTATATATGAAATCCAAACCCTCTTAAACTACAAACTTTAAAATTTCAAAAAAAATCTCTCTTTTTAAAAAAAAAAATTTGTAAAAAATTAAAATCTTAACTTTTAAAAGAGACCATAAATTTTATATCTAATTTTGAACCACATCAGTGACATGTATAGTTTGAAGTGTCATGTCGTGTTAATTAGCAAGGACAAAATATGGTATTTCGCCCTCCTCTTCCCTCCCCCTTCCCCCGACACGACATAGGATTTGATACTGAGAAAAGAGATTGAGGAAAAGAGAGGGGAGGAGAAAATGGTTACTAGAGGGAGGGGTAGCAGGCGATGGTGACGAGCAAGTTGCAATTTGGCGGCATGTGATTTGTGTTCAATAGGTAGGCAGTGGGCAAGTGCAGGTTGTATGAGGGTCGCACAAAGGAAATTTGGGGAGAGAGAAATAATAGGAATTCAATAATAATTCTTAGCACTTTAAAGATACAATATCTTAATTAAATATGATTGAATCAAGCTATCCTATATATATATATATATATATATATATATATATATAACTTGTTAAGTTTTAAATTGGTCAAAATAAATTCAAACTGAGCCCAATTTAAACTTATTTGATCTTGATCCACATGTCTAGTTGATGGACTTCACCTAATCCTAATTCGACTTCCATTTTACTCCAAATTTAAATTATATAGTTCAACTTATCTTAATTAGTATCTAATAAAATTTAAAAATTAATTTAAAAATAAAAAAATAAAAGGGATGAAATTTAGTAGCTAACATCGACAATTTTTCTTCTTCTCATTTTATCATGTCAAAAGATTGTGTGAAGAATGATAGGATAACTAGGGTTCAGTGTGATCATGTCAAATTTTTTCTCTTTGTTATCTTCTCTCATCTTTGGTTCGGATGTCAAGAAACAATTAGAATTTTGACACAAAATTTGGTTCGGACATCAAGAAGCAATTTATTTTCCTTTCACTATTTAAGTTTATTTCATTGGAATATCATTTGAGGTACATGATAATTACAATATGTGTGCAGTGGTGGTTCCACTTTTTTTTTTTAATTGATGTGATTAATTTTTTAAAAAAATAAAACGTTATCCAATTCAATTTGAAGGCATAAAAAATTTTAAATTTGAATTTAATTTTATTGAAAAAACTTGAATCTAAAATTCTCAAATTTGAATGAGTCGAATCCGAGTTGAGTTTCATATTTTTTTTAAAATTTAAATACAAATTTAAAATCTAATTTAGACCTAAAATATAATATTTTACAATTAAAATATTGAAATTATTTATATTTTTTAATCTTTAGTCCGCCTTAACCGATCCCACCTCATGAGATAAGACTTGATTATTGGTTCGTCCACTAGCTCTAATTATTGTGATTTAGTGATAAAACCAAAATCAAATAAAAAATAGATAATAGAATTTTAAATTTTTCACTGCATCTAAGTTTTATTAATGTTTTATCAAACAAACGAGATTTAATGTTAGATTTTTTTATCAAATACTCATTGACGAATTTCAATCACACTTACGTAAACCCATATGACATATATCCATTTAAAATAAAATTACATCATTACCAACAAAAGTAAACTTTCAAATTTGTGATTGATACAGTATTATTTAATTTAAAAACAAAACATCTTTTAGATTATAGAAAAGTAAGGAAGGTCTCATTTTTCATTCTAGTATTATATAGATAACATATGACTAAAGTTAAAAATTAAAACTTAATTGGTTGCAAGTATTTTTAACTTTGAAAACTAAGGTGATCAATAAATATAAATAGAAGAACAAATTTGAATTAATAAAGTAATTATTAAGTAAACAATTTAAAAGATGCAACTTATACTAAGTAAAATTAATTGTGTTATTATTAATAAATTAATCAAATAAGTATGAAATCTTACTAATCTGGTATGATAAAGGGCAGTCTGATATACAAAATGATATGGTACTAAAATTGTATCGTTCCAAGTAGAGACCAAAACCATAAGACGACCAAAACCATTAACTATGTTTTGTACAATTCTTAGTATGAATACTGATTTTGGTAAACCTTAATAATCGTAAACATAATACTGAACTAAATCAATGTTTTATATTGTCCTCATAGAGAAGAAAAAAAATGTGGAACCGTCACATTAGCGGCCCCTATATTGTCCTCATAGATGATTTTGCATAACCTTGTTATGACATTATAAGAAAGATGAGTATGAGAAACGTCTATATTGAATTTGATGATGTTAACATTGAAAAAACTAATGGAAAAAATATTAAATTTCGATATCCCAAATAGCCTTCTATATATATATGTTTAGTATTTGGTATAACTTATGCTATACATTATTTAGAATTAAGTCCCTCATATCCCTTGGCGGATTCAAAGATACTATGAAAACCTACCTTGTGTAGATATACTCAGTCTTAGGACTGTCTAAGGAGCTTAAGGATTTGGTTAATAAATTCATCAACTGGTTATTAAAGCAAACAAATTATGTGACTATTTCATCAAATTTCAACTTCTCTATGACAAAGTCGCAATCAATATATATTTTGTCCTCCTCTAGTGTATAGGCTATGTGCATGGAAGACTGATGATCATAATGCAATTTTATAGGCTTTGTGGGAGCATATCTCTCTACTCGGTAATTGGTTCTTTAATCTAGATAAGCTCACACATAGCTAGGGTCATATTTGTATACTCTCTGCCTTTGATCTAACTACAATGATCTGTTTTGGTCTTTTAGAAAAATAAGATTGTCTACCAAGATGCATAGCCCAATGTGAATCTTTAGTTTGTGGGAGAATCTGCCCACTCTCAAAGGCTTTGTTTACCCTGGAGAGTGGATAGAAGAGGGACTGCAATGGAAAAAGGATTAATAATGGACAAGAAAAGAAAGAAAGAGGGAAAGAGAGAAGAAAAAGTTGGAAAGGGAGGATTGGGGAAAAATAGGCCAGGCTCCAAAGTGGGAGCAAGGCCACAGTTGTTAAATTGCAGCTAGTCGGCAAGCTCACTGCGAGCTCCGTAGGGGCTGTTCATTCACTGAAGGATCTCACTGTCAGGTTGTTGGTTCCAAGTATTTGATTAGGGAGGAAAGAGAACTCTTGAATGGACGAGAAAATAAGCAAAAAAAGATCTGTACACAGATTTCAGATCCGCCCTTCAATTTTACTTGAAGGAAATGGAGAAAACTATCTCAACTCTCATGCAATCCATGTTTTGGCAGGTCTATCTTTCAGAGTTAACAAAACATAAAGATAACCTAGATAAAGATAATCTTTATCTGAAACATACTTTAGGTGCTCTAAAATTCTTTTAGTCCTCAAAATGATCATGGCATAAAGAATCAAAAAAGCTATGCAAACAATATGTTTGGTATTATAAGTGTGAGATTCAAATGTCCTAACCAATATTCTATACCTTCTTTGTCACGCCCCGAGAGTATGTCATGTCGAAAAGCAAACGGACGACATCTCCCCTATACGTGGCAACATATACAGTTAATACAAGACCCTTAGGCCCACAACCACAACATAATAAGCATATATATATATCAAAACACAGCGGAAAACATAAAACCACATATCCATAACCACACATACTGACATACAATCCAAAACCAACATAGGTGTACGCCACGCGACAAGTCCACAGTACTAAACTGTACATAAAACATCGAACACAAATGGAAGTACACAAATAAACCCAAAATCCACGTGAGACTCGAAAAATGGAGATGGGATGGACTGCTGGCGAAGCTCCAAGCTGTCATGAAGACTTCTACCTGTTACCTGGGCGACAGAAAAATCCAGGGTCCGTGGTAGTGAGTAAAACTCAGCAGATAATAGGAAAAACATGTATATATTAAATATCACATGTAATTCAACAGAAAAATCCACAGGTACATCAGGTAACACTAGCATGATAAGCATATTCATGTATCTACCTTCTAACCAAATGACCAACGTAAAATGCAGGCATACCTGAAAGTCTGCTACGCTACACCTATCCAACCTGAGCACATATCCACAATATATGTATATAACGGGAAATCTGGTCCAAACCATACAACATCATAAATACTGGTCAAAGAATGCAATAGTCTAACCAACAAGTATATAGGTATCCGACGCAACCATATAACAGATGCGGGTAGCATGTATGAAGATGATGTACAACCAAATGCAACAAGCATAGTACAATGAAATGCAACATCACAATAAGCATATATATATATAGACTGCATCTATATATATATATACTAATCATAATCATATATATATATATATATATATATGGCAATATGCAAAAATACCATAGGTCACGGCAATGCAGCATGCATGGTCATGCCGACTCACCCTAAAGCTACCATGACCCCAGTGTGGCCTCGGTGGCTCGACATGTCAACTATCCAAACTCAACACCAACCACTATTCTCGAGTGACCGAGTGGGCAGTATGATCGAGTAGCATATAAGCGTGAAGAGCAAGCTACTCGACGGGGGTCCCTGCTGTTGGCCACTCTGACAGTCACTACCCGTGAGTGGTCGAGTGTCATACACGTAGGACAACGGCATACAAATCCAACTACCACCGTCTATAGTGGTAGAGTGCGGCACCACAATGCTCTGCCCTCACACCGGTTACTCCTCCTATGAGTAACCGTGGAGGCAGGATGATTGACGACCCTCTCAACCATAAGGGAGACCACGTCGCCAGCATGCATGCAAATGACATGAATGCTCTGTCACACAAATAGACATCCACCACAAACTCTATTCTACAGAGAGTCATACCAAATAGATCAACGCACTCTTTAACCTGCAGAGAGTCGTACTCAACTAATCATAACAAGCTAGGACCATCGGTCTGTAGCGACACACTAAGTATAATTCACCTGACCATTTACACAATACATGGTCGGTAGTAAACATGCAACCTAAGGGTATTAGAATTAACCCTACGCTCAAGACATTACCTACCCACGAATGACCTTTTTGCCCAATTTACAATCAGGTCGTCATCCGTACTTCACTATTTGCACCTAACTAAGCTATTCTAGGTTTACTTACATCACATCTGTAACTTCTAATCATGATGAAGTGAAATATGATAACAACAATAGAGTATAACAGCCAAAGATAAGGTATCAAGCGCAAGAGTAAATAAGAGCGGAGTCAAGGTAACATGATCATATAAGATGATCATATATCTAAATTTGCATGCATTCAAACTACCTGACCAGGGTAGGAAATTACTCACCTGCTGTAATGCTCGAAACAATGAAGTCCTCACGGCCACGGACTTGTCTCGTATCCACGTCCTGCAAATATCATCAATAACATTTTAGTGCAAGTATACTACAAAATATGAATTAATTACTATATCGTTCTTATAGTCGCATCCTTTTTATCGAATACGATTTAGGAAAATCCCCCAAATTATCCAAGGTCGATTCACTATAACCAACCTTCACATTAGACCCTCAACTGGTACGGTTAACATCATAATTAAAACCCTCATTTCCAATTAACAACTACACAAATCTATACATTCAATTCCATACACCAATTTCCATATTAACCGGATATTCCACAACCCAGAACAACTCTCTAATCATGTAAACCACCGATCACAGCTCCTGTACCGCCATTTACATCCCACACCCAACTAAGACTCCAATTCACAGCCACCAAAAGCCCATAATCGACCAGAATTTCGACTCGCAACCCCATGGGACACACGGTAGCCACCCACAATCACACGGCAACCTCCCATTCGAACCCATACACTATCCACAGCCACCTCTAATCTTATTTCCACGAAACAACCCCTTCTCACAGCCAACAGAAATCCAATTTCGTGACCATCACCCGAATCAACTAAACAACATACAAAAGAATAGGTATAGTTTGAGATATACCTGCCCTTGGGATCCACCGACGGTGTTCCTCCCCTAACCACTGTTCACCGACTCCACCGGCAGAAATCCTTCACAATCTTCAGTCTGACGGAAGAATGCCACTGCCCTAATTCACAATCGTCTCAGCCAAGGAAAGGAACAACACAGTAAACTGAGAGATTAGGCTTACCGACAGTTAGAACCTCACCGGCAGAGCAATACCCCAAAATCGGCAGCCAAAAGCCACGATGTCGCTGCCCTATCATCACCGAATTAGGGCTACATAGAAAAACAAGATCGGTGATGAAGAACCGCATCAACTCACCTAGCAATCATGGAAATTGGGCAGAGGCGATTCCCAACCAAATAGCCACGAAGCCGCTGTCGATTCCCTACTCCGAATGAACACTTGCCCGAATCACCCCCGGCAGCGCTGCTAGGTAACCTTCTCTCCGGCCGGATCCCCCACCGGAACAAGGCATCGGCAACGAGCAGAGAGGATGAAGAGGGATAGATCGGTTGACGCCGTCGTCCAATCAGTCGGCCAAGGAGATCGACAACCGGCTGGGACGAAAGGCTCAAGATCGGGGCAATGAACAGAGAGGTCGCTTGGTGAGGAAGAGAAGAAGGAATGTCGGCAATGAGGAGGTGAGGAAGCGCGTCGGGAAGAAGGAATCGCAGCTGGGGGAAAAACGCACGGGAATAAAAGATCGGCGATCGGTGAAACGAAAAAAAAGATGCGGCTTGGTGTTACGAAGGGGAAAACGGGTCGGGTTTGTTTAACGGGTTGGATCCAATAACCCTATACGATGTAAACCTAATTTTGATTAAACCCCTTTAAGACTATTAAATCTCTCTCCGCAAATTGCCTTAGAAATTTTCATTTAAGTCCAGGAAAATTTCTAAAAATTCCTGGAAAATTCCATAGGGTATTCTTCTAATTATCCAACATTATTATTATATTTTCTATGGTATTTTACATTCTCCCCCACTTATTAAAATTTGGTCCCCAAATTTCGTACTTAAATGCGAAAATTAATTCAAGCAAGTTTTCAAAATAACCACATACCTCAAACAAACAGATGAGGGTATCGAGCTCAGATAGTATCTTCCAGCTCCCATGTAGCCTCCTCATCCATATGATGCTGCCATCCCACCTTTACGAGTCGGATGGTTTTGTTCCGTAACTGTCGCTCATTGCGACTAAGAATCCGCACTGGAATCTCCTCATAAGTCACATTCGCCTGGAGTGGTATCGGAACCTCTTTCAGAACATGATTGGATCGGGGGCCATATTTCCTCAGCATAGAAACATGAAATACGTTGTGAACACCCATAAGTGTCGGAGGTAAAGCCAACCGATAAGCTACACCTCCAATCCGCTCTAATATCTCAAATGGACTAATGTAGTGTGGAGCTAATTTTCCTTTTAGCCCAAATCGTTTCACCCCTTTCGTAGGTGAAACCCGCAGAAATACATGATCTCCTACTGAGAATTCCAAAGGCCTTCGCCTCCGGTCCGCGTAATTCTTCTGTCTATCTTGTGCCTCTGATAATCGTCGTTTGATGACTCGTACCAACTCCGCATCATGCTGGATACTCTGAGGCCCCAATAACTGTCGTTCCCCAACTTCCTCCCATAACACAAGAGATCTGCAAGGTCTGCCGTATAAAGCCTCGAAAGGAGCCATCTGAATAGAAGAGTGGTAGTTGTTGTTATAGGCAAATTCCACTAAATGAACGTGGTCCTCCCAACTGCCTCCGAAATCCATAACACATGATCTCAATAAGTCCTCCAATGTTTGAATGGTACGTTCGGACTGTCTGTCTGTCTGCAGATGAAATGTTGTACCGAGTCGAAGTTCTGTGCCCATGGCCTGCTGCAGACTCTGCTAGAATCGCGAAGTAAATCGCGGATTTCTATCAGATATGATACTCAAAGGTACGCCATGCAATCTAATAATCTCTCGGCAGTACAATTCCGCTAGACGATCCAATGAGTCCATCCCACAGATAGGAAGGAAGTGAGCTGATTTGGTTAACCGATCCACGATCACCCAAATCGCATCATGTCCTTTACGGGTTCTGGGTAATCCCATAACAAAATCCATCGTGATATGCTCCCACTTCCATTCCGGGATCGGAATTTCCTGAAGTAACCCAGCAGGTTTCTGATGTTCAACCTTCACTTGTGTTAGTGAAAGCCCTAGAGCCAATCATGTGATGATTGTTGTATGGACTTTATTGTATCATATTCCTATTTATAAAGGCATGGTTATTATATTTACTTGTATTGGTGCCAAATAACTAAATATAATAATGTCCTTGAGTAGTAGGTTCTTATCTATATCAATCGATTGGTTGAATCGATAATGAGATGATATAGAGAACACTACTCTTAATCATTCCTAGTTGAGTATTAACATTCAGGGACAATGTTAATGCGTAGAGACTAGCATGTAGGTCAACAAGATGACTTGATCTCACAAGTCATGGATATGAGATATCAAGTTGACACATGGGTATGCATTGGAGAATGTATACTGAATGACGCTACGTGAAAGTATCGTGGATCGTTATATGAGTGTCGTATACTTTCTCGTGTAGGTATTAGTATGATTTATTAGTCCTTAGACACGTCACGCGTGGTTCCCTACATAAGGAGTCGTATAAGTTGCGTAATTTCACAAACGTCAGCGTCCGTAAATGGGTGGATTATAAAGCGATTCTTGGGTATGTAACAAATTATGCGGAGGATGTGAGTGATGTAGATGGGATCTATCCCTCCTATATGGCGGGTGACATCGATATTCTTGATAGAGTAAGACCACGAAGTCGTACGTGCTTCAAATGAGTCGATATGAGATATTGAGCTCGTTTGATTCGACAGTGAGTCTACTTGGAGTTCAAGATTTAGATTATGCAGAGGATGACACGATGCATGCCTCGATTCGTCAATCTAGATGTCGAGATAGAGGACGTTATCGCGTAGTCAGTCGCGATTAGTAGTCATGAAAGGTGATGTTGGGCTCAACATTCTTGTAACTTGGGTAGCAATGATGTGTTGCTAGATACCGCTCATTGCTTATGTTCCTAAATCGGTTTAGGGGACATTGCCAACGTTACAAGAACCTATAGGGTCACACACATAAGAGCAATTAGATGGAGATTAGGTTCATATGATGAACCATGAGGATTAGGTTCATAGGATGAACCAAATTGGATTAAGAGTAATCCAAATTAGACTAATTGAGTTAGACTCAAGTTGATTCAAGTGTTGAATGAGTCTAATTTAGATTTGATTCATCAAATCAATTTAAATTAAATGAATAGAGATTCATTAAATTAAATTGACTTGAGTCAAGTGGTTAGATTTGATCAACCATGGGAGATTAGAGGTCAAGTTTGACTTGACTTGAGAGGGAAGATGAAAGGTCAAGTTTGACTTGACCAAATGTCATGTCATGATGATGACTTGGCATGGCCGGCCACATCATCATTGACTTTGTCAATTGGTGCCACATCATGAGGGAGACCAAGGGTCATGGGAGTTACATGCATGCATGTAACCCCCTTCCTTGAAGTGGCCGGCCACTTTAGGGGTTTCAAAGTGGGAATTCATTTTGTGAGTTACTCATTCCATCATCTTCAACCTTGGATCATCTTCCTCTCAAGCTCTCTCCCTCTCCCAACCTCCTTGGCCGAAATTCCTAAAGGAGTGCTAGCACATTCTAAGGCATTTTTCTCCACCTATTGCTTGTGTGGATATCATAGAGGAGTGTGCACTTGACACTCGAGTTCCGGCGAACTTTTGGACGAGCGGGATAAGCGAAGGGCATCGCTACGAGGGTAATGTTCTAACCTCTTAGATCTAAGGTAGATCTAGGGTTTTTGTAAGCACATACATGTTTTTATATTTTTATACTTCGCACGGATCCGTGGCTGGGGCTTCCGAGGTTTCCGCAACGCAAAAAGCGGTTTTTGCGGCTCGGAAAAACCCAACAACTTGTTGGCATACTAAACATCGTGCAACAAAGTCCGCAATATCTCTTTTCATACCGTTCCACCAGTATAAGTGCTTCAAATCTCGGTACATCCGAGTACCATCAGGATGTATAGCAAATCTCGACTGATGTGCTTCCTGTAGTAATTCTTCCTTAACTAGATGCGTGTCCGGAACACATAATCGTCCACGGAAACGAAGTACTCCATTCTCGTCACTCGAGAAATCCATCTGACGTTCTGAGTCTATCGTGCTGCATAAGAACTGCAGATGCTAGTCACTGAATTGTGCTTCTTTTATCTTCTCAACAATAGTGGACTGGGTAACCATAGAAACTAATATCCCCCGGGATGTTTGACCGTGTTCAGACAATCCTAACTCTGAGAACTTTCGAACTAGCTCAGTAACTGTTGTCAGATGACTGGCCAGAACTCCACGAGACTTTCTGCTCAGCGCATCTGCTACCACATTAGTTTTTCTCGAATGATAATGGATTGTGCAGTCGTAATCCTTCAGATATTCCATCCATCGTCTCTGTCGCAGGTTCAGTTCTTTCTGTGTGAACAGATACTTCAGACTTTTATGGTCTGTGTAGATCTCAAAAGTAATCCCATACAAGTAGTGCTTCCATATCTTCAATGCGAAAATGATGGCTGCTAACTCTAGATCGTGCACTGGGTCATTTCTCTCGTGATCCTTTAGTTGACGGGAGGCATAAGATACCACACGGTTGGACTGCATTAGAACTGCACCCAACCCTTGGATAGAAGCATCCGTATAAAGAATCATCCCATCAACACTAGAAGGAATCACTAAGACTGGTGCAGAAACTAATCGTCGCTTAAGCTCCTGGAAGCTAGTTTCACAAGCCTCTGATCAGGTGAATTTTACCCCTTTCCGAGTCAGGCGAGTGAGTGGCATGGCAATACTTGAGAATCCCTCCACGAATCTCCGATAATACCCGGCCAGACCAAGGAAACTACGGACCTCCTGAACTGATTTTGGCTGCTCAAAACTGGTAATTGCCTCAATCTTCTGGGGATCTATAGAAATACCTCTGTTGGACACTACTTGTCCAAGAAAATCCACTGAGGATAACCAGAACGCATACTTGCTAAACTTGGCATACAACTGCTCCTGTCGCAACGTCTCCAACACTATCCGCAGATGTTGTTCATGCTCCTCCTCGGATCGAGAATAAATCAATATATCATCGATGAACACTATCACGAACTGATCTATATATCTCAGGAATACCCGGTTCATCAAATCCATAAATGCAACTGGGGTATTCGTGAGACCGAAAGACATCACTAGAAACTCGTAATGCCCATAACGGGTGCGGAACGCTGTTTTTTGAACATCCTCATCTCTTATCCGAAGCTGATGATATCCTGAGCGCAGATCAATTTTAGAATACACACATGTATCCTTAAGCTGATCAAACAAATCTTCTATCCTCGGCAGTGGATATTTGTTCTTAACTGTGACTACATTCAGTTGTCGATAGTCAATACATAACCGCAACGATCCATCCATCCTTTTTGACAAAAAGTATCGGAGCTCCCCATGGTGAAACACTAAGGCGAATGAATCCACTATCCAGTAACTCCTGCAATTGAACTTTAAGTCCATTCATGTAACATCCCAAATTTTAATTCCTATTTTTATTAGAGGAAAATAGAAATAAGAATAAGAATAATAAAAATAGGAATAGAATAATAATAATAATAATAATAAATAGAAATAATTAGTTCGTTAGTCGAGGCTTGAACCATGAACCGTTGGTTTGGGAGAATAGACTTCCCACTACTAAGTCATAAGATTGCCAATGGATAGGATATAACAAAATATATCTATAGGCGAAAAAAAGGGAAAGATTGGTTAATTTGACTAATTATTTAAAGGGGTAATTAAATGAAGAAAACTCTAATTTATATATATATATATATATATATAGATTATTTTTATTATAGAATCTCTCTCTCCTCTCCTTTAAACCTCACGCCGACGCCACCCTAATCTAACCCTCGTTTTCTCACCGCTCAATCAAAGAAAAAAAAAGAAAGAAAGAGCCTCCGTAATTTCTTCATCGTGGATTAATTCAATAGGAAATTTTCAAAAAGGGGTGAGTAATCAAAAATCCAATAAAAATTTTATATGATTAGGGAGAAGTCACGAATTTAATTGAAGAAGGAATTAATTGTTAAAGAGAGAGATTTAAGGAAATTTATAAGGGAATAGGTTAAGCCTTGACGGTTATAAATTTAACCTCCCTAATACCCTAGAGGACACCTCTCTACTCTCTCTTGGTCCCTCCACCGAACCACACATCAAGGAGAATTTTCTCTAGGGTTGTCTTCTCATGAATCGAGGAAAAGTGGGATTCAAGAGACCTTGGAGGCATTCTAGGGCTGGATTGAATGTTGCATATCATTAGGTTTTAGAAATATAAGTTAAAGCTATCGAAGGTTAGTATTGCTCACCTGAAGTATAAGTAGTTATCGTATGTAATTGATTTGTTTTTAGCTTATTATTTCGATTCATGGTTGCAATTTATATGCATATTATTTCGATTATACATGATGTTTTGATTACGCGATTTTACCGAGTTATATTATGGGTAATTCAAAGATCAGTTGAGATCCAAGATAAGAATGTGATTTATGATCACGTGTTGTAGATGAGTTGTAGCTTACAATTATATGCATGATGTAGAGTAAGATGTAAAAATATTTCCTTTATAAAGAAAATTTAAAGATGCTCCCGTTGAATTGGGGATTAAGAGCACAACGATCTTGATATGCTCCCATTTGGTTTTGAAATCGAAGCGTAATGTGGTGCTCTCATTCGTGATTTAGGGATTAAGAGCATTTCCTTGGTATGTATAAGAATATAAGTATAAAGTATTTTACTTTTTGCGAGGCGTATCACAGGGCATCGATTTTACTGGGCGAGACCCTCGATTTTAGTTACCCTAGTAGGTTCGGTGGTTGCCACCCCCTATTAGGAATCGCGCATTAGTACTTATGTCGGGCCCATATCCGAGGATGATTATTATTTTGAAATATCGATATAAGTATAAGTAAAAGTTTTCAGTTAATCATTCAGGTTCGGATACTGTTTTACAAGTTTTAAAATACTTAAGAGCATGATTTATACAAGAGACAAGTAATCGAGTTATGATTTCCAGTTATGTTTGCATGTGTATCAATGTATGTGGCAAGAAGAACTAGTTGCATGATTTCATCGGTCATGTGTTTTTGTGAGCGTAGAAAATACTTACTAAGCATTATTGCTTATAGTTTGCATTTCCTTATCTGCAGATAAAGGTAAAGAAAAGCTTGATAAGATGGCGTAGCGGATGAAGTCTAGTGTGTGTGGCGAGACGATGAAGTAAAAGATCCTAAGTGCGATGTCTAAATCAGATTTTTAGTTTCTTATATCGTATTTGATATTGTTTAAGTGATGTAAAGATCCTTATGATTATTTTAGTTGTTAGCGTATTACATTAGTATATTGCATGAATTAAAGATAAAGATAAAGTAGTAGTGACATCTTGTTAAAGAGTGGAAAGACTAGGGGTGTTACAAGATGGTATTAGAGCGGGTTCGCCCTTAACACACACACATCGAGCATCGATCCTGCCGCCTCCAGTAAGCAAGTATTTATCGCTTTATTTATTTTATGAGTAGTAAGGAATGCTTCTTTTAAGTTAAACATGCCACCTAGAATGTTCTCTTTGAGTTAAACATGCTTGCATATATATATATATATATATATATAAAGATCGATAATAAAGAAGTAATAGAGCATACCGGATATGTATGTGAAGATGAAAAAATAGTGATAATAGTCTTATAGTGGTTTCACTTTATCATTTTATGAAGAAGCGAAATGCCTCGAGGAAGACCGTAGAGACAAGGAATGAATGAAGAAGTACCACCACCGCTCGATGCGCAGATAGTCACCACCTCCAACAAAGAAGTGGCAGCGGAAGAAGAGTCATCAATACTCACGATGACGAATCGCGAAAATCCTGTTACTCAACCGGGGACTCGTAATACCATTCCAACTACATCTTCCGCCCCACGGTCCCACCAACAACTCCGGTGGGAGGGTGAGGCGAGGCAAGAGGCCTATCTCGATTCAATGGCAAAAGCCGAAGCAGAGAGTTTTGCGGTGCTGAACCATGGGATGCTCGGGCATGGTTGAGCGATGAGAGCATAGTGGAACTAGCTGGGTGGCCTGAGAATGAGAAAGTCAAGTGCGCCTCGTTCTGTCTAACCGGAGATGCCAGAATGTGGTGGGAGCGAGTAAAGGCCAAGAGGGTGGTGAACCAAATGTCATGGACGGACTTTGAGACGGAGTTCTTTCATATGCGAGTCACCAATAAGCATTATGATGAGTTCACAGAGTTTCGACAAGGGGATTTATCAGTAGATGAAGCGGTTAAGAAGTTCAATAGGTTGGCTGCCTATGCCGGGCCAGTCGATCTTGAGAGAAGGAAAGAGTTAGGTTGATGTTAAAGATGTTGAGACCGGAGATAGCTCTGAATGTGGCTGGTGGAATTAATAGACCACAGACTACTGAAGAGCTAGTCAGTAGTGCGCTAATCACGGAGCATTACATGAATAGTATCAAGCACCAGAAGTTAGTCTTGATAGAAAACAAAAGCCAGGGAAGTTCAGGGGGTCAGAAACCTCAGAGCGGTAATTCGAACTGGAAGTGAAACAACAATGGCAAGAGGAAACAATGGAATAATGCAAAGGGAGGTTCCAAGAAGCGACTACGATCGACATGTTACAAGTGTGGGAGGAAGTATCCAGGAGTTCACGCTGTAGCGTGGCGGGTGTTATATATGTGGTTAATCTACCTTCGCCATAGTCTACTCAAGATGGGAGGTAGACACCTTAGCTACATCGACGGGAAGGAGCACCTGGAGGGTCCTTACATCACCAAGGAAGATTGGATGTCCCATCGATTACACCTAATGCGGATCTTCTCCTCACCAAGGAAGAGGTAGAAATGCTTCTACGGTAGTCGCAGTCGATACCTATCCTTAGTCAAGATGCTACCGCATCTTTGCTTTGATACTAGAGCAACCCATTCTTTCATATACGACATTTGCTAGAAGCTAGATATAACTCCGGATATCTTAGATATTCGGTTTTAACGACCCTACCTTGGGTGAAATAATGACATCTACACAGTTGCGTCGCGTCTTGGCCGAATTTCGAGACGAGAGCTTTATAATGATTTAATCTTGTTAGACATGCATACTATGATGTCATCTTTGGAATGAACTTTCTTAGCAAGTACGGTGCTTCGAAAGTGTCGCGAAGGGTAGTATTCCAACTCGAGACCGAGGCCAAATTTGAGTTTATTGGAGAACGAGGAAGAAGACTAAGAAGTTCTTGCCACGGAAGCTCGGAAGATGCTAGCTAGTGGATGGACGGGTATTTAGCACATCTAGTTGATACTAAGCAAGAAAGAAGCCAAAGTTGGAAGAAGTCCCAATCGTATGTGACTACCCGAAAGTATTTCTGACGAGCTACGGGACTAGCACAGAAGGGAAGTTGAGTTTGAGATTGAACTTATTCTGGTACCAACCCAATCTCAAAAGCACCCTATCGTATGGCTCCAAATTGAATTGAAAGAGCTTGTGAACAATTACGGAGTTATTAGACAAGAGATTCATTCGCCTAGTCATTCTGGGAGCTCGGTTGTTCGTGAAAAGAAAGATGGATCTATGAGGATGCATGACTACCGAGCCTTAAATCAGTGACGATCGAAGCGGATATCCTCCTGCGAGGATAGAGGATTTATTTGATCAATTGAGGGAGCCACGCTTTTCTCAAGATCGATTTGCGGTCGAGTTATCATCAAGTAAGAGTTAAAGAGGATGATATCAAAAGCGACCTTCGAGCAGTATGAACACTATGAGTTCGTGGTCAGCCCTTGAGTAACAAATGCACCCGCTATGTTTATGGACTTGATGAATCGGATATTTAAGGAGTACCTTGACAATTTTGTGGTCGTTTTCATTGGCGACATCCTTATCTACTCGAGAACCGGGAAGAACATGCCGAACACTTGAAGGCAGTCTTGCGGACCCTTCGAAAGCGATTATATGCTGAAAGTTCTCCAGTGTGAGTTTTGGCTTGATCGAATATCGTTTCGGTCATGTTATTTCAAAAGATAGAATTATAGTGGGCAAAGCAAAAGATAGAAGCGATCGATGGTAATTGACGAAAGAATGTCGATGAAGTCGAAGTTTCCTCGGATTAGCAGTCTATCGAAAGTTTGTGGAAAACTTCTCGAGGATAGCTTCAGGATTGACGGTTCTTACTAGAAAGAATAAGAAGTTCGAATGGAAGAAGATTGTGAAAAGAGCTTCCTTGAATTAAAGAGGAGACTCACAAGTGCTCGGTGCTTACCCTTCGAGAAAGTAATGAGGATTTGACTATATAGTGATCGTCAAGATGGGACTCGAGCGATACTTATGCGAGAAGGGTAAAGTCATTGCTTATCATCTGACAACTCAAGGACTATGAAAAGAATTACCCCACTCATGACCTTGAGTTGGAGCGATGGTCTTGCTCTCGAAAGTTTGGAGACATTACTTAGATGGAGTCCATGCAAGATTTACAGATCACTGAGTCCAAGTACTTCTTCACTCGGAAGGATTTGAATATCACGGACAGTAGATGGCTTGAGCTAGTAAAAGACTATGGTATGAAATCCACTACCATCTTGGAAAGGCAAACAAAAGTAGCGAGGCATTGAGTAGAAAATCATCGCCACCTTGATGTCCCTAGCAACACTATCCCAACCACTTTGGAGAAAGAGATAATGAATTTTGGAGTTGAGATCGTTTACAGACTCTCCGCCTTGCCGTAGTACCTACACTATTTGAGGATATATTAGCGAGACAGACAAAGATCCTAGCATCGAAGGATCAGCAAGAGATCGAAGGGAAGGATGAAGGATTCCGTGTCTACGATAGTGGGGTATTATATTTGGGTGAGCGCTATGTATGTATCCCCAACGACCGGACTTAAGAAAGAAGATCCTAGAAGAAGCTCGTGGGACCCGTATTCGATCGCATCTGGATCCACTAAGATGTATCAAGATATGAAAGGGAAATTCGGTGGCTTGGTATGAAGAGGGGCGTGGCTAAGTATGTTAGCACTTGCACGACATGTCAGAGTGGCCGAACACGAGACCGGGAGGAGTTCTACAACCTATCCAGATTCGGAATGGAAGTGGGAGGAACTAGCCATGGATTTCGTAGTAGGATTGCCCAAAACAACCAATGACTACGATTACATTTTGGTAGTTATCGATAGATTAAAGTCCGCTCACTTCACGTATCAAAATATCATACTCCGTGGGCGATTAGCGATTATCGTCCAAGGAAGTAATTAGATGCGCATGGAGTACCTAAAACCATTATCTCGATAGAGGCGATCCGCTCACTTCAGCATACGGAGTGTGTTGAAAAAGCCCTCGACTAAGTTACGATTCATGCATTTCATCCTCAGACGGGCAAACATGAGAAAGAGTGAATCGATTTTGGAGGACATGCTCGAGCTTGTGCCTTGGATTTTAAAGGAAGGCTGCAAATATTTGTGTTTGCGAGTTTGCTATAATATTGATTATCAAACCACAATTGGAATGACACCTTATGAAGCCTTGTATGGAAGGAGATCGCGATCGCTATCTGTTGGTATGAGGGTGGCGAGAGAAGAAAGAAATGGGACTCAAGATCGATTTTATAGATGGCGTCACCAAAGCGATAAAGAACATCGTCAAAGGATGAGGCGCCAAAGTCGTGAAGAGTTCTGTACGATCCGACGCACTTGAGTTCCAAGTCGGAGATCTGGTTTCATTAAGGTAGCTCTATGAAAGAGGTAATGAGATTTGGGAAGAAAGGCAAGTTAAGTCCCGGATATATAGGCCTACACGATCACGAGAGAGTTGGTAAGGTAGCTTATGAGCTAGAGCTACCACGCGGAAATATCGGTATCCACAATGTATTTCATGTTTGATGCTTAAGAAGCACGTCGGACCAACCAAGTGATTGAGCCACAGACGGTACAGATTCAGACAGATCTAAGTTATGAAAGTCGACCTATTCAGATAATAGATCGAGCAGTCAGGAAACTAAGAAACAAAGAAATACCGTTAGTAAAAGTCTTATGGCAAAGTCAAAGGGTTGAAGAAGCAACCTGGGAATGTGAGGATGACATGAAACAAAAGTACCCTAAGCTTTTCTAAGTTTCGAGGATGAAACTTTTATAAGGTATAAGGGATTGTAACATCCCAAATTTTAATTCCTATTTTTATTAGAGAAAAATAGAAATAAGAATAAGAATAATAAAAATAGGAATAGAATAATAATAATAATAATAATAATAATAATAATAATAATAATAATAATAAATAGAAATAATTGGTTCGTTAGTCGAGGCTTGAACCATGAACCGTTAGTTTGGGAGAATAAACTTCCCACTACTAAGTCATAAGATTACCAATGGATAGGATATAACAAAATATATCTATAGGCGAAAAAAAGGAAAAGATTGGTTAATTTGACTAATTATTTAAAGGGGTAATTAAATGAAGAAAACTCTAATTTATATATATATATATATATAGATTATTTTTATTATAGAATCTCTCTCTCCTCTCCTTTAAACCTCAGGCCGACGCCACCCTAATCTAACCCTCGTTTTTCTCCACCGCCGCCAAATCAAAGAAAAAAAAAGAAAGAAAGAAAGAAAGAGCCTCCGTAATTTCTTCATCGTGGATTAATTCAATAGGAAATTTTCAAAAAGGGGTGAGTCATCAAAAATCCAATAAAAATTTTATATGATTAGGGAGAAGTCACGAATTTAATTAAAGAAGGAATTAATTCTGTTAAAGAGAGAGATTTAAGGAAATTTATAAGGGAATAGGTTAAGCCTTGACGGTTATAAATTTAACCTCCCTAATACCCTAGAGGACACCTCTCTACTCTCTCTTGGTCCCTCCACTGCCGAACCACACATCAAGGAGAATTTTCTCCTAGGGTTGTCTTCTCCTAGAATCCAAGGAAAGGTGGGATTCAAGAGACCTTGGAGGGCACTTGTAGGCGGGATAGAAGGTCAGATCTCATTAGGTTTTACAAATATAAGTTAAAGCAATCGAAGGTAAGTATTGCTCACTGCAGATAAGTAGTTATCGTATGTCATTGATATGTTTTTATGTGCTTATTATTCGATACATGGTCGAGCGGTTTATATGCATATTATTTCGATTATATACGATGTTTTGATTCTGCGATTTTACCGCTATATTATGGGTAATTCAAAGATCATGTTGAGATCCAAGATAAGAATGTGATTTATGATCACGTATTTGTAGATGAGTTGTAGAGCTTACAATTATATGCACGATGTAGAGTAAGATATAAAAATATTTCCTTTATAAAGAAAATTTAAAGACGCTCCTGCTCGAATTGAGGATTAAGAGCACAACGATCTTGATGCTCCCATTTTGATTTTGGGGGTCAAGAGCGTAATGTGGTGCTCCTATTCGTGATTTAGGATTAAGAGCATTTCCTTGGTATGTATAAGAATATAAGTATAAAGGAAGTAATTTGATTACTAGTAGGTTCGGTGGTTTACTTTGACATTAGAATAGGAATTGGGTAGCATTAGTCTTATCAGGCCCATATCGAGATGATTATTATTTTGAAGCATCAAGATAAGTATAAGTAAAGTTTTCAAAGTTAATCATTCCATTCGAGATACTTGTTACAAGTTTTAAAATACTTAAGAGCATGATTTATCTGAGACAAGTAATCGAGTTATGATTTCGATTATGTTTGCATGTGTATCAATGTATCCAGTAAGAGAACTAGTTGCATGATTTCATCGGTCATGTTTTGTGAGCATAGAAAATACTTACTAAGCATTATTGCTTATAGTTTGCATTTCCTTATACTGCAGATAAAGGTAAAGAAAAGCTTGATGGTGGCGTGGAGGATGAAGTCTTTGAGTGTGTGTGCGTGAAGTAGTAAAAAGATCCTAAGTGCAGATGTCTAAATTAGATTTTTTTTTAGTTTCTTATGTCATGTTTGATATTGTTTAAGTGATGTAAAGATCCTTATGATTATTTTAGTTGTTAGCATATTACATTAGTATATTGCATGAATTAAAGATAAAGACAGTAAAGTAGTGACATCTTCCCTGTTAAAGAGTGGAAAGACTAGGGGGGTGTTACAATTCAGTTCTTTTGGTGTCATCCGATAAGGAGGTTTCGATATAGGCGTGGTTCCTGGAATCACCTCTATCGCAAACTCCACTTGCCTAGGAGGTGGCAAGCCGGGAAGTTCATCTGGAAATACATCTGGATACTCTCGGACTACTCCCACATCAGAGAGGGGTGGTAGTCCTTCGTTCACAACTTTGACTAGAGATAGTAAATAACCCTGACAACCCTGGGCCAATAACTTTTGAGCCTGTAAAGCCGATATAATGGATAATCCATCGTCTCTAGTGCCAACGAATTCCCAAGCTGGTCGATCCGGTGGTCGAAATGTCACCACCCTTGCTCTACAATCCACTGTAGCATAATAAGCGGCCAACCAATCCATACCGAGAATAATATCGAACTCTACCATTTCCAACACTTGGAGGTTCACTGTAAGGATATGCCCGTCAAAATCTAATGGGTAACCTTTGATTTCTTGGTGGCTAGTCAGCACCTCTCTTGATGGCAAGGATACTGCTAACCCATAAGAACGAACCATTGGGATCCTTCCAACTCTATCCAGAAATATTCTAAATACAAATGAATGGGAACTATCGGTATCAATCAAAGTATCATCGTATATAGAATAAACTGAAACCATACCGTATGGTGATCCTCACCACGCGCCATCTCTCGGTGATGGAAAACCCGTCGATCTCTATATTCGCAGCATCCCAACGAAGTAGTAGTGTGCCTCCACTGCGAGTCCGACTACGAGGTCTTTGAGATCAGTCGCCGTGCTGACGTAAGATAACCCCGAGAGTTGGGCCGTAACATCGGTGGTGCGAGATACCCTGGATAGTAGATTACCGGAGATGTAGGATACTGGATAGCCGCATCATCAAGGGCACCAGATTCGATACAATCCGCGCAAGGTACGTCGGCCTCTCGACCGTAATAAGGCTATGTGCTTATCCTCTGCCGCCACCGCAGTTGGACTTTCTTCCCTTGTTAGAGCTATCAGGAAACTCCAACTGTGCTCTTAATGTACACTCTCATCGGATGTCGGGTTGCTTGCACATAATGCAGCGCTCCAAAGGGCACTCTGGAGCTCTATGACTTCCATATCCGCATCTATAACATCCAGTTTTGTTCTGACTATTACGGTTCTTCTGAGAACCTCCAGCCTATTCAGAAGCTGGGCGCTTCCCTTTTTGCGCCCTAGACGATCCCTCTGTAGTACCTCGAGTATTGCCCTTCTAATCCTGCTTCTTCTGAGTCTGATTTCCTGAATTTTGCTTCTGTTGCTTACTCTGAGATATCTGCTTCTCTATATCCTTTTCCTTGGAAATCTGTTGGGAAGTCATTTCGATACAGATGGCCCGGTCCAATGCCTCCCTGTAAGAGGCAATAGAAGATCCTGACATCCTGACTCGAATATAAGCAGCTAGGCCCTGTGTGAACTGGAACATCCGATCTGCATCCTGTGCTATCAGATGAGGGCAGAACTCTGAAAGTCTGGTAAACTCTTCATTATATTCCATGACAGAACGGTCACCTTGCTTCAGGCTCAGGAACTCTTGACGACGTGCCATAGAAAATGCGAAAGGGAAATACTGTCTCCAGAAAGCATCTCGAAAGACTGCCCAAGTAATCCCACGCTCCCCAAGTAGGGTCTTCTGTATTTTCCACCAAGTAACAGCCTGATCTCTAAGGTGGTACGCAGCAAGACCCACCTTCTCATCATCCGTACAGTCCATGTACTTGAAAGTGTCCTCCAAATTCTCCAGCCAAGCATGGGCAATCCATGGATCGGACTCCCCTCGGAACAAGGTAAATTTATCCTTGGCCGAACGTGCTAATACTAGTATTCGTGCTTTATCATTGAGCCAACTGGACTCCGTAGGTACCGGCCTAGTCGGTGGTATATCCAGATTCTGAGGCTCTGTATCACCAATAGGGGATTGTTGAGGCTGTGCTTGAGTAGCTGGCTCAGTCGTAACCGCATCTTGTCCCACCACTCTGGCTGATCGCCTGGATGGACGACCTCAACTACGAGTCTGCACAGGTGCCATAACTCTGATTGTATTCACATGTTGAACAAGTCTAGATAAGCATCTATCTGAAATATGAGTTATCAGAAATTCTTACTTCATGCTGCCCGGAGCTTATGCCGCTGTCAATCCTATCTCACAAAAACCAAAATCGAAAAATAAACCGACTCCCGAGAATCCAAGACTCAAAAATAAATCATTGTATGACATCGCAGAACCTTCGGCTCTGATACCAATAAAGTTGTCACGCTCCGAGAGTATGCCGTGCCGAAAAGCAAACGGACGGCATCTCCCTTGTATGTGGCAACATATACAGTTAATACAAAGCCCTTAGGCCTACAACCACAATATAATAAGCATATATATATATCAAAACACAGCGGAAAACATAAAACCACATACCCATAACCACACATACTGACATACAATCCAAAACCAACATAGGTGTACACCATCCGACAAGTCCACAGTATTAAACTGTACATAAAACATTGAACACAAATGGAAGTACACAAATAAACTCAAAATCCACGGGAGTCTCGGAAAATGGAGATGGGATGGACCGCTGGCGAAGCTCCAAGCCGTCACGAAGACTTCTACCTGTTATCTGGGCGACAGAAAAACCCAGGGTCCGTGGTGGTGAGTAAAACTCAGTAGGTAATAGGAAAAACATGTATATATCAAATATCACATGTAATTCAACAGAAAAATCCACAGGTACATCAGGTAACACTAGCATGATAAGCATATCCATGTATCTACCTTCTAACCAAATGACCAACGTAAAATGCAGACATACCTGAAAGTCTGCTACACTACACCTATCCAACCTGAGCACATATTCACAATATATGTATATAACGGGAAATCTGGTCAAAACCATACAACATCATAAATACTGGTCAAAGAATGCAATAGTTTAACCAAGTATACAGGTATCCGACGCAACCATATAACAGATGCGGGTAGCATGTATGAAGATGATGTACAACCAAATGCAACAAGCATAGTACAATGAAATGCAACATTACAATAAGCATATATATATAGACTGCATCTATATATATATACTAATCACAATCATCCATATATATATATATATATACATGCATATATATATATATGGCAATATGCAAAAATGTCATAAGTCATGGTAATGTAGTATGCATGGTCATGCCGGCTCACCCTAAAGCTACCACGACCCCAGTGTGGCCTCGGTGGTTCGACATGACAACTGTCTCAACTCAATACCAACCACTACTCTCGAGTGGTCGAGTGGGCAGTATGATCGAGTAGCATATAAGCGTGAAGAGCAAGCTACTCGACGGGGGTCCCTACTGTTGCCCACTGTGATAGTTACTACCTATGAGTGGTCGAGTGCCACACACGCAGGACAACGACACGCAAATTCAACTACCACCGTCTATAGTAGTAGAGTGCAAAGACTACGATGCTCGCGCCACACCTAAGCATTCTCCCATGAGTAGCAGTGGAGGCGTGACGATCATGACCCTCTCAACCATAAGGGAGACCACGTCGCCAGCATCCATGCAAATGACATGAATGCTCTGTCACACAAATAGACATCCATCACAGACTCTCTATTCTACAGAGAGTTATACTAAACAGATCAACGCACTCTCTATTCTGCAGAGAGTCGTACTCAACTGATCATAATAAGCTAGGACCACCGGTCCATAGCAATACACTAAGTACAATTCACCTAACCATTTACACAATACATAGTCGGTAGTAAACATGCAACCTAAGGGTATTAGGATTAACCCTGCGTTCAAGACATTACCTACCCACGGATGACCTTTTTGCCCAATTTATAATCAGGTCGTCATCCGTACTTCACTATTTGCACCTAACTAAGCAATTCTAGGTTTACTTACATCACATCTGTAACTCCTAATCATGATGAAGTAAAATATGATAACAGCAATAGAGTATAACAACCAAAGATAAGAGTAAGTAAGAGCGAGTCAACATGATCGATCATATAAGATGATCATATATCTAAATCTTCATGCATTAAAACTACCTGACCAGTGTAGGAAATTACTCACCTGCTGTAATTCTCGAAACAATAAAGTCCTCACGACTGCGGACCCGTCTCGTATCCACGTCCTGCAAATATCATCAATGACATTTTAGTGCAAGCAAACTACAAAATACGAATTAATTACTATATCGTTCTTATAGTCGTATCCTTTTTATCGAATACAATTTAGGAAAATTCCCCAAATTATCCAAGGTCGATTCACTATAACCAACCTTCACATTAGACCCTCAACTGGTTAACATCATAATTAAAACCCCCCATTTCCAATTAACAACTACGCAAATCTATACATTCAATTTCATACACCAATTTCCATATTAATCGAATATTCCACAACCCAGAACAACTCTCTAATCATGTAAACCACCGATCACAGCTCCTGTACCGCCATTTATAGCCAATTCCCAACTAAGACTCCAATTCACAACCACCAAAAGCCCATAACCGACCAGAATTTCGACTCGCAGCCCCACGGGACACACGGTAGCCACCCACAATCACACAACAACCTCCCATTCGAACCCATACACTATCCACAGCCACCTCTAATCTTATTTCCACGAAACAACCCCTTCTCACAGCCAATAGAAATCCAATTCCGTGACCATCACCCGAATCAACTAAACAACATACGAAAGAATAGGTATAGTTTTAGATATATCTGCCCTTGGGATCCACCGACGGTGTTCCTTCCCTAGCCACTGTTCACCGACTCCACCAGCAGAAATCCTTCCCAATCTTCAGTCTGCCGGAAGAATGCCACTGCTCTAATTCACAATCGTCTCAGCCAAGGAAAGGAACAACACAGTAAACTAAGGAGAGATTAGGCTTACCGACAGTTGGAACCTCACCGGCAGAGCAATACCCCAAAACCGACAGCCAAAAGCCACGACGTCGCTGCCCTATCATCACCGAATTAGGACTACACAGA
The DNA here is from genome assembly GCA_025175895.1 of Wurfbainia villosa. NCBI lineage: Eukaryota > Viridiplantae > Streptophyta > Magnoliopsida > Zingiberales > Zingiberaceae > Wurfbainia > Wurfbainia villosa. Next base: position 3,710,860 of record CM045994.1, on the reverse strand, counting down.
AAAACAAGATCGGTGATGAAGAATCGCATCAACTCACCTAGCAATTGTGGAAATTGGGCAGAGGCGACTCCCAACCAAATAGCCACGAAGCCGCCGTCGATTTCCTACTCCGAATGAACACTCGCCCGAATCACCCCCGGCAATGTTGCTAGGTAACCTTCTCTCCGGTCGGATCCCCTACCGGAACAAGGCGTCGGCAGCGAGCAGAGAGGATGAAGAGGGATAGATCGGTTGACGCCGTCGTCCAATCGGTCGGCCAAGGAGATCGACAATCGGCTGGGACGGAAGGCTCAAGATTGGGGCAATGAACAGATAGGTCGCTCGGTGAGGAAGAGAAGAAGGAACGTCGACGATGAGGAGGTGAGGAAGCACGTCGGGAAGAAGGAATCGTAGTTGGGGAAAAAACGCACGAGAATAAAAGATCGGCGATCGGTGAAACGGAAGAAAAGATGCGGCTTGGCGTTACGAAGGGGAAAATGGGTCGGGTTTGTTTAACGGGTTGAATCCAATAACCCTATAAGATGTAAATCTAATTTCGATTAAACCCCTTTAAGACTATTAAATCACTCTCTGCATATTACCTTAGAAATTTTCATTTATGTTCAGGAAAATTTCTAAAAATTCCTGAAAAATTCCATAGGGTATTTTCTTAATTACCCAACATTATTATTATTATTATTTTTTTTTTTTCTGTGGTATTTTACATTCTTGGATCAATTAAGAGCTTCATAAGGATATCAACTTGTTTAACTTTCAACGTATCCATTTTCTTTGGGACATCAGTACAAAGTATTAATAAAAGCTTTCAACCTTGTGATCCCTACATAGTTATCATCAAGTACCAAATTGTATGTAACAAAGGGCAGTGACTGGGTTAGGCTGAAAGGGGTCACTCTTGCGCAGAGCAATATTAGGATGAAAGCTCTCGAAGGTGGTCGAAAGCCAAGTTCCTTATTCCAAATCTCTTGTTGTGGCATTTTCTAGCTTGTCTTCAGATGAACTTTTTCCTTTACTCCAACTATTTATTTCCGTATTATAATATCATCCGCGATGGCATTATCTTTATGATAATATGGAGAATATCCCTTCCAGATGAAGTATTGAGTGATCTAAGAAATTTCTAATTATCCTTGTTAGTGCTTATAAGATCCACATATCTCTACAATGACATGATATTGTCCACTTTGGGCCTAAACCCTCATGGTTTTGTTTTTGGGTTTTACCCAAAAGGCCTCATACCAATAGAGATATCTTTTCATCTTATAAGCACATGATTTTTTCCATGTCTTATCAATGTGGGACTTTGATTGTATTCCCAATACTCCAACAATTCCCCTCTCAAACGAAGGACCACATTGACCCTCCCTCCTTCAAGCCTATCCGTTCTCGAAGGACATCCTCTGCTTGATGTCCGATCTTCAACCCATCATGACTTCCTGCCAACTGTCTGGTCATCCTGATCCAGCTGAACTTTCTGCCAGTTGTCCAGCCCTTCTGACCCAACTGGACTTCCTGCCAGTTGTTCGGTCCTCCTGACCCAACTGGACTTCCTGCCTAGTGTTTGGTTCTCTTGATCCGAACATGGGAGCTCAATTTCCTTCGTTCGAGGTTCATGACTTGACATGGACCATGACTCTGATACCAATTGTTAGTGCCTATAAGATTCATATATCTCCACAATGACATGATATTGTCCACTTTGGGCCTAAGCCCTCATAATTTTGTTTTTGGGCTTTACCCAAAAGGTCTCATACCAATGGAGATATCTTTTCATCTTATAAGCAAATGATCTTTTCTATGTTTTACCAATGTGGGACTTTGATTGTATTTCTAATACTCCAATAATCCCCCCCTCAAACGAAGGACCACATTGACCCCCCTCAAGTCTATCCGTCCTCCAAGGACATCCTCTGTTTGATGTCCGATCCTCAACCCACCAGGACTTCCTGTCAACTGTCTGGTCCTCCTAACCCAGCTGGACTTTCTGCTAGTTGTTCGGTCCTCCCGACCCAACTGGACTTTCTGCCAGTTGTTCAGTCCTCCCGACCCAATTGGATTTCCTGCCTAGTGTCTGATTCTCTTGATCTGGACATGGGAGCTCAACTTCCTTCATTTAAGGTTCATAGCTCGACATGGACCATGACTCTGATACCAATTGTTAGTGCTTATAAGATCCACATATCTCCACAATGACATGATATTGTCCACTTTGGGCCTAAGCCCTTATGGTTTTGTTTTTGGGCTTTACCCAAACGGCCTCATACCAATGGATATATCTTTTCATCTTATAAGCACATGATCTTTTCCATGTCTTATCAATGTGGGACTTTGATTGTATTCCCAATACTCCAACAATCCCCCCCTCAAACGAAGGACCACATTGACCCCCCCTCCTTCAAGCCTATCTGTCCTCGAAGGACATCCTCTGCTTGATGTCCGATTCTCAACCCATCAGGACTTCCTGCCAATTGTCTGGTCACCTGACCCAGCTGGACTTTCTGCCAGTTGTCCAACCCTTCTGACCCAACTGGACTTCTTGCCAGTTGTTCGGTCCTCCCGACCGAACTGGACTTTCTGCCTGGTGTCTGGTTCTCTTGATCCGGACATGGGAGCTCAATTTTTTTCGTTCGAGGTTCATGACTTGACATGGACCATGACTCTGATATCAAATAAATTGTCACGCCCAGAGAGGGGTACTTGTCCGACGAAAATTGGACAGCACCTTCCCTGTACTGCGGACAATTGAAACCGGTATACAAGACCTACACGACCCACTATACATCGGCCAACACGGTCGAAACATCAAACACCACAAAACATATAACATAAGGCTCAGGCCAACATCCAAAGTAACTAAAAATGTCTAGACTTACCCCTTCTGTCATCTGAGCAGGAATACGCAATCACACATACAACCAAAAACATATTGAAACAAAAGTCCACAAAGACTTAAACTAATACCACCCAAAACGACAAAGAGTCTAAAGTTTTACAAGTTTGAAACACAGAGTCTTAGAAATCAAAATGCAGAAAAACTAGAAAGAGAGTCGGCAGATCAGGGGGAAACTGGCAACTGGACTCTCCGGACGGCTTCATCCTGAAATGAACAAATATCAACGGAGTGAGTAAAACTCAGCGGATATCTAACAGTCATGCATAGTAAACTATAAATAGTAATAGTAATCAAGCTGGTACAGTTTCTCAATAGAAATACATACCTGAAACTGTACATACCAGAATCACCTAAGGCTACATAAAATACATCCACACAGATATATGAAGAATCACCCAAAACAAACAATAACCAAAAGTGCATCAATCAACGATATCGATGATGAATAACTAAAAGTGCATCAATCAACATATAGTAAAAACGACGATGACACGATGCAATCACCGTGTCACCCCGATGCGCCCAAGCCACCGATATGCCATGTGTGCCACTGAGTGGGTAGGGCTACGATAATCGCTGTACTCGCCGTACTACCCTACGCGTGACCGAGTGGACAGGATACTGACGGAGTATCACCCTCTTATCCTAAGTATGTATATGGGGGATATCACCTCGTCTCACGACAAAGGAGGGATCCCTGTCTGCTACCATGTCACAAGACAAATCACCTGAGCGACCACTGTGGATCCCTGACAGAGCAACTACACACACACCTACAATACCACTAACCCACGAATGGTTATGTGTAGGTAATGTGACTGACGATAGGCTCAACTATCAAGTAGTATCACCTCCTACCGAGGAGCCGATGATCGTCAGTCATGCAATAATGCAAGATGGTGCATGTCACTAATGCACGATACACCTATCAATTCATGACTATCTATGGTATGTACCAATAGGAGCCCATATCAAATAACCTAAGTACATAAGTCTATGTACACATGCAAGTTATATTCATAATTCATGTCATGCCCAGTAGGTAAGGTATGTCACTACTCTAGTGCTAAATAAACAAATAACAAGTATCAAAGTGATAGAGCATAGTATAACAAGCATATGGAAAAACTACAACATGTACTAGGTAGTGACATATCAGGGCAGTTAACAAGTACAGAATACTACTACTAGCTATAGTAAACAATGCACCATGAGATGACAATATCTAAAAGAAGATAAGTCACAGATACCCACTTGCTATGAAGAATGTCAACTATCTCTATGCTCGTGGACCTGCCTCGTGATCGAAACCTGCATAAAACATAATTACCATCAAATCCAAGCACACGACAACGTGCTAAATTACTACTATATAGTTTCTATATTCTCATTCTTTTATCGAATACAAATTAGAAATCCCCTACTGATTCTCAGCTTGTATATTTAATACATTCGCACCACGAAACCCAAAATAGACGACATAACTACTTAATCCATCAAATCCACCCTCCATAGGCCGGATCCAAAACCCAAATAGCTACCTCACACATCAAAACACCTTCTAAACCATTCACAACTCACACCCACAATCACCACAGCCTTCACACTCTCTCATAGCCTAGAACAAAGTATCACCCAGCTCCATCCACTCTATTGTAGCCCATTCACAACCAGCAAACCCTTTGCTCACCGCCGCACAACTCCTCACACAATCGTACGACCGACAATTCCTAAACAGGAACCCTCCAATCACACTACCTTGACACACATCCACAATCTAGCAATTATAAATAAAGAGAACAATAAATCAAGCTTACCAATGGTTGGAACCTCCTCTCGACAATTTTTTTTTTCCTCCCCAGTTGCTCAGTTCGTCGGAAAACCACGCTGCCCTAACCTACCATGCAAGGATCTGAGCAACTGGTGGTGAATACAATTAAGGGGTGGTTCTCATCCGAAATCAAGGAAAGAAAAACAAAACCTCACCTTGCTCCGGTGACCACCGACATAGTGCAATTCACAAACCGATGAAAATCCCAAATCGGCGGCCCCCTCCTCACGGCCAAGACAATCCTGGGCCGTTGTCGCGCTCGCTGGCACCGACGAGGACACGGTGGAGCCGCCACGACGACCTCCCTAGCCGCCGATCGCCGCGAGACTCCTGCTGTTCGATCGCCGAGGACGATCCGGGGCGATCCGATTCGTCGCGGGGAGACTCCTGCGCCACCACTGCTCTGTGGATCGTCGAGAACGATCAAGTCGCCGCCGTCCGCAGCGAGGAGAAAAGGGAGAGAGGTAGAGGGTAGGATCGACAGCGCGGAGAGGTGAGGTCACGAGGAGAAGTTCGTGCGCGGAGAGGTGAGGTCGCGAGGAGAAGTTCGTGCGGTGGGGGGAAAAAAAATTGGATGAGTCGAAAAGTTAACCGGATTACCCCTTTATAAATAAATCAAAACCTAGGTTTTAATTAACACCTCATTAATTTAATTATACCCTTATATATTCTGTACAAACCCTGTTTAATTCTAGAAAAATTCCTAAAAATTCCTGGAAAATTACCTAAAATAATTTCTCAAGTAAAAATAGGTATTTTTATTTTATTTATTATTATTGTTATTTATTTTTATTTCAGTATCTCATATTCTCCCTCACTAATAAAAATTTGGTCCCCAAATTTTCCACTCAGTGCATAATGAGTAAGAGATACCACAAGTATTGAAAATATATCTCACGTACCTTAAGCAAACAGGTGGGGATATTGAGCTCTGATCTTTTCCTCAAGCTCCCAAGTAGCCTCCTCATCGGTGTGGTGACTCCACCCGACTTTGACAAGTCGCACAACCTTGTTCCGCAACTGTCGTTCTTGTGGTCCAGAATCCGTACAGGAACCTCTTCGTAAGTAGCATCAGGTTGAATGGAACCTGACACAATGTGTATAGGGTCTGACACATACTTCCTCAGCATGGACACATGAAACACATCATGAATACCCGTCAAGGATGGTGGTAGCGCTAGGCGGTAAGCGACTGCTCCGATCCTCTCCAAAATCTCGAACGGACCAATGTACCTTGGAGCTAGCTTACCACGGAGTCCAAATCTCCACCCCTTTCGTGGATGAAACTCGCAAGAATACATGGTCACCAACAGAGAACTCCAGAGGTCTTCGTCTCCGATCGGCATAACTCTTCTGACGATCCTGCGCCTCTGCCATCCTTCGTCTAATAGTACGGACCAACTCTGTCTCATGTTGAGCTCTCTGGGGTCCTAGCAACTGGGCGTCCCCAACCTCCTCCCAGAGGGTGGGTGTACGACACTGTCTACCATACAATGCTTCAAACGGGGTCATTTGGATAGCCGAATGATAGCTATTGTTGTAGGCGAATTCCACTAACAGCAAGTGGTCCTCCCAGTTGCCCCCGAAATCCATAACACAAGATCTCAGCAAATCCTCTAGAGTCTGAATGGTTAAGCTCAGTATCCATCGGTTTGAGGATGGAATGTTGTACTAAAACGGAGTTGTGTGCCTAAGGCCTGCTGCAGACTCTATCAGAATCGGGACGTGAACCGGGGATCTCTATATGATATTATGCTCAAAGAAATACCATGCAATCTGATGATCTCCCGACAATATAACTCTACCAAATGATCCAAAGAGTCGGTCTTCCGAATCGCTAAGAAGTGCGCGGATTTAGTTAGTCGGTCAACGACTACCCAAATCGCATCATGGCCTTGACGTGTCCTAGGCAAACCCACCACAAAATCCATGGTAATGTGATCCCACTTCCACTCGGGAATAGGAATCCTCTGAAGTAGTCCGGCTGGTCTCTGGTGCTCAGCCTTCACCTGTTGGCAAACTAGGCATCTAGCCACAAAATCTGCGATGCCTTTCTTCATGTCGTTCCATCAATACAAATGCTTTAAATCTCGATACATGCGGATTCCGCCTGGGTGGATCGCAAATCGAGAGCGATGTGCCTTCTGAAGTAACTCCTCCATGACCGGGTGAGACTGAGGTATGCATAGTTTGCCCCGAAAATAAATAATACCCTCGTCATCACGGGTGAACTCAGTCTGCTGTCCTGAGGTTATCTGGCTGCCAATAAACTGCAAGTGTTGATCACCGGCCTGAGCCTTTCGGACTCTCGTCCTGATAGATGACTAAGTAACCATGGTAACAAGAATGCCCTGCTCTGTCGATCCCTGCTCCTCAAGGCCCAACTCGGAGAAACCCTGAATCAACTCCGTGACTAAAACTCGGTAGCAAGCTAAAGTCCCTCGGGACTTCTGGCTAAGTGCATCGGTAACCACATTTGCTTTCCCTGGATGATAGCTAATGGTACAGTTATAATCCTTCAGGAACTCTATCCATCTCCTCTGTCGGAGATTGAGTTCCTTCTATGTAAATAGATATTTGAGACTTTTATGATCAGTAAGAATCTCAAATGTAATACTATACAAATGATGCCTCGAATCTTGGCGAAGATAATATAACTCTAGATCGTATCTTTGGGTAGTTTTTCTCGTACTCCTTGGTAGCGAGAAGCGTAAGACCACCACCTTGCCGTCTTTGCGCATCGATTACTACGCTAAACCACAGGTGGCGCATCGGTGTAAAGGAATAAACCGTCGTCCCTTGGCCAGCGATACGAATCAGTCGCGACACGGTCTCTTCTTGACTCTGAAGTTGGTCTTGCAGGCCTCCGACCATGTGAACTACACGCTCTTCCTGGTAAGGCGTGTTAACAGCATAGCAATGTTCGAGAAACCCTCAACGAACCGTCTGTAATAACCAGCTAAGCCTAAGAAACTGCGAACCTCCTGAACCGATTTCGGCTGCTCCCAACTGGTGATAGTCTCGATCTTCTGAGAGTCAACTGAAATTCCTTTGCTAGAAACCACATATCCCAGAAAATCGACTGAGGGTAACGAGCAGCGCGTTCTTGAATTTCGCATCTGATTGCTTTTGTGAAGCCTATCGGGACCGTGCGAAGATCTTTGCGTGTGTTCTTCTTCAGAACGGGAATAGACCAGAATATCGTTAATAAAAACAATGACGAACCGATCTAGGAAATCCATAAATTTACGGTTCATCAAGTCCATGAATACTGCCGGAGCATTGGTAAGCCCAAATGACATTATCAGCTTCATGGTGCCCGTACACAATGCGGAATCTTTGTCTTGAACATTTGAATCTCTAACCCTTAGCTGATGATATCCGGACCGCAGATCAATCTTAGAATACACTGATGTATCTCTGAGCTGATCAAACAATTCCTCACTACGTGGCAGGGGATATTTATTCTTGATTGTGACGGCGTTCAATTGTCTGTAGTCGATGCATAATCTTATCGAACCGTCTTTCTTCTTTACGAAGAGAATCGGAGAACCCCAGGGAGATACGCTAGGGCGGATAAAACCTCTGTCTAAAAGCTCCTAAAGCTGGACTTTTAGCTCGTCCAACTCCTTAGGGGTCATACGATAAGGAGCTTTCGATGCCGGCGCTGTTCTCGGAATTAACTCAATCATGAACTCTACTTGCCTTCTAGGAGGCAGGCTTGGTAACTCCTCTGGAAAGACATCCAGATACTCTCGGACGATAGGAATGTCCGAGATCTGAGATTCACCACTGTCCTCGGCGTTGATTAATGATAAGAAAACCACAGCGGTAGTGTGATAAAAGCTTAGAGCACTGAATCGCGAAATGGTCGATATGCCGCCGTTTACGATGCGGTGAAATCCCGTGAGGTTTGTCAGGAGGATGGAACATAACTATCCTCGTCAGCGATCCACGGTGGCATGATCTGTAGCTTGATCCGTACCAAGAATGATGTCGAATTCAATCATGTCGAGAACCAACAAATCTACCGGGAGTATAACGCTGTCGAAATCTAATGGACATCCTCTAACCTCCTGGGTGACTTCTAATTTATCCCCAGAGGACAAAGATACCATTAGTCTTGGGGACCTAAGAGTAGGTAGTCTACCAACCTCTCTCAGGAACGCTCGAGAAATAAACGAATGTGAACTACCAGTGTCAACTAACATATCAACAGAAAATGCATAAAGTAAAACTGTACCCCGGAAAACAGATCGTCTCGGCTCATTCTGCGCGTCCTCTCGAATAGCGCATGAATATATCCGATCTCTGGCGGTGGAGGTGGTAGCGCCGAGGCTGCGCGGATAATGCCGAGATTGCCAGCGTCGGATCTTAGGCGGTGATCTTATCTGGGCGATATAAATACTACTGCTAATATGGAACTAACGGTTGAGGCTGCGGCGTCTGCACAACGGTGGCATGGTCTTGAGATCCTAAAATAAAATCTTGACTCATCCGTAGGGACACTAGGGTGTCCACTGTCCATCATCATAGCATAGCGCCAGTCGTGAGCCGTCCTCTGTGGCGTTGCGGGTGGGATTCTGCCCTCCTCGCTGAGGTCCCTTCTGTCCGTACTGTCCTCCTTGCAGAGACACTCCTGAAGCCACATGCCGAGCCTTCAGCAAACAATCTCAGCTCTGGTGTCCTGGAAGTTTGCAATAATAGCGCCGCTGGTGTCTGGTGATATCGTATATTCCTAGACGCACCTAACACGGTGATTGTCATTAGAGGACGCTTAAGGTCTTTGGTGAGTGGGGCGTCTGGCGAAGATCGTCGATCTTAGATTTACGATGCCCCGAAGTATTACGACCGTCTCCTGCATCGCCTCGATGACCCATAGTCGTCTCTTGAGCTGGCGAACTACGGTGGTTGTTTCCTTTTCTTTCGCGTTGCTCTCTGTAGCCGACTCAATCAGAAGAGCTCGATCCAATGCCTCTCTGTAGAAGAATTCCCAAACACATTAGTTCACGAAGATGTCCGTCTGACCACTGAAACAATGAAGCATGCGAGACCGGTCCTCGTGACTAACTCGACGACGAATTTGGCTAACGGTTGAATTGACATTATATTCCGTCGCCGTCACGATTGTTACATCGAAGGTTGAAAATCCTAGCAGCGGCGTCATCGATAAGACATTGGAAAATCTTGGCTCTCGAAAACTTCTGCGAATTTTGCCCGTATTATCTGCGCTACTTTATAATCGCATCTGCGTGTCCACCAGTTTGACCTCGTCCCGTAAATGGTAGGCTGCAAGCTTTGTCTTCTCCCACTCGGAGCAAGCCATATAGAAAAAGGTCCGCTCCATAGTCTCTATTCAGGACTGTGCCGCCCTCGGATCTGCCTCTCCACGGAAGAGCGTGAATCGACCTTTCACCGACTCTGCTAAGGCTGGGATCCGAGCTCGTGCCGCAGTCACATCAGCAAGATGAGTAGAGATCACCGCGGAAGCTGGCAAAACCACTGAAGTAGATGCGGTTGCACAAACAGAGGCCGGTACTGAAAAAGGGGTGACTGGTACTACTGGTGGGGCTATCGGGCATGCAGTAGTCGACACCACTGGCGGAGGTGCCGCATATCCCATAGACACTGCTGGAGGAGGTGCCTGGTATGTAGCGGCCGAGGGCTCTGGGTGGTACCTCGAGTCTGATGAAGGTCTTGAGTCTTTGTGGAAGATGTTGGTGTGGGTACCACTGGTGGCACCATAAATACTACATAAGTAGGTATCTCTGGAGGAGGAATCGTCGGGGATTGAGGGCCCACTACACCTGTGGCACCATGTGCAGTCTGACCCTGATCGACAGACTCATCCTCCGTAGACCTTTCTGGCATCCGAGTAGCTCTCAATGTCCTCATGCGTGGCCGCCCTGCACCACGTCTCGGTGCGAGACCACGCCTACCTCGTTCCATATCTGCTATATTATTACATAGGTATTACTACAGATAGAAACAAAATCAAAATTTCACCTGTTAGCCATCTTGAGATATCACCTTGCGCTTGAGTCCCCCAAGCGATCTTGTGAAACATGACTCAAAATATCCAAGCGACATCAGCGAAAATCAGTAAAAATCGAAAATGCCTGAATTGACACATGAGCGTGGCGAACTCCGAAAACCCAAAATCCCTAGGAACTCGGAACCTAGGCTCTAATACCAAATAAATTGTCACGCCCAGAAGTACTTATTCGAAATCGGATGACACCTTCCTATCTTCGGACATTTGAAACCATTACAAGACCTACCGACCCACTATACATGCGTGAACGGTAGGAACATCAAACACCACAAAACATATAACATAAGGCCTCAGGCCAACATCCAAAGTAACTAAAAATGTCTAGACTTACCCCTGATCTGCCGACTCTGCTATCCTCTTTCTAGTTTTTCCACATTTTGATTTCTAAGACTCTGTGTTTCAAACTTGTAAAACTTTAGATTCTTTGTCGTTTTGGGTGGTACTAGTTTAAGTCTTTATGGACTTTTGTTTCGATATGTTTTTGGCTATATGTGTGATTGCGTATTCGTATTCCTGTTCAGATGACAGAAGGGGTAAGTCTAGACATTTTTAGTTACTTTGGATGTTGGCCTGAGGCCTTATGTTATATGTTTTGTGGTGTTTGATGTTTCGGCCGTGTTGGCCGATGTATAGTGAGTCATGTAGGCCTTGTATATCGGTTTCAATTGAACGCAGTACATGGAAGGTGTTGTCTGATTTTCGTCGGACAAGTACCCCTCTCGGGGCGTGACAATCCTAGACTACTTTCTTGAGTTATTATGTCCTGGTCATTCCTGCATATATATTTATTTGAGGACTTTGGTGGAAGACATTCCTAATATCCAACTAATGAAGGGTCACTTAAATATACATGTCATGGTCAGAAATAGTCTGGGGAAATCTTAACCATTGGTGAAATGTTGTCCAGAAATTCATTCTATAGATCAACTTTTAGTTTGATCACTAATGGAGCCTTTGTTTTGTGCTTAATGTTACTAGATGATTGTTGTGAAATCCCATTTGTAACCTATAATGGGCTTGACAAGAGGAAGACATACTACTATATAATTTTGCAATGTGTTGTTGTAAGGCATGCATCTCCTCAAGTATTGCTTGTCTCCACCTCGAATGGAAAAAAATCTTAGGAACAAAGTGTGGAGCTAAGGAGTAATGAAGAAAGAATAATAAATAAGAAAATAGGATAAAAGAAGTAGCTTAACTGTAAGTACCTTTTGGGACATCAATAGGAAAATCTAAATAATTATATGTTGAATTCAAAAACATGAGGTGGTGTTGAATGAGCAGTATTATCTTGTGGTGTATTGTAGTTCGTTTTTAATTGTTAAGACTTTAGTGCTGACAGTCCTGCAAGCAAATTAAGAGAATGGACGAGGGTGATAGGGATCAGAAGAACTTCATTCACAAGACATGAGGAGTTTAAAAAGAAAGGAGTGAACCGAAAGGTACATTAATAGCGATTAATGCATGTAATACAAGAGGTTTAGGAGGATGATCCAAGTCATTATTCTCAACCTGACGACCTCTACTTTCATGTTCTTCAATCGTGTGTCTGTGAGTCTTGGCAATTACATTGTAGACTTTCTCTGATTCTTTTTTTTGGCTTAATCAATTCTCATTGATCCACACTTTTGCTTGTCCCTAAGCTTGAAATGTAAAAAGTGGATTTAATTGGCTCCAGATAGCTAACTTCAGACTGTTGGGAACCTCATGTAGTTGGTTTCAAATAGCTGGGAGATACACTTTGTTTTTATTATATATATTCTTCTTCTGCAGTTTACACATACAGTCTTCAAAGCATGTGGCATGAGAATGTCCAAACCACCTTCGTTTGAAATCTTTTTGTATTTGAAGCCTATTCTATTTCATTTCATGTCTGCAGTGTTTAACACCCAATTTCTTCTTTCAAGTGTAATTAGAATCTGTTCCATGTTCATTTATCTTCCCTTCATGTAAAATTTGAATTCCCTTATATATCTTTTTCTACATTGCTTACAGACCCAAATGCGTTCGCTCGCTCCTTTTGGAGCGGAGCTTGTTTCAGAAGGTATGGTCGAAGACAACATAACCTGGAACTTCATCGCAGGACTGACCATTGCTCGTGAAATTCTAGAGAACTACGGGTGTATCGTACGTGTAAATTCTCCCCGAATCCCTGATGCTGCCTTCAGTACTGGGGGGACGCGGATTGAAATTTGGTTTCCTGCCTTGCAGTCCAATTCGATGGACCAAGCTGAACAACTATAGTAAGTATCATCGGAGTAAATTTATTCATAGCAAAATCATTGATGTTTCATATTTTAATTTCACGAGTTTTTGCTGCTTTTTTATGTTAATAGATTGGTAAACCCTTGGGCTAGAAACACACAAAAATATGTTCAGATTGCACGACTGCAGTGCCAGGAACATCCACTCAGGCACTCAAATGCATTCTAATTGAATTAACATCTAACTTTGGGGTGTAAACGAATTAAATGTTCATGAATAAATTTGGTGTTCGATTCGATAAGAGTTTGTTTATGTTCGTTTAATATGCATCAATGTCAATTAATAAATAAGCTTGAACAATTTAATAAATTAAATAAATAAAATTGAACACATGTGTTCGGCTTATTAATGTTCGTGAACAGTGTTCGTGAACAGTATTCGTGAATAGTGTGCATGAATAAACTCATTTAAAAATTATTTATGAGCTTATTTATATTAATTTATAAATAAAGATTAAAATATTAAAAATTTAAATAAACAAACAAATTTGGCTTAAGAGCTTGATAACGTTTAAATAAATTAAACTTAAACAAGTTTGAATCGTGTTTGATTAGAAGCTTGATACTTATTAAACAAGTCAAGTTCAATTTAAGCTCAAGTTAAACTCAATCTCCCAAAAAAAAAAAAAAAAGAAATCAAGCCCAGCTTGAATATGTTTTTTAATAGTTTGGTTAATTTTAGGCTTGACTTGGCTCGACTTGATTATCTTATCAAATAAGTTTGAACATTATAAAGCTTGACTCGGCTCGGCTCGGCTCGGCTCGTTTACAATCTTATCTAACGCCTTATTTGGAGGTGAGAGAAGGTTCATTAATGAAAGGGGAGGTTAAAATTTCCCTTCTCTTTCCCTCTCTTTCCTTACATTTCAATCTGGGGTGTAAAAATTCACGAGTAAGAAAGACTTTAAGGCTTGTTTCTATCCTCCCCTCCCTTTTTCTCTCTTTTCCTCACTTTTCAAACAAGGTTAAAAATTTCTCTCTTATTTATCCTTTCCTCTTCTTCCCTCACTTCCTCCCAAACAACCCTAATAGTGGACTCAACTAAATCAGATTGTAAGTTTCAACCACTTGCGATTTGAGTTGACTATAAAAACACTTTAGTTAAATTTAATTTAATTGACTCAAAATCTGTTAATTGACATAAGTTAATAAGATATACTCTAACAACTTAATATTTAAATTTTAAATAGTAGTTTAGCTAATTGTCAAGTGGACTCAATTTAAATAGAGTTCAAATTGTTTCTGCCCAATCAACTTAGCTCATTCAATCGACTAAATTATCCTTCTTCCAATACAAGCTTAAACAAAAAGCTATCTTTTCAAGCAGTCGTCTTCAATCCATTTGACTCAAATGTTCAATCCACTCAGCTAAACTCTAGTTGACTAAATTTCCTCATCAACATCAATTATGATCCAAAAATATTATATTTCCTGATTGGATATATGCTTTGGCAAAAGTCTACCCTAAAAATTCAATAATACAAGATCTTTCATAATCTCTCTCATCTCACATGCTAAAAAGTTTTATCTTTGTTGTATCTTATGAAAATTTATACCTGATATTTACAATAGTAAAATTCTGAAGTTTAAAAGTAAAATAAGAAAACTTAGAATAATATCTTTAAGGAGAATTCAAGACTTTATTAAACACATAACGAAAATGATTTGGCAAAGATGGTTGCCTAAATTAAATTCTACGACAGAGTTTCGGTTCAGTGATTATAAGAATTTATATAACTTCTCAACTGAATTAATGAAGAAATGAATGTGACCTTTCTTTCTATTCTATAATCAATAAAAGTTATGAGATGGATCATGTTGAGTAGCTAAATAATGCCCTATAAATATAGAGTTTTTACCATGTGCTTTAAAAATAAATAAATAATTTTATTTCACGAGATGAATTGTGGATTGTTCATCCTATTTTCATGTGAGAGACCTCACGGGATGAATGCAAGTCGTTCATCTTATTTTTATATGAGATATTTTGAATGGATTGCAGATCGTTCACCCTATATACATATATGTATGTGTATACATATGATGCACTTCGTGTTGGATGGATTGCAGATCGTTCATTTTGTACATTTATGATGCATCTCTGCTGAGAGAGTTGCAGGTCGCTCACCTTTATCTTATATTTATATATGATGTATTTCGTATCAAGGGAATTGTAGGACGTTCACTTTGATATGTACGATCCATTTTAGAAGGGTGGATTGCAGGTTGTGTATCTATTTAATAAGTATGTTGAATTATAATTTAAGTACAAATTACATTGGTTAATGTTGAAAATGATATATCGTGGAAAATTGATATATAAGTAATTAAAGAATGAGTAAGGGTTGAATTCAGGAATAATAATTAATGGTATTTAAAATGAGAAAAAATAAATTATTATTTTTTATCGTTGACATCTTGAATTATATATATTTATGCACGTCTTTCTTTTCTCTACTATGCACATTACACTCACTATCTTTTTCTTTGATCTCCAAATTCGTAGATTTGAAGCGATTGTCGAGGTTCGATCAAGATTATGATTGATTGCTCAAGATTGCTCAGTGATAACTTGAAGAAAATTTATACAAAGCTCATTCAGTTTATTTCCTTTTAATATTATCTATTATTTAAACATTTTGACATTTTAGTATTTTTTTTATTTTATTGTTTTACATTAGTCAATTTGTTAGTCATGTTATGGTATATCATATCAGTATTTTGGGACAAATATATAATTATATTCTTCTACATCATCATTTAATAAAGTATTGTATATTTATATTTATACAACTTTGTATTCTCTTCTTATATGTTTTTTTATGATGTTTGATACCGTGATAAATATTATCCAGGCAAAAAGGTTATTCCTCATGTGATAAATCTTCGAATCATGACAAATATATTAATAAACACATTATTAATCTAATTTAAATCATTTGTAAAATATATCAAAATCACTGAATTTAAGTCAATCACTTATGACTGTGCCAATAGAGTACTTACAACCGCTAACCCCGTAAAAAATTAATATTTAGTTTGAGCCCTTGCAACTTCTAAAGGTAACCAAGCTGTTGATTATTGACCAACTCAAGTTTTGAACCCTATAAAGGTCTATGGCAAGCTACACGTGGAGTAGAGGAGACTTCACACATGGCTTCACGTGTGTAGTGCGTATGTAGTGCAGTGGTAAAATATTCAGAGGAATAATCTGTTAGTGAAAGTCTTAGAGTCAATCATGTGATGATTGTTATATGGACTTTATTGTATCATATTCCTATTTATAAAGGCATGGTTATTATATTTACTTGTATTGGTGCCAAATAACTAAATATAATAATGTCCTTGAGTAGTAGGTTCTTATCTATATCAATCGATTGGTTGAATCGATAATGAGATGATATAGAGAACACTACTCTTAATCATTCCTAGTCGAGTATTAACATTCAGGGATAATATTAATGCGTAGAGACTAGTATGTAGGTCAACACGATGACTTGATCTCACAAGTCATGGATATGAGATATCAAGTTGACACATGTGTATGCATTGGAGAATGTATACTGAATGACCCGCCATGAGAAAGTATCATGGATCGTTATATGAGTGTCATATACTTTCTCATGTGGCTATTAGTATGACTATTAGTCCTTAGACCTGAAGTCACCATGGTTCCCTACATAAGGAGTTGCATATTTTGGCTTCGTCAAACATCACCCGTAAATGGGTGGACTATAAAGGCGATTACTGGATATGTAACAAATTATGCGGAGGGATGTGAGTGATGTAGATGAGATCTATCCCTCCTATATGACGGGGGTGACATCGATATTCTTGATAGTGTGAGGCCACGAAGTGCATGGTCATACCCAAATGAGTCAATATGAGATATTGAGCTCATTTTATTAGAGTGAGTCTACTTGGAGATCAAGATTTAGATTGTACCGAGGATGACACGGTCTATGCCTCAATTGGTCAATCTAGATGTCAAGGATAGAGGGACATTGTCACATATTGTGAGAATCACAATTAGTAGTCACAAAGGTGATGTTGGAGCTCAACATTCTTGTAATTTGGGTAGCAATGATGTGTTGCTAGATACCGCTCATTGCTTATGTTCCTAAATCCGTTTAGGGACATTGCCAACGTTACAAGAACCTATAGGGTCACACACATAAGAGCAATTAGATGGAGATTAGGTTCATATGATGAACCATGAGGATTAGGTTCATGGGATGAACCAAATTGGATTAAGAGTAATCCAAATTAGACTAATTGAGTTAGACTCAAGTTGATTCAAGTGTTGAATGAGTCTAATTTAGATTTGATTCATCAAATCAATTTAAATTAATGAATAGAGATTCATTAAATTAAATTGACTTGAGTCAAGTGGTTAGATTTGATCAACTATGGGAGATTAGAGGTCAAGTTTGACTTGACTTGAGAGGGAAGATGAAAGGTCAAGTTTGACTTGACCAAATGTCATATCATGATGATGACTTGGCATGACCGACCACATCATCATTGACTTGGTCAATTGGTGCCACATCATGAAGGAGACCAAGGGTCATGGGAGTTACATGCATGCATGTAACCCCCCTTCCATGAAGTGGCCGGCCACCATTCCATTAGTGAGGAATTCATTTTGGTGAGTTACTCATTCCATCATCTTCTTCCTTGGTGCTCTTCCTCTCAAGCTCTCCCTCTCCTTCCTCATCTTGCCGAGATCTTCTAGGAGTGTTAGCACACTCAAGTTTGTCTCTTTCTCCACCTATTGCTTGTGTGGATACCAATAGAGGAGTGTGCACTTGACACTCTCGAGTTCCGGCGAACTTTTGGACGAGCGGGATAAGCGAAGGGCGTCGCATCGAGGGTAATGATCTCACCTCTTAGATCTAAGGTAGATCTAGGGATTTTAGTAAGCACATACATGTTTTA
The DNA here is from genome assembly GCA_025175895.1 of Wurfbainia villosa. Taxonomy (NCBI): domain Eukaryota; kingdom Viridiplantae; phylum Streptophyta; class Magnoliopsida; order Zingiberales; family Zingiberaceae; genus Wurfbainia; species Wurfbainia villosa. Next base: position 3,692,879 of record CM045994.1, on the reverse strand, counting down.
TTTTAATATATCTTCGCACGGATCCGTGGCCGGGGATTCTGAGGTTTCCACAACGCAAAAAGCGGTTTTTGCGGCTCGGAAAAACCCAACAGTGGTATCAGAGCCACGTGCGAAGCATGTATGTGTTTCATTTTTGTAATTTTTGTATTAGATATAAAAATTACAGATTTATATGTTTCTGTAAATTTCCTAATTTTATAGAATTTTTGGGTATTTTTCTCAAAGAGTCGAAGCAACGAGTGTTGGGACACTTGTAGGCTTCAACCGTCGAGAAAAACTCTCCGAAATGGCGAGTTCTCGCTTTAGGTTTTTGGGACAACGACTTAAGTCGTTGTAGGATCGCAGTAGGGACACTCGCAAAGTTAATTTTGCGAGTATGGGCGCTGCCCCTATCCCCGAAAGGGGCTTTGTCCCGCGATCGCGCCCGGAAACCGTTTAGCGGGACCGTTACGGAGAGGTGACTCATTAATTTGAAAAAAAAATTAGGAAAAATTATAGAAATTTCTGTAAAAATACATAATTTAGAATTATGTATAATTCTGTGATTGTCATGGCCCAATAACCCCAATTTGATTGGATGATGTGTTGTAATTCATAATACGGCTTGCGTGCCGTTTTGTGATTGTGCGTGTTGTATAGTGTATGCGACCTGCGCGCCGTACCTCTTCTTTTGATATTCTAGTTGTAAATAGTTTTAGACTCGAATGTAACTCGAGTTTCATATTTGTAATGTACAAAATAGAGCGGTGGAAAGTCCACTCGAAGACGAGATTACGAGAAGGGTGACGACGACACATGGCGGTCAAAGGAAGCGCTTGGAGAAGTCGCTAGCCTTAGGTTGACCGTCCGATCTTCTCATTGGCTTGAGAAGATCGTAGTAGGGTCATGACTATATCACATTTAATTATATATATATATATATATATATATATGTTGATATATATATATATATATATATATATATATATAATTGATTTTGCTTGTATGTATGTGATGCATGCTAGTAGAATAATGCTTGTATGTATATGATGCATGCTAGGATAATTTTCTTGTATGTATATGATGCATGCTAGAATAATGAATGTATGTATGTGATGCATGCTAATATAGGATAATAAAGGCCTAAATGCGTATAAGATACACATTACGATTAGATTAGATCATAATCGAATCAACTCGAAAATGCCTACCGAGCCTTGATACCCATCACTACCTCGATCATTTGTTGTTGTTGAATGCACAAAGCGAGAGCGCATATTATCTTGGTAGGGTGCGGAGGGACAATCTTGGTCCCGCCTATCACGCTTGGGTTAGAGTAAGCTCAATTAGATTGAGCAAAACTAGTTAAACTCAATTGGATCGAGTAGAACTATAGGCATATTCCAATCGTTGGAAAGATAGGTTAAGATCGCATTTACACTAAATCTTGGGCGATTTAGCCAAAGCTAACTCAAGGTCTTTTGTAAATGTGGGTCTTGATCCTATAAACAAGAGTTACATAGAGATGTAATCGGTAATGTGTTATCCACCGATCGTACTAAGTCTTGGGTGATTTAGCCAAAGCTAACTCAAGGCTTAGTATGATGTGGATCTTGTCCCACAAGAATTATAACTAGTTTGTATGAATCTAGTAATGTGGTTTGACCACATCAATAATTCGATTCTACAAAATTCCTATAATTTAGTGGGAGCATCATTTGATTAAAGGCCTAATTAAATGATAAAAGGAATATGATATTAATTCTCTGCATTGTATGTTGTAGATAACTATGTCGACAAACACGAACACACTCTCTCTCTGCGTATTACGTCTTGAGAAGGACAAGCTCGATGGAGCAAATTTCTGGTGATGCAGGAACACGAGTATTCTCACCCAAGAAGAAAGTTATGCGTCTGGGCGGCCCATTCAGGAGGCACCTCCACCGCCTGCCTCGGTGACAAAGATGCTTACAAGAAGCATCAAGATGATGCATTAGATATGCCATGTCTTATGCTCGCGACCATGAACTCTGAGCTTCAGAAGCAACACAAGTTCATGAATGCTTATGATATGGTTGGACATCTTCGTCAACTATATCAAGGACAAGCTAGGCATGAGAGATATGAAGTCTCTAAGGCATTATTTGGGTCCAAAATGCAAGAAGGGACTCCCGTAGGTACATATGTACTCAAGATGATTAGTGCGTAGAAGAACCTACAAAGGTGGGATTCTACTTGGCGGTGGCTTGACGATCTTGCAATCTTTGCCTGAGCCTTGATCAATTTGTCATGAATTATAACATAAATGAAATTGATAAGCCATTACTGAAATACTCGGCATGTTGAGAAGCTAGCGAGCTTAACCTTAAGAAGGAAAATCGACACCATTTTGATGGTGCAAAGAAGAAAGGCAAGCGAGCCTAAAGGTAAAGGAAAGTCCCAAGCCAAGGGGAAAAGGCAAAGAACTTAAACCCAAAGGAGGGGTAGCGCAAGGAAGGGGCTTGCTTCTACTGAGGAAGTAGGACCTTTGGAAGCGTAAGCTATGAGGCATACGGAAGATCTTAAAAGAAAAGAAGTGAGACTTCGCTTGGTATAAATGTTATAGAAGTCGATCTATCTATTTCTTCATCATGGTATTAGATCTAGGATGTGCATCTCACATTTGTACCAATGTGCGGTATTGAAATAGCGAGGGCATTGACAAAGGCGAGGTGGACCTCTGAGTAGGCAATGGAGCAAGAGTTCTTCTTGTTCTTTGTAGGAACTTATGATCTATCTACGCCCTCAGGCTTGTACTAGAATTAGATGAATGTTGTTATGTGCTGCTTTGACTAAGAACATCATTTGATTTCTTGTTTGGACAAGAAAGGATTTTCTTTTATAAAAAAGAACAAATTTTGTTTAGTTTATTTAAATGATATATTCTATTGTAGTGCACCTCTAATGAGCGGACTCTACTTTCTAGACTTAGAGCCTATCTATAACATAAGTACCAAAAGGTTCAAGTCAAATGAGTTGAACCGAACCTATCTCTGGCATTGTCGCTTAGGTCACATAAATGAGAGTCGCTATCTCACCCATAAGGATGGGTCGCTAGACTCATTTGATTTTGAATCATATGAGATATGCTAGTCTTGCCTTTTAGGCAAGATGACCAAGACTCCCTTTAGTGGACATATAGCGAAAAGAGCAACAGATTTGTTAGGACTTATACATAGTGATGTATGTGGTCCTTTCAATGTTGCGCTAGAGGTGGTTACAGGTACTCATTACATTTATCGATGACTTCAAGATATGGTTATGTGTATCTTATGACATAAATCAATCCTTTGAAAAGTTCAAAGAATTCAAGAATGAAGTACAAAACCACTGCAAGAATATTAAGATACTTCGATCAGATCGAGGTGGTGAATACCTTAGCCATGAATTTCGTGACTATCTAGCTGAGTGTGGGATTCTATCCCAACTCACTCCTCCCGAACACCACAAGGGGAATGGTGTATCCAAAGGAGGAATCGCACTTATTAGATATGGTACGATCTATGATGAGTCACACGATCTTCCTATATCCTTTGGGAATATACTCTAGACACAAAGCAGCCTTTACCCTTAACCGTGTACCATCCAAGGTCAGTGATAAAGACACCATATATGATATGGACAGGAGAAATCCCAAGATGTCTTTCATGAGGATTTGGGGTTGTGAGACTTACGCTCGACGCCAAGTCTCGCATAAACCGGGATCCAAATCCGATAGGTGCTATTTTGCTGGATATCCCAAGGATACAAAGGATATTATTTACATTCCCACCAAGACAAAGTGTTTGTGGCAAAGACTGGAGTTTTTCTAGAAAGGGATTTTGTTTCTAGAAAAACTAGTGGGAGTACGTTCGATCTTGAAGAAATTCAAGATAAGGACCATAACACTGAGGCCTTGATGGAGGTTGAACAGGAACCACAAAGTGTTGTGGGTGATGAGGTTGTTGCACAAAGGGTTGTGGAACAACCACCTGTTCAGGTAGACCTACCTCTTCGCAGGTCTGATAGGGTACGTCGTCAGCCTGAGAGATACTCATTTCTCTTGTCTGACCATGATTACGTTATGCTCATTGAGAATGAGCCTACCTCCTATCAGGAAGCTGTGATGAGCCCAGATTCTGAGAAATGGCTAGAGACCATGAGATCCGAGATGAAATCCATGTACACCAACCAAGTATGAACTTTGGTTGATCCACCTGAAGGGGTTAAACCCATTGGGTGTAAGTGAGTCTTTAGGAGAAAGACTGACATGGATGGACTTACACATACCTATAAGGGTCGATTGGTGGCTAAAGGTTTCAAGCAAATTTATGGTATTGACTATGATGAAATCTTTTCTCCAGTGGCAATGTTTAAGTCCATTCGGATCTTGCTTGCTATTGCAGCATACCAAGATTATGAGATCTGGCAAATGGATGTCAAAACCGCATTTCTGAATGGAAACTTACTCGAGGATGTGTACATGACACAACATGAGAGTTTTGAAGATCCACAGCATACTGGGAAAGTATGCAAGCTGCAAAGGTCCATTTATGGGCTAAAGCAAGTCTCTCGGAGCTGGAATCTTCAATTCGATGATGCGATCAAACAGTTTGGTTTCATCAAGAATGAAGATGAATCTTGTGTCTACAAGAGGGTTAATGGGAACACAGTTGTCTTCCTTATATTGTATGTGGATGACATACTACTCATTGGGAATGACATCCCTTCGCTACAGTCTGTGAAGACTTGGCTGGGGACGTGCTTCTCAATGAAGGACTTAGGTGAAGCAGCCTGTATTTTAGGCATCAAGATCTATAGAGATAGATCTAAGAGATTGCTTGGCCTAAGTCAGAGTACATACATTGACACGGTATTACTACGGTTTGCCATGCAGAATTCCAAGAAGGGACTTCTGCCGATGTCACATGGTGTGAGTCTTTCAAAGACTCAAAGTCCCTCTTCTAGAGAGGAGAGAGACCACATGGATAAGATCCCTTACGCATCTGCTATAAGATCTATCATGTACGCCATGTTGTGTACTCGTCCTGATGTCTCGTATGCTTTGAGCATGACGAGTAGATACCAGTCAGATCTAGGTGAGCGTCACTGGATAACAGTCAAGAATATTCTTAAGTACTTGAGAAGGACTAAAGAATATTTCTTGATATTTGGAGGCGATGAGGAGCTAACTGTAAAGGGTTACGGCGATGCCAACTTCCAAACTGACCAGGATGATTATGGATCGCAGTCAGGGTTCGTGTTTTTCTTGAATGGTGGCGTTGTGAGCTGGAAGAGTTCCAAACAGGACACAGTTGCTGATTCTACAACAAAGGTCGAATATATCGGTGCTTCCATCTCATTCGAGAGATTATCGATAGAGGAGATGTGAAGATTTTCAGAGTACCCACAGAGGCTAACATCGCAGATCCCTTGACCAAGGCTTTGGCACAGAAAAAGCATTATGGTCACACTAGGTCATTGGGTATTAGATACTACGATGATTGACACTAATGCTAGTGGGAGATTGTTAGTGAAAGCCCTAGAGCCAATCATGTGATGATTGTTGTATGGACTTTATTGTATCATATTCCTATTTATAAAGGCATGGTTATTATATTTACTTGTATTGGTGCCAAATAACTAAATATAATAATGTCCTTGAGTAGTAGGTTCTTATCTATATCAATCGATTGGTTGAATCGATAATGAGATGATATAGAGAACACTACTCTTAATCATTCCTAGTCGAGTATTAACATTCAGGGACAATGTTAATGCGTAGAGACTAGCATGTAGGTCAACACGATGACTTGATCTCACAAGTCATGGATATGAGATATCAAGTTGACACATGGGTCTGCATTGGAGAATGTATACTGAATGACCCGCCATGAGAAAGTATCATGGATCGTTATATGAGTGTCATATACTTTCTCATGTGGCTATTAGTATGACTATTAGTCCTTAGACCTGAAGTCACCATGGTTCCCTACATAAGGAGTTGCATATTTTGGCTTCGTCAAACATCACCCGTAAATGGGTGGACTATAAAGGCGATTACTGGGTATGTAACAAATTATGCGGAGGGATGTGAGTGATGTAGATGGGATCTATCACTCCTATATGACGGGGGTGACATCGATATTCTTGATAGAGTGAGACAACGAAGTGCATGGTCATACCCAAATGAGTCAATATGAGATATTGAGCTCATTTGATTAGAGTGAGTCTACTTGGAGATCAAGATTTAGATTGTACCGAGGATGACACGGTCTATGCCTCGATTGGTCAATCTAGATGTCAAGGATAGAGGGACATTGTCACATATTGTGAGAGTCACAATTAGTAGTCACAAAGGTGATGTTGGAGCTCAACATTCTTGTAACTTAGGTAGCAATGATGTGTTGCTAGATACCGCTCATTGCTTATGTTCCTAAATCCGTTTAGGGACATTGCCAACGTTACAAGAACCTATAGGGTCACACACATAAGAGCAATTAGATGGAGATTAGGTTCATATGATGAACCATGAGGATTAGGTTCATGGGATGAACCAAATTGGATTAAGAGTAATCCAAATTAGACTAATTGAGTTAGACTCAAGTTGATTCAAGTGTTGAATGAGTCTAATTTAGATTTGATTCATCAAATCAATTTAAATTAATGAATAGAGATTCATTAAATTAAATTGACTTGAGTCTAGTGGTTAGATTTGATCAACCATGGGAGATTAGAGGTCAAGTTTGACTTGACTTGAGAGGGAAGATGAAAGGTCAAGTTTGACTTGACCAAATGTCATGTCATGATGATGACTTGGCATGGTCGGCCAATGATGATGCTCCACATCATCATTGACTTGGTCAATTGGTGCCACATCATGAAGGAGACCAAGGGTCATGGGAGTTACATGCATGCATGTAACCCCCCTTCCATGAAGTGGCCGGCCACCATTCCATTAGTGAGGAATTCATTTTGGTGAGTTACTCATTCCATCATCTTCTTCCTTGGTGCTCTTCCTCTCAAGCTCTCCCTCTCCTTCCTCATCTTGTCGAGATCTTCTAGGAGTGCTAGCACACTCAAGTTTGTCTCTTTCTCCACCTATTGCTTGTGTGGATACCAATAGAGGAGTGTGCACTTGACACTCTCGAGTTCCGGCGAACTTTTGGATGAGCGGGATAAGCGAAGGGCGTCGCATCGAGGGTAATGATCTCACCTCTTAGATCTAAGGTAGATCTAGGGATTTTAGTAAGCACATACATGTTTTATTTTAATATATCTTCGCATGGATCCGTGGCCGGGGATTCCGAAGTTTCCGCAACGCAAAAAGCGGTTTTTGCGGCTCGGAAAAACCCAACATAATCAAAATGATAAGAATTTCAATTCCATTAGAAATAAATATTTTAAAGGTCGACTTCTAGTGTGCAAAGTGGTATTCTAGATTTATTTGGTAGGTGAACCATGGAAAAATTATCTATTTATTATATTAAGAAAAAAGACTTCCTAGATATACACTCAACTTGATGAGAATTTCTAATTGACTAGAATAGACTAATCAATAGTTGATAGTCAATTAGATGAAACTTTGGGCAAATAGATCAATGTTTCTATTTGGTCAACAATGACTTGAAGGATCTTAGTTGACTAAAGTATTTTTCAAATGATTGAAGATGTGGTTGTTGAATTTCAACATTGATATTTTGGATGTCCAAAGGCTAGAGTAGAATCCATTCAACAAGAGGCATCTAGTAAGCAAACGTGGGAGCCTCAAATACTCTTACAAAGCTTTTGGGCACCTAGAATTAATTGGAAAACATCTAATTCTCTATGTTAGAATCCAAGTACGTACAAGATTAAAAGATTTGGACTCTTAAATTTTTTATAATTTACTTGTTCCTTAGTCTTTTATCTCCATCTCTTTGAGAAAGATGATGTCTATTTTTATTCTTTTAGCTTTAAGCTCGCAAGACTTATAAAATTTTATTGGTTGGGTCAATGTTTGTACCTTGGAAGTGCTATTCTCAAACTTAGAGGCTTACCCATGTGCATCTTATGAAGGGTTGAATATGGAATTCTTCAAAAGTGATGCATCGAACATGTCTTAAGATGTGAGTAGGAGTGAGGTCCATGGACCACATTAATTATTCTTATTAGCATGTGTTGTGTTGGGGAAACAATGTCTCGCTTGTAGTTGAGTTGTATCATAATGTTTTTATAGTTTGGCAAAACACAACTCAAGTTAGATACATCTACTTGATGATGTTACATTAGGTGCGTAGGTTAGTCATGTTGGGACAATTTGGAGTTCGAGGGAAGGTAACCTAGATTGAGCGGTGATAAGCTCTAGTGAAATAGATCCAATTAGAGGAGATGTTCAAAGTTCTCAAGGGTGTGAGTCAAGATCAAGGAAGAGCTTAATGGACTCAAGAGCAAGAGACCTGGATTTAGGGGATACTTAAAGTACTAGAGGGATGGATCTTAGATCAAGGAAAAACTCGATGGAATAAAGGATAGAGGTTCAACTTGAAAGGATGATCGGTGTACTCAAGGTTAAGGAACCTAGGTTAAGAAAAGGCTACATATTTGTAGTAAAAAGCGATTATGCTCATCTCCAACCTCCCTCACTATCTGTCCCTCGGTGATGGTGAAGAAAAGGAGGGGGGACTATGCCCCTTGACTCGTTGGTCAGAAATAACGAAGGACTTTTGAGCCCGAGTGAGAGTTTTAGATTCCACGTCGAGGTTTGATCTCTGTCCACTTATAATAGTATCTACGTTGCTCTAGCTAATGGATCATCCCGAGGGGGCAAGAAAAGACTACATAGATTTGAATGAAGGAGGTTTTAATCAAGAGAATAATCAAAGTATTCTAGGGTAGGGAACCTAGATTGAGGATGAGCTTGATAAACTCAAGGGAAGGAGCCTTTGACCAAGGAAATGCTCGAATGACTCAAGGGAAGGGAGGTCATTTCAAGGACAACTTAAAAATTCTAAATCCTATTGTGTAATATGGTGATTAGTCTTGGGTTTGTTATTCGACATACAAAATATATTGATGTGCTTACCTAGGTAATGGGTCATAGATCCGGGACTTAGTTATTGAAGATATGAAATGAGAAGAATTGAGTATTCGAGTTTTCTATTTTGAGGTACCCTTGCATCCTAATTTACTCTCACAAACCAACCTTCAAACAATGGATATGAATACTTAAATATCTAGCTTTTTGTTTGATTTTTGTGGACTCAAATCATCTTTAGTTGATTGAAGCTCATACAAGGAAACCTTATCTAGCAATGATTAGTTGCTATTGACTAAAGATCTTTCTAATCAACTTAAATCTGTTATGGTCGACTCAACCCAATTCAATTGACTCGATTGAATAAAATCACAAGCTTATCTATCAATGGATAATTTCTCTAGTCAATCCACACCTGGTTTACTCGGTTTAGATCTAGTTTAGTTGATTCAACCAAATCTAGTTAACTTGAATGACTATGACAACAAATTTATCCATTCGATGGATACATTTTTTCTTGACGCAAGACCTCTTCAACCAACTTCAAAATAACAGTATCTTGCTTCCATAAGTCAACTACTTTGTCACTCGACATCTTTGAGTTGACTAGACTTATTTTTAGTCTGCTCAAGCCAAAACAAAACCTTTTTGTTCCAATTTAACTTGAGATTAACATAAAACATCAATTACAATTCCAAACATGTTTCTTGGTCATATGGATTTGTAGGTTGACTCTATTAGAAAATAATCCAATATTATAATTGCTCGTATTTATTGGTGTAATTGTTCTTGAGTAATCGGGTTTGACCTTAGGTTTTGATGTTTATACAAAGAGTTTAAGCTATACTTTGCATGTTACATTTGATATGTGTATGTGAGTTATGTAAGGACTTGATAGGATATACATGGAGATTGGAGAGATTGTGAATTGACGAGGTCAAGTGTGGATGACATAGCCAAGGTAGCATGCTTAATAGCTTGGAGGTTCTTTGGAGATCTAGATGTTGGGTTTTACCGTAGGACATTCACAATGAGTCCGACCCGTTTAGCAGGATTCTAAGGACATGGGCGCAATGGAAATACAAAACAATTAAAAATTCTCCACCCCTTAGATTCCTTTACAATTAAAAATTCTCCACCCCTTAGATTCCTTTAGCCTAGGAACACTTGCATTTAACATAATCATATAGAAATAGAAATGAAGAAAATAGAGATCATACCTTCTAGATTCTTTTCAAATCCATCGAAACCATGAGCAAGATCAATGAGTCTTGCCTCTATTAGTATTCACGCACAGAATCACTCGAGATAACCTTCCGAAGGCCAACAAATCTTCTTCTCCGATAGGTGCTAGCCCAGCATGGAGAAGAAGAGCGAGAAGAGGAAAGAAGAGAAAGACGGCCAATGAGATTCCATAACCTAAGATTATCAAGGATCTATTTATAGTTCTCTTGATTATGTTATCTTAGGAGACTTAAATGGAGTCTTTCTTATCAAAATTATCACATACTTAATATAACACCCCCCTAGTCTTTCCACTCTTTACTAGGGGAGATGTCACTACTTTACTGTCTTATTCTTTAATTCTTACTTATCTTACTCTGATACCAACTGTACCACCCCTCCCCTAAGGGAGAGATCGTTACAGTTTTTGTATTTTCTACTCTTACTCTGACGCTATACTTTAATCATCACACCATGTTACTATCATTCCTCAAATCATGCAATATGCTAACAACTAAAATAATCATAAGGACCTTGACATCACTTAAATAATATAAAAAAAAACAATTATAAACTTAAAATCTGGTTTAGACATTTGTACTTAGGATCTTTTATTTCCACTGTTCCGTCGCCACACACTCCAAGCACTTCATCCGCTATGTCACCTTACTGAAGTTTTTCTTTACCTTTATCTGCAGTATAAGGAAATGCAAACTGTAAGCGATAATGCTTAGTAAGTACTTTCTATGCTCACAAAACAAGCAACATATGAAATCATGCAACTAGTTCTCTTACCCTTGATACATTGATACACATGCAAGCATAACTGGAAATCATAACTCTGAATACATGTCTCTGGTATAAACCATGCTCTTAAGTATTTTAAAACTTATAAACAGTGTATCTGAACTGGAATGATTAACTTTAAAAACTTTTACTTTTACTTATACTGATACTTCAAATTAATAATCATCCTGAATATGAGTCTGACATAGTACCAATGCACGCTTTCCTAATAGGTCGGGTTGGCCAACCACCGAACCTACTAGGGTAACTGAGACTGAGGGCCTTGGCCCGTGGGCGAAACTGATACCCGGTACATGCCTTTTCAAAAGTAAAATACTTCCTTTATACTTATATTCTTATACATACTGAAAAAATGCTCTTAATCCCCTAAACCACGAATGGGGAGCATACTGAAGATCGTTGTGCTCTTAATCCCCAATTCGAACGGAGAGCATCTTTAAATTTTTTTTATAAAGGAAATATTGTTACATCTTACTCTACATCATGCATATAATTGTAAGCTACAATTCATCATGTATGATTATAAATCACATTCTTATCGTGGATCTAAATATGATACTAAATCAAACATGACATAATGGGTAAAAATCATGTAACTAAAAATGCCATGCATAACTGGCTCATATAAATGCGTATAAACTACTCAACTATGTAATTGGAAATAACAAACATAAAAAACATATCAATGACATACGATAACTACTTATACTGCAGGTGAACAATACTTACTTCCTACGTTTTTTTTCCAATTTATACCGTTAGATTTTGTAAAGAGAAGACCTCCTACGTATTCCTTTGCTTTAGCATGATCCTCTACCAAGTCCTTGAGGAGATCCCTCTTAAAAATTCCCTCTTGAATTATCCCACGGTGGAGAAATTATAAAGTATCTCTTTTTTTTTCTTTCTTGTTTTTCTCTGTGGAGAAAGCTCACCCTTTTTTTTTTTTTGGTTCGGCGACGGGAGAAAAGAGAGAGAGAGAGAGGGGTGAGGTGAGGGTGGGCGTCGGCGTTGGAGAGAGGAAGGAGAGAGAGGCAACTGGAAAAAAAAAGAAACGAGAGGGAGAGAAAGAAAAACAAAAATTATATATATATTAGAGTTTTTCTAATTTAATTACCCCTTTAAATGCTTAGCTAAATTAATCAATTTCTTTTTTTTTTCGTATATAGATATGTTCTGTTATACCCTACTCATTGGTAATCTTATGACTTAGTGGTAGGAAGCCTATTCCCCCAGACCAATGGTTCATGGTTCGAGCCTCGACTAACGAACTATTTATTCGAATTATTTTTTTCCCTTTTTTTCCTTCCTATTCTTATTTTCTATATTTTTTTTCTAAATAAATAAATAAAAATATAGGAACTAAAATTTGGCCTGTTACACTTAAGGTAAGAATACTTAGGAAATTTCCATCCTAGCACGCACAAAAAACGACGACCCTATGACACGACCATGTGTCCTACACACAGTCAGTCGTGCCTGGACACATGACCTGTCGTGTGTCCTTCTGGACACGACCTCAGCTCTGGTCGATTTTAGCCAAAGCTAGGCACGACTCGTGCCTGGTTAGGCACGGCCATGTGAGACCCTGTATTGTCTGTGTAACCTTGTTTAAATGCAATATGATCGTGCTAAACCCCGACATTACCATAGAAGGTGTCATAGCCTCCATTTTGTACCCTCTTAGTCTGGTCCAATCAGATGTAACCTCTCTCATTGAGAATCTCATTCTCAGACTTGTTTTACGTCTCTAGATCACCCGTATTAAGTATGACCCAATAGGTTCCCGGTTATATTGGTCATTCATAATTAATCCGTTAATTATGAATAAATTATGAGTGACACCTAACAGTACATCATACCCCCCAATTGATCGTAAAGTCTAAGTCGACTCCAGAACATTTCTGAACCCTTCAGCAGTTACAATTATTTTATGTCTTGTTTATTTCATTCATCTTATATCCACTTGGTTCAGGACATGGTCTGTGTGCTCATCCTCAATAGGCTAACTATGTCACACCTAACCCAAGTATAGTTTCTTGTCATGTAGATTCAAGTTATTCTCTACATGTGTCTAAGAAGATCATTCTTCTTGACATGTGTGCTTTAACTAAAGACTTCTGAGTAGCAATCCTGACAAGAGGCCTAAGGTATACATCTCCTTATTACAGGAGTGGTGAATCCTCTATGGATTATTCAAACATCTTCGATCACTTTGATTTATACCCAATCAAACCGGAGTTACACCGCCTATGGAGATGACTGCGAAGAAGTCAAAGCATAAGACGTCATGATCAAGATGACTTGAATACCTCAAGTCTAAGGAATATCATACTCGAGGTGCAATGAGATCTTCAACGATATAAAGAATCATATGAAGTCTCATAACATGTCACTCCAATGAACTAGTTACCCTTAACTAGCATCCACATGTTCACTCTCAACATCCCTATGCTTCCATTCAGTGAGTACCGAATGCTTGGATAAATCAAAGAGCATAACATGTGCTAGTCTTACAGAATTGAAGATATCTAGTCTCATCAATTCATCGACTAAGGATTATTTCAATACTTACATAATTACACATGATGAGATGCTCACTAATTATGATCCAATTATGATTTCTGTCATGCTATGAATCGTATTATGAACTTCAGTAAATAAGTTTAAGATCCAATTAAATACATATAAAATGTACACTCAAATAGTGAATTGTATTAGCATCTAAAACGATTATCTTATGACACTTCTCTATTACAACACTAAAAGGATGCATGAGAAAATTAAGGAATTATAGGATGAGAAGTACTTGGGCGACGTTCGAGCAATATTTAGAGTATCATTTAGCAGGACTAAGTTGGCAACTTGTTAGCTCAAGGTCTGTTTGAGATTAGAGAATGATGATATTGGATATATGAGGACCACAAAATGAAGAGCATTAAGGTACAACATTGATGACAATCAGAGAGAAGATAAATTACATAGGTGAAGTGTGAAAGATGACACATAGAGTGAGTTGAGAGTTCGATGCATCCGAGGGACGAGTAAGTTGATCTAAGACAACCTTAGTAGCGAAGTCAAGTTATGAACGCTAAACCATGGTAAATGAGATGTGAAAGTTGAAAGAATATATATCCTTAGGAGAGATGATTAATCTCCACTTAGGTGTCATTTGTTCATTAAGATGATTTGAGTCGGAGTTCTAATTAGCTTGAGTCGAGTGTAGTTGATTGGTGAGTTAAGTCGGCTAAGGAATCATCTCTAATGATAAGCTAGTTAGTAGAATATTTTTGTTATGGCTAAGCTAATTGTATGATGGATTAAATTGTGGTCAATTGACTGATATTATAATATGAAAGTCAAAAATAGTTATTGATTAAATAAAGTTGCATTACAATGGTTGGATGATCTAAGGCTACGTTTGGTACGGGGTAATGTAATCAACTTTGTAATGTAATCAAGTTTGTAATGTAATGTAATGTAATATGTATACATTACTGTATTTGGTTAGTGATTGGTGTGTAATGTTTGATTACAAAAGTGATTACATTCGTTTGTTTGGTGTCCATATTTTTTTATAAGGAATGTAATTCATATTATTATAAAATGACAACGTCACGCGCATGGCTGGCCGCCGGCTGCCGGCCGACCGTCGCCGCCGGCCGGCCGTCTGGCCGGCTGAATACATCGCCGACGGCCGGTTGTCGGCGCCGCTCACGATCGGCCGCCGGACGCCGGGGCGGTCGCCGACCAATCGCTTGGCCGGACGTCGGGCGCTTCGGCCGGGCGCGTTGCCGTTTGTCGTCGGCGTACCACCGCCTTGGTCGTTGGTCGACAAATCACATTATCGGTCGTCGTCGACGAGCATCGAGAAGTAATGAGAAAAATAAAAGAAAGATATATTTGTCATGATAAATATTGAGTCCGTAATGTAATCGGATTACATTGTTTTTCCTTCGTAATCGAGATTACGGATTTTGGCTCTTATTTTGTAATGCGATTACATTACATTACATCTTTGAAATGTTATCAAACAAAGTAAATCATCTTGTAATGTAATCCTATTACATTACAAGGTTGATTACCTCGTACCAAACGTAGCCTAAGAGTGTAGAATCTAATCAACTCAAGAAGTTATTAGCAATACAAGTTGAAGTAGTAAGAAAACCAATAGTAGATCCAATCGATTGATCAATAATAAATCAATAGAACAATAAGTAGAGTTTGATGGGGCTTGAAGGTTATATAAAGGTGGCAAGACGGATGTTTCAAGTTTAGCAAAATAGAGATGGGATAGATCTTATCTAGCCTTCTTATATTATGTTTAAGCCTTCCTTTAAGCTTAGGACTATAAATGAACTAAGTGTTCGTGAACAAATTTGGTATTCGACTTGGTAAGAGTTTATTTATATTCATTCAATAGATATCAAGTCAATTAAATGAACAAAGTTTAAACAATTTGATAAATTAAATGAGCAAACTTGAACATGTGTGCATTCGGCTTGTTAATATTCATGAACAATGTTCATGAATAATATTCATGAATAATGTGTGAACAATATTCATGAATAATATTTGTGAACGCAGTTTATAAATTATTTTCCTGAATAAAATTAGTAAACTATGTTCATGATCAGACTCATTTATGAACTTATTTATGAGCTTGTTTATATTCGCTTGAATTATTTATACTAACCAATCAAATAAATATTAAAATATTAAAACTTCAAACAAACAAACAATCTTGACTTAAAAGTTTAATAAGATTTAACTATAGATAAATTTGAATCAAGTTTGATTCGAGTTTGATTTAGAATTTTGATATCAATTAAATAAATCAAGCTCAATTCAAATTCGAACTAAGTTCAATCTAAATAAAAAAAATCCAATCAAGCTTAAACAACTAATTCAAAAGCTTGGTTAATTTTAAGCTTAGTTTGGCTTGGCTTGATTATATTATCAAATAAGTTTGAACACTATAAAATTTATCTTGACTTGATTCGTTTAAAATTCTATATAAGCTCATTAAATGGTTCATATTGTAAGAAGTTTTTCAATATCGAGAGGTTATCCATGAAAGATAATGAATTTTTTAGAAGTGACTTGCCGAATCATCATGGGTCTACCATAGATACCCATTGTGATGACCTTAGAAAAACATTGATGGTACTCCCTTGCATATCCCTATTAGATATAATTTCACTCACTTACTAGTCTATTTATTAGTTCTTTCCACTCAATATGGAGCTTTGCAACGAACTCTTCCAACTTCAAACTCTTGATTTGTCTCCGACGTGTCTTTGTGCAACTCCACCGAGTTATCCCATAAATATTTGGCAAATTGATAGGCTCTAGTCTTATAATTTCATTTGAGGGTAGAACAATCAAGATGTGGAATTCTATAGTAGTAAAAGATGATTACATTCGCTTCTAGTATCTTTCACCGTCGATTCCTCGATGATGACAAAATGTGGTACTCAATTTTATTGTTGGTCGTATTCTCTTCTTATTGTTTCTTAGTGCGTTTGTAATTTTTCATGTTATCTCCTACATCCGAATCATTTCTAAATCCATATTTTATTATCATCATAAGATCAGAATCTATGTTTAAAAAAAAATACTTCTATTCGACACTTTCACAAAGAGATTTCCCTTTAAAAAAAATGGAACCACTATATTAGCCCTTCGGCTGCCCCTATCGGTGGAGGAGATAAATCAGGAGTGTGATTGACAAGTACGCAAGAAGGGGCCATTGAGAGCCTAGGTGGTGAAATTTTGGGATCGATCTCTGCAAAACAATATCATCCATGGTACTGTGTCTTGAATGTGTCCAGTGAATTCGTCCATGATTAGTGTAAAAAGATAGGAACTTAAAGATGATCCTTAATGTAACCCTATCTTTATTGGAAATACTTCAATTAATCCGCCTGAAGTCTTCAATCTGGTCGTTACTTTCTTATACATATCCTTAATTAGTTCAATATATGTTACACTAACACCTTTTTTTTCTAAAATTCTCCATATAATTTCTCTTGGAACTCTATCATAAGTTTTTTCTAAGTCAATGAATACCATGTATATGTCTTGTTTTTACTCTCGATACTTTTTAATTAGTTGTCTGAGAAGATGTATAACTTTTATTGTCGACCTTCCTGGCATGAATCCAAATTGATTTTTGAGAACCATGGTCTCCTTCCTTAATCTTTTTTCTATTACTTTTTTCTAAAATTTCATGGTATGACTCATTAGTTTAATACCCTTATAGTTTTCACAAGTTTGTATATCTCCATTATTCTTATATAAGAGAATTATGACTCATTAGTTTAATACCCCTATAGTTTTCACAAGTTTGTATATCTCCATTATTCTTATATAAGAGAATTAAGATACTTAATTACCCTCAATTGATTAGACATTCTTTTTGTTTTCAATATCATGTTAAATAATTTTGTTAGTCATTCAATACCTTGTTTTCCTAAGCATTTCTATACCTCTATCGGAATATCATCTAGTCCAAGGACTTTTCCATTTTGCATTCAATTTAAAGCTTGTTCAACTTTTGAAATTTGAATTCTACGATAAAAATTTAAATTTTTATACTCATTTGACCAACTTAAATTGCCTAAATTAAATTTGTCTCCTAAACCTTCATTAAAAAATTGATGAAAATATCTCTTTCTCCGCTCTTTTATTTCTTCATTAGTTACTAGTACCCTATTGCATTCATCTTTAATACATCTTATTTGATTAAGATCTTTTGTTTTCCTTTCTCTCACTTTATCTATTCTATAAATATCTCTTTCCCCTTCTTTTGCATCTAATTTTCAATATAACCGTTCAAAAATTTCAGTCTTAGCTTTATTCACTGCTTTCTTAGCTTCTTTATTGTATATTTTTTCAAATTTTTCTCATTTTTACAAATATATAATTTCTTATAGGTTATTTGTTTTTCTTCGACTTTCTCTTGCACTTTCTCATTCCATCACCCATGTTCTTTACTTTGTGGTGTATGCCCCTTTAACTCACCGAGTACACCCTTGGCTTCTATTTTCAACTTTAATACCATCTTATCCCATGTCGTATTAGGGTCATGGTATATTTCATCTAATACTTATACTTCTACATTCTCTTTAAATATATTTAGTTTTTTATTCTTTAACTTCCACCATTTAATTCTAGGAGTCATGTATATTTTCCTTCTATTAATATTATGTTTGAGACGTATATCTAATACTACTAACCTATGTTGAGTAGTTAAACTTTCTCCAGAGATGACTTTACAATCTTTACAAATCTTTCTATCTCTCTTCCTAATCATAAGAAAGTCAATTTGTGATTTATTATTTCTATTTTTGAACGTGACCAAGTGTTCTTCCCTTTTCTTAAAAAATATATTAGTTAGTATAAGATCATATGTTATTGCAAAATTCAATATAGTTTTACCTTGTTCATTTTTTATTCCAAATCCATAACCCTATGCACTCTCTCATATTCATTTTTTTTCACTCCAACATGCCAATTTAAATTGTCTCCTATTAAAATCATCTTATTTAACGGAATATTTTGTAATACTTCATCCAAGTCATCCCAAAATCTTAATTTGATATTTTCATCTAATCCTATTTGAGGTGCATATACACTAATTAAGTTCTTAGTTTCTTTCTCTACTACTATTTTGAGAGTTATAATTCTATCCCTTTTTTAATTACTTCTACAACTTTATCCTTTAACAAACTATCTACAATAATATCCACTTCATTTTTTGTTTTACTTTTTCCTGTATAACATAACTTAAAATCTGACTTCTCTATCATCTTTGTCTTCTCATCTATCCATTTTGTCTCTTGTACACACACAATATTAATTTTTCTTCTGATTATCGTATCTACTATCTCCATTGTTTTACCAGTGAGGGTTCTTATGTTCAATATACCAAATCTTAGACTATTAGTTTTTCTATAATATTTGTTCTTACTCAATTTATGATGTGAAAACTCTTGCTTATTTAACACTGCACCCTAGTTCTCATGGAGATGTAGTAGTCTTTGTCGATACGTTGCATTCGAATCCTGCAATGCGAACTCTTGTATTTTTTTCACTACACTCGAATTTTGAAGATGTAGCAGTCTTGCTGAGACGTTACAATCGAACCCTATAATGTGTTCCTTCCGGGGAACAACCTAGTATTAATACAATAGTTTGATTGATCCATTCATTGAACATTTACCTTAGTTTAATATTTACCTTAGTTTAATACTGGCTGACAACCTAACACAACTCTCCTACTTTATCCGAATTTAAAACCGACCATGACAAGGTTAATTCATCATGGACGGAGTTAAATTATTTTTATAAGTTTATTAAATTAAATTCTAGATATTATAAAGTGTAGGTGTTATTAAATTATATATTTTTATTTTAAATTATATTTTTAGAATATTTTTGAACACAAAATAAAAAAAATAAAGAGTGCCCTTTTTTTTAATCCATTAATGTCTAAATTGAATAAACTTGAACTAATATTCATATTGTAGTAATTCGTAGCTACTACAATTTTACAATAACTAAGATTTATAACTATTATAATGCGTATGTTGTAATAGCTATTAACTATAATTACTCCAATATGTAACAACTAACTGCTATAACATGTCATTGATAAGCATTGTCTTCGTGAGATGGTGTGGTGGTTAAAATAGGATGAAATTTATGAATAAGATAAGAGTTGATTTTGAAGAAGATCTAAATTTTTTTTTTGAATTCATATGACTTTTACATATCTTGATCACTATGTCAAGATCCAAAAAATTCTTCATAATTTATCTCTTTCATAATGACCATAAAATAGATCAATAGGAACCGCTAAGTTGACAAATTATAATCTTTTGTGAATGTCATTGAGAAGTATTAACTTGAGTTGAATAGGAAGTTATCCGTTTGACATGTGTTAGTAGCATCTACGGTTAATTGGTAATACAATCTGGCTAGTGTTTATTTGAGTTAAGCAAAGTCTCGTCTATGCATCTACTGTATCAGATTGTTGCCCCTCAAGAGTTACAGCTTATTTTTATTTTTATTTTTATTGGTAATAGAGTATTTAAATTTTCGATCCGACTAATTTTTTAAGTGATTGATTCTGTTACATGGACCTTTGAGATACTTCGTCAACAACTGAACCGGATAAGATTCGATCGTAATTTTTTCACGATTCAGTTCGAACTTTGTAGTCGTGTCATTTTTGAGTGACGGTTTAATACTAAAATCGTATTCCGTCCATCGGATAAATTTCTGAATTTCAATACTGTCTAAATATTTTTTTTTTAAATTCATCATCGAACAATTGAAGATTTAACTTCTATGATATATCTTTCCGTTTATATATATATATATATATATTTTGATTAACCTGTGGTATCGGGCTTGTGGCCACTAATCTACAGGGCTAACCGGCTCCGCCCTAAGGCCTTCAACTAGAGTCCCCACCGGTTTGACGAGGGTAAATCAGGATGACGGGTGATCCGTGACGTACGAGTCCATGGGCGCCTGATGGGCCGACCACGCTGGGACGTGGGGGTATCGAGCACCTCCACACGCCCAGTGCGTGTAGTCAGGGCGGAATCGATCCCAGGCCAGTTCAGGAGAGCCCTTCGTTCGGAACCACCACACCGTTGTCCGGAGGCATCTCTCCGTTTTTATACGAACAGTGAGAGAAGGGATGTTGAAAAATTGAAGTAGAGCTCTGTGCATTTTAGAGCTGTTGAAAAATTGAGAGAAGGGATGAGGAATCATTTTGAATATTTAGATTATAAAAAAAAAATATAAGATTGTTACCCGCGATTCATAGTTACTATAAAATGATATTGATCCAAATGTTTATCTAACCGGCAATTCAGTTTTTATACATTTAAATCGGACATGAAAAAAAAATTATGAAATACGATATATATATATATATATATATATATATATATATATATATATATAGTATATATATGCTACGCGCACAGTCAATGCGCGACTGTGTACGTACAATTATGGTGAACAGTGATTTCACTGACTGTTCATCAATATATATATATATATATTTCTTCATATGCGATCAACTATCCGCGTGACGATCGAGCCATCTCCATCGCCGCTTGTTCGGCCGTGACCACCTCGCCAAAGGACTCGCCAAAGGACTGGCGCGATCGCTAGGTCGTCGGCGGATCTGGCGCCGCCGATTCGACGTCTCCGCAAGTCGCGGCGCAACCATTGTCGGTCGCGATCGGGTCGGATTCCGGCCGAATCACGGCCGGAATCCGGGAGGGGAAGGACCGCCAGTGCCGGGCGATCCTTCCTCGCCCGGATTCCGGTCGCGATTCGATCGGAATCCGGTGAATTCGCGGCCGCGATTCGATCGGAATCCGGCGAATTCGCGATCACGATTCGGTCGGAATCCGGCGAATTCACGGTCGACAGTTTGGCAACCACTGTCGGTCGCGATCGGGCCAGATTCTGACAGAATCGCGGCTGTGAATTCGACGGCGCCCGAGCCCCTCTAGACCGCCGGCGACCTGGGCGTCGATCGCGTCAAATCGGACGGCCGGAGGTGGCCGGACGGCGCGACGACGATGGCGGGAACGGCGGTGACTTGACGCGTCACGGACGGTCACGAAAATTTCAGTCGCGGTGCAGAAGATTTCTGTATATATATATATCTATATAAGATAAAATAAAATACGATATTGTTTTAATATGAAAAAAAAAGCCGTCCTCGGCAAATCCGGGTTTTGGACGTGAAAATCCAAATAGAAAGTAGCGCAAAACGCTATAAAGTAGGTGTGCAGTGTAAAACAAAAAACAACCCTTTCATTCTTGCGACGTAGCCGAATAATAAGGGCAAGCAATCGATCGATCGATGACGATGATTCGCTCTACCTCCATCCGCCTCCGCCTCCACTTCGCCTGTCCGTTTTGGTTCTCTACCTCTGCTGTCGCCGCTTCCCTGTCCGACGCCGTCTTTCCTTCCTCTACCGGCGCGCTCACTCAGGAGTCCGTCCTCTACGTCCTCAATAAGCTCGACAAAAAGCCCCAGCAAGCTCTCTCCTTTTTCCGCTGCGTTACGGATCAGCACCGTTTCGCCCCCGGACCTCCGTCCTACAACCTTATGCTCCGCATCCTTTGCTGCCCTGACCACCTCGCCGACTTCTGGGCCTTCCTCAAGTCTATGCGCGACGCTGGCCACGCCATCGACCAAGGCACCTACTTCACCCTGCTTGCCAGCTTAAAGAAGCACAAGCTTGCCCGCGAGTCCAACGCGCTCTCCAAATTCCAATACCGGACAGCTAAAGAAGCCGCCTCAGAAGCTTCCGTCTCCGCTGCCGCCACGGCCATCCTCGAATCTGAGAACTGGAACGATGAGGTGGGGAAGAAGTTGGACCTCATTTTTTCGGAGGCCACGGTCTCCAAGATCCTCCGAGAGGTCCGGGACCGTCCTGCGAAGGCCCTGGACTTCTTCCGGTGGGCAGAAAGGAGGTCGGATTACGAGCACGGTTCCGTCGCGTACAATGCCCTTATCCGGGTGCTCGCTCGGGAGGAGTGGATGAGGCAATTTTGGGGCTTGATCCAGGAGATGAAGGACAAGGGGCACGAGCTAGACATCGACACGTACGTAAAAGTATCCAGGCATTTCATCAAGCACAAGATGATGAATGCGGCTGTGGAGTTGTACGAGCTGATGATGGACGGGCCTTACAAGCCGGCGATCCAGGACTGCGGCATTCTGCTGAGGCAGATTGCGCTCAGTGCCGCTCCGGATCTCGACTTGGTCTATAGAGTCGTGAGGAAGTACGAGGCGGCTGGGTATTCCTTGTCGAAGGTTGTCTACGATGGCATCCATCGTTCTCTCACCCGCATTGGCAAGTTTGATGACGCCGAAGAGATCCTTGAGAGGATGAAGCTCGACGGCTACGAGCCGGACAACATCACGTATAGCCAGTTAGTTTTCGGACTCTGTAAAGCCAAGAGACTCGATGATGCCCGCAATGTGTTCGATGGAATGGAGATTGCCGGTTGCATTCCTGATGTCAAAACCTGGACGGTCCTGATACAAGGTCACTTCAATGCTGGTGAAATCGATAAATCCCAGGAGTTATTTGCAAAGATGATTGAAAAGAACTGTGAAGCTGATGGAGACGTTCTGGACGTTATGGTGAGAGGCTTGTGTAGCAAGAATAAGGCTGATGCTGGTTATAGACTTTTCTACGAGATGGTGGAGACAGCACACGTGAAGCCCTGGCAAGAAACTTATAAGTTCTTGATTCAACAGTTGTTGAGGTCAGGGATGCTTGAAGAGGCATTGAAGCTTCTGAGGTCAATGACGGTCCATAAATTTCCTCCTTTTTCAGCTCCCTTTCCTTCCTATATATCCAGGCATGGGACAATTGAAGACGCCAAGGAATTTCTGAAAGCAGTGACCATGAACAACTATCCATCCCCTTTGGTTTATTTATATTTGTTCCAGTCCCTCTTCGAAGAAGGAAGGTATTCAGAGGCTCAAGACCTACTTTTCAGATGTCCTCATCATGTTCGTAAGCATTCCGACATATCTAAACTCTTTGGTTCAATTAAAACTGAGAAAACTCCTTGATATAGGTTAACTTGGAAAATACTTTAGTTTGGTTGTTTTTGTGACATTCACATGCAAGCATTTCTTATAACCTTTATCAACACCTGTTGCAGTTGTATCTGATATAGGATTTTATTCTTGTTGCCTCGTCTATTTTGGTTTCATATCTTTGTCTAACAAGTATATCCTATCCTTAAAAAAAATAATAATTAAGAAATTAAATTAAATAATGACGGTGAGAAAAGTCTGGCTCATTCTCGATTAATTTGGAACTTGTTTTCATCATGGTGTGTATCTCCTGGGCCAGCACATTCTTAAGTATTAGATGATTTTACTCAGATTCTAAGCATGTTTTTATTTTTATTTTAACATCAATAT
This sequence comes from Wurfbainia villosa, assembly GCA_025175895.1. Classification (NCBI taxonomy): domain Eukaryota; kingdom Viridiplantae; phylum Streptophyta; class Magnoliopsida; order Zingiberales; family Zingiberaceae; genus Wurfbainia; species Wurfbainia villosa. The sequence continues at coordinate 3,668,850 of CM045994.1, read as the reverse complement.
TCATTATGTCATTTGTCTCACAGTATTGTAGTTGTCATTAGTTTTTATTGTTTAACTTGTTGATAAATGGAAGGATTGTGAGTAAATGAGCTTAATTTGATAATGATATTCTTTCGTGAAACACTATAATCAGGTTGTGAACTTCATTTTCTGCAAGTTTATTAGATTGTTGCATATTGTGGTATTAAATATTAACCTTGCTTGTTTAATTGCACAAAATGAGAGAATAAATAATGAGGGTACAAAGGTTGGTAATATAAAATAAGAGCATCTTTTGAAACACAAGGGTGTCATTGGTAGGTTAGAATGGAATGTAATTGGGAGATTGGAAATGAAATAGAATGAAATGAAAAGAGAATGAAGCTTGTCCTATTCGTTTGTTTAGTTATATTAATGGAATCTTATAATAGTGGAATGATTCAATCTATAGTTTAACGTGTTTAGTTCATCTAATTTTTTTGGTTAGTCCCCTCAATACATCCAACTAATCTTGTTCCTAGGTTTAATAGGTGCAATGGATCAGCTTTCTCAGTCAATCTAATCAGTTGGATTACTAGTTGAGCAACATTTTTACTCAACCAACCTAATACGACCACCAACACAATCAATCTAATAAGTTTGATTGGTGCAAGATTGTGAGGTAAATTGTCACGCCCCGAGAGTATGCTGTGCCGAAAAGCAAACGGACGACATCTCCCCTGTACGTGGCAACATATCCTGTTAATACAAGACCTATAGGCCCACAACTACAACAAAATAAGCAAAATATATATATATCAGACACAGCGGAAACATACAACTACATACCCATAACCACCCATATATCATACGAAACCGAACCACACAGGTGTACACCACCTGACGAGTCCACAATACTAAACCGGACATAAAACATCGAACGCAAAATAAAGTCCACAACATAAGAACAAGTCCATATCATAAAAACAAAGTCTCTGACATAAAAACAAAGTCCACGGGATGCTCGATAAAAATGGAGATGGAATGGATCGCTGGCTAAGCTCCAAGCCGTCATGAACACTTCTACCTGTTACCTGGCCGACAGAAAAACCCAGGGTCCATGGTAGTGAGTAAAACTCAGCAGGTAATAGGAAAACATGTATATATCAAATATCAGATGTAATTCAATAGAAAAATCTACAGGTATATCAGGTAACACTAGCATGATAACATATCCATGCATATACCATCTAACCAAAGGGCCAATGTAAAATGCAGACATACTTGAAAGTCTGTTACGCTACACCTATCCAACCTGAGCACATATCCATAATATATGTATATAACAGGAAGTCTGCTCTAAACCATACAACGACATAAATACGGGTCAAAGAATACAATAGACTATCCAACAACTATATAGGTATCCGACACAACCATATAAGTGATGCGGGTAGCATGTATAAAGATGATGTACAATCCAAATGAAACAAGCATAGTATAATCAAATGCAACATCACAATAAGCACATATATATAGACTGCATCTATATATATTTACTAATCACAATCATCCATATATATATATACATGCATATATGTATATATACGATATCTGCAAAATGCTATAAGTCGTATGCGCGGCATGCATGTGCGTCTGGCCACCCTAAAGCTACCACGACCCCAGTGTGGCCTCGGTGGCTCGATATGACAACTGTCCCAACTCAACACCAACCACTACTCTCGAGTCGCCGAATGGGCAGTATGATCGAGTAACATATAAGCGTGAAGAGCAAGTTACTCGAGGGGGGTCCCTACTGTTGGCCACTCCGACAGTCACTACCCATGAGTGGTCGAGTGCCACACATGCAGGACTATGACACGCAAATCCAACTACCACCGTCTATAGTGGTAGAGTGCAGCACCACAATGCTCTGCCCTCACACCGGTTACTCCTATGAGAAACCGTGGAAGTAGGATGACTGACGAACCTCTCGACCATAAGGGAGACCACGTCGCCAGCATGCATGCAAATGACATGAATGCTCTGTCACACCAATAGACATCCACCACAGACTCTCTATTCTACAGAGAGTCAAACCAATCAGATCAACACACTCTCTATCATGCAGAGAGTCGTACTCAACTGATTATAATAAGCTAGGACCACCGGTCCGTAGCGACACACTAAGTATAATTCACCTGACCATTTACACAATACATGGTCGGTAGTAAACATGCAACCTAAGGGTATTAGAATTAACTCTACGTTCAAAACATTACCTACCCACAGATGACCTCTTTGCCCAATTTACAATCAGATCGTCATCCAGACTTTACTATTTGCACTTAACTAAACAAATTCTAGTTTACTTACATCACATATATATAACTCCTAATCATGATGAAGTGAAACATGATAACAACAATAGAGTTTAATAGCCAAAGATAAGGTATCAAGCGCAAGAGTAAATAAGAACAGAGTCAAAGTAACATGATCATATAAGATGATCATATATCTAAATCTGTATGCATTAAAACTACCTGACCAGGGTAAAAAATTACCCACCTGTTAAATAGCTCATGCTAGCTATCCACGCGTACAAATATCTATCACCAATCAAGGTCCTGCAAAAGAACACAGAATATAACTAAGTTATATTTTACATCGAATGATTGAATCGAATCTTACATCGATCATTATATCTAACTAATTCAACATTTTCCAACCTTAATCAGATTAAATTCACCGTATTAGTCATGAGTCGACTCTAGCATCAACTATAAAGGTAACACATCCTACTTCATAACAGTACTAAATCAAAGGTTACCTTTCAATTGTTGCAATCACCCCCAGCTTCTTGATCTACATCAAGGTATCGGATTAAAGTTCAAATAGCCAATTGGAAGCAACCTCATAACCCAATCTGTTCACCAACAATTGATTATCACTCCAATAATTAAATCTACTCATCATATAGAAATCAGTTAACTTAATCAACATATACAAACCTTACCTCTCACAACCAACCCAATGGCCAATTCACAGCTCCAATCCACCCCCTTTTCCTTACCAAGAGCAGCCTTCATAGCTCTTTCACAGCGGTCACAACACTCACAGTTAATTCCACTGTCCAATTCATAGATCGCAACCCTCAAATCACTGAAATGAAGCCACTATTCCTCGTCACAACCAATTCACGGTGGAAACCCAAAATCCGACTGAAACTTTAGATTAATATAGGACTTACCCCCAATTTTTGATCCCCAGCTCATAGAATCACCGAGATCCTGATCACCACAGCCATCCTCTATCAGAAACTGGTCGTTTGTGACGATCACAGGAAAATAGTCCGGGAACAAAGGGGAAGGAGACACAACTGATCCAAGATGAAGGAAATCTCATCAATCGACCCCAAAAACAAACAACTATGCTAGGGAGTAGTGATATCGGTGATGCTCAATTGTGGCAACGATGGCACCGATCTGAGCTCCCCAAGATGTCGACGAAGAGGAATCGGCAGCAACTCTCGAAGCTTGTCTACGACAACGATTTCACTGTGCGACGGAGGAGACACCGATCCACGCAGCGAACATCGATGGACAGGGAAGAGCCGACATTGTGCGATCGGGAGGGAAACATAGATGGTCGACGGATGCGCCGGCGGCGGTGATCGTGTTTACCGGAGGGATCGCTACCGTCGATGGCGGAGGAAGAGGTCGTCATCATTTGGAAGAGAAGGGTCGCGCAATTTGGAAGAGAAGAGGTCGTGTTTTCCGGTAGGGATCTTCCACCGAAGAGGCGTCGGCTTCCTTCCCTTCCGTCGGCCAAGCGTCGACCACAACAGAGGAGATGAAATGGTCGAAAGGGAGAAGAAGAGACTCGGCAGCCGCGCGCTTCAGAGAAGAAAAGAAGGTGAGACGATTTGACTCTCGTGATGGGAAGAAGTGAAGGAGATAACGCGAGTTGGGGGAAACGCTCGCGCAGAGAAGGCTGGATGCGATGAAGAAAACGTCGGACGACTGGGCGTTAGAGAAGGAGAAAACTGGTTTAATTTGATTAAAACTGGGTCGGGTTTACCCTATAAGGCTTAAACCTAGCCCCAATTAAACCTATAACAATAAGCCCAAGTTAAATTTAATTAACCCATAAGCTTTTATTTTTATTATTATTATTTTTTTCCAATAATAATATTACCCACTTTAGTCATTTAGCTGTGGTATTTTACATAAACACAAGAGGGGAGGGGCTGAATGGCAATCAAATACCTACAAATAAAATATCTATTCTCTTACTTCGATCCTAGCAAGGTCATAAACTGATGCAGACGCATCCAACAATTTGATCAACTCTTATTTTGTGATGCGCCCCTGCCTTCTTCTGAGCCGTGACGAAGTGAAATTAAAGTCATTTCAACACCTCCATGTCTCTCTGATACATATGTATTTTATTCTGGATTGGAACGAGACATTGAAACTTCCAAAGGCTACCACGGCTTGCCCGTGATCACCACCACGAGTGTGTTCTACTCTGTAGTTTGACGGGATCTTCCTGTGGGAACCATGGTTTGCTCGTGGTCCCCACCACGGTTATGACCTCCACCATGGCTAAGTCGTGGTCTACACCACAGTCGTGGCATGTCGTCGCTGCAACATGAGTAAATTAGGGTTTTCATTATTATTTTTATTTCTTTTGAACTTTTCTTCTTTCTTAGACTATTTAAACATTAGCTAAGACTCTTGTAAGTATTGATCGATTGATTGTTGATGTTTTGGATTAATAAAGTTATTTTCGTTTAAATATAGAGGTAGATTCTTTTTGTTTATGAATTTCCTTCTCCTTCGATTCCTCTTCCACTCTCTATTCTAACCTCGCACATGGAAGGATCTCCATCCCGCTACCCCACCTCTATCACAAACACAAACTTATAGCAAAATAAAAATAAAAGTAGACATTATACTATGGACGCTAACATAGTTGTTTAACGTGGTTTAGTATCCTCTAGGCTTCTAGTCCACGACCTATAATCTATTTGGTGGATAACCCTTGGAACCATCTATATTTTTGCCTCTTTAGTGAAGTATTGGAGGTAGAGAAACCTCTTACAAGATGATTGCAACCCGTATAGGAGGCGTATAGTAGAGGGTAGGGTTTTGACAATGAGACTCAACAAAAATAACAATTAATTTTTTTTATCAATCCGTCTATCACTTCTTGTTCATAGCCCTTTAAACACTTTTTAGATCGTTCTTTGTGTAATAAAATCTTGGCACGTCTTGTTGATTTGGTATTCATCAGTCGACTGAATCTTCACCAATAGTCAATTGATTCTTCTATTTCAGCGGATTGCGATCGTATCCTACAATTCCCTCGATGACTATTTCATCTAAGACTCACCAATCGACTCGTCATAGCGACCAGTTGATTGGTCATAGCCACAAATTGATTGTCTTTGATCGAATCCAATGGATCATACCTTTTGCTTCAACTCCTTTGATGATTGCTTCATCCAACCTACATAAGTTGATGATAGGCAATTAGTTGCTTGGTCAAAGAAACACTATTCTATTAGTTTTTGAGTTGAATGCCTAGTCAACTTAAACATCAATCAATTGAAAGTCTCCTTCAGATGACTACTATGTCAACTACACTCCATCTAATGTCTAATGGCTGGGTTTGGCTAGATTGAAAGCTACTCTCGCTCGAATAGATTTGCTCTCAACTCTTAGCTCATCAACAACTATCTTCCACCATGAAGCTTTCTCTAATCATGCTTCTCATCTTTCAGACTTCCTTTTTGTATCATCTTTCTTGTTTGCGTACATAGTGCACTTCTGGTCATCTCACATCAAGCTTCTTGTCCTTCGGATATACTAAAGCCTCGACTTTCTCTCTATGTCATCTTTCTTGCTCCACATACATTGTCCACTTCCTAGTCTCGCAGGTGTCTCATTCAACCTCTCTCTGATCTCCTCGTACTTTAAGCCATTGGGTATCCATGATCTGGACCATGTGAAGTCACCTATATATGTGCATGGCTAAATCCTTGCACACTTGCATATATATCAAATACAAATGTAAAGCCTAACTTAAACTCTTTGTCAAATGGCAAAACTTACGGTCACACCGGACTACTTAGGGGACATACATTTCAACAAGTTCATCCCATCTTTGTAGGATCGAAACACCTGAGAAAGAGGGGGGAGGGGTGAATCTCGGTATTATAAAATTTTCTTTTAATTATTTAAAAAAAATTCTTTTCTCTTTTTAAATCAAAGTTAATATGCAGGGGAAATAAAATAATCAACAAAATTTTTTTACTTGGTTCGCAATCCTAATCGGATTGCTACTCCAAGGCCCATAATCCTTCCTAGGACTACCTCGTCAGACATTCCACTAGATCCCTCCGACTCGAGAACTCTCGATTTCGGAGGATTTCGCGAACTCTCGACTTCGGAGGGTTTCGCTTTTACAAAAAGGAGAGGGAAAGGTAACACATTACCTTCCCTCTAAATTAAATACAAATAAGCAAAATGAAATAAACTAAATTATACTGACATTTGAAGATTAGAAGTTGAGGTGCGTAGTGTTGGCGCGATGGAGCTCTTGCAGGCAACAATTCACGTCGAAGCACACAAGGATCAAGAGGATGAGTAGTAATCAATTCAATCTTCGGAGTTGCATCACCATTTCTTTTATAAACCTTCTCTATGTGCCTAGACCACCTCCCAGTCGACTCCACATCACCCCATCGATATGGAATTTTGGCCTTCTCAAGTGCCTGAATCCGGTCCAGTCGACTCTAGGTTAGCCTGATCCGCTCCGTTGTTGTTTCAGAATTTTCCTATCCCATTCGCCTGGACTCGGTCCAGTCAACTGGAATATCTGTCATCTCAGTCACACAATCTCTAGTTGAACGACAGCTCACCTTGCCAACTCGACATCCCAATCGCCTGGACCTGGTTCAATCGACTAGGTCTGAGGCACCTGGAGCCTATCTAGTCGCCTGGAGACCTACAATACAAAGTTAGCACAAGTAGAGTATAAAATGAATTGAAAATAGTAATATTGTCCGATCTTGACTTCTGAGTCCAACTCGGACCCTCCGTCAGATTGACGCCTATCTTGTCCTCAACCGAAGACTTGGTCTCACCACTCCACTCGAGAGCTTATCTGTCGGTTGTCCGGTCTTGCTGATCCAACTGGACTTACCATGTTTGACGTCTGATCTGACCCATCAAGACTTCATACTAGCTGTCTGGTCTCCTTAATCCAGTCGGATTTTCTGTCAGTTGTCCAGTCCTCCTGACCCAATTGGTCTTCTTCTAGATGTCTGGTCCATTCGACCCATCTAGACTTCCTATCTAAGTGTCCAGTCCTCTTGATTTGTCAAAAGACTTTTTGCCTAGTATCCAATTAGCTTGATCTACTAGGATTTTTCCTATTAAATCTGCACACTTAATACATATATTAAATCACAAACTTATTCTAACTTTAAACTTTGTCCATACATTAAAATATAGGAGTGATGCTCTATTAAAATATAGGAGTGATGCTCTATGCATCAATAATCTTCTTTGCATGATCAACCAGCTAAATTTGTCTAGGTCACCCAATTTATTTATTATTATTTTAGATAGAAAAAAACAATTTATTAATAAGTTGTATTTAGTAAAGGTGGAGCAAAGTTATTCACTTCATAAAGTATGAAATGGATCGAATAGAATGAATCATTCCTTTAAATAGTTTTCATATTCATTCAATTCTAGTCTAAGCACAAACAATGAGTCCCCTGGTGAGTCTTACCTCACATGGACAGCATGCTCGATCTCATCTTAAAGCATTTCTCTAGCAACAGTTGGTGGCCTCTCAGCAACATTTCTACTTTTCAGATTTCTACAGGTTCTACCTTTTAGACTGATCCGAGTAAGTGTCTGTCTAATTGCTTCCTCATGAACACCATTTCCTCATTGCTGCTCTTAATTGAACAGGAAATAGAATTCCTGCTTTATCTTGTTTGTACTCAGTTTACTGAAAAATAAGATGGATAGAAAGGTGCCGATGTTAAATGGCCAAATGAATTTTATTTTATCCAATGTTTGCTCGATGGATACAAGAGGAATTATGATACTGGGTCAAAAAAAGGCAGAGAAGGAGGGCCACTATAAAAAGATTGGAGTATTTGCAATGGTTTTAGCCATCACAGATAGCAAACAATTCATCATCATAACTCACTATCAATAATGTTGGGTCCTTCCTTGTGATTAGTGATAGTTTTGCAGGTTAAGACAATATTTTTGGTCTTATCACGTTCATAAGAATGTACGACAGCTTGATATCGATTTTTATGCAAGCAAATTAAAGCCCTGCCGAGTTGTCATTTAAATTGTGTGCATGTCGGAGATTCTTTATCAACCCAAAGATTATTTGCACCTTTTATTTTGTGATGTTGTAATTTGGGTAAATGATATATTGATGTATGATGACCTAGGTAAAGACTAGAATTACCTACAACTTGTGTTTTTTTTTTTTTTGAAGCCTTGTGACTTGGCAGTATCGTTGAGTCGGGTCCTCCCGTGAACTGTTGTTTCCAAGTATTTTTGTCTATCTAAAATTTATTTGGTAGAGCGTTGTGGATTGATTTTTGGGATTTGATCAATGTCATAGTTAAGTATGAATTCCTAAAGGTGTTCCCTAATCATATTTTCTCTCTATGGCTAAGGTCCCGGACATTAGGGTTACTCATGGAGCTTGTAAGCTAACTAAAGAGGGTCGGCTAACATGTGCTAATTGTGGTAGTTGTTTACACTAGCTGACTGAAATTAATGTTTTGAAAAATAAAGCTCTCTTTTAAATTGATTGTGAATAGTATGGTTGATTATAATGTATGAAGTTTAAATGAGCTAGTCAATTAGATATATTATCTATCTTTTTTATCTTTGTGTAAGTTGTTGGACCATAATGCATAATTTTTATGACGGTACATTTGGGACAAAGATAGTTAGGAGATCATGTATTCAGATCTTCGGCTTGACTAATTATAGGGATGATTGGTCCGATTCTATGAATTTTTGACAGGACGCTAAGTAATTCTTAAGTAGATATGTTCCACTGACCATGAGAGTAATTTAGGAAAGTGTTTGCAGCTCAACGGTTAAGTCCGACGACGCGGTCGTATCGTCCCTGTAAGGTAGGTTTAATGTCGAAAATGTATTCTGTTTGAGAAGGCAAACTCTTGATCTGTATTTGATTCAGGATTGTCTGTCTAAGTTTTTTCGACATTCAAAGCTGAATTTGTCCTAGTAGAAGATCGAATTGTATTAGTTTGTGAGATGTCGCTTCGCTTTATTATTGCATCTTGGGATAGCAATATGCTATTTGATACCGCCGTTACCTCTTCTCTATGAACTAGATAGGAGGGCTCACAGACAAGGCGTTACCCGAACCAATTAGTGGGTTCAGCGGAGAAAAAAGAGAGGAACGGTTCGGGCGCAAGTGTCTGAAATAATTGGCACGGGAAAGCTAGTGAAGGTAATCGACACGACAAAGCGAAGGCGGGAGGAGGCACTTCGTTGGGAAATAAGCCAGAATCGGTTCGGCCAGATAAGCCTAGAGGCAGACGGGACGGATAAGAATCGGTTCGGCCAGATAAGTCTAGAGGCAGACGGGACGGATAAGAATCGGCTCGGCCTAGGCAGTCCAGAGGTCGTTCGGTGGGGGGAGAAGGAGAGTGGGTTCGGGCTGGTGGGGAGTCCAAAGGCTATACCATCCATGAGCTATATACCTAAGTTAGTTTCACCAGAAGTGGATGGTTGAGGGAGACAGACTAACCTAGTTTCCTGAAATATAGATGAGGAGGTGGTGTAACAGAAGGAGAGGTCCCCACATAATATTCCGAGGAGCCTTCGCCTCTCGTATTTGTAACAGAATTATTCTCCAGGTGGACGTGGTGGCCACGTGTACGATGGGGATAGCCCGCGAGGTAGCGATGGATCAGAGAAGGAGGATAAAGGGGAGGAGGAGGACAGAAGGAAGGGGATCCGTATTATTCCAGCAAGCAAGAAACGAAGACGCAGGAGGAGGAGAGCTATCACTACCTCGCCGGAGAAGGAGAGTAGCGACCTTCGCTGTTACATTGCGTGTACTCTTTCTTGTATTGAGATTAAACTGTAAGAGGTTTTCTCCTCCGTCTCGGGAAGTTTCCTTTCCGGAAAGGAGGACGTTCATAGTTGAAAGTGCTTGGACATTGTCCCCGGTGAGAGAGCTCACCTCTGTGGAGTAGAAATACTTATTCTGAACCACGTTACATCCTGTGTTCTAGTTTTCGTTGTCTGTGTTGGTTTTGCGTTTCTTTGCTTCGTCTTCTCATTTTTACTGTTGCGGCCTGTGAGAAACTCCCACCCCCAAAGCTCCCTTCGTGCTTCATCGCATCGAAAGGAGGTAAACGAATTCTCCTCGCCGCATCAGTTGGCGCCGTCTGTGGGAAATATTTGAGCTGGACGTCGAGATGCAGCCGGAAGAGATACAACAACCAGTTGCCTCCGCAGCGGAGGAAAACCTCATTACTATTTTGCCATTACAGTTGAGGGCTCTGGTGGACGACGCTGTTACTGAGGCCCTCGCTAGAGAAAGAAGAAGGACCGGATATCTTCATCCTCATTCTGGTGAACCTTCTTCTTGAGGCCCACCCCCAGAAATGCCTTCTCCATCTCGTGCAGCCATTAATGTTGAAGTAGTGCCTGGAGAAGGAACTGGAGGGAGAGCACCTCAGAATACTATACATTTAATCCAGACTCGACGGGAAGAACAGGGTGAAAGTCGGTCGACCAGGCCTCCAGAGGTTTATGAGCCCAATCCTTTTACCATGGACATCCTCTCTGAAATCCCCCCATCCTACTTCCGGAACCCCCAAGTAGATAAGTATGATGACTCGACGGATCCCGAAGAGCATCTATCGCAGTTCGATGGAGCGACCTCACTCTACTGTTATACCGATGCCCTCAAGTGCCGAGTCTTCCGGACCACCTTAACCGGTTCGGCACAAAAATGGTTTAATACTCGGCCCCCGGGATCCATCATCTGTTTCGCTGATTTTCAGGGGATATTCAGCCGGGAGTTCGCCAGCTGTAAGGTGTATAAGCATGACACCTCTATCTTGATGCACATCACGCAGGGGCCCTCAGAATCACTCATAGGGTATCTTCACCGGTTCACCTCTGCAGCTAGGTGTATTCCTTCTACAAGATCAGAATCTTTCAGAGTTGCTATTCCGCACGGGCTGAATGAGGGCCCCTTCCTCAGTTCCCTTTTGAGATAGCCTGCTAACAGCTATGAGGAGCTGCTAAGTCGTGCGGAACAATTCATCCGCGAGGAGGAAGGACTAAAAGTGCGGAGAGCTGAACGTGCTGTCGCAGCAGCCCCAGCCGAAAGAACTCGCTCCGTCGCCCCTCAAGTACCGCCTCGTCGAGGATATGCGCGCCCCCTTCGACTGGAGGCTCCTAGGCCTCGGTTATTGTTACAGGGTGCTCACCTTGCGCCGCCATTACAAATTATGGCCGCTGATGCACCCCCTCCCGCGAGGACTTGGAAGGAGCGGGAGATGGAATTCTATAATCAGCAGAGTCTACTGCAGCGACCCTTAAGATATAGGGGGATCTGCCAATATTATATGGAGTATGGCCACGTTAGTGGCCGATGTTTCAAGCTACAGGAGGAGCTGGAGCGCCTCCGAATCGCATACCCACAATTGCGGTTTCAGACAGGAGGGCCAACACGGCGAGGGCAACGACCCAATATGGCCTGCCCAGGGCCGTATAACCAATAACCGCAAGTTACTTTCCCCCAAACGCCGTCCCAGGAGGTTGTTTCTCAAGAAGACCCATCAGGTGAGGGCCCCTCATCCAATCTAAATAATGCTCCCACAAGGGGGGTTATCCATGTCATAGCCGGAGGACCCACTGACGGGAACTCTAACCGAGCGTGAAAGTCATACGTTCGTCTCATGGAGAGTCTGGCCATCATCACCGACCAGACTGTTCAAACTGCACCGCCCGTTTCATTCGGGCCGGAAGATCTCCAAGGTGTCCTGCTGCCCCACACGGACGCTTTAGTTATCCGAATATCCCTGGCCAATTACGAAGTAGCTAGGGTGCTGGTCGACTCGGGAAGCTCTGTCAATATCCTCTTCCAGGAAGGTTTTGGACAGATGCAGCTGGGAAATGCCCAGCTAGAAGATGTGACCACACCCCTCTTTGGGTTCGCAGGGCATGTGGTCCACCCCATAGGGCAAATTTCATCGCTTCGACTGGGCGTAAGCCCGGCAAAAATCAGTATAATCCCTTTCCTCATCGTGGACGCTCCGTCCACTTATAATGTCATTCTTGGTCGTCCTTTCCTTACTATTTTTCAGGCGGTAGCTTCCCCGTATCACTAGAAGTTGAAATTCCTAGTTGGACAGTTGGTGGGGGAAGTCCGAGGGGAAATGTATATCGCCAGAGTCATGTGCAGATGGTTCGGGATGACCAGAAGAAGGCCCGAACCGATGATCTCAAAGGGAAAGCTATCATCATTTTCGATGTCTGCGTCTTGGAAGAATCCCCTCCCCAAGCAGACAAAATAGAGGAAGGGGAGCCGGTGGAAATAGCTCCGGGAAAAACCACACGGGTGGCGCAGCAGCTGGAGGCCAAGGAGGAGCTGGTGGCCTGCTTGAAGAAGAACGAAGACATCTTTGCCGGAGATGTGCATGATCTCACGGGGATTAACCCTCGTGTGGCTGAACACCATCTCAACATAACCAAAGGAGTCCGACCCGTCCAACAGAAGCGGCGACACTTTGGACCTGAGAAGGACAAGGACATAGCTGAAGAAGTGGACAAATTGTTAAAGGCGGGTCATGTGAAGGAAATCCAATTTTCCGAGTGGGTTTCCAATGTAGTCTTGGTCTCCAAGCCTTCTGGGCAGTGGAGGATGTGTATTGATTTTCGTGATTTGAATAAAGCGTGCCCTAAAGATTGCTACCCCTTGCCTCGTATTGATCAGTTAGTAGATTCTACGGTAGGGTATGAAGTGGTGTCCTTGATGGATGCATATCAAGGATACCATCAAATACCCTTGGCTAAAGAAGATCAGAAGAGGGTTAGCTTTGTGACGGCAGGTGGGTTATACGCCTATGTGGTAATGCCCTTCGGCTTAAAGAACGCAGGGGCCACCTATCAGCGACTCATGGATAAGATTTTTGCGGAGCAGAAAGGAAAAAATGTGGAGGTTTACGTGGATGACATCCTAGTCAAATAAAAAACCACTCGGGATTTGGTCAAGGATTTAACTGAAACCTTCGCTACATTGAGACGGTATAATATAAAGTTGAACCCTAAAAAATGCATGTTTGGGGTAAAAAGCGATAAATTCTTGGGGTATATAGTAACTGAGAAAGGGTTGCAGGCTAATCCTGAGAAGGTGCAAGTGCTGTGCAATATGAAGTCACCCACTAACTTGCGAGAGACTCAAAAGTTGGTGGGCAGGATTGTTTCCTTATCCCGATTTATAGCCAGATCGGCGGACAAAGGGTTACCTTTCTTCAAGATTCTGCGTAAAGCTACCAAATTTCAGTGGGACGATCAATGTGAGCAGGCTTTCCAGGAGTTGAAGAAATATTTGGCTGGACTCCCACTGTTAGCCAAACCAGCAGCTGGAGAACCATTATGGATGTATTCGTCGTCTGAGGGAGCTATCGATTCGGTTTCTTTGAAACAAGAAGGTTCTCACCAACAGCCTATTTAATATACTATATTTCAATCCTGCTATACGAGCTAGAGAAGCTGACATATATTCTAGTTCTGACTGCCCGCAAATTGAGACCGTACTTTCTGGCTCATCCCATCACTGTTCTAACTCACAGTGAACTGGGTAAGGTCGTCACTAAGCCCAATTTCTCCGGAAGATTGGCCAAATGGGTGGTAGAATTAAGTGAATATGATATTCACTACCAACCCCGAACCGTTATCAAGACCCAGGTGCTCGCGAACTTTCTGGCGGAGGTACCTTTTGGCTCGGAAGATGGCTCGTCAGCAAAAGAGGAAGGATCAGATGCATGGAACATATTTGTAGACGGTTCTTCAGGATCTACGGGTAGCGGTGTTTGTATTTTGTTAATTTTCCCTGATAAAGAGGAAACTCGCATAGTCGTACGCCTAGGGTATCAGACATCCAATAATGAGGTGGAGTATGAAGCCATTCTAGCGGGATTACAGGCTGCCAAGGCGGTAGGAGCTTCTTCAATTATAATCCATTCGGATTCCCAACTGGTGATATCACAACTTTAAGGTTCTTTTGCGGTTCGGGAAGAAAGGTTGCACAAGTATTTGAAAGCTTTCGAGAAAGAAAAAGCTAAGTTTCAGCAAGTCCTCTTGAAGCAAATTCCAAGGGAGAATAACGGGAAGGCAGATGAATTGGCTCGGATGGTTAGCGCTATGGAAGGAGTGAAATCATTGGAAACAATCCATGTGGAAATCCCTACTTCCCTAGCGATATGTCATGTGGAGGAAGCGGCGCCCGAACCAGACCCAATCCCTGATTGGAGGACCGACATCATAACTTATTTACAACATGGAAAGGTCCCTGAAGAAAAAGGAGCGACATCTGCTTTAATGTGCAGAGCCAGACGATTCACCCTCTTAAACGGAGACTTATACAAGACGTCTTGCGGACGACCCTTATTGAAATGTTTAGGAAGTGAGGATGCTGAATGGGTACTCCGGGAGATTCATGAAGGTTGTTGCAGTAATCATTTGGGGGGGGGGGGAGCTTTAGCAAGGAAGGCCCTGCTAGCAGGATATTTTTTGCCTACCCTCCAACAAGATGCCTCTCGTATAGTGCAAACTTGCCCAGCTTGTCAAAAGCATAGCAATTGGTCCGAACGACCGGTTGAATTAATGAGAGTTGTGGTCGCTTCATGTCCTTTTGATCAATGGGGAATGAATATAGTGGGTCCGATGCCTGTGACACCTTTGCAGAAGAAATTTTTATTGGTGGCCGTGGATTACTTCTCCAAGTGGGTGGAAGCAGAGTCTCTTGTCAAAATTACCGAGAATGCTGTAATCCAATTCCTATGGAAGAATATTGTTTGTCGATATGGTATTCCTCGGAGGATAGTTAGTGATAATAAACGTCAATTCCAGGGCAAAAAGATTAAAGAATGGTGCCAAAGTCTCAATATTCAGCCAACATTCACTTCGGTAGTCCACCCTCAAGCTAATGGGCAAGTTGAAGTCACTAATAGGATTCTCATTCAAGGGTTGAAGACTAAACTGGGGGCTCAGAGGGGGAACTGGGTGGAAGAATTGTCCGGAATCCTGTGGGCCTACCGAACCACGCCAAAAACTGCAACGGGAGAGACTCCTTTCAGTTTAGTATATGGGACTAAGTTATTCGTCGGCTCTTTTAAGTAGCGCCCGAATAGAAATGTACGAGCCGGAGCAGAACCAAATTATTCGAAGCACTGAGTTGGACTTGGTGGAAGAAAAGCGGGAGATGGTACGGAGGCGAGCGGAGTTTTACAAGCGGAGAGTGCAGCAAGCCTTTAATAAGAAGGTGACGCCTCGAAGATTTCAGGAGGGGGATTTGGTTCTGCGTAAAGTTAATCCCGCTGGAGATCCTGGAAAGTTAGCTCCAAACTGGGAAGGACCCTATGAAGTAATGCATTGTGTAGCGGGGTCAGCATATTATTTGAAAGATGACCAGGACAGAATTTCCGTGACCCTAGAACGCCATTCATTTGAGACCTTTTCACACTGTATAAGAAGTGGTGGATAGAAGGAAAGGAGTTGTGAGACTCCCGAAGGAGTGTACTTCATAACTTGTTGTATTAATTAGCTGTGTAGCGAACCCAAGTTTGATTGATGAGCCATTTACAATCGTGTTACAGTACATATAATAAACTATGAAAGAGAAAAAAGGATGAAAAAGGGAGTCCTGTTCTGGAGCCATACATCAAGTTATAATTTGAACCGGTCGGGAGGATAGTGTCGAAAGTCGGCTTCCCAATTTAAAGAAAAAGTAGGGTAGTTTGCGGGGGGAAGTCCTTGATCAGCATATTGCCGAACCGCTTCATTAAACACGTCTTGATAGGTAGCGCGCAGCAAGATAGTTAACCGCTCCTGCCGATTCGGGCGGTCAGGACTCCGGTCCCGGTGGAGTCTGTGACATTTTTCTTGCTGCTCCCGGAGGGCTTGGCTCATGTCACTATAACGCCTGGATACTTCCATAATGACATCTGCTAAGACCGAAATATCGTCGGCTCGGGAAGTTTGGTCCTGATGGACAAGGCGTGTCATCTCCATTATATTCTGACGCATTGAAGCTGAAATTCCCTTTACCGCTTCTGAGTAGGATTTGGTGCGGACAAGTTCAGTGCTCAGCCTCTGGAGGGAGGTTTCTTGCCTGCGTAGACGGGCGTGAGCATGCGCCCTAGAATTTATGAGGGAAGAGTTTTCTTGTACTTCCTTGCACAGGCGAGTGCGGAGGTCCTCTATTTTATCCTCCGCTTTCTGGTGCTGAACCCGAAGACGGGCGATGGTATCCGAATCTCGTTGCTTCCCCTGAAGGAGCTCCGCTACCTGATCCCGAAGACTTATCAACTCTTGAGAGGAGGAAGACTCCTGGTCAGGATATGCCGGCTGAATATCCCGCGGAAGTAAGGATGGTTTCGTGCTAGCTCTTTGTTGTTCCTATAATGCCGCTATAGTATCGACATCTTTTTGAAGTTGGTGGCGAGCCTCTGTCAGTTGCTCCCGACATTGTTGCAGTTGCTGCGATAGAAGATATTCTCGATGTTGGGCAGCCACCAAATCCTCCCGTTGCTGCTGTTCCAACTTTAGAGATTGAGCTCGATATTGTTGGAGGGAGCGATTTAACTCTTGATAGTTGGTCAGGGCCTGTACGCCGGTTGTTGAAAGGAAATCATACAGTAAGAAAAATTAAATAAGTTGATTGAAGAAACATATCAATTCTAGAGCATGGTGCAAGCCTTCCATCCGGGGAGCCAGTTCTTCCAAATTCAATATTCGAAGACTCCGAGGGGAAAGGGAAGAAGAAGGGGCGGACGATACTGAAGGTGGGGGTTCACTGATAAGAGGAAGAATAGGGGTGGTAGCCATAGGTTGAGGCGGGGGTTCGAAGGGGAGAGAAGGAGGAACACTGGCCAGAAGGTTCACCGGGGACGAAGTCGGGGGGCAAAGAATCGGGAGCAGGAGGGGGAAAGTGTGCTACGGCTGGCGGTAAGGTGGGCACATCAGAAGTTGCGAAAGGGAATTGATTTGACGAGGAATCCGGAGAGGATGATATGATGAGCATAGGGCTGGAGGAGTCTTCGTTGGGAAGGCGAGAAGTAGAAGGAGGTGGGCTAGTGCCCATAAGAGGTGAAGAGCTCTTCAGGCGAAGGGCGGAAGGGGAAATAGGCAGTGGGGAAATGTCAATTACCATGGGTTCAAAGATGAAAGCGTGTTCCGTGGAAGAGGAAGGCAAGGATGCACAAGTATCTACGGTTGATTGACATGGATGCACGATCCCCCTAGAATCATCTTCGGGTTGTGATGAGGGAGGAGGTGACGCCTGCATACCCGAGGCGGGGTGGAAGGAAAGGGGAGAGTTAGGGTTTGTCGGTTGCACCGGGGAGAAGGATGGACTGATTATTGCAGTTTCGCATGGGGTGGATGTAGCAGGGGTTTCAGACGGAGGTGGAGGAGAAGGTAGAGATGTGATAGGGGGGACGGTGGTAGACGGGGGCGAAGGCGAAGATGAAGTTGGCGGCTGACCATCTCTTCGTTTGACCCGTGGGTAACGACTTGCTATTTCGCGGAAGAAAGAGGAATGCATCCTGTCTGTGGGAGAAGGAAGGAAAGTGTTGAAGGGGATGATTAGGGGCACTGGAAGATGGCGGCGGAAAGAAGAACAGATGCAGAAAAGGGAGACGAGAAGGCGGAAGGGATGAAGATAACTAAAGAAAGGAAGATGAAGCATCCCCTATAAAAGGAGGAAAAAATGGGCTGATAATGACTATTGGGCTCCTAGTTAGTAGAAAGGGAGGCCTTAAGCAGAAGGGTAACGAAGATTTATTTTTTTTGATGACCCGCTATATAATAAAACCCTTGCTTTCAATAGAGAGGATGGATGATGGTGTTCTCTTCGAGACGAAAGAAGGAAGAGTAGCGGTGGAGAAGCAGTTCACTTTTTATGCTGAAGGCCTTTGGGGCAAATATATATTATTTTATCCTCGTGCGGTGGTGGAACGGAAGAACTGAGATTTTCTCAGTTATATATCATTTTTATCCCCGCGAAGCGAAAGAAGTTGAATTCGTTATTCAACTATATATTATTTTATCCCCGTGTGGTGGCGGAACGGAAGAACTGAGGTCTTCTCAGTTATATATTATTTTATCCTCGCGAAGCGGAAGAAGTTGAATTCATTATTCAACTATATATTATTTTATCCCCGTGTGGTGGTGGAACGGAAGAACTGAGATTTCCTCAGTTATATATCATTTTTATCCTCGCGAAGCGGAAGAAGTTGAATTCATTCTTCAACTATATATTATTTTATCCCTGTGTGGTGGTGGAACGGAAGAACTGAGATTTCCTTAGTTATATATCATTTTTATCCCTGCGAAGCGGAAGAAGTTGAATTCATTGTTCAACTATATATATTATTTTATCCCCGGTGTGGCGGCGGAACGGAAGAACTGAGATATTCTCAGTTATATATCATTTTTATCCCCGCGAAGCGGAAGAGTTGAATTCATTCTTCAATTATATATATTATTTTATTTCTGTATGGTGGAGGAACAGAAGAACTGAGATCTCCTCAGTTATATATCATTTTTATCCCCGCGAAGCGGAAGAGTTGAATTCATTCTTCAACTATATATATTATTTTATCCCCGTATGGTGGCGGAACGGAAGAACTGAGATCTCCTCAATTATATATCATTTTTATCCCCGCGAAGCGGAAGAGTTGAATTCATTCTTCAACTATATATATTATTTTATCCCCGTAAGGTGGCGGAACGGAAGAACTGAGATCTCCTCAATTATATATCATTTTTATCCCCGCAAAGCGGAAGAGTTGAATTCATTCTTCAACTATATATATTATTTTATCCCCGTATGGTGGCGGAACGGAAGAACTGAGATCTCCTCAGTTATATATCATTTTTATCCCCGCGAAGCGGAAGAGTTGAATTCATTCTTTAACTATATATATTATTTTATCCCCGTATGGTGGCGGAACGGAAGAACTGAGATCTCCTCAGTTATATATCATTTTTATCCCCGTGAAGCGGAAGAGTTGAATTCATTCTTCAATTATATATATTATTTTATCCCCGTATGGTGGCGGAACGGAAGAATTGAGATCTCCTCGGTTATATATCATTTTTATCCCCGCGAAGCAGAAGAAGTTGAATTCATTGTTCAAATATATATTATTTTATCCCCGTATGGTGGCGGAACGGAAGAACTGAGGTCTCCTCAGTTATATATCATTTTTATCCCCACGAAGCGGAAAAGTTGAATTCATTTTTCAACTATATATATTATTTTATCCCCGTATGGTGGCGGAATGGAAGAACTGAGATCTCCTCAGTTATATATCATTTTTATCCCCGCGAAGGGGAAGAAGTTGAATTCATTGTTCAACTATATATTATTTTATCTCCGTGTGGCGGTAGAGCAGCAGAGTTGAGTCATTTAGCGACTCTATATTATTATATTCCTTGTAGGGTAAAGGGGCAGAAGAGCCGAAGTATGCCCCAGATATGTGTCGTTCTATTGTGGTATGAAGAAGGTAAAATGGGACATAACTTAAGAAATGCTGGAAGAAGAAGACAAGCGGGAAAAGTTCATTGCTTTAGAAAAATTACACATTCTAATTATTTTTACAAGAAGAAAATAAGAGACCCTTATATATATATAGGACATTACAGTTCTTTGTTAGGAGGAGCTGACGGAGTTTCTTTGCGCGGCGGAGGTTGGCACATTAGTTGCCGAAAGTAGGATCGCAGAAGATCGCGCTGATAGTTCCTTCCGGGACCACGCTATGCTAAAGAGTAGTTATTGGCAGAAACCTCCCTCAACCGCTGCTGCAAATACCCCACTTGTTCTTCCAGGTTAGCAATATAGCGTAGTTCATTCACATTTTCTTCAGCAGGAAAGGAACTGCTGTTTTGCTCAGACATTTTGTCCATGGCTGGGGGAAAAGAAAGAAAAAGATGGATGTTATACAGCCGGGGTTGGAGGTCCTTATAACGATGGAGGAGGAGGGCACATTTATTAGAAAAGGAAGAAAGGATAATGAATGCTAGTAAAGAAGGGGAAACGTAACGACAGTAGGTGAAAAGTCGTTGGTACAGTAATTGTAAGGAAAAAGGGTCCGAATCCCCTGGAGATGGTAAAAGAAAGTATGTTCAGCCGATATTACAGTCTTTCTAATGACAGAAACCTTACCTCCACAGGAAAACGACAAAAACGAATATCAATTCTCTCCTTCATTTTTATTATCATACTTAAAATGATTACATCGTTTAATCTATGAAAGTTTTCTATGATTGCTCTTAACAGAAGAAGTGGGAGAGGGCTTCTCGGGAGGGGAAGGGGCCAAGATGACCCTGTAGAGCTCGCCTTGAGCAGAAGGAATGACTGATGGACCTTCATCAAAAGGAGGCGGACGGATCCTCGCCGGGGAGACTGGAATGAAGGTCAGGGCCGGTGGAAGTGGGGGAAGTTCAGCAGAGGCCCGGGGATCTCCCACTGTGTACTCCCATGTTAAAGGAGGGTTCCACACCCGATTGCGGAAAGATGGGAAGGGTGCTTGATAAGACCTCCCCGTGGGAGGGGAGGGAGCTGTGGTGTGAGGTGGAAAAGGGAGGGGGCGAAAAATCGAGGTGGTGCCGAGGTCTCGACCTTCTTTTCTAAAGCCACCCCACACCAAAAGATTCAGAATCCGAAGAAATCTCAATAGGGTGTCCCGCCGAAGCCATGAGAGTGAGATGGAAGGACGAAGACATGAAGGGTGATAATTTATAGTTGAGGGAAAGGAACTGCAGTAGTTCTTGGGAAGGAGAAGAAGGCGAAGAGACTGATATCGTAATGACAGCGGCATAGGTACTCATAAAGATATTGTTTCCGAAGCAGTAAGAGAGACAGTGAAGATCAACAGGCGAAAGTCATTTAATTTTTGGCCAAAATTGGGTCGGATATGAATAAGACCATCCGAGACCTTCTGAGTGAGTTCCCGAACAAAACGAGGTGATTGCGCCATGCGACACGAGAAAAGAAACGCCAGCGTAAAAAAAGAAAAGCACAAAATTGGTTCAGAATTCTCGACCCGCAAGGAGGCATACAAGGAGAACAACAAAAAGCTGCGTTAATACAAATTACTCTTCAGCATTACGAAAAGAGTCATTACAGGAAGTATGATGTTAGGAGTTATAGCTCAAACAATTCGGGGGGACACTTAGATAAGGCATCTACGGGATTTAAATAACTAGTGTACGTACCGGGGGGCGGATATCCCCGTTCAGCATTTAGAGCCGAAGACCCATCAAAGCCCATTATGAACAGGTCCACCCCCTTCTTGACATATCGCCCTTTTAGATCGACTTCATTTCTGCATTGGGGTGCGGTGTTAGTTGAGCTGAGCTTAGCGATTGGGTTTGACTTTCGATCACCGGGCCGCCAAGACATCCTTCTCGATGGCGCTTGTATGGTTTGCCGTCCCAGTGGAAAGGGCTTGAGTATTCTTTATGAAGCGGCGATTTGCTGCCGATTCTTGACAGAGCTTGAGGAAGAGCAGCCACCATGGAGGAGAGTTCTTGGCACTTCTCTATGCAAGATTTCCTAGTGGCTTCCCAGGCTTGGCATTCCAGTCGAAGCAGTTGGCGTTCTTGCTGGAGCTGTTGGATAGCAGTCGAAGAATCGGCGACTTTAATAATGGCGTCCCTGAGCTGCCCCTTATATTCTTTTAGCTCACGGGCAAGGAGATCCACCTGTTGCAGTTCGCTGGATTGGAGGAAGACTTGCTGTTTGAGGTCTTCATTCCTTCGCTGAAGCTCCTCCTTTTCACTTTGGACCAGGGCCAATTGTGTCATAGCATCTTCACATTGACCCCTCAGGTCAGATTCTTTCTCTTCTCTCTCGCTTAACTGCCGAATGAGTTGTTTCTGCTGTGCTAGAGAGGCGAAGTGGCGTGCCTCTACGCTGGACTGAAACTGAGCCAAGTGAACTACCATTTTGCTGTGCTGGGCTGAGGCCTGAAGGAAAGAAAGCACCATCAGTATATGCTGACACACGGAGAAAGGGGCAGTAGGTACCTCAGCCAGCAATTTGCCTACTTGTTCGCAAGGACCTTGCACGCCTGATTGATTGAAAAATTTCACCTCCGAAGGGTGACGGATCTGCAGCAGAGACCCCAATGTAGCCCTTGAGGGAGTCGGAAGGGGAAGGTCCTCTCCTTCGGAGGGAAGCGTGGGTCCGACGCGCTGAAGAGGGGCGGGAGAAGTAAGTGTGTCGGAGGGAATAGGAGCAGAGATGGACTCGGTTCGGGAAGGCAAGAGAGAATCACGTGAAGAGGGGGATGAATTAGGAGAATGGGAAGGGGAGTCCCCTCCTTGAGGAGATGAAGATGGGACGGATAAGGTAATATCCTTTCTCCTCGGTTCGTAGATGGTTAAGGATCGCGAACCAGGTTGACCGGAAGAGGAAGGGGGAAGAGCAGATGAACTCAGGGCTCCTTTCTTAACGAGCCACAGTTTCTTCTGAGGAGAAGGAGCTGCCACCGATTTACCCCTCTTTGTTGAGGCCTTCTTCTTCTTGGCAGCCTCAACCTCCTCTCCTTTCACCAAAGCGTCCTGCATTAGATTATATGCAAAATGTATTGGTGAAAAAGATGAATAATGCAGGGAGAAAGTTATATCGAAGGGTAAGTGTCATCCTACCTATAGCAACTCAGGTCGTTGAAGGGAGGAAGGATAGTCTGAAGTGGCTCAAGAGGAGAGTTTTCATTAAGTGATTTGAACAATAATGCAACTCTCCCAGGATTCTATAAACTTCCGAGAAAGGGCATTGGATCCTCATTTCCCGGAAGGAAGACAATTCGGGAAGTTCTAACTTTCAGGTATCCGAGTAAGGTAAAGGTACCGAAAGCTGTACAAAGAAGTACAATTCTTCCCATCCCTTATGGGAAGTAGGCATGTTCACTAGGAATTGACAGTCTGGACGGCTGGACAGATAAAAAAGGTCTGTCTTGGAAGATTTCAATTGAAAGAAGCAGTGGAATATTTGAGGGGTTAAAGAGAGGTTTAGATGTTGAAACACTATAGAGGCCCCCGACAGAATTCGAAAGGAATTAGGGGTAAATTAGTTCAAGGGTAGTCCATAAAAGTCTAAAATGTCTAAATAGATGGAAGGTGCTGGTAGGGACAGACCATTAAGGAACTGTTCGGAGAAGAAGCAAGTTAGACCAGGAGGAGGACAGTGTGGTCGATGCATCTTGGTCGTAAAGCAGCATTTCAGGGAAGGGTCTATAAATCTGTCCTTAAGGTTAAAGAAATAATGGTCACGGTCTAATTGGGTTATGGTGTGCTCATACCACGCAGGTGAGGGAATGGTCTTAGGGGCCATAGGTATAAAACAGGACAGAATACTTACTTGAGGGGTTAGAGGAAGAGCGTATAAGAAGGGAAGGGCTGGGTCGCTGAAACGCCGCCGGTGAAAATCGCAGGAGGGAAGAAGTGGAAGGGACGGGATTGTTGGGCGCACTAAGTAATACCTAAAAAAAAAAAAGGCGGAGGCTTATATAGGGTTTTTATGACGGTTCGACTATAGGGGAGAGAAGGAGAAGCGGGGCCCATGAGCCCATTAGACCGCCTCAAGTATATGCCATGGAGCTATAAGAGAAGAGTAAATTTGAATTAATAAGCCAAGGATAGAGTAGGAACCTTATATAGTTGGAAAGTCAAGCTTATAACTTCACTTGACTATTTTTTGGGGTTGACTAATGATACTGTCGTTACCTCTTCTCTATGAACTAGATAGGAGGGCTCACAGGCAAGGCGTTACCCGAACCAATTAGTGGGTTCAGCGGAGAAAAAAGAGAGGAACGGCTCGGACGCAAGCGCCTGAAATAATTGGCACGGGAAAGCTAGTGAAGGTAATCGACACGGCAAAGCGATGGCGGGAGGAGGCACTTCGTTGGGAAATAAGTCAGAGTCAGTTCGGCCAGATAAGCCTAGAGGCAGACGGGACGGATAAGAATCGGTTCGGCCAGATAAGCCTAGAGGCAGACGAGATGAATAAGAATCGGTTCGGCCTAGGCAGTCCAGAGGTCGTTCGGTGGGGGGAGAAGGAGAGTGGGTTCGGGCTGGTGGGGAGCCCAAAGGCTATACCATCCGTGAGCTATAGACCTAAGTTAGTTTCACCAGAAGTGGATGGTTGAGGGGGATAGACTAACCTAGTTTCCTGAAATATAGACGAGGAGGTGTTGTGTAACAGAAGGAGAGGTCCCCACATAATATTCCGAGGAGCCTTCGCCTCTCGTATCTGTAACAGAATTATTCTCCAGGTGGATGTGGTGGCCACGTGTACGATGGGGATAGGCCGCGAGGTAGCGATGGATCAGAGAAGGAGGATAAAAGGGAGGAGGAGGACAGAAGAAAGGGGATCCGCATTATTCCAGCAAGCAAGAAACGAAGACGCAGGAGGAGGAGAGCTATCACTACCTCGCCGGAGAAGGAGAGTAGCAACCTCCGCTGTTACATTGCGTGTACTCTTTCTTGTATTGGGATTAAACTGTAAGAGGTTTTCTCCTCCGCCTCGGGAAGTTTTCTTTCCGGAAAGGAGGACGTTCATAGTTGAAAGTGCTTGGGCATTGTCCCCGGTGAAAGAGCTCACCTCCGTGGAGTAGGAATACTTATTTCGAACCACGTTACATCCTGTGTTCTAGTTTTCGTTGTCTGTGTTGATTTTGCGTTTCTTTGCTTCGTCTTTTCATTTTTACTGTTGCGGTCTGTGAGAAACTCCCACCCCCAAAGCTCCCTTCGTGCTTCATCGCATCGAAAGGAGGTAAACGAATTCTCCTCGCCGCATCACTATTTGTAATTGGGTAGAAGGTTAAGAATCTTGATTCGATATAATACTTAGTTGAAGCCATTCTCTACCACTCCATTGTGGGCCTTAGCAGGGAATGGATGTAAAGGTATCAAAGGATTTTTAGAATCATGCAAATTGGATAAGACTGTAGATGTAGATCTTTTTTATACTGACATGGATGAATTAGAATAGAGAATAAGATTGTTTATTTAAATAGCTTCTAAATGAAATCAATCAACTCAAATCTCTGAGTAGTCGATTGAAATCCTAATAAGAAAATTTTATCGGCAAACAATCAATATATAGTTGACTCAAATCGCTTCTAGTTGACACAATTACATCTAGTTCGCTGCTCGAGATAAGACCACGAGCATTTCTGTCAATGATTTTCACTTTTAAGCGACTTTACAAGGATTTAGTTGACCTAAAATATGTTTAGTCAACTAGATCTATTCCATTTGACTCAACTAGCTATATTATAAGCTTCTCTTTCCAATGTCTTACGAATCAATAGAATTGACATTCTAGTCAACTCATATTCTTAATCATAGGATGTGGTGTTGACCAAGTTGTTGACTAAACATTCTAGCTCACTAGGACAAATATCAGTTGAATTAATTGACTAAATCTCTATTTTTGCTCAATTTACACCTCATAAGTCCTTACAAACTTTTAAAATTATGCTTAGGACTAACTATAATTAGGAACTCATGCTTCCTTAATGGAAGGTTCTCAATCGAGTCTAACTCGAAAACATCAAATCAAAGATTATGTCACACATTCTCTTATAATTCATTGTCTTCAAGTTATTGTAGCTTTAAGTTTGTTTCTTTTTTTTTTTTAAATTAGATCTTTAGTCCCTTGGATACATTAAGTCCTTGATTTGCTTTCCATATCATTATTTATTATCCTTAATTTCTCATATGCATTAAAATAATTTACTTCGCATGTCATTCTTTCTTTATCAAATAAAGTTCATCTCTTGCGACAATTGCCAAAGTTATTTGGTGCAAAGGTTGAAATTCGTCAACTTAGCGGTCTCTACTAGTTCATTCCTGGACCATCATAAGGGAGATAAATCACGGTAGGTCTTTGACCATTGAGACTAGTAACTAGCGCATGAAGGGATAACACCTTCGTATTTATGAGGAATTAATTCATTGTTCTCTGATGCAACGTCTGTATGTGTTAGTCATTAAATCCTTTCCGCATAGGCAAAATTGATCACACAATTTTGTGACACCAAGTCAACCAACATAACTTTACATCGTTAAGTCATAAGCACTGCGAGCTTTGTGTACCCATTATAAATCCTTGCAAATTTTGTGCATATATTAGTACCACAAAGAAAATTTAATTTATTTATTTATTGTTAAACATATTAAAACATTATGATCAAAGTAATCGTTCAGGACATGACATGATTACACTGACAATTACAATTGTTTCATATTATTTTTTTTTAATATAAGGCTTTGTCTTACACTACAAGGAAAGCTCGCATCACATTTTTTTTTTAAATCATTTTCAGTGGCATCAAACGGGCTTGAGGATACATTCTCTCAAATATTTTCGATTCGATTTTTAGTTATGGTAATTTATAAGAATTTTTTTTTTAATAGAATGATAAATTTTAGAATGTTAAATCGTCCATTGTAAGTGCTTTTTAATTTATTCTGACAGTTGATAGAAAATTTTAATAGAGTCGGATCGATTGTCTTCAGAATTAAACAGATCGAAAATTTAGATACATGATGTTAACTATAAGAAAAAAAGGCTTGATGATCAAACCATTAACCTGCCATTTACCATTTTCAAAAGATGAGAAAGGGATTTAGAGCCTTATATCATCATTAGAAACAAACTTGGAGACCATCCAAAATTTTCAAAATTTCGCACAAACTCCATTTGGGCTACATGACTCTAGTGCCTATTGTGCTCAAAATCAGATGGGCACACAATGCATTCGAACATTGATATGTGATTCATTCAAAAGATATATTTGTTTTGCAAAAAGTTAGAATCGTCAATGTAGCGGTCTCTCACAGCTGATCTCATGGTATTGTGAGAGAAGGTAAATCGCGAGTGATCTATGACCACGACACGAAACCTAACTAATATGAGAGAGGACAAGATCCAAACTGATATTTCCATCTACCAATTGGGAATCGACTCATATTCTCTTTTGCAAGTCTGTCCCACACTAACCTAGCTAGTACATTTGTTGTTCATAGGCATTGGTGCCGCTGGATGAGCCTCTCCTTAGCTCAAGGGAGCACAAAAAGATGCCTTTGTTAGTAGAGTCGATCTTGTTTAAATATTTTGGACAAAACTATAAAGTTATAAAGTATATTTCAATTTTATTTTTCGAGCATGCATCGTCAATAAAATATACCTTAAAAATGTCTCAATTGGATCCTAAAATTTTTTGGATCATGGATAGGAGTCCTGATAGCCCTAGTCAGGGCCGACTCTACTTGTTAGCTAGGCAGGAGATATTCCAAATCAGTAGGTAAGATAATGTATGATAATGCTTTGCCACATCAGTTGATCATAGTTGTCTAATTGAGTAACCTTTGTTTATAGAGTGTTCACCTCTCAAGCATTGATCCTCTGCTAGTAGAGTATTCGGCGTCACAATCACCCTATGCCTATAGAATGCTCGACCGAAAAAGAAAAACATCCTCAATTGCTAGTATGATTCTTTGGGAGGAGGTGAGGGAAGTGTAAGTAATAGAAAGGGAAGAGAAGAGAAGGAAAGGGAGAGGAAAAGAAGGGAAGGAAAGAAAAAGAGGATTAAAACTTATACCGCAAATTAGGGTGTAAGAAAATCTCTCTCATGGGTAAAAAGGTTAAAATTTACTCTTCCTTACCCTTCATTCCCCTTCCCTCATCCTCTCCCAAACAAAGTTTAAATTTGTTTTTCCCTTACTCTTCTCTCACCTCCTCCTAAACAAGGTTAAAACTTCTCTTCCCCTTATTTTCCTTCTCTTCACCTCCTCCCAAACAAGTGGTAAGACCGACCATATAAAAGAGGTAAACTAAGCCATGTTTGTTGGAAATTTGACGCCGCTAGAGGGGGGGTGAATAGCGCGGTTCGTACGTAGATGGAATTCGTTGTCGTGTCGTCTCTACAATTTCGTTAGCGCAGCGGAAATAGAAAAATAATAACGATAACGAAATGAATAACACGCTAACACAAAGATATAACGTGGTTCGGAACCGAACGGTTCATACTCCACGGATCGAGCTCTAAAGAGCCTTAGTGATGCACACGCACTCACTAATCACAAATACTCCTTCTCGACAACAAGTCGGAGGTGGAGAAACCTCGTACAAAAGATTACAACATTAATCTAAGTAGATACAAGCAAATACAATGAGATACAATGCAATATAAGTAAAGAAAAAGCTTTACAAATGCCTTTTGATTGCTTGCTTGTTGATCGCTTGAACCGTGGTTGAAGACCCTGATTTGCAGCAGCAAATCGCCTCAAAAACGTCCAAGAAATCGCTTAAGAACTGATGCCAAAAACCCTCCCGTCGAGCTCTTTTATCTTTGCACGCGACTGATTTGCCCATCACCGATCGCCATAAGTCACCAATGATCGATGCCATCATTGTCGTGGAGACAACGACTCGATCCACGCTGGAAAAACTCCAACGGATCTCTTGGTAGTCGACTGCCAACATTGGCGAGCCATCGCAATACGTGAGCCGATCGCCCGGCTACGGAGCTCCGCTGGCTCAATATCGACGCAATGATCGCCGACTCGCTAATCAATCGCTGCCGACACCGGGCCGATCGCTCATCGAGCAATGATCGCTGCAGCATTTCACTTAAACCGGCAAATAACTCGTTGATTTACTGCAATGAACCGCCATAATGCCACGATCGCCAACCTAAAAATGAGGTTTTAACCCAAGTATGGTTCCCCCATACTTGCTAGACCACCCATAGCCTAGACCTAAGCCTTCTAGCCACCTCCATCAGCCTCACGCCTCTCGGATCCCTCCAAGTCATCCATGACTTGTTCATCCATCGCGCTAGCCTTCAGGTGCTTCCGTCAGCTATGTCATGCTAACGGTGTCTACACCGCCAAGGCACATTGGACTTACGCCGCCAAGACTCCGCTTGGACTTTACACCGCCAACCATTGGACTTATGCTGCCAAGACTCCCGCTTGGACTTTACGCAGTCAATATCAAACCCCTTGGACTTCTCATGCCAAGATTCAAGCTTGGACTTTCCCTTGCCAACCCATGTTGGACTTTTACATTGCCAAGACCCATGCTTGGACTTTTCCCTTGCTAACCCATGTTGGACTTCTCAAATGCCAAGACCATGCTTGGACTTTCCCTTGCCAACCTATGTTGGACTTTTACATTGCCAAGACCCATGCTTGGACTTTTCATGTGTCAAGTGTCCCACTTGGACTTTTCATGCCAAGTACTCAAGACTTGGACTTTACCAAATGACAATTATATTGTCATATGTTTTTGTCGAAACATCAAAACATCACTCGAGTCAAACTCGAGTCCTGGTCAATCGTGACCTGGGCCGATTGCACCAACAATCTCCCCCTTTTTTATGTTTGACAAAAACCAAACAAATCATTTGAGTTAGACCACTAACTCAAATCTCTTACCAATTATCCCAAATTGGTAAACACTCTCCAAATGTTCTCCCCCAAACATTCTCCCCCTTTTTGACTAACATCAAAAAGGTTTTCTCTCCAAGGAGGTCAATGTCTCATGTCCCAATGAGATCTTACAATCTCCCCCTTGATCCAAAAATAAATACCTAGGATGCCTACCATCTTCCTAGTGATAATTCACATATCACTCAAGAGAGGCAATCCTATACTCTCTCCCAATTTCCAAATTGGGTATCAAAAACCCATCAATTTTCCCAATTGATGATACTCTCCCAATAACTTCTCATCTTCAAGTAGAAAAATACATCCATTATTCCAAGATGAATACCTCCCCCTAAAGGCTTGCTTCCCCTTGACCATTGCACCAACAATGTCCTTGGGAAGCCCCTAAGCCAATAGGAACTCTAAACCATCAAAATTAAGGTTCTAAGTTCAACATAGAACTTTCACTCACCCTAAATTTGATACTTTGACCTAACAAAGCTCCTAATCCATATCCAATGGATTTTCACCCTTTATAATGCTTCCTAAAGCATATCCTAGGGTTAAGAGTGATTAAGAACCTTTTCCATAGCTGAACACGGGCTAAACAAACCTTGTTAACCCGAATCGAGACTGGCAATGACTGACAAGAATCACGATCACATTTATATCACCGATCATCGAGATTTGGAAAAACATAAGTAATTATACGTAATTTGAAAAATCATAAAATTTGATACGTATATTACTTATAGTCATTACAATGGGTGAAAATTATTTGAAAATTATTTTACCCATAAAATAGTGAGTTTGATACAAAACTCAAAACCATTGAAATTTTCAATGTTTTGGCCCTATTTTGTATCAACTTCATCAATGGTGATTGCTATCAAAAGATAGACTTCACCAAGGTTTTTTAAATTGATTTTAAAATGATTTCAAAACCATGTTTTGGATCATATTCCTTGGGCTCTATGCACATGACTTGTACACAAGTTTTCCTAATGATCCACATTTGAAATTAGATGAGTTTTAGTTCATCTAGATGCAAAAACTATGCACATTGAACTTAACTCATATCCTAGTATTTCACATGTATCTAGGGTGTATAAATACATATACATGTCAATTGGATATGAGATGTGAGTTTTGGTTCATTTAAAACTAGGGTTTCATGCATCTTCTAAGGCAACCCTACTTGATTCCCTTATGAATGAGACTCCAAGTTATGTCATAGTCCTTAAATCAATTTCAATCGAAATTTTTCTTAAATACATGAATGATTATGACATTAATGATGATATAAATAAGCATATGCTCATAATCATGATGTCATGGCATAAGATGAAATCTAAAAACACATGACATTTAAGACCTTAATCCTAAAACATGAACATGGCATATAAAATGATTGAAAGTAAGCATGATGTCATGACATGTTATATGACAATCAAAGCATGACATATAAAATACATAGGTATAATAATACCTAAATTTTAATATTAATTGTCATTTGTTGGAATTAATCATATTTTTCTATATTAACCTAATCTCCCTAGTGTGTCAAAAACCCAAAATGGCACACTAACCTCTAAACCTAAATTGTGCCAATTTAATTGATTTTTCTTAATTTCAAAAGTGCATTGGCACATCCTAAAATCTTTTAGGATATTGATTCAAATCTATTTTCAAGGTAACCATAACCTTGAAAATATCCTAAAATGTCACCTTTACCATGGTTGAGTTAACTACCCATCCAATCAAGATTGACATACCATAAACCCATCTAGCGTGAATCAATCACGCTCTTAGGAATCCAAAACCGATTTGAGATCCTAGGGTTAATTAGGTATTCCTTAGGGATAACCTCCCTAGATACCTTCCTAATGACCCTCCTAGGCTTGTTAGCCTTGGTCATTTGGGTCTTACCTAGGTTGACTCTAGGGGTAACTCCCCTTGCAACCTTCTTAGTGGTCACCCTAGGTTTCCTAAAAACCCTAGCCATTAGGCACAACCTTTGGTCAACCTTAGGGATGACTTCCCTATTGACCTTGGTCTTCCTAGACCTAGTTTGTGTTCCATAGTCAAATGGAACACTATGATAAGCCACCTTAGGCTTAGATTTGTGACCCAAACCTTGCTTGCTCTTGGTTGACTTTTGACTCTTAGGTCCTAAGTGTTGACTTTGAGATTTGGACCTAGACTTTTGATCATTTGACCCTTTAAATTGATTTTGTATAATTTCAAGGGTCTTCTCAAGTTTTTCAAGCCTTGACCTCAAGACTTGATTCTCTAATTCTAATTTCCCAATTTTAGAATTTTGATTTAAACCATGGGCATGAGACTTTCTAGGCATATGCCTAGTCCATTTAGGATTTAGATCTAGATGTTCTCCTATTTTCCTAATTGATTCCTTAGGTAAAATATTTTTAGGGACATCAGTCCTAAATTTCTCCTTACTCCTAAGGTAAACATTTTTAGCACCTAAGCAAAATTCTTTACTTCTAGCATGCTCTTTATGAATTGCAAGGGAATTAAAATTCCTAGCATGCTTTTGACTATTAAATTTAGAAGGTGCATTATTGAAATATACCTTAGGGTTTACCTTGGAGGCTCCCCCTACATGTATAGCTCGCTCTTTGACTTTCTTGCTCCCCCTAGGACATGAATTTTTAAAATGCCTCGGTTGTTAACACTTGAAGCAAATGACGTGCTCTTTGCTTCTTCTAGTGGTGGCACCGGCATCTTTTGATCTTTCTTGAGGTTTTGGTGCTGGAGGAGCTTTTCTGATCTTCTTTGGGCACTTGCTCTTATAGTGCCCGGTTTCCCTACACTCAAAGCAAATTATATGATTTTTATTTAAACTTAAATTGCTTGAGTTACCTAGGTTAATGAGGACCGAAATTGAACTTTGGGCTTCTTCATCTTGACCGGATGTCGAAGCTTCTTTTTGATGTTCCGGTGTAGAGGTTCTCTCCTCCCCCTCAATCCTTGAGGTGGATGCTTCTTCCACTTCCTCCACCTCTTTCGATCCGGATGTTGATTCCCTATCAACCTCCGAATCCTCACTTCCTTGTGAGGATGATCTCTCTTCTTCACCCTCCTTATCTTCTTGAATTGATGGTGAACTTTCTTGAGCTTGAGAGGGTGAGCACTCTTCTTCTTCTTCTTCTTCTTGGACCGATGGTGAGTTTTCATGGAGATTTGCCACTTGGCTCCATAATTCTTTAGCATCTACATAATTACCTAACATACACAAGATATTGTTAGGCATTAAATCAATTAAAAATTTTATCACCTTATCATTTTTCTCGGATGCTTGAACTTGCTCTTCGGTCCAACTCTTCTTTTTGAGGAATCCACCTCTTGGTCCTCTTGGATATTCAAATCCATCCATCAAAATGGACTATTCCTCAAAGTCTCTCATCATAATAAAATCCTCAATTCTTCCCTTCCAAGAATTGAATCCTTCTCGTCCGTATAGGGTGTAGGGCACCGGTGTGTTGATGTCCCAACCTAATTGATCTTGGACTTCCATCTTTTACCCTCTAGCGTCTTTTGTCTTAGCTCCCGGCGGTTAGTCCGTAGAAGAGCCCCAGGCTCTGATACCACTTGTTGGAAATTTGACGCCGCTAGAGGGGGGTGAATAGCGCGGTTCGTACGTAGATGGAATTCGTTATCGTGTCGTCTCTACAATTTCGTTAGCGCAGCGGAAATAGAAAAATAATAACGATAATGAAATGAACAACATGCTAACACAAAGATATAACGTGGTTCGGAACCGAACGGTTCATACTCCACGGATCGAGCTCTAAAGAGCCCTAGTGATGCACACGCACTCACTAATCACAAATACTCCTTCTCGACAACAAGTCGGAGGTGGAGAAACCTCGTACAAAAGATTACAACAATAATCTAAGTAGATACAAGCAAATACAATGAGATACAATGCAATATAAGTAAAGAAAAAGCTTTACAAATGCCTTTTGATTGCTTGCTTGTTGATCGCTTGAACCGTGGTTGAAGACCCTGATTTGCAGCAGCAAATCGCCTCAAAAACGTCCAAGAAATCGCTTAAGAACTGATGCCAAAAACCCTTCCGTCGAGCTCCTTTTATCCTTGCGCGCGACCTGGATTTTCGCCCATCAGTCGACTGCCATAAGTCACCAGTCGACTGATGCCACTGTTGTCGTGAGACAACGGCTCGATCCACGCTGGAAAAACTCCAACGGATCTCTTGGTAGTCGACTGCCAACATTGGCAGTCGATCACGCAGCTCGTAGCCGATCGACCCTGGCTACGGAGCGCTGCGCTCGACATTGACCGACAATGATCGCCGACCCTTTGGCGATCGTTGCCGTCGACACTATCATCGCTTCCAATGAGCGATGCGCGAGCATTTCTAGCTCTAAACTGGCAGTCGAACTCAAGTCGACTCACGACAGTCGAACCGGCCATAATGTCAGTCGACTGCCAACCTCAAAAATGAGGTTTTAACCCAAGTATAGTGCCCCCATACTTGCTAGACCACCCTTAGCCTAAACCTAAGCCTTCTAGCCACCTCCATCAGCCTCACGCCTCTCAGATCCCTCCAAGTCATCCATGACTTGTTCATCCATCGCGCTAGCCTCTAGGTGCTTCCGTCGGCTATGTCATGCTAACGGTGTCTACACCGCCAAGGCACATTGGACTTACGCCGCCAAGACTCCGCTTGGACTTTACGCCGTCAACCATTGGACTTATGCTGCCAAGACTCAAGCTTGGACTTTCCCTTGCCAACCCATGTTAGACTTTTACATTGCCAAGACCCATGCTTGGACTTTTCCCTTGCCAACCCATGTTGGACTTCTCAAATTCCAAGACCATGCTTGGACTTTCCCTTGCCAACCCATGTTGGACTTTTACATTGCCAAGACCCATGCTTGGACTTTTCATGTGTCAAGTGTCCCACTTGGACTTTTCATGCCAAGTACTCAAGACTTGGACTTTACCAAATGACAATTACATTGTCATATGTTTTTATCGAAACATCAAAACATCACTCGAGTCAAACTCGAGTTCTGGTCAATCGTGACCTGGGCCGATTGCACCAACAATGTTAAGGGGCATTGGGTGCCTTCCTTAAGTTCTCTCTTTCTTCTTTCCAATCTTCAACGAATTTGATTTAAGCGTCGAAGAAACTTTATCGGGCACCTTCAAACTAAAATGACAAACCCAATACATACGTATATGAGAGGTATAGACATGTAGGTGCCTATACCCTTTGCTTTGTCTGTACAACAAGGTCATTATCATAGCATAGAAGTGCTAGTGTTGATTATGGAGAGCAAGGGGATTGCTGTATTGGCATTAACAATTATATAAAAGGTTAGAACCGTCAATCTAATAGCCTCTTCGTTTCCGTCCCTCAAAATTCGAGAGAGAGTAAATCATGAAGCTATGCCAGTGAACACGATTGATAAGACAATGGGTGACCATCTAAGTCTGGGGCAAAGTTTTAAACCGCTTTCGAAATGACCCTTGTCCATTGTACAAATTTATCTATTGACTTACCAATTCATCGCACCCGCGGAAGCGTATTAGCATTAACAATAGCAAGGTGGGTGATTGACCATGATAGAAGAAAGGAAAGGATGGTGACAAGGGTTCTATTGTATCTCATCCAACTAATAGATACTAATTATTATTTAATCATATCCATCTTTATCTAGTTAATTAATTAAAGTGATATGATCTTAAATAATAAACATTAACTAAATTTTAATTATATTTATTCTTAACTTGTGGTGCCGTTGTGATCGCTAAAAGAGTGAATAGTTATTTTTATTTTTCGTCCATTTCATGCTTGTCTATAAAAGATTAATGTACAACAAATATAAAAATAAAAACAATACAAATAAGACCAAGCACAAATATAAGATTTTATATAGTTTGAAATCCTAGATTTCTATTTTACAATCTAGCATTCTAGCGATAATATCACTATTATTCCTCCTTTTTGGACATCTTCTAGAGACAGAAGAATGTAAAGGAAATGTTGACCGCTAGAGGGGGGTGAATAGCGTCGTGCTAGTACGTTGATGGAAATCGTTCGCATTTGTCTCTACATAATCGTTAGCGCACAACGGAATAATAATAAAGCAATAATGAAATAGACAAACACACAATTACATAAATATTTAATGTGGTTCGGAACCGAATAGTTCCTACTCTACGGATCGAGCTCAACGAGCTCTAGCGATGCGACCACACACCACTAATCAAGAATAACTCCTTCTCGGAACAATCCAGAGATGGAGAAACCTCGTACAATGTATACAATAGTAATACAATAGAAATACAAGCAAATACAATGGAATACAAGTAAAGAAAACTTAAAAAAAAACTTTGGATTGCTTGATCTTGGTTGCTTGAAGAATAACTTTAGAGACCTTGATTTGCAGTAACAAATTGCCTCAAAGTAGCTCAAGAACCATGTTGATTTCCTCCTCCACGAGCTCCATTTAAAACTGCTGCCTGGGCTAGAAATCGTCGATTAGTCGACTGATGACACTGTTGCTGTGAGACAACGGTGTAATCCACGCTGAAAAAATCCAACGGATAGGACATCAGTCGACTGATCATGTCCATCAGTCGACTGATGGAGCCTTCACTCGACTGCTAACCCCGCAGTCGAGTCTCGACTCCATTCTGTGCCGAAATTCTCGAGCACCAATCGACTGATCACACGATCAGTCGACTGCCCACCTCTGGCAGTCGACTGCTGGGACACTTCCCGCAGTTAAACCCTAGTTGACTTATATCAGTTGACTGTCACATGACACTAGTCGACTGATACACCTCAAACATGAGATTTTAACATCAACCATAAGATGTAACCCAAGTATGGTGCCCCCATACTTGCTAGATCACCTGTAGCCTAGACCTAAGCCTTCTAGCCACCTCCGTCAGCCTCGCGCCTCTCGGATCCCTCCAAGTCATCAATGGCTTGTTCATCCATTGCGCTAGTCTTCAGGTGCTTCCATCGGCTATGTCATGCTAACGGTGTCTACACCGCCAAGACACATTGGACTTACGCTGTCAAGACTCCACTTGGACTTTACTCCGCCAACCATTGGACTTATGCTGCCAAGACTCCCGCTTGGATTTTACGCCGCCAATATCAAACCCCTTGGACGTCTCAAATGTCAAGACTCAAGCTTGGACTTTTCCTTGTCAACCCATGTTGGACTTTCTATGCCAAGACCCATGCTTGGACTTTTCCTTACCAAGACCCATGCTTGGACTTTCCATGTCACATGGTCAACCCCAGTCAACAATTAAAATCCCCCTCGAGTCAAACTCGAGTCCGGTCAATCATGACCCGGATCGATTGCTCCAACAATCTCCCCAAAATATTACCAGACATCAATGTCAACTATTGATGTCAAACTTCTATGTCAAACATCAAAACATCACTCGAGTTAAACTCGAGTCCGGTTAATCGTGACCTGGGCCGATTACATCAACAATCTCTCCCTTTTTGATGTTTGACAAAAACACATACATTTGAGTTAGAACACTAACTCAAATCTCCTTACCAATTATCCCAAAATGGTAATCCCAAATATTCTCCCCAATTCTCCGAATTGACAATTGATAATATCAATTGATAACACTCTCCATAACATTTTCCCCAAAATATTCTCCCCCTTTTTTACTAACATCAAAAAGGTTTACTCTCCAAGGAGATCAATGTCTCATATCCAATAAGATTTTACAATCTCCCCCTTGGTCCAAAGATACCTAGGATGCCTACCATCTTCCTAGTGATAAGTCTCATATCACTCAAGAGAGGCAATCCTATACACTCTCTCAATTTCCAAATTGGGTATCTCAAAATCTCATTTTCCCCCTCATGAGGAAAAATATCATCCATCATCCCATGATGGATACCTCCCCCTAAAGACTTGCTCTCCCTTGACCATTGCACCAACAATGTTCTTGGGAAGTCCCTAAGCCAATAGGAACTCTAAACCATCAAAAATAAGGTTCAAAGTTCAAACATGAACTCTCCACATCTTAAATTTGATACAACATCCTAACACCTCTCCTAATCCATATCCAATAGATTTTCACCCTTTATAATATTTCCTAAAGCATATCCTAGGGTTAGGAGTGGTTAGGGAACTTTACCATGACTGAAAATGGGCTAAACAATCTTGTTTTTTCTGAAATCAGCTTGGCAGTCGACTTTATCAGAGATCAGTCGACTTTTGTGTCAATCAGTCGACTGCCACCAAGGGCAGTCGACTGATAACTGAAATTTTTGAATTTCAGTTATCAGAAATGGATTTTGAAAATTCATAAATAATTATACGTATATCGAAAAATCATGAAAATTCATACGTATAATACTTATGACTAATACAATGGGTGAAAAATGATAGAAAAATATTTTACTCATAAAATATTGAAATTGATACAAAGATCAAAAGTGAAGAAAAACTTCAATGTTTTAGCTCATTTTGTATCAACTTCATCAATGATGATTGCTATCAAAAGATAGACTTAATCAAGATTTTCTAAAGTAATTTTAAAACATTTTTGAAAACCTATATTGGATCATATTCCTTGGGTTCAATGTACATGACTTGTATACCAGCTTTCCCAATGATCCAACTTTAGTTAAAGATGAGTTTTAATTCATCTAGATGCAAAAGCTATGCACCTTGAAATTAACTCATATCCTAGCATCTCACATATTTCCAGGGTGTATAAATACACATACATGTCAATGTAATGTGAGATGTGAGTTTTGTTCTCCTAATCTAGGGTTTCATATATTTTTCTAAGGCAACCTTACTTGATTCCCTTATAAATGGGACTCTAAGTCATGCCAAAGTCTTTAACTCAATTTTAATCAATTTAGATGCATGAATGATTATGTCATTAATGATGGTATAAATAAACACATGCTCATAATCATGATGTCATGGTATAAGATGAAATCTAAAAACACATGACATTAAACTTAATCCTAAAAACATGATCATGACATATTAAATGGTAAAAATAAATATGATGTCATGACATGTTATATGACAAACAAAACATGACAAATAAAAAGTATAGATATAAGAATACCCAAATTTCAATATTAGTTGTCATTTGATATAATTAAGTATATTTTGCCATATCGCTACTTTTCTTCCAAGTGTGTCAAAAATTTAAAATGACACACTATGACCTCTAATTCTAAATTGTGTCAATTTAATTAATTTTTCATAATCTCAAAAATATATTGGCACATCCTAAAATCTTTTAGGATTATAATATCAAATTTATTTTCAAGGTATCCATAACTTTGAAAGTTACCTAAAGTGTTACCTTTACCATGGTTAGGTTAACTACCCTTCCATATAAAGTTGGCACACCCTAAACCCATCTAGCGTGAATCAATCACGCTCTTAGGAACCCAAAACTTATCTGAGCTCCTAGAGTTTACTAGGTATTCCTTAGGGATAACCTCCCTAAATACCTTTCTAATGACCCTTCTAGGCTTGTTAGCCTTGGTCATTTGGGTCTTGCCTAGGTTAACTCTAGGGGTAACTCCCCTTGCAACCTTCTTAGTGGCCACCCTAGGTTTCTTAGAAACCCTAGCCACTAGGCACACACCTTGGTAACCCTTAGGGATGACTTTCCTAGTAATCTTGGTCTTCCTAGACTTAGTTTGTGTTCCATAATCAAATAGAACACTATGATAAGTCACCTTAGGCTTAGGTTTGTGACCCAAACCCTTCTTGCCCTTGGTTGACTCTTGTCTCCTATGCCCTAGGCCTTGACTCTTGGTTCTAGACTCTTGACTTTGACCATTTGACCATTTTATTTGGTTTTGTATAATCTTAAGGGTCTTTTCGAGTTTCTTAAGCCTTGACCTCAAAGCTTGATTTTCAACCTCTAATTGCCCAATTTTTGAATTTTGATTTAATCCTTAGCCATGGTTCTACCTAGGCATATGTCTAGTCCATTTGGGGTTAAAATTTAGGTGCTCTTGTACCTTTCTAATTGTCTCCCTAGGTAGAATTAATCTAGAATTATTTGACCTAGATTTGTCTTTAGATAAATTATTTTTAGGGACATTAGTCCTAAATTTCTCCTTAGTTTCAAAGTGAATATTCTTAGCTCTTAGGCACAAATATTTGTTATTTCTAGCATGCTTTTCATGATAAATAGGAAGTGAATTGAAATTCCTAGCATGTTTTTGTCTATTAACTAAAGAAGTTGCATTATTTAATTTTACTTTAGGGATTGTCTTAGAGACCCCCCTACACGTGTTGCTCCTTCTTGAGTCTTCTTGCTCCTCCTAGGGCATTGACCCATATAGTGCCCCTTTTGATGACATTTGAAGCAAATGACTTGCTCTTTGCTCTTGATTGTTGAGGCACTGACATCCTTTGAATTTGTGTTGACTTTTAGTGCTGGAGGAGTCTTCTTGACTTTCTTAGGGCACTTACTCTTGTAGTGCTTGGATTCCCTACACTCAAAATATATTATATGTTTTTTATTTAAAATCAAATTACTTGAGTTACCTAGGGTGGCGGTGGAGTTTTGAGCTTCCTCATCTTGACCGGATGTTGAGGGCTCTTCTTGAGGTTGCTCCGGTGTGAGAATTCTTTCCTCCCCCTCAATCCTAGAGGTGGAGGCTTCTTCCACCTCTTCCTCCGATCCGGAAGTTAATTCCCTATCAACTTTCGAATCCTCATTTTC
Organism: Wurfbainia villosa; assembly: GCA_025175895.1. Lineage (NCBI taxonomy): Eukaryota > Viridiplantae > Streptophyta > Magnoliopsida > Zingiberales > Zingiberaceae > Wurfbainia > Wurfbainia villosa. The sequence goes on along the minus strand of CM045994.1, from coordinate 3,628,366 downwards.
TTGTGAGGATGAGCCCTCTTCCTTATCTTCCTTATCTTCTTGGATTGAGTGAGGTTCTTCATGGAATTTTGCCAATTTATTCCATACCTCCTTGGCATCTTTACAATCCCCTATCTTGATCAAAATATCATTAGAGATTATATTGAGCAAAATACCCATTACCTTATTTTTGATGTTATAATATCGGAGTTGTTCTTGGCTCCAATTCTTCTTCTTGATTTTTCTTCCTTCTTCGTCTTTTGGAGTGTCAAAACCTACTAAGACACTAATCAAATTGTCAAAGTCACACATTAGAAAATGCATCATTCTACCTTTCCAATACGTGAAATCTTCGCGGTCAAAGGAAGGCGGAACGTTGATGTTGTCACCTAATCTCTCCATCTTTCCCTCTAGTGTCTTTGCTCCCGGCGGTTAGTCCGTAGAAGAGCCCTGGGCTATGATACCAATTGTAGAGGAAATGTTGACGGCTAGAGGGGGGTGAATAGCGTCGTACTAATACGTTGATGGAAATCATTTGCATTTGTCTCTACACAATCGTTAGCGCGCAGCGGAATAATAATAAAGCAATAACAAAATAGACAAACACACAATTACACAAGTATTTAACGTGGTTCGAAACCGAACGGTTCCTACTCCATAGATCGAGCTCAACAAGCTCTAGTGATACGACCACACACCACTAATCAAGAATAACTCCTTCTCGGAATAATCCAGAGGTGGAAAAACCTCGTACAATGTATACAATAGTAATACAATAGAAATACAAGCAAATATAATGGAATGCAAGTAAAGAAAACTTTACAAAGACCTTTGGATTGCTTGATCTTGGTTGCTTGAAGAATAGCCTTGGAGAACCTGATTTGCAGCAATAAATCGTTTTAAAGTAGCTCAAGAACCATGTTGATTTCCTCCTCCACGAGCTCTATTTAAAACTGCTGCCTGGGCTAGAAATCGCCGATAAGTCGATTGCTCGGGACCATCAGTCGACTGATGACACTGTTGTTGTGAGACAACGGTGTAATCCACGCTAGAAAAATCCATCGGATAGGACATCAGTCAACTGATCATGTCCATCAGTCGACTGATGGAGCCTTCACTCGACTGCTAACCCCACAGTCGAGTCTCGACTCCATTTTGTGTCGAAATTCTCGAGCACCAATCGACTGATCACACGATCAGTCGACTGCTCGAGAGGCAGTCGACTGCTAGGACACTTCTCATAGTCAAATCCTAGTTGACTTATACCAGTCGACTGCCACATGACACCAGTCGACTGATACACCTTAAACATGAGGTTTTAACCTCAACCATGAGGTTTAACCCAAGTATGGTGCCCCCATACTTGCTAGACCACCCGTAGCCTAGACCTAAGCCTTCTAGCCATCTCCGTCAGCCTCGTGCCTCTCAGATCCCTCCAAGTCATCCATGACTTGTTCATCCATTACGCTAGCCTTTAGGTGCTTTCATCGGCAATGTCATGCTAACGGTGTCTACACTGCCAAAGCACATTAGACTTGTACTGCCAAAACTCCGCTTGGACTTTACGCCGCCAACTATTAGACTTATGCTGCCAAGACTCCCGCTTGGACTTTACGCCGCCAATATCAAACCCCTTAGACTTCTCAAATGTCAAGACTCAAGCTTAGACTTTCCCTTGCCAATCCATGTTGGACTTTCCATGCCAAGACCCATGCTTGGACTTTCCATGTCACATGGTCAACCCCAATCAACCATCAAAATCCCCCTCGAGTCAAACTCGAGTCTGGTCAATCATGACCCGGGTCGATTGCTCCAACAATCTCCCCAAAATATTACTAGACATCAATGTCAACCATTGATGTCAAACTTCCATGTCAAACATCAAAACATCACTCGAGTCAAACTCGAGTCTGACTAATCGTGATCTAGACCGATTGCACCAACAAAGAATCTCTTACAAAATATGTTCTTACAAGCAATACAAACAAAATACAAATATAAAAATGAAATTAAATACAATCAAAGTAAACATATTTACATAATGAAATTTTATTTTGATCGTCTTTTATTGCTTTTGGTTGCTTCCTGAAGCTCTCGAATGCAACAATACTTATCCAGGAGCCTTCAAGAATTTGTTTCGTAAGACCTTTGCTCCTTTAGGGTGTTTGATCATGATTGCATCTCGCTCACCAATCGACTACTATACTAGAATCCAAACATTATTGAACTTTATCTACTTAATGGGTTTTTCTAATTCAACATCCAGGTCATTAGTCGACTACTTTACACTTCACCAATCGACTATTAGTCATCAGCCAATTATTGCAATGAACTCTAAAACCTTCTATAATATTTCATAGTTGAGCAGTCGGGTTTACCAGTCGATTATGTCATCAGTTAACTAGTAATTCCATAGCAATCGATCTCTCATACCATAAATCCTCTCAAATCTAAAATTTATGGTTTTAAGTTCATCAATCGATTAATATCTTAGTTCCAACCATACCAAGGTTTGCCTAGTATCTGATTGACTTCAACTTGCTAGAATTTTCTTTTTCTAGCATTTAGTCAATCTTAACTCGCTAGGACTTCATCAACATCCGATCCTCCTTAACCTATTTAGACTTTCCTTCCTGTATTTAACATTTAGTCCTCTATGGTCTGTTAAGACTTTACCTCTAATGCTTAGAATCTGATCTTTCATAATTTGTTTGGATTCACTCATTTTTAACATTAAGTTCTTCATAACCTAGAACTTTACTTTCATATCTAATATCTAGTTTTCCTTGATCTACTAGAAGTTTTATCATTGTCAAAGTGCTTAGTCAATTGTGATGCACTTGGAATTTACCCTTATCAACTTTTTGTTGGACTCTCACTTGACAAGTGTCCAATTAACCATAATTCACATGGACTTTACCCCTTCTCAACTCTCTAATAGACTTTCGATTGTCAAATATCTAGTCAACCATGACCCATCTGAAAACTTGACCCACTCAATGGTGATTTCAAAAATATTTTTAAAATTATTATTCAAGATAATTTTTGATCGTGCTATATAAGCCAAGTGTACATGACTTATATATTAATTTTTTCCCATGATTGGTATATGTGATTTGATGATGTTTAGTTCATATAGATACATTATATCAGGACCTTTAAATTAATTCATCATCCTAACATCTCACTTGTGATTAATATGTTTCAATACACATACAAATTATTTTATGATTTTTGTGATATGTGAAATGGTTCTCTATCCGCAAAAGTTGGAACTACCAATCTAGTGACCCCTACCGACCTATCTCACGGTCATTGTGAGGGAGATAAATCACAGAGGGTCATATGAGTCTTGACGTGGTGGCCAAGACATGTGGGGGTCATCTAAATCTAGAAAAGTGTTTTAGACCTCCTCCGGAATCAACCTATGTCTTATCCACAAGTACCATCGTACCTTAGACACCATACCATCCCCGTGATATGTGAAGTGGTTCTCTATAAACTATGAGATCATACATATCTATTTAGATATTTTTAATTTGACCATCATACTAGAATGTCAAATAATATCAATTGTCTTTAATTTTAAGAATTAAATTAATGCACATGATAGAGCATGGTATACATCAATTACAAATTTGACATGTTTGGAACAATGCATGTATGACATGGTATAACATTGTCAAATTCATGTACAGAGAAAATGAGTGTAATGGCACAACTTAATGAATGTATGATCAAGTGTGGCATATAATTATTGTATGGCATGATAAGTGCTACGATAGATAAAACATGACAAATAAAAAAAATGACATGGTAATGTAAACGTACTTAGATTTGTAATCTATTAGTCATCATCTAATATAATGACAAATATAAAATTTGATATAAGCAGATCAACCCCCTCAAATATGTCAAAACCTCAAACTTGATACATTTTCAAATTTTATTCTACCATGCCAATTCAACTTAAAACTGAATTCATATTGACATACTCTCGAACCCTCTAGAATAAAGTTTAAAGTTTCATTCTCAAGGTGTCTCTATATCTTGAAAATGTCATAAAATGACAACTTTACTAAGGTTTAGTTAACTTTCCTTCCATTCTATTGTGATACATTTTATGCACATTTAGTGTGAATGAATCATACTCTTAGAAACTCAATATATAATGGAGCTCTTTAGGTGTACTAGATACTCACTGGGAATAATCTCTCTAGATACCTTTTAATTATTTCTTTAAGCTTCTTAAAGGTTGTAGTCATGTTATCTCATCGAGGTCAACAATAGAGATGACAACTCTTACAACGTTGACTCGCTAGATAGGATGACATACTGTTCTTGGACTTTGATTTGTATTCCAAATTCTAGATTTTATTTCTTTGACTCGCTAACCCCATTTATCATTTTTTTAGGTTTTTTATAAGGTATCTAATCTAGTTTTCCTTCTTTAAGACCCTAATTTTAGTTTTTTCATATGTATTTTAAGGGTTTATCCATTTAAGTGCATGTCTATTCTTCTTAGAATTCTTTCCTACCATCCTATATTTAGGTAAGATAGTTCCAGACTTCTAGTATTGCATATTCTACAAACACCCTTATGTTTATCAACTTTTCTATTTTCATGATAATAAGTACTAAAATCATGTATTTTATTCTAGCATACTTCTTATCACGATATGAAAAAATTTCATTAAGTAGTGATACCTTAGATTTTACCTTAGAGGCTCTCTTTAAGTTTAGGCTCTCTCTCTCGTCCTTATTTGAGTTCCTCCACCTTAGACATTGATTTTAGAAGTATTCTTATTGGTTGCATGAGAAATATACTGTGTTCTTTGTCCTTTTGTATCATGAAACTGTCTTACTTTTTCTTAGGTGTCATTTGAGTCTCTCTTCATCAACTTTGGATAATTTATTTTATAGGATTCTTTTTCCCTATACTTAAAGTAAATAATGTGATATTCTTTTTTCCTACACTTAAAGTATACAGTATGATTTTTTTATTTCTAACAATTGAACTTGTTTTACCTTCTATAATAGTTGGGATGGCACATGCTTCCTCCTCATTTGCTCTAGATGTTGAGAGTCCCTCTTATTCCGACGCTAGTGACCCTTCTTCCCCCTCAATTATAAAGGTGAATCCTTCCTCAACCTCCACATCATGTGTTGAGTATCTTTCAACTGTTGGGTCCTTTTGTTCTTAAACCAATGAGCCTCCCTTCTTAGGCTCATCCTTCTCTTGTGCCAATGAGGGTTTTTCATGAAATTATTAGTATCTATAAGATTCATATATCTCCACAATAGTATGATACTGTCTACTTTATACCTAAGCCTTTATGATTTTATTTTTGGGCTTTACCCAAAAAGTCTCATACCAATGGAGATATCTTTTCATCTTATAAGCACATGATCTTTTCCATGTCTTATCAATGTGAGACTTTGATTGTATTTTCAATACTCTCAACAATCTCTCTCCCCCCTCTCAAACGAAGAACCACATTGCCCCCCTTAAGTATATCTCTCTTTGAAGGACTTCCTCTGCTTGATATCCGATCTTCAACCCACCAGGACTTCCTGCCAACTATCTTGTCCTCTTGATCCAACTAGACTTCTTGCTAGTTGTTTGGTCATTCTGACCCAACTGGACTTCCTGCTTGGTGTCTGGTTCTCTTGATCCGAACATGGGAGATCATTTTCTTCGTTTGAGGTGCATGACTTGATATTGCCCATGACTTTGATACCAATTGTTAGTACCTATAAGATTCATATATCTCCACGATAGTATGATATTGTTCACTTTGATCCTAAGTCCTCATGATTTTATTTTTTAGACTTTATCCAAAAGGTCTCATACCAATGGAGATATCTTTTTATCTTATAAGTACATAATCTTTTTCATGTCTTATCAATGTGAGACTTTAATTGTATTTTCAATACTCTCAACAGAAACTTTATTAGCATCGTTCATAATTCCTTAGCATCCCAATACTAAACTATCTTGCACAAGATATCATTAGGGAAAATATTTATGAACATTTAAGCGATCTTATTATTTGCCTCCAAATTTTGAATTTATTATTCGATCCATTTCTTTTCTTGAGGAACCTGATAATCTTATCCTTTGGAACTTCAAAACCATACAATAAGATGATTTGGTCTTTAATGTCCATCATGATGAAGTATTTCATTTGTGATTTTTAGTATTCAAATCCTCCTAACCCAAATGATGGAGGTACTTAAATGTCAAATTTGAATTCATCTTCAGGATCCATCCTAATACCACTTGTTGTATTAGATAACTCAATATCTACTATTTATTTTTTCCTTTAGCACTATGCTCCTTTGGTGGTCAATCCAATTAGGAGGGACCATTATGATTGTTAGATGTGGTGAATGTAGGGTCGATGAAGTGTAGATGTAGGTCGGCTAGAGGGGGGTGAATAGTCCTCTTTCGTTCGATGATGGAATTTGTTCGTTCTTCTTGCGTCGCTTGTCTACGATTGTCGTTAGCGCAGCGGAAATAATAGAAACAATAATAATACTAACAACAATACAAGCATACACAAATATACACGATATACGTAGTTCGGAACCGAATGATTCCTACTCCACGAGCGAGCTCTAGTTATGCACACGACACTAACTAAACTCCTTCTCGACTACACGTCGAAGGTGGAGAAACCTCTCACAAGCTATTACAACAGTAATACTACAAGAAATACAAAGACACTAAGAAATATAAGTAAAGAACGCTTTACAATTTTTAGCTTTGAACCCTTTCTTGTTGCTTGCTTTGGATGACTCTTGAAGGACTGGAATACAGCAGCAATTCCCCTCCAATAGCTTCCTTAAAGTCTTGGCGAAATCCTCCCACTTGAGCTCCATTTATAACCTACATCAAGTTGTTTTCGCGCGCGGCAGTCGACTGCCAAAAGACCCCAGTCGACTGCCCCTGTAGTCGTTGTCTCACAACGGCCAGATCCACGTTGGATAAGTTCCAACGGATCACCTACCAGTCGATTGCCAGTCCATGGCAGTCGACTGGTGACCTAGTAGTCGACTGCCCAGTCGGCTACGGAGTGTTCTGTGCTCACGACACTCCCATCAGTCGATCATTATCATCCTCGGCCGATCATTGCTACATCGACATCGATCCGCCACCTAAAACTTGCACTCTAACACCAGTCGAACCCTAGTCGACTTGGATCAGTCGACTGCCACATATGCCAGTCGACTGCTGTCCGGCAAAATCTCAAACACCAAGTTGTTTGAGCATCCGACCATCGGGTAAACCCTCAAACATCAAGTTTGAGCCTCCGACACTCAGTCTTAGCCACTTGGCCAAGTCCACCTTATCCCTCATGGAGTTCCCCACTGAAGCTCTCTTCCCTCAAGACTTCCCATATGCACAAAGCGCATGGCTTCGCAATGTATTTCTCACCAAGCATCAAGCGCACGGCTTCGCAATGCTTTGGATTTTCCCACACCAAGCTCAATGCTTAGATTTTCCATGCCAACCCCATGTTGGACTTTCCCATGACAATCCCATGTCATGAGTTTTGTCTATCATTAAAATACTATCAAAGTACTGCTCGAGTCAAACTCGAGTCAACCTGGGCCGATTGCACCAACAGTGAATGCTGGTGCAATCGACCTTCAAAATTTTGATATTTGATAATATGTTTGATTAGATGTGTAAGTTAGTCCAAGCATGTCAAGGTTAATCAAATGCTTAGAAGTTAATGTAAAGTCCAAGCAAGTCAAGGTTGACTAAATGATTGATAGTTGGTAAGAAATTTTAGCATTTTAAAAGTGACTAGATGTTAGATAAGGCAAAGTTCAAACAAGTCAAAGACGATTAGATGTCTAGTAAGTGGAAAGCCCTAGCAAATTGAGGGAATCGAATATTAGGTAAGAAAAAGTTCAAGCGGATCAAGAGTAACCGAATGTCTGGTAAAGGAAAAGTCCAAGAATGTCAAGGGGAAAGGATGCTTAGCAAAAGGAAACTCTAGAGAAGTGAATTCTAGGCAGAGGAAAGTCTTGAAAGAGTAAACTCCAAACAAGTAAGAAGCCTTTAAAAGAGTGAACTTCAAGCAAGTGAGAAGTCCTTGTATGTTAGATAGACTTAATACTAGATAGAACCAATAAATCAAGTAGACTAGATACTAGGCATAATATTGATTTGTATATTGTTTCTAAACTAACGCTATGCTGCAAGAAGCTATAGATGACATATTAGAGTTAGAGGTTTCCGAGCGACCAGAAGGATTTTAGGCATTCGAAGGCTTCCAGGCGACCTAAACCTGAGATATCCATTGCGGTCAAGATAAGTGTTGATGTCGCTAGAATTCGAGCGACCAAAAGGGCTCTGGGCAATCAAAGTGTCAAATCCAACCAATAGAGAATGCAGTGTGAACGTGGACGTGATTGCTGACTAAGGGAGAAGTTTGAGCAAATCGGAAGATGCATAAACAATGGATATATACAGTTGGATCACAGTGAACTCACAATGACCAAAAGGTCTCTGGTTGACCATAACAAGTTTATAAAAAGTCTTCAAATAGCTTGTTCGACATAATTACTCACACTCTTGTACTGTACAAGTGCCAGTGGAATTCATACTTCTCGAGTGATTTAGGAAGTGCCAAGACGAGTGCAGTTGCATTTAGACTATGTTTGGTATGGGGTAATCAACCTTGTAATGTAATAGAATTACATTATAAGATGATTTACTTTGTTTGGTAACATTTCAAAGATTTAATGTAATATAATCGCATTACAAAATAAGAGCCAAGATCCGTAATCTCGATTACGAAGGAAAAACAATGTAATTCGATAACATTACGAACTCAATATTTATCATGACAAATATATCCTTCTTTTATTTTTCTCATTAGTTCTCGATGCTCGTCGACGACGACCACCGGCGACAGTTGTCGACCAACGACCGGGCGGTGGTCGCCCGACGGCCGACGACCGACACCCGGCCGACGACCGACACCCGGCCGACGACCGACGCTCCGGCCGGGCGGCGCCGCGGCGGGCCACCGACGTCACCGGCGACCACCTGACGCCCGGCCGGGCGATCGTCGGCGATCGGCCGACCGCCCGGCCGGCGATTGCCGGCGATCGGCTGACGCCCGGCCGGTGGCCGAGCGGCGATCGGCCGGCGATGCCGGCGACGGCCGGCGGCCGGCCGATAACCGGCCGGTGATCGGCGATCGACGGCGTTCGCTTCGACGGCCGGCATCGGCCGACGGGCGGGCGGCCGGCGACCAAGCGGCGATCGGGCGGCGGCGGGCGGCGGCGGCATCGGCCGACGGTGGCGACCGATCGGCCGGCGGATCGGCCGTGGCGGCGGCCGACGGCCGGCCGGTGGGCGGTGGCCGACGACCGGCGATCGGTGGCGATCGACAACCGGGCGACGATCGATCGGTGCCCACCGGCGATCGGCGACAACCTTATAAGGGTGTTTTTGTCATTTTATAATAATATGAATTACATTCCTTATAAAAAATGTGGACACCAAACAAACGAATGTAATCACTTTTGTAATCAAACATTACACATCAATCACTAACCAAACACAGTAATGTATACACATTACATTACATTACATTACAAACTTGATTACATTATAAGGTTGATTACATTACCCCGTACCAAACGTAGCCTTAGGATTTCCAGAGGCAATCTTCTTTATAACTCTTATTTATTTAATTTCTTTATTATTATTTATGTTGTAATTATTTGTTGGTGTGTAAGTAAATTTTATAAAAGATTTCTCTGCCTCTAAACTATTTTCAAAAATGAAAAAGATTTAGTAGCTCACAATTAAAACATAGCCCATGGAATATAAACCTTATGCTAGGTTTGGTAAGGGGTAATATAATCGAGCTTGCAATGTAATTAAATTTGTAATATAAAATAATGTAATTAAGATTACATTACTACGTTTGGGAAAATAGATGTATGTAATCTTTGATTACAAGATTAATTATATTCTTTTGTTTGATATCTATTATTTTTTCTAAAATATGTAATTCATATTATTATAAGAAGACAAAAATATCCTTATAATTTGTTTGGTTGCCATCGGTGACCACCACTGCAAACCACCATCGATTGCCGACCACCTTTGATGTCACCACCATCGGCAATCTGTCGCCTCTCCCACCACCACCATCGGTCGCCTCCGGCACCAACAATGGCGATTGATCGCCTATGGTCGTCGATTGTCGGTCGCTGGTCGCAAGCTACCTCTGACCGTCGATCGTCGATTGCCATCATCAGTCGTCGTTCGTCGGTCATCGATCGTCGATCATTGCTATCGCCGCCAATCGTCATCGACATCGACCGCCTCCGATCATCAACCACCTTCGATTGTCGGTCGTCGGTTGCCTTCGATTGTCAGCCGCCAACTACCTCCGATAGCCGACCGTCGGCCACCTCCAGTTGTTGGCTACCTTTGATAGTCGATCATCCGCCGCCATCGATCGGTTAGTGAAAGCCCTAGAGCCAATCATGTGATGATTATTGTATGAACTTTATTGTATCATATTCCTATTTATAAAGGCATGGTTATTATATTTACTTGTATTGGTGCCAAATAACTAAATATAATAATGTCCTTGAGTAGTAGGTTCTTATTTATATCAATCGATTGGTTGAATCGATAATGAGATGATATAGAGAATACTACTCTTAATCATTCCTAGTCGAGTATTAACATTCAGGAACAATGTTAATGCATAGAGACTAGCATGTAGGTCAACACGATGACTTGATCTCACAAGTCATGGATATGAGATATCAAGTTGACACATGGGTATGCATTGGAGAATGTATACTAAATGACCCGCCATGAGAAAGTATCATAGATCGTTATATGAGTGTCATATACTTTCTCATGTGGCTATTAGTATGACTATTAGTCCTTAGACCTGAAGTCACCATGGTTCCCTACATAAGGAGTTGCATACTTTGGCTTCGTCAAACGTCACCCGTAAATGGGTGGACTATAAAGGCGATTACTGGGTATGTAACAAATTATGCGGAGGGATGTGAGTGATGTAGATGAGATATATCCCTCCTATATGACGGGGGTGACATCGATATCCTTGATAGAGTGAGACCACAAAGTGCATGGTCATGCCCAAATGAGTCAATATGAGATATTGAGCTTATTTGATTAGAGTGAGTCTACTTGGAGTCAAGATATAGATTGTACCGAGGATGATACGGTCTATGTCTCAATTAGTCAATCTAGATGTCAAGGATAGAGGGACATTGTCACTTATTGTGAGAGTCACAATTAGTAGTCACAAAGGTGATGTTGGAGCTCAACATTCTTGTAACTTGGGTAGCAATGATGTGTTGCTAGATACCGCTCATTGCTTATGTTCCTAAATCGGTTTAGGGACATTGCCAACGTTACAAGAACCTATAGGGTCACACACTAAGGGCAATTAGATGGAGATTAGGTTCATATGATGAACCATGAGGATTAGGTTCATGGGATGAATTAAATTGGATTAAGAGTAATCCTAATTAGACTAATTGAGTTGGACTCAATTTGATTCAATTGTTGAATAAGTCTAATTTAGATTTGATTCATCAAATCAATTTAAATTAATGAATAGAGATTCATTAAATTAAATTGACTTGAATCAAATGGTTGGATTTGATCAACCATGGGAGATAAGAGGTCAAGTTTGACTTGACTTGAGAGGGAAGATGAAAGGTCAAGTTTGACTTGATCAAATGCCATATCATGATGATGACTTGGCATGGTCGGCCAATGATGATGCTCCACATCATCATTGACTTAGCATGTGGTGCCACCTCATGAGGGAGACCAAGAGTCATTGACTCTTGGAGGAGTTACATGCATGCATGTAACCCCCCCCCCCCCCCCCTAAGAAAAGTGGCCGACCACTATTACCATTAGATGAGATTTTATTTTGTGTGAGTTACACAACTTCATCTTCTTTCTTGGATCACCCTCTCAAGCTCTCCCAACCTCCTTGGCCGAAATTTCTAAAGGGTGCTAGCACACTGTAAGGTATTTTTCTCCACCTATTGCTTGTGTGGATACCAATAGAGGAGTGTGCATTTGACACTCTCGAGTTCCGACGAACCTTTTGGACGAGCAAGATTTGCGAAGGGCGTCGCATCGAGGGTAACTTCTTATCATGTAAATCTAGAGTAGATCTAAAGGTATTAAACACATACATGTTAGTTTTATATTTTATACTTCGCACGGATCCGTGGCCGGGGCTTCCGAGGTTTCCACAATGCAAAAAGCGGATTTTGCGGCTCGGAAAACCCAACAGGATCGTCGGTCGTCAGTCGTTGGTCGTCGATCGTTGATCACCGGTCATCGGTCATCGACCGCTGGCGGTCAGTTCTCGATTGTCAATCGTCGACCGTCAACCACTGGCCATCAGGCATCGATCGTCGATCGTCGGTCGTCGATTATCGGTCATTAGTCGTCGCCCGTCGATCGTCGCTTGACGGTCGTCAATCATTGGTCGTCGACCATCGATCGTCGATCGTCGACTATCAGTATTCGATCATCGACCATCGGTCGTCGGCCATCGACTGTCGATTATCGGTCGTCGATCGTCGGTCATCACCCGTCGTCGATTTGGAAAGAACGAGAGCTAAGACTAGGGGTATATTTGTCATTTAAATTTTATTATGTCATTGAACTTGGAATGTAATCGGATTAATAGTTTTTGCCTTGTAATCCAGATTACAAAACTTTATTATCTTTTTAATTCAGATTACATTACATTATAATTTTAAAATTGTAGTAAATAAATTAATCTGTGTTGTAATATAATATTGATTACATTACAAGACTGATTATCCCTCATCAAACGTAGCCTTAGGGTATTGTCGAACCATGTAAATTAGGTGTCTTAATCTTGTTCTTGTTTTTTTATTTATTTTATTATTTCACTGCGCACTAACCTATGATAATCAAGAACAATCATACGAAAATGAAGTACAATTTACTCCCCCTCTAGCACATCATTATGATCCTATAATGAATTGATTTTCTATTTTCATCAATTTCATACTCATTTACAAAAGATTAATGTGTAGCGGAAACATAAATAAAAAAAAAAATAGATAAGAGACAAGCACACATCCAAAATTTTATGTGATTCAATACTATTCTTACAAACCTAGTGTCCTAGTTAACACTACTTTTTTTTTTTTCTCTTTATTAGATACTTTTTAGAGGCAGAGAAACCTCTTACAAAACTTATTATTGCAAGCAACACAAGTAGCAACAACAACAACCATGCCTTATATCACTATGTGGGGTTGGCTATATGGATCTTTTTACTTCATTGGACTCTATTCTCTACTATATCATCATCTATATTTAAATAAAATTTATCTTATTTTATCGTTACTAGCCAAATCTTCTTTTGATCTTCCTCTTCTTAGTTTGATGTGCATATTTGTTATAGTCTCACATTTTCTAACTGGAGTATTTATATATCATCTAAGTACTTGATCATATCTTAAATGTATCGCTTTAAATTTTCTCTCAATAGATGCTACCTTTACTTTCTTTCTAATATTCTCATTTCTTATCCTGTCTATCCTTATATGTATGTGCATCCACTTTAATATTTTCATATCTACGACTTTTATCTTTTGAGCATGTGCTAAAGTTATATCCCAATATTCTACTCCATATGACATAGCAGGTCTAATTACCATTTCATAGAACTTCCCTTTAAATTTTAGAGGAATTTGATGATCACAAAGAATATCTAATAATCTCCTTCATTCAAACTATCTTTATTTGTATTTTATGTAAAATATCTCTCTCAATCTTTCATTTATTTTACAAAAATAATCTTAAATACTTAAAACTCTTATCTACATACCACTCGTCTTCATCTATCTTAACAATTATTTTATTACATCTAATATTACTAAATTTAAATTATATATATTCTGTTGTAACTTTACTAAATCTAAAATCTTTCACTTCTAATATTTTTTGTCAAAATTTGAGTTTAACATTCACTCCTTCATGTATCTCATCTATAATAAAAATTTAAATTTTTATTCTCCTTTAACCTATTTAAATTATGTAAGTTAAATTTATTATCTAAATATTGACTTAAAAGTTAATGAAAATACTTTTTTCATCATTCTTTTATTTTCTCATCATTCGATAATATTATATTATATTTATCTTTAATATATCTTATTTGAATAATATATCTTGTATTCCTCTTTCTAACTTTAGCTATTCTATAAATCTCTATTTCTTTTTCTTTTGTATTTAATCATCGATATAATCATTCAAAAGTTTCACTTTCAACTTCATTCATTGCTTTCTTAATCTCATTCTTGGCTACTATATACCTTTTTTAAAAGTTTTTCTCATTCTTATAAGCATATAATACTTTATAGGTTATTCATTTTTTGTTCACTTTCTTATATATCTTCTCATTCCATCACCAAAATTTTTTATTTAGTAGTTCACATCCCTTTGATTCATCGAGTGCACTCTTAGTTATCATTTTCAACTTTAATATCACTTTATCTCATTTCGTATTCGAGTTATTATATATTTCTTCTAATACTTGTACTTGTACCTTCTCCTTATATAAATATGATTTGCTTCTCATCATTTAACTTTCACTGCTTAATTTTAGGAGTCATGCATATTTTTCTTTTATTTAAATTATACTTGAAGCACAAATTTAATACTAATAATCTATGTTGAGTAATTTAGTTTTCTCCAGGGATAACCTTATAATCTTTATAAAATTTTCTATTCTTCTTCCTATTTATGAAAAAATTAATTTACAATTTATTATTTTCATTTTGGAATGTGACCAAGTATTATTCTCTTTTCTTGAAAAAATATATTAACTAATATGAGATCACATGCTATAGTAAAATCTAATATAGTTTTTTCTTTTTTATTTCTTGTTTCAAATCAGAAATCCCCATGCACCCTATCATTTTTCACTCCTATATACCTATATATATTTCTTCATATTGAAATCATTTCGTTTGGTAAAACATTTTATAATTACTCATCTAGATCTTCCCAAAACCTATATTTGATATCTTCATCTAATCTTATTTAGGATGCATATATATTAATTACATTGATAGTTTCTTTTGACACCACTATCTTGAAAATTATAATCTTATCTCCTTTTCTAACTACTCATGCTACTTCATTCTTTAGTAAACTATCTACAACAATATCTACTTTATTCCTTATTTTACTCTTTTCCATATAACATAACTTAAAACTCAAATTATCTATCACTTTTTTTCTCTCCCATCTATTTTTTTCTTATAAACATAAAATATTAATTCTTCTCCTAATTATTATATCTACTACTTTCATTATTTTACTAGTGAGTGTTCACATATTTTATGTTCCAAATCTTAGACAATCAATTTTCTATAATATTTATTCTTATCCAACCTATGATGTGAGAACTCTTGTATATTTAATATTACACTCAATATCTCATGGAAATATGTTATCCTTACCAAGGTATTACAGTCGGATCCTACAATGTGTTTCTTTTGGAAATAACCTAGTATTAGCATAATAGTTTGATAGATCTATTCATTGAATATTTGTCTAAATTCAATCATGACCGATAACCTAGTGTAATCCTTACTCTTTTTCATCTAGGCTTGGGACCAACATTGATGAGTTTATAAGAAACACAAGCAAAATACAAATATACTAATTAAATGAAATATAATCAAAGTAAATAGATTTTCACAATGGAACTTTGTTTTGATCATCTTTTATTACTTTTGATTACTTCATGAAGGTCTGCAATGCAATAACACTCGCTCACGAACTCTCAAAAATCTATTTCCTAAAATCTCCATGAAATCTTCCTTTATAGGTTTTTGATTGTGATTGCATCTCGCTCATCGGTTAACTAATTATACCATCTCAGTCGATTGCTTTGCTAGAATCCAAATGTTGTCGAGTTTTATCCACTCAATGGCTTCTTCTAATTCAACATCCAAGTCAGTAGTCGACTCCTCTACACATCACTAGTCGATTGCTAGTCATTAGTTGATTGTCATAATCGAATCTGAAACTTTTTGTGACATTTCATAGCTGAACAGTCGAGTTTACCTATCAACTGGTAGACTCATAGTAATTGATCATCTATATCACAAACCTGCTCAATCTCAAAATTTATAGTTTCAGGTTTGTTAATCGATTGATACCTTAGTTCTAGCTCAAGGTTAAATTTTAACCTTGTCTAGCATCCGATTGACTTCAATTTACAATGACTTCTTTATCTGACATTTGGTTAATCTTGACTGTTAGGGCAATCTCTTGCCATGATAAGGTTTTGATGTGTGTGGCAAAGGGTTTAAGTTAGTTTGTTATGTTGATTTGATATGTGCGCTGAAGTCGTGCAGGACTTAGTAATTCACACATAGAGCCGTGGCGAGTTTCACATCTCATGACTCGTGCCTTGAGTCGGTGAAGGATAGCTTTGCGGAAGCCATGCGCTTGGAGCATCCGAGGGGCCGCCGGACGAGGAGCTTGGAGTGAAGCCGGAGGAAGTAGACTTCGAGGCAAGAAACGCGCAGGAGCATTGCAGAGCCGTGCGCCTGATGCTGCCGAGGGACGTGGCCGCGAACGAAGAGAACTTCGAAGGAGAGGGACTCCGAGAAATAAGAGTGAGCGAATATAACCCGGGAAGGGGTAGCTCTTAGGTGAAACTTGGCCATTTGGCCAAGTGTCGGATGAGTTTTCCCGACACCAGTCGATTGCCATGTCATGGCAGTCGACTACTCTGAGTCGATGGTCGATCGACTAGTATAAGACCAGTTTAGTGCAGCACGACCGCCATGGATCGGCAATGATCGATGTCGACGAATGACCGCTGGGAATGGCAATGATCGATGGCACTCGCAGCACGCACAGAATGGAGTCGACTCCATTGAGCACTCGACTGATCGAGCATCAGTCGATTGATGGTAGGATCAGTCAACTGATGCCAATACCATTGGATGAAATCCAACGTGGAAAGCGGCCGTTATTGGGCAACGGCTACGGGATCAGTCGACTGATCAAGGGCATCAGTCGACTGATCCTGTGTCAACAGGAAGAAACCCTCTTCATCTATAAAAAGGAAGGGGAAGGGGCTTTGGGAGGCTAATGCTTATGCTCTAATACTCTCCCAAAGTTCCCTAAAGCTTTCCATCCTCTTACTCAAGCTTATTTCCATTATATTTGTAAGAGGAGTGTTTTTGTGTAAAGAGGTTACCTCCACCTAGCTTTGTGCAAAGGAGAGATCTAGTGGATAGATTGCGGAGTGATTCACCGTGGACGAATCTGACCGTGGATTAGCGGCGTAGCTGTGAACTACGTTACATCTCGGTGTTTGTATTGCTTGTTTATATTTTGCTTGTCTTTATTTATATTTGCATATTCCGCTTGCGCTAACGTTTTGTAGACGAGCAAAATACGACATCCAACGAACGAGGGCTATTCACCCCCCTCTAGCCGACCAATCGATCTCCAACAAGTGGTATCGGAGCAAGGTTGCTTGTCACCGAACTAACCGCCGCGACAAGCTCTACATCAAAAATGGTCGGCTCAAACATCCACCCACCGAAGTTCGACGGCGAATTCTCTTGGTGGAAAAAGAGAATGGAGTTATTCTTCGAAACCGACTTTGAAATATTGTTAATTATGGAAAACGGTTTCGAGTTGCCTAGGAACGAAGATGGGGAGCCATTAGAGAAATCGAGATGGAGCAAAAGACAAAGAGAGGAGTATTTGGCAAATTCAAAGGTCAAGCACCACCTCTATAATGTACTCCCCCAACAAGAAGTCAATAGGATAGGGGAATGTTCTAGTGCTAAGGAGATGTGGGAGAAGCTAGTAGAGCTTCATGAAGGTACCTCGGAGGCTAAGCTAGCAAGAAGAGACCTCCTCCGCTCCCAACTATCAAACATCAAATTAGAAAAGGGAGAAAAGGTAACTTCATTGCATTCTAGGTTTAAAGAGATTTTGATTGGGCTAACAAGTGTAGGTGAAAGGCTCTCCAATCGGGATATGGTAATGAAGGCCATAGATGTCTTTCCCCGGTCCTCAAGATGGAGTTCCATGGTGGACTCATTTTACATCTCCAAGAACCTAGAAGTGAGCACCTTGGAGGAATTCTTCTCAACCATGGAGCTCCACGAAACGAGGCTTGAAGGAATACAAGAAGAGCCTAGAATCCAACCTTCAAGGGGAGTAGCATTGATGGCAAATAAGGGGAAGAAGAAGATGGAAGTCCCTTCCTCCTCCGATGACGAAGCATCCTCCTCCTCTTCCATGGATAGCACCGAAGAAGCCTATATGATAAGGAGGGTAAGGCATGCTTTAAAAGGTTTTCATTTTAATAAATCTAATGATAGGAGGAAAAGACCAAGAGGAAAGGTGATTTGTTACAATTGCCAATGAGAGAGACATATAAGGGATAATTGTCCCCTCCTAAACAAGAGCAAGGAAGAAAGGAAGAAGAAAGAAGAAAAGAAGAAGAAAAAGGGGAGTAGAAAGAAGGAAGAGGAGAAGAAGGCAAAGGAAAAGGGAAAGACCATGACGCTCAAAGCAAAGACATGGGATGACCTTGCTTCTTCCTCCTCATCCGAAGAAGAGGAACAAGTCTATTCCAACCTAGCACTAATGGCTCTTCATGACTCGGATTGCTCCTCCTCCTCAAATGAAGAATCAAGCTCAAGTGGAGAGAGCTCAAGTGAAGGGGGAGCCTCCTCTACATCCTCATCCGAAGAAGAGGACTTAGTAAGTGAGGTAACGAATCTACCCCCTAAGCAAATTATGTCTATGATTTCTAGCCTTACTAAGGACTTATTTAGAGCCAAGAAAAAGAACAAAAGCATGCTTGACCAAATTAAGGAATTAGAGCAAAAATTAGAAAAAGTATGTTTTAATGATAATGATGATGATGCATGCTCACATGAATATATGCCATTTAATGTTAGTGATGCATGCATGGATGAAAATAGGGCCTTAAGGGAAAAGGTAGACTATTTAACAAAAGCCCTAGAAAAATTCACAATTGGCTCCAACACATTGAATATGATAATTGGGAGCCAAAGGGCAAGTTTTAATAAGAAAGGCCTAGGTTATAAAGAAAAGAAAAATGAAAAGGCTTATAAATGCCTAATAGCTAGGGGACAAGACAAAAAGAAGGTAATAGCTAGGAAATGGATCCCCAAGGAGTATCTTGTGAACCCTATAGGCAAGAATTTGTATTGGGTTCCAAAATCCATCCTTAAGGGTTAGAAAACCCATAGGGTAGTCAACCATATGCAATTGACCTATATCATATTTTGGTTGACTTAGGATGGCGGGACAACATTTTTAAATAGTGTTAGGTGATGATAACGTGCCTATAAATAGTTAATAATGCTTAAATCATGATGATTAATATAATTGCTATGTATGTTTGCAATCATGATTTATGATTTTTATGATTTGACACATCATCATGAGAAATAGGGTTAAATCATGCCTTAGATGATATTTTGCCTATTATCATCATATAATACCTAATGCATGATTATTATTTGATGAATACATGTGTTTAATGATCATAATGTGTAATTCATTCATATATGCCTTTATGATCATGAGGATTGTTAGGTTGATACTTAACCTTGGTAGAATCGCATGAATATAATGGTTAAGTGTATACAAATACCCTCTAGGATGCATCTCACACTCACCATAGGCTACTTTGATTGAAAACTTAGCATGAGTGAGATGTTAGGATGATACAAATATCCACTAATGCCTATGGCATTTAGATGGTCATTTAAGGTATCAAAATAACAATAATAGACCAATCACGGGGAAGGCTTATGTTTAATTCATAGACATATTGCCCAAAGATCATGGTTGGATATTTCATATGTTTTCAAAACAATTTCTTAATCTAAAATCTATGTATTCATGTTTTGAAACAATTGAAATCAAAACTAGGTGTTAAACTTGATACTAGAATGGTCAAAAACCTAGTGATTTTTAAACCTTTTGGATTTTTGGCAAAAACATGAAAATATGGTGATTTTTCATGAAAAATTATTTTTCACTGATAAAGAACCTTACAAGAAATATGTTCCCAAAATTTCATGATTTTTCAAATTTTTTGGAATTTTTAATGCATTTCTGAATTTCGGTCCGAAAATCAAGAATTCCTGAAAACCTTGTGCCAGTCGACTGGTAGTCTGAACCAGTCGACTGGTGGCCTGATATTCCGAACTGTAAAGGCTGATTTCAGGATTTAACACAATTTCTGGTATTTTTCTCCTATTAGACTTGATGCCATGGGTTTATAACTTAGTGTTAATCTTTTTGATGGTGTCAAAGGGGGAGAAATAATTATGTTTAAGTAAATTATGATAGGGGGAGAAAATTGAGAATTTGTAGAGAGAGTTTCATGGATTAAGGGGGAGTTGCATGTTGCTATATCATGTTTATGTTTATATGCTTTCTTTCCTTTAAAATTTATATCAAATGTTTTTACCTAACTTAAACGAATTGCCACACATCAAAAAGGGGGAGATTGTTAGGGCAATCTCTTGCCGTGATAAGGTTTTGATGTGTGTGGCAAAGGGTTTAAGTTAGTTTGTTATGTTGATTTGATATGTGCGTTGAAGTCATGCAGGACTTAGTAATTCGCACATGGAGCCGTGGCGAGTTTCACATCTCATGACTCGTGCCTTGAATCGGTGAAGGATAGCTTTGCGGAAGCCATGCGCTTGGAGCATCCGAGGGACCGCCGGACGAGGAGCTTGGAGTGAAGCCGGAGGAAGTAGACTTCGAGGCAAGAAACGCGAAGGAGCATTGCAGAGCCGTGCGCCTGATGCTGCCGAGGGACGTGGCCGCGAACGAAGAGAACTTCGAAGGCGAGGGACTCCGAGAAATGAGAGTGAGCGAATGTAACCCGGGAAGGGGTAGCTCTTAGGTGAAACTTGGCCATTTGGTCAAGTGTCGGATGAGTTTTCCCGACACCAGTCGACTGCCATGTCATGGCGATCGCTCTAGTCGATGGTCGATCGTGGTATAAGACCGGTTTAGTGCTTGGCGGTCATGCCATGGATCGGCTGATCGATGATCGGCCGATCCGCTAAGGAATGATCGATCGATGGCACTGCTGCGCAAAATGGAGTCGACTCCATTGAGCACTCGACTGATCGAGCATCAGTCGACTGATGGTAGGATCAGTCGACTGATGCCAATACCATTGGATGGAATCCAACGTGGAAAGCGGCCGTTATTGAGCAACGACTACGGGATCAGTCGACTGATCCTGTGTCAACGGGAAGAAACCCTCTTCCTCTATAAAAAGGAAGGGGAAGGGGCTTTGGGAGGCTAATGCTTATGCTCTAATACTCTCCCAAAGTTTCCTAAAGCTTTCCATCCTCTTACTCAAGCTTATTTCCATTATATTTGTAAGAGGAGTGTTTTTGTGTAAAGAGGTTACGTCCACCTAGCTTTGTGCAAAGGAGAGATCTAGTGGATAGATTGCGGAGTGATTCACCGTGGACGAATCGGACCGTGGATTAGCGGCGTAGCCGTGAACCACGTTACATCTCGGTGTTTGTATTACTTGTTTATATTTTGCTTGTCTTTATTTATATTTGCATATTCCGCTTGCGCTAACGTTTTGTAGACGAGCAAAATATGACATCCAACGAACGAGGGCTATTCACCCCCCCTCTAGCCGACCAATCGATCTCCAACATTGACTGTTGCCTATCGAGACGGGGATAGTGAGGTGTCCAGGTGGTGAGCACGACAAGGGATGACAACTCGGACGGAAGGAGATGACGCGAATGGCAGGTGGTGATGACCGAAACGACGTCTCGGCTGTGAGCTGAGCCGAATGGAGCGAAACGGGCTGAATGATGTGTCCTGCAAGACAGAAAATGGTTAAGGGTGTCGAGAGAGATCTCGGTAAGGCTCCTTCGACGCTCAAGACAGGAATTTAGTAGGAAGATGGAGAAAGGATGGAGAGAATGAATTGAGAATGCGTGGACCTCTTTCTCCTCCTTCAGGAGGGATTTATATAGAAGAGAAATATCCTACCAAATAGTACAGTTGGTATGGGTGGTATGGCTTCATGATGTATTTAAGCCTGCTCTAAGAAGTAAATAGGGGTCATTACTCTCATAAATGCCACAGATGCGTGGGCTGTAATTAATACTCATAGTGTGGTTGATGGGAGACAACTCCTCATTAATGCAATAGACAAGTTTATGAAAACTAGTATGGGTCTCTGTTTCCTGGTCGGAGGGAAATGCTGATAAGGACTGCTTCGCTGGCCATCTAAACAGGAAATACTCGTCACATCCCCTGATTGAGTAAGATAAATCATGTGTTGAGAAGTCATACAACCGAGATGACCGAGATGCAGGGGGTCTGGAATAAGATGTGACCAAGTCGAGACGTGGGGCATCTAGAATAAGATATGACTGAGCCGATATGCGGAGCGTCTGGAATAAGATATGGCCGAGCCGAGACGCGGGGCGTCTGGAATAAGATATGGCCGAGTATTGGTTGTTATATGCCTAGTCATAAGTTAGTTTTTCCCGGTATCATAGACATCCCCCCCTAAAGTTTAGTCAAAGGATAGGTCTAGCCTGACTGACTAGACAGGTCTTATTGGGTTATGATTTTTCTCTTCAATTTTAATGAAGCATGGGAGGTGGAACCTCGTATGTGCCCCTCGGGAACGAAGGAGATCTCACTTTTGGAGATGACCCATTAATGCACATTAATGCGAGGATATATTATGATTGTCTCACTTCCCTAGGGGTTCTTTCGTTATGCCACGTGTCCCAAGGAAAAGTCCTTGAGAGGGGAAAAGACACAGCTTGTCGATAAGTGACCTCAACAACTTATGTATCACCATTTTGCACGCGCCGCCTCCTCAACCCTTCTTGCTCCGACGATTTCTTTCTTCTTCTTCGGCGACATTTCCCTTGTAAGTCCTTTGCCCTTCCCCTTTCTTTTCCTTTCACAATGGCCTCCCATACCAACCTATGGTATCTGAGAGCCCGCAGTACCGTCACCTCGGAGATTCACACCGAGGCCAAGGTTGTTTTCCACATCCCCAACTCCTATAGGCTTAGATCTCCTCAACGGGAACAACGGCCTCATAAGCCTCCCGAATTCACGACCTTCTTTCTCAACCAATTGGTCGCTGGTCTCCGCTTCCCTTTATACCCCTTCTTTGCTGAGCTGTCCTCTAATTTTCTGATCCCTTTGAACCAATTCGCCCCTAACGCCTTTAGCATTATTAATGGCTTTATTATTACTTTTCTTTTCTACCATCTTCCTCTCTCGGCTGCCGCTTTCCATTCTTGCTTTATTCCGAAAAAGAAAGAAGTGGGAGTCTTCTTCTTCTCGGCTCGGCAAGAAGTGAAGTTCTTGTCGAACCTCATCACTTCACACAAGCACTGGAAGGCCAAGTATTTGTTTGTTAAACCCGAATCCCCTTTTACTTGACTGACCAGGTGGCAGCTCGAGCTGCCACCTCCCCCCTCTATTCGAAACTTCAGAAAATCTCCCGCTTACTAAGAGATAGCCGAAGTCCTTACCGGCCTAAGCTTTGATGTTAATGTATTGCTGGAGGAAGGGCTTCTGCATCATTACGATATAAGTCCAATAGAAGCCGAGCTGAGTGGCAGCTTAGGTAAAAGGTCTTACCTTACTTTATTATTTGTCTTATTTCTAATGGCTAATCTCTTTTCTTGTCTATGCCAGCTGAAGTCATGTTTAGGGCTTCCATCAACAAGAAAATGAAATAGAAAAGGGGTGCAGATAGTCCCTCCTGTAGATGCTCCTACCGAGACACTTGAAGGAGCCGGATCAGACGAACCTCCACCACCTCGGCCTTCTATGGTAGTTGAGGTGATAAGTTTCGAGGATTCGGAGGAGCAGCTTCGATAGCGTAAGAGGAGTCATGTCGTGCTGTCCTCTCTAGAAGAGAGTCCTTCCCACTCATTCCCCAACCAAAGTCTCCGTGACTCGACTGGGCCGAGTGGTGAAGGGCCTAGTGGCGCGGGTTCGTATAGCCTAGCGCCCCCCGTGGAGGAGTATCCGAGGGCTCCTACTCCTCCCGTTGAGTCATCGTCCTCTCAACCGTGCAGCTCGAGCCCCCTTCCCAAAGTTTCTGGCCATCCCAGGCCGGGACAAAGTAGGTCGGCTTGAGGGTTCCATCGAGAAATCCGGTGTGCCATAGGGGAGTCTGCCAAGGGGAAATCAATCCCGACGCTAAGCGACGAGATGAACACCCACCTGGCCAAAGTAAGTGTCTGTTTTGCTTTCTTAAATGTTTTACTAGTCCGTTTATTTTACTAACTTTGAGTTCTTCTATAGTTTTGGGGCTACCATCTGGAAATGATGTCCCGGCTACCCCCTTGATAGCAACTTTCCAGGGGATGTGAGCTCAGGTAGCAACCCTCTCCACCCAGCTACGGGATAAGGAGACGGAGCTCGGACTGGCTCAGTCCAAGGTGGCTGTGTTTCGGTCTAAAGCCCTCCGCTATGAGGATGACCTTTGGATCCAGGCGCAGGAGTTGGAGCTCTTAAGAGTCCAGGTAGCCGAAGCGGAGGAGCTGCGAGCCAAAGCCGCAGAGGCAGATGAACTCAAGGCCCTAGCCGAAGAAGTTGAGGCTAGGCCGAGCAGATCAGAGCTGCTCAAACAGAATTTGAAACCAAGCAACGGGAAGAGCTAGTAGCTCGGGCGGAGGCAGCCAGAGCCGAGCTGGTTACCTACCAAGCTGGCGAGGAGGGTCGCTAGGAGAAACACAAGAAAGCCTTCCTTGCCTCTGAGGAGTTTTTTGATATCCTAAGAGGTTGCATCGTTGACCTCCTAGAGATAGGATACGAGGGGGTCATTCGACATTTCAAAGAAGCCGAATACCCGCCCGAGGGAGCCTCAGCCAAGTTCCTAGATCTGCAACGTCTAATCGATGAGACTCCGGACTCGACTCTTGGTGGGCTCCTCCAATAGTTTAGTCTTTAATTTCTAGTTTGGTAGTAAATTTTGTAGTCGTGCGCAACATTGCTTAGACTTGTAATATCTTTTGAAATTAATGCAAGTTTTCTTGGAGCTAAGTGTAGTCTCTTAGCCTCTTAGGGATTTAATGCTACTGACTATGATAATAATGAATAATAACAAACGAATCCAAAGTACCTTCACCGTGCTTCGATGACAGGAGACTTGGCCAAGATATGATAAATTATATCCAAAGGAAAGAGCCGAAGAGCCTATACTTGGAACCAGCCGTGATAGGCGATATCTAAGGAAGAAAGCCGAAGGCCGAATAGCGTACACTTGAAACTAGCTATGATAAGCGATATCCAAGGAAGAAGGTCGAAGGCCGAATAGCATACACTTGGAACCAACTATGATAAGCGATATCCAAGGAAGAAGGTAGTAGGTCGAATATCATACACTTGGAACCAGCTATGATAAGCGATATCCAAGGAAGAAGGTCATAGGCCGAATAACATACACTTGGAACCAGCTATGATAGGCAATATCCAAGGAAGGAAGCCGAAGGCCGAATATTATACACTTGGAATCAGCTATGATAAGCGATATCCAAGGAAGAAAGTCGAAGGCCGAATAACATACACTTGGAAGCAGCTATGGTAGGCGATATCCAAGGAAGAAAGCTGAAGGTCGAATAGCATACACTTGGAATCAGCTATGATAAGCGATATCCAAGGAAGAAAGTCGAAGGCCGAATAACATACACTTGGAACTAGCTATGATAAGCGATATCCAAGGAAGAAGGTCGTAGGCCAAATAACATACACTTGGAACCAGCTATGATAAGCGATATCCAAGGAAGAAAGACGAAGGCCGAATAGCATACACTTGGAACCAGCTATGATAAGCGATATCCAAGGAAGAAAGTCGAAGGTCGAATAGCATATACTTGGAACCAGCTATGATAAGCGATATCCAAGGAAGAAAGTCGAAGGTCGAATAACATACACTTGGAACCAGCTATGATAAGCGATATCCAAGGAAGAAGGCCGAAGGCTGAATAACATACACATGGAACCAGCTATGATAAGAGATATCCAAGGAAGAAAGCCGAAGGCCAAATAGCATACACTTGGAACCACCTATGATAAGCGATATCCAAGGAAGAAGGCCGAAGTTCGAATAGCATACACTTGGAACCAGCTATGATAAGCGATATCCAAGAAAGAAGGTCGTAGGTCGAATAACATACACTTGGAATCAACTATGATAAGCGATATCCAAGGAGAGAGCTGAATAGCATATACTTGTATAGAAAAGCCTGACTGGGACCATGAAGAAGAGCTTTCATTATGGAGAGACTTCATTACAAATTACTGAGCTCTTTAGACATGATAAGGCCGTAAATGGAAGACATTCCAGGGCCGAGCAAGCTCCTTGCCTTTGCTATCTTGAAGGTAGTAAGCGCCAGAACTGAGCTTCTTGACAACTTTGTACGGGCCTTTCCATTGGGGTGCCAACTTGCGAACATCCCCTGCAGGCTGGATTTTCTTCCATACAAAATCTCCGGGCTGAAAGGATCGGGGTACCACCTTCTTGTTGTAAGCTTGGGCGATTTTTCTCCGAAAGGCACTCATCCGACTAACTGCTTGATCTCGGGTCTCCGTTACCAAATCTAGCTCGGCCAGCCTCTTCTCCTTGTTGTTATCATCTTCCGGCGTATAAGCAGAGACTCGAGGTGAACCCATGCCGATCTCTATAGGGACGAGGGCTTCAGCACCATAAACAAGATGAAATGGGGTGAGGCCCGTGCTGTCTTTAGGAGTAGTTCTGTATGCCCATAAGATACTGGATAATTCCTCGACCCAGCTTCCCCTCGTATGATCTAATTTGATTTTGATTCCCCGAATCAATTCTCGATTAGTGACTTCAGCTTGTCCATTGCTTTGAGGATAAGCTACTGAGGTGAAGGCTTGATGAATCTCCAACTGATGACACCATTCTTTTATTTTGTGGCCTTGAAATTGTCGCCCATTATCTGAGACTAACTTTCTTGGAATGCCGAATCGACAAATTATGTTTTTCTAGAGGAATTTTAACACGACCTCTTCAGTTATCTTGGCCAACGGCTCGGCTTCTACCCACTTCGAGAAATAATCCACCACAACTAGCAGAAATGGCGACCCCTATCGGTCGACCTATCGTCGCTCGCTGGCCGTCGTTACCCATCCGGTCTTCCCACCTCGAAGTAGGTTTTGCCTTCCCGTGATTGAACTCTAGACCTCCGTGCTAAGTACTAATTAGTACTTAGCACGGAGGTCAGAGTTCGAATCACGGGAAGCAAACCCACTTCGAGTGAAGGCCAGATGGTAGAACAGGCGAGCGTCGCCGACCAAGGTCGCCAATAATAGGCCCTGGCCGCTACAACAAAAGACACCTTTTTATTGTAACGACCGGGCCCCTGTTGGCGGAATTCGGGGACCCCTATTGGTCAACGACCGTCGCCCCTGTTGGCCCGTCGTTACTCACCTGGACTTCCCACCCCTGGAAGTGGGTTTTTGCCTTCCCCAGGATTCGAACTCTAGACCTCCAGGCTAAGTACTAAAGTTTATGAATCCTGGTAACCAAGTGATCCTCGCTGCGCTCGCCAATCGGAAGTAAAGCGCGGATCTCTATCGGATATGATACTCAATGGTACACCATGCAATCGATGATCTCTCAAGATTACCGCTGGGACGATCCAATGAATCCGTCTCACGCATTGGAAGGAAGTGAGCTGATTTGGTTAATCGATCCACGATCACCCAAATCGCAGTATGTCCTTTACGGGTTCTGGGTAATCCTGTAACGAAGTCCATCGTGATATGCTCCCACTTCCATTCCGGGATCGGGATTTCCTGAAGTAACCCCGCAGGTTTCTGATGCTCGGCCTTCACTTGCTGGCATACTAGGCATCGTGCGACAAAGTCCGCAATATCCCGTTTCATACCGTTCCACCAGTATAAGCGTTTCAAATCTCGGTACATCCGAGTACCACCAGGATGTATAGCGAATCTCGACTGATGTGCTTCATGTAGCAATTCTACCTTAACCGGGTGTGTGTTCGGAACACATAGTCGTCCTCGGAAACGAAGTACACCCTTCTCATCACTCGAGAAATCTGTCTGACGTTCTGAGTCTATCATGCTGCTCAAGAACTGCAGATGCTGATCACTGACTTGTGCTTCCTTGATCCTCTCAGCAATAGCGGATTGGGCAACCATAGAAACTAATATCCCCCGGGATGTTTGACCGTGTTCCGACAATCCCAACTCGGAGAACTGTCGAACGGATCGATGCTTCTTTGTCGGTGGTGGCGAAACTCCACGGGACTTCTGCCGCGATCCGCTACAACATTAGCTTTTCCCGGATGATACTGGATGGTGCAGTCGTAAACCTTCAGATACTCCATCCATCGCTCTCGCCTCTCGATTCTCTTTTCGTATGTGCAGTACTTGGACTTTTATAGTGCGTGTAGATCTCAAAGGTAATCTCATACAAGTAGTGCCTCCATATCTTCAATGCGAAAATAATGGCGGCTAACTCCAGATCGTGTACTGGGTAATTTCTCTCGTGATCTTTTAGTTGACGGGAGGCATAAGATACCACACGGTTGGACTACATCAAGACTGCACCCAACCCTTGGATAGAAGCATCCGTATAGAGGACCATCCCATCAACACCAGAAGGAATCACTAAGATTGGTGCAGAAATTAGCCGTCGCTTAAGCTCCTGGAAGCTAGTTTCACGGTGCCTCCGACGTGCGAATTTGACCCCTTTCCGAGTCAGACGAGTGAGTGGCATGGCGATACTCGAGAATCCCTCCACGAATCTCCGATAATACCCAGCCAGACCAAGGAAACTACGGACCTCCTGAACTGATTTTGGCGGCTCCCAACTGGTAATCGCCTCAATCTTCTGGGGATCTACAGAAATACCTCTGTTGGACACCACATGTCCAAGAAAACCCACTGAGGATAACCAGAACGTACATTTGCTAAACTTGGCATACAACTGCTCCTGTCGCAAAATTTCTAATACTATCCTCAGATGTTGTTCATGCTCTTCCTCGGATCGAGAATAAATCAATATATCGTCGATGAACACTATTACGAACTGATCTATATACCTCAGGAATACCCGGTTCATTAAGTCCATAAATGCAGCTGGGGCATTCGTGAGACCAAACGACATCACTAGAAACTCGTAGGAAAGTCTTTTCTGAACATCCTCATCTCTTATCTGAAGCTGATGATATCCTGAGCGCAGATCAATTTTAGAATACACACATGTATCCTTAAGCTGATCGAACAAATCTTCTATCCTCGGCAGTGGATATTTGTTCTTAACTGTGACTGCATTCAGTTGTCGATAGTCAATACATAACCGCAACGATCCATCCTTCTTTTTGACAAAGAGTACCGGTGCTCCCCATGGTGAAACACTAGGTCGGATGGATCCATTATCCAGCAACTCTTGCAGTTGAACTTTAAGTTCATTCAGCTCTTTTGGCGCCATCCGATAAGGAGGTTTCGATATAGGCGCGGTTCCTGGAATCACCTCTATCGCAAATTCAACTTGCCTAGGAGGTGGCAAGCCTGGAAGTTCATCTGGAAATACATCTGGATACTCTCGGACTACTCGCACATCAGAGAGGGGTGGTAGTCCTTCGTTCTCAACTTTGACCAGAGATAGCAAATAACCTTGACAACCCTGGGCCAATAACTTCTGAGCCTGTAAAGCTGATATAATGGATAATCCATCGTCTCTAGTACCAACAAATTCCCAAGCTGGTTGATCTGGTGGTCGGAATGTCACCACTCTTGCTCTACAATCCACTGTAGCGTGATAAGCGGCCAACCAGTCCATACCGAGAATAATATCAAACTCTACCATTTCCAACACCTGAAGGTCCACTGTAAGGATATGCCCGTCAAAGTCTAATGGGCAACCCTTGATTTCTTGGTGGCTAGTCAAGACCTTCCACGATGGCAAGGATCGCTAACCCACAAGAACGAACCCTTGGGATTCTTCCAACTCTCCTCGAAATACTCTAGATACGAATGAATGAGAACTCGGTATCAATCAAAGTATCGGATATATAGAATAAATCAAACCATACCGCGAATGATCGATCCTCACTAGTGCCTCATCTCGGTGATGGCAAAAACTCGTCGATCTCGGTATTTGCTTACATCCCAACAAGGAAGTAGTGTGCCTCCACTCGGCCGAGTCGACTCGAGTCAAGAGCATTGCAGCATAAGGTAACCATGAGAGGGTAACGACGGTGGTGCTGATACCCTGGGTAGTAGATCACGGAGATGCAGGATATCGGATCATTGTCGGCATCACCGTAGGAGCGCTTCCTCGATATAAGTGTCTTGCCGTGGAGGTACTGGGCCGCCTCGTCCATAAGATCGCATCGGCCGGCCTCGCCATCACCGGTTGGACTGTCTTCCCTTATTAGAGCTATCAGGAAACTCCAACTGTGCTCTCAACGTACAATCTCGGCTAGTGTGTCCGGGTTGCTTGCAATAGTAGCAAACCGGCTGCTCCAAAGGACACTCTGGAGCTCTATGACTTCCGGATCCGCATTTATAACATCCACTTCTGCTCTGACTCTTACGGTTCTTCTGAGACCCTCCAGAGAACTCTGATGCTGGACGCTTCCCTTTCTGCGATCTAGCTGACCCTTCTGTCGCACCTCGTGTAGTTCCTTTTTGCTCCCCTTTCTTCTGAGTCCCCTGAGCTGAACCCTGGTTCTGCTGCTTGCCCTTAGTCATCTGTTTCTCGATATCTTTCTCCTTGGAGATTTGCTGGGAAGTCATCTCGATAAAGAGGGCACGGTCCAATGCCTCCCGGTAGGAGGTAATGCTAGATCCTGACATCCTCGCTCTGATATAAGCTGCAAGGCCCTGGGTGAACTGGTACATCCGGTCTGAATCCTGTGCTACCAGGTGAGAGCAGAACTCTGATAGTCTGGTAAACTCTGCGTTGTACTCCATAACAGAACGATCACCTTGCTTCAGGCTTAGAAACTCCTGACGCCGTGCTGTAGAAAATGCCGAAGGAAAGTACTGCCTCCAGAAAGCGTCTCGAAAGCTGGACCAAGTAATCCCACGCTCCCCAAACAGAGTCTTCTGTAACTTCCACCAAGTGATAGCCTGATCTCTGAGATGATATGCAGCAAGGCCCACCTTCTCCACATCTGTGCAGTTCATATACTCGAAGGTGTCTTCCATATTTTCCAGCCAAGATCGGGCAATCCATGGGTCGGACTCCCCTCGGAACAAGGTGAACTTCTCCTTGGCTGATCGTGCTAACACGAGTATCCGTGACTTATCATTGAGCCTACTGGACTCTGTGGGCTCTGGCGTAGTCAGTGGTGTATCCGGATTCTGAGGCTCCGGATCACCAATAGGGGTTTGCTGAGGTGGTGCTTGAGTAGCGTGCCCGATCTCCTCAGCAGTATCTTGTCCCTCCTCCGTGCCCGCTGGATGGGCGACCCGACCACGAGTCTGAATAGGTGGCATGACTCTGACAGTATTCACCTGTTGAACAAGTCTAGATAAGCATCTAACTAAAGTATGAATTATCAGGAATACTTACTTCGTGTTGCCCAGAGCTTATGCCGCTGTCAATCCCATCTCATAAAAACCAAAACCGAAAAATATACTGACTCCCGAGAATCCAAGACTCGACTCAAAAACAAAATCATAATATGGCATCGCAGAACCTGGCTCTGATACCAATAAAGTTGTCACGCCCCCGGGAGTATGCCGTGCCGAAAATCAAACGGACGGCATCTCCCCTGTACGTGGCAACATCTCGGGTTAATACAAGGCCCGTAGGTCCACAACAACATAATAATGAACAGATATAAGTATATCAAACACACACACAGCGGAAACATAAACTCATACCACAACAAGAATACCAAAACATACAGGTGTACACCCTCTGACAAGACCACAGTATTAAAACCGTACATAAAACATCGAATCAAAGTAGAGTCCACAACATAAAGACAAGTCCATACATAGGACAAAATCCATAACACAAATACAAATCGCAAATCCTCGGGAGACTCAAAATGTGGAGATGGGATGGATCGCCGGCGCAGCTCCAAGTCATCACGAAGACCTCTACCTATTACCTGGACGACAGAAAAACCCAGGGTCCGTGGGAGTGAGTAAAACTCAGCAGGTAATAGATAAACATGTATATTAATATCACATGTATTTCGACAGTAAAATCTACAGGTATCACTAGCATGATAATATATCCATGTACATACCATCTAACCAAAAGTCAATATGAACTGCAGACATACCTGAACGTCTGCCACGCTACATCTATCCAACCTGAGCACATATACACAACATATGGTATAAAGAATAGAACTAACTCATACTACATCCTGCTATGGGTCAAGGGTAACACAGTGAATAACTAACCAGTATAAAAATGACGGCCTACTACCATACAGAAGAATGTAATACATGTATGAATATGTGCAAACAAATGCAACAAACATAGTACATACAAATGCAGCATCACAATAAGCATATCTATATATAGACTACAGCTATATACGTATGCTAATTACAATCATCCATATATATATATACATGCATATATGTATATATATGGTAATATGCAAAAATGTCATAAGTCGGCAATGCAGTATGCATGGTCATGTCGGCTCACCCTAAAGCTACCACGACCCCAGTGTGGCATCGGTGGCTCGAGCATGACAACTGTCCCAACTCAACACCAACCACTACTCTCGAGTGGCCGAGTGGGCAGTATGATCGAGTAGCATATAAGCGTAAAGAGCAAGCTACACGATGGGGGTCCCTGCTGTTGGCCACTCCGACAGTCACTACCCATGAGTGGTCGCGTGCCACACACGCAGGACTATGGTACGCAAATCCAACTATCACCGTCTGTAGTGATAGAGTGTGGCACTACAATGCTCTGCCCTCACACCGGTTACTCCTCCTATGAGTAATCGTGGAGGCAGGATGACTGACGACACTCTCGACCACAAGGGAGACATCGTCGCCAGCGTGCATGCAAATGACATGAATGTAAGGTCTCACAAATAGATATCCACCATAGACTCTCTACTCTACAGAGGGTCATGCTAACCAGATCAACGCACTCTCTATCCTGTAGAGAGTCGTACTCAACTGATCGTATCAGACTAGGACAACCGGTCCGTAGCGACACCCTAAATACCATTCACCCGACCATTTACATAATGCATGGTCGGTAGAAACATGCAATCTAAGGGGTACTAGAATTAACTCTAGGTTCAAGACATCATCTACCTACGGATGACCTTTTTGCCCAATTTACAATCAGGTTGTCATCCGTACTTTACTACTTGTGTTTAACTTAAACAAATTCTAAGTTATTTATATCATCTATATGTATAACTCCTAGTCATGGTAACATAACATGATAGCAGCAAGGAGTTAATGGCCAACGGATAAGGTATCAAGCATAAGATGAATAGAACAGGATCAAGGTAACATGATCATTTAAGATGATCATGCATCTAAATCTGTATGCATTAACTACCTGACCGGGGTAGGAATCACCCACCTGATAAGAAGCTCGTGACAATAAGAATCCTCACTACGCGGCCCCGCCGTATCCACGCCCCGCAAATAGCATCATTCCCAATTAACCACTACACCAAGAGATACATTCAATTCTATAATTAACATCTATCATTCCTGGTTAACAAGTAGGCTAACCTATAATCGTTTACAGCCATTTTAACCAACCCATACCCATCCAATTTCACAGCCAACACTTACAATTCTAATGCAAGAATATTAACAGATGAAGGTGATAGCATAATTCAGCTTACCAACCCTAGAATTGTCATCGGTGGAAATCCTTTCCAATTCTGCCCTATACAAATCAACACTTCGATGATAAACCCAACCCTAACAGAGACAACGTCCATTAGCCAACATCACAATATTTCTAACACAAGCCCCCTGCTCATGTTCACCCAGCCACCCCTCCGGTAAGCACCATCAACAGCCGAAACTACACCCTGGACAGTAGCGAAAGGGGAGAGGTGGATCGTGCTTACCAGTGAATTGAAGCAACACCGGCAGTATTTCCCCCAAATCACTCTGTTCCCAGAATAACCACTGCCCACATTAGGTTTCGCGTTAGCCACACCAGAATCCCCAGAGCCTCTTATTCTTGTTCAAGGTAAGCAAAATCCAAGATCGATGCCTACCTTTTCGGTTTGCGGAAACTTCAAGAACGACACCCAAATCGGCGTTTCCGGTAGTCCGGGAAGGCTGTCGAGGTCGTCGGCTACTTCTTGCGGAGAGGAGAGTCGTGAGGCGAGAAGACCAGTGCGGAGAGGGCGTCTGGCGGCCGGTGTTCCGTGGTGGCGAGATCGCTCGGAGCAGGGAAATCATCGCGCGTGCACAGGCAAGGAAGACGAAGTCGCGACGGTGATCGAAGGGAACGCTCGCACAGAAAAGTGATGACGGCGGAGTCGGCGCGGAAGGGAAAAAGAAATGGCTTGGCGTTGCGACTTGGAACGGGTTAGGTTTTAAGAGAAGTAAACGGATCATCATAGGTTTGGGTTTAAAACCCTATTAGTCAAAAACCTAGATCCATTTAAATTAACCCCATAACCTTAGAGCTAGGTTAGATTTAATTAAAATCCCTAACCATGCTTTATTTTTATTTTTATTTTATTTTTTTTCTGGTATTTTACATTCTCCCCCACTTATTAAAATTTGGTCCCCAAATTTCGTACTTAAATGCAACAAGTAATTCAAGCATATTCTAACATAACCACATACCTCAAACAAACAGATGAGGGTATCGAGCTCGGAGGTCTAGAGTTTGAATCCTGGGGAAGGCAAAAATCCACTTCCAGGGGTGGGAAGACCAGGTGGGTAACGACGGGCCAACAGGAGCGACGGTCGTCGACCAATAGGGGTCGCCGAATTCCGCCAATAGGGGCCCGGTCGTTACAATAAAAAGGCGCCTTTTTATTGTAATGATCCGGGTTTTATTGGCGTGACTATTGTCGACGATCGTCGCTTGTTGGCGGACGGCGATTATCGTCGACGATCGTCGCCGCAGTGCGTCGTTACTCACCGACTTCACTCGAAGTGGGTTTTGCCTTCAGATCTCTAGACCTTCAGAAGCATTAAAGTTTATGAATCCTGGTAACCAAGTGATCAGGGATCACTTGGTTACCAGGATTCATAAACTTTAGTACTTAGCCTGGAGGTCTAGAGTTCGAATCCTGGGGAAGGCAAAAACCCACTTCCAGGAGTGGGAAGTCCAGGTGAGTAACGACGGGCCAACAGGGACGACGGTCGTCGACCAATAGGGGTCGCCGAATTCCGCCAACAGGGGCGACGGTCGTCGACCAATAGGGGTCACCGAATTCCGCCAACAGGGGCGACGGTCGTCGACCAATAGGGGTCACCGAATTCCGCCAATAGGGGCTCGGTCGTTACAAATTTCTTCTGATTCGGCCTCATCGGTAGTGGCCCCACTATATCCTTTCCTCACTGATCGAAAGGGCAGGATATTACTGAAGCTTTCAGTAGTTCGGCGGGTTGTTGAGAAATTTTTTAATGTTTCTGACAACTAAGGCATACACGCACACAGTGGGTGGCATCTTGCTGGAGCATGGGCCAAAAATACTCGGCCAATAAGATCTTCCGAGCAAGGGATGCTCCTCTAGAGTGATTTTCGCAGCAACCCTCGTGCACTTCTCACATGACATAATCTGCTTCTTCCGGGCTGAGGCACTTAAGTAGGGCCCGAGCGAAAGCTCGTTTGTACAGTGTTTCACCTATTAGGGTGAAGCGAGTGCTTCTTTTCTTAACTGTTTGTGCTTTGGCTCGGTCATTCGACAGTATTCCCTTCTTGAGGTAGTCAGTCAAGGGAGTCCTCCAATCCTGCGGGTTGTGAGGTGCTATTGGGTCTTGATCTATATTAGCGATGAGCTGCGTCTCGGCTATTGATTAATCCATGCTCCAAGTAGCGAGTGCACTAGCCATGTGAGCCAGCTCGTCAGCTTTCTGATTGTCCGCCCAAGGAATTTTATGAAGAGTAACCTCTTGAAATTCCGAGGATAGCTTGCGATAAACCTGCATATAGCGCTGCAACCTTTGGCTGTTGATGTCGAATGATCCTTTGAGTTGTTCCACTGCCAACTGCGAGTCTGAATGTAAAGAAATTCAAGTGGCTCCAATATGATGGGCTGCTCGCATTCCAGCTAATAAGGCTTCATACTCCGCTTCATTGTTGGAAACTCGGAAGTTGAGTTATATAGCTATCTGGATTATATCTCCTTGGGGGGATATCAATAATACTCCTACCCCACTTCCTTGCTTAGTTGCTAAGCCATCCACATATACTTTTCATTCCTCATTTTTCTCGACCCCTAGCATCTCGACTAGGAAATCCGCCAATACTTGTGCCTTGAGGGTCATACGGGGTTGATATTGGATGTCATACTCAGCTAGCTCAGTGATTCACTTGATTAAGCGGGTAGATGCTTCTGGATTGATTTATATCCTTTCGAGGCCACTGTCAGTTAATACTGTGACCGGATGAGATAAGACATACGAGCGAAGCTTCCGGGATGTTATAAGTAGAGCTAGTGTCAGCTTCTCCAGGGTCGTGTATCTGCTCTCGACGACTTTTAATAAATGACTGATGAAATAAATAGGTAACTGTTTACCTTCATCCTGCCGGAGCAGTACTGATGCCATGACCTCTTTAGAGGAGGCTAAATATAATTGCAAACTCTCTCCAGGCATAGATTTAGCAAGTGTGGGCAGCTCAGCTATATATTGCTCAATTTGGTGAATGCTTGTTCACACTTTTCATCCCATGAAAACCGAGCCGACTTACGGAGCACCTTGAAGAAAGGGAGACTCCGCTCAGCTGACTTAGGGATGAATTGGGAAAGTGTAGTTACTCGGCCCAGTAATTTTTGTACCTCTCTGATATTTCAGGGAGAAATCATATTCTGTAAAGCCTGAGCCTTCTCGGGATTAACTTCAATGTCTCGTTCAATGACAATGTAGCCTAAGAACTTGTCTCTTCGAACCCCGAATATACATTTGCTGGGATTAAGCTGAATTTCATATTGGCGCAATGTGCTGAACGTCTCCGCCATATCTCTGACTATGTCTTTGGCTTCGGTGGACTTGATGAGGATGTTGTCCACATATACTTCGATGTTTCGACCTATTTGTGACCGAAACACTTTATCCATTAGCCTTTGATAAGTGGCGCCAGTGTTCTTCAATCCGAATGGCATAACCTTGTAGCAAAAAGTGTCATCCGTTGTAACAAAGCTAACCTTTTCTTGATCTTCTAGGGCTAATGGAATCTGATGATACCCCTGGTGAGCGTCCAACATACAAATTAGCTCACATCCTGCCATGGAATCTACTAATTGATCTATCTGAAGCAAGGGGTAGCAATCTTTAGGGCATGTTTTATTAAGATCTCTAAAGTCTATACATACTCTCCATTTTCCCCCCAGTTTTGGCACTAATACAATATTAGACAACCATTCGGAAAATTGTACCTCCCGGATGTATCCTGTAATGACCCGACCCCTATTGGCGGAATTTGGCGACCCCTATTGGTCGACGACCATCGCCCCTGTTGGTCTGTCGTTACTCACCTGGTCTTCCCACCCCTGGAAGTGGGTTTTTGCCTTCCCTAGGATTCGAACTCTAGACCTCCAGGCTAAGTACTAAAGTTTATGAATCCTGGTAACCAAGTGATCTTGATCACTTGGTTACCAGGATTCATAAACTTTAGTACTTAGCCTGGAGGTCTAGAGTTCAACTCGGGAAGGCAAAACCCACTTCAGTGGGAAGACCGTGAGTAACGACAGCCAACAGGCGGCCGTCGACCAATGGGTTCAGACCGCCAATAGCCGGGTCGTTACAATAAAAGACGTCTTTTATTGTAACGACAGACCCTATTGGTGGAATGGCGATTATTGTCGACATCGTCTTGTTGGCCGTCGTTACTCACTGGTCTTCACTCGAAGTGGGTTTTGCCTTCCCAGATTCGAACTCTAGACCTCCAGGCTAAGTACTAAAGTTTATGAATCCTGGTAACCAAGTGATCCTGGATCACTTGGTTACCAGGATTCATAAACTTTAGTACTTAGCCTGGAGGTCTAGAGTTCGAATCCTGGGGAAGGCAAAAACCCACTTCCAGGGGTGGAAAGACCAGGTGAGTAACGACGGGCCAATAGGGGCAACGGTCGTCGACCAATAGGGGTCGGGTCGTTACATATCCGGCTTGTATAAGTTTCTGCACTTCGGCTCGGATAATTTGGTCTTTCTTTGGTCCGAAGTGTCTTATTTTTGCTTAACAGGCCGATCCCCGGGAAGGATGTTCAATCTATGCTCCATTACAGCTCGAGAGATGCTCTGATTATGTTCTTCTGGCCAAGTAAAGACATCTCGGTTGTTTGCCAAACAGTTCATCACTTCTTGCTTCAGCTCGGTTGGCAAATCTACAGCGACTCGGACGACTTGCTCAGGTTGGTCCGACCATACTTGCATAGTTTCTTCTTTCATAGGCTCCGCATGCAGGGCATAGACCTCTGCCATCTCTACCTTCCGGCTCTTTCTGGGGCCGGTTCGGACTTCTTCCACATAGCACTTTCGGGTTGCCTTTTGATCTCCAGCAACTTCCTCTATTTGATTATTCACAGGGAATTTGATCTTTTAATGATAAGTGGATACCGCCGCTTCAAAGGAATGCAGTGTTGGCCTTCCCAGGATGATGTTGTAGGCCGAGGTGGCATCTACAATAGTAAAGGTGGCCATCCGAGTCCGACGGAGAGGCTCTTCTCCTAGAGATAGGGGGTAGATCAATTTGGCCGAGTGGTGCAACCTCATGGCCCGAGAAGCCAAATAGAGCAGTGTTCATCGGCTGGAGTCACGGCGAGTCGAGCTGCATACGATCGAAGCCATCTTTAAATAAAATATTGACCGAGCTACCTGTGTCCACGAAGATTCTGGCTACAATATAGTTGGCGATGGTGGCTCTGATCACCAAGGCATCATCATGCGGGACAGAAACTCCTTGCAGGTCCTCAGAGCCGAAATTTATTGAAGGTCCATCCGCAGACTTTCGACTGGTGTTCACTTCCATGTTCTCCAACCGTCTTCCATGAGCCTTTCGGGCTCGATTTGAATCCCCATCTGTGGCTCCACCGGTGATCATGTTAATCGTTCCACGGTGTGGAGTATTGAGTTCTTGCAGCGATCCTGGCTGGGAAGCAGGCCTGCTGGGAGAAGCTTCCTGGGACCTCCGCGGGATTTGAGCTGGTCTTTGCTACACGGGTGAAGGTCGAGGAGCCCTTCTAGCCGGGTTGCACCGAGCATGATTCCGTGGTTCGGGCCTTACATCATAGGGTGGGGCATTGAAGCTTTGTTGTTGCTCCCTTATAATTTGCTTGATTTTATCCGCTAGGGTTCGGCATTCCCGGGTCGAGTGACCGTATATCTGATGAAAGACACAGAAGGGGTAATGCTGAC
This sequence comes from Wurfbainia villosa, assembly GCA_025175895.1. Taxonomy (NCBI): domain Eukaryota; kingdom Viridiplantae; phylum Streptophyta; class Magnoliopsida; order Zingiberales; family Zingiberaceae; genus Wurfbainia; species Wurfbainia villosa. The sequence goes on along the minus strand of CM045994.1, from coordinate 3,588,696 downwards.
CGGGTAGCATTGGTGGTTGGGGGGCCTCCTGCATTATATGAATTGCCCTGTCTTTCATCAGCTGGGGAGGGTAGACAAGAGGGACTCTGGGAGGACGGTTATGCACTGGGGGAGGGGCCTTCTGACTCGGCTTTTGAGATTTGGGTCGATCAGTCCTTCGTTGCTCATACACCGCCTTCTCAGCCTCCTCCAAATTGATATACGCTTCAGCTTTAACCAGCAGGGCTTCAAAATGAGGTGGGAGTCTTTTCATTAGTGATTTGAGAAATCCCCCCTTATTAAGCCCTGAGAGAAGGCATTGACCACCGTCTTGGGCGAAGCATCCAAGACGTCGACGACTACTCGATTAAACCGATGTATGTAGTCCCTCAGGGATTTAGCGTTCTTCTGCTTCATAGTCGTATAATACTGAGCAGTTTGGCGGTATCTTTTGCTGTTGGCAAAGCACTGGAGAAACAGAACAGATAACTCCTGGAAGGAGTTAATGGATCCAGTTGGGAGTCGGTCGAACCACCTTTGGGTGGAGCCTATTAGATTGAGAGAGGAAACCTTGTATTTGGCTCCGTCCGAGTAGTCGTGTATCAGGGCGGTCTTTTTGAATCTTCCAAGATATTCCTCTGGGTCAATCGAGTCGCTGTATTCTCCTATAGAGATTTGCTTGAAAGACTTGGGCATCTTGTCAGCTATAATGCCGGGAGCAAGGGGAGACTCTGTGTTGATTAATGGAGCCTTGCCCTTTCTGGGATCTCTTTCCGTCGGTGTATAGGAAGGTGCTTCCTCGTAGGATTCTTGCAATGATGCAGTCGATGATGACTTGGCCGACATTGAGGCTACAGGAGTTGTTCCCGGGGCAGCCAGAGTGGAGGGGATAGAAGTTGGCACGGGACCCTGAACCGGGCTGGGTGATGCCTGCACGGGGGTAGGTCCTCGGGGAAGAAGGTCGTGTAGAATGTCTTCAATGGTGGTTTTGACAAGGGCTATGATACTTTCCCTGGTCATATTCCCTTCGGTGGAGTTGTGATTGCCGAAATTCACTCCTTGGTCTTCCATCTTTGTCTCAGGAGTGTTTATTTTGTGAAGATTCCCACATACGACACCAATTATGTTGCCTGTCGATACGGGGATGGTGAGGTGTCCAGGTGGCGAGCATGGCAAGGACTGACAACTCGGACGGAAGGAGATGATGCGAAGGGCAGGTGGTGATGATCGAAACGATGTCTAGACTGTGAGCCGAGCCGAATGGAGCGAAACGGGCCGGATGATGGGTCCTGCAAGACAGAAAATGGTTAAGGGCGCCGAGAGAGATCTCGACAAGGCCCCTTCGACGCTCAAAGCAGGAAATTAGTAGGAAGATGGAGAAAGGAATGGAGAGAATGAATTGAAAATGCACGAACCTCTTTCTCCTTCTTCAGAAGGGATATATATAGAAGAGAAATCTCCTGCCAAATAGTACAGTCGGTATGGGCGGTATGACTTTATGATGTATTTAAGCCTACTCTAAGAAGTAATAGGGGTCATTATCCTCATAAATGTCACAGGCGTGTGAGCTGTAATTAATACTCATCGTGTGGTCGATGGGAGACAACTGCTCATTAATATGGTAGACATGTTTATGAAAACCAGTATGGGTCTCTGTTCCCTAGTCGGAGGGAAATGCTGATAAGGACTGCTTCGTTAGCCATCTGAACAGGAAATACCTGCCACGCCCCCTGATTGAGCAAGATAAATCATGTGTTGAGAAGCCATACAACTGAGATAATGTGTCTCTGTCGAGATATGAGATGATGACCAAGACGCGGGGCGTCTGGAATAAGATGTGGCCGAACCGAGACACGGGGCGTCTGGAATAAGATATGGCCAAGCCGAGATGCGGGGCGTCTGGAATAAGATAAGGTCGAGTACTAGTTGTTATATGCCTAGTCATAAGTTAGTTTTTCCCGGTATTATTGACCTATCGAGACTTCACCATTATTAAACATCTAGACTTTCTTAACCTATTTGGATTTCATTTCTTATACCTAACATCCGGTCCTTCACGATCTATTATGACTTTATCTTTTATGTCTAAAATTCAATCTTTTATAACTCTTTAGAATTTCATACTCATTCCTAACATTCGATTCTCCATGACTCGTTAGAATTTCACTTTCATACCTAACATCTGGTCTTCCTTGTTCTATTAGAATTTGCATCATCGCCAAGTGTCTAGTTAATTGTGATGCACTACTCTATCTTCATCAACTCCCTATTGCATTTCTATCTGTCAAGTATCTAATCAACCATTATCCATTTGGATTTTACTCTTATCAACTATATGTTGGGTTTTCAGATATCAAGTATCTAATCAATCGTAATCCACTTTAATTTCTCCACTATTAAATATCTAGTAAATCTTGACTTACTTGACATCTTGCTCAACTATCAAATATATTAATTGCCCCTAGGGCAACAACGTGACAATTAATCACGAGAGTCCCCTCTACACTGGCAGGGGTCAATTCCGCCATTCAGCAGCGCAAGCTGTGCGGGTGAGGAAGAAATCACCCTCTTGTCCCAACGTGGTCAGCCCATCTGGCACTCGCATGAATTTTCAATGTGCTCGGGTCGCGCGTCACCCTGATTCATCCTCGTCAACCGATGGGGCTCACTATAGGGCAGGGTCGGTTGGCCTTCAAGATTAGTGGGGAACGAGAAATCGTACCCTATACCTAAAGTAAATAAAAAAAATATTAATCAAATATCAAAATTCATTTTGAGTTTGGTCAACTTTAAGGTCAATTGAACCAACACAACTAATTAATTAATTTTACAATTCTTATAATTTTAAAATTATTCTCTATTCTATTTTATTTTATTTTCAGAAATGAATTTTTTGATTCAAATTAAAGTTTGATTGAATATTAATTAATTTTTAATTAGAATGTTAAATTTTAATTGTGCTAAATGACTTTTAATTGTTCTCTAAATCTAATTTAGTAAATTAACTCTTGGTTTATTTTAATTTATTGCTTACGGAATAATTTAAATAATTATTAATTAATTGATGTTGATAATTAACCCTTAATTATTAACCACTTCTCCTTCAAAGTACATTATCTAGAAAATTATATTTTATGCTCCGTACATTTTCAAATATGATGATAGCATACTTAAATAATTAAACTATTTGATCTCACATTAAGATTTTATTTATTAGTTTAAGTGAAGTATTGATTAGCTTCCAGTAACACATCAGACTAAGACCATTCTAAATATGAAATTTTAACAAAAGGCTTTTTGCATCATGATTATTATATACGAGAAATGTTATCCTATATAATTCATTCGTAACACTCGTAAGTATCTTTATTATTTATTGTCTAATCGAGTATGTACTATAGTCCAATCATTAAATCCTAGGGGATGATAGATAATAAAGGTATTCATGGATATTCACAGATGAATTATATAGGATAATATTTCTAATCATATAATTTAATTTATTTATCTTTTTTTATTGGCATCAGGTGTCCGAGCCTTTGACCCGATTAATCCTAAGGATAATTGGTCTGACTCTACGGATCTCTTAATGTCACGCCCCGAGAGGGGTACTTGTCCGACAAAAATCGGACAACACCTCCCCTGTACTGCGGACAATTGAAACCTATATACAAGGCCCACACGACCCACTATACATCAGTCAATATGGCCAGAACATAAAACACACAATACAAAGAATATATGGGCCTCATGCCAACAACCAAAGTAAATAAAAAGTTTACAACATCTAGACTTATCTCTTCTTGTCACTCCCCGAGGGAGTCCCCGCCAGACGAAAATCCGGCAGCACCTCCCCTGTACGGGTGACAATATGAAACTTACATACAAGACCTAAACGGCCACTATACATCGGTCAACACGACCAGAACAAAAACTATACATACATATCATAAATAGGCCTCAAGCCATCAATCCAGGTAAATAACAATAGTCTAAAATATCTAGACTTATCTCTTCTGTCATCTGAGCAGAAATATACAACTAAACCAATCGAATAGTCCATAAGAACACAACAAATATCACCAAACCTCCACAAGTACATAACAAAAACAAACACAAGTCCTACACACTTCATCTAGTCAAAAATCGAAACCATAAGACCAATAAAAACAAATCCATTTTGACGAGGGGGATTGGCAGCTAGACTCTCCTGGCAGTTTCAACCTGAAATAGATGTAAAGCAACGGGGTAAGTTCAATGAACTCAGCGGATAATAGTCAATATGCATAGAAAGCTATATCTAACAATAATAGTCATGTCGGTACAGTCTCCTGATCAATAATAGCAAAAATGCAAGGAAAAACTGCGGAAAGACTGTACATACATGAATCTCCTATCCTGATATAGGAGTACGAGCCATACTAGCAGAAATAAGGTCATCAGACCAAATACAAAATGTATCCTGTATGCATGTCAATCATATGCAACATCCAAGACAGCAATCAAAATGCAGCAAACACAATACAAATGATATCTATGCAAAATGTATGCGATGCAAATGACATGGTCACCCCTGACGCCAGTCAGCCGCCTCACACGCGATGGTGAAGCTGAGTGGGTAGGGCTATGACAACTGTGCACTCTGCCATCACTGCTCCTGAGTGACCGAGTGGACAGGATGCTGTCGGAGTACACCTATCCTCCTACCCCAAATAGAGTGGGGGGAGCAATGCTCTCATCTCCCGGTGTCGTAGACCAGAGGAGGGATCCCTGCCCGCTACCACGCCTCCAATGAGCGACAGAGCAACCAGACACACGCCCTCCTGATGTACCACTAACCCATGAGTGACAGCGTGTGCAAACCATGTAACTGGCTGCGAGCTCAACTATAAATGAACCCCATCTAGCCATCATGCAATCATGCAAGATGGTGCATGACACTAAAGCATATAACCAACTAAAATACATATCCGAATAATATGCATAACCAATAGGTACATATCAATGACCCAAGTAAAACAGGGAAGGTATAACAATAAACTAACCAAATGCATGTATCAAGTAGGCACAATAACATACAAGGCAGATAAACATGAAAATTATTGCAAGCTATAACTAACTAGTATATCAACATGACTATATCAAAAAGATAAGTCAAAATACTCACCTGATATAATGCTCGAAAAGTGAAACCTTCATGCCCGTGGATCTGTCTCGTGACCGAAACCTCTAACTGTCGAATGCCAGCTATCTTCCAATCCGAGGATTTGCTTCAGCTTTCAACTCTGTTATAATTAATCCATTCAACCGATTAATTACTCTATTTTAATTAACTAATTAATTATATCAATTACCTTAACTCATAGTTCCACAACACCCCTCTATCACATTACCCGATTAATCAAAATCTAATTAAATCCAGATTTTATTTGTCAAACAACAATTCAATTTAACCCAAACTATTTAATCAAACTTAAGCTAATTTAATTGATTTCGATTAACAGATTAATCATAGCAAATAAATTAATTAAATCTGATAAACCAAAATCAAATGAACAACATCCTACCAATTCACTCACTTAATTGATACGCTAAAGCCGAACCTTCTCCTTCCCGATGGACGCTGGAATCAGCCAGACCGTGGTGAAATTCCTAGCGGCAGTGATGACTCGATGGCATGCATTGGTGCGGGAGCAACAACCAGGGCGAAGAGAAGCGACAAATGCGGCAGAGCGAGGTTGCGGTGTAGGGCAAGTCGCACCGATGGCTAGTTGGCGCTATGCACGAGTGGCATGGGCAATGAGGCAAAAGGGGCAATGGTGCTCACGGGAAAAAGCGTGGCGTTAGGTGCTTAGCGATCTGATGCATAGCGGGAAGCGGCGGCGCCGCGATGCGGCGCGTGATCGAGAGCGGGAGGAGGCGAGCGGTGGCGAAGATGGGGCGAGTAGTAACTGATGGATCGATACCCAAAAGTCGATTGAAGTGGCGGAGGAGTTGCGATGGAGGTCGGCGACCGACGACGACGAGAGAGCTGACGGAGAATCGAGATTAGGGGAAAAGAAGGCGTCGCGAGAGAAGAACCCACGAGGAAGAAACCGACCGAGCGGCGCGTCAGGAAGGAAAAAGAAGAAATAGAAAAACCTAGGTTTTCTATTTAAAACCTTAGGTCAGATAATCCAAACAGACCTTTTTAAAGCCTGTTTTTCTTATCCCTGTAACTACCATGTACAAGCCCCGTTTAAATCCAGAAAAAATTCTGGAAAAATTCCTAAAATTCTCCAAAAATTCCAAAAAATTCCTAGGATTATTTTTCCTAAATTTTGGCCATTTAATTTAGTATTTTAAATTTTTGTATTTAACATTCTCCCCCACTAATAAAAATTTGGTCCCCAAATTTCCTACTCAAATGCATAATGAGTAAGGAAATAACACCTCAAGTAGTATAAGTACTGAAAGTATATTTCTCGTACCTCCAGTAAACAGGTGGGATATTGAGCTCTGATCTTTTCCTCAAGCTCTCAAGTAGCCTCCTCATCAGTGTGGTGACTCCACCCGACCTTGACAAGTCGCACAATCTTGTTCCGCAATTGTCATCCTTTGTGATCCAGAATCCGTACCTGAACCTTTTCGTAAGTAGCATAAGGTTGAATGGAACCTGACACATCTGACAGAATATGTAGAGTCTGACACATACTTCCTCAACATGGACACATGAAACACCTCATGAATATCCGTCAAGGATGGTGGTAGCATTAGGCGGTAAGCGACTGCTCTGATCCTCTCCAAAATCTCAAAAGGACCAATGTATCTAGGAGCTAGCTTACTACGGAGGTCAAATCTCTTCACCCCTTTCATGGGTGAAACTCGCAAGAATATATGGTCACTAACAGAGAACTCCAGAAGTCTCCGTCTCCGATCTGCATAACTCTTCTGACGATCCTGCACCTCTGCCATCCTTCGTCTGATTGCACGGACCAACTCTGCCTCATGCTGAGCTCTCTGGGGTCCTAGCAGTTGGGCCTCCCCAACCTCCTCCCAGAGAGTGGGTGTACGACACTGTCTACCATACAATGCTTCAAATGAGGCTATTTGGATAGCCGAATGATAGCTGTTATTGTAGGCGAATTCCACTAATGGCAAATGATTCTCCCAGTTGCCCCCAAAATCCATAACACAAAACCTCAGCAAGTCCTTTAGAGTCTGAATGGTCCGCTCATACTATCCATCGGTCTTAGGATGGAATGTTGTACTAAAACGGAGCTGTGTACCTAAGTCCTGCTGTAGACTCTGCCAGAATCGGGACGTGAACCGAGGATCTCTATATGATATAATGCTCAAAGGAACACCATGCAATCTGATAATATCCCGACAATATAACACTGTCAAACGATCCAAAGAGTCGGTCTTCCGAATCGCTAAGAAGTGCGCGGATTTGGTTAGTCGGTCAACGACTACCCAAATCGCGTCATGACCTTGACGTGTCCTAGGCAAACCCACCACAAAATCCATAATAATACACTTCCACTTCCATTTCGGAATTGGAATTTCCTAAAGCATCTGTTCCTTAAACTAATGCAACTCCGGAAACCCTTATCCTCCTCGGAGTCAGAGACGGTTAGTCCACCTACCGTCCAAAATCCACTTCACCACACACTCTGTAAGTGCATGGGAGGCTATCGCGACCAAACTTCCTTGTTACAACCGTTCGTGTTCCAGCTACTCTATAGTAGCTAGCCAAAACTCCATGAGCATTTCTGCTCCTCACCTCTTCAAAACAAAATAATAACTGCGAAGTCCATGTCATATATATGACGGCTTATCTCACAGTCCTTTAATTGTCGTAAGCTTAGGATACGTCTTATTCAATAGCATCGGAATCGCTCCGATCCCCGAAATGATGCATCTACACTTCCCTTCCATCCACACCAGAATGATTAATCAACACTGGCGTAAAAGTCAACCATCGTCTGAGCCCTGAAACTAGTTTCACAAGCTTCAGACCAAGTAAATTCCATCACCCTCCTGGTTCACCAGTCAGCAATGTAGTACCGCTAGAGCATCCTATCCATATCTATAGTAATAATCAAATCAATACCAATAAACCACCATGCGGCGCCGCAACTCCAACTACCGTCAGCCAACAAGGGCTGATTACGCAACTCCAATGACCACAACTGATCCAATCGTGTCCAGAATACACGACATCCCAAATCCCTGAACGACTAAGTCGTCAATAAATCTATTAAGATAATCAAAAGCTCATTCAATTCATACCAAGTATGAAATTGTCTTCACTAAACACCTGTATTCTCTTTACTCTAGGCTGATGATATAACAATCATCACAATAACAATGATAATTGTATGACACCAGGTCACTACAATGTCAACACACCAGTCATAAATCAATCCTAGAGTATACACAGGTGTCTTATAGCTGATCTAAATAGATCCTCTATCCACAATGAAGGATACTCATTTCCTTCTACAACTACCGTATTCTATCATCAATAATCGATGCATAACCTCAAAGGTCCATCTCTCTTTTAACAAAGAGTTCCGGATCTTCTCTGGAAGAAATTCTGGGACAAATAAATATCCCATCCAACACCTCATATAATAAGGTAAAACGATCTTTCATCATCTTGACTAGTGTAGGTATACACGCCTTATCCATAACTAAATCACTAATAGTAGGGACTGATATTCTCTGAGGGTTTACTCTTTGTCCTTCAAATTGGTGGCTAGCAGGCCAAATCTCTAGCTTCCTAATTCGACATCAGTCGACACCTCTAAAGAGTCCGTACTTCTGAAATCATCGTTAGGTTCCGCAAGGTCAATACGTCATCGACCTCGTCCTCGACCATGAGCAGGGGCAATTTCACTAAGTCAATACTTTTCCTAACCACTAAAGACAATACTTTTCCTATAGCTCAGAGATATCCTTCAGCTTGCCTGGTCCCAAAACACGAGAACTCCCAAAAATCCAAGGAAAAGAAAATCCTCGAAACACAAAACCCACAAACCAATAAAATTGTCACTTCCTAGGGGCATATCCGTCATCCAAATGACAGAGGAGCCCCTTAGTGACAATATTCCGAAATACATGGACCAGATCTGGTAAAAACCTCAAAATAATAATAGAATTACAAGTATTTTATTATCTACATGCATGCACAACTAAACATAATCAATTAAAGTAAAATAGTTTTATGACACCAAATCAAATTGCGACTTAATCCAAAAAGCATAAACAAAATGCGATACCGATAAAGTAAATAAAGCGGCATCCTGACGATGCAAGGAGACAAGCACGGCCAGGGACTCTCTGAGCGACACGAAGGTAGGTCAACAGGACACGTCCTCTATCAGTTAACCTAGAGGATAAGTGAGGAGGGGGTAAGTACAACCTCTCAGTGGATAGATAAACAATAGTGCATACTCATAATGCACATAATGGAAGTCAAAAGAAACAACTAGAGTAACCCAACTCTCAGAGTATCAATATCAGTCTGCTACTAACCTGGTCGGCGGTATAACAAATATACCCGTAACATACACAACTACTGTAATCTACAAGCAATGCACATCCAAATACCACGACAAAGCCTCGTGGCTCTCGAGATAATACAAAGGGAACTATCTATGAGCTACTGCGAACGGAACTCGTAGGTCGACAATTAATATACTCAGCACTGTCTACGCGCAACCACATACTACCACGAATGAGACTCATGGGTAAACAGGCAGTATAAAGACCCAATGTCTGCGGGCAACAACATGCTACCACGAATGAGTCTTGTGGGTAGACAACATATATAGATATCTAGTTATTGACTTCACACAATAACATGCTACCACTAGTGGGTCGCATGGGCAGTCGACTATCCTAGGTTATCCAAGACATCTCGCATGGTACGTCTATCAATGTCGATAAAGATCCTCGATCTACAATTAAGCCCATTGAGGCGGTCAAGCGAGGGTTTCAACACCTCTAATACGAAATATTTACCAAAGTCGGTAAAGATCATCGACTTATAAATAAATACCTCGAGATGGTTAAGTCTAGGGTTCCAACCCTTCTAACATGAATGGTTATCAAGGTCGATAAAATCATAAATCCACTAATAATTACATCGAGACGAGTAATCATAGGGTTTCGTCCCAGCTAACAGAAAACACCTATCAAGGCCAATAAGGATAATAAACCTACTAACAAGCCCGACAAGAGGGTTAAGCCTAAATTATACTATTTCTACCAGTTCAATCATGCATGCTCCAACATGCTACCACGATCATATCTCGTGGGTACTTAAAATGTAAAGTAGCTATCTAGCTACAGACGTTATACGAATCCGATTTTCACTAACTCCGAGCGGATAACGCAAAAATATGACCTTACAGTAGATTATCTCAACCATGCATGGGAGACATATTCGACCACAGATATACAAAGCAACCATAGAGAGACTCTACTGCAGACTCTCTCTCGACCAAGAATGGGAGATATAGTAATGACTAATCACATCCTATCCATATGAACTCTACTAGTCTGATCACCATATCACTGAAATAGCAAATGGATAAACATATACCAATATGCACATCCGGGTTATTACGCCTAGGGTTCTACTAATGTTGTTTCATTCCTGAGATCCGCTCATACAGAATAACCTCATCTAAGTTATTCTATCTCTACTAGTCTTAATCATGGTATCCACCACAAAAATACATAACCATATAAACACATAACACGTTGTCTAATAAACGACAGCATAGTCATACTAATGGCAATCAATGCCTGAAATTAATTAGGGTATAACTAAAGGGTCATGCCAGAACAAAGTCAAGGCAATCCTAAATAAAGCATCAGATGCCTATATATACCCTAAACTACGTAAGCAATGTAATCATGCCATCATGCCTTCTACGAATTTATCCATCTTAGTCATGTTATTCAACTAGTCTAATCCTAATACTAGTCCAATCCTAATACTAGTCCAAAAATTAAGAGGTAATTCATCTACCAATAATATCTAATGATTTATATCATAATGATAACTAGTTATGTATAGCAATAATAGCAGTTAATAACCATATGCTAACGATAAACCAACAACCTAAAAATCTAACCGTTTAACAGATATCAGGTTAAAACAATACTAGACAAAACATGATACTACCTAAGTGAACCGCGTAACCAATATAACCAATACAAATATATACTAAATCTAGAAAATTTCTAGAATTTATTCACCTGTTAGCCATCGGGAGATGTCCTATCGCCGCCAAATCCCCAAATTGACCTCATCAATAATACCTCGAATTTCCAAAACATAAAAATCGTCGGAAATCCATACAACTCCGAAAATACCCCAGTTAACCTGCCAAACGTGGCAAACTCCGAAAACCCAAAGACCGTAAGGAACTCAGAACCTACGCTCTGATACCAAATAAATTGTCACGCCCCGAGGGAGTCCCCGCCAGATGAAAATCCGACAGCACCTCCCCTATACGGGTGACAATATGAAACTTACATACAAGGCCTACACGACCACTATACATCGGTCAACATGACCGGAACAAAAACTATACATACATATCATAAATAGGCCTCAGGCCATCAATCCAGGTAAATAGCAACAGTCTAAAATATCTAGACTTACCTCTTCTACCATCTGAGTAGGAATATACAACCAAACCAATCGAATAGTCCATAAGAACACAACAAATATCACCAAACCTCCACAAGTACATAACCAAAATAAACACAAGTCCTACACACTTCATCTAGTCAAAAATCGAAACCATAAGACCAATAAAAACAAATCCATTTCGACGAGGGGGATTGGCAGCTGGACTCTTCTGGCAGTTTTAACCTGAAATAGATGTAAAGCAATGGGGTAAGTTCAATGAACTCAGCGGATAATAGTCAATATGCATAGAAAGCTATATCTAACAATAATAGTCATGTCGGTACAGTCTCCTGATCAAAAATAGCAAAAATGCAAGGAAAAATAGCGGAAAGACTGTACATACCTGAATCTCCTATCCTGACATAGGAGTACGAGCCATACTAACAAAAATAAGGTCGTCAGACCAAATACAAAATGTATCCTGTATGCATGTCAATCATATGCAACATCTGTTAAATACTGAAAAATTTAAAATATAAATTAATGGCCAAAAATTTAGAGAAATAATCTTGGAAACTTTTCGGGATTTTTAGGGAATTTTAGGAATTTTTTTGGATTTAAATGGAGTCCGTACGAGATTATTACGGGGATAAAATAAATAGGTTTTAGGTGGGGTCTATTTAAGGGGATTAATTGGTGATATTAACCTAGGTTTATCTATTTCCTCTTTTTATTTTCCCCGCTGCGATCTCTTTCCTCCTTCGGCAGTTCCTCTCGTGCGACTTCTTCTCCGCCGAAGCCATCCCTTCTTCCCTGTGTCGCGTGCTTCCCTTCGCCGGCGACGCCTTCTTTTCGAGCTGCATGCGCGATTTCTCCGTAGCGATCGGCGCGCCGTCTTCGCTCTGAGCCACCCTCGCTCGCCGCCTCCTCATGCTCGGCCGCCGCCTCTTTCCTTCGCTGACGCCAGGTCGCCTCATGACGGTCGCCTCGCCGACGCCCACTTTTCGCGCTTTGCGTCGACGACCAGGCTGCCGCTGCTCGTTGAGACGCACATGCCGCCCCCATCCGCGACCATCCTCCGCCAGCTCCTCTTCCATCATCGTCATTGCGGCCTTTCCTGGCCGGATTGAAGGGGGTCGCGGTAACCGTGTAAGTGCTAGGGCGGCAGCGAGAACTCCGGTGAACCGAAAGCGTGCTGGGAGGAAGTGCGCTTGATGAAGGGAAATTTACGGTAATTACTTTGTTTTCATTTTTCCTTTGCTGTCCAGTGTGTGGGTTGTTGTCGGGTGGTGAGACATGGGAAGGGGTCGGCTGTAAATGACTGTGGGTTACGTTGGGTTCCAATTAGGGTTCATTAGATTCCTAATTTCGTGCAAGGTCGGCTGTAAGTGGGCAGTGCACGACTGTGAGCCAGAGTTGTGGTCGATTTGGGCTGATTTTGGGGTCTTGGTTGGCTGCGATTGGGTTGCTGTCGGCTGTACGACCATATTGGTAGGTTAAGTGAGCGAGGAATGGTTCAAAATGTGTTAATCGGTGGATAAGGGATGGTTGGATGTACACTGTTATATTGTGGGTCTAGTGTTTGTTATGATTATGATGTTAGATCTAAAGCTAATCAAGATTTAGGCTCGATTTGGGGATGGATTTACTTTGGGTGTTGTACAAGTGTGATTGGACGAAAAGATCGTTATTAGGTGGAAGGTGATCGGGATTTAAGAAAACTTTGGGTTAATTGGGTTATGAAGGAAATCGATTAAGTATTCGATTTGTCGGTGAATTACATTTTTGGTGCTTAACAATGGTTATGTTGTATGCAGGTTTCGGTCACGAAGCAGGTCCTCGGTCATGACGATTTCATTCTTGTGGACATTTTTATTCAGGCGGGTATTTTGACTTATCTTTTAGATATAGTCAAGTTGATATGCTAGTTAGGATAACTTACAATAATTTTCATGTTTATATGCCTAGTATGTTTTTGTGCCTACTAGATACATGCATTTGATCAGTATGATATATCTTCCCTGTTTTATTTTGATCATAGTTACTTGGATCATGGATATGCACTTATTGATTGTGCATATTATTCGGATAGGTATTTTTAGTTGGATTTACATGCTTTAGTATCATGCACCATCTTGCATGATTGCATGCTGGCTGGACGGGGTTCCTTTATAGTTGAGCCCGCAGCCAGTTACATGGCCTACACACGCTGCCACTCATGGGTTAGTGGTACATCAAGAGGGTGTGTGCAGTTGCTCTGTCAGGCTCCTCTGGTCCGCTCATGGGTAGCGATGAGGCAGCGTGGTAGCGGGCAGGGATCCCTCCTCTGGTCTATGACACCGGGAGATGAGAGCTTAGCTCCCCCACTATGTTTGGGGCAGGAGGATAGGTGTACTTCAACAGCATCCTGTCCACTCCACACTCGGGAGTAGTGATGACGAGTCTGTGATTGTCATAGCCCTACCCACTGCTTCACCATCAGCGTGAGGCGGTGGTAGTGTCGAGGTGACCATGTCATTTGCACGACATGCACTTTGCACGGATCGCATTTGTATTGTGTTTGCTGCATTATTGTATTGATGCCTTGGATGTTGCATATAATTGTCATGCATACAGGATTCATATTCGTATATGGTGATGACTTTATCTCTTATAGTAGGGCACATGCTCATATATCAGGGTAGGAGATTCAGGTAAGTACAGTCCTTTTGCATTTATTTCTTGCTTACCCTATATGTGAGACTATACTAGCATGATTTTTATTGTTAGCTATATCTTATTTTGCATATCGACTATACCCGCTGAGTTCTTTGAACTTACCCTGTTGATTTATTTTTATTTCAGGATGCAGCTGTCAGGAGAGTCCAGCTGTCAATCCCCCTCGTCGAAATGGATAGATTTTATTGGTCTTATGGTTTTGGATTTTGTATAGAAGATATGTTTAGGTCCTGATGTTTTGGTTATGTACTTGTGGAAGTTTGGGAATATTTGTGGTGTCCTTATGGACTATTCAATTAGTTGGTTGTATGTTCCTGCTCAGATGGCAGAAGGGGTAAGTCTAGATGTGATAAACTTCATTTATTTACTATGATGGTTGGCCTGAGGCCTTATGATCTGCGTGTGTAGATGTTTTTGTTCTGGTCGTGTTGACCGATGTATTGTGGTCGTGTAGGCCTTGTATGAAAAGTGGTATTGTCACCCGTACAGGGGAGATGCTGCCAGATTTTTGTCTGGCGGGGACTCTCTCGGGGCGTGACAATTTATTTGGTATCAGAGCGTAGGTTTTCGAGTTCCTTAGGGTCTTTGGGTTTTTTTTAGGAGTTCGCCACGCTTGGTCTCTAAAATTTTCTAGATTTAGTGCATATTTATATTGGTTATATTGATTAAGTGGTTTACTTAGGCAGTATCATGTTTTATCTAGTATTGTTTTAACCTGATATCTGTTGGATAGTTAGATCTTTGGGTTGCTGGTTTATCGTTAGCATATGGTTATTAATTGCTATTACTGCTATACGTAGCTAATTATCATTGTGATATAAATGATTAGATATTATTGGTAAATGTTTACCTCTTACTTTTTGGACTAGTATTAGGATTGAACTAGTTGAATAATATGACTAAGATGGATAAATTCATAGAAGGTATACATATAGGGTCTTGAACTCTCTAGATCCTAGTGCATGATGACAGGATTACATTGTTTACGTAGTTTAGGGTATATATAGGCACCTGATGCTTTATTGAGTATTGCCTTGACTTTGATCTGACATGGCCCTTTGGTTATACCTTAATTATTTTCAGCCATTGATTGCCATCGGTATGACTATGCTATCATTTATTAGACAGCGTGTTATGTGTTTATATGGTTATGTGTTTTTGTGGTGGATACCATGATTAAGACTAGTAGAGATAGAATAACTTAGATGAGATTATTCTATAGGAGTGGATCTCAGGAATGAAACAACATTAGTAAAACCCTAGGTGTTGGAATCCTAGGTGTAATAACCGGATGTGCTTAATGATATATGTTTATCCATTTACTGTTTCAGTGATATGGTGATCGGTCTAGTAGAGTTTGTATGATTAGGATGCGATTAATCCTTACTATATCTCCCATTCTTGGTTGAGAGAGAGAGTCTGCAGTAGAGTCTCTCTATAAGTAGGTGCTTTGTATACATGTGGTCAATCATGCCTCCCAATCATAGTTGAGATGACCTACTGTAAGGTTATATTCTTGCGTTATTCGTTCGGAGTTGGTAATAATCGGATTTGTATGACGCCGGTAGCTAGATAGCTACTTTACGTCTTAAGTACCCACGAGATATGTTCGTGGTAGCAGGTTGGGGCATGCATGATTGAACTGGTAGGATGATGTAATTTTGTCAAACCCTCTTGCCGTGTTTGTTAGTAGAGGGGTTGTTCTGATTGACCTTGATTGTTTCCTCGTTAGCTGATAAACCCTATGATTAATCGTCTCGACGTGTTTATGAGTGGACAGAACTTATGATTTGTTTATCGACTTTGATAACCGATCATGTTAGCAGGGTTGGAACCCTAGACTTAACCATCTCGACTTATTTATTTATAAGTCGATGATCTTTACCGGCTTTGGTAAACATTTCGTATTTGAGGTGTTGAAACTCTCGCTTGACCGCCTCAATGGGTTTAATTGTAGATCGATGATCTTTATCGATTTTGATAGTCGTTTCATGCTGGATGTATTGGATAACCCTAGGTTTAACAACCTAGGATAATCGACTGCCCACGCGACCTATTGGTGATAGTACGCTAGTGCGTGCAGTCAATAATTGGATATCTATATACTGCCTGTCTATCCACGAGTCTCATTTGTGGTAGCATGTAGTTGCGCGTAGACAGTGCTTAGCATATTGATTGTTGACCTATGGGTTACGTTCGCGGTAGCTCATAGATAGTTCCCTTTTTGTGCGAGAGCCACGAGGTTTTATCGTGGTATCCGGACGTGCACTGCTTGTAGATTGCAGTGGTTGTGTATGTTACGGGTATATTTGTTATACCACCGACCAGGTTAGTAGTGGACTGATATTGGTACTCTGAGGGTTGGGTTACACTAGCTTGTTCCCTGTGACTTCCATTATGTTCATTATGATTATGCACTATTATATATCCATCCACTGAGTGGTTGTACTTATCCTCTCCTCACTTATCCTCTAGGTTAACTGATGGAGGACGTTTCATGTTGACCTACCTTCGTGTCGCTCAGAGAGTCCCTTGCCATACTTGTCCCACTGCATCGTCGAGATGCTGCTTGATCTACTTTATCGGTATTGCATTTTATTTATGCACTTTGGATTTTTTGTCGCAATTTGATTTGGTGTCACAAAACTATTTTACTTTAATTGATACATGTTTAGTCGTGCATGCATGCAGTTAATAAAATACTTATATTTCTATTATTATTTTGAGGTTTTTACCAGATCTGGTCCATGGATTTCGGCATATTGTCACTAAGGGGCTCCTCAGTCATTTGGATGACGGATATGCCCCCAGGATGTGACAATTTTATTGGTTTACGATTTTGGTTCGTGGGTTTTGTGTTTCGAGGATTATCTTTCCTTGAATTTTTGGGAGTTCTCGTGTTTTGGGATCAGGCAAGCTAAAGGATATCTCTGAGCTATAGGAAAAGTATTGTACTTTAGTGGTTAGGGAAAGTATTGATTTAATGAAATTGCCCCTACTCATGGTCGAGGACGAGGTCGATGACGTATTGACCTTGCAGAACCTAACGATGATTTCAGAAGTACGGACTCTATAGAGGTGTCAACTGATGTCGAATTAGGAAGCTAGGGATTTGGCCTGCTAGCCACCAATTTGAAGGACAAGGAGTAAACCCTCAGAGAATATCAATCCATACTATTAGTGATTTGGTTATGGATAATGCGTGTATACCTACACTGGTCAAGACGATGAAAGATCATTTTACCTTATTATAGGAGGTGTTGGATGGGATATTTATTTGTCCTAGTATTTCTTTCAGAAAATATCCGAAACTCTTTGTTAAAGGAGAGATGGACCTTTGAGGTTATGCATCGATTATCGATGATAGAATACGGTAGTTGTAGAAGGAAATGAATATCCTTCATTGTGGATAGAGGATCTGTTTATATCAGCTTAGGATACCTGTGTGTACTTTAGGATTGATTTATGACTGGCTTGTTGATATTGTAGTGACATAGTGTCATACAATTATCATTGTCGTTGTGATGATTGTTATATCATCAGCCTAGAGTAAAGAGAATGCAGTTGTATAGCGACGACAATTTCATACGTGGTATGAATTGTATGAGCTTATGATTTTCTTATTAGACTTATTGACGACTTAGTCGTCCAGGGATTTGGGAAGTCGTGTAGTCTGGACACGATTGGCTCAGTTGTGGTCGTTGGATTGCGTAACTTGGCCACTGTTGAGGGTGGTAGTTGGAGTTGCGCACTCGACCACCATAGATGGTGGTTTCTTGGTATTGATTTGGTTATTACCATAGATATGGATAGGATGCTCTAGCGGTACTACATCGTTGACTGGTTGAACCAGGAAGGTGATGGAATTTATTTGGTCTGAAGCTTGTGAAACTAGTTTCAGGGCTCAGACGATGGTTGACTTTTACGCTAGTGTTGATTAATCATTCTGGTGTGGATGAAAGGGTAGTGTATATGGATGCATCATTTCGGGGATCGGAGCAATTCCGATGCTATTGAATAAGACGTCTCCTAAGCTTACGTCAATTAAAGGACTGTGAGATAAGCCGTCATATATATGACGTGGACTTCGCAGTGATTATGTTGTTTTGTAGAGGTGAGGAGCAGAAATGCTCATGGAGTTTTTGGCTAGCTACTGGATAGCTACTATTGAGTAGCTGGAACACGAACGGTTGTAACAAGGAAGTTTGGTCGCAATAGTCTCCTATGCACTTACAGAGTGTATGGTGAAGTGGATGTTGGACGGTAGGTGGACTACCATCTCTGACTTCGAGGAGGATAATGGTTTCCAGAGTTGCATTAGTTTAAGGAACAGATGCTTCAGGAAATTCCGATTCCGGAATGGAAGTGGAAGCGTATTGTTATGGATTTTAGTGGTGGATTTGCCTAGGACACATCAAGGCCATGACGCGATTTGGGTAGTCGTTGACCGACTAACCAAATCCGCGCACTTCTTAGCGATTCGGAAGACCGACTCCTTGGATCGGTAGATGGAGTTATATTGTCGGGATATCATCAGATTGCATGGTGTTCCTTTGAGCATTATATCAGATAGAGATCCCCGGTTCACGTCCCGGTTTTGGCAGAGTCTGCAGCAGGCCTTAGGCACACAGTTTCGTTTTAGTACACATCATTCTGTTCGCAGATGGATGGACTGTCTGAGCGGACCATTCAGACTCTAGAGGACTTGCTAAGGTCCTGTGTTATGGATTTTGGGGGGCAATTGGGAGAACCACTTGCTATTACTGGAATTCGCCTACAACAACAGCCATCATTCGGTTATCCAAATGACACCGTTTGAAGCATTGTACGCTAGACAGTGTTGTACACCCACCCTCTAGGAGGAGGTTGGGAAGGCCAGTTGTTAGGACCCTAGAGAGCTCAGCATGAGGCAGAGTTGGTCTGTACTATCAGACGAAGGATGACAGAGGTGCAGGATCGTCAGAAGAGTTATGCCGATCGGAGACGGAGACCTCAGAGTTCTCTATTGGTGATCATGTATTCCTGCGAGTCTCACCCACGAAAGGGGTGAAGAGATTTGGCCTCCGTGGTAAGCTAGCTCCTAGATATATTGGTTCGTTTGAGATTTTAGAGAGGATCGGAGCAGTCGCTTATCGCTTAGCACTGCCACCATCTTTAACGGGTATTCATGATGTGTTCCATGTGTCCATGCTGAGGAAATATGTGCCAGACTCTACACATATTCTGTTAGATGTGTCAGGTTCCATTCAACCTGATGCTACTTATGCAGAGGTTCTGATACGAATTTTGGATCACAAGGAACGACAGTTGCGAAACAAGATTGTGCGACTTGTCAAGGTCGGGTGGAGTCACCACACGGATGAGGAGGCTACATGGGAGCTTGAGGAAAAGATCAGAGCTCAATACCCCCACCTATTTACTAAAGATACGTGAAATATATTTCCAGTACTTGTGGTATTTTCTTACTCGTTATGCATCTAAGTAGGAAATTTGGGGACCAAATTTTTATTAGTGGGGGAGAATATTAAATACTGAAAATTTTAAAATATAAATTAATGGCCAAAAATTTAGAGAAATAATCTTGGAAACTTTTCGGGATTTTTAGGGAATTTTAGGAATTTTTCCGAAATTTTTCTGGATTTAAACGGAGTCCGTACGAGATTATTACGGGGATAAAATAAATAGGTTTTAGGTGGGGTCTATTTAAGGGGATTAATAGGTGATATTAACCTAGGTTTATCTATTTCCTCTTTTTATTTTCCCCGCCGCGATCCCTTTCCTCCTTCGGCAGTTCCTCTCGTGCGACATCTTCTCCACCGAAGCCATCCCTTCTTCCCTGTGTCGCGTGCTTCCCTTCGCCGGCGACGCCTTCTTTTCGAGCTTTGCGGTCACCGATTTCTCCGCAGCAGTCGGTGCTGCCGTCTTCGCTTCTGAGCCGCCGTCCTCGCCTTCGCTGCTCCTCGCGCTCGAAGCCGTTGCCTCTTTCCCTTCGCTGCCCGACGCCGAGGTCGCTGCTCACGCGCGTTACGCCTCGTACGCCCTCTTTCGCGCTGCGTCGGCGGCCCAGCTATGCTCGCCCAGATGCACACGCCGCACCCATCCGCGACCATCCTCCGTCGGCTCCTCTTCCACTGTCGTCGCTTCAGCGCTTTCCATCGCCGGATTGAGGGGGGGGTCATGGTGGCTTCGTGTGGGGTGCTAGTGCAGCAGCAGGAACTCCGGTGAACCGAGCGTCTGGGAGGGAAGTGACACCAGTGAAGGGAAATTTACAGTAATTACTTTGTTTTCATTTTTCCTTTGCTGTCCAGCGTGTGGGTTGTTGTCGGGTGGTGAGACATGGGAAGAATTATTTGTAAATGGTCAGGGTTACGTTGGGTTCCAATTAGGGTTCATTAGATTCCTAATTTTGTGCAAGGTCGGCTGTAAGTGGGCAGTGCACGACTGTGAGCCAGAGTTGTGGTCGATTTGGGCTAATTTTGGGGTCTTGGTTGGCTGCGATTGGGTTGCTGTCGGCTGTACGACCATATTGGTAGGTTAAGTGAGCGAGGAATGGTTCAAAATGTGTTATTCGGTGGATAAGGGATGGTTGGATGTACACTGTTATATTGTGGGTCTAGTGTTTGTTATGATTATGATGTTAGATCTAAAGCTAATCAAGATTTAGGCTCGATTTGGGGATGGATTTACTTTGGGTGTTGTACAAGTGTGATTGGACGAAAAGACCGTTATTAGGTGGAAGGTGATCGGGATTTAAGAAAACTTTGGGTTAATTGGGTTATGAAGGAAATCGATTAAGTATTCGATTTGTCGGTGAATTACATTTTTGGTGCTTAACAATGGTTATCTTTGTATCAGAGTTTTGATCACGAGGCGAGTCCCCGATGCGTGTGATTTCATTCTTGCGAACATTTTTATTCAGGCGGGTATTTTGACTTATCTTTTAGATATAGTCAAGTTGATATGCTAGTTAGGATAACTTACAATAATTTTCATGTTTATATGCCTAGTATGTTTTTGTGCCTACTAGATACATGCATTTGATCAGTATGAATATATCTTCCCTGTTTTATTTGGATCATAGTTACTTGGATCATGGATATGCACTTATTGATTGTGCATATTATTCGGATAGGTATTTTTAGTTGGATTTACATGCTTTAGTATCATGCACCATCTTGCATGATTGCATGCTGGCTGGACGGGGTTCCTTTATAGTTGAGCATGACGATTACATGGCTGCACATCGCCACTCATGGGTTAGTGGTACATCGTGAGGGTGTGTCGATTGCTCTGTCGAGCTGGTCCACTCATGGGTAGCGATGAGGCAGCGTGGTAGCGGGCAGGGATCCCTCCTCTGGTCTATGACACCGGGAGATGAGAGCTTAGCTCCCCCACTATGTTTGGGGCAGGAGGATAGGTGTACTCCGACAGCATCCTGTCCACTCGGTCACTCAGGAGCAGTGATGGCAGAGTGCACAATTGTCATAGCCCTACCCACTCGGCTTCACCATCGCGTGTGAGGTGGCTGACTGGCGTCAAGGGTGACAATGTCTTTTGCACGGCATGCACTTTGCACGGATCGCATTTGTATTGTGTTTGCTGCATTATTGTATTGATGCCTTGGATGTTGCATATGATTGTCATGCATACAGGATTCATATTCATATATGGTGATGACTTTATCTCTAATAGTAGGTCACATGCTCCTATATCAGGGTAGGAGATTCAGGTGAGTACAGTCCTTTTGCATTTATTTCTTTCTTACCCTATATGTGAGAATGTACTGGCATGATTTTCATTGTTAGTTATATCTTACTTTGCATATTGACTATACCCGCTGAGTTATTTGAACTTACCTCGTTGATTTATTTTTATTTCAGGATGCAGCTGTCAAGAGAGTCCAGCTGTCAATCCCCCTCGTAGAAATGGATAGGTTTTATTGGTCTTATGGTTTTGGATTTTGTGTAGAAGATATGTTTAGGTCATGATGTTTTGGTTATGTACTTGTGGAAGTTTGGGAATATTTGTGGTGTCCTTATGGACTATTCAATTAGTTGGTTGTATGTTCCTGCTCAGATGGCAGAAGGGGTAAGTCTAGATGTGATAGACTTCATTTATTTACTATGATGGTTGGCCTGAGGCCTTATGATCTGCGTGTGTAGATGTTTTTGTTCTGGTCGTTTTGACCGATGTATAGTGGTCGTGTAGGCCTTGTATGAAAAGTGGTATTGTCACCCGTACAGGAGAGATGCTGTCAAATTTTTGTCTTGCAGGGACTCTCTCAGGGCGTGAAAACATCCAAGGCAGCAATCAAAATGCAGCAAATACAATACAAATGCTATCTATGCAAAATGCATGCGATGCAAATGACATGGTCACCCCTGACGCCAGTCAGCCGCCTCACACGCGATGGTGAAGCTGAGTGGGTAGGGCTATGACAACTGTGCACTCTGCCATCACTGCTCCTGAGTGACCGAGTGGACAGGATGCTGTCGAAGTACACCTATCCTCCTGCCCCAAACAGAGTGGGGGAGCAATGCTCTCATCTCCCGGTGTCGTAGACCAGATGAGGGATCCCTGCCCGCTACCACGCTGCCTCATCGCTACCCATGAGCGGACCAGCGGAGCTTGACAAAGCAACTGCACACGCCCTCCTGGTGTACCACTAACCTATGAGTGGCAGCGTGTGCAGACCATGTAACTGGCTGCGAGCTCAACTATAAAAGAATCTCATCCAGTCAGCATGCAATCATGCAAGATGGTGCATGACACTAAAGCATGTAACCAACTAAAATACATATCCGAATAATATGCACAACCAATAGGTACATATCAATGACCCAAGTAAAATAGGGATGTATAGCAATAAACTAACCAAATGCATGTATCAAGTAGGCACAATAACATACAAGGTATTTTAACATGAAGATTATTGCAAGCTATAACTAACTAGCATATCAACATGACTATATCAAAAAGATAAGTCAAAATACCCGCCTGATATAATGCTCGAAAAGTGAAACCTTCATGCCCGTGGATCTGTCTCGTGACCGAAACCTCTAACTGTCGAATGCCAGCTATCTTCCAATCCGAGGATTTGCTTCAGCTTTCAACTCTGTTATAATTAATCCATTCAACCGATTAATTACTCTATTTTAATTAACTAATTAATTATATCAATTACCTTAACTCATAGTTCCACAACACCCCTCTATCACATTACCCAATTAATCAAAATCTAATTAAATCCAAATTTTATTTGTCAAACAACAATTCAATTTAACCTAAACTATTTAATCAAACTTAAGCTAATTTAATTGATTTCGATTAACAGATTAATCATAGAAAATAAATTAATTAAATCTGATAAACCAAAATCAAATGAACAACATCCTACCAATTCACTCACTTAATTGATATGCTAAAGCCGAACCTTCTCCTTCTCGACGGACGCCGGAATCAGCCAGACCGTGGTGAAATTCCTAGCGGCAGTGATGGCTCGATGGCATGCATCGGTGCGGGAGCAACAACCAGGGCGAAGAGAAGCGACAAATGCGACAGAGCGAGGTTGTGGTGTAGGGCAAGTCGCACCGACGGCTGGTTGGCGCTATGCACGAGTGGCGTGGGTGATGAGGCAAAAGGGGTAGCGGTGCTCATGGGAAAAAGGCTGACGTTGGTCGCGGCGACACCGCCGCATAGCGAGGGAAGCGACCGCGCCGCGATCGCGCAATCGAGAGCGGGAGGAGGCGAGCAGCGGCGAAGATGGGGCAAGTAGCAACCGATGGATCGATACCCAAAAGTCGATCGAAGTGGCGGAGGAGCTGCGACGGAGGTCGACAACCGGCGACGACGAGAGAGCAGACGGAGAATCGGGATTTGGGGGAAAAGAAGGCGTCGCGAGAGAAGAACCCGCGAGGAAGAAACCGACCGAGCGGCGCGTCGGGAAGGAAAAACAAGAAATAGAAAAACCTAGGTTTTCTATTTACAACCTTAGGTCAGATAATCCAAACAGGCCTTTTTAAAGCCTGTTTTTCTTATCCCCATAACTACCATGTACAAGCCCCGTTTAAATCCAAAAAAAATTCTGAAAAATTTCCTAAAATTCTACAAAAATTTCGAAAAATTCCTAGGATTATTTTTCCTAAATTTTAGCCATTTAATTTAGTATTTTAAATTTTTGTATTTAACACTTCTGCCATATGAGCAGGAATACACAACCAAAACAAATCGAATAAAAGTCCATAAGGACATATCGAGTACCACCAAAACATCCACGAGTATATAACCAAAACACAAGTCCTACACATGTCTTCTAGTCAATATAATCGAAACCATAAAACCAATAACAAAACCATTACGACGAGGAGGATTTGCAGCTGGACTCTCCTGACAGTGTCAATCTGAAATAGATATAAAGCAACGGGGTAAGTTCAACGAACTCAGCGGGTATCAAGTCGACATGCATAGTAAGATATATCTAACAATAATAATCATGTCAGTACAGTCTCCTGATCAATAATAGGAAATGCAAGGAAGAAATACAAAAAGACTATACTTACCTGAATCTCCTATCCTGACATAGGAGTGTAAGCCATACTAGCAGAAGTAAGGTCGTCAGACCAAATACATGATGTATCTTGTATGCATGTCAATCATATGCAACAACCAAGGCAGCAATCAAAATGCAGCAAACACAAACAAATATCATCCATGCAATATGCATGCGATGCAAATGACATGGTCACCCCTGACGCAGTCAGCCGCCTCACACGCGATGGTGAAGCCGAGTGGGTAGGGCTATGACAACTGTGCACTTTGCCATCACTGCTCTTGAGTGACCGAATGGACAGGATGTTGTCAGAGTACACCTATCCTCCTACCCCAAATAGAGTGGTGGAGCAAAGCTCTCATCTCCCGGTGTCGTAGACCAGAGGAGGGATCCCTGCCCGCTACCACGCTGCATCACCACTACCCATGAGCGGACTAGCGGAGCCTGACAGAGCTACTGCACACACCCTCCTGATGTACCACTAACCCATGAGTGACTTTGAGTGCAGATCATATAACTGACTGCGGGCTCAACTACAAAGGAACTGTCGAGCAGCCAGCATACAATCATGCAAGATGGTGCATGACACTAGAGAATGTAACACCAACCAATATACGTCTCCAAATAATATGTACAAAAAATAATGAGTACATATCAATGACCTAGGTATACAAGGAAAGTATATCTAAAAGCTAATCAAGTGCATGTCACAACTCCCAAAATAAGTACACATGGCAGGTATCAAGATAATATCGACTAAAATAGAAATGCATGCATCTGGTATGACACAGTGTCATACAAGGGTAGATAAGACATAAAAATTACTGCGAGCTATAACCAACTAAGCATATCAACATGACAATATCTAAAAGATAAGTCAAAGTATCCGCCTGCTAAAATGCTCGAAATAATAAAATTTTCACACCCGTGGACCTATCTCGTGACCGAAACCTGCATATAACATAATTCTTGTCAAATTTTTTTTCAAGAAACTTCTCGGGGTACTCTATAAAATCAACACAATCCTTCCTCACATTAGAAGCAACATCGTGTAGTCCAACCTTTTCAAGATTTCTAATCAAAATGGTTAATGTCAACTTATCAGGATAGGTGCCCAATTCCTTCATTGATTTGTATTTCTCCATTGCTTTCTCCACCATATTAACTTGATGAAGGGATCCTATCATTTCAGTGTAGACACGAGTATGGGGATGCAAGTTCTTTTTTCGAAACTCAGAAAATAAGTCTTCACATTGCTCAATCAACTTATTCTTTCCCAACACGAATATCAGGTTGCCATATAATGCTGAATCTGGTTTATACCAAAACACCTTTCAAACGAATGCAAAAACCTATAGGGAGAGTTTCCACTCGTTCTGTCACCAGGGCTCATTGAGAACAACCACTTGGTCTGCCTTGAGAAACCTCCCACATCGAGCATCGATCATGTTGTCTACCCGATGAGGCGAGGAGGAGGTGGTGGCCTTCGCGAACTTAAGGGCCTGGACCACCTTGATCGCTTTCGTGGACATCACCCTTTCTCTCCAGAGTGGTTTCCTCGAGCCCGCTCGTCGGATTCCGCAATGGATCTTCAGAGGAAGATGGAAGCTCCAAGCTCTAGGTCTTGCCAAGCTCAGAGACAGAAACCGACCTTGGAGTCGAGGTCGGCGTGCGCGCAATGGTAGCGAACGGGAGCAACGGGTGACGACCCAACAGCATGCACCGACAGCGCTGTGGGTCAGAAACACTGGAGAGAGGAATCGGGGAGGTCGACGATGCAGAGGGAGCTTGCGGTGATGAATAGAAGGAAGATGCAAGAGAAGGGTTGCGGTGGTAGAGAAAACCGGTCGCTCGATCGGGAGATGGAGAAGTCGGGCGCGGTGGAGAAAGAGGGGTCGGGGAAAATAGGAATAGTAAACCTAGGTTTATAATTTAGGTTAATTAAATCTATTAAATAATCTAAACAGACCCTTTTAAAAGTCTGTTTTTCTTATCTCCGTAAATATCTCGTACAAGCCCCGTTTAATTCCAGAAAAATTCCTAAAAAATTACCTAAGATAATTTCTCAATTAATAATGGGTATTTTTATTTTCCGGTATCTCACATTCTCCCCCACTAATAAAAATTTGGTCCTCAAAATTTTCACTCCAATGTATAATGAGTAAGAGATACACACTCAAGTAGCACAAGAACTGAAAGTATATTTCACATACCTTAAGTAAACAGGTGGGGGTATTGAGCTCTGATCTTTTCCTCAAGCTCCCAAGTAGCCTCCTCATCGGTGTGATGACTCCACCCGACTTTAACAAGTCGCACAGTCTTATTCCACAACTGTCGTTCTTTGTGATCCAGAATCCGTACCGGAACCTCTTCGTAAGTAGCATCAGGTTGAATGGAACCTGACACATCTGATAGAATATGTGTAGAGTTTGGCACATACTTCCTCAGCATGGACACATGAAACACATCATGGATACCAACCAAGGACGATGGTAGCGCTAGGCGGTAAGCAACTACTCCGATCCTCTCCAAAATCACGAAAGACCCAATGTACCTTGGAGCTAACTTACCACGGAGGCCAAATCTCTTCACCCCTTTCGTGGGTGAGACTCGCAAGAATACATGGTCACTAATAGAGAACTCTAGAGGTCTCCGTCTCCGATCGGCATGACTCTTCTGACGATCTTGTGTCTCTGCCATCCTCCGTCTGATAGTACGGACCAACTCTGCCTCATGTTGAGCTCTATGGGGTCCTAACAACTGGGTCTCCCCAACCTCCTCCCAGAGGGTGGGTATCCGACACTGTCTACCATACAATGCTTCAAATCTTGCCATTTGTATAGCCGAATGATAACTGTTTTTGTAGGCGAATTCCACTAAGGACAAGTGGTCCTCCCAGTTGCCCCTGAAATCCATAATGATATGCTTCCACTGGGAGACGGAATTTCCTGAAGCAACTCTTCCTTAAACTAATGCAACTCCGGAAACCACTATCCTCCTCGGAGTCAGAGACGGAGAATTATCTTTTCACAAGAAAAGTTCATCTACCGTCCAAAATCCACTCCATATCTGTAAGTGCATGGGAGGCTATAGAGACCAAACTCCCTTGTTACAACCGTTCGTGTTCCAGCTACTCTATAGCAGCTATCCAATAGCTAGCTAAAATCCCATGAGCATTCCTGCTCCCTATATCCACAAATCAAGATAATAACTACCAAAGACACGTCATGTATATGACAACCCATCTCGTAGTTCCTCATTTGACGTAAACATGGGATACGTCTCGATCAACTACATCAAAATCGCTCCATTCTCTGAAACAATACATCCACGTACAATACCCTTCTATCCACATCGGAAGGATTAACTAACACTGATGTAAAAGTCAACTATCGTCTGAGCCCTGAAAACTAGTTTTACAAGCTTCTAACTAAGTAAATTTCATCACCTTCTTGGTCAAACAAGTCTGTGGTATAGTAATGCTAAAAACATTCTATCCACATTTACGGTAATAACCCAAATCATACAAGGAAACCACCATCAACGGTGGTCGAGTGCGCAACTCCAACAACCCAAACTGATCCAATCGTGTCCCGAATACATGATTTCTCAAATCCATGGACGACTAAATCATTAAATAGTCTAACAACAAAATCAAAAGCTCATACAATTCATACTAAGTATGAAATTGTCGTCTCTACACACCTGCATCCTCTTTACTCTAGGCTGATGATATATCAATCATCACAACGACAATGATAATTGTATGACACCATGTCACTACAATATCAACACACCAGTCATATATCAATCCTAGAGTATACACAGGTGTCCTTAGCTGATCTAAACAGATCATCTATCCACAATGAAGGATATTCATTTCCAACAACTACTACATTCCATCATCGATAATCAATGCATAACCTCAAAGGTTCATCTCTCTTTTAACAAAGAGTTTCGGATCTTCTCTAGAAGAAATACTGGGATAGATAAATATCCCATCCAACACCTCCTATAATAAGGTAAAATGATCTTTCATCATCTTGACCAATGTAGGTATACACGCCTTATCCATAACCAAATCACTAATAGTAGGGACTGATATTCTCTGAGGGTTTACTCTTTGACCTTCAAATGGGTGGCTAGCAGGCCAAATCCCTAGCTTCCTAATTTGATATCAGTCGGCACCTCTAAAGAGTCCGTACTTCTAAAATCATCGTTAGGTTCCGCAAGGTCAATACGTCATCGACCTCGTCCACGACCATGAGTATGGGCAATTTCACTAGGTAGCATTTACTACAATGAGTAAGTATCTAACAAGAACATAATGACAACTTCCTATTACATAAGAAAAGTACAGTAACCACTAAAGACAATACTTTTCCTATAACTCAGAGATATCCTTCAGCTTGTCTTGTCCCAAAACACGAGAACTCCCAAAAATCCAAGGAAAAGAAAATCCTCGAAACACAAAACCCACAAACCAAAATCGCAAACCAATAAAATTGTTACGCCCCGGGGGCATATCCGTCATCCAAATGACGGAGGAGCCCCTTAGTGACAATATTCAGAAATACATGGACCAGATCTGGTAAAAACCTCGAAATAATAATAAAAATACAAGTATTTTATTAACTGCATACATGCATGACTAAACATAAATCAATTAAAGTAAAATAGTTTTATGCCACCAAATCAAATTGCGATAAAATCCAAAGTGCATAAACAAAATGCAATACCGATAAAGTAAATAAAGCTGCATCTCGACGATGTAGTGGGACAAGCACGACAATGGACTCTCTGAGCGACACGAAGGTAGGTCAACAGGACACATCCTCCATCAGTTAACCTAGAGGATAAGTGAGGAGGGGGTGAGTACAACCACTCAGTGGATGGATAGACAATAGTGCATAATCATAATCCACATAATGGAAGTCAAAGGAAACAAACTAGAGTAACCCAACCCTCAGAGTACCAATATCAGTCTGCAACTAACCTGGTCAGCAGTATAACAAATATACCCTCAACATACACAACCACGGCAATCTACAAGCAATACACATCCAGATACCACGACAAAGCCTCGTGGCTCTCGAGGTAATACAAAGGGAACTATCTATGAGCTACCGCAAATGGAACTCGTGTAGGGATGTATACTGAAAAGTCTATCTTTTGTATGAACATCTTTATTTTGGAATAAGAATCACATGATCATTGTTTGCATATTTTATGGTTATGCAATATTGTCTAATACTTTACATTGTAGATAACATGGTGTGTGGTGTCACACAGAAGGCCATGTTATCGGCCCCTTGAAAAGTATAAGCAAAGGCTCACAACCGAGATGGCTTTGGATAAACTATCAGAATGGTTGTAGTGTGATTTGGTATTGGTTTGTCTTGACCATAGAATCACACTAGTGCACTTTGTGTGTATTGAGCAGGACCGACTTAGAGGTGATTCGATTTATTGCTGATTACATAATCGAATTGGACCTCAGATATTATTTAGTACATGCTCTTAATCCCGATATAATAACGGGCACATATACTTAGTACTCATCTCTTTGATTTACCAATGGGCGAGATTTATAGATTAAATCGATAGGCTCGGTAAGTTGGGAGATGATATTATTTATATGGTGTGCCGTTGATTATAGGAGGAAACCGTGTCCTATATAATATAATGATGATGTCCCCTTGAGGAGCTCATAAGGTTCATCATGTAAACCCTGCAGGTGGACTTGGTCCGGCATGATGAAAAGGTTGAGTAGTACTACTCAAGGAGTTAGATGTTGATTAATTAATGGTCAGTAAATTAATTAATCGATGGACATTCGAGATCTTAAACACGGGGAGAAAATGTACAAATAATATATGGAGCCCATATTATCATATGGGGATTGGTGAGGTAGATCAATGATGAACCTTTAGTGGATTGGATCATCATTAGTGGATCGGACTTTATGTGGGCTTGATCCATGGGAGGCCAAGACTCAACTCCTCCTCATGGTCCCTAATGTAGCCTATTAACACCTCATGAAGCTTAGATCCAATGGATAGAAACAAAACTCTAAGATCCATAGGTAAAGATTAAATCTCTAAGATCCGACGGTTGAAATTAAATCTCTAGATCCGACGGTTGAGATTAAATCCCTAGAACCAATGGATGAGATTAATTCATGACTTATCCCTAACTCTATAAAAGGATGTCAAGGGAGTTGGCGTGGGATAATTGATGAGAGCTAGGGTTTTTGGGCGGCAAGGAAGAGGAATCCTAGTCGAGATAGGATTAGGATTAGGGTTTGGAGGCAAGGGTGGCACCAAATAAGGAAGGTATTCTTCTCTTCTTTTGGCCAGCGTCCAGCACCTCTCCAGCCTCTTTTCTAGCCTTGGTCGGCGCCCAAAAGCTCCCTTCTCCTTCTCCTTAGGTGGTGGAAACAAGATATAGGGCTTCCCTTGGTGTCTTGGTTGTTTTTCACCATCTTCTCCTTCACCTAGTTGGCCGGCGGCAAGGATAGTTTTAGTTCCTTGTTGGTTGATTCTAGAGAGGAGAAAAACCTTGTTTCTATTCTTCTTCTTGCTTTGGAAGAGAAAGGAAGGAAGATTTGCGATCTAGGAGCTTCGACTTTTGGTAGATCGTCGCCCACACGACGTCCAAAAGGAGGAAGGTCATACATTAGAAGATCGAGAGGTATACCTATTCTACTTTCTTCTTTTGTTTATTGCTTGTATTTGTTTTTTCAATTATAAGCATGTTATAAATCTGTAAATGGCTAAATAATACTTGGATCCCGAGTATAAACACGAAAACCGGCGATCCGGACATCGTTTATTCTGTGGCTACTCGTAGAATAGAGGATGGTCGCTCGAACAACTAGTTTGTTCAAGCGACCTCTCTAAATGAATAGCACGATGATGACTTGGTGGTTTGGGCAATCCCTTTTGTCCATGATTAAATTTTTTTAATCTGGGGACATCGAAGGGATCGCCATGGACAAGCTACCGAGGTGAAGTGGGAAGCGAAGTTTCCCCTCACAGACTCGATAAGCAAAACCCTTCAATTAGTATCAGAGCCAAGGTTTTCAGTTTTGTGTGTTTAGGATTCGGTTAATTTTTATGCACTTTTTCATATATTATATGTGTCGGATAATAGTAGGATATGCGTAGTTTAACTCTTTGGTTGCAGGCATAAGATCCGACTATTATGGTCATATGTGTGTGTGTGATTGTATGTGTGTAAATATTTATTTTGAATCCTCAGGGTTGACGAGGCTAGTATTTAGTTTTTGTAAATTAAATATGGCATTGTTTAGCCACTCTTTATTTTATTTTACTTTCGATCTAGATTTCATGTACACTCCCTCGTGGAGTATAGGATCGATGGATGTAAATTAAAATAGGTTTTAGTTTCGGCTCGGATCTCCAGATGGCTCGTACATGGCGTAGGAGGAGCGGACGAGATGGCGATGCGACGGGAGTCATATTGAAGACAAAAGCCATAATAGTTGGAAAATAATTTATTTTTCATATTTATTGCTTTTTGTTTGATATGCATGTCGTAGGCTAGGAAAATTTCTCAATTTCAAATTACTAAGTAGGAGAGGGATATTTTTATAAATTCCCGCGGCCTCCATTACGATTTGACAAGTGATGCAAACAAACTTGCGCGTCGGCTCTGAGTGCCTTCCTCCATATCGGATGGGTTTGTTTGTGGATCACAAGGTCGAATATGGTTATAGGAAATTATTAAGGAGCGTGTGTACTTACCCATCGTAAGGCACATAACCCGAGATAATTACCTTAGTACCGAGTAATGGTGAACACTTAGATACAAATATAAGTATCCTCCCCATCGGAGTTACTGCTTTTATTTGTAGGGACAAAGAAGAACCAACTATTAATTTTACTTGTCAAAAAGTTAGGTTGAGAAGATAGTAAAATTAATGGGTAAAACCTCCTCTTACAAATGTAGAATTCGTATACGTCCACACTATCGTGGCATACGATATTCTCGGTGTTTTGAGGTGTTGGTTGATTTTAAAATTTTATTATTTGAGGAATCAATAATTTTTTGAAATCTAATGTTTTGATTTATGTGATTCTTAGGTTTTCTTTCAAAATGACTTTCAACCCACTTGCTGTGATACTGAAACAGAACAAACTTACTGGACCCAACTATATAGATTGGAAGAGGAATCTAGACATTGTCTTGACTGCTGAGGAATACAAATATGTACTCCTCAAAGAGTGCCCTCCCAAGCCTGCAGATAATTCTGGGGAAAAGGAGAGAGAGAGCTATAAGAAGTGGATCAAGGCCGATGAGATGGCGCGGTGTTACATTTTGGCATCTATGTCAAATGTACTGCAACATCAGCATTAAGCCATGTCCACTGCTTATGATATGATGCTCAATCTCAAGGAGCTTTTCGGACACCAGAATCGGGCTGCGAGGCAAGAGGCTATGAGAAACTTGATGACGACAACCATGGTCAAGGGAACACCCGTGAGGGATCATGTTCTCAAGATGATGGCTCATTTAAATGAGCTGAAGGTCCTAGGAGCTGAAATCGATGGAGAAACCCAGGTCGATATCATACTCCAGTCTCTACCTAGGAGTTTTGAGCAGTTTCGCCTCAACTACAACATGAACAAGAGGTTGTATTCGTTGGCGGAACTTCTGACAGAACTCCAGGCAGCAGAGGGACTATTTTGTCAGAGTGCTCAAGCGCATGTCGTGGTGACCTAGAAGGTTTCTACTTCTAAGCCGAAAGACAAGAAGAAGAAGAAACAAACCAGGGCGAAGGCGGTGGGAGGTACTCAGGGAGGAGTGAAGAAGCCGAAAGGCAAGTGCTTCACTTGTAAGCAGACTGGACACTGGAAGAAGGACTGCCCCAACCGCAAGAACAAAGGTATATCTTTTGGTCTAGTCGTTGAAACATGTTTAGCGGTGTTATCTATCGGCACCTGGTGTGTAGATACGGGAGCCACTGATCATGTCCGCAATACTTTGTAGGGGTTCCAGGAAACCAGACGACTGACTGAGGGAGAGATTACCATGTACTTGGGCGATGCCACGAAGGTGGTGGCTGTTGCAGTGGGAGATGTTCATTTATCTTTTGAGAAAAATAAACTTTTGGTTCTTAAGAATTGCCTTTATGTACCCTTATTTAGAAAGAATTTAATTTCAGTTTCTAAATTGTTTATGGATGGATATTCTATTTCTTTTAATGACAGAGTTGTTATAAGAAGGAATAGGGACATTATATGTTCGGGTGCATCGATAGGAAATTTGTACACACTTGAACTAAAACCTCCCACGATGCAAATTGAAGTTAATAACTCATCTTCAAATTCCAATAAGAGAAAAGAACCTTCGAAGATGAACCAAACATATCTTTGGTATCTTAGGCTTGGTCACATTAACCTAAGCAGAATTCAAAGGTTGATAGCTGATGGACCTTTGGGTTCATTAGTGGTGGAGGATCTCCCAACCTGTGAATCTTGCTTGGAGGGTAAGATGACCAAGAGGCCTTTTAAGGCCAAGGGGTATAGAGCCAAAGATGTGTTAGAATTGGTTCATTCTGATTTGTGTGGTCTTATGTCTATCCAGGCTAGAGGTGATTTTGAGTATTTCGTCTCTTTTATAGACAATTACTCAAGATATGGATACATTTACCTAATGTGTCGCAAGTCTGAATGCTTTGACAAGTTCAAAGAATTCAAGGTTGATGTGGAGAAACGTCAAGGTAAAAGTATCAAGACACTACGATCCGATCGTGGTGGTGAGTACCTCTTGGGAGAGTTTAGGAACTACTTATCAGAGGCTGAGATTCAATCCCAATTATTGTGCACACCTGCACACGATGAGCGATGTAGCGACTCTTATGGAGATGGTTAGATCGATGATGAGTTATTCTGACTTGCCAGATTCGTTCTGGGGATATGTTCTAGATACGGCGGTGTACATTCTGAACTTGGTACCATCTAAATCAGTGTCTTCTACTCCCACAGAGTTGTGGCCTGGGCAAAAGCCTAGTCTAAGACATATTCGGATATGGGGGAGTCCAGCACATGTGCTAAAGGCAGATGCTGGTAAGTTGGAACCTCGTACAGAAGTACGCATGTTCGTTGGCTATCCCAAGGGAACGAAGGGTGGATTATTTTATAGTCCTAGAGATCAGAGGGTGATCATTAGCACGAACGCCAGATTTCTAGAGGAAGACTATGTGATGAGCCACAATCCCAAGAGTAAAATTATTCTAGAGGAGTTAAAAGGGGAAGTCACTTCTTTAGTACCACCGGTACAAGAGGATATACCACATGTCATTGCACCGCGTGTCACAGAGGATACACAGGTGATACCTCGTCATAGTGGATGGGTTGTGAGACATCCTGATAGATTCATGTTCTTGGGAGTATCTTCTAATTTGGTCCCTGGCGAACATGAACCTGATCCCTGGACATATGACGAGACAATCCAAGATAAAGATGCAGTAGCCATATGGATTATGAGGTGTGGCAGACGGATGTCAAGACAGCTTTCTTTAATGGAAGTCTTGAGGAAAACATCTACATGAAGCAACCAGAGGGATTCATTGCTAAGGGCAAAGAGCATCTTGTATGTAAGCTTAATCGGTCCATTTATGGATTGAAACAAGCTTCGAGGTCTTGGAACATCCGCTTTGATGAGGTGATCCAGTCTTATGGATTTATTCAAAGTCTGGATGAGTCTTGTGTATACAAGAGATGTCATGGAAACGTAATGGTATTTCTTGTACTATACGTAGATGACATTTTGTTGATTGGCAATAATATCAAGGTGTTATCGAACGTAAGGATATGGTTGTCCAAACAGTTTGATATGAAGGACTTGGGAGAGGTGGGACACATCCTTGGGATCAAGGTTATAAGGGATCGCAGGAAAATGATGTTGTGCTTATCCCAAGCTTCATACATAGACACGATTATGGAGCGTTTTAGCATGCAAAACTCCAAGAAGGGTTTTCTACCTTTCAGGCATGGAGTTCCTTTATCTAAGGAGATGTGTCCTAGATCATCTGAGGAGATAGAGGAGATGAAGGTGGTTCCTTATGCTTCAGCAGTAGGAAGCCTCATGTATGTGATGCTCTATACGAGACCAGATATCTGCTTTGCCGTGGGCATGGTCAGCAGATATCAGAGTAATCCAGGACATGGACATTGGACTGTGGTAAAGCATATATTGAAGTATCTGAGAAGGACTAGGGATTATATGCTGGTTTACCGGGTAGACCAATTACTCCCTGTGGGTTACACGGATTTCGACTTCCAATCTGATAGGGATAACAGTAAGTCTACCTCAGGTTTTGTGTTTACTTTGGGAGGTGGAGCCATTGTATGGAGGAGTGTCAAGCAGAAGTGCATGGCGGACTCCACCATGGAAGTTGAGTGTGTGGCGGCCTCTGAGGCGGCTAAAGAAGTTGTATGGCTTAGGAACTTCCTGATGGACTTGGATGTGATTCCTGGTTTGCCCAGAACTATCACAATTTATTGTGATAATAGTGGTGCAGTTGCAAACTCGAAGGAACCACGAGCCCATAAGGCTAGTAAACACATAGAGCGCAAGTACCACCTGATACGAGAAATCGTAAAGAGAGAAGTTGTTGTGGCCAAGATTGCATCGGAGGATAACCTGGAAGATCCTTTCACTAAGGCCCTTCCGACGAGAGCTTTTGATAGGCATGTGGAGGGAATGGGGATCAGATGTATGACACTTTGAGGACAGCATAGTCTTTTAGTATAAGTGGGAGATTGTAGGGATGTATACTGAAAAGTCTATCTTTTGTATGAACATCTTTATTTTGGAATAAGAATCACATGATCATTGTTTGCATATTTTTATGGTTATGCAATATTGTCTAATACTTTACATTATAGATAACATGGTGTGTGGTGTCACACAGGAGACCATGTTATCGGCCCCTTGAAAAGTATAAGCAAAGGCTCACAACCGAGATGGCTTTGGACAAAGCATCGGAATGGTTGTAGTGTGATTTGGTATTGGTTTGTCTTGACCATAGAATCACACTAGTGCACTTTGTGTGTATTGAGCAGGATCGACTTAGAGGTGATTCGATTTATTGCTGACTACATAATCGAATCGGACCTCAAATATTATTTGGTACATGCTCTTAATCCCGATATAATAACGGGCACATATACTTAGTACTCATCTCTTTGATTTACCAATGGGCGAGATTTATAGATTAAATCGATAGGCTCGGTAAGTTGGGAGATGATATTATTTATATGGTGTGTCGTTGATTATAGGAGGAAATCGTGTCCTATATATTAGGATGATGATGTCCCCTTGAGGAGCTCATAAGGTTCATCATGTAAACCCTGCAGGTGGACTTGGTCCAGCATGATGAAAAGGTTGAGTGGTACTACTCAAGGAGTTAGATGTTGATTAATTAATGGTCAGTAAATTAATTAATCGACGGACATTCGAGATCTTAAACATGGGGAGAAAATGTACAAATAATATATGGAGCCCATATTATCATATGGGGGTTGGTGAGGTAGATCAATGATGAACCTTTAGTGGATTGGATCATCATTAGTGGATCGGACTTTATGTGGGCTTGATCCATGGGTGGCCAAGACCCAACTCCTCCTCATGGTCCCTAATGAAGTTTATATCCAATGGATATAAACAAAACTCTAAGATCCATAGGTAGAGATTAAATCTCTAAGATCCGACGGTTGAGATTAAATCTCTAGATCCGACGGTTGAGATTAAATCCCTAGAACCAATGGATGTGATTAATTCATGACTTATCCCTAACTCTATAAAAGGATGTCAAGGGAGTTGGCGTGGGATAATTGATGAGAGCTAGGGTTTTTGGGCGGCAAGGAAGAGGAATCCTAGTTGAGATAGGATTAAGATTAGGGTTTGGAGGCAAGGGTGGCACCAAATAAGGAAGGTATTTTTCTCTTCTTCTTCCTCTTTTGGCAAGCATCCAGCACCTCTTCAGCCTCTTTTCCAGCCTTGGTCGGCACCCAAAAGCTCCCTTCTCCTTCTCCTTAGGTGGTGGAAACAAGATATAGGGCTTCCCTTGGTGTCTTGGTTGTTTTCCACCATCTTCTCCTTCACCTAGTTGGCCGACGGCAAGGATAGTTTTAGTTCCTTGTTGGTTGTTTCTAGAGTGGAGAAAAACCTTGTTTCTATTCTTCCTCTTGCTTTGGAAGAGCAAGGAAGGAAGATTTACGATCTAGGAGCTTCGACTTTTGGTAGATCGTCGCCCACACGACGTCCAAAAGGAGGAAGGTCATACATTAGAAGATCGAGAGATATACCTATTCTACTTTCTTCTTTTGTTTATTGCTTGTATTTGTTTTTCAATTATAAGCATGTTATAAATCTTTAAATGGCTAAATAATACTTGGATCCCGAGTATAAATACAAAAATCGGCGATCCGGACATCGTCTATTCCGCGGCTACTCGTAGAATAGAGGATTGTCGCTTGAACAACTAGTTTGTTCAAGTGACCTCTCTAAACGAATAGCACGACAATGACTTGGTGGTTTGGGCAATCCCTTTTGTCCATGATTAAATTTTTTTAATCTGGGGACATCGAAGGGATCGCCATGGACAAACTACCGAGGTGAAGTGGGAAGCGAAGTTTCCCCTCACGGACTCGATAAGCAAAACCCTTCAACTCGTGGGTCGTCAATCAATATACTAAGCACTGTCTATGCGCAACTACATGCTACCACGAATGGGACTCGTGGCTAGACAGGCAGTAAAAAGACTCAATGTCTGCGGGCAACAACATGCTACCACGAATGGGTCTTGTGGGCAAACAACGTATATAGATATCTAGTTATTGACTGCACACAACAGCATGCTACCACTAATGGGTCGCATGGGCAGTCAATTATCCTAGGTTGTTAAGCCTAGAATTATCCAATACATCTAGCATAGAACGTCTATCAAAATCGATAAAGATCATTGATCTATAATTAAGCACATTGAGGCGGTCAAGCGAGGGTTTCAACACCTCTAATATGAAATGTTTACCAAAGTCGGTAAAGATCATCGACTTATAAATAAATACGTCGTGATAGTTAAGTCTAGGGTTCTAACCCTTCTAACATGAACGGTTATCAAGGTCGATAAAAATCATAAGTCCACTAATAAAAACGTCGAGACGATTAATCATAGGGTTTCGTCCCAGCTAACAGGAAATGTCTATCAAGGCCAATAAGGACAACAAATCTACTAACAAGCACGACAAGAGGGTTAAGCCTAAATTATACCATTTCTACCAGTTCAATCATGCATGCTACAATATGCTACCACGAACAGATCTTGTGGGTACTTAAGATATAAAGTAGCTACCTAGCTACAGACGTCATACGAATCCGATTATCACCAACTCCGAACGGATAACGCAAGAGTATAACTTTACAGTAGATTATCTCAACCATACATGGGAGACATATTCGACCACAGACATACAAAGCAACCATAGGGAGACTCTACTACAAACTCTCTCTCAACCAAGAATGGGTGATATAGTTGACAGTCGAGATATGAACAATGTTATATACCCTCTAAGGATTAATCGCATCCTAATCATACGACCTCTACTAGTCCGATCACCATATCAACTGAAATAGTAAATGGATAAACATATACCAATAAGCACATCCAGGTTATTACGCCTAGGGTTCCAACACCTAGGGTTTTACTAAAGTTTCATTCCTGATATCCGCTTCTACGAAATAACCTCATCTAAGTTATTCTATCTCTACTAGTCTCAATCATGGTATCCACCGCAATAACACATAACCAAATAAACACATATCAATGATATCTAATAAACGACAGCATAGTCATACTAATGGAAATCAATAGCTGAAATTAATTAGGGTATAACTAAAGGGGTCATGCCAGTACAAAGTCAAAGCAATATGCTATAGAGCATCAAGTGCAAATATATCCTAAACCACGTAAGCAACATAATCATATCATCATGCACTAAATCTAGAGAAATTATCTCTAGAATTTATTCACCTGTTAGCCGTCTGGAGATGTCCTGTCATTGCCAAGTCCCCAATACGATTTTGTCGATAATACCTCTAAATTCCAAAACATAAAAATCGTCGAAAATCTGTACAAATCCGAAAATCCCCAGATTGACTCGCAAAAACCTGTCAAACGTGGCGAACTCCGAAAATCCAAAAACCCTTAGGAACTCGAAAACCTAGGCACTCTGATACTAAATAAATTGTCACTCCGAGAGGGGTACTTGTCCAACGAAAATCGGACAACACCTCCCCTGTATTGTGGACAATTGAAACCTATATACAAGGCCCACACGACCCACTATACATCGGCCAACATGGCCGGAACATAAAACACACCATACAAAGAATATATGGGTCTCAGGCCAACAACCAAAGTAAATAAAAAGTCTACAATATCTAGACTTACCTCTTCTGTCATCTGAGCAGGAATACACAACCAAAACAAATCGAATAAAAGTCCATAAGGACATATCGAGTACCACCAAAACATCCACAAGTATATAACCAAAACACAAGTCCTACACATGTCTTCTAGTCAATATAATCGAAACCATAAAACTAATAACAAAACCATTACGACGAGGGGGATTGGCAGCTGGACTCTCCTGACAGTGTTAACCTGAAATAGATATAAAGCAACGGGGTAAGTTCAGCGAACTCAGCGGGTATCAAGTCGACATGTATAGTAAGATATATCTAACAATAATAATCATGCCAGTACAGTCTCTTGATCAATAATAGGAAATGCAAGGAAGAAATGCAGAAAGATTGTACTTACCTGAATCTTCTATCCTGACATAGGAGTGTAAGCCATACTAGCAGACGTAAGATCGTCAGACCAAATACATGATGTATCTTGTTTGCATGTCAATCATATGCAACAACCAAGGCAGCAACCAAAATGCAGCAAACACAAACAAATGTCATCCATGCAATGTGCATGTGATGCAAATGACATGGTCACCCCTGATGCCAGTTAGTCGCCTCACATGCGATGGTGAAGTCGAGTGGATAGGGCTATGATAACTGTGCACTCTGTCATCACTGCTCCTGAGTGACCGAGTGGACAGGATGCTATCGAAGTACACCTATCCTCCTACCCCAAACAGAGTGGGGGAGCAAAGCTCTCATCTCTCGGTGTCAAAGACCAGAGGAGGGATCCCTGCCCGCTACCACGTTGCCTCACCGCTACCCATGAGCGGACCAGCGGAGCCTGACAGAGTTACTGCACACACCCTCCTGATGTACCACTAACCCATGAGTGGTTGTGTGTGCAGATCATGTAACTGGCTGCAGGCTTAACTACAAAGGAACTGCCGACCAACCAACATGCAATCATGCA
This sequence comes from Wurfbainia villosa, assembly GCA_025175895.1. Taxonomy (NCBI): domain Eukaryota; kingdom Viridiplantae; phylum Streptophyta; class Magnoliopsida; order Zingiberales; family Zingiberaceae; genus Wurfbainia; species Wurfbainia villosa. Next base: position 3,547,395 of record CM045994.1, on the reverse strand, counting down.
AGATGGTGCATGACACTAGAGCATGTAACACCAACCAATATACGTCTCCAAATAATATGTACAAAAAATAATGAGTACATATCAATGACCTAGGTATACAGGGAAAGTATATCTAAAAGCTAATCAAGTGCATGTCACAACTCCCAAAATAAGTACACATGGCAGGTATCAAGATAATATCGACTAAGATAGAAATGTATGCATCAGGTATGACATAGTGTCATACAAGGGCAGATAAGACATAAAAATTATTGCGAACTATAACCAACTAAGCATATCAACATGACAATATCTAAAAGATAAGTCAAAGTACCCCCTGCTAAAATGCTCGAAATAATGAAATCTTTATGCCCGTGGACCTATCTCGTGACCGAAACCTGCATATAACATAATTCTTGTCAATTTTGTTTTTCAAGAAACTTCTCAGGGTACTCCATAAAATTAGCACAGTCCTTCCTCACATTAGAAGCAACATCATGTAGTCCAACCTTTTCAAGATTTCTGATCAAAATGGTTAATGTCAACTTATCAGGATGGGTGCCCAATTCCTTCATTGATTTGTATTTCTCCATTGCTTTCTCCACCATATTAACTTGATAAAGGGCTCCTATCATTTTAGTGTAGACACGAGTATGGGGATGCAAGTTCTCTTTTCGAAACTCAAAAAATAAGTCTTCACATTGCTCAATCAACTTATTCTTTACCAACATGAATATCAGGTTGCCATATAATGCTGAATCTGGTTTATACCAAAACACCTTTCGAACGAATGCAAAAACCTGTAGGGCGAGTTGCCACTCGTTCTATCATCGGGGCTCGTTGAGAACACCCACTTGGTCTGCCTTGAGAAACCTCCCACATCGAGCATCGATCACGTTGTCTACCCGATGAGGCGAGGAGGAGGTGGTGGTCTTCGCGAACTTAAGGGCCTGGACCACCTCGATCACTTCCGTGGGCATCACCCTTTCTCTCTAGAGTGGTTTCCTCGAGCCCGCTCATCGGATGCCGCAATGGATCTTCATAGGAAGATGGAAGCTCCAAGCTCTTGGTCTTGCCAAGCTCAGAGACAGAAACCGACTTTGGAGTCGAGGTCGGCGTGAGCGCGATGGCAGCAAACGGGAGCAACCGACGATGGCCCAGCAGCAGGCGCCAACAGCACTGTGGGTCGGCAATGCTGGAGAGAGGAATCGGGGAGGTCGACGATGCAGAGGGAGCTCACAGTGATGAATAGAAGGAAGATGCGAGAGAAGGGTTACGACGGCAGAGAAAACCGATCGCTCGATCGGGAGATGGAGAAGTCGGGCGCGGCGGAGAAAGAGGGGTCGGGGAAAATAGGAATAGTAAACCTAGGTTTATAATTTAGGTTAATTAAACCTATTAAATAATCTAAACAGACCCTTTTAAAAGTCTGTTTTTCTTATCCCTATAAATATCCCGTACAAGCCCCGTTTAATTCCAAACAAAATTCTAAAAAATTCTGGAAAATTACCTAAGATAATTTCTCAATTAATAATGGATATTTTTATTTTCTGGTATCTCACACTTAAACATAATGCTAAGAAACCTCAGACGAGATCTTCATCGACCACTAAAGTATACCAGAGAAGTGTTCGTGGTTTGGCAGCTAAGTCTAGTGACACAGTCGCACCGCGCCTATAAGGTAGGTCCAACATCAAACATGTACTCTACCCGAGAAGACAAACTCCCGATCCGCATTTGACTCAGGGTCGTCTGTCCAAATTTTTTCAAAAATCAGAACCGAATTTGTCTAAGCAAAGGATCGAACCGTACTAGTCTATGAGATATCGCACCGTTTTATCACTGCATTGTACCAGATGACATCTTTATAAGATAAATTGAAGTATTCATTTAATATAATTTAGGGTCCAATGGAAGAAATATCAAATTAAGAATTCTTCTCAATTATATTCATTATACAAAAGTTTAATTCAAATGTTTAACAATAGAATTGACCTGTTAGGTTCTTGGTTGTGCTAGAGGGGGTGAATAGTGTCTCAAACTCGATTGACGATCTCGTGTTTATCTACAGAAGGTTAACATAGCGGAAACAAAATATACAAACAAAAGTAAACACAAGAACAAAAACAACATCAATTTTTACGTGGTTCGAAACTCTAATTTCTACTCCATGGCCTAACTCTAGCGATGCACCACCACCAAAACTTTTTCATTCTCAGAAATTTTCAGGAGGCAGAGAAACCTCTTACAACCTGTTTCTTTTACAAGACAAGCAAATACAAATGTAAAGAAGTAAAACAAATTACAATACAAAAATTACTTTACACCAGAAGACTTTGCTTGATCGCTTGTTTGGTTGCTTTGGAATCCTTTTGAAGACTTGAAATGCAGCAACACTTCCCTTCAAAAATTTCCAAGAATCGACACTTCAACTTGTCGCCAAGTCTTCCTTTTATAAGCTCTGCAATGGGTTGATTTATGCCTACTCGTCGACTGGTCTTATCCCTAGTCGACTGGTCACTTAACTGTTATCTCACAATGATTCGATCTACGTTGGATTTCAGTGCACCAATCAACTACCATACATCCATCAATCACTGTCAAACCATCAGTCGACTAAAGAACTCTCTGTAGCCTGCTACAGTGACACCAGTCGACTAAAGAACTCTCTGTAGCTTGCTACAGTGATATCAGTCGACTGTTTAAACATAGCAGTCAACTGCTGAGTCAGAACACTATTTCTCAACTTTCCTGAGTCGCTCGAGCACCACAATCGTTGCTCCGAGCACTATTTCTAAGTCGCTCAAGCACTCACAGTGTCGAGCATTGTTTCTACGTTGCCCAAGCACTCACATTGTGGAGCATTGTTTCCCCATTGCAAGCACCTCTTGGCTTTCCAAGTTCGAGCGTCGAGTCCCGAGCTCCACACGGGATAGACTTCTCGTCGCTCGAGCACTAGCCCGAGCATTCGAGTTCCACAATGCGTCCTGTGCACCCATGGTCGAGCACCGAGTCTGACATTTCTCAATTGCCTGAGAGTCCGATTCCTTCGACTCGGGATTTCCTCATTACACGCCCGAGCATCTTTCCCAAGCACCCGAGTGACTTTCCCGAGCGCCCGAGTGTCGCTAGGCTTGAGTACCCTCTTGTGCGCTCGAGCGACAAGCCCCAAGCCCTGCTCGGGAAAAACTTCCCCAGCTTGCTCGGGACTTCCCGAGATCCGTGTGCCTCTGCGTGCCTGATCACCCGAGTCCCCGACTTGGGATTTCCCAATCGCCCGAGCACCTTGACTAGTACTAACAATCGAGTTGCCGATTGAGGACGACTCACTTCTATTCGCTTGCAACAGCGACCAGTCGACTGGAATAAAATATCAGTTGATTAGTACACCACAAAACTGAAATTTAATGCATCAAGTATGATCCTCTTATACTTGACACTTACCTTTAGCCTAAACCTAAGCCTTCAAGCTTCTTCTATCAACCTCACATCTTTAGGATGCATCCGAGTCCACGACTCCTCACTCTTTATGCTTGCCTTCAAGTATTTCCTTCAGCTTTGTCATGCTATTGGATCTTCCTTTGCCAAAAGGTCGCACCTTCGAGACTTTCATTGCCAAGTCTTCATACTTGGACTTTCCTTGCCAAGTCTCCATACTTAGACTTTCCCTTGCCAAGTCTCCATACTTGGACTTTCCCTTGCAACTCCCAGTTGGACTTTACTCGTCCAGTCATATTGTCAAACATCGAAACTCTACTCGAGTCTCACTCGAGCCTGGTCAGCCTTGACCTGAAGTTGATTGCACCAACAATCTCTCTCTTTTTGATGGTTGACATTATCTTTAAGTTTGGCTAGCCCATAAACCTAACTCGCCTCTTCTTATACCAAAGTATAATTAAGATTTCCTAACTTAAATCCTTCGCTCCCCCTTTTTGGCACAGATCAAAAAGTCTTTTCAGACTTTACTCATTCTCCTTCTTTTCCTTCATCTTTAATCACTTCATTCTCCTTAGTGATAAAATCATTATCACACAATGAAAGGCAACCTCTTCATAGGTTTTCATTCTCCCTCTTTTTCAAAAATCATCCATCATATATTGATGGATAATCTCTTCCTAAAGACTTGCTCCCTCTTAACTATTGTACCAATAATATCTTTGAAGAGGTCCTAAGCCTTAGGATATCTAAACTTTCAAACATGGGTGCAAAAGTTCAACCTTGAACTTTAACGTCTCTTAAAATTTGATTCTTACCCTAGCTTAACTCTCCTATTCATTTTCACTAAAAATATCACCTTTTCAATGCTTGTCTAAGCATATCAGAGGGTTAGGAGAAGTTAAACTAACTAGGGTCATTGAAAAATAGCTAAACTGAAACTGTTTAGCTACAGACAACCCTAACATTCGACTAGTTGAGGTGCCACCTCGATTGTCATTTCTGATTTTCTGGATAGATTTTTCAAAAAAAATTCAAATATGTATAAATAATTTCAAAAAATTTGAAAAATCTTGAAACTTTATCCACACATTACTTATGTCAAATACAATGGGGAAAAAATAATTTTCTTGGAAAATACCCCTTTATTTCAAAGAATGATACAAAGTTTAAAAACATTGAACCTTCATTATTTTTGACCAACTTTGTTTCAATCTTATCAATGGTGATTGCTATCAACAAATAGACTTCACTAAGGTTTTCCAAAATTATTTTAAAATTATTTTCAAAACTTTATTTCCAATCATGATTTATAGACCAAGTGTACATGACTTGTACATTAGCTTTCCTCATGATTCATTCCTATGATTTGATGAGTTTGAGTTCATTTTGATACAACATATGAGCACCTTGAACTTAGCTCATTTTCCTAATATCTCACATGTATCTAGAGTATTTCAATACACATATGTCATCCTATAATCTTTGTGAGATGTAATTTTGTTATTCCCTAGACTAAGGAATCGTGCATTGTCATATAGGCATATCCAATTTGATCTCCTTACTTAGGATGTCAAATAATTAATGGCATTTCTCCTTAAATTCAATTTATTAAACTTAATGCATGAATATGATCATGGCAAATTAGATGTGCATAAGTTAAAAGCATTGCTAATGATGTCATGACATAAAAATAACAACCTAAATATCATGGCATGCCTTCTAAGCAGAGCCGGCCCTGGGGGAGGGCTGCTGGGGCCCAATTTCTAAATTTCGCCCAGGGCCCTAAGTTCAAATACTAAAATCAGGACTGTCTCTGCTTCTAAGTAATCATGTGATATATGATGTCATGATATGAAGTGTGGCACACTAAGCATGACAAGTATATAAAATACTAAGGTATAAATATACCTAAGTTTTGAACCTAATTGTCATTCTCTAGGATTATGTCAAGTACCAAACTTGACATAATAACGTATTAACTCCCTCAAGTGTGCCAAAACCTCCAACTTGGCATACTATTGACTCTAGCCTACTTGTATCAATCATGATCAATTTTTCAAAATTCTATTTCCATTGGCACATACTAAATTCTTTTAGGATCATTTTTTTAAATTCATTTTTAAAGTATCACTATACCTCAAAAATACTTTAAAGTGTCAACTTCACTATAGTTAGGTTAACTATCTTTCCATTTTAAGTTGACACACCATGTACCCATATAGTGTGAAAGGATCACACTCCTAGAAACTCAATACATATTGGAGCTCCTTGGGTTTTCTTGATAGTCACTAGGGATAATCTCCCTTGCTACCTTCCTAATGACTCTTCTAGGCTTCTTGAAAGCCTTAGTCATTGAGATCTCATCAAGGTTAACTCTAGGGATACTTTTCTTTATAACCTTTTTAGTGACTTTCCTAGACTTCTTGAAAGCCTTAGTCATTTGACTCTTATCAGGATCAACTATAGGGATAACTTCCCTTGTAACCTTGACTTTCCTATATCTAGGCTTATTTCCATAGCTATATGGAACTCTTTGGTGAGAGGGCATGATTTCCTTTGACTTAGGTTTGTATTTCCTAGATCTAGGCTTATTTCCATAGCTATATGGAACTCTTAGGTGAGAGGGCATGATTTCCTTTGACTTAGGTTTGTATCCTAACTCCTTTTTGTCCTTAGATGATTCTTGTCCACAAAAACCTAGGTTTTGTCCACTAGACCCTTTAATCATATTTTCCATCCTTTTAAGGGTCTTCTCTAATTTATCAAACTTAGACCCCAAAGTTTGATTTTATACCTCTAATACCTCAGTTTTTGTTTATCCATTATTTCTTTAGACATTCTTTCTCTTCCTAGTCATATGTCTAGTTTTCTTGGGGTTATTGCCTAGATTGTTCTCATCTTTCCCATCCTTATCTAAACTAGGTCTACCTTTAAAGATTTAAATATTTTCCTTAGGTAGGCTAGTTCTTGAGATAATTGGTCTAGAATTGTCCTTTGGCCTATTTTCATGATATTGAGCATATAAATCAAAGTATTTATTGCTATCATGCTTCTTATCATGAAAAACTGAAATCACATTAAGACATAATACCTTGGGTTTTGCCTTAGGAGCTCCACCTACACTTGAGCTCTTTTCTTTGCCCTTCTGAGGATGTCTTCCCCTTGGACACTGGTTCTGATAGTGGCCCTTCTGATTGCATGAAAAGTACATTATGTGCTCCTTTCCTTTGCACATTAGGGCACCGATCTCCTTTGGCTTCTCTTTAGCCTTTAATGTTACTTGAGTTTTCTTCTTGATTAAACTTGGACACTTCCTCTTGTAGTGTCTTTTCTCTATACACTCAAAACATATTATATGATATTTATTTTTAATAATCATGCATGAGTTACCTTCCTTAGTGTTAGGGGACTCATGGACTTGTTCTTCATCGGCTCCGGATGTAGAGAGTTGCTCTTGCTCTAGTGTCGATTGTCTGTCCTCCTCTCAATCCTAGAGGTGGACTATGTGTCATTCAGAGAATGGTTATATACCATTTGAAGAGCGGCTAAGTTAGGCGTAACAACTTTTCTTAGCATTGATCGCTCTATGAGCAGCTATGTAAGGTGTAACAACTTTCTTAGCATTGGATTTCTCAGTGTGCTTGCTGTCGCACGAGCCATTTTCCTAAGTATGAATTAATTGTTCTAATGGCCTTTGTGACTATTAATCTCTATTCTACTAGTCTTATGGGACTATGATCTCCGACACGATTCTGGTCTATGTGACTGGATACTTCTATTAGTCATTTGGGACTAATGACTCTGGCTCTATTTAGTCTATATGACTAAATACCTCTTATTGGTCTATGTGACCATTTTTTCTATGTGACATGCTTTGGACAAGTGAGAGATGTAACCACTCATCGCGGCTGCAACGTGTGCACACGCTGCACGAAGTGCAGTTGGCGCACTTCGTGCAGTGCAAAAGATACACCCCCTTTATAAGGGGGTGTGCGTCCAAAAGCAAGAAGAGGAGATGAGACGCCGAAGTGCTGCCGGGAGTGAGAGTGAAGTGATGTCGGAGAGAAGAGCGAACACCAAGGTGCGACCGAATTTTGTCTCGTGGAGAAGTAGGCTCTTTCCTTTGTGATTGACCCTCAGACGACAAGCAGTGTCATCCCTACAGTGTAAAACGCTTGCAACCACTGTAAGTTTTTTTTTTACAGTTTCAATTTTTCATTTCTTTCGCTTATTTCACTTAGATTAACTTGAAGAGATACGAAAATTACCAACAATATGGGACTGACCACCAACTACCTAGAGCAACTTGCAAAGTGATCGCACATAAAGCAATTGCTTATCATCTGGTGATGCAGCATCCACCTCACGAGTGACCATCGCTCGCTATATCATCGGTCACCTTTTAAGTGGTCGACGCTCATTGTCTCTTTATCAACAACAAAAATTTTTATTGAACAAGAAATAAAAAATTTAAGTTGCTCATCGCTTGTCAAGGCAACATCTGCCTCATGAGTGATTATTATTCGTTGTCTCGTCGACCACCTCTTGAGCAACCGGTGCTCATTGTCTCTTTATCAACGATAAAAAAATTTATTGAATATGAAATAAAAAAAATTTAAGTTACCTTTGAATGGGAAATTCTTTGCTTACTATGGAGAAAAAAAGGGATAAAAAGAGACGATATTATAGGCAAATTTAAGGTAAAAAATAACAAGTTATAATGAACATATTTATTAACTTATAAATATAATGATATTGATAAAATTTACCATTCTAATGTGATATTTTATTTAATAATTATTTTTAATTTGATATTTTAAGGAAAGGGTGGAATTGATGGATATTTAGAAAAAATAAATAAAGCAATTATTTTAAAAAAACAAATAGGTGGGACTAAGCCCACTCTAGCCCAAAGAATGCCTCCGACCCTGGGCATAGTCAACTAGGAGAATTTAAAACAAGTAATTATCAGTCACTCAATCTACAAAAGTTGAGAATATTCTAACCACGAGGTACCAAAGATAGATCTTTAGATTTACAAATTCATTGGTAAACTTGGAGTAGTTTCAACCATTATTGATCCAATTATAATTCATTGTAACAATAATGGGTCGTTAGGTGAATCAAAGATGTTGGTGCAATTATGCCTTGAATGGGCATGTTCGATTTGTTGGGATTGTTGACGTCGCTAGAGGGTGAATAGTAATTTGTGATTGGTCATACATTGTGCTCATCTATAAAGAATTCACCTGCAATGGAATAAAAATATAAAACAAATAAATAACACAAGCACAACACTTCAATTTTATGTGGTTCAGAATCTTGTGACTCTTATTCCACGATCTAATCCTAGTGATATTTCACTATGCTTTCTCCTTGCTTAATGCCTTCCAGAGGTAGAGAAACCTCTTACAACACATTTTTTTACAAACAAATACAAGTACAAATCCAAAGGTACAAATGAACATGTAATGTAATGTAAATAATAATGTATACAGATGATCTTTTCTTATTCATTATTTTGTTGCTTTGGAATACTTATTGAAGATCTAGAATACTATAATACTTCCCCTTCAAAGTCTCTAAGGTCCAGCTCCAAAATCCTCCATGAAGCCCTCCTTTATTGGTTTTTTTGAGTTGGGGTTGATTTCCATCTAACAAACAACTGTTAGTGTCCATCAGTTGATGGCTTCACTATAGATGCAAATGTTACACATATAGAATGACTCTTCTAACTCAACTTTGACCATAACAGTTGAACAATCGAGTTTCAAACTCTATGTTTGCTCAAACAGTAATATCATTTGATTATTAATCTCTAATAATTGACTTATGATGATCAATCGAGTTGAATAACTAAGTTTCAAGCTCATTGTTTGCTTGAACAGTATCATCAATTAAGTGCACCACTCAACTAATGAATAAGTCGACTGTTAATACCAAGTAATCAATTGATCATGCCCAAAATTGCTATAAACCTTTTCAAACCCTCTATCTTGTGGTTTATGAATCATCAGTCGATTGCTACTCCATAGCATTTTGATTGATACTCTTATTTTAGCCTTTCGAATCATGAAACCTCTTTTTGCCTAGTATCTAGTTGACTATAATCTATCATAATTTCTTTGGCTTAGCATCCAATCATCCTTGACCTGTCAAGACTTCACTTACCTAGCATGTGGTAAATCTTGACTTGCTAGGAATTTTCCATTACCAAACATCCTATTAGAACTTTCCCTTTCGTGATAAGTATCTAGTCAATCTTGACTTATCAAGACTTTACTATTGTCAAACATATAATCCTCAATGACTTATTTAGACTTTCCATCTTATCCCTAACATTAGGTCCTTCTTGACCTATTGAACTTCCATCTATGGGCCAAATATCTAATCCTCTATAACTTATTAGGAATTCATCCATGTGTTTAACATCCGGTCCTCCTTAACTTGTTAGTGTTGGTGCAATCAGCCCAGGTCATGATTGATCAGACTCAAGTTGGACTCGAGTAGTATTTTGATGTTTGACAATAGTTTGGGGAGATTGTTGGTGTAATCAATCCGAGTCATGATTGTAAGATACGAAGAAAAAAAAATCTTGTTAATGGATAAATTATCTTATATAATTTCTCAGAAGTTCACAGAAATTTTTCCGGATTCAAAAGGAGTCCATACGAGGAAGATTTAAGTTTAAATGGAGAATTGGGTGACTTGAGTTAACTCGGACTTAATCTAGGTTAGCTTTAAGTCAAGCATGAGCTAGCTCAACCAAACCGACCCTTAAATCCCGATTTCTAAGCTGCGATTTTTCCTTCTCATTTCTCCCGATCCCGATCAATTCTTTCCCCGATTTCTTCTCGCGATTTCCACAGCCGACGTCGCCGATTCTTTCTCCGTTGCGATGCTTTTTCCCAATCACCGCCTTCTCCATCACAAACGACAGCGGCGCTGCCGCCCTTGGTTGTCAGAGGTTACCTCGAGCGAAAGACACTGATTATCGGTCATCGCATTTTTCTCTTCTGTCGGTGGTCATCATCGCATCGTCACCGGAGCAACTCGTTGAACACCACTGCCCCAGTCGCCGCCGGGATGGCTGGTGAGTGGCTTAGCTGAGTTGTTTGGATTCCTTCCTCCCTGCAAGCGGCGGTGACCGGATCATTCTCGATGGTCTCTACGGACGAGCTGGAGTGCGTGTGGCTGGGAGCTTAGATCAGCAGCGACTGTACTCCAGCTGATCTCTATGGTAGCTAGGTGAGTGTCGTGTTTTTTTTTATATTGGATTAGATTTGTCTTCTTGATGCAATTTCTGATCGAAACTCAGAATCTCGTCGGTGAACAGGGGACGATGAAGGGGATGGCTGCTAGTAGAGATCTAAGGCCGGTAAGCTTCATTTTTCATTTGTTAGTTCAATGGTTATTGTTGTGATATTGTGATTTTGGATAGGAAGGACGATCGGAGTAGTGGACTATCATTGAACGGATTTACTAGCAAGATCCAGGAATTTTGCAACTGTGATTAAAGAAGGTGAGTTTAATGAATTGTTAATTTCGAAGCTAGATCTTTATGGTGACGAGCAGCTGTGAACTCGAGAGCAGATTGAGGTAAGATCTGTATTGATTTATGATTCGGTCGTATTTCTATGCTTCACATTGGAAGAAGTTGTTATATTGGTTGAGTTTCTGTATTTTAAGTGGATAAATGGATCGGGCAATGATCTTATGATAGTTGTGGTATCTTGTGATTGTCGATTGGAATTGGTCTTGCCTTAATGTGGTTGTTTGATACAGATTAGATACTCGGAATTGGGGCAAGAAGTGGTACTGGTGAAGTTAATCAAGGATGTTGATTTCGGGATCTTGATTTGAGATAGATTCTCGGACGCGAAGACAGCTGGTGTTTCATATATCAGGTGGGTAATATCTACCCTGGTCAAGTAGTTTTGATCTAAATCTGGTGCATGAATTTGGACTTATGCTATTACTTTGATCTTAGATCCACTCTTATTTAATCATATGCTTGTACTGTCTTGACCTTTGAGATATATACTCTGTTACTTCATTGATTATCTAGCACGGATAGGAACTATAAACCATATTGTGGGTTAGCTGATGGATGTTCAGTAAGTACAGGTGGTTAGGGTTATCTTTGTGACCTTAGATTGGGTTACTGTGTTACATCACTAGGATTAGGTGATGAATTAGATTATGAAGTCGATTGTTGTATCATATACTTATTAGTTGTGCACCTATTGTGGATTTAGTTGTCTGTGCATAGATAAATGTGTGGTTGTTAGTATGTGACCATGGACTAGAGGTCCTAGCGTGATGGTATATCCATTATGGATTGTGTGTCTGTGTATAGTTATATGGACGATCGATAGTATCTCGCTACTGACTAGAGGTCTTAACATGGTTGACTGTCAAATGTGTATGACTCTTTGTGCGATAGAGAGAGTCTTGTGGATTGTAATCCTTGCATAGTTGATTTTTGGTTGACCAAGACTCCCCGTGGGATAGGGAGTGTTGCGAGGATCCGTATATGGATCTATGCATCATTACATTTGCATGCATGCTGTCGACTGGGGTCTCCCTTGTGGTTGAGATGGGTCGTCAGTCATCCTGCCTCCCCGGCCACTCGGGGTAGAGTAGCAAGGTTGAGGGCAGAGCATTGGATGTGTCGCGCTCGGCCACTATAGATGGTGGTAGCTAGAGATACGCACCTGGCCGTTTGTGCAGAGTGGTGTTAGCACTCGCCCACTATAGACGGTGGTTGTGTGACGTGCAGTTGTCCTGTGTGCGGAGCTCGTCTACTCATGGGTAGTGACGGAGCGGCCAACAGCAAGGACCCCCGGGGAGTAGTTAGCTTTTTATGCTTATATTCTACTCATTCATACTACCCAACTCAGCCACTCGAGAGTGGTGGTAGCTGGAGTCGAGCTAGTCGTCATGTCGTGCCACCCGGGCCATACTGGGGTCGTGGTTGGATGGGTCCGCAGACATGGTCATGCATATGCATTGCTGATATATATGTATACATGTATTTGATATATGTTTTACATATGCCTGTGAGATGCTGCATTTGATTGAGCTATGATTTTTGCATATGCTTGTACATCATGATACATGCTATTTGCATATTATATACTGCTGTGTGTTGATCATGATATATGTGTTGGTTCAGACTGTTGTATGCATTCGATTAGCGTCATGTCATAGTGTGGTATGGACCGGGATGTTATTACATATGATTATATACTATTCATATGTTTGAGTGTTGGTCAGGTATGAGATTGACTTTGTACGTTATATGGGTTCTGTTATTGTATATTTGTTCAGGATGATATAGCTTATGGTGTTGCAGATCGTCAGGTACGTTAGGACATTACTTCATGTTCAGTTGATCAGTTTAGTATATACATTGAGTATGACTATACTGTGGTTACTTGTTATTAGATTTGGATAGGACTGTATGTCTATTGGACTCATGCTGTATACCTGTAGATCTTCACATGTATACTTATAGATCTCATTATCCTATATGTTGTTCATGCACTTTCTATATATTACCCCTGAGTTTATACTCACCACCCGGGACCCTGGGTTTCCTATCGCCCAGGTAACAGGTAAAAGATTTCCTTGGAGGTTCAGAGCTCCGCCAGCTGATCCCATCTCACACCGAATGGATGGATGTATTCCGTATTGTTGTATTTTTTGTGGATTGCCGTTTTGGAATTTTACCCTGTATTGTTTTCATATTTTTGATCTACGGATGTGTTGTATGTATTTGGCCTTTGATGTGGTTTTTATTATGATTCTTGTTGTGTCAAGTCACTCCAGAGTGCACAGTTGAGTCTTTGTATCTTGTTTATCTGTCAGTATGTTTCCACTGTGTTTGGTATGTTGATATCTTTATATTATATTGTTGTTGTGGGCCTACGGGTCTTGTATTAACCCAATATGTTGCCACATACAAGGGAGATGCCGTCCATTTGCTTTTCAGCACGACATACTCTCGGGGTGTGACAATTTTATTGGTATCAGAGCCCTAGGTTGCGAAGTCCATTTTCGGATTTTATTTCGTTCGGACATCAATTTTTGCTTTATTCAATTTTGGTTTGTGAGTTCTGGGATCTGGCTATTGCGGACATCTCCGAGCTACAAGGATTAAGGTATGTCAGTTGTTATTATATATCCTTCTGTTGGCTATGCATTTAGTTGCTTATAACAGTGCATGACTTATAGTATGTTAGTCACTATTCGTAACCATGGTTTGAGTTGGCCACGGGAACGACATGTGGAGGTTATTAGACATGTACCTGCTATCGAAAAGGTAATTACCTTTGAGAGTCGACTGATACCGAGTCGGAAAGTAGGGGTTAGGCTGTCACATTTCTTATGGAGATCAAAGATTACAGTCCTAAGGATTTTCACTAATTATGCTTGTCAGATCATTACATGTGAGGTAATGGACTAGCGAATATACTATTGCTGATGCAGATAGTAGAGGATTTGGTATGTAGTGTTTTATAGGGATTTTGATCCCTGAGTTGTTCGTGCGAGGTTGTATAACCTTGAAGGTACTTTTGAGTACTTAACTTGTGCTATACAAAGATAGTAGTGTTAGTTGAATACCATTATCAGGATCAAGCCGATACTTGGTGGAAGAGATAGGAAATAACTTTCGGGGAATCACACATCACTTGGCCACGGTGTAGTGATGTTGTGAGAGAGTATTTTTCCACGTCATCTTCTTTAACTCATCGTCAGGGAATTCTTGAGCTTCAGGTAGGGTGATTGTTTGGTAACGGAGGTACCATGCAGAGTCGTTATACTTGCGAGGGTTACGACCACCTAATAGCTCGAGAATGTGATTGACATGTCTTAATCCCCCCATGGTTCATTGGCTAACATTTTGATCAGGATGTTTGGATCTTCTATTAGATCCTACCGGAAGTCCTTAGACCGAGTCATGTGTATAGTAATGACTCTGTAGCAAGTGTTTTAAGAGTTGGAGATTTGATAAGCAAATATTGCAAGTCAGATTATTGGAATTAGAAGTCTTCGAATGTTTGACAAAGGAACCAGATTGGAGTCGTAGGTCACGAGCGACTATTGGAGAGTTCCGATCATAGAAGATCGATTACAGATCGTCAGCATCTTCTCATATTTATCAGCAAACTCAGAAGAAAGACTCCGAAGGATTTATGTGTGTGCAGTGCGGGACACGACGAGATGTAGAGTCAGATTATCTGATGGATCATTTTATCCATTTTTACTATAAGCAGCCAGTACATATGAGGATGTACTTTGAAGACTCAATTGAAGACTATGGATGAAGCTTTTGAGAGGACGACCCACAACCTCGAAAGCCGAGATCATTATAGAAGATTGGATTATCACCCTGGCAGCGATCTACTACCTCAGTTTTAGTTGGAGCTCTTCGATACTTCCATCCAGGAGAAGCAATTTACTCAAGAAGACGCCAGCAGTATATCTCGAAGATTCGAACATTCGGACAACAATTACCTTCCCGACGATAGCAAGCTACCTTTCCAGCGTGGTTATGCTCGCATGCAGGAGAGCGTTCGAAGATGGTCGATCTATGTCAGATTCTTGATGGCCTATACCTTTCACAGAGATGGAGCATGATATGATGTTAGCAGTTCTTCAGTACCTTACAGCCGGTTGTATATCCTTTGCCAGTACAACAGTGTTTACCTTCTCAATTGCAGTTGTTTTAGTTTGTACCTCAGATCAGCAGTTGATTTCAGTTCCTCCATGGCAGACTTTTGCAACTACTTGAGCTCAGTCGTCAAGAACAGATGTTGGGCGAATTTACATGGTTACTCGAGAAGAGGTATAGAAGACAAAAGAATTGGTCATTTGGGGTATTACTTTAGTTTACCCTATGTGTGATATATTGAGAGATACTGGTAGTTTACAGGTATCTACATCTAGAATATTCTTAGATAAGATTAGAAGGGTTTCTATCGACTTGTGGGTTGGTGATTTTTCTTTACCGTCAGGTGAGATGTTGATCAACAACCAAGAAGTCAAGGGTGTAGGGGATCGATCGGCCGGCTAGAGGGGGGTGAATAGCCCTTTGTCATTGGATGGTGGAATTTGCTCATCTACACAATTGTTAGCGCAAGCAGAATACTAATAAAGACAGGAAAATAAACAATGAAGAATACAAACAATGCTAACACTGAAATATAACGTGGTTCACGGCTACGCCGCTAATCCACGGTCCGATTCGTCCCCGGTGAATCACTCCGTAACCAAATCACTATCGGTCTCTCCTTTGCACTAAGCTAGGTGGAGGTAACCCTTACAACTCAAAGACACTCCTTCTTTTACAATAGATGTGAAAGAAAACTAAGAGAAGGAGTTTGAATCTTGTAGAGCACTTGGATGGTCACTTAGAGCATAAGCATTAGCCATCCAAAAGCCCACACCCTCTCTTTTTATAGAGAGGGCTGATTTCTTCCCGTTGGCCGCCACCAGTCGACTGCTGCCCTTGGCAGTCGACTGTCGCCACTTCAACGGCCTCCGAACATGTCGGATCCCGACCGTTGTAGTCCAACGGAACACTTGGCAGTCGACTGATGGATCCCATCAGTCGACTGCTGCCTCCGTAGTCGACTGCCCAGTCGGCTACGAGCGGTTCTGTGGCCCAAACCCTCTTGATCAGTCGACTGCTGCCTTCAGCAGTCGACTGATGGTCTTGGCAGTCGACTGCCCACATATGACAGTCGACTGCTGGCCCCAAAACAACTCAGTCGGATACCAGTCGAACCACGTTCGACTCAGAGCAGTCGACTGCCATTTCATGGCAGTCGACTGATGTCGGGAAAACTCATCTGACACTTAGCCATTCGGCCAAGTTCACCTAATGAGCTACTTACAATTCACTCATTCTCTCATCTCACTCGAAGTCCCTCGCCGAAGCTCTCTTCGTTCATGGCCACGTCCCTCGGCAGCATCAGGCGCACAACTCTGCAATGCTCTTTCGCGTATCTTGCCTTCGAAGTCTGCTTCCTTGGCTTCGCTTCAAGTCATCTCGTCCGGCGGTCCCTTGGCAGCATCAAGTGCACGGCTCTTGCTAATGCTCAGCAAAGTTACGCAAGAGTTACTGTGGCACAATATAAAACATAATTGAATTGCACCCCACAACTGTTAACCCAATCATATACTGTGGTTCAAGTCCCCACGGAGTTGGCGTGGTAGTTAAGATATAGTGGTGCTTATAGAAGTAGCATGGGTCGATTCTGGAGGAGGTCTAAAGCTCTTTCTTGGATTCAAATAACCCCCACATATCTTAGCTATCATGTCAAGGCCCATAAGTCCCTCCGTGATTTACCTTCCTGATAATGATCGTGGGAAAAGTCGATGGAGACCACTAAATTGATGATTTCAACCTTGTACAGATATACAGTGGTCCAAAACTCTTATTTCTATTTCATAGTTTGTCAACCCGTCACTCATAAAAACCTACTTTATCCTTTATGGATAACCTCTAAAAGTAGAAAAAAAACTCTGGTAACAAGACCATAAATGAACTTAGACATAGACTTATAAAGAATATAGTGGTGAAAATTACGCATCTAAGACTTGTATTCAAGAAATCGAATAGATACAATATGATTCAAAAACAGATCTAATTTTATCAAAATTTACGATAAACACGACATATAAAATAATCAATGACTTAAACATAAAAAACTGGATTACAATGGAGCAACCATCAATCTCACGTCGTCAGAAGATCTAGAGTTCCTGCGAAGAAGAGAGACAGGTCTTCCTTAGGGTGTTGGAATGACAGAGCCATAAAATTCTTCTCATTGATGAGAAGCAAGAAGTCTATTATGTAGGGACCGTTGATGGCCGCTAGAGGGGAGTGAATAGCGTGTTCGTTGCCGAAGATGGAAATTGATCGCGTGTTTGCTACAAACGTTAGTGTACACGGTGGAAATAATAATGATAAAATAAATACACAAGACAAGCACAAATACAAGTGATATAACGTGATTTGGAACCTTAGGGTTCCTACTCCACAGGTTGAGCTCAACGAGCATGAGTGATGAACACACCACTACTAAAACTCCTCGACAATAAGTCGGAGATGAAGAAACCTCATACAAGCGATTTCAAAAGTAATACAATGAAATACAATAAATACACTAAGCAATACATAAAAACAAGTAAAGAACACTTTACATAAGAACTTTGAATTACTTTCTTGTTGCTTGCTTTGGATTGGTCTTGAAGGTCTAGAATGCAGCAGCAATTTCCCTAAAAAATCACCCTAAAAATCGCTGTGGAAATCCCTCCCGTCGAGCTCCTTTTAAGCCTCCTAGCAACCAGGATTTTCGCTTGGCATTCGACTGCCATAAGGTCCCAGTCGACTACCAACAGTACCATTGTGAGACAACGGCTTAATTCACGTCGGCATTCAAGCCAACAGTTACAATGACAATCGACTGTCACTACCCATCAATCGACTGCCAAGGCCATATGGCCCGACGATCGACTACGAACATTCTGCTCTCGTAAACCCGACCAATAGTCGATATTATCTATAGCGGATCGATCAAGTCATCGATCGGCGCCCAATGCCGGCAATCGTATCAGTCATTTCCTACTGATCGAACACCGATCGACTCGATCAATTCGGTGGCTATAATCGATCGATTGCCAAGAGTCAACTCGACTATCAAGTTTCAAAACATGTGACCAATTGACTGGTTCAAAACTTCAATCGACTGATAACCTCAACCATGAGATTTAACCCCAAGTATGATGCCCTCATACTTGTTAGACTACCCTTAACCTAGACCTAAGCCTTCTAGCCACCTCCGTCAGTCTCACACCTATCAGATCCCTCCAGGTCATCCATGACTTGTTCATCCATACGCTAGCCTTCAAATGCTTCCATCGGCTATTGTCATGCTAATCTGATCTACACTGTCAAGACACATTGGGCTTATGCTGCCAAGACTACTACTTGGACTTTACGCCGCCAACCATTGAACTTATGCTGCCAAGACTCCCACTTGGACTTTACGCCGCCAATATCACCCCTTGGACTTCCCTTGCCAACTCATGTTAGACTTCGAATTGCCAAGACCCAAGCTTGGACTTTTCCATTGCCAAGTGTCATATTTGGACTTTCCATGCCAAGTACCCATGACTTGGACTTTCCCATGACAATCACATTGACATACATTTTGTCGAACATCAAAATATCGCTCAAGTCAAACTCGAGTCTGGTCAATCATGACCTGGGCCGATTGCACCAACAATCTCCCCCTTTATGATGTTTGACAAAAATCATAAACACCTTTGAGTTAGGCCACCTAACTCAAATCTTCTTATCAATTCTCCCAAATTGGTAATTCCCAAATTCTCTCATCAATTCTCCCATAACTTCTCCCTCTTTTGACATACATCAAAAAGGTTCTCCCCAAGGGTGTCAATGTCTCATATCCTAATGAGATCTTACAATCTCCCCCTTGGTCTAAAAAATCTAAGATGCCTTCACTCTTCCTAATGATAAGTCTCATATCACTAAAGAGAGACAACTCTCCTAATTTCCAAATTTGGCATCTCACATTCACATTTCTCCAAAGTTCTCCCCGTCATGAGGAAGAACACATTCATCATCCCATGATGGATAACCTCCCCCTAAAGGCTTGCTCCCCCTTGACCATTGCACCAACAATGTCCTTGGAGAGTCCCTAAGCCTATAGGAACACTAAATCATCAAAATTAAGGTTAAAAGTTCAACCTTGAACTTTCACACACCTTAAAATTGATACACACCCTAAACAACTCTCCTAATCCATATCCAATAGATTTTTATCCTTTCCAATGCTCTCCAAAGTATATCCTAGGGTCAGGAGCAATTAGGGTAGCCTAACATAGCTAAAATCAGGCTAAACAAACGTTTTTTACCTCAAATTAAGCCTGACAGTCGACTCTGACAGTCAATAGTCGACTATCATTGACACCAGTCGATTGGCATAGGTGGCAGTCAACTGATTTCTGCAAATGCAAAAATTCAGTTTCAGAAATGAATTTTCAAAAATCATAAGTAATTATACATAAATCGAAAAATCATGAAAATTCATATGTATAATACTTATAACAAATACAATAGGTGAAAAATATTTGAAAAATAAATTACCTATTAAATAGTGAATTTGACACAAAGTTCAAAACCATTGAAAAGTTTAATATTTTGGCTCTACTTTGTATCAACTCTCTCAATGGTGATTCCTATCAGAAGATAGACTTCACCAAGGTTTTCTAAAATGATTTTAAAAAGTTTTTAAAAACTTATATTGGATCATGATCAATGGGCTCAATGCACATGACTTGCACATTAGCTTTTCCCATGATCCACCCATGATATAAGATGAGTTTGAGTTCATCTAGATGCAAAAACTATGCACCTTGAACTTAACTCATTTCCTAGCATCTCACAAGTGACTAGGATGTTTGAAAACACACACATATTGATTTGATGTGAGATGTGGGTTTTGTTTATCCTAATCTAAGTCCTCATGTATTTTTTTTAAGACAACACTACTTGATTCCCTTATACATGGGACTTCGAGTCATGTCATAGTCCTTAAATCAATTTTAATTACCTTAAATGCATGAATGATAATTATGGCAGATAATGATAGCATAAATAATCATGTGCCAAAATCATGATGTCATGGCATAAAAATTAAGTCTAAACATACATGATATAAAAACTTAAACCTAAGTATTATCATGACATATAAATTATAAGAATAGATATGATGTCATGACATGACATATGACAAATCAATCATGACAAATAAAATATAATGGTATAAAAATACCTAAATTTTAATGTTAATTTTTATTTGTTAGAATTAAATTCATTTTGCCATATAATCACTCATCTCCCAAGTGTGCCAAAAATCCAAAATGGCACACCATGACTCTAAGCCTAATTTGTACCAATTTGATCAATTTATCAAACTTCTTAAATGATATTGGCACATCTTAAAATCCTTTAGGATATAAGATCAAACTTATTTCCAAGGTACCCATAACCTTGAAAATGACCTAAAGTATCACCTTTACCATGGTTAGGTTAACTACCCATCCATTTAAAGTTGGCACAACCTAACCCATTTAGCGTGAATCGATTACGCTCTTAGGAACCCAAAACCTATTGGAACTCCTTGGGTTTACTAGGTATTCCTTAGGGATAACCTCCCTAGATACCCTTCTAATGACCCTCCTAGGCTTGGTAGCCTTGGTCATTGTGGTCTTTCCTAGGTTAACTCTAGGAGTGACTCCCCTTGTAACCTTCTTAGTGACTTCCCTAGATTTCTTCGAAACTTTAGCCACTAGGCATTTGCCATGGTTAACCTTAAGGATAACTTCCCTAGTAGCCTTGGCTTTTCTAGACCTAGGTTGTGTTCCATAATCGAATGGAACACTATGGTAGGTCTCCTTGGGCTTAGGTTTGTGATTCAAACCTTTCTTTCCCCTTGAAGGTTCTTGCTTCATAGGACCTAGATTTTGATCATTTGACCCTTTAATTGAATTTTGCATCCTTGCAAGGGTTTTTTCAAGTTTTTCAAGCCTTGACCTCAAGGCTTGGTTTTCTAACTATAATCTTCCCAATTTAGATTTTTCGTTAACCCTTTGGGAAAGATTCTTCCTAGGCATATGTCTACCCTTCTTAGGGTTAATGCCTAGGTGTTCTTCTACCTTCCTAATACTTTCCTTAGGTAAGTTTTTTCTAGAGATATTAGTCCCAAATTTCTCCTTAGTTCTAATATCGACATGTTTAGCCCCTAAACAATACCCCCTATTTCTTGCATCCTCTTTATGATAAATTGCAAGTGAATTAAAAGCATGCTTTTGATTCTTACATAAAGAACGAGCATTATGAAAATATACCTTAGGGTTTGCTTTAGAAGCTCCCCCTACATTTGATGCTTCTTCTTGAACTTTATTCTTTCCTTTAGGGCATGAACTCCTCTAATGCCCCGGTTGTTGGCATTTGAAGCACACCACATGCTTCTTGCTCTTAATGGTTGAGGCACCGGGTTCCTTGGTCTTTGGCACGACTTGTGTCATCTTCTTGACCTTTTTCGGACACTTGCTCTTATAGTGTCCGGCTTCCCTACACTCAAAATATATTATATAAATTTTATTATTAATTAAAGTGTTTGAGTTACCTAGGTCAATGGTGGTGGTCGGAGTGAGTTCTTCATCTCTCCCGGAGGTAGAAGCTACTCCTTGATTTTGTGCCGGCTTTGGTGATCTAATGTCCTCCCCCTCAATCTTAGAGACGGAGACTTCCTTTATTTCTTCCTCTTCTACGGATCCAGAAGTTGACTCTTTCTCAACTTCCGACTCCTCAAGCTCTTTTATTGACTCGGATGTTGACTCCTTGTCAACTTTCGAATCCCCACTTTCTTGTAAGGAAGAGCTTGCTTCTTCGGTCTCCTTGTCCAATTGAACCGATGATGGGTCTTTATGATATTTTTTCAACTCACTCCAAAGCTCCTTGGCATCCTTGTATTCTCCTAAGCTACACAAGATATCATTAGGAATCAAATCAATCAAGAATTTTATTACCTTCTTATTTTTCTCGAATTCTTGGATTTGTTCCCCGGTCCACTTCTTCATTTTGAGGAAACCTCCTTTTGGCCCTCTCGGATACTCGAATCCTTCCATCAAGGTAAACCATTCTTCAAAGTCCCTCATCATAATGAAGTCTTCAATCCTTCCCTTCCATGAATTGAAGCCTTCTCGTCCATAGAGTACATACAGGACCGGAGTGTTGATGTCCCATCCAAGTTTTTCCTCAAACTTCATCTTCTTCCCTCTAGCATGCTCCCTTAGTTATTAAACCTTGAAGAGCAGCCTCACTCTGATACCAATTGTAGGGACCGTTGATGACCGCTAGAGGAGGGTGAATAGCGCGTTCATTGTCGAAGATGGAAATTGATCGCGTGCTTACTACAAACGTTAGTGTACGCAGTGGAAATAATAATGATAAAACAAATACACAAGCACAAGCACAAATACAAGCGATATAACGTGGCTCGGAACCTTAGGATTCCTACTCCATGGGTTGAGCTCAACGAGCTTGAGTGATGAACACACCACTACTAAAACTCCTTCTTGACAACAAGTCAGAGATGGAGAAATCTCGTACAAGCGATTACAAAAGTAATACAATGAAATACAAAAAATACACTAAGCAATACACAAAAATAAGTAAAGAACACTTTACATAAGAAATTTGGATTACTTACTTGTTGCTTGCTTTGGATTGGTCTTGAAGGTCTGGAATGCAACAGCAATTCTCCTACAAAATCGCCCTAAAAATTGCTGTGGAAATTCCTCCCGTTGAGCTCCTTTTAAGCCTCCTCATGACCTGGATTTTTGCCTGACAGCCGACTGCCAATAGTATCGTTGTGAGACAACGGCTTAATCCACATCTGCATTCAAGTCAATGGTTACACTGGCAGTTGACTATCATTACCCAATGATCAAGCAGTCATAAAGACTAACGATCGACTCACAAGCATTTCTGCTCACGCAACCCAACAAACAATCTACTGTCGTCCATGGTAGTCGACTACTCAAGCCATCAGTCGACTGCCCAATGTTGGCAGTTGACTGTCAGGCCATTTCCTACAGTCGAACACCATTCGACTGTGATCAGTTCGACTAACCATAATCCCAGTCGACTGCCAAGAGTCAACTCAACTGCCAAGTGTCAAAACACTTGACCAATCGACTTGTCCAAAGCCCCAGTCGACTGATAACCTCAACCATGAGGTTTAACCCCAAGTATGATTCCCTCATACTTGCTAGACCACCCTTAGTCTAGACCTAAGCCTTCTAGCCATCTCCGTCAGTCTCACGTCTATCGAATCCCTCCAAGTCATCCATGAATTGTTCATTTATACGCTAGTCTTCAAGTGCTAATTACATCGGCTATTGTCATGCTAAGCTGGTCTATACTGCCAAGGCACATTGGGCTTACACTGTCAAGACTACAACTTGGACTTTACGTCGCCAACCATTGGACTTATACTGCTAAGACTCCTGCTTGGACTTTACGCCACTAATATCACCCCTTGTACTTCCCTTGCCAATCCATGTTGGACTTCCAATTGCCAAGACTCAAGCTTGGACTTTACCATTGTCAAATGTCACACTTGGACTTTCCATGTCATGTACCCATGACTTTGACTTTCCCATGACAATCATATTATCATACATTTTGTCGAACATCAAAATACCGCTTGAGTCAAACTCAAGTCTGGTTAATTGTGATCTAGGCCGATTGCACCAACATATTAGAGTACCCAACCCTATAGGAGGCATACCTTATATATAAATATCATATCAGATTCAGTATCAATTCATCATCAATAATGAATCCGAACTAATTATATGCATTAAACTCACATCCAATAAATCAAAAACTCATAAATCATTAATTAGATTATTTAATCGTGTTTGAGCTAATATGAAATAATTAGATGTGTTATGACAATAACATGTAAGCCTATCAAATTTGGAAATTCAATTCAATAATTTTCCACTTGGGTTACATATGATTCTGTATGTAACACATGTAGTCATATTGAATAAAAATAATTTGGTCCATTAACTTCATTGATATACGACTAAAATGATCATACCTACTCTATATATTAAATCGATAGCAATATCCGTCAGTAATCGTAATATTAATATCATCAATAAATAGATTAGATGTGGATGTATAACATAAGAATTATACAAAATGTTATCTGTAAGTGTCAATTCCTAATTGGTCCTTCTTATGACTCGCAATAGGGGATCATATTTGCAAGTAACATATGTTAAAGTGCATTAGCAAACCATGATCACAATCTCATTACTCAAAATAGAGTTCTACATAACATTTAAAAGCACTATATACCAACCACATTAATAAATTCTGATATATTTATACAGAGTGTCAAAGATAAAATACACATATATTTTTCTATCCTAGTGTGCACAATAAATAAAAATATACATGTGTCCTAATTACAGAGCATCTCAAATAATAAAGTAATACAGACTCTCACTGAATGAGTACTTCATTCATATGAAGAACCTCCATTTTCAGCTCATGTTGATAATGAATAATATAAAGTTTGTCTCAATATTATCTATCAATATTTGACCCCTCTGAACTCTTTCTTTTAACCATCAAGTACTTTATGTTGATGCACAATGAATTCGACATGCCATAATTATTCTTAACCTAAAGTTCTACAACTTTATTATTATAGTTGATCTGGAATGACTATTAAATCCTCCAATGATCTTTAATTCTATGATAAATTTTGCAGTTATACTCAATAATTAAATATTCCATAGTAGTTTACAGAATTAATCTTCATTGTTGATGTAGCCATAAGTGTCTATTTGATGTATTTCCAAATGATAATTCTTCCTACCAATATGAAGATGTGTCCTAATATAAACCTCCCATCGTCCAATCATCCATTAAAATACGAAGTCTTAATATATTATCACCTTCAACAGTCAAATCTTCGTTATGTGAGTATTACAAAAATTTATCAAAAATTTTGCCTAACTCTTTTTACAGTGCTCCTATTTAGGTATTTGTCCAATATTCCTATAATGTATACTAAAAATAAATACGTACATTTCTATGCATACATTCGGCTCCCTATAATCGAAGCATAAAGATAACTCCCATTGAGTTTAATATATTTTTACTGGTCAATAGGTTTGCCTCTAAAATTGAATGAGATAACCATCTGATCAAAATTTATGGTACCAATGATGGAATGCCAAATTTAAACTATAAATAGACTTATTTAGTTTGTGTACTAGGTGCTTTGAATTATTAGATTCAAAGTTCTTTGACTGCACTATATATATTATTTCCTCAATATCTTTTTTTGTTGTTTAGCCTCAGGTATCGAGTTGATTTCTTTCCACTAATCTTTAGGGTTGACCGACCTTGCCCCATGGAGGTTTTCCATCGGTCGACGAGGGTAAATCAGGGTAACACGCAACCCATCAAAAGAGAACCCATGCGACACATGATGGGTCGGCCACGCTGAATAGTGATGCGGTGATTTCTTCCAATCCCGAGTAGTGTGCCCAGCCAGGGGGGAATTGACCCCAGGCAATGCTAGTGGAGAGATCCACTTGTAACCGATGCGTCGTTGCCTTGGGGGCATTATTTCCTCAATATCACCATTAAGCAAAGTAGTTTAAATGTTCATTTAGTATAGCTTCGAGTCATAATGAACTACAAGTGCCGTGATTAGTATTCGGAAGTCTTTCATCCACACATTTGAAAAAGTCTCTCTGTAATCAATTCAATTCAACTTTTAGGGTTAGAGCATTATTTGACTTTATGAAAAGAGATATGGCAAAGTCATGATATCGGAGATAAATATAATCATGTGAAACCATGATTATCCTTTTTCCTAGTAGATCTACTTAGTGACACTTTTTTTAAAGTGGTTGAATGTCATGATGTACTATTCCTACTAGATTTGCAACATCAATTGCACAGGGTATTAATATCATACCTCTGCTAGTTGCAACTATAGTATTCTTAGTAAGATTGTCAATACTCTCTTCTTTAAATGACATGTCCACGAGCTCAACACTCCCAATGTTTCAAGTAAAGTTAGCATTTTTCATTTGGAAGAAGAAACTATAAAAGAGTGAACTAAAGTACCCTATAAATTGGTAGCTAACAATTCTTTTAAGTTCAATTTCTTTCATTAGGGATATAAGGCCTAACATCAACTGGACCACCTCAAACGTATGAGGTTTTTTATCACTGTCTTATTGGAAATCTTATTACTAAGTAAACTACAATCTCAAGTATTTCACCCCACAAGAAGCCTGGTAAAGAAGTAAAAATCATATTCTTTATACCATAGCCTTAGGGTTTGATTCTTTTACTTTGTATAAGAGATACTAACACTCTGAAAAGTAATTTGTTAATCAACTCTCCTTTAACATACTCTATGCAGATATTATTATCTACAATGTTAATAGAATCAAGAATTCTTCTAGGCGTTGTTTAGATGAGTATCTCAATTGCTTGATGAATTTTTGTCAATCAAGCTTTGTACTTTCACTGTGCATTAATTCATTACTTGTAGGCATATAAATGTTTTTAAGATTTTATTCTTTATCAATTAAGAAACTATAGTCAAACAATACTGAATTTAGAAAATACTAAAAATGTTATTTCTAAATGAACAAAGATAACTTTATTTGTCTAAACAAGAAATATAAATTAATTTTTGTCTTAAATATCTTACACCATCAAGTGACAGTTTACCCTAGAGAAGGCAACTTTGCATAAAGATACTAGTGTGAATAGGTGCACTAGTATCTATCTATTAAGTGTTTGTATGTACATAAGTCAAAATTGACTTACAAAGTTGAAAATTTTACCTTTCTTAATATTGCAATTAATATACTTAGGATATTCTTTTTTGACATAAGCTTTCTTCTTGCAAAAGTAACAAGTTGATATCTTATCTTGTTTCTCTTGCTCATTTTGGCCAGATGTCCAAGTGTTTGTAGTTTATTTTATTTTTCCATTGGCATTGATTCTCTTCCTTTTCTTATTGGTACCTTGAGAACTGAATGTCAGATTAGCACTCTCCGATGTCTCTTTCCTCAGTTTCTCCTCCTCTTGCATACATTAAACTATAAGCTCATTTAATGTCCACTGCTCTTTTGAGTGTCGTAACTTATCTTGAAGGATGTGAATTGTGTAAGGAGAGACAACAGTGTACTTGTTTCGTTTTCCATGATGTACTCTCTAACATTTCATTTTCTTTTATATCTCATAGTAACAAGCTTTGACAAAAATGTGCTTGTTTCGACCTTTTTATTTGAAGTGAATCGGTCTACTAATTAATTTAGGAAAATTTTGGCATCATGTTGTTTAGTTATAGAGCCTTTGATAGCTTCTGAGATCAACAACTTCATGATGCTTAGACTCATATAATTAGATCGCTCCCACTTTTTGAATGGAGCCCTTTGTACCTCCGTGCTAGCATTGGTCAGAGGTGTAGGACATTCATATCTCAATGCATAGTTTAAATCTATACATCACAAGATCACTATCACGTATTCTTTCCATTGGGTAAAATTTGTCTCAATGAGTGTAAAAATATTGCTTAAGTTGGCAGTTACTGAATTCACTGAATAAGAAAAGGAACATAAAAATATAATTCCATATTGCGAAGAACATGAAGAGATAATAATAAATAACACACATAATATGCATGTATGAATATGTATGAGCAAAAATGAAATATCAAATACAATATCACATTTAGTCTTTATACTGCAATATGATTTGTTAGCGGTACTCTCACAATTGTAGCTCATTATAACCTTTATAAGCCACACCACGTGCCTTCCTTTGGATTGACACATGATGCATATAATGCATTGTACTATATATGAGCTATATTTGTTCTGTTCTTTATATGTAAACCATCTTGAATATATATCTAGCCTAAATATGACTTTCCTTTGGGCTAATTATGTTTAGCATAGATATACATCTATCTACACAATATGTCATAAACCTTCCTAATAGTTCTCATTTTAGTGATAATATTAATTCCAAATAGAATCATATGCACATTACAAAACCTAATAAATTTAATTGTACCATTGCAATCTGATGATGCAGAAAATGACTTTGACACCTAACTAAAAAACTTCAAAGCCTTCGAAAAATCCTCAATTGATGTTTTTAGGCCCGAAATTAGCTACTACAAGGGGTTTACCCTACTATAACAAACGTAGATTTTTGAATGAGCTTCGAAATACATCCTAGCATGACTCAAAACTCATCTTGAGCCAAAAGTTATAGCCTATGAAAGTTCTCTACATCAAACTGTGCTCGATTTCATCTACAACAATATCGGTCGACTAATACTAATGACAGTCGATTAATGTACATCAGTCAAAACCAAAGTCAATTTGATTGATACTACTAGTCAAGTGCCTAAGTTGACTTGCAACCTTTTTGTGTGCAATTTTTTCACATCAATTGATTGAGCCATAATGGCAGTCGATCGACACATTCAATCGAGTCTAGTAATTGACTCAGAAATATTATGTTCCACTTTTAAGCCACAATAATCGACTGACATAATATATCAACCGATTGATAGGTGACTTAGAATTATTTTTTTGGATCAAACACAATGATTTCACCATGAACAATGGTGGTTACGTCGCTATTATTTGTGCCTAAAATTAGGTTTTCTACTCATATTTTAGTCGATCAATCATTGTTTTACGACAATAGATAAATATCATGTGAAAACTAATGAGAAACAACCAAAACCTACAGCCTAATGTCATAAAAATTGATAAAAAAAAAAGACTAACTCTAATACCACCTGATGGAAATCATGAATCTAAGACTTATATTGAAGAAATCAAATAGATACAATATGATTCATAAAATGATCTAGTTTTATCAAAATTTATGACGAACACAACATAGAAAACAATCGATGGCTTAAACATAAAAGAATTTGATTGCAGCAGAGCGACCATCGATCTTGCATCGTCATAAGATTCGGAATTCCTGCGAAGAAGAGAGGCAGGTCTTCCATAGGGCGCTCGAATGACGACACCGTAAAATTCTCCTCGCCAATAGGAAGCAAGGAGTCTGTCAGAGTACCTAGTCCTACAGCGACCACATCCTATATATAGATATCGAACCGAATTCGTTATCGGTTCATCATCAATAACGGATCGGGACTAACCGGTTCTACACATTAAATTGACATCCAATAAATTGAAAACCCATGAATAATTAATTAGATTACTTAATTGAGTTTGAATCAATACGACACAATCAGACGTGTTACGATAATAACATGTAAGCCCACCAAATTAGAAATTCAATCCAACTTACAGAAGAAGGCTAAATAGGATCTATCTTAAGAATACATTCTTTCAACTCTCATAGCTAACATATTGGAGCTTATCTTTTATAGTTTGACTTTGTAGTCAAGGTCTTTTTCTGTCACATTACTTATCCTTTAGATGCATCAAACTCTCAGCTCACTTCATGTGTCATATTTCACACTTTATTTACACAATTCACTTTTTTTAGTTGTCTTTAACATTGTGCCTCAATGCTCCTTGTCCTAAATTTTTTAGATGTCTCATATTATTAGTTTTTAATCTCTAGTGAACCATAAGCTATCGAGCTAATCAAATTATTCATGCTAAGTCATGCTCTATAAATTGCGCCAATAACAACTCAATGATTCTCATTTTGCAATCTCTCAGTTGTCTCATGCAGCTTTCTCTGATCTCCAATGGGCCTCCAAGACACTAAATGTGTTGCCTTGGCAAGCCAAACCATCATCATCACTCAACCTTATTGAGTCATGATCTCTCCAAACAATGTGTTTTTAGTCAAATTCCTACATAACTTAAACATACATATCAAAATACATGTAAGGTCTAAAGTAACCCGACCATTTAGAATATGATTGCACTAACATATGTGCTATGATTTTATTATATAATAGCAGTAGATGATCTTATAATTGTAAACATTGTGATGTCTAGACAAGCACATGGATGGATACTGTCATGCCCCGGGGGATTCCCTGCCAGACAAAAATCTGGCAACATCTCCCATGTACGGGAGACAATACAAAACTTACATACAAGGCCCACACGACCTACTACATCAGTCAACACGACCGGAACAAAACCACACACGCAGGTCATAAATAGGCCTCAGGCCAACAATCAAAGTAAATAATGAAAGTCTACAATATCTAGACTTACCCCTTCTACCATCTGAGCAAGAATACTCAACCAAACCAACCGAATAAAAGTCCATAAGGACATATCAAATACGATCAAAGTATCCACGCATACATAATCAAAACACAAAACCTAAACATGTCTTCTAGTCAAAAACTGAAACCATAAATCAAATAACAAAAACCATCATGACGAGGGGGTTTGGCAGCTTCATCCTGAAATAAATATAAAGCAATGGGGTAAGTTCAATGAACTCAGCAGATAATAGTCGATATGCATAGTCAGATATAACTAACAATACTAATCATGTCAGTACAGTCTCCCAATCATATATAGGAAATGCATAAAATAGAAATGCGGAAAGACTGTACTTACCTGCATCTCCTATTCTGACATAGAAGCATGTGTCATACTAGCAGAAATAAAGTCGTCAGACCAAATACAAAAATATATCGTGTATGCATGTCAATCATATGCAACATCCAAGGCAGCAACCAAAATGCAACAAACACAATACAAATGTCATCCATGCAAAATGCATGTGATGCAAATGACATGGTCACCCCTGACGCCAGTCAGCCACCTCACACGCGATGGTTAAGCCGAGTGGGTAGGGCTATGACAACTGTGTACTCTGCATATTATGATAAATGACAAGAGGCGTATGTCCTCGAAGCGCCTCTTCCCGCCCATCCTAGTGACGATGCAACTCCGGACCAATTGTTGGTCCATCAGAAACATGTGACTGATTCTGAACTGACAAGTTGCATCATGCTAGCCGCGATGGAACCCAAGCTACGAAAGTAGCATGAGCATATGGATGCTCATATCGTAGTCCTTCATCTTTATGAGTTGTTTGATAAGCAAGTGAGATTCGAAAGATTCGAAGTCTCCAAGCTCCTCTTCACCTCTGAGATGCAAGAAGGTTCATCTGTGGTACTGCTCAACATGATGAAGAATGTGGAGCTTTCTGAGAAGCATGAGCAGGGGACGGTGTTGTTAGTTGATTCCTCGAAGAAAGGTTCTAAGAGGGAGTCAAAGGAACAACAGAAGGGGAAGAAGAAAAAGGCTAAAAAGGTAAAACCAGCTCAAAAGGGCACTTGCCATCATTATGGCAAGTAGGTCCATTGGCGAAAAAATTGCAAGATTTATCTTGAGTCCGTGAAGAAGAATAAGGCATAAGATGCTCCATCTTTTTCATATATCTTCGTTATTGATTGTCATTCTATTTCCTCAGACACTTGGGTATTGGATACTGGGTGTGGCTCACATATATGTAATGGCATACATGGGCTAAGGAATAGAAGAAGACTCATCAAGGGAGAGTCAAATTTACGTGTTGGGAATGGAGCAAAGGTTGTTGCACTCGCCATCGGAACGTATTTGTTGAAACTCCCTGCAGAACTTGTCTTAGAACTGGACAATTGCTTTTATGTTTCTTCGTTGATAAAGAACATCATTTCTATTTCTTGTTTAAATAGAAATGGGTATCATTTGACTTTTAGTAACAATTGTTGTTACATAACTTTGAATGGAGTTCTTTATGGGACTGGAACTTTAAGCAATGGTGTTTATACATTGGACATATCCAGTGACATTTGCAATATCGAAGCGAGCAACAAGCGTGCTTGAAAGGATAATCAAATAGACTCCTACATGTGGCATTGTCGTCTTGGCCATGTAGCGAAGCGCGTGTCAGAATTACACGATGTGGAATTACGGAATCGTTTGAATTGGATTCATACGATACATGCTGAATCATGCTTAAAGGCAAGATGACTAAGTTACCTTTTTCTTGGAAAGGTGAGCAGTGGGAGAGTTACTAGGTCTAATACATCTTGATGTATGTGGACCTATGTCGACTCAAGCTTTAGGAGGCTATAGCTACTTCATTACCTTCACCGATGATCACTCACGGTTTGGGTATGTGTTCTTGATGAAACACAAGTCTGAAGCCTTTGAAAGGTTCAAAGAATTCAGAAATGAAGTAGAGAAACAACATGACAAGAGTATTAAAATACTTCGATCGGATCGAGGTAGTGAATACTTAAGTCAAGAGTTTCTTGATTATCTAAGAGACAATGACATATTGTCTCAATGGACTCCGCCATATACAACACAGCATAATGGTGTATCTGAGAGGCGTAACCGGACTTTTTTGGACATGGTCAGGTCAATGATGAATCATGCGACTCTTCCCAAGTCCTTTTGGGGCTATGCACTTCAGACAGCTGTTTACTTGTTAAACAGAATGCCTACCAAGGTAGTCTCAACTACTCCATATGAGATATGGAATAGTAAGAAACCTCATGTATCTTACTTGAAGATATGGGGTTGTCCTGCTTATATGAAGCGGACAGTATCAGACAAATTGGATGCTAAGTCTAATAAATGTCTATTTATTGGATACCCTAAGGAAACAAGGGGTTACCAATTCTATCATCCTGTGGAACAAAAGGTGTTTGTTTCAAGGCATGCTGTGTTTCTAGAGAAAGAGTTTCTCTTACAAGAAAACAGTGGGAGTGTCGTCGAGCTTGAGGAGGCTCGAGAGACTCAAATAGACATCGATGAGATACCTGGTGAAGCACAACAGCTGACAACTCATAGTGATGAGCAATCGGCTGGACCTATTGTAACACCACATCTTCGTAGATCTGGTAGAACACGCAATATTCCTGAGAGATATGGATTTCTCGTAAGTTCGAATGACGTGTTACTCATTGATGATGAGGAGCCTACCAGTTATGAAGAAGTGCTGACAAGTTCAGAAAGGGATTAGTGGCTAGGTGCCATGAAGTCGGAAATGGATTCCATGTATAAAAACCAAGTTTGGAACTTGGTTGACCCACCCGAAGGCATAAAGCCTATAGGGTGCAAGTGGGTTTTCAAGAAGAAATCGACATGGATGGTAATGTGATTACCTATAAAGCTAGATTAGTGGCGAAAGGATATCGTCAAAAACAAGGTGTTGATTATGACGAAACCTATTCGCCTGTAGCTATGCTTAAATCCATTCGGATGCTCCTGGCCATAGCGGCTCATTATGATTATGAGATATGACAGATGGATGTGAAAACAGCTTTTCTTAATGGAAACCTGCTCGAGGACGTGTATATGATACAGCCTGAGGGTTTCACATCGATTGATAAAACCAAGGTATGCAAATTGCGACTGTCCATTTATGGATTGAAGCAAGCATCCAGGAGCTGGAATATCCGTTTTGATGAGACAATCAAAAAGTTTGATTTCTCACAAAATCCAGACGAACCTTGTGTGTACAAGAAGATTAGTGGGAGTGCAGTCGTGTTCCTAGTATTATATGTCGATGATATATTACTTATAGGAAACGATGTATCAATCTTACAGTCAGTTAAGGTTTGGTTATCCAAGACATTCTCCATGAAAGACCTGGGAGAAGCAACCTACATCCTCGGGATTAAGATCTATAGAGATAGATCGAAACGGTTGCTTGGTCTTTCGCAGTCTACATATATAGACCGAGTGCTAAAGAGGTTTAGCATGTCGGAATCCAAGAAAGGTTACCTACCCATCAGGCATGGGGTACACCTTTCGAAGTCTATGTGTCCGCGCACAGAAGACGAGAGGATTTGTATGAGTAAGATTCCCTATGCATCCGCAATAGGATCTATCATGTATGTTATGTTATGTACGAGGCCCGATGTATCGTATGCTCTGAGTGTCACGAGCATATACCAGTCTGATCCAGGAATGGATCATTGGGTGGCTGTCAAGACGATCCTTAAGTACTTAAGAAGAACTAAGGATGTGTTCCTAATATATGGAGAAGGGGACATGGTGATACGCGGGTATACGGATGCCAACTTTCAGACAGACAAGGATGATTCCAGGTCTCAGTATGGATACGTGTTCACCCTGAATGGGGGCGCAGTGAGTTGGAAAAGTTCCAAACAAGACACTGTAGTGGATTCTACCACTGAGGCAGAATACATTGCGGGGATCAAGAAGTTCATTTATGAACTTGGTGTGATTCCTGCCATTGTTGAAGCAATACTGGTCTACTGCGACAACAATGGAGCAATTGCACAGGCAAAAGAGTCGAGGTCTCATCAATGATCCAAACATGTGCTTCGCCGCTATCATCTTATCAGAGAGATCATCAGTAGGAATGAAATACAAATCGAGAAAATTCCCACTGAAAGGAACTTAGCAGATCCTTTGACTAAAGCATTACCTCAAAGTAAGTTTGAGGGTCATGTTAGTGCTTATGGTATTGGATACCGTAGCGATTGACATTAGGCCAAGTGGAGTCTGTTAGTAATATATGAGAGATGTCCTAAGGCAATCGCCTTATGTATGAACCATTTATATGATAAATGAAGATTCACTATTTGAGTATACATGTTTCATGTATTTGATTGGATCTTAAACTCATTTACTGAATGTCCACGATACGATTCACGGCATGAGAGAATTTGTGATTGGATCACAACTAGTGAGTATCTCTACATGTGTAATTGTGATGTATCGAATTATCCTAGTCGATGAATTGATGGATTTGGACACCATCAGATTCTCGAGACTAACTAACGAGTATACTCCTTGGTGTATCAAGCGGTGATTCTCCTTGGAGATATTGTGATGTCGGAGTTGATCGTGGATGCTAGTTATGGTAACTAGTTCATTGGAGTGACCAGCCGTAAGACTTCATATGGTTCTCTGCATATATAGATATGTCAATGAAGTTCTTATTGTGGCTTAAGTGCGATGTTCCTTTGACTTGCGGTATTCAAGTCATCTTGATCATGGAGACTTATGCTTTGACATCTTAAGCAAACATCTCTAAGGAGATGTGGACCCGAGATGATTGGGTATAAGTCGAAGTGATCGAAGGTGTTTGAATAGCCTATAAAGAATTCACCACTCCTTGCGAGGAGATGTATATCCATGGCCTCTCGTCGGATTGTTACTAAAGTCTTTGGCCAAAGCATTACATGTTTATAGTATGGTACTCTTCGATACATGTGGAGTAACTAGAATCCGTAGGACGAGGAAATGATACTTAGGCTAGGTGTGGCGTAGTCGACCTAGTGAGGGGTGACACTATAGACCATGTCCTGAACCAAGTGGGTATAAGATGAGTGAAGGAATGGGGCACGATACATTGCTAAAGGGTTTCGAGAAATAGTTACGGATCAACCGCTTGATCTTTTGGTTAATTGGGGATCATGATGTACTACTAGGTGTCACTCATGATCGTTCTATAATTAATGGTTAATTATAGGCGACCAACATAAACCGAGAACCTATTTGGTCACGCCTGCGGCGTAATCCGAAGGATTTAAAACGAGCTTGAGAATGAGATTCTCAGACCGAGAGAAACTAGGTTTGGTTGGACCAAACAAGAAGCGAGCATGAAATCGTTTCAGTCGCAATGGAAGCATGGATGGGCCGTGTCTTATGAAGACATAATGGATGAACCAAAATGGTTTGGTTCTAATCCAATGGAGGAGAATAAACCAAAGGGTTTGATTTATTTTAAACGAATGAACCAAAAGTTGGTTCGGTTCGTTTTAACTTAAAATAAATCATCATGGTTTAGTTTATTTTAACTTATATTAATGGAGCGGGTTAACGGGCCTTATGGTTATGATCCAATAACCATTAAGAGAATTAGTTTTCTATAAAAGAGGGCTTAAGGTGTTGTTAAGCCCTAATCCAAAAGCCCTAACCTAGAGTTGCCGCCCAACCTCTCCCTCCTCTCCTTCAAGTCGGCGCCAACATTGTTGCCGCCGCCCACCTCCTCCAACCGGCGACCAGCTGCTGTCGTCTTCTCCCATTGCCGACATCGAGCTGCTGCCGGAGGAGCTCCGGTGATCTTCCTTGGCTCTGGCGACAAGGTGAGCAAGTCGCTTTCCTTATTTGGCCGGCGCAAGGTCTCCACCAAAGCTGTCCAGTTTTCTGGACAGCTTGTTTCCTTCTCGTCGGAGCGTCGTTTGGACGACCTTTGGAGCTCCGACAGTGCCTTACTTACCGGGGATTCGATCTCCGGTAATCCTCATAGGTGGAGGACGAAGGATTCGTCAAACGGTTGACGAATACCTCTCTGGAGAAGCGAGTTTTGAGGACTCGGTTTTGGATCCGAATTTGGATTCGAATCGTGATCATCTCTCGATCACATCGTCTTCAACACGAGGCTGGTAAACCGTACGAAGACAAGGCTCGTGACTTAGCGAAGTCATCCCAAGGATACTCGGCGTGGATACGGATAGAGACGATTCTAGCGAGGATCGTTCCGGTTGATGCCGTTCCCACTACACGTGATACGAAAGGTATACGTAGTTAAATTTCCTTTTTATTGCAAATTTAAATTTACGGTTATGTCTACACATGTTGTACTATGCATGCGTGTGATGTGTGTGTTGTAATAAATGTAGATTTATTATTTTTATTTCTTCCGCTGTGCACATGTTTACGAAACATGTTCGAACACACACTTGCCGCGGTGCCGGAAACCCAACAAAAGATAAGTCAAAATACCCGCCTGCTATGATGAACACCACTGTCTCTAAGCTTGTGAACCTGTCTCGTCACCAAAACCTGCATATAACATAATTACCATTAAGTTCCAGCACACAAATAATATTCAACTAAATTCTACTTCGACCCCGTATTCACTTAATCTATCGAATATGAGTACAACCTCTCGACACACCCACAACACCTCAGCAACTGCCAAGTTTACCTCAACGAAACAACCCCTTAACAGCCACCTCTCACTCAGCCACGACCGAGCGATACTCTTTCACAACGATCACGATCCTCACACAAATCACCCAGGTCTTCTTTACTCACCACAGTCGGCACATCACCCTCACAGCCCAAAACTCCACACAGATCACTGTCCAACTTGCTCCACCGAAGGAATACCCACCTCAAATCAACCAATTTAATTTATTCGCAGCTCCTTCGCGAGTATGTACAGAACACCACCAACAAAATCTCCAAACATAAACAGCACAGCCAACTTAAACGACTAAACCAACTCAAACTCGTAGCCAACTCCACAGATCAAAAATCCAACTGCATATAACAAAATTAACCACCGTATGCACAAAGAAAAGAAGCAGATCGAGCTTACCAGTGGTTGGAACCTCGCCGACAGCCATCTTCCTGCTATCCCCTGTTCATCGGCAACCGACGCTCATGAACCTCCTGCCCTAATCAATAGACCTCACACTCAACGAAGGGGACCACATTAATGACTCAGATCTTGTTCGAAACAAGAAGGAAAAAATCATCCCTTACCTAACTCCGGCGACCACCGATCGTAAAACGCCCCCTCAATCCGGCGATGGAAGGGCGTTGCGGCGGCGACAACTCTTGCTCGCGAGGTAGGACGCGAGGAAGAGGCATTGCTCTGGCTCGATCGTGGGCACCGCCGAGGCGAATCGCTCCCTACCACTTGCCGCGAGGAGAAGGCGACGATGGTCGTATTTGGGAGGCGAGGCGGCGCGTAAAGCTATGGTGTTGGCGGCACTAGGAGGCGAGCGCGGCCTGCGGTTGTTGGTCGCATGCACATGACGCGCAGGTCGACGATCGCATGGGAGATGAAGGCGACAGTCGACTTTGAGCGTGCGCGCAGCGACAGTGCTAGCGATCAAGAGAGAAAGATCGCGAGAAGGAAACCGCAAGGGAGAGGTGTGGTCGCGAGAGGAAGAGGGCGTCGGGCACAACGAGGAAAGAAAATCGGGGAATTAGGAAGTTAAAACCTAGATTTATAACCTAGGTTAATTAATCCTATTAACTAGTCTAAACATGCCCCTTTAAAAGTCTATTTTTCTTATCCCCGTAAATATCTCGTACAGACCCCGTTTAAATCCAGAAAAATTCTGGAAAAATTCCTAAAATTCTCCAAAAATCCCAAAATAATTCCCAAGATTATTTTTCTTAATTCTTTGACCATTTAATTTAGTATTTTAAATTTTTCATATTTAACATTCTCCCCCACTAATAAAAATTTGGTCTCTAAATTTCCTACTCAAATGCATAATTAGTAAGAGATACCACAAGTACTGAAAATATATCTCACGTGCCTTAAGTAAACAGGTGGGGGTATTGAGCTCTGATCTTTTCCTCAAGCTCCCAAGTAGCCTCCTCATCAGTGTGGTGACTCCACCCGACCTTGACAAGTCGCACCATCTGGTTCTGCAACTGTCGTTCCTGGTGATCTAGAATCCGTGCCAAAAACTCTGCGTAAGTAGCATCAGGTTGAATGGAACCTGACACATCTGACAGAATATGCGTAGAGTCTGCCACATACTTCCTCAGCATGGACACATGGAACACATCATGAATACCCGTCAAAGATGGTGGTAGCGCTAGGCGGTAAGCGACTGCTCCGATCCTCTCCAAAATCTCAAACGGACCAATGTACCTAGGAACTAGCTTACCACGGAGGCCAAATCTCTTCACCCCTTTCGTGGGTGAGACTCGCAAGAATACATGATCACCAATAGAGAGCTCCAGAGGTCTCCGTCTCCGATCTGCATAACTCTTCTGACGATCCTGCGCCTCTGTCATCCTACGTTTGATAGTACGGACCAACTCTGCCTTAAGCTGAACTCTCTGGGGTCCTAGCAACTGGGCCTCCCCAACCTCCTCCCAGAGGGTGGGTGTACGACACTGTCTACCATACAATGCTTCAAACGGGGCAATTTGGATAGCCAAATGATAGTTGTTATTGTAGGTGAATTCCACTAACGACAAGTGGTCCACCCAGTTGCCCCCGAAATCCATAACACAGGACCTCAGCAAGTCCTCGAGTGTCTGAATGGTCCGCTTAGACTGTCCATCTGTCTGTGGATGGAATGCAATACTAAAATGAAGTTGCGTGCCTAAGGCCTGCTGCAGACTCTGCTAGAACCGAGACGTGAACTGGGGATCTCTATCTGATATAATGCTCAACGGAACACCATGCAACCTGATAATCTCCTGACAATATAACTCTGCCAATCAATCCAAAGAGTCGGTCTTCTGAATCACTAAGAAGTGTGCGGATTTGATTAGTCAGTCAACAATTACCCAAATCGCGTCATGGCCTTGATGTGTCCTAGGTAAACCCACCACAAAATCCATGGTAATGTGATCCCACTTCCACTCGGGAATAGGAATCCTCTAAAGTAGTTCGGCTGGTCTCTGGTGCTCAGCCTTTACCTGTTGCCCAACTAGACATCTAGCAACAAAATCTGCGATGTCTTTCTTTATGTCGTTCCACCAATACAAATGCCTTAAATCTCGATACATGCAGGTTCCGCCTGGGTGGATCGCAAATCAAGAGCGATGAGCCTTCTGGAGTAACTCCTCCATGACCGGGTGAGACTGAGGTACGCATAATCTGCCTCGAAAATAAATAATACCTTTGTCATCTCGGGTGAACTCAGTCTGTTGTCCAAAGGTTATCTGACTGCCAATGAACCGTAAGTGCTGATCACTGGCCTGAGCCTCTCAGACTCGCATCCTGATAGATGACTAAGCAACCATGGTAAATAGAACACCCTGCTCTGTCGGTCCCTACTCCTCAAGGCCTAACTCGGAGAAACCCTGAATCAAATCTGTGACTAAAACTCGGTAGCAAGCTAAAGTCCCTCGGGACTTCCGGCTAAGTGCATCGGCAACCACATTGGCTTTCCCTAGGTGGTAGCTAATGGTACAGTCATAATCATTTCAGAACTCCATCAATTCACGGTTCATCAAATCCATGAATACTGTTGGAGTATTGGTAATAATCAAATCAATACTAGGAAACTACCATCTACGGTGGCCGAGTGCGCAACTCCAATGACCACAACTGATCCAATCGTGTCTAGAATACATGACTTCCCAAATCGCTGGACGACAAAGTCGTCAATAAGTCTAATCACTACAACAAAAAATTGAATAGACAACGGTGAAAAACCGTTGTCTATTAGCCAAAAAATCTGTGGTAAATCGACCCATTGTGAAAAGTGGGTCGGTCAAAGACAACGGTGAAAAACCGTTGTAGATTTAAGGAAAAGACAACGGTGAAAAACCGTTGTCTATTTGAAAAAAAAACTGTGGTAAATCAACCCGTTGTGAATAGTGGTTTGGTCAAAGACAACGGTGAAAAACCGTTGTCGTTTCAAAGATAAGACAACGGTTTTTAACCGTTGTCTTTGACCAAACCACTATTCACACGGTCGATTTACTACGGTTTTTTCAAATAGACAACGATTTTTCACCGTTGTCTTTCCTTAAATCTACAACGGTTTTCACCGCGTTGTCTTCAACGATTTACCATGGATTTTTTTCGCTCATAGACAATGTTTTTTCAACATTTCTCACTACTCTATAACATAATAAACCGTTGTAGATTTATAGTGTTGCATTTTTAATATAAATCATACGACATCAAAAAGAATTATAGAAAACACATATATACACTCGCACTTGTAGCAATGTAAAGTACAAGGTCACATTACATTTTAAATGATCACTTTTACCGATATATATTAAAAAGTACTGTGGCAAAACAACTACACATCATATGCACCAAAAGTATTTGCATAGCAAAACACTTATAGAATGTAACCAAAAGATGTATGTACACTTAAATCTCTCCTAATCATCAGATATGTGATCTTGTATGCAATCAGCCCACTCCGAACGTACTTCATCAATTTCCTTTGCAGCTATCACAGAATTTGCGAACTGCATGTGAAAAAATGAAAATGTAATTAAACGCTATGGTATCAATAAGAAAATTTGAAAATATATCTAATATTACTATTGATCGTAGGGAAGACTTGTCAAAGGATGCGGCGCCTTCAATTATCTCTCTCATATATCATAAAACAAAAAACCCGCATTGAGCTCCATCCAGTTAAAGGGGAACCTGTGATGGAAAAAAATTATAGTAGTTATTCTGATAGTAAAATTTGATACATAAATTATACACGACATAAAAAAAGTTGGCATAAGGGAAAAAAAATTGTCATTAATTTCAATTGTTGAATTTGTTTTATTTTCAATTATACATCTAATAACCTCCTTAATTTCCCTACTTGAGTTCAAAAAAAGCTGGTAGTTATTCCTTGAGCAACATCTAGTACGAGTAAAAGTCTTTTGGAATTTAACTCCTCCTTGAGCTTCACTGGTAACCATTGTCGATTTTTTGTGGCCTTGAAGGCCATAGACCATCTAGCCATGGCATAGGTTGAGATCCAGCACTCTGTTTCAGTACATTGGCATAGGTTGATACCTGACATCAGCACTAGCCATGCATTATTCTAGTAAATCCTAAAACACTCTGAGTATGAAACTGTCATGGTTGAAAGTGGTATTCTCTTTAGGAACTAGATGCCATTTGCTATCATAACACTGCAGCAAAGTGAGATTTATCTGAGTTTAATAGAATAACTAATGACAAAATCTAGAGCAAAGAAGAAGATTTGCATATTTCTTTTAATGATTTAGTAAAAGTTATGACAGGCCTAAACAACCTTTTCTTACATTGAAGTAATAATAAATTTGTAATAAGAATTTACTTTTACGATAGTTCTACACAACTTTTATCATTTGTTTTTTTTCCTCTTGCAGGAGAATACAAGATGTAAACAGTTTACATGATCTTTCCCGAAATTCCTTGTGCCATAAAGTCACCTGATCACATGATGATTTTCAAGCTGGATTCTATTTTAAAAAATGCAACAATTAAGAGCGATAGTGAGAAAATTATTGCAATGCAAATTAGAAGGGTACTACCAGTATCGCAGGCAATTCAGAGCACACTATCATTTTGCTCGGGAATCAAGCATCGCTGACGATTGAGCACAACGTCAATTTGCTCCAGAACACAATGTCGATTGGCAAAACACTCCAGAATAGATTGGAGTAAGTAGGCCGATCAGAGAACAATGTCAATTTAGCCACAGTCAAGAAGCAGATCAAGGCAAAACAAAATGTCGGGGAGGAGGTCAGATTAGGTTATGCTTAACAAAAAATAAGGAATTTGTAGATCTAACTCGAACTAATTTGATACCCACCTCAGCCAATTCCAGAATAGATCGGAGTTATCTGAAGATTATCAAAATGTCACTAAATAATTCACAAATAACTTGATTATATAAATGTCACTAAATAACAAATAACTTGATTATATAAATGTCACTAAATAACAAATAACTTGATTATATAAATGTCACTAAATAATTCAAATTATATAAGCTTCCCACGATGTAAAACATACCTTGATTATTTCCCACAAAGGGTGTTTCTTCTCGTGCTTGCCAATCTCCGTGTTGAACAATTTCAAGGCCCTTCATAAAATCATAAAAGATTATAGACTTTTAGTGCATATAGTATATATAAAAAAATTATAATAAATATTGACAATATTTTGCTACTAAAACTTACATCTTCACAACATTCTTCCAAGTCTCATCATGATTACGCTGACTGAGAGGATCCAACAACGAAACAACCTCTTTGTGAGGATCGATGTGATCAAAAATCCAATGGAAACTACATATATACACAATAGTAATGCATGTAATTAAGCAAGTGTTTATCAAAGTAAAAAAAATAGCATTCCACCTCTATTTTACACACCCTATGTTAACTGGAACCAAAACTAGCTGGTTTGGTGGTGTGCCATTCAACCTAGCTGCCAAACCAAGGGCCCTCTTATCAACTAATGTGAAGTGACACCCAACAACATATGGATCCACAAATCTAAACCTCTCCAGCTTATTTTCCTCCTTCATATTTTTATATAAATGCCTACCATTTAAACATACAACAAAATGCATAAGACCAGGACAAATAAAACTCATAAATCAATAGTCAAAGTGTTAGTACATGAAAATAATATACGTACCATATGTACACAACTATACAATTGTATGAAATTGGTGCCAAGTTGCAGAAAGGAATGATGTCTTGAAGGCAAACACTGGCTTCGAACTTACCACCAAATACATCATACTCCAACATAAATTGCATATACTGGTGATCATGAAGAGCACGCTTGCAATAACAATACAACAGCCATAGTGATCTAGGCATATTTGATGATCGCACTGTTAATGATTGCACATTTGGTGATTACAATCGATGCTTCCTTTTGGCACAGTCAGGTTTTTTCCCCTTGACCTTCTAGTTTATGAAAACATATACTTGTTAGGCACTTGTATAGCTAAATTTAAATAGATTGTAGCATTTACCGAAGAATCTTGTGTTTGCATCAAGTGTCTGGGCCAAGCTACATGTGATCCGATAGCATCACCAATGCTTTGACACACAGGGGTTGGAATTGGTTGGATTGTAGCATCACGACGTCAGTCCCCTCGCTGGCCAGCGCGATGAACAGCGACACATACGTTCCAGCGTCCTCCGTGCTCTTCCCGTCGGGGTAGAAGTAGATGGCCCAGTCGTAACCCCCCACGGAGAAAGTGTCCGACGTCGTGCATTTTCCGATGCCCATGCCCTTAAGCAGCGAATACCCAGAGACCTTGAAGTGGTGCGATCCGTCCTCGGTGTCGGTGATGGACGTCGAAGCCGTCTCGGCAGGAGGGGTCGGGGGTTGCGCCGGAGAGGATGAAGAGAACAAGCACGGCCGGGCCGAGAAGCCACCTCTGTATACCCCATTGCCACCCATCGGAAGAAGCGCGAGATCGAAGTCGACGGTCGCGGTAGGGTTCCGGAAGCAGGAAAGCTAGGATCTGCACGAAAGGAGAAGGAATCGAGGGAGAAAGGAAGGGGGCGATAGTGTAAAATACGAAAAAAAAAAATAATAATATTTGGATTAACCCCTTTAATTAATTGGGTTTAATTAGTAGACTAATTGGGTTGATTAGCTAAATGGGCTAATGGGGTTAATTATCTTATTGGGTTGAAATCGGGCTTGAACCGGATTTGAAATTGGGCTTTGAGTTGATATTGGGCTTGGGCTGATTGGGCTTGGGTT
The DNA here is from genome assembly GCA_025175895.1 of Wurfbainia villosa. Classification (NCBI taxonomy): domain Eukaryota; kingdom Viridiplantae; phylum Streptophyta; class Magnoliopsida; order Zingiberales; family Zingiberaceae; genus Wurfbainia; species Wurfbainia villosa. The sequence continues at coordinate 3,503,141 of CM045994.1, read as the reverse complement.
GATCGGGCCGAACCGACCCGGCCCGTTTTGGACGCAGTTTTCTTCTTCCCATTTCTCCTACGCAAGTTTCCCTAGCTTCAATCTGCGCCGATTCTTTCTGCATCTTCCCGATCTGAGTCTCCGCCACTCCTCTTCTTTCGTTCAAGCATCGCCGGAGCGATCGTCGGCTCCGTCGAACGCCTACGGCAGCCACGACTGATCTCCTTCCCTGTTTCATCGCCGCGACTGATTTCCTTCGACGCCGATCTCGATTCGGCAGTCGCCTGGGATCTCGAAGCTCAGCTCGTCGGCGTCTCCTCTTCGCCGTCGCCGCCCTCTTCGTTTCCTCGCCTTGAGCTCGATCACAGTGAGCTCGCACCGTCGGCCATCTTCGTCGCCAGTCGAGTTGTCTCCGGCCGCCCGATGCTGTCGCCGAGCTCGCACTCTGTCCCATTTCTTCTGCTCTGCCGATCGTTGCTCCCGTCGTCGTCGCCTAGAGCAGGTTACTGATCGCCATCTTCTTCCTATTTCTTTCCTGACAGTGAGTTGCCGTTGATCTCTGCCGGCGACAAGGGAAGCCGGATCAGCTCCATTGGCATCGTAGTCAGGTAAGAGTTGATCTCCTTCTTACTTTGAGATGAGATCTAGGTTATAGCTATGGATTTACTCGTTTTAGCTTCAATTGGTGTCTGGACAGTTTTGTGAAGCTTGATGGTCGTCGGCAAATAGTGGTTAGGGAAGGAGAATACCATTACAGTGGCGTCACTTCAGTGATTTGGAAGCTGCAAATCGGTAGTGATGCTTGGTATGCCGGTAGTGATTTAGTTCGTAGCTCGTGAGTTCCATGGTTGGAACTTGGTTGCGGCAACATTGGAGAGGAGGAAGTGTGGGAGGTGACGGTTAGGTGAAGAAGATGGCGGTTTGCATCGGTGAGCGATAGAGGAAGATTCTACGGTTTACCTATCCAAATTGCGGTAATGCTTCAGTATCGTTCTATTTTGAATTTGGATCTAATTCGGAAATGCAAGGTATGTCCGATTGGTATATTTACAGTTAATATTGTGAATTGATATAGATGAATGTGGTAGATTGATTGGTTAATATGAATTCATTCATCCTGTAGTATTAGATTGTCCGATTTAGTTGGTCGAGATACAAGGTTGATGTAAAATTTGATTCGATCTTTAGATATTTGACAGTACTTTATTGTATCCTATTGTTACAGGACTTTGATTGTGATAGATACATGGACGTGGAGATGGATAGCACGGGTTACATAGCAGGTGGGTAATATCTACCTGGTCCGGTAGTTTTGATCAATTCCAGTGCATGATCTTGGATATATGTATATACCTGTTTACCTTAGATCCACTCGTATTTAATCATATGCTTGTACTGCCTTGACCTTTGAGATATATACTCTGTTACTCATTGATTATCTAGCACGGATAGGAACTATAAACCCTATTATGTATTAGCTGATAGATGTTCAGTAAGTACATGTGGTTAGGGTTATCTTTGTGACCTCAGATAGGGTTACTGTGTTACCTAACTAGAGTTAGGTGATGGATTGGATTATGGAGTCGATCGTGATATCATAACCGTGTTAGTGGTGCATTTATGGTGGATCTAGTTGTCTGTGCATAGATAAGTGTATGGTTGTCAGTATGTGACCATGTACTAGAGGTCTTAGCGCGATGGTATATCCATTATGGATTGTGTGCCTGTGTATGGTTATATGGACGGTCGATTGTATATCGCTACTGACTAGAGGTCTTAGCGTGGTGGACTGTCAGATGGGTATGACTCTTTGTGCGATAGAGAGAGTCTTGCGATTGTAGTCCTTGCATAGTTGACTTTTGGTTGACCAGGACTCCCCATGGGATAGGGAGTGAGGCGAGGACACATGTATGGAGCTATGCATCATTACATTTCATGCATGCTGATGACTGGGTCTGCCTTGTGGTTGAGACGAGTCGTCAGTCATCCTGCCTCCCCGGCCACTCGGGGTAGTGGTAGCAGGGTGAGGGCAGAGCATTGGATGTGCCGCGCTCGGCCACTATGGATGGTGGTAGCTGGAGATGCGCACCTGGCCACTGTGTAGAGTGGTGTTAGCACTCGCCCACTATAGACGGTGGTTGTGTGAGGTGCAGTTGTCCTGTGTGTGACGTTTGTCTACTCATGGGTAGGGACGGCGTGACTTCGCGTGAGGGCCCCTAGAGTAGTTAGCTTTTACGCTACACGCTACTCGGTCATACTACTACCCAACTCGGCCACTCGAGAGTGGTGGCAGCTGGAGTCGGGCTAGTTGTCATGTGTCGTGCCACCACAGCCACTCTGGGGTCGTGGTTGGAATGGTCCATGAGACAAAGTGACCATGCATATGCATTCTTTGATATATATGTATGCATGTATTTGATATATGTTTTACATATGCGTGAGATCTTGCATTTGATTGAGCTATGATTGTTGCACATGCTTGTACATCATGATACATGCCATTTGCATTTTATTTCTTATATGGGTTGAGCATGATACATGCGTTGATTCGCATCGTTATATGCATTTGATTAGCATCATGTCATTGTGTGGTACAGATAGGGTTATTATACGTGATCATATCTTGATCATATATGCAGTATTGGTCAGGTATGGGATTGGCCTGGTACGTTATATGATTATGTTATTGTATACCTGTTCAGGATGATCTAGCATATGGCGTTCTGAGCTTGAATGCGTTGGTATATTACTTCATGTTCGATTGATCGATTTAGTATATACATTGAGTATGACTTTACAGTAGTTACTTGTTATTAGAGTTGGATAGGACTGTATGTCTATTGGACTCATGCTGTATACCTGTAGATCTTCACATGTATACTTGTAGATCTATTCTTATATGTTGTTCATGCACTTTCTATATATTACCCCTGAGTTTATACTCACCACCCCGGGACCCTGGGCTTCCTGTCGCCCAGATAACAGGTAGAAGATTTCTTGGACGTTCGGAGCTCCGCCAGCTGATCCCATCTCACACCGGACGAATGAACCTGTTTTCCGTATTGTTGTATTCCTATGGATTGTCGTTTTGTGGTTTTAACCTGTATTGTTTTCGTATCTGTGATATACGGACGTATTGTATGTATTTGGCTTTCGCTGTTGCTTCTATTATGTTTCTTGTTGTGTCAAGTCACTCCGGAGTGCATAGTTGGGTCATTGTATCTTGTTGATCTGTTTGTATTGTTTCCGCTGTGTTTATTATGTTTGATATGATGATATCTGCGTATATCATATTGTTGTTGTGGGCCTACGGGCCTTGTATTAACCCGATAAGTTGCCACGTACAGGGGAGATGTCGTCCGTTTGTTTTTCGGCACGACATACTCTCGGGGCGTGATAATTTTATTGGTATCAGAGCCCTAGGTTGCGAAGTCCATTCTCGGATTTTATTTCGTTCGGACATCGAGTTTTGCTTTACTCGGTTTTGGTTTGTGAGTTCTGGGATCTGGCTGTTGCGGACATCTCCGAGCTACAAGGATTAAGGTATGTTAACTGTTATTACATATCCTTCGGTTGGCTATGCATTTAGTTGCTTATAACAGTGCATGACTTGTAGTATGTTAATCGATGTTTATAGCAGTGGTTTGAGATGACCACGGAACGATATGTTGAGGTTATTAGACATGTACTGCTATCGAAAGGTAATTACCTTTGAGAGCCGAGATATCTGAAGAGTCGGTAGTCACATCTATTGTGGAGATTAAGGATTTCGATCCTAAGATTTTCACTAATTATGTTTGTCGATTATTACGAGGGTAATGGACTAAGCGAGTATACTATTGCTGATGCAGATAGTAGAAAATTAGGGGATGATATTCATAGGAATTTTGATCCCTGAATGGGTCGTTCTAGGTTGTATAACATTGGGAGTACTTTTGGAGTACTTGACTCGGGTTATACGAAGAAAGTAGTGTTAGTAGAATACCATTATCCGGATTTAGCCGGTAATTGGTGTAAGATATAGGAAATAACGTATGAAAAATCACATATCACTTAACCACTCTGGTACAGTTATGCATCTTTGATAGATGGTTGATATGTGAGAGAGTATTTTCCTACATCATTTTCTTTGACTCATTGTCAAGGAATTCTTGGGCTTTAGGTCGAGTGATCGTTTGGTAATGGAAGGTACCATGCAGAGTCGTTAGACTTGCGAAGGTTACGACCATTTAATAGCCCAAGAATGTGATTGGGTTGGTTTTGGCCACCCACGGATTATCGGTTGACATCTTGATCAGGATGTTTGGATCTCCTACTAGATCCTACCGGAAGTCATTAGACCGAGTCATTTGTATAGAAATGACTCCGTAGCAAATATATTAAGAGTTAAAGATTTGATAAGCAGATATTGCAAGTCAAATGATTGGAATCAGAAGTCTCCAAATGTTGGATAAAAAGGAGCAAGATTAAAGTCATGAGTCATGAGCTACTATTGGAGAGTTTTCCGATCATAGAAGACCGATTGCAGATTGTCAGCAGCTTCTCTTGTTTATCAGCGAACTCAGAGGAAAGACTCCGAAAAGAGATTATGTGTGTGCAGTGCGGGTTACGACGAGACACAGAGTCAGATTATCCGATGGACCATTGTATCTGTTTCTACTATCAGCAACCGGTATTTATGAGAAGAGTATGTATTTTTAGACTCAGTTGAAGACTATGGATGATGCTTTCGAGCGGACGATCCACAACCTCGAAAGTCGAGATCATTACAGAAGATTGGTTTATCACATCAGCGGCGATCTACTACCTCAGATATAGTTGAAGTTCTTTGATACTTTCATCCGGAAGAAGCAAGTTACTCAGCAGTATCAGCCGAAGACATCTCAGAAGACTCAGACGGTCAGACAACAATGGTTACCTTTCCAGACGACAACAACTGTTACCTTTCCAGACGACGACAACTGTTACTTTTCCAGACATAGTTATGCTTTATACAGAGGAGAGATTTTACGACGATAGTCGTATCTATGCGGTATTCTCCAGTGGCAGCTATACCTTTCACAGAGATGGAGCGTGCTTTGATGTTGACAGTTCTTCAGTATTTTTCAGCCGGATGTGTATCTTTTGCCAGTACAACAGTGTTTACCATCTCCACTGCAGTTGCATCAGTTTGTACTTCAGGTTCAGCAGGTGATTTCAGTTCCTCCATGATAGTATTTTGTATTTACATGAGCTCAGCCGTCCAGAACAGATGTTGGGCGAGTTTACATGATTACTCGAGAAAAAGTATAGAAGACCGAAGGATCAGTCCTTCGGGGTATTACTTTAGATTATTCTATTTGCGGATATATCGAGAGATACTGGTAGTTATAGGTATCTTGGTTTAGAATGTTCTTATATAGGATTAGAAGGGTTCCTATCGACTTGTGGGTTGGTGATTTTTTTTCTCTACCGTTAGGTGAGATGTTGATCGACAACCAAGAAGTCAAGGGATACCCTTAGCCTTTGCTAGACATACCTCCACTATAGACATATCCTTACGGATAGTTGGATTGTTGGAGCGTTAATATACTAGGACTCTCGGATGTACCTATAATTCGAGAGTATTCGGATATAGTTTTGGATAAACTCCTAGGCTTGCCACTGCATGGGCAAGTGGAATATGCGATTGAGGTGATTTCGGGAATAGTCCTGATATTGGGGACCTCATACCGGGAGATGATTTTATTGGTATTAGTGTGGCTAAACACTATGGGAGATTTATCTACCTCAGTGTTCTTCTTGAGAAGACTTGTAACTCTTTGTTAGAAGAGAGTCAGACCTTTGAGGTTATGCATCGGTTATCGATGATTGGAAGACAGTAGTTGAGAATGAGTATCCTTCGTCATGGATAGATGATCTGTTTAGATCAGCTAAATGACACCTGTGTATATCCTAGGGTTGGTCTACGACTGGATGTTTGATATTGTAGTGACTTAGTGTCATACAATTATCATTGTCGGTGTGATAATTGAGCTATCTGTAGCTTAGAGTAAAAGGGATACAGGTGTGTAGAAGATGATATTTCATACTTGGTATGAATTTTAGGAGATGTCGATAATGTTGTTAGACTTATCGACGATTTAGTCGTTCAAGGATTTGGGGAATCAAGTACTCTTGGAGTATTTAAGATCGATTGTCATCATATCTGTGGAGGATATATTTATGGATATATTCCCAATCTTGAGGGAAGTTGTGGTTTCCCTAGATTGATTTGGGATTCACCATAAATGTGGATAGGATGTTCTAGCGATACTATACCGTCGACTTGTTGGACCAAGAAGGTGATGGAAATCACCTGGTCGAAAGTTTGTGAAGCTAGGTTTCAGGGCCTAGACGGTGACTGACTCTCGTGTCAGTGTTAGTTAATCCGTCCGATATGAATGGAAGGGTATTGTACGTAGATGCATCATTTCAGGGATTAAGAGCGATCCTGATGCAGTTGAATGAGACGTATATTATGTGTATCTTTGGTTGAGAAATCGTGAGATTAGTCATTATAGTCTTCCGATTACTTTGATCTGTGTGTGAGAATGAATTTTGGACATTATATTAATTTCTCTTGCGAGAATAAATCTCGTCTCGAGGAAGGATAATGGTTCCATGAGTTGCATTCGCCTGGGAAGAGTTGTTTTAGGAGACTCTTCATTCGAGTGATGATTTATTCAGTGTATCCGAAAATAGTGAGTATTGAGACGTTCCGGTTGGTGGAACGATATGTGGGACATGGATGATTCCGTAGTTTGATGTTGGTGTGCCAACATGTAAAAGTGGAATATTAATGACCAGTAGGGTTACGTACCGCGAAGGAAGTGAGAGCCTAGTACGTTAGACTGTGTTGGGAGATTATCTATAATTCGGAAAGGCCTTGATAGGATTTGGGTAGTCGATGTTCGATTAGCTAGGTCCGCTCATTTTCTTCCGAACAGTAAGATGGATTTCATTGGATCGCTTGACGGAATTATATTCATAGGGTATCCTTGAGTATTGTTTCTGATAGTGATTCATGATTCACCTTACGATTCCGGCAAAGTCTCCCATCGGTTACGAGTATAGAGCTCCACTTTCGTACAGTTGTTTACGTTTTAAGAGGTCGGTTGAGAGGGTATATAAGAGCTGGAATATAATATTCGAGCTCAGTACCCCACTTAGTCACTTGAGGTGTGATTTTGCTCCGGATACTTGAGATGATTATTGTGACATCTCGCTTGTGCATGAGTCGGAAATTTGGGGACAAAATTTTTATAAGTGGGGGAGAATGTAAAATACGGAAAAAAAAAAAATTTGGATTAACCCCTTTAATTAATTGGGTTTAATTAGTAGACTAATTGGGTTGATTAGCTAAATGGGCTAATGGGGTTAATTATCTTATTGGGTTGAAATCGGGCTTGAACCGGATTTGAAATTGGGCTTTGAGCTGATATTGGGCTTGGGCTGATTGGGCTTGGGTTGATCGGGCCGAACCGACCCGGCCCGTTTTGGACGCAGTTTTCTTCTTCCCATTTCTCCTACGCAAGTTTCCCTAGCTTCAATCTGCGCCGATTCTTTCTGCATCTTCCCGATCTGAGTCTCCGCCACTCCTCTTCTTTCGTTCAAGCATCGCCGGAGCGATCGTCGGCTCCGTCGAACGCCTACGGCAGCCACGACTGATCTCCTTCCCTGTTTCATCGCCGCGACTGATTTCCTTCGACGTCGATCTCGATTCGACAGTCGCCTGGGATCTCGAAGCTCAGCTCGTCGGCGTCTCCTCTTCGCCGTCGCCGCCCTCTTCGTTTCCTCGCCTTGAGCTCGATCACAGTGAGCTCGCGCAGCCATCTAAATCGCCGCCCGATTGAGTTGTCTCCGGCCCGTCTTTGTCGCCGAGCTCGCTGCCTCTGTCCCATTTCTTCTCGCCGATCGTTGCTCCGTCGTGCCGCCGCCTAGAGCGCGAGTTCTTGCTTCCTATTTCTTTCCTGACAGTGAGTTGTCGTTGATCTCTGCCGGCGACAAGGGAAGTCGGATCGGCTCCATTGGCATCGTAGTCAGGTAAGAGTTGATCTCCTTCTTACTTTGAGATGAGATCTAGGTTATAGCTATGGATTTACTCGTTTTAGCTTCAATTGGTGTCTGGACAGTTTTGTGAAGCTTGATGGTCGTCGGCAAATAGTGGTTAGGGAAGGAGAATACCATTACAGTGGCGTCACTTCAGTGATTTGGAAGCTGCAAATCGGTAGTGATGCTTGGTATGCCGGTAGTGATTTAGTTCGTAGCTCGTGAGTTCCATGGTTGGAACTTGGTTGCGGCAACATTGGAGAGGAGGAATTGTGGGAGGTGACTGTTAGGTGAAGAAGATGAGCCGGTTCGGACCGGTGAATGAGAGAGGAAGATTCTACGGTTTACCTATCCAAATTGCGGTAATGCTTCAGTATCGTTCTATTTTGAATTTGGATCTAATTCGGAAATGCAAGGTATGTCCGATTGGTATATTTACAGTTAATATTGTGAATTGATATAGATGAATGTGGTAGATTGATTGGTTAATATGAATTCATTCATCCTGTAGTATTAGATTGTCCGATTTAGTTGGTCGAGATACAAGGTTGATGTAAAATTTGATTCGATCTTTAGATATTTGACAGTACTTTATTGTATCCTATTGTTACAGGACTTTGATTGTGATAGATACATGGACGTGGAGATGGATAGCACGGGTTACATAGCAGGTGGGTAATATCTACCTGGTCCGGTAGTTTTGATCAATTCCAGTGCATGATCTTGGATATATGTATATACTGTTTACCTTAGATCCACTCGTATTTAATCATATGCTTATCTTGCCTTGACCTTTGAGATATATACTCTGCTACTCATTGATTATCTAGCACGGATAGGAACTATAAACCCTATTATGTATTAGGCGATAGATGTTGAAGTACATGTGGTTAGGATTATCTTTGTGACCTGTTCTTGTGTTACCTAACTAGAGTTAGGTGATGGATTGGATTATGGAGTCGATCGTGATATCATAACCGTGTTAGTGGTGCATTTATGGTGGATCTAGTTGTCTGTGCATAGATAAGTGTATGGTTGTCGATGTGATGTACCATAGAGGTCTTAAGCGCGATGGTATATCCATTATGGATTGTGTGCACTGTATGGTTATATGGACGGCCGATTGTATATCGCTTCGACTAGAGGTCTTAGCGTGGTGGGTATCGGATGGGTATGACTCTTTGTGCGATAGAGAGAGTCTTGCGATTGTAGTCCTTGCATAGTTGACTTTTGGTTGACCAGGACTCCCCATGGGATAGGGAGTGAGGCGAGGACACATGTATGGAGCTATGCATCATTACATTTCATGCATCTTGATGGTAGTGCCTTGTGGTTGAGACGAGTCGTCAGTCATCCTGCCTCCTCGGCCACTCGGGGTAGTGGTAGCAGGGTGAGGGCAGAGCATTGGATGTGCCGCGCTCGGCCACTATGGATGGTGGTAGCTGGAGATGCGCACCTGGCCACTGTGTAGAGTGGTGTTAGCACTCGCCCACTATAGACGGTGGTTGTGTGAGGTGCAGTTGTCCTGTGTGTGACGTTTGTCTACTCATGGGTAGGGACGGCGTGGCTTGCGTGAGGGCCTAGGAGTAGTTAGCTTTACGCTTACACGCTACTCGGTCATACTACCCAACTCGGCCACTCGAGAGTGGTGGCGGAGTCGGGCTAGTTGTCATGTGTCGTGCCACCACAGCCACTGGGGAGTCGTGGTTGCGGGTCATGACGATGACCATGCATATGCATTGCTGATATATATGTATGCATGTATTTGATATATGTTTTACATATGCCTGTGAGATGCTGCATTTGATTGAGCTATGATTGTTGCACATGCTTGTACATCATGATACATGCCATTTGCATTTTATTTACTGCTATGGGTTGAGCATGATACATGCGTTGATTCAGACTGTTATATGCATTTGATTAGCATCATGTCATTGTGTGGTACGGACCGGGTTATTATACAGGTGATCATATACTGATCATATGTCTGAGTATTGGTCAGGTATGGGATTGGCCTGGTACGTTATATGATTATGTTATTGTATACGGATGTAGCATATGGCGTTCTGCATCCTTGAGTACGTTGGTATATTACTTCATGTTGATTGATCGATTTAGTATATACATTGAGTATGACTTTACTGTAGTTACTTGTTATTAGAGTTGGATAGGACTGTATGTCTATTGGACTCATGCTGTATACCTGTAGATCTTCACATGTATACTTGTAGATCTATTCTTATATGTTGTTCATGCACTTTCTATATATTACCCCTGAGTTTATACTCACCACCCCGGGACCCTGGGCTTCCTGTCGCCCAGATAACAGGTAGAAGATTTCTTGGACGTTCGGAGCTCCGCCAGCTGATCCCATCTCACACCGGACGAATGAACCTGTTTTCCGTATTGTTGTATTCCTATGGATTGTCGTTTTGTGGTTTTAACCTGTATTGTTTTCGTATCTGTGATATACGGACGTATTGTATGTATTTGGCTTTCGCTGTTGCTTCTATTATGTTTCTTGTTGTGTCAAGTCACTCCGGAGTGCATAGTTGGGTCATTGTATCTTGTTGATCTGTTTGTATTGTTTCCGCTGTGTTTATTATGTTTGATATGATGATATCTGCGTATATCATATTGTTGTTGTGGGCCTACGGGCCTTGTATTAACCCGATAAGTTGCCACGTACAGGGGAAATGTCGTCCGTTTGTTTTTCGGCACGACATACTCTCGGGGCGTGACAGATAGGCGAGGGCTATTAATTGCGGAGAGGGGCCCAATTGACCAAGCAACACTTTGGTAACAGGGGTCCCACCGTAAGCGGGTATCGGAAACTGCTGGGACTTGCCGATGAGCATCGCAAGGTCAGGAAGCACGAAATTGGATTTGGGACCCGGCTTCGTCGGTGATTCGACGAAATTTCACCGGAGCAGCAGTTCACCAACTTAATCCCATCAATTACTTGGATTAATTCATTATCGGATCGAATTTTAAATCCCTAAATTTCTTAAAACCCAAAATACAATTTCATAGATCCATAAAAGTAATATTAGTTTTTTAAAAAATTAGATATATAAAATTATCAGTCGACCACTCTTATTCCGACTCAGCGCCAACGATGGTATAAAGTATTTGTTCAGCTTAGTTAACTTCAATTTCTGTTTTATAATCATTGTAAAAAAAAATCATAGAGGATTAGAGGATTTTAAGGAGTTTGGCACGATGAATCCAGAAAAAAATTTGGGACCAGATTAGCCAACCCAAATCTAAGCGAGGGAGAGATAGAGAGAGAGAGAGAGGAAGAGACCGAAAGGTGTGGAGACGATGGCGGATGTCGTAGGGGACGTGGAAGTGGTAGATTTCGAGCCCGACGAGGATGATCTCATGGACGAGGATGTTGGCGCCGGTGAGGCCGACCCCTCTCCTATCCCCAAGCTTCGATCCACGGTTGCCGGAAGCGGTTCCTCTAGGTTAGGGCCCAGGAAGACCAAAGGTCGCGGCTTCCGTGAGGAAGCAGGTCCCGATCGAGGCGGAATCAGGACGTTGAACGATGGACGAAGGCCGACGGACGGAGGTCGAGCAATGGCCAACGGAAAAGGAAGAGAATGAACAGAGGGCGACCAACCGTGAGAATGCGGCGTGGAAGAAGATGGGATGGACGAGCGCGCAAAGGAGAACGGGGGAGGTTTTTTGGGAAGTAGGAACCGCGGAGGTTTTCGGAAAGTAAGAACGACGGAGAAGTTTAGGGAAGATTTATTTAACCTAACAAATTTTTAAATATATATAACAACGTTTAAAAAAAATATTGTTGTAATATATTGTTTAAAAATATATATATAAACTTTTAAATATATTGTTGTAAATGTATATATTTATATTTTTTTTAAAAAAAACATATTTCCAATAATTTAAAAAAAATAGTATTAATAATTAAAAAAATAATTTCATCGTTGTATTATAATAATAAAATAGTATTAATAGTATTATAAACTTTTAAAATTTCATTGACAACGGTTTTAAACCGTTGTAATATTATCACAACGACAACAAAAAAATTCTCATTGACAACGGTTGATTGCACCGTTGTCCCAACTGTTGTTAAGATAAAAAAAACCTTAAAGACAACAGTTCTGGAAAACCGTTGTAAAATGTGTTGTTGATTTAAAAAAAATATGCTCGACGACAACGGATACTGTAAAACCGTTGTCTTTTGTGTTATATGGGCGCTCAAAGACAACGATTTTGTCAAAAACCGTTGTCTTTTAACAAAAAGACAACGGTTTCTCCTAAAACCGTTGTCTTTGTGGTGTTATCTTTTAGCATTTTTATTGTAGTGAATAAGATAATCATAAGCTCATACAATTCATACCAAGTATGAAATTGTCGTCGCTACACACCTATATTCTCTTTACTCTAGGCTGATGATATAACAATCATCACAACGACAATGATAATTGTACAACACCATGTCACTACAATATCAACCCACCAGTCATAAATCAGTCCTAGAGTATACACATGTGTCCTATAGCTAATCTAAATAGAGCCTCTATCCACAATGAAGGATATTCATTTCCTTCCACAACTACCGTATTCTATCATCGATAATTGATGCATAATCTCAAAGGTTCATCTCTCTTTTAACAAAGAGTTTAGGATCTTCTCTAGAAGAAATACTGGGACAGATAAATATCACATCCAACACCTCCTATAATAAGGTAAAAGGATCTTTCATCGTCTTGACCAGTGTAGGTATACACGCCTTATCCAAAACCAAATCACTAATAGTAGAGACTGATATTCTCTGAGGGTTTACTCCTTGACCTTCCAATGGGTGACTAGCAGCCAAATCCTTAGCTTCCTAATTCGACATCAGTCGGCACCTCTAAAGAGTCCGTACTTCTGAAATCATCGTTAGATTCCTCAAGGTCAATACATCGTCGAACTCATCCTCGACCATGAGTAGGGGCAATTTCACTAGGTAGCATTTCCTACAATGAGTAAGTATCTAACAATAACATAATGACAACTTTCTATTACATAAGAAATTAAAGTGACCACTAAAGGCAACTACTTTTCCTATAGCTCAAAGATATCCTTCAGCTTGCCTGGTCCCAAAACATAAGAACTCCAAAAAAAATATCCAAGGAAAAGAAAATCCTCGAAACACAAAACCCACAAACCAAAATTGCAAACCAATAAAATTGTCATGCCCCGGGGGTATATCCGTCATCCAAATGACGGAGGAACCCCTTAGTGACAATATTCAGAAATACATAGACCAGATCTGGTAAAAACCTCGAAATAATCATAGAAATATCAGTATTTTATTAACTGCATGCATGCACAACTAAACATAAATCAATTAAAGTAAAATAGTTTTTTGACACCAAATCAAATTGCGACAAAATCCAAAGTGCATAAATAAAATGCAATACCGATAAAGTAAATCAAGCGGCATCTCGACAATGCAGTAGGACAAGCTCGGCAAGGGACTCTCTGAGCAACACAAAGGTAGGTCAACAGGACACGTCCTCCATCAGTTAACCTAGAGGATAAGTGAGGAGGGGGTGAGTACAACCACTCAGTGGATGGATAGACAATAGTGCATAATCATAATGCACATAATGGAAGTCAAAGGAAACCAACTAGAGTAACCCAACCCTCAGAGTACCAATATCAATTTATAACTAACCTAGTCAGCAGTATAACAAATATACCCGTAACATACACAACCCCTGCAATCTACAAGCAATGCACATTCAGATACCACGACAAAGCCTCATGACTCTCGAGGTAATTCAAAGGGAACTATCTATGAACTACCGCGAACGGAACTCGTGGGTCGACAATCAATATACTCAGCACTGTCTACGCGCAACTACATGCTACCACGAATGGAACTCGTGGGTAAACAAGCAGTATAAAGACTCAATGTCTGCGGGCAACGACATGCTACCACGAATGAGTCTCGTGAACAGACAACGTATATAGATATCTAGTTAATGACTGCACACAACAACATGCTACCACTAATGGATCATGGGGGCAGTCGATTATCCTAGGTTGTTAAGCCTAGGGTTATCCAATATATCTAGCATAGAACATCTATCAACGTCGACAAAGATCATCGATCTGCAATTAAACTCATTGAAGCGGTCAAGCGAGGGTTTCAACACCTCTAATACGAAATATTTACTAAAGTCGGTAAAGATCATTGACTTATAAATAAATACGTCGAGATGGTTAAGTCTAGGGTTCCAACCCTTCTAACATGAACGGTTATCAAGGTCGACAAAAATCATAAGTCCACTAATAATCACGTCGAGACGATTAATCATAGGGTTTCATCCCAACTAACAGGAAACGTCTATCAAGGCCAATAAGAACAACCCCTCTACTAACAAGCACGGCAAGAGGGTTAAGCCTAAATTATATCATTTCTACCAGTTTAATCATGCATGTTATAACATGCTACCACGAACAGATCTCGTGGGTACTTAAGATGTAAAGTAGCTATCTAGCTACAGACGTCATACGAATCCGATTATCACCAACTCCGAACGGATAACGCAAGAGTATAACTTTACGGTAGATTATCTCAACCATGCATGAGAGACATATTCGACCACAAATATACAAAGCAACCATAGAGAGACTCTACTACAGACTCTCTCTCAACCAAGCATGGGAGATATAATTGGTAGCCGAGATATGAACAATATTATATAGCATCTAAAGATTAATTGCATCCTAATCATACAACCTCTACTAGTTCGATCACCATATCAAATGAAATAGTAAATGGATAGACATATATGTTGGTGCAATCGGCCCAGGTCACGATTGACCGGACTCGAGTTTGACTCAAGTGATGTTTTGATGTTTGACAAAGTGAGTTGACATTGATGTTTGACATTAATGTCTGTTGATGTTTTGGGGAGATTGTTTATACAATCAACCCGGGTTATGTTTAACCGGACTCGAGTTTGACTTGAGGGAGACTTTGATGGTTGACTGGAGTTGACCATGTCATGGAAAGTCCAAGTCTTGAGTACTTGGCATGTAAAGTCCAAGCATGGGTCTTGACATGAAAAGTCCAACATGGGTTGGCAAGGGAAAGTCCAAGCTTGAGTCTTGGCATTTGAGAAGTCCAAGGGGTTTGATATTGGCGGCGTAAAGTCCAAGCGGGAGTCTTGGCAGCATAAGTCCAATGGTTGGCGGCGTAAAGTCCAAGCGGAGTCTTGGCGGCGTAAGTCCAATGTGCCTTGGCGGTGTAGACACTGTTAGCATGACATAGCCGATGGAAGCACCTGAAGGCTAGTGCGATGGATGAACAAGTCATGGATGACTTGAAGGGATCCGAGAGGCGTGAGGCTAATAGAGGTGGCTAGAAGGCTTAGGTCTAGGCTAAGGGTGGTCTAACAAGTATGGGGGAACCATACTTGGGCTAAAACCTCATGTTTGAGGTGTTCCAGTCGCCTGGTGTCATATGACAGTCGACTGGTGAGAGTCAACTAGGGTTTGAAACACCACCGACCGCCAGAGCTTGGTAGTCGATCGATTGATGCAAATGATCGATCTTGTGATCATTCGACTGATGCTCGAGTTTTGGGGCACAAAATGGAGTCTCACTCGACCATTGTGGTCAGCAGTCGAGTGATGGCTTGAACAGTCAACTGATGGGCATGATCAGTCGACTGATGTCCTAGCCGTTGGATTTTTCTAGCGTGGATTACACCGTTGTCTCACAACAACAGTGTGATCAGTTGACTGATGGTCCCGATCAGTCGACTGATCGACTTTTCCACCTTAGGGAGAAGATATAAATGGAGCTCGTGGAGGAGAAAAAACCATCTAGTTCTTGAGAGCTTTTGGGGCGATTTGTTGCTGCAAATCAGGTCTCCAAGTGCAAGTCAAGCAACCAAGCATTCAAGCAATCAAAAGCAAATGTTGTAAAGTTTTTCGTTACTTGTCTTTCATATTTGCATTGTATATTGCTTGTATTTCATTCTTGTTGTTGTAAGATCGTTTGTATGAGATTTCTCCACCTTCGACTTGTGTCGAGGAGTTATTGTGATTAGTAGTGCGTGCTTGCATTGCTAGGGCTTTTAGACCCCGATCCGTGGAGTAGGAACCGTTCGGTTCTGAACCACGTTACATCTCGTGTCTATCGTGTTGTGTTTATTCTTGTTGTATTTTATTGTATATTCCGTTGCGTACTAACAAGATTGTAGACAAAAAAACACAAACAAATTCTATCGTACAAGCACATTGCTATTCACCCCCCCCCTCTAGCAGCCTCAAATCTTCTACAATTGGTATTAGAGCCCGGGACTCTTCTACGGACTAACCGTCGGGAGCTAAAGAAGCTAGAGGGAAGATGGAATTCCAAGACAAGCTTGGATGGGACATCAACACTCCACCACCATATGAACGAGAAGATTTTCCGGCGTGGAGAGCAAGAATGGAGACATTCTTGATGATGGATATAGAGGATTAGTTCATCCTTGTAGAAGGCTTTGACCCCCCTCGGAATAAGAAGGGAAACATCTTGAAGTTGAAGAAGTGGACACAAGAGCAACATCTCAAGTTCAAGATCGAAGTCAAAGTAACAAAGCTTTTAGAAGATTTGATACCTAATGACATTTTGTCTAGCTTAGGTGAATTTCAAGATGCCAAGGAGCTATGGGACAAATTGGCCAAGTTCCATGAGAAGCCTCACTTGGCACAAGTAGAAGAAGAAGAATCTTTATCGGCTCAAGAAGAGGAAGAAGTCGAGGAAGAATCATCATCATCCTCACAAGCGAGTGAGGACTTGGAATTTGAGAAGGAATCAACTTCTGGATCGGTGGAAGAGGAAGAGGAAGAATTGGAGGAAACCTCCACCTCAAGGATTGAGGGGGAGGAGATTAGAGCATCCTCAACACCGGAGCAACAAGAAGAACCATCTACATCCGGTAGAGAGGAAGAGCAAGTTCAAGAGAACCTCACCACCACCCTAGGTAACTCAAGCATGTCAATTAATAATAAAATGAATATTATATGCTTTGAGTGTAGGGAAATCGGGCACTATAAGAGCAAGTGCCCAAAGAGGATCAAGAAAAGTCCACCGGTGCCAAAGGTTAAGGATGTTGATGTCCAAGGTCAAAGGAGAAAAGAGTACATCATTTGCTTCAAGTGTCATCAAAAGGGGCACTATATGAGTCAATGCTCTAGGGGGAGCAAGAAGACTCAAGAGGGAGCATCACATGTGGGGGGAGTCTCTAAGACTAACCCTAAGGTATATTTTCATAATGCTCATTCTTTAAATTTTAGACAAAAGAATGCTAGAAATAATTTAAACAATTTTGCTATTACTCATGAATCAAAGCATGCTAGAAATAATAAGTATGTTTGTCTAGAAGCTAAACATGTTGGTTTTAAGTCTAAAGAAAAATCTAGAAATAATAACTCTAGACCCATTTCAAAGAAGGAGAAATTTGGGACTAATGTCCCTAGAAATGTCCTTCCTAGGGAAACAATTAAGAAAATTGAAAATCATTTAGGCATTAACCCTAATAAGGGTAGGCATATGCCTAAAGAAAATGGTAATGCCCAAAAACCTAATCAAAAATTAATTGGGCAATTAGAGTTAGAAAATCAAGTCTTGAGGTCAAGGCTTGAGAAATTGGAAAAGACCCTTGCAAATATGCAAAATCAATTTAAAGGGTCAATTTGTCAAACTCTAGGATCTAGGAGTCAACGTAAAGGGTGTAAGAGGCAAGAATCATCTAGGAGACAAGGTTTGGGTCACAAGCCTATGTCCAAGAAAGTAATGTCTACTTACCACAATGTTCCATTTGATTATGAAACTAGACCTAAGTCTAAGAAAACCAAGGTCTCTAGGGAAATTATCCCTAAGACCAACCATGGTGTGTGCCTAGTGGCTAAGGTTTCTAAGAAACCTAAGGAAGCCACTAAGAAGGTTACTAGGGAGGTAATCCCTAAGGTTAACCATGGCAAGACCATAATGACCAAGGCTAACAAGCCTAGAAGGATCATTAGAAAGTTATCTAGGGAGATCATCCCTAAGGAATACCTAACTAATCCAATGAGCTCAAATAGATTTTGGGTTCCAAGGAGCGTGATTGACTCATGCTAAATGGGTTAGGATGTGCCAACTTTGATTGGTTGAGTAGTTAACTCAACCATAGCAAAGTTGACATTTTAGATTATTTTCAAGGTTATGGATACCTTGGAAATAGGTTTGATCTTATATCCTAAAAGATTTTAGGATGTGTCAATACATTTTTAGAATCATGAAAAAATCAATAAACTTGGCACAATCTAGATTTAGAGGTCATAGTATGTCATTTTGGGTTTTGGCACACTTTGGGAATTAGTGTATCCAGAGAATTGTCTTAAGATTTAGAAGTTACATCAAGAGTGATACTCAAGTGTTACACACCTTGATGTCTTACACTTACCATGCCTCATGTGTTTTACCATATGTTTGCATGGAAGGAATGTTTATGGTATATTGCATCTCACAAAACAAGTCATTCACCTTGATTGTGTATTTCAACACTTAGAAATGGTGAGATGTTAGGATTTTGAAACCATTGGATGTTAATGTTTGTTAAAATGAAATAAAATACCAAAATATATTAACAAATACATGAATATAAGCATAACATTAATATATTCGACATACAAGAGTAAACATGATAAAATGAAACAAATTGAGTGAAGAAATCGAAATTTACTCAATTTCAGAATCGAAATCGTGAGATCACGATCGATCACATCAGAGACGATACAAAGTGAGTCCAACAATGAGTGTTGCTTTTAGGACTCGATCGATAGTACATCGATCGATAAGATACATCACGATCGCTGGTACCGCTCATCAGCGTAAGAGTCATCGCGGAGTGGCTCGCCGAGTCGACCGATATTATCGTAGCTCGACATGCAATACTCGCAATGAAAGGCCGAGCCGAGAAGTCGATCGCGCCAAGAAACCGCTCAATAACCCACCATCAGTTGACTGATGTCACACATCAATCGACTGGCGTCGCGATTTTATAACGTCGAATCGCTAGGGTTCGGCGTCTTCATGCTTTCTTCCTTCGCGATTTTCTTCTCCGATCGTCGCCCACCTTCTCCGACCAATCCTTCCCGTCCACGCCGGCGACCAAAAAACCCTAGGTTTGAAAGCCATCTCTCCCATTCATGTTTTTGATTTCTCTATAGCCCTAATAGCATCTCACAGCCTTAGGTTTTCTCTCCGGCGATTTTCCTTGTGTTAGGGTTCCGGTGAGATCTTTCCTCCGGCGATCTTTCCGGTGTTCTCTTCAGCAAACCAACTGTCCAGTTGCCTTGCGCCTTCTCCTCATCAACTTCAAATGGCACCAAAGTATAATTTCTATACCTCTTTAAACCCTAAATTTTTATTTTTACAACTCATTTTGATCTAATCATTGTGTTTGTATCATCGCGTTCCATTGCATTGCATTGCATTCATGTAGAAGACCACGTAGGAACGACCCAAATGAGGGTGGGCCACGATTGTACCAACCGATGTCGGTTCGGTACATAGATAACCAATTCTTTAGAGAGTATTGTAGCGACATCATTGAGATCCTAATGCATTATCAGCTCATGAAGATTGCGTTGTGTACTCATGCCATAAATGATGATCTCCTTAAGGAGTTTTATCAAAATTTAAGGAAGGTAGACGATGGTCCTACATACACTACTCGCGTTGCAAAACACGACTTGGAGTTCACTCCTGCAATCTTGCAAGAGTTCCTTGAGTGTAGGCCATCGGATGATACCTTCATCTTCTATCCTACATTCGATGCCCCTCTTCCTGAGCCTTTTTATCATATTTCTTTAGACTCCATGCATGAGCACATTTTTCACCATCCTCGCCCACTAGCTCAGAACCTATTTCCTATCACTGAGCTATCTACACCTGACAATGTGCTCTACAAAGTCATTGTTGGATGCTTTCTCCCTATTGTGACTCGGGGTCTGGTCAAGATTCGACCTCCCCATCTTTTCCTTCTGTATGTCATGCGTCATAGATTAGATGTAAACATTGCATTGAACATGTTTCATTGCATTGTCCATTTTATATCCCCTGTGCAAGGGAAAATTCATATGTCTTTTGGACATATCATCACTGCATGGCTAGAGCCCATAGGCATTAATATTTCCAGGGGATCTCTGAGGGCATTATCCGAGGTTTACGACTGTATATCAGTTCGTAACTTCACTTTGGCGGGGCTGCGGATCGAAGACGGACGGATGGAGCTAATACCTCGGCCTCAGCGTAGGGCACATGGGGAGCCACCTCTAGTGCCTAGAGAGGCTACAGGACGATATGAGGATCCAGATGCTACTGACGAGGATGACCAAATGCCAGCAGATGCATCAGCAGCAGGTCCTTCAGATCGGGTTGGACAGCTGGAGGCCAGATTCCAAGATTACTAGCAGACGATTGACTCTCGGCTGGCAGAGATTATATCGGGATTGAGGAGTGCCACACCCAGATTGAGGAGTGCCAAAGCCTCATGGAGCAGTGTCAGCTTGACATGTACGAGATGATGCGGGGCTGGACCCTGAGCCAGCAACCTCCTCTGCCTCCACCTTCTGTAGGAGATTAGAGCTAGAGGATGTTTAGGAAATTTGGTTTTAGTTTCCTAGTGAGATTGAGCGTTTTAAGCTTCTACTTTGTTTGTAAAAACTGAAGTTTTAATTGAATGGAATATTTTGCTTATAAAAATTGTTTTTGTCTGATTATATGTGTGTATTAATGTGCTTATATATTTAAATTTGCCATGTCATGACATCACTTTTTATTTTATTATATGGCATGTTATGATACTGTTTAGATCTTTTTAGATGTCATGTTTGTTTTTAGAGCTTATTCATATGTCATGACATCATGATCATTGGTCATGTTTAATTATTGATATCATTTATGTCATGATCATTCATGTATTTAACTTGATTAAAATCGATTTAAGGACAATGACATGACTTGGAGTCCCATTTATAAGGAAATCAAGTAGTGTTGCCTAGAAAAATACATGAAACCCTAGTTTAGGGAGAACAAAACTCACATCTCACATCAAAATGACATGTATGTGTGTGTATACACCTTAGATAACATGTGAGATGTTAGGAAAATAAGTTAAGTTCAAGGTGCATAGGTAGTGCATCTAGATAAACTTAAACTTATTTCAATCATCCATAAGAATCATGAGGAAAGCTAATATACAAGTCATGTATATCAAGCCAATAGTCCATGGTTCAAAATAGACTTTCAAAAACATTTTATAATCACTTTAGAAAACCTTGGTGAAATCTATCTTTTGATAGCAATCATCATTGTAGAAGTTGATACAAAGTAGATAAAAAACTTTAATATTTTAATAGTTTTTGAACTTTGTACCAATCTCCTATTTTAATAGTTAAAATATTTTTCCAAGATTTTTCACCGATTGTATGTGTTATAAGTATTATACATATGAAATTTCATGATTTTTCAAGCTATGTATAATTACTTATATTTTTTTCAAACTTGGATTCTGATAACTGAAAAATTGAATTTTTCGATTATCAATCACTCTGGCGATCGGTGATGGGCGGCTGCCTCGCAATAACGACTGGTCAAACCGCTTTGCGCAAAACTACAGCAAAATTGCTCGGGCGTCAAAACCGCCCTGGCGCCTTGGCGCACGGCGGCACTGCCCTGGCGAAAATCGCTCTGGCAGAAAATCGCCCTGGCGCAAAACCATCCTAGCGAAAATCGCCCTGGCAAAAGTGCCCTAGCAGAACTGCCTGCATGCAGATGTCGATTCGACTCGCTTGGTGGCCAATGATCGTTTCAGATTCGATCGATAGTTCGATTTTGGGATAAACAAGGGTGTTTAACCCGGTTTCAGCTACGGTAAAGGTTTCTAACCACTCCTAACCCCAGGATATACTTTGGAAAGCATTTTAAAGGGTGAAAATCCATTGGATATGGATTAGGAGAGATGTTAGGATAATGTATCAAATTTAAGGTGTTGGAAAGTTCAATGTTGTATTTCCAACCTTATTTTTTATGGTTTAGAGTTTCTATTGGCTTAGGGACTTTCCAAGGACATTGTTGGTGCAATGGTCAAGGGGGAGCAAGTCTTTAGGGGGAGGTATCCATCATGGAATGATGGATAGTATTTTTCCTCATAAGGAGGGAAATGGGATTTTAAGATACCCAATTTGAAAATTGGGAGAGTATAGGATTGTCTCTCTTGAGTGATATGAGACTTATCACTAGAAAGATGGTAGGCATCCTAAGTATCCTTGGACCAAGGGGGAGATTGTAAGATCTCATTGGATATGAGACATTGACCTCCTTGGAGAGTAAACCTTCTTGATGTATGTCAAAAAGGGGGAGAATGTGAACTTACCAATTTGGGATAATTGGTAAGGGAATTTGAGTTATTGTTCTAACTCAAAGGTATATGTTTTTGTCAAACATTAAAAAGGGGAAGATTGTTGGTGCAATCAGCCCAGGTCACGATTGACCGAACTCGAGTTTGACTCGAGTGATGTTTTGATGTTTGACAAAGTGAGTTGACATTGATGTTTGACATTAATGTCTGTTGATGTTTTGGAGAGATTGTTTATACAATCAACCCGGGTTATGTTTAACCGGACTCGAGTTTGACTCGAGAGAGATTTTAATGGTTGACTGGAGTTGACCATGTCATGGAAAGTCCAAGTCTTGAGTATTTGGCATGTAAAGTCCAAGCATGGGTCTTGACATGGAAAGTCCAACATGGGTTGGCAATGGAAAGTCCAAGCTTGAGTCTTGGCATTTGAGAAGTCCAAGGGGTTTGATATTGGCGGCATAAAGTCCAAGCGGGAGTCTTGGCAGCATAAGTCCAATGGTTGGTAGCATAAAATTCAAGCGAAGTCTTGGCGGCGTAAGTCCAATGTGCCTTGGCGGTGTAGACACCGTTAGCATGACATAGTCGATGAAAGCACCTGAAGGATAGTGCGATGAATGAACAAGTCATGGATGACTTGGAGGGATCCGAGAGGCGTGAGACTGATGGAGGTGGCTAGAAGGCTTAGGTCTAGGCTAAGGGTGGTCTAGCAAGTATGGGGGAACCATACTTGGGCTAAAACCTCATGTTTGAGGTGTGCCAGTCGACTGGTGTCATATGGCAGTCGACTGGTGAGAATCAACTAGGGTTTGACTGCGGGATGTGTCAGCCGATCATTGCGAGCTTGGTAGTCGATCGATTGATTAGCAATGATCGGCCCGATCTTGTGATCGACCAACCGATGCTCGGGTTTTAGGGCACGAATGGAGTCTCACTCGACGCGCGATCGTGATCGGTGATGAACAACGATCGTGATGGTCATGATCAGTCGACTGATGTCCTAGCCATTGGATTTTTCCAGCATGGATTATACCGTTGTCTCATAGCAATAGTGTGATCAGTCAACTGATCGACTTTTTTCAACTCAGGGAGAAGATATAAATGGAGCTCGTGGAGGAGAAAAAGTCATCCGGTTCTTGAGAGCTTTTGGGGCGATTTGTTACTGCAAATCAGGTCTCCAAGTGCAAGTCAAACAACCAAGCATTCAAGCAATCAAAAGCAAGTGTTATAAAGTTTTTTTTTACTTGTCTTTCGTATTTGCATTGTATATTACTTGTATTTCATTCTTGCTGTTGTAAGATCTTTTGTACGAGGTTTTTCCACCTCCGACTTGTGTCGAGAAGGAGTTATTGTGATTAGTAGTGCGTGTTTGCATTGCTAGGGCTTTTAGAGCCCGATCCGTGGAGTATGAACCGTTCGACTCCGAACCACGTTACATCTCGTGTCTATCGTGTTGTGTTTGTTCTTGTTGTATTTTATTGTATATTCCGCTGCGTACTAACAAGATTGTAGACAAGCAAACGCGAATGAATTCTATCGTACGAGCACATCGCTATTCACCCCCCTCCCTCTAGCAGCCTCAAATCTTCTACAATATATCAATAAGCACATCCGGGTTATTACGCCTAGGATTCAAACACCTAAGATTTTACTAATGTTTCATTCCTGAGATCCGCTCCTACGGAATAACCTCATCTAAGTTATTCTATCTCTACTAGTCTTAATCATGGTATCCATTGCAATAACACCTAACCAAATATACACATAACAACGATATCTAATAAACGATAGCATAGTCATACTAATGGCAATCAATGGCTGAAATTTTATTTAGGGTATATCTAAAGGGGTCATGCCAGTACAAAGTCAAAGCAATATGCTATAGAGCATCAAGTGTAAATATATCTTAAACCATGTAAGCAACGTAATCATATCATCATGCACTAAATCTAGAAAATTTATCTCTAGAATTTATTCACCTGTTAGCCGTCTGGAGATGTCCTGTCGCTGCCAAATCCCCAAATTGACCTCGTAAATAATACCTCGAATTTCCGAAACATAAAAATCATTGGAAATCCGTACAAATCCGAAAATACTCAAGTTAACCTGCCAAACATGGCGAACTCCGAAAACCCAAAGACCCTAAGGAACTCGGAAACCTGGCTCTGATACCAAATAAATTGTCACGCCTCGGGGGAGTCCCTGCAAGACAAAAATCCGGCAACATCTCCCATGTACAGGTGACAATACGAAACTTACATACAAGGCCCACACGACCTACTATACATCGATCAATACGACCGGAACAAAACCACACACACAGGTCATAAATAGGCCTCAGGCCAATAATCAAAGTAAATAACGAAAGTCTACAATATCTAGACTTACCCCTTCTGCCATCTGAGCAGGAATACTCAACTAAATCAACCGAATAAAAGTCCATAAGGACATATCAAATATGATCAAAGTATCCACGCGTACATAATCAAAACACAAAACCTAAACATGTCTTCTAGTCAAAAACCGAAACCATAAATCAAATAACAAAAACCATCATGATGAGGGAGTTTGACAGCTGGACTCTCCTGACAGCTTCATTCTGAAATAAATACAAAGCAATGGGGTAAGTTCAATGAACTCAGTGGATAATAGTCGATATGAATAGTCATATATAACTAACAATACTAATCATGCCAGTACAGTCTCCCAATCATATATAGGAAATGCATAAAAGAGAAATGCGAAAAGACTGTACTTACCTGCATCTCCTATCCTGACATAGAAGCATGTGTCATACTAGCAGAAATAAAGTCGTCAGACCAAATACAAAAATGTATCTTGTATGCATGTCAATCATATGCAACATCCAAGGCAGCAACCAAAATGTAGCAAACACAATACAAATGTCATCCATGCAAAATGCATGCGATGCAAATGACATGGTCACCCCTGACGCCAGTCAGCCACCTCACACGCGATGGTGAAGCCGAGTGGGTAGGGCTATGACAACTGTGTACTCTGTCATCACTGCTCCTGAGTGACCGAGTGGACAGGATATTGCCGGAGTACACCTATCCTCCTGCCCCAAACAGAGTGGGGGAGCAATGCTCTCATCTCCCGATGTCGTAGACCAGAGGAGGGATCCCTGCCCGCCACCACACTGCCTCATCGCTACCCATGAGCGGACCAGTGGAGCCTGACAGAGCTACTGCACACACTCTCCTGATGTACCATTAATCCATGAGTGGCAGTGTGTACAGAATATGTAACTGGCTGCGGGCTCAACTACAAAGGAACCCTGTCCAGCCAGCATGCAATCATGCAAGATGGTGCATGACACTAAAGCATGTATCACCAGCTAAAATATGTCTCCGAATAATATACACAACAAATAGGTACATATCAATGACCTAAGTAAAACAGGGAAGGTATAACTAAAAGCTGATCAAATGCATGTATCAAGTAGGCACAATAACATACAAGGCAGTTAAACATAAAAATTATTACAAGCTATAACCAACTAAGCATATCAATATGACATTATCTAAAAGTTAAGTCAAAATATCTGCCTGCTATGAAGAACACCACTGTCTCTAAGCTTGTGAACCTGTCTCGTCACCAAAACCTACATATAACATAATTACCATTAAGTTCCAGCACACAACTAATATTCAACTAAATTCTACTTCGACCCCGTATTCACTTAATCTATCGAATACGAGTACAACCTCTTGACACACCCACAACACCTCAGCAACTGCCAAGTTTACCTCAACGAAACAACCCCTTAACAGCCACCTCTCACTCAGCCACGACCGAGCGATACTCTTTCACAGCGATCACGATCCTCACATAAATCACCCAGGTCTTCTTTACTCACCACAGTCGGCATATCACCCTCACAGCCCAAAACGCCACACAGATCACTGTCCAACTTGCTCCACTGAAGGAATACCCACCCCAAATCAACCAATTTAATTTATTTACAGCTCCTTCGCGAGTATGTACAGAACACCACCAACAAAATCTCCAAACATAAACAACACAGCCAACTTAAACGACTAAACCAACTCAAACTCATAGCCAACTCCACAGATCAAAAATCCAATTGCATATAACAAAATTAACCACCGTATGCATAAAGAAAAGAAGCAGATCAAGCTTACCAGTGGTTGGAACCTCGCTGACAGCCATCTTTTTGCTATCCCCTGTTCATCGGCAACCGACGCTCACGAACCTCCTGCCCTAATCAACAGACCTCACACTCAACGAAGGGGACCACATTAAGAACTCAGATCTTGTTCGAAGCAAGAAGGAAAAAATCATCCCTTACCTAACTCCGATGACCACCGACCGTAAACCCCCCCCCCCTCAATCCAACGGTGGAAGGGCGTTGCGGCGGCGATAGCTCTTGCTCGCGAGGTAGGACGCGAGGAAGAGGCATTGCTCTGGCTCGATCGTGGGCACCGCCGAGGCGAATCGCTCGCTGCCACTTGCCGCGAGGAGAAGGCGACAGTGAGTCGACGCTGGGAGACTGAGGGTGGCGAGCGCGCAGAAACTGCGGCTGCTAGCCGACACTGGGAGACTGAGGGCGGCGAGTGCGCAGAAACTGCGACTCCTGGCCACGTGCACGCAATGCGCAGGTCGACGATCACACGGGAGATGAAGGTGGCAGCCGACTTCGAGTGTGCACGCGGCGACAGTGCTCGCGATCGAGGGAGAAAGACGCGAGAAGAAAGATCGCGAGAAGGAAACCACAAGGGAGAGGTGTGGTCACAAGAGGAAGAGGGCGTCGGGCGCGGTGGGGAAAGAAAATCGGGGAATTAGGAAGTTAAAACCTAGATTTATAACCTAGGTTAATTAATCCTATTAACTAGTCTAAACATGCCCCTTTAAAAGCCTGTTTTTCTTATCCCCGTAATTATCTAGTACAGGCCCCGTTTAAATCCAAAAAAAATCTGGAAAAATTCCTAAAATTCTCCAAAAATCCCGAAATAATTCCAAGGATTATTTTTCTTAATTCTTTGACCATTTAATTTAGTATTTTAAATTTTTCGTATTTAACAGATACATTAGAGAACAATGCACTACATATGAATCACTAAGATTACTCATTTAATGCATTATTTAGTGTGTATTGTTGGGACCGATTTTTATGCACTAGAGGGGGAGGGATGAATAGTGGTTTCTTGATTTCATGTTTAATCGTGCTCGTCTACAAAACTCGTTAGTGCGCAACGGAATATACAAAAATAAATAGAATAAACAAAGACAAGAACACAATCACAAACACATGCGATTTTAACGTGATTTGAAATCTTAGTTCCTACTCCACGGTCGAACTCTAATGATGCACACCACCACTAACAAATAACTTCTCATTCTCAATATGACACCGAAGATGGAGAAACCTCTTACAATAAGTATTTACAACAATAAACAACAAGATACAACCAAAAATAAAATATAAAAGCAAATACAAGTAAAGAACACTTTACAAAAAGATTGCTTTGATTGTTTGCACTTTGGTTATTTTAGGATGCCTTTGAAGACCTGAAATGCAGCAGCACTTCACTTCAAAATTGCTCTAGAACCGCTATCGAAATCCTCTATCTCGAGCTCTATTTAAAGCATGTTGTTGGTTGATTTTGCACTTAGAAATCAACTGTCAAAAGACACCAGTCAACTGCTCCCTTATCTATTGTCTTACAACGGACTAATCCACGTAGGCTTTCGCCCAACGGATGCCCTAGTAGTCAACTGCCCTTACCAGCAGTCGACTGTCTGGCCATGACAGTTGACTATGAGACTTTCTATGTCCTTTCCACTTACGACCAATCGACTGTCCATCCATGGCAGCTGATTGTCGAATCAACGATTGTATAATACACCACCGACTACCAGAGCCACAACAAGTTGCGATCCGATCGCCGCTTGGATCGATTATAATCTCAGTCGACTGATCGAGTCAACTAGGGCTCCCGAGTGCTGAACACTCGACCAATCGACTGATAAATCTCACTATCAGATTTAACCCAAGTATGATCCCCTCATACTTAATCAATCACCCTTGGGCTAGACCTAAATCTTCTAGCCACCTCTATTAGCTTCATGGCCTCAGGGTCCGTCCAAGTCCTCCACGACTCATTCACCCTTCATGTTATCCTTCAAGTGCTTTCATCGGTTATGTCATGCCTTCGGTACCCTTAGCCTAAACCTAAGTCTTCTAGCCACCTCCATCAGCCTTACACCCTCAGGGTCTATCCGAGTCCTCCATGACTCTTTACCCTATTGGGATGTATACTGAAAAGTCTATCTTTTGTATGAACATTTTTATTTTTGAAATAAGAATCACATGATCATTGTTTGCATATTTTTATGGTTATGCAATATTGTCTAATACATTACATTGTAGATAACATGGTGTGTGGTGTCACACGGGAGATCATGTTATCGGCTCCTTGTAAAGTATAAGTAAAGACTCACAACCGAGATGGCTTTGGACAAACCATTGGAATGGTTGTAGTGTGATTTGGTATTGGTTTGTCTTGACCATAGAATCACACTAGTGCACTTTGTGTGAATTGAGCAGGACCGACTTAGAGGTGATTCGATTTATTGCTGACTACATAATCGAATCGGACCTCAGATATTATATTGTACATGCTCTTAATCCCGATATAATAACGGGCACATATACTTAGTATTCATTTCTTTGATTTACCAATGGGCGAGATTTATAGATTAAATCGATAGGCTCGGTAAGTTGGGAAATTGTATTATTTATATGGTGTGTCGTTGATTATAGGAGGAAATCATGTCCTATATATTAGGATGATGATGTCCCCTTGAGGAGCTCATAAGATTCATCATGTAAACCTTGCAGGTGGACTTGGTCCGGCATGATGATAAGGTTGAGTGGTACTACTCATGGAGTTAGATGTTGATTAATTAATGGTCAGTAAATTTATTAATCGACGGACATTCGAGATCTTAAACACAGGGAGAAAATGTACAAATAATATATGGAGCTCATATTAACTTATGGGGGTTGGTGAGGTAGATCAATAATAATCCTCTAGTGAAATGGATAATCATTAATGGATCGGACTTTATGTGGGCTTGATCCATTGGGTGGCCAAGATCCAACTCCTCCTCATGATCCCTATTGTAGCCTATTAATACCTCATGAAGCTTAGATCCAATGGATGAAAATAAAACTCTATATCCAACGGTAGAGATTAAATCTCTAAATCCGACGGTTGAGATTAAATCTCTAGATCCGACGGTTGAGATTAAATCCCTAGAACCAATGGTGGAGATTAAAACAAGGCTTGAGCCCAACTCTATAAATAGAGCATTAAGGTGGGCGGCAAGGGAGATGGAGGAGGGGATTAGGGTTTGTCCCTTGGGCGGCAAGCAATCCTAATTATATTAGGATTAGGAGTGGGCGGCTAGGGTTAGGGTTTTGGGATTGGGGTGGGCGGCAACAAGTGGAGGAAGTCTCTTCTTCTTCTTCCTAAGGTTTGGCTGGCACCTATTCTTCTTCCCTCTACCTTGGCCGGAGCTCAACCTATTCTTCTTCCCTTCATCCTTGGCTGGAAATTAGGAGAGCTAGGTTTAGGGTTTGGGCGGCAACAAGGAGAAGGATTGCTTTCCTTTCTCTTCTCCAAGTGTTGGTCGGCGCCCATGCCCTCATTGTTTCTCCTTTGGCCGGTTCTCATACTCCATGTTCTCTTCCTTGGCCGGCGACAACATCGAGTCTATTGACTTGGTGGCCGGTTCTAGATAGGAAGAAGAGTTTTGTTTTATATTCTTCCTTTTGTTCGGAGTGAACAAGAAAAGGAAGATTGGTGATCTAGGAGGCTTCGACTTTTGGAAGATCGTCGCCCACATGACGTCTAAAAGGAGGAAGGACATACAATAGAAGATCAAGAGGTATAATCTTATTTATTTTGATTAGTGTTCTTTTGTATTATGTTTATAATTGCTTTTCAATTATATGCATGTTGTATGTGGTTATTTATTTTATGTATGTGGCTAAATAATACTTGGATCCCGAACATAAACATAAAAGCCGGCGATCCGTACATCGTCTATTCCGCGGCTACTCGTAGAATAGAGGTAGGTCGCTTGAACAATAAGTTTGTTCAAGTGACCACTCTAAACGAATAACACGACGATGACAAGGTTGCTTGGGTGTTCCCTTTTGTCTAGGATTAAATTTTTTTTAATCTGGGGACATCGATGGGATCGCCATGAACAAGCGACCGATTTGAAGTGGAAAGCGAAGTTTCCCCTCACGGACTCGAAGACATAACCAACAAGTGGTATCAGAGCTTGTGGGCAAAACCAACACACCCTTCGCATTAGCCTTTAGGTGCTTTCATCGGCTATGTCATGCTAATCGGGTCTCCTTTGCCAAGAGATCGCGCCTCTGAAACTTCTCTATTGTCAAGTCTCAATGCTTGGACTTTCACCGTCAAGACTACCCACTTAGACTTATGTGACCAAGACTATACCCTTAGACTTTCCTTTGCCAAATATTCATATTTGGACTTTATTGTCAAGACTACATACTTGTGCTTACATGGTCAAGACTACACCCTTGAACTTTTTCTTTGCCAAGTATTCATACTTGAACTTCTTCATTGCCAGGAATTCAATCATAGACTTTCCTTGCCAAGTCTCTAAACTTGAACTTCCACTCGAGTTTCTCTCGAGCTAGGTCACCCTTGACTTGAGGTTGATTGCCCCAACAATCGCCTCATAACAATCTCCCATATATGATCTTGAATATCTCAAATATCCACTTGTCATATGGTCAATATATGATCAAATCCATATTGTCAAACAATGGTCAAACACATTGTCGAACATCAATATCCTACTAGAGTCTGGTCAATCATGATCTGGAACGATTGCACCAACATGTATGAGCATTTCATACAATGGGTGCAATTGATCTTTAGAAGTAGAGTTACTACTCATGTTTTAAAAGAGTTGCATGAGTAGACCCTAGGGGCACGGTGCAACAATAAAGCAGGGCGACATTTCACAAGCTAGAATGGTTCAATCCTCTATCGGGACAAATTTGACTTTGAATTTTGGAAAAACTAGGGAGGCATCCCTAAGTCAGATGCGGATCAAGAGTTTGCCTTCTCAGACAGAGTATATCTTTGGCGTCGGACCTACTGTACAAGAATGGCATGATCACGTTGTCGAACTTATCTGCCAAGCCACGAGCACTTCTCTTATTTATCCTGGTAGTTGATAGAACATATCTTATTTAGGGATTATTTAGCGCTCATCAGAGATCCATGGGACCAGCTCGACTATCTTCAGGATTAATTAGACCGAGAGTTTAGATACCTGATACTAGTTTTAAAAAAATTACATAAGTAATCATAACTAGAGTTATCACTCCTAAGAAGGAGAATGTCCCCTGGCCTCTCTAAACTCGCATAATTCTCTTCTAAGATTTAAAGTTTTTGGACAAAAGTATTGTATGGAAGCAAACTTGTCAAACTTCACAAGTAAATATCTTTTTTTTCCCCATGGAAAATTCTTATGGCTAGCACAATAATAAAATTATATCAATGAGCAAGGGACAATCTCTGGAGGATGTAAGTCTTTCGGAGTGTCTACCCTCCTATCGTGCTAACTCTGAGTTGGATAATATGCTCTCCGTAATTTATCTTTTTCGTATTGGCTATGGAATCGATTGACAGAGGCATTGAAAACGAACAAATCGTCTTTTGCACAAACAAGCAAATATTTTTTTCTCCTGGAAAACTTTCGAAATAGTACATTTCATTTTTTTTCTTCAAATTTTTATGTCTATATAATAATTTTGACAAAACTTATATATGAACTTAAAATGATTATATATCACTATAAATATGAATATAAAATGGTTAAATCTCATTTCAAATGTTCTTATATGTTCGTCGAATACTCTAGAGTAATTCGATGTATTTTTTTTAAAAAACTTAGATAATATAGATCCATATGGTGTTTTGCTAAAACTGTCATATGGAAGTAAAATGATCAAATTTCGCCACAAACACTCATACTTATCATTGGATAAATTTCAGGACAAACACTCGTACTTATTCATTGGATCGTTTGAACTTATATAATATCATCCTTTTTCAAATTTCAAATTTAGTTTTATATAATAATTTTGGATAAATTATTATATATATGTATCTAAAAGTGAAATTTCATAAATAAAAATTCCTTTGTAATTTCCACGAACGGAAGGAGTGTAATTGATTCCTTATTTATTTATTTTTTTGATAATATATGTGTTCAAGTTTTCGATTCGATTAATTTTAAGTATCAGTCAAAGGGTCAAAGTTCAATTTAAAATTTTAAAAAATAATATCCAACAGAGAAATCGAACCGTAATAATATAATTGTTATTTTATCATCTTAACTAAGTTCGAGAGACATCTATTCCTTATCCCTATATAATAACCAAGTAGTTAGCATGGACGATAGCATTGTCTCAAAGAGCAAGAGTTAATCTCTAAAAGTTGTAAAGGTTTTCAGGATGTCTACTCTCCTGTCATATTAATTCTTAGTTGAATAAAAATATTTCTCGTGATTTATTTCTCTTTATCTAGTCGTGAGATCGATGATGAGGAGTGTCTGAGATGAGCGAATCATCTTTTGTTCAAAGGGTATCGATTCTTTATTTTTTTTTAATTTAGATTAGGAGTACGATGTAATGGTAAAGCGGGGTGTCATCTCACAGACTAATATGCTTCAATCCTTTATTGGGATAAGTTCAACTCTAAATTTCGAAAAATTTGGACATGTGATCCTGAGCCAAATACGAGTTGAGAGTTTATCTTTTTGGACATAGTACATATTTGATGTCAGACTTGTCTGACTGGAACGATATGCTTGTATTACTGAACTTAACTACTGAGCTGCGAGTATTTTTTTAATTTATTTTGATAGTCGATGAAATATATCTCATCAAAAGTTACTTAGCACCCAATTAAAACTCCGTAAAATCGAATGATCGTCTCTAAAATTAATCGGTCAAAAATTTAAATAACAATAATAATAATATTATTATTATTTTAATGGTATCCAAGGACACCCAAAGAGGCGATTGCCTCGTGTTCCGATGCTCAGATAGCCTAACGATGGAGAATTTCGAGGGACGACTAAGCTGACGCCCTGCCATTTCCGCTGAGCTCCGCTCCCCAAACAAATAGCCCTAGCACCGACTTCTCCTATCG
Source organism: Wurfbainia villosa (assembly GCA_025175895.1). NCBI lineage: Eukaryota > Viridiplantae > Streptophyta > Magnoliopsida > Zingiberales > Zingiberaceae > Wurfbainia > Wurfbainia villosa. The sequence continues at coordinate 3,469,405 of CM045994.1, read as the reverse complement.
CACCGGCGCCATGGGCGCTGCTCAACTTCTGACCCCTTGCTCGTTCTCTCCCGTTCACTCCCCTCGGCGACTGTGCCGGCTCACTGCCTTATGGGTTCAGAGGCGACGCGCCCCGTTTGTAGCCAGCCGTCGGCAGAAGCCTTGCCTCGCCTGCGGCGCCGACACTCTGGTCGCTCGATCAGAGGGGAGTTCGCAGGTCCTCCCCTCCGACAAAGTTAGGGCGGAGGGAAGGGACCTCAAATCCTGGTTGCACCAGCATGGATTACCGCCGTGCAAGGTTGACCTCAAGGAGAGACCTTCGAATGACGGGAAGCATCGCCCTATTCATTACGTCGTGGCCAGTGAGGATCTGCAGGTAGGATTTTGTACGTTGTTTAGACCTCCTATGGCGTCTTTGTTAGCTTCCCCACTTTTTATATATGTTAATATTTGGTTTCTCTCTGCAGTCGGGTGATCTTGCATTTTCGGTGCCGAACTCATTAGTGGTGACCCTGGATAGAGTTTTGGGAAATGAAACCATCGGTGAGTCCGCGAGAGAATTTTTGTAGTCTTTGGACTTTCTTCCAACTATGTAAGCACTTTGTGAAAATCCAACCTTTATGTTCCTTTTGAGAATAAATTGCTCAAGCAGATCCAGAACCATGCTACTCACATAAAACTAAACGGAAATGACTCTACATGCTATGTTGTCTTCCACTTGCGCCTATGAACTCTTGCCTCATGCATGTAGGAAATGGTAGATCTCTCAGTGTCCTGTTTCAGTGGGCTATTGTTTTGATTCATGTAAAATGAGATTGAATGAAATATTGGCCTCCAAGTTCTGTGTCAGCTATTCAAAACCAAGGCTATTCAGCAGTTTTTTTAATAAATAAACACATGGTCATTTAATGCCGATCATGGCCTCATGGGAAGTGGATTATTCCATTGATCTTGAAGGTGGAGGATGTGATTCATAGTGGTTAAATTATTATGATATTGTCAATGACAGTGAAACTTTAGTTGTCATACATAAAGGAGATACAAATGTGAATGGGAAGCAAACTTCTAGTTGACCATGTCAAATAATCCAAGATTTTACTATCTAAACCTGTCTAATTAGTATAGTGATAGTTGATTAATTAGTATATTTTACTTTGTTAACTTATCTAGCCATTCAAGTTCGCTATGCTCTACTACTGTATTTTTTTTTTTAAATTTGTTAACTTATCTAGCCATTCAAGGTTCATTATGCTCCTCCACTACTGTATTTTTACATTGCTAACTTATTAGCATTTAGGGTTCATTATACTCCTCTATTACTGTGACTCTGTGAGTTCAATGAAGAGTGCAATTATAAAGATTAGATGAGTTCGATCAACCCCCTATGGCTTCCTTACTATTCATTTGATCAGGCTAATAATCAGGGTCTTCATGAAAGAAGATTCATTCTCTTGTGTGCAATTCATTGCTGTCAGTATTTGTACCAATATTGATATTGAACATTCCAAAAATCTCAGTATTGATCTACCTAGTTGATAGGATTTGTGAGATTGGAGATTGGATTAGTGAGAAAAAGTGCATCTATATCTTTAAAAAGAACAAAATCAGTTTGTTTAGTGAATGAGATAACAACAGGAATATAAACCCTAAGAATAATTCAGCTTATTTCATATTATTAGATTATTAACCATGCACGATATGTCTCATATAATTTTTAGTATGATTCATATCAGCATTGTATACATAGTAGTATGTATTAACTTTAGTTAACAATAATATTTTATTTGGCAACAATTAAATTAAATTAATATCAAATTTTATTTTATTTAATCTTATGTTTAAAATTATTCGTCATTAATAATTTTATGTAATTTTTAATAATAATTAAGTAAATAATTTTTTTAATGTTATTATCATTTATAATACTAATATTGTTAATAGTAATTAATGATATTATAATTTTTATTATTTGTTAATTAAATAATTTAGTCATTGATATCATTTTTAGTAGTTCAATACTGATAATGAGTTCATAATTAGAATATGATTACATATAATAGGAATATTAGATACATACACCATGTCTTAGTAATAATCTAATTTAAAAGTACTTCACTGCCTTTTCTCTTCATGTTCTTCCTAAGTTACATCAAAGATATCTCTCATATAGAGAAAACTACATCGAAGATGTCTTCCATGTGGAGAACAACATCCCTTTAAGTCACGAATGTCTTTGCTTTGAATCAATCTCCATGAACTTTTGTTCCTCCTCCAAATCAATCTTTATCTCTTTAAAAGGCTTTGGCAATCCGAACACTTCGAGCTCTTTCTCTCCTTTTCACATTGCAAACTCATAGGGGGATCTCTTTGGTGGTCTGGCCGTCCTCGTATAGTGGATCTTGGTGCTTGTGAAAATAGAGCCTTGCTTTTCATAATCTCGGTTCTCTAGATCTACAATTTCCAAGCTAGATTGTTTCGATTGGTGAGAGATTAGTCAATTTAAACCTAATCATATCATTGATTTTGTTCAATTTGCTCTTGATTTGGCGATGTTGAAATATTAAAGAATTCTAGTCTTTTTTTTTTCCAACATTATTGAGTTCTAAAAAGTGGAGCCTTGGTGCAATGGTAAAATTCTTGTCATGTAACTCAGTGGTCATGAGTTCGAGTGACAGGAATAGTCCGTTGCAATACAAAGTAAGGTTACGTATAATAAATTCTTCTTTGGGATCCTGCATTGGTGGAAGTTTTGTGCACTGGACTGCCCTTTTATTTATGCGTTCTTAGGCATGTTCTAGAAATCTACTGAAATCAAATTAGCTATTGTTGATCCCCAATCCAACATAGGTGATTCATATTGGGATCACTTTAAGTGTTAGGTTGACACAACCATAGCATATTGTTTCAATTGTTAATAAAAAAAATTGGCATCGCACAACATGAATACTTTTTTTACTATGCTCTCTCTAGAACAATTCTAGCTATGGTGAATATGGCTTGTTGTCATGTCAGCCTATGTTGAAAGAGATAGAGCAGTACAATGAAGATAAATACCCAAATCTGCACCTTTTGTTTCAATTTAATCTATAATTAGGTAGGAGGGGTGCGATAAGTGCAAATGCAGTGCAAAAAGGGAGGAGTTGGGGGAGGTAAATATTGGTGCTAGAATTGAAGAGGTGAGGGAGTCAAAGTAATTTTTATCTTGATTATTTTGGTTTATGAACATAGGATTTGAGATTCAAAAAGGGTGGGTGTGGATGGGGGCTACACATGGGTGAAGACAGGTACGTTATATTTGTTCTAGTGAGATGTGGGATTGAAGGAGGGTGGGTGACTTAGGTTATTGGGAGTGGAACACATGGGTTAGTGTGTGGGTAAGGAATTAATAATTAATAAAACCCTAGTTAGGCGATGGGAGATGATGATAAATACACACATTAATCAAGAAAGAGACGTACCAAAAAAGGATTAGATAGCAATGATAAAGATATAATCCATTTAAATATAGTTGAGGGGATCAAGCATAATGACGTATAATGATCCATATAGCCGACCCTACTTAATGGGATAAAAACTTAGTTGTTGTTGTAATTAAGTTTATTAACTTATTTTATTTTAGTTTTAGAGTTTAATTTTGCTATGTTATTTTATTAATTTTTATTTGGTCAATTAAATTTTCACGAAATTGATTTAATTAACTTAATAATATAATGTATTAAATTTTAATTTTAATACTAATGGTAATGTTTATCTTAATATATAAATTTTAAATTTATCTAAAAGTATATTTACTTTAAAGTTTAATATTATGCTATTTTATTAACATTTGCGTGATTAATTAAATTTAGTATTGATTCATAATTTAGTTAATTTAGCAATATGGTTTATTTAAAGTGCTCCTGTTCGATGTAACACACTCATTTTGTATTAACAAGCGATATCATTACTTGATGTGCTCATTATATTTTTATAACATGGTTTCCAAATTCTTAATTCAATATATTATCTCTTTGGTAATTTTATTTTTTAGAGAAAATATCATTTTGCCCCTATAGTTTACTTACATTTTTATTTTATGCCATTGTTTAGAATATTACATTTATCCCCATAAGTTATAAAATAGGAACAAAATGTTCCTGTATCAAACTCAAGGTTTAAAATTTCGACTTGTATTGGGATTTCGATCTATGACCGGAATGATACGATTTCGGTACTGTATCGTCCGCGCCGATACTATTTCGGTATTTTTTTTCTTTTTTTTTAAACATTAATATTAATTATTTGATTTTTTTTTTAAAATTTTAGTTAATTTTTAAAAAAGAATTTAAGATTTAATTTTACCTAAATTATAAATTCGAATTTAGAATTTTAATTAAAATATCTTTTATTTTTTAAATTTTTATTTTTAAATAAAAATAATAAAAATATAAATTTATATAATTATATAAATTAATTAATAATTTATTTAATTAAATTTTACAGTTTAATTAATTTATATTATATATATAATTTTAATTAATATATCTTTTAATTATAATTTATATATTTATAAATTTTAGAAATTTCTCGGTCGCGATCGTCTTTGACGCCTTCCCTTCTCTCGTTGTCGCTTAATTGCTCGTTGTCGCCTCCGATTGTTCTTCAAATAAGCGCATTTGATTTCAAGATACGTGTTCCGGTTTTGATCCCACATTGGAACGAAATTTTTCGCCGATTTCGTCTGGTACGGCTCGACATTTAAAACCTTGATCAAACTAACAGAGTGACCACTATTCATCCCACATACAACAACCATGACGCTAGGTGGAAGCTCGAGAGGGTAAAATTGTGATTTCATCTTAGATTTCCCTATTGAATTTGTCATCATGCTTTCCAAATCTTTCAGATCTCTTCTTAAACAAGCTCAAATCTAAAAAACTTCATTATTCACATGTAGGTAGATTTGAAAGTATTTTGTTACGTGCTTTTTCTTTCTACTTTTATATGATTTGGACACCATATGTTATCTCGTTTATATGATTTGGACACCATATATTATCTCACAACGGCTGATTTTGGGTGTCACTTATAGCTACTGATTGATACGTATCATATTTTACTAAAGATTCATGAGAAAACATTAAATCTAGAACTACTAATGTGGGATTAAACCTAGTAAATCGAAAACATGATTACCTCTACACTCCTCAAGATGGTGCATAGATATCATCTATATTTTGCTTATTACATAAACTAGATATACTCTCATAAACATACAAAGGAGATCAGTGTTTTAAATGCCGAGCCGTTTTGGGCGAAATTGGCGAAAAATTTCGTTCTGATGAGGAACCGAAATCGGAACGCGTACCGATACTGGAAGGAGGTGGCGACGCGGCGACAAGCAGTCGGCGACAACGCAGAGGGGCGATCGCGCTGCGCGATCGGGAAGGTGTAGCGCGATCGCGGTGAAATTTCTAAATATATAAATTATAATTAAAATTATATATATATATATTAAACTGTAAAATTTAATTAAATAAATTATTAATTAATTTATATATTAAATTAAAATTAAAAAATAAAAGATATTTTAATTAAAATTCTAAATTCGAATTTATAATTTAGGTAAAATTAAATCTTAAATTCTCTTTTAAAAATTAACTAAAATTTAAAAAAAAATCAAATAATTAATATTAATGTTTAAAAAAATTACCGAAATAGTATCGGCACGGATGATACGGTACCCAAACCGTATCGTTCTGGTCGTAGACCGAAATCCCGATACTGGAAGGAGGTGGCGGCACGAGCGGCGCGACGGCAACTTGGAAGAGCGATCGCTGCTTGCGATCGGGAAGGCGATCGCGTAGCGCGATCGTGAAGTTGATCGCACTGCGCGATCGCGGTGAAATTTCTAAATATATAAATTATAATTAAAATTATATATATATATATATTAAACTGTAAAATTTAATTAAATAAATTATTAATTAATTTATATATTAAATTAAAATTAAAAAATAAAAGATATTTTAATTAAAATTCTAAATTCGAATTTATAATTTAGGTAAAATTAAATCTTAAATTCTCTTTTAAAAATTAACTAAAATTAAAAAAAAAATCAAATAATTAATATTAATGTTTAAAAAAATTACCGAAATAGTATCGGCACGGATGATACGGTACCGAAACCGTATCGTTCTGGTCGTAGACCGAAATCCCGATACGAGTCGAGATTTTAAACCTGGTGGTGATAGCTTTTGCCTGTGCATAGATATAATCCGGTGGTGATAGCTTTTGCATCCATTTATGGTGTGGTTTTTGGCACACTGTCATATCACAAGCAAAGGTTGGCAATGGCTGTGCCTGTGCATAGCACAGTTGCGAGTGACGGAGGAATTCACCTATGAAGGTGTTGCTCAATCATTGATGGGAGTTGTGGTCAGGCATCTAAAGGATCAAATCTCTTCTTTGGAATCCCAACCCTAAAAGAGTGGCTTTGATGACATGTAAAATTTGGGAATATGCAAATCCTCTATTGCATTTCTTCATAAGGGATAAGCATTACATGGATAGACTTATGATAAAATCCTACTAATAGTGAGGGACTAAAGCCATTAGACGTATAACTGAATTAATCTAATACGTTTAACATCAACAAACAACAATATTGGAGAGCCAGATTTTAGCTTCTTTCTAGTTATTGAAACTTACATAGTGAGGGATGTTTTTTTGCCCCATGTCAAACATTTGGTGAAGTTCTTCATACATTTGAGGCTACTCCTTGTAGCTGTTTTAACTTATTTGCTCTGCATTTTCAGCTGAACTATTGACCACAAACAAGCTATCTGAATTAGCCTGTTTAGCACTATATCTCATGTATGAGAAAAAGCAAGGAAAGAAGTCATTCTGGTATCCATTCATCAGGGAACTTGATCGCCAGCGAGGAAGAGGCCAGCTAGCTGTGGAATCTCCTCTTCTTTGGTCTGAATCTGAATTGGCCTACTTGGATGGCAGTCACACAAAGGTAATTACTATTCAGCCAACAGACAAATAGTACACATGTTAACTTAAACCTGGGAATATGCTTAGAACCCTGTTGAGGTTAAATGATTAGTATTTATAAACATAGATTTCATACTAATAACCATTCAGGCTGAAGTTCTTGAAAGAGAAGAAGGAATAAAGCGAGAGTATAATGAGCTGGACACGGTTTGGTTCATGGCTGGATCACTTTTTCAGGTCTTATGTTAATAATCAGACAAGTCTGCAATGTTCTAATTAATCTTTTAAAACTTATTGAGAACTTTCATTTTCTCACAATTTTTTAGTGTGATACAGCAATACCCCTTTGACATCCCTACGGAGGCTTTTCCATTTGAGATTTTCAAGCAGGCATTTGTTGCAGTACAGTCATGCGTTGTTCATTTGCAGGTAAATAGTTTTGTAATCAATTTTATTTTGCTGATGTAGATCATTGAGTTGCCACCAAAGCATGATTTATTATCAACATTATTCTTTCTGGTTGGTTGGGCACATTTTTTATGAGATGATGGGCTGTGTTCAGTTACAATGTAAATTGGTTGCACTGTCATTCCCATGTGGGGTAAAAATCAATTCACTGGACATGCTAAATCTTTTGCACACGGTTGACATGATATCCAATAATCCATGGGTTGCATTATTTTGTTAGCTGATTACTAAATGTGTCAAAACTAGTATTTGTTGTGTGTTGTTTGCACATGTTTTGTTTGTGAAATTGTGAGTAAAAAAAGATAGAATATTTTTTTAAAAAAAATTAGGTTAATTTAGTGAATAATAGTTGATTTTCCCATCAATTGCAACTTGAGTTTGAACGAACACAGGGTAGATAATCTTTGTGGCTCACTTGAATTCTAACTTAAATGGATCAGCCTCACCATTGCTCAAGATGAGTCATATGATTGACTGCTCAGTCCTACTGTCACTTCCTATCTACCACTAGCTAAACTAATCCCTTATCCATCCATCTTTATTGCTCAATATCAACCGAGAGAAGTTATTACTTACCGAGAGAGAAGATAGTACCATTCTTGACCAATAGTAGCCTCAAAACCACCTTTCTACATTTCAATAACGTATCATTACTTAATAACTTTACATTAATAAATATTTTATTATTTATTATAATATATTATAACAATAAATTGTTTGTTAAAATATCAACATATTAACAAGTACAACAACAACAATAATTCTATTGTTAACAATATGATAGTTAGAATGTATATTACTATAAGGAAAGTGTGTACGATATTTATGCATCTGCTACAACTCAAAGTCTCTTTTATCTTTCCAACACTATATAAGATTTAAAATCACAATTGAATGTCACTTATAAAACCAATTACAATAGACAATTCAGCCATCATACCAGCAGAAAATGTCAATCATTCTAGTTCAGCTTACACGTGCACTTTCTTTACATATGCATTCTTTGGAAGCACCAGCAGAAACCATTATGTTCAGCACTTCACAGTAGCAGAAATTAGCCATCGCCAGTGGCAACAAAAAAGAACTTTTCAGTGTTCTAAGACAAGAATTCAGCAGTGCCTTCTACATAATAATGTGAAAGACTCCAGCTGGGATCTGCCATTAATATAACATCAAATATGCCTTTTTACTCATTCACGTATCTCATCTACCAAAACAATATCATCTGCAAACATGCACCACGGTACTGTGTTTTAAATGTGTCCAGTGAATTCGTCCATAATTAGTGTAAAAAGATAGGGACTTAGAGTTGATCATTGATGTAACCCTATCTTTATTAACAATGCTTCAGCTAATCTGTCTAAAGTCTTCACTCTGGTCGTTACTTCTTTATACATATCATAAATTAGTTCAATATATATTACATTGACATCTCTCATTTTTAGAATTCTTCATATAATTTCGCTTGAGACTCTATCATAAATTTTTTCTAAGTCAATGAATATCATGTGTAGATCCAGTTTTTGCTCCCGATACTTTTCAATTAATTGTTTGAGAAGATGTATAGCTTCTATTGTGGACCTTTCTGCCATGATCTCAAATTGGTTTTCGAAAATCGTAGTCTCCTTCCTTAATCTTTTTTCTATTATTTTTTTCCAAAGTTTCATGGTATGACTCATTAATTTAATACCCCTATAGTTTGCATAAGTTTATATATCTCCCTTATTCTTATATAAAGGAATTAGAGTACTTATCCTCCATTGATCAGACATCTTTTTTATTTTCAATAAGCCAATCCCACCTAGTGGGATAAGGCTTTGTTGTTGTTGTATCATGTTAAATAATTTTGTAAGTCATTCAATGTCTTATTTCCCTAGACACTTCTATATCTCTATCGGAATATCATTTGGTTCAACGACTTTTCCATTTTTCATTCCATTTAAAGTTTGTTCTACTTCTGAAATTTGAATTCTACATAAAAATTTAAATTTCTATACTCATTTGACTTACTTAACTTACCTAAATTAAGTTGGTCATCTAAACCTTCATTAAAAAGTTGATGAGAATATCTCTTCCACCGCTCTTTTATTTTTCATCATTTACTAATATCCTATTGTATTCATCTTTAATACATCTTATTTGATTAAGATCTTTTGACTTTCTCTCTCTCACTTTAGCTATTTTATAAATATTTTTTCACCTTTTGTATTTAATTTTCGATATAACTATTCAAAAGGTTCATTCTTAGTTTCATTCACTGCTTTCTTAGCTTCTTTCTCAGCTATTGTATATTTTTTTTCAAGTTTTTCTCGTTCTTACAAATATATAATTTCTTATATGTTGTTCGTTTTTCCTTCACTTTCTCTTATACTTTTTCATTCCATCTCCAAGATTCCTTATTTGGTGGTGCATGCCCCTTTGACTCACCAAGTACACTCTTAGCTATTATTTTCAATTTTGATACCATCTTATTCTATGTCGTATTAGGGTCACCGTATATTTTATCTAATACTTGTACTTATACCTTCTCCTTAAATATGGTTTGTTTCCCATCCTTTCCATCACTTAATTATAGGAGTCGTGTATATTTTTCTACTATTAATATTATGTTTAAGACATATATCCAATACTACTAATCTATATTGGGTAGTTAAACTTTCTCTAGAGATGACCTTACAATCTTTATAAATCTTTCTCTCTCTTCTTGATCATAAGAAAGTCAATTTGCGATTTATTATTTTCACTTTTGAACATGACCAAATGCTCTTCTCTTTTCTTAAAAAACGCATTAGCTAGTATAAGATCATATGTTATTGTAAAATCCAATATAGTTTTACCTTCTTCATTTTTTGTTCCAAACTCATAACCCCTATACACCTTCTCATATTCCTCATTTTTCACTCCGACATGCCCATTTAAATTGCCTTATATTGAAATTATTTCATTTGACAGAATATTTTATAATACTTCATCTAGGTCGTTCCAAAACCTTAATTTGGTATCTTTATCTAATCCTGCTTGAGGTGTATATACATTAATTATGTTCTTAGTTTCTTTCTCCACTAGTATTTTGAGAATTATAATTCTATCCCCCTTTCTAATTACTCTTACAACTTTATCTTTTAACAAACTATCTACAATAGTACCCACTCTATTTTTTGTTTTACTCTTTTCTTATACCATAACTTAAAACCTGAGTTCTTTATCATCTTTGCCTTCTCGCCTATCCATTTTGTCTCTTGTACACACAAAATAATAATTTTTCTCCTAATCATCGTATCTACTACCTCCATTGCTATAACAGTGAGGTTCTTATGTTCCATGTACCAAATCTTAGACTATTAGTTTTCTTATAATATTTGTTCTTACCCAACCTATGATGTGAGAACTCTTGCTTATTTAACACTACACTCAAATTCTCATGAAGATGTAGTGTTCCTTGTCGATACATTACAATCGGACCCCTACAACGCGAACTCTTGCATATTTATCACTACACCGAGTTCTGGCGATGTAGCGGTCCTTGTTGAGACGTTACAGTTGGACCCTATAATGCGTTCTTTTCGAAGAACAACTTAGCATTAACACAATAGTTTGATGGATCCATTCATTGAACATTTGTCTTAGTTTAACGATGGTTGGTGACCTAACGCAACTCTCCTCCTTTATCCGGATTTGGGACCGGCCACGAAAAGTTTAACTAATCATGGGCGGAGTCGATTCATGCATAAGATTGTTATAAAAAAATTGAGCTCGACAAAGGAGAACACCTATGTTATTAGTTACCTCTAAAAAGGCAATTTGAGCTTTTAAAATGGCATAAAACCTCTACTAAATTTCAGTCTATAAAATAATAGCCAACCCCAACAAGAAAACATGATTCTCATGCTTCTCACCATCAAAGTTGTAGGGAAGCCTACCACGAGAAGATCTGAATCCCTTCTACTTCTTTGCCTTAAAAAGATCATTATCATCAAATTCATCAAAAATGTAATTATGTCTAGGTTTATCCAAATAAATGAAGGAGATAACTCACAAAATCATCCTAGCCTTTTTACAACCCAGAAGAAAGAGAAATTGGGTAGATTTTCACCTTAAATCAAAGAGGAAAACTCTCCCAAGGTTGCTTCCCTCTTCCCCAATAAGCCACAAAAGCTTCATTATTTGCTCTCCTCTAAGGAGGGAGAAGAGGGGAGAAGTTCTCTAGGTTGTCGACCAAGGTGGGGGGAGGGGTGCACAACTTGGAAAGAAGAAAAGAAATCACTGGATAAAAAGAGGTGTTTGACCTCCAATTGAAAAAAAAAGAGAGAGAGAGAAAACTTCAAGATTTAACCCAAACTACATATTATTATGAGCAGGTCTTGCTTCGATCATATCTTCCCAATTTGCCTCCAAATTGATGAAATTTTAGCTAAAACTAATGTTAATGATGTCATTTAGTTGAAGGCCCTAACACCAAAACAAATAATAATTAGTGCAAATCAAGAATATTACTAAACACTTTTTTTTTTTCATTCTAAATATCTTGGCATTTAACTGTAGTTCCTGTTGTCATGTTATAGATCTATATATTTCATGAGAAAAATCATGTTATATGTTTTTTTTTCCTTTAATGGTAATTTTCAGACTTTTTTGCTTGTCTTGTTTTGTTTATTTCATTTAGAGCAGAAGGTAACTTTGGCCAGAAGGTTTGCATTAGTTCCTCTGGGACCTCCTTTGTTGGCTTACAAGAGCAACTGTAAAGCAATGCTAGCTGCTACTGATACTGCTGTTCAACTAGTAGTTGATCGTCCATACAAAACTGGAGAGCCTATTGTTGTATGGTAATTTTTTTATCTAAAAAATTGTACTTATTGTAGATGTCATTCCTTTTCCAACTAGCCATTGCTCTACCGTGTTCTCCTTATAACTTTGCAAGGTTATATTCACAGATATCTCTACTATTTGATAGGTGTGGACCCCAACCGAACTCTAGGTTGCTTCTCAATTATGGTTTTGTTGATGAAGACAATCTTTATGACCGTATACTAATTGAGGTGAATCTCACATTGACTCATCTCACTTTGCTACCATCTCATTTGCTTGGTATAACGTTCTTCCATATCTGGCCTCCAGGCATCTTTAAATACAGAAGATCCTCAATACCAAGAAAAGAGAATGGTTGCTCAGAGAAATGGAAAGCTGTCTGTCCAAACTTTTCATGTATGACAGCTGAACTTTTTTCCTCCTAAATTTTCAAGCAGGTATAAGATTGCCTCTTTTTTCAGGTCCATGTAGGTAGAGAAAAGGAAGCCATATTAGAGATGCTACCATACCTCAGATTAGGCTGCATTTCCAATGTAGCTGATATGCACTCTGTCATTTCTTCTCAAGGCCCTACATGTCTGGTACATTAGTCTATCCCCTTGGTTCTTTTAGGTTGAAGACTGTCATTTCTTGATTTCTTGGATATTTTGACCTTTCTGTTAACTGTGAAAGTGCTGGTACTGTAACAATCACTTGAATATGCCTTGTTCATCATTTATTATTTACAGTTGCGAAGAAAAAAAAAATCTAATTCTTAAATATTTAGGTTATGATCAATGTATAACACAATCAAATTTTTTTTATTTATGTGCTTAAGACTTTTATTTATTAGACAGTTGACTTATATTTATGTTTGGTTGTGCTTATGAAAATGTGCTGAAAGCGATTTTCTAGTGTTTTGTTGATATAAGATTGAAGAAAAAAAATGTAATTACCCATTGTTATCATATTTTTGAATTTTTTATTTATCTAGTATCTGTAAATGTTACTTTTTTGTTTAATATTTCATATTTATATTGTATTTTTTATTATTTAATTTTAATTATGTTTATTAGTTTCATGATATCTATATATTTTGTAACTTTGTCTTTTTTCTTTTTAAGCATGAACCAAGTATGGTTCAATGTGGGCTGACTTGAGCCCATCCTTTTTTGAGATTTAGTAGCGTTTTAAACTTTCAATATATTCATATTATTGTTTTTGTATTTTGTGTAAAAAGATTTGGTAGATCATAACTTACGAAAAGAAGCCCCGGCTATCTTGACTGCACTAACCAATTGAATCTAATCTGAGAGTCAAACTGTTACATAGTTTTTTGGCTTAATCTTTTCAAGAAATTGAGTCTCATAGGTGAAATAGAAGGAATTTAATTTTTCTTAACCTTGAGATATGTTTTTATTTGACTAATTAATTTTCCATTCACTGAAGCATTGTTTTCTACCAACCATCCAAAAAATGCTGAAAACTCTTTCTTAGCAATTGCTAAGAAGGTTAAACTTATACCAATTGGTGTTAATCTGTTTTGCTATGTTGTGAACCAGTAACATTTGTTGCCTATTTGAGATATCCAAGCACTTGAGATGTTCCTACTTTGGTATGGAGCACTAACAAACTGGCAAGGCAGATTTATAAAAGCGAGCACTTTCATGTCTGCTTCCCTGGTGTCTAAAGATTCAAAATATTCTGGTTCTAAATGAGACATTCAGAAGTCATAAGGATGGCATGAGGAAATACTATTGACTAACTAGTCATTCACAAAAAATAAAAATAAAAATAAAAATAAAAAATAAAAAAAATAAAAAAATAAAGCCAAAACTATGATTTTATATTGCACAGTTTCTTTACGTCCATTTCTGAGTCATGGAATGAAGCCTTTGTTGTCTTTCATTGTACTTATTTTGATCCTCGGTTGTGACAATTGGAAACTCCAACACAAATAGTTTTTTTATTCCAGTACTAGTGGAATCATGTTTAATTTGTCTTTAGTTTGTTGTAAATCCAAAACGTTAGTTTGTTTTCTAGTTCAATCGAGGTGATATGATGTATACTTGGATAGGTTCACAATTTCCTTTTCTTGCTCATTGATGCTGCTTGGAATGTTTTCTTGTATCACTTGTGTCAGAGTTCATGTTTGTACAACATTTTGGTTGTTATCTTACAACAGCTAAGCCCATGTATGGAGAGAGCTGTGCTCGACCAACTTGTAAACTACTTTGAGGCACGGTTGGCAGCCTACCCTACAACTTTGATTGAGGATGAAGATATGGTAATGACATTGCAGATTTAGTACTTATTCCATAGCATTCAAATACGTGCTAGTAAGCAAGTTGGTATCCTTTGATTACCAGTTGGCAGATTGCAACGTGGATTCGAAGAAGCGAGTTGCAGTTCAACTAGTTAAATTAGAAAAAAAGATGATTCATGCTTGTTTGCAGGCCACTTATGATTTTATACATGAATTACCAGATGACACAATATCTCCTTGTCCAGCTCCTTTCATGCCGCAGTTGAAAATTTAGGTATTTACTATAATTTCCATCTAATTTAGTCAATCATATTGAATCATACTCAGAAGCAGCTAATCCTTTCAGGGATAAAGAAGACTACAAGTAAAGCTCTTAAGCAGCATCAAATCTGCATCGCCTAGTTGGTATAAGACACGTAACTCTCTGAGTAAGCCTGTAAAAAATGAAGTTCTAAATATATTTGGATTATGCTTTATCAGCTGCTATACTATTATATCATAATAGTTAAAATTTCTCCTAAATACAATGATGCTTGATAGATTCGTATTAGTTAGAAATGGGGTTGCTCATCAGTTGTCATATGTGATGGGGTTAAGGATGATAATTAGGAAACATTAGTTTGCAATAATTAAATATTAATACGCAAATGTTGGTCTCCTGCTAATAGAGCAGTGAATATGGATATGTAAAGTGGGTTCAAAGATAGGTGGGAAAAATTGAATTGTAACTTAAGCATATTGGGATATGGTCGCAAAGCTTGAAACCAATTAGATTATAGTTCTCACAACCCACTAGCGAAATATGGTAAACATTTTCTTTATTAAATTGACAACATCACAAATTCAAGGTCTCAACCATCTTCCTCCTAAACAATTTTCACCTAATTATGGATACAATACCTTTCTGAACTTCAATTGTTACAACTAGTAACTATTAATCTTCAACTGCAAATTGATGATGCATCTCTGATGTACCTCTGCTTCTCTCTTTTTCCTGCCTCTGCTTCATCGTTATATTTTAAGGCTATATGGCCTTTAACTTGACCACTCTAAGATTGTCCTATCTTCATGGAGTCAAAAAAATTCAGAAACATTGGACTGTAGTGGGAGTATGGGATATTTTCAAGGATTTGGAGTATTCCTCGATTTGGAGTATTCCTCATCCATCTTTGATGCGACAGGCTAATCCAAACCCAGTGCTGTTTGGGATGAGGACAACTATAAATTAAATTAGTCTTTCAATAGACCATAGCATCTCTATATTGCTAGCTAATAAGGTCCAGAACCTATTGGTGATTATGTTGCTCGGCTGCTCGTCTTTATTGAGGTTAATATAAGAAATATTGGATTGCGGTTGGACATTTTCAGGGTATTAGCAGCAAATCCCTATTCGGCTAAGGATTTGGGATATTCTTAGTCCATTTTGATGCAACATGCTAATTTATATGGATTCACAACAAATCTTAATTTATATTAAAATTTCTAACATGATATGATAAAAAGGCAGTTCGATGTACAAATCTCCCGTCAATGTGTGGTATGCTTTAATAAATAACCATTCGAATTTGCTATAGAATATCATATGATACAATGAAATTTGAGTACTTCTACTATTAAAATAATATATGTTAAATATAATTAACCATAACATATATAATAAAAGTTCAAATAGATAATTAACTTGAAATATTAATTAGCGTTGACCAAATTGAATAATCTTTGTTATTGACCATAATATGGTAAGGCTGCGTGCAATGGATCCTTCTCCGGGACCGCGCATGGCGGGAGCTTCGTGCACCGGACTGCTTTTTTATTGACTATAACTAACATATTTGTATAACAATAAATCTTATTTCTCCCACGTATCTATGGTTCGATTCTCAACTACAACTCATTGCATAACTTTTTCCTCCAATGGGATGAAAATTTTAAGATATTGATCTAATGGGCCACTTGCTGTGAGCACTTTTGGATTTATCCTGATGGCTGGTGAGAAATTTCTGTGGAACCGGATCGATCACCTCTAGGATTAGTCGGTTCGAAGAACCGGATATCTGGAGGCAATAAAAAAAAATCTTATTAGATAATCAATCTACAATTTGTTATAAATAGTATTAGATTACTATCTACCTTAGTTGATATATGATTCATCTATGCCTTTCATATCCATGTGGAACGACACTTGGATGTTCACACTTTGAGTGGACACGCAATATCCTTGTTCATCACACGTAAAATATACTAGAAATAGTTGTGTTAGATAACCAAAGTTAAATTGTCTAAACCTATGAACCAGGATATAACCAGAGCTGTGTTTATCACTCGTCTAAACATGAATACTAATCTTATTTTCTTTGTAAGGGTAGTCATAACTTGCATAGAGCTCAATGGAGAAATCAAGTAAGAGAAGTTGAAGTTGGCTTGACGACGACAACGATGATAGTTGAGATGTGCTAGTCTGTTAGACATCTAGACCCAAACCCATGTATATTCTTACTTGAATCTGAGTAACATGGAGATGCAAAATAACTGAAGAAGGAGCCAAGGAAAACATCAGAAAAATATTAAATTTGGCTGGAGGACATCAAAAGCATATGAAAGTAGACGAAATTATTTGAACCAATCAATTTGTTACAAAATTAGATTAGAAGATACATCCAAACCTTGCTCACAGAGCAATATCAACTCAGCTGCAAAATTAGGGAATGGTAATAAAATGGTAGAATTAGAGAGGGCAGACTAACAAATTAGGTCCTATCTTTCTCGGATTATGCAATTGGGGTGTAGAGATGAGGAACTGTAGAGGAATAAGTAGTGGCAAGAAAGGAGAGCTGTGAAAGACTGACTTGCTAGTTTGGAGAAACATGTAATTGTGAAGTGGGGAGGAAAGAAGTATCACTGTCAAAGGCGGAAGATTTAGTTGATTTGATATTATGGTAAAGATTAATTAATTGCTAATTTGACACAGGTATTAAAGTTAGATTTAATCTGATTAGCTAATAACTAATCACTTAACCTGACGACAATAACAATACACTGCTACATAAATAAGGCATATAATAAATACCATACACACCCGAACTATTAACTTGATATATTGAACATTAGCAATATAGTAGTTAATTAGGAACATATTAACTTCATATTATTATATTCCTGATAACTAAAATATGATCAATAATTTGAATGCGGCATTACACATCTAATATAATTTGCCATTTCATACATCAAAAAAATTTATTTTATTGTTATTATTTTTTTAGAATTTTCTACTAATTTCAACTTATCCAGAATAAACGATAGTTGGGTATGAAACTTGATGTTCAATCTGTGATGATGCATACATGTGCAATACACTGTACAGTTGAACATTGTAATTTAGGGGGGAAAATTAGATTTTAAAATAAAGGTTTCTGCTATAACTTACTAAAAAGAGGCTTCACACAATTTATGAAAAATTGGGCTTTTCTCTGTGAATCAGCTTATGACAAAGGCAATGTATGGATGACAGGTACAGTTTTTTTGAATTCTATTGCTAATAATAGGAACAGTTCAATACATGTAAGACAAATTGTTCCAAATTGTTTATACAGAGGATCCAATTTCGTGGACCTTGATAATATAACTGAGTGCCTCTACCATCAGAGATAACAAGTGGCAAACGACATGTACAATCGACATACTCTCATAACTCACTTTTGTGAGACAATTTCTTGTTATTGGATTATTTCCTTATGCAAATGATCGTGTTGAATAATTGGATTTTGATGTTAATTGTTAGTTTGCTAGTTGTTTATTATCTTTGTTGTATTTAGTCTGTTTAGTACCTTTTATTTCTATTGGTAAAATGGATCTCTGCTTGGCCCGATACTAATATTGATAGTATTTTATTTAAACAATATAGGTACTATTAGCAAGTCTAGTTCACTACATATCTGAAGCAATAAGCACGAACCAGTTCCATCTGTCAGTGTGGTGTTCCAAGCTTAACCTGTGATTTCCCTTTTATTATTTCAGAGCAAATATTCATAACGTATGGTTGCCAATAAATATTTCCATGTATTGAAAAGTCAAAACTGATTTCAAAGGTCATGGGGGCAATTGTGGTAGCTGTGCTGTACAAGTTAGGTCTGTTTTTTTTTTTTAATTTGATTGCAAAGATGCTTCTTCTATATGTTCTTTTATTACTGCTACATATGTGCACACTGTTTTTGATAACTAGAGGACCCTATTATTTGATTCCTTGTACATATTGTTTTATAAGTGGGGGGACCCTATTATTGTTTCTTTCTAGTATTGTGATTGTGTTGTGAAATCTCTTAGTCTGAAGTGAGATTGGTAGTCATTGCTGATTCAGTTTGTTCAATTGCATCCGATAACTGGGCTAGTTCATGTTTGGCATGCCTACCTTATTGTTATTTTTTGTAACTATTATGTCTTCGTATGCTTTGTAATTGTATTGAATTGGTACTAGTGCAGGCATCAAAATTCACCAGCTAAATTCCCATATCATGTACCCATTTTGAGTATGTTCAATCCTCTACGTCTATTTTTTCTTTTTTGAGATCTTGCAAATCCACTAGATGATTTTTAATTTTTTTTAATGATATGTTGAGGCAAGTTTGACATACAAGAATGACATTGTTCTGTGACTAATGAACAACAGTGCCTTGCTGGGGAGTGGTTATCGTGAGGAAGAACGTTAACATGTTACTTTTTATCTGTATTTTTGAAGAAAAGGTCAATGGTCTGCTGCTTCCTAGGTAATTCATGAATTGCTCCCACAATATCAAGCTATTTGATAATGATACAATTTATCCTTTTTTTTTTAGTTTCATGTGCCTTTTTAACGAATGAACAACTATTATTACATTATTACTTTGAGAATAAAGCATTATGCATTTGGTCTTTTACAGCAAAATTGTTGAATAGATAATCTACTGAGAAAGAGTGATTTATAAAACTTAGAATAGATAATAGCAAATGGGCAGTGATGGTCACTTTTAGTTTAACTTTTTTTATCCTGAAGGGTGGAAATAGATGAGCAGTTGAAAGACGAGGGAGGGAAAGCGAAAACCAGAGAAGGAAGGAAGAAAAGAGAAAGAAAGGGAGAGGAACTCAGGCCGGCATTGCTTCGAGTTTGCAGTGACTTTGCCTCACAACAGTCTTACTGTGATGTATAGCAGCTAGGCTGTGACCGTGAGCTTATGGAGGCTAGCTTCAATTGTGAGCTTGCGGTGGCTTGGCAATGGCTGCAAGCTCACAGGGGCTAGCTTTGCTCACGAGCTTGCGGTGACTTTGCTATGGCTATGAGCTTGCGGGCTTAACCCAGTGAGGATGAATTTGGTGGTTCGACAAATAGAGAGGAGGTTCATGTTAGAACTCAAGTCATGTGTTTTTCTGAATTCAATAAACATGAATAAATGAATGTAGAATAGGATCACATATTACCTCCCACTATTGATATACCAGCACTAAAATTTGAAGTCTATCTTTTCACTTCTCTTTAGAGTTTGTTGGCCTTTTAAACACTCTAATCCTCCTTTTAGATGGTGCAATTGTCTTAATGAGACCGGAGATTGTGATAAATTAAATGAGATAATGCCATATTAAATATTCTTTTCGAAGCTTGCAAAGGTGGAAGTAGCATATCAAAGCAAATACAAACAGGGTGGAGATGCGATGTCCAAGAGCATACTCCTCTACAGGAGTTGGGTTTTTGCCATAGTTGAGGTAGCAGTGTAGTTCCCCAAGAGCACAAGGAAGAGGAGACGGAGATACCTGATAGAAAATAGAAAGGAGATGAAAGTAGGAAGGAAAAGAGTAATTTCTTTATTTTTGTTATACCATAGTTCTATATATACAACTTGCTTATAAAGATTAATAGTATAAAACGTGATAAATGCGATACTAGCAATTATAATGTATAATCACAGTAGTAGTTATGGTAGCAACAACAGTAACTGTAATTATAATAGTGAATATGAAATATGATAAACAAATCAATTTTAAATTTTATAGTAATTTATTTATTTTTTATTGCTGTTAATATCGGTTATGATATAAAATTTTTTAAATTGTTCAAGGTGATAGTGGTTTGTTAGTCTAGTTAGGGAAGAGGAATGACCCGTTAATGTTATTTGCCATGGCAGGAGTGGAGTCTGTTTATTGTTTGGGTGGACATAATAAAATTAACAAGCTGTTGATGAAACTTTTTGCCTTGTATAAAAAAAGAACTGTGATACATGCTCCGGGCTCAAGCAAAGTGAATTACAATGCAAATACGGTTGTAAATATATAAAGCATCCTCGAGTTGTGTTGAGTTACTATTTCATTTTACTTGCCGGCTCGTGGAGATGGTTTAAGAGCTTTGAAGCTGTTCCTGAATCAAAGTAGTTGAATAAATTTGTACAGATGAACCCGAGCAATCGTCGCATGATGGATGAGAGATATGTAAAACCTCGGATGGAGCAATCCCACTTTCGCCTCACGGCCTCCACGGCGCCGGCGGGGGCGGCGATGCAGGGTACATGGGTGGCACTGCAGAGAAGATGGTGTTCGTGTCGACGCCGGCGCTGCCTGTGGTGGTTGTCAGGGAGATGAGTGCTGCGACGAGGCCTGCATTGCCTGCCATTGTCGGTTCGGTGTTACCGTAGTTAGTCCGGACGTCCGAGAAGCGGTCATACCGGTCAGGGCCGCCGACCATGGCTCCGGTGATGGTGTTGGGGTTGTCAGCCTTGGCGTCTCTCCACCTGTACCCGCCGGTGCAGGAGTACTTGACGCCGTTGTGAGGGATGGATGCTCCCCGGTGGTGGACGTGCTTCGGGTACTTGTTCCCGTACCCCACAACGTAGCTCATCTGCAACGGGTTGTCTCCTAAGATGTAGTTCACCTGCCATTTTAGCCGACCACGACCGAATTAGCTATTTCGGCCTTATTCGAACCAGGTTGATCGGGAAGCAACTAATTAAGCGACCTGAGTTCTTGCGAAGCTCCGAAGGTTGTCGGTAGAGAAGTAGTAAGGGCCGCAGTAGTAGCCGGGTACGTTGGTAGCCTCCAAGTAATCGGCGTACAGGGAGGAGAGGAAGGCAGCATTCACGACGTATTGCAATGGCTGAGGCCGGCCGTGATTTAATTGCACTAGTCCACCTAATGGCATCGATATCGTTAGCAGTCAAATCTCAGTCAGTGATTAGAATTCACCATTAATTACCTGGTGTGTAGTTGAAGACGTTGAATCTCTGAAGCGCCATGCACAGGTTGAGGCCGGTGGCATTTTGGTAGCGGCTGAGGCTCTCCTCGTAGGGGTAGCCGGGGTTCAAGAAGAGCCTCAGGCGAGTGAGGAGCAGCTGGGCGCCGGGCAGCTTGTTGTCCCAGCTGAAGACGCCGAGGTCGGGGATCTGCATGAAGGCCTTGGCGTTGTTGGGCAGGCGGGGGTCGGTGGCGAAGCGGATGTAGCTGTCGTTGCCGCTGGCGTAGTACATCCACGCGGCGCTCCACATGTACTCGTCCCAGTACCCCGTCGAGTTGTAGAACAACTCGGTGGCCAGGTTCCCCCGGCTGTAGAGCGTCCGGTGCCCCGGATCGCGCGCAAACTTGTACACCGCCGCCGCGCCCCGGAGCAGCTTCTTCGAGTACGCCGCGTCGTCGCGGAACACGATCGAGGCCGCCGCCAGTGCCGCCGCGACCTCCCCTCCCAAGTCCGGCGCCGAGTTGGCCGTCAGCACCGGCCGGGGGTAATCCATGTCCTCCGGCCGCATCCAGCAGTAGTGATCGTCGGGCGTCGTCGACCCGTTTGTCGCGGTACCAACCTGCACATGCTCGAGCACTTCATCGCCGCCGCAGTGCATCATCGCAAAAGTAGAAGAAATTGGATGTCGATTCCTTTACCTGGCTGTACATCTTGTTGATGGTGGTGGCCGAAGAGTTGAAGGTCTTGAGCAAGTAATCCGTTCCCCATTTGATAAGGTCTCGGACATGGTCGTATTCTCCCAGATCCTTGTACTTGTTGCTGTACTCGACCACGGACCAACTCAGCAGCGTCATCGAGAATGCCATGGGGAAATGGAACTTTATGTTGTCGCCGGCGTCGTAGTAACCGCCGACCAGACCACCCTTCACGTCGCTGAGCGTCGACCCGTCGCTGAGCGCAGAGTCTCCGCGCCACGGCACGCCGTTGTTCTTGGGCAGCCGACCAGCTGCACTCGGATATCCAAAAGGAAACGAAAAATTAAGTTCCAAGTGTTAAGATTGCGATTGGTCTGAATCGGTCTCACATTTTTGCGCGTTGAAGAAGATGAGCGCCTTGTGGAGGGCTTGCGAGTAGTGGTCGGGCGGCGGCGGCGGCTTTCTGTGCTTGGGGATGGACTTGGCGATGATGATGGGAACGGCGATGACGACGAAAGCGAAGAGGAAGGCGTAGAGGATCCACTTGAGGAACTTACGCTGGACGATGAGGCAGCCGAGATCGACGTACTTGTCCTTCTTCTTCGACTCCTGCGGCCCCGCCAGCAGCCAGCTCTGCTGCGTCTCGTCCAGCTGCTGCCGTGAAAGCGCCGCCCGGTCCAAGTCCATATTCCGGCTCTGCTCGTCGTCGGTCGTCGCCTCCATCTCGAATGTCCCGCCCCAGTGATTCATCGAATGCATCTTCGCTATTCGATCAAGCTTCAATCGCAGACTAACAAAAATGCGAAGATGACTTGAGGCAACCAACTCTCAGCTCTTATTCACATCCAGCAATTCTCAACGCGGTCGTTCTCCTGTTCCTTTCGTTGGCAAGTGCAAACGATCGGATCGTTGACTCCGCGAGGGTTTTATCTCTCTCTCTCTCTCTCTCTCCTCGATGCGACGACGAATTTTCTATTGCTGAGGCCATCTGGGTTTCGTGGGTAAGGCACCATTGCCGGGCATTGACTTCAGCTGAGCCTGAGCACGTGGTGGAGGTAATAAAGTGTTGTGGAAAAAAATGGCGCATGTGGTGAAGGCGTCGCAATATCAACATCGTTAGCACATATGGTACCGCTGTTTAATATATTTCGAATTTTCAAGACCTCTCTCTCTCTTGTAATTCGGTGGTGAAGGTTGCCAGAGTTTGAGCTTCTTCATCTTGACCGAATGTGGAAGACTTTTCTTGAGGTTGCTCCGGTGTAGATATTCTAATCTCCTCCCCCTCAATCCTAGAGGTTGAGGTTTCTTCTAATTCTACCTCTTCCACCACTTCTTCCTCCTCGGATGTCGAACACTCTTCGACCTTCGAATCCTCACTTTCTTGTGAGGATGAACTATCTTCCTCATCCTCCTCATCTTTTTGGATTGAGTGAGAGTCTTCATGGAATTTTGTCAATTTGTTCCATACCTCCTTGGCGTCTTTACAATCCCCTATCTTAATTAAAATATCATTAGGGATTATATTAAGAAAAATACCCATTACCTTATTGTTGATGTTATAGTATCGGAGTTGTTCTTGGCTCCAATTCTTCTTCTTGATTTTTCTTCCTTCTTCGTCTTTTGGAGTGTCAAAACCTACTAAGACATTAATCTAATTATCAAAGTCACACATTAGAAAATGCATCATTCTACCTTTTCAATATGCGAAATCTTCGCGGTCAAAGGAAGGCAGAACGTTGATGTCGTCATCCAATCTCTCCTTGAATTCCATCTTGTTCCCTCTAGCTTGCTCCCTCGGATGTGAAGCCGGTGAAGAGCGACCTGCTCTGATACCACTTGTAGGGGATCGTTGGAACGCTAGAGGGGGGGGGGGGGTGAATAGCGTCGTGCTATACGTGATGGAATTCTTTCACATGTTTGTCTACAAACTTCATTAGCGCAGCGGAATATAGATAATAATAACAATAACGAAATAGACAATCACACAAGAACACAAGAATATAACGTGGTTCGGAACCGAACGATTCATACTCCACGGATCGAGCTCTAGCGATGCCAATGCAATCACTAATCACAACTACTCCTTCTCGACACAAGTCGGAGGCAGAGAAACCCCTTACAAACTATTCTTACAACAATAAGAAATAGATACAAGCAATTACAATAATGAAATACAATGCAAGTAAAGAAAACTACTTTACAATTGCTCTTTGAATGCTTGGTTGCTTGAAATCAACTTAGAGACCCTGATTTACAGCAGCAAATCGCCCCAAAAGCCCTCAAGAAACCATTGCTTTTTCTTCCTTTACGAGCTCCATTTAAAGCTTCAACCTGTGCTAGAAAATGTCGATCAGTCGACTGATGTCACTGTTGTCGTGAGACAATGGCTAGATCCACGCTGGAAAAATCCAACGGATCCATCATCAATCGACTGATTATGACCATCAATCGACTGATCAAGCCATCACTCGACTGTTGACCACAACGGTCGAGTGAGACTTCATTCTATGCTCCAAAACCCGAGCACCACCGATCGATCACACGATCGGGCCGATCGCTGGCGACGATCACCGACCGCTTCCTCCGACAATGATCAGCAGACCAATTCTCGCAGCTTAAACCCATTGATTTCTCACCGATCGCCATATGACACTCGGGCCGATCGAACACCTCAACTATGAGGTTTTAGCCCAAGTATGATTCCCCCATATTTGCTAGACCACCCTTAACCTAGACCTAAGCCTTCTAGCCACCTCCATCATCTTTATGCCTCTCGGATCCCTCCAAGTCATTCATGACTTGTTCATCCATCGCACTAGCCTTCAGGTGCTTCCATCGGATATGTCATGCTAACGGTGTCTACACCGCCAAGACACATTGGACTTACGCCGCCAAGACTCCGCTTGGACTTTACGCCGCCAACCATTGGACTTATGCTGCCAAGACTCCCGCTTGGACTTTATGCCGCCAATATCAAACCCCTTGGACTTCTCAAATGTCAAGACTCAAGCTTGGACTTTCCCTTGCCAACCCATGTTGGACTTTCCATGCCAAGACCCATGCTTGGACTTTTCCTTGCCAAGACCCATGCTTGGACTTTACATGCCAAGTACTCAAGACTTGGACTTTCCAAATGCCAAGTGTCCCACTTGGACTTTCTCAAATGCCAAGTGTCTCACTTGGACTTTCCATGTCAAGTACTCAAGACTTGGACTTTCCCATGACAATCACATTGTCATATGTTTTTGTCGAACATCAAAACATCTCTCGAGTCAAGCTCGAGTCCTGGTCAATCGTGACCTGGGCCGATTGCACTAACAAATTCGATATCAGTCGACACCTATAAAGAGTCCGTACTTTTGAAATCATCGTTAGGTTCCGCAAGGTCAATACGTCGTCGACCTCGTCCACGACCATGAGTAGGGGCAATTTCACTAGGTAGCATTTCCTACAAGGAGTAAGTATCTAACAAGAACATAATGACAACTTCCTATTACATAAGAAAAGTATAGTAACCACTAAAGACAATACTTTTCCTATAACTCAAAGATATCATTCAGCTTGCCTGGTCCAAAAACACGAGAACTCCCAAAAATCCAAGGAAAAGAAAATCCTCGAAACACAAAACCCACAAACCAAAATCGCAAACCAATAAAATTGTCACGTCCCGGGGGCATATCTGTCATCTAAATGACGGAGGATCCCCTTAGTGACAATATTTAGAAATACATGGACCAGATCTGGTAAAAATCTCAAAATAATAATAGAAATACAAGTATTTTATTAACTGCATACATGCACGACTAAACATAAATCAATTAAAGTAAAATAGTTTTATGACACCAAATCAAATTGCGACAAAATTCAAAGTGCATAAACAAAATGCAATACCGAATAAGTAAATAAAGCGGCATCTCGACGATGCAGTGGGACAAGCACGGCAAGGGACTCTCTAAGCGACACGAAGGTAGGTCAACAGGACACGTCCTCCATTAGTTAACCTAGAGGATAAGTGAGGAGGGGGTAAGTACAACCACTCAGTGGATGGATAGACATTAGTGCATAATCATAATGCACATAATGGAAGTCAAAGGAAACAACTAGAGTAACCCAACCCTCAGAGTACCAATATCAGTCTGCAACTAATCTGGTCAGCGGTATAACAAATATACTCGTAACTTACACAACCACTGCAATCTACAAGCAATGCACATCCAGATACCACGATAAAGTCTCGTGGCTCTCGAGGTAATACAAAGGGAATTATCTATGTGCTACCGCGAACAGAACTCGTGGGTCGACAATCAATATACTAAGCACTGTTTACGCGCAACTACATGCTACCACGAATGAGACTCGTGGGTAGACAGGTAGTAGAAAGACTCAATGTCTGCGGGCAACAACATGCTACCACGAATGGGTCTCGTGGGCTGACAACGTATATGGATATCTAGTTATTGACTGCACGCAACAACATGCTACCACTAATGGGTCGCGTGGGTAGTCGATTATCCTAGGTTGTTAAGCCTAGGGTTATCCAATACATCTTGCATAGAACGACTATCAACGTCAACAAAGATCATCGATCTACAATTAAACCCATTGAGGTGGTCAAGCGAGGGTTTCAACACCTCTAATACGAAATGTTACCAAAGTCGGTAAAGATCATCGACTTATAAATAAATACGTCGAGATGGTTTAGTCTAGGGTTCCAACCCTTCTAACATGAACGGTTATCAAGGTCGATAAAAATCATAAGTCCACTAATAATCACGTCGAGACGATTAATCATAGGGTTTCGTCCCATCTAACAAGAAACACCTATCAAGGCCAATAAGGACAACCCATATACTAACAAGCACGACAAGAGGGTTAAGCCTAAATTATATCATTTCTACCAGTTTAATCATGCATGCTACAACATGCTACCACGAATTGATCTCGTGGGTACTTAAGATGTAAAGTAGCTATCTAGCTACAGACGTCATACGAATATCACTAACTCCGAACGAATAACGCAAAAGTATAACTTTAGGTCATCTCAACCATGATTGGGAGGCACGATTGACCACAAATATACAAAGCCCCTATAGGAAAACTTTACTGTAAACTTTTCTCAACCACGAATGGGTGATAGAGTTGGCAACCGATAGATATGAACAACGTTATATACCCCCCAAGGATTAATCGCATCCTAATCATACGACCTCTACTAGTCCGATCACCATATCAAATGAAATAGTAAATGGATAAACATATACTAATAAGCACATCCGAATTATTACACCTAGGGTTCCAACACCTAGGGTTTTACTACTGTTTCATTCCTGAGATCCGTTCCTACGGAATAACCTCATCTAAGTTATTCTATCTCTACTAGTCTTAATCATGGTATCCACCGCAATAACACCTAACCAAATATACACATAACAATGATATTTAATAAACAACAGCATAGTCATACCAATGGAAATCAATGGTTAAAATTAATAGGGTATAACTAAAGGGGTCATGACAATACAAAGTCAAAGCAATATGTTATAGAGCATCAAGTGTAAATATACCCTAAACCACGTAAGCAACATAATCATATCATCAAGCACTAAATCTAGAGAATTTATCTCTAGAATTTATTCACCTGTTAGCCGTCTGGAGATGTCCTGTCGCCACCAAATCCCCAAATTGACCTCGTCAATAATACCTCGAATTCCCGAAACATAAAAATCGTCGAAAATCCGTACAAATCCGAAAATACTCAAGTTAACCTGCCAAACGTGGCGAACTCCGAAAACCCAAAGACCCTAAGGAACTCGGAACCTAGGCTCTGATACCAAATAATTTGTCACGCCCCGAGGGAGTCCCCGCCCGACGAAAATCCGTCAGCATCTCCCCTGTACGGGTGACAATATGAAACTTGCATACAAGGCCCACACGACCTACTGTACATCAGTCAACATGACCGAAACAAAATCCACACATACAGATCATAAATAGGCCTCAGGCCAATAATCAAAGTAAATAACAAAAAGTCTACCATATCTAGACTTACCCCTTCTTCCATCTGAGCAGGAATACACAACCAAAACGAACCGAATAAAAGTCCATAAGGACATATCAAAAATGACCAAAGTATCCACGAGTACATAATCAAAACACAAATCCTAAACATGTCTTCTAGTCTAGAATCCGAAACCATAAGACCAAAATAAGACCAATTCGATGAGGGGGATTGACAGCTAGACTCTCCTGGTAGTTTCAACCTGAAATAGATGTAAAGCAACGGGGTAAGTTCAATTAACTCAGCGGATATCAAGTCGACATGCATAGTAAGATATATCTAACAATAATAGTCATGTCAGTACAGTCTCCTGATCGATAATAGGAAATGCAAGAAAGAAATACGTAAAGACTGTACTTACCTGAATCTCCTATCTTGACATAGTAGTATGAGCCATACCAGCAGAAATAAGGTCATCAGACCAAATACAAAATGTATCCTGTATGCATGTCAATCATATGCAACATCCAAGGCAGCAACCAAAATACAACAAACACAATATAAATGTCATCCATGCAATATGCATGCGATGCAAATGACATGGTCACCCCTGACGCCAGTCAGCCGCCTCACACGCGATGGTGAAGCCGAGTGGGTAGGGCTATGACAAATGTGCACTTTGCCATCACTCCTCCTGAGTGACCGAGTGGACAGGATGCTGTCGGAGTACACCTATCCTCCTGCCCCAAACAGAGTGGGGGAGCAAAGCTTTCATCTCCCGGTGTCGTAGACCAGAGGAGGGATCCCTGCCCGCTACCACGCTGCCTCATCGCTACCCATGAGCGGATCAGCGGATCCTGACAAAGCTACTGCACACACCCTCATGATGTACCACTAACCTATGAGTGACAGTGTGTGCAGATCATGTAACTGGCTTTGGGCTCAACTACAAAGGAACCCCGTCCAGCCAGCATGCAATCATGCAAGATGGTGCATGACACTAAAACATGTGACACCAACTAAAATATATCTCCGAATAATATGTGTAAAATACCATGGAAAAAAAAATAGTATGGTTAGGAGTTAATTACATTTCACCTAACTTAAGAAATTTTATTAGTTCAATTAACCTAGATTTAATTAAATTTAGGGTTAATGGGTTATTGGGTTTAAAGCCCAACCCATTTAAAAAAATCCCCGACCCGTTAACCCATTAAACGACTGCCGCTTCCTTCTTCCATTTTTCGCCGACGTTGTCTCCTCGCACGAGCGTTTCGCGCAGCAGAATAAATCGCCGACGACTCTGTCGCCCGGCGCTGCCCCTTCCCAAGCCCTCATTCCCTCTTCTTTATGACTCTCGATCTCCCTCGCCTCTCCCGCGATCTTTGTGCCATCGTCTCCACCGCATCTCAGACGCTGCAGACGCGTTTCCGGTGGGAGATCCGGCTGTAAGAGAAGAGGTCAACAGGCATCGACAAGTGCATGGCCGGGAATTCAGGGCGGCAGCAGGTCGATCAGGAGTTGAACCTCTCAAGCGCTGTCGGAGAAAGCCACTGTCGGGTCTTTCTGTCACAAGTTGCTGATCTCCTCTACCGGCAGTGTCGAGAATAGGTGAGAGTTTATCCCCTCCCTACCGTGGACGAAATTGACTCCAAGATGTGATATCTTTCTCCTTCGTTGAGCTCGATTTAGTTTGGGCAGTGGTAGGTTTTGACGGACGGTGGAACTAGGGCTGCCGGTGGAGATCTAAGATTCGGTAAGGTTGATTTCCCTCTTGCTTGTGGTATTATCTATTTGATCTTGTTGCTGTTAGGATTGGTTTGATGGCAGAATTGATGGTTAGGTTTGTGGGCAGTAGGTCATCTGAGGAACAGGGCTGTCGGTGAGGATTAATTGCCGGCAAAGCTTCAATTTCTGGTAAGCAAGCTCAATTTCCCTTTTTGTTCTGTGAATTTCTTTCGGGAAAGATTTCATGGGTGATGCTGTTGGGGTTTGGGTAGTGGGTTCGATCAGTTGAACGGGGCTGCCAATTCTAGGGGATTTGCTGCCGGTGGAGACTTCAATTGTTGGTAAGCCGATTGCCTATTTTTTTTTTCTACCAGTCCAGTTCTATGTATTGTATTGGCTGTGAGTGAGAGGAGAGGATGTGTGTGGCTTGTCCTGGTGGATAAAATAGGTAGGGATGGCTGTAAACGGTTATAGGTTAGCATACTTGTTAACCGGGAATGATAGATGTTAATAATAGAATTAATTATAGTAGGGGGCAGCGGTGATTTAAGTGTTATGTATTAATTAGATTTATAACTGATTCTATTGGTGATACTATTACAATAGGTTGGGGGAAAAAGGATAAATCTTTATGAGATTAACTTTGTTAAGTCGAATATAGATTTGGATGAGGGAGTTAGCACTTTTGCTAATTGAAACCGATGGATGTAAAATAAATGGTCAAGTCTGGCTAATTGGGGTTTCTAAATCGTATTTGATAAGGGATACGGATATGTGGATAACGTAGTAGCTAATTTGTATTGTTGCTGTATGCTCTCACTGAATGATAATTGATGATGTTTGCAGGACGTGGATACGAGACTGGTCCGCGGACGTGAGGACTCTATTACCATGCGCATTAACAGCAGGTAGGTAATTTCCTACCGGTCGGGTAGATGTAATGACTTTCAGATTTAGACATACATATGAGCATGCTAGGTGTTCATATTATCTTGATCCTGCTCTGTTTATCGTATGCTTGAACTTATCGTTGATATATATGTGTGCTCGATTATTGATAACACATATTCCCTATCATGATCTAGGAGTTACAGATGTGATGTAAATAGGTCTAACTGTTTAGTAGGGTGTAGATGTTAGAGTACGGAGGATGACCTAAATTGTAAATTTGGTAAAAAGGTCCTCTGTGGATAAGTATGACCCTAAATGTAGGACTCATTCCATACCTGTATGTTGCACATTTATTTACCAACCACGAGTTGTGTAAATGGTCAGGTGAGTCGTGGATACAGGTGCCGCCTGATCGATGGTCCTAGCTTGTCATGATCGATGAGTATGACTCTCTACATGATTGAGTGTATCGATCATCTTGGGTGTGACTCTCTGAACAGAGTCTATGGTAGATGTCAGACGCTGAGATCTGCACTTCATGTCATTGCATGCATACTGACGACATCGTCTCCCCTTGGGGTCCCCTTGAGAGAGAGTCGTCAGTCATCCTGCCTCCCAGGTTACTCCCAGAGGAGTAACTGGTGTGAGGGCATAACTTTTGTTGTGCTGCACTCTACCATTATAGACAATGGTAGTTGGAGTTGCGTGCAGATATCCTGGGTGCGTGACACTCGACCACTCATTTGTAGTGTCAGTCGGAGTAGCCAGCAGCAGGGACCCCCGTTGCGTAGCGAGCTCTTTACGCTCATATGCTACTTGATCATACTGCCCACTCGGCCACTCTATAGCAGTGGTTGGTGTGAGTTGGGACAGTTGTCATGTCGTGCCACCTAGGCCACACTGGGGTCGTGGTAGCGAGTAGGGGTGAGCAAGCATGACCATGCATCTTTGCATTCACAGTATCATACTGTTTTCAGATATGGTTATATATATATATACATACCTACTTGTATATATATATACATGGATGATGGTGATTAGCATACATACAGATACAGTCTATATGTATACTCACTTTGATGATGCATTTGTATGTACTATGCTTGTTGCATTTGTTTGTACATATTCATACATGCTACTGCATTCCTTGTATGGTAGTAGGCTGGTACTTGTATACCTGTTGGTTATTCACGGTGATACCCTTGGATCATATTCAGGATATTGTGTGAGTTAGTACTATTCTTTTATACCCTATGATGTGGTTATATGCCCAGGTTGGATCAGGATAGAGTAGGTGTGATCGTATGTCAAGAGATCGCTGTTGTTCATTATTTATTTAGTGTATGCATGCATATATACATTATCTTTGATGTATACCCGTTGTTCGAAAGTAGATTTAAATCGTTGAATGACATGTAATATTGATACATATATTTACATGTTTTCTTATTACCTGCTGAGTTTTACTCACCACCACCGACTCGGTTTTTCGTCGCCTGCAATGTGTGACGCTTTGTGATGACTTGAGTCGCACTGATCGATCCATCCCATCTCCTTTTCCGAGTCTCCCGAGGAGTTCATTTTTCTTATGGCTTGGACTTTGTTTATGTGTTATGGATTTTGGTCCTATGTCATGGACCCTAGTTTGTTATGGACTTTATCGTGATGTTGTGGACTTGTTTTGTTATGGACTTTGTCGTGATGTCGTTGTTTTATTTACGATTTTATTACTGTGGACTTGTCTGGTGGTGTACACCTGTATGTTTTGTTATTTATGTTGTGGGTATGTGGTTTTTCATTTCCGCTGCTATTAGTATGTTATATTATGTTGTTGTTGTGGGCCTACGGGCCTTGTATTAACCCGAAATGTTGCCACGTACAGGGGAGATGTCGTCCGTTTGATCTTCGGCACGACATACTCTCGGGGCGTGACAACTTTATTGGTATCAGAGTCGAAGGTTCTGTGATACTATACAATGATTTTTGTTTTGAGTCTTGGATTCTCGGGAGTCGGTATATTTTTCGGATTTGGTTTTTGTGAGATGAGATTTGATGGCATCGGCTCGAGCGGCCAGAGTATTCCTGATAACTCATATTTCAGATAGTTACTTATCTAAATTTGTTCAACAGGTGTATATCGTCAAAGGTTATGGCACCTATGAGGACTCGTAGTAGAGGTCGTCCATCAAGGTGATCTGTCGGAGCTGAGGGACAGAGGTCAGCTACTCATCGAGCCTGCTATTCGAATAGCCTCGCTTCCCCTATTGGTGATTCGGAGCCTCAGAATCCGGATGTACCACTGACTATGCCAGAGCCTACAGAGTCCAGTTGGCTTAATGATAAGGCACGAATACTCGTGTTGGCACGATCAGCCAGGGAAAAGTTCACCTTGTTCCGAGGGGTGTTCGACCCATGGATTGCCTGATCTTGGATGGAAAATATGGAAGACACCTTCGAGTATATGAACTGTACAGATGCGAAGAAAGTGGGCCTTGCTGCATATCATCTCAGAGATCAGGCTGTCACTTGGTGGAAATTGCAGAAGACTCTGTTCAGGGAGCGTGGGATTTCTTGGGCCAGCTTTCGAGATGCTTTCTGGAGATAGTACTTTCCTTGGCTTTCTATAGCGCGTCGTCAGAATTTCGAGCCCGCAGGTGATCGCTCACTATGGAGTACAACGCAGAGTTTACCAGACTGTCAAAGTTCTGTTCTCACTTAGTAGCACAGGATGCAGATCGGATGTATCAGTTCACACAGGGTCTTGCTACCTATATACGGAGCCGGATGTCAGGATCTATCATTACCTCATACAGGGAGGCATTAGACCGCGCCCTCTTCATCGAGATGACTTCCCAGCAAATTTCCAGGGAGAAAGATATCGAAGCGTATGACTATGGGCAAGCAGCAGAACTGTGATTCATCAAGGACTCGTAAGAAAGGGGAGCAAAAGGAACTACGCCGGCCGCAGCGTCACTAGATCACGTAAAGGGAAGCGCCCAAAGATCGTAGTCTCGAGGATCTCAGAGTAGCCGTAAGGGCCAAGGCAGGAATGGATGCTATAAATGTGGATCTGAAAGCCACAGAGTATCAGAGTGTCCTTTGGAGCAGCCGGTTTGCTATTATTGCAAACAACCGGGTCATACTAGCCATGATTGTACACTGAAAGCATAGTTGGAGTTTCCTGATAGCTCCAACAAGGGGAAGAAGTCTACCCAGCAGCGGCAGTCGAGGACAATACCGCGTACTCAGACATATGGACAGAGGTCGCCAAGATTCCTCCACCGCATGTAGATGGGGTGCCCATACGGGATGCCGATATGATCCAAAGATCCTACATCTCCTGATCTACTATCCGGAGTATCCGCAGCCTACCCACCAACTCGTGGATATCTTATGTCGGCACCTACTCAAATTCTCCAAAGACCACGAGTCGATCCAAATGTGGAGGCACACTACTACTTCGTCAGGGATGCAGCCGACGAATATCGAGACTGGACGAGTTTTTGCCATCACTAGAGATGAGGCACAACGGCCGAGGGATCACCACGCGGTATGGTTTCAGTTTATTCTATATATGCTGATACGTTGATTGATACCGGTAGTTCCCATTCATTCGTATCTAGAGTATTTTTGAGTAGAGTTGGAAGAATCCCAAGGGTTCGTTCTTGTGGGTTAGCAGTATCCTTGCCATCAGGAGAGGTGCTGACTAGCCACCAAGAAATTAAGGGTTTCCCATTAGACTTTGACGGGCATATCCTTACAGTGGACCTTCAGGTGTTGGAAATGATAGAGTTCGATATTATTCTCGGTATGGACTGGTTGGCCGCTTATCACGCTACAGTGGATTATAGAGAAAGAGTGGTGACTTTTCGACCACCAGATCAACCAGCTTGGGAATTTATTGGTACTAGAGACGATGAATTATCTATAATATCGGCTTTACAGGCTCAGAAGCTATTGGCTCAGGGTTGTCAAGGTTATCTGTTATCTCTAGTCAAAGTTGAGAACGAAAGACTACCACCTCTCTCTGATGTGCGAGTAGTCCGGGAGTATCCAGATGTATTTTCAGATGAACTTCCAAGCTTGCCACCTCCTAGGCAAGTGGAATTTGCGATAGAGGTGATTCCAGGAACTGCACCTATATTGAAACCTCCTTATCGGATGGCGCCAAAGGAGATGAATGAACTTAAAGTTCAACTGCAGGAGTTGCTGGATAATGGATTCATCCGCCCTAGTGTTTCACCATGGGGAGCACCGGTACTCTTTGTCAAAAAGAAGGATGGATCGTTGCGGTTATGTATTGACTATCAACGCGAATGCGATCCTGATTAAGAACAAATATCCACTGCCGAGGATAGAAGATTTGTTCGATCAGCTTAAGGATACATGTGTGTATTCTAAAATTGATCTGCGCTCAAGATATCATCAGCTTCGGATAAGAGATGAGGATGTTCAGAAAATAACTTTCCGCACCCGTTATGGGCATTACGAGTTTCTGGTGATGCCGTTTGGTCTCACGAATGCCCCAGCTGCATTTATGGACTTAATGAACCGGGTATTCCTGAGGTATATAGACCAGTTCGTGATAGTGTTCATTGATGATATATTGATTTATTCTCGATCCGAGCAGGAGCATGAACAACATCTGCGGATAGTATTAGAGACGCGCGATGCAGCTTGTATGCCAAATTTAGCAAGTGTGCGTTCTGGTTATCCTCAGTGGGTTTTCTTGGACATGTGGTGTCCAACAGAGGTATTTCTGTAGATCCCCAGAAGATTGAGGCGATTACCAGTTGGGAGCAGCCAAAATCAGTGCAGGAGGTTCGTAGTTTCCTTGGTCTGGCCAGGTATTATCGGAGATTCGTGGAGGGATTCTCGAGTATCGCCATGCCACTCACTCGCCTGACTCGAAAAGGGGTCAAGTTCACCTGGTCAGAGGCCTGTGAAACTAGCTTCCAGGAGCTTAAGCGATGGCTAGTTTCTGCATCTATCTTAGTGATTCCTTCTAGTGTTGATGGGATGGTTCTCTATACAGATGCTTCTATCCAAGGGTTGGGAGCAGTTCTGATGCAGTCCAACCGTGTGGTATCTTATGCCTCCCGTCAACTAAAAGATCACGAGAGAAATTACCCAGTGCATGATCTGGAGTTAGCCGCCATTATTTTTGCATTGAAGATATGGAGGCACTACTTGTATGGGATTACGTTTGAGATCTACACATACCATAAAAGTATGAAATATCTATTCACACAGAAAGAGCTGAATTTGAGACAGAGACGGTGGATGGAATATCTGAAGGATTACGACTGCACCATCCAGTATCATCCGGGGAAGGCTAATGTGGTAGTAGATGCTCTGAGCAGGAAGTCTCGTGGAGTTCTGGCTAGTCATCTGACAGCGGTTACTGACCTAGTTTGACAGTTCTCAGAGTTGGGATTGTCTGAATACGGTCAAACATCCCGGGGGGATATTAGTTTCTATGGTTGCCCAGTCCGCCATTACTGAGAGGATCAAGGAAGCACAAGTTGGTGATCAGCATCTGCAGTTCTTGAGCAGCACGATAGACTCAGAATGTCAGATGGATTTCTCGAGTGACGAGAATGGTGTACTTCGTTTCTAAGGACGACTATGTGTTCCGGACACACACCCAGTTAAAGAAGAATTGCTACAGGAAGCACATCAGTCGAGATTTGCTATACATCCTGGTGGTACTCAGATGTACTGTGATTTGAAGCGTTTATACTGGTGAAACGGTCTGAAACGGGATATTGCAGACTTTGTTGCACGATGTCTAGTATGCCAGCAAGTGAAGGTTGAACATCAGAAACCTGCTGGCTTACTTCAGGAAATTCCGATCCCGGAATGGAAATGGGAAAATATTACGATGAACTTCGTTACGGGATTACCCAGAACCCGTAAAGGACATACTGCGATTTGGGTGATCGTGGATCGATTAACCAAATCCGCTCACTTCCTTCCGATTCGTGAGACGGACTCATTGGATCGTCTAGCGGAATTGTACTGCCGAGAGATCATCAGGTTGCACAGTGTACCATTGAGTATCATATCTGATAGAGATCCGCAATTTACTTCGCGATTCTGGCAGAGTTTGCAGCAGGCCATGGACACAGAGCTTCGACTCAGTACCGCCTTTCATCCGCAGACAGACGGACAGTCCGAACGTACCATTCAGACTCTAGAGGATCTATTGAGATCTTGCGTCATGGATTTCGGTGGCAGTTGGGAGGATCACATTCCTTTAGTGGAGTTTGCCTACAACAATAACTACCACTCTTCTATCCAGATGGCTCCTTTCGAGGCATTATATGGCAGACCCTGCAGATCTCCTGTGTTATGGGAGGAAGTTGGGGAACGACAGATATTGGGGCCTCAGAATATCCAGCGTGATGTAGAGTTGGTACAAGTGATCAGACGACGGTTATCTGAGGCACAGGATCGGTAGAAGAGTTATGCAGACCGGAGGCGAAGGCCTCTGGAATTCTCAGTTGGGGACCATGTATTCTTACGAGTGTCACCCACCAAAAGAGTCAAGAGATTTGGGCTAAAAGGGAAATTAGCTCCATGTTACATTGGTCCATTTGAGATATTAGAGCGGATTGGAGGTGTAGCTTATCGGTTGGCTTTACCTCCGACACTTGCAGGTGTTCACAACGTATTCCATGTATCTATGCTGAGGAAATACATGCCGCGATCTGACCATGTTATGAAAGAAGTTCCGATACCACTCCAGGCGAATGCGACTTATGAGGAGACTCCAGTGCGGATTCTTGGTCGCAAGGAGCGACAGTTGCAGAACAAAATCATCCGACTTGTAAAGGTGGGATGGCAGCATCATTCGGATGAGGAGGCTACATGGGAGCTGGAGGATACTATCCGAGCTCGATACCCTCATCTGTTTACCTGAGGTATGTGGTTATTTCAGAATATGCTTGAATTAATTTTTGCATATAAGTACGAAATTTGGGGACCAAATTTTAATAAGTGGGGGAGAATGTAAAATACCATGGAAAAAAAATAGTATGGTTAGGAGTTAATTACATTTCACCTAACTTAAGAAATTTTATTAGTTCAATTAACCTAGATTTAATTAAATATAGGGTTAATGGGTTATTGGGTTTAAAGCCCAACCCATTTAAAAAAAATCCCCGATCCGTTAACCCATTAAACGACTGCCGCTTCCTTCTTCCATTTTTCGCCAACGCTGTCTCCTCACGCGGGTATTTCGCGCAGCAGAATAAATAGCCGCCTACTCCACCGCCCGGCGCTGCCCCTTCCCAAGCCCTCATTCCCTCTTCTTTCTGACTCTCGATCTCCCTCACCTCTCCCGCGATCTCTGTGCCGTCGTCTCCACCGCATCTTAGATGCTGCAGACGCATTTTCGATGGGAGATCCGGCTGTAAGAGAAGAGGTCAACAGGCGTCGACAAGTGCGTGGTCGGGAATTGTATGCAGCAGTCGATCAGAGTTGAACCTCTCGCTACCGCCGAGCAAGCCATCGCTTGGGTCTTTCTGCGCAAGTTCTGATCTCCTCTGAGAGTTTATCCCCTCCCGACCGTGGACGAAATTGACTCCAAGATGTGATATCTTTCTCCTTCGTTGAGCTCGATTTAGTTTGGGCAGTGGTAGGTTTCGACGGACGGTGGAACTAGGGGTGGAGATCTAAGATCTTGTAAGGTTGATTTCCCTCTTGCTTGTGGTATTATCTATTTGATCTTGTTGCTGTTAGGATTGGTTTGATGGCAGAATTGATGGTTAGGTTTGTGGGCAGTAGGTCATCTGAGGAACAGGGCTGTCGGTGAGGATTAATTGCCGGCAAAGCTTCAATTTCTGGTAAGCAAGCTCAATTTCCCTTTTTGTTCTGTGAATTTCTTTCGGGAAAGATTTCATGGGTGATCTTTGTTGGGGTTTTGGGCAAAGGGGTTCGATCAGTTGAACGGGGCTGCCAATTCTAGGGGATTTGCTGTCGGTGGAGACTTCAATTGTTGGTAAGCCGATTGCCTATTTTTTTTTCTACCAGTCTAGTTCTATGTATTGTATTGGCTGTGAGCGAGAGGAGAGGATGTGTGTGGCTTGTCCTGGTGGATAAAATAGGTAGGGATGGCTGTAAACGGTTATAGGTTAGCATACTTGTTAACCGGTAATGATAGATGTTAATAATAGAATTAATTATAGTAGGGGGCAGTGGTGATTTAAGTGTTGTGTATGAATTAGATTTATAACTGATTCTATTGGTGATACTATTACAATAGGTTGGGGAAAAAAGGTTAAATCTTTATGAGATTAACTTTGTTAAGTCGAATATAGATTTGGATGAGGGAGTTAACACTTTTGCTAATTGAAACCGATGGATGTAAAATAAATGGTCAAGTCTGGCTAATTGGGGTTTCTAAATCGTGTTCGATAAGGGATACGGATATGTGGATAACGTAGTAGCTAATTTGTATTGTTGCTGTATGCTCTCACTGAATGATAATTGATGATGTTTGCAGGACGTGGATACGAGACTGGTCCGTGGACGTGAGGACTCTATTACCACGCGCATTGACAGCAGGTAGGTAATTTCCTACCGGTCGGGTAGATATAATGACTTTCAGATTTATACATAGATATGAGCATGCTAGGTGTTCATATTATCTTGATCCTGCTCTGTTTATCGTATGCTTGAACTTATCGTTGATATATATGTGTGCTCGATTATTGATAACACATATTCCCTATCATGATCTAGGAGTTACATATGTGATGTAAGTAGGTCTAACTGTTTAGTAGGGTGTAGATGTTAGAGTACGGAGGATGACCTAAATTGTAAATTTGGCAAAAAGGTCCTCTATGGATAAGTATGACCCTAAATGTAGGACTCATTCCATACCTGTATGTTGCACATTTATTTACCAACCACGGGTTGTGTAAATGGTCAGGTGAGTCGTGGACAGTGTGTCGCTACGGACCGATGGTCCTAGCTTGTCATGATCAGATGAGTATAACTCTCTACAGGAAAGAGAGTGTACTGATCAATTGGGTGTGACTCTCTGTTGAACAGAGAGTCTATGGTAGATGTCTGTACGTGAGACTGTACCCTCATGTCATTGCATGCATACTGACGACATCGTCTCCCCTTGGGGTTGAGAGAGAGCCGTCAGTCATCCTGCCTCCCAGGTTACTCCCAGAGGAGTAACTGGTGTTAGGGCATAGCATTTGTTGTGCTGCACTCTACCATTATAGACGATGGTAGTTGGAGTTGCGTGCAGATGTCCTGGGTACGTGGCACTCGACCACTCATTTGTAGTGTCAGTCGGAGTAGCCAGCAGGACCCCGCTATGAGAGAGCTCTTTACGCTCATATGCTACTTGATCATACTGCCCACTCGGCCACTCTATAGCAGTGGTTGGTGTGAGTTGGAACAGTTGTCATGTCGTGCCACCTAGGCCACACTGGGGTCGTGGTAGCGAGTAGGGGTGAGCAGGCATGACCATGCATGCTACATTGCTGTATCATACGGTGTTTTGCATATGGTTATATATATATATATATATATATATATACATACATACCTACTTGTATATATATATACATGGATGATGGTGATTAGTATACATACAGATACAGTCTATATGTATACTCACTTTGATGATGCATTTGTATGTACTATGCTTGTTGCATTTGTTTGTACATACATATTCATACATGCTACTGCATTCCCTGTATGGTAGTAGGCTGGTACTTGTATACCTGTTGGTTATTCACGGTGATACCCTTGGATCATATTCAGGATATTGTGTGAGTTAGTACTATTCTTTTATACCCTATGATGTGGTTATATGCCCAGGTTGGATCATGATAGAGTAGTTGACGGTCAGGTATGTCAGTATCGTTGTTGTTCAATTATTTAGTGTATGCATGCATATATACCTGTTATGCTGATGTATACCCGTTGTTCGAGTAGATTTAAACTGTTGAATGACATGTAATATTGATACATATATTTACATGTTTTCTCTTATTACCTGCTGAGTTTTACTCACCACCATCGACCCTGGGTTTTTCTCGCCTGTAATGGTGTAGACGCCTTGCGGATTTGACTTGAGTCTACACCGATCCATCCCATCTCCTTTTCCAAGTTATGGCTTGGACTTTGTTTATGTGTTATGGATTTTGGTCCTATGTCATGGACCCTAGTTTGTTATGGACTTTATCGTGATGTTGTGGACTTGTTTTGTTATGGACTTTGTCGTGATGTCGTTGTTTTATTTACGATTTTATTACTGTGGACTTGTCAGGTGGTGTACACCTGTATGTTTTGTTATTTATGTTGTGGGTATGTGGTTTTTCATTTCCGCTGCTATTAGTATATTATATTATGTTGTTGTTGTGGGCCTACGAGCCTTGTATTAATCCGAAATGTTGCCACGTACAGGGGAGATGCTGTCCGTTTGATCTTCGACACGGCATACTCTCGGGGCGTGACAATATGCACAACAAATAGGTACATATCAATGACCTAAGTAAAAAAGGAAAGGTATAACTAAAAGCTGATCAAATGTATGTATCAAGTAGGCACAATGACATACAAGGCAGATAAACATAAAAATTATTGTAAGCTATAACCAACTAAGCATATCAATATGACATTATCTAAAAGATAAGTCAAAATATCCGCCTGATAAAATGCTCGAAAAAATGAAAT
This sequence comes from Wurfbainia villosa, assembly GCA_025175895.1. Lineage (NCBI taxonomy): Eukaryota > Viridiplantae > Streptophyta > Magnoliopsida > Zingiberales > Zingiberaceae > Wurfbainia > Wurfbainia villosa. The sequence continues at coordinate 3,427,718 of CM045994.1, read as the reverse complement.
CTTCACGCCCGTGGACCTGTCTCGTGACCAAAACCTGCATAAAACAGAATCATTGTTAAGTACTATGATAAGATCCACTGTCAAATCGAATCCTAAGCCGATTTCGTACATAAATCAATTAACCCAAATCAACTCCCAATTTCACTAATTTAGGGATCTAACCCATTCACAGCCATCACAGCTGTTTACAGCCGCTAATTCTCCTGCCCACAATCGTACGACCATTCGCAACTCACCTAACAATAAATTCACAGCCCCCTTCGTGGCCGAGAACAACCTCACAGCCGACTCCATCGACAGTAACCTCCAATCACAGATCACAACACCTAAACTTAGCAATTTACGACTAAAAGAGAGAGGATAGATGAAGCTTACCAGCCCTAAGAACCTCCACCGGCAGCTCTTCCCCTAAAGTTGCCTTGTACGCTTGAAAACGCAACTCCAATGCCGCTTCCCTAATTCCCCTGTTCCCTACAAAAATCACATGCATAGAACACCACATCTCGTTCAATTGATATCCATTTCAAAGGAAAAGGGATCTCGTCCAAGATCAAGGGAGAACAATGCCTCACCTTGCTCCGGCGATGAATGGACAGTGCCACACACCTCCCGTGGTAGCGATGTCGTCAACTCCACCCGCTCAAGGTTGCCGGCGAGAGCTAGGACAGAGACTGTCGTGATCTCGCCGATGAGAGAAACATTGTCGACCCACGCTCGCTGGTCCGACCCGTCCGTGGCACCGGCGAGGGAAAATTTCTCTCCCCCGCTTGTAGAGGAGAGGGAACGAGAGGAAACAGATGGTGAGAGGAAAAAAGACGATGGGAGGAGTCTACCGTCATTTGCCATCGACGCAAACCCGCCACCCTTGCTTGACCGCGGGGAAGGCAAGGAACGATGGCGACTTGCGGCGATGGTAGCAGGTGCGCGCGAGGGGAAGGAACGGTGGTGACGCTTGCAGGTGAAGGCGACGGTTGTGCGAGGTCGGGCGAAGGAAAAACGATCATGCGAAGTGGCGCCGAAGAAAAATCGAGCGAAGAGGGAGTCGGGCGCAACGGGAAAAGAAAAGGGGAAATAGAAAACCTAGGTTTTATATTTAAAACTTTAGGTTAATAAATTTTATTAATCCCTCAATACAGATAATCCAAATAGGCCTTGTAAAAGCCTGTTAACTCTTTCCATATATAATATCATAAGAACTCCGTTAAATTCCAGAAAAATTCTGAAAAAATTCCCTAAAAATCCCGAAAAATTTCCAAGATTATTTTTCTTAATTTTTGGCCATCTAATTTGGTATTTAAAATTTTCCGTATTTAACAAAAAAGGTCATATGTCAGTATCATTGGTAGTTTGCTATACACTATATTGTGTATACATCCTAATATCAGTTATGATGTTGCTTTAGTTAGCCATTTTTAGTAAAGCCAGAACTGAGACACTAGAAAGCGATTAAATGATATTCAAATATCTAAAAGCGATAACAGATTATTATCTCTGTTTTGAAGGATTAGATATAAGTATGAAGGGTTATTCAGATGCTATACTTTTTTGCTGAATGGTGGCATCATCTCATGGAATAACAGAAAATATGCTTGTGTAGTACTATCGACAATGGAGACTGAATATGTGACATGTTCAGTAGCTACACAAAAACCATTTGATTAAGAAGATTTTTGAAATATATAAAAATTGTTGAAGATAGTGTGAGTCTAGTTATAGTGTATTGTGATAGTCAAGCTGCTATAGTTTTTTTGAATGATCTCAAATATTACAGTAAGGGTAAGCATATAGTCATTAAGTATAATTTTATAATGGATATTGTTGCCAAGATGACGATAATTTTTTAGTATATCCTTACACATACTATTCTTATAGATTCTTTTACTAAGCCATTAACTAAAAAGTCATTTCAAGGACATGTGAAGTCTTTGGGACATTGAAGAATGTAACAAAATTATAATGACAATCAAATACAATTAGATGATTTAATTGTGAAATATCATAATCTATTTAGTATATATGTTCTTGTTATATTTAAATAAAGTCTCGGTAAACATATTAGCAGGTTGAGATTGATCATTTCATATGAACAATCATCTCTATTTGTTAAGTATAAATAAAGGTAAGACCATTGATTATGGGACAACTTGTGTAGTTATAAATGCATACATATCTATAAGTTAGGGTCGCTTTGATAATTGTATCAAGATGAGATCATTTGTAAATTGATGATTGAAATAAATGTACCCACTATTTACTAAATCTGTTTGAAGGCATATTAGAATTCATGAGCTAAATTCAGGATTATGTATTAGGAATGTCTAGATTGAAATCTATACGATGTTAATTTGAGAAAAATATGTGCTTTTTTTAACAAAAGAGAATAACATCGTAACATGTAATTCATACCATATGTGCTATTACAACAATAAGGATAGTAAGAGAATAAATTTTTATTTCTCTATTATGTGAGCCCTTGAGATTATAAGAATCTCAAATTTATCTTGAGTGACTATTTAGTTGTCTACTTGAATTTTTAATCAGGGACAACTACTTTAATATGTAAACTTATTGACTATAGATAATTCAATCTATGGAACATGACTAGGAAAATGATTGATTAACTAAAAATTAAAATAGATTTGTATCTTCGATATTTATTCACTAGTCGACCAATTACATTATTTGTTTTGCAAATAAAATGTAATTGTGAATAATTGGAGATGTCGAACATGTTCTTGACATAATTGTCGTTATGAGAAATTAAAAATGTTCATATTGATGTAAATGATTTAATCTGAGTAAATACAAAACATTAATTTATCGTGGAGAGCAACTATGTAAAATGTAATAATTTTTTTAGTATTGATCGCTCTGTATGTTTGTTGTCGCAAGCACCATTTTTTTTAAGTATAAATTAGATGTTATATTAGTCTTTGTGACTATTTAATCTTTATGGTTATCTGTTCTTATTTGATATTTGTGGCCATCTGGCCTTTATGACTATTTTATCTCTGTAATTCCATTTGGATGAGTGGAAGATGTTGACAATAGCACCCATATCTACACATTGTGCAGACGTGGTTGCAGTTGCTTCCCACCTATGTACTTTTTGTAGATATGACAGTAATTGCAAAGCGCGGTTGAGGCTCCTTTAAATATGCATCCAAGTGACCCTTGTTGTGTGTGAGAGAGACGAAGTGCTATAAGAAATTAGAATGGCAAGTGATTGTTGTTGTGACCACAACGAAAGTGTCGTCGAAGGACTACTACTCTTTGAAGATGGCATGTCTTACAAAAAGAGGAACATTCAAGTTCTGAGAGGGATTTAGTTTGTGGAAAAACAAAGGACCTTTCAATTTGTAATTATCCTTCTGACGACAAGTATTAGATGAATAAATCTAGTCTAAAGAAATAGATCGACAAATCCACTATAAATGTTTGTGATGCATGATGAAACCTTCTAATTATTAGGAATTGATAGATGATAGGTTAAACGTGATTTAATTTTGTCAATTTAGAATGAATTTATACTTTGTTGATTGTCATATGTTTCAGTTTATCCTATTTCGTAACTTGTATGTATTTACCTTTCTTGATTACAAATTATATTTCAATTGTTTCATATAATGATAATAATTGATATCCAAGATAGGAATATTAATTAAGAATGTCATTGCATGATCACCATAATTGAGGATAAATTCCAAAACCATATCACAAATAATATAGGGTTTACTTGTTTTGTGTATTTGGACACATAAAAGAAAAAAAAGATATTAGGATGATTATCTAAGTTTAATTAAGATGCTTATGTGATGCATCTAATTGAGTTAAGTATCAACTAAACATAGGAATCATGAATTGATCGATCATGCAGAAAACTTATGTTATATATATATATATAATAATTTTGATATACTGGATGACGTTCTATGGTTGTCTATGCATGCCTACTGATGTGGCAGTGCCATTTTGTCTCGTCCACGCCACGCTTGGCACAGAAATTGAGAAACCATGACTTTATCAATTTCCTCTATTTGTTTTGATTTGGCGCCACGCGTCTCTAGATTTTCGTCCACTAGGCTCTCCTCGCTACGGCAACTCCTCTCTGATAACCTCGCTGCACATGATCTGCTTTACCACGCAATGGGCCTCCCTTGGCTGCACGTGATCCGCCTCACCGTGTCACCCTAGCCATAGTCCTCCTTCCCCATCGGGAGCATCTCCTTGGCACGTGAGATCCATGAGTTTGGAACTTCATGTTGTTTCAGGCGTGATGCTTAAACTTAATATCTCAATCTTCAAAATCACTGTGATGCAGATCTCAAAATACCAAACGTGCTGCTGGGTTTTTAAGACCAACAACAATCTGGTGTTGGTCTTAAAAGACCAACACCACAATGTTTCAACTAATCTTTTAAGACTAGCACCGCGTTGGGTCTCTAAGACTAGCACCACAACATTTGGTGTTGATCAGAAAAATAAGATTTATAACATTTCTTTAACGGATTAAAAAAAATGATTCATAGCTTTTATTTATATTAAAAGAATAGTAAATCCTTTAATTTTAAGTTTTTATAGGGAGTCAGTATCACTCGTCGACAATGGAACAAAATGAGGATGATGATAAACTATACATTTCTAAACTTGCAGATGATCAAAAGCCAAAATTTGGTATGAAATTCTTATCACTAGAGGAGCCATTTTCGTTCTATAACCTATGCACGAGAAGCAGGATTTAGTGTAAGGATAAACAATAGCAAGAAAAATAAGATCACAAAGGAAGTTGTATGGAAAAAATTTATATGTTTTAAAGAAGGTCAAATAGATAATAAACATGAAAAAAAGTGATCAATGAACAAGAGAAAAAGCACGTGGAGAAGTTAGAACTAGTTGTAAGTCATACATTTTACTTGTTAAAGAACAAATTGGACCTAATTGGGTTGTCAGTAACTTCATGGAAAGTCATAATCATCCACTCTCGACTCCTTCAAAGGTGCATTTGTTATGCTCTCATCGTAATATTTCGGCAGCAAAGAAAGCATTGACTCAACAATTTTCAGAGGCCAATGTACCAACTTGTCAATAAATGAGATTATTCGATATAGAGTATGGAGGGCCTGAGCAGATAGGTTGCATAGATAGAGATATTAGAAACTTTGAGAAAGAACTAAGAGATGAACAAAAGGGTATCGATGTTGAAACATTGATTGAGTTTTTTGTGTCTGAGAGAGAAAAGAATTCTATTTTTTTTGTTTGATTATGAGACTAATTCAGATAATAGATTTAGTAGATGTTTTTTATCAGATCATGTATCCAGGACAACAAACATTGTATTTGGTGATGTAGTTATATTTGATACGACATATAATATCAATAAATATGGGTTGATTTTTGCGACATTCGTAAGAGTTAATCATCATCTCATCATCATCAAATAATTATTTTTGGTTGCGGCTTTATAAGTGATGAGAAAATTGAGTCTTTTGTTTGGTTGCTTAACAAGTTCATAGAAGCCATGCCTAAAGGAGTACCAAACGTAATCATCACTGATCAAGACCCTGCTATGACAAAAGTCATTTCACAAGTTTTCCCTCAGACAGTCCATTGATATTGTTTGTGACACATACTGAATAAATTTCCTGAAAAATTGAACCCTTTGATTTTCCATGACTATTATCAAACCATTAAGAATGTCATTAGAAAATCTACAACACCTGATGAATTTGAGAAATCATGGGAAGAGATAATCAAGTGTGCTAATTTGGAGAAAAATGATTGGTTGTCATTGATGTATGAATTGCGACACAAGTGAGTTCCAGCATATTTTCGCCATGTATTTTGTGCTGGAATGTCAACTAATCAAAGATTTGAAAACTCACATACTTTTTTTTCAAGAGGTACGTCTTAAATAAAAACTCATCGATGGATTTTATCATCCGTTTCAATAAGGCACTAAGACACCTCAGACATAATGAATTACTTGCTAATCATGTTGATATGAATGAGCATCCCAAGATTGAAACAAACTACCCAATGAAAACTCAAATGGTCAGGTTGTACATGAAGAAGAAATGGATGGAGTTTCAAAGTGAAATGAGTGAGAGTCATGGTTATTATGTGCAACATGCATCTATAAGAGTTGAGTTAGTAGTTTACCAAGTGATGAATTTTTAAAGTTGTTCTCCCTCACCAAGGATACTCACGCATGACAAATAAAGAGACTACATATCCTGTAGCTGTAGGAAATATGAGTTCGAGGGAATTCCGTGCAGGCATATGTTAGCTTTTTTCATATTAACTAAGTGTTTCAATTGTCTGATAAATATATACTCAAACGGTGGACATGAAATGCAAAGGTCATGTTGGTGCAATCGGCCTAGGTCACTATTGACCAGACTCGAGTAGTGTTTTGATGTTTGACGATGAGTTGACCATTGTTTGACAATGGGTTGACTATATGGTTGACATGGTGTTGACCATATGATGGAGAAGTCCAAGTGGGACACTTGACATGGAAAGTCCAAGCATGGGTCTTAGCAATGGAAAGTCCAAGCATGGGCCTTGGCATTTGGAAAGTCCAACATGGAGTTGGCATGGAAAGTCCAAGGGTGTAGTCTTGGTCACGTAAGTCCAAGTGTGTAGTCTTGGCGGTGAAAGTCCAAGTCATGGGTATTTGACATTTGGGAAGTCCAAGGGTTGATATTTGCAGCATAAAGTCCAAGGGTTGATATTGGCAACATAAATTCTAAGGGTGGAGTCTTGGCAGCATAAGTCTAATGGTTTGGCGGCGTAAAGTCCAAGTGTATGTCTTAACAGCATAAGCCCAAATATACCTTGGCAGTGTAGGCCAGCTTAGCATGATAATAGCCGATGAAAGCACTTGAAGGCTAGCGTATGGATGAACAAGTCATGGATGACTTGTAGGGATCCGATAGGCGTGAGGCTGATGGAGGTGGCTAGAAGGCTTAGGTCTAGGCTAAAGGTGGTCAAGCAAGTATGAGGGCATCATAACTTGGGGTAAACCTCATAGTGGAGGTGTAGCAGTCGACTGGGGTTATGGACCAGTCAACTGATCAAGTGTTTGACACTCGGCAGGGGTTTGGTCATGAAGGCAGAACACTCGATAGCTGACTGAGCAGTCGACTACGGGCTTGAGCAGTCGACTGCTAGTGTATCCGTTGGCTGAAATGCTGACGTGGATTAAGTCATTGTGAGATAACGACTACAAGAGCAGTCAACTGCTAGGCAAAAATCAGCTCGAGTTGCAACTTTATAAGGAGCTCGAAGGGGAGGTTTTTGGCTATGGTTCTTAGGGCGATTTGGAGCGATTTGCTGGAGCAATTCATAGTCTTCAAGTGCAACCCAAGCAACCAAACAGGCAAGCATTCAAAAGATCTTTTGTAAAGTTTTCTTTACTTATTTTTCTTGTAATTTCTTGTATTTCATTGTATTACTGTTGTAATCATTTGTACGAGGTTTCTCTACCTCCGATGTGTTATCGAGAAGGAGTTTATTGAGTAGTGGTGTGTACATCACTAGAGCTCGTTGTCAAGCTCATTCCATGGAGTAGGAACTAGGGTTCCAAACCACGTTATATCTTATGTTGATTGTGTTTGTGTTTGTCGCATTTTGTATTGCATTATTATTATTTCCGTTGCGCATAATAAGCTTTGTAGACAAACGCAAATGATTTCCATCATCGACGAACGAACGCACCATTCACCCCCCCCCCCCCCCCCTCAAGTGCTCATTGAAGTTCCAACAATTGGTATCAGAGCAAGCCCACTCTTCATTTGAACTAACTTCCAAGGAGCAAACATGCTAAAGGAAAAGAAAGAAAATGGAGTTTGAAGAAAGATTGAGTGACGACATCAACATTCCACCTTCCATCGACTGTAAGGATTTTGCATATTGGAAAGGTAGAATGATGTATTTTCTTATGTGTGATCATGACAATTGGATTAGTGTTTTAGTAGGGTTCGATGCTCCTAAGGATGAGAATGGAAAAATACTCAAGAAGAAGAAGTGGAGCGAGGAGCAAATCCGATACTCCAACATAAACAATAAGGCCGTAATGGGTATATTGGTTAATGCAATTCCTAATAATATATTGTGTAGATTAGGAGATTGTATGGATGCCAAGGAGCTTTGGAGCAAGCTAGCTAAGCTCCATGGAGAATCCTCAATGACTCAAGAAATAGAGGAGCCCAAGGAACAAGAACCATCGTAGGTTCAATTGGAGAAGGAGACCGAAGAGGAAAGTTCATCCTCACAAGAAAGTGAGGATTCGAAAGTTGAGAAGGAATCAACGTCCAAAGGAGAAGAGGTAGAAGAAGTCTCCACCTCTATGATTGAGGGGGAGGAGATTAGGCCATTCTGAATGCCAGAGCAACAAGAGAAAGCCTCAACCTCCAGAAGAGATGAAGAACCAATTTTGGCCACCACCAACCTAGGTAGCTCAAGCATTCAAATTAAAAATAAAATTCATATTATATACTTTGAGTGTAGGGAAGAAGGACACTACAAGAGCAAGTGTTCGAAACAGGTCAAGAAGACGACACAAGTCATGCCAAAGGCCAAGGAGACTGGAGCCCCAACCATTAAGAGCAAGGAGCACATGATGTGCTTCAAGTGTCATCAAAGAGGGCATTATAGGAGTCAATGCCCTAGGGGGAGGAAGAAGACCCAAGAAGGAGCATCATATGTAGGAGAGCTTTTAAAGCAAATCCTAAGGTATATTTTAATAATGCACATTCGTATTTTAATGTTAAAAGAGTATGCTAGGGATAATTTTAATTCACTTGCTATTCATCATGATACAAAGCATGCTAAAAACAAATATTTTTGTTTATGTGCTAAGAGTGATAATTTTAGAACTAAGGAGAAATTTGGGACTAATAACCCTAGAAAAATCCTACCTAGGGAAACTATTAGGAAGGTAGAGTAGCATTTAGGCATTAACCCTAAGAAGGATAGGTATATGCCTAAAATGAAGAACCACACCCAAAGACTAAATGAAAATTTAAAGATTGGGCAATTAGAGTTGAAAAATTAAGTCTTGAAGTCAAGACTTCAGAAATTAGAAAAGACCCCTAGGAAAATGCAAAATCAAATGCAAGAGTCAAATGGTCAAGATTTAGGATCAAATAGTCAAAACCTAGGGTCTATGAGGCAAGGTCCATCTAGAGGCAAGAAAGGTTTAGGTCGCAAACCTAAGCCCAAGGAGACCTATCATAGAGTTCCATTCGATTATGGAACCATTCATAGGTCTAGGGAAGCCAAGGTTACTAGGAAAGTTATCCCTAAGGGTAACCAAGGTAGGTGTCTAGTGGCCAAGGTTTTTATAAAACCTAGGAAAGCTACTGAGAAAGTTATAAGGGGAGTTACCCTTAGAGTCAACCTAGGTAAGACCCAAATGACCAAGGTTTCTAAGCCTAGGAGGGGCATTAGGAGGGTATCTAGGGAAGTTATCCCTAATGAATACCTAGTTAATCCAAGGAGCACCAATAGGTATTGAGCTCCTAGGAGCGTGATCCCTTCACACTAAATGAGTTAGGGTGTGTCAACCCTAAGTGGATAGGTAGTTAACCTAACAATGGTAGAGTTGGTACTTTAGGACATTTTCAAGGTTATGTGATACCTTGAAAATGAAGGTTGAATTTATATCCTAAGGATTTTAGGATGTGCCAATTAAATTTGAGAGTTTTGAAAAATTTATCAAATTGACACAATTAGATTTAGAGGTCATAGTGTACCATTTTAAATTTTTGACACGCTTGGGAGATAAGTAGTAATATGATAAAATGGACTTAATAATAAAAAATAGCAATTAATACTAAAATTTAGGCATTATTATATCTTTACATTTCATTTGTCATGATTTGTTTTTCATATGTCATGTCATGACATTATATCTCTTTTAAATCATATAATATGTCATGATAATGCTTAGGTTAGTTTTCATGTCATGTGTGTTTAGATTTGTATTTATATGTCATGACATCATGATTATTGACACATGTTTTATTTATGCTATCATTTATGTCATAATCATCATTCATGCATTAATTAAAATTGTGTTAAGGACTATGACATGATTTGAAGTCCCACATATAAGGAAATCAAATAAAGTTGCCTAGAAAAATACATGAGACCTTAGATTCGGAAGAACAAAACCCACATCTCACATCACATTGACATGTGTGTGTATTGATACACCCTAGACGACACATATAAGATGCTAGGAAATGAGTTAAGTTCAAGGTGCATAGTTTTTGCATTTAGATGAACTCAAACTCATCTTATATCATGGATGAACCATGAGGAAAGCTTATGTACAAGTCATATGCATTAAGCCTATAGACCATGGTTCAATATAAGGTTTTAAAATCATTTCAAAATCATTCTGAAAAACCTTGGTGTAGTCTATCTTTTGATAGAAGCCACCATTGAAGAAGTTGATACAAAATAGGTCAAAAACATTGAAGTTATCAATGGTTTTGAATTTTATATCAATCTTAATATTTAATGGGTATTTTAAGGGAGGTGAAAGTTCAATGTTGAATCTTTACCCTTAATTTCGATTGGTTAGTGTTCCTAGAGGCTTAGGGACTCTCCAAGAATATTATTGGTGCAATGGTCAAGGGGGAGCAAGCCTTTAGGGGGGATTATTCATCAATGGGATGATGGATGTATTCTTCCTCATGGGGGGGGGGGAGGGATTTGGAGTATTTGGAGAAGTGATGGGTGTCTCTCTTTAGTCATATGAGACTTATCACTAGGAAGAGTGAAAGCATCTTAGATGTTTTTTGACTAAGGGGGAGATTGTAAGATCTCATTGGGATATGAGATATTGACACCCTTGGGAAGAGAACCTTTTTTATGTATGTCAAAAAAGGGGAGAATTGTGAGAAAATTGATGGGAGAATTTGAGAATTCCCAATTTGGAAAATTGGGAGGATTGGATTGAGTTAGTGTTCTAACTCAAAGGTATTGATTTTTGTCAAACATAAAAAAGAGAGAGATTATTAGTGCAATCGACCTAGGTCACGATTGACCAGACTCGAGTTTGATTAGAGTAATATTTTGATGTTTGACGATGAGTTGACCATTGTTTGACAATGGGTTAACTATATGGTTGACATGGGGTTGACCATATGATGGAGAAGTCCAAGTGGGACACTTGGCATGGAAAGTCCAAGCATGGGTCTTAGCAATGGGAAAGTCCAAGTCATGAGTACTTGGCATGGAAAGTTCAAGCATGGGTCTTGGTATCTGGAAAGTCCAACATGGAGTTGACATAGAAAGTCCAACATGGAGTTGGCATGGAAAGTCCAAGGGTGTAGTCTTGGCCATGTAAGTCTAAGTGTGTAATTTTGACAGTGAAAGTCCAAGTCATAGGTACTTGGCATTTGGAAAGTCCAAGGGTTGATATTGGCAGTGTAAAGTCCAAGGGTAGAGTCTTGGCAGCAAGTCTAATGGTTTGGAGGCGTAAAGTCCAAGCGTGTGTCTTGGCAGCGTAACCCCAAATGTACCTTAGCAGTGTATACCAACTTAGCATGACAATAGCTTATGAATGAACAAGTCATGGATGACTTGGAGGGATCCGATAGGGGTGAGGTTGATGGAGGTGGCTAGAAGACTTAGGTATAAGCTAAGGGTGGTCTAACAAGTATGAGGGCATCATACTTGGGGTAAATCTCATGGTTGATGTGCAACAGTTGACTGGTCATGTGTTTGACACTTGGTAGCCGATTGACACCGAAAGCAATGGGATTATGACCACGATCATTGTGAGTCGACCGTGTTCGATCATGAGCAAATGACCTTAATAATGATCATTATCTTGCGGCCGATCGGCTTTGAGCACGACTACCATGGAGGGCGCTGATTGGTTTGGTCACGGCGCGTAAATGCAGAACCGACTGAGTAGTCGCCTACAAGCTTGAGCAGTCGATTGCTGAGAATGACAGTTGACTACCAGTGTATCCATTGGTTGGAATGCCGACGTGGATTAAGTTGTTGTGAGACAACGACTACAGGAGCAGTCGACTGATGAGTATGAGCAATCGACTGCTACGCAAAAATCAGCTCGAGTTGTAGTTTTATAAGGAGCTTGAAGGGGAGGTTTTTGGCTATGGTTCTTATGGCGATTTGGAGCGATTTGCTAGTGCAATTCAGGGTCTTCAATTGCAGCCCAAGAAGCCAAACAAGCAAACATTCAAAAGATCTTTTGTGAGATTTTCTTTACTTATTTTTCTTGTAATTGCTTGTATTTCATTGTATTATTGTTGTAATCATTTGTACGAAGTTTCTCCACCTCCGACATGTTGTCGAGAAGGAGTTTATTGAGTAGTGGTGTGTACATCACTAGAGCTTGTTATCGAGCTCGCTCCATGGAGTAGGAACTAGAGTTTCCAACCACGTTATATCTTGTGTTGATTGTGTATTTGTGTTTGTCGCATTTTGTATTGCATTATTATTATTTCCGTTTCACATAATAAGCTTTGTAGATAAACGCAAACAATTTCCATCATTGACGAACGAACACGCCATTCACCCCCCCCCCCTCTAGTGCTCACCGAAGTTCCAACAGATTGGAGTGATATATGCTTTAGGGGAATAAAATCTTATTGATGATTCAAAAAGGTTTTTCATTTCAAGACACTCAAGGTTATCCTAAAAAGCTTCAATATTAGTTGATGGTGCATCTTTGACTGATGAGGGGACAAACTTCTTGGATGAACAATTTGATAGTATCTATAGTAAAATTCAAGAGATGAACACTAGTAGAACATGCAACAATGAAAGCCAAACGAATAAATCTATGGATGAGCATCTTTGTATTATTGATCCTCCTTCTGTAAGAATAAAGGGATGTGGGAAGAGATTGAAATCATCAAAGGACAAGTCAACCTCAAATTTGAGATTATATCATGGATACGAGCAATGAGGTATGTCACATGACAAGCGCAACTGTCCAAATTTGCAGCAAGGGTAAGTGTCGATAAAGTCTGGATTTGTATGATTTGCAATTCAAATATTTTAATTAAATATTGTAAATATGTTGATTGCCACATTATTTGTATATAACCATCAAACAACGATGACGACATATATGAAGAAGATTTGGCTTCTAGAGCTGGTACTATAAAAGTTTCTTTGTATTAAATTATAGTAATTGGTTGATTGATTGAGAAATTGATTCTAATAATTATCTTTATTGTTATAAGTTCTAACAATCTAGTTGTGTACAAGTAAAAGATCACAAAGATTAGAGGCTTTATTTTTAAATGCTTAGTTCATATTGTCTACTTGACATTTTGGATGCATAGTTTACATTATACTATCAAACTTCAAAAGTGTGTTCAATCTCAACCAAATGTTTATCAATAAAGAAGAAAAAGAAAGTTGCCAATATGGAGCATTTGACATGGTTGTGCTTTTTCTTTCTATGTTGTTGGACTTGTTGAACATGTGGATGTAATGAAGAAGAAAAAGAAAATTTCTACACACAATAATGTATGTAATGAGCATATTGAATTTGGGTGTTTTTTGGAATTCATATTGAATGTGAATTTTATTTGGTGTAATGCTTTAATATTCTTTCATAAATAATGATATTGTCACAGGATATTAAAATTTTTCTCCACCGTGTTGGTCTTGCAAGACCAGCATCGCCATGGTGTTCTTACAAGACCAATACCACCATGCACCATGTGTTGGATTTCCAAATCGAGCACCATCGGTGGTGTTGGTCTTGCAAGACCATCACGGTGGAGAAAAATTAAATGATCTCTTATATTTTTAGATTTTGTAGCAATTTAGCAAAAGGCGTACAAAAGTTTCATAATGGCCAGAGGGTGCACCTAATCCCTATATTACCCCTCCCTCAAACTGGTTTATTTAATTAAATAATTAGCACACATTCGAGCCATAAGAGGAAATCCCGAGCCACCCAAATGTCAATCCTATGTCCTTACCTACTCAAACACAACATTGAGCTTCATGCTACTCCGCTTAGCTTTCACAGTTTCTTTTGCATATTGGCGATCATCTCCTCTGCCTTCCCATTCAAGGTTCTATTGTTGTAGCTTAATTGAGTTCATTTAAGGGTTTTCCGCAACATTGTCTGAGTTCATTTCTTTTCCTTCTCCCATCTAATTTTCTAGCGATAATTTCTGTTTTAAGGTTGCCGAATCAGGTTTAGGATTTTGGGCGAAAGTCTCCTACCTCAGAACTTCATTAATACATAATGGCTCAAGAATGTGGTTCAACCTCTGGTTCATCTGTAAGGGTATTTTTCAAATTCCTTGATTTAGTCAACCATGAAGTACTCCATGTTGGATCGAAAAAGAGCGCTAAAGGGGGGGGGGGGTGAATAGCGCACGTAAATCTTTTCTTTCGTTGGATTAAAAATAAAGAGATGCAACGGAAAAATAAATATGACAAATTTATTTTTACTTGGTTCACAATCTAGAGTCTCTTCCTCGTTGGAGGTAGGAGACAATAATCACAACAAAACCAAAACTTGAGGATGAGGCAACAAGCCTACCCTCACCTCGTTTATGAAAAAAGCTCCAAGTATAAAGCAATGAAATAACTAACTGAGCTACTGACGCTTAAGGAGTTGAAACTTGGTGCGGCATCGGCGTTACGACGTTGTAGCGTTGATGCGGAACCTTGGCATTGTGGGAGCACTTAGGAGCAAAATTGATGATCTTTGGGTTTGAGTATGGAATTATTATGGTTCCAGATCCTCAATGTGTGAAACTTATCACGAGGTGGCACCTTATCTTATTGCGAAGTGGCGGCGTCAAACGTTATCCTTTTTGACCTAACACACAAGACTAATTCATCACCATCAGTCGATTGATGTGCAGCAGTCGACTGCCAATAGCCAGCAGTTGACTGCCAGCCTGACCACTTCCTTCTAGTAAAGAGTTAGCACAGAAAATGGTAAATGCGACGGTTTCTTACCATCCGACCTCGACCTAGACCTTCCATTGGAAGTCTTAGTCGGATCACCGCCTAGGGTTATCCCCGTACAGAGGACATGACCTTACCATCTCTCTTCGCACTCGTGCTTACCTCTTGTCCTTTATGACCTATTGCTTTACTTCCGATCTTCCACCTAGGTTCTTCGACTCCCACGAAGTTCTCTTGGTGTCACCCGACCACCACGGTTTCCTGACTCAGGATTCTCCGAGTGTCGCTGTCCTTCAGCTTAGCTTAACCATTTTCTTCATACTTAATTCAGCTCATGAGATAACAATATGACCTTAACTTTAGATCTTTGTCATAATCAAAACCTAAATTCGATTATCTGGTGCCCCTGCACCAACACTCCATATCTTTCACATCTTAATTTGCATTAGGGTTTGGGACTGGATTGCATTGGTGACAACAAGCATACTATTTTGTTATTCAATATGTGAAGGAGATAAATCGCAATGAGCTTTTTCCAAAAATAAATGATGTATAGTATTATGAATGTACATAAATATTTAGCTTGTATATAAGTACAATATGATGGAAAGAATTAGGTTATAATTTTTTTTATTTCCAAATATGTAGGATTCAAATGAATGGGGGAAGAAGCTCCAATGGAAAAGTGTTTTAGACCACTTTAATGTAGGACCATTGGCGTCACTAGAAGGGGGGATGAATAGCGATCCGCGTCGATCGATGATGGAATTCGTCATGCTTATCTACAATCATTAGTATGCAGCATAAATACAAATACAAATACAAATACAGGCATAAAACATAATACACATAGCAACACACGAATTTAACGTGGTTCGGAACCCTAATTTCTACTCCATGGTCGAGCCCTAGCGAGCTCTAGTGATGCAAACCACCACTATCAAACTTCTCCTTCTCGGTGACAAACCGAAGGTGGAGGAACCTCTTACAAGTCTCTTATAATAATAAGAATGAGATACAACAAACAACTACAACAATAACAAAAGCAAATGGAAGAACAAATGAACACACTTTACAGATTAGGGCTTTTGAATCTTTGTTTGTTGGTTGCTTTGGGATGACTTTGAAGGCCCTGAAATGCAGCAGCACCTCGCCTCAAATCGCCCCTTCAAAACCTTACTCGAAGACACCCTCAAACCTCTTCTTATAGAGCTCCATCGAAGCTTCCCGATCTGCAACGGTCGCTTCGCTAGTCGAGTTGCCTTGCTTTTGAGCAACTGTCTTCATACCTGTGCTGGGACCAGTCGAGGCATCAGTCAAGTGATCCAGTCGAAGCACCGCCTCGAATGTCCACTAGTCGAGGCATTGGTTGAGTGTGCCTTGCTTTTGTGCCTCCATCTAGAACGACCAGTTAAGGCACTAGTCGAGTGGTCCAGTCGAGGTGCCGCTTCGACTGGCCTCTAGTCGAGGCGCTGGTCAAGGTCACCTTGCTTCTGTTTGCCTACAAACAAAGCCAAGTCAACTGAACCGAACTGGCAGTTGACTGTTATACCTCTACACTGAGGTTTAACACTCCAAGTATGATCCCCTCATACTTGATACTCACCCTAAGCCTAGACCTAAGCTTTCAACCCACTTCTATCAGCCTCACGCCTCCCGGATCTCTCGAGTCTATGACTCTTCATCCTCACGCTAGCCTTCAAGTGTTTTCATCGGCCATTGTCATGCTCTAGGGTCTACCTTTGCTAAGAGGCCTCACCTCTGAGACTTCCCTTTTTCCAAGCTCGATCTCCTTGATCAGCTGGGTCTTCCCTGTTGGATCGAAGCGGATCGCTAGAGGGGGGGTGAATAGCGATAAAAACTTTTTTTCTCTTCGTTCGTTAAAAAACCGAGTAGATAATTAATTTGCAGCGGAAAAGATAAGCAATATAAAGAGAAGACAAATGTTTTACTTGGTTCGTAGCCTTCGGCTACTACTCCAAGGCCCTAGTGGTCCTTGACCACGTATGGAGGGCAAAAGCACTAAAGGAACTCCTCCTCGTTAGAGGTAGGAGTTAATCGATACAAGAAGGAACAAAAACTTGAGGTAGAGGGACACTCCCCCTCTCCTCATATACGATAAAAGCTCCGGAAAGGTAGATGAACAACTGATAAAAACTAATACCGATGTACAAAAATAAAGAAAGTTAAACCTAGACGTCGGAAAGGAAGGACTTCGTTGTCGGAGAGTTGTAGCTTTGCGGAGGCTTTTGGAAGCTTAGAATTGTTATGAAAACCCTAGGTTAGGACCTCCTTTTATAGCCTTTGAGCCCCTTTTCGAGAGGAACCCTAGCCAATCATATTTGAGCACCACTCCCCTTGAAATTTGGTGATAAACCTTGACTCCTCGAGGCTGATCCTTGACCGATGATCATCACCGATCGATGGCAAAGATCGCCGAGTGCCGACCTTCGGCAATGATCGTTTTGACTGCGGCAATGAGTCCTCCAAGCTGGCAGTCGACTGATGCTAGCTGCAAGGCAAGGTTAGCTCAAAGAAAACATTATTTCGACGGCCTTCGACCATCCGATCTCGACCTAGACCATCTATGGGATGTCTTTGGTCGGATCTATGCTTAAGATCATCCCCGTAAAGAGGATACGAGCTCACTTACGCTCGCACACACGAGCTTACCTCGATACTTATATGTTGCTTTTGCTTCTGGCCTTCCACTCGATTCCTTCGGCTCCCTCCGAAGTCACTCGAGTGTCGCCTGACCACCGCGGCTTCCTCCGGGTGTCGCTAGCCTTCAGCTCCAGCTATAGCAATTTACTGCACACTCGATTCAGCTCGTGAGATAATGACATGAGCTTAACTTTGTATCGTTTGCTATAATCAAAACTCAGGTTCGACTTAGGTGCCTACTGCACCAACAATCTCCCCCTTTTTGATTTATGGCAAACCCACATACAAAGTTAAGAAAAATAAATTAAGCAAAAAGAGTATGAGATATACATGAATGTGTAGGAGTATAAAAACTCTTTTTCAAGTGCTCCCCCTTGAGGAAACCTCCTCCTTGACCGAGGTTGAGTACTTGAGAAAGAGTTTTAACTCTCCTCCTTGATATTTGCTACTAAAAAAGAATTAAGTAACCGAAATTACTTAATATTGGCCATAGTGTTTAAAATAAGTTTTAAGTAAAAAAAAAATGATTTCTTAACCTTGGCCTTAACAAGTTAAAGTTAAGTAAATTACTTTTTTTGTTAACAAGTTAACTAAAAGTTAAGTAAATTATTTTCTGTTAACAAGTTAACTAAATGTGTTAAAGTTTGAGTAAGCCTTAAAAAAATATTGATCCCTTAACTTTGGCCTTTTTCTCCCCCTTTTGCCATATATCGAAAAGAGTGAGAGTGTGTCTGGAATAAAAACAAGTTTTAATTTTAAAGTTCAAGCATGTTCCACATTATTTTGAAAATAATATACTGAAAATAAGTTCATCTATAAAATGTTCGACTCATATTTGGCTTAATTGATATGGAAGATCAATCAGTCCTGGTCAGAGTCGGTTAGTATGTATGATTATACTCCGTGGTTCATAGCGATGCAGCACTAGTCTACATCCGGGAACTGTGAGTAAGGTCCTAACATCTCACGCCCATCTACGTGGCTAAGTACACAAACACATTAGTCCTATGTGTTGTGAGATGTACTGGCTCCTTAAATCTATAGGTGCATGATATCTAAGGTATGTCCTATGCTAGTTCCATGAAATTAAAGAAATAGTAGTAAGAACATATAATTTGCAAGTACCTATTCTATTACGCATGCCCAATTTTCATCTTAATAGACTAAATTCGCTTCTGTAGGGTTTAGTAAATAGGTCCCAAGTTAGACTTCGATTCGACGATGATTCGAGGTGTATGGTCTGCTGGCCACATGTTCTCGAATAAAATGGTGTTTGACCTCTATATGTTTGGTCCTAGAGTGACATATCGGATTCTTTGTAAGATTAATTGAACTAATGTTATCTACGGAAGTTTAGTATTCAGTGAAGTCTAACTTAAAGTCGCTGAGAGTGTGCTTCATCCAAAGAAGTCGAGTGACACACTCACCCATCGCGATGTATTCTGGTAGATAAAGCAACACAGTGTTGCTTCCTACTGCACCAACTCACTAGACTCGAGCCGAGAAGTTGACAACAACCACTCGTGCTCTTTCTATCGAGCTTACTACCGGCATAGTCCGAATCAGAGTAGCCGGTTAGTTCGAACTCGATAGATCTAGGATACCAAATACCGACATTAAGTGTACCCTTTAGATATCTAAGGATACGCTTAACTAGGGTTAGGTGAGACTCCTTAGCACAAGTTTGAAACTCGCGCATACATACTTCATCGCAATAGGATGTCAGTCGATCATAGCTAAGTATAGGAAGACTTCCTATCGCGCCCTATAGTACTTTTTAAGTCAATGGACTTACTTTCTAGGTCTTCCTATGTTAACATTAATCGCCATCAGTGTTTATTATCTTAGCGTCTTGCATTCCAAATCTTTTAATTAACTCCTTAGTGTATTTTTGTTGATATAGGTATATACCATCCTTAGTTTGTTTAATTTGTAGACCTAAAAAGAAACTTAACTCGCCTACCAAGTTCATTTCGAACTCACTTTCCATGAGTGAAACGAACTCGTTTAGTAAGGCTGAGTTAAAGGTTCCAAAAATTATAACACGGTCGGGTTTATCTAGATTTTCGAATCCAGGGGGTTGGCTAACATAAACTCCTTCTTTAATGTATCCATTTAGGAATGCCGACTTAACATCCATTTGAAACAGCTTAAATCCTCGATGTGCGGCATAAGCTAGCAACATTCGAATGGATTCGAGTCTAGCTACTGGGGCATAGGTTTCGTCGTAATCTAAGCCTTCGACTTGACTAAACCCTTTGGCGACTAACCTAGCCTTGTTTCTAACTACTTCACCTTTATCATCAAGATTATTTCGAAACACCCACCTTGTTCCAATTATCATTTTGTCTTTAGGTGGTGGTACTAATTCCCACACTTCATTCCTAGTAAATTAAGCTAGCTCTTCTTGCATTGCAATAATCCAATCGGGATCAAGAAGAGCTTGTTCAATTGATTTGGGTTATATCTTTGAAATTAAGGAAATTTGACTAAGGTTCCTATAGGATGCTCTAGTTCGAACTCCTAGATTAGGATCTCCTATCACTTGATCGATAGGGTGGTTAGTCTAAATCCTAGATTGGGTTGGGTTTGTGTCACCTAATGCTTGATCAATGGGGTGACTTGGTTGAACACTAGTTTGACTCGGATCACTTGTCACTTGGTCGACAAGAGAAGTTGGTTGATGTGGATTAGACTCGATCTCAGGGTCAGAGACGAGTTTGGTATCAGTGGGCTCAACACTTGGGATCATTAAGGGTTTTGTAGGTTCGGGTACTTCATCGAACACTACATTAATAGTCTCTTCGACTTTAAGGGTATCGTGGTTATATACCCTATAGTGTTGGGATCTTATATGCAAAATAGCATATGCGCAACGGAAAAATAGGATCCCTTCCAAGTGATCCTTGCGAAAGAAAACCTCGTACAAAACAAATTTCTCTAAACCTATCTTATAGGAGAATATTACCTTTGTTGCGTGCCCTTTGTAATCCCGCTTCTCCTTGGATGTGTTGGATCTTTTAGCACGTTCAAGTGTCCGTGCCTCTATATGTATCCACACGAGCAAGCTCTTGTCTCACAAAAGAAACTAGAAGAGCTCTCCTTTACTTCTTGCTAGAGAAGTCCCTAAAGGAGAGGAAAGTAGGGAAAGAGAGAAAGGAAGAAGAAGACCACTCTTCTTGCTAGCCTACACTCACAAAAACCACACAACCAAAGCCTCTCCCACCAAGCTCTCACCAAGCCTCAAGCTTCCACACTTCAACCCCTTTGGCCGGGCACCCCATGGGGTGTTTTATAGGATTGGAAAAACCTTTCATCTCCTATCACATTCAATGCAATCAATGGCATTGAAAGATATACTCCTTGTTTGGCCGGCCACATGTGGGGGAAATCCAAAGGTCAAAACCCTTTGTCTCCTTCCACCTCATCAAGCTTAGGTGGCATGCTTATGTGACATGCTTAGGTGGCATGCTTATGTGGCATTCATGGATGTTGAATTAATCTTATTAATTCAATAAGCTTATGTTATCATATTGAATTAATCTCATTAAATCAATAAGGTAACATATTGAGTTAATCTTATTAAATCAATTAAGCTTAGCATATTGAATTAATCTCATTAAATCAATAAGCTAAAATTCTCATTAAGCTTAAAGTCCAAAAACCATTTTGTACTTAAGCTTATTCCCAAATTATTCTAGTCAAACTAGAATGCACTAATTCTTCTAATCATCATGCTCTTTGTGTGTGACCCTATAGGCTCTCATAACGTTGGCAGTGGATCTAAACTCTTTTAGATACACAAGCAATGAGCGACATCTAGCAATACATCATTGCTACCCAAGTTACAAGATAAGTCAAGATCCGACTAACCTTTCCGTGACTACTATAATGTATGCCCGTGTCCTTCTATCCTTGATATCAGATTGACCAATGAGGCATAGACCGTGTCATCCTCGATCAATCTATGTGTTTCTTGATCCCTGAGTAAACTAACTCAAACAAATGAGTTCAATATCTCATATTGACTCATTCGAGCATGGCCATGCGTTTTAGTAGTTCTACTCAATCAAGGGGCCCACAGATATCACTCCCGTCATATGGGAGGGATAGATCCCATCTACATCACTCACATCCCTCCGCATAATTTGTTATATACCCGAATCGCCTTTATGGTCCACCTACATGTGACGTTGACGATACCAAAGTACATAACTCCTTATGTAGGGAACCGTAGTGACTTGAGTTTGAGGACTATTCATACCAATAGTCACATGAGAAAGTTTATGACACTCATACGACGATCCATGAAACTTTCTCATGGCGGGTCATTCAGATATATTCTCTAATATATACCCATGTGTCAACTTGATATCATATATCCATGACTTGTGAGATCAAGTCATCAATTGACCTACATGCTAGTCTTTATGTATTAATATTGCCCTTGCATATTAATACTTGACTAGGAACATTTAGGAAAGTGTTCTCTACAGCCTCTCATAATCAATTCTGCCAATTAATGTGCTATAGATAAGAACCTACTTTTCTAGGGCATTATTATATTTAATTTAGCTGGCACAAGCAAGATGTAAATATAATAACCAATCCTTTGCCTTTATAGAATATGATACAAAATGTTCCCTATTCAACCATCACATGATTGGTTCTAGGGCTATAACTAACAATCTCCCACTAGCACTAGTACCAATCACTATAATATCTGATACCTAGTGACCTAGTGTGACCATCATGCTTCCTCGTACAAAGCCTTGGTCGGGTGGATCTGCGATGTTAGCTTCATTGGTACTCAGATATCCTCACATCTCCTCTATCGATGATCTCTCGAATGAGATGGAAGCGCCGCAGTATGTGTTTGGTCCGCTGATGTGATCGAGGTTCCTTAGCCTATGCAATAGCCCTATTGTTGTCACAATAGAGGTCTATTGGATCTGCAATGCTAGGAACTACCCCAAGTTCACTGATGAACTCAGCCAAATGACCTCCTTTCTTTGCATCAAACGCATAATATACTCGGCTTCATTGTAGAATCAAAGAATGTCCTCGCTCGAACTTTTCCACTCACGGCTCCACCATTCGTGCAAAACACGCACTCGATTACGATCTATAGTCATCCTTATGCATTTGGAAGCTTGCATCACTGTAACCCTTCTGATTAGCTCCTCGTGCCTCGAATATCGGAAATATTCTTTCGTTCTTCGTAAGTATTTAAGAATATTTTTGGTGCTATCCGATGACTTTCACTGGATCAGTGGTATCTACTCGTCATGCTCAAAGCATCACGAGGCGTCGGAGACAGTACAAAGCATGGCGTACATGATAGACCCTATAGCGGATCATAAGGGATCTTATCCATGCGATCTCTCTCCTCCTTAGAAGAGGACATTGAGTCTTGAAGACTCACACCATGTGATAAAGCGAAATCCTTTCTTGGAATTTTGCATAGCAAAACGATCTAGCACTTTATCAATGTATGTACTCTGACTTAGGCCAAGTAATCTTTTAGATCTATCTCTATAGATCTTGATGCCTAGAATATAGGCAGCTTCTCCTAAGTCTTTCATCGAGAAACAATTCCCTAACCACATCTTCACAGACTGGAGTGAGGGAATATCATTTCCGATGAGAAGTATGTCATCTACATACAAGATAAGAAATACAACTGTGCTCCCATTATTTCTCTTGTAGACACAAGGTTCATCTTCATTCTTGATGAAACCAAACTCCTTGATTGCATCATCGAATCAAAGATTCCAGCTTCGAGAGGCTTGCTTTAGTCCATAAATGGACCTTTGCAGTTTGCATACCTTTCCAGGATGTTTTGGATCTTCAAAACCCTCAGGCTGTGTCATGTACACATCCTCGAGTAGCTTTCCATTCAGAAAAGCGGTTTTGACATCCATCTGCCAGATCTCATAATCGTGGTAGGCTGCAATAGCAAGTATGATCCGAATGGATTTAAGCATCGCATAGGTGGTTTCATCATAGTCAATACCATGAATTTGTTTGAATCCTTTAGCCACCAATCTACCTTTATAGGTATGCTTATTACCATCCATGTCAGTCTTTACTTTAAAGACCCACTTACACCCAATGGGTTTTAACCCTTCAGGTGGATCAACCAAAGTCCATACTTGGTTAGTGTACATGGATTCCATTTCGGATCTCATGGCCTCTAGCCATTTCTCGGAATCTGGGCTCATCATAGCTTCTTGATAGGATGTAGGCTTGTCAAGATCGACAAGCAATACCTCACCATTGTCAGTCAAGAGAAAAGAATATCTCTCGGGTTGAAGACGGATCCTATCAGATCTACGAAGAGGTTGGTCTACATGAACAGGTGTTTGCTCCACAACTCTTTGGGCAACAATTTCCTCATCCACAACACTTTGTGGTGCCTATTAATTTTCCATCGAAGCCTTAGTATTATCTTCATCTTGAATTTCTTCAAGATGAATTTTACTCCCACTAGTTTTTCTAGAAATAAATTCTCTTTCTAGAAAGACAGCATTTCTGGCAACAAATACCTTGCCAAGTGTGGGATTGTAAAAGTAATATCCCTTAGTTTCCTTGGGATATCCTACAAAATAACACTTATCTGATTTGGGTCCTAGTTTATCTGAGACTTGACGTCTAACATAAGCTTCACAACCCCAAATCTTTATAAAAGAAATTTTGGGACTCTTCCCAGATCATATCATAAATGGTGTCTTTTCTACGGCTTATGATGGGACGCGAATAAGTGTAAGCGGTGTCTCTAGAGCTAAACCCCAAAAGGAAGTAGGTAGATCAGTCTGGCTCGTCATTGATCGTACCATATCTAATAGAGTACGATTTCTTCTCTCAGATACACCATTCCATTGTGGTGTTCCAGGTGGAGTGAGTTGGGATATTATCCCACACTCAGCCAGGTGATCACGAAACTCTTGACTAAGGTATTCACCACCTCGATCTGATCGAAGTAGCTTAATACGCTTACCAAGTTGGTTTTGTACTTCATTCTTGAATTCTTTGAACTTTTCAAAGGATTCTGACTTATGTCTCATCAAATATAATTAGCTAAATCTACTCATATCATCAGTGAAAGTAATAAAGTACTTATAGCCTCCTCTGGCTTCGACATTGAAAGAGCTACATACATCAGTATGTATGAGTCCTAACAAGTCCGTCGCTCTCTCGCCATGTCCACTAAATGCAGTTTTAGTCATCTTTCCTAAAAGACAAGATTCACATACCTCATATGATTCAAAATCAAATGAGTCCAATAATCCATCTTTATGGAGTTGGGATATGCGTTTTTCATTTATGTGATCTAGGCGACAGTGCCAGAGATATATTTGGTTCAAATCATTCGATTTGAACCGTTTGGTATTTACGTTATAAATTGGGTTTTCTAAATCTAGAACATAGAGACCATTCATAAGTGGTGCATTACAATAGAACATTTCATTTAAATAAATGGAACAACATTTGTCCTTTATTATAAAAGAAAAGTTTTTCTTGTCTAAACAAGATACAGAAATTATGTTCTTCGTTAATGCAGGTACACAAAACCACTCCTCTAGTTCTAAGATAAGCCCAGTGGGCAAAGACAAAGAATATGTTCCCTACATTTCTGGTGACTTTTGCGCCATTGCCTGCCTAGTAGGTCTACTTTGCCCTTTGCCATTAGTCTACTATTTCTCAATCCACGCACATTAGTACAAATGTGAGATGCACATCCCAGATCTAATACCCATGTAGAAGAAATAGATAGATTAACTTCTATAACGTATACCTCAAGGCGAAGTCCCACTTCTTTTCTTCTTTACTTCCTCAAGGTAGACTTTGCGATTAGCCCGCCTGTCTGTCCTCACCGCAATGGAAATAGTCCCCTTCCTTAGGTACTTTACCTTTACCCTTTGAAGTGGATGAATTGGCCTTGCCTTTGGCTTGGGTCTTACCCTTGCCTTTGCGCTTACCTTTGCCCTTGTTGACCATTAGTACGTTACTAACTTTCTTCTTGAGATTCGGTTCAGCAGTTCTTAACATGCTGAGAATCTCAGGCAAAGGTTTATCAATTTCATTCATGTTATAATTCATGAAGAATTGATTATATGTTTCCGGCAACGATTGTAGGATAACATCGGTTGCCAATTCTTGGCTCAGTGGAAAACCTAGTCTTTCAAGGTTCTCAACGTACCCTATCATTTTAAGTACGTGAGTTCCTACAGGTGTTCCTTCTTGCATCTTGCATGCAAAAAGAGCCTTATACACTTCAAAACGCTCGTGCCTAGCTTGTCCTTGATATAGTTGTTTCAAATGTTCAACCATACCATAGGCATCCATGTTCTCATGTTGCTTCTGAAGCTCAGAGTTCATGGTGGCAAGCATAAGACATGACACATCTAATGCGTCATCTTGATGCTTCTTATAAGCATCTTTTTACCGAGTGGTGCGCAGGCGGGTGTTTGAGGATAGACTGCTCTAGGACATATAGTTTACGTTCTTGCTTGAGGATAATCCTCAAGTTCCTATACCAGTCTAGAAAGTTAGCTCCATTGAGCTTGTCTTTCTCAAGGACAGATCGCAAGTTGAGGGGGTGTGTCATGTTAGATGACATGGTGATCTACAACATTTAAAATGCAAAATTTAGTATCATACCTAAGTCATTTAATTAGGCCTTTAATTAAATGAGGCTCCCACTAAATTCTCATAGCTTTGATATGAGCTAATCATTGATGTAGGCAAACACATTTTGCTTATATGATTAGCTTCTATTTAGCTATAAATTTATATGGGATAAAGATCCACATCATAATTCGTCTTGAGTTAGCTTTGGCTAATCGCCCAAGACGTAGTATGACTAGGTAGGCAATCTTTTGTCAATTACATCTGATGTAACTCTTTAATAGCTTTGGGTAAGTTTAGATTAGTTTAGTGCTTATTCCTAAACCCCGGCTTCGGTAGTGGCGAGGCACAGAAGCCTTCTTTGATATCGGAGCAACGACCACTTTCTAAGACAAAGCTGATGTTCGGAAATCACACAAAATAAATCTTTAAAACTTATGTTCAAAGCTAATATATGCCTCTACTTTCTTAATTAATTAAGAAAAACTTAATTAAGTCTTAACCAAGTTTGATAGCGGGACATCACGATTGTCCACTCGCACTCTTCCAAGATAAAATGCATTGCTTTGCTTTGGCAAACCCAATAACAAATGATCGAGGAAGTAGTGAGTACCAAACTTTGGTAGGCATATCGTTTAGACTTATTAAGAAATAAACTTAAACATGCATCACATACATATTAGCATACATCACATATAAGCTAAATTAACATGCATCATATACATATTAACCTAAGCATGTCATGGTTATGGCCCTTATTCTACAATCTTCTCAAGCCAATGAGAAGATTGATTGGTCAACCTAGGGATAGCATCTTCTCCCAAGTGCTTCCTTTTGGTTGTCTTGTGTTGTTGACTTCCTCCTTGTAACGTCATCTTCCAATGGACCCTCCATCTTTGTTGCGTGTTACAAAAGGAGAAATACTCGAGTTACATTCGAGTCTAAAGCTAATTTTACAACAAGAATGTTAGGAGAAAGGCACGACACGCAGGCCGTATTAAGAATTACAACACACACATTCACAAACTTTTTGGGACTAGGCCATAACCATGCACCATGTCATTTTAACTTTTAAAAGACATCGGATATTTTTATTATGTTTGAAAAATTGCTAATGCAATTATCAACTCATAATAAAATTTATCCTACTTCTATATCATATATAAAATAGAGAAAACCTATTTTTATACGATATTTCGCAAGTGGCTCTGATACCACTGTTGGGATCTTATATGCAAAATAGCATATGCGCAACGGAAAAATAGGATCTCTTCCAAGTGATCCTTGAGAAAGAAAACCTCGTACAAAATAAATTTCTCTAAACCTATCTTATAGGAGAATATTACCTTTGTTGCGTGCCCTTTGTAATCCCGCTTCTCCTTGGATGTGTTGGATCTTTTAGCACGTTCAAGTGTCCTGCCTCTATATGTATCCACACGAGCAAGCTCTTGTCTCACAAAAGAAACTAGAAGAGCTCTCCTTTACTTCTTGCTAGAGAAGTCCCTAAAGGAGAGGAAAGTAGGGAAAGAGAGAAAGGAAGAAGAAGACCACTCTTCTTGCTAGCCTACACTCACAAAAACCACACAACCAAAGCCTCTCCCACCAAGCTCTCACCAAGCCTCAAGCTTCCACACTTCAACCCCTTTGGCCGGGCACCCCATGGGGTGTTTTATAGGATTGGAAAAACCTTTCATCTCCTATCACATTCAATGCAATCAATGACATTGAAAGATATGGCCGACCACATGTGGGGGAAATCCAAAGGTCAAAACCCTTTGTCTCCTTCCACCTCATCAAGCTTAGGTGGCATGCTTATGTGGCATGCTTATGTGGCATTCATGGATGTTGAATTAATCTTATTAATTCAATAAGCTTATGTTATCATATTGAATTAATCTCATTAAATCAATAAGGTAACATATTGAGTTAATCTTATTAAATCAATTAAGCTTAGCATATTGAATTAATCTCATTAAATCAATAAGCTAAAATTCTCATTAAGCTTAAAGTCCAAAAACCATTTTGTACTTAAGCTTATTCCCAAATTATTCTAGTCAAACTAGAATGCACTAATTCTTCTAATCATCATGCTCTTTGTGTGTGACCCTATAGGCTCTCATAACGTTGGCAGTGGATCTAAACTCTTTTAGATACACAAGCAATGAGCGACATCTAGCAATACATCATTGCTACCCAAGTTACAAGATAAGTCAAGATCCGACTAACCTTTCCGTGACTACTATAATGTATGACCGTGTCCTTCTATCCTTGATATCAGATTGATCAATGAGGCATAGACCGTGTCATCCTCGATCAATCTATGTGTTTCTTGATCCCTGAGTAAACTAACTCAAACAAATGAGCTCAATATCTCATATTGACTCATTCGAGCATGGCCATGCGTTTTAGTAGTTCTACTCAATCAAGGGGCCCACAGATATCACTCCTGTCATATGGGAGGGATAGATCCCATCTACATCACTCACATCCCTCCGCATAATTTGTTATATACCCAAGAATGTCGCCTTTTATGGTCCACCTGTTACGGGTGACGTTTGACGATACCAAAGTACATAACTCCTTATGTAGGGAACCGTAGTGACTTCAGGTTTGAGGACTATTCATACCAATAGTCACATGAGAAAGTTTATGACACTCATATGACGATCCATGAAACTTTCTCATGGCGGGTCAGTTCAGTATATATTCTCTAATATATACCCATGTGTCAACTTGATATCATATATCCATGACTTGTGAGATCAAGTCATCAATTGACCTACATGCTAGTCTTTATGTATTAATATTGCCCTTGCATATTAATACTTGACTAGGAACATTTAGGAAAGTGTTCTCTACAGCCTCTCATAATCAATTCTGCCAATTGATGTGCTGTAGATAAGAACCTACTTTTCTAGGGCATTATTATATTTAATTTAGCTGGCACAAGCAAGATGTAAATATAATAACCAATCCTTTGCCTTTATAGAATATGATACAAAATGTTCCCTATTCAACCATCACATGATTGGTTCTAGGGCTATAACTAACATATAGGCCCTACTCGTGGTTGAGTATCCTAAGAAGATTCCGGTGGAGGTTTTGGATTTTAATTTCCCTAGGTGGTTCTTAGTGTTTAAGATATGTACCTTACATCCAAATACCCTAAAGTACTTGATGTTGGGCACTTTATCGTGATAAATCTCGTAGGAGGTCTTAAGGTGCCTCTTTACCATAAGGATCCTATTATGGACATAGCAAGCCGTGCTAACGGCTTCTGCCCAAAACCTATCGGGTAGGTCGTATTCGTTCAACATGGTCCTAGCGGCTTCTTGTAGAGTTCGGTTTTTCCGCTCCACTAGGCCATTTTGTTGAGGGGTCCTAGGGCAAGAGAATTCATGGTGGTATCCGTTTAGGTTACAGAAGTCGGTGAACCTTTGATTTTCGAATTCACCACCATGATCGCTTCTAAGTCTTTTAACCTTAAGATTTTTTTGATTCTCGATTAATTTGAATAGATTGATTAATTGATCTAGGGTATCATTTTTATGTTTGATGAACCTAACCCAGGTAAACCTGGAGTAGTCGTCAATTATGACTAAGCAATATTGACTTCTATTGAGTGACTTGGCTCCATGTGAATCGAATAGATCCATATGCAGGAGCTCAAGTACACTTGAGGTTCGTTCTTGGTTAGTTAACTTGTGTTGTGTCCTAGGTTGTTTTCCTTGTTGACAAGCATTACAGATTTTATTAACCAAATTGTTGAGGTTGGGTAAGCCTCTGACTAAGCCACTCTGACTCATCTTGTGGATGAGTCTTGGGTGCAAGTGACCGAGTCGTCGGTGCCACAACCATGATTCCTCTTCCTGTGTCATAAGACATTTGGCTGAGGATTTGATTAAGTTAATTGTATAAATGTTATTTGTCCTAGTTCCTTTGAGTAATGTTTTAGCTGTTTTATTTGTTTTAATTACACATTCATTTTCTAAAAATACGACCTTATAGTTATTGTCACATAATTGGCTTACGCTAAGCAGGTTATATTCAAAATTCTCTACAAGTAATACATTTTTAATAACAAAATTCGAGTTAAGCTCGATATCACCTGATCCGATGATTTTGAGCTTGCCATTATTCCCAAAGGCTACCGATCCTTGTCGTTTGAATCGAAGCTTCGTGAATTTGAGTTGATCCCCGGTCATGTGTCGGGAGCAACCGCTGTCCAACATCCATTGATCCTACACACAAGGTGGTTGGATTGGATGTTAGATTTTTTTTTTAAAAAAAATTGGTTGTAAGTTGTTAAACCTAGGTCATCTCACCTGTGTCTATATGATCAAGCATGTTATACTTATGTGATTTTTGTGAGATGACTTCCAATTAAGTTGATTAAGTGGACTTCCAATTAAGCTTGTCAAGTTTACCTTTTCAAGATCATGGCTTCCAGGTCGTGGCGAGGCGCAGAGGCCTTCTTTTATCGGATCATCGACCACTTCCTTAGACAAATCCATTTTCAAGAAAATGATGATTTGACTCACCTAAGACTATTTCCTAGTCTAACTGGTTATTTTTGAAAAGAGGCTCCCCGAGGCTCAATCTTTTCGAAGAATTTTAGTTGGTTATGTTTTTGAAAAGAGGCTCCCCGAGGCTCAATCTTTTCGAAGAATTTTAGTTGGTTATGTTCGTGTTCTAAGTGAGTTCACAAGTTTTAAAGCACAACTTTCTAAGTTAAAGCATGCAATTTCTAAGTTAAAGCACAAACTTTCTAAGTTAAAACATGCAATTTCTAAGTTAAAGCACAGACTTTCTAAGTTAAAGCATGCAATTTCTAAGCACAAACTTTCTAAGTTAAAACATGCAATTTCTAAGTTAAAGCACAAACATGTTTCGTACTGGCTCCCCCTAGACCGTTGAATCGGTTCGGTCTATCCACATAGTGGATTTGGTCCTTGGGAATCCAGTACGGGTTGGATCCTAGAGTTGAAATCAAAAGGTTCTTAGGGACCCATGCTTGGACATGTTTCCTATGTCGACTTACAATCGACATATATGACCTATTAGTCGTGTTTGAGTTAAACCCTAGTCCAGCCTTGTTGTACACGGTCCTTTGAGATCCAAGTAGGAGGTCAAGTCCTTTGGATCCCGAAGTGAACCTTTCCAACGTGTTCCTAAGATCTTCGACTTGACTTTTCAAGAGTGAGTTCTCAACTTCGAGTTTTTCAACCCGAGTTGAGTCCTTCTCTTGAACTCGACTAGTCGAAGAGGTTAGGGAGACCTTGTGTTTGAGGAGTTTGACCTCCTCAACCAGGGTCTCGACCTTGGACTCGGATTTAACTAATTTCCTAGACAAAAACCTAACCGTATTTTGTAAAGTATTAAATAAAGTTCGACTTACTTTAAGGGTATCTTTTGAACCAGATGCGTATCTGTGGCTTGACTTGAAGGTAGCTTCGTAGTCTGAGTCATCCTCAGGTTCTGACTCAAGTTCAGGTTCGGTCTCCGTGTCTGACTCAATTGATTTCGCCATGAAGACGTGGTCTTCGTCTTCTTCGGATGACGCTTCTTCCCATGTCGTGTTGAGGGCCTTCTTGTGCTTAGGTGCTTTGTGGTTGAGCTTGGGGCACTCAGACTTGATATGTCCAAACCTGTTACACTCATAACACCTAATATTAGAACTTTTAGGCTTACCTTGGTTGGGTCGAGTCGTGGTTCGCTTTCGTCCCTTGGCTATTCTTCGAGCTAGGTTCATTAGCTCGGCAGTCAATTCCGGGTCAACTTCTTCTTCGGACTCGTCTTCCTCCTCGGTTGGTGGTGGCTTGCTTGCGATTTTCTTCTTCTTTGAACCTGCAAACAAGGCTATACCCCTCTCGGGTTCCGAGTTGGACTGCTCATGTAATTCAAAATCTGAGAATAATTCATCTAACCTAATTTTAGAAAGATCTTTGGAGACCTTGTAGGCATCGACCATGGATGCCCACAAGGTAGTCCTCGGAAAAGAGTTTAGAACATACCTTATAAGGTCGCGGTTTTTGACCTTTTGCCCGATTGCGTGTAGGTTGTTGACTGTGTCTTGGACACGGGCGTGGAGTTGCGTCGTGGACTTGTGTTCCTACATTTTTAGTGTGTACAATTTATTGAACAACAAATCGCGTTTGCAAACCTTAGCTTGATCCGATCCTTCGTGTAACTCGATTAGTTTTGTCCAAAGATCCTTTGCGCTTATGAAGGGGCCGACGCGATTTAGCTCCTTCTTGGATAGGCCGCATTGGAGGATTTGTGTTGCCTTGGCGTCGGCTTCGACTTATCGTTTTGTCGCAATGGTCCATTGATCATAATCCAAGGAGTCACCCACTTCATTAGTCGGAAGTGTGAAACCCGTTTGGATTATGATCCACATCTCGATTTGGGTTTTGAGAAAGCATTCCATCTGACCCTTCCAATAACGGAAGTCATCTCCGTTGTAAAACGGAGGTCGGACGGTGCTAAAACCCTCGAGATGGGCCATTAGAACAAAAGACCGAAGGAGACGAAGACGAAGAAACTAGCAATGACAAAAACACAAAAAAAAGTACCAAGACTCGCGTCTTGGATTAGTAGTGCGGGAGAAAACTTAACAAAGCGAAATAAATAGAAATAAACAGAATTAAAAGAACAATAAATCTGTAAAAATGGCTAGATTGGTGGTTTCACCAAATCTTAGCAACCCCCGGCTCTGATACCAATTGTTGGATCGAAGCGGATCGCTAGAGGGGGGGGGGTGAATAGCGATAAAAACTTTTTTTCTCTTCGTTCGTTAAAAAACCGAGTAGATAATTAATTTGCAGCGGAAAAGATAAGCAATATAAAGAGAAGACAAATATTTTACTTGGTTCGTAGCCTTCGGCTACTACTCCAAGGCCCTAGTGGTCCTTGGCCACGTACGAAGGTCAAAAGCACTAAAGGAACTCCTCCTCGTTAGAGGTAGGAGTTAATCGATACAAGAAGGAACAAAAACTTGAGGTAGAGGGATACTCCCCCTCTCCTCATATACGATAAAAGCTCCGGAAAGGTAGATGAACAACTGATAAAAACTAATACCGACGTACAAAAATAAAGAAAGTTAAACCTAGACGTCGGAAAGGAAGGACTTCGTTGTCGGAGAGTTGTAGCTTTGCGGAGGCTTTTGGAAGCTTAGAATTGTTATGAAAACCCTAGGTTAGGACCTCCTTTTATAGCCTTTGAGCCCCTTTTCGAGAGGAACCCTAGCCAATCATATTTGAGCACCACTCCCCTTGAAATTTGGTGATAAACCTTGACTCCTCGAGGCTGATCCTTTGACCAATGATCGTGATGGCCATCATCGATCGATGGCGGCTATCGATCGATCTTGTGACCTCCGCGATCGGCATTGTTTGTGACGGTCGAGTCCTCAAGTGCGATCGTGATGCTAGCTGCAAGGCAAGGTAAGCTCAAAGAAAACATTATTTCGACGGCCTTCGACCGTCCGATCTCGACCTAGACCATCTATGGGATGTCTTTGGTCGGATCTACGCTTAAGATCATCCCCGTAAAGAGGATACGAGCTCACTTACGCTCGCACACACGAGCTTACCTCGATACTTACATGTTGCTTTTGCTTCCGGCCTTCCACTCGATTCCTTCGGCTCCCTTCGAAGTCACTTAAGTGTCGCCCGACCACCGCGGCTTCCTCCGGGTGTTGCTAGCCTTCAGCTCCAGCTATAGCAATTTACTGCACACTCGATTCAGCTCGTGAGATAATGACATGAGCTTAACTTTGTATCGTTTGCTATAATCAAAACTCAGGTTCGACTTAGGTGCCTACTGCACCAACATTCCCTACCAAGACTCCTCGTCCGAAATTTCACTGTCAAGAGGCTACGCCTTTGGGACTTCACTGCCAAGACTTCCCGTCCGGGACTTCATTTTCCAAGCACGGTCTCTCAGACCTGTCGAGACTTCCCTCACCAACTCCCCGTTAGTCTTTCCAACATCAAGTGTCCAGTCTCCCTTGATCGACTTAGATTTTCTCTTGCCAAGTATTTATACTTGGACTTTTCCCTACCAAGTCACCAAACTTGGACTTCTCCAATAATCTCCCTTATATAACCTTGGATGTCCCATACCATCCACTAGTCATATGGTCAAATCATATTATCAACTATTGTCGAACATCAAAATCCTACTCGAATCCCACTCGAGTCTGGTCAATCGTAACCTGGGTCGATTGCACCAATAATCTCCCCCTTTTTGATGTTTGACAATGCCGTTAAGTTAGGTTATCCCATTAACTCAACTTGACTCTTCTTATGCCAAAGCATAACGAAGTGTTCCCAATTCAGAATTTCAAATTTTTGAAATTTTTGGGGTTTAGTGTATATTAGGGTATCCTAAGTAAAAAATTAACTTAATCCCTTCCATTTCTCCTCCTTCTTGACACACATCAAAAAGTCCACCAAGGTTTACCTTGTCTCATTTTCAATAAAATTCTTCCTACTCCTTTGTCAAAATTTATCTTGAATGCTTTCATTCTCCTTAGTGATCTATCACTGGATGAAAAGCAATTTTCTATTTTGCCCCCTTTTATAAACCATCATCCATCATACATAGATGGATAATCTCCCACTAAAAACTTCCTCCCCCTAGACCATTGCACCAACAATGTCCTTGGAGAGTTCCTAAGCCAATAAAAATCATAAACAATAGAAAATAAGGATAAAAGTTCAAACTTAACATTTAAACTCCTTTAGAAAATGATTTTTTTACCCTAATTAACTCCCCAATTAATTTCTGATGAAAATCTCACCCTTTCAATGCTTGTTTAAGCACATTAGAGGTGTAGGAGTAGTTATCTAGCCTCGGATTATGGTCAAAATGCTTAAACCAATATTGGTAAGCCAAAATAGTGATAACAGTCGACTGAGAAAGCTCTCAGTCGAGTGGCAGCAGCTTTAGTCGAGGCACCACCTCGACTGGTTTCTGACTTTTCTGAAATTGAATTTTTAGACCAACTTCAGAAATGCGTAAATAATTCTAAAAAATTCTAAAAATCGTGAAATTTCAACCACACACTACTTATGCTAAACACTATAGGAGAAAAATAATTTTCTATGAAAATAACTTTTAAATTCAAATAATGATACAAAGTTCAAAAGCATTGAAACTTCCAATGTTTTAGGGCAACTTTGTTTCAATCTTTTCAATGGTGATTGCTATCAAAAGATAGGCTTCACTAAGATTTTTCAAAATGCTTTTAAAATGTTTTCAAAACCTTAATTTCAATCATGGTCTATGGGCTAAGTATACATGACTTGTATACTAGCTTTCCTCATGATTCATCCATGGTATAAGATGAGTTTGAGTTCATCGAGATGCAAGAACTATGCACCTTGAACTTAACTCATTTCTTAGCATCTCACATGTGTCTAAAGTGTATCAATACACACAAATATCAATTTGATGTGAGATGTCGGTTTTGGTTATACTATACTAAGGTCTCATGCATTTTCTAGGCAACACTATTTGATTCCCTTATAAATGAGATTTCAAATCATGTCATTGTCCTTAACTCAATTTTATTAATCCATGAATGATGATTATGACATAAATGATAGCATAATTAAACAAGTGACAACAATCATGATGTCATGACATATAAATGAAATTTAAACATACATGACATTAAACTAAACTTAAGCATAATCATGACATTTATGATTAAAAATAAATATGATGTTATGACATGGTAAATGACAAACAAATCATGACAAATAAAATATAAAGGTATGAGAATACCTAAGTTTTAGTATTGATTGTCATTTGTAGAATTAAATCCAATTTTGCCATGATACTACTTATCTCCCAAGTGTGCCAAAAATCAAAAATGGCACATCATGACTCTAAGACCTATGTTGTGCCAATTTGATTAACTTTTCATAGTTTTCAAAATATATTGGCACATCCTAAAATCCTTTAGGATTATGATCAACCACATTTCCAAAGTACCCATAATCTTGAAAATGATCTAAAGTGTCAACTTTGCTATGGGTACGTTAACTACCCCACCGATCCAAGTTGACACAACCTAACCCATCTAGCATGAAGGAATCACACTCCTAAGAACTCAATACCTCTTGGAGCTTTTAGGGTTAACTAGGTACTCACTAGAGATATCTTCCCTTGGTACCTTCCTAATGACCCTCCTAGGCTTGGAAGCCTTGGTCATTTTTGTCTTATCAAGGTTAACCCTAGGGATTGCTTCCCTTGTAACCTTGTTAGTGGCTTTCCTAGATTTCATAGAAACCTTAGCCACTAGACACACATCATGGTCAACTCTAGGGATGACCTCCCTTGTGACCTTGACACTCCTAGACCTAGAACTCGTTCCATAATTATATGGAATATTATGATAAGTAGACTTAGCTACCTTGGACCTAGGCTTGTGACTCAAGCCTTGCTTGTCCTTAACTAAATCTTTCCTACCAACACTTAAGTTTCATCCATTTGACCCTAAAATCATATTTTTCATCTTCCTTAGGGTCTTCTCCATTTTCTCAAGCTTTGATCTCAAAGCTTGATTTTCATTTTCTAATACCTTAGTTTTTTATTTTTCATTGACTCTTGAGGTATTCTTCTTTCTAGGCATACGTCTAGTCCATTTATGGTTGATGCCTAAATTATTGTTTTCTACCTTTCTACCCTTAGATAAGGTTGATCTAGCATTGTCCTTAGGTAAATTAACATGCTTAGCACCTAAACAATAAAATCTATTTCTAGCATGCTTTTCATGAAAAGTAGAAAGTGCATTAAAATTATGATCATGCTTTCTAACATTAGATAAAGGAAGAGCTTTATTTAAATTTACCTTAGGGTTTGCCTTAGCTCCCCCTACATTTGAACTCTCTCCTTTGCCCTTCTGAGGGTGCCTCCCCCTAAGACATTGGCTTCGGTAGTGTCTGTTGGTGTAGGGGCACCAGATGATCGAACCTGTGTTTTGATTATGGCAAAGATGCAAAGTTAAGATTACATTGTTATCTCACAAGCTTAATCAAGTATGCAGAAATGCTAAGCTAAGCTGAAGGTCAGTGACACTCGGAGAAAACCGTAGTGGTCGGGCGACACCGGGAGGACTTCGGAGGGAGCCGAAGGAATCAGGTGGAGACCAAATGCAAGGATTCAAAGGTAAATGTTGAGGTAAGCTCGAGTGAGTAAAGTGAAGTGAGGTCATGTCCTTTGTACGGGGATGTCCTCAGGCGACGATCTGACCAAGACTTCCCATGGAAGGTCTATGTCGAGATCGGATGGCAAGTGGCCGTCGAATTCACTTATATTTTGAGCTAACTCTTTATTGTAGTCAAAAATCCTAGCCATCAGTTCAATCGGCCAGTTTAACCGGGCCAGTTCAACCGGCCAGTTCAACTACTGTTGAATTACAGCTTCGAGATGAGTCAAAACTCATCCCTTTCTTCAAGGGTGAGGTGGCCATTGATGTAGGATCTTGATGTGCTCGAGGAGGGGACTTCTAGGGCTATAAAATAAGGTCCATTCCTCACCATTTCATCAATCCTAAGCTTCCAAAAAGCCTCCGCAATGCTACGACTCTCCCACAACGAAGTTCTAGTTCTCCGACGTCTAGGTTTAATTATTTATATTTTTTTTTCATAGGTATAATCTTCATTTTCAGTTTATATTTTTCATATCAATTGTCTCAGAGTTTTTATCGTTACGAGGAGAGGGGGAGTGTCCCTCTACCTCAAAGCTTTGTAATTTTTCTTGTACTCGATTAACTCCTACCTCTAACGAGGAGGAGTTCTTTAGTGTTTTGTCCTCCGTGCGTGGTCAAGGACCACTAGGGTCTTGGAGTAGCAGCCGAAGGCTACGAACCAAGTAAAAAACCATTTGTCTTTCTTTATTTGTCTTTTATCTTTCCGCTGCGATTAATTGTCTAATCAACGAACGATTTTGAAAAAGTTTTATCGCTATTCACCCCCCCCCCTCTAGCGATCCGCTTCGATCCAACAATTGGTATCAGAGCCGGGGGCGCTAAGATTTGGTGAAACCACCAATCTAGCAGATTTGTTTTTGAATTTTACAGATCTTTTTTCGTTCATTTAAATTTTCTATCGCACTACTAATCCAAGACGAAGTCTTGGTACTTTTCTTTTGGTTTTGTTTTGCAAGTATTCGCTTTTGGAGTAGCCGACGGTAAAACGGGCATAACTTTTCGTACAAGTTGACCCACTAAACGGGCTACCTACCAAAATGAAGCTCTCTGAGAGATCTACATTCTTACCAGGGGTTTACCCTCGTAACAAGATGCCTTCATCCCCAAAAACTGACGTTTAGTACCCTTTCGGGGACATCGAAGGTTGTAAGTGCTCATCTTTGATTTTAGTTGGTTATTTCTCGTATATTCCTTTTGTTTCTTTTCATTTACTACATTGATAATCCAAGGCAAAGTCTTGGAACCTCTTTCGTGTTTTTTTTTATTATTTTGTGTGCAAGGTTTTCCTTCCAAATGACCCACATTGAGGGGTACAATACCATCCGACCTCTGTTCTTTAACGGAGATGATTTCCGTTATTGGAAAGGTTGGATGGAGTGTTTTCTAAAAACACAAGTCGAGACTTGGATAATCATCCAAACCGACTTTGCTCTACCCACCAATGATCAAGGCGAGCCCTTGGATTTCAACAAGTGGACCAATGCAACCAAGAGGCAAATCGAAGCCGATGCAAAGGCGATCCAAATGTTGCAGTGCGGTCTGTCCAAAGAGGAGCTCAACTGCATCGGACCCTTCATCAGCACAAAGGACCTGTGGAACAAATTAATCGAGCTACACGAAGAAACGTCCGATGCTAAGGTATGTAAACGCGACCTTCTTTTCAATAAGTTGTGTAACCTTAAGATGCAGGAACACGAGACGACAACGCAACTACACGCCCGCGTTCAGGACATTGTCAATGGCCTGCACACTATCGGACACAAGGTCGAAAACCGTGACCTTCTAAGGTACGTTCTTAATTCATTTCCTAGGACTACCTTGTGGGCATCCATGGTCGATGCCTACAAGGTCTCTAAGGACCTTTCAAAGCTTAGGTTAGATGAGTTATTTTCTGAGTTTAAACTTCACAAGCAGACTAACATGGTCCGGGCCGAGAAAGGTATTGCTCTATTTGCAGGAAAAAGAAGAAAGTCATCTACCAGGCAAGAAGATGGACTTGAACCCGAAGACGAATCAGAGTCCGAATCCGAAGAGGTGGAAGCAATAGTGAACGTAGTGCGGAAGATCGTTCGGAGGGAAAGGAGGCGACTAAAGAACCAAAAGAGGGCACAATTCAAATCAAATCAAAAGAGCTTTTCATGCAACATGGGACAATGAAGAAGGCGTCGACATAGCGTGCATGGCAAGATCCGAAGAGTCTGAGTCAGAGTCCGAATCTGAATCCAATTACAACACCGACTCCGAACTCGAGGACTACTTCGAGAAGCAACTCAAAGCCGGACCAAAAGGGAAAATTAAGGTTAGCCGCTCACTAATTCATACACTTTGCAATACAATTAAATTTCTAACTAGGAAATTAGCTAAATCCGAGTCTAGGGTCGAGTCCTTGGTTGAGGAGGTTGAAACCCTCAAACAAGAGACACCCCTAAACTCTTCAACTAGTCGAGTTCAAGAGGAGGACTCAACTCAAGTTGAAAAACTCGAAGAAGAGAACTCTATCTTGAAAGGACAAGTCCAAGTGCTCGAAGCTCGGTTGAACAAGTTCTCGACGGGGTCCAAGAATCTTAACCGACTTCTTGGAACTCATAGAGCCGTGTACAATAGAGCCGAACTCGGATATAACTCAAAGACTACAAATATATCTTACATATCTATCGTAAATCGTAGTCATCATCGAGTCCAAGCGTGGGTCCTGAAAACTTTATTAAACTCACATATAAGGACCAATAGGTTTTGGATTCCCCAAGATCAAGTTCATTACTTGACCAGACCATATTGGTTCAATGATCCAGGGGGAGCTAATACCAAAATAGTATATCCGGTAACCTAAACCTCTTATTTTCTTTAGAATGGTTAGATAGGACTATAACTCGTCAATGCTTGGTAACATAGTACCAGGATGCGGCGAGATGATAGTACGCTAGGAAAATGGAGTCTCATGTATTCGAGCTAGATAAGGCGTATCTAGTTCGGTTCACTTGACTGAGTGGAACTAGCTGAAGCTACCTCGCCGTATCC
This sequence comes from Wurfbainia villosa, assembly GCA_025175895.1. NCBI lineage: Eukaryota > Viridiplantae > Streptophyta > Magnoliopsida > Zingiberales > Zingiberaceae > Wurfbainia > Wurfbainia villosa. Next base: position 3,387,250 of record CM045994.1, on the reverse strand, counting down.
TAGACTAGTTAGACTAGGAAGTGGTCTTAGGTGAGTCAAGTTACTATTTTCTCGAAATTGGCTTTGTCTAAGGAAGTGGTCATTTTTCCGATCAAAGAAGGCCCCTGTGTCTCGCCACGACCTGGAAGCCAAGATCTTGAAAAGGTGACTTGATGAGCTTAGGATCAAATCCGAATCTAACGCAAGGTTGACCAGTTTCAAATTATTAAATTTAATTAAGATAAAATTGGAATAATCTCACACAACATATAAGGTGAACCAATTCTAAGACACTTAGAATGGGAGAGATGAATAAGGAATAATTTCAATTCACATAATCCTTTCAAAAATGTTATCTATTTTTTAAACTATCGAGCTTAAACGTTTATCTATACTCGGACAAAACTCTAAATATACAACCTTCTAGGTCAATGTTTAGTGCCCCCTAACTCTTCTGTACCTTATATACTTGATTAAGGGGGAGAGCAAACTAACCCTAAGGGTTATATATTTTCAAAAGTTATTAGCGTATAAGTATTTTGAAACTCAAAGCTAATTTTATAAGTATTTTTGAAAATCAAATTAGTCTCAAGACTTATATTGTTGGTGTAGAGGGTTATACCTTGAACCAAAGTAAATCGAGACACATGCTTGGACCCATGTTAGATAATCTTTATGCATGCAATTTCATGTTAGAAACCCCTAATTTTTATATTATACAACCCCAAATCTTTTTTGATTTATGGCAAAAGGGGGAGAAGAGCACAAGTTAAGGGGGAGAACAAAAATTTAAAATTTTTAAGATTAACCTTTTGTTCTAAAACTCACCTAAGGTTAAGGGAGAATTGATTTACATTTACTCATTTTCCACATTACATTTTTCCTTAACTTTGTGTAAGTTTGCCATAGATCAAAGAGGGGGAGATTGTTGGTGCAGGGGCACCAGATGATCGAACCTGTGTTTTGATTATGGCAAAGATGCAAAGTTAAGATTACATTGTTATCTCACGAGCTGAATCAAGTATGCAGAAATACTAAGCTAAGCCGAAGGTCAGCGACACTCGGAGAAAATCGTAGTGGTCGAGCGACACTGGGAGGACTTCGGAGGGAGACGAAGGAATCAGGTGGAGACCGAATGCAAGGCTTCAAAGGTAAATGTTGAGGTAAGCTCGAGTGAGTAAAGTGAAGTGAGGTCGTGTCCTTTGTACGGGGACGTCCTTAGGCGACGATCCGACCAAGACTTCCCATGGAAGGACTATGTCAAGATTTGATGGCAAGTGGCCGTCGAATTCACTTATATTTTGAGCTAACTCTTTATTGTAGTCAAAAATCTTGGCCATCAGTTCAACCGGCCAGTTCAACCGGGCCAGTTCAACCGGCCAGTTCAACTACTGTTTGAATTACAACTTCGAGATGAGTCAAAACTCATCCCTTTCTTCAAGGGTGAGGTGGCCATTGATGTAGGATCTTGATGTGCTCGAGGAGGGGACTTCTAGGGCTATAAAAGAAGGTCCATTCCTCACCATTTCATCAATCCTAAGCTTCCAAAAAGCCTCGAAAACGCTACGACTCTCTGACAACAAAGTTCTAGTTCTCCGACGTCTAGGTTTAATTGTTTATATTTTTGTTTCATCAATATAATCTTCATTTTCAGTTTATATTTTTCATATCAATTGTCTCGGAGTTTTTATCGTTACGAGGAGAGGGGGAGTGTCCCTCTACCTCAAGGCTTTGTGATTTTTCTTGTACTCGATTAACTCCTACCTCTAACGAGGAGGAGTTCTTTAGTGTTTTACCCTCCGTGTGTGGTCAAGGATCACTAGGGCCTTGGAGTAGTAGCCGAAGGCTACGAACCAAGTAAAAAACCATTTGTCTTTCTTTATTTGTCTTTTATCTTTCCGCTGCGATTAATTGTCTAATCAACGAACGATTCCAAAAAAGTTTTATCACTATTCACCCCCCCCTCTAGCGATCCACTTCGATCCAACAGTGTCCCCTTTTGTTGCACTTGAAATATACTATATGCTCCTTACTCTTGTGAATTGGGACTCCGACTTCCTTTGACTTTTCTTTGGCCCTTGGTGTCGGTTGAGCCTTCTTGACTTTTTTTGGCATTTACTCTTATAGTGTCCTACTTCCCTACACTCAAAGCATGTTATATGACTTTATCTTTAACAATTGCATTTAAATTACCTTCTTGAATGATTAGAGAATTTTGAACTTTTTCTTCATTTCTCTTAGAGGTAGAGGGCTCCTACTCTTGTTCTTATTCCAAGGTTGAAGATCTAAGCTCCCCCTCAATTCTTGAAGTGGAGGCTTCGACTATTTCTTCCACCTCTTTGTCGGAATTTGAACATCTATCAACCTCTGAGTCTACATGAGCTTGGGACGAAGATGGACTTTCTTCTTGAGGCTCCTCCATTTGTGTGGAAGAAGAATCTTTATGAAGCTTGGTTACCTTTCTCCATAATTCCTTAGCATCCCTAAACTCACCTAATCTAGACACAACCTCATTAGGTAACAAATTTAATAACAATTGCGTTACCTTATCATTTCTTTCGAATTGTTCTAGTTGCTCCTTTGTCCATTTATTTTTCTTGAGTATTCTACCCTTCTTGTCCATAGGAACTTCAACTCCTTGCATCAAAATAAATCAATTTTCTATTTCACACATTAGAAAATGTTCCATTCTTACCTTCCATTGATCGAATTCTTTAGCTCCATACAGTTCATATAGAGGAGGCACATTGATGTCTCATCCCAAATCAAAATTTGGCTCCTCCAACTTCCTTCTTCCCTCTAGCGTGCTCTCTTGGTTGTTAAGCCTTGAAGAGCGACCTCGCTCTGATACCACTTGTAGGATTGTTGGCGTCGCTAGAAGGGGGAGGGATGAATAGCGATTCGCGTCGATCGATGATAGAATTCATCATGCTTGTCTACAATCGTTAGTATGCAGTGGAAATACAAAAACAAATACGAATATGGACACAGAACACAATACACACAATAACACATGAATTTAACATGGTTGAGAACCCTAGTTCCTACTCCACGGTCGAGCCCTAGCGAACTCTAGTGATTCAAATCACCACTATCAAACTTCTCCTTCTCAGTGACACACCAGTGGTGGAGGAACCTCTTACAAGTCTCTTATAACAATAAGAACGAGATACAACAAACAACTACAACAATAACAAAAGCAAATGGAAGAACAAATGAACACACTTTACAAATTAGGGCTTTTGAATCTTTGCTTGTTAGTTGCTTTAGAATGACTTTGAATGCTCTGAAATGCAGCAACACCATGCCTCAAATTGCCCCTCCAAAACCTTACTCGAAGACACCCTCAAACCTCTTCTTATAGAGCTCCATCGAAGCTTCCCGATCTACAACGGTTGCTTCGCCAGTCGAGGTGCCATCTCGACTGGAACTCCAGTCGAGTCGCCTTGCTTTTGAGCAGCTATCTTCATACCTATGCTGGCACCAGTCGAGGTGCCAGTCGAGTGATCCAGTCGAGGCGCCGCCTCGACTGTCCACTAGTCGAGGCACTGGTCGAGTGCGCCTCACTTCTGTGCCTCCATCCAGAATGACCAATCGAGGCACCAGTCGAGTGGTCCAATCTAGGCACCGCCTTGACTAGCCTCTAATCGAGGCGCTGGTCAAGGTCACCTTGCTTCTGTTTGCCTACAAACAAAGCCCAATCGATTGAACTGAACTGGAAGTCGACTGTTATACCTCTACACTGAGGTTTAACACTCCAAGTATGATCCCCTCATACTTGATACTCACCCTAAGCCTAGACCTAAGTCTTCAACCCACTTCTATCAGCATCACGCCTCCCGGATCCCTCGAGTCTGCGACTCTTCATCCTCGCGCTAGCCTTCAAGTGTTTCCATCGGCCATTGTCATGCTCTAGGGTCTACCTTTGCTAAGAAGCCTCGCCTCCGGGACTTCCCTTTTTCCAAGCTCGATCTCCCTGATCAGTCGGGTCTTCCCTTGCCTAGACTCCTCGTCCGAGACTTCATTGCCAAGAGGCTACGCCTCCGGGACTTCACTGCCAAGATTCCCCGTCCGGGACTTCATTTGCCAAGCACGGTCTCTCAGACCTGCCGGGACTTCCCTCGCCAACTCCCTGTTGGTCTTTCCAACACTGAGTGTCCGATCTCTCTTGATCGACTTGGATTTTCTCTTGCCAAGTATCCATACTTGAATTTTTCCATTCCAAGTCACCAAACTTAGACTTCTCCAATAATCTCCCTCATATGACCTTGGATGTCTCATACCATCCACTGGTCATATGGTCAAATCATATTGTCAGCTATTGTCAAACATCAAAACCCTACTCGAGTCCCACTCGAGTCTGGTCAATCGTGATCTAGGTCAATTGCACCAACATTTAACCTTTTTTTTGCTAAAACTAGTAAACGACAGCAATGTGGTGCTATTCGTTTACATGATAGACATAGAGATAACATTAAATAATTCCCATTTGCTATTTTCTTGAACATACAAGAGGTTCCACAAATACGTGACCTATTAGTGAATATATTTCAAAGATGGGATTCAACATCTCAAACCTTTAAGTTTTCAAGTGTCAGTTTCTTTCATCTGAAGAGATGTATCTTTTTTACTAGGTATTCCAGATAAAGGTGCTTCTGTTCCCATCGATTCAACAAATGCATCGGGTGAACTTTTCCTTTTTTATTTCTCAAAAAAGAGCCTACTAGATCAAGATTAGAGTATTTGCTTAAAATATTTTCTTCTAGAGTTGAATTAGATGAAGATGTGTTGATATTTTGTATATATTTGCTTGTGTGTTGTTCTCAACTAGTACATATAAGATGCCTATAGGTCTTGCAGATATTGTAGATGATTTAGACAACATAGGTAATTTCAATTGGGTTGAAGCCATCCATCAATTTATGGTGCCACAATTACCTACCATTAGTGATATATTTTCATATCCTAAGACATGTGCGCCGACCAGGTCTCTTCCTTACTTAAAGGGATTTGCTGGCCTTTTGCCAATAAGTTTATCTTGATAAATTTAATTCATTTTGTATATGCACATAAGTATCTAATAGTTTGTATATGAAGCAAACTTAGTTATTTCAGCATGCCCCAATCCAGACACCATATAATACTAAAGGTGCACAAATAAATAAGTGGAGGATAAGTCCTTCACATATTAGTAAGGTGAGAGTTTTATTGGAGCAAGTCTCGTCTGAATAGGTAAATACTAAAGCCTTCACTTTACAATAGTATTAATTTATTTATCGAAATAATTAGGTGAAAATTTGATAGGTTATTGTTGATATAGTCCTTACCCCTAGTGAATTTACATTGCTTGAGAAACCTTATGATATCGATAATACTCCCCATCCATTAGAGACATCATCATCACATTGCATACAAGCAAGACACTCTACTATTGAATGTCATGATTGCATTGTTTATCAAAATCGAATCTAAGAGATAACAATGGACAACATGACACTGACTGAAAGGGTTACTAAATTACTTAAAATTATACAAAGAGAAGGCATGTAGGCTAAATCAAATGACCCTATAGAGGATCCTCATTTTGAACTAGATAGAGTGACTCCTAGAAGGATGACTAGAAGAGGATGTGATAGAAGTCGCTATGATTATAGGGATACTCCCATTGATAGTCCTGTCTAGGAAAAGTTGGTACCTCTAAAGAAGAGGAGCAAGAGAGAAATTTGTGAGTCATCAGGTGATCAACATGAACAAGATATAAAAGAAATAGAAGTCGCCGAGGATAGGGGAAAACAAACAATTATTATACGAGAGAGAGATACTACCTATATTCTGGAAGAAGATTCTAAAAAAGAGCTTGAGAGGGAGGAAGCAAGGATTGATAAACATCATATAATGATAAAGGAAGCTATTGCTGTAAGTCAGTATGTCAAGAAGATTACATTTGTGTATTGTTATTACTTTAAATTATTAAGATGTTTTATTTATGATAGTATGTCAAGAAACAATTTAAGACGCACAAAAAAAAAGAAACAAGATAAAAATGTGACCTACTTGTTAAAAAGATTGGAAAAATTAAAGTATAGTAGTGACACTCGTCATTACATTCTATAATTATGTTACAATAATATAAAACATGCAAATAATTATTTAACAAATATTTTTTGTGCAGGCCTATTACATATTTTGTTTGGGAGGAAGCACCTTTTGCTTTAACTATAAATTCATTCTTATCTGGAGTAAATGGATCTGGTTTCACAAATTGAGAGAGTATCGATGCATATTGTTCAATTCTTTTTAGAGAGGTCTCCTTATCTTCTAGGTCATATAACAAGTCTGTGTAATGCTCCTCCGATTTCATTGTAAGGAATTTAAATTATTTGCTAATGCGACGATTGAAATTGGTATGCTAACTGTTTAATTATTTCCCTCTATACACAATTGCAATGTGCATCAAAAATGTCATGGAAGACCGTCACGACACAAATCATAAAGACTGACCTTGAAGAAGGAGAGGTTAGATATATTTTTATACCTCTAAACATTGACCAAACACACTTTCACCTATTGTGTATTGACACACAAACAAAGAGTTTCATCCGTTACAACTCCCTTCTATATGGTGTTAAATCAGCAAATGTTTTTGAAGCAATGGTGAGTAGACAATATTATTAATCAATATCAATATTGTATTAGTATTGCATCAATTTGTAAATATAAATGACTAATTATGATAGTTTTATGATTTTATAACAATAGGTATCCGAATTTAAAGAATATTCATCTGAAAAACTTATTGCAATTGATCCATGTTTAGAAGCTTATTTCTCCATGGATAACTGGCCTTCTATTACAGCTGATTGTCCCCAAATTACAAACAAGGTTAGTAATATGAAAATACATGAATGTTGACTTTTTTTATAATTGAAATATTTAATTTTGGGTAGTATTTTTTACACCAATGTCTGTGCCTTCTTTGTGATGCAATACATAAGATGTTTGTTGTATGGTGAGAAGTTGGAATTCAAACAAGCAAACATGGCAAATTTTAGAGTAGATGTCTTAGTGTCAATTCTAAAGGATAGGTTCTCGAACTTGTAATGTAACAAAACCTGGGGTGGGATTGTAATATTTCATTTATATATTCGAGGGAAATGTATATTTTATCAGTCTGAGTATGAATTAATGTTATATACTACATTCTTTAATCTAGCAACTTGTTCGGTTATGGTTGTCATATATTCACTAAATTGATGTAGATGTATGAAAACATCGACTGCAATGGTTGTGAATTTTTCCATGAAGTAGAACTATAAGGGTGGTGCTGATGGTTGAAGAACAGCATAACCTTATTCATCAAGTAAACAGTGGTGCGAGACTTGAATTATCAACACCATGAAGGCCATATCTGCCGGTAAATGGTGGTGCTGACATTCAAACTCCAAGACCATGTTAGTGTTGTACCTGAAATACCAACAACATGAAGGGTTGAGGTGACATAATAGTTTGTCTTGATCTTCAAAGGTCAAGACCACCTTGGTGTTGTATTGAAATACCAAGATCATGTTGGTTTGAGGGGAGGTAATTGGTGGTGTTGATGTTCAAAATCCATAACCACAGTGTTGTTGGTCTTGAAATTCCAGGACCAAGAAAATTTAAGGTGAGGTAAATTGTTGGTGGTGATGTTCAAAATCCAAAACCACCTTGGTGCTATACTTTTAGTACCATCACCATGCAAGTTTGAGCTAAGCTAAAAGGTGGTGTTGGTCATCAAAGTTTAGGAACACTGTGGTGTTGTACCTGAAACACCAACACCATGAGGTAAATTTCTAAGTAAAGGGTGGCGTTGATCTTCAAATTTCCGACACCACATTGTTTCTAAATTATCCCTTATTGTAATCACATCCTAAATTTGCATCCTCAATGGTTTCATAGCCTTGCATAGCTTGATTTGAGCATTCAACTTGCATGCCAATTGGCACACACTCATAAATGTCGCATTGGAGGCAAGACACCCTATTTGGTCGCTACCTATGGATTCTATAAACATTCTTATTCCACTCAATGTAAAGGAATATAAATTTCAACTCTTCTAGGTCCATCAATGGGTGTCAGGCAAAACCCCTTGATGGACCTATTCGCTGCCTTTGCAATCGAATCTCAGTGCATGAGGTTTCTAAAATCGCTAGGTCCCTCAATCGGTTCTGGGCAAAACCCAATGGTGGTCCTATCCCTCACCTTTTCAACCGAATCCAAGTGCATTAGGGTTCATAATTCGCCCTTGGTTCAACCACACCTTGAATTAACATCCTCTTGGGTTGTATAACTTTGCACAATTATGATTTTAGAATTTTGCCTGCATGCCAATTAGCACGCACTCATAACTGCAACCTTGGAGGATAAGCACCCTGTTTGGAGGTTGTACCTTATCTTCTCAGTGGTGTACTCCCTTTCGAGTAGCTTCCAGGTATTACCTCTAACACTGATGGGGACTTATTGAGTATTTTTGGATTGGTGTGTGGCTGCATGTTTCCACCTGCTCCCGCTTGGGGCTAATTTATTGGATTCATTCAATTTTTGCATTGAAGGTTCACCTTCCCTCTTGAAAAACAGGTAGCCATGTTGGTTGCATCTTTTATTACTCGACTTGAAGTCCTCACCTACCTCCCCGTTTCCACTTCTCCCCTCGATTATAAAGGAGGCAACTCCGCAAGCAACTTTAATATCCTCAGGGTAGATGTCCTTATAGTATGCCCTCTCGCCAAGAGTCGAAAACTGATAGGACGAATGACTCCTCTCCCACCTCTTTTAAGTCAGCTTTAGAGGATCCGTCCATATCTTCTACCTCCAAATTGCCCGATCACACTTCAACAAGCCCTGGTTCAAACAAGGAAGACAAGGGTACTCAGAACCTTCCTTCCTACTTCCCTCATTGCTTTGCTCGCCCCTCACATCCTGTCGATAATGCCACCCTAATGGAAAAAAAGCGATGTCGAGCCATAATATTGCCTTCAGGGATTCCCCCTTAGCCTATGTCTAGGCCACTTCATGTCAAGGGAACCACGTGTGTAGGAATTGGTCATCCTCCCTACCTCTTCTATAGATGTTTCCAAGTAAAACTAAGCCCTTACCATCCTTGTTTGTTCTACAGGGTTCAACAGAAGTTTGTGGAGGCCGAGAAAATCAATCTTGAGGTAAGGTAATCCAATGAGGAACGAATATAAAAAGGAATCAGGCTTCCCATCATCCCCCGCGTTCTCCCATTGAAGAGTATATGAAGGAAATTGGAATACTATGAATTGAACAAAGGGGAGATTAAATACGAAACTCACTCAACCTAAAAGCCTGGGAGACCTTTGCCATCTGAATTAACGTTCACTCTATAGGAAGAAGGGCTCCCAGGATTTTAGGTCGAGTTAGTATTCTGTTCGCTAGCCATGTATCACATTTACCTGATTGAATAAATTATGACTAGGAACTAGTTTTCTTAAGCCTGCTCTATATGTACTGTCACCAGCCATGTATCATATTTACTTGATGGAATAAATTTAGGATCTTAGGCCACTTCATAACCCTATAGCACTTGGAATGAGTCCAATTGGAGCTCTCTAGATCCATCAATGAATTTTGATCGAAACCCATTGACGAGCTTAGGGGATTAGGATTTTTGAAAAGTTGACATGTAATGGAAGAGGGAAGTGCAAGGAAGGTGTTTATGGTATTTATGTCTAGTTTTGACATCCCTACGATAAGTTATGTGTATATGTCAGTTGTCTTATAGTCATACACTTTGAAAACCTTCTCATCACTACTGTTAATGATTTCAAACTCTTTTTTTTTGCCCAAATAAAGTGTGGGCCACTTCATAACCCTGTAGCACTTGGAATGAGTCTAATCGGAGCTCTCTAGGTCCATCAATGAGTTTTGATCGAAACACATTGATGGGGCCTAGGGGATTTGGATTTTTGAAAAATTGACATGCAATGGAAGAGGACAGTGCAACTAAAGTTTTTCTGGTGTGTATGTCTAGTTTTAACATCCCTACGATAAGTTATGCATATATGTCAATTGTCTTATAATCATAAACTTTGAATACCTTCTTATCACTACGAAATAACATCACCATGAAGTCCATACCCATGAGTTAAAATGGTGAAATAAACTGTGGTGTTGATATTGGATGTCCAGGACTATTTTGGTGTTGTACTTGAAATAACATCACCGCCAAGGTTTCAGGTGAGATCAATGATGGTGATGATATTCAGAGTCCAGGACCAACGTGGTGCTGCACTTGAAATAACAAGACCAACAAGTAGTGAGCTTCGATAACCGGTGGTGCTAATCTGTAAAGTCCAACACCACAATGGTGTTGCACTTCAAATTCCAACACCATGAGTTAAAATGGTGAAATAAACTATGGTGTTGATATTGGAAGTCTAGGACCACTTTGGTGGAGTACTTGAAATAACAGGACCATGAGGGTTTTAGGTGAGATCAACGGTGGTGTTGATATTCAGAGTCCAGAACCAACGTGGTATTGCACTTGAAATACCAGGACAAGCAAGTAGTGAGCTTCGATAACCGATAGTGCTGAACTGTAAAGTACAACACCACAATGGTGTTGCACTTTAAATTCCAACACCATGACTTAAAATGGTGAAATAAACTGTGGTGTTGATATTTGAAGTTCAGAACCACTTTGGTGATGTACTTGAAATAACAGGACCATGAAGGTTTTAGATGAGATCAATAGTGGTGCTGATATTTAGAGTCCATGACCAACGTGGTGTTGCACTTGAAATACCAAGACTAGCAAGTAGTGAGCTTCGATAACCGGTGGTGCTGATTGGTAAAGTCCAGCATCATAATGGTGTTGCACTTCAAATTCCAACACCACGAGTTAAAATGGTGAAATAAATTGTGGTGCTGATATTGGAAGTCCATGACCATTTTGGTATTGTACTTGAAATAACATGATGATAAAGGTTTTAGGTGAGATCAACGGTGGTATTGATATTCAGAGTCCAGGACCAATGTGGTACTGCACTTGAAATACCAGGACCAGCAAGTATTGAGCATAGATAACCCATGGTGCAACACTTGAAATACCAGGACCAGTAAGTATTGAGCATAGACAACCGATGGTGTTGATGTTTAAAGTTCAACATTACCATCGTAATGTACCTCAAATAGCTTAGATGCATCAACAAACGCAATTGAAAGCACAAAATCGAGAATCGCTATTCACCCATCTCTTGTGCAATCGAGAATAGCTTAGATGCAAAAGAGCTCTCAGTTGAGCTCTCAGTCAAGGCGCCAGAGAGAGAGAAGCTCTGGCTTCTCTCTACGTTCCCTAGGATCTCGGCGGTGGCGGCTGGCATTTGGAAAGGCGGAGCAGCAGTGACGGCGTATCCTGAGCCCCAGGAGCTGGTGAAGAACACTCACGCACGGGAAGATACAGCAAGCCAAGAAGAGCGTCGGAGATCGGAGGGTGAAGTGGGTAGTGGAATCAGCAGCTGAGGCCCAAGGACGCGAAAGACATTTCTTTGGCGAAACCTAAGGTGCATACAGGTAACGTAATCTGTTTCCGCAGGAGAGGGCAGACAACAGCTAGCAACAGCGGAATAGCGGAGGGAAGGACAGCCGGTGGGGAAACAGGGTGGTGGAGCAACCGGGAGCAAAGGAACCCAGTTTCAACGAGCGACAGATTCCAAAGCTCCCAAGGAAACCCTAGCGGCTACTCCTAAAGCTTTCAGGGAGAACCCAGTTGCAGCATTTCTTTTGATGGACTAAGGGGTCATTACCCAGAGTTCACCGGAGACGGGAGGAAGACGGAAGGCAAGGACGGTGGTAGGTGAGCAGCAGAGGGCGTACGGTACGGAAGGCACGACCAACGAGAAGACAAAGTGAACGGTAGCTTTTCGAATTTCCGGATCTAGCAAAAGTTCGCCCGGGACCACTTTTCCTAGACTTCTCCGAAAACCCACAACCCGTTTAACTTACACCAAGACAACCCGATAGCCGGGACCACTTTTCCTAGACTTCCCCGAAAACCCACAACCCGTTTAACTTACGCCAAGACAACCCGATAGCCCGATAGCCTGAATAACATAGGACAAAGGACATGCGAGGAGGGGGGAAAATTCCTCGACGAGGATGGAAGCCCTTGCACTGGGACACTGCTGGAAGCTCAACACAGAGACTGCAGAGGCTGGAGAATCAAACAACGGAAGGAAATGGACCTGGAAAGGAAACCAAGAACACTCAACAGGGGGAGGTAACTGACAGACATGAGACTGGGGAAAAGGAAGAAGGACGCCAAGCACCAATGGCGTCGGAGCCCACGGAACCACCAGAAATGAGTAAGACACACAAATGGTCTGATCTTTTCAGAGAGAATAGAGTGTATAGTTCGATCATACGAAACAATTCGAAAGCAAGAAGGACGAGCGAAATTAGGTGCTGAGGATCTAGAAGCAATAGAAGAATCAGTGGGTTTTTGTCTAATTGGCAGGTTCCTAGGGAGGTTTCCAGGATGGAGGGCACTAAAAGGGATCACGGCAAGATGGCGGGCACCGCATAAGCTCCTTACGCATAACTCCTTATGGATGGTGTTTAAATTTGCAAGTAAAGAGCTGCGGGATGCAGTCTTAGAAGGAGGGCCATACAATGCATATGGGAGTCCCCTATACCTCAAAACATTACCGACGTGTTTCTCCTTCGGGGAGAAATCTCAAGCTCAGATTCCGGTGTGGATGCAAATACACGGACTGCCTTTGGACTGCTGGTCCACCTCGGGGCTAAGCAAAGTAGCCTCACAAGTTGGCACGCCACTATATACAGACAGGTACACCAAAGTAAGAGAGCGGGTTAATTATGCCAGAGTCTTGGTAGAGGTCGATATCTCCATGGAATCGCTTACAATCATAGCCATCACAGGATGATGGTACAGATGCGGACTTAGAGGTCAAATTTGAATCCAATCTGAAACTCTGTAAATCTTGCAAGCTAATGGGCCACTACCATGGGGACTGTCCAACGACTGTGAGGGGAAAACAACCAGCAGTGCCAATGGAGGCAATGGAGGTAACGGACCAACAAATGATAGTATATGTGGATGCTGCAACAAGGGAAATGGCGATAGGGGAGGAAACAGCTGCAGAGGGAAATACAAAGGAAAGCACACCAGAATGGGAACACGTAATACTGATGAAAGGCAGTGGCAATATAGCGGAAAGAGGAAGAAACAACCCCGAAGATATGCAAATGAGACAAAGTAGAATAGATGTAACAGTGGACTACATGCGAGACAGAAGGTAAGGTAACACATACTAAGGCAACAAGGAGGACAGAAGAAATATGACAAACAAACGAATAAAGGAAAGGAGCAAGCGAGTCCAGCAATAGCAGAGCAGCAAGAGCAGAATGGGCAAAATGGGAACCCAGAAGTGCATAGACTAGTTAGATCAACATCAGGGGATCAGCTGAATCCGGTGCATGGACCACAGGATGGGGCACGAACTCCGAGGGCACAGCAGTTGATAACCGTCAAGGAGAAATCAGATCTGGAAACAATTTTTGGAACAACAATATCAGATAAAGGGACACGTGTGCAGACTGGCACCAAAACTGGCACGCAGGGCAGCAGTGAAATACAGGCAAAAGAGAGGACATTCAGGCAGCAAGAATCAAGCGTGATGGGAAATCATACAAGCTCGAGGCATTGGACAGACTAACACGGAAATATAATGAGTATCGAAATGGGGCTGATGTACAAGAACAAATCGAGCATACAACAGGATGGGGCAACTCATTAAAGGATAGATCAACAATAAATGCAGAGAAACCGCGGTCTCGACGGAGTATCGAGGGAAAGGAGGAATAATGATGAACAGGAAGAAATGGGCAAAAACAACAGACATATACACAGTATAAGAACAGAACAGTTACCTGTATATCACGAGAGCGGAGCAATAAGAATATCGACGGAAACAATACAAATGATGAGATCAGAAGAAAGGCAAGTGGCTAATGGGGGAAAAGAGTATTCAGAGATAAGTGGCAAAAACATAACAACAAAAATGTCGGGAGAACATGATGCAGAAATATCAGGCAGTCCAAATGAAAGAGTGGAAGAACATAAGATAACATCCAGCAGCATAATACAGGAGCATAAACAATATACAGATGGGAAGGTGAATAGCGGGCAAGTAGATTCACAAGATGGCCAAGTCAGTAACTTCCCGTTGATCATCCTAGGGTTACCAGCTGCCCGATGGGGCAAGAAAGAAGCATCAATAAAAACAAATGAAGGCAAAGAAACACAGGAGGAAGACCTACAAGACACACAAGAATAGATAGAGAAAAGGGCAAGATTGAACGGGGAACAGAAACATGAAAAGCAAGGGAAGAACACCAATGCTAGACGGCGGAAGCCGGCTGCAAACCGATGAAGATTGGATCATGGAACATAAGAGGTCTAAATAAAGGCCTCAAACAGAAGGCGGTGGCAGACCTCCTTCTGCAACAAAAGTTAGGCGTCCTAAGTGTACTAGAAACAAAGTTAACACAACAGTGTTACCTGAATTTAAAGAATGGAAGGTTTCAGAAATGGGAGATCGAACAGAGACTGGGGAACTCTTCAAGAAGCAGAATGCTACTTATATGGGAAACGCAACTCATTGAGCTCAATGTTGAAAGGTGGGAAGAGCAATTGATACACACTAGGATAAAATGTAAGACCACAGGGTGCGTTTATGCAGTCACATTCATATACGGTCAACTGTCGATAACAAGCAGGAAAAGCATGTGGGCAGCGCTTTCACAGTTACGAACGCAGATGATACCTTGGTTAATATTAGGTGATTTCAACTCACCTCTTTCCCCGACAGATAAGCAAGGAGGTAGGCTGGTCACAACATATGCTACAGCCAATTTCCAGGACTTTATAATGGAGGCTGGTATTGAAGACTTACACTCCATAGGGTGTAAATTCACATGGACAAATGGGCACATAGTGAGCAAATTGGACCGTGCAATGGGCAATAGAAGATGGATGGAACAGAACCGAAGCAGCTATGCAGATTTTAGAATGCCAGGGACAATTTCGGATCATGCAGCATGCATAGTTTCTGTCCTTGGAAACTCAGAGCAACAAAAACCCAAACCGTTCAGATTTTATAACATGTGGACGACCCATCCTGACTATGGGGAAATACTGCAAGAAAAATGGCAAACAGTCCTCCCCAGCACTATGTATGGCACAATGCAGTATAAGCTAAAACAGAAACTCACACTACTCAAACCGCACTTCAGGCAGTTCAATCACCTTCACTACCAACACATTCAAGAGAGAGTCAAGCTGGCACGGCAACAATTGGAAACAATGCAGCAGCAAGGACTCACGCGAGGACATATGGATGAGGAATATAACTCCATAAGAAGGAAAGCGGAGCTACTTGAGAGGGCAGAATATCTATTCTACTTACAGAGAGCAAAACATGAATATTTCCGGAAAACAGACAGGAACACATCCTTTTTTCATGCACTGGTGAAGAGAAACAACAAGAAAAGAGAAATAGTAGCAATAGAAAAGCCGAATGGGGAGCACACAAACTCAGTAGAAGAAATAGCGAAGGAATTCCTAACATACTTTCAGAATCAACTAGGGGTAGAGGAAACGAGGACTGATTTCAAAGGAGACTGCATGCAATTTGGAACGAAACTCACTGAAGGGCAGCAGAGGCAGATAACCAGATTGCCAACGGAAGAAGAAATCCGGACAGCCTTATTTGACATTGGGGACCTCAAAGCCCCAGGACCAGATGGATACAACTCAAAATTTTTCAAACACTCATGGGATCTAGTCAAAACTGATGTTGTAGCAGCAGTCTTGGAATTCTTTATCAATGGTCAACTTCTAAAATCCTGGAACCACACAGTGATTGCCTTGATCCCGAAATCCCCCCAGGCACACAAGGTACAAGAGTATAGGCCGATATCCTGCTGCACAGTGGTTTACAAGATTATTGCTAAGCTCTTAGCAGGCAGATTATCGGAAGTGATGGATCATTTGCTGCACAAAGAACAAACTGCTTTCGTGCAGGGCCGAGGTATTGCAGATAACATACACTTAGCTCAAGAGCTTATGCGTAACTACACCAGGAAAAGAATCTCTCCACGATGTATGCTTAAAGTTGATATGCAGAAAGCGTTTGACTCAAGATAATCGGGGTTTCCTTCAAGATATCCTCTCATCATTGCGGTTTCAGATAAATTCACGGCTTGGATTAAAGAAAGCATCACGATCCAACATGCTCAGTTACAATCAATGGTCACATGCATGGTTTCTTTAAAGGCGTAGAGGGACTCGAGACAGGATCCTCTCCCATATCTGCTTTGGATTATGCATGGAATATTTCTCACGTATGCTAGCCAAGTACACGAGTAGATCGGATTTTCGATTTCACCCCAAGTGTAAGGAACTCGGGATTTCACATCGATGTATCGATGACCTCCTACTCCTTAGTCGTGAGGATATACCATCGGTGCTCTTGAAAGACTGCTAAAGCAATTTGCTAGGATGGCAGGCCTGAATGCTAATCTGGATAAGTCAAGCATCTATATGGCAGGAGTGGATTCAAACACCCGTGAAAGGCTGATTGATATAACTGGTTTCAAAGCAGGGGAGATGCCATTTAGATACCTGGGAATACCAATTGCAGAAGTTAAAAGTTGCGATTCTTACGCTCTTGGGCGATCTCTTGAAGAAAGTTAACTCATGGCCAAAAGCTACATTGTCATATGCAGGGAAAAGCCAGCTAATAGCTTCAGTATTGCAAGGAATAGAATGCTATTGGATGTCGATCTTGCCAATTCAACAGAGTAATAGAAAGGATATATGGTATATGCCGATCACTTATGTGGAATACAAAAATCCCCAGTAGCATGGAAAACAATGTGCAAACCCAAGGATGAAGGAGGGTTAGGGCTGCGAGACCTGAAGGCATGGAACATGGCACTATTAGCTAAGGTCTTATGGCGAATACAAGAGAAACAAGACACCCTGTGGATACGGTGGGTTCATCATGCATATATACAAGGAGGAGACATCTGGGGCTGGCAAAGTAAACACACGTACTCTCCACTCATTAAGAAATTAATTCTAATCAAGAACAGCATCCTAGGCACCACAAATAATGCAGTGGCAGCAAGCCAACACCTGTCAGCATGGTTTGGGAAGGACAAAGATGGAGTTAGAAAGGCATATGATTATTTCCGGCAAAATGGAACTAAGAAATCCTGGACGGTAACAGTTTGGCAGAAAGATATACAACCAAGTCATAGATTCACACTGCTGTGGATGTCGCCAATGGCAAACTACGTCGAGAGCAGGCGGGAATATATGGAGGATAAACAATGCATCTTACGTAAGCGGAGGAGAAACCATGGAACACATCTTCTTCAAATGTGAACAACACGCCAACTATGGAGTAAGGTTAGAGGATGGCTACGGATAGAAAATGCTAACCCACCGGAGTATGTTCAGAATTTTCAGATCACGGTACAAAAAAGATACGCCTATGAATCAAGCCCGGCACTTAGCAATGTCAGCCCTAATCCACATAGTCTGGAGGCAAAGAAACTCAAGCAGGTTTGAAGAAGCGAAGTTTGATGGAGACATAATATTCCGCAAGGTGCATATTCACGTCTACAGAGCGATGGAGCACAGCAACATACCCTTTGCGGTCTGATCACGTAAATCCATGGTAAACCCCTGTCCACCGTGCCCCCCTTTACTCACAGGACAATCCTTCCCCATGCTCAATCCCAAGGCAATTCCCCTGTACTTCAATTCCAGTGTACTTCAATTCCAGTGTACTTCAATTCAAAAAAAAAAAATGTTTATGGCGCAAAGGGAGTGGCTGGCAGGGCGGTTTTAGCTCAGGGTGGTTTTGGGCGCAAAGGAATGGCTGGCAGGGCGGTTTGAGTTCAGGGCGGTTTATGGCGCAAAGGGAGTGGCTGGCAGGGCGGTTTAGCGCAGGGTGGTTTAGGGCGCAAAAGGAGTGGCTGGCAAGGAGGTTTCCTAGAGTGGTTTTGGTCCAGAGTAGTTTTGGCGCTAAAGGAATCGCTGGCAGGGCGGTTTTAGTTCAGGGTGGTTTTTTGGCGCAAAAGGAGTGGCTGGCAGGGCGGTTTTAGTTCAGAGTGGTTTATGGCGCAAAAGGATTGACTGGCAGGGTGGTTACCCAGGGTGGTTTTAGCTCAGAGTGGTTTTGGCGCAAAAGGAAGGGCTGGCAGGGCGGATTTAGTTTTCAGGGTGGTTTATGGCGCAAAAGAAGCGGTCGGTGGTTTCAGGTAGCTTTAGTTGAGTGGTTTTGGCGCAAAGGATTGGCCGAGGTGGATTGATTCGGGATTGGCGCAAAGGAAATGGGTGGCGGCGGTTTTATTCGAGCGGTTTTACAGGCGATTTTCTTGGAATAAAAGACTGATGCCCAGGGGGGTTTTCCAGGGTGGTTACGCCTGCCGATTTTGCGCAAGGGCCGTGACCGTGGCGCTCGGTCTCACAATGCCAGGGCAGTTTTGGGATCAAGATCAGGGCGGTTTTTACAGGGAAGGGCAGAGCAGAGTGGTTTCCCACCAAGGCCAGAGTGGTCCCAATCTGCAGAATGGGTCGTTGCCAGGGCGGTTTTCTTTGAGCTGGTTTGGCCCACTATAGGGGTGGCCTGCTCAAGTCCAGGGCAATACAAAGACACAGGGCAAAGTTTCAGGGCAATTTTCAGTGGCGTGGACAGGGCGGTTTGGTCAACTCCAGAGTGGTATTTCCACTTCAAAGTGGTTTGGCCCAAATTCGGGCTATCCAAGGGCAATTCCAGGTCAATACCAGGGCAATCAAAATGACAAGGCAGGGTCTTTGATCAATGCCAGGGCTTGTATCCCCCCAGGGTGATACCGTTCAACGCTTCAAGGAAGCCCAGAGTGATACTGTGCAACTCTTTCAGTGTACTTCAAAAAAAAAAAAAAAAAAAAAAAGGTGAAGGGGCAGCCGATAATAGCCTCTCTAGTCCGGAGCAAACGGCTGCGGTAAAGACACATCAAATCCGTTTAAGGCTGAGGTTTAGCCAATAAGCCTAATAGAGGTGAATAGGCCCACCTGAAGGGCCTATCTAGTCCGTAGCAAACGGCTGCGGTAAAGACAAGGCAAATCCGTTGATGGTTGGTCACTTACCAAAAGTGGCGAATAGAGACGGCAACGATGAACATACATGGACATGGATGGACAACGCATAAAGGAACACATGGAATGGCGAAGACAAAGAGATAACATGGATGTGAGGAAGAAACATGTGAGATGAGCTTGCACTCTGCAAGAGGGAAAGGTGGACTATGTATGAGCGTATGTACTCATGAGAGATTTAGTACACATGAGAGGTCAGGTACCCATGAGAGCACATGTACTCCCTTGGTACACCTCAGATCTGACACATCGTCAGACATGACATGAGTGTGCATCTAAGGATTCTGTATGATTGTGCCTTTCTTGATGATATATATATTTACCTTCATAAAAAAAAAAGAGAATAGCTTAGATGCAGGGAAGTGCCAACTCATAACTTTAGTCCTCCAAGGAGTTGAATGCTATTGGATGTCGATATTTCCACTACCATTAGGAGTTATTGACAAAATATACATCACTTGTCGCTCGTTCATGTGGTCTACCAAGAATCCTCTGATAGCATGGGCAGAGATGTGCAAGCCAAAAGAAGAAGGTGGGATGGGGCTGCAAGATTTAAAGGCATGGAACCTAGCACTATTGGCAAAGGTGCTGTGGCGTATACAAGACAAATAGGACACACTATCGATTCGATGGGTTCATCACACGTACATATATATAGCAGGGAGGGATATGGGAATGGCGAAGCAAGCATAAGGACTCACCCCTCATAAAGATGTTAATCTCCATCAAGGATAACCTACTAACCTCCTCAGGCACCCTGGAAGGAGCAGAACAGCTCCTTGCCACCTGGTTCAGACGGTGCAAAGGAGGAGTTCAGAGTGTGTATGACCACTTTAGAGACGTAGGGGAAAAAAAAGCATGGGCGGTGATGGTGTGGCAAAAAGACATTCAACCAAGCCACGCATTTACTCTTATGGATATTAGCCCAAGGGAAGCTCCGAGTGTGTGCCAGAAAAGATTTCTTGGAGGATAAACAATGCATTTTCTGCGAGCAGGAGGAGGAAACATTAAGCCACATGTTCTTTCGGTGTGAAGCAATTAGACAGCTATGGGGGAGAGTTAGAGGATGGTTAAAGATGAGGGCAGAAATGAGCACATACCATCACATGCTCAGGACATTCAGAATGCAATATAGGAGGTCTACTAGTTTGAACCATGCTCGTCGCCTTGCTATGTCTGCAATGATCCATTTGGTGTGGAGGACGCGAAACTCCTGTAGGTTTGAGGGGATGAAATTTGATGCAGACCTGATCTTCCGAAAGGTGCAGATCCATGTGTTCATGGCAGTGGAGCACAACAACTTCCAATTCTCACCAGGAATTACGTGAGGTCAGGGCAGCCCCCCCCCCCTATTCTTTCCCCACTCTCCAGGACAATTCTCCAAAATTCCAGGGCACTTCCTCCTTCCTTTTCCTACTTCCTTCTCCTATACCCGGAATTCCCTAGGGTAGCCCCTCTACTTCATGGACACCCCCCCCCCCCCCACTAAGGCAGTCTTTCTGTAAGTCTCTATACATCCCTTATTCCCTTATTCTCTACTCTCCAGGATTGTTCTCCATAATTCCAGAGTACTTCTTGGACCTCCCCCCCTCTCTCTCTCAGGGCAACCTTCCATCAGTCTCTATGCATTCCTACTCCCTCCTTACCCTCCACCCTACAGGGCAGTTCTCCATACTCTCCACATCCCTTATCCCTCTCCCTCCCATTATCCGCCACACCCGGCTAGTCCTTAGCCTACCAGGGCATCTCATTAACTTCCCAAGCTTTACTCCCTGTCCTAGGGTAGTTCTCATTGTCCCAGGGCAGTTCTCCCATAGCCAAGAGCAGTGCACCCTTCCAGGGCAGTATATGCATGCCTTCTCAGGGCGGTCTATGCTTCCCAGGGCAATTCTCCATACTCTCCACATCCCTTATCCCTCTCCCTCCCATTATCCGCCACCCCGGCTAGTCCTTAGCCTACTAGGGCAGCTCATCAACTTCCCAAGCATTACTCTCTATCCCAAGGTAGTTCTCACTGTCCCAGGGCAATTCTCCCATAGCCAAGTGCAGTGCACCTCTCCAGGGCAATATACGCACGCCGTCTCAGGGTTGTCTACGCTTTCCAGGGCAGTACCCCTTAGAATAGTATGGTTTCCCTCTTATCCAGGGCAGTGGAAAAAAAATTCCTCAAGGTGGTTTTCCCACCAAGTCAGAGTCGTTTTCCTCAGGCCAAGGCAGTTTTGTCTAGCCAGAGTGGTTTTCCCACCCTCGGAAGGGCAGCTTTCTACATGGCGGTCCTTGGAGTCCCAGGGCAGATCCCCCAGTCAGAGTGCTTTAGCCGGCCACTAGGGCACTAACCAGGGCAGTTCCAAAATGCTCTAGGGTGGACCCTCCTTAGATTTGCGTCGTCAGGGAGGCTCAGGACAGTTCAAGGGCATCAGGGCGGTCCAGCAATAGCAAGGCAGCTACCATTTCTAGGGCGGTTCAGGGAGGACCAATGGCTTCAGGGCGATCCCAGGGTGGTTTTGCGGCTCATCTAACCGACCCAATGGCTTCAAGGCCTCACTAATATTAGCTCCCAGTCCAGAAGCTCCAAGGCGGTCCGGGAAAAAAAATTGACTAGATTCTGGAAGGATGATGGGAGGATGATTGGATGAGGAAGGGTGAATAGGCCCACCCATAATGGTCTATCTAGTCCGTAGCAAACAGCTACGGTAAAGACGTTGCAAATCCGTTTATGGATGAGGCTTGGCCAAAAAGCCTAGTAGAGGTGAATAGGCCCACCTGAATGGCCTATCTAGTCCGTAGCAAATGGCTACGGTAAAGACAAGGCAAATCCGTTGATGGCTGGCCACTTGCCAAAAGTGACAAATGCTGGAGGATCATCATACTAGGTGGACGAAGGAGACAAGATGGTGCAAGGAGGTGCACATGGAGAGATGGATGCAGATGGATAGTATGCATGGGCAAAAGAAACACGGGAGATGCACATATGCTACACACATGTGCAAGACATGTATGAGTTGAGGTAAATAGTGAGAGGGTTAGTGCACATGAGAGAGGAGGTATCCATGAGAGCACATGTACGCCGCACCTAGGATACATCTCAAATCTAACACTTCGTCAGACATGACATGAGTATGAATCCTAGTCTTTTGTATGACCGTGACTTTTCTTTGATGATATATATTCACCTTTCATCAAAAAAAAAAAAAGATCCTCAACAAAGTAGAGGTAGGGTTTGGGGTTAGGGTTTCCAAACCCTAACCCCATTTTGGGGGGAAAAATGTGGTAGAGGTAGGGTTTAGGGTTAGGGTTTCCAAACCCTAACCCCATTTGGGAAAAAACGTGGTAGAGGTAGGGTTTCCAAACCCTAAAAAAATGGTGTAAAGATAGGGTTTCCAAACCCTAACCCGATTTTGGGGAAAAAAATTAGGGTTAGGGTTTCCAAACCCTAACCCAATTTTGGGAAAACAACTAGTAGAGGTAGGGTTTAGGGTTAGGGTTTCCTAACCCGATTTTGGAAAAAAAAACATGGTAGAGGTAGGGTTTAGGGTTAGGGTTTCCAACCCCTAACCCTATTTTGGGGAAAAAAACATTGTTTGGTTTTGTGCTCTCTTAATGAGTGGCATGTTTTCGATTGATGAGAAGGTTTTTTGCTCTTTTGATGAGTGGCATGGTTTGGATTGATGAGAGGACTTAGAGGAGATGGTGAATAGGCCCACCAGGATGACCTATCTAATCCACAGATAACGACTGTGGTAAAGACACACCAAATTCGTTGATGGCTGAAGCTTTGCCAAAAAGCCTAGAGCAGGTGAATAGGCCCACCTGAATGGCCTATCTAGTCTGTAGTAATGACTGTGATAAAGACACGCCAAATCTGTTGATAGCTGACCACTTGCTTAAAGTGGCTTTTGGAGGATGGAGGAGAGAGAGATGAGGATGATGTCACACCGGCCACAGCTTCTGGATAGGCTGGTTTTGGTGATGGAGAGCACATATTTTGAGGATACACTGGGACACCCAGCGAGTGAGGACAGACACTGGTCGTCACATGATCCCTGATTTGTGTGAGGGATGAGAACACGAATAGAGGATGGGACATGCTTTGTTTTGAGTTTGGATTGTATTGTATCTTGGTGGCATACCCTACTAGGGCTCCTTGCTCAAATCTGACACTTCGTCAAACATGATCGGAGCTAGGACCTAGGCGTATGGATGTGTTTGTACCTTGTTTTGATGATATATATTTACTTTTTCATCAAAAAAAAAAAGATCCTCAACAAAGTCGTCAACTAGTTTCAAAGTTAAGCCAACACAAACTATTTAAATCCTCTGTCCAATTCACCTTATTGCTAGTCAAAAAATATAAAATGTATTTAGATTTTCACAATCAAATATGTTGAAGTTGAGTTGAAAGTTCCTTATCGGGATGAGATCTATCCACTACAAAAAAAATCATTTTTGGCGACGAATTTTGTAAAAAAAATTCGTTGCAAAATTTTTTTGCAACGAAAAAATTTTCGTTGCAAATAATTCGTCGCTAAATTCTGCAACGAAAAAATAAATTTCGTTGCCAATTTCCAACGAATAATTTTTTCATTGCAAAATTCGTCACCAAATTTGGTGACGAATAAATGTTTCGTCGCCAATTTGGCGACGAAAATAAGGTTCGTTGCAAATTTTTGCGACGAATAATTATTTTCGTCCCCGAATTCGGCGATGAATTTTACTTTCGACGCCAAATTAGCGACGAATAATTTTTTTCGTCGCCAAATTAGCGACGAATAAATATTTTTGTTGCCAAATATGCGACGAATTTTTTCTTCGTCGCAAAACTCTCGCATCTATCGCCGACCAATATAATCAGAATTTGGCGATGAATATTTTTTCGTCGCAAATTTGGCGACGAAATATTATTTTCATCGCCAAATTTGCGACGAAAAAAAATATTCGTCACCAAATTCTGATGAACGGGATTAACAAATAAAAATAAATTTGGCGATGAATTTTTTTCGTTGTAAATTTGGCGACGAAAATAATAATTCGTCTCAAAAAATTACACTATCGATCCAATCGATAGTGCGACGATCGATCACCGACGGCTACGGGCGTTACGTGAGTTGCTTATGATGGCGATGATCGATCATATCCATCATCATTGCCGATTCAGTCGGTAGTCGATCGACTTCTGGCGTTACGTAACTGCTCAGATTACATCGATATCATTGTATACCGATCGTGATGGCCAAAAAAATTTGATCAGTCGAGTGAATGTCTACATCAGTCGACTGATACATATAAATTTGCAACGAAAATTGTAATTTCGTTGCAAATCTGGAGAAAAAAAATTGAAATTAAACTTTTTTCACTGTTTTACAACAAACACACAACAATATTAACACAATTATACAACAAACAAAAATATAGACATCAAACAAAGTTATACAGATAACAAATACATCCAAAGGTTTACCGTACCATTATCATCATCAGGCAACAGTTAAATACAACAAACTTAAAAAAACATAAATATGACATATGTCATAAGTCAAGAAGCTAACAAATAAACTTCCACAAATACACTCAAAGATAACCAACATCATCACCATCGTCATCAAAAAACACATCATCATTTTCTCCATGACAGGGATCAGGCGGAGGAGGAGCAGAGCTAGAAGGAGGAAGTTGATTTGAGCTAGCAGAATCAAGATGTTGCGAGAACAAACATTTGTTGCCTTTGAACTTCGTTCATCTTTTCATTTAAGTCTTGAACTTTACGGCGTTACATCTTGATTGATTTCCTTCTGCGCTAGTAAGTCTCTCAAATGATTAACCTCTTCGGTTAATTGAATAACTTGGGCTTTTGATGCTGGAGAGGATGAAGAAGAAGCACCAGGGACTCTATAGGATCGACTCAAAGAGCCGAGTCCAAGTATTCTTCCAATTTTTGGTCCTCCAGATGCTTCGAGCCATAAATTTATATTGCTAACAGATGGCTCCGATTCGACTCCATCATCACTTGCTCCTGAATTTCTTTGTGAAAGTTCATCGTATTTCTCCTATTGTGAAAGAAAAAAAAATATTAACATAAGAAATTAAATTTTTACAATTACACACCTTTATTGTTCTAGCTCTTTCACCACTCCATGTTTTATCCTTTTTTTGAAATGTATGGGTGAAAGTGTCAATAAATAATGGCTCTGTTCCTGTCTCCTTGGCCTAAACAAATTAAATAGTTAATATTTATAAATTAGTGAGTATTAGATTATAAAATCATAAATTGAAAGTACTCACCAATCGATGTCTATGCTCATCGATATTTATGGATCCTCCCGTATACGTGGCAGACATAACGCCGAAGTTACAATTCTGATTTTGCTTATTCTGTTCACTCTTCCGCTTACTTTCATCAGATCCCCAATGTGCAACAATTTTATTCCAATTCTCCTCAGTTATATAGTACGGTTTCTTATTTCTAGTTTTTGCATGATTTAGTATGTTTCTAATATGATCACCACATTTTTTTCTTAAAAATCCTCCTAATCTCTAGTGTTTCAGTCTCCTCCCAAATAAATACCCGCTGCAGTAGAGGAAAATAAAAATTGATTATATTAACTGCAATTTCATATACTAAATAATTGAAATAAGTTACCTTGAACTCATTCCACCACAAAACTCTAATTTCTTCCGGCGTGCTTGTATAAGTCATAGAAGCGTCGGCCCAATGGTTATTCACTATTTTATTCACCTCGTGAATAACACGTACAGAATTTGTAAATCTAACATAAACCAAAAACAAACTCCGTTATATACTTTAAAAAAATATATATTGTATTAAAATTTTAATATAGATATTAAAAAACTTGAATACTTACGAATCTCCTCGCGGAGATATAAACTCTCTCGTATCTTCCCTCTCCATGAGTGTTTGTTGTACCGGGGAAGAAACATTGGCAGGTATATGTTGAGAATCAGAGGATCCTGCAACTGGGGAAGAGGTGAAGGGCACATTTCCTACAAGAGCATCAGAATGTGCGGGTGCTGAAGTAGAGGAAGACTGTGATCTTCCATCACTACTACGTCTATGACCGCCACGTCGAAACTAACAATCATGATTATTAGAAGAATATTATAGGAAAAAAAATGCAGTTGCATATCGAATTATTAATAGGAAAAATATGAAAATATTACCATATTCATAGCAACTGGATGACCCTAAATAAAAAAAGGTCATTAGCATATCAAATATATAGATTTTCGAATAGCATAGTAAATTAAAACATAATTGGTATTCAATAAATTAAAAGGTAAATTACCAATAATTAGAAATCGAAGTCTGCAATAAAATTTTTGGCCTAATAATGCATCTAATCGTCATCGTCATCGTGATCGTCATCGTGATCGTCATCGTCATCGTCATCGTCATCGTCATCGTCATCATCATCCTCATCATCATCCACATCCTCATCCTCATCCTCATCCTCATCATTGAAATCTTCATCTTCATACTCATTCAGTTCACTTGCATCAACGTCTATTACAATGCCACTGGGATCTCGTAACGTTGAAATATTATACTCTTCGATATGAAATGTATTGACAACTTCATCTTGTTGATAGGCTATGTCCTCCCAATATTAGTATGGACATCATACGTGGAAACACCCATGTCCCATAGTTGGATCAACTCGGCAATCAACGGTTGCATGTAAACATCTATTAACTTCTTCGGATTATGAGGGTCAGACACAATCAATGTTAAAAATATATAAGGTGTTTTCATACACATACCAGGAGGAAGATTGTACGGAGTTACAATAATTGGCCAGCAAGAATACGTTCTTCCTAATTTTCCAAACTAAGCAAATCCATCAGCACATAGACCCAACCTGATGTTTCAGATCTCATTTGCAAACTCAGGATATGTTCGATCAAAATTTTTCCATGCCTCTACATCAGATGGATGACACATTAGCCCATTCTCTATTTCATGATTTGCATGCCAAGTCATGTGTTCAACAGTCACCTTTGAAGCATAAAGCCTTTGCAATCTAGGAGTTAAAGGCAAATAGAACATTTGTCTGAATGATTTTAATCGCTTATTACGATTTGATCTCGTGGTACTCTTGTACTTGCATTGACTACAAAATTTGCAAGTCTCTAAATCTGCATTATCTCCCCAATATAGCATGCAACCATTTCTGCAAACATCAATTCTTTGCACCAGAAGACCCAAATCTTTCACAAGTTTTTTCATACCGTAAAAATCATTGGGCATTATGTGATCACGCCGCAATACTTCTCCAATAACTTGAACAAAATCATTAAAATATTCTTCTGACACATTATGCTCGGCTTTAACATTCAACAATCTTGTGGTGAGAGATAATTTTGTGTGATTGTCACAATCGGACCATACGGGTTCATCTGCAGCTCTCAATACTTCTTGAAATTTTATATATGGCTCATTGTGCACATTTTCATTACCACCACTAATTTCTACCTCCTCCAACGGTGTTGAATAATTATTATACATGTGTTCAAATGCTTGAGGATAACTAGCACTTGTGGCGTTTGGTTCGGTATCCAAATTATGACCAACTGCATCAACTATCATCCTCTGGTACGGATTGCATTGATCATAATATACTTGCTCTCCACTAACGGTCCTTTGTATGTTTCGTCAAACCTCTTCATTGGATATAAACGGTTCACCATGACAAGTCCAATTATAATAATTTGGCATAAAATCAAATCTACAAAGATGTTCTCGAACTTTATCACATTGGAAAAATTTACCATTATGATATTTTTTGCACGGACACCTTAACTTATTCCCATCCATAAACTCAATATTATTAGTAGCAAATCTCAAAAATTATTCCAACCCAATTATAAATTCATCGGTTAAACCACGACGTTATGATAATTTTTTTTTATACAACCAACTGCGTTTTCTCTCCATCGATCCTGTATTCGAAAATATATTAACAACGATTAATTTCCATTTCTTCCAAATAAACTTCATCCGTATATATATATATATATATATATATATATATATATCAATCTAATCATAAATTTATACTCAACATTAATTAAATTTTTCTAATACTAAATATGATTTTGTGTGATATTTTGTTAAATACTGAAAATTTTAAAATGTAAATTAAATGGCCAAAGAATTAAGGAAATAATCTTGGAAAATTTTTGGGATTTTTAGGGAATTTTTGGAATTTTTCTGGAATTTTTTCTGGATTTAAACGGAGTCCGTACAAGATAATTACGGGGATAAAATAAATAGGCTTTGGAGGAGTCTATTTAAAAGGGGTTAATCAACGACATTAACCTAGGTTTTCTATTTTCTATTTTCTATTCCCCCCCCCCCCCCCGCCGCGACACCTTTCCTCCTTCGGCAGTTCCTCTCGCGAGACCTCTTCTCCGTCGACGCCCTCTTCTCTGTCGACGGTCTCTTCTTCGCCGACGACCAGGCCGGTCTTCTCTTCGCCGACGACCAGGCCGTCGCCACCCACAACACTGTCCGCGCCCGACACCTCTTTCTCCGCAGCAGCCGAGTCTTCTTCTCCCCCCCCCTCCGCGCGTCGACCACGGTAGGTCTTCCCTTCGCCGTCCGACGCCTAGGTCTAACCAGGGTCGCTGCTCACTGGCAGCGCTTGCTTTCCACTGCTGCTTCGCTCTTCCTTGTGCCAGCCTCCTCTGCGACAGACAACGCGCGTCGGTCGCCTCTTCCAAAAAGCGTCGTCAACGCCTCTGTTTCAACTTTGCCTCACATTGCACCGTGCCTCAGGCGAAGGATCGGTCGCAGTGGCACAGCGACCCTAAGGGTCGAAGCAATGGTATTCAGTCGGTGAATGAAATTTGGGGGTGCCACCGGGAAGGTGGAATTTGGGTATATTTCTTTCTTGTTTCCTGTTTTCCTTTCTGTTCATGGTGTTTACTATGTATTGATGGTGTTGAATGGAGTGTGGATGCGATTAGGGAATCAAGGGTAGCGGGGGCAGTTGGGTCGATGGAGTGGGTTGGACGGAGGTAGTGTGGATTGTGAGGGGTCTATTTGGGGGCGTCATGCGGTTAGGGTTGTTGTAAGTGGGCGCGGTGCAGTGTGAGCGGATTGTGGTCGATTTGGGCTGATTTTGGTGTTATTCGGTTGGTCGTATTGTATTCGGAGGATATGGGATGGTTGGGTGATATTGTTTGATCTTGAGGATTTTTGTAGGTGATGAATTAGGTTAATTGATTAGGAATTAATTAGGTAAATTGATTGGTACAATTATTGGATAAATTAAAAGCCATTAAGTTTTATTTATTTGGCTTAGGTTGTTAAAGTGTAGGTTAATCCAGGTTTAATTGATTAATTAGCTTATCATTAATTAATCAAAATTTTTATCAATTGATTTAGTGGGCTAAATTAATTGTATGGATATTTGTGGTAGGAAAAGATTAATAAGCTGGTTGGAAAATTAGTGAAAATTGGAAATAGTTTGGGTTAATTGGGTTATGAAGGAAATCGATTAAGTATTCGATTTGTCGGTGAATTGCATTTTTGTGCTTAACTATAGTTATGCTATATGCAGGTTTCGGTCACGAGGCAGGTCCCCGGTCGTGACGTTTTCATTCTTGCGGATATTTATATTCAGGCGGGTATTTTGACTTATCTTTTAGATATAGTCATTGTTGATATGCTAGTTAGGATAGCATGCACTTTGCACGGATCGCATTTGTATTGTGTTTGCTGCATTTTTATTGATGCCTTGGATGTGCATATGATTGTCATGCATACAGGATACATATTTATATATATGGTGAGGACTTTATTACTTCTAGTCAGTCACATGCTCCTATATCAGGGTAGGAGATTCAGGTAAGTACAGTCATTTTGCATTTATTTCTTGCTTACCCTATATGTGAGACTGTACTGGCATGATTTTTATTGTTAGTTATTCCTTACTTTGCATATCTACTATACCCGTTGAGTTCTTTGAACTTACCTCGTTGATTTATATCTATTTCAGGATGAAGCTGTCAGGAGAGTGCAGCTGCCAAATCCCACTCGTGAAAGTTTTTTATTTGTTATTTGTTTCTATGGTTTGGACATTTTGAATAGAGGACATGTTTAGGTTTGGAGATTGAGATTTGTATTCGTGGATTTTTGGTGTCCTTTTGGACCTTTATTCGGTTTTGTTTGGATTAGTTTTGGTTGAGTATTCCTGCCCAGATGGCAGAAGGGGTAAGTCTAGTTGTGATAGATGTTACTCATTTATTTTGGTTGATGGCCAGAGGCCTATTTTATTACCTGCGTGTGTGTTTGGATTTCGGTCATGTTAACCGATGTATAGTGGATGTGTAGGCCTTGTATGTAAATTGGCATTGTCACCCGTCTGGGAGATCTTTGTCGGATTTTAAATGCAGGGGTCTCCTTCGGGGCGTGACAATTTATTTGGTATCAGAGCGCCTAGGTTTTCGAGTTCCTAGGGGTTTTTGGATTTTACAGAGTTTGCCATGTTTTGGCAGGTTTTGCGAGGCAATCTGGAAATTTTGGATTGGTATGGATTTTCGATAATTTTTATGTTTCGGAAATTTGAGGATTTTTTACGAGATCAATATGGGGTTTTGGCGGCTACGAGACCTCTCCTGACGGTGAAATAGGTATGCTGGAAAATTTTATATGTTTTTACTTCTAGTAACATCTGTATTAATTTATCAGATATGAGACGAGGTGGGCGTGCTCCTGCGCCGAGACGCGGGGCGGGGCGGCCACGACAGAGGACATTGAGATCTTTGGCGATTGACTTGCCAGAGAGATCTACTGAGGGTGAGCATGTTGATCAGGGTCAGGTTCCACATGGTGCTGCGGGAGTCGTGGATCCTCAGTCCTCGGCGGTTCCCCCTCCAGAGATACCCGCTTCTAGAGTATCCGATGTACCAGCGGGAGACCCTACTGCTACACACCAGACACCCCCGCCAGTAGGACCTACTACTACAGACCCGACATGCCCATTAGTTGAGCCGGTCGGCCCTCACTCGGTATCTGCCCCTGCTCAGGCAGCGGCACCATCTACGGTAGTTTCACCAGCTCCTGCGTCGGCCCCTACTTATCCTACTGATGTAGCTGTGGCACGAGCTCGGATTCCAGGATTAGCAAAGTCAATAAAAAGTTGGTTCACTTTATTCAGCGGAGAGACTGATCCGATCGTGGCTCAGTCTTGGATCGAGACGATGGAGCGTACCTTCTACTATATGGTCTGCTCCAAGTGGGAGAAGGCAGAGTTGGCGGCCTTCCATTTACGAGGCGAGGCCGAGATCTGGTGGGATATGCAACGCTCGATTATTGGCGAGCAGCAGGTTACCTGGGCGAGATTTAGAGAGGTTTTTGAGAGTTAGCATTTCCCACGGGCATATCAGATAATGCGACGTCAGGATTTTATGAGTCTACGACAGAATAATCGCTCAGTGATGGAGTATAATACAGAATTTAATAGGTTAGTCAGGTTTTGTCCAGAATTAGTTGCTGAGGATAGGTCATGGATGATGCAGTTTGTTCAGGGACTAGATGGGCATCTCCAGGTCAAGATGGCAGGATTTGGCAGTTCTTCCTACCGAGAGGCATTGGATAGAGCTTTGTTGATCGAGTCGGCTCAACAGAGGGTCAATACTGATAGGAAGAGGAAGCAGGCAAGAAAGAACCACGCAGATCAGACCCGCTGACCACAGACTACGGGCGGCAGCAAAAGTGGCCGCGATCGATCGGGTTAGAGTCATTCGGGCATCTAGCCGGCCTCGAAATCGTGACAATCTTCAGGCCCTCCGTCTTCTCAGAGAGGGGTCGCCACTAGTGACACCCACTGTACTCGTTGTGGATCGAGAGAGCATGTCGTCTCAACCTGCACCTTGGGACAGTCAGTTTGTTATTATTGCAAACTGCCTGGACACTTGAGCCGAGATTGTTCATTGAAGGCTCAGCATGTGGCTTCCGGGGTTTCTATCTAGGGAGGACCGTTGAGTCGATGGACTCGAGAGAGGGGCGGCGGACGGACCGCAATGCCCGCGAGGGCGGCTCCCCTTGAGTCGCCTATGGCATTCATGACGAGAGTACACGATGCCGTCACGGTGTCATAGGAGTTGATTTGAGGACCAGGATGCAGATGCGGTCCGGCCGCGATGCGATACCATTCGCGGCAGCGTCGCGTCTGATCGGTGCGACCTTCGCCACTAGTTGAGATCACCAGCCGTGCGATGTCGATCGCGGTAGTTATACCAACCTTCATATCAGCCTACGTATCAGCCTTCATACTAGCCTTCATATTAGTCGCAGGTCCAGACACAGCCACCTCTAGCAGTGATACCACCTCCACCGGAGACTGGGAGGATTCATGCGATTACCAGAGAGGAAGCGCAGCGAGCCAACGAATCCGTATTTCGCGGTACGGTTTCACTTTATGCATTTTCAGCTATTATGCTAATTGATACTGGTAGTTCGCATTCGTTTATTTCTCATACTTTTATGAGAGAGATTGGTAGATTACCTACTAGTGGATCATAGAGATTAGTCATCTCCCTACCATCTAGCGATACATTGGATGTTACCCAGGAGGTCCGAGGTTGTCCCTTAGATTTCAGTAACATCATTCTTACTGTAGATTTATTGGTACTGGACATGGTCGAGTTCAACATTATCCTTGGCATGGATTGGCTGTCAGCATATCATGCCACTGTGGATTGCCAAACGAGGGTGGTCACATTCCGACCTCCGAACCAACCCTCATGGAATTTCACTGGCATCCGGGACAACGGCATAGCGATCATTTCTATGATTCAGGCTCAGAAGCTTTTATTGCACGATTGCCAGGGTTTTCTATTATCTATGATCAATATAGAAGACAGTGGTGACTCTCAGATCGCGGACATCCCTAGTGTCCGAGAGTATTCAGATGTCTTTCCAGAGGAGTTACCGGGCCTACCTCCCAGAAGGCAAGTGGAGTTCATGATTGAGTTAATACCTGGGATGTCGCCGGCATCGAAAGCTCCTTATCGTATGGCTTCGAGAGAGTTGGACGAGTTAAAGGTTCAGCTCCAGGAACTTTTGGACAGAGGTTTTATTCGCCCTAGTGTATCACCCTGGGGTTCTCCGGTTCTCTTCGTGAAGAAGAAAGATGGTTCGATGAGACTGTGCATCGACTACAGGCAGTTGAACGCTGTCACTATCAAAAATATATCCCCTGCAACGTATTGAGGACTTGTTTGATCAGCTCAGACGTACATCGGCCTATTCTAAGATTGATCTGCGGTTCGGATATCATCAATTAAGAGTTAGAGATTCTGATATTCAGAAGATAGCGTTCCGTACCAGATATGGACACTATGAGTTTTTGGTAATGCCATTTGGGCTTTCCAATGCTCCAGCGGTATTCATGGATTTGATGAACCGTGAATTTATGGATTTCCTAGATCGGTTCGTCATTGTTTTTATCGATGACATTCTGGTCTATTCTCGTTCCGAGGAGGAACACGCGCAGCATCTTCGTCTTGTTCTAGATAGGCTCCGACAGAAGCGATTATATGCGAAGTTCAATAAATACACGTTCTGGTTACACTCAGTCGGTTTTCTGGGACATGTGGTTTCGAGTAGAGGTGTTTCAGTTGACCCCTAGAGGATCGAGGTCATCACGATTGGGAAGGCGAAATCGATTCGAGAGGTTATGATTTCTTAGGCTTGGCTGGTTATTACAGACGGTTCGTTGAGGGTTTTTCGAGCATTGCTATGCCATTGACACGCCTTACCAGGAAGGGCGTGAAGTTCACGTGGACAGAGGCGTGCGAGACTAGTTTTCAGGAGTTGAAGAGGAGATTGGTGTTAGCACCAATCCTGGTATTGCCATTAGGGGATGATAGTTTCGTTATTTATACAGATGCGTCCCTACAGGGTTTAGGCGCAGTATTGATGCAGCACGGCGGGGTAGTCTCTTATGCTTCTCGTCAGTTGAAGGACCATGAGAAAAACTACCCAGTTCATGATTTAGAGTTAACCGCTATTATCTTTGTCTTGAAGATTTGGAGGCATCATTTATATGGTATTACGTTTGAGATTCTTACTGATCATAAGAGTCTTAAATATATGTTTACACAGAAGGAACTCAATCTCCGACAGAGGAGATGGATGAAGTTCATGAAGGATTATGACTGTACCATCAGCTACCACCCAGGGAAAGCCAATGTGGTTGCCGATGCACTTAGCCGGAAGTCCCGAGGGACTTTAGCTTCCTTCCGAGTTTTGGTCACGGATTTGATTCGGGGTTTCTCAGAGTTGAGCCTAGAGGAGCAGGGACTGATAGAGCAGGGCATTCTGGTTACCATGGTTGCTCAGTCGGATATTCGGATGAGAGTCCGGGAGGCTCAGGCCAGTGATCAGCATTTATAGTTCATTGGTAGTCAGATAACTTCTGGACAGCAGACTGAGTTCACCCGAGATGATGAGGGTATTATATATTTTCGAGGCAGATTATGTGTACCTCAGCCTCACCCGGTTATGGAGGAGTTACTACAGGAGGCTCATCACTCTCGATTTGCGATCCACCCAGGCGGAAACCGCATGTATCGAGATTTAAAGCATTTGTATTGGTGGAATGGTATGAAGAAAGACATCGCGGATTTTGTAGCTAGATGTCTGATTTATCAGCAGGTAAAGGCTGAGCACCAGAGACCAGCTGGATTACTTCAGAGGATTCCTATTCCTGAGTGGAAGTGGGATCATATTACTATGGATTTTGTGATGGGTTTGCCTAGGACACGTCAAGGCCATGACGCGATTTGGGTAGTCGTAGACCGACTAACCAAATCCGCGCACTTCTTATCGATTCGGAAGACCCACTCTTTGGATCGGTTGGCAGAGCTATATTGTCGGGAGATCATCAGATCGCATGGTTTTCCTTTGAGCATTATATCAGATAGATATCCCCGGTTCACGTCTAGGTTACGGCGATCTGCAGCAGCTTTAGGCACGGCCGGTTTAAATCGCCTTCCATCTGCAGACAGATGGACAGTCTGAGCGGACCATTCAGACACTAGAGGATTTGCTGAGGTCCTGTATTATAGATTTCGAAGGCAACTGGGAGGATCATTTGCCATTAGTGGAATTCACCTACAATAACAGTTATCATTCGGCTATCCAAATGGCCCTGTATGAGGCATTGTATGGTAGACAGTGTCGTACACCCACCCTCTGGGAGGAGGTTGGGGAGGCCCAGTTGCTAGGACCCCAGAGAGCTCAGCATGAGGCAGAGTTGGTCCGTTCTATTAGACGTAGGATGGCAGAGGCACAGGATCGCCAGAAGAGTTATGCAGATCGTAGACGGAGACCTTTGGAGTTCTCTATTGGTGAACATGTATTCCTGCGAGTTTCACCCATGAAAGGGGTGAAGATATTTGGCCTCCGTGGTAAGCTAGCTCCTAGATATATTGGTCCGTTTGAGATTTTGGAGAGGATCGGAGCAGTCGCTTACCGTCTAGCGCTACCACCATCTTTGACGAGTATACATGATGTGTTCCATGTATCCATGCTGAGGAAGTATATGCCAGACTCTACACATATTCTGTCAGATGTGTCAGGTTCCATTCAACCTGATGCTACTTACGCAGAGGTTCCGATACGGATTTTGGATTACAAGGAACGATAGTTGCGGAACAAGGTTGTGCGACTTGTCAAGGTCGGGTGGAGTCACCACACCGACGAGGAGGCTACTTGGGAGCTCGAGGAAAAGATCAGAGCTCAATACCCCCACTTGTTTACTTAAGGTACGTGAAGTATATTTTTCAGTACTTGTGGTATTTCTTACTTGTTATGCATATGAGTAGAAATTTTGGGACCAAATTTTTATTAGTGGGGGAGAATGTTAAATACTAAAAATTTTAAAATGTAAACTAAATGGCCAAAGAATTAAGGAAATAATCTTGGAAATTTTTCGGGATTTTTAGAGAATTTTAGGAATTTTTTCGAAATTTTTCTGGATTTAAACGGAGTCCGTATAAGATAATTATGGGGATAAAATAAATAGGCTTTGGAGGAGTCTATTTAAAAGGGGTTAATCGACGACCTTAACCTAGGTTTTCTATTTTCTTTTTCTATTCCCCCCCCCCTCCGCGACACCTTTCCTCCTTCGGCAGTTCCTCTCGCGAGACCTCTTCTCCACCGGCGCTCTCTTCTCCGCCGACGGTCTCTTCTTCGCCGACGACCAGGCCGGTCTTTTCTTCGCCGACGACCAGGGCGCCGCCACCCACAGCATCGTCTGCGCCCGACGCCTCTTTCTCCGCAACAGCCGAGTCTTCTTCTCCCTCCCCGCGCGTCGGCCACGGCAAGTCTTCCCTTCGCCGTCCGACACCTAGGTCTAGCCGGGGTCGCTGCTCACCGGCAGCGCTTGCCTTCCGCTGCTGCTTCGCTCTTCCTCGCGCCAGCCTCCTCTACGATAGACAACGCACGTTGGTCGCCTCTGCCAAAAAGCATCGTCAACACCTCTGTTTCAACTTTGCCTCACATTGCACCGTGCCTCAGGCGAAGGATCGGTCGCAGTGGCACAGCGACCCTAAGGGTCGAAGCAATGGTATTCGGTCGGTGAATGCAATTTGGGGGTGCCACCGGGAAGGTGGAATTTGGGTATATTTCTTTCTTGTTTCCTCCTTTCCTTTCTGTTCATGGTGTTTACTATGTATTGATGGTGTTGAATGGAGTGTGGATGCGATTAGGGAATCAAGGGCAGCGGGGGCAGTTGGGTCGATGGAATGGGTTGGACGGTAGTGTGGGCTGTGAGGGGTCTATTTGGGGGCGTCGTGCGGTTAGGGTTGGAGGTGGTCGTGCAAGGTCGACTGTAAGTGGGCAGTGCACGACTGTGAGCCGGATTTGTGGTCGATTTGGGCTGATTTTGGTGTTATTCGGTTGATCGTATTGTATTCGGAGGATATGGGATGGTTGGGTGATATTGTTTGATCTTGAGGATTTTTTTAGGTGATGAATTAGGTTAATTGATTAGGAATTAATTGGGTAAATTGATTGGTACAATTATTGGATAAATTAAAAGCCATTAAGTTTTATTTATTTGGCTTAGGTTGTTAAAGTGCGGGTTAATCCAGGTTTAATTGATTAATTAGCTTATCATTAATTAATCAAAATTTTTATCAATTGATTTAGTGGGCTAAATTAATTGTATGGATATTTGTGGTAGGAAAAGATTAATAAGCTGGTTGGAAAATTAGTGAAAATTGGAAATAGTTTTGGTTAATTGGGTTATGAAGGAAATCGATTAAGTATTCGATTTGTCGGTGAATTGCATTTTTGTGCTTAACTATAGTTATGCTATATACAGGTTTCGGTCACGAGGCAGGTCCCCGGTCGTGACGTTTTCATTCTTGCGGATATTTATATTCAGACGGATTGTTGATATGCTAGTTAGGATAGCATGCACTTTGCACGGATCGCATTTGTATTGTGTTTGCTGCATTTTTATTGATGCCTTGGATGTGCATATGATTGTCATGCATACAGGATACATATTTATATATATGGTGAGGACTTTATTACTTCTAGTCAGGCACATGCTCCTATATCAGGGTAGGAGATTCAGGTAAGTACAGTCATTTTGCATTTATTTCTTGCTTACCCTATATGTGAGACTGTACTGGCATGATTTTTATTGTTAGCTATACCTTACTTTGCATATCTACTATACCCGCTGAGTTCTTTGAACTTACCTCGTTGATTTATATCTATTTCAGGATGATGTTGTCAGGAGAGTGCAGCTGTCAAACCCCACTCGTGAAAGTTTTTTATTTGTTATTTGTTTCTTTGGTTTGGACATTTTGATTAGAGGACATGTTTAGGTTTGGAGATTGAGATTTGTATTCATGGATTTTTGGTGTCCTTATGGACCTTTATTCGGTTTTGTTTGGATTAGTTTTGGTTGAGTATTCCTGCCCAGATGACAGAAGGGGTAAGTCTAGTTGTGATAGATGTTACTCATTTATTTTAGTTGATGGCCAGAGGCCTATTTTATTACCTGCGTGTGTGTTTGGATTCCGGTCGTGTTGACCGATGTATAGTGGTCATGTAGGCCTTGTATGTAAATTGGCATTGTCACTCGTACAGGGGAGATGCTGTCGGATTTTCGTCTGGCGGGGTCTCCTTCGGGGCGTGACATATTTAATTGCAAATTATAATATCATTATTTCGAACAAATTATGATCTACTAACAATAATTAAATTACTTAAAATCAAACATTACGATTAAAAATTATAACAGAATTCATAATACTATAAATAATGTTATAAACAATATTTTTACACGAACCTGTCCGGAAGGAAACAACGTGGGGATGAGCTCACGGCTAGATGAATACCTTCACAAACATCTTAAAAGTAGGACAACCTATTAAACAAAATATTATATTTAGATTACGACACAAGATATAATTGGGATAAATGACTCACGCCAGCTTGAGCAGCCCGCCATCGCCGCAGCGATCTCGCGGTAGGAACTCGCCGACGCAATCTCGCGGCAGAACCTCGCCGGTGTATGCGCGCGACGCCGCTTAACCTCCACCACGTGCGCGTCGCGAGCTCGCGGCGGCCGTCGCCGCATGCTCACGCAGATGGTCCGACGCTTGCGCGCAAGACAAAGATCACGATCATCACGGCGGCTCACGGCGAGATTCCGCGCGAGCACGCGGCAAATTTCGCGGCACGCGGCACTGTCGCGAGCACGCGGCAGCGGCGCGAAGATCGCCGCGAGCACGCCAGCGCAGCTGCAACGGCGGCATGCCACGCGCAATGCGGGACCGCCACGCGCGAGTACGCAAAGATCGCAAGACTGGGCGTCATGAGTCGCAACATGGCGCTGTAAGGGAGAGGGAAAAAGAGGGAGACTTACCGACGGGCCGGTGACGGGAGGAGTTGATCGGCGGGATAATTAGGGAAAATTTAGCAACGAATGTTTTTTCTTCGCTAATTTCGTCGCCAATTTGGCGATGAATTCTATATTCATTGTAGATTCTGGAACGAAAAATAATTCATTGTAGAATTTTGCAACGAAAAAATAAATTCGTTACAAATTTCTACAATGAATTTTTAATTCGTTGCAGAATCTGTAACGAAAAAATAAATTCGTTGCAAATTTCTGCAACGAATTTTGAATTCGTTGCAGATTCTGCAACGAAAAAAAAATTGTTGGAGAAATTTGCGACGAATATATTTTTTCGTCGCAAATTGGCGACGAATTTTGCAACGAAATTTAAATGCTGGAATTTTTATAATTTTTGTAACAAATCTTTTTTGGTCGGAAATTTTGTTATAAATTTGCGACGAAACATAAATTTCGTTGCAAAATTTGTCGCAGATTTGCAACAAATTATTTTCGTTGCCAAAGTTCGTCTCCAAAAATCAATTTTTTTGTAGTGATCGGCTACCACCCATTCAACATTAGGAAACAGTTTACTCTAAAAAAAATTACAAAAAAAAAATACATACAAATTTATGATAGAAGGAAATATTTTTATAGTTAACTCGTTGATTACGATACTCCAACTATATTCCTATAAAGCACAAGGACAATATTTCCAGTATTTAATCCGAATCAAAGACCAAACAATTATATTTAACAAAACATCCAAGTTATGATTCATCAATTTCTTAAACAACTGTATTAGTTAATAAAACAATATTTTTAACAACACATCCAATATACGCTTTAGCAATTTCTTTCATCTTTAACTAAACCATAGAAGAGATCTCTTCGGCTGCAAATTACTTTTCCTCCCCCTTGTAATTGACAACAATAATGGGGTTATCACCTAGACCAACAACAACCATAAAAGGTCATAGCTTGATGTCGCCTTGAATTGAAGTCCCTTCCAACTATACGCTTGCCATCTATTAGAGGAAGGAGTATAAAGATTAAAATGTAGACAGTAATAGTTCATAAATTTGAAAACACTGGCTAGAAAAGGCATACAACAAAAATTAAATAACAAACCAGACCATTCACTTTTGAATTATAATTACATGATAAAAAAACTAAATCTTCATTAATCTATCAAAATTAAAATTTTCAGGGAACCCTAAAAAGGCAAATATATAAAAATAAATGCCAACAGGCATGTACGACTACTAACAAATAGAATAAAAATTTAACATAATTCATGGTGTAAATGAAATAATCATAGAACGACACAACAAAACAACTATTAACTCATTGTAGGTTCAAATGGAATCACCATTCAATTATATGGACTTTGTAATGCAAATTTATATGCGTTTATGAAAATTTTTAGACACCACAACTACCATATCTAAAACTTCTATTTCCTAAATTAACTTTAGTGTTGTGTCCAAATCACAAATTGAAAGAGAGACCATCATCGAATTTGTGAATTATGAGTTCTAGATGATTGGTTTATATACTAGGCATGAGGATAGTTTGCAAACAAAAACATAACGAATTTTTTCCTTAGTCACACATGTACACACACAAAATTTAGAGCACACAGAGACAGAACAACGAACTAAAATTGAGTTTTATTTGTTTTATCTGCCAAATGTTCGATCAAAATAACTTGTGCAAAATAGTAAATAAAATAGTTGGAGTTTCATGGATAAAGATTTATTTTCCCTCAGAAAATTTTAAACTATTGCATCTGATTATATCAACACTGAGTAGGTTAGGTTCTCCTCACAACAATCAAGGACTTTGAGCCATCTATACCTAAAAACTATGTACAAACTACCATTAGAAAGTATAGACAATGAAATTACTTCTAAAAATAGAGGAATTACCAAGCATATATAAAATGTTAAGATGTTAAATAATTTCATCGATCATCGTCTCTGAAGCAACACTAGATATTCAAAACTTCTAAGTCATCACTACAAATTTACAGAACACAATAGATTCATATTAAGAAAATGAACCATCTTTTCTCCTATGCTTCATGATGAGTGTTACAAGCGCACGGGTAAACTATAATCATAGCCCAAATCCAATTAAAGATGTTTCATTCAATTAATTAAAATGTGGCGCAAGGAAAAAAACAACCCAAACGATAACCTCATCCGAAAGATCTGTAAATCCATATTTTTGGATAAAATTTTTTTTTAAAAAGTGAACAACTGCAAGTTTCAAGCATGAAGTCATGTGAAATTTCAAACTCATGGATCGCATGCGATGAGGGGAATGTCACCTTGCGACGAGACTGACCGTTGAGGACCTGCTCCCGACTGTCCGGCGAGGTGATGGAGGCCTATGCCTACACCAATGCATCTAGGGGGATGGCGGCTTGGGCTAGATCGATGCGGCGAGGAGCGTGCCAATACTCAAGGGCAAGGGGATCGCGGTGCCGAGAGCAGCATGTTCCGGTTGTGGATTGCGGTGGCAGGAGCAAACTCTAATGTCGAAGGAAACCAAAGGACGGAGGGAAGCCTTGGATTGTGGCGGCAAAGAAGAAAATACAAGGGAAATCGGAATTGACAAACGAAGGGAAAGAAATTTGTGAGCCGAACGTGATGTGGGCAAGACGAGGTGGCACCGCCACGTCGGCAGGTGCGCACAGACGCCCATAAAGCATCGCCCAATATATATATGTTATTCGAGTACCTCTATTATTCACTGTCCAATTCTCTATGATTCAAAGATTGAACTATAATACATAAGCGATCGGATGGTGGGTATATATATATATATATATCAATCTATGCTAACTGAAGAAGTGTTTAAATAAAAGCTACGTGTTTTATATATATATATATAACACGTAGCTTTTATTTAAACACTTCTTCAGTTAGCATAGATTGAAGTGTTGAGTGGCAAAGTTATTTGGTTAGTATATGTTCCATGATTAAATATTGACTTCGTCACGAAGTTAGGGGATTAGTGATGTCGTTTTATGATTAAGGATTAATGGATATTGACTTAGTCATGTAGTTAGTAGATTAATGTATGTTTTATAATTAAGGAGTTAGTGGATTAATACATATATTATGATTGAGGAGTTAATGGTTGATGTATATTTTCATGTTGTTTTCAGTTATATATTAATCTATTTATGGGCTACTTTTTTGTTAATAAAAGTGGGGCAAAAATTTCTCTCTAATTTTCTTTATATTTTGGACTTCGTATTATTATCATGTAATTGTACAAAACTTTATATATTTTTATAATCATAAAAATTAGTCACGTTTTAACAATGTTAATTATATTGCTCAATATCTAATTTATATTTGTGTTGACTAAGTTTAGAGACTACTTGCATGAATGAAAAATTGAGAGAGAGAGAGAGAGATTGGATATGGCAGAGTTTTCTTCATTACCTGATTTATTTCTAAACTTTTTATTTCAGTAAAAAAAATATATAAAATCAATATTTTGCTTGCCCGATTAATACAGTATAGACCTAAATCAAAATAAAGTGATTTAATTAAACTACTGTCCATCGTGATTCATTTGTATTTTTTAAATTTATTTCATGGAAATTTTTTACGAGGCTAAATTGTTCATCTCTAAAATTTAATTATATTATAAGAATATATAAATTATCAGAAAAATCAATTAATCCTATAAAAGATAATTTGTTCACTCTAAGTGTATCTACCAATTGATTCTATATATCGTCATTGTAGAGAAAGTAAATCACAATGATGAGTAACTTTTTAGACGGACAAATCATATTTCCAAAGAAAATCTTTGGAGAACGACCCTTGCTTTAATCAGATGACCATTTGCTAGAGTATCAACTCGTGTGAGGGCAAAAAAAGAATTGTTTACATAAAAAATATAAATAATTGTAACAAAAGTGCTACACTCTCTTCAAACATCTCTATCAGTCAGTCTATCGTCATTGTAAGAAAGATAAATCATAGGAGTTTCGCTAAATCGAATATTAGAATGGCGAGAGAATATGTGTCCTTGATTGATTTTGTAGCTCTCAATGATTGATTCGTCCTCGTTGTATATATATATAAATGTTATGTTGTACAATTCATCCATGAACATCTCTATTATCCATCGTCTGATCTATTGAAGACCGTTTGGATGAGCTAGAGGGGGATCGGGGGAGGGATGAATAGCATCGTTCAATTCTTCAATTTGATCATGTTCATGATTACTTGTCTACAAGATTAGTACAGCGGAATACAAAATACAAAATAAAAACAAATAAACAAGACAATCACGCGTGCACAACAATAAGATTTTACGTGGTTCGAAACCTATGGTCCTACTCCATGATCTTTTTTAGTGTTTACTCTATCAAACCTTGTCTCCTTCTCAGCAACACATCGAAGGTGGAGAAAACCTCTTACAATATGAGTTATAACAACCAAATACAAAAGAAAATAAAAGGAATGCAAAGAACACTTTATAAGAGAATATTTTTGGTCGCTTGTTTGTTTGGTTGCTTTAAACGCCTTGGAAGGTCTAGAATGCATCAACAAAATCTCTTCCAAATGTTCATGAATCGGCTCCGAAATCCTCCACAAGCTCCTTCTTTTATAACTTGCATTGGGTTGGTTTGTCATCTAGCATTCGACTGCCAAAAGTTCCAATCGACTTTCCACCTATCTGTTGTCTCACAACGGACTAATCCATGTTGGCTTTTGTCCAACGAACACTTGAGCAGTCGATTGCCATCACCTCCATTCGATTGCTAAGTCTTTAGTCGACTGCCCAGTCGACTACAAGATCTTCTATGCCCGTGTCCACTAATGTCAGTCGACTGGTGAAATCCACCAATCGACTGCCAGAGTCACAGTTCGCAGT
The DNA here is from genome assembly GCA_025175895.1 of Wurfbainia villosa. Classification (NCBI taxonomy): domain Eukaryota; kingdom Viridiplantae; phylum Streptophyta; class Magnoliopsida; order Zingiberales; family Zingiberaceae; genus Wurfbainia; species Wurfbainia villosa. The sequence goes on along the minus strand of CM045994.1, from coordinate 3,343,243 downwards.
TGAGCCTCAGTTCACAATTGAGCCTTAGTCGACTACACGACTAGTCGACTGGGTCATAACCCTAGTCAACTGCTCGAGTCAACTAGGCCTTCCAAGTGTCGTGCACTCGATTAGTCGACTAATCAATACCACCATTCGACTGGTAAATCTCAAACATGAAGTTTAATCCAAGTATAATCCCTTCATACTCGATCAACCACTCTTGGCTTAGATCTAAGCCTTCTAGTCACCTCCATTAGTCTCGTGCTCTTAGGGTCCATTCGAATCCTCCATGACTCCTTCACCCTTCACATTAGCTTTCAGGTGCTTCCATCGACTTCATCATGCCATTATGTACCCTTAGCCTAGACCTAAGCCTTCAAGTCACTTCCCTCAGCCTCACACTCTTGGTTCTAGCCCACGGTTTCTCACCCTTGGTGTTAACCTTCGAGTGCTTCCGTCGGCTATATCATGCTAACAGGTCTCCTTTATCAAGTCTCTAAACTTGGACTTTTACCGCCAAGACTATACCCTTGGATTTACATGGTCAAGACTGTACCCTTAGACTTTTTCATTACTAAGTATTCATACTTAGACTTTCTCTTGTCAAGATTTTACTATTGGACTTGTCCTTGACAAATATTCATACTTAGACTTTTCATTGCCAAGACTCCGCCCTTAAACTTTTCCATGTCAAGTACTATACTTGGATTTCTCTATTACCAAGAATTAGTTCTTAGACATTCGCTTGTCAAGTCTCCAAACATGGACTTCTCTATTGCCAAGATTTCAATTTTGAACTTCCACTCAATTCTCACTTAAACTTGATCAACTTTAACCCGAGGTCGATTTCTCCAACAACATCCCCCATATGACCTTGGATGTCTCAAACCATCCACTTATCATATGATCATACGTATGTCACACGTATTGTCAACCGTATTAGCAAACATCAAAATAGTACTCGAGTTCCACTCGAGTCTGATCAATCGTGATATGAGTTGATTGCACCAATACGATCTCCTAGAGTTCAAAGATTGAGCTATAATGCTCACCCGATCGGACGGTGAATAATAAAGTTGCTTACAGGTGAATTGTGTAGGAGATGTATATATATGTTATCCTATCTAATTCATTTGTGAGCATCTTTTTTATCTATCGGTCGATTTTTTAGGGTTCAAGGATTGAGCTATAGTATTCACCCGATCAGATACTGGATAATAGTGGTCTTATGGATGCTCACAGATGAGTTGTATAGGGGATCATTTCTCTCTCTATATATAAAATAAGTTATCTATCGTCTGATCTCTCAAGGTTTAAGGATTAAGCTATAATATTCATCTAATCAGATCATGAATAATCGAGATGTTCATGCTCACGAATAAATTGAGCAGGGAATATATACGGTGATCCTTCAGCGATAATTGAGCTATTTTTATTATTGCCGACTCTGACCAGAAGCAGCCTGTAATCTCAGAATCTGTTAGTTAAGTATAATTTTCATGGAGAAAAAAGCCAGCGAGAAGCTGGCCCTGGAGAGGCGTAAAGGAGAAGGCATCTCGTAGTCAACTGAAAACACAGAAAACTAAATTAAAGATCGAACAAACAAAAGAGACATCTCACCTGGTGCATCGCAGCAGTTGGGAGCAATCGCGACTCGGGGGAAAAACGCAGAAGACTTCTATCGTTGACCTCGATCGCAATTAGATTAAAAATGGCTGGTGGCATCCAATGAGGTAGTCTTAATCTAATGACAAAAAAAAACATTATAATTTATCTTCTATCTCTAGCTGTGAAACGTCTCTCTTTCTCATCTACGGACCGTGTTATCAGCGTTTGAGTTGACTTCATTGGATTGAGAAAAAGGGACATTGCTGATTGGGTTCGTGGATAGAAAGTATGTTACAATTGTAATCTAACGCATTCGTAGACTTAAAATTTATCATTTTCTGGTTCTTTATATTTGGGCATGGTAATTCAAGAAAGTCTTTGTATCTCATTCCCCTAATTAATGACAATATTGTCATTCCTCTTAATTCTTCTTCATTTTTTTTTTAATTTTCCTACTGATGGACTTCATGAATGATGATTAGGAAGAATCAACTAATTATTCAATAGCACATCAGTAGGTCTCTTGACCTTTCAAATATTTATTCTGATATTAACATGGATGTTATTAATTCCCCCAAGAAATTTGGATCAAGATGCCAATACGAGCATGTCAGATCCAAGTAGCTTGTCAGCCACTGTCTCTGGTCAAGTCTTCAATTGCTTCCAGTTCCAACAGAATTATCTAGTTCATTATAAACAAGTAGTGGTCGATGGTTCTATCACCATCTTATGCCCAAAATCCATTATTTTCCTTGGTAGTTGTAGGATTTATATGGCGACACAAAGACAAATGAAAGTAATTGGATTTGACCATCTTATTTTGATATATTTGACAAATGATTTTCCTTAGGTTTGTTCATGTTACTAATGTACTCATCGAATTTATAGGGATTTTGATGCGTGCATATGGAGATCGAGTTGTGATATTGGATGGCGTAGTGTGGGAAAGTAAATCGATTGTTGCTCGATGACTTGAAAGGTCTATAAGAAGGTAATTAGACAGAACGTATGAAACATTCAAGTGACTAAAAATTTCTGACATGGTGGACTTTAAATAAGGAGCATGGAATTATTCAAGACTTAGAGATTAAGTATCTTTGGGCAACATCACAAGGATGATGTTAAAGTCGAAAAACTAAAAGAAAGTGTCTTTGAGCTACATTATTAAGGATGATGTGAAGGTTGAAAGCATAGAGACAAATGTCTTTAGGCAACATCATCATCAGTGATGATGAAGGTTGAAAACTTAGAGGCAAGCATCTTTAGGCAACATCATCAAAGATGATGTGAAGGTTGAAGACTTCGAGGTGATTAACTGTCTTTGGGCAACATCGTCGGGGTTATTTTGAAGGTTGAAGACATGGAGGAGAGCACCTTTAGGCAACATCATCAAAGATGATGTGAAGGTTGAAGAATATTTGTGCAGCATTATTAAGGAAGATGCAGAGGTCGAAGACTTGAAGTCATATGAAGAGTTGTGAGAGATCTTGAGTGATTTTAATCATAGGGTTTACACTTTTGCACAACGCCATCAAGGATGGTAGTGTATATGGCAATATACTGTTTTTGTCTGCATAGTGGCTGATAGAGAGCCTTTGATACGAGGGCAACGAGTTTTGGGTTGTAGCCAATGGCTAAGGGAGAGCTTGATCCAGTGAACCATCGAGTACAGGGAGAAATTGTAATGGAGTATTAGTAAACTAAACATCCATTAAAAGATGTAATTTAGATGGAGAATAGAGTACAGACTAGATAAAATGTGAATATAAATGAAAAGGTAGCTCAGAGGGAGAGTAACTTCCCCTTGAGGCAAAGCTCATCCTAGAATTGCACAAAGCTCGCTAGTCAGGGTGCTCAACTCCAAGAGGTGTAAAGAAGGATATTAGCTAGTAGGGATGCAATTGGAAGGTGTTCCATAGTCTCTTCAACTCTTTCCTTTGTGTCTCCTTCAAGTAGAGTAGTAGCCTCTCGAACTGAGCTTCTAAACTCCCTTGAATTGTCCTTCCCATTTGGGGTTGAGCTTGCTAACCTCCCACAAGTTGAACTCTTCGACGGACTAGGTCCTTGACTTGGAAGGAATGCAAGACATTCCTCTTGTTGTAAGCTTGACAAATACAGCTTCTATAAAGCTCCATCCTGATAGATTCCCTTAGCCTCTTTTCCATGATGCGATCAAGGTCAAGGGCTCGATCTTCTAAATTGGAGGCATATATGTTTGGACTCTAGCAATAACCTTCCTATCTCCATTGGAAGGATTAGCCTCCATTTTGTACACTAAGTTAAATAGGGTCTCTCCTATGGTCGTCCTTACGGTTATTTAGTAAGACCATAGTATACTAAGCAACTTGTTCATCCAACTTCTCTAATCCCAACATGGTCAAGCTTAGTCCAAAGACCTTGCACAATAACCTCAACTTAGCCATTATTCTACGGATATGCTACCAAGGTGACCTACTAGATTTTGAGCTCTTAGCACTAATCTTAAATTTGTATTCCTTGGAATTGCCTCTTATTCTTTGAGATTAGTTTGATAAAGTTTAAGGTTCTTCTAGATGAACTTCATCATTGTATCTTTAGTGATCTATGTTAAGGGCTCAGCTTTTACCCACTTAGAGAAATAGTTAACAAAAACTATCAAGAACTTATTTTGAGCATTGTCTGATGGGAATGATCCATTGTTGTCGATTTTCAATTGATCAAAAGGATAAATTACTACCACAACCTTCATCATCTCTCATCTCCGTAGGCTACCATTGGAGATGGTGATGTTTTTAGAAACTCTAGAAAGTCTTCATTGTATAGATAGCATCCCCTTTGTAGGCTAGAAGTAACTTGCCAATATAACTTTTTGAGAGAGTGCCCTATTGGCAAGTAGCTTCCACAATAATCGTCGTGCATGAATTTCCCTAAGCACATATTCGACTTCCTTGGACCCTAAGCATTGAAGAAGATGCCATGAGAAAGAACTCTTGTATAGAACTCTCTTAATGAGGGTGAACCAGAGCCCCCCACCTAGTACTTTGTGCCTTGAGACCATCACTATGGAGCTCACTTGATTGGAGGTAAGCCAGAATGTGTTCTTCAATCAAGTTTCTTTTGTGGAGGTTGATGTTTGGTTTGCCATATAAGCTAGACCAGCGCAATGACTGCTCAACTTTTCTAGCTTGCTAGTGAACTAGTCGTCTTTGTGAGTTTATTAGCTTTCATGTTTTCTTCTTGAGGTATCTACTTGATAATTTCATTGAAGTCCTCCTTAGCCCTTTCGTAGGTCTCGATTTGTTGTTTTGTACTTCATATGAGTCATTGGCCTACTGAGTGACCAATTAGATTTTGAATGCACTATGACTCATAAAGCCCCTACATCCTTAGCTACTCAAAGTCCAATAAGCAAAGCTTCATACTCTATCTCGTTGTTAGAAAACTAGAAGCTTAGTTGAACTGCTAGCTTTAGTTCATCCCCTTGGGGTGAGATCAATGCCACCATTACTTCACTTCCTTCCCCTATTGAAGACCCAATGATGAATACCTTCCAGGGCTTCTCTCCTTCTTGACTAGGTGCCTTAGCAAGGAAATCGACTATAACTTTAGCCTTCAAAGTCCCGCCAGACAAAAATCCGACAGTATCTCCCCTGTACGGGGTGACAATATGAAACTTACATACAAGGCCTACACGACCACTATACATCGGTCAACACGACTGGAACAAAACTACACACGCAGGTCATAAATAGGCCTCAGGCTAACAATCAAAGTAAATAACAAAAAAAAGGTCTATACTATCTAGACTTACCCCTTCTGCCATCTGAGTAGGAATACAAAACCAAACCAATCGACTAAAAATTCAGATAGAAGTCCATAAGAACATAACCAATATCACCAAAACATCCACAAATACATAATCAAAACACAAATCCTAAACAAGTCTTCTAGTCAAAAACTGAAATCATAAATCCAATAACAAAAACCATCATGACGAGGGGGTTTGGCAGCTGGACTCTCCTGGCAGTTTTATCCTGAAATAAATATAAAGCAACGGGGTAAGTTCAATGAACTCAGCGGATAATAATCGATATACATAGTAAGATATAACTAACAATAATAATCATGCCAGTACAATCTCATATATAGGATATGCAAGAAAGAAATACGAAAAGAATGTACTTACCTGAATCTCCTATCATGATATAGGAACATGTGCCATACTAGCAGAAACAAAGTCGTCAGATCAAATACAAATATGTATCCTGTATGCATGACAATCATATGCAACATCCAAGGCAGCAATCAAAATGCAGCAAACACAATACAAATGTCATCCATGCAAAATGCATGCGATGCAAATGACATGGTCACCCCTGACGCCAGTCAACCGCCTCACACGCGATGGTGAAGCCGAGGGGTAGGGCTATGACAACTGTGCACTCTATCATCCCTGCTCTTCAGTGACCGAGTGAACAGGATGCTGTCGGAGTACACCTATCCTCCTGCCCCAAACAGAGTGGAGGAGCAAAGCTCTCATCTTTCGGTGTCGTAGACCAGAGAAGGGATCCCTGCCCGCTACCACGATGCCTCATTGCTACCCATGAGCGGACCAGCGGAGCCTGACAGAGCTACTGCACACACCTCCTGATGTACCACTAACCCATGAGTGGCAGCGTGTGCAGACCATGTAACTAGTTGTGGTCTCAACTACAAAGGAACCCCGTCCAGCCAGCATGCAATCATGCAAGATGGTGCATGACACTAAAGCATGTAATACCAACTAAAATATGTCTCCAAATAATATGCACAACAAATAGATACATATCAATGACCTAAGTAAAACAGAGAAGGTATAACTAAAAGCTAATCCAATGCATGTATCAAGTAGGCACAATAACATACAAAGCAGTTAAACATAAAAATTATTGCAAGCTATAACCATTAAGCATATCAATATGACATTATCTAAAAGATAAGTCAAAATACCCGCCTGATAAGTCAAAATATCCGCCTGATAAAATGCTCGAAAAAATGAAATCGTCACGCCCGTGGACCTGTCTCGTGATCGAAACCTGCATACAACATAATTATTGTTAAGCACAAAAATACAATCCACCGTCAAATCGAATCTAAAGTCGATTTTGTACATGAACCAATTAACCCAAATCAACTTCTAATTTCACTAATTTATCTAACCCTTTCACAACCCTCACAACTCCCAATTACACCAATTTAGGGATCTAACCACCCTAGTTGAAATCTCATCACAACCCAACTCCATTCACAGCCCCTGAATAACCACTCCTTCCCAGCCGGCTCAACCATTGTTCACAGCCGACCACATCCACCCACAGCCACCATCAACCGAACCAAAACCAAACAGCATACCCACAGGAGATAGCTCGAGATATACCTGCGATTGGAACCTCCCAACTGCTCAGTTAGTCGGCAAACTTCCTTGCTGCCCTAATCACTGCCCAAACACAACAGGATGCGTTCACAGAAGGATCCCTTCTGAAATCGAGGGAAAACAAAGAACGGACAACGCTTTACCTTACTCCGACAAAAATCGTGGCTTCCGACAGAATATGGTGCCGATGCCATCGACCCAAGCCCCCCATCCGTGAGCACCCTTGCTGCTCTGGCTCGCCTGTGAGCACCGACGAGTGGACGTCACTCACCGTCGGCTCGAGTTCGAGCGACGACGACGGTGGTAGAGGAGCCAGGCGCTGCGGAGTGGCGGAGAAGAGCGGCGGCCTGGGCACAGGGAAGAGCGAAGCAGCGACAGCTGCAAACTCGAGCGGCATCGTCTGTGGAAGAGGAGGATGGCGTGTGCGACTGTGGACACTGAGAGCACGACGCGCCGGGTGGCGGTGCTCACGAGAATAGGAGAAGCGCGACGCACGACGGTCAGAGGCGAGGAGGGTGGCGTCGTGGGGTTGGGCATGGGAAAAAGGGGCGATGCGGCGGAGTCTTGCTGCGGCGCAGGGGAAAGAAAGAAAAAGGTTGCATGGAGGAGTTGTCGCGAGAGAGAAACCGTAAGGGAACAGTGTGGTCACGAGAGGAAGAGGGCGTTAGGGCGCGACGGGGAAAGAAAAGGAGAAATCTAGGTTTTCTATTTAGGTTAATACCATCTATTAACCCCCTTAAATAGATTCCACCAAAGCCTATTTATTTTATCCCCATAAAAATCTCTTACAAGCTCTGTTTAAATCCAGAAATTTTTTGAAAAAATTCCTAAAAATCCCGAAAAATTTCCATGATTATTTTTCTTAATTCTCTGGCCATTTAATTTACTATTTTAAATTTTTCATATTTAACACATGATCATTGTTTGCATTTTATATTTATTATATGAGTGCATCTTATCTAATACTTTATATTGTAGATAACATGGTGTGTGGTGTCACACAGAAGATCATGTTATCAGTTCCTTGTAGAGTATAAGTAGAGGCTCACAACCAAGATGATTTTGGACAAACCATTGACATGGTTGTAGTGTAATTTGGTATTAGTTTATCTTAACCATAGAATTACACTAGTACATTTTGTGTGTATTGAGCAGGACCGATTTAGAGGTTATTCAATTTATTGCTGACTACATAATCGAATCAAACCTCGAATATTATGGTGTACATGCTCTTAATCCCGATATAATAACGAACACATGTACTTAATATTTATTTCTTTGATTTACCAATGGGCGAGATTTATAAGTTAAATCGATAGACCCGGTAAGTTGGGAAATAATATTATTTACATGGTGTATCGTTGATTATAGGAGGAAACCGTGTCCTATGTATTAGGATGATGATGTCCCCTTGAGGAGCTCATAATGATCATCATGTAAATCCTGCAGGTGGACTTGGTCCAGCATGATGATGAGGTTTAGTGGTACTACTCATGGAGTTAGATGTTAATTAATTAATTGTCAGTAAATTAATTAATTAACGGACATTCGATATCTTAAACACGAGGAGATATTTATACAAATAATATGTGGAGCCCATATTTATTTATGGGGGTTAGTGAGGTAGATCAATAATAATCCTCTAGTGGAATGGATCATCATTAATGGATCGGGTTTGTGTGGTTCAGATCCATTGGGTGGCCAAGATCTAACTCCTCCTCATGGTCCCTATTGTAGCCTATTATAAATAACTCATGAAGCCTAGATCTATAAATATAGGGAGAGGCTTGGGCGGCAAATAATTGAGGTTGTGCTAGGGTTTGGTCTTAGCGTAGGAGAGGCTTGGGTGGCAAGGCTTGGGTGTGCTAGGGTTTGCTCCTAGGGTCGGCGGCAATAACAAGAGGGGGCTAGGGTTTTGCTCCTTCCATTGGCCGGTGCCTCCCCTTTTCTTCCCATTGGTCGGCACCCTTCATCCTCTCCAAAACTCCTTCTCCCTCTCCTTTGGCCGGCAGCAACAACCAAGCAAGGATGCTTGGTGGTCGGCAATAGATAGGAGAAAAAGGGAGAATATTCTTCCCTTTGTTCGGAGCGAGCAAAGAAGGGAAGATACGAGATCTAAGATGTTTCGACTCTTAGAAGATCGTCGCCTACACGACGTCCAAGAGGAGGATAGGTCATACAATAGAAGATCAAGAGGTAAACAAGAGGTATCTTGTTTGTTTTGATTTTAGTTCTATTGTATCATGTATGTGGTTTATTTACTTGGACCCCAATGATAAATACAAAAATCGGCGATCCATACATCATCTATTCCGCGGCTAATTGAGGAAAGAGTTAGGTTGCTTGAACAATAAGTTTGTTCAAGCGACTACTCAAATCGAATAGCACGATGATGGATAGGTTGCTTGGGTAATCCATCTTCGTCTGGATTATTTTTTTTTTTAATCCGGGGATGTGTGATAGGATCGTCATGCACAAGCAACCAAAAGGGGAAGCAATTTTCCCTTCAAATACAACTAAATACATATATACAAATGAAATAAGAAGAACATGAAATAAAAATAATTTTACACAATAAGATTTTATTTGCTCGTAGTTTGGTTATTTTAGAAAGTCTCTTAAAGGTTTGGAATACAGTAGCAACTCCGCTTTAAATTCTCCAAGAATCGACATCTTCAAATCACCACAAACTCTCTTTTATAGAATAGTTATCGAGCTAATTTATATTGATCAATCGACTAGCCTCACACGCTAGTAATTGGTCTCCTATAGATTCAATAATTGCTTTGAGTTGTTAGTCCAACGACTCTATCCAGGTCAGCACCATTCGACTATCCATAACCATCAATCGATTGATTTCAATCCGTCAAATACCACAGTTGAGTTTTGAACATTTTGTATGATGCTACAGTATCATTAGTCGACTGGTATAGATCATCAGTCAATTGATTATATTCTCAACTCGCTAAAAAAATACTAAATTAGTGGTTTCGGGTCACAGTCGATCGTCAAACATCTTTTTTGGTTTGGAGCTGAAAACACTATTTTCAATTGACTGATGATGCTCATTAGTGGAGTTATACTTGGCAGTCTAGTGTCAAAATCGATTGATATTATTTATAGTGTTGAAATCATTATTCATGTTGATTTTTCTTATGTCAATTGATCTCTAGTTCTCCAATACTTCTTTATATGACTGATATAGGTTGCCCTCTACTTATTAGAGTATGTCTAATATTACGTCAGTATCAACATAGTAGGACTTTCCATCCTTACCTAAAGATTTCTCATCTCTAGAACTTCATTATTTAGTATTTAGTCACCCATGACTTGCCTGAACTTTACCAACATCAAATATCCAGTTCTCTCTAATTTGTTTGGTCTTTCCTTCTTATGCCTAGTATTCGATTAACCTTGACATGTCAGGACTTCATCAATACCAAACATCCAATCTTCGTTAACATGTTTAGACTTACATACTCACCTAACATCTTATCATTCTTGACATATTAGGACCTTCCATTCGTGTATAGCATCCAATCAATCTTGACCAAAACATTTCATCTCATGCCAATTGTCTAGCCAACCATAACCCACTTAGACTTTTCATTTGTCAGTGCCCTATTGGACTTCAGATTACTAAGTGTTTGGTCCTCCTTGACCCACTTAAATTTCTCTCTTGTCAACGTCCTATTGGAATTCTGACAATCAAGTGCTCAGTCCTCCTTGATCCGCTTGGAATTTTCACTTGTCAAGTATTCGGTCAACCTTAACCTACTTAACTTCTCGCTCAAACACATTCTGTCGAACCCTCCATTCATCATGGTAACCCGACTCAATGATGATTATACCAACAATCTTCCTCTTCAATACTCTTCATCGTACAACCTCAGATGTCTCATACTATCCTTCATGTGTCATTCAACTATTGACATATTGTCAAACATCAAAACGTAACTCGAGCCTAAGTTGAGCTTAATCAACTTGACCTAAGGTTGATTGCACCAATAATCTCTCCTTTTTATGTTTGATAATATCTTTAAGTTAGGCTAGTCTCATTAGCCCAATTTGTCACTTCTCATGCCAAAACATGATGAAGGTTTCCTAACTTAAACCCTTCATTCTCCCCTTTGTCATTTATCAAAAATTCTTCTAACTCCTACCTTATTCTCCATTCATCAATATCCTTAAATCCTTCAATCTCTCCTTTAATAAATCAACTATTTATCGCACCTTGAAGAAAAACCTCCCCTAAAAGTTTGTCCTCCGTTAACCATTGCACCAACAATATATTTGGAAAGTTCTTATACCTATAAGAAATTCCAAATTCTAGATATGAGGTCAAAAGTTCAACCTTGAACTTTTGACCATTTCCTTATTATTTGATTCTCACTCTATTTAACTCTCCAATTCATTTTCTCTGAAAAATTTTTCCCTTTTAATATTGCCCAAGTATTAGATGATTAAGAGTAGTTAGCATACCTAAGGTTGTTCTTAAATGACTAAAATAGACCTATTTAGCCAAATGCAACTATAACAGTCAACTGAAAAAGGTCATCAATCGATTAATACTAGTCCCAGTAGATTGGTTTTCTGAATCAGTCGACTGATTTCTGATAAATCTGAAAATCATTTTCAATTCAACTTCGAAAATGCATAAGTAATTTTATATTTTTCAAAAAATCTTGAAATTATATATATATATATACACACTTATGTCAAATACTAATGAGAAAATAATTTTTATAAAAATACCCATCATTTTCAAAGAATGACACAAAGTTGAAAACCATTGAGACCTTCAATGTTTCACCCTAACTTTGTATCTACGTTGTCAATGGTGATTTTTATGAACAAATAGATTTCATCAAAATGATTTTAAAAATCTATTTCCAATCATGATATATGGACCAAGTGTACATGACTTGTACATTAGCTTTCCTCATAATTTATCCATATCATATCCATATTATTTAATGAAGTTTAGCTATTTTGATGCACCATATCATTAACTTGAACTTGACCCATCATCCTACCATCTCACTTGTGTCTAAAGTGTTGGTGCAATCGGCCCAAGTCACGATTGACCGGACTCGAGTTTGACTCGAGCAATATTTTGATGTTAGATAAAATATATGACATGTGATTATCATGGGAAGACCAAGTGTGTAGCCTTGGTCACGTAAGTCCAAGTGTGTAGCTTTGGCGATGGAAGTCCAAGCATGAGGTTTAGCATTGGAAGTCCAACATAGAGTTAGCAAGAGAAGACGAAGTGTGTAACCTTGGCGGTGAAAGTCCAACATGGGTTGACATTGTCAATGGAAAGTCGAAGTGTGTAGTCTTGGTCACGTAAGTCCAAGTGTGTATCCTTAGAGGTGAAAGTCCAAGATATAGATACTTGGCATCTGGGAAGTCCAAGGGGTGGTTTGGCGATATAAGGCCAAGCGATAGTCTTGGGAGCGTAAGTCTATATGTACCTTGGTGGTGTAGACACCGAGAGCATGACAATAGCCGAAGGAAACACCTGGAGGCTAGTGTATGGATGAACAAGTCATGGATGACTTGGAGGGATTCATGCATGGATGAACAAGTCATGGACGACTTGGAGGGATCTGATAGGTGCGAAGCTAGTAGAGGTGGCTAGAAAGCTTAGGCCTAAGCTAAGGGTGTCTTGGGTTAAACCTCATGGATGAGGTGAACTTGGCCAAGTGACTGAGGTCAAGTGTCAGATGCTCAAGCATGTTGTTTGAGGTTTTACTCGATGGTCGGATGCTCAAACAACTTGTGCTTGAGGTTTTACTCGACAATAGTCAACTGGTGGTATGTCTTAGTCGACTGGTATTCGACTGCAGAAATTGGTCTGGTAGTCGACTGCTAGCATTGGGAAGTCGACTAATGGCTTCAGCAGTCGACTGCTAGTCGAGGACGCAAGAGTAGAACGCTCAATAGCTGACTGATCAATCGGCTACGAGGCTGGCAGTCGACTGATGGTAACTGGCAGTCGATTGTCATTGTATCCATTAGCTGGATGTCAACGTGGATTAGGTCGTTGTCTCACAATGACTACAGGAGAAATCGACTGGGGCTTTATGGCAGTCAATTGCAAGGCACCGAATCAGCCCGAGACAAGCATAAAAGGAGAATCTTGGGGAGGATTTCCACAATGATTTTTGGGGATATTTTGGAGAGAAATTGTTGATGCATTCCAGACCTTCAAGAGCAAACCAAATCAAGCTACAAGCAAAGAGTTGTCGAGAAGGAGATTTAGTAGTGATGTGTTCATCACTCGAGCTCGTTGAGCTCACCCCGTGGAGTAGGAACCCTAAGGTTCCAAACCATATATATTGGGTGTGTTCTTGTGTTTGTGCATTTGTCTCTTGTATTCGTATTTGTTATTTGTATTTCCACAACATATTAATGAGTATTGTAGAGACGAATGATTTTCATCGAACACGATGAAAGGTTATTGAATCCCCCCTTCTAGACGGGCCACGATCCTCCAACAAGTAGTATCAGAGCGAGGAGGTTGTCATTGGGCTCACCGCCGCGACAACAACAAAATGGCTGGCATCAACATCCACCCACCAAAATTCGAGGGAGAATTCTCAGGGTGGAGAAGAAGAATGGAGATATATTTCGAAACTGATTTCGATATGATGCTAACAATTGAAGATGGTTTCGAAGTGTCTAGGGATGAAGAAGGTAAGCTAATTGAAAAATCAAGATATCCCGAGGAGCAACGACAACAATTCAAGATAACTGTTAAGGTAACGAAAATGTTAATAAAATTAATACCTTACGATATTTTGTCCAAGCTAGGTGAATATCGAGACGCTAAGGAGTTGTGGAATAAGTTGATTAAATTTCATGAGAATCCCGAACCGACACAAGTAGAGAAGGATGCCAAGAAAGAATTTCCATCAACATCGGAGAATGTAGATAAATTAGAGGAAACCTCCACTCTAGCATTGAGGGGGAGGAGAGATCTTCCATCCCGGAGCAAGAAAAAGAAGAGGCGTCTACATCCGGGAGAAGTGAAGATCAAGAGGCTTCCACTACCCTAGGTAACTCAAATGCAATTTATAAAAATAAGGATCACATAATTTGCTTTGAGTATAGGGAGAAAGGGCATTACAAGAGCAAATGCCCAAGATTGACTAAAGAGAAAGTGTCGACGCCAAAAGTTCAAGAAAAATCAAAGGATGTCGGAGTCCTCGCTAGGAAAAGCAAAGAGCACATTATATGCTTCAAGTGTAATCAACGGGGACACTAGCGAAGCCAATGCCTTAGGGGATGAAGAAGGGGGCAAGAAGGAGCTACACAAGTAGGGAGAGCTTCCAAAGCAAATCCTAAGGTATACTTTAATGCACCTTCTAATTCTAGGATTAAGAAACATGCTAGAAATTATTTTAACTCACTTGCTATTTCCCATGAACATAAGCATGCTAGTAGGAATAGATATGTTTGCTCAGGGGCTAAATCCTATGAACTTACAACTAAGGAGAAATCTAGATCAAACAATTCTAGACCTATTTTACCTAGGAAGAGTATTAAGAGGATAGAAGAAAAATTAGGCATTAACCCTAAAAAGGGTAAGCATATGCCTAAGAAGAAGACTCCTTCCCAAAATATTAATGAAAAATCAAAATTAGGAAAATTAGAATTAGAAAATCGAGCCTTGAGGTCAAGTCTTGAAAAAATAGAAAAGACCTTAGAAAAAATGACAAATTCATTTAAGGGGTCTAATGATCAAAATCGAAGACCTAGGAGACAAGAACCGTCCAAGGGCAAGAAATGTTTGGGTCACAAACCTAAGTCCTACCATAATGTTCCATTTGATTATAGAACTAAATCTAGGTCTAAGAAAACCAAGGTTAATAGGGAAGTCATCCCTAAGTTTAACCATGATGTGTGTCAAGTGGCCAAGGGTTCTATAAAACCTAGGAAGACCACTAAGAAGGTTACTAGGGAGGCAATCCCTAAGGTTAACCTTGACAAGACCCAAATGACTGTTGGTGCAGGGGCACCAGATGATCGAACCTATGTTTTGATTATGGCAAAGATGCAAAGTTAAGATTACATCGTTATCTCACGAGCTGAATCGAGTGTGCAGAAAAGTGCTAAAGCTGGAGCTGAAGGCTAGCAACACCCAGAGGAAGCCGTGGTGGTCGAGCGACACTCGAGTGACTTCAGAGGGAGCCGAAGGAATCGAGTGGAAGGCCGGAAGCGAGAGCTACAAAGTAAGTATCGAGGTAAGCTTGTGTGTGTGAGCGTAAGTGAGGTCGTATCCTCCTTATGGGGATGGTCTTAAGTGTAGATCCGACCAAAGATATCCCATGGATGGTCTAGGTCGAGATCGGACGGTCAGCGACCATCGAAATTATGTTTTTGTTGAGCTAACTTTGACTTGCAGCAAGCATCAGTCGACTGCTAGCTTGGAGCATTCGATCATTGTCCATCGATCGCGCTTGATCAACACTGATCGATGATCTTGCCATCGGTCGACGATGATGGCTGTGGCCATCGATCGGTGATGGTCAAGGATCGACCGAGAGTCAAGCCTTATCACCTCATTCCAAGGAGCTTTGTGTCCATTTGTGATTGGTTGAAGACCCATTCGATGAGGGGCTCAGAGGATATAAAAGGAGGGCTTGTCCTAGGGTTTTTCATCAATTCAAAAGCTTCCAAGTGCTTCTGATATGCTACGAGTCTCCGACATCCCTATGACGAAGCACTGTCGAGACGATGACTCAAGCTCCAAGATTCAAGTCTTCAAAAGTCGTCGGTATAAGCTTTAATTTGTATAAGTTATTCTTTTTATTTCGAGCTTTAAATCGTATCAAGGAGAGGGGGAGTGTCCCTCTACCATGAGTCCTTCTTGAGTTTTGTATTCGTTTAACTCCTACATCCAACGAGGAGGAGTTCGTTTAGTGTTTTGCCCTCCGTGCGTGGTCAAGGACCACTAGGGCCTTGGAGTAGTAGCCGTAGGCTACGAACCAAGTAAAAAACTCATTGTCTCTTCTTTTTTAGATTTACTTTCATCTGTGTTTACTCGTGTCTCAACAAACAATTTCGAAAAAGGGTTTTATCGCTATTCAACCCCCCCCCCCACTCTAGCGATCCACTCGATCCAACAATGACTAAGGCTTCAAAGTCAAAAAGGGTCATTAGGAAGGTATCTAGGGAAGTTATCTCTAGTGAATACCTTGTTAACCCAAGGAGCTCCAATAGGTATTGGGTTCCTAGGAGCGTGATCGATTCACGATAGATGGGTTAAGGTGTGTCAACCCTAAGTGGATGGGTAGTTAACCTAACCATGATAGAGTTGACACTTTAGGATGTGCCAATGTGTTGTTGAGAAGTTAAAAATTGATCAAATTGGCACAAATAGGTCTTAAAAATCATGGTGTGCTATTTTGGATTTTTGACACACTTGGGGGTTAAATGGTATTAAGGCAAAATGGATTTAATCTTAGAAATGACAATTTGGGCTTAACACTTAGGTATTTTATACCTTAGTATTTTATACTTGTCATGATTTATTTGTCTTGCCATGTCATGACATTATATTTACTTTTATCAAATAAAATATCATGATAATACTTAGGGTTAGTTAAATGTCATGTTATGCATAAGTTTATATCACATGTCATGACATCATGATTATTAGCACATGCTTTTATTCTTGTTATCATTTATGTCATAATCATTATTCATGCATTAATTAAAATTGAGATAAGGGCAATGGCATGATTTGAAGTCTCATGCATAAGGGAATCAAATAGTGTTGTCTAGAAAAATACATGAGACCCTAAATGAACAAAACTCATATCTCACAAGAACACCCGACTCGTATGTGTTTCATACACTTAGATACAAGTGAGATGTTAGGAAATGAATTTAAGGTTTTTAAAATCATTTCAAAACCATTTTGAAAAATCTTGGTAAGTCTATCTTTTGATAGCAATCACCATTGAATGAGGTGATACAAAGTATGGCCAAACATTGAAACTTTCAAGAGTTTTGAACTTTGTATCAATCTCACTAGTTTATGGGTATTTTATTTTTCAAATAATTTTCACCCATAATATTTGTTATAAGTAATGTACATATGAATTTTCAAGATTTTTCAAAATGCATATTTTTATTTATGAATTTTGAAAATTCGATTCTGAAACTTGATTTCTGCATAATGCAGAAATCAGTCGACTGCCATGGATGGAAGTCGACTGGCGTCAATGACAGTCAACTGGTGACTATAAGAGTCGACTGCCAGAGCTGATTTCGGATAAACAAGGTTTGTTAGGCCCATGTTCAGCTATGTCTAGGTTCCCTAACTGCTCCTAACTCTAGGATATGCTATGGAGAGCATTAGAAACGGTGAAAAATCCATTGGATATGGATTAGGAAAAGTGTTTAGGGTATGTATCAAATTTTAAGATAGGTGAAAGTTCAATATTGAATCTTTTTCCTTAATTTCAATTATTTAGTGTTCCTATTGGCTTAGGGACTCTTTAAGGACATTGTTGGTGCAATGGTCAAGGGGAAGCAAGCCTTTAGGAGGAGGTTATCCATCTTGGGATGGTGGATGTATTTCTCCTCATGGGAGGAGAATTGGGGATTATCTCTCTTAAGTGATATGAGACTTGTCACTAGGAAGAGTGAAGACATCCTAGATGTGTTTTTGGACCAAGGAGGAGATTGTAAGATTTCATTGGGATATGAGACATTACACCCTTGGGGAGAACCTTTTTGATGTATGTCAAAAAGGGGAAGAATGTACCAATTGGGGTTAGTTGGAATTCTCAAAGGTGAGAATTGTCAATTGGGGATAATTGGTATACTTGAGTTAGGTCATCTAATTCAAAGGTGTTTGGGGTTTTGTCAAACATCAAAAAGGAATAGATTGTTGGTGCAATCGGCCCAGGTCACAATTGACCAAACTCGAGTTTGACTCACATAGTAATTTGATGTTAGACAAAACATATGACATGTGATTGTCATGGGAAGACCAAGTGTGTAGCCTTGGCCACATAAGTTCAAGTATATAGCCTTGGCAGTGAAAGTCCAAGTGTTAAATACTGAAATTTAAAATACTAAATTAAATAGCCAAATAATTAAGGAAATAATCCTGAAAATTTTTCGGGATTTTTAGGAAATTTTAGGAATTTTTCCAGAATTTTTCTTGATTTAAACAGGGCTTGTACGAAATATTTACGGGGATAAAAAAAACAGGCTTTTAAAAGGCCTGTTTGGATTGTCTGACCTAAGATTTTAAATAGAAAACCTAGGTTCTTTTTTTCTATTTTTCCCGATTTTTCTTTCCCCTCCGCGCCCGACGCCCACTTCCTTGCGGTTTCTTCTCTCCTCGCGACTGCGGCCACACCGACGCCCTCTGCCGTCGCCTTCTCCGCGCGCCGCACTTCCCTTTTCCTTCCGTCCACAGCCGCAGCACCCCGCCGCCCTCGCCGACGACCAAGCCGCCGCCCTTCCCTGAGCCCAGGACCACCGCGCGACCCTCTCTCTTCCTTCCCCTGCACCGCAGGCAGTTTCTTCTTCCCCGTGCGTCGTTTATGCCGGTTTCTCCATGCGAACCCCCGTCGCCGCCATTGTTTGCTCACGTCACCACCCCAGCGCCGTCGGCGCCTTTACTCGCTGCCCACACGACCGCCGCCTTGGAAGGAACTGGTCACCAAGTTGGAGGGTGCGATCTCGCGGCTCGAGGCCTTTGCTGTCGCTGGATCTCGCGCACTGCCGCCAAGCCTCATTGACGAAGAAGCTGACGTTGTGGATCCGGCCATCGCGGCATTCGACGTGCTGGTCCAGAACTCCCTCGGGCGGCTTTCTGCCGACGCTGATAAGATTGGGGGAAAGGTACAAGAGGCCACCAAGATCCTGGCCGAGGCTTTTCCGTGCTCAGTGATGAAGTTGTCGATTCCTTCTATTTTCCCCGATCGAGCGGATCACCCTCATCTCATCGAGTTTGATTCGTCGTCAGCCTCTGCTTGTGATCTCAACAGCAGCAAGGGAAGGGAAGTGAAGTCGGCAAAACTCCAATTTCGGGTATAAGTCTTGATTTCCCCTCTTTCTTTTCTGTTCAGTGTAATTGGTATGGATTGGAGCGGTGGCAGGTTGATCAGTTGAGTAGGCTGTGAAGATGTAGGCTGGACAGAGTTTGATCGTATGTTATAGGTTCGATGTTGGGTCTCAAAAGGGGGTTGTGCAGTGGGGTGAACTGGCGGTGAGGAAGGAGTGTCGGCTGTGCCGACTGTGATGGGTGGATGAAGTTGGGTCGGTTGTGAGTTTATTGTTTGGTAAGCTTAGATATGAATACATTATGGATGTACACTATTATATAGTTGGTCTAATGTGTGTTATGATTATGATGTTAGATCTAAAGCTAATCGAGATTTAGGCTCGATTTGGGGGTGGATCTATTTTTTGAGTTGTGATGAGATTTCAATTAGGGTGATTAGATCCCTAAATTAGTGTAATTGGGAGTTGTGAGGGTTATAAAAGGGTTAGATAAATTTGTGAAACTGGAAGTTGATTTGGGTTAATTGGATTATGTAAGAAATCGATTAAGTATTCGATTTAGCCGAGGATTGCATTTTTGTGCTTAACAATAGTTATGTTATATGCAGGTTTCGGTCACGAGGCAGGTTCCTGGTCGTGACGATTTCATTCCTGCGGATATTTTTATAAGACAGGTATTTTGACTTATCTTTTAGATATAGTCATTGTTGATATGCTAGTTAGGATAGCTTACAATAATTTTTCATGTTTATATGCCTAGTATGCTTTTGGTGCCTACTTGATACATGCATGTGATAGGATATGATTATATCTCCCTGTTTGACTTGGATCATAGTTATTTGGATTATGTATATGTACATATTGATTGTACATATTATTCGGATAGGTATTTTGAGTAGGATTTACATGCTTTAGTATCATGCACTATTTTTGCATGATTGCATGCTGGTTGGACGGGGTTCCATTATTGTTGAGCCCGCAGCCAGTTACATGGCCTGCACACACTGCCACTCATGGGTTAGTGGTACATCAGGAGGGTGTGTGCAGTTGCTCTGTCAGGCTCCGCTGGTCCGCTCATGGGTAGCAATGAGGCAGCGTGGTAGCGGGCAGGGATCCCTCCTCTGGTCTATGATACCGGGAGATGAGAGCTTAGCTCCCCACTCTGTTTGGGGCAGAAGGATAGGTGTACTCCGACAGCATCCTGTCCACTCGGTCACTCAGGAGCAGTGATGGCAGAGTGCACAGTTGTCATAGCCCTACCCACTCGGCTTCACCATCGCGTGTGAGGCGGCTGACTGGCGTCAGGGGTGACCATGTCATATGCACAGCATGCATTTTTGCATGGATCGCATTTGTATTGTGTTTGTTGTATTTTTATTGATGCCTTGGATGTTGCATATGATTGACATGCATACAGGATTCATATTCGTATATGGTGATGATTTTATCTCTTATAGTAGGGCACATACTTCTATATCAGGGTAGGAGATTCAGGTGAGTACAGTCCCTTTTGTATTTCTTTCTTGCTTACCCTATATTAGAGACTGTACTGACATGATTTTTATTGTTATCTATACCTTACTTTGCATATCGACTATATCCGCTGAGTTCTTTAAACTTACCCCATGGTTTTATTTTTATTTCAGGATGAAGCTATCAGGAGAGTCCAGTTGCCATATTCCCCCCCCCCCCCCTCGTAGTGACAGTTTATTAGTTGTTTGAGTTATGGTTTGGATTTTGTATAGAAGATATGTTTAGGCTTGGAATTGGATTTATGTACTCGTGGATTTTTGGGGTCCTTGTGGACCATTGGTCGGATCTTATTTTGATTTGTTTGGTTGGGTATTCCTGCCCAGATGGCAGAAGGGGTAAGTCTAGTTAGTGTAGACTTTTGTTTACCTAGATTTGTTGGCCTGAGGACTTATTATTATCTGTGTGTGTTGTTTGGATTCCGGTCGTGTTGACCGATGTATAGTGGCTGTGTAGGCCTTGTATAAAAATTAGTTTTGTCCCCCGTACAGGGGAGATGTTGTCAGATTTTCGTCTGGCGGGGACTCCCTCGGGGCGTGACACCAAGCATGAGGCTTGGCATTGGAAGTCCAACATGGAGTTGGCAAGGGAAGACCAAGTGTGTAACCTTGGCAACGTAAGTTTAAGTGTATAGCCTTGGCGGTGAAAGTCCAATATGGGTTGGCATTGGCAATGGAAAGTCCAAGTGTATAGTCTTGGCCACGTAAGTCCAAGTGTGTAGCCTTGGTGGTGAAAGTCCAAGTTATGGATACTTAGCATTTGGGAAGTCCAAGGGGTGGTTTGGTGGCGTAAGGCTAAGCGGTAGTCTTCGGAGCATAAGTCCATATGTACCTTGGCAGTGTAGATGCCGAGAGCATGACACTAGCCAAAGGAAGCACCTGGAGGCTAGCATATGAATGAACAAGTCATGGATGACTTGGAGGGATCCGCGCATGGATGAATAAGTCATGGATGACTTGGAGGGATATGATAGGCGCGAAGCTAGTAGAGGTGGCTAGAAAGCTTAGGTCTAGGCTAAGGGTGTCTTGGGTTAAACCTTATAGATAAGATGAACTTGGCTAAGTGACTGAGGTCAAGTGTCGGATGCTCAAACATGTTGTTTGAGGTTTTACCCGATGGTCAAATGCTCGAACAACTTGTGTTTGAGGTTTTATCCAACAACAGTCGACTTGTCACACCTCGGGGGAGTCCTCGCCAGATGAAAATTCGGCAGCATCTCCCCTGTACGGGTGACAATACCAATCTTGCATACAAGTCCTACACGGCCACTATACATCGGTCAACACAACCGGAACATACCACAACACAATATGTGGCCTCAGGCCATCAACCAAAATAAATAAAAGATCTAAAACATTGAGACCTACCCCTTCTGCCATCTGAGCAGGAATATACAACCAAACCAATCGAATAGTTCATAAGGACACAACAAATATCTCCAAACCTCCACAAGTACATAACCAAAACAAACACAAATCCTACACACTTCATCTAGTTAAAAATCAAAACCATAAGACCAATAAAACCTATCCATTTAGACGAGGGGGGATTGACAGCTAGACTCTCCTGGCAGTTTCAAACTGAAACAGATGTAAAGCAACGGGGTAAGTTTAAAGAACTTAGTGGATAATAGTCGATATGCATAGCAAGATATAGCTAACAATAAGAATCATGCCAGTACAGTCTCATATAAATAGGATATGCAATCAAGAAATACAAAAGGACTGTACTTACCTGAATCTCCTGCCCTGATACAGGAGCATGTGTCATACTATAAGAGATAAAGTCATCACCATATATAAATATGAATCCTGTATGCATGGCAATCATATGCAACATCCAAGGCATCAATAAAAATGCAGCAAACACAATACAAATGCTATCCATGCAAAGTACATGCCGTGCAAATGACATGGTCACCCCTGACGCCAGTTAGCCGCCTCACACGCGATGGTGAAGCCAAGTGAGTAGGGCTATGACAACTGTGCACTCTGCCATCACTGCTTCTGAGTGACCGAGTGGACAGGATGCTGTTGGAGTACACCTATCCTCCTGCCCCAAACAGAGTGGGGGAGCTAAGCTCTCATCTCTCGGTGTTATAGACTAGAGGAGGGATCCCTGCCCGCTACCACGCTGCCTCATCGCTACCCATGAGCGGACCAGTGGAGCCTGACAGAGCAACTGCACACACCCTTCTGATGTACCACTAACCCATGAGTGGCAACGTGTGCAGGCCATGTAACTGGCTGCGGGCTCAACTATAAAGGAACCCCGTCCAGCCAACATGCAATCATGCAAGATGGTGCATGATACTACAGCATGTAAATCCAACTAAAATGCATAACCGAATAATATGCACAACCAATAAGTGCATATCCATGATCCGAGTAAAACAGGGAAGATATAATCATAACCGATCCAATGCATGTATCAAGTAGGCACAAAAACATACTAGGCATATAAACATGAAAATTTTTGCAAGCTATCCTAACTAGAATATCAACATGACTATATCTAGGAGATAAGTCAAAATACCCTCCTGATAAAAATGCTCAAGAAAACAACCAAATCGTCACGACTGTGAACCTGCCTCGTGACCAAAACCTGCATATAGCATAACTATTATTCAGTACTAAAAATGCAATTCACTGACAAATCGATTTCTTACATAAACCAATTAACCCAAATCAATTTCCAATTCCATTAATTTATCCAACCCTTACACAGTCGGCCAAAACCCCACATCACAGAAAATCTGTACAAAACTCCAACACCTAACCCTGCACAGCCGATATCACCCAAATGGACTCGTATATCCCTCTAAACCCACAACAAACTCCAATCACAACCCCTAATCGACCACAACTCTGACTCACAGCCGTACACTGCCCACTTACATCCGACCTTGCACGACCACCTCCAACCCTAACCACATGACGCCCCCAAATAGACCCTCACAACCCACACCACTACTGTTCACAGCCTTACAGGTGACTCAATCCTTGTTTCACAGCCGACCACTTCCCATGTCTCACCAGCCGACACCAACACACACGCTAGACAGAAAGGAAAATAGGGAAACTAGATATTTACCGAAAGCTCCACTCCACCGGCAGTCAACCCTTACCTAGTTCCCATGATCATCGACGATGCAGAGGAAACTCTCAGCGGTGGTCTGTGGCTGCAGACACGTCGCCACGGGCTAGCAGCGGTGGCTGACCTGCCGCGCTAACAGCAGGGTAGATGATGATGCATGGGGGGGAAAAGATGGTGGCTCTGTCGGTGACGGTCCTGTGGCAGAGGAAGCCGACGAGTGTGCGACTCGGGCGAGCAGCGGCAGAAGGAGGTTCAGCCGCCGCCGTTTGCCGCGAGGAGAAAAGGCGAGAGGAGCAACGTCAGACGGTGGTCAGCAGCGAGGAGGGCGGCGCCCGTCGTCTAGGGCAGAGGAGGCCGGCGCGAGGAAGAGCGAGGCTCGCGGCGGCTCAGAGGCTAGGAGCCAGCAGCCTGGGCATCGGGAAGGCGGCGATCAGCGGCGAAGAGGGCGGCGTCGGCTGCCGGTTGCGGTGGGAAGAAGGATTTCCGCGAGAGAGCAACCGCAAGATCGTGAGAGAGAAGAGGCGTCGGGCGCGGCG
Organism: Wurfbainia villosa; assembly: GCA_025175895.1. Classification (NCBI taxonomy): domain Eukaryota; kingdom Viridiplantae; phylum Streptophyta; class Magnoliopsida; order Zingiberales; family Zingiberaceae; genus Wurfbainia; species Wurfbainia villosa. The sequence continues at coordinate 3,319,063 of CM045994.1, read as the reverse complement.
AGGGAAAAGAAAAAAAAGGAAAAAAATCTAGGTTTTTCTTAGGTTAATACCATCTATTAACCCCCCCTTAAATAGACTCCACCAAAGCCTATTTATTTTATCCCCATAATTATCTCGTACGGCCTCCGTTTAAATCCAGAAAAATTCTGGAAAAATTCTCTAAAAATTCCAAAAAATTTCTAGGATAAATTTCTTAATTCTTTGGCCATTTTATTTTGGTATTTTAAATTTTCCGTATTTAACATTCTCCCCCACTAATTAAAATTTAGTCCACAAATTTCCTACTCAGATGCATAATGAGTAAGAGATACCACAAGTACTAAAAATATATTTCACGTACCTTAAGTAAACAGGTGGGGGTATTGAGCTTGAATCTTTTCCTCAAGCTCCCAAGTAGCCTCCTCATCAGTGTGGTGACTCCACCCGATCTTGATAAGTCGCACAATCTTGTTTCACAACTGTCGTTCCTTGTGATCCAAAATTCGTACCGGAACCTCTGCATAAGTAGCATCAGGTTGAATGGAACCTGACACATCTGATAGAATATGTGTGGAGTCTGGCACATACTTCCTCAGCATGGACACATGAAACGCATCATGGATACCAGCCAAAGACGGTGGCAGCGCTAGTCGGTAAGCGACTGCTCCGATCCTCTCCAAAATCTCGAAAGGCCCAATGTACCTTGGAGCTAACTTACCATGGAGGTCAAATCTCTTCACCCCCTTTCGTGGGTGAGACTCACAGGAATACCTAGTCACCAATAGAGAACTCCCGAGGTCTCCGTCTCCGATCTACATAACTCTTCTGACGATCCTGCGTCTCGGCCATCCTTTGTCTGATAGTACGGACCAACCCTGCCTCATACTGAGCTCTATGGGTCCTAACAATTGAGCCTCCCCAACCTCCTCCCAGAGGGTGGGTATCCGACACTGTCTACCATATCATACTTCAAACAGTGTCACTTGGATAGCCGAATTATGGTTGTTGTTACTGGCGAATTCCACTAACGGCAAATGGTCCTCTCAGTTGCCCCCGAAATCCATAACACAAAACCTCAGCAAGTCCTCTAGTGTCTGAATCGTCCGCTCAAACTGTCCATCTGTCTACGGATGGAATGCGGTACTAAAACGAACCTGTGTGCCTAAGGCATGCTGCAGACTCTGCTAGAACCGGGACGTGAACCGAGGATCTCTATCTGATATAATGCTCAAAGGAACACCATGAAATCTGATGATCTCCCGACAATATAACTCTGCCAAACGACCTGGAGAGTCGGTCTTCCGAATCGATAAGAAGTGCGCGGATATAGTTAGTCGGTCAACGACTACCCAACTAGCGTCATGACCTTGACGTGTCCTAGGCAAACCCACCACAAAATTCATAATAATACGCTTCCATTTCCATTCCGGAATCGGAATTTCCTGAAGCATCTGTTCCTTAAACTAATGCAACTCTGGAAACCATTATCCTCCTCGGAGTCAGAGACGGTAGTCCATCTACCGTCCTAAATCCACTCCACCACACACTCTGTAAGTGCATGGGAGGCTATCGCGACCAAACTTCCTTGTTACTACCATTCGTGTTCCAGCTACTCTATAGTAGCTATCCAGTAGTTAGCCAAAACTCCATGAGCATTTTTGCTCCTCACTTCTTCAAAACAACATAATAACTGTGAAGTTCACGTCATATATATGACGGCTTATCTCGCAGTCCTTTAACTGTCGTAAGCTTAGGATACATCCTATTCAATAGCATCGGAATCGCTCCGATTCCCGAAATAATGCATCCAAGTACACTACTCTTCCATCCACACCAGAATGATTAACTAACACTAATACAAAAGTCAACCATCGTCTGAGCTCTGAAACTAGTTTAACAAGCTTCAGACCAAGTAAATTCCATCACCTTCCTGGTCCAACCAGTCAGCGATGTAATACCGCTAGAGCATCCTATCTATATCTATGGTAATAATCAAATCAATACCAGAAAAACCACCATCTACGGTGGCCGAGTGCGCAACTCCAACTACCACCATCAACAGTGGCCAAGTTACGCAACTCCAACGACCACAACTAATCCAATCGTGTCCAGAATACACGACTTCCCAAATCCCTGGACGACTAAGTCGTCAATAAGTCTAATAAGATATTCAAAAGCTCATACAATTCATACCAAGTATGACATTGTCATCGTCACACACTTGCATTCTCTTTACTCTAGGCTGATGATATAACAATCATCACAACGACAATGATAATTGTATGACACCATGTCACTACAATATCATCACACCAGTCATAGATCAATCCTAGAGTATACACCGGTGTCCTATAGCTGATCTAAATAGATCCTCTATCCACAATGAAGGATATTCATTTCCTTCCACAACTACCGCATTCTATCATCGATAATCGATGCATAATCTCAAAGGTCCATCTCTCTTTTAACAAAGAGTTTCGGATCTTCTCTAAAAAAATACTGGGACAGATAAATATCCCATCCAACACCTCTTATAATAAGGTAAAACGATCTTTCATCGTCTTGACCAATGTAGGCATACACGCCTTATCCATAACCAAATCACTAATAGTAGGGACTGATACTTTCTGAGGGTTTACTCCTTGTCCTTCAAATTGGTGGCTAGCAGGCTAAATCCCTAGCTTCCTAATTCGACATCAGTCGGCACCTCTAAAGAGTCTATACTTTTGAAATCATCGTTAGGTTCCGCAAGGTCACTACGTCCTCGACCTCGTCCCCGACCATGAGTAGGGGCAATTTCACTAAGTCAATACTTTTACTAACCTCTAAAGTACAATAACCACTAAAGACAACACTTTTCCTATAGCTCAGAGATATCCTTCAGCTCGCCTGGTCCCAAAACCCGAGAACTCCCAAAAATCCAAGGAAAAGAAAATCCTCGAAACACAAAACCCACTAACCAAAACCGCAAACTAATAAAATTGTCACGTCCTGGGGGCATATCCGTCATCCAAATGACAGATGAGCCCCTAAGTGACAATATCCCAAAATACATGGACCAAATCTGGTAAAAACCTCGAAATAATTATAGAAATACAAGTATTTTTAATAACTGCATGCATGCACAACTAAACATATATCAATCAAAGTAAAATAGTTTTATGACCCCAAATCAAATTGCGACAAAATCCAAAGTGCATAATCAAAATGCAACACCGATAAAGTAAACAAAGCGGCATCCTGACGATGTAGGGAGACAAGCACGGAAAGGAACTCTCTGAGCGACACAAAAGTAGGTCAACAGGACACGTCCTCCATCAGTTAACCTAGAGGATAAGTGAGGATGGGGTGAGTACTATCACTCTGTGGATGTATAGACAATAATGCATAATCATAATGCACATAATAGAAGTCACAGGGAACCAGCTAGTGTAACCCAACCCTCAGAGTATCAATATCAGTCTGCTACTAACCTGGTCGGCGGTATAACAAATATACCCGCATCATACACAACCACTGCAATCTACTAGCAATGCACATCCAGATACCACAACAAAGCCTCGTGGCTCTCGAGGTATTACAAAGGGAACTATCTACAAGCTACTGCGAACGGAACTCGTGGGTCGACAATCAATATACTAAGCACTGTCTATGCGCAACTTCATGCTACCACGAATGAGACTCGTGGATAGACAGGCAGTATATAGATATCTAGTTATTGACTGCACACACTAGTATACTACCACTAATAGGTCGCGTGGGCAGTTGATTATCCTAGGTTGTTAAGCCTAGGGTTATCCAATACATCTCGCATGACACGACTATCAATGTCGATAAAGATCCTTGATCTACAATTAAACCCATTGAGGTGGTCAAGCAAGGGTTTCAACACCTCTAATACGAAATATTTATCAAAGTCGGTAAAGATCATCAACTTATAAATAAATACATCCAGATGGTTAAGTCTAGGGTTCCAACCCTTCTAACATGATCGGTTATCAAAGTCGATAAAAATCATAAGTTTAGTCCACTCATAAACACGTCGAGACGATTAATCATAGGGTTTCGTCCCAACTAACAGGAAACACCTATCAAGGCCAATAAAGACAACCCCTCTACTAACAAGCACGGCAAGAGGGTCAAGCCTAAATTATATCATCCTACCAGTTCAATCATGCATGCCCCAACCTGCTACCACGAACATATCTCGTGGGTACTTAAGACGTAAAGTAGCTATCTAGCTACAGACGTCCTACGAATTCGATTATCACCAACTCCGAACGAATAACGCAAGAATATAACCTTACAGTAGATCATCTCAACCATGATTGAGAGGCATGATTGACCACAAATATACAAAGCACCTACTTATAGAGAGACTCTACTGCAGACTCTCTCTCAACCAAGAATGGGAGATATAGTAAGGATTAATCACATCCTTACCATACGAACTCTACTAGTCCGATCACCATATCACTGAAACAGTAAATGGATAAACATATACCAATATGCACATCCGGGTTATTACGCCTAGGATTCCAACACCTAGGGTTCCACTAATGTTGTTTCATTCCTGAGATCCACTCCTATAGAATAACCTCATCTAAGTTATTCTATCTCTACTAGTCTTAATCATGGTATCCACCGCAAAAACACATAACACGCTGTCTAATAAATGACAGCATAGTCATACTAATGGAAATCAATGACTGAAATTAATTACGGTATAACTAAAGGGTCATGCCAGAACAAAGTCAAGGCAATACTCAATAAAGCAACAGGTGCCTATATATACCCTAAACTACGTAAGCAATGTAATCATGTCATCAAGCACTAGGATCTAGAGAGTCAAAGAACCTATATGTATATCTTCTACGAATTTATCCATCTTAGTCATATTATTCAACTAGTCTAATCCTAATACTAGTCCAAAGATTAAGAGGTAAACATCTACCAATAATATCTAATCATTTATATCACAATGATAACTAGCTACGTATAACAGTAATAGCAATTAATAACCATATGCTAACGATAAAAATCCTAAAAATCTAATACCAATGTATATAAGGTTAAAACAATACTAGACAAAACATTATACCACCGCATAACCAATATAACCAATACAAATATGCACTAAATCTAGAAAATTTTCTAGAATTTATTCACCTGTTAGCCGTCTGGAGATGTCCTGTTGCCGCCAAATCCCCCATATTGACCTCATCAATAATACCTCGAATTTCCGAAACATAAAAATCATCGAAAATTCGCACCAATTCGAAAATACCCCAGTTAACCTGGCAAACGTGACAAACTCCGAAAACCCAAAGACCCTAAGGAACTCGGAAACCTGGGCGCTCTGATACCAAATAAATTATCACGCCCCAGGGGAGTCCCCGCCAGACGAAAATCCGACAGCATCTCCCCTGTACGGGTGACAATACCAATCTTGCATACAAGGCCTACACGGCTACTATACATCGGTCAACACGATCGGAACATACCACAACACAATATGCGGCCTCAGGCCATCAACCAAAATAAATAAAAGATCTAAAACATTGAGACCTACCCCTTCTGTCATCTGAGTAGGAATATACAACCAAACCAATCGAATAGTCCATAAGGACACAACAAATATCTCCAAACCTCCACAAGTACATAACCAAAACAAACACAAATCCTACACACTTCATCTAGTTAAAAACCAAAACCATAAGACCAATAAAACCTATCCATTTCGACGAGGGGGAATTAACAGCTGTACTCTCCTGGCAGTTTCAAACTGAAACAGATGTAAAGCAACGGGGTAAGCTCAAAGAACTTAGTGGATAATAGTCGATATGCATAGCAAGATATAGCTAACAATAAGAATCATGTCAGTACAGTCTCATATAAATAGGGTATGCAAGCAAGAAATACAAAAGGACTGTACTTACCTGAATCTCCTGCCCTAATACAGGAGCATGTGTCATACTATAAGAGATAAAGTCATCACCATATACAAATATGAATCCTGTATGCATGGCAATCATATGCAACATCCAAGGCATCAATAAAAATGCAGCAAACACAATGCAAATGCTATCCATGCAAAGTGCATGCTGTGCAAATGACATGGTCACCCCTGACGCCAGTCAGCCGCCTCACACGCAATGGTGAAGCTGAGTGGGTAGGGCTATGATAACTGTGCACTCTGTCATCACTGCTCCTGAGTGATCAAGTGGACAGGATGCTGTCGAAGTACACCTATCCTCCTACCCCAAACAGAGTGGGGGAGCTAAGCTTCGTTCTCCCGGTGTCATAGACCAGAGGAGGGATCCCTGCCCGCTACCACGCTGCCTTATCGCTACCCATGAGCGGACCAGCGGAGCTTGACAGAGCAACTGCACACACCCTCCTGATGTACCACTAACCCATGAGTGACAGCGTGTGCAGGCCATGTAACTGGCTGAGGGCTCAACTATAAAGGAACCCCGTCCAGCCAGCATGCAATCATGCAAGATGGTGCATGATACTACAGCATGTAAATCCAACTAAAATGCATAATCGAATAATATGCACAACCAATAAGTGCATATCCATGATCCGAGTAAAACAGGAAAGATATAATCATAACTGATCCAATGCATGTATCAAGTAGGCACAAAAACATACTAGGCATATAAACATGAAAATTTTTGCAAGCTATCCTAACTAGCATATCAACATGACTATATCTAGGAGATAAGTCAAAATACCCGCCTGATAAAAATGCTCGAGAAAACAACCAAATCGTCACGACTGTGAACCTACCTCATGACCGAAACCTGCATATAGCATAACTATTGTTCAACACTAAAAATGCAATTCACCGACAAATCGATTTCTTACATAAACCAATTAACCCAAATCAATTTCCAATTCCACTAATTTATCCAATTCGTTCAGTTTACGTATTGCTGTATAGACTTGAAGTTAGGACTCTGGAAAATAAAAGTTGCACCTAATGTAGATATCAATGGACTCGTATAGCCCTCTAAACCCACAACAAACTCCAATCACATCCCCTAATCGACCACAACTCCGACTCACAGTCGTACACTGCCCACTTACATCTGACCTTGCACGACCACCTCCAACCCTCAAATAGACCCTCACAACCCACACCACTACTGTTCACAGCCTTACAGGTGACTCAATTTTTTTTTCACAGCCGACCACTTCCCATGTCTCACCGGTAGACACACCAACATGCATACGAGGAGTTCGCGGACAAAATTCGCGATCTCCTGTCGGGTGACAATACCAATTTTCATACAAGGCCTACACGACCACTATACATCGGTCAACACGACCGGAATCCAAACATCACACGCAGTTGATAAAATAGGCCTCAGGCCAACAAATCAAGGTACACAATGTTGGTGCAGGGGCACTAGATAATCGAACCTGTGTTTTGATTATGGTAAAGACACAAAGTTAAGTTTACATCGTTATCTCACGAGCTAAATCAAGTGTGCAGAAAAGTGCTAAAGCTGGAGCTGAAGGCTAGCGACACCCGGAGGAAGCCGCGGTGGTCGGGCGACACTCGAGTGACTTCGGAGGGAGCCGAAGGAATCGAGTGGAAGGCCGGAAGCGAGAGCTACTATCGAGGTAAGCTCGTGTGAGTGAGAGATTGTAAGGTCGTGTCCTCTTTATGGGGACGACCGTAGGCGGCGATCCGATTAAGACTTCCCGTGGAAGGTCTAGATCGAGATCGGACGGTCAGAAACCGTCGCATTTATCATTTTTCGAGCTAACCTCTTCGCAGGAAGTGGCCGGTGGCGGTCACTGGACATCAAGCGATCGATGATGCTCATCGATCGTGATGGGAGGCATCAGTCGATTGATGGCGACGAATCAGCCTTTGCGCTAGGTCAAAATGGATAAGGTTTGACGCGGCCACTTCGCGATAAAATTTGGACAACTTCGTGATCTGTTCCGAAAAAAGAGGAGACAAATTCAGAGGCCAAAATCTATAAAAGGAGGGGAGGATTCCAACTCCAAAGTTTATTCATCAAGTGCTCCTACAATGCCAATGCTCCAACGCCGACGCGACGACAAGTTCAAATCTCCTTCGTCGACAACAGTAGCAAGTAATTATTTTTATTGTATTCTTTATTTTAATCATAACGAGGTGAGGTAGGCTTGTTGCCTCATCCTCGTACATTCGGTTTTTGTGATCGTTGTCTCCTACCTCCAACGAGGAGGAGACATTATAGTGCTTTGTCCTCCGTACGCGGTCTAGGACCGATAGGGCCTTGGAGTAGCAACCGCTGGGTTGTGAACCAAGTAAAAATAAACGTGTTCCTTTATTTTCCGCTGCTCTTACTCGTTTAATTATCTACTCGAATGAAATGTCGAAAAGATTTACGATCGCTATTCACCCCCCCCCTCTCGCGACGCTTCTCGATCCAACAATTGGTATCAAAGCGGGGGCGCTAAGATTTGGTGAAACCACCAATCTAGCATGTTTTGGTTTTCTTTTCGTATTTTTTGATTCGTATCTTTCTTAGGTTTTTATTCCTCCCGCACTACTAATCCAAGACGAAGTCTTGGTACGTTTCTTTTGGTCGTGTGCTTGCAAGTATTCTCCCTTGGAGTAGCCGACGATAAAACGACCATAACTTTTCGCACAAGTGGACTCACGTAACGATCTACCTACCAAATCGAAGCCCTCTGAGAGATCTACATTTCTTATGAGGGTTTACCCTCGTAACAAGCTGTTTCCAGCCCCAAATTCCAATGTTCAGTAGCCTTTCGGGGACACCGAAGGTCGTAAGTTTCTAGTTTTTGTTAGTTTCTTATTCTTCTTATTTATTTATGTTTATTTCCTATTATTTCCCGCACTACTAATCCAAGACCAAGTCTTGGAATTCTCTTTGGTTTTTATTCATGTTTTTACAAGAGACTTAATGACTCACATTGAGGGATATAGCACCACCCGACCTCCGTTCTTTAACGGAAATTATTTCCGTTATTGGAAAGGTCGGATGGAGTGTTTCTTGAAAACACAAGTCGAGACTTGGATAATAATCCAAACCGTCTTTGCTCTACCCACCAATGATCAAGGAGAGCCCTTGGATTTCAATAAGTGGACAAATACAACCAAGAGGCAAATCGAAGCCGATGCAAGAGAAACTCAAATATTACAATGTGGCTTGTCCAAGGAGGAGCTCAACCGAATCGGTCCATTCATTAGCGCCAAAGACCTCTGGAACAAATTGATTGATCTACACGAAGGGACGCCCGATGCTAAGGTATGAAAAAGAGATTTACTTTTAAATAAACTATACAATTTAAAGATGCGGGATCGCGAGACCGCCACCTAATTACATGCGTGGATCCAAGACATCGTCAATGGTCTTCACTCGATCGGGCAAGTCGTAGAGTATCGGGACCTTATAAGGTACGCTTTAAATGCTTTCCCTAGGACTACCTTGTGGGCATCCATTGTCGATGTCTACAAGGTCTCTAAGGACCTTTCAAAGCTTAGGTTAGATGAATTATTTTCCGAGTTTGAACTTCACGAGCAAACTAACGTGGTCCGGGCCGAGAGAGGTATTGCTCTACTTGCAGGACAAAGAAGCAAGCCACCTACTAGGCAAGTAGATGAACTCGAACCCGAAGACGAATCAGAGTCCAAATCAGAAGAGGTGGAAGCAATAGTGAACGTTGTGCGGAGAATAGTTCGAAAAGAAAGAAGGAAATTGAAGTACGAGAACCAAAAGAAAAAGGGAGCAAGGAAAGCCTTCCATGCAACTTGGGACAACAAAGAAGACATAGCTTACATGGCAAGACCGGAGGAGTCCGAGTTAGAACTGCCGAGTCCAACTATAACACCGACTCGAACTCAAGGACTACTTGAGAAGCAACTCAAAGCCGGACCAAAAAGAAAATTAAGGTTAGCGCTCACTAATTCATACGCTTTACAATACAATTAAAATGCTTAACAGAAATTAACTAAGTCCGAGTCTAGGGTTGAGTCGTTACTTGAGGAGGTTGAAACCCTCAAGCAAGAGGCTACTCTAACCTCTTCAACTAGTCAAGTTCAAGAGGGAAACTCAACCCAAATTGAAAAACTTGAGGAGGAGAATTCTCTCTTGAAAGACCGAGTTCAAGAGGTTGAGGCTAGGTTGGAAAGGTTCACATTGGGATCTAAGAACCTTAATCGACTACTTGGAACCCAAAGAGCCATGTACAACAAAGTCGGATTTAAGTCAAAGACTACGAATAGGTCTTATATGTCTACCGTAAATCGTAGTCATCAAAGAGTCCAAGCATGGGTCCCAAAGGTTTTATTGAACTCACATATAAGGACTAATAAGGTTTGGATTCCCCAGGATCAAGTTCATTATTTGAATAGACCATATTGGTTCAATGGTCCAGGGGGAGCTAACACTAAAATAGTATACCCGCTTACTTAGCAAAATCATTGCATATTTTACTTTAATTTTTAGAATGGCAAGATAGGGTAAATGGTTAGTCAACTCTTGACAACATAGTATCAGGACGCGGCGAGATGATAGTACGTTAGGGAAACAAAGTCTCGTGTATTCGAGCTAGATAAGGCGTATCTAGCTTAGTGCACTTGACCGAGTGGAACTAGCTGAAGCTACCTCGCCGTATCCTAAACTAGTTAGACCAGGAAGTAACCCTAAGTGACTTAAGTGATATTTTCTTGAATTTGGCTTTGTCTAAGGAAGTGGTCGTTGTTAGATCAAAGAAGACCTCTCATGCCTCGCCACGACACAGAAGCCAGTTTCTCGAAAAGTTACTTAACGATCTAAAGGTTAAATCTGAATCTAACCCAAGGTTGACTATCTTTAATCAATTTAAAATCATCTCACAAAACATATAAGGTGAACAAATTCTGAGACACATAGAATGGGTGAGATGTTAAGGATAATTGAAATATACTTAAAACAATCTCTTCAAAATACTACTTATTTTCTCAACTATTGTACTTAACAACTCTTAGGCCAAAGTTTAGCGCCCCCTACATCTCTTATACTTCATATATTTGACTAAGGGGGAGAACAAACTAACCCTAAGGGTTATATTATAAACCTTTAGATTATTGGTGCAGAGGGACACACCTCGAACCAATCTATCTAACTACTGCTAGACGCATGCTTGGACTCATATTTGATTTATCTAGATGCATGCATATACGATATTGTTTTCAAAACCCTATTTTATACAAAAACCCCAAAAAAATTTTATTTATGGCAAAAGGGGGAGAAGACCAAAAGTTAAGGGGGAGTAACATAAAATTTAATTTTAAAAATTAAATTATCTCTTTCAAAACTCAAAATTAAATTATCTCTTTCAAAACTCACCTAGGGTTAAGGGGGAATTTTGGTTGAGGGGGAGTTTTTGGAAATGATATTCATCTTCACATTCATCTTCTACTATACCTGTTTTATGCTTTAATTTTCCTTAACTTTGTGTTGGTTTGTCATAGATCAAAAAGGGGGAGATTGTTGGTGCAGGGGCACTAGATAATCGAACTTGTGTTTTGATTATGGCAAAGACACAAAGTTAAGTTTACATCGTTATCTCACGAGCTAAATCAAGTGTGCAGAAAAGTGCTAAAGCTGGAGCTGAAGGCTAGCGACACCTGGAGGAAGCCGCGGTGGTCGGGCGACACTCGAGTGACTTCGGAGGGAGCCGAAAGAATCGAGTGGAAGGCCGGAAGCGAGAGCTACTATCGAGGTAAGCTCGTGTGAGTGAGAGATTGTAAGGTCGTGTCCTCTTTACGGGGACGACCGTAGGCGGCGATCCAATTAAGACTTCCCGTGGAAGGTCTGGGTCGAGATCGGACGGTCAGAAACCGTCGCATTTATCATTTTCCGAGCTAACCTCTTACTGCAGGGAAGTGGAAGTGGCTCGGACATCAAGCGGACATCAAGGCCGATCGATGCTCATCAGTCGACTGATGGGAGGCATCAGTCGACTGATGGCGATGAATCAGCCTTTGTGCTAGGTCAAAACGGATAAGGTTTAATGCGGCCACTTTGCGATAAAATTTGGACAACTTTGTGATCTGTTCCGAAAAAAGAGGAGACAAATTTAAAGGCCAAAATCTATAAAAGGAGGGGAGGATTCCAACTCCAAGCATCATCAAGTTTATTCATCAAGTGCTCCTACAACGCCAACGCTCCAACGCCGTTATAACGCTGACGCGATGACAAGTTCAAATCTCCTTCGTCGGCAGCAGTAGCAAGTAATTAATTTTATTGTATTCTTTATTTTAATCGTAACGAGGTGAGGTAGGCTTGTTGCCTCATCCTCGTACATTCGGTTTTTGTGATCGTTGTCTCCTACCTCCAACGAGGAGGAGACGTTATCGTGCTTTGCCCTCCGTACGCGGTCTAGGACCGATAGGGCCTTGGAGTAGCAACCGCTGGGTTGTGAACCAAGTAAAAATTAACGTGTTCCTTTATTTTCCGCTGCTCTTACTCGTTTAATTATCTACTCGAACGAAACGTTGAAAAGATTTACGATCACTATTCACCCCCCCTCTAGCGACGCTTCTCGATCCAACACACAAAAAGTCTACACTAACTAGACTTACCCCTTCTGCCATCTGGGCAGGAATAACCCAACCAAAACCAATCAAGATAAAATCCGAATAAAGGTCCATAAGGACACCAAATACCCACGAGTACATAAATCCAACTCCAATCCTAAACATATCTTCTAATCCAAATATCCAAAACCATAAAACAAATAAATCCTATCCATTTCGACAAGGGGAATTGGCAGCTGGACTCTCCTGACAGCTTCATCCTGAAATAAAAATAAATCAACGGGGTAAGTTCAAAGAACTTAGCGGATACTAGTCGATATGAATAGCAAGATATAGCTAACAATACTAATCATGCCAGTACAGTCTCATATATATGGTAAGCAAGAAATAAATGCAAAATGACTGTACTCACCTGAATCTCCTACCCTGATATAGGAGCATGTGCCCTACTATAAGAGATAAAATCATCACCATATACGAATATGAATCCTGTATGCATGGCAATCATATGCAACATCCAAGGCATCAATAAAATGCAGCAAACACAATACAAATGTGATCTATGCAAAAATGCATGCCGTGAAAATGACATGGTCACCCCTGACGCCAGTCAGCCACCTCACACGCGATGGTGAAGCCGAGTGGGTAGGGCTATGACAACTGTGCACTCGTCACTTTGCTCTGAGTGGCCAAGTGGGCCGAGGATGTTGTCGGGTACACTATCCTCCATCATACGCCCCCAAATAGAGTGGGGGAGCTAAGCTCTCATCTCCCGGTGTCATAGATCAGAGGAGGGATCCCTGCTCGCTACCACGCTGCCTCATCGCTACCCATGAGTGGACCAGCGAAGCCTGACAGAGCAACTGCACACACCCTCCTGATATATCACTAACCCATGAGTGGCAGTGTGTGCAGGTCATGTAACTGGCTGCGGGCTCAACAATAATGGAACCCCGTCCAGCTAGCATGCAATCATGTAAAAATGGTGCATGATACTAAAGCATGTAAATCCTACTCAAAAAATCTATCCGAATAATATGTACAATCAATATGTACATATACATAATTCAATTAACTATGATCCAAGTCAAACAGGGAGATATAATCATATCCTATCACATGCATGTATCAAGTAGGCACCAAAAGCATACTAGGCATATAAACATGAAAAATTATTATAAGCTATCCTAACTAGCATATCAACAATGACTATATCTAAAAGATAAGTCAAAATACCCGTCTTACAAAAATGTCCGCAAGAATGAAATCGTCACGACTGGGAACCTGCCTCGTGACCGAAACCTGCATATAGCATAACTATTGTTAAGCACAAAAATGCAATCCTCCGCTAAATCGAATACTTAATCAATTTCTTACATAATCCAATTAACCCAAATCAACTTCCAGTTTCACTAATTCATCTAACCCTTTCACAACCCTCACAACTCCCAATTACACCAATTTAGGGATATAATCACCCTAATTGAAATCTCATCACAACCCAAAAATAGATCCACCCCCAAATCGAGCCCAAATCTCGATTAGCTTTAGATCTAACATCATAATCATAACAAACATTAGACCAACTATATAATAGTGTACATCCATAATGTATCAATATCTAAGCTTACCGAACAATAAACTCACAACCGACCCAGCTTCATCCACCCATCACAGTCGGCACGGTCGACACTCCTTCCTCACCGCCAGTTCACCCCACTGCACAACCCCCTTTTTATTTTATCTCCTTAAGTATCTCTTACGGGCTCCGTTTAAATCCAAAAAAATTCCTAAAATTCCCTAAAAATCCCAAAAAAATTCCAGGATAATTTCTCAAAATTTTCGGCCATAAAATTTAATATTTAAATTTTGCCGTATTTAACATTCTCCCCCACTAATAAAAATTTGGTCCCCAAATTTCTTACTCAAATGTATCTCGAGTAAAAGATACCACAAGTACTGAAAATATATCTCATGTACCTTAAGTAAACATGTGGGGGAATTAAGCTCTGATCTTTTCCTCAAGCTCCCAAATAGCCTCCTCATCGATGTGGTGACTCCACCCGACTTTAACAAGTCGCACAATCTTGTTCCATAACCGTCATTCTTTGTGTTCCAAAATTCGTACCGGAACCTCTGCGTAAGTAGCATCAGGTTGAATGGAACCTGACACATCTGACAAAACATATGTAGAGGTTGACATATACTTCCTCAGCATGGACACATGAAACACATCATGGATACCAGCCAAGGATGGTGGTAGCGATAGTCGGTAAGCGACTGCTCCGATCCTTTCCAAAAATCTCAACGGACCAACGTACCTTGGAGCTAACTTACCACGGAGGTCAAATCTCTTCACCCCTTTCGTGGGTGAGACTCGTAGGAATACCTGGTCACCGATAGAGAACTCCAGAGGTCTCTGTCTCTGATCAGCATAACTCTTCTGACGATCCTGCGCCTCTGTCATCCTACGTCTGATAGTATGGACCAACCCTGTCTCATACTGAGCTCCATGGGTCCTAGGAACTGGTCCTCCCAGTTGCCCCCGAAATCCATTACACAGGACCTTAGCAAGTCCTCTAGTGTCTAAATGGCCCGCTCAGACTGTCCATCTGTTTGCGGATGGAATGCAATACTAAAACAAAACTGTGTGCCTAACGCCTGCTGCAAACTCTGCCAGAACCGAGACGTGAACCGGGGATCTCTATCTGATATAATGCTCAAAGGAACACCATGAAATCTGATGATCTCCCGACAATATAACTCTGCCAAACGATCCAGAGAGTCGGTCTTCCGAGTCGCTAAGAAGTGCGCGGATTTGGTTAGTCGGTCTACAACTACCCAAATTGCATCATGGCCTTGATGTATCCTAGGCAAACCCACCACAAAATCCATAATGATATGCTTCCACTTCCATTCCGGAATCGAAATTTCCTGAAGCATATGTTCCTTTAACTAATGCCACTACCGGAAACCATTATCCTCCTCGGAGTCAGAGACAGTAGTCCATCTACCGTCCAACATCCACTCCACCACACACTCTGTAAGTGCATAGGAGGCTATAGTGACCAAACTTCCTTGTTACTACCATTCGTGTTTCAGCTACTCTATAGTAGCTATCCAGTAGCTAGCCAAAACTCCATGAGCATTTCTACTCCTCACCTCTTCTAAACAATATAATAACTGCGAAGTCCACGTCATATATATAAGGGCTTATTTCGCAGTCCTTTATCTGTCGTAAGCTAAGGATACGTCTTATTCTATAGCATCGGAATTGCTTCGATCCCCGAAATGATACATCCATGTACACTACCCTTCCTTCCACACTAGCATGATTAATCAACGCTGGCGTATAAGTCAATCATCGTCTGAGCCCTGAAATTAGTTTCACAAGCTTCAGACCAAGTAAATTTCATCACCTACCTGGTCCAACCAGTCAGCGATGTAGTACCGCTAGAGCATCCTATCCATATATATAGTAATAATTAAACCAATACCAAGAAAACTACCATCCATGGTGACCGAGTGCGCAACTCCAACTACCACCCTCAACAGTGGCCAAGTTACGCAATCCAACGACCACAACTGAGCCAATCATGTCCAGAATACACGACTTCCCAAATCCCTGGATGACTAAGTCGTCAATAAGTCTAATAAGATAACCATAAGCTCATAAAATTCATACCAAATATGAAATTATCTTCGCTACACACCTGTATTCTCTTTACTCTAGGCTGATGATATAACAATCATCACAACGACCATGATAATTGTATGACACCATGTCACTACAATATCATCACACCAGTCATAAATCAATCCTAGAGTATACCTCGGTGTCCTATAGCTGATCTAAATAGATCCTCTACCCACAATGAAGGATATTCATTTCCTTCCACAACTACTGCATTCTATCATCGATAATCGATGCATAACCTCAAAAGTTCGTCTCTCTTTTAACAAAGAGTTCCGGATCTTCTCTAGAAAAACACTGGGACAGATAAATATCCCATCCAACACCTCCTATAATAAGGTAAAATGATATTTCATCATCTTGACCAGTGTAGGCATACACGCCTTATCCATAACCAAATCACTATTAGTAGAGATTGATATTTTCTGAGGGTTTACTCCTTGTCCTTCAAATTGGTGGCTAGCAAGCCAAATCCCTAGCTTCCTAATTCGACATCAGTCGGCACCACTAAAGAGTTCGTACTTCCCAAATCATCGTTAGGTTCCGCAAAGTCAATACGTCATCGACCTCGTCCCCGACCATGAGTAGGGGCAATTTCACTAAGTCAATACTTTTCCTAACCCCTAAAGTACAGTCACTACTAAAGACAATACTTTTCGTATAGCTCAGAGATATCCTTCAGCTTGTTTGGTCCCAAAACTCGAGAACTCCCAAAAATCCAAGGAAAAGAAAATCCTCGAAACACAAAACCCACAAACCAAAACCGTAAACCAATAAAATTGTCACGTCCTGGGGGCATATCCGTCATCCAAATGACAGAGAAGCCCCTTAGTGATAATATTTAGAAATCCATTGACCAAATCTGGTAAAAACCTCGAAATATTAATAGATATACAAATATTTTAATTAACTGCATGCATGCACGACTAAACATATATCACTTAAAGTAAAATAGTTTTGTGACACCAAATCAAATTGCGACCAAAAATTCAAAGTGCATAATTAAAATGCAACACCGATAAAGTAAACAAAGCGGCATCCCGACGATGCAGGGAGACAAGCACGGCAAAGAACTCTCTGAGCGACACCAAGGTAGGTCAACAGGACACGTCCTCCATCAGTTAATCTAAAGGATAAGTGAGGAGAGGGTGAGTACAACCACTCTGTGGATGTATAGACAATAGTGCATAATCATAATGCACATAATGGAAGTCACAGGGAACAAACTAAAGTAACCCAACCCTCAGAGTACCAATATCAGTCTACTACCATCCTGGTCAGTGGTATAACAAATATACCCGCAACATACACAACCACTACAACAAGCAGTGCACATCCGGATACCACGACAAAGCCTCGTGGCTCTCACACAAAAAGGGAACTATCTATGAGCTACCGCGAACGTAACCCATGTGTCGACAATCAATATACTCAGCACTATCTACGTGCAACCACATGCTACCACGAATGAGATTCGTGGGTAAACAAGCAGTATATAAATATTTAGTTATTGACTGCACGCACTAGCATACTACCATTAATAGGTTACGTGAGCAGTCGATTATCCTAGGTTGTTAAGCCTAGGATTATCCAATACATCCAGCATAGAACGTCTATCAAAATCGATAAGGATCATCGATCTACAATTAAACCCATTGAGGCGGTCAAGCGAGGGTTTCAACACCTCTAATACGAAATGTTTACCAAAGTCAGTAAAGATCATCGACTTATAAATAAATACATCCAGATGGTTAAGTCTAGGGTTCCAACCCTTCTAACATGATCAGTTATCAAGGTCGATAAAAATCACAAGTCCACTAATAAACACGTCGAGACGATTGCTACTAGGGTTTCGTCCCAGCTAACAGGAAATGCCTATCAAGGCCAATAAGGGCAACAAATCTACTAACGAGCCCGGCAAGAGGATTAAGCCTACATTTTTTTTCAATCTACCAGTTCAATCATGCATGCTCAAACCTGCTACCACGAACATATCTCGTGGGTACTTAAGACGTAAAGTAGCTATCTAGCTACCGACATCATACGAATCCGATTATTACCAACTCCGAACGAATAATGCAAGAATATAACCTTACAGTAGGTCATCTCAACCATGATTGGGAGGCATGATTGACCACAAATATACAAAGCACCTACCTATAGAGAGAATCTACTGCAGACTCTCTCTCAACCAGGAATGGGAGATATAGTAAGGATTAATCGCATCCTTACCATACGAACTCTACTAGTCCAATCACCATATCACTGAAACAGTAAATGGATAACCATATATCATTAAGCACATCCGAGTTATTACGCCTAGGGTTTCCACACCTAGGGTTCTACTAATATTGTTTCATTCCTGAGATCCGCTCCTACCGAATAACCTTATCTAAGTTATTCTATCTCTACTAGTCTTAATCATGGTGTCCACCGCAAAAACACAGAACCATATAAACATATAACAAGCTGTCTAATAAACGACAGCATAGTCCTACTAATGGGAATCAATGGCTGAAATTAATTAGGGTATAACTAAAGGGTCATGCCAGAACAAAGTCAAGGCAATAATAAATAAAGTATCAGATGCCTGTATATACCCTAAACTACGTAAGCAATGTAATCATGTCATCATGCCCTAGGATCTCGAAAGTCAAAGAACCTATATGTATACCTTCTACGAATTTATCCATCTTATTCATATTATTCAACTAGTCCAATCCTAATACTAGTCCAAAAAGTAATAGGTAAACATCTACCAATAATATCTAATCATTTATATCACAATGATAACTAGCTACGTATAACAATAATAGCAATTAATAATCATATGCTAACAATAAACCAGCAACCTAAAACTCTAACAGTCTAACAAATATATGGTTAAAACAATACTAGACAAAACATGATACCACCAAAGTAAACCGCATAATCAATATAATCAATACAAATATGTACTAAATCTAGAAAATTTTCTAGAATTAAATTACCTGTTAGCCTTTTGGAGATGTCCTGTCGTCGCCAAATCCCCCATATTGACCTCGTCAATAATACCTCGAATTTCCGAAACATAAAAATCGTCGGAAATCTGTACCAATCCGAAAATACCCTAGTTAACCTGCCAAACATGGCGAACTCTGAAAACTCAAAGACCCTAAGGAACTCAGAAACCTATGCTCTGATACCAAATAAATTGTCACGCCCCGAGGGAGTCCCCGCCAGACAAAAATCCGGCAGCACCTCCCCTGTACGGGTGACAATACCAATTTTCATACAAGGCCTACACGGCCACTATACATCGATCAACACGATCGGAATCCAAACATCACACGCAGTTAATAAAATAGGCCTCAGGCCAACAAATCAAGGTACACAAAAAGTCTACACTAACTAGACTTACTCCTTCTGCCATCTGGGCAGGAATAACCCAACCAAAACCAATCAAGATAAAATCCGAATAAAGGTCCATAAGGACACCAAATACCCACGAGTACATAAATCCAACTCCAATCCTAAACATATCTTCTAATCCAAATATCCAAAACCATAAAACAAATAAAACCTATCCATTTCGACGAGGGGGATTGGCAGCTGGACTCTCCTGACAGCTTCATCCTGAAATAAAAATAAATCAACAGGGTAAGTTCAAAGAACTTAGCGGATACTAGTCAATATGAATAGCAAGATATAGCTAACAATACTAATCATGCCAGTACAGTCTCATAGATATGGTAAGCAAGAAATAAATGCAAAAGGATTGTACTCACCTAAATCTCCTACCCTGATATAGGAGCATGTGCCCTACTATAAGAGATAAAATCATCACCATATACGAATATGAATCCTGTATGCATGGAAATCATATGCAACATCCAAGGCATCAATAAAATGCAGCAAACACAATACAAATGTGATTCATGCAAAAATGCATGTCGTGCAAATGACATGGTCACCCCTGACGCTAGTCAGCCGCCTCACATGCGATGGTGAAGCCGAGTGGGTAGGGCTATGACAACTGTGCACTCTGCCATCACTGCTCCTGAGTGACCGAGTGGACAGGATGTTGTCGGAGTACACCTATCCTCCTGCCCCAAACAGAGTGGGGGAGCTAAGCTCTCATCTCCCGGTGTCATAGACCAGAGGAGGGATCCCTGCCCGCTACCACGCTGCCTCATCGCTACCCATGAGCGGACCAGCGGAGCTTGACAGAGCAACTGCACACACCCTCCTGATGTACCACTAACCCATGAGTGGCAGTGTGTGCAGGCCATGTAACTGGCTGCGGCCTCAACAATAATGGAACCCCGTCCAGCCAGCATGCAATCATGCAAAAATGGTGCATGATACTAAAGCATGTAAATCCTACTCAAAATACCTATCCGAATAATATGTACAATCAATATGTACATATACATAATCCAAATAACTATGATCCAAGTCAAACAGGGAGATATAATCATATCCTATCACATGCATGTATCAAGTAGGCACCAAAAGCATACTAGGCATATAAACATGAAAAATTATTGTAAGCTATCCTAACTAACATATCAACAATGACTATATCTAAAAGATAAGTTAAAATACCCACCTTACAAAAATGTCCGCAAGAATGAAATCGTCACGACTGGAAACCTGCCTCGTGACCGAAACATGCATATAGCATAACTATTGTTAAGCACAAAAATGCAATCCTCCGCTAAATCGAATACTTAATCGATTTCTTACATAATCCAATTAACCCAAATCAACTTCCAGTTTCACTAATTCATCTAACCCTTTCACAACCCTCACAACTCCGAATTACACCAATTTAGGGATCTAATCACCCTAATTGAAATCTCATCACAACCCAAAAATAGATCCACCCCCAAATCGAGCCCAAATCTCGATTAGCTTTAGATCTAACATCATAATCATAACAAACATTAGACCAACTATATAATAGTGTACATCCATAATGTATCCATATCTAAGCTTACCGAACAATAAACTCACAACTGACCCAGCTTCATCCACCCATCATAGTCGGCACGGTCGACACTCCTTCCTCACTGCCAGTTCACCCCACTACACAACCCCCTTTTTATTTTATCCCCTTAAGTATCTCTTACGGGCTCCGTTTAATTCCGAAAAAATTCCTAAAAATCCCGAAAAATTTCCAGGATAATTTCTCAAAATTTTTGGCCATAAAATTTAATATTTAAATTTTGTCGTATTTAACAAACACACACGCTAGACAGAAAGGAAAATAGGGAAACTAGATATTTACCGAAAGCTCCACTCCACCGGCAGTCAACCCTTACCTAGTTCCCGTGATCACCGACCATGCAAAGGAAACTCTCCGGTGATGCTGGCTCGAATGCCGCCACGGGCTAGCGGTGATGGCTAACTGCCAACAATAGGTAGATGATGACGCAGGGGGGGAAAAAGACGGTGGCTCTGTCGGCGACGGTCCTGTGGCAGAGGAAGCCGGCGAGTGTGCGACTCGGGCGAGCAGCGGCAGAAGGAGGTTCAGCCATCGCCGTCTGCTACGAGGAGAAAAGGCGAGAGGATCGACGTCGAACGGTGGTCAGCAACGAGGAGGGTGGCGCCCGTCGTCTAAGGCAGAGGAGGTCGGCACGAGGAAGAGTGAGGCTCGCGGCGGCTCAAAGGCGAGGAGCTGGCAGCTTGGGCACCGGGAAGGCGGCGGTCAGCGGCGAGGAGGGCGGCGTCGGCTGTCGGTTGTGGTGGGAAGAAGGATTTCCACGAGAGAGCAACAGCAAGATCGCGAGAGAGAAGAGGCGTCGGGCGCGGCGAGGGAAAAGAAAAAAAAAGGAAAAAAATCTAGGTTTTTCTTAGGTTAATACCATCTATTAACCCCCCCCCCCTTAAATAGACTCCATCAAAGTCTATTTATTTTATCACCGTAATTATCTCGTACGACATCCATTTAAATCCAGAAAAATTCTGGAAAAATTCCTAAAAATTCCTAAAAATCCCGAAAAATTTCCAGGATAAATTTCTTAATTCTTTGGCCATTTTATTTTGGTATTTTAAATTTTCCATATTTAACACGACTGGTGGTATGTCTTAGTTAACTAGTGAAAGTCGACTGGTGTTCGACTGCAGGAAATGGTCTGGCAGTCGATTGTCAACATTGGTCAGTCAACTGATGGCTTCAGGAATCAACTACCATGAATGACAATGATCACGGGTCAAGGACGCAAGAGTAGAATAGTAGCCGATCGATCGGGCACATGAGGCTAGCAATGATCGATGGTAATCGCAATCGACTATCAGTGTATCTATTAGCTTGATGCCAACATGGATTAGGTCGTTGTCTCACAACAGCTACAGGAGCAGTCGACTGGGGCTTGATGGCAGTCGATTGTCAAGTGCGGAATCAGTCCGAGACAAGCATAAAAGGAAGAGCTTGGGGAGGATTTCCACAGTGATTTTTGGAGAAATTTTGGAGGAGAATTGTTGTTGCATTCCATATCTTCAAGAGCAAACCAAATCAAGCTACAAGCAAAGAGTTCAAAGCAATTGTTGTAAAGTGTTCTTTACTTGTTTTGTTTATTGTCTTGTATTCGCATGTATTTCATTGTATTATTTTTGTAATCGTTGTACGAGGTTTCTCCACCTCCGACATGTTGTCGAGAAGGAAATTTAGTAGTGGTGTGTTCATCACTCGAGCTCGTTGAGCTCACCCCGTGGAGTAGGAAGTCTAAGAATTCGAACCACGTATATCGGTTGTGTTCTTGTGTTTGTGCATTTGTCTCTTGTATTCGTATTTGTTTTTTGTATTTCTGTTGCGTATTAACGAGTATTGTAGAGACGAATGATTTTCATCGAACATGATGAAAGGCTATTCAACCCCCCCCCCCTTCTAGTCGGGCCACGATCCTCCAATATAAAGTATCTTAATACACAAATAAGTCATCCTATGATCTTTGTAATATGTAAATATTTTTTTTCTTAAACTAAGAGATAATGCATTTTTAATTTGATCATTCTACCTAGGATGTCAAATATTATCATTTTTCTTTAATTGTAATTAGATAAATTAATACATGAATATGATCATGACATATATTAAGTGCATAACTCTCAAAAGAAAGTTTATCAATCATAAATGATGCTTGATGTCATGGAATGACAAGAACAAACCTATATATCAAAATGACATGTCCTATATAATCATGTAGTACATGATATCAGCCCCCAGGGTCAACCTAGTTGGTAAGTGCAAAGGGATTTGTCCATAGTGGACAGGAGTCAATTCTTGAGAATTTCATCATCCTGGGCCATCGATTGACCCCCTTCCTTTGCACTTGTCAATTGGGATCGTGATTTACCTCATCCATCAGTAGGGGGCAATCAAAGAGGGCTGCTAATGTGGTGGTTCCATTTTTTTTTTTTGTAATACATGATATCATGATATATAGTATGACATACAAAGATGATAAATGTATAAGATAATAAGGTATAAAAATATCTAAATATTCAATCTAATCACCATTATCTAAAATTATGTGAAATACCAAATTTGATCTAAGAGAAGGGGAGCCTTGGTGTAACGATAAAACTATTGTCTTGTGACCTAGAGATCATGGGTTCGAGCCATGAAAATAGTCTCTTACAAAACAGAATAAGGCTACATACAAACTCTTCCTCGAGATTCTATATGGTAAGAGTTTCGTGCATCAAGTTGTCCTTTACCAAATTTGACATAAAAACGAATCAATTTCCTCGAGTGTGCTAAAACTTCAAACTTGACACACTATGGACCCTATCCTAATGTGTCAATTATTATGATCAAATTTTAAAATTTTATTTCCATTGGCACATCTTAAAATTCTTTAGGATAAAATTCTAAATTCATTTTTTAAGTATAACTAAATCTTGAAAATGCTCTAAAGTGTCAACTATACTGTGTTTATGTTAGCTATCTTTCCACTCTAAGTTGACATACCCTACACCTATTTAGTGTGAAGAGATCACACTCTTAAGAACTCAATACCTATTGGAGCTCCTTGAATTTTTTAGGTATTCACTAGGGATAACCTCCATTAATACATTTCTAGTGGCTCTCCTACGCTTCTTAGAAGCTAGCCTTAGTCATTATAGTCTCATCAAGATCAACTATAGGAATGACCTCTTTTTTTAACCTTGACATTCATAGACCTAGGATTAATTCCATAGTTAAATGTAACTCTATTATATGATGGCTTGATTTTCTTCGACTTAGATTTGTATCCTGAACCCTTTATGTCCTTTGGTAGTTCTTGCCTATCAAATCATAGATTTTGTCCTTTTGACCTTTAAATATATATTTCATTTTATTAAAAGCATTCTCTAATTTATTGAGTCTTAACCTGAAAATTCAATTTTCTTCCTCTAAATCCTCAATTCTAAATTGTCCATAATTTCTAGCTTGAACATTCCTTCTCCTTGGCATGTTTCTATTTTTCTTAGAATTATTGCTTAAATAGTTCTCATCCTTCCTAGCCTTTGGCAAATTAGGTCTACCTTGAAAAATTCTAAAGTTCTCCTTAGGGTTTATTTCTTGTTGACATTATACTTTACACTTAAATCATAATATTTATCTCTAACATGTTTTTTTATGAAACGATAATACCTTAAGTTTATCTTAGAAGCTCCCTCTAAACTTGAGCTTCCTCTCATGTCCTTCCTTGGCTACCTCTCCCTTGGACATTGATTCCAATAGTACCCATTTTGGTTGCATAAGAAACCCACAATGTGTTCCTCGTCGTTGTGTATCAAGATTCTAATATGCTTTAGCTTTTCCTTCACCTTTGGTGTCACTTGAACTTTCTTCTTGACTAGCTTTGGACACTTACTCTTATAATGTCTATTTTTCCTACACTTAAAGTATATAATATGATCTTTATTTTTATAAATTGATATTGTGTTACCTTTCTTGGTGATAAGGTAAACACACACACCTTCTCCATCGACTCTGAATGTCGAGGTCTCCTCTTATTCGGGTGTCGATGGTCTAACCTCCCCCTCAATCCTTAAAGTAAAGGTTTATTCACTTTCTCGATCTTGAAAATTGAGTATATCTCAATCTCCAAATCTTAGAGCTCTTGAACAGATGAGTATTCTTTCTCAGACTCATCCTCACTTTGTGTGAATGAAGACTCTTCATGAATCTTGGCAAGTTTATTCCATAAATCCTTAGCATCTTGATATTTACCTATCTTACACAATAGGTCATTAGGTATCAAATTATTCAAAATTTTAGTTACCTTCTCATTTGCCTTAGATCTTTGGAATGGTTTCTGGTTCTATTTACTCCTTTTCAATTCTTATCCTTTAGAGCTTCGAACCCCTCCCTTAAAGCAAACCATTCTTCCATCTTCATTTGGAAGAACATCTTCATTCTCGTCTTTCATTGGATAAACCCTCCTAATCCAAAAGAAGGTAGGAGTCGAGTAACGTATACAAGTCCATTGTTGAACTCCATTTGTCATGAATCTTTCCAATCCTCTAGCTTTGTACTCCCTTGGCGATTAGTCCGGTAAAGAATGATATGCTTATACTACTTGTTAGGATTGTGCATCACTAGAGAGGGCAAATAACATTCATTGTCGATTGCAATTGTGTGCTCGTCTATAAAATATTAATACAATAAAAAATAAAAGAATACATAAGCACAACATAAACTGATTTTATATGGTTCGAAATCTCTAATTCCTACTTCATAGCCTAACTCCTAGCAGTATCACCACTACTCTTTCTCCTTCTTGAAAATCTTTCAGGGATAGAGAAACCTCTTGCAATTATTATTTTATAACTAATATAACTAAATACAAATATACAAATGAAATGAGAAGAACATGAAATAAAAATAACTTTGCACAATGAGATCTTCCTTGCTCATAGTTTGGTTACTTTGAAAAATCTCTTGAAGTTTGGAATGCAACAATAATTCCCCTTTAAAATATCCAAGAATCAACATCTTCAAATCACCACAAAACTCTCTTTTATAGGATATATGTTGGGTTTATTTCTACCGATCAATTGACTGACCCCTATAGATTTGACCATTATTTTGAGTTGTTAGTCCAATGTCTTTATCCAAGTCAGCACTAGTCGACTATCCATAACCACCAATCGACTGATTTTGATCAATCGAGTGTCAGAGTCAAGTTCTAAACATTTGGTGTGATGTTATAATGTCATCGGTCAATTTGTATAGATCATCAATCAACTGATCATATCCTAAGCCAGCTAAAAAATATCAAATTAATGGCTTCAGGTTCACTAGTCAACTGGTAGTCATATACCAATTGACTGCCAAATATCCTATTTTGTTTTGGGCTAAAAAATACTATTCCTAGTCTAAAAATAGTGTTCCTAATTGACTGATGATGCTCATCAGTCGACTGATACCTCAATAATCTAGTGTAATAGTTGATTGATATTATTTATAGTGCTGAAATTACTATTCATGCTAAATTTTTTTATGTCAATTGACTCCTAATTCTCTAATACTTCCTTATATGATTTTTATAGGTTACTCATTAGGATCTTATCCTTGTCTAATATTGTGTCGGCATCAATGTAGTAGGACTTTCCGTCCTTACCTAAAGACTTCTCACCTCTAGGACTTTATTGTCCAATATCCAATCACCCATGACTTGTCGGATTACCAGCATCAAACATCTGATCCTTCTTGACCTATTTGGACTTCTCTTCTGATGCCTAGTATCTGGTCAACCTTAAAATGTTGGGACTTCACTAATATTAAACATCCAGTATTCTTTGACATGTTTAGACTTCCACACTCACTTAACAACCAATTCTTTTTGGCCTGTTAGGACTTTCCAATTGTGCTTAGCATCTGATCAACCTTGATCTACTAGAACTTTTCATCTCATAATAAGTGTTTGGTCAATTATGATCTACTTTGACTTCTCACTTGTCAATACCCTATTTGACTTTCAACCATTAAGTATCCAATCCTCCATGACTCACTTAGATTTCTCTCTTACAAATATCCTATAGAACTTCTAAGCATTAAGTGTTCAATCCTCCTTGATCCACTTAAATATTTTTACTTGTCAAGTATCTGATCAACCTTGACTTACTTGACTTCTAGCTCAAACACCTTCGATTCATCTACTTGACTTCTTTCTCAAATAGCTTCTATCAAACCCTCCATCCATCATGTCACGCCCCGAGAGTATGTCATGCTGAAAAGCAAACGGACGGCATCTCCCCTGTACGTGGCAACATATCGGGTTAATACAAGGCCTATAGGCCCACAACAACATGACATATATCTGGACAGTACTAAACAATACATCCACAACAACACAAAGATGCACATCGGTGCGACTCTAACATACTACACAAAAACAACATACAAACCTACAGCCAAATACAACACTGATTATACATAGCCATAATACAAAACAGCAGCGGAAACAAATACGTGGAAAACCCCAATTGTTTGGTGTGAGATGGGATCAGCTGGCAGAGCTCCGAACGTCCAAGGAATCTTCTACCTGTTATCTGGGCGACAGGAAACCCAGGGTTTAGGGGTGGTGAGTATAAACTCAGGGGTAATATATAGAAAGTGCATGAACAACATATAAGGATATAGAAATCTACAAGTATACATGTGAAGATCTACAGGTATATAGAATGAGTCCAATAGACATACAATCCTATCCAAATCTGATAACAAATAACCACAGTATAGTGATATTCAATGTATATACTAAACTGATCAACTGAACATGAAGTAATGTACCAATGTACCTGACGGTCTGCAACACCATAAGCTATATCATCCTGAACAGATATACAAGAACATAGCCCATATAACGTACAAGGTCAGTCTCATATCTGACCAACACTCAGACATATGAACAGTATATAATCACATGTAATAACATCCCGGTCCATACCACACTATGACATGACGCTAATCAAATACATACAACAGTCTGGACCAACACATATATCATGCTCAACACATAGCAGTATAAAATATGCAAATGGCATGTATCATGATGTACAAACATATGTAGCAATCAAATGTAGCATCTCACAGGCATATGTAAAACATATATCAAATACATACATACATATATATCAGCAATGCATATGCATGGTCATGTCTGCGGACCCATCCAACCACGACCCCAGTACGGCCCGGGTGGCACGGCATGATGACTAGCCCGACTTCAGCTGCCACTACTCTCAAGTGACCGAATTGGGTAGTATGAATGAGTAG
Organism: Wurfbainia villosa; assembly: GCA_025175895.1. Taxonomy (NCBI): domain Eukaryota; kingdom Viridiplantae; phylum Streptophyta; class Magnoliopsida; order Zingiberales; family Zingiberaceae; genus Wurfbainia; species Wurfbainia villosa. The sequence continues at coordinate 3,290,578 of CM045994.1, read as the reverse complement.
CATATAAGCGTAAAAAGCTAACTACTCCCCGGGGGTCCCTGCTGTTGGTCGCTACGTCACTATCCATGAGTAGACGAGCTCTGCACACAGGACAACTGCACGTCACACAACCACCGTCTATAGTGGGCGAGTGCTAACACCACTCTGCTCAGTGGCCAGGTGCGCATCTCCAGCTACCACCGTATATATAGTGGCCGAGCGTGACACATCCAATGCTCTGCCCTCAACCTTGCTACCACTACCTCGAGTGGCCAGGGAGGCAGGATGACTGACGACCCGTCTCAACCATAAGGGAGACCCAGTCAACATCATGCATGCAATGTAATGATGCATAGTTCCATACATGTATCCTCGCCATACTCCCTATCCCACGGGAAGTCCTGGTCAACCAAAAGTCAACTATGCAAGGACTACAATCCACAAGACTCTCTCTATTGCACAAAGAGTCATACACATCTGACAATCAACCACGCTAAGACCTCTAGTCAGTAGCGAGATACTATCGACAATCCATATAACCATACACAGATATACAATCCATAATGGATATACCATCACGCTAGGACCTCTAGTCCATGGCCACATACTGACAACCACACACCTATCTATGCACAGACAACTAAATCCACCATAGATGCACCACTAATACGGGTATGATATAACAATCGACTCCATAATCCAATTCATCACCTAACCTTAGTGATGTAACATAGTAACCCAATCTGAGGTCACAAAGATAACTCTAACCACATGTAGTTACTGAACATCTATCAACTAACACATAATAGGGTTTGTAGTTCATATTCATGATAGATAATCAATGAAATAACAGCAATATATCCCAAAGGTCAAAGGAAGTACAAGCATATGATTAAACATGAGTGGATTTAAGGTAAACAGGTATAAACATATATCCAAATTCATACACTGAATTTGGTCAAAACTACCGGACCAGGTAGATATTACCCACCTGATACGAAACTCGAAATAAACCTCACGGTCGTGGACCTGCTTCGTATCAAAATCCTATAATCAACACGCAAACATTGACAAGGTCTATTATAAATCCAACGATGGTATCAAATCCCAAATTGAACTTACCTAGCCCGATTCATTCGTCCCCAGTAGAGCTGAAACAAAGTCTTCAATCATATAAGAACAATCCATATGCAGCTCACTATCATGTAGATACACCCTGTAACCATCGTCCAAAGTAACTACATGAATATCATCCCATTGCTAAATCCAAGAGTAATATCCATGCACAATTGATTGCATAGCTATAATACAACCAAATTGATAGTTACCTTATACTGTTGATACAAAACCATCCTTCTCAGCTCCACTTCAATTACCTCAGCAGCTCCACTTCACCCACTGCTGATTCAAAAGAGCTGAGCTCTCAACCTCACAATCCATCAACACAGCAAAACCAATAGGGCAGCCAACCAATGCTTCCACTCTCCGTGCACTGCAAATGGATGAAACTCTGCCCACGACAAGGATAAGCTTTACTCATATCGTCTTCATCACCTGATCCTTGCACCCACAATTCAAAAACTAGAGATATGGATCACAAGTCTACCCGAACACCTAATCCACCGACGGCAGCTCCAACACCCTGCACAAACAGAGTATTACCATTAACATTCTCGATGGCAACTGATCGGAAATAGAAAAAGCTAAGGCATCAATGGAAACAACCGATCAAGCTCACACGAAAAAAATCCTACAACCAATCTAAGCTGCGGTGGAAGAGTGACACGACAGCAATCAGCCGAAGGTAGCTCACAATCCGGCAGGGCCAGCGACCGAGAGCTCCGACAGTGGTGATAAGGCAACATCGAGTGGAGATAAGCTAGCTCGACGTCGATGATGGCACATCATCGGAGGAGGTGAGCTGCAACAACGAAATAGGGGAAGGGCAAAGCGAACTCAACACTCCACCGACAACTCCCCTTTTCATCGGCGAAATCAGCCCCAATCACTTGATCGGCAGCTCGCTGCCGCGGCGACAGCACCGCCTGTCCGCCGAAGGTATCGCCAAGATCCCCCAGGCGAGAACCCACTGATCCCCCACCGGAGATCGACCAAGGTGGCGGCGCCGTCGACTGCTCTCACCGGGATGCCGACGAGATCGAGCGATGGAAATCACGTGGAGCGAAAACACGACGCAGAGAAGAAAAGGAGACGGCGAAATCATGAGAGATCGATTCGTTCGGAGCTTTTAAAAGTCATTCAAGCGATTTGGTTAGACCAGCCCAAACCGGTTCAAGCTCAATCAGCCCAAACCCAATTTCAGCCCGAGCCCAATACAACCCAAGTCCAATACCAGCCCAATTAGTCCACTTATTGAGCCCAATTTAATCCACTAATTAACCCCACTTAATTAACGGATTAATCCATATTAATTTTTTTTCGAATTTTACATTCTCCCCCACTAATAAAAATTTGGTCCCCAAATTTTCGACTTACGTACGAGTACGAGATGTCACAATAACCATCTCAAGTATTCAGAGAAAAGTCACACCTCAGGTGCCTAAGTGAGGTACTGAGCTCGAATATTATATTCCAGCTCTTATATACACTCTCTATCAATCTATTAAGAGGTCAATAACTGTACCAAAGTGGAGCTCTATACCTGTAACCAATGGGAGACTTTGCCAGAATCGTAAGGTGAATCGTGAATCACTATCAGAAATGATACTCCAGGTTACTCCATGGATATAATTCCATCAAGCGATCCAACGAAGTCCATCTTACGGCTCGGAAGAAAATGAGCGGACCTAGCTAATCGATCATCGACTAGCCAAATCCTATCAAGTCCTTGTCGAATTCTAGATAATCTTCCAACACAGTCTAACGTACTAGGCTCCCACTTTATCACAGTACGTAACCCTACCGATCACAATATTCCACCTTTGCTTGTGGGCATACCCAAATCAAACTACGAAATCAATCATGTCCTACATGTCGTTCCACCATAAAGGATGTCTCAAACTCGCTATTTTCGGATACGCTCCGAATACATCACTCACGAATGAAGAGTCTCCTGAAACAACTCTTCCTAAATCGAATGCAACTATGGGAACCACTATCCTCCTCAGAGACGGAGATTTATTCTCACAAGAGAAATTAATCTAATGTCCAAAATTCACTCTGTCATTCAGAACTGAAAGTAACTGGAAGACTATAATGACTAATCTCACTAGTTTCTCAACTAGCATACACATAATATACGTCTCATTCAACTGTATTGGGATCGCTCCTAATCCCTGAAATGATGTATCTGCGTACAATACCCTTCCATCCATATCGGACGGATTAACTAACACTGACACAAAAGTCAGCCACCTTCTAGGCCTTGAAACCTAGCTTCCCAAGCTTCCGACTAAGCGATTTCCATCACCTTCTTGGTCCCACAAATCAGCGGTATGATAATGCTAGTAACATCTTATCCACATCTATGGTAAATACCAAATCAATCTAGGGATACCACAACTTCCCTTAAGATTGTGGATATGTCCAAAAATATCGTCTAAGAAGGCAACCACTAACGGGTCCAGTCGCTTCATGAATGACTAAATCGTTAATAAGTCTAACGACATTATCAACAACTCATAAAATTCATACCAAGTATGAAATGTCATCTTCTACACATCTGCATCCATTTACTCTAAGCTGATGATAGCTCAATCATCACACCTACAATGATAATTGTATGACACTAAGTCACTACAATATCAACCCTCCAATCGTAGTTCAACCCTAGAGTATATACAGGTGTCCTTCAGCTGACCTAAACAGATCATCTATCCACAACTAAATATATTCATTCTCAACTACTACATTCCAATCATCGATAATCGATGCATAGCCTCAAAGGTCCTCTCTTTTTTTAACAAAGAGTTACAAGTCTTCTCAAGAACAAACACTGAGGCATCTCCCATAGTGTTTAGCAACACTGATACCAATAAAATCATTTCCCAGTATGAGGTTTTCAATATCGAAATTATTCCCGAAATCACCCCCAATCGCATATTCCACTTGCCCATGCAGTGGCAAGCCCGGAAGTTCATCCGAAACTACATCTGAATACTCTCGGATTATACGTACATCTGAGATACATGTTATACCTCATTTCAAAAATTTAACTATCCGTAAGGATATCTCTATCAAAACCGAAACCAATAGTCTAAAAATCGAATCGAAATCGATTTTTCGATTTCGATTCCGAAACTAGAACCGGAATCCAAGATGTATAATTCGGTTCCGGTTCTTAAATTTTTAGAATCGAAATCAAACCAAAACCAAATCGAAACTGAATTGAAATCAAAACTGAAACTGTACCGAAATCGGGACTGAATATTTTTTTTATTAAAATCGGAATTGAATATTTAAAAATAATTTGATATTTTCTTTTGAAAAAAATTAAATTTATTCAAAATTCAAATGTTTATTAGTATGTCATAATTATAATAATAAATATACATAAAAATCAAAATTAAAATCATTTAAAATTTATATTTTGTATAAGTAGAGGTATATCTAGCAAAGGCTAAGGGTATCCCGTGACTTCTTGGTTATTGATCAACATCGCACCAGACGGTAGAGAACAATCACCAACCCACAAGTCGATAGAAACCCTTCCAATCCTATCTAACAAGGTTCTAGATAAAGATACCTATAAACTACTAGTATCTCTCGATACATCCGCAAATAGGGTAACCTAAAGTAATACCCCCAAATGACCAATTCTTTGGTCTTTTATAACTCCTCTACTCGAGTAATCATGTAACTCGTCCAACTTCTGCTCTTGGCGACTGAGCTCATGTAGATGCAAAAGACTACCATGGAAGAACTAAAATCAACTGCTGAACTGAGATACAAACTGAAACAACTGCAATGGAGATGGTAAACACTATTATACTGGCAAAGAGTACACCACCGACTGATAAATACCGAATCGTAGCATGCTCTAATTCTGTGAAAGGTATAGCTACAACTGGAGAATATCGCATAAATACAACCATCGTCGTATACACTGTCTCCTCTGAACAAATCATAACTATGCCTGGGAAGGTAACAGTTGCTGTCTGAATCTTCTGAGATGTCTTCGGCTGATACTGCTGAGTAACTTACTTCTTCCGGATGAAAGTATCAAAGAGCTCCAACTATATCTGAGGTAGTAGATCGCTGCTGATGTGATAATCCATTCTTCTGTCATGATCTCGGCATCCGAGGTTGTGGATCGTCCGCTCGAAAGGATCATCCATAGTCTTCCACTGAGTCTTCAAAGTACATACTCTCCTCGTAGATACCGGCTGCTTATAGTAGAAACAAATAAAATGATCCATCGGATAATCTGACTCTGTGTCTCGTCGTAACCTGCACTACACACACATAATCTCCCTTCGGAGTCTTTCCTCTGATTTCACTGATAAACATGAGAAAATACTGTCGATCTGCAGTCGATCTTCTATGGTCAGAAAATTCTCAAATAGTCGCTCGTGACTCATGACTCTAATCTTGCTTCTTTTGTCAAACATTCGGAGACTTCCAATTCCAATAATTTGACTTGCAATATCTACTTATCAAATCTCCAACTCTTAAAACACTTGCTACGGAGTCATTTCTATACACAACTCGGTCTAAGGACTTCCGGTAGGATCTGGTAGAAGATCCAAACATCCTGATCAAGATGTCAGCCAGTAAACCATGGGTGGCTTAAGACATGTGGATCACATTCTCGAGCTATTAGGTGGTCGTAACCCTCACAAGTCTAACGACTTTGCATGGTACCTCTGTTACCAAACGATCACCCAACCTAAAGCTCAAGAATTCCCTGACGATGAGTCAAAGAAGATGACGTGGAAAAATACTCTCTCACAGCGTCACTACATCGTGGCCAAGTGATGTGTGATTTCTCGAAGGTTAGTTCCTATCTCTTCCACCAAGTACCGACTAGATCTGGATAATGGCATTCACTAACACTACTTTCTTCGTATAACACGAGTTAAGTACCCAAAAGTACTATCAAAGTTATACAACCCAGCATGATCAATTCAGGGATCAAAATCCCTATGAATATCGCCAAACTAATCCCCTACTATCTGTATCAACAATAGTATACAAGTTTGTTCATTACCCCACAGATAATGATCTGACTAGCACAGTTAGTGAAGATCCCTAAGACCGTAATCTTTGATCTCCACAAGAGATGTGACTACTTAACCCTTGCTTTCCGACTCGGTATCAGTCGACTCTCAAAGGTAATTTACCCTTTCAATAGCAGGTACATGTCTAATAATCTCAATATATCATTCCCGTGGTGAACTCAAACCACGGTTATGAATTCTAACCAATATCCTACAAGTCATCCCTGTTATAAGCAACTAAATGAATAGCCAACAGCAGAATATGTAATAACAGTTAACATACCTTAAACCTTGTAGCTCGGAGATGTACGCAACAGCCAGATCCCAGAACTCACAAATCCAAAACCGAGTAAAGTAAAACTCGATGTCCGAGCGAAATCAAATTCGAAAGTGGACTTCGCAACCTAGGGCTCTGATACCAATAAAATTGTCACGCCCCGAGAGTATGCCGTGCCGAAAAGAAAATGGACGACATCTCTCCTGTACATGGCAACATATCGGGTTAATACAAGGCCCGTAGGCCCACAACAACATGACATATATCTGGACAGTACTAAACAATACATCCACAACAACACAAAGGTGCACACCGGTGCGACTCTAACATACTACACAAAAACAACATACAAACCAACAGCCAAATACAACACTGATTATACATGGCCATAATACAAAACAGCAACGGAAACAAATACGTGGAAAACCCTAATTATTCGGTGTGAGATGGGATCAGCTGGCAGAGCTCCGAACGTCCAAGGAATCTTTCTACATTATTCAAGGTGACAGAAACCTGTGGTCCAGGGGTGGTGAGTATAAACTCAGGGGTAATATGTAGAAAGTGCATGAACAACATATAAGGATATAGAAATCTACAAGTATACATGTGAAGATCTACAGGTATACAGCATGAGTCCAATAGACATACAGTCCTATCCAAATCTGATAACAAGTAACCACAGTATAGTCATACTCAATGTATATACTAAATTGATCAACTGAACATGAAGTAATGTACCAACGTACCTGACAGTCTGCAACACCATAAGCTATATCATCCTGAACAGATATACAATAACATAGCCCATATAACGTACAAGGTCAATCTCATATCTGACCAACACTCAGACATATGAACAGTATATAATCACATGTAATAACATTCCGGTCCATACCACACTATGAAATGATGCTAATCAAATACATACAATAGTCTGGACCAACACATATATCATGCTCAACACATAGCAGTATAAAATATGCAAATGACATGTATCATGATGTACAAACATATGCAGCAATCAAATGCAGCATCTCACAGGCATATGTAAAACATATATCAAATACATGCATACATATATATCAGCAATGCATATGCATGACCATGTCAGCGGACCCGTCTAACCACGACCCCAGTATGGCCCGGGTGGCACAGCATGACGACTGGCCCGACTCCAGCTGCCACTACTCTCGAGTGACCGAGTTGGGTAGTATGAATGAGTAGCATATAAGCGTAAAAAGCTAACTACTTCCCGGGGGTCCCTGCTGTTGGTCGCTACGTCACTACCCATGAGTATACGAGCTCTGCACATAGGACAACTGCACATCACACAACCACCGTCTATAGTGGGCGAGTGCTAAAACCACTCTGCTCAGTGGCCAGGCGCGCATCTCCAGCTACCACCGTATAAATAGTGGTCGAGCGCGGCACATCCAATGCTCTGCCCTCAACCCTGCTACCACTACCCCGAGTGGCCGAGGTGTTGGGTTTCCGGCACCGCGGCGTGTGTGTGTTCGATCATGTTTCGCAAACATGAGCACAGCGGAAGCAATAAAAATAATAAATACTCCTATTTATTACAACACACACAACACATGCATGCTTATTACAACAAGTGTAGACATAACCGTAAATTTAAATTTGCAATAAAAGGAAATTTAACTACGTTATACCTTTCGTATGACGTGTAGCGGGAACGGCATCAACCGGAACGATTCCCGTAAGAATCGTCTCTATCCGTATCCACGCCGAGCTCCTCAGGATGACTTCGCTAAGTCACGAGCTTCGTCTTCATACGGGTTACTAGCCTCGTGTTGAAGACGACGTGATCGAGAGATGATCACGATCCGAATCCAAATTCGGATCCTAAAACGAGTTCTCAAAACTCGCTTCTCCGGAGAGGTATTCGTCAACCGTTTGACGAATCCTTCGTCCCCCACCTCAGAGGATTACCGGAGATCAAATCCCCGGTATGTTAGCCGCTGTCGGAGCACTAACCGTCGTCCAAACGACGCTCCGACGAGAGGAGAAGAAGCTGTCCAGAAAACTGGACAGCTTGGTGGAGGAGTAGGCGCCGGCCAAAACAAGGAGAGAAAAAGCTCACCTTGATGCCGAACCTATAGGAGATCACCGGAGGGTCGCCGGAGGTTCACCGGCTGGAGCTTGGACGCCGGCAAGGGTCTTGGACGGCGGCACAAAGCTGGGCGGCGGCAGCTTTAGGGTTGGCGCCGATTAACTCCTCCAAGGAGTGGGCGGCAACTCAAGGGGGGGCTAGGGTTTGGATTAGTTAGGGTTTAACAATCCCTTAAGCCCACTTTTATAGAGAACTAATTCTCTTAATGGTTAATGGATCATATCCATAAAGCCCGTTAACCCGCTCTATTAAGAATAGTTAAAATAAACCAAACCATGATGGTTTATTTTAAGTTAAAACGAACCGAACCAACTTTTGGTTCATTCGTTTAAAATAAACCAAACCCTTTGGTTTATTCTTATCCATTGGATTAGAACCAAACCATTTTGGTCCATCCATTATGTCTTCATAAGACACGGCCCATCCACGCTTCCATTGCGACTGAAACAATTTCAGGCTCGCTTTATGTTTGGTCCAACCAAACATAGTTTCTCTCGGTCTGAGAATCCCATTCTCAAGCTCGTTTTAAATCCTTTGGATTTCACTCGTTGTGCGTGTGACCAAATAGGTTCTCGGTTTATGTTGGTCGTCTATAATTAACCATTAATTATAGAACGATCATGAGTGGCACCTAGTAGTACATCATGATCCCCAATTAACCGAAAAGATCAACGGTTGATCGAACTATTTCTCGAAACCCTTCAAGATGGCCTCGAATGAATCGTGCCCCATTCCCTTCACTCATCTTATACCCACTTGGTTCAGACATGGTCTATAGTGTCGGTCCCCACTAGGTGACTCGTCACACCTAGCCCAAGTATCATTTCCTCGTCCTCTGATTCTAGTTACTCCACATGTATCGAAGAGTACCTTACTCTAAACATGTAATGCTTTGGCCAAAGACTTTAGTAACAATCCGACGAGAGGCCATGGGTATACATCTCCTCGCAAGGAGTGGTGAATCCTTTATAGGCTATTCAAACACCTTCGATCACTTCGACTTATACCCAATCATCCCGGGTCCACATCTCCTCGGAGATGTTTGCTTAAGATGTCAAAGCATAAGTCTCCATGATCAAGATGACTTGAATACCGCAAGTCAAAGGAACATCGCACTTAAGCCACAGTAAGAACTTCATTGACATATCTATATGCAGAGAACCATATGAAGTCTTACGGCTGGTCACTCCAATGAACTAGTTACCATAACTAGCATCCACGATTAACTCTCGGACATCACTATGTCTCCGGCCCGGTGAGAATCACCGCTTGGATACACCAAGAGGTATACCTCGTGCTAGTCTCAAATTGATGGTGTCCGGATCCATCAATTCATCGACTAGGATAATTAGATACATCACAATTACACATGTAGAGATACTCACTAGTTGTGATCCAATCACAAATTCTCTCATCTTTGTGAATCGTATCGTGGACATTGATAAATGAGTTTAAGATCCAATCAAATACATAAAACATGTATACTCAAATAGTGAATCTTCATTTATCATATAAATGGTTCATACATAAGGCGATTGCCTTAGGACATCTCTCATATATTACTAACAGACTCCCACTTGGGCTAATGCCAATCGCTACGGTATCCAATACCATAAGCTCTAACATGACCCTCAAACTTACTTTGAGGTAATGCTTTAGTCAAAGGATCCGCTAAGTTCCTTTCAGTGGGAATTTTCTCGATTTGTATTTCGTTCCTACTGATGATCTCTCTGATAAGATGATAGCGGCGAAGCACATGTTTGGATCATTGATGAGACCACATCAAGTTCAGAGATGAACTTCTTGATCCAAACCGCTTCTTTGCCGGCCGCAATATATTCTCGCTCGATGGTAGAATCCGCTCTGATCTCTTGTTTGGAACTTTTCCAACTCATGCGCCCCATTCAAGGTGAACACGTATCGGTGAGACACGGAATCATCCTTGTCTGCAAAGTCGCATCTGATACCGCGTATCACCATGTCCCCTTCTCCATATATTAGGAACACATCCTTAGTTCTTCTCAAGTACTTAAGGATCGTCTTAACAGCCGCCCAATGATCCATTCCTGGATCAGACTGGTATCTGCTCGTGACACTCAGAGCATACGATACATCGGGTCTCGTACATAACATAGCATACATGATAGATCCTATTGCGGATGCATAGGGAATCTTACTCATGCAAATCCTCTCGTCTTCTGTGCGCGGACACATAGACTTCGAAAGGTGTACCCCATGCCTGATGGGCAGATAACCTTTCTTGGATCCCGACATGCTAAACCTCTTTAGCACTCGGTCTATATATGTAGACTGCGAAAGACCAAGCAACCGTTTCGATCTATCTCTATAGATCTTAATCCCAAGGATGTAGGTTGCTTCTCCCAGGTCTTTCATGGAGAATGTCTTGGATAACCAAACCTTAATCGATCAGAAGATTGACACATCGCTTCCTATAAGTAATATGTCATCGACATACAATACTAGGAACACGATTGCACTCCCACTAACCTTCTTGTACACACAAGGTTCGTCTGGATTTTGTGAGAAATCAAACTTTTTGATCGTCTCATCAAAACGGATATTCCAGCTCCTGGATGCTTGCTTCAATCCATAAATGGATCGTCGCAACTTGCATACCTTGGTTTTATCAACCGATGTGAAACCCTCAGGCTGTATCATATACACGTCCTCGAGCAAGTTTCCATTAAGGAAAGCTGTTTTCACATCCATCTGCCATATCTCATAATCATAATGAGCTGCTATGGCCAGGAGCATCCAAATGGATTTAAGCATAGCTACAGGCGAATAGGTTTCGTCATAATCAACACCTTGCTTTTGACGATATCCTTTCGCCACCAATCTAGCCTTATAGGTAATCACATTACCATCCATGTCGGTTTTCTTCTTGAAAACCCACTTGCACCCTATAGGCTTTATGCCTTCAGGTGGGTCAACCAAGTTCCATACTTGGTTTTCGTACATGGAATCCATTTCTGACTTCATGGCACCAAGCCACTTATCCCTTTCTGAACTTGTCAGCACTTCTTCATAACTGGTAGGCTCCTCATCATCAATGAGTAACACGTCGTTCGATTCACTTACGAGAAATCCATATCTCTCAGGAATATTGCGTGTTCTACCAGATCTACGAAGATGTGGTGTTACAATAGGTCCAGCCGATTGCTCATCACTATGAGTTGTCGACTGTTGTGCTTGACCAGGTTAATGTCTATTTGAGTCTCTCGAGCCTCCTCAAGCTCGACGACACTCCCACTGTTTTCTTGCAAGAGAAACTCTTTCTCTAGAAACACAGCATGCCTTGAAACAAACACTTTTTGTTCCACAGGATGATAGAATTGGTAACCCCTTGTTTCCTTAGGGTATCCAATAAATAGATATTTATCAGACTTAGCATCTAGTTTGTCTGATACAGTCCACTTCACATAAGCAGGACAACCCCATATCTTCAAGTAAGATACATGAGGTTTCTTACCATTCCATATCTTATATGGAGTAGTTGAGACTACCTTGGTAGGCATTCTGTTTAACAAGTAAACAGCTGTCTGAAGTGCATAACCCCAAAAGGACTTGGGAAGAGTCGCATGATTCATCATTGACCTGACCATGTCCAACAAGGTCCGGTTACGCCTCTCAGATACACCATTATGCTGTGGTGTATAGGGCGGAGTCCATTGAGACAATATGTCATTGTCTCTTAGATAATCAAGAAACTCTTGACTTAAGTATTCTCCACCTCGATCCGATCGAAGTATTTTAATACTTTTGTCATGTTGTTTCTCTACTTCATTTCTGAATTCTTTGAACCTTTCAAAGGCTTCAGACTTGTGTTTCATCAAGAACACATACCCAAACCGTAAGTGATCATCGGTGAAGGTAATGAAGTAGCTATAGCCTCCTAAAGCTTGAGTTGACATAGGTCCACATACATCAGTATGTATTAGACCTAGTAACTCTCCCACTCGTTCACCTTTTCCAGTAAAAGGTAACTTAGTCATCTTGCCTTTTAAGCATGATACGTATGTATCGTAGGAATCCAATTCAAACGATTCCAGAATTCCACATCTGTGTAATTCGGACATGCGTTTTTTGCTTACATGGCCAAGACGACAATGCCACATATAGGAGTCTATTTGATTATCCTTTCGAGCACACGTGTTGCTCGCTTCGATATCGAAGATGTCACTGGATACGTCCAACGTATAAACACCATTGCTTAAAGTTCCAGTCCCATAAAGAACTCCATTCAAAGTTATGTAACAACAATTGTTACTAAAAGTCAAATGGTACCCATTTCTATTTAAACAAGAAATAGAAATGATGTTCTTTATCAACGAAGGAACATAAAAGCAATTGTCCAGTTCTAAGACAAGTCCTGTAGGGAGTTTCAACAAATGCGTTCCAATGGCGACTGCAGCAACCTTTGCTCCATTCCCAACACGCAAATTTGACTCTCCCTTGACGAGTCTTCTTCTATTCCTTAGCCCATGTATGTCATTACATATATGTGAGTCACACCCAGTATCAAATACCCAAGTGTCTGAGGAAATAGAATGACAATCAATAAAGAAGATTTCTGAAGAAGATGGGGCATCCGGTGCCTTATCCTTCTTCACGGACTCAAGATAAATCTTGCACTTTCTTCGCAAATGGCCCTACTTGCCATAATGATGGCAAGTGTCCTTTTGAGCTAGTTCTGCCTTTTTAGCCCTTTTTTTCTTCTTCCCCTTCTGTTGTTCCTTTGACTCCCTCTTAGAACCTTTCTTCGAGGAATCAACTAACAACACCGTCCCCTGCTCATGCTTCTCAGAAGGCTCCACAGTCTTCAGCATGTTGAGCAGTACCACAGATGAACCTTCTTACATCTCAGAGGTGAAGAGGAGCTTGAAGACTTCGAACCTTTCGAATCTCACTTGCTCATCAACCAACTCATAAAGATGAAGGACTACGATATGAGCATCCATATGCTCATGCTGTTTTCGTAGCTTGGGTTCCATCATGGCTAGCATGATGCAACTCATTTGTTCAGAATCACTCACATGTTTCTGATAGGCCAACAATTGGTCCAGAGTTGCATTGTCACTAGGATGGGCGGGAAGAGGCGCTTCGAGGACATACGCAAGCTTTTCCGCCTTGAGAACAATTCTCAGATTTCTAAGCCAGTCCAGGAAGTTAGGCCCAGTTAGTTTGTTTGAATCCAAAATAGTGCGCAAATTCAAAGACGTCATGATCAATTTATTGACCTAGAAATACAAAACGAGTATATATGAGAAAATGATTTTAAAATGCATCAATATACATTTATAAATCCCATTCATTTTTCGAATTCCAAAAACCCCAAAATCACTTCGGGAGATTGTAGGTCCATCTCCGAATGGGCTGATATCCATCATAGTTATGAACAACCTTGGAGAGAGTCCAACAAGCCATTCATAACTACGACGGTAGGTATCATCTATACCGATTGCATATCCCGTATATGCAACTATCACAATGTGCTATCAACTAATTGAATGTTCACACATACATCGGGTTGTTAACACATTAACAAGTATGCATCATATGCATAGCACCCAACTTCACCTCCCTTTACATCGACCTTGGAGAGAGTCCAACAAGCCGATGCTCCAGGTTAAAGCCAACCCATTAATCGGGACATAGTTTTAATATGGTTAGAGCGCATTCAACCAATTAGCCCAGCTTGGAGAGAGTCCAACAACCAAAGCTAACGATTGACCTCTGACTCTTACCATATTAGTATTAAACTATTCCATGGTTTGAACATATTCAGGTTCGAGCCGGGCTTGGAGAGAGTCCAACAACCCAAACAAGAAACAGAACTCTGGTTCTAACCATATTAATGGAAGGTGTAGGCTTTAATATTGATTAAGGATTTTTATGTCTCATCCACTTTGCATGCAAATAACTATTATCTACATGGCATGGCATACATGACATACATCTACATGTCACGACACGCATGGCATAATGTTATGCATCTAATGCAATTACATGGCATACAATTATGTCATGTATATAATTTTCTTATATGTCATAACTATTTATGGAAATAAAATATGTTTAAGATTTGATTCTCCAAATCAAATCATAATTAAATTAGGAAACAAATTTCCAAATCTAATCACATATTTTATTCATGGAATTATTTGATTAAGGAAAATCTATTTAGGAAACCAATTTCCTAAATCATTAAAACTACTTATGGAAATAAAATATTTTAAGATTTGATTTCCCAAATCAAATCATGATTAAATTAGGAAACAAATTTCCAGAATCTAATCAAATATTTTATTTATGGAAAATATCAATTTCCATAAATACTTCCAACTTTCCAAAAGTGGAAGATTTCCATAAATACTTCTAGACTTTCCAAAATTGAAAAATTTCCATAAATACTTCTAAATTTCCAAAATTTAGAAAATTTCCAGAAATACATTATGACTATCGCAAAACCATTTTACGATTATGTCGAAACACAACCTGGGCTCTGATACCACTGTTGGGTTTCCAGCACCGCGGCGTGTGTGTGTTCGATCATGTTTCGCAAACATGAGCACAGCGGAAGCAATAAAAATAATAAATACTCCTATTTATTACAACACACACAACACACGCATGCTTATTACAACAAGTGTAGACATAACCGTAAATTTAAATTTGCAATAAAAGGAAATTAAACTACGTTATACCTTCCGTATGACGTGTAGCGGAACGGCATCAACCGAACGATTCCGTAAGAATCGTCTCTATCCGTATCCACGCCGAGCTCCTCGGGATGACTTCGCTAAGTCACGAGCCGTCTTCTGCGGGTTACTAGCCTCGTGTTGAAGACGGCGTGATCGAGAGATGATCACGATCCGAATCCAAATTCGGATCCTAAAGCGAAGTTCTCAAAACTCGCTTCTCCGAGAGGTATTCGTCAACCGTTTGGCGAATCCTTCGTCCCCACCTCAGAGGATTACCGGAGATCAAATCCCGGTATGTTAGCCGCTGTCGGAGCACTAACCGTCGTCCAAACGACGCTCCGACGAGAGGAGAAGAAGCTGTCCAGAAAACTGGACAGCTTGGTGGAGGAGTAGGCGCCGGCCAAAACAATGAGAGAAAAAGCTCACCTTGATGCCGAACCTATAGGAGATCACCGGAGGGTCGCCGGAGGTTCACCGGCTTGGGCTTGACGCACAAAGATGGCGTGCGGCTTTAGGGTTGGCGCCGATTAACTCCTCCAAGGAGTGGGCGGCAACTCAAGGGGAGGCTAGGGTTTGGATTAGTTAGGGTTTAACAATCCCTTAAGCCCACTTTTATAGAGAACTAATTCTCTTAATGGTTAATGGATCATATCCATAAAGCCCGTTAACCCGCTCCATTAAGATAAGTTAAAATAAACCAAACCATGATGGTTTATTTTAAGTTAAAACGAACCGAACCAACTTTTGGTTCATTCGTTTAAAATAAACCAAACCCTTTGGTTTATTCTTATCCATTGGATTAGAACCAAACCATTTTGGTCCATCCATTACGTCTTCATAAGACGCAGCCCATCCACGCTTCCATTGCGACTGAAACGATTTCATGCTCGCTTTATGTTTGGTCCAACCAAACCTAGTTTCTCTCGGTCTGAGAATCCAATTCTCAAGCTCGTTTTAAATCCTTTGGATTTCACTCGTTGTGCGTGTGACCAAATAGGTTCTCGGTTTATGTTGGCCGTCTATAATTAACCATTAATTATAGAACGATCATGAGTGGCACCTAGTAGTACATCATGATCCCCAATTAACCGAAAAGATCAATGGTTGATCTCGAACTATTTCTGAAACCCTTCAGTAGCTCGAATGAATCGTGTCCCATTCCCTTCACTCATCTTATACCCACTTGGTTCAGGACATGGTCTATTGTGTCAGTCCCCACTAGGCTGACTACGTCACACCTAGCCCAAGTATCATTTCCTCGTCCTACGGATTCTAGTTACTCCACATGTAACGAAGAGTACCTTACTCTAAACATGTAATGCTTTGGCCAAAGACTTTAGTAACAATCCGACGAGAGGCCATGGGTATACATCTCCTCGCAAGGAGTGGTGAATCCTTTATAGGCTATTCAAACACCTTCGATCACTTCGACTTATACCCAATCATCCCGGGTCCACATCTCCTCGGAGATGTTTGCTTAAGATGTCAAAGCATAAGTCTCCATGATCAAGATGACTTGAATACCGCAAGTCAAAGGAAGATCGCACTTAAGCCACAGTAAGAACTTCATTGACATATCTATATATGCAGAGAACCATATGAAGTCTTACAGTTGGTCACTCCAATGAACTAGTTACCATAACTAGCATCCACGATTAACTCCGGACATCACTATGTCTCCAGCCAGTGAGAATCAGCTGCTTAGATACACCAAGGAGTATACCTCGTGCTAGTCTCAACAGAATTGATGGTGTCCAGATCCATCAATTCATCGACTAGGGATAATTCCAATACATCACAATTACACATGTAGAGATACTCACTAGTTGTGATCCAATCACAAATTCTCTCATGCTATGAATCGTATCGTGGACATTCAGTAAATGAGTTTAAGATCCAATCAAATACATAAAACATGTATACTCAAATAGTGAATCTTCATTTATCATATAAATGGTTCATACATAAGGCGATTGCCTTAGGACATCTCTCATATATTACTAACACGAGGAGGCAGGATGACTGACAACCCGTCTCAACTACAAGGGAGACCCAGTAAACAGCATGCATGCAATGTAATGATGCATAGCTTTATACATGTATCCTCGCCATACAACCTATCCCACGGGAAGTCCTGGTCAACCAAAAGTCAACTATGCAAGGACTACAATCCACAAGACTCTCTCTATTGCACAAAGAGTCATACACATCTGACAATCAACCACGCTAAGACCTCAAGTCAGTAGCGAGATACTATCGACAATCCATATAACCATACACAGATATACAATCCATAATGGATATACCATCACGCTAGGACCTCTAGTCCATGGCCACATACTGACAACCACACACTTATCTATGCACAGACAACTAAATTCACCATAGATGCACCACTAATACGGGTATGATATTACAATCGACTCCATAATCCAATCCATCACCTAACCTTAGTGATGTAACACAGTAACCCAATATGAGGTCACAGAGATAACCCTAACCACATGTACTTACTGAACATCTATCAGCTAACACATAATAGGGTCTGTAGTTCATATTCATGATAGATAATCAATGAAATAACAACAATATATCTCAAAGGTCAAAGGCAGTACAAGCATATGATTAAACATGAGTGGATTTAAGGTAAACAGGTATAAACATATATCCAAATTCATGTACTAGAATTTGGTCAAAACTACCGGACCTGGTAGATATTCCCCACCTGATATGAAACTCGAAATAATCCTCACGGTCGTGGACCTGCTTCGTATCAAAATCCTATAATCAACATGCAAACATTGACAAGGTCTATCATAAATCCAACGATGGTATCAAATCCCAAATCGAACTTACCTAGCTCGATTCATTCGTCCCCAGTAGAGCTGAAACAAAGTCTTCAATCGTATAGGAACAATCCTTATGCAGCTCACTATCATGTAGATACACCCTATAACCATCGTCCAAAGTAACTACATGCACAATTGATTGCTAAATCCATTGCTAAATCCAAGAGTAATATCCATGCACAATTGATTGCATAGCTATAATACAACCAAATTGATAGTTACCTTATACTGTTGATACAAAACCATCCTTCTCAGCTACACTTCAATTACCTCAGCAGCTCCACTTCACCCACTGCCGATTCAAAAGAGCTGAGCTCTCAACCTCACAATCCATCAACACAGCAAAACCAACAGGGCAACCAACCAATGCTTCCTCTCTCGGTGCACTGCAAATGGATGAAACTCTGCCCACGACAAGGATAAGCTTTACTCATATCGTCTTCATCACCTGATCCTTGCACCCACAATTCAAAAACTAGAGATATGGATCACAAGTCTCCCCGAACACCTAATCCACCGACGGCAGCTCCAACACCCTGCACAAACAGAGTATTACCATTAACATTCTCGATGGCAATTGATCGGAAATAGCAAAAGCTAAGGCATCAATGGAAACAACCGATCAAGCTCACACGAAGAAAATCCTACAACCGATCTAAGCTGCGGTGGAAGAGTGACACGGCAGCAATCAGCCGAAGGCAGCTCACAATTCGGTAGGGCCAGCGACCGAGAGCTCCGACAGTGGTGATAAGGCAACATCGAGTGGAGATCAGCTAGCTCGACGTCGACGATGGCACATCATCGGAGGAGGTGAGCTGCAACAACAAAATAGGGGAAGGGCAAAGCGAACTATGCACTCCAGCGGCAGCCCCCTTGTTCACCGACGAAATCAGCCCCAATCACTTGATCGGCAGCTCGCTGCCACGGCGACAGCACCGCCTGTCCTCCGAAGGTATCTCCAAGATCCCCCAGGCGAGAACCCACTGATCCTCCACCGAAGATCGACCAAGGTGGCGACGTCGTCGACTGCTCTCACCGGGATGCCGACGAGATCGGGCGATGGAAATCACGCGGAGTGAAAACACGACGCAGAGAAGAAAAGGAGACGGTGAAATCGCAAGAGATCGATTCGTTCGGAGCTTTTAATAGTCGTTCGACAGATTTGGTTAGACCAACCCAAACCGGTTCAAGCCCAATCAGCCCAAACCCAATTTCATCCCAAGCCCAATACCAGCCCAATTAGTCCACTTATTGAGCCCAATTTAATCCACTAATTAACCCCACTTAATTAAAGGATTAATCCATATTAATTTTTTTTCGTATTTTACATTCTCCCCCACTAATAAAAATTTGGTCCCTAAATTTTCGACTTACGTATGAGTACGAGATGTCACAATAATCATCTCAAGTATTCAGAGAAAAGTCACACCTCAGGTGCCTAAGTGGGGTACTGAGCTCGAATATTATATTCCAGCTCTTATATACACTCTATCAATGTATTAAGAGGTCAATAATTGTACCAAAGTGGAGCTCTATACCCGTAACCAATGGGAGACTTTGCAAGAATCGTAAGGTGAATCATGAATCACTATCAGAAATGATACTCTAGGTTACTCCATGGATATAATTCCATCAAACGATCCAACGAAGTCCATCTTACGGCTCGAAAGAAAATGAGCGGACCTAGCTAATCGATCATCGACTACCCAAATCCTATCAAGTCCTTGCCGAATTCTAGATAATCTCCCAATACAGTCTAACGTACTAGGCTCCCACTTTATCACGGTACGTAACCCTACCGATCACAATATTCCACCTTTGCTTGTGGGCATACCCAACATCAAACTACGAAATCAACCATGTCCTACATGTCGTTCCACCACAAAGGATGTCTCAAACTCGCTATTTTCGGATACGCTCCGAATACATCACTCACGAATGAAGAGTCTCCTGAAACAACTCTTCCTAAATCGAATGCAACTCTGGGAACCACTATCCTTCTCAGAGAAGGAGATTTATTCTCACAAGAGAAATTAATCTAATGTCCAAAATTCACTCTGTCATCCAGAACTGAAAGTAACTGGAAGACTATAATGACTAATCTCGCTAGTTTCTCAACTAGCATACACATAATATACGTCTCATTCAACTGTATTGGGATCGCTCCTAATCCCTGAAATGATTCATCTGCGTATAATACTCTTCCATCCATATCGGACGGATTAACTAACACCAACACAAAAGTCAGCCACCTTCTAGGCCTTGAAACCTAGCTTCCCAAGCTTCCGACCAAGTGATTTCCATCACCTTCTTGGTCCCACAAATCAGCGGTATGATAATGCTAGTAACATCTTATCAATATATATGGTAAATACCAAATCAATCTAGGGATACCACAACTTCCCTTAAGATTGTGGATATGTCCAAAAATATCGTCTAAGAAGGCAACCACTAACGGGTCCAGTCGCTTCATGAATGACTAAATCGTTAATAAGTCTAACGACATTATCAACAACTCATAAAATTCATACCAAGTATGAAATATCGTCTTCTACACATCTGCATCCATTTACTCTAAGCTGATGATAGCTCAATCATCACACCAACAATGATAATTGTATGACACTAAGTCACTACAATATCAACCCTTCTAATCGTAGATCAACCCTAGAGTATACACAGGTGTCCTTTAGCTTACCCAAACAGATCATCTATCCACAACGAAAGATATTCATTCTCAACTACTACATTCCAATCATCGATAATCGATGCATAGCCTCAAAGGTCCTCTCTTTTTTTAACAAAGAGTTACAAGTCTTCTCAAGAAGAAACACTGAGGCAGATAAATCTCCCATAATGTTTAGTAACACTGATACCAATAAAATCATTTCCCAGTATGAGGTTTTCAATATCGGAACTATTCCCGAAATCACCCCCAATCGCATATTCCACTTGCCCATGCAGTGGCAAGCCCGGAAGTTCATCTGAAACTACATCCGAATACTCTCGGATTATACGTACATCCGAGATACTTGCTATACCTCATTTCAAAATTTTAACTATCCGTAAGGATATCTCTATCGAAACTGAAACCGATAGTCTAAAAATCGAATCGAAATCGATTTTTCGATTTCGATTCCGAAACTAGAACCGAAATCGAAGATATATAATTCGGTTCCGGTTCTTAAATTTTTAGAATCGAAATCGAACTGAAACAAAATCGAAACTGAATTGAAATCGAAATCAAATCATCAAATCGATCAATATTTTTTTTATTAAAATCGGAATTGAATATTTAAAAATAATTTGATATTTTCTTTTGAAAAAAATTAAATTTATTCAAAATTCAAATGTTTATTAGTATGTCATAATTATAATAATAAATATACATAAAAATCAAAATTAAAATCATTTAAAATTTATATTTGTTATAAGTAGAGGTATATCTAGCAAAGGCTAAGGGTATCCCGTGACTTCTTGGTTATTGATCAATATCTCACCAAACGGTAGAGAACAATCACCAACCCACAAGTCGATAGAAACCCTTCCAATCCTATCTAACAAGGTTCTAGATAAAGATACCTGTAAACTACTAGTATCTCTCGATACATCCGCAAATAGGGTAACCTAAAGTAATACCCCCAAATGACCAATTCTTTGGTCTTTTATAACTCCTCTACTCGAGTAATCATGTAACTCGTCCAACTTCTGCTCTTGGCAATTGAGCTCATGTAGATGCAAAAGACTACCATGGAAGAACTAAAATCAACTGCTGAGCTGAGATACAAACTGAAACAACTGCAATGAAGATGGTAAACACTGTTATACTGGCAAAGAGTACACCACCGGCTGATAAATACCGAATCGTAGCATGCTCCAATTCTGTGAAAGGTATAGCTGCAACTGGAGAATACCGCATAGATACAACCATCGTCGTATACACTGTCTCCTCTGAACAAATCATAACTATGCTCGAAGGTAACTTGATTCTTTGTCACGAATCTTAAAGATGTCTTGGTGCTTCTTCCGGATGAAAGTATCAAAGAGCTCCAACTATATCTGAGGTAGTAGATCGCTGCTGATGTGATAATCCATTCTTCTGTCATGATCTCGGCATCCGAGGTTGTGGATCGTCCGCTCGAAAGGATCATCCATAGTCTTCCACTGAGTCTTCAAAGTACATACTCTCCTCGTAGATACCGGCTGCTTATAGTAGAAACAAATAAAATGATCCATCGGATAATCTGACTCTGTGTCTCGTCGTAACCCGCACTGCACACACATAATCTCCCTTCGGAGTCTTTCCTCTGATTTCACTGATAAACATGAGAAAATACTGTCGATCTGCAGTCGATCTTCTATGGTCGGAAAATTCTCCAATAGTCGCTCGTGACTCATGACTCTAATCTTGTTCCTTTTGTCAATCATTCGGAGACTTCCAATTCCAATAATTTGACTTGCAATATCTACTTATCAAATCTCCAACTCTTAAAACACTTGCTACGGAGTCATTTCTATACACATAACTCGATCTAAGGACTTTCGGTAGGATCTGGTAGAAGATCCAAACATCCTGATCAAGATGTCGATCACATTCTCGAGCTATTAGGTGGTCGTAACCCTCACAAGTCTAACGACTTTGCATGGTACCTCTGTTACCAAACGATCACCCAACCTAAAGCTCAAGAATTCCCTGACGATGAGTCAAAGAAGATGACGTGGAAAAATACTCTCACAAATCATTACTACATCGTGGCCAAGTGATGTGTGATTTCTCGAAGGTTAGTTCCTATCTCTTCCACCAAGTACCGGCTAGATCTGGATAATGGCATTCACTAACACTACTTTCTTCGTATAACACGAGTTAAGTACCCAAAAGTACTATCAAAGTTATACAACCCAGCATGATCAATTCAGGGATCAAAATCCCTATGAATATCGCCAAACTAATCCCCTACTATCTGTATCAACAATAGTATACAAGTTTGTTCATTACCCCACAGATAATGATCTGACTAGCACAGTTAGTGAAGATCCCTAAGACCGTAATCTTTGATCTCCACAAGAGATGTGACTACTTAACCCTTGCTTTCCGACTCGGTATCAGTCGACTCTCAAAGGTAATTTACCCTTTCAATAGCAGGTACATGTCTAATAATCTCAATATATCATTCCCGTGGTGAACTCAAACCACGGTTATGAATTCTAACCAATATCCTACAAGTCATCCCTGTTATAAGCAACTAAATGAATAGCCAATAGCAGAATATGTAATAACAGTTAACATACCTTAAACCTTGTAGCTCGGAGATGTACGCAACAGCCAGATCCCAGAACTCACAAATCCAAAACCGAGTAAAGTAAAACTCGATGTCCGAGCGAAATCAAATTCGAAAGTGGACTTCGCAACCTAGGGCTCTGATACCAATAAAATTGTCACGCCCCGAGAGTATGCCGTGCCGAAAAGAAAATGGACGGCATCTCTCCTGTACATGGCAACATATCGGGTTAATACAAGGCCCGTAGGCCCACAACAACATGACATATATCTGGACAGTACTAAACAATACATCCACAACAACACAAAGGTGCACACCGGTGCGACTCTAACATACTACACAAAAACAACATACAAACCAACAGCCAAATACAACACTGATTATACATGGCCATAATACAAAACAGCAACGGAAACAAATACGTGGAAAACCCTAATTGTTCGGTGTGAGATGGGATCAGCTGGCAGAGCTCCGAACATCCAAGGAATCTTCTACCTGTTATCTGGGCGACAGGAAACCCAGGGTCCAGGGGTGGTGAGTATAAACTCAGGGGTAATATGTAGAAAGTGCATGAACAACATATAAGGATATAGAAATCTACAAGTATACATGTGAAGATCTACAGGTATACAGCATGAGTCCAATAGACATACAGTCCTATCCAAATCTGATAACAAGTAACCACAGTTAGTCATACTCAATGTATATACTAAATTGATCAACTGAACATGAAGTAATGTACCAACGTACACGACAGTCTGCAACACCATAAGCTATATCATCCTGAACAGATATACAATAACATAGGTCATATAACGTACAAGGTCAGTCTCATATCTGACCAACACTCAGACATATGAACAGTATATAATCACACGTAATAACATCCCGGTCCATACCACACTATGACATGACGCTAATCAAATACATACAATAGTCTGGACCAACACATATATCATGCTCAACACATAGCAGTATAAAATATGCAAATGGCATGTATCATGATGTACAAACATATGCAGCAATCAAAAGCAGCATCTCACAGGCATATGTAAAACATATATCAAATACATGCATACATATATATCAGCAATGCATATGCATGGCCATGTCTGCAGACCCATCCAACCATGACCCCAGTATGGCCCGGGTGGCACGACATGACTACTAGCCCGACTCCAGCTACCACTACTCTCGAGTGACCGAGTTGGGTAGTATGAATGAGTAGCATATAAGCGTAAAAAGCTAACTACTCCCCGGGGGTCCCTGCTGTTGGTCGCTACGTCACTACCCATGAGTAGACGAGCTCTGCACACAGGACAACTGCACGTCACACAACCACCGTCTATAGTGGGCGAGTGCTAACACCACTCTGCTCAGTGGCCAGGTGCGCATCTCCAGCTACCACCGTTTATATAGTGGTCGAGCGCGGCACATCCAATGCTCTGCCCTCAACCCTGCTACCACTATCCCGAGTGCCCGGGGAGGCAGGATGACTGACGACCCGTCTCAACTACAAGGGAGACCCAGTAAACAGCATGCATGCAATGTAATGATGCATAGCTTTATACATGTATCCTCGCCATACAACCTATCCCACGGGAAGTCCTGGTCAACCAAAAGTCAACTATGCAAGGACTACAATCCACAACTCTCTCTATTGCACAAAGAGTCATACACATCAGACAATCAATCACGCTAAGACCTCTAGTCAGGAGCGAGATACTATCGACAATCCATATAACCATACACAGATATATAATCCATAATAAATATACCATCACGCTAGGACCTCTAGTCCATGGCCACATACTGACAACCACACACTTATCTATGCACAGACAACTAAATCCACCATAGATGCACCACTAATACGGGTATGATATAACAATCGACTCCATAATCCAATCCATCACCTAACCTTAGTGATGTAACACAGTAACCCAATCTGAGGTCACAAAGATAACCCTAACCACATGTACTTACTGAACATCTATCAGCTAACACATAATAGGGTTTATAGTTCATATTCATGATAGATAATCAATGAAATAACAACAATATATCTCAAAGGTCAAAGGCAGTACAAGCATATGATTAAACATGAGTGGATTTAAGGTAAACAGGTATAAACATATATCCAAATTCATGCACTGGAATTTGGTCAAAACTACCGGACCAGGTAGATATTACCCACCTGATACGAAACTCGACATAATCCTCACGGTCGTGGACCTGCTTCGTATCAAAATCCTATAATCAACACGCAAACATTGACAAGGTCTATCATAAATCCAACGATGGTATCAAATCCCAAATCGAACTTACCTAGCTCGATTCATTCGTCCCCAGTAGAGCTGAAACAAAGTCTTTAATCGTATAGGAACAATCCCTATGCAGCTCACTATCATGTAGATACACCCTGTAACCATCGTCCAAAGTAACTACATGAATATCATCCCATTGCTAAATCCAAGAGTAATATCCATGCACAATTGATTGCATAGCTATAATACAACCAAATTGATAGTTACCTTATACTGTTGATACAAAACCATCCTTCTCAGCTCCACTTCAATTACCTCAACAGCTCCACTTCACCCACTACCGATTCAAAAGAGCTGAGCTCTCAACCTCACAATCCATCAAAACAGCAAAACCAATAGGGCAGCCAACTAATGCTTCCACTCTCCGTGCACTGCAAATGGATGAAACTCTGCCCATGACAAGGATAAGCTTTACTCGTATCGTCTTCATCACCTAATCCTTGTACCCACAATTCAAAAACTAGATATATGGATCACAAGCCTACCCGAACACCTAATCCACCGACGGCAGCTCCAACACCCTGCACAAACAGAGTATTACCATTAACATTCTCGATGGCAACTGATCGGAAATAGCAAAATCTAAGGCATCAATGGAAACAACCGATCAAGCTCACACAAAGAAAATCCTACAACCGATCTAAGCTGCGGTGGAAGAGTGACACAGCAGCAATCAGCCGAAGGCAGCTCACAATCCAGCAGGGCCAGCGACCGAGAGCTTCCACAGTGGTGATAAGGCAACATCGAGTGGAGATCAGCTAGCTCGACATCTACGATGGCACATCATCGGAGGAGGTGAGCTGCAACAACGAAATAGGGGAAGGGCAAAGCAAACTCAGCACTCCACCGGTATCCCCCCTTTTCAATGGCGAAATCAACCCCAATCACTTGATCAGCAGCTTGCTGCCGCGGCGACAGCACCGCCTGTCCGCCGAAGGTATCGCTAAGATCCCCCAGGCGAGAACCCACTAATCCTCCACCGGAGATCGACCAAGGTGGCAGCGCCGTCGACTGCTCTCACCGGGACGCCGACGAGATCGGGCGACGGAAATCACGCGGAGCGAAAACACGACGTGGAGAAGAAAAGGAGACGGTGAAATCGCAAGAGATCGATTCGTTCGGAGATTTTAAAAGTCGTTCAAGCGATTTGGTTAGACCAACCCAAACCGGTTCAAGCCCAATTAGCCCAAACCCAATTTCAGCCCAATACAACCCAAGCCCAATACAGCCCAATACCAACCCAATTAGTCCACTTATTGAGCCCAATTTAATCCACTAATTAACTCCACTTAATTAAAGGATTAATCCATATTAATTTTTTTTCCATATTTTACACATCATGATCAACTCAATCCAATAATGATTACACAAATAATCTTCCTCTTCAATATTTTTTATCTCACAACTTCGAATTTTTCATACTATCCTTCACATATTATTCAACTATTATCATATTGTCAAACATTAAAACTCAACTTGAGATCAATGCGAGCTTAGTTAATCTTGGCTTGATGCTAATTGCACCAATAGCTAATGTAGTACATTGGCTTCTATACTAAGCCCTCTTTCTCGAGAAGAATAAAGCTGATAGCATCCTTTGAGGATGAGTGATAGATCTAGAGGCACTCACTCCCCTTGGGTGGGCTTGTATAAGATTAGGAGGTCAGGTAAGTATTTCTTGAGGTTGACAATGGCCTACTCACACTTTTCATCCTAGTTGAATCAAGTTGAATTACACAAGACTTTGAACAAGGGCAAGCTTCAATAGGTTGACTTGGAAATAAATTTGGACAAGGTCATCACTCATCCTATCAATCGTTACACCTTCTGGAGAGTTTGGAACCAAGGTAGCGTGAACCACGATTGATTTTGACCTTTAGTTAAATGAGTTTAAGTTGAGTCTTGTTGGTATTTCTGATATATGTGTCTATGTGCGTAGGGAATTACGAGAACACAAAGGTACCCAATGGCTCAGAATTTAGTGGAGTATGATGAAAGGTGACATGAGACACCTGAGTGACTAGTAAGGACGAGGAGTATCAAAGATAATGAGATTTTGGCAAAAGATGTGAGAGAGCGAGATGTAACGCCCGTAAAATTTCTATCAATTTTACAAAATTATTTGGCTTAATGATAATGGGCTTTATGTGGGCTCTTTCAAAAATAAAAGAAAATAAGCCAAAAAGGATGCAAGGCCTAGGAATTGAACCCCAAACCTCTAGAGATAGCCAAGCCCTATAGATGCATCCACTAACCAGAAGCCCAACAAGAATGTATTATTAGAAGAACATGGGAAATTATAGTTAGAGGGAAGGGAGACTAAGGGACTCTTCAAGTGAATAAATAGGGGGGAATGAGGGGGCATGAGTTATCAAACTTGTTTTCTCCTCCTCTTCTTCTTCCTCACCGAACCCTAGAGCTCCCCCTCTCCATTCTTTGGCCGAACCTCATCCAAGCAAGAAGCAAGGCTAGGTTTCTTCCCTTAGGTCATTTTCCAACCACAAAAGAAAAGCGAAGGATGTAAGTATCCCTCACCTGCATACGAGTAGCTTTCGGTTGATGCTTTGTGTAAAAATCCCTATGATACATTCGGTCAAGTTTAGTTTTGATGTTCCAAGGAAGTTCTATATCATGTTTTGTAAGAATAAGATGATGTTAGGATGTAAAATGAATTAGGTTAAAAGTTAACCCTAAAAACCTCTATGAACTATTCGGCCAACATGTGTTTTTGGTGTTTCATTGAAGTTCTATACCATGTTTTGCATGCATATGATGATGTTAGGATGTAAATTGAACTAGGTTAAAAGTCTAACCCTAAAAGCTTCCATGGACCATTCGGCCACCCCTTTGTTTTGATGTTTCAATGAAGTTTTATACCATGTTTTGTATGCATATGATGATGTTAATATGTTAGAGGGATTAGGTTAAAAGTCTAACCCTAAAAGCCTACATGGACCATTCGGCCACCCCTTTGTTTTGATGTTTCAAGGAAGTTTTATACCATGTTTTGTATGCATATGATGATGTTAGGATGTTAGATGGATTAGATTAAAAGTTTAACCCTAAAAGCCCCATGAACCATTTGGCCACCCCTTGTTTTGATGTTTCAAGGAAGTTTTATACCATGTTTTGTATGCATATGATGATGTTGGGATGTTAGATGGATTAGATTAAAAGTTTAACCCTAAAAGCCCCATGAATCATTCGGCCACCCCTTTGTTTTGATGTTTCAAGGAAGTTTTATACCATGTTTTGTATGCATATGATGATGTTAGGATGTTAGATGGATTAGATTAAAAGTTTAACCCTAAAAGCCCCATGAACCATTCGGTCAACCCTTGGTTTTGATGATTCAATGAAGTTCTATACCATGTTTTGTATGCATATGATGTTGTTAGGATGTTAGATGGATTAGATTAAAAGTTAAACCCTAAAAGCCCCATGAACCATTCGGCCAAACATTATTCTTTAACATGCTCTAGGTTAGGTTAACATGTGTTTTATGCTTAGGTGAATCCATGTTAACTTGTGATATTAAATAATGCTAGATGAAGATAACATGTCCTAGGTTAGTGTTTACTCCCGCTTGATGTTTATACCTTATGACATGCCCTATATGTGTGTGATAATAAGATATGTTATGAAATGAATATGTTATGATTATGAAATGGAAAATGATATGTTCATGAAATGAAACATGATTATGAAGTGAAATATGACATGCTATGAAATGAAGTATGATATGTTTATGAAACGAAATATAATATGTTCATGAAGTGAAATATGATATGATATGAAATGAAGTATGTTATGTTTGCAAAATGAAATAAGATATGTTATAGTAAAAAGCATATAAGTATTTTACCTTCTGCATGGCTTGTACCAGGACCCTAACAAGGTCCAAAGGGATAGGCTCCTAAGATGCCCTAGGCCGACGGACTAAGATCGGGCCTAGGATGGACTTCTATGTATGATTGCCCCTAGGTTGACGGACTAAGATCGGGCCTAGTACGGGATGGGCTCCAAGATGCCCTAGGTCGATGGACTAAGATCGGGCCTAGGATGGACTTCTACGCTATGACGATTGCCCTAGGTCGACGGACTAAGATCGGGCCTAGTAACCTAGTAGGTTCGAGACTTGCTACCTCGGGTCTATTTAGGGATGCACGCTATGATGATGAAAAAGTGGTACAATGCCGGGCCCAAATATGTTGAGATTTATTTTTACGTACCTATAATATATATTTTCAAAAAGCATCCTGCATACGTTTACATGATTTGATTGTTATGTAACATCCCAAATTTTAATTCCTATTTTTATTAGAGGAAAATAGAAATAAGAATAAGAATAGAAATAATAAAAATAGGAATATAATAATAATAATAATAATAATAATAATAATAAAAGAATAGAAATAATTGGTTCGTTAGTCGAGGCTTGAACCATGAACCGTTGGTTTGGGAGAATAGACTTCCCACCACTAAGTCATAAGATTACCAATGAGTAGGATATAACAGAATATATCTATTGGTAGAAAAAAAAGAGAAATTGGTTAATTTGACTAATTATTTAAAGGGGATAATTAGGTTAAGAAAAAAACCTTAATTTATATAAATTTTTATTTCTTTCTCTCTATAAATCTCACGCCAATCTCTCTCTCTCTCCTCTAGTTTTATTTCCAACGCCGACGCCATCGCTCTCTCTCTCCCTCCTCTATCCCAACGCCAACCCACACGCCCCACCTCTCTCTTCCTCTTTGTTTTCTCCAACCGCCGAATAAAAAGAAAAAGGGGCCAGTGTCCGCCTCGATTATGTCTGTAGGAGACCAAACATGAAGGCGCGGGCATCTGATAGCTTGCATGATATTGACCTTGTATATTCGACTGTTGTTGCAACGGGCAATGTGCTAGTTCCAGGTGCTGAAAGTGATGATTTGATATCTTCCACTGACATATCTTCAACATAGAAATTGTATCTAGCGGTATAAATTGGTGAAAAAGCATAGGAGATAAGTATTGCTCACCTGCAGTATAAGTAGTTGTCGTATATCATTGATATATTTTTATGTGCATGTTATTTCCAGTTATGCATGGTGTTTTTAGTTACGTAATTTTACCGTTATGTTATGGGTAATTCAGCATCATGTTTAGATCCATGATAAGAATATGATTTATGATCATGTATGTTGTAGATGAGTTGTAGCTTACAATTATAAGCATGATATAGAGTAAGATGTAAAAATATTTCCTTTATAAAGAAAATTTAAAGATGCTCCCCGTTCGAATTGGGGATTAAGAGCACAACGATCTTCAGTATGCTCCCCATTTCAGTTTTGGGGGTCAAGAGCATAATGATCTTTATGGTGCTCCCCATTCGTGATTTAGGGGATTAAGAGCATTTCCTTCAGTATGTATAAGAATATAAGTATAAAGGAAGTACTTTACTTTTTAACAGGGCATGTACCAGGCATCAGTTTCGCCCACGGGCCGAGGCCCTCGGTTTCAGTTACCCTAGTAGGTTCGGTGGTTGGCCACCCCGACCTATTAGGAATGCGCGCATTGGTACTATGCCGGGCCCATATCCAGGATGATTATTATTTTGAAGTATCAGTATAAGTATAAGTAAAAGTTTTCAAAATTAATCATTTCAGTTCAGATACACTGTTTATAAGTTTTAAAATACTTAAGAGCATGGTTTATACAAGAGATATGTATTCAGAATTATAATTTCCAGTTGTCCTTGCATGTGTATCAATGTATCAAGGGTAAGAGAACTAGTTGCATGATTTCATACAGTGCATATTTTTGTGAGCATAGAAAGTACTTACTAAGCGTTATTGCTTATAGTTTGCATTTCCTTATACTGCAGATAAAGGTAAAGAAAATCTTCAGTAAGGTGGCATGGCGGATGAAGCATTGGGTGTGTGTGGCGACGGAACAGTGGAAGTAAAAGATCCTAAGTGCAAATGTCTAAATCAGATTTTTAGTTTCTTATGTCATGTTTGATATTGTTTAAGTGATGTAAAGGTCCTTATGATTATTTTAGTTGTTAGTATATTACATTAGTATATTGCATGAACTTACTAGAAAGGATAAGACAGTAAAGTAGTGACATCTCCCCTGATAGAGAGTGGAAAGACTAGGGGGGGTGTTACAAGATGGTATCAGAGCGGGTTCCGCCCTTCCATCACACACACATTGAGCATCAGTCCTGCCACCTCCAAGTAAGCAAGTATTTATCTGCTTTATTTACTTTATGAGTAGTAAGGAATGCTTCTTTTAAGTTAAACATGCTCACTTAGAATGTTCTCTTTGAGTTAAACATGCTTGCATATATATATATGAAGATGATAGACAGTAAGTAATAGAGCATATCTAGATATGTATGTGAAGATGATAAAAAGTAGTGATAATAGTCTTATAGTGATTTCACTTGATCATCTTATGATGAGTTCACGGAGTTCCGACAAGGGGATTTATCAGTAGACAAAGCGGTAAATAGATTCAATAGGTTGACTCGCCTATGTCTGGAACTGGTCAATAATGAGAAGGAAAGAGTTAGGTTGATGCTAAAGATATTGAGACTGAAGATAGCTCTAAATGTAGCTGGTAGAATTAATAGACCACAGACCACTGAAGAGCTAGTCAGTAGTGCGCTAATCACGGAGCATTACATGAATAGTATCAAGCACCAGAAGTTAGTCTTGATAGAAAACAAAAGCCAGGGAAGTTCAGGGGGTCAGAAACCTCAGAGCGGTAATTTGAACTGGAAGTGAAACAACAATGGCAAGAGGAAACAATGGAATAATGCAAAGGGAGGTTCAGCCAATAAGCAGCCTACGTATCCAACATGTTCTAAGTGTGGGAGGAAGTATCCAGGAGTTTGCCGCTAGGGCATGAGCGGGTGTTATATATGTGGTGTCGAGGGATACTTCGCCAAACAGTGCCCCACCAATACCAATCTACCTTCGCCATAGTCTACTCAGTATGGAGGTAGACCAACTTAGCTACATCAGATGCAAGGAGCACTGGAGGGTCCTCACTGTTGGTGTAATCGGCCCAGGTCACGATTGACCAGGACTCGAGTTTGACTCGAGTGATCTTTTGATGTTTCGACAAAAACATATGACAATGTAATTATCATTTGGTAAAGTCCAAGTCTTGAGTACTTGGCATGGGAAGTCCAAGTGGGACACTTGGCATATGAAAAGTCCAAGCATGGGTCTTGGCATGAAAAGTCCAACATGGGTTGGCAAGGGAAAGTCCAAGCTTGAGTCTTGGCATTTGAGAAGTCCAAGGGTTTGATATTGGCGGCGTAAAGTTCAAGCGGAGTCTTGGCGACGTAAGTCCAAAGTGCCTTAGCGGTGTAGACACCGTTAGCATGACATAGCCGATGGAAGCACCTGAAGGCTAGCGCGATGGATGAACAAGTCATGGATGACTTGGAGGGATCCGAGAGGCGTGAGGCTGATGGAGGTGGCTAGAAGGCTTAGGTCTAGGCTAAGGGTGGTCAAGCAAGTATGGGGGCACCATACTTGGGTTAAAACCTCATTCTTGAGGTGTGCGGTCGGCCCAGTGCCATGTGGCGATCGGTAGTCAACTAGGGTTTGACTGCAGAAAGTGGCCTAGCAGTCGACTGCCACTGTTAGGAAGTTGACTGATGGACGAGCAGTCGATTGATTATGTTATCAGTCGACTGATGCTCGGATTTTCGGCCACAGAATGGAGTCTCACTCAACTGCAGAGACGAGCAGTCGAGTGATGGCTCATCAGTCGATTGATGGTCATGATCAGTCGACTGATGTCCTAGCCGTTGGATTTTTCCAGCGTGGATTACACCGTTGTCTCACAGCAACAGTGTGATCAGTCGACTGATGGTCCCGAGCAGTCGACTGATCAACCTTTTCCAGCACAGGTTGAAGCTATATAAGGAGCTCGTGATGGAGGAAAAGATAGCGATTTTCTTGAGCGAAATTGAAGGGGGAAGTTGGTGCTTTCCAGTCCTTCAAAGCTAGTTCAAGGCAATCAAAGATCAAGCAATCCAAAGCTCTTGTAAAGTGTTTTTCCTTTACTTGCATTTGTATTTCATATTGTTTTTGCTTGTGTCTACTTGATTATTGTTGTAATCATATTGTACGAGGTTTCTTCGCCTCCGGATTGCTCCGTGCGGTTCCGAACCACGTTATATCGTTGTGTTAGCGTGTTGTGCATTTCGTTATCGTTATTACTTTTCTATTTCCGCTGCGCTAACAAAATTGTAGAAACAAACGCAAAAGAATTCCATTGACGCTATTCACCCCCCCCCCTCTAGCTTCCAAACGATCCCTAACAAGTGGTATCAGAGCCCGAGGCTCTTCTACGGACTAACCGCCCGGAGCTAAAACAAAAGGCTAGAGGGTGAAGATGGAATTCCAAGACAAGCTTGGATGGGATATCAATACTCCACCTCCATATGATCCAGAAGATTTTCCGGCGTGGAGAGCAAGAATGAAAACATTCTTGATGATGAACATAGAGGATTGGTTCATCCTCATTGAAGGCCTTGAACCCCCTAGGGATAAGAAGGGGAATATCCTAAAATTGAAAAAGTGGACCCAAGAGCAACGCCAAAAGCTCAAGACCGAAGCTAAGGCAACGAAACTTTTGGAAGATTTAATCCCTAATGATGTTTTGTGCAAGCTAGGGGATTACATGTATGCCAAGGAGTAATGGAGAAAATTGGCAAGACTCCATGAGGAGAGTTCATTCTCAAGTGAAAGTGAGGAATCGGAAGTTGAGATGGAGTCAACTTCCGAATCGGAGAAAGAAGAAGTAGAAGAGGTGGAAGAAGCATCTACTTTTAGGATTGAGGAGGAGAGACCATCCTCTACACCGGAGCAACCTCAAGAAGAGCCTTCAACATCCGATCAAGATGAGGAAGCTCAAAATTCAACTCCGGAACCTACCAACACCCTAGGTAACTCAAACACTTTATTTTCAAATAAAAATCATATAATGTGCTTTGAGTGTAGGGAGTATGGGCATTACAAGAGCAAATGTCCAAAGAAGGTTAGGAAAGCCTCTCCGGTGCCCAAAAGTCAACAAAAGTCAAAGGATGCCGGTTCCCCAAGTCAAAAGAGCAAGGAGCATATTATATGCTTCAAGTGCCATCAAAAGGGGCATTTTAGAAGCCAATGCTCTAGGGGGAGGAAAAAGACCCAAGAAGAAGCATCACAAGTAGGGGGAGCTAAGGCTAACCCTAAGGTACATTTTAGTAGTGCATCTTCGAATTTAAATGTTAAAAAGCATGCTAGGAATTTAAATTCTCCTGTAATTTATGAAAAGCATGCTAATAGGAATAAATGTTTTTGCTTAGGAGCTAAAAGTGTCCATTTTAGTAATAAGGAGAAATTTGAGACTAATGTCCCTAGAAAAACCATACCTAGAGAATCTATTAAGAAAATACAAGAACATCTAGGTTTTAATCCAAAATGGACTAGGCATATGCCAAGAAAGTCAAATGCCCAAGTTTTAAATCAAAATTCTAAAATTGGGCAATTGGAATTAGAAAACCAAGCCTTGAGGTCAAGGCTTGAAAAACTTGAGAAGATCCTCAACACTATGCAAAATCAATTTAAAGGGTCTAATGGTCAAACTCCTAGGTCAAGAAGTCAAAGTCAACATCTAGGACCTAAGAGTTAAAAGTCAACCAAGGGGGCGAATGGTTTGGGTCCTGAGCCTAAGTCCAAGGTGACTTATCATAGTGTTCCATTTGACTATGGAACACTAACTAAGTCTAGGAAGACCAAGGTCAATAGGGAAGTCATCCCTAGAGTTGACCAAGGGTTGTGCCTAGTGGCCAAGGTTTCTAAGAAACTTAAGGTGGCCACTAAGAAGGTTGCAATGGGAGTTACCCCTAGAGTCAACCTAGGCAAGACCAAAATGACCAAGGCTAATAAGCCTAGGAAGATCATTAGGAAGGTATCTAGGGAGGTTATCCCTAAGGAATACCTAATTAACCCTAGGAGCTCAAATCGGTTTTGGGTTCCTAAGAGTGTGATTGATTCATGCTAGGTGGGTTTAGGATGTGCCAATACTAATTTAGAAGTTTGATAAAATGATTAAAATTGGCACAATCTAGATTTAGAGATCATAGTGTGTAACTTTGATTGTTGGCACACTTTAAAAGTTCATGTAAAAGTAACATCAAGAGTGATACTCAAGTGTCACACAACTTGATGTATTGTACTCACCATGCTTCATATGTTTTACCATATGTTTGCATGGAAGGAATGTCTAAGATGGATTGCATCTCACAAAACAAGTCTTTTACCTTGATTGTGTATTTCAACACTTAGAAAGGGTGAGATGTTAGGATTTAGAAATCATTGAATGTTAATGTTTGCAAAAATGAAATAAAACATTAAAATACATTAACGAATACATGAATGTAAGTGTAACATCAATATATTCGATATACAAGAATAAACATGATAAAATGGATTAATTAGATGAAGAAATCGAGATTTTCGTAATTTGAATCGGAAATCGGATATCGATCGGCATCGATAACACCGATCACGATACGATCACGATCATCATCGAAAGTGCTAGCTTCATGACTGATTGCTTGAACATCACGATCGATGGGATACATCACCGATCGATGGCACGCTCACCGAGGCCGAGGGTCATCGATCGAGTGCTCGACGAGCGATCGAGTGATGCGCATCGATCGCCGATGAGCAACATCGATCGACCGATCGATGCTAAGCACGCCACGTAAGGTTCGTGTCGATTGCCGAGTTGGACGATCACTGCGCTCGATAAACCCATTAATAAAAGCGCGATCGGTCGATGCCGCACATCACCAATCGCATCGCGATTTTATAACGCCGAACCGCTAGGGTTCGGCGTCTTCACTCGACGCGCCTTCGTTCCTCTCTCCTTCTCCGATCGCCATTCTTGTTCTCCGACGATCCTTCCGGTCGTGCCAGCCGCCCAAGGTGTTAGGTTTGTTAGATGAGCCCTATTTTACCTTATTTCACTTATTTCAAGCCTCATTTCACTCATTCTAGGGTTGGTTCCTTGTTCCGATTAGGGTTCCGGCGTCTCCGGCGAATTTTTCGACGACCCCCAGTAACATCTGAGTTTTCCCTCCGGCCACACCTCCAAATGACACCTAAGTAACAATCTTTTTACCCAAGCCCTAATCTTCCTTTCCGTTATAATTTAGTTTTTATCTAATCATGTATTATGTCCTTGCATGTCATATCATTACATTGCATTCATAATAGGAGAGCCCGTAGGAATAATCCACCCGAGGGTGAATCTCGATTGTACCAGCCTATGTTGGTTAGGTACATCGATAGGGACTTTTTCAACCGCCATTGTAGTGATGTCATAGAATTAATTGCATACTACAATCTCATGAAAGTCGTCTTATGCACGCATCCAATTAATGATGACCTTCTTAAGGAATTTTATTAAAACCTAAAAAAGGTGGATGACGGCCCTACCTACACTACTCGCATTGCAAAACGTGAGTTAGAGTTCACTCCTGCGATACTGCAGGAGTTTCTCGAGTGTAGGCCCTCAGATGACACCTTTATCTTTTTCCCTACCATGGATTTTCCTTTACCTGAGCCCTTTGACCATATCTCTATAGAGTCCATGCATGAGCATATCTTTGGTTATCCTCGTCCACCGGCCCAAAACTTATTCCCTATCACTGAGTTATCTGCACCTGACAATGTCCTTTACAAGGTCATTGTTGGGTGTTTTCTTCCTATCGTCACTCGGGGTCTGGCCAAGATTCGGCCTCCCCATCTATTTCTTCTATACGCCATGCGGCATAGGTTAGACATTAACTTTGCACTAAACATGTTTCATTGCATTGTGCATTTCACTTCCCCTGTCCAAGGGAAAGTGCATATGCCATATGGTCATATCATCACAGCATGGCTAGAGTTCGTAGGGGTTAACATCCACAGGGGTTCTCTGAGAGCGCTATCGGAGGTGTACGACTGTATATCAGTTCGTAACTTCTCGTTAGCAAAGCTACGGATGGGGGTTGGACAGATGGAGTTGGCACCACGACCACCACCCAGGGCATGCAGAGAGCCTCCTCCAGTACCCAGAGATACAGCAGAGGACTACGAGGATGTAGACGCCGCTGATGAGGACGATCAGATGCCGGCAGATGCATCAGCGACGGGTCCATCAGATGATCGTCGTGGCCGACTGGAGTCCAGATTTCAGGACTATCAGCAGTCGGTTGACGCTAGGTCGCCGAGTTATTGCGTGCCGTGCATCCTTCTACGCACGCCCGATCGGATGGAGGAGTCCCGAGCCGCATCGACGAGCAAAGGTCACCGATATGTTAGAGATGATGCGGGCCTAGACCCTGAGTCAGCAACCTCCTCCACCACCACCTCCTGCAGACGATTAGATATTGAGGATATTAGATTTTCTGTGGTTGTCAGTTTTTGTAGTGAGATTGAGCATAGCCAATCTCCATTTTGAATGTAAAAGACTAAATTATTAAGTTAAATGAAATTTTTGTTTCTGAAAATCTTGTGTGTTTGAATGAGTATTTGTATAATTGTATTGCTTATGAAAGTTGATATATCATGACATGAAATCGCATCCTATCATATACCATGTCATGTCATTGTTTAGAGTTATTTTAGATGTCATGTGTTCTTAAATTTCATCTTATGCCATGACATCATGATTATGAGCATATGCTTATTTATATCATTTCTAATGCCATAATCATTCATGCATTTAAGGCAATTGGTTGAAATTGATTTAAGGACTATGGCATGACTTGAAGTCCCATTTATAAGGGAATCAAGTAGGGTTGCCTAGGAAATGCATGAAACCCTAGATAAAGTGAATCCAAACCCACATCTCACATCACATTGACATGTATGTGTATTTATACATCCTAGATACATGTGAGATGCTAGGATAATAAGTTAGGTTCAAGGTGCATGGGTAGTGCATTTAGATGAACTCAAACTTATTCTAATTATCACAAAGAATCATAAGGAAAGCTAATATACAAGCTATGTTATTTAGCCAATAAATTATGGTTCAAAATAGGCTTTCAAAAACATTTTAAAATCATTTTGAAAAACCTTGGTGAAGCCTATCTTTTGATAGCAATCACCATTGATAAGATTGATACAAAGTGAGCTTAAACTTTAAAGTTTTTAATCACTTTTGGATTTTGTATCAATCTCCTATTTCGATGGTAAAAATATTTTTTCAAAAATTTTCACTGATTGTATGTATTATAAGTATTATACGTACCAAATTTCGTGATTTTTCGATATACGTATAATTAGTTATGATTTTCTAAAATTCAACTCTGATAACTGAAATTCAGAAATTTCAGTTATCAGTCGACTGATATTGGTGGCAGTCGACTGATGGAGGTGCCAGTCGACTGATTTCTGAATCACTCGACTGGTAGCCTGATTTCGGGGAAAACAAGATTGTTTAACCCGATTTCAGCTACGGTTATGGCCCCTAATCACTCCTAACCCTAGGATATGCTTTGGGTAGCATTATAAAGGGTGAAAATCCATTGGATATGGATTAGGAGAAGTATTTAGGGTTTGTATCAATTTTAAGGTGTTGGAAAGTTCTATATTGAATTTCTAACCTTAATTTTGATGGTTTAGAGTTCCTATTGGCTTAGGGACTGCCCAAGGACATTGTTGGTGCAATGGTCAAGGGGGAGAAAGCCTTTAGGGGGAGGTATCCATCTTGGGATGATGGATGTGTTTTTCTCCTTGAAGAGGAGAAGTTATTGGGAGAATATGACATCAATTGGGAAATTGATGGGACTTTTGAGAGACCTAATTTGGAAATTGGGAGAGTAAATGGGATTGTCTCTCTTGAGTGATATTGGACTTATCACTAGGAAGATGGTAGGCATCCTAAGTATTTTTGGACCAGGGGGGAGATTATAAGATCTCATTGGGACATGAGACATTGACCCTCTTGGGGAGAAAACTTTTTTGATGTTAGTCAAAAAGGGGGAGAATGTTTGGGGGAGAACATTTGGAGAGTATTTACCAATTTGGGATAATTGGTAAAGGATTTGAGTTAGTGTTCTAACTCAATCATTTGTTTGGTTTTTGTCAAACATCAAAAAGGGGGAGATTGTTGGTGCAATCGGCCCAGGTCACGATTGACCAGGACTCGAGTTTGACTCGAGTGATGTTTTGATGTTTCGACAAAAACATATGACAATGTAATTGTCATTTGGTAAAGTCCAAGTCTTGAGTACTTGGCATGGGAAGTCCAAGTGGGACACTTGACACATGAAAAGTCCAAGCATGGGTCTTGGCATGAAAAGTCCAACATGGGTTGGCAAGGGAAAGTCCAAGCTTGAGTCTTGGCATTTGAGAAGTCCAAGGGTTTGATATTGGCGGCGTAAAGTCCAAGCGGGAGTCTTGACAGCATAAGTCCAATGGTTGGCGGCGTAAAGTCCAAGCGGAGTCTTGGCGGCGTAAGTCCAAAGTGCCTTGGCGGTG
Organism: Wurfbainia villosa; assembly: GCA_025175895.1. Lineage (NCBI taxonomy): Eukaryota > Viridiplantae > Streptophyta > Magnoliopsida > Zingiberales > Zingiberaceae > Wurfbainia > Wurfbainia villosa. The sequence continues at coordinate 3,250,298 of CM045994.1, read as the reverse complement.
TAGACACCGTTAGCATGACATAGCCGATGGAAGCACCTGAAGGCTAGCGCGATGGATGAACAAGTCATGGATGACTTGGAGGGATCCGAGAGGCGTGAGGCTGATGGAGGTGGCTAGAAGGCTTAGGTCTAGGCTAAGGGTGGTCTAGCAAGTATGGGGGAACCATACATGGGTTAAAACCTCATGTTTGAGGTGTGCCACGGATCGGGTGCCATGTGGCGATCGGATCGAGTCAACTAGGATTTGACTACGAAAGTGGTTTAGTAGTCGATCGCCATCGTTAGGCCGATCGATGGAGCAAATGACCGATTATGTTATCGGCCGATGCTCGGATTTTCGGCCACAGAATAGAGTCTCACTCGACTGCTGAGACGAGCAGTCGAGTGATGGCTCATCAGTCGATTGATGGTCATGATCAGTCGACTGATGTCCTAGCCGTTGGATTTTTCCAGCGTGGATTACACCGGTGTCTCACAAAGAATAGTGATCACGATCGATGGTCCCGAGCAATGATCGATCAACCTTTTCCAAAGACATATAAGGAGCTCGTGATGGAGGAAAAGATAGCGATTTTCTTGAGCGAAATTGAAGGGGGAAGTTGGTGCTTTCCAGTCCTTCAAAGCTAGTTCAAGGCAATCAAAGATCAAGCAATCCAAAGCTCTTGTAAAGTGTTTTTCCTTTACTTGCATTTGTATTTCATATTGTTTTTGCTTGTGTCTACTTGATTATTGTCGTAATCATATTGTACGAGGTTTCTTCGCCTCCGGATTGCTCCGAGAAGGAGTTATTATTATAGTGGTGTGTGATTGGGATCGCTAGGGTTCGTACGAACCCGATCCGTGGAGTAGGAACCATGCGGTTCCAAACCATGTTATATCGTTGTGTTAGCGTGTTGTGCATTTCATTATCGTTATTACTTTTCTATTTCCGCTGCGCTAACAAAATTGTAGAAACAAACGCGAAAGAATTCCATTGACGCTATTCACCCCCCTCCCTCTAGCTTCCAAACGATCCCTAACACTCACATCAACCAAGGAAGATTGGAGGCCCCATCAGTTACACCTAATGCTCGGATCTTCTCCCTCACCAAGGAAGAGGTAGCAAATGTTTCTACGGTAGTCACAAGTCAGATACCTATCCTTAGTCAGCATGCTACCATACTGTTTGATAATAGGGCAACCCATTCTTTCATGACTATGGTATTTGTTAAGAAGATAGATATAACTCCGAATATCTTAGATATTCAGTTTTTAACGACCCTACCTTCGGGTGAAATAATGACATCTATACACTGGTTGCGTGTCGTGCCGGTCAGAATTTCAGACAGAGAGCTTTATAATGATTTGATCTTGTTAGACATGCATGACTATGATGTCATCTTTGGAATGGACTTTCTTAGCAAGTATGGTGCTTTCATTGAGTGTCGTAAGCGAAGGGTAGTATTCCAACCCGAGACCGAGGCCAAATTTGAGTTTATTGGAGAACCAAGGAAGAAGACTAAGAAGTTCTTGTCCTCCATGGAAGCTCGGAAGATGCTACCTAGTGGATGCACTGGGTATTTAGCACATATAGTTGATACTAAGCAAGAAAGAAGCCAAAAGCTGGAAGAAGTCCCAATCGTATGTGACTACCCGAAAGTATTTCCTGACGAGCTACCAGGACTAGCACCTAGAAGGGAAGTTGAGTTTGAGATTGAACTTATTCCTGGTACCAACCCAATCTCAAAAGCACCCTATCGTATGGCTCCAGCTGAATTGAAAGAGCTTCAGGAACAATTACAGGAGTTATTGGACAAGGGATTCATCCGCCCTAGTCATTCCCCATGGGGAGCTCCAGTGTTGTTGGTGAAAAAGAAAGATGGATCTATGAGGATGTGCATAGACTACCGAGCCTTGAATCAAGTGACGATCAATGTGATATCCTCCGCCAAGGATAGAGGATTTATTTGATCAATTGAGGGAGCCACGCTTCTCCAAGATTGACTTATGCGTTATCATCAAGTAAGAGTTAAAGAGGATGATATACCGAAAACAGCCTTCCAAACGAGGTATGGACACTATGAGTTCGTGGTCATGCCCTTCAGAGTGACAAATGCACCCGCTATGTTTATGGACTTGATGAATTGGATATTTAAGGAGTACCTTGACAAGTTTGTAGTCGTTTTCATTGACGACATCCTTATCTACTCGAGAACCCAGGAAGAACATGTCGAACACTTGAAGACAGTCTTGCAGACCCTTCAGCAAAGACAGTTATATGCAAAGTTCTCTAAGTGTGAGTTTTGGCTTGATCGAATATCGTTTCTGGGTCATGTTATTTCAAAAGATGGAGTTATGGTAGACCCGACAAAGATAGAAGCAGTCAGTAATTGGGGTCAACCAAAGAATGCCAGTGAAGTCAGAAGTTTCCTCGGATTAGCAGAGTATCGAAAGTTTGTGCAAAACTTCTCAAGGATAGCTTCACCATTGACGGTTCTTACCAGAAAGAACAAGAAGTTCGAATGGACCGAAGATTGTGAAAAGAGGTTCATTGAATTAAAGATGAGGCTCACAAGTGCTCCAGTGCTTACCCTTCCAGAAAGTAATGAGGGATTTAACCTGTATAGTGATGCATCCAAGATGGGACTCGGAGCAGTACTTATGCAGAAGGGTAAAGTCATTGCTTATGCATCTAGACAACTCAAGGACTATGAAAAGAATTACCCCACTCATGACCTTGAGTTGGCAGCAGTGGTCTTTGCTCTGAAAGTTTGGAGACATTACTTATATGGAGTCCAATGCAAGATTTACATAGATCACCAGAGTTTGAAGTATTTCTTCACTCAGAAGGATCTGAATATGCGACAGCGCAGATGGTTTGAGCTAGTAAAGGACTATGACTATGAAATCCACACCATCACAGAAGGCAAACAAAATGTAGCAGATGCTGAGTAGAAAATCATGCGCCACCTTTGATGTCCCTAGCAACACTATCCAACCCTAGAAAGAGATAATGAATTTTGGAGTTGAGATCATTTACGGGACAGCTCTCCGCCTTGACCATAGTACCTACACTTTGTTTGAGGATATATTAGCGAGGCAGGACAAAGATCCTAGCATCGAAGGATCAAGCAAGAGATCCAAGAAGGGAAGGATGAAGGATTCTGTGTCTCTGATAGTGGGGTATTATATTTGGGTGAATGCCTATGTATCCCCAATGACCCAGACTTAAGAAAGAAGATCCTAGAAGAAGCTCATGGGACCCCATATTCGATGCATCCTGGATCCACCAAGATGTATCAAGATATGAAAGTCGGTGGCTTGGTATGAAGAGGGCGTGGCTAAGTATGTTAGCACTTGCACGACATGTTAGAGTGAAAGCCAGAACACACGAGAGACCGGAGGAGTTCTCTGACCTATCAGATTCCAGAATGGAAGTGGGAGGAACTAGCCATGGATTTCATAGTAGGATTGCCCAAAACAACCAATGGCTACGATTCTATTTGGGTAGTGGTCGATAGATTGACAAAGTCTGCTCACTTTATGCCTATCAGAATATCATACTCCATGGAGCAATTAGCCCAGTTATACGTTAAGGAAGTGATTAGACTGCATGGAGTACCTAAGACCATTATCTCAGATAGAGACAGTCGCTTCACTTCACACTTCTGGGAGTGTGTTCAGAAAGCCCTCGACACTAAGTTACGATTCAACACTGCATTTCATCCTCAGACAGATGGGCAAACAGAAAGAGTGAATCAGATTTTGGAGGACATGCTCAGAGCTTGTGCCTTGGATTTTAAAGGAAGCTGGTGCAAATATTTGTGTTTGGCAGAGTTTGCCTATAATAACAGTTATCAAACCACAATTGGAATGGCACCTTATGAAGCCTTGTATGGAAGGAGATGCAGATCGCCTATCTGTTGGTATGAGGGTGGCGAGAAGAAAGAAATGGGACTCAAGACTGATTTTATAGATGACGCCACCAAAGCAATAAAGAACATACGTCAAAGGATAGAGACTGCCCAAAGTCGGCAGAAGAGTTATGCCGATGTCCGACGCAGACCCCTAGAGTTCCAAGTCAGAGATTCAGTGTTCATTAAGGTAGCTCCTATGAAAGGGGTAATGAGATTTGAGAAGAAAGGCAAGTTAAGTCCCAGATATGTTGGCCCCTACCTGATCACCAAGAGAATTGGTAAGGTAGCTTATGAGCTAGAGCTACCACAGGAAATGTCAGCTATCCATAATGTATTTCATATTTCAATGCTTAAGAAGCACGTTCCAGACACCAACCAAGTGGTTGAGCCACGAATCTGATTGACGGATCTAAGTTATGAAAGTCGACCTATTCAGATAATAGATCGAGCAGTCAAAAAACTAAGAAATAAAGAAATACCGTTAGTAAAAGTCTTATGGCAAAGTCAAAGGGTTGAAGAAGCAACCTGGGAGCGTGAGGATGACATGAAACAAAAGTACCCCGAGCTGTTCTAAGTTTCGAGGACGAAACTTTTATAAGGTATATGGGATTGTAACATCCCAAATTTTAATTCCTATTTTTATTAGAGGAAAATAGAAATAAGAATAAGAATAGAAATAATAAAAATAGGAATATAATAATAATAATAATAATAATAAAAGAATAGAAATAATTGGTTCGTTAGTCGAGGCTTGAACCATGAACCGTTGGTTTGGGAGAATAGACTTCCCACCACTAAGTCATAAGATTACCAATGAGTAGGATATAACAGAATATATCTATTGGTAGAAAAAAAAAGAGAAATTGGTTAATTTGACTAATTATTTAAAGGGGATAATTAGGTTAAAAAAAACCTTAATTTATATAAATTTTTATTTCTTTCTCTCTATAAATCTCACGCCAATCTCTCTCTCTCCTCTAGTTTTATTTCCAACGCCGACGCCGACGCCGACGCTCTCTCTCTCCCTCCTCTCTCCCAACGCCAACCCACACGCCCCACCTCTCTCTTCCTCTTTGTTTTCTCCAACCGCCGAATAAAAAGAAAAAGGGGCCAGTGTCCGCCTCGATTATGTCTGTAGGAGACCAAACATGAAGGCGCGGGCATCTGATAGCTTGCATGATATTGACCTTGTATATTCGACTGTTGTTGCAACGGGCAATGTGCTAGTTCCAGGTGCTGAAAGTGATAATTTGATATCTTCCACTAACATATCTTCAACATAGAAACTGTATCTAGCGGTATAAATTGGTGAAAAAGCATAGGAGGTAAGTATTGCTCACCTGCAGTATAAGTAGTTATCGTATATCATTGATATATTTTTATGTGCATGTTATTTCCAGTTATGCATGGTGTTTTCAGTTACGTGATTTTATCGTTATGTTATGGGTAATTCAGCATCATGTTTAGATCCATGATAAGAATATGATTTATGATCATGTATGTTGTAGATGAGTTGTAGCTTACAATTATAAACATGATATAGAGTAAGATGTAAAAATATTTCCTTTATAAAGAAAATTTAAAGATGCTCCCCGTTCGAATTGGGGATTAAGAGCACAACGATCTTCAGTGTGCTCCCCATTCGTGATTTAGGGGATTAAGAGCATTTCCTTCAGTATGTATAAGAATATAAGTATAAAGGAAGTATTTTACTTTTTAATAGGGCATGTACCGGGCATCAGTTTCGCCCACGGGCCGAGGCCCTCAGTTTCAGTTACCCTAGTAGGTTCGGTGGTTGGCCACCCCGACCTATTAGGAATGCGCGCATTGGTACTATGCCGGGCCCATATCCAGGATGATTATTATTTTGAAGTATCAGTATAAGTATAAGTAAAAGTTTTCAAAATTAATCATTTCAGTTCAGATACACTGTTTATAAGTTTTAAAATACTTAAGAGCATGGTTTATACAAGAGATATGTATTCAGAATTATAATTTCCAGTTGTGCTTGCATGTGTATCAATGTATCAAGGGTAAGAGAACTAGTTGCATGATTTCATATAGTGCATGTTTTTGTGAGCATAGAAAGTACTTACTAAGCGTTATTGCTTATAGTTTGCATTTCCTTATACTGCAGATAAAGGTAAAGAAAAGCTTCAGTAAGGTGGCATGGCGGATGAAGTGTTGGGTGTGTGTGGCGACGAAACAGTGGAAGTAAAAGATCCTAAGTGCAGATGTCTAAATCAGATTTTTAGTTTCTTATGTCATGTTTGATATTGTTTAAGTGATGTAAAGGTCCTTATGATTATTTTAGTTGTTAGCATATTGCATTAGTATATTGCATGAACTTACTAGAAAGGATAAGACAGTAAAGTAGTGATATCTCCCCTGATAGAGAGTGGAAAGACTAGGGGGTGTTATAGTTATGTTCACATGCTATGTTGATATGTCATATATATGTTGCATGTTATGTTTGATATGTCAAGTTTATGCTGCTATGTTACATATGATGTATGCTATGTTTGATATGTCATACATATGTTGTATGTTATGTTGATATGTCATGTATATGTTGCTATGTTCATATGTTGTATGTTATGTTTGATTAAGTCATATATTTACATGATATGCTGCTATGATATATATGTTACATGTTATGTTTACTTATGTTACTTATGCTACATGTTAAGTTGCTTACGTCATTTATGTTACATGTTATGTTGCTTATATGTTATGAATGTTACATGCCATGATTAATGTCGATATATGGTTTTTGTGAGTAGGACAAAATCTTACTAAGCCTATGTGCTTATAGTTTATCTTTCCCTCGTACTACAGATAAGGGTAAGGGATGGATAAACTAAAGGAAGCAGCAGGAGGGGCCAAATGTGTGTGGTAGTGGCATGGTGGAGAAGATCTGTTGTGTCCTTATATATATGTTTCCCTATGATGATGACGTTTATGGATGTCCTTATTTATGTCTCCTTATGATGATGATGTTTATGGACTTGAACTAAGCACTAAGTATCTATATATGTTATGATGCATGCTCTATGTTAAGAAGAAGTATCTATATATGTTATGATGCATGCTCTATGTTAAGAAGAAGTATCTATATATGTCAATGCATGTTTATGTTTAAAAGAAAAAAAAATGTATCTAAAGTCTTCCGCTGTAAGTAATAAGAAGTGTATGTATGTACGGTCACGTCACGCGCCGCCCCTCCGGACCCTTGGAAAAGGGCGGGCATGACAGGTTGGTATCAGAGCGAATCTGCCTTTCCACTACACACACATCAAGCTCCAAATCCTGCCGCTCCAAGTAAGAATTCTATGCATACTCTAATTTTGTTCATGTATGATATGAGATGCCTTTAGCTTATTTTGTTCATGTATGATATGAGATGCCTTTAGCTTATTTTGTTCATGTATGATATGAAATGCCTTTAGCTTAAAATATGCATGAAAACATGAATGATAACTTTATGCTAGCTTTAGTCTAATTATGCGTAGATAAACGAACGAAAAACTTATACTAGCTTTACTTTAATATATGAAGATAAACATGTCTGGAAGACGCAGTAGTAGAGCTGATGAGATAGCACCCCCGCATGACCTTACACACGTAGTCACAGAACTCCATCGACAAGTCACAGAACAACAACAAGTAATAAATGCCCTAATGAATCAGCGAGAAAACCCTACTGCCCCACCAGCGGGCCCCGGCCCGATGGTTCGACAGGAAGCTTACGATCCGATGTGAGACCGGCCGGAAAATTTCTCATCGTGAGCCATGGGATGCCAGCACTGGTTCAAGACGGTGGAAAGCATCGTGGAGCTCTTTGGGTGGCTTTGAATGTGAGAAGATTAAGTGTGCATCATTCTGCCTTTCGGGAGATGCTCGGATGTGGTGGGAACGGGTTAAAGCAAAGAGACAAGTAAATCAGATGAGATGGACAGATTTCGAGTACGAATTTTTCGAAGAATTCTTCCACATGAGGGTAACCAACAAGCATTACGATGAGTTCACTGGGTTCCGACAAGGTGACCTATCAGTCAGCGAAGTCGTGAAGAGATTCAACCGACTCGCATGCCTATGCCCAGAGTTGGTCAACACGGAAAGAGAAAGGGTTAGACTCATGCTGAAGATGCTCACCGTAAATAGCTCGAATGTGGTGGCGGAGTTCATAGACCAGACCGCAGAGGAGCTGTTGAGAGTGCCCGACACGAGCATTACCGAACAACATTAACTCAAAGAAAGAAGGGAGCGAGTGAAGGCAGGCCGGGCCGGTCGGAAGGTCAGAGAAACCAGAGTACTTGGAAAGGGAACCACACTGGCAAGAGAAAACAATGGGAGGATCCTAAAGGTGGTCCAGCAAACAAGAAGCCCAGGATCCCTCTGTGTGCTACCTGCGGAAAGATACATCATGGAGTATGCTACCAAGGCACAAATAGATGTTACAACTGTGGACGGGTAGGACATAGAGTCGAGGCGCCTATTCGAGGTTCGAGCACCTCCTCGTGATATGCCCGGCCAGAGTGCTCCTCCACATTACATCGGATCTGGTACGCAATCGAAGGAACCCTGATCAGCCAAGGGAGACTAGAAGCCCCACCAGTTATGACAGATGCCAGGGTATTCTCTCTCACCCAAGAAGATGTGGCGAACGCTTCTACGGTTGTCACAGGTCAGATATTTATTTTCTGTCAGCATGCTACTGCATTATTTGATACTGGGGCAACACATTCGTTTGTTTCTACACACTTTACTGGAAAGATAAACATACCACCACAAGCTCTAGATCGCCAGTTCTTAACCACTCTGCCCTCGGGAGAAGTAATGCCCTCCACTCATATGCTGCGAGCCGCACCCATCAGAATTGCAGACAGAGAACTCTACTGTGATCTGATAGTGCTCGACATGCAGGATTATGATATTATATTGGGCATGGATTTCTTAAGCAAGTACGGTGCTTCGATCGAGTGTCGTAAAAGAAAAGTGGTCTTCCAGCCGGAGGCGGAACCTATGTTTGAATTTATTGGAGAGCCAAGGAGAAGAGTCAATAAGATTTTATCAGCTCTACAGGCACGCAAGATGTTAGACAATGGATGCACTGGGTTTCTAGCACACATAGTTGATACAAGTCAAGTCGAGGATCAGAAGCTAGAAGATGTCAGAGTTGTATGCAACTACCCAGAGGTATTCCCAGACGAACTACCAGGGTTAGCCCCAGATAGAGAAGTTGAATTTGAGATCGAATTGATTCCTGGTACTACCCCAATCTCTAAAGCACCTTACCGCATGGCGCCGGCTGAATTGAAGGAACTTCTTGAGGCAACTACGAGTTACTCGACAAGGGACTTATTCGCCCGAGTCGCTCTCCATGGGGAGCTCCAGTGCTGTTGGTGAAGAAGAAAGATGGGTCTATGCGAATGTGCATAGACTACTGAGCGCTGAATAATGTGACGATCAAGAACCGGTACCCTTTGCCGCGGATTGATGACCTGTTCGACCAACTAAAGCGTGTCACCGTCTTCTCTAAGATCAACCTGAGGTCCGGCTATCATCAAGTAAAAGTGAAATCAGATGATATACCAAAGACGGCCTTCCGGACCAGATACGGACATTACGAGTTCGTAGTTATGCCCTTCAAAGTGACGAATGCACCTGCTCTGTTCATGGATTTGATGAATCGGGTATTCTCGGCATTCCTCGACAAGTTTGTGATCGTCTTCATCGACGACATACTGATATATTCAAGAACACTAGAGGAGCACGCAGAACACCTGAATGTGGTATTGCAGATTCTTCGGGAAAAGCAGCTATTTGCAAAGTTCTCCAAATGCGAAGTTAAAAGTATCATTTTTGGGTCACGTTATATCCAAACACGGAGTGATGGTAGACCCAATAAAGATTGAAGCCGTGAGTAACTGGAACCGACCAAAGAATGTCAGCGAGATCAGAAGCTTTCTTGGGCTAGCAAGCTATTACCGGAAGTTTGTAGAGAACTTCTCCAGGATTGCAGCCCCTATGACAGTCCTCACCAGAAAGAACAAGAAATATGAGTGGACGGACGCCTGCGAGAGGAGTTTCACAGAATTGAAAAGGAGACTGACCAGCGCTCCAATCCTTGCTCTTCCGGACAGTAACGAAGGCTTCGACATGTACAGTGATGCTTCCAAGTTGGGACTCGGAGCTGTACTCATGCAGAATGGCAAGGTCATTGCCTACGCCTCTAGGCAACTCAAAGAACATGAAAGGAATTATCCCACCCACGATTTAGAGCTAGAGGTCGTGGTCTTTGCTCTCAAAACATGGAGGCATTATCTATATGGAGCTCAGTGTAGGATTTATACAGACCACCAGAGTCTGAAATACTTCTTCACACAGAAGGACCTGAACATGAGACAACGCAGATGGCTCGAGCTCGTCAAGTATTATGACTGCGAGATCCTCTACCATCCGGGGAAAGCAAACAAGGTGGCTGATGCACTCAACAGGAAGTCCTGCGCCACCTTGATGTCTCTATCAGTGTTATCTCGGCCCTTAGAAAAAGAGATTATGTGTTACGGGGTTGAAATCATTTCCGGACAGCTCTCCACCATGACGATAACACCGACGTTGTTCGATGATATACTGGAAGAAGCAAGCCCGTGACCCAAGAATTCAGAGGGTCAAGCAAGAGGTCTTAGAAGGAAAGGACGACGGGTTTCGTATCTCTGATAGTGGAGTACTCTACCTCAGGGATCGCTTGTGTATTCCCAACGATCCAGAATTACGGAAGAAGACATTTGAGGAAGCTCACGAAACTCCTTATGCGATGCATCCTGGAACCACCAAGATGTACCAAGACCTGAAAAGAAAATTCTGGTGGTTCGGAATGAAAAGAGATGTGGCTCAGTATGTCGCACCACCGACACGCCGAGGTTAAGCGAGAACACGAGACACGGAAGAACACCGCCGGTAGATCCAGATTCCAGAACGGAAATGGGAAGACATTTCTATGGATTTCATCTCAGGATTACCCAAGACAACAAACGGTTATGATGCTATATGAGTAATTCTGGACAGATTGATGAAGTCCGCCCACTTCTTAGCAATCAAGATGACCTATTCGACGGAGCAACTGACTCAGTTATATGCTAGGGAAATTATCAGACTACATGGAATTCCTAAGACCATCATTTCTGACAGAGATGGTCGCTTTATTTCCCATTTCTGGGAATGTGTTCAGAAGGTCCTAGGCACGAAGCTATTGTTCAGTACTGCCTTCCATCCCCAGACGGACGGACAGACCGAAAGAGTAAATCAAGTACTAGAGGATATGTTACGAGCTTGCGCCCTGGATTTCAAAGGTAGCTGGTGCCGATACTTATGTTTGGCAGAATTCTCCTACAATAATAGCTACCAAGCTACTATTGGAATGGCACCCTACGAGACTCTATACGGGAGGAAATGTAGATCTCCCATATGTTGGTACGAGGGTGGTGAAAAGAAGAGGATGGGACTCCAGACGGACTTCATCGATGACACCACCCGAGCTATACAGAACATCCGTCGGAGAATTGAAACTGCTCAAAGCCGACAAAAGAGCTATGCGGATATGCGGCGTAGACTGTTAGAATTCGAAGTCGGGGACCTGATATTCCTCAAAGTGGCCCCTATGAAGGGAGTGATGAGATTCGGAAGGAAGGGTAAGCTGAGTCCGTGCTACGTGGGACCGTATCCGATATTGCAGAGGGTCGACAAGGTAGCTTACAAGCTGGAGCTGCCTCAAGAGATGTCGGCTATTCACAACGTGTTCCATGTCTCTGTGCTCAAGAAATGCATTTCCAGTGCGGGCCAAGTGATCGAGTCACAAACAGTACAAGTTCAAGAGGACCTGAGTTATGAAAGCCGGCCTATCCAGATACTAGACCGAGAAGTCAAGAGACTAAGGAACAAAGAGGTGCCCTTAGTAAAGGTCATGTGGCAGAATCAACGGTACGAGGAAGCCACCTGGGAACGCGAGGAGGACATGAAGCAGAAGTACCCAGAATTGTTCTAAGTTTCGAGGATGAAACTTTTAAAAGGTACGAAGGATTGTAATGCCCGTAAAATTTCTAGCAATTTTACAAAAAAAATTGGCTTAATGATAATGGGCTTTATGTGGGCTCTTTCAAAAATAAAATAAAATAAGCCAAAAAGGATGCAAGGCCTAGGAATTGAACCCCAAACCTCTAGAGATAGCCAAGCCCTATAGATGCATCCACTAACCAGAAGCCCAACAAGAATGTATTATTAGAAGAACATGGGAAATTATAGTTAGAGGGAAGGGAGACTAAGGGACTCTTCAAGTGAATAAATAGAGGGGAATGAGGGGGCATGAGTTATCAAACTTGTTTTCTCCTCCTCTTCTTCTTCCTCACCGAACCCTAGAGCTCCCCCTCTCCATTCTTTGGTCGAACCTCATCCAAGCAAGAAGCAAGGCTAGGTTTCTTCCCTTAGGTCATTTTCCAACCACAAAAGAAAAGCGAAGGATGTAAGTATCCCTCACCTGCATACGAGTAGCTTTCGGTTGATGCTTTGTGTAAAAATCCCTATGATACATTTGGCCAAGTTTAGTTTTGATGTTCCAAGGAAGTTCTATATCATGTTTTGTAAGAATAAGATGATGTTAGGATGTAAAATGAATTAGGTTAAAAGTTAACCCTAAAAACCTCTATGAACTATTCGGCCAACATGTGTTTTTGGTGTTTCATTGAAGTTCTATACCATGTTTTGCATGCATATGATGATGTTAGGATGTAAATTGAACTAGGTTAAAAGTCTAACCCTAAAAGATTCCATGGACCATTCGGCCACCCCTTTGTTTTGATGTTTCAATGAAGTTTTATACCATGTTTTGTATGCATATGATGATGTTAATATGTTAGAGGGATTAGGTTAAAAGTCTAACCCTAAAACCCTACATGGACCATTCGGCCACCCCTTTGTTTTGATGTTTCAATGAAGTTTTATACCATGTTTTGTATGCATATGATGATGTTAATATGTTAGAGGGATTAGGTTAAAAGTCTAACCCTAAAAGCCTACATGGACCATTCGGCCACCCCTTTGTTTTGATGTTTCAAGGAAGTTTTATACCATGTTTTGTATGCATATGATGATGTTAGGATGTTAGATGGATTAGATTAAAAGTTTAACCCTAAAAGCCCCATGAACCATTCGGCCACCCCTTGTTTTGATGTTTCAAGGAAGTTTTATACCATATTTTGTATGCATATGATGATGTTAGGATGTTAGATGGATTAGATTAAAAGTTTAACCCTAAAAGCCCCATGAACCATTCGGCCACCCCTTTGTTTTGATGTTTCAAGGAAGTTTTATACCATGTTTTGTATGCATATGATGATGTTAGGGTGTTAGATGGATTAGATTAAAAGTTTAACCCTAAAAGCCCCATGAACCATTCGGCCAATCCTTGGTTTTGATGATTCAATGAAGTTCTATACCATGTTTTGTATGCATATGATGTTGTTAGGATGTTAGATGGATTAGATTAAAAGTTAAACCCTAAAATCCCCATGAACCATTCGGCCAAACATTATTCTTTAACATGCTCTAGGTTAGGTTAACATGTGTTTTATGCTTAGGTCATGTTAACTTGTGATATTAAATAATGCTAGATGAAGATAACATGCCCTAGGTTAGTGTTTACTCCTGCTTGATGTTTATACCTTATGTCACGCCCTATATGTGTGTGATAATAAGATATGTTATGAAATGAATATGTTATGATTATGAAATGGAAAATGATATGTTCATGAAATGAAACATGATTATGAAGTGAAATATGACATGCTATGAAATGATGTATGATATGTTTATGAAACGAAATATAATATGTTCATGAAGTGAAATATGAAATGGAGTATGCTATGTTTGCAAAATGAATTAAGATATGTTATAGTAAAAAGCATATAAGTATTTTACCTTCTGCATGGCTTGTACCAGGACCCTAACAAGGTCCAAAGGGATAGGCTCCTAAGATGCCCTAGGCCGACGGACTAAGATCGGGCCTAGGATGGGCTTCTATGTATGATTGCCCCTAGGTCGACGGACTAAGATCGGGCCTAGTACGGGGTCGATGGACTAAGATCGGGCCTAGGATGGGCTTCTACGCTATGACGATTGCCCTAGATCGACAGACTAAGATCGGGCCTAGTAACCTAGTAGGTTCGAGACTTGCTACCTCAGGTCTATTTAGGGATGCGCGCTATGATGATGAAGAAGTGGTACAATGTCAGGCCCAAATATGTTGAGATTTATGTTTACGTACCTATAATATATGTTTTCAAAAAGCATCCTGCATACGTTTACATGATTTGATTGTTATGTTCACATGCTATGTTGATATGTCATATATATGTTGCATGTTATATTTGATATGTCATGTTTATGCTGCTATGTTACATATGAAGTATGCTATGTTTGATATGTTATACATATGTTGTATGTTATGTTGATATGTCATGTATATGTTACTATGTTCATATGTTGTATGTTATGTTTGATTAAGTCATATATTTACATGATATGCTGCTATGATATATATGTTACATGTTATGTTTACTTATGTTACTTATGCTACATGTTAAGTTGCTTACGTCATGTATGTTACATGTTATGTTGCATATATGTTATGAATGTTACATGCCATGATTAATGTCGATGTATGGTTTTTGTGAGTAGGACAGGATCTTACTAAGCCTATGTGCTTATAGTTTATCTTTCCCTCGTACTGCAGATAAGGGTAAGGGATGGATAAACTAAAGGGAGCAGCAGGAGGGGCCAAATGTGTGTGGTAGTGGCATGGTGGAGAAGATCCGTTATGTCCTTATATATATGTCTCCTTATGATGATGATGTTTATGGACTTGAACTAAGCACTAAGTATCTATATATGTTATGATGCATGCTCTATGTTAAGAAGAAGTATCTATATATGTTATGATGCATGTTCTATGTTAAGAAGAAGTATCTATATATGTCAATGCATGTTTATGTTTAAAAGAAAAAAAAATGTATCTAAAGTCTTCCGCTGTAAGTAGTAAGAAGTGTATGTATGTACGGTCGCGTCACGCGCCGCCCCTCCGGACCCTTGGAAAAGGGCGGGCATGACACGAGAAGGCTAGCACTGGAAGGGAGCCGACCAACTCAGTGCATCCTAAGTATGAATAGCTTAGTGGAAGAGTACTCCGGTGGAGCGAGAAGGAATATGAGGAGTGAGTTAGAAGAGCTTAGTGTATCTAAGAGATGAGAAGTTGAAAAGAAATTTATGCATGGTTAGCCGGTGAGATAAGTTGAGTGACATATACTCGAGATGAGAATAGACTCAACTTAGGAGGAATCATGTGTACTTGACTAAGTCAAGAGGTTCGAGTGACTGAAATAGAGGGTTTGGTCGACTAGGTCTTTCAGTCAATCTATCATGTATGATCGATTGATGCACATAATTATCTATTATCTGTTTGGATAGGTTGTTGCGGGATTCAAATCAAGCAATTGAAAATCAAGATTGGGTGACTGAAAGTCACATGGAAGTTGATCTAGTAGTGCAGATCCAATGTAAGCAGTATCGAGTGATCAGTGAATATGATTAGGCAACAAATGCCTTGTGGGACATGATCTAGAGTGAAGATTCAAGTTGAATGAGTTTCGGGTGACCAAAAGGGTGTCACGTCAGTAGAAACGATGGGAAACAATCTTTTTATGGATGAGATAGATCTATTATGTCAACAATTTCTAGTCGATTAAAAATGGTCTTTTGATTGACCGAATGTACCACATCTGCATATCAATCAGATATAGGCAAAGGCTATAAAAGGAAGGAAGGAGCTTATGTTCAAACATCGACAACATTGTGCTCGAAATCATTTGTGCTACATTTATATTATTTATTTCCCCTTCTTATATTTCTAATTTGTGTCAGAGATTTTTCCATCTCTGACATGTTATCGTAGTGGAGAAAGATAGTAGACAAATGAATTTGTTCATAGGCCTTAGATGTAGCAAACTTGAAGGATAAAGAACTAAGTAAATCTCAAATCCCTTCTCTTGTTTTATGTTTATTTGTTTTAATTAATATGTGTGACCTTGTTAAACAATTAGTAAGAGAAAAGAAAATTAATTATTTGTAAGTACACAATTCACCCTTTGCCTCTCTAGAAGTGTCTCATTAGCACTAACAAGTGGTATCATAATCGAACCACCTTGGAGGACTCACCACCAACTGAGCATCAAGATCTAGAGAATCAAGAAGTGTTGATCAATTCAAGCATCTATCTATTGAAGTGCGAGGATGAATTCAATTTTTAGAAAAAGAAAATGGAAGCATTTTTTTAAACTAATTTTGAAATAATATTGTGTATTAATTATGGTTTTGAGTTGCCTAAAAACGAAGATGGAGAGGAACTTGAGGGGCACAAATGAGCTAAAAAATACGAAGAAGTATTTATGGTGAATGATATTCCATTTGTTCAATATTTTATCTATACAGAAAATAAATAGGATCGACACCTATCACTCTATCAAAGAACTCTGATAAAAATTCTTAGAGCTTCATGAATGAACCTCAAAAGTGAAGTTGACCAAGTAGTACCTCTTGAGAAATCAACTTGGTAATCCACGTATAGAGAAAGAAGACACATTGGCACAAAGAAATTCTAACAAATTTCAGTAATCTCAAAGAGGTAGTATCTAATCATGATATTCTAAGGTATGCATTAAATGTTTTTTCTTGGACTCATAATGGGTGTCCATGATAGACTCTTACCATATATCCAAGAACTTCGAGGTAAGTATATTAGAATAATTTTTCAATATCATAGAATTACATCTTGTATGGTAGAATCAGACACAACTATGGAGAGCAATCAAGAAGCTTTCCTGGTAAGGACAATGAAGAGGTTTTTTAAAGCTAATGACTTTGACAGGAAACAAGGGGCAAAACTATTAAAAAAAGGTAAATGTAAAAGTAAAGGTAAAGGTAAAGGTAAAGATAAGGAACTTCAAATATGATGAGGAAAGTCACATCAACGAAAACTATCTAGAGTCGAAAAAGCAGACAAAAGAAAAAGAAAAAAATACTTACAAAGTTCAAATACACGGACTTATGTAAGATCAAAAAGAAGTCGAATAAGTTCATTTCGTAGAGAGGTTTAAATTATTTTTTAAAAGGGCTTACAAATTAATATGAGGAGATTAAAAATTAATTCATTAATATTTTTTTTTAATTCAATTTTGACTATCAAAATTTTAAATTCGACTCTAAAAATGATTTAGAATGATTCCTGAGAAGACTTGGAATCAAAGCAAACAATAAGTCTAGCATTTATAACCCTTCACCAAGACAAAGACAAGATTATACTTCATCTGAAAAGAACAATAGTGAAGAGTGAGCATTGTCGTGTGAGGCTAAATGGTAAGTGAGGTAAAAAAATATACCCCTAATAAAATTTATGATACAATTAAAATATTGTCTAAATCATTTTGAAATATTAGAAATTAATATATTGAATTGAAGAAAATTAAAATTGATTTGGAAAACAATTAATTGGTTATTGCATAAAAGAAGAATATAAAAATTTGAAAAATGAAAATACAAGGTTAAGAGATTAGGTAGAATCTTGGAAGTCACCTTAGAAAAATTTTCGTTTCGGTTGAGTCTATCAATTTGACTTTATTATTGAATAATCAAAGGACATAATTTGGAAGACAAGGACAAGGTTCAAGATTTAGAGGATACAATTCCTATGAGAGGATCAAGTGGTTAATACAGACGGTAGAATTGTCCCAATGAGCAAGAGTCAATCCTTGAGGATCGTATAATTTTTTGAGGTATCTACCCTCTCATCGTACTAGTTCTTGATTGGACAAAATATTCTTCATAATTTATCTTTCTTATAATGATTATAGGATCCATCAAAAGGGCCGTCAGAGTGAAGGATTACACCTTTTGCCCCAAAGATTTAGAGGATCTAATTATAATTTTGTAAACCCTAGGGGCAAAATTAAAAAAGTTTACAAATGCTTAATTCCTAAAAAAATATTTGATAAATCTAATAGAAAAAAAAATAGTTTTGATGTCAAAATCAATTTTGAAATTTTAGAAAAAAAAATCCTAGAATAGTCAGTTGTAGAAAATAATTTTTTTAATAAATGATTGATTTGAAATTAAAAATTCTAAATCTGAATATTATGATCTAAACTTTTATGAAAATTATTTTTCTATAAAAATATATTATGTCTAGTGCATGTGGCTAATTTTTTTATAAAATTTTAAATAATTTTCTAAAACAAAATCATGTATTTCAAATTAGTTAATTAATTAAAAAATGTTTAAAGAAAATTAATTTTTTGTGAAAAGATAGAACATGTGTGGGACATGGTCACAATTTTATTTTTATTTTTTTTGAGTTTTAGGTTTTTTATAAATAAATACATTAAGTTTCAAAGTCATATCTTTTTATGAATATGTCTTCACTTCAAAATTCAAAAAGGAGGATAATTAAAAATTTTGAGAAAAAATATTTTAGTTCTTTGGACCTATATTTTTTATATTGTTAGAAGGGGAGAAAGATTAGTGATGATTAAGTTAGGTTAATTTTGACCAAAAAGGTTGAATGTAGAGGGAGACAAGGATTAGGGCTAATTGTTTGATCTTCATGTTCATATGTTATGTATGAGATGCTATTTAATTTTTTCTAACTTAAACAAATTTTGATAACTATAAAAAAGAAAGACATTATTAATAACTCGATCGGTTGAAGGGAAGATTACAAAACCCCAAGTGGCATGAACTCGGATGAGTTTTAATCAAATAAATTTGAGTTATATCTTTCTAATATGTTGTCTAAAGATCGAGAAGAACACATAGTTAGGTACTCGATAGCTCAGGATTTAGTGTAGTATGGTGAAGAGTGGTATGAGACATCTAAGAGACTAAAAAGGACAAGGAGCATCGAAGATTGTAAAATTTTACTAGAAAATACAAGTGAACAGAAGAATAGCATGAGAAGGAAGCTTCGATGCATCCAAGGTACGAGGAGCTTAGCAAAAGAGTACTCTAATAGAGTAAGAAATTTAGGGAGCGTTTGATTCGTGGAGAATTTTTCATTTTTTATTTTCTATTTTTCTTTTTCAGAAAATAAAAAATGATTTTTTTTGTATTTTTCAAATTCCAGAAAATGCTCTTTTATTTTTTGAAAAACGAAAATGGAATCCAGAAAACGCTCCTTTATTTTTTGGAAAACAGAGATGGAAAACACCAATCAAATACGTTTTCTTGTTTTTCAAGAAAATGAAAATAAAAAATGAAAAAAAATTCGCCTACCAAACGCCCTCTTATATTCTTTCTTCTCTCTTCTTGTATTTTCAATTTATGTAAGAAATTTATCTACCTCTGGCATGTTATGTGTAAGCATAGGCCTTCGATGTAGCAATCCTAGGTGTTGTGAACTAAATAAATCTCAAGTCCCTTATTTTATTTTACGTTTATTTATTTTTATTAATGTGTGTGGGGTCTTGCAAAGCAATTAGCAAGAAAAAAAATTAATTAATTATAAGTATGTGATTCAACCCCTGGTGATCCTGCGTGCCTCATTAACATCAACAGCAATGAACATGAGCTCAATGTATCAAAGAAAAAATAGCACAAAACAAATGGATAAGGCTTACCTCAGGGTAATAGAAGCAAGGGAATTATCAAGCTTTCCATGGCGCTTCTTGTAATCATGTCAATGCATGAGTACGTGCAAGCATTTTGTCTAGTCTATTTCGTAGCTAAACAAAAGAAAAAGAAAGTATATTACTTAAAAAAATATGCTTGTATAAAAAGATAAAGTATTCAATTGAATAGAAAGTTCTGTCATAGTTGATGAAAATTTGACTTTACCTTGGTTAGCCTTTGCCAAAGATATTTGATATTTGATGATATGATATACGTCATTCAAATAAATTTATGGTCAATAATGGATTTCATGAGTTGATCTATCTTTGGGAGTGGATAGCAATCTTTAAAACAAATGTTGAAAGTGTGATATCTCACACACATTCGTCACTTAACAAAAGCCGTAGGTATCAAAACTACATTGGCAAGCTAGGCTAAGAATTAGACTTTCTTGGTGTCCCCTACGTCTTCCAATTTTCCACCTTGGTTTGAATAATCTTGTCTTTCTCATGACTAAAATATCTCTGTTTTTTATTATATAGATTAGACATCGAGAGTGATATTGAGATAGTGTTTAACGACTTGAGGGAAATTTCTTATCAAATTTCAAGGTGGACATGCAAACATATCCCTATTCCTAGTGAGGGAAGTCGTTGACTTTCTGTAAAAATTGGGAATCTGTCCAACTAGCAGCCCTCTGTCACCCGTCCCAGGGCACTGGCGAGAGGAAGGTAAATCATAGGGGGGACAAAGTCCTTTAACACGGTGACAATGCAGGGAGGGGCCCATCTGAAGCCAGAGGAGATTTTAGACCCCTCATCCGGAATCGAACCCTGCCCATTCTGCAAGCAACACTCTGTCTTACCATCGCGTCATCCCCATGGGGACCGTGGATACGAATAGAAACAATTCTAGCGAAAATTATAACATGTGAAGCAAAGCATAGGGAAATCGTTGACTTTGCTTTTAGGTATGCATTCAAATTGGCAACTATCTCATGACATTGATCTCTAGGCATTGTGGGAAACCCTAAGTCAGCTCATGCTCCTTAGCAATTATGATAGCTTGATCTACCTCTTCCAGATGTGTACCTCCTAACTTGTGTTTCTCTTTCATCGCTTTGCTTGTGGTATGAGCCCTCTTTCTAGAAGTATGTTGATCATCTCCACATAATACTTCTGAGAAGTATTTTGATCTTCCCAAACTTCCTCAACCTTAATCCCTACTAAAAATTTATCCTTTTGATGGTCGGGAGAAACTAATGCCATGCAAACACTTAGAGCAAGGCACACTAAGATGACATTGTAGGTGAAAGAAACATCTTATAATGGTGAAGAGGACCATCCAGCTTGTTCTCCTCTTGGGGTCCTCCCCCAGTGAAAGAGGCAAGTTGATCTAAACCAGGCATTGAATTGCATGCCTTAAGGAGCTAAATGGGGTATTAGTAATGGATCAGAGTTCAAACTAGTCATCTGCATCTAGTCAAAGATGATATTGAAGAGGACATTGATCAAGTTTTTAGAGTTGATGAATATTTGGGTTATATCATAATCGGCAATAATTGCACAAAGGATTAGCATATTGGTATAGGGTGCGACCACACCTTGAGTTGTGAGGTTTAAAACCAATAAACATGACCTCTAGGTTTAAAACCATTCTTTAGCCATGGGCTTTGTGTGCACGGTTGGAGTTCCCATCTATAATCCCTCTTGAGATGATGTTAATGATGTTAGTACCTATAAAGTTCACATATTTCTATAATAGTATGATATTATCTACTTTGAATCTAAATCCTCATGGTTTTATTTTTTAGTTTTATTCAAAAGGCTTCATATCAATAGAAATATTTTTTCATCTTATAAACACATAATCTTTTCCATATCTTACCAATGTGAGACTTTAATTGCATTTTCAATACTGCCAACAATCCCCTCTCTCCCCTCAAACGAAGAACCACATTAGGCCTCCCCCTCAAACCTATCTGTCCTCGAAGGACTTCCTTTGCTTGATGTCTGATCCTCAACCAACTAAGACTTTCTGCCAATTAACCGGTCCTCCTGACCTAGCTGGACTTCCTGCTAGTTGTCTAATCCTCCTGATCCAACTGGACTTCTTACCAGTTGTCCGATTCTTCTGACCCAACTGGACTTCCTGTTAGTTGTTCGGTCCTCCTGACCCAACTGGACTTCCTATCTACTGTCAGATTCTCTTGATCCGAACATAGGATATTCACTTCCTTGGTTCGAGGTGCATGGCTTGACATGGACCATGACTTTGATATCAATTATTAGGACATTGGCATCGCTAGAGAGGGGTGAATAGCGATTCGAACTCAATCATTGATTGTTCTCGCATTGTGCTTGACTATAAAGATTATACACATCGAAAATAACAAGCATAAACAAAAACAAACATAAGCACAACTCACGGTTTTACGTGGTTTATAATCTCTGATTCCTACTCTACGGCCTAGCTCCTACAATAGTACTACTATCACTTATCCTTATCGGAAACCTTTTGGAGGTGGAGAAATCTCTTACAATCTATTTTTTTTATACAATATAAGCAACCAAATACAAATACAAGAAGCATAAAGCAAAATACAAATGAAAACATTTTACACGATTGTGATCTTACCTGCTTGTAGCTTGGTTGCTTTGGAATGCCTTGGAAGGTATGGAATGCAATAACAAATCCCCTTCTATGTTTCTAAGAACCGACACCTTGAAATCTCCACGAAATTCTCTTTTATAGAGTCTTCATCAGGCTGATTTCTGCCTACCAATCAACTGGTCTTACCCCCAGTCGACTGGTCTATGGACCGTTGCATGATTTGACGCTTTAATAGCATGATCCACGTCTTCTGATCCATCAGTTGACTGTCATTTTCCATCATTCGACTATCAAACCATTCGACTATCAAACCATCAGTCAACTAGTCAGTCTAGTTGCTAACCTTCTGTGCCTAGTCACAGTAACACCAGTTGATTGCTTCTTGCTTAGCAATCGACCATCACTCTTTTTGTGCCCTGCTACAGTGTCACCAGTCGAATAATCAATCCATCGGTCGATTAGCATTAGCCAGTCGAGTTCTGAACTCTACGACTGCTCAAATAATGACACCAGTTGATTGCTCTTTGCCATTAATCGACTACCAAGCGATCAGTCAACGACTCAACCAGTCGAGTTGCCAGTTGAGTCTCAAACTCAACATTTGCTTAAGCACTATTACTAGTCGACTGGTAAACCCTACTAGTCTACTGATGCCTCAATCTCAACCTAGTTTCAAGTCAACTCTCGCTTCACCTAGTATCCAGTTGACCTCAATCTACTAGGAATTTCCTTGTCCAAAATCTTATCGATCTTGATCTGCCAAAACCTCCTTTTCTTAGCATCCGATTAACCATGACCCATTAGGATTTCTCTTTCCAAACTCGATCTCCCTAACTGACCAGGTCTTTCCTTGCCAAGCATGATCTTCCAAACCTATTGGGGCTTCACTTGCCAAGTACGATCACCCTTGACCTGTTAGGACTTCACTTGCCAAGCACGATCTCCTCGATCTGTCGAGACTTCACTTGCCAAGCATTATCTCCTCGATCTGCTGAGATTTCACTTGTCAAGCAAGATCTCCTCGATCTGTCGGGACTTCACTTGTCAAATCTCCATACTTAGACTTTCCCTTTCTAAGTATTCATACTTGGACTTTTCCTTACCAAGTATCCATATATGAACTTTCCCTTATCAACTCCTAGTTGGATTTTACCCATCAAGTTTCTGGTCAACCATGATTTCTTTGGCTTCTTAGTCAACAACTTCATATGATTATGGATGTCCCATACTATCCAATCATATTGTCAAATGTATTATCGAACATCAAAACTTTACTCAAGTCCCACTTAAACTTGGTTAATTTTGATCGGAGGTTGATTGCACCAATAATATCCCCAAAAAATGATCCCTTAGGTAGGGTTGTTGATAGCATCTAGTCTTTTCCTAGATGTTTCTCTTTCCTCCAAAGGAGGTAAGCCTCTTCTATCCCTACTTAAATCCCTTCTCTTATGCTTATCTACTTTGAGGGACCATGGACAATATGTTGCTCATCCTCATTCTCGTGAGCCCCCTCTCGACACTAAGAGGGACCTCATCTGTAGGTTGGTGTTTATAACCTTCTTCATCTCCTAACTCAATTTCTGACCGTCTTAGGTGGTGTGATAGTAATTAAAGTGGAATGATAGAAGAAGTAAGATTGAGACTTCCTTGACCCTTTCTCAAAACTCATGGGTCATTGCAACACCTGATTCTCTTATAGATTTTGTTGGAAGAGGATGAAGTAAAACACATATTTACTTCTACTTGTGGAATTAAATTATACCTCGGTTGGTATAGATGATGCACAAATTCTCCAGCACTTTTATGCTCAAGAATTTTTGTGAACTCTGATCCTGTCGAAGGCTCTCATTTGGGATGAAAGTCACGAGTTGTTAATTCGAACTTTTACCACAGGTTCACAACGTCGCAATCTAAAGCCCGGTGATGATACCTTGTTCTTCTCAACAAGGATAGAGATGAACCTCTTGTTCTACTCAATAAGAGATAAGTGCATAAATCACAAATATGGCCTACATGCACACTTGCAATCCTTTCTTATGCACAACCCTTCATCCACTCTCACCTTCCTCACAACCTTGCACACACTTGCACTTGCTTATCTCTCTCTCTCTTCCGCACTCTATACTTCACATAAGAAGTATGCTTATATAGTCAAGAGGAAGTGGAAGGTTACTAACATGTATTCATGTTAGTGGAGAGGTTACTTTCATATTAGAGGGAAGTTACCTATATATAATAATGTTAGTGACTTCATGAGCTCAAAAGTGACCTCATTAGCACATTATAAATGCTCCACAG
This sequence comes from Wurfbainia villosa, assembly GCA_025175895.1. Taxonomy (NCBI): domain Eukaryota; kingdom Viridiplantae; phylum Streptophyta; class Magnoliopsida; order Zingiberales; family Zingiberaceae; genus Wurfbainia; species Wurfbainia villosa. The sequence goes on along the minus strand of CM045994.1, from coordinate 3,225,781 downwards.
TGGGCATTTAACCTTCATTGGGATAATGGGTGACTCCTCCATTACCCCATGTTGAATGCCCTTAGTGGGCATCCATTACCAACATCTCTCACTTGCACACGAGAGCATTCAACTTTCGTCATAAGATCACAACTCATGTGACCTATCACATCACTATACTAGACATTCATACAGGATTAGACGTCGTGTGATTTGCGAGTACACCTGCAAATAAAAACTACTCTATACACCTATTAGGATGATAGAGTAGTTATTATTGTATGATAAGATACAATTTCACTGCACCTCAGATCCAAGACTAATTACATCTACCGAACTACTTTCCTTATCGAAAGTATCCCCATAATATGCTCGATATTATATTCACTAATATGTTTAATCCCTACACTGATAAACATAAAAGGCTGGTCGGTGAATGATAATGATATATTGTCAGTTGGTCTTCCTTTTTCCAAACTTAAATCTATTAGTCTCAACTCAGTTGCTTTCCTATACCTATCCCTCATACCTCAATTTATCTTCCGGGTCATCGGTAAACAGACTAAAGTAAAAAACAATGAATCAGATCTTTAAAAAATAGTTGAAAATAATAAGGGTATAAGAAATTCCACCTAGAAGATTTCGGATCTCACACAGTGGGCTCGGGGATATTCATTTAAGTAGTATGACTCCCACTTAATTTCCCTAGTCGATTTATTACACGTGGTATGAAACTCGTGCCACGATGTTGTTCTCCATTTCTCATAAGGCCATATGTTAGATTTCTCTAATACTGTACAGGTATGAGACTCAATATACACATGAGACTCTACCTAGAGATCTCAGAGAGAGTCTCTCAAAGACAGTATCACAAACACAGGTGATATATGAGATCTCAAACTTGGCTACTTACAGGCTATATGGATGTGACTATTCCATATCGATCATATCACACATGATCTCATCTTGAACACATATCAGGGTGACTTAAATTCTAGCATGATTACTCTCAAAACCTCTTACAACTAGAAACTGTTTTATCTCCATGGTTACCCATGTGAAATAGTGAATTTGTCTGTCTAACATATCTATTATATCACAAAACACATATATAACAAATGCAATATAATATAATTGGACCATTAATGCACATAAAGTTATATATTACATTAAGCATCAGATTACAGTACAAGTTGAGAATTTTCATAAAATATACAAATCTAATGACTCTCTATATCCCATAAAGGAGCCTCTTGTGATAGGTTTGGTAAAGGGGTCATCCACCATGTTGTGTATTGAAATGTACTTAATAGTTACTTCATTCTTCTCAATGATGTCTCTTACATAATGATATCTGGTATTTATATGTTTGGTTCTACCGTGTGTAAGCGATAGCAGCCTGATTATCACAATAAATTATTACTAGCCTCCCACTATCCGCTATAATCCCTAAGTCATCCAATAGTCTTCTGAGCTAAACACTCTCCTGAATTGCTACTGAGCATGTCACAAACTCAGCCTCCATTGTTGATAGAGCAACATAGGTTTGCTTCTTGCTACTCCAAGAGATGGCCCTGCTATTGAGCAAGAAATCAAAATCTGATGTTGATTTGCATTTTTCCAGATTGCCTCCCTAGTCGACATCTGAATATCCCACAAGACGCAAAATCACCTACCCCATAACACAGAGAAAAGTTTATAGTTCCTTTAAGATATCAAAAAATTCTTTTCATTGCTCTCTAGTGACCCCTTCCAGGATTTGCTTAATATGTATATATCAGACCGACATATATCCGATCATGTACGTAACATTGCATACATCAAACTTCCTACTGCACTTGAATAAGGTACTTTACTACTCATTTTCCTTATTTTTTCCTGAGTTTTAGGACACATCATCAAACTAAGACTATCACTTTTAGCGATTGGAGTATTTATGGGATTACAATCACTCATCCCAAAGCGCTCGAGAATTTTTTTTATATAAGGTTCTTGTGAAAGAGCTATAAATCTGGATATGTACTCCAAGGATGAACTCGGATTCACCCATGTCTTTTATGTCAAAAGTGGGTGATAACCATATTTTAATAGTTATCAGATACTCAATGTAGTTCCCAGCCAATATTATGTCATCCACAAATAACGACAGAATCACAAATGAGTTATTATATTTTATCAGATAGACACAATGATCCTCCTCGACCACAAGATATCACCTCCTCATGAAATCTTAGGTACCACCGTCTGGATGCTTGCTTAAGGCCATATATCGACTTCCGAAGTCGACAAACCTTATCCTCTTGACCTACTAGAACAAACCCAACAAGTTATTCCATATAGATCTCCTCATCCAAACTTTAATTAAGGAAGGTGATCTTTATGTCCATCTGATGTAACTCTAGATCTAAACTCATGACAATCGCTAGAAGTAAACAGATCGAAGTAAACTTGACTACAGGAGAAAAATGTCTCCTCGTAGTCAATGCCCTTTGTCTGTGTGTAACCCCTGGCTACCAGACGAGCTTTATACCTCTCGATCGATCCATCAACCTTTCTTTTGATTTTGAGAACACACTTGTTCCCAATAACCCTTCTATTCTCAGGTAAGTCAACTAGCTCCCATATTTCATTGACTTTCATTGATTTCATTTCATCCTGCATGGCTTTTAACCATTGGTCTTTTGCAGAACTCTTGAGGGCCTCTCTTAAAGTCCTTGGATCATCCTTGTCTTGAGAAGTCACAATGAGTATCTCATTCTCAATTGGAAAACGATAACGAGATACATTTTCCCAACCACTCCGACGAGGAGAGAGAGCATCCTCACTTTGAGATGGACCACTCCTACTATGACCAACATCCATTTCTGGGTCTTGAATCTTGTCGTTGGGATCAACTGAGTTGCTAAGTGCATCCATCTCATAGAAAGCATGTAAAATACTGCAAATAGGTAGCTAAAGGGGTAATATTATTAGTGGGTTAATCAAAATTTTGAGGGATGGTTAGGGATCTAATTAGGCTTAACCTAGGTTTAATGCTTATGTGTGTAATTGAACCTAGGATTAGTCTTATTGGATTTAAACCCTACCCATTTTCAAACCCGACCCGTTAATGGACTGACTCGCTCCGTTTCTCCCATTAATGCCAAGCCATATTTTCCTTTTGTTTACGGTTTCTCATCGCGACTTAACTCCGAGCATTGCTTCTCCCATTTCTTCCCGACGTGATTCCTCTCCTCCTACTTCGCCGACTTTTCTTCTTCTTCTCCCTTGTGACTCCCTCGCTCTCGCGAGCCCCTTTCCTCAAGCGACGACCGACCACAGTCATCCCCTTTCCCTGCAAGAGACGACCGACCATAGCCCGTCCCCTTCGCTGCAAGAGGCGACGAGCGAGTTCCTCGCTGGTGCCCACGGACGAGCCAGAGCAGCGAGCGAGCAATGGAGAAGTTTGAATCGGTGACATTCTGATGGTGAACTATCGTCGTGATCTCTGTCGGTAGTCGTTGGAGAAAGGTGAGGCATGATTTTTCCTTGATTTTGGACGAGATCTATGTCCTAGCTGAGCCTTCCCTCATTCAACTTGAATCTGTGGTTTTGAGCAGGTTGTGAGAGCTTGTGCGGTGAATAGGGTATAAGGGAAGAATTGCTATCGGTGGGGATTTGGGGTCGGTAAGTGGGATCTAAATTTTCTTTTGGCATATGTCAATTTCTGTGTGTGATCTTTGTTGTGTATCAACGTGATTTGATCTGGACGTTAGGTGTTCTGCCTTTGAGTTTTGAGCTGTGGGGGTGGTTTTCCCTTCGATAGAGTGGCTGTGAGTTAGAGATATAGATGATTTAGAGGTTTGAAATGGATTATGTGCGGCTGTGAGTGAGGGGAGAAGACGCAAGTGGATTGTTCCGGTGAATAAAATAGGTTGTGTTGGCTATACATGGACTGTGAAGGTTGTGCAGGGTTATTTGTGTTTTGTGTGTGGGTTGGGAACGAGCTGGGGAAGCTCAGTTCCAGTGAAGGGAGCTGTGGATGGTAAGGTAAGTTGAAGTGAGATTGAATTGGGGGATTTGAGTTGTGGTTGAGTGAAGAAAACTTGGGTGTGTTGTGTGTTCATCCAAGGTTGGTCAGGTCCCTAAATTAGTATGAAATGTCGGTTGTTGATCGAGCTATGTGATGCTTTGATCTCGGCTACAAATGGGATTGTGGATAAATCTGTGATGGTTGTGGATGTGAGTTAGTACGTTTAAGTGATTTGGGTGGAGTGTACTTAAGAGGTTTAATGATTTAAACTTAGTTGGATGTTGTATAATGGTTACGCTTGATGATCGGGGGTTTCTAATTCGTATTCGATAAAAGGATGCGAATATAGGAACGATATAGTAGTGGATTTGTATATTTGTCGTGTGCTTAAATGTAATTGTAGTTGATGATATTTGCAGGACGTGGATACGAGACAGGTCCACGGCCGTAAAGATTTCATTATTCGAGCTTTATAGCAGGTGGGTAAGATTTCCTACCCTGGTCAGGTAGTAGCTAAACCATGAAGTATATAACTTCATATTGTTGTTACTTCGACCATAACTCCACTCTAGTTTTTTTTATTCTTGATACTTGCCTTTGCACTTAAATACTCTGTCATTGTTGTTATCTATTTATTAATCTTTGTTATGAATTATAGATGTTATGACAAATGGACCTGTAGTGGTTTACTTATGTGTACATAGCTAAATTCGGTTGTAAAACTGAATTGTACAATTTAGATAAATCATTCGGGGGTGGGTGATGTTCTAAAGGTGAAGTTGAGTCTTCATATCATATCCTGTTATTGTGTATATATCTACTATGGATCATGTAGTCATGTATGAACGTGTGATTGTCGATGTAGCGTCGCTACGGACTGGTGGTCCTAGCTTGGTTGTGATCAATTGAGTATAACTCTCTGCAGGATAGAGAATGTGTTGATCAGTAGAATATGACTCTCTGCAGAATAAAGAGTATGTTGATCAGTCGAGTATAACTCTTTGTAAGATAGAGAGTGTGTCGATCAGTCGAGTATGACTCTCTATAGGATAGAGAGTATTATGATCAGTTGTGTATAACTCTCTGCAGGATAGAGAGTGTGTTGATCAGTCGAGTATGACTCTCTGTAGGATAGAGAGTGTTATGATCAGTTGAGTATGACTCTCTGTAGGATAGAGAGTATGCGGTGGATGGATGTATGTGTGACTGTGCATTTATGTTATTTACATACATGATGGCAACTTGGTCTCCCTTGTGGTTGATGTTGGGTTTCCGGCACCGCGGCGTGTGTGTTTTCGATCACGTTTCGTAAACATGAGCACAGCGGAAGCAATAAAAATAATAAATCTTACGATCACGTTTTCGATCACGTTTCGTAAACATGAGCACAGTGGGTTACTAGCCTTGTGTTGAAGACGACGTGATCGAGAGATGATCACGATCCGAATCCAAATTCGGATCCAAAAACGAGTCCTCAAAACTCGCTTCTCCGGAGAGGTATTCGTCAACCGATTGACGAATCCTTCGTCCTCCACCTCAGAGGATTACCGGAGATCGAATCCCCGGTAAGTTAGCCGCTGTCGGAGCTCTAACCGTCGTCCAAACGACGCTCCGACGAGAGGAGAATAAGCTGTCCAGAAAACTGAACAGCTTTGGTGGAGGAGATAGGCGCCGGCCAACCAAGGGAAGATAAAGCTCACCTTGATGCCAAACCTAAAGGAGATCACCGGAGGGTCGCCGGAGGATCACCGGCCGAAGCTTGGACGCCGGCAACAACTTGGACGGCGGCACAAGAGGTTGGGCGGCAATGGAGGTTGGCGCCAACTCTTAGAGGGGATGAAGTGGGCGGCAACTCTTGCTAGGGTTTTGGATTAGGGCTTAATTATCCCTTAAGCCCTCTTTTATAGAGAACTAATTCTCTTAATGGTTATTGGATCATAACCATTAGGCCCATTAACCCACTCCATTAAGATAAGTTAAAATAAACCAAACCATGATGGTTTATTTTAAGTTAAAACGAACCGAACCAACTTTTGGTTCATTCGTTTAAAATAAACCAAACCCTTTTGTTTATTCTCCTCCATTGGATTATAACTAAACCATTTTGGTTCATCCATTATGTCTTCATAAGACACGGCCCATCCACGCTTCCATTGCGACTGAAACGATTTCATGCTCGCTTCATGTTTGGTCCAACCAAACCTAGTTTCTCTCGGTCTGAGAATCCCATTCTCAAGCTCGTTTTAAATCCTTCAGATTACGCTCGTTGTGCGTGTGACCAAATAGGTTCTCGTTTTATGTTGGCCGTCTATAATTAACCATTAATTATAGAACGATCATGAGTGGCACCTAGTAGTACATCATGATCCCCAATTAACCGAAAAGATCAACGGTTGATCCAGAACTATTTCTGAAACCCTTCAGCTCGAATGAATCGTGCCCCATTCCTTCACTCATCTTATACCCACTTGGTTCAGGACATGGTCTATAGTGTCACCACTATGCCGACACGCCACACCTAGCCCAAGTATCATTTCCTCGTCCTACGGATTCTAGTTACTGCACATGTATCGAAGAGTACCTTACTCTAAACATGTAATGCTTTGGCCAAAAACTTTAGTAACAATCCGACGAGAGGCCATGGGTATACATCTCCTCGCAAGGAGTGGTGAATCCTTTATAGGCTATTCAAACACCTTCGATCACTTCGACTTATACCCAATCATCCCGGGTCCACATCTCCTTAGAGATGCTTGCTTAAGATGTCAAAGCATAAGTCTCCATGATCAAGATGACTTGAATACCGCAAGTCAAAGGAACATCGCACTTAAGCTACGAAGAACTTCATTGACATATCTATATATGCAGAGAACCATATGAAGTCTTACGGCTGGTCACTCCAATGAACTAGTTACCATAACTAGCATCCACGATTAACTCCGGACATCACTATGTCTCCAGCCAGTGAGAATCAGCTGCTTGGATACACCAAGGAGTATACCTCGTGCTAGTCTCCACAGAATTGATGGTGTCCAAATCCATCAATTCATCGACTAGGGATAATTCCGATACATCACAATTACACATGTAGAGATACTCACTAGTTGTGATCCAATCACAAATTCTCTCATGCTGTGAATCATATCGTGGACATTCAGTAAATGAGTTTAAGATCCAATCAAATACATAAAACATGTATACTCAAATAGTGAATCTTCATTTATCATATAAATGGTTCATACATAAGGCGATTGCCTTAGGACATCTCTCATATATTACTAACAGACTCCCACTTGGCCTAATGTCAATCGCTACGGTATCCAATACCATAAGCTCTAACATGACCCCCAAACTTACTTTGAGGTAATGCCTTAGTCAAAGGATCCGCTAAGTTCCTTTCAGTGGGAATTTTCTCGATTTGTATTTCATTCCTACTGATGATCTCTCTGATAAGATGATAGCGGCGAAGCACATGTTTGGATCATTGATGAGACCACATCAAGTTCAGAGATGAACTTCTTGATCCAAACCGCTTCCTTTGCTGCTTCCAAAGCTGCAACGTATTCTGCCTTAGTGGCAGAATCCGCTATAGTGTCAAGCTTGGAACCTTTCCAACTTATTGCGCCTCCATTCTAGGTGAATACATAACCAGACTGAGACATGGAATCATCCTTGTCTGTCTGGAGCTGGCATCCGTATACCCACGTATCACCATGTACCCTTCTCCATATATTAGGAACACATCCTTAGTTCTTCTCAAGTACTTAAGGATCGTCTTAACAGCCACCCAATAATCCATTCCTGGATTAGACTGGTATCTGCTCGTGACACTCAGAGCATACGATACATCGGGCCTCGTACATAACATAGCATACATGATAGATCCTATTGCGGATGCATAGGGAATCTTACTCATGCAAATCCTCTCGTCTTCTGTGCGCGGACACAGAGACTTCGAAAGGTGTACCCCATGCCTGATGGGTAGGAAACCTTTCTTGGATTCCGACATGCTAAACCTCTTTAGCACTCGGTCTATATATGTAGACTGCGAAAGACCAAGCAACCGTTTCGATCTATCTCTATAGATCTTAATCCCGAGGATGTAGGTTGCTTCTCCCAGGTCTTTCATGGAGAATGTCTTGGATAACCAAACCTTAACTGACTGTAAGATTGAAACATCGTTTCCTATAAGTAATATGTCATCGACATATAATACTAGGAACACGATTGCACTCCCACTAACCTTCTTGTGCACACAAGGTTCGTCTGGATTTTTGTTAGAAATTAAACTTTTTGATTGTCTCATCAAAATGGATATTCCAGCTCCTGGATGCTTGCTTCAATCCATAAATGGATCGTCGCAATTTGCATACCTTGGTTTTATCAACCGATGTGAAACCCTCAGGTTGTATCATATACACGTCCTCGAGCAGGTTTCCATTAAGGAAAGTTGTTTTCACATTCATCTGTCATATCTCATAATCATAATGAGCCGGTATGGCCAGGAGCATCCGAATGGATTTAAGCATAGCTACAGGCGAATAGGTTTCGTCATAATCAACACCTTGCTTTTGACAATATCCTTTCGCCACCAATCTAGCCTTATAGGTAATCACATTACCATCCATGTCGGTTTTCTTCTTGAAAACCCACTTGCACACTATAGGCTTTATGCCTTCAGGTGGGTCAACCAAGTTCCAAACTTGGTTTTCATACATGGAATCCATTTCCGACTTCATGGCACCAAGCCACTTATCCCTTTATGAACTTGTCAGCACTTCTTCATAATTGGTAGGCTCCTCATCATCAATGAGTAACACGTCGTTCGATTCACTTACGAGAAATCCATATCTTCCAGGAATATTGCGTGTTCTACCAGATCTACGAAGATGTGGTGTTATAATAGGTCCAGTCGATTGCTCATCACTATGAGTTGTCGACTGTTGTGCTTCACCAGGTATCTCATCAATGTCTATTTGAGTCTCTCGAGCCTCCTCAAGCTCGACGATACTCCCACTATTTTCTTGCAAGAGAAACTCTTTCTCTAGAAACACAGCATGCCTTGAAACAAACACCTTTTGTTCCACAGGATGATAGAATTGGTAACCCCTTGTTTCCTTAGGGTATCCAATAAATAGACATTTATCAGACTTAGCATCCAATTTATGCGTCTGTCAAGCTTCACATAAGCGAGGACAACCCCATATCTTCAAGTAAGATACATGAGGTTTCTTACTATTCCATATCTCATATGGAGTAGTTGAGACTACCTTGGTAGGCATTCTGTTTAACAAGTAAACAGCTGTCTGAAGTGCATAGCCCCAAAAGGACTTGGGAAGAGTCGCATGATTCATCATTGACCTGACCATATCCAACAAGGTCCGGTTACGCCTCTCAGATACACCATTATGCTGTGGTGTATATGGCGGAGTTCATTGAGACAATATGTCATTGTCTCTTAGATAATCAAGAAACTCTTGACTTAAGTATTCACTACCTCGATCCGATCGAAGTATTTTAATACTCTTGTCATGTTGTTTCTCTACTTCATTTCTGAATTCTTTGAACCTTTCAAAGGCTTCAGACTTGTGTTTCATCAAGAACACATACCCAAACTGTGAGTAATCATCGGTGAAGGTAATGAAGTAGCTATAGCCTCCTAAAGCTTGAGTTGACATAGGTCCACATATATCAGTATGTATTAGACCTAGTAACTCTCCCACTCGTTCACCTTTTCTAGTAAAAGGTAACTTAGTCATCTTGCCTTTTAAGCATGATTCGCATGTATCGTATGAATCCTATTCAAACGATTCCAGAATTTCACATCGGTGTAATTTGGACATGCGTTTCTTGCTTACATGGCCAAGACAACAATACCACATGTAGGAGTCTAATTGATTATCTTTTCGAGCACGCTTGTTGCTTACTTCAATATTGAAAATATCACTGGATACGTCCAACATATAAACACCATTGCTTAAAGTTCCAGTCCCTTAAAGAACTCCATTCAAAGTTATGTAACAACAATTGTTACTAAAAGTCAAATGGTACCCATTTCTATTTAAACAAGAAATAGAAATGATGTTCTTTATCAACGAAGGAACATAAAAGCAATTGTCCAGTTCTAAGACAAGTCCTACAGGGAGTTCCAACAAATACGTTCCGATGGCGAGTGCAGCAACCGTTGCTCCATTCCCAACACGTAAATTTGACTCTCCCTTGACGAGTCTTCTTCTATTCCTTAGCCCATGTATGTCATTACATATATGTGAGCCACACCCAGTATCAAATACCCAAGTGTCTGAGGAAATAGAATGACAATCAATAAAGAAGATTTCTGAAGAAGATGGGGCATCCGATGCCTTATCCTTCTTCACGGACTCAAGATAAATCTTGCACTTTCTTCGCAAATGGCCCTACTTGCCATAATGATGGCAAGTGCCCTTTTGAGCTAGTTCTGCCTTTTTAGTCTTTTTCTTCTTCCCCTTCTGTTGTTCCTTTGAATCCCTCTTAGAACCTTTCTTCGAGGAATCAACTAACAACACCGTCCCCTGCTCATGCTTCTCAGAAGGCTCCACAGTCTTCAGCATGTTGAGCAGTACCACAGATGAACCTTCTTGCATCTCAGAGGTGAAGAGGAGCTTGGAGACTTTGAACCTTTAGAATCTCACTTGCTTATCAAACAACTCATAAAGATGAAGGACTACGATATGAGCATCCATATGCTCATGCTGCTTTCGTAGCTTGGGTTCCATCGCGGCTAGCATGATGCAACTTGTCAGTTCAGAATCAGTCAGATGTTTCTGATAGACCGACAATTGGTCCGGAGTTGCATCGTCACTAGGATGGGCGGGAAGAGGCGCTTCGAGGACTTACGCAAGCTTTTCACCTTAAGAACAATTCTCAAGTTTCTAAGCCAGTCCAAGAAGTTCGGCCCAGTCAATTTATTCGAATCCAAAATGGAACGCAAATTAAAAGACAACATGATCAATTTTAGAAATACAAAATGAGCATATATGAGAAAGATGATTTTTAAAATGCATCAATATACATTTATAAATCCCATTCATTTTTCGAATTCAAAAACCCTTGAAATCAATTCGGGAGATCGTAGGTCAATCTCCGAATGGGCTGATATCCAATATAGATAAGAACAACCTTGGAGTGAGTCCAACAAGCCATTCTTAGCTATGATGGTGGGTATCAAGTATACCGATTACATATCATGTATATGTAACTATCACAATGTGCTATCAACTAATTGAATGTTTACACATACATTGGGTTGTTAACACATTAACAAGTATGCATCATATGCATAGCACCCAACTTCACCTCTCTTCACATCGACCTTGGAGTGAGTCCAACAAATCGATGCTCCAAGTTAGAGCCGACCCATTAATCGCGAAATAGTTTTAATATGGTTAGAGCGCATTCAACCAATTAGCCAGGCTTGGAGTGAGTCCAACAACCCAAACTAACGATTGACCTCTGACTCTTACCATATTAGAGTTAAACTATTCCAATGATTTGAACATGTTCAGGTTCAAGACTTGCTTGTAGTGAGTCCAACAACCCAAACAAGAAACAGAACTCTGGTTCTAACCATATTAATGGAAGGTGTAGGCTTTAATATTGAGTTAGGGTTTTATGTCTCATCCTCTTTGCATGCAAATAACTATTATCTACATGGCATGGCATACATGGCATACATCTACATGTCACGACACGCATGGCATAATATTATGCATCTAATGCAATTACATGGTATACAATTATGTCATGTACATAATTTCCTTATTTGTCATAACTATTTATGGAAATAAAATATGTTTAAAATTTGATTCTCCAAATCAAATCATGATTGAATTAGGAAACAAATTTTCAAATCTAATCGAGTATTTTAATTATGAAAATAATTGATTAAGGAAAATCAATTTAGGAAACCAATTTCCTAAATCATCAAAACTACTTATGGAAATAAAATATTTTAAGATTTGATTCTCCAAATCAAATCATGATTAAATTAGAAAACAAATTTCCATAATCTAATCAAATATTTTATTTATGGAAAATATCAATTTCCATAAATACTTCCAACTTTCCAAAAGTGGAAGATTTCCATAAATACATCTAGACTTTCCAAAATTGAAAAATTTCCATAAATACTTCTAAATTTCCAAAATTAGAAAATTTCCAGAAATAAGATTATGACTATGGCAAAACCATTTTACGATTATGTCGAAACACAACCTGAGCTCTGATACCACTGTTGGGTTTTCGGCACCGCGGCGTGTGTGTTTTCGATCACGTTTCGTAAACATGAGCACAGCGGAAGCAATAAAAATAATAAATCTACATTTATTACAACACACACATCATACGCATGAATAGTACAACATGTGTAGACATAATCGTAAATTTAAATTTGCAATAAAAGGAAATTTAACTACGTTATACCTTTCGTATGACGTGTAGCGGGAACGGCATCAACCGGAACGATCCTCGCTAGAATCGTCTCTATCCGTATCCACGCCGAGTATCCTCTGGATGACTTCGCTAAGCCACGAGCTTCGTCTTCGTATGGGTTACTAGCCTCGTGTTGAAGACGTCGTGATCGAGAGATGATCACGATTCGAATCCAAATTCGGATCCAAAAACGAGTCCTCAAAACTCGCTTCTCCGGAAAGGTATTCGTCAATCGATTGACGAATCTTTCGTCCTCCACCTCAGAGGATTACCGGAGATCGAATCCCCGGTAAGTTAGCCGCTGTCGGAGCTCTAATCGTCGTCCAAACGACGCACCGACGAGAGGAGAACAAGCTGTCCAGAAAACTGGACAGCTTTGGTGGAGGAGATAGGCGCCGGCCAACCAAGGGAAGATAAAGCTCACCTTGATGCCAAACCTAAAGGAGATCACCGGAGGGTCGCCGGAGGATCACCGGCCAAAGCTTGGACGCCGGCAACAACTTGGACGGCGGCACAAGAGGTTGGGCGGCAATGGAGGTTGGCGCCAACTCTTAGAGGGGATGAAGTGGGCGGCAACTCTTGCTAGGGTTTTGGATTAGGGCTTAATTATCCCTTAAGCCCTCTTTTATAGAGAACTAATTCTCTTAATGGTTATTGGATTATAACCATTAGGCTCATTAACCCGCTCCATTAAGATAAGTTAAAATAAACCAAACCATGATGGTTTATTTTAAGTTAAAATGAACCGAACCAACTTTTGGTTCATTCGTTTAAAATAAACCAAACCCTTTGGTTTATTCTCCTCCATTGGATTAGAACCAAACCATTTTGGTTCATCCATTATGTCTTCATAAGACACGGCCCATCCACGCTTCCATTGTGACTGAAACGATTTCATGCTCGCTTCATGTTTGGTCCAACCAAACCTAGTTTCTCTCGGTCTGAGAATCCCATTCTCAAGCTCGTTTTAAATCCTTCGGATTACGCTCGTTGTGCGTGTGACCAAATAGGTTCTCGGTTTATGTTGGCCGTCTATAATTAACCATTAATTATAGAACGATCATGAGTGGCACCTAGTAGTACATCATGATCCCCAATTAATCGAAAAGATCAACGGTTGATCCAGAACTATTTCTGAAACCCTTCAGCAGCTCGAATGAATCGTGCCCCATTCCCTTCACTCATCTTATACCCACTTGGTTCAGGACATGGTCTATAGTGTCAGTCCCCACTATGCTGACTACGTCACACCTAGCCCAAGTATTATTTCCTCGTCCTACGGATTCTAGTTACTGCACATGTATCGAAGAGTACCTTACTCTAAACATGTAATGCTTTGGCCAAAAACTTTAGTAACAATCCGACGAGAGGCCATGGGTATACATCTCCTCGCAAGGAGTGGTGAATCCTTTATAGGCTATTCAAACACCTTCGATCACTTCGACTTATACCCAATCATCCCGGGTCCACATCTCCTTAGAGATGCTTGCTTAAGATGTCAAAGCATAAGTCTCCATGATCAAGATGACTTGAATACCGCAAGTCAAAGGAACATCGCACTTAAGCTACAGTAAAAACTTCATTGACATATCTATATATGCAGAGAACCATATGAAGTCTTACGACTGGTCACTCCAATGAACTAGTTACCATAACTAGCATCCACGATTAACTCCGGACATCACTATGTCTCCAGCCAGTGAGAATCAGCTGCTTGGATACACCAAGGAGTATACCTCATGCTAGTCTCGACAGAATTAATGGTGTCCAAATCCATCAATTCATCGACTAGGGATAATTCCGATACATCATAATTACACATGTAGAGATACTCACTAGTTGTGATCCAATCACAAATTCTCTAATGCTGTGAATCGTATCGTGGACATTCAGTAAATGAGTTTAAGATCCAATCAAATACATAAAACATGTATACTCAAATAGTGAATCTTCATTTATCATATAAATGGTTCATACATAAGGCGATTGCCTTAGGACATCTCTCATATATTACTAACAGTTGAGAGGGTCATCAGTCATCCTGCCTCTCAGGTTACTCATGGAGGAGTAACTGGTGTGAGGACAGAGCATTTATTGTGTCGCACTCAACCACTATAGATGATGGTAGTTAGAGTTACGTGCAGTTATCCTGCGTGTGTAGCACTCGACTACTCATGGGTAGTGACTGTCAGAGTAACCAATAGCAAGAACCCCCGTTATGTAGCTAGCTCTTTACGCTTATATGCTACTTGTTCATATTGCCCACTCGGTCACTCGAGAGTAGTGGTTGGTGTTGAGTTGGGACAGTTGTCATGTCAAGCCACTTAGGCCACACTGGGGTCGTGGTAGCGGTTAGAGTGAGCATGCATGACCATGCATTCTGCATTGTCGTGTTCTTATGACGTTTTGCATATATATATATATATGGTTGTGATTAGTATATATATAGATGCAGTCTATATGTATGTTTGTTAAAATGTTGCATTTGTTTGTACTATGCTTACTGCATTTGATTGGACATCATCTTGCATTCTACTTGTATATTATGTATGGTCGTGTATGGATTATCAGTATTGAGTTGGCCAGACTGTTGTATACCTTTGACCAGTACTTTGAGGTGATACGGGATGGACCCGGTTCATTGTGTATTAGACATAGAACGGTAGTATGTCGGTTGTGTGGTTTATAGAGTTAATATTTACTCTACCATGTTGTAGGTGTTGTATTATGGTATTTATACTCAGGTTGTATGAGTTACATCGTTGTCGATCTTCAGGTATGTCAGTACCTTATGTTATTGTTGATCAGTTTAGTTATACAGTAGTTATATCATATTTGTGTATACCTGTTATACCTTTAGTCTGTATGTTGTTGACTCGCATGTGATATATATATGTAAATATTATGCATGTACTTCTTTTCTTATTACCGCTCAGTTATACTCACCACCACAGACCCTGGATTTCTTGTCACCGAGGTAACAGGTACTCGACTGATCAACGCACTTTCTATCCTCCAAAGAGTCATACACAACTGATCATAACATTCTTTATCCTGCAGAGAGTCATACTCGACTGATCAACACACTCTTTATCCTACAGAGAGTTATACTCGACTGATCAACACACTCTTTATCCTGCAAAGAGTCATACTCGATTGATCAACACACTCTCTATCCTGCAGAGATTTATACTCAATTGATCACAACCAAGCTAGGACCACCGGTCCGTAGCGACGCTGCATTGACAATCACACGTCCATACACGACTACATGATTCATAGTAGATATATACACAACATCAGAATATGATATGAAGACTCAACTTCACCTTTAGAACATCACCCACTCCCAGATGATTTATCTAAATTGCATAATTCAATTTTATAATCAAATTTAGCTACGTACACATAGGTAAACCACTACATGTCCACTTATCATAACATCTATAATTCATAACAAAGATGAATAAATAGATAACAACAATGCCAAAGTATTTAAGTGCAAAGGCAAGTATCAAGCATCAGAAAAACTAGAGTAGAGTCAAGGTCGAGTGACAACAATATGAAGTTATATACTTCAGGGTTTAGCTACTACCTAACCAGGGTAGAAAATATTACTCACTTACTATAAAGCTCGAATAATGAAATCTTTACGGTCACGGACCTGTCTCGTATCCATGTCCTACAAATATCATCAACTACAATTACATTTAAGCATACAACAAATATACAAATCCACTACTATATTGTTCCTATATTCGCATCCCTTTATCGAATACGAATTAGAAACCCCCGATCATCAAATGTAACCCTTCTACAATGTCTAACTAGATTTAAATCATTAAACCTCTTAAGTACACTCCACCCAAATCACTTAAATGTACTAACTCACATCCACAACCATCACAGATGTATCCACAACCCCATTTGTAGCCGAGATCAGAGCATCACACAGCTCGATCAATAACCGACATTTCACACTAATTTAGGGACCTGATGTAACACCCCCATAGTCTTTCCACTCTCTACCAGGGGAGATGTCACTACTTTACTATTGTCTTTATTTTTAATTCATGCAATATACTAATGCAATAAGCTAACAACTAAAATAATCATAAGGACCTTTACATCACTTAGACAATATCAAACATGACATAAGAAACTAAAAATCTGATTTAGACATCTTCGCTTAGGATCTTTTACTTCCACTGTTCCGTCGTCATACACACCCAGCACTTCATCCGCCATGCCACCTTACTGAAGCTTTTCTTTACCTTTATCTGCAGTATAAGGAAATGAAAACTATAAGCAATAACGCTTAGTAAGTACTTTCTATGCTCACAAAAACATGCACTGTATGAAATCATGCAACTAGTTCTCTTACCCTTGATACATTGATACACATGCAAGCACAACTGGAAATCATAATTCTGAATACATGTCTCTTGTATAAACCATGCTCTTAAGTATTTTAAAACTTATAAACAGTGTATCTGAACTGAAATGATTAATTTTGAAAACTTTTACTTATACTTATACTGATACTTTAAAATAATAATCATCCTGGATATAGGCCCGGCATAGTACCAATGCGCGCATTCCTAATAGGCCGGGGTGACCAACCACCGAACCTACTAGGGTAACTGAAACTGAGGGCCTCGGCCCATGGGCGAAACTGATGCCCGGTACATGCCCTGTCAAAAAGTAAAATACTTCCTTTATACTTATATTTTTATACATCGGAAATGCTCTTAATCCCCTAAATCACAAATGGGGAGCACCATAAAGATCATTATGCTCTTGACCCCCAAAACTGAAATGGGGAGCATACTGAAGATCGTTGTGCTCTTAATCCCCAATTCGAACGGGGAGCATCTTTAAATTTTCTTTATAAAGGAAATATTTTTACATCTTACTCTACATCATGCATATAATTGTAATCTACAACTCGTCTACAACATGCATGATCATAAATCACATTCTTATCTTGGATCTCAACATGATGCTGAATTACCCATAATATAACTAGAAATCACGTGAATCAAAACACCATGCATAATCGAAATAATATGCATATAAACCGCCAACCATGTAATCGAAATAACAAGCACGAAAAAATATATCAATGACATACGATAACTACTTATATCAGTGAGCAATACTTACCTCCTATGCTTTTCACCAATTTATACCGCTAGATACAGCTTATTTCTATGTTGAAGATATGTCGATGGAAGATATCAAATCATCACTTTCAAGACTGAACTAGCACATTGCGCTGCAACAACAAAATATACAGGTCAATATCATGCAAGCTATCGATGCCGCGCCTTCATGTTCGTCTCCTACGACATAATCGAGGCGAATCGCCCTTTTTCTTTTATTCGACTTGAGAAAACAAAGAGGAAGAGAGAGGTGGGACGTGTGGGTTGGCGTTGGGAGAGAGGAGGGAGAGAGAGAGCGCACGGCTGCGCTTGGAAATAAAACTAGAGGAGAGAGAGAGATCAAGTGAGATTTATAGAGAAAGAAATAAAAATTTATATAAATTAAGGTTTTTTCTTAACCTAATTATCCCCTTTAAATAATTAGTCAAATTAACCAATTTCTCTTTTTTTTCTACCAATAGATATATTCTGTTATATCCTACTCATTGGTAATCTTATGACTTAGTGGTGGGAAGTCTATTCTCCCAAACCAACGGTTCATGGTTCAAGCCTCGACTAACGAACCAATTATTTCTATTCTTTTATTATTATTATTATTATTATTATTATTATTATTATTATTATTATTATATTCCTATTTTTATTATTTCTATTCTTATTCTTATTTCTATTTTCCTCCAATAAAAATAGGAATTAAAATTTGGGATGTTACAATCCCTTATACCTTATAAAAGTTTCGTCCTCGAAACTTAGAACATCTCGGGGTACTTTTGCTTCATATCATCCTCACGTTCCCAGGTTGCTTCTTCAACCCTTTGACTTTGCCATAAGACGTTTACTAACGGTATTTCTTTATTTCTTAGTTTCCTGACTACTCGATCTATTATCTGAATAGGTCGACTTTCATAACTTAGATCCGTCCTCAACTGCACTGGCCTGTGGCTCAACTGGCTTAGTTGGTTTCTGAGACGTGCTTCTTAAGCATTGAAACATGAAATACATTGTGGATAGCTGACATTTCCTGTGGTAGCTTTAGCTCATAAGTTACCTTACCAACTCTCTTGGTGATCAGGTAGGGGCCTACATATCTGGGACTTAACTTGCCTTTCTTCCCAAATCTCATTACCCCTTTCATAGGAGCTACCTTAATGAACACTGAATCTCCGACTTGGAACTCTAGGGGTCTGCGTCAGACATCGGTGTAACTCTTCTGTCGACTTTGGGCAGTCTCTATCCTTTGACGTATGTTCTTTATAGCTTTGGTGGTGTCATCTATAAAATCAGTCTTGAGTCCCATTTCTTTCTTCTCGCCACCCTCATAGCAACAGATAGGCGATCTGCATCTCCTTCCATACAAGGCTTCATAAGGTGTCATTCCAATTGTGATTTGATAACTATTATTATAGGCAAACTCTGCCGAACACAAATATTTGCACCAGCTTCCTTTAAAATCCAAGGCACAAGCTCTGAGCATGTCCTTCAAAATATGATTCACTCTTTCTGTTTGCCCATCTGTCTGAGGATGAAATGCAGTGCTGAATCGTAACTTAGTGCCGAGGGCTTTCTGAACACACTCCCAGAAGTGTGAAATGAAGCGACTGTCTCTATCTGAGATAATGGTCTTAGGTACTCCATGCAGTCTAATCACTTCCTTGACATATAACTGGGCTAACTGTTCCATGGAGTATGATATTCTGATAGGCATGAAGTGAGCAGACTTTGTCAATCTATCGACAACTACCCAAATAGAATCGTAGTCATTGGTTATTTTGGGCAGTCCTACTATGAAATCCATGGTTAGTTCCTCCCACTTCCATTCTGGAATCTGGATAGGCTGTAGAACTCCTCCTGGTCTCTAGTGTTCGGCTTTCACTCTCTGACATATCAGGCAAGTGCTAACATACTTAGCCACGTCCCTCTTCATACCAAGCCACCAGAATTTCCCTTTCATATCTTGATACATCTTGGTGGATCTAGGATGCATCGAATATGGGGTCCCATGAGGTTCTTCTAGGATCTTCTTTCTTAAGTTTGGGTCATTGGGGATACATAGGCGTTCACCCAAACATAATACTCCACTATCAGAGACACGGAATCCTTCATCCTTCCCTTCTTGAATCTCTTGCTTGATCCTTTGGATGCTAGGATCTTTGTCCTGTCTCGCTAATATATCCTCAAACAGTGTAGGTACTATGGTCAAGGCGGAGAGCTGTCCAGAAATGATCTCAACTCCAAAATTCATTATCTCTTTCTCCAGTGGTTGGGATAGTGTTGCTAGGGACATCAAGGTGGCGCATGATTTTCTACTCAACGCATCTGCTACTTTGCTTGCCTTTCCAGGATGGTAGTGGATTTCACAGTCATAGTCCTTTACTAGCTCAAGCCATCTACGCTGTCGCATATTCAAATCCTTCTGAGTGAAGAAGTACTTCAGACTTTGGTGATCTGTGTAAATCTTACATTGGACTCCATATAAGTAATGTCTCCAAACTTTCAGAGCAAAGACTACTGTTGCCAACTCAAGGTCATGAGTGGGGTAATTCTTTTCATAGTCCTTGAGTTGTCTAGATGCATAAGCAATGACTTTACCCTTCTGCATAAGTACTGCTCCGAGTCCCATCTTGGATGCATCACTATACAGGTCAAATCCCTCATTACTTTCTGGAAGGGTAAGCACTGGAGCACTTGTGAGTCTCCTCTTTAATTCAAGGAAGCCCTTTTCACAATCTTCGGTCCATTCGAACTTCTTATTCTTTCTAGTAAGAACCGTCAACAGTGAAGCTATCCTTGAGAAGTTTTCCACAAACTTTCGATAGTACCCTGCTAATCCGAGGAAACTTCTGACTTCACTGGCACTCTTTGGTTGACCCCAATTACTGACTGCTTCTATCTTTGTCGGGTCTACCATAACTCCATCTTTTGAAATAACATGACCCAGAAACGATATTTGTGTTAGAATGTATACTGAAAGCCTAGCTCTTTTTGTATGAACATTTTATTTTGAAATAAGAATCACATGATCATTGTTTGCACTTTATATATTTGTTATATGTGTGTGCATATTGTCTAATATTTTACATTGTAGATAACATGGTGCTTGGTGTGGCACAGAAGATCATGTTATCAGTCCCTTGTAAAATATAAGTAGAGGCTCACAACCAAGATGGTTTTGGACAAACCATTGGCATGGTTGTAGTGTAGCTTGGTATTATTTTATCTTGAACATAGAGTTACACTAGTACACTTAGGTGTATTGAGCAGGACCGAAATAGAGGTGATTCTATTTAGTGCTGACTACATAATTGAATCGGACCTCGGATATTATGTTGTACATACTCTTAATCCCGATATAATAACGGGCACATGTACTTAGTATTTATTTCTTTGATTTACAGGTGAGATTTAAATGGATTAAATCAATAAGCCCGTAAGTTGGGAAATAATATTATTTACATGGTGTGCCTGATTATAGGAGGAAACCGTGTCCTATATATTAGGTTGATGATGTCCCCTTGAGGAGCTCATAAGGTTCATCATGTAAACCCAGCTGGTTGACTTAGTCAACATGATGATAAGGTTGAGTGGTACTACTCGAGGAGTTAGATGTTAATTAATTGATGGTCAGTAAATCAATTAATTGACGGACATTCGATATCTTAAACACGGGAGATTAATGTACAAATAATATATGGAGCCCATATTAATTTATGGGGGTTGGTGAGGTAGTTCAATGATGATCCTCTAGTGGAATGGAACATCATTGATGGATCAAGTTTGTGTGGTTCCGATCCATCGGGTGGCCAAGACCCAACTCCTCCTTATGGTCCCTATCGTAGCCTAATATAATCCTTGTGAAGTCTAGATCCAAGAATGTAAAACGAAACCCTAGAACCAACGGTTGGATTAAATCCATAGATCCGATGGTTGGGATGAAATCCTAGATCCGACGGTTGGGATGAAATCTTAGATCCGACGGTGGAGATTAAATCCCTAGAACCGACGGTGGAGATTAAATCCTAGATCCGACGGTGGAGATTAGAGGAAGCTTAAGCCTAAATTATAGAATTAGGGTTTGGCTCATCTTTGGTTGGGCGGCAACAAATCTTAAAGGGGATAAGGTTGGTTGGGCGGCAAGAATATAGGAGTTAGTTCCTATATTTTAGGCTAACCAACTTTCTCCTAAATTCTATAAATATATGGCTTAGGGTTGGGCGGCAAGACATATAGATTTTCGAATAGGGATTAGGGTTTGGGAAAGAGTTGGGCGGCTAGGGTTTGGAGCTAGGTTGGGCAACCATCTTCTTCCATCATTGTTGCTCGCCCAATTCACTCAAGCTTTCCTTGGCGGCGCCCTTCACCTTAGCCATTCTCTTCTTCCTTTGCCGGCGGTTCTCCTCTCGTTGGTGGCCGCAAGATCATCTTCATCCAATTCCTCTAGGTGGGCGTGGCATCATTCCATTGGTGGCGGCGCATCTTCATCCATTCCTCCTTGGCAACTTCCTAGCTTGGTGGCGGTTCTAGATAGGAAAGGTATTTGTGGTTTTTCTCTTTGTTCGCAGCGGACAAGGTAGAGGAAAACTCGATCTAGAAGGCTTCTACTCGTGGAGGATCTTCGTCCACACGTCGTCCACGAGAAGGATAGGACATACGGTAGAAGATCGTAAGGTATAAAGTTATTTTAACTTTATGTACAGATCTGAGCATGTTCTTATTTGTTTTGATTATGCATGTTCGTATATGAATATATGTTGTATAATCATAGACCCCGAAGACAAACACAAAAACCGGCGATCCGTCCGTCGTCTCTTCCGCGACTAACCAACTAGAAGAGTAGAGTTGCTTGAACAACTAGTTTGTTCGAGCGACCACTCAAGTTGTTAGCACGACGATGAATTGGTTGTGCTTAGGAAACTCATCCCATCCGGATTAGTTTTCATTAGTGAAAATTTTAATCCGGGGACATGGGAGCCAATGAGCCTCCGAAGCGATTCCCTACAATTGGTATCAGAGCCACGGTTTCTGGTTTTGTGTGTTATGGATTCGGTTAATTTTTATGCATTTTTCATATATTATATGTGCCGGATAATAGTAGGATATGCGTAGTTTAACTCTTTGGTTGCAGGCATAAGATCCGACTATTATGGCCATGTGTGTGTATGTGAATGGATGTGTGTAAAAATTTATTATTTGAATCCTCGGGGTTGACGAGGCTAGATTAGTATTTAATTTTTGTAATTAAATACGGCATTATTTAGCTGCTCGTTTTAGTTTACTTTCGATCTAGATTATTTGTACACTCCTTCGTGGAGTAGAGGATCGATGGATGTAAATTAATATGATTTATCTCGGCTCGGAACTCTTTGGTGACTTGCGCACGGAAAAAGATGGAGCGGACGAGGTGGCGACACGACGGGATGCGTATTGAAGAACAATGCCATAATAGTTGGAAAAAAATTCTGATTTTTCCATATTTATTGCTTATTTGTTTTATATGCATGTTGTGTATGTTTAAAATTCCTCGATTGCAATTTACTAAGTGGGAGAGGGACATTTTAATTAATTCATGACCTCCATTACAATTTGACGTGTGATGCAAACAAACTTGTGTGTTGGCTCTGAGTGCCTTCCTCCCCATCGGATGGGTTTGTTTGCGGATCACTAGGTCAAATAATGGTTATAGGAAATTATTTAGGAGCGTGTGTACTTCCCCATCGGTAAGGCACATAATCCGAAATAATTCCCTTAATATCGTGTAATGGTGCACACTTAGATGCAAATAAAAAGTATCCTCCCCATCGGAGTCACTGCTTTTATTTGTAGGGCTAAAGAGGAACCAACTATTAATTTTATTTGTCAAAAGGTAAGGTTGACAAGATAATAAAATTAATGGGTAAAACCTCCTCTTACAAATGTAGAATTCGTATACGTCCACACTATCGTGGCATGCGATATTCTCGGTGTTTTGAGGTGTTGGTTGATTTCGGGATTTTATTGTTTTGAGGAATCAATATTATTTGAAATCTGATATTTTTTTATCATTGTGATTTTTAGGATTTTCAAATGGCTTTCAACCCACTTGCTGTGATTTTAAAAGAAAACAAACTTACTGGTCCAAACTACATTGATTGGAAAAGAAACCTGGATATTGTCTTAACTGCGGAGGAGTACAAATTTGTACTCTTCGAGGTCTGTCCTCCTAAGCCCACCGATGACTCTGATGAAAAGGATAAAGAACGTTATAAGAAATGGGTCAAGGCAGATGAGATGGCGCGGTGTTACATTTTGGCATCTATGTCAAATGTGCTGCAACATCAGCATCAGGCCATAGCCACAGCTTATGACATGATGTTCAATCTCAAGGAACTTTTCGGACATCATAGTAGGGCGGCTAGGCAGGAGGCAATGAGAAACTTGATGACGACCTCCATGATCGAGGGAACACCCGTTAGGGATCATGTTCTCAAGATGATGGCTCATCTTAATGAGATGGAAGTCCTCGGAGCTGAGATCGATGGGGAAACCCAGGTCGATATCATTCTCCAGTCTCTGCCTAGGAGTTTTGAGCAGTTCCGCCTCAACTACAACATGAACAAGAGGTTGTATTCGTTGGCGGAGCTTCTGACAGAACTCCAGGCGGCAGAGGGGCTTTTTCATCAAAGTGCTCAAGCCATGGTCGCTGTAAGGTTTCTTCCTCTAAACCGAAAGGTAAGAAGAAGAAGCAAGGTAGAGCGAAGAAAGTGGCAATGGGACCCTGTGCAGAGTGAAGAAGCCGAAAGGCAAGCGCTTCACTTGCAAGCAGACTGGACATTGGAAGGCGGACTGTCCTCGCCGAAAGAACAAAGGTATATCTTCTTGTTTAGTTGTTGAAACATGTTTAGCGGTGTTATCTACCGACTCTGTGTAGATACAGAGCCACCGATCATGTCTCGCAATACTTTGCGGGGTTCCAGAAACCCGACGACTAGTTTGAGGAGAGGTTACCGTCTACATGGGCAATGCTTCAAAGGTGGCGGCTATTGCAGTGGGAGACGTTTATTTATCTTTTGATAGGAATAAAGTTTTGGTTTTAAGAAATTGTCTTTATGTACCTACTTTTAGAAAGAATTTAATTTCAGTTTCTAAATTGTTTTTGGATGGGTATTCTGTTTCTTTTAATGACAGAGTTGTTATAAAAAGGAATAGGGAGATTATCTGTTCTGGTACATTGGTTGGCAATTTATATACTCTTGAACCAAAAACTCCCACGATGCAAATAGAAATAAATAGCTCATCTTCTAAGTCTAAAAAGAGAAAAGAACCTTCGCAGATGAACCAGACATATCTTTGGCATCTAAGGCTTGGTCATATTAACCTTAGCAGAATTCAAAGGTTGATAGCTGATGGACCTTTGGGTTCATTAGTGGTGGAGGATCTCCCAACCTGCGAATCTTGCTTGGAAGGTAAAATGACCAAGAGGCCTTTTAAGGCCAAGGGGTATAGAGCCAAAGATGTGTTAGAACTGGTTCATTCTGATTTGTGCGGTCCTATGTCTATCCAAGAAAGAGGTGGTTTTGAATATTTCGTCTCTTTTATAGATGATTATTCAAGATATGGATACATTTACTTGATGCGCCATGAAGTCTAATGCTTTGTGTGTTCAAAGAATTCAAGGTCATGTGGAGAACCGCAAGGTAAAAGTATCAAGACATTACGATCCGATCGTGGTGGTGAGTACCTCTTGGGAGAGTTTAGGAGTTACTTATCGAGGTCGATTCAATCCCAATTATCTGCACCTGGCACACCCCAGCAGAATGGTGTAGCAGAGCGAAGGAATATGACTCTTATGGAGATGGTTAGATCGATGATGAGTTATTCTGAGTTACCTGATTCGTTCTGGGGGTTTGCTCTGGAGACAGCAGCACACATTCTGAACTTGGTTCCATCTAAGTCGATTACCCTCTACTCCCACAGTTGTGGGCGAAAGCCTAGTCTAAGACATATTCGGATTTGGGGTAGTCCAGCACATGTGCTGAAGGGAGATGCTGGTAAGTTGGAATCTCGTACAGAAGTGTGCATGTTTGTTGGCTACCCCAAGGGAACGAAAGGTGGTTTATTTTATAATCCTAGAGATCAGAGGGTGATCGTTAGCACGAACGCCAGATTTCTAGAGGAGGATTATGTAATGAACCACAAGCCCACGAGTAGGATTGTTCTTGAGGAGTTGACGGGGGAAGCACCGACTTCAGTACCACCGGTACAAGAGGAGACACCACAAGTCACTGCACCGCGTGTCACAGAGCATACACAGGAGGCACCTCGTCGTAGTGGGAGGGTTGTTAGACAACCCGACAGATTCATGTTTTTGGGAGAGTCTTCGGACTTAGTCCCTGGTGAACATGAACCTGATCCTTGGACATATGATGAGGCACTCCAAGATAGAGATGCGGTATCTTGGCAAAGTGCGATGAATTCAGAGATAGAATCTATGGATTCTAATCAGGTCTGGGAGCTAGTAGACCCACCCGATGGTGTAAAAACCATTGGATGCAAGTGGATCTACAAGAGAAAGAGAGGAGTAGACGGGAAGGTTGAGACCTTCAAAGCTAGGCTTGTAGCGAAAGGGTATACTCAGAAAGAGGGTATCGATTATGAGGAGACCTTTTCGCCGGTAGCTATGCTTAAGTCTATCCGGATTCTCTTATCTATAGCTGCTCATATGGATTATGAGATATGGCAGATGGATGTCAAGATGCGACTTTCCTCAACTAAGTCTTGAGGAGAACATCTATATGCGCAACTGTGAGGGATTCATTGCTAAAGGCAAAGAGCATCTTGTATGTAAGCTTAATCGGTCCATTTATGGATTGAAGCAAGCTTCTAGATCTTGGAACATCCGATTTGATGAGGTAATCCAGTCATATGGATTTATTCAAAGTCCGGATGAGCCTTGTGTATACAAGAGATGTGACGGAAACGTAGTGGTGTTTCTTGTACTATACGTAGATGACATTTTGTTAGTTGGCAACAATATCAAAGTGTTATGACGTAAAGTATGGTTGTCAAAACAGTTTGACATGAAGGACTTGGGAGAAGTGGGACACATCCTTGGGATCAAAGTTATAAGGGATCGCAAGAAAAAGATGTTGTGCTTGTCTCAAGCTTCATATATTGACACTATCCTTGCTCGTTTTAGCATGCAGAACTCCAAGAAAGGTTTTCTACCTTTTAGGCATGGAGTTCCTTTATCTAAAGAGATGTGTCCCAAAACATCAAAGGAGATAGAGGACATGAAGGCGGTTCCTTATGCTTCGGCAGAAGGAAGCCTTATGTATGCTATGCTATGTACGAGGACCTGGATATCTGCTAGTGGGCATGGTTAGCGACATCGAGTAATCTCTGACGAGGACATCGATCGCGGTAAAGCATATATTGAAGTACCTGAGAAGGACTAGGGATTATATGCTGGTTTACTGGGCAGATCAATTAGTCCCTGTGGGTTACACGGATTCGGATTTCCAATCAGATAGGGACAAGAGTAAGTCTACCTCGGGGTTTGTGTTTACTTTTGGAGGTGGAGCCATAGTATGGAGGAGTGTCAAGCAGAAATGCGTGGCGGACTCTACCATGGAAGCTGAGTATGTGGCAGCCTCTGAGGCGACCAAGGAAGTATGGCTCGAAACTTCTTGATGGACTTGGAAGTGATTCCCTGGTTTGCCCGAACTATCACAATTTATTGTGACAATAGTGGTGTGCAAACTCAAGGAACCACGAGCCCATAAGGCGAGTAAACACATAGAGCGCAAGTACCACCTTATACGAGATCGTAAAGCGAGGAGAAGGCTTGCCGCCAAGATTGCATCGGAGGATAACTGGCGGATCCATTCACTAAGGCCCTTCCTAAAGCGTTTGATAGGCATGTGGAGGACATGGGGATCGGATGTATGGCATCGCTGTGATGGCAACTTAGTCTTTTAGTATAAGTGGGAGATTGTTAGAATGTATCGAAAGCCTAGCTCTTTTTGTATGAACATTTTATTTTGAAATAAGAATCACATGATCATTGTTTGCACTTTATATATTTGTTATATGTGTGTGCATATTGTCTAATATTTTACATTGTAGATAACATGGTGCTTGGTGTGGCACAGAAGATCATGTTATCAGTCCCTTGTAAAATATAAGTAGAGGCTCACAACCAAGATGGTTTTGGACAAACCATTGGCATGGTTGTAGTGTAGCTTGGTATTATTTTATCTTGAACATAGAGTTACACTAGTACACTTAGGTGTATTGAGCAGACCAAATAGAGGTGATTCTATTTAGTCGACTACATAATTGAATCGGACCTGGATATTATGTTGTACATACTCTTAATCCCGATATAATAACATGTACTTAGTATTTATTTCTTTGATTTACGGTGAGATTTAAATGGATTAAATCAATAAGCCCATTAAGTTGGGAAATAATATTATTTACATGGTGTGCCGCTGATTATAGGAGGAAACCGTGTCCTATATATTAGGTTGATGATGTCCCTCGAGGAGCTCATAAGGTTCATCATGTAAACTCACCAATTTGAGTCAACATGATGATAAGGTTGAGTGGTACTACTCGAGGAGTTAGATGTTAATTAATTGATGGTCAGTAAATCAATTAATTGACGGACATTCGATATCTTAAACACGGGGAGATTAATGTACAAATAATATATGGAGCCCATAGTAATTTATGGGGGTTGGTGAGGTAGTTCAATGATGATCCTCTAGTGGAATGGAACATCATTGATGGATCAAGTTTGTGTGGTTCCGATCCATCGGGTGGCCAAGACCCAACTCCTCCTTATGGTCCCTATCGTAGCCTAATATAATCCTTGTGAAGTCTAGATCCAAGAATGTAAAACAAAACCTAGAACCAACGGTTGGATTAAATCCATAGATCCGATGGTTAGGATGAAACCCTAGAACCAACGGTTGGATTAAATCCATAGATCCGATGGTTGGGATGAAATCCTAGATCCGACGGTTGGGATGAAATCTTAGATCCGACGGTGGAGATTAAATCCCTAGAACCGACGGTGGAGATTAAATCCTAGATCCGACGGTGGAGATTAGAGGAAGCTTAAGCCTAAATTATAGAATTAGGGTTTGGCTCATCCTTGGTTGGGCGGCAAGAATATAGGAGTTAGTTCCTATATTTTAGGCTAACCAACTTTCTCCTAAATTCTATAAATATATGGCTTAGGGTTGGGGGGCAAGAGTGATATAGATTTTCGAATAGGGATTAGGGTTTGGGAAAGAGTTGGGCGGCTAGGGTTTGGAGCTAGGTTGGGCGGCAACCATCTTCTTCCATCATTGTTGCCGGCGCCCAAATCACTCAAGCTTTCCTTGGCCGGCGCCTTCACCTTAGCCATTCTCTTCTTCCTTTGCGGCGGTTCTCCTCTCGTTGGTGGCCGGCAAGATCATCTTCATCCAATTCCTCTAGGTGGGCCGGCGACATCATTCCATTGGTGGCCGGCGCATCTTCATCCATTCCTTGGCCGGCGGTTGCATCAAACTTCCTAGCTTGGTGGCCGGTTCTAGATAGGAAAGGTATTTGTGGTTTTTCTCTTTGTTCGCAGCGGACAAGGTAGAGGAAAACTCGATCTAGAAGGCTTCTACTCGTGGAGGATCTTCGTCCACACGTCGTCCACGAGAAGGATAGGACATACGGTAGAAGATCGTAAGGTATAAAGTTATTTTAACTTTATGTACAGATCTGAGCATGTTCTTATTTGTTTTGATTATGCATGTTCGTATATGAATATATGTTGTATAATCATAGACCCCGAAGACAAACACAAAAACCGGCGATCCGTCCGTCGTCTCTTCCGCGACTAACCAACTAGAAGAGTAGAGTTGCTTGAACAACTAGTTTGTTCGAGCGACCACTCAAGTTGTTAGCACGACGACGAATTGGTTGTGCTTAGGAAACTCATCCCATCCGGATTAGTTTTCATTAGTGAAAATTTTAATCCGGGGACATGGGAGCCAATGAGCCTCCGAAGCGATTCCCTACAATTTGATCAAGCCAAAACTCACACTTGGAGAACTTTGCATATAACTGTCTTTGCTGAAGGGTCTGCAAGACTGTCTTCAAGTGTTCGACATGTTCTTCCTGGGTTCTCGAGTAGATAAGGATGTCGTCAATGAAAACGACCACAAACTTGTCAAGGTACTCCTTAAATATCCGATTCATCAAGTCCATAAACATAGCGGGTGCATTTATCACTCCGAAGGGCATGACCACGAACTCATAGTGTCCATACCTCGTTCGGAAGGATGTTTTCGGTATATCATCCTCTTTAACTCTTACTTGATGATAACCTGACCGCAAGTCAATCTTGGAGAAAATTGTGGCTCCCCTCAATTGATCAAATAAATCCTCTATCCTTGGCAGAGGATATCTGTTCTTGATTGTCACTTGATTTATGGCTCGATAGTCTATGCACATCCTCATAGATCCATCTTTCTTTTTCACGAACAACACTGGAGCTCCCCACGGGGAATGACTAGGGCAGATGAATCCCTTGTCTAATAACTCCCGTAATTATTCCTGAAGCTCTTTCAATTCAGCTGGAACCATACAATAGGGTGCTTTTGAGATTGGGTTGGTACCAGGAATAAACTCAATATCAAACTCAACTTCCCTTCTAGGTGCTAGTCCTGGTAGCTCGTCAGGAAATACTTTCGAGTAGTCACATACAATTGGGACTTTTCCAGTTTTTGGCTTCTTTCTTGCTTAGTATCAACTATATGTGCTAAATACCCAGTGCATCCACTAGCTAGCATCTTCTGAGCTTCTATGGCAGACAAAAACTTCTTAGTCTTCTTCCTTGGTTCTCCAATAAACTCAAAGTTGGCCTCGGTCTCGGGTTAGAATACTACTCTTCGCTTACGACACTCAATGGAAGCACCGTACTTGCTAAGAAAGTCCATTCCAAAGATGACATCATAGGCATGCATGTACAGTAAGATCAGATCACTATAAAGCTCTCTGTCTGAAATTACGAAGACAACGACGACATGTCATTATTTCACCCAAGATAGGGTCGTTAAAAAACTGAATATCTAAGATATCCTAGTTATATCTATCTTCTTAGCAAATACCATAGACATGAAAGAATGGGTTGCCCAGATCAAACAAAGACGTGTAGCATCGACTAAGGATAGGTATCGACTTGACTACCTGTAGAAATATTTGCTACCTCTTCCTTGGTGAGGGAGAAGATCCGGGCATTAGGTGTAACTGATGGGGCCTCCAATCTTCCTTGGCTGATGTGAGGACCCTCCAGTGCTCCTTGCATCTGATGTAGCTAAGCTGGTCTACCTCCATACTGAGTAGACTATGGCGGAGATAGATTGGTCTTGGTGGGGCACTGTTTGGCGAAGTGTCCCTCGACACCACATATATAACACCCGCTCGTGCCCTGGCGGCAAACTCCTGGATGCTTCCTCCCACACTTAGAACATGTTGGATACGTAGGTCGCCATCGCTAAACCTCCCTTTGCATTATTCCATTGTTTCCTCTTGCCATTGTTGTTTCGCTTCCAGTTCGAATTACCGCTCTGAGGTTTCTGACCCCCTGAACTTCCCTAGCTTTTGTCTTCTATCGAGGCTAGCTTCTGGTGCTTGATATTATTCATGTAATGCTCCGTGATTAGCGCACTACTGACTAGCTCTTTAGTGGTATGTGGTCTATTAATTCTACCAGCTACATTTAGAGCTATCTCCGGTCTCAACATCTTTAGCATCAACCTACTCTTTCCTTCTCAGTACTGACCAGTTTCGAACATAGGCGAGTCAACCTATTGAATCTCTTTACCGCTTTGTCTACTGATAAATTTTCTTGTCGGAACTCCGTGAACTCATCATAAGATGATCAAGTGAAACTACTATAAGGCTATTATCACTACTTCTTATCATCTTCACATACATATCTAGGTATGCTCTATTACTTACTATCTATCATCTTCATATATATATATATATATATATATATATATATATATATATATGCAAGCATGTTTAACTCAAAGAGAAACATTCTAGGTGAGCATGTTTAACTTAAAAGAAGCATTCCTTAATACTCATAAAGTAAATAAAGTAGATAAATACTTGCTTACTTGGAGAAGGCAGGACTGATGCTCGATGTGTGTGTGACGGAAGGGCGGAAACTCGCTTTGATACCATCTTGTAACACCCCCCCCCTTAGTCTTTCCACTCTCTACCAGGGGAGATGTCACTACTTTACTATTGTCTTTATTTTTAATTCATCCAATATACTAATGCAATATGCTAGCAACTAAAATAATCATAAGGACCTTTACATCACTTAAACAATATCAAACATGACATAAGAAACTAAAAATCTGATTTAGACATCTTCACTTAGGATCTTTTACTTCCACTGTTCCGTCGCCACACACACCCAACACTTCATCCGCCATGCCACCTTACTGAAGCTTTTCTTTACCTTTATCTGCAGTATAAGGAAATGAAAACTATAAGCAATAACGCTTAGTAAGTACTTTCTATGCTCACAAAAACATGCACTGTATGAAATCATGCAACTAGTTCTCTTACCCTTGATACATTGATACACATGCAAGCACAACTGGAAATCATAATTCTGAATACATGTCTCTTGTATAAACCATGCTCTTAAGTATTTTAAAACTTATAACAAAATCATCCGAATCAAATGATTAATTTTGAAAACTTTTACTTATACTTATACTGATACTTTAAAATAATAATCATCCTGGATATGGGCCCGGCATAGTACCAATGCGCGTATTCCTAATAGGCCGGGGTGGCCAACCACCAACCTACTAGGTAATCAACTGAGGGCCTCGGCACTATAAACGATGCCCATTACATGCCTCACAAAAGTAAAATACTTCCTTTATACTTATATTTTTATACATATCAAGGAAATGTTCTTAATCCCTAAATCACAAATGGGGAGCACCATAAAGATCATTATGCTCTTGACCCCCAAACAAATGGAGAGCATATCAAGATCACAGCTCTTTAATCCCCAATTCAACGGGAGCATCTTTAAATTTTCTTTATAAAGGAAATATTTTACATCTTACTCTACATCATGCATATAATTGTAAGCTTACAACTCATCTACAACATGCATGATCATAAATCACATTCTTATCTTGGATCTCAACATGATGTGAATTACCCATAATATAATCTAGAAAATCACGAATCGAAAACACCATGCATAACTGGAAATAATATGCATATAAACTGCTCAACCATGTAACTGGAAATAACAAGCACAGAAAAAACATATCAATGACATACGATAACTACTTATACTGCAGGTGAGCAATACTTACCTCCTATACTTTTTCACCAATTTATACCTTAGATACAGCTTTATGTTGAAGATATGTCGCTGGAAGATATCAAATCATCACTTTCAAAGACTGAACTAGCATTGTTCGCTGCAACAACAAATGAATATACTGTGGTCAATATCATGCAAGCTATCGATGCCGCGCCTTCATGTTTGGTCTCCTACAGACATAATCGAGGCGGACACTGGCCCCTTTTTCTTTTTATTCGGCGGTTGGAGAAAACAAAGAGGAAGAGAGAGGTGGGGCGTGTGGGTTGGCGTTGGGAGAGAGGAGGGAGAGAGAGAGCGACGGCGTCGGCGTTGGAAATAAAACTAGAGGAGAGAGAGAGATTGGCGTGAGATTTATAGAGAGAAAGAAATAAAAATTTATATAAATTAAGGTTTTTTCTTAACTTAATTATCCCCTTTAAATAATTAGTCAAATTAACCAATTTCTCTTTTTTTTTCTACCAATAGATATATTCTGTTATATCCTACTCATTGGTAATCTTATGACTTAGTGGTGGGAAGTCTATTCTCCCAAACCAACGGTTCATGGTTCAAGCCTCGACTAACGAACCAATTATTTCTATTCTTTTATTATTATTATTATTATTATGTTCCTATTTTTATTATTTCTATTCTTATTCTTATTTCTATTTTCCTCCAATAAAAATAGGAATTAAAATTTGGGATGTTACACCTGACCAACCTTGGATGAACACACAACACACCCATGTTTTCTTCATTCGACCACAACTCAAATCCCCCAATTCAACCTCACTTCAACTTAACTTACCATCCACAGCTCCCTTCACTGGGACTGAACTTCGCCAGCTCATTCCCAGCCCACACACAGAACACACACAACCCTGCACAACCTTCATAGCCCGTGAACAGCTAACACAACCTATTCTATTCACCGGAACAACCCACTCGCGTCTTCTCCCATCACTTACAGCCGCACATAATTAATTTCAAACCTCTAAATCATCTATCTCTAACTCACAACCACTCTATCGAAGAAAACCACCCCATAACTCAAAACTTAACGGCAGAACACCCAACGTCCAGATCAAATCACGTTGATACACAACAAAGATCACACACATAAATTGGCATATGCCAAAAGAAAATTTAAATCCCACATACTGGCCCCAAATCCCCACCAACAGTAATTCTTCCCTTATACCCTATTCACCGCACAAGCTCTCACAGCCTACTTAAAACCACAGATTCAAGTTGAATGAGGGAAGGCTCAGTTAGGACTTAGATCTCGTCCAAAATCAAGGAAAAACCATGCCTCACCTTGCTCCGACGACCACCGGCAGAGATCGCGACGGTAGTTCACCGTCGGAACATCGTCGATTCAAACTCCCCCGTTGCTCGCTCGCTGCTCTGGCTCGTACATGGGCACCGGCGAGGAACTCGCTCACCGCCACTTGTAGCGAAGGGGACGAGTTGTGGTCGGCCATCTCTTGCAGAGAAAGGGGACAACTGTGGTCAACCGTTGCTTGAGGAAAGGGGCTCATGAGAAGGAGAACTCGCGAGAATAAGGGAGTCACGAGGGAGAAGAAGAAGAAATGTCGGCGAAGCGGGAGGAGAGGAATCGCGTTGGGAAGAAATGGAAGAAGCAATGCTCAAAGTTAAGTCGCAATGAGAAACCGCAAACGGAAGGAAAATGCGGCTTGGCATTAATGGGAGAAACAGAGCGGGTCGATCCATTAATGGGTCGGGTTTGAAAATAGGTAGGGTTTAAATCCAATAAGACTAATCCTAGGTTCAATTACACACATAAGCATTAAACCTAGGTTAAGCCTAATTAGATCCTATCCATCCCTCAAAATTTTGATTAACCCACCAATAATATTACCCCTTTAGCCACCTATTTACGGTATTTTACATTCTCCCATACTTAAAAAAATTTGGTCCCCAAATTTCGTACTTAATTGAGAAAATTAATTCAAGCAAATTTCTGAAATGACCACATCCCTCAAGTGAACAGATGAGGGTATCGAGCTCGGATAGTATCTTCCAGCTCCCACGTAGCCTCCTCATCAGTATGATGGTGTCATCCAACCTTTATGAGTTTGATGGTTTTGTTCTGCAACTGTCGCTTCTTGCGACCCTACATGCAGCCTGATAATCTCTCGGCAGTAAAACTTTGCCAGACGATCCAACGGGTCCGTCCCATGAATAGGCAGAAAGTGAACTGATTTAGTTAGTCGATCCACAATCACCCAAATCACATCATGTCCTTTACCGGTTCTAGGCAATCCCGTAATGAAACCCATAGTGATATGCTTCCACTCCCATTCCGGAATTGGAATTTCCTAAAGCAACCCAGCGGGTTTTTGATGGTTAGCCTTTACCGACTAGCATACTAAACATCAAGCAACAAAGTCTGCAATATCTCTCTTCATACCGTTCCACCAGTATAACCATTTTAAATCTCAGTACATCCGAGTATCACTAGGATGCATAACAAATCTCGAATGATGTATCTTCTGTAGCAACTCTTCCTTAACTGGATGTGTGTCCGGAACACATAATCGTCCCTAGAAAAGAAGTACTCCATTCTCATTACTTAAGAAATTCATCTACTGTCCAGAATCCACTCTATCACACAAAATTGGAAGTGACTGGGAGACGATAAAGACCAATCTCTCTTGTTGCATCAGTCCATGTTCTAGCAGCTCTATAGTAGCTACCCAGTAGCTAGCAAAAATCCCATGAGCATTCCTGCTCCATACATCTACAAATCAGGATAACATCTACTAAGTCCACGTCATGTGTATGACAGCTTATCTCGCAGTTCCTCAATTGTCGTAAGCTTAAGATACGTCTCATGCAACTACATTAGAATCGCTCCGATCCCTGTAATGATGCATCTGCGTACAATACCCTTCCATCCACACCGGAAGAATTAGCTAACACTGATATAAAAGTCAGCCACCGTCTAAGCTTTGAAACCTAGTTTCATCAGCTTCCGACCGAGTGAATTCCATCACCCTTTTGGTCAAACAAGTCCGTGGTATAGTAATGCTAAAACATTCTATCCACATCTACAGTAATAACTAAATCATATAGGGAAACCACCATCTACGATGGCTGAGGGCGCAACTCCAACTATCACCATCAACAGTGGCCAAGTTACGCAACTACAACAACCACAACTAATCGAATCGTGTCCAGAATACACGATTTCTCAAATCCATGGATGACTAAATCGTCAATAAGTCTAACAACATAATCAAAACTCATAAAACTCATACTAGGTATGAAATATCATCCTCCATACACCTACATCCTTTTTGCTCTAATTTGATAATATATCAATCATCACACAGACAATGATAATTGTATGACACTAAGTCACTACAATATCAACGCACTAATCTTAAATCAACCTTAGAGTCTACACAGGTATCTTTTAGCTGATCTAAATAGATCATTTATCCAAAACAAAGGATATTCATTTCCCTCTATAATATCAGTGTTTAGCAACATTGATACAAATAAAATTATCTCTTGGTAAAATTGTCATTCCAACAAATACCTCATGTGCATCATCAACCTTGCCAACTTTGCAAACCCAATCACTAAGGGTATCAATCAACCTGATTAGTCTCACAACTAATGAATGACATTACATTGAGTACATCACGAGCTTCTACTACTTTGTGTGCTTTATACGAGCCCTCAGTCAATACACCATAAGTAAAGACATTTGGTTCTAAAATATCATTACCTCAATCGTTAAAGTCATCATCAAAAATTTTCTCCTGATATGAGGTCTTCAGTATCGAAACTATTCCCGAAATCACTCCGATCGTATACTCCACTTGCCTATCCAATGACAAGCCTGGGAGTTCATCCGAAACTACAATTGAATACCCTCGGATTATACACACATCTGAGAGACATTTTATACCATCAATTCAACATCATAACATCCAAGTTAATCTCAAGATATCCACATCATATCAACCAAGTCAACTATTTAACAACTAAGTCAACTCTCCCACCATAATATAACATCTCCAACAATCAATATTATAACCCTCTGATAACCATCACAGTAATCAACTTCAAATCTCAGATGTTGGTGGAAACACAACCAATCTACATGATCCAAATATAGAAATCCTTCTAATCCTATCTATGAAGATTCTATACAAAGATACTTGTAAACTATCAGTATCTCTCAATATATTATCAAGTAAGGTAAACTACAGTAATACCTTAAATGATCAATCCTTCAACCATCTACATCTCCTCTCGAGTAAAGATGTAAACTCATCCAACTTCTACTTTTGGCGACTGAGCTCATATAGGTGCAAAAGACTACCATGAGAGGGTCGTCAATTATCCTGCCTCCCAAATTACTCGTGGAGAAGTAACTGGTGTGAGGGCAGAGTATTTGTTGGGCCGCACTCGACCACTATAGACGGTGGTAGTTGGAGTTGCGTGCAATTGTCCTGCATGTGTGACAGTCGACCACTCATGCGTAGTGACTGTCGGAGTGGCCAACAGCAGGGACCCCCATTGTATAACTAGCTCTTTACACTTATATGCTACTTATTCATACTGCCCACTCGGCCACTCGAGAGTAGTAGTTGGTATTGAGTTGGGACAGTTGTCATGTCGAGCCACTTAGGCCACACTGGGGTCGAGATAGCGGTTAGGGTGAGTAGGCATAATCATGCATTTTGCATTGTCGTGTTCTATATATATATATATATATATGGTTGTGATTAGTATATATATATATATAGATGTAGTCTATATGTATGCTTGTTGAGATGTTGTATTTGTTTGTACTATTCTTGCTGCATTTGATTGGATATCATCTTGCATTTTACTTGCATATTCTGTATGGTCATGTGTGGATTACCACTATTAAGTTGGTTAGACTGTTGTATACCTTTGACCAGTACCTTGAGGTAATACGGGATGAACCCGGTTCATTGTGTATTGGACATAGAACAATAATATGTCAGTTGTGTGGTTTATAGAGTTAGTATTTACTCTACCATGTTTTAGGTGTTGTATTATGGTATTTATACTCAGGTTGTATGAGTTACATCATTGTCGATCTTCAGGTATGTCAGTACCTTATGTTATTGTTGATCAGTTTAGTTATACAGTAGCTATATCATGCTGGTATATATCTGTTATACTTTTAGTCTATATGTTGTTGACTCGCATGTGATATATATATATGTATATATTATGCATGCACTTCTTTTCTTATTATCACTGAATTATACTCACCACCACAGACCCTAAGTTTTTTGTTGCCCAGGTAACAGGTACTCAACTCTGTAATGGGCTTGGAGCAATGCTGGCTGGCAACCTCTCATCTCACTTCCGAGGGTCCCAGCTTGGTTTTATGTTTCCGTTGTTTTCGGATGTTTCTTATATCGATTTGGATTTATATGGTGGATGTGTGTTTGACATTGTTGATGTATACTTGTGGATTCAGGTTTTGTCGATGTTTCCTTTATGTTTTGGTGTTAGTCATACCGGTATGCACTGTGTGTAAATTGTTATGTCGTTGTGTTAGTTTCCGTTGTGCTTTGTTATATTTACATTTATGTATGTTATTATGGTTGTAGCTAAAAGGCTTGTATAAACAGGATATGTTGCCACTTACAGGGGAGATGCTATTCGTTTTCTTTTCAGCTCGGCATGCTCTCGGGGCGTGACAAAGCAAAGTCTCGATCTATTTCTCCTCTCTTAGGAAAATCATTTTCGAGAAATATAACATCACGAGACTCCATCTCTGTGATAGTGTCGTCCGTATGTTCTCCTAGGAACACATACCCTTTGAAGTATTCAGAGTATCTGATGAAGATACACTTCCTTCCTCATGGGCCTAACTTGTCGTACTTGTGTGAGGAATCATTAACATACATGACACAACCCCATGACTTTAAATGACTAAGGATAGATTGCCTCCCTGTCCAAAACTCATATAGGGTGTTGACTACAACTTTGTTGGAATGCGATTAAGGACATAGGTAGCAGTCAATAACGCATCCCCCCAATGGGAGATAGGTAAATTGACCTCCGCCATCGTAGACCTCACCATTTCTAAAAGAGCCTTATTCCTCTCGGTAACTCCGTTCTACTGAGGAGTAGCAGGAATAATCAATTGTCTTGTAATACCTTTTTCAAAGCAGAACTCTTTAAACTGCTCAGACAAATACTCATTCCCACGATCGGTTCTGAGAGTTTTCACCCTTAAGTCTAGTTGATTTTCAACCTCATTTATAAACCTCCTGAAGCACTCTAGTGCATCAGACTTGTGCGAGATCAGGTAGACATAATCGAAACACATGTAATCGTCTATAAATATAATAAAATATGTGGTTTCATTTCGTGCCCTCACATTCATGGGTCCACAAATATCGGAATGAACCAACTGCAATAGAATTTCAACTCTCACTGCTTTTCCAAATAGTTTTCTCTTAGATTTTCCACTAGGAAAAACTCACATAAGAGCAACTCGACCTTGGTTAGCTGGCCTAATGCACCACATGCTACTAACTAGGTCATCCTCTCTTGCCCTATGTGGCCAAGTTTACTATGTCATATATTCATATCATTCACTATACTATCAGATGTAAAAGCAATAGGAGATGCAAGATAAGACTTATGAAATGCAATTAAATTAAGTGCATAAAATCCCTCATGGACTATACCGAAACATATAAGAGTATTATCATAGAGATGGAAACTTTAGAGTTTTTTATACAAACATTATATCCTAACAGGTCTAGACTACGAACAAAAATGAGATTTCATCAAATTTATGGAGCATACAACACATCATGGAGATACAAGACTTGATTATTTTGCAGCATCAGCTTGCAAGTGTCAATCTCTTCACCTCCACGAATGCCTCATTCCCCACATATAGCCTTCTCGCATGTGGACTAATACGACGAAAATCTATGTAAGCACTCCTATCTCGAGTTACATGGTTTGTTGGTCCTGAGTCAACAATCCACAAAGGAGAGGAGTTAGCGAATATCACACTAGATAACACATAACTCGAACCATGTAAAGAAGAAGGATTTACTTTTTGCTTGCTACACTCGCATGCGAAATGCCCAAGCTTACCACATACATAGGACCCTTGGTATTCTTCTCATGTTTGTGTCACTTGTGCTTGGTACCTCGGGAGTCCTTACTCAAATCCGCAATGTTAGCATGACTTGAAGCAGACTTGGCAACCTCCCGTCACTCCTCCTCGAGCTCGCAGTGTCTACTCACATCTGTAAAAATACGTATACTTTCTGTGTGTGTGTGAGATAGGTCTTAACTACATCCCAGAAGTCAGGCAATGACTAGATCACTTCTAGTTCCTGAAGCTCATTCGACATCGACTCTCCTATATTCTTCAAAGAAGCAATCATATTCGACATATGCATTAAATGTTGCTTCATAGTATGATCGGATCTCTTCTTATAAGTTATAAACTTATATGTCAGCATCCTCAACTTAAGAGCTGAAAGAGGTGTCATATTGCTCTTTAATAGCATGCCTGACAGACAAAGCAGTAAGATAATGTTCATAAATCGAGATTAGCTCATCATACATGCTACTAAGAAGAATTATCCTAGCTTGGCTATCCTTCTTTTTCCATGCACAATACACTTCTTGATCCCTTCTCGCTTGAGTCGTGGTACCCTCCCCAGGGTCCACCATCTCGTGCTTAAGAATCTCCCCAAGTTCTTGCTCCTTGAAGACAAACAGAACCTTCCAGTGCTAATTCTCATAATTGTTACCGTTCATCTCGTCTCCCTTCACTAGATCTAGTATGACATTCTTTGTCACAGTCATTTATTTGTCACACAGATAAAGAGACATAAGTGACTATAGATGCTTAATATCTCAACATTTGTGTACCCTACAAATCATCAAAACACAAAATGACATGAATACAAATTCTAAGACGAGCATATGAATCAATAGGCACCATACACCACAACCCAAAATTATATCTCACCATTCGAATTAAGATATGATACACAAATAGTCACATTATACTCTCAAGGATAACCTACATGCCGCCGTGAGAATCTACGCACTGTCATAAACTGGCAGTGCTTTCGATAAGCCTATGCGCTACCGAAATAGTCCACACATCTCGGAGTCAGACCTCTTCGTCTTCCCCGAGTGACTCGACATTGGTCGAGTCAATTCTAAAAATTCTTCTCAACTTTCAGATCAGATTTTGAATAATCTCAAAATCTAACTCGGTTTTAAACAATCTGCATAACACCTTTGTGTGTCGAGCAACTCAGTGCAATTTGAGCGTGTCAAGCTCTCAAGATCCTCAATGACCTCGAAAACCTAGAACCTTACTCGTGCCAAGCTCTCGCGAGTGTTGTCGACCACTTTGTCTACTTCATAAAGCACTTCCGAGCTCCACAAGCCAAGTCACGAGCACCATAGGCTATGGTCGAGCACCTATAATGTTTTCCCGATTAGACCATGTCATGACCAAGTACCATAAGCTCTGGCCGAACACCACTTGTGCTTGCCGCCATTGGCCAAATCTGAGCACCAATCGTGCATTCGAGTACCTCTGCGTGCAGTCGAGCACCAATCGCGCATCCGAGTACCTCTACGTGCAGTCGAGCACCTCTGCGTGCTGTCGAGTACCATGTGCTCAGCTGAGCACCTCTGTGTGCGGTCGAGCACCCGCAACTAGTTGACTGCTTCTTCCTAGTAGTCGAATGTTGAGCACCACGTTATCCCGAGCGTCACATGCATAGCCGAGCATCAACAGTGCACCATCACTATTTCTTCTACTGTGCTTGGGTGTCGGGACTCCTTTCTTAATGCGATTGTTGTTGTGCGCCCGAGCACCAACAGTACTCCACCACTATTTCTCCTATTGTGCTCGAGCGCGTCAGAGCACCAACAGTGCACCACCATCATTTCTCTCGAGCGAATCGGAACATTGTTCATCGTCTTCGATGAAAACTGCGATCCACGATTAAAAAGCCATTTCTTGAGTTTTAACTCAAAAAATTATTGAACGATCTTACGTTCAACCTGGCTCTGATATCAATATTGGAAGAGGATGAAATAAAACACATATTTACTTCTACTTGCAAAAATTAAATTATACCTCAATTGGTATAGATGATGCACAAATTCTACAGTACTTCTCTACTCAAGAATTTCTATGAACTCTAATTCTGCCGAAGGCTCGCATTCGGGATGAAAGTCACGAGTTGTTAATTCGAACTTTCACCATAGGTTCACAACATCGCAATCCAAAGTCCGATGATGATGTTGGGTTTTTCCGAGCCACAAAAACCGCTTTTTGCGTTGCGGAAACCTCGGAATCTCCAGCCACGGATCCGTGCGAAGATGTATTAAAACAAAAACATGTATGTGTTTATATAAAACCCTAGATCTACATTAGATCTACATGATAAGGACGTTACCCTCGATGCAATGCCCTTCGCAAATCCCGCTCGTCCAAAAGGTTCGTCGGAACTCGAGAGTGTCAAGTGCACACTCCTCTATTGGTATCCACACAAGTAATAGGTGGAGAAAACACACCCTTGAGTGTGCTAGCACTCTATGGATGGTTCGGCCAAGGAGGTTGGGAGAGGGAGAGAGCTTGAGGGAAATTGATCCAAGGAAGAAGATGAAGTTATGTCACCCACCAAAATGAATTCCCACATCTAATGGGGTTGGCCGGCCACATTATGGCTTGGGAGGTTACATGCATGCATGTAACTCCAATGCCTCTTGGTCTCCCTCATGATGTGGCACCAATTGACAAAGTCAATGATGATGTGGAGCATCATCATTGGCCGGCCATGCCAAGTCATCATCATGACATGACATTTGGTCAAGTCAAACTTGACCTTTCATCTTCCCTCTCAAGTCAAGTCAAACTTGACCTCTAATCTCCCATGGTTGATCAAATTTAACCACTTGACTCAAGTCAATTTAATTTAATGAATCTCTATTCATTAATTTAAATTGATTTGATGAATCAAATCTAAATTAGACTCATTCAACACTTGAATCAACTTGAGTCTAACTCAATTAGTCTAATTTGGATTACTCTTAGTCTAATTTGGTTCATCCCATGAACCTAATCCTCATGGTTCATCATATGAACCTAATCTTCATCTAATTGCCCTTATGTGTGTGACCCTATAGGTTCTTGTAACGTTGACAATGTCCCTAAACCGATTTAGGAATATAAGCAATGAGCAGTATCTAGCAACACATCATTGCTACCCAAGTTACAAGAATGTTGAGCTCCAACATCACCTTTGTGACTACTAATTGTGACTCTCACAATATGTGACAATGTCCCTCTATCCTTGACATATAGATTGACCAATCGAGGCATAGACCGTGTCATCCTCGGTACAATCTAAATCTTGAACTCCAAGTAGACTCACTCTAATCAAATGAGCTCAATATCTCATATTGACTCATTTGGGCATGGTCATGCACTTCGTAGTCTCACTCTATCAAGAATATCAATGTCACTCCCGTCATATAGGAGGGATAGATCCCATCTACATCACTCACATCCCTCCACATAATTTGTTACATATCCAGTAATCGTTTTTATAGTCCACCCATTTACGGGTGACGTTTGACGAAGCCAAAGTATGCAACGCCTTATGTAGGGAACCATGGTGACTTCAGGTCTAAGGACTAATAGTCATACTAATAGCCACATGAGAAAGTATATGACATTCATATAACGATCCACAATACTTTCTCATGACGGGTCATTCAGTATACATTCTCTAATGTATACCCATGTGTCAACTCGATATCTCATATCCATGACTTGTGAGATCAAGT
The DNA here is from genome assembly GCA_025175895.1 of Wurfbainia villosa. Taxonomy (NCBI): domain Eukaryota; kingdom Viridiplantae; phylum Streptophyta; class Magnoliopsida; order Zingiberales; family Zingiberaceae; genus Wurfbainia; species Wurfbainia villosa. Next base: position 3,181,914 of record CM045994.1, on the reverse strand, counting down.
CATCATGTTGACCTACATGCTAGTCTCTACGCATTAACATTGTCCCTGAATGCTAATACTTGACTAGGAATGATTAAGAGTAGTGTTCTCTATATCATCTCATTATCGATTCAACCAATCGATTGATATAGATAAGAACCTACTACTCAAGGACATTATTATATTTAGTTATTTGGCACTAATACAAGTAAATTATAATAACCATGTCTTTATAAATAGGAATATGATACAATAAAGTCCATACAACAATCATCACATGATTGGCTCTAGGGCTTTCACTAACAGATGATACCTTGTTCTTCTCAACAAGGATAGAGATAAACCTCTTGTTCTACCAAACAAGAGATAAGTGCACAGATCACAAGTATTGCCTACACTCACACTTGCAATCTCTTCTTATGCACGATCCTTCATCCACTCTCACCTTCCTCACAAGCTTGCACACACTTGCACTTGCTTATCTATCTCTCTCTTCCACACCCTATACTTCACACAAAAATTATGCTTATATAGTCAAGAGAAAGGGGAAGGTTACTAACATGTATTCATGTTAGTGGAGAGGTTACTTTCATGTTAGAGGGGAGTTACCTATATGTAATAATGTTAATGACTTCATGAGCTCAAGAGTCACTTCATTAGTATATTGTAAATATTCTATAGTGGACATTTAATCTTCATTGGGATAATGAATGACCCCTCTATTGTCCCATGTTGAATGTCCTTAGTGGATATCCGTTATAAACAAATTTGCAGTACCCTTTCTTTGGATACCTTTAAGGGCATGTATGAGGCAAGGTGCCTTAGGTGCTTGATCTTTCCAACTAGCCAATACTCTGACCTTCTTTCACTTTTGTCAGCAGGTCAAGCCCTTGGTCTTACATTTACTCCATTTATTCCTTTGAACCTCCTCGTCATTAATTTACTTTTCGACCATTCCCACGATTTTATCATAATTGGACTAAGGTTGTTTCAATAGGGAGCAAAAAGAACTCCCTTTTTTTACAGACCTGGGAGAAGATTGGTCAACACCTCAAGAGTAGAAAAAGGGACTTCTGAAGGCTCCATGTGAAGCATTGGATATATTCCTAAAGTGAATTTTGCCCCTTTTACTTAAGTTAAACAAGCTAAGGGTGTCTTCTAGTACTTTGTCTATTGGCAAAGTGGTGCAAGAATGTCGATCTAAAATCTTTAAAAAGATTGGATTGTGTCATATTTTAGCACGTTGAACCATTGTTGTGTTGACTTAGCCAAGGTCATTAGGAAGAACAAACACTTTATTTCGTTCAAATATTGATGCAATAGGACAACATTCTCAAATATATACAAGTGATCTTTGGGGTCAATTGTGTTGTTATACTCTCCCACTTGTCGCGGTTTAAATTTAGCAGGTAACTCTTCAACTTAAATTGTTGCAGAAAAGGAATTGTAATTTCCCTCACTTGCATCTTCGTTTCTCAAAGTTCATTTGTGTCTCTGTCTAGTCATCTAATTAGCCCCTATGAGTTCTCATGGTCATGACTTCTCACGGTTGATTTTGGAATCTAGCTTCTATAGCTTGGACTTTCGAGTGAGGAGGGTTTTGAGCAGTGCTCCTAATGAGAACTTCCTTTATTGTGGTGATGATCAAATGAGTTATCTAAGTCAAAAAGATGTGCCTCGCTTTTGTCTCTAGATTATTAAGGCATAAGTTGATTGCTCAAGTCAGTGGAAGACTAAAGATCTTCAGTTTATCTCTTCTTATAGTTATCATCTTGCAGGTTTGGTTCAATTTGATTTGTTTCGCATAGACAACGCCAAAATGACGTTGCTAAAATTTGTCGATGGGTCAAATGTAGAGATGAAGATGACATAGAGATCTATTAACCTAGTGACTATTAGTTTGGGATGTGGTCTAATCTATTCGCGTGAGAACAATGTTAGAGGGCCTTGGAAGTTGTTTCTTGTGCGACCTATTTGTTGCTCAAGTCACTATGCAGATAGTGAATAGTAGGAAAGTAGAAAAGTAACAAATGTATTACCTTTCTAAATGATGTGCATATGATCTGCATAATTATGGTAGGATTAAAGGGTACTATGAAGATCGTGCCCATAATATTTGAGTTATAAAAAACCTACTTAGCCATTTGTACTGCTGGCTAAAAGTGATGATCATGGAGGGATTGTTCCAGGATATCCCTCCTTGATCATGAGCCACATCAACCTAGCTAGGACCAATAATTGCAAGGGTGATGTAACTTAATTAGTGTGGAGGAGACTTGAAGGTTATCCCTAGATGGTGTTCTACCGAGCTTAGAACATAAAACTTGGGGAACCAAGTTCTATGAACAGCTCGGGAAATAGTTGAGCAAAGAACTCAAGGAATCAAGACAAGCGAAGACCAAAAGGGGACAACTCTTAGTAAAGAGCTTTGGGAGCCAAGCTGAGTAAAGGACTCAAAGAATAGAATATTAGAGTGGTTTAAATTATCATGTATAATTTTGATTATATAATTATTAAATAATTATATAATTAAGATTATGAAGAATAAAATATAATTTCATTTATTAGATAACTGCGAAATTAAAAAAATACTCTTTTAAAATAAATATGATTCTAAATTATATATTTCATTTATTGAGACGATTATTATGTTCGAGAATAGAATTACTCATTATTTGAATTAAATAGGATTAAATAATAAACATTTAGATCGATAATTAAAATTATCAATAATCATCTTCAACTAAATACATTCTAATACACATATTATTTACTTGGAGTTAGCCTTTCAATTTTAATGTCGTTAAACATATAAAAGATAGTGATGTGAAGTTTGTAACAACAAAAGACGATTACGTTCGTCTTTAATATTCTTCATCGTCTATCTCTCGATGATGATAAAGAAAAGTAAATTATCAGGGACTATATCCCTTGATTCATTGATTAGAACAATAGAGAACTTCTAAGTCCGAATGAAAATTTTTGATTCCACATCGAAAATTGATTCCTATTCATCTATAATAATATTTGTGTTGTTCTAGTCGATGATTGTCCCAAAGAAATGAAGTGAAGTCGAACTATGTAAGCTGGACCTGTCAACCATACTAACCAAGAGTGTGACAATTTTTTAATAATATTATTTCTATAAAAATGATTGATAGATTGCAACGGCACATTCCGCCCGCGTCCGATCTAGCAATTTATACGCTTCGCACATTTAAAGTCCTTTCGAGACTGCAAATGCATTGTGTGTATAATTTTCAGGCTTTTTCGAAGACAACTAAATGCTAGAAAATTGAAAATTAATTACTAGATTTTTTATTTAGCAACTATCATTGAATTGATATATAATGAGGATATAAACAATTTATATCGCAAAGGAGCATAATGGGTTCATGCTAGGTAACATGCAACGGAAATCACACGCTGCCTTTCCAGCAACACCACGCCACGGCCTCGCAGCACCTTCCTTGTTCTCTCACCTTTCGGCCCTTGAAATCATTCCTATCAATATTTTATATCCTCTACTTGTTTAATCACGCACATGAGGGCACCACGCGCAGTTAAGTGTTTAATGCTCTGTTTAAAGGGATTTAAGTTAGAAGGAAAAAAAAACATAGAGGAGAAGCAAAAACACCACGAGCTCACGCCTCCTATATGACCATGATACAATGGTAGTAAAGTATTCAATTTAATTTTTAGGTATCAACAATTCAATTTTAAGTTTGATGTATTTATGAGATTTTTTTTCTAAATGAGATAGCAAATTAAAAACATTAAACTGTTAAAGTTGTCTATGTGAATATTTTTTATTATATTTTGATGACCGATACAAAATTTGTATAGAATAAAATCGATCATCTTTAAAATTAATCGGATCTAAAATTTAATTTGAATATTACTGTTAAAAAAAAACCACTACGAGCTCATGGCTGCACTGGCCATCGATTTGCAGCCAAAGATGTCAGCTTGTGTCCACTGCAAGATCATGAGCTTATGTCAACTGCAGCCGTTGGTTTACGGTCAGGCTTTGAACTCGCGCTGATCACCATGATCGTCAATTTGTGGCTGGCTTGAGCTTACAAACTTGTCGTGGTGTTGGTTCCTCACCTAATTTGTTGCAAGAGAAGATAGACAATGAAAAAATAGCTGTGAATCATTTTCCATATTATGTAAACTGAGAAGTCGACTCGACCATACATTTCATTTTTTCTTCCTATTTTTCCGGGCAAATTAAAACATTTGAAAGATGAAACTTCTAATATCTGAGGATCACATCTGAACATTTTACAGAAAGAGCATCACAAAAATGAATTGCATCTAATTTTATTCTCGATCTCAAGATGCAACGATTTTGAATATTGCCCGACAAAACAGTGATTTTGAATATCGCCTAAGAAGCATTATGATATAGCCAACTAAAAGAGAGACAAAATGATAGAATGTGTACTGCACGCTGTCAAGGACGTTTCTTTTATTAAATGAGAGGGTATTGTTTCAAGAAAAAAAATGGTTTGTATGTCTTTAAAAATATGATCTAAGGATTTTTAAATTGAGAAAATAATCCTAAAGTCTTAAAACGTAGTCCATTTTAGCTCAGTCCTTCTACATTAGAATCGTACACTGTTTCATTTAAAGGAATAACACAATGGCAAACATATAATATCATTACTAAAAGTGATTTATTTTTTTATTAAGTGAATCACAGTAAAGAGATGCAATGGCGTTAGTTAGAAAATTTTCTTACTTTATTTTAAATTTTTGATAAGTATTTAATAATATATATAAACTTTAGCAGTAATTCCTTCTGTCCTTTCTCTTTAGCAATTTTTTTATGCCGCACCCATGAATTTGAGAAATGCTCAAGAAGCACTCTTAATTTTAGAATTTTCACAATTCTTTTTCAGTCGCAATTCGATAGGAATTCGATTGCGATCCAGTTAACATTGGAGTCCGATTGAGTCATGATCGAATTCTGATTGAATCGTAATCAAATTTCGATCGAATTGCAAATTAAATTCTGATCAAATTGTGGTCGAAATCAATCGTAATATTAGCAGCCATAATTAGATCAAATTTCAAATATTTGAGGATTAAATATTGCTTAAAAAATATTGTCTAAGTGTGAATGCCCTTTGGAGGACCTAAGAGTTAGATTCTATCATGTTTTATATTTATTTTTTTGTTGTATATAGGACATTAAGTTTTGTGGCTAAAAGTACTCGTAGATTCTACAATATTTAAATGAATAATTTCTAAGTACAATTATCATTTTGGAGATTCTGAGTGATCAATATTAATCATGATATATAGATGCTCAAATACTTTTAGTCTAAATAATTTATTTAGATTAAAAAAATTATATAAATTTTACCTTCACAAAAAATGATAAAGTTTCAGCAAATTCTAAAGAAAAAAATATTTAGGCGCAAAAGGGGGAAAAAAAATATATCATGGGTTGTGATTTGAGAATTGAGGAAATATACGAGTGCAGTTCTGGCAATTTTTTAGTTTTGAAGTTGCCGGGGGTATTTCGAAAACAACACTCTGAAAAAGAGTGTGAAAATTTATAAACTAGGAGGTGTTTTCTGGGCATTGTTTCAAAGTAAAGGGCAACGTTCAAAAAATGTACTTTTCACCCTTTTTCGAAGTCAGGAGCGGCGTTAAAAAAAAAAACACAACTTTTTTTTTTTTTTTTTTTTTTTTTTTTTTTTTGCAACGGGCAGCGCCTTTATCAACGGCACACTCTGGAGAACTCCAGGCTCACTATAGTTTCCCCACTTGGGCTGCGAATGCTGCTCGATTTCCTCTTCCCGTCGTGTTGGGAGGTCAAAGTGGCGCTCTCCTCTGCCCTCCTCGTGATCGCTGCATTCTTAACCTGGGGGAAGAGCTACGCACACGCAGCAATCAGTCGGAGGAGCGATCACCCTCGGCCTAGCCGTGGAAATAAAACAACGACAACCGAGAACACAGAGATTGTTGTTGAACGCGAGGACTACAAGGAGGTCATGTTCTTGTCATTACATTGCTCTGTTAAATATCTTTTTGCTATTGTAAGTTGTTTGTAGTAGGTCTTCTTGAGAGGGGAATATCGACCGTTTTGCTTTTTTTTCCCCTAAGAAAGTTCCTAGTTATGTGGGTTATAAAAATGACGAGAAATTTATATTTCGTGATTTATTCGGTAATGCTTCCAGTTGAATTAGGTCTTAATTAGAACTGGTCATAGCTTTGTTTTAGGTAGAGAAATTTTCAGAGGGTAGTTATAAGTGATCTTTTCTACTAAATCCTCTCGATATAGACAAGCATGGAGCAATGACTTTTATCTTCAATGTTACTTAGTATTTGCCTTTCATCTGTTCTCGTGTTAAATAGACATTCATGTTTGCTAAAGAAAAACAAGCAACGAAACCAATTGCAGTTGCAGAATGCATCAAAGCTGTTGCAATCAAGAACCAACTAATGTGGACTGTCTTCATTACCGTTTGTTGCAAATAAAGCTCCACTTGTTGACTTAGGGTCGAGGATACTTGCCTGTTGCAACTTGTGATGGAAAACCCCAACACAATGGAACTTCTGTGACACTTAAGCAGCAGGTCAATAACCACAACCTACCTATTTCAACCTCGTATCCATTGCATTATTACATTCAAACCAATATTTAACAAGGGTAAGAGGCATTGCTGCAAATGACTACTTTATCATTGCAACTTTAAACCTTTTTTCCTTTGAAAAAAAAGTTTATGCCAAAAGGAGAGCCTCTTGCTCAGTACTACTATTCACTTTACCATGCAAATTTTCATGGTTTTTTTAAGCTTGGGCCCAAAATCTTAATTTAGGATTATCTTTACATTGATTCGAACATTTTTTTCCGTAATTTCTCGATCGGACAAATTATGGATGTCTGATCTGATCTGAGATTAGTGGATGAGTTGGATCTTTGAGACTTTGAATGAGCTTCAGTAGGTGGGCTAGCTAATTAGGCTTTCACGGGCAGGTCAGCTGAGCAGATCTCCACAAGTGGATAGGCGTCGGGCTGGATTGTCATTGTTGTAGTATGACTATCATGATAAATTCAAAGAATATTTGACTGAATGACATAGTTGTAGTATGAGAAATCAACTCAGAATAGTTGAGTGATGGTAAGTAATAGTCAATTGATTAGCACACGATATCTACAGTTGATGAAGATGACAATATCAAGGGATAGGTTAATAATTTAATCAACTCCTAAAATATAGTTCGGATAAAATAAATAAAATTAATTAAAATTTAATAAAATTATCTCATTAATCTAGAAATATTCCATAAATTATTTTAAAATTTATTTTATTAATTTATATATTATGAATATTAATTTTATTATTATTAAAATTTATTTTTTAATCCTATTTAATTGAAATTAATTAAATTAATTTTACTCTTATAATTTTTTTGGTATTTTTTTCCTTTTTGTAATCATTTTTTTGTTTTTAATATTTAAGTTACGATGTTCATTTTTAATTTATGTATTTTATATTTAAAAATTATAGAAATTTATTGGTACGATATGATATGATATCGAAACTGTATTGTTCTGATCGTGGACCAAAACCTTGATACAGGTTGAGATTTAACCTTGGAACTAATCAACAAATGGATTGGTCTTAGTTCTAGGCAAAAGGAACGATGTAATCAACTGAGATGAAGTATTCAATCAACTATAATGGAGCAATCAGCTAACAATCAACAAACACTCTATTGAAGACAATAACATTTGGATAACTATCATTCTTGATAGATCCAAAATTGGTGAACTAATCACCAACAACCAGTCGATTGATGGTAATCGGTTTACAATTATAAAAGGGAAGTGAAGCTTATTTGAACAAAGTACCAAAAAATCTTGAAGCATTTATCCAATATTCATTCCATAATATTCAACAGACAGTAAGTGTGTTCTATCTTTCTATGGCTTTTGAGCTTGCTGTTTTATTCTTATTTTGCAGTTTTTCTATTACTTTTATCACTTTATCTTTTCAGTTTCATTACCCTCATCTATTGCTAATATAAACCGGTTTAATAAAAATCTTCTCCGCCTTCGGAAGGATTTCAAAAGGAAAAAATATAGTGGTTTTAGGGGATGAATCATAGTACATAGGGCATGGAGTCGAACTGAGAGTTCAAAACACGGGAAAATATGTGTCTATCTTATCTTACTTTTTGCTTGAAGATTTATTTAATACTTGCACGATTTACTTTTCAGAAAATCATCTTTCATCCACTAGATTATTTCATCATGATTCTCTTGCAAATTAGTTCTCTATAAGAACATCTTTTTCGTTGCATATTTTAAAATATCTTTCTTATCTATGTAAAATCTCTCATAAAAAAGTTTAAATTAAAATTCTTTTTGATTACCCTATTCCACTACCTCTCTAGCTTCTATCTTGATAGAACAGAATGCTCTCTTAGAGGGTTTTGTGACTGAATTTTTTGGTTATTGTTGTTTTTTCATGCACCTAATGAGTTTGTTTAAATGTAATAGTAAAAATATACCTTTGTTTCTGACGTAAGTTCACTTGTTTTACAGAAGCTTCTGTCAGAAGAGGATTCACCATATTCTTCATTCTTGGTTAAGGTGATACTAGTTTCCTACTATTCTTTCAAAACATTTTAAAAATTGCAAAAGTTGTCTCATTTTGACCTTTTAATACTGATAGAGATTGACAAACATTTAATCTTCAAACACTAATTAATATATGCTTGTAATTTAGTTGGAATTACTTGCTGGCAAGAACCTATCTGGATCAAACCTTGATGGCACATCAGACGCTTATGCTATCATAACTTGTGGTAGTCAAACAAAATATAGGCAAGTGTTGTCAATTTTGTTAAGCATTTTAATCTTAGCTGTGCACATTCTGATATTCTTGAAAATTTAATGATAAATGAATCTAATTCTTTGCAATTTTTTGTTGACTTACCTGAGATTTGTGATAAATCTATGTTTATGATCTGTTAAAATTTACAACATCTAGAACCACATGAAGGTATACAATTAGGGATGTACCTATCCTCCTGAAATGCCTACTATGTGTTGCTTGTGCAAAGAAATACAATTTTTGCCTATTTTCTTTTATATTCTACCTCTTTTTTGGTTGATTTTGATATGTTAATCACATTAAGGTATATAATTAGGGATGTACCTATCCTCCTAAAATGCCTACTATGTGTTGCTTGTGCAAAAAAAAAAAAAAAACAAACAAATTTTACCCATTTTCTTTTATATTCTACCTTTTATTTTTAATTGATTTTGATATTCTAACCAAATCTTATCATTTCTCTTCTTTTAAAGATTACCCATAGCTATCTCGACAATGTCAATGGAGATTTTGTTCTTATGAATGATCATATAATCTATATTCTACCTCTATGAATGGTCCCGACGACCATAAACAATCAAGCTTTATCCAGTTAGGTGGGGTCGACTATATAGATCCTTTTGTGCCATATAGCACAAAATCAATCCCTACTAAATCATTATTTATATTTAAATAAATTTTATCTTGTTTTATTATTGTTGTTAGAATATTATGGCTAGGGATAGGATAGGGTTTGATTGAGTCCGTTGAATAGGCCCTAACTTTGTATATAAATAGGGCATCTTCTATGTAATAAGTGAATTCTTTTTTATGAAATAACATGGTATCAGAGCATTAAGTTTTCGGTTTTCACCTTTCGCGTTTCTTTTTTTCCACCGTTGCTCGCGTTCCTTTCCCGAACGCGACGTTCCAAGCCGGGGACGCAGGCGTTGCTCCTGCGCGTTCCTTTCCCGAACCTCGTGCGGACGCCTCCCTTCGGCGATGATCTGCACGACACGCGGACGCCCTCCCTCCTCGCGTAGACGCCTCCCTCCGGCGATTGGACAGCAAGTGGATTGAAGACCTTCACCGTCGACAGCCAGCTCGTCTTCTTCCCCATCGATCGATCTCCGAAAAATCTGCCTCCCTCGCGACACGCGGTAGCCTCCTCCCTCGCGGCTCGCGATCAGCTTCTTCGCTTCCACGACATCCCTATAATTGCGAGGACCCTCTCGCCGGACACAGTCTCTCCGCTGCTCCTCTCCTCGCGCCTCGCCGCCGCAAGCCGTCTCCCTCGCAAACGCGACAATCTACACGTCACCTCCTCCCCGAGCGGATGCGTTCTTCTCCCGAACGCACCGAGCGGACGAATCGCGACGCCAACGTCGCAACCTTCTTCCTCGACTGCCTTGGCTAAATTCGGAGCTTTCTCTTCTTCCGACAAGGATTTCCCCTTGTCTCCTCCAGCTTTTCTAACCGCAGCGACTGACTTGTTATTAGGGTTCTTCTCCTCGAAAGCCTTCTGGAATTCCTCCATGAAGACGAAGAAGGCACTAGGAGGCTTTCCTGCCCCACGGCTCCTCTCGCCCAGCAGCTACCTCTCCATCACCATTTTCCGGACCTCCCAGATCGCAGTTGCCTTTTACTGGAGCACCGTCCTTACAACGTCCTTGGGCCGGATCAACAAATTCACATCTTCCCCTCACCGGACCTCCACCACGTAAGGGTGGCAACGGACGTCCTTGGTGTGATCATTGTCACCGATCAGGACACACGATTGATAGATGTTGGAGACTCCATGGTCGACCTAGTCCGCCTCGGATCGCTGAGTTACATCATTACTTATTGACACGGATCGACTCACCGCCTTCCTATGTTGATTTTCTGAAATGGTATGAGGATCGACGGAATTCCAAGTCCCCTGTTGCTATTACACAAACTGGTAATTCCTTTGCTAGCATATCTCGTTCTTCGGATCCTTGGGTACTTGACTCTGGGGCCACCGATCATATCACTGGTAATAAATCTCTTTTTTCTTCACTATCTACTTCCGGTTATTTACCCTTTGTCACCATGACAGATGGTTCTCAAACTCAATCCCAAAGTATTGGTGTTGTTCATCCTTCTCCATCTCTTTCCATTCATAATGTTCTTTATGTTCTCGGAGCTCCCTTTAATTTGTTATCAATAAGTCAGCTTACTCGGTCTCTTGATCGTGTCATCTCATTTACTAAATCTTCTGTGTCATTATAGGATCGGAGTACGGGGAGGATGATTGACTTCGGATGTGAGTCTCATGGCTTATATCGACTTCAACAAAACTCTCTTGTTGGTGCGGCAGCAACATCTCCACTTGTTATTTATGCTCAGTTGGGGTCTTGATAAGTTAAAATAATTATATCCTAGTCTGTCTCACTTAGAGTCTTTATCTTGTGAGTCGTGTCAGTTAGGCAAACATATTCGTAGTTCATTTTCTCCTCGCATTATAAATCGGGCTACATCTCCCTTTGCTTTGGTTCATTCCGATGTCTAGGGTCCCAGTCGTGTTTCTTCTACATTGGGGTCACGATATTTTGTTACCTTTATAGACAATTTTTCCCGTTGTACTTGGTTATATCTGATGAAGGATCGTTCGGAATTGTTTTCTATTTTCCAATCTTTTTTTAATGAAGTCAAAACACAATTTGATATTCCTCTTCGATCCTTGCAGAGTAATAATGCACGTGAGTATCTATCTACTCCGTTTCAGACCTTCTTGGCGTCTCACGGCGTGTTACATCGGATGTTTTGTCCACATACCCCCAACAGAATGGAGTTGCAGAACGCAAAAATCGTCATCTTCTCGAGACCACTCGGACTCTTCTCCTCCACTCTCATATCCTCTTCGTTTTTGGGGTGATGCCGTACTTACTGCGTGTTATCTCATCAATCGTATGTCTTCCTCTGCTTTACAGGATCAAATACCACATCATATACTTTATCCGGATCTGTCCCTTCATCCTTTACCGTCTTTAGTTCTACATATTTTGTTCATGCTTTTGATCCTGACATTGATAAACTCTCTCCTTGGTCGCATAAATGTGTTTTCCTTGGGTATCCACTGTCTCAGAAAGGGTACAAGTGTTATTCCCCTACACTCCGTCGGTATTTCATCTCTGCTGATGTCACGTTCTTTGATTCAGTTTCTTTCTTTGGGTCTTCAGAGTCGTCGTCCAAGTCTCATCCTTCTATGCCTGTACCAGCCTTTGATCCTCCGGAGGATTCTCTATCATCCCCAGCCTCAAGTCTTCCTCATTTGCAGGTTTATCAGCGTCGTCCTCGTCCTGCTTTCATTGCCGCCAACACGAATCCGCCGTGGAGTCATCTCCGAGCAGTCCTCTGCTCCCTCCTCGGTCCGACCTTTTGACTGATATTCTATCAGATGCTGCGGAAAGGTTCCACGCATCCTTTTCCTCATTATGTTTCTTTGAGTTAATATCATCTTTCTCCTTCCTATTATTCTTGTCTTTCCTCCTTATCGTCTGTTTCTCTTCCGAAGACTGTAGGAGATACATTTGTCCATCTAGGATGGAAACAGGCTATGCTGGACGAAATGAGTGCCTTACGGAGCTGTGGGACTTGGGACCTCGTTTCTCTACCACCAGGAAAGTCAATTGTTGGTTGTCGATGGCTATATACGGTGAAGGTTGTTCCAGACGGAACGGTTGATCGGCTTAAGGCTCGTCTCGTTGATAAAGGCTATACTCAAATCTTCGGATTGAATTATGGGGACACTTTTTCTCCTGTTGTCAAGATGTCCTCTATACGCTTATTTATGTCCATTGCTGCGATTCAATACTGACCTCTTTATCAGTTGGACATCAAGAATGCATTCTTACATGGTGACCTGATTGAAGAAGTCTACATGGAGCAACCTCCGTATTTTGTTGCTTAGGGGAGTCTTCTGGTCTTGTGTGCCGCTTGAGAAAATCTTTATATGGTCTCAAACAGTCACCCAGAGCATGGTTCGGTAGATTCAATATTGTAATTCAACAGTTCGGCATGACTCGGAGCGAGGCTGACTATTCTATCTTTTATCGACACATATCTACTGGTTGCATCTACCTAGTGGTTTATGTTGATGATATTGTCATCACAGGTAGTGATTATCTCGGGATCTCACAAGTGAAACATCTTTCCAAACATTTCCAGACAAAGGATCTCGGCAGACTTAAATATTTCTTGGGGATAAGAAGTACTCGAAATGGGATCATTATATCCCAAAGGAAGTATGCACGATGAATATTACAGAAGAAATAGGAATGTTAAACTCAAAGGCAGTTGTGACAATCCTATGGATCTTAATGTCAGCTCTGCCCGAATCGGGGAGCCTCTGCGAATCTGAACGATACAGGTAATTAGTAGGGAGACTAAGTTACCTTACTGTTACTCGTCCAGATATCTCATTTGCAGTAAGTGTAGTAAGTCAGTTTCTCAACTCTCTATGTAAAGAACATTGGGATGCTGTGATTCGCATTGTTCGATATATCAAAGACGCTCCAGGAAAGAGTCTTTTGTACGAAGACAAAGGACATACTCGAGTCATAGGGTATTTTGATGCAGACTGGGCAGAATCTCCCATTGATAGGAGATCTACCTCTGGTTTTTGTATATTTATCGGAGATAACCTTATGTCTTGGAAAAGCAAAAAGCAGAATGTTGTGGCAAGATCTAGTGCAGAGGCAGAGTATCGAGGTATGACTATAGCCAGTCAAGAGCTTATGTGGCTCAAACAGTTGCTTCAGGAGCTAAGGTTTGGAGATGTTACACAAATGACACATATGTGATAACCAAGCCGCCATGCATATCGCCTCAAATCCAGTTTTTCACGAGAGGACAAAACATATTGAAGTCGACTGTCACTTTGTTAGAAAGAAAGTCATATCGAGAGAAATATCTACTAGTTTTGTTAACTCACATGATCAACTAGCAGATATATTTACTAAGTCATTGAGAGGTCTTCGAATTGACTACATATGTAACAAGCTAGGTGCATATAATTTATATTCTTCAGCTTGAGAGGGAGTGTTAGAATATTATAGCTAGGGATAATTATTTTCTAGGATAATTTATTCTTAGGATAGGGTTTGATTGAGTCCGTTGAATAGACCCTAACTTTGTATATAAATAGGGCATCTTTTATGTAATAAGTGGGATTCTTTTTTATGAAATAACAATTGTTAACTAAGTCTTCTTTGACCTTTCTCTCCCTTTTTTGATGCATATATTTGTCATAATTTTATATTGTCCAACTGAAATATTTATTGGTCTTCTAAGTACATTTTCGTGTCATCTTAAAGGTGTCTTTTAGAGTTTTTCCTCAATAAATTCAATCTCGACTTTCTCTTTAATGTTCTTATCATGTTCATTCTCATATGCTCATATATTTGGGTCATAATCCAATATTCAGCTCCATATAACATAACGAGTCTATTGTTTTATAGAAATTCCCTTTAACTTTTAGATGTATTTTACGATTACAAAAACATCTGATACTCTCTCCATTTCAACTATTCTGCGTGTATTCTATGTAAGATATCTCTCTCAATCCTTCTATCTTTTTGCAAAAATAATCCTAACAAGGTTTAAAATTTCAACCCGTGTCGAGATTTCAGTTTGTGATCGAAATTATACGATTTTAATATTGTATCGTGTCATAGTAATATGGTTTTTATATTTTTTTCTATTAATAAATTAATAAATTTAGGATTTTAGAATTTATAAAAAAGAAAAAAAGCCTTGTGCGAGGTTATTCGTGGGGTCTCGAGTGAGATCTTGTCACGCCCCGAGAGTATGCCGAGCCGAAAAGTAAACGGACAACATCTCCTTTGTACGTGGCAACATATCCTGTTGATACAAGGTCTTTCGGCCACATCCATACAACATAAATAAATATATCTATATCAAAACACAACGGAAACCATCACAACATAATAACAAACTCACAACAATGCATACTGACATAAAAATCCGAAACAAACACAGGTCCAAATGCATACTAAAGTATACGGAAAATCCAAAATATCCACGGGAGCTTCGGAAATGAGATGGGATGGATCGGCTAACAATGCTCCAAGTTGTCACCAAGACTTCTACCTATTACCTGGGCGACAAGAAAACCCAGAGTCTGTGGTGGTGAGTATAAACTCAGCAGTAATATGAAAGAACATGTATATATATCAAATATCACAATATCACATGTAAAAATATAACCTATAGGTACATCAGGTATATACTAGCATAATGCAGACATACCTGAAAGTCTGCTACGCTACACTTATCCAACCTGAACATATATCCACAATATGCAACAATAAATTTGGTCTAACTCATACTATATCATGATAGTGGATAAAGATATGCAATAGTCCGACCAACTCATACATAGATATCCCACACACACCATATAACAAATGCAAGCATCATGTATAATGATGTATAAACAAATGCAGCAAGCATGACACAAACAAATGCAGCATCACAATAAGCATAAATATAGACTGTATATATATATATGCAAAATGCTATAAGAACACGACAATGCAGAATGCATGGTCATGCCTGCTCACCTTAACCGCTACCACAACCCTAGTGTGGCCTAGGTAGCTCAACATGACAACTGTCCCAACTCAACATCAACCACTACTCTCGAGTGCCCAAGTGGGCAGTATGAACAAGTAGCATATAAGCATAAAGAGTTAGCTACATAACGGGAGTCCCTGTTGTTGGCTACTATGATCATACCATGAGCGTCGAGTGTCACACAGCGAGATTGCGCGACTCGACTACCATCTTATACATAGTAGCAGAGTGCGGCATAACAAATGCTCTGCCCTCACACTAGCTACTACTACCACGAGTAACCGCAGAGGCAAGATGACTGACGACTCTCTCGACCATCAGGGAGATCAAGTCGCCAGCATGCATGTAAATGATATGAGTGTATAGTCACACATACAAACATCCATCACAGACTCTCTATTCTACAAAGAGTCATATTAATCTGATCAACATACTTTTTATCCTACAGAGAATCATACTCAATTGATCACAACCAAACTAGGACCACTGGTCCGTAGCGACGCACTATCCACAATCAATATGACCATAAATAAATACATAATCAGAAATGGGTACGCAACATAAGGATTTATCATAAGATTCGATTTTATGTTCAGGACATTACCCACTTCCTCGGATGACCTTTTACATTTACAAATCAAGTCTTCATCCGTACTCTACTAAATACATCTAATTGCACTACTATAGGCTTACATGCATCACATCTATAACTCATAATCCTGATGAAGGAAAATGTGATAATAACAATAGGGTATTTAAAAGGGTAAAGACTAAGCATCAAACATTAGAAAAACTAGAGTAGAGTCAAGGTCAAAGTGACAATAATATGAAGTTATATACTTTAGGGTTTAACTACTACTTGACCAGCATAGGAAATTATCCACTTGCTATAACGCTCGTAATAATAATATCTTCACGTCCGCGGACCCATCTCGTATCCACGTCCTGCAACATCATCAATTATTGCTAAGTACAAGCATACAACTAATACTCAACAAAATTCTACCGAATACGAGTACAACCTCTCGATACACCCTCCAAACACATCCAATTCGAAGACCTTACCATTCCATATCAACTCCAGCTCCTACTAACCCCTTTACAACCTTAAAACGGTGTATCACAATCGAGATCGAGCTGCTCCAGCCCGTTCCCTACTGTCGTACAGAACACATACAACCCTAGACAGACTTTATAGCCCCTGCTTACACCTATTTAAGGCTCTAACCAACCTCAAAATCAGATCACCAACTCAAATCCCCCAACACAGTTGGCAAATCCCCAATTCACAGTCGTACAACCGGCAATTCCTTGCTCACAGCTGCACAACCACCCATCAAACCCATTCACAGCCGATCTACAGCTCACACAACTCACCTTCACAGCCACCATAGCCTTCACAGCCGGCCAACTAACAACCACCTTCACCCAAAAAGGAATTCCACCCCACAGATTGACACATAACCAAACTCTAGCAATTATAGACGAAGAGAAAAGGTAAATCAAACTTACTAGCCCTAGAAAACTCCATCGGCAGCCAATCCTTCCCAATTCCTTAGTCCGTCGGAAAATGTTGCTGCCCTAAAACACAAATCGACTTAACCAAGGAAAACCACAGCCTGTCCAAGGTAAGAACAATCGACCCTTACCTAGCTCCGTCGACCACCGGCGGAACCTCCAACCGCGCACACCCGCCGCCGGCTTGTCCGTAGGCACCGTCGAGGTCGGTCTGCCGCCGCTTGTAGAGTAGAGGGAGAGAGCAGCAAGAGGCAGAGATCGCACGGAAGGAGGAGGAGGATTTGTGGTGAGGAAGAAGAACGCGAGAGGAAACACTCGGAATAATGGGTTCGACGGAAAGGAAGAGAAACCGAAGAAAAGGAGGAAGAGAAACCGAAGAAAAGGAAATCGCTCGCGTGCGTGCGGTGAGGAAACGGAAGAACGAGAATAATAAGGCTGGGCATTAATGGGAAGGAAGCGGATTGAGTTTTCTCATATCGGGTTGGGTTTGGAAAATAAACGGGTCGGGTTTAATTAAACCTAGATTCAATTAAACCATTAAACTCGAGCTAGGTTAGGTTTAAATTAAATCCCTAACCATCCCTCAAAATAATTAACCTACTAATAATATTACCCTTTAGCCATCTATTTGCGGTATTTTATAGATCTCGTGCAACCATGGAGCCTCGTGCGAGATCTTTTGTGGGGTCTCGTGCAAGATCGCCTGTGATCGTGGGAGGTGCATGTCAACCGTGAGGTCTCCCACGGCCTCGCACGAGGCGCCCCACAACCATGGGAGTTGCTCAGAGGTCGCGAGGCCTCCTGCGGGCTCGCACAACGTGCCTCCCCCTCGTGGCCTCGTGCGAGGTCGCTTTGTGGTAGTGGAGTGCCTTGCGTGAGGTCGCGAGGCCTTTGGTAGTTGCGAGGTATTGCACGAGGCTTTCGGCTGTGTGCCGACGTCCGTGTCATGCCAGTTATCGAACGGAACGAAATTTTTTGCCCATGCCAATTGACATAACATGTTATTTTAAACCATGATCCTAAGTACTTAAAACTCTCAATTATTGATTGGTATGATATTTTAAACCATGATCTTAAGTACTTAAAACTCTTAATTATCAACAACTCAATGTATCTATCTTAACAATTATCTCATTACATACAATATTGCTAAATTTAAATTTCATATATTCTGTCTCTATTCTACTTAACCTAAAACCTTTCATTTCTAGTATTTTCTGTCAAGATTCAAGTTTAACATTCACTCATTCACATGTCTCATCTATCAAAATAATATTATTTGCAAATAACATATGCCATGATACTATATTTTGGATGTTACTAGTGAGTTCATCCACGATTAGTATAAAAAGATGGGGACTTAGAGTTGATCTTCTGGGAAAGACTTCAGTTAATCCACTTTGACTCTTCACTTTTGCCATTATATCCTCATACATATCCTCAATTATTTTAATATACGATATAGTAACACCTTTCTTTTCTAAAACTCTCTATATAATTTCCCTTGAGACTCTATCATAAGTTTTTTCTAGGTTGATGAATAGCATGTGTAAGTCCTGCTTTTTCTCTTGATATTTTTTAATTAGTTGCATAAAAAGATATATAACTTCAATTGTCAACCTTCTAAGCAACATGAATTCAAATTGATTTTCAATCGTTGTGGTCCCATTCCTTCTTAGTCTTGTTTTTTAGTATTCTTTTCTAAAGTTCCATACCTTTACATTAGTTTAATACTCTTATAGTTTTTATAATTTTTTATGTATCATTTTTTTTTATAAGGGAAATAGAGTATTTACCCTTCCAATCAGTCTTGCTTCCAAACACTTTCATACCTCTATTGCAATACCATTAGGTTAACTGTTTTTCTATTTTGTATTTCATTTAAAACTTGTTCTACTTTTGAAATTTGAATTATATAATAAAATTTTAAATTTTTGTACTGCTTTGACCTGCTCAAATTACTTAACTTTAGTTGATTGCCTAAATCTTTATTAGAAAGTTGATGAAAATATAAGGAAGTCAAATGACATGAGAGCTTCCTCAAGCAACAACTATAAGGAAGTTAAGTTTGATATTATTTTGACACCGTTGATAGAAATGCCCACCTTACTGGCTGCATTGAGTCTCATGATAATAGGATTTATGCCACTCAAGCAACATTGTTTTTTAGTGTTGATTGTCTTTTAATTTTTATTTATTTCACACATGAATTCTAGAAAAAGACTCACTATATTGAAGTCTGATGGTAGCTTCAACCAATTTCAAATATTTTGTTAGAATCTATTTACAACTTCAATGTAAGAAAATCTCTAAAAACATACTGCATGTTAACGCATTGAAACATCTAAGATGTTAAACAAATTTCGCCAATGAAAATTTTAAATATACAATTGCACTAACATTCAGTATTTGTACTAGTCATAAAATTGTAATTCTTTCTCATGCACTGCACGCATTGGATAAATGATAATTTTTTGATGCAAATAAGAATTATTAACTTTTAAATGATTTGAATCTCTCTCCAATTTTGATGTAACTGCTACTAAACTTTATAGTGCAGCATATGCATATCATATTTTGGATAATTTTTTCTATTACATTTAATAATGCTACAATTGATTGGTACCTAGGTCCACCACCTCTAACTAAAGTCATTGACCTGAGACAATGTTGATGATATTATAGTCAACTGTATTTGACTATTAGTGACAATGTTGAATAAAGCACATAATTGATTGATCATTTGAAATTCAAATTAAGTAGTTATTGTCATTAATGAATTATGTCATATTAATCGTCAACAATCATAATTACTATGACTATTAGAACTTGATTAGTTGACTGCTGGAGTTGCCGAAATCAACTGCTATGTCAAATTGGATCACAGATTCATGAAGAGTTGTCAAATTGGATCATAGATTCACGAAGAGTTGACTCCTGGAGTTGACTATTCTTGAATTTTTCAAATAGAAGGGTACACAATTGACTACCGGGGTCAACCATTGTTATCATAAATTTGGTTTAATACTCAATGGTAGAATTTTTCATATTTATTGTGCTTATTATATTTTAAATTTGTATGCTCAAGATGATCAATGAATAGTTAGAGAACATGTTCAACACATTCGAAATCCTATACTGTATATTTGATCTTCTAATGCTATACACCATGAATTTAAAATTTTTTATAATCTGCCCTATGATGTGGTATATGGGTGAAACTCAACCTTTATAATGTTAAAAGCATGTTTAGATTCTATGAATAATTTATCAATATATGTTAGCATTATACCCTCCAATCCTAGTGGTGAATATGATCCTATGAGTCTGCAATCTATCATAACTTTTTTTATTTTGCCTCCAATCCTAGTGGTGAATATGATCCTATGAGTCTGCAATCTATCATAACTTTTTTTATTTTGCTACTATGACTCGCATGACCATGACAGCCTCGCGTGGGCGGGGCAGCCTTGTGCGGCCTCTACGGGACAATGGGGCCTCGTTTATTGCTACGACGGCAATGGGTGACTTCCGCGGGGTTGTAGTTGTGGGCACACAGTGGAACACAGTGAAATTTGAATGAAAAGATAGGTTAATAATTTCAATCAACTCCTCAAACTATAGTTCGGATAAAATAAATAAAATCAAATAAAATTTAATAAAATTATTCCATTATTCTTAAAATATTCCATAAATTATTTTAAAATTTATTTTATTAATTTATATATTATGAATAATAATTTTATTATTATTAAAATTTATTTTATTTTTTAATCCTATTTAATTGAAATTAATTAAATTAATTTAAGTATTATAATTAATTTTTTAATATTTTTTATTTTTTAATCATTTTTTTATTTTTAATATTTAAGTTAAAATTTTCATTTTTAATTTATGTATTTTATATTTAAAAATTACTGAAATTTATCGGTATAACATGATACGATATCGAAATCGTATCGTTTCGATTGTGAACTGAAATCTCGATAGGGATTAATTTTCTTCTGTTTTTTCTCTTATTACTTTAGGAAATATTAGTGCTTTAGTGAATATTTAAATGATAATGATATATGAAATTAATGGAGTTAAAAATAACAAATCTGGAGGTGATAATATTTAAGAAATATTTTGTTTAGTTGTAGTTTTAGACCGTAGAGTAAATTATTATGAATCTTTTAGTATTATTATTATTGGATATTATGAGAATATATAACTTCCTGATGTTTATAAAATGAAATGAATATTTTGTAGTGGGTGATGATCAACAAATATCATAATCTATTCTTCTAGTAATCAGAAAAGGGTGAATACCTCCCTTGGCATATCCTAGCTACAAGAGCAAAGCTCAATCTACAATTTACCAAACCATGCACTTAGATTTCAAGAATTTTGAAATTATATATATACCACACTTTGGATCCCAGTTTAAATTCTCGTCCCGTACTAAGATTTCGATTCATGATCGGAACGATATGGTTTCGGTACTATATCGTATCGTGCCGATATGATTTCGATTCTTTTTTCTTTTTTAAATATTAATGTATATTAATTTTTAAAAAAATATTTATATTAATATTAATTTTTTTAAATACTCATTATTCATTTTTTTCAAGTATTTATTGTTGAGTTTATATTTCGATATCTTTTCTTGAGATGTTCGATATCACAAAAGTAAATAAATATATTTTTCTTTAAAGAAAATTGATATTATTAACTTGAATTAAAATTGATACATTATACATGTTATCTTTCTAATACCAAAAGAAGCGTCATGAATTAGATAGAAACATTGGTTCTTCCAACATTCTGCTTAGAACAATTCCGTAATTCTTTAATACTCAAATCAAATAATTATCCTATAACATGCAATATTAATATTGATTTCTCTACATGTGTATTAACATTTCTCGATTCACCACTAGAAGTTGGACTTAGATTAGTCCCATTGGAATGAAAATTGGTACAAGTATAGGATAAGAATAAATATAAGTCCCCGAGCTCTTATACGAGGAATCACCATATGACGTATCAGAGCTATCATAAGAAGGCTGAGAGCATAATAAACTCTGATCAAAATTAATTTGAGCTAAACTCTCTCGCATATCTTAATAATCATGAGTTTCCCTTTGTTTATTGCTCTTATATCAATGCTGATATTGCATTTTAATAGTTCTAGCTCTATGATCTTCATCTTGAGTTGCATGTGACTTTGTTCACATATCCAAGGCATTGATGTTAGGGTCAGTGGAACATAAGTTTCACAACTATCGGATACATCATCACTGTCATTACTTTCATGAGTATTTACACTGCTATCTGATGCAGGTGGGAGCAAGATGGGACATTCTTCCACGTACGATGTTAGAATAGAGGGTGACAGAGAAATCGAAGGAGAGAATTCGTAAACAAAGAGGAGTTGCCTCTAGATTTAAACGAATGAAATATTATTAAACCAAAACATCATACTTACAAGAGCCTTAATCGATATTTAAATAGCCTAAGAAAGGAGAAAAGGTAAAAAAAAGCCCTAAAAACTAAGTCACGACGACGTGGCTCGGGTGAGTTGTGCGACACGGCATGACCTGACAATGCACGTGGGCACGACCGTGGTAGGGAACATAGCCAGGCTGTGTTCCCTGTTGGAACACCTAGTTAAGCCTTGGAATGGGACATGGCTATGCCCACCTAGTCGTGTCAGCCTCTGAAAATTCTGTTTCACCCCGTTCGAGTCCAGAATGAAGCATTCTCGTGTCAAGGGGCATGGGTAGGTTTGTGTTGGTTGTTGAATGCTCCTGCATTAGATTCTCGGAGTTGAAAAGAACTTGTCCTCGAGTTCGGATTTGTGCCACCACCTTGGTAAGGACTCATACTGTCTTGAATGTATCCTTGGCCCACTAGCTCCAACTTCTGTTGTTGCAATTCTTTGGTAGTTGTCGGGCTAAGATGATTAGGTAGACTTGATCCCGAAATAAGATCAATTTGGTACTGGATGTCCCTCAAAGAAAGGTTCTCTAGAATTATATCCACAAACTCTCCAAGTAATTGTTGTACCTATGTCGGTAGATCTGGATTTGAGTCTAAAAAGTTGCTAGGGCGAAGTAGTAAAGTATAGGCGACTTTCTCTTATGTGACCACATTTAAAAAATCTAGACATAGAAAGAAAAGTAGAGCTAGAAGATACCGACATTGGAGTGGGATCCTCTCATTAGGATGCTAGTACATTCTTTTTTCCTTCGATATGAAAGGTAGGTGCTCTTCCGTCCATCATGGATAACTCTGCCATCGTACTGCTAAGGTCGTCCCAACAATACGTGGCATGCATCCATTGCCACAATGTCATACTACGCCTTATCATAATACGTACTGTGTATAGAAAAAGAAACGAGACATCTCCACTCCACTGTTATCTCATTTTTCTCGTTTAACTCGGATAACTTGTATAACTTTGAGTGATGATCCGTCTTTAATTGTAATTTCTGCACAGTTTCATTGGATACAATATTTTCACAACTGCCACTATTGATAATCATCTTGCATACCTTATCCGCAACAGTGCATGTCGTATGAAAGATGTTCTTCCTTAATAAAATATCCTTCGCTTTATCCTTGAGAGTGAGAAGACTCTTGCGAACAACTCCCGTCTTATGCCCATCTTCATATAGTACGTCGTCAACATCATCTTTGTTAAAGTCTGGGTCACCCATGTCTTTTTCAATCAACAAATTTTTGCCCTTCTGGCTAGCGAATTTTTTGCACTCGGTGGCCTTATGTTCACCACATCAAAAACACATAAGAGTATATTTAGGATGAATCTGAGGTGTCAGCTAGATAGGACTGCTTTAATCGCTCGAATTATAGGATCCCAACTTTGATGTTTCTCAATCGTCAAGGAGCACTGATAAGCCTCTGAAATAGTCTAAAGAGAATGTAAACTAAGAATATCGTGAAAGGACTATCTCAAGACTCTCAAATATTGGGCATCCAACTACTCCTCTATCTCATATAAATCTTTCTGAGCGAATAGCTAGTAAAACTCTTCCCTATACTCATTGATTGATCGAGTGCCCTGTCTCAAAGTATGAAAACGATGAAATAACGACGAGTATAACCAAAAGGAAGGAAATGACTTTTCATCTTTTCTTAATCAACAATCTTGGCCTTGCTCTGTCTCTCGCGTGAGCGCCGTAATTGTTCCCACCGATGAAGGCTCAATCTTGACCTTGAGCTTTGAAGTTCCTTAAAAGTAGGAATTCTTTTTGTAGGAACTTCGGTGAGCGCTAGAGGGGGGGGGTGAATGGTGCGTTCTCGTCGACTTGACAGAATACGTTTGTGCTTGATCGTCTACAATGTCGTTAGCGCAGCGGAAATACAAAATACACAACAAAAATACAAGCACGACAATACACACGATATAATGTGGTTCGGAATCCTAGTTCCTACTCCACTGATCCGGATACATCATTCGCCATTGGATGAAAGTCTTCTAAATTTCTCCAAGCAAGTTTTCGATGTATTTGGACCTTCGCTCTTTTATCAGCCTAAATCTTTGAATCAACAACATTAGTAGTAATCGATTCTCATCTGGAAATCACATCATTATATAAACCAATGTTATTTGGTAATACCAAGAGTGCACCTATTTGTTGTTGGGCGGATGACAACTACCATTGCTCATTAATGTATCCTCTCTGGAGTCTTCCAATTCGGGCTCCAATAAAATCATTGTTCTGATATGGGTTTGATGTTGAGGGTCTTTCTATTGCTGGTGCATAATGCGGAGGACCTATCATTGAATCCTCTAGAGGATTATAAGAAGATATAGTTGATGAGGATGCCAAAATATTATCCCTCATAATCGGGTAATCCATTTCAAATTCTTCCTCCGTCTGAGTGAGTATTAATTTAGTGAATTCCTCATCCTTAAGCTCTTCTGAACATGTTGATAAAAATTCATCATCTGAGAAAAATTCATCATCTTCATCATCTCCACCACCTTCCGTAAATGGACTAGTCCATTCCTCATCATGGAGAGTTAGCAAATGTTCCGCACCAATGAATCTTTGAAGTAAAGATTCATAATAATCTTCTTCATTATCTGAATCAATCTTTACTGGTACTTATGGAATTGGTAGCAATTTATTCATTAAGGTCTCCCATTCTGGAGTACCCATTTGGATTGTGGTGTTTTGAACAGTAGTGGAGACGCTCGTGGAACCAAAGCCTGATTATCCTCGAGTAGTATCCGGTAGTTCCGCCACTGCAACTAACTCAGGAGTACTAATTTGCTCCAGTATCAACTGAGCCACTGCTTTGCCCTGACATAGGGTTAGTACTTCAAATGTCATATTAAAAACAAGAATTTTTACTTCACCACGGTAGTCACTATCTATGTCTCCTGCTCCAATTTGAATGCCCTTGAGCCATGAAATTCCAGATCGTGGCGCAATTCTTCCATAATGGCCTTTTGGTATTGCAAAGGCCAACCCTGTTGAAACCAACTCTCTATCTCCTGCACTAATTTCATAATTATAGCATATATGAAGGTCATATCCAGCAAAACTTGGAGTTTTCCTCCATGGAATGATTGCATCTGGGTTGAGCTTAAGGACTTGAAAGATTGGCTCTTCAATAGTCAAGACTCCTAATATTTCTTGCTCAGGCGAGCATATTTCTGTATCATCTTGATTAACTTGATGTGGTTGTGGTTCAACTATAGGGGTATACCCCTGAAATTGTAATGAAATGCTTCCATCTAACAAAGTTCTTGTTTGCACCCTAGTTGGTGCTACAGGGTTTCTTCTTGTTGTTAGTCTTAAGATCCATCGTTGTTGTTGGAGTTCTTCTGTAGAAAATCTGGTACCAGGTAAAGCCACTACTCCTCGACTTGCCAAGTAATCTCCTTGCCAATCCTGATAACCATGAGTCTGTATAGAGACTTCAATATGATTGAAGAAATCTTCTATTGTCAGTATTAAATCTAGTATTACATATACCATTTGGGTGCCTCGGGATATGTCCATCTCCATTGTTGCTATGATAGCTTTATCTCCATGCCATAGGGTGTCCCGCAAGACTACTAGCACCATTGCTCCGGTATCTCTTCTATGAAGTGTATAAACTCGGATCATTACGAGGCCCATATGTATATGGTGAAATCCAGCCTGTCGCATAGCTTGATAACTCCGTTCTGTTACAAGTGGCAAATCCACTTGATTTTCTTCTACACATAATATATCTTCCTCCGAGTAGTACACGATGATGCATTGGTTGAAATCCCGCAGAATAAAGAATTTCTGCTGGTACCATGTCTGCTCTTCTGGATCTTGAAATCTCTAGTTGTTCCTCAAGACTTATTTGACTCTCAATAGTCCTTCGAAATCTCCTTTAGCTTGGTACAATTCTTCTTTGCAAATTGTATAGTCTCCGTTGGTTCCGTCTGTAATCCCTGATTTGGTCTTCAACAGTAGGTACAGTTGTGGTAGTAGTTGGTACTGCTGGTGGTCTAGCTTGACTCATCTTTGTTGTTTTTCCTTTTGAAGAATTTCAGAGGGATTTTCGAATACAAGAATAGAACCTTTCTTCTTAGAAACTACTAGTTCAGTAAGTTCAAACCGCCAATTCTTTTAGTTAGCTCCTCAATCGAGCTTTCAAGCTCCTTCGATGGAGTCGGTACAGCCTCCTTTCTTTTCAAACTTTGCACTTGCTCTTGCAGCTCTTGAACCTGCTGACTTAAATAAATAATTAAAGAGATTAGAGTGTTATTTTGCTTGATTATTGTCCCCTGACCAGCTAGAGTAGATTTACTATCAGAAGGTTTTGAAAAACCAAGTGTTGGTGCCTCTATTTGCTCTACTGCTGCAACTGCTTTGGTATATAGACGGCTTTCACTTATTTTAGCAAATGCACTCATCCACTAATTAAACTTTTCACCTCCTGAAGTATAGCCTCAACTTTCTTAATATTCACCTTAAGTTCTTCCGTCAACTTTAAGGCTTCTTCCTCAACCAATTTTGGTTGCTTGGAAATTTCAATTACAAGTGCCCTTACTTCTCCCTTAGTTAAAGGCTTATTTCTCACTACTTCCTGCTCCAAGCTACTGATAGAAGTCCGTAGCACAGCTACTTCCTCCCTTAGGGCTTGGTTTTCTTCCTTCAAGAAGTGGAAATGTTTTAGAGCGACTTTGGAGAATAAAGAGACTCGATCATAAACAACTCCTATGTTGTTAGCTAAATCAGCTATTTTGGGTTTTCAGCAAGGTCTAAATATTCAAGATTTATGGTTCGGGATTTACTAAACCACTCAACTATATTCTCCTCAAATTTTTCAGACATATGTTAATTCCGACATCTAACTAGAAAATTTGGTCTTGCTTACGGCTTAGGAATTTATAAAATTTTCATGCTCATCCAACTGGCTACGACTCCCACTTGGAGACTTACGTGCACGACGGTCTTTTGCAATTAATTAACAAATTCAGTCGCCTTATTACAAAAACTAACCATTCTAGTCATTAATCTTGATCATAATTAACTGTCCCTTTACCTCTTACTTCTTTCTTCAATACTTGCTTTGATAGTGGTCTTATGAAGTCCAGCCTCTGTGCCACCTCAACTACTTCGCTTCCAATACATGTCTTGCTAGTGGTCTTATTAGGTCCAGCCTCTATGCCACCCTACGGGATCGTGTCCAGAAGTTTTTGGCAAAGCAAATCCAAAGATTTTTCAAAGATAAAATATGGGATAATTAAAAACTTTAATTAGCTTATGACATCCTTTTTGAGCAGAATAAGCTTAATAGCAATACCTTCACCTTGAACCGAAATATTAGCCTTCCATTAGCTTAAGTTTAAAACTCAAGCTCAGATACCAATATTAGCCTTCACGGACTTTATTACCGACACTGGAATCAAAGTAAATTTTGAACACATCGATGGGAAGTTGAATACATTGGCTGACACATTGTCAAGATTGATTGAAGAGCCCATAGTGGCTGTGCTAACTGAGGAAGAGGAAGCTGCATCCTCGTCTACAAGATACGGGCTCTAATAAAATCATTGTTTTGATATGGGTTCGATGTTGAGTCTTTCTGTTGCTAGTGCATACTGTGGAGGACCCATCATTGAATCCTCTGGAGGATTATAAGAAGATATAGCTGATGAGGATGCCAAAATATATGTCTACTTGGACCTGCCATCCATGGTTATCCCCAAATAAAACAAATAATGATTCCTTGAGTGGTAAAATATTTGTTACCAAATTACAGTGCTGCTCCGTGTCCATTTCTCCTTCTGACACACTGCAAATAGCATCACTGTTTGATTCATCTGGATCAACAGAAACCACATCATAGTCTTCTGGTAAATCCATTTCCTCGAGCATGGCTATTCTTTCTTTATTTCCTATTTTGTTCTGGCATTCCCTGGCGAAATGACCTTCCTCACCACAAATATAACATTTGCATTTTCTTACCCTGGTTCGGTCATTTTGGTACTTTTTTATCACACGCGACTTATGTGTCTTGCCCTTTGCCTGCTCAAAGGTAGAAAAAGAAGGTGGTGCAGGTGTAGGATTGTGGCGTGGATTAGGAGGCCTCCTATGTATGGGAGAGTGAAGGGAAGGTGGTGAAGGGGGTGCATGGGTAGAGGGTCCCTAGTGTGGTGGTAACTCTACTACCCTATTCAACCGCCAATTGGCACAATTGGTGATGGTGGTACGATCGGTATCGAAGAGCACAAGGGGTGGCAAGTTCTTTCTTATAAAACAAAAATAATTACCCTCTCTCACTATCGTCTTCATTGTCATGCACCCCCTAGGTCTATGCTAGGGCTCCTCTCTACTCTATCTAAATCCTTACAATCATACCCCATGCTATTGCAAATATGAGTAATCATTCCCCCCAAAATAATTTCCCCTTGTTATGCTTTGCCTACCTTAACTAAATGTCTGATAAAGTGGGATCCTACATCTATACTATTATCCCCTTGCAACATGCTCTAAAGACATAATAACTTACTCTTATCACTCCATCACACTCTTTCCTTCCAAAAATCGTGCTAGCCATTAAACGATGGATGTACCTAAAAATAGGATTCTATAATCGGGATGCTTTGGCTCTAGAAGGGTCGTAAGAAGTCTCTCCAGTTAATTCATTCTAAAATGTTCGTCCATTAAACTCATTAGGTGTTCTCCTCTTTCCCCCACTAGGTGATCCAAAGCAAAGATTCCATTAATGTAATATCCATTCATGCTCTATGTTAAACAAGCTAAATGTTATCTTCCCACATATACTATCCCTTCCCGATAAAATCTCTGCCTCCACTGAGCTCAAAAATTCAAGCACAACCCACTAGGTTGGGCATCTACAACAACAACAACAAAGCCTTATCTCACTAGGTGGAGTCGGCTATATGGATCCTTTTATGCCATTGGACTCTATCTCCTACTATATCATCATTTATATTTAAATAAATTTTATCTTATTTTATTATTACTATCCAAGTCTTTTTTTGTCTTTCTCTTCCTCGTTTGATGTGTATATTTGTCATCGTTTCACATCGCCTAACTCGAGTATTTATTGGTCGTCTAAGTACATATCCGTACCACTTTAAACATTTCTCTCAGAGCTTTCCTTCAATAAATGTAACACTGACTTTTTCTCTAATGCTTTCATTTATTATTCTGTTCATCCTCGTATGTCCGCACATCCACCTTAACATCCTCATCTCTGTAACTCTCATCTTTTGCTCATGTGCTCGAGTCGTAGCCTAACATTCAGTGTCATACAACATAGCAGGTCTAATCGTTGTTTTGTAGAACTTTTTTTTAAGTTTTAAAGACACTTTACGATCACATAAAATATCCGACGCTTTCCTCCATTTCAACCATCCTGTTTGTATTCTATATAAGATATCTCTCTCAATCCCTCTATCATATTGCAAAAATGATCCTAAATATTTAAAACTTTTAGTTCCAGACAACTCATCATCTTGTATATTAACACTTGTCTCATTACGTCTAATATTGCTAAACTTAAATTCCATATATTCTGTCTTTACTCTACTAAGTCTAAAACTTTTCACTTCTAGTGTTTCCTACCAAGATTCTAGTTTAGCATTTACACCTTCATGTATCTCATTTATCAAAACAATATCATCTGCAAACAACATACACTACGGTACTGTATCGTGAATGTGTCTAGTGAGTTCGTCTATGATTAGTGTAAAAAGATAGAGACTTAAAGTTGATCCTTGATGTAACCCTATCTTTATTGGACATGCTTCAGTTAATCCGTCTGAAGTCTTCACTTTGATCGTTTCTTCCTCATACATATCCTTAATTAGTTCAATATATGTTATACTAACACCTCTTTTTTCTAAAATTCTCCGTATAATTTCTCTTGGAACTCTATCATAAGTTTTTTCTAAATCAATGAATACCATGTGTAGATCCTGCTTTTGCCCTCTAAATTTTTCAATTAATTGCCCGAGAAGATGTATAACTTCTATTATTGACCTTCCTGGCATGAATCCAAATTGATTTTTAGAACCGTGGTCTCCTTAATCTTTTTTCTATTACTCTTTCCTAAAATTTCATGGTATGACTCATTAGTTTGATGCCCCTATAGTTTTCTCAAGTTTGTATGTCTCTTTCATGGAGGATAAGAGAATTATGATACTTATCCTCCATTGATCAGACAACCTTTTTGTTTTCAATATCATATTAAATAATTTTGTAAGTCATTCAATATCTTGTTTCCCTAGACACTTGCATACCTCTATCGGAATATCATATGGTCCAATGACTTTTTCATTTTGCATTCCATTTAAAGCTTGTTCTACTTCTAAAATTTGAATTCTACGATAAAAATTTAAATTTCTATACTCATTTGACCTACTTAATTAAGTTGATCTTCTGAACCTTCATTAAAAAGTTGATGAAAATATCTCTTTCACCGCTCTTTTATTTCTTCATCATTTATTAGTATCTTATTATATTCATCTTTAATACATCTTATTTGATTAAGATCTTTTGTCTTCCTCTCTCACTTTAGCTATTCTATAAATGTCTCTGTCCCCTTCTTTTGTATCTAATTTTTGATATAACCGTTCAAAAGTTTCAGTGTTAGCTTTATTCACTGCTTTTTTAGCTTCTTTCTTGGCTATTGTATATTTTTTTCAAATTTCTTTTTTGTTTATAAATATATAATTTCTTATATGTTGTTCAAAAATATCTCTTGCACTTTTTTATTTCACCATCAAGATTCTTTACTTGGTGGTGCATGCTCCTTTGACTCATCGAGTACACTCTTGGCTATTATTTTCAGCTTTGATACCATCTTATCCCATGTCGTATCATAGTCACTATATATTTCATCTAATACTTGTACTTCTATCTTCTCTTTGAATATATTTAGTTTCTCATCCTTTAACTTTTATCACTTAATTCTAGGAGTCGTGTATATTTTTCTTCTATTAATATTATGTTTGAGGCGTATATCCAATATTATTAACCTATATTAAGTAGTTAAACTTTCTTTAGGCGCCATTGATTTGAAGCGGTGTGAGCCGACTGGAACAAGGAGAAAACCGATGAGAAGATGGTTGGAACACCAGCCGGAGCCTTAACTTGTGCGGAGGAAGAAAATAGAACACCGATTAGGCAGAAACAAGATAAGATAGGGTTTGGGTGTCCTATTTTCTTCCTCCGTGCAAGTTAGGGCTCCGACTGGTGTTCCAGCCATCTTCTCACTGATTTTCTCCTTGTTCCAGTTGGCTCACACCGCTTCAAATCAATGGAACCTAAGTAAAGCCTCTAATCCTAAACCTCAATCATATTTTCTTATGAATTGCTATAATCTAATCACTTTTTATGCTTTCATTCATGATCATGCATTGCATTCATTAGACAAAAGAAGTAGAAAAGGGTCGAGTGAGGCTTCATCACGAAATCGTATCAACCCATGCCGGTTAGATACTTAGATGAGCTATTTTTCCGATCGTATTATGGGGATGTTATCCAAATTATCATGCATTATCATTTAGCAAAAATAGTATTTTACATGCATCCAATTAACATTGACTCAGTCACGGAGTTTTACTCCAATTTGTGGAGGGTTGGGGATGATCCGGTATACTCCACTCGCGTTGCAACATGCGATTTGGAGTTCACTTCTGCGATTCTATAGGAGTTCTTGAGGCGTCGACCATCTGCCGACACCTTCGTATTTTATCATTCTGCTGATGAACCTTTTCCAACTCCTTTTGATCATATTTCTCTAGATTTCATGCATGACTTCTTTTCCATTGACCTCGTCCTTTGGGTCAGAATCTATTTTCAATCAATGGCTTATCTACCCTGACAATGTACTTTATAAAGTTATTGTTGAATGCCTCTTGCCTATTGTGACTCGGGGTCAGGCCAAAATTTGGCCTCCCCATCTATTTCTTATGTATGCAATGCAAAATCTCTTAGATATCAAGCTCAGATCAACATTTTTTATTACATACCCACTTTCAGGTCCCTCAAAGGTAAGGGAAAGTTCATATGCCTGACATATCATCACTTCACGGTTAGTATCCATAGCATAAACATTTCCAAGGGGACATCGAGGCCACTGGCCCAACTCATACGATCAGATCACTACGCGACATTTTCAGATTAGCGGACATGCGGATACGGCTCGAGGATGGAGCGCCACCAACCTTAGCCAATCGGGAGCTGAGAGCGCCGACGGAGTATGACGACCCAGCTACAGAGGAGGATGACCCCATGCTATCAGATGCACCGTCGGAGAGTCTCTCGGCGTGATTTACACGCTTGGAGACCAAGTTCGAGGAGTTTCATGAGGATGTTGACATACGATTGGAGGAGCTCAGTCTAGAGCAGTCCTCCATGGCTTTTCAGATGTCCTCCATGGGTCAGCAGCTCAGTCGGATAGAGCAGCGTCAGATTGACATGTTCGAGATGATGCGGAGTTAGACCCTGAGTCAGCAGCCTACCACCTCCTGCAGATGACTCTGGTGGATGGTAGCTAAGACCATGTTATGTATCTCCTTTTATTTTCGTAGTGAGGTCGAGAGCATTTGAACATCTGTTTTGATTGTAGAAATGACTTTATATTGAATGAAATATTTTGTTTTTGCAAAATTATATGTGACATTCGAAGGGGTCGGCGGCGAATGGGAAGAGCAGATCCGGCGGCGAGTGGGAAGAAAGAGAGGACGACGCGCGGTAACAGAGGGCAGGCGACGGGCGCGGTCGCGGTCGCTGGCTATCGTCGACGCTAAGGGTGGCGGCAAGATGCGGCGGCCGCAGCTGCAGGAAATCGGCGGTTGGGCGTAGTCGGGCGGGCGAGGGAGAAGAGAGAACCGGGCGACGACACCGGCTATCGGTAGGATCTCCAACGATGGTGTGGCGGTGGAGATCGACATCACTCGAGAGAAAAGGGATCGCGATTTGGGCGGCGCGTGATCCGGAGGAACGACCGGTGATCGAAGATGAAAAGAGGGGTCGCGAGAGAATGAGAAGAGAAGAAAAGTCGGGTAAACGGAATCGACAACCGAGGGGTAACGTTTGTTCTGGATTTAATATTTAGACCTAGGGAAATTGAACCCCTCAATTACTACTAAGCAGATAACTCAAACAAGCTTTATAAATCTATTTGCTTTGTCCTCATAAACTGCCATACGAAATCCATTTAAGTCTAGAAAAATTTCTAAAAATTTCATAGGGTATTTTCCTAATTAACAAGCATTATTTGATTTTTTTTATTTTTTTTCCGGTATTTTACACATTTAGCAGCTCAATCAACTTTTATCATAAGATGCGATCCCGTCTTCCTCTAAATCATGATGAGAAGAAACTGAGTTCCAACATAAAGATTTCAATACCTCCATGGCCCTCTGACATGGATATCTTTCATTTTAGATCGGAACAAGGCATAAAGGAGTTCCTAAAGGCTATCACAGCTTATCTGTGGTCACCACCATAGGTATGGATCATTCAATGGCTCGACACTGGACCTCCACTAGGGACTATGACCTACTCGTGATCCCCACCTCGGTCGTGGTTCTCACCACGGCCTGACTGTGGATCAATTCACGGTCGTGGTTCCCACCACGACCTAACCATGGACCAAGTCATGGTCGTAGCGCGCTGCTACCGCTATTTAGGATTTCATTAATATAATAATATTATTATTTCTTTTTTTTCGAATTTTCTATTTAATTTTAAAATTTTAGTTTTAAAATTTTTATATTTTCTTTTCTGTTTCGTTAAGAAATTTTTATTTAAGTTTGTTTAGTTTTTTTTAAATTTTTTTACTTGTTAAGAAATTTTTATTTTTGTTTAATTTGTTAACTTTCTTAGTTTGATGGATGGTAGGAAGGATACTGGCATTCTCTGGTACTAGAGGACGCTACAAAGCTAATGGATCTGCATTAAATGGCAAAATCATGTTTATTTCTTCTGATTGTTGATTGATACTTTTGAAGTTATCAATGTTATAAACGTATACTTCTTAGTAAAATGATAAGCAACAACTATACAAATGTTTCACTGATTATACCATTGGCAAAATCTTGAGTTTGAAATGTTTTTTTATTTCTGTTAAAATTTAGGCATAAGCAGTTTGATATAAACTCGTAGCTGATGTTTCTCTATTTTTTACTTCATGGAACCATTTGATGTATGAATAAAATTTTGAAGGCATCAAACTTTCCTCATGCAGCTCAATGAGACCTTGCTCTAGAGATCCGTTGTGGGGAGAGGAGTTCAATTTCTTTGTTGACAAGCTCCCTATTCAGGTTACACAAGCTCCCTTTCTAAACTGTCTTTATGAATAACATCCGAATACTTGATTAAGAATGCTATTATTGTCTCACAATAAATCCTCTCTGTGTAGCAGATAAGCAGTCTCTAAGTTTAATGCAAGAAAATTAAATTCCATCATATTCTAGACAGTCAATCATACTGGTGATGCAAAATTAACGGGCGAAAACAAGCAATCTATGACCCAATATGTAGGCCCACAATTACAAGTACAAAAACTTTAGTTTCGCCAATAAATTAGCTAGACCAAGTTCAGCTATAGTCAGTGTTTAAAGTGCATGTCCATTACAATAACAACCATTTGTTGACTGATGATGTATGGTCCAACATGATGACAAGTGGTTGATTCTTTGATCCTTGTATTTCTACTAGTTACATTTCACACACCGTGTTTTACCTAGTAAACCTTAGACAATAGTGTTTTATATGTCTATGTTAATGAAATTGAATAATAATTGAAATTTTACATTGTAAACACCAGTATAAATATTAACAAGATGACACTACTCATCTTATTCGCTTGAATCTCATCTAAAATTCATCCATCTTAAAACCATCATACAAATATTAATATGATGATGCTACTGATATTGTTCACATGATACTGATATAAAAGTTGCCTATCTGAAACTCCTCGTAAGTCATTTAGAAATCATTGGGCATCTTGGAGGATTTGAAGGGTTTTGATGGGCTTGCAACCATATCCTACCTCTTCATTGTCATCTTCTTATTCTTGGTCACTAGCTATTGATAATGGATCATTTTACTGAACTTGCAGTATGTTGGAGCATCAACTTGCTCCTCTCTTGTATGAACAATTCGTCACAATAAACGACATGGTGCTCTTTTGTATCATGTAAATTATGCAAATGAAATAACATGTCTCAGTATGCATATATCAACTTCACTAAGCACAAACATCAGAGTCGGTGTTATAGTTGTGTGAATCGTTTGATCTATTTGATGTACAATTGCTCTATAAAGTTTATTTGCAAAAGTAAATTGGAAAAAAACCCTCCATTTCAGTGAAGGTGTGTTTTGTTTCAATGACCATGTCTAAAATTAAAGTTAGATTTAGAAAGTTTAAACAAAATGTTCTGGATCAAGAAAGTTTTAAATTCTGGAAGTTATTTAAGGTTCTAATTTTTTAATTTAAAGAAGTTACTACAAAATAGGATAGTTATATTTTATTTGGATAAATTATTTTAGAATTTGTCATCTATTTACCAAGAAATTAAGGAATATGTGACTTTTTTTTAGGAAGCTGTTTTTTTTAATATTAAAAAGGCTCCCAAACCCTGATGTAGGAGATGATTCAATTTAAATTTAATAAAATTTGTGGTTTCTTATCTTTGTGAGAAGTTAATCTTTTTTTCTATGAGATAGGTATTCCTGTGTTGCGTCAAGTGTTATTAAAGAATTCTTGACCCAACATTCACTACTTTGCCTTTTTCTACACTACATATGTTTATTTTGGTATAAGGCTAATATTTGTCTAGGAGGATGTTGAGAGGCAAGATCTAAATAGTTTATTTTATGTAGCCAAGACATACATGGTCTAATGTGTTGGGGAGCTTGGAAGCTAGAGGGGGGGGGGGGGGGGGGTGAAAATAACTTCTTTTCGATATGTCGATTGAATTGATTCGCGTTCGTCTCTACAAGGCTTGTTAACGCAGCGGAATATAATAACAAATACAAGCACACAAGGATATAACGTGGTTCGGAATCGAATGGTTCATACTCCACAGATCGAGCTCTAGCGATGCCACAAACACCACTAATCACAAATAACTCCTCGACACAAGTCGGAGGTGGAGAAACCTCGTACAATTGATTACAACAGTAATATGAAAAACAACAAGCAAATACAATGCAAATACGAAAACAAGTAAAGAAAACTTTACAACACTTTGCTTTTGATTGCTTGATTGTTTGGTTGCTTGAATTGTACTTGGAGACGCTGATTTGCAGCAACAAATCGGCCCAAAAGCTCCTAAGAACCAGTGTTGATTTCCTCCTCCATGAGCTCCCTATAAAGCTACTGCCTGGGCTGGAAATCGCCGATCAGTTGATTGCTCGGGACCATCAGTCGACTGATACCACTGTTGTCGTGAGATAACGGCTAGATCCACGCTAAAAAATCCAATGGATCCATCATCAGTCGACTGATGAAGCCTTCACTTGACTGCTAAACCCCGCAATCGTGTCTCGACTCTATTCTGTGCCCAAATTCTCGAGCACCAGTCGACTGATCACACGATCAGTCGACTGTCCACCTCTGGCAGTCGACTGCTGGGACACTTCCCGCAGTCAAACCCTAGTTGACTCACACCAGTCGACTGTCATAAGGCACCAGTCGACTGGCACACCTCAAACATGAGGTTTTAACCCAAGTATGGTGCTCCCATACTTGCTAGACCACCCTTAGCCTAGAAGCCTTCTAGCCACCTCTGTCAGCCTCGTGTCTCTCGGATCCCTCCAAGTCATCCATGACTTGTTCATCCATTGCGCTAGCCTTCAGGTGCTTCCATCGACTATGTCATTCTAACGATGTCTACACCGCCAAGGCACATTGGACTTACGCTGCCAAGACTCCGCTTGGACTTTACGCCGCCAACCATTGGACTTATGCTGCCAAGACTCCCGCTTGAACTTCTCAAATGCCAAGACTCAATCTTGGACTTTCCCTTGCCAACCCATATTGGGCTTTCCATGCCAAGTACTCAAGACTTGGACTTTTCCAATGCTAAGTGTCCCACTTGGACTTTCTACCCATGACTTGGACTTTACCTTGCCAAGACCCATGCTTGGACTTTCTATGACATGGTCAACCCTAGTCAACCATCAAAATCCCTTGCGAGTCAAACTCGAGTCCGATCAATCATGACTCAGGTCGATTGCACAAACAATCTTCTCAAAACATTATCAGACATCAATGTCAAACATCAATGTTAAACTTTCATGTTAAACATCAAAACATCACTCCAGTCCGGTCAATCGTGACTTAGGTCGATTGCACCAACAATCTCCCCCTTTTTGATGTTTGACAAAAATACATACCTTTGAGTTAGAACACTAACTCAATTCTTTTTACCAATTATCCCAAATTTGTAATCCCAAACATTCTCCTCAATTCTCCAAATTGACAATTGATAATATCAATTGATAACACTCTCCATAACATTCTCTCCCAAAATATTCTCCCCCTTTTTGACTAATATCAAAAAGGTTTACTCTCCAAGGAGATCAATGTCTCATATCCAATGAGATCTTACAATCTCCCCCTTGGTCCAAAAATACCTAGGATGCCTACCATCTTCCTAGTGATAAGTCTCATATCACTCAAGAGAGGCAATCCTATACACTCTCCCAATTT
Organism: Wurfbainia villosa; assembly: GCA_025175895.1. Classification (NCBI taxonomy): domain Eukaryota; kingdom Viridiplantae; phylum Streptophyta; class Magnoliopsida; order Zingiberales; family Zingiberaceae; genus Wurfbainia; species Wurfbainia villosa. Next base: position 3,143,752 of record CM045994.1, on the reverse strand, counting down.
CCAAATTGGGTATCTCAAAATTCCCATTTTCCTCATAAGGAAAAATAACCATCCATCATCCCATGATGGATACCTCTCCCTAAAGGCTTGCTCCCCCTTAACCATTGCACCAACAATGTCCTTGGGAAGTCCCTAAGCCAATAGGAACTCTAGACCATCAAAAATAAGGTTCAAAGTTCAAACATGAACTCTCCACACTTTAAATTTGATACATCATCCTAACACCTCTCCTAATCCATATCCAATGGATTTTCACCCTTTATAATGCTTTCCAAAGCATATCCTAGGGTTAGGAGTGGTTAGGGAACTTTACCATGGCTGAAAACGAGCTAAACAACCTTGTTTTTCCTGAAATCAGCTTATCACGATCATTATCGATATCGATCGCCGAGACGACAATGATCGATAATCAAATTCGAATTTCGCTTATCGTAAACGACTTCGTAAATTCATAAATAATTATACGTAATTCGAAAAATCATGAAACTTCATACGTATAATACTTATGACCAATACAATAAGTGAAAATTATTTGAAAAATATTTTACCAATTAAAATAGGAGATTGATACAAAGTTCAAAAACCATTAAAGCTTTAATGTTTTTGATCTACTTTGTATCAACTTCTTCAATGGTGATTGCTATCAAAAGATAGACTTCATCAAAGTTTTCTAAAGTGATTTTAAAATGTTTTTGAAAACCTATTTTGAACCATGGACTATTGGCTAGATATACATGACTTGTATATTAGCTTTTCTCATGATTCATAAATGAAATAAGATGAGTTTTAGTTTATCTAGATGCAAAAACTATGCACCTTAAACTTTACTCATATCCTAGCATCTCACATGTATCTAGGGTGTATACATACACATACATATCTATTTAGATGTGAAATGTGAAATTAGGATTATTATAGCCTCATGCATTTTCTAGACAACCCTACTTGATTCCCTTATAAATGAGACTCCAAGTCATGCCATTGTCCTTAAATCAATTTTAATCAAATTAAATGTATGAATGATCATGACATAAATGATAGCAATAATTAAGCATGGCCAATGATCATGATGTCATGACATATGAATAAGCTCTAAAAATGAACATGACATCTAAAATAATCCTAAACGATATCATGACATGTCATATGATAAAATAAAATGTGATGTCATGACATGACAAATTTGAATATATAAACACATTAATACACACATATAATCAGACAAAAACATTTTTATAAGCAAAATATTTCATTCAAATATAATTTTAGTTTTTACAAGCAAAATAGATGTCTGAAACTCTCAACCTTACTACGAAACTAAGAACAAGATTCCTAATCATCCTCTAGCTCTAATCTCCTGCAGATGGTGGAGGCGCGGAGGTCGCTGCTCGCTGCTCAGTCCGTGATCATCTCAGATATATCACCGGCCGTTTATCCGATCCGAGCCGCCACCCACGGAGGATTGCCTGAGCATGATCTTCACAGCGTGAGTCAACCGCTCCTGGTGGTACCCCTCGACCGACCTCCAATCAGGTAACACGATTTGAAAGACTCGCCGGTGCATCTGCTAGATAGGCATCCTCGCAAGAAAGATCGGTCCTCATACCGCCTCGCAGTTTCCAGCTCTCTAGAGGTGGCTCTACGCGCTCGGGCCGAGGCCGAGGTATCACCTCCATCCGCCCACCTCCACCCATAACCCCGCTAACGCTGGTTACGCGACCAAACGCAGATACTTTGATAAGACCTCAACGATCCCCTGGATATGTTAATGCCAATGGACACTAACCATGCAGTGATAATACGCTCAAAAGACATACGAACTTTCCTCAGACAGGGATACGAAACGGACAATGCAACAAACATGTTCAATGCAATGCTCACATCTAACCTAGACGCACGGATGCACGAGAAAGAGACGGGAGGCCGGATTCGCCCGACCTCCGAGTCACAATCGAAGGAAGTACACAACAACGACTTCAGAAAGAATATCACAAAAAGTGATAATTCATCAATGGGAAAAGGTTTTGAGCCGGTGGGCGAGGATGGCTAAGAAGCGCTCATGCACGGAATCTAACGAAATGGTCAAAAGGAGCAGGAGAGGTGCATCAAAAGTAGGTAAAAGATGAAGGTGTCATACGACGCCCTACACTCTAGAACTTCCAGATCGCGCTTTGCAACGCGAGTGGCGAGGTAGGGCTATCGCTCACCTTCCTCAAGTTTCGTAAAACTCCTCGAGAAGGTTATCATTTATAGCACGATCGCAGAGGACGATCTTCATCACCGATAATACAAAGAAAATCTCAATGACATCACGCAATAGAATGAAAAATCGCCCTACGATCGAACCGCCATCGGTTGGTACAGACGCGATGTACCCTCATTTGGGTCATTCCTACGTTGTCTTCTACATAATTATATGATGAATGCAATGCAATGGAATGCGATGACACAAATACCATGATTAGATCAAAATGTGGTGTAAAAGAAAATTAGGGTTCAAGAGTTTAGAGATATACTTTGGTGTAATTACTAGATTGATGGTTGTGAGGGCCTAATTGTGCAGTCTATTTGCCGGAGAGAATGCCGGAAGGAGGATCTCGCCGAAACCCTAACGCCGGAGAAGAAACCTAAGGTTGTGAGACGCTATTAGAGCGACCAAAACACAAATGAGAAGGATAGCTTTCAAACCTAAGGAAAAGGTCGTCGGCGTGAAAGCGAGAAAGCTTGTCGGAGAGGTTTGGAGACGATCAGAGAGGAGAATCGCGTGAAGAAGGCGTGAAGACGCCGAACCCTAGCTATTAATCGACGTGTGACATCACCGATCACGGCGGGTTAGTGAGTGGTTCACCAACCGAATCGATCGCTTCCGGCCGCAAGACTCGATCACGAACGCTCGCGCTGGCTACAAGAATATCACCGACCGATATTGGTAATTAGTCGATTGATGTGACCGTAACTCGATCACGGACGAGCCACTGATCGATTGCTGACTCTTCTACCCCGACGATACAGCACTAACAATGACCGATCGAGATAATCACGACGATTTACAACCGGCCGAGTCCCGAAGCAAGACTCGACCGGGCTCATGATCGATCGTGCTACAGTATGATTAGTCGATTGATATCTGATTTCCAGTTCTGAAATTAAGTGAATTTCGATTTCTTCACTCAATTTGTTTCATTTTACCATGTTTATTCATATATATCGAATATATTAATGTTATGCCTATGTTCATGTATTTGTTAATGTATTTTGGTATTTTATTTCATTTTCACAAGCATTAACATACAATAGTTTCAAATCCTAACATCTCACCCTTTCTAAGTGTTGAAATACACAATCAAGGTGAATGACCTATTTTGTGAGATGCAATATACCATAAACATTCCGTCCATACAAACATATGGTAAAACACATGAAGCATGGTAAGTATAAGACATCAAGTTGTGTATTACTTGAGTATTAATCTTAAATGTAATTTCTAAGCCTTAAGACAATTTTCTTGATACACTAATTTCCAAAGTGTGCCAAAATTCAAAATGACACACTATGACCTCTAAACCCAAATTGTATCAATTTGATTGATTTATTATTATCCCAAAAATATATTGGCACATTCTAAAATCTTTTAGAATCAAAATCCAAATTTATTTTTAAGGTATTCATAACCTTGAAAATAACCTAAAGTGCCACTTTTACCATGGTTAGGTTAACTACCCATCTATTTAAAGTTGACACATTCAAACCCATCAAGCGTGAATCGATCACGCTCTTAGGAACCCAAAATCTATTTGAGCTCCTAGGGTTTACTAGGTATTCCTTAGGGATAACCTCCCTAGATACCTTCCTAACGACTTCTTCAGCTTATTAGCCTCGTCATTATAGTCTCGCTTAGGTTAACACTAGGAGCGACTCTCAGAATCCTCTTAATGCCACCCCTAGTTTCTCAAAACCCTAGCCACTAGGCACTCGCCTCGTTAACCTTTAATAATAGCTTCCTAGTAACCGCGCCTTCCTAGACTTCAGTCAGGTTCCATAATCGAACTAATATGGTAGTCTCTCGGGCTTAGGCTCATGACCCAAACTTTTCGCTTTGTGGACCTCGCTCTGCACCCTAGGTTTCACTCTAGACCTTTCGACTTCACCATTCGACCCTTTTATTCGGCTTCAGATAATCCTAAGGGTCTTTTCCACTTCTCAAGTCTCGACCTCAAGACTGATTTTCCTTTCTAATATCTCAATTTTGATTTTTCATTACTTCGAGATATTCTTATTTCTAGACGATGTCTAGATTTCTCGAGTTTAAGCTTAGATGATCTTCTATTTTGCTAATAGACTTCTGTAAGGTTTTTCTAGGACATTAGTCCCAAATTTCTTCTTATTTCTTAAGTTATCATTCTTAGCTCCTAGAGCAATAACTGCTTCTACTAACACGCTTTTCACGAGTAATAACAATCAATTAAAAGCATGCTGACTTTTTAAATTTAGAAGGTGCATTAATAAATTTTACTCAGTGATCGCTTGTAAGCCCCCTCTATACGCTGATATACACTCTCTCGAGTCTTTTCTCCCCAGAGCATCAATTTCTATAAGACTTCTTCACGATTTACACTCAAGCAAATGACGCGCTCTCGCTTCCTTCGATTCGGGGCACCGATCCTCGACCTTTAGCCGGACTTTTCTCGAATTTCGGGGCATTCATTCCATAAAGGCCCTAGCTTCCTACACTCAAAGCAAATTATACGAATTTTATTTTCAACCTAAATGCTCGAGCTTGTTCTTCCTGAAGGTTAGGCCTTCGAGCTTGTTTCATCACTTCTCCTAAGTAGATTTACTCTCCTCGCTTTTCCTCGCCCGAGTAGATGGTCTCTCCTCTCAATCCTGTATGGATGCTTCTTCCACTTCTTTCACCTCTTCTTCCACATGCATCCTGGTTAACTCCTTCTCAACTTCCGACTCTCACTTTCGCGAGGACGATGATGATTCTTCCTCGCTTCTTCCTCTTCGAGCCACGAAGATTCTTCTTCTTCTACTGCGGCTAAACGAGGCTTCTACGGAACTCGCCAATTTGTCCCATAGCTCCTTAAGATCTTGAAATTCACCTAAACTAGAAAATATCATTAGTATCAAATCTTACTGACTTCGTTCAACTTTCGGGCGCTTTCGGGTCCACCTTTTTAACTTGAGGACATCTCCCTTCTTGTCCTTAGGAGGTTCAAAGCCTTCCATGATGATGAACCAATTCTCTATGTCCATTATCAAGAATTCCATCTTTCTTCCCTCTAGCGTGCTCCCTTAGTTGTTAAACTTAAAGAGCGGCCTTGCTCTGATACCACTTGCTCTGATACCCTTTTTAACTTAAAGAGGGCCTCTTTTTCGATTTCTACAAAAATGGTTAGCGGAAGCACAACAAATACACTAGTAATAGAAACGAAAATACAATGCTAACACGGAAGCCTTTACGTGATTCGGAGATAACGCTCCTACTCTACGGCGATCTTTAAGGTGGATCAACCCAAATCAATCTTCACTAAGAAACTTTCTCTTTTACAAAACCCTTCTCTTCTTACAAAAGATGAAGATGAAGATTAGAGAAGAGGAGGGGAATTAAAACACTTAGAAAGCTTAGAAAATTCGTGGGGGCTTGAGAGAATGATCAGAATGTAAGCATTAACCCTCTCAACTACCCCAAACCCTCTTTTTATAGAGAGAGAGTTATTTTTTCCGTTGGGCCACGATCAGTCGACTGATGTTGTTGTCGACTGTCGTCGCAGCTAACGGCTTCTGAACAGCCGGATTCGCGGGATTCATAAGTGTCATCATCTAATCTAAGACGCCATCAATCGACCGATCCTCCATCACCGACCGAGTGATCACCGAGCGATCACAGCAATGAGGAGACTCCATTCTCAGGCTGGGTTCGACTTCGATCACCGATCGATGGCGGTATCCGACCGCTAAGACTCAGCAATGACCGCTCATTAATTTTTCACCGACTCCGAAAGCACCTTATTACCGATCGCTACTTCAGATCGGGCCGATCGATACTTGTCAAGTATGAATAATTCATACTTGAATTGACTCCCTAGACCTAGACTCAACATTCTAGCTCTTCCTTAAGCCTTGCGCCTCCAGGATCCTTCCGAGTCCGCGACTTGTTCATCCTTTGCGCTTGCTTCCAAGAGCTTCCTTCGGTTTTGTCATGTCTTGGGTTTCCTTCGCAAAGCGCTGACTTTACGCCGCCAAGACTACATGCTGACTTACACCGCCAAGACTTGTCGACTTCCTTCGCTAAGGTCCGCTGACTTTACGCCGCCAAGACTACATGTCTTCTTACGCCAAGCTTTTTCCTTGGACTTCTCTTGCCAAGATCACACTTGGACTTTGCCTTTATCAAGTCTTCATACTTGGATTTTCCTGTCACTTAAACATGTTCACAATTAGATCACAAAGTATTATCTAACTTAGATGATTATCCAAACATCGAAACATATAAATACTTGGGGCATTGTTGCACCAACAATCTCCTCCTTTTTGATGTTTGACAATCATTTAAGGTCTTTAACACATGCACATAATCATATTTCCAATATGAATTTTAACTTAAACATTCCTTCTCCCCCTTTGACATACATAAAAAAGAGAAAGATTCATAAATTTCATGAAAGAGTTAAATTTATTGTATGATTGAGATTAAGCTCCCCCTTAATCCAAGATATGGTTCATGATGTGTGAATAACATGCAAATCCTAACAAAAATTTTGAGGTTAAATCCTAACTTTGCACCAACAATATAAGTTTAGGGAATGAAAAGATTTATATTATGAAACTCTCCCTAAAACATTGCTTCAAATAGTCCTAAAAACTTCTTTACACTGAAGATTATCATACCATAGTTTTAGGACATCAAAAAATACACTTAAAACCAGGAAATAGAGCTATTTTTCAGAAAACACAGTGTATCACGATCAATTCGATTCAATGATCGCTACGCCCAATTCCAGCTTTTCTCGATTTTTCAAATTTAACTTCGTAAATGCGCAAAAATTCTAAAACATCGAAAAATCACAAATTTCAGGTATACATTTCAAATCATTTTATATCAAGGAAAATAATTTAAAAATATATGTTTTCCAGATTTCAAAATCATACAATTTCAAACCAAGCAAAAGTTTTAAGTATTTCAAAACTTCAGATCACTTCAGATTCCACTAAAATCGCTTTTTCAAAGTTCGATAAACATAGTTTTAAATTATGTTTTATTCGACATTTTCAATCATATTCTTAAAGCTATACGCACATTAATAATGGCATAAGCCTTCCCAACGATCGGTCCAACGAAGGATTAATGTCTGGATGTCACTGTTCATAAGAATGCATCATAACAAGCATGATGAACCAAGTGCATCTTTCTAACATCTCACATGTTGTCTAAGTGGCTCAATACAAAAATCATAGTTTCTTAGGTGTTTTGTGAGATGCTTAAAGGTATAAATCCTAGAATTTCTATAGAATCATGCAAACCTACACCTTTATTCAACTAAGCACATTCCAAGTTCTCTCCTAAGTGATGAAAATTCTTCTTCGGGAAGAGGCTTGGTAAAGATGTCGGCTAGGTTGGACTTAGATTCAATGTAATTGAGTTCAATGTCCCCCTTAGCCACATGATCTCTAACGGCTGATGTTTCACTTCAACGCTGTCATAGAGTGATGCACCGGATTTTCGGTCAAATTTACGGTGCTCACATTATCACAAAATACTTTTACGTTGGAGTAAGATAGCTCATACCTCTAAAGTATGTCTCATCCATAGTAGTTGAGCTACACAACCACCCATAGCCACATACTCTCCTCGGTGGATAGGCAACACAAGGTTGCTTCCTACTACTCCAACTAACTAGGGAGGACCCAAGGAATCGACATCCACCACTAGTACTCTTCCGATCTAATTTACAACCCAAGATAATCGAATCGTGTACCCAACCAAATCAAACGACTAGTCCTAGGGTACCATAAATTCCTACATTTAGTGTGTCTTTAATATATCTTAAGATTCTTAACTAACTAACGAGATTCTTCAGTACATGATTCAGACCTAAAGACACATATCAACCGCAAATAATATATCGGGTCTACTAATGGTTATGTACAAAAGGCTATCAATCATACTCCTATAGAGTGTAAGGTCAATTTGTTTTCCTTCATGATCATTATCTATTTTTATATTAGTTGCCATTGAGGTTGACACTACTTTAGCATTTTCCAAACCAAATTTCTTAATCATTTCCTTGGCATATTTGGTTTGGTAAATATAAATTCCTTCACTTGTTTGTTTGACTTGTAATCCTAGGAAGAAATTTAGTTCCCCAACTAGACTCATCTCAAATTCATTTATCATATTCTTGATAAAGTCTTAAAGGAGTTCATCATTTGTTGACCCAAAGATAATGTCATCAACATATACTTGGGCTACAAAGATGTCCTTTGATGTTGACTTTATAAATAGAGTTTGATCTATATTACCCCTCCTAAAGTCTTTAGAGATTAAAAAAGATGATAATCTTTCATACCAAGCCCGGGGAACTTGTTTCAAATCATACAAAGCTTTCCTAAGCTTGTATACATGGTTTGGATAGTCCATATTCTCAAACCCGGGAGGTTGTTCTACATATACCTCTTCCTTAATGAATTCATTTAGGAATGCCGATTTAACATCCATTTGATGGAGTTTGAAACCCATATAAAAGGCATACCTTAATAGGATCCTAATAGACTCTAACCTAGCAACTGGGGCATATGTTTCATCATAGTCAAGTCCTTCAACTTGATTAAAGCCCCTTGCAACTAACCTAGCTTTGTTTCTTGCGATATTTCCTTGGTCACTTAGCTTATTCCTAAAGACCCATCTTGTAGTAATGATGGTATTGTCATTAGGTCTAGGAACTATTGGTGTCTGTCTTACCAAGAATACATCATGCATACCAGGAGCTTACGGAAATGTGTAAACAGGCAACTTTACAAAGAAGTCTGAAGGATCTTCAGTTCTGTTCTCAAATTCCTATACCCAGTTACTACCAGGGAGAAAGAAGTATGGATTGCGGAAGTCCAACACTTATAAGGGCAAACCGCACAAATCGCATGTAAGGGTAATCAAGAGAAAGTATCAAAATGACAGAACAAGAGTAAAGAAGTGCAAATGTTTTATTTGTGGAGAAGAAGGGCATTTCGCCAGGGAATGTCATAACAAGGTTGGCAACAAGGAAAGAGTTGCTATGATCAACGAACTAGACTTACCAGAAGATTTTGACATAGTATCTGTGGATCCAGATGAAAGCAACAGTGATGCCATTTGCAGTATGTTCGAAGGAGAAAATGCAACAGAGCAACATTGCAATGCTGTGACCAATGTACTTCCAATAAATGAGTCTATGTTTGTTCTTATAGGAGAGTCATAGGGATGGCAAGTTCAAGTAGACCTTCTTGAAGAGCAATTTCATTGCCAACACAAATGGAAGACTACTATTTGAAGACTACTATATGCTTGTTCGGGTGGCAGTTCTAAGTCTGGCAGTTGCTGAATTTGGTCTTTAATTTCCTTGACTAAGACCCAATCTGATGGCTTCATTCTTTTATCGCCATGAATCGAAGTCTTTTCATATAATGGTCCTAACTTGGCACTTAGGTTTGGAATATATGTTCGGGCATAGTTAAGAATTCCAAGCCAAGATCTCAGACCTTTCTTTTCCTTTAAACTTTCCTCGAATTCTGCTATCTTTTTGATTATATGAGGTTGTAGCTTTAGCCTCCCTTCTCCTATTTCTGCTCCCAGAAATTCAATCTTTGAAACCGCCAGCTTGCATTTAGTGGGAGATAAAACTAACCCATGTTTTTCACAGATGTTTAACATGATCTCCAGATGCTTCACATGCTCTTTCTCTGAATTAGAGAAAACAAGAATATCATCAATATATACAGAAATAAATTCTTCAGACTTTCAAACATCGTCCATTTTCATTGAAAAATCACGTGCGTTCTTTAATCCAAATGACATTGCTAGCCATTCATAAAGACCGTATGACATATAAACGCCGCCCATTCAATGTAGGTAGGTTCCATAGCTACTGAAATCCCGACTTTAGATCAAACTTCAATAGACCTTCAATTGCCAACTTTCGAGAATGGTGTTTATGCCCGTAGGTCAGATTGATCTTTATAAGTGTTGTCATTGAGTGTTCTGTGAATCAACATCCATACGCCCTTGCCTTTTACTTCCTTACCAAAGGATCGGATCAATACTAGTCCTCGATCGACTATCATAGCCATCGCTCTATGCCTACTTCATCGGGCTAATAACTTTCAACCCTAAGAGTATATCCACACGCTAAATGTCCGTTTCATCGCAGGGGTGATACGCGATAGTGGTTTATCCCGATAGTAATATCCGGATTAATAACATCAATTTTACAGAATCCATTCTTCGACTGTCAGAGTGGGTTGTCTCCGATAAATCCTGTTCCTTTAACTGCTCAACAAAGGTTCCATGTTTCGCAAGATAAACGATTCAAGGAGTCATAAAAAAGAATACCTTTTCTTGGATTTCCAAGTATTTCCATTTCTTCCAGATTTAAGTTCTTCTATTGGCCGATGCAACGGGGCTCAGATAGAATAAGAGTTATATTCTTATGTAAGGTCACATTATTACCTTCTATACGAACTCCTCCTTGCATTCCTCCTGATAAAATTTCCTCCGAGGACCATCCAATTCCTTCTCCTAATGTCATTTCAATGAATAAGTGTACAAATTATGAATTTATTCTCACCAATTTTCATCTGTCCCTTTAACTTCCAAACTTGTCAGTTTGCTTGGAGTTTACTCCATCGATGACGATAAAGGTAAGGGTTCTTCTCCAATGCTTGGGTACGAACCTTTATCAACACAAAGAAGTCAGAGCACCAAATGTCCGTAATAGCATTAACCTCGAATGGAGGAATAGTTGGTACTTCAATTTCAACTACCATACGGTATACGCTTAGAGGTCTCCTCGACGATATTGACTACTACTGTTGGGTAGTACAGATATCTCCGTAAAATGTAATTGTTCCTTCCCTTTACAGTGTCACGGAGGTTTAGTCATTGTAATTCTTCTGCTAATTCTCGCCATCGTTATTTCACTTTCTTGATTTCGCTCAAAACTCTATCTAATTCCGCTTGCAATCTTCGAATTTCAGCAGATAATCGCATGAGCCAAATAATTCAAGAATTAAGTTATTTTCTTCATACTGAGGAATCGTGGCATAACTGAGTTTCTATCTTCAAATAAGAGTCCAACATAAAGTGCAAGCCGTCAACTGCAACTGAGCAATGTCTTCGCCTCTCACAGAGTTATTACACCACAAAAATCGTGATCTAATAAATAGAGTATTAGCTTCTTCATTTACCTTCCATTCATACGCAATGAAATTACTCTTCGTGAAGGTCTACTCAACTGCCATCCTCGCCTCTCCTATAAGAACAAACATGACTCATTTATCGAAGTACATCGTCGCAAAGATTGCAATGTCGCTTCGTGCATTTTCTCCTTCTGACATACCGCAAACGACATCATCGCCGCTTATCCGATCCACAGATATGTCAAAATCTTCCGTAAGTCTAGTTCGCTGATCATAGCAACTCTTTCCTTGCTAACCTTGTTATGACATTCTCTCGCGAAATGTCCTTCTTCTCCACAAAATAAAACATTTGCACTTCTTTACTCTGCTCGGCATTTTCGATACTTTCTCGATTACCCTTACATGCGATTCAGGCGGTTTCGCCTTATAAGTGTTGGACTTCCGCAATCCATACTTCTTTCTTTCTCCTCGCAGTAGGTAACCGGGTATAGGAATTTGAGAACGTAATCAAGATCCTTCGACTTTTCAGAAAGTCGCTCGCTTACATTTCCGTAAGCCTGTATGCATCGATGTATTCGTAAGACACCAATAGTATTGCCTCCGAATTTCTCAAATCTTGCTTCTAAACGACGCCTAATGAGTGGTGGCATCTTTAGAATTTGTCACATCTTCATTTATGAACATCCGACCTGCTTCGCAGCCAGTTCAGATGTATTCATATAATTCATCAAATCTTTAGTGTCATGGCATACTAACCTTTCAAGATCAAGATATGCTTGGTTCTGTTCCGCTGTGGCTCCTGAGGCTGGATCTTCAAGGGTGATAATCCGTCGGATTTGCGACAAATGTTTTGGGTTTCATCAGCAGCATTAATTAGTTTGTCGTATTGGTCTGGGAACATCATCCTCCACTGGATAAATGTCTTCTTTTCTATTTCTCCCAGTAAATTTTCCACATATTGCACTTTGGTTCTTTTGTCAGGCCAAATCTTTGAGTCCACAACATTTGTGGTTATAGACTCTCACCTGGATATCACATCATTATATAGCCCAATATTGTTAGGAAGAACTAACATTGCACCATTTGTTTGCTGGGCTGAAGGAAGTGTCCATTGTTCATTGTTGTAGGCTTTCCTGAATCTTCCGATTTTTGCACCCATGAAATCAATATTTTTATATGGATTTGATGTTGTGGGTCTTTCGTCTGCTGGACCATACTGAGGTGGTCTCATCATCGTGTCTTCTGTAGGATTGAAAGAAGAATAAACAACTGATGATGCCAGAATTCGTCCTCTTTCTTTTTGTTTTGGGTAATCCATGTCATAATCTCCTTCATTAACATGAGCAATCTGTTCATCATAAATATCAGAATCAACTGATAAATATTCACCTTCACTTCCACCACCTTCCGCGAATGGATTGGTCCATTCAATAGTGTCTTGTAATGTTATGAGATGTTCTTCTTCTAGCCAATTTTTCCATGCTTGGCCATTATCCGAATCTTTTCCGATAAAGGCTTTGATTCACTGGTTTAATTACTCTGGATACTGAATGTTGTTCTAGTGGTACAAGAATATGCATAAGGTTATCCCACTCAGGGGTCCTCATTCAGATGGGCTCGAGGATGTTGATGTAGATCCAAACTCGGGAATCTCTTATAGTGCTTTCAAGACAGGGAACCATTGTAGAGTAGGTGTAGAAATTTTCTCAAGAATTAATCGAGCAATTGCTTCTCGCTTAATATATAAATCTTCAAAGGTCATAATAAAACCGTAATTTTAATTTCCTCTATAATCAATCAATAACTCTCGCGCTTAATTACAATACCTTTTCTCCAACTACCTCGATCAAGAATGCGCCATAATCGCCCTTCAGAATAAAGAAATGCTAATCCTGTATAGAGTAAAGATCTATCCCCTGGTCCTATTTTATAATTATCACAAACATGTAAATCATACCCTGCTGCTCCGGATGTTCTTCTTATTGGAGTAATAGCTTCAGGGTGCATTCTCATCACCTTAAAAACGGGTTCTGATAATATTTCTCTTTCTCGTGAACATGCTTCAATATCATCTTCATTTGCAGTAATTGCTCTAGGCTCTAAAATAGCGATATCCTCAAATCGTAAGGATACGCCCATCTAGCAAGGTTCTCGTATCAACCCTAGTCAGCCATAGGTAGGTTTCTTCGCAGGTTGGTCTTAAGATCCACTATCGCGCTTGTGAGTTCATCCTGGTAAATCTTGAACCGGGTAGTGCAATAACTCCTCTGCTAGCAAGATAATCAACAACATTCTGCACATTATAAGTAAAATTTGTGAAACTTATATTAGTTAATCGACCAACCATCATTCTAGTAATTAACAAATTACTAGATCCCCCTTGCCAGTCCTAATATCCGCGAGTTTGTACGGATATTTCTATATGGTTTGCAAAGTCTTCCAGATTCATCATCATATCTGGAATTACATAAACCATTTGCGTTCCCCTTGTCAGATCTATTTCCATGGTTGCAATAATAGATCTGTCTCCACGCCACCTGGTGTCCCGTAAAATTATTAGCACCATGACACCTGTATTTCTTCGGTGGAGATATTCTTATCATAACAAGATCCATATGTATATGAAAGAACCCTGACTCTCTCAAAACCTGATGACTTTGGTCTGTGACAAGTGGTAGGTCAACTTGTCCTTCTTCTACACAGAGAATGTCTTCTTCCGAGTAATGCTGATATACTCGGTGTTGTGTTGGTTGAAAACCTGTTGAGTAGAGTACTTCAGCAGGTACCATACTTGCTCTTCGAGATCTGGAAATCTCCAGCTGTTCCTCGGGATTGACTTGACTTTCAATGGTCCTTCGGTATCTCCGTTGACTAGGTAGAACTCGCCTTTGTAAGTTGAATAATCTTCTTTGCCCCACTCTATAATCTCTGATCTGGTCCTCCGCACTTGGTACTTGGAGGTCTGTCGGAGTTATAACTGCTAGTGGCCTTGTACTTGTAGAAGTCCTTGCTGCCATTATTTTTCTTTTTCTTTCTGAAGAATAATAGAAGGATTTCGGAATACCAATATAGAACCTTTCTTTCTTGAGATTATTGTTTCAGTTCTCAAATTTAAACCAGAAATCCTTTTGGCTAGGTCGTCAATAGCTCCTTCTAGTTCCTTTGGTGCAGAGGTTGATGCACTTGAAGTTTGCTTTAGGTTCTTAACTTGATTCTGAAGATCCTGTAACTGATTATGAATTTCAATTACAAGAGATAATAAGGTGTTATTTTGTTTTATTAACACCTTCTGAAAATCAAAGGACCTTCTGAAAATCAAAGGCTGATTTTAATTGGGATGATATAGAAAATCCTTGAGCAGGTGCTTCAATATTTTCTGTGGCTTTTAACGCGTTAATATAAGCTACGTTTTCTGACTGCTTATCCCAATTTCCACTCATCCGCCAATCATACTTTTTACTTCCTGCAGAATTATTTCTACTTCTCTAACCTTTTTCTTCAATTCTTTTGCTATTTTTATCACCTCCTTTTCAATGGCCTTAGGTTGATCTAGGGCTTCAGCTACAACTGTTTTTATTTCCTTCTTGGACACAGGTTGATTTAGCAGGATTTCTTTTTCCAAAGAACTTACTGCTGTCCTGAGCTTAATAACTTCCTTTTTCAACACTTCGTTTTCCTCCTTTAAAGAGTAGAAATGCTTTAGAGTTACTTTTGAAAGAAGAGATATCTTGTTATGAATTGTTTCAAGGTTATTGGCTAGATCGCTAGTTGTTGGTTTTGAGTTTTCTGCAAGGTTAAGATATTCTAGGTTCGGGTTTTGGGTTTTCTCATACCACTCTCTTATATTTCTCTCGAATTTTTCACTCATCTGGAGGATTTGCTTATCTTACTTCTACTTACAACTTAGGAACCTGTAAAATTTTCATGCTCACCTGACGGACTTGGCTCCCTAGGAGACTTATAAGTACTGCAGTCTTTTGCAATCAATTAACAGACTCGGTCGCCTTATTGCAGAATTTAAGATTCACTAATCCTTCTGTCTTCTAATTTCACAATTTATTCTGGAAATATCCCCTCTTTCAAGACTTCAGGCTAGTTGGAAGTCGATCCAGGTTTTTATTTCACAATCAAAACTCCGAGCATCATCTCAGGTTTTTATTTCAATATTTGGAAGTCGATCCATTTTTGGTATCAGAGCTAGTTGATTAAAGTTATGCAAGGCTAAAATTCAAAAATTCTAGGTGAAGGTACGGGTGCATACCTCTTCTCTTTATCTAATCACGTATTTTATTTGGTTTCAAATTTGTTCCCTGGAAATTAACCATAAAGATGAAAGGTGGAGACTCGACATGCATCCTTGGTCTGGTTTATCCGCAAGGCTAGTAAGTGCGTAAGACGGTAAGCCTGAAGTCTTGAAAGAGGGGATATTTCCAGAATAAATTGTGAAATTAGAAGACAACGATTAGTGAATCTTAAATTATGCAATAAGGCGACCGAGTCTGTTAATTGATTGCAAAAGACTGCAGTACTTATAAGTCTCCTAGGGAGCCAAGTCCGTCAGGTGAGCATGAAAATTTTACAGGTTCCTAAGCTGTAAGTAGAAGTAAGATAAGCAAATCCTCCAGACGAGTGAAAAATTCGAGAGAAATATAAGAGAGTGGTATGAGAAAACCCGAACCTAGAATATCTTAACCTTGCAGAAAACTCAAAACCAACAACTAGCGATCTAGCCAATAACCTTGAAACAATATGACTAGAGGGATCTCTATGAAACGACCTAGTCCTAACACCTTGAGATAATTCACCTACAATTTGATCTAGAGGGTGATTTTGATGAACTCTTATTGTTCTAGGAGGTGTATTAAATTGATTTTGATTATGATTATCCTCAACCCTTCTTTTATCATCGGAATATTGATCATTGATCATTACCCCCTAAAGTTAAATCTTGAAATTTTTTAGTAATTTCTTGATTTTTGTCATTGATATCATTATCAATGGGGGCTTTCTTAGGATAAGTATTAGAGGTTTCATCAAATTGGACATTTGAAGATTCCTCAATCTTTTGAGTTCTTTTATTATAAACTCTATACCCTACACTAGTGGATGAGTATCCAACTAGGATTCCCTCATCCGCTTTGGACTCAAATTTACCTAGGTTATCTTTGGTGTTTAAAATATAGACTTTGCATCCAAAGACCTTGAAATAGTGAATTGTTGGAATTGTACCATTCCATAATTCAAATAAGGTTTTTCCTAAAAACCTATGAATTAAAATCCTATTTTGGATATAGCAAGCGGTGTTGATCGCTTCCGTCCACAAGTAGCTAGGTAAAGAATATGCATTAAGTATAGTCCTAGCCACTTCTTGTAGGGCACGATTTTTTCTTTCCACAATCTCATTTTGTTGGGGTGTTCTAGGACAAGAAAATTCGTGCTTGTACCCTTGTTCTAAGCAAAAGTTTGAGAAGTTAGAATTCTCAAATTCTCCACCATGATTACTACGGATCTGGTTGATTTTGAGTTTTCTTTCATTCTCAACTCTCTTGCTCCTATGATTATTCCTAGGGTTTCATCCTTGTTTTTCATGAAAAATACCCAAGTAAATCTAGAAAAATCATCTACTATCACTAAGCAATATTTACTACCAATCATGGAAGGAGTACTATGACAATTAAATAAATCCATATGCAATAGTTCTAAAGGTAAAGCAGTACTAAGTAAAGTTTTACCTTTGTGTGATGATTTTGATTGCTTCCTCTCTTGGCATGCATCACACATTTTGTCCTTAAGATACTTGACTTTTGGCAACCCTTTGACTAACTTCATTTTGGCTAGCCTCCTTTGGCAATGTTCTTCATATTGATGTGCCATAGCCTCCTAGGCCAAAGCCAACCCTCTTCTTTTTTTACAATAAGACACTTAGTAGAAGCATTAGTAGCATAGGATAAATCAACATAGTATATATTTGATTTCCTTAAACTTACTAACATGCATTCATTTAAATTTTTGTGTCTTATGAAGCATTTTGAAGAATCAAATTGAATATCAAAATTTGCATCACATAATTGACTTACACTAAGCAAATTAAATTTCATATTTTTAACTAATAACACTTTATGAATGACAAGATTTGGGGATACCTCAATTGTGCCTTTTCCTAAGATCTTAAGTTTACTACTATTTCCAAAAGACACCTTCCTCTTGCTAGTGTGGTTGATGGTGGAAAATTTTCTCTCATCACCGGTCATGTGTTTTAAGCAACCACTATCAATAATCCATAAGCTTGGTTCTTCTACCTATACAACATGAAAAATGCAAGCCTTAGACATCCAAATTTTAGGACCAATAGCATTAACTATATAACTTTTGGGGACCCAAGCCTTTTTAGCCTTGCTCCTAATGGTTGATTTTCTACTAATTAGAGACTACTTCTTTTTCTTTAGGCTTATATCCTATGTCGGCCTTGTTATAAATGACCCTTTGGTCCCTAAGAATCATATCAAGATATTTGGACCTATTTGTAAACTTTTCTAAACATGCATGTAAATCACCTATTTCTTTCCTAAGGATCTATGTAACTCTATCTCTAGGTCTCTTCATCATCATCACTGACGATGATTCGTCCGCCGAGGATGAGGATAGGACTCACTGGCTTCCGGCTTCTCCTCGAGGCCGTAGCCAGGTTCTGGCGCACGACGACATTTTCTTCATCATCGAAGAGTCCTCCAAACTTACCGCACAAACACGGGACACACTAAGTTCGAGAACTCTTCCACGATTTAAGAAACGCTGTCACGCCACCCTAACCTAGCTCTCATAAATGGAGGAAGCCTAAGTTCTGTGAGGAGTCTTCATCCTCATCCTCAAGCGACGAATCATCATCAAGTGATGATGAGGTAAGAGACTTCCCTAGGATAGAGTTACTTTACAAAACCATTGCATGCCTTCAAAATGCATTAAATAGATCAAAAACTAAGATTAAGGACTTAAAAGTAGAAATTAAGTCACTTAAAAACGTAGAACCGCCTTGTGATGATGCATGTACTGTCACGCCCCGAGAGCATACCGAGCCGAAAATCAAACGGACGACACCTCCCCTGTACGTGGCAACATTTCGAGTTAATACAAGGCCCACAATAACATAACAAATAAAACACAACAACATAACGAAACACAGCGGAAACTAATACAACGATAGACCCATAACCCCACATATACAATACATCCACATCATGCATACCGGTATGACTAACACACCACAACACAGTACACTACGAAACCTCCAAATAGTACATTGACAAAATCCGAATCTACAAGTCCACAACACAGTACACTACGAAACCTCCAAATACAATACACGGCGGACGCAAAGCCCAAAACCAATACGGGAGCCTCGGAGGTGACGAGATGTCACCAATGGCCTGCCCAAGTCGCCACGAATCTTCTACCGCTACTGGGCGATGTAAAACTCAGGGTCCGTGGGGGTGGTGAGTAAAACTCAGCAGGTAATAGAAAAACATTTATATATGCCATATCACATGTATTTTCAACAACATACTCTAGAGGTACAACAGGTATATCAGCATAGTATATAAATACAAGCATATACCGTCTAACCAAATAAACAACAAAAAAAATGCAGACATACCTGAAGTCTGCCACGCTACTCTGATCCAACTCGAACATATATCCAATATATATATATATAACAGAAGAGTAGATCAACTCAAAATATACTCTAGCTATGTGTCAAGGTATCTAATGGTTCATCTAACATATACCAATATCCGACACAATCGTATAACAAATGCAAGAGACATATTTAATACGATGTACACCCAAACGCAACAAGCATAAGACAATCAAACGCAACATCACAATAATCATATATATATAAATCAGATCCATATATATATTAATCTCAACTATCCATATATATATACATATACGATTGTATCTATATACGGTAATATACAAAGTGCCATCGATATAACGCAAAGATGACGGTCACGTCTCCACCCTACTCGCTACACGACTCTCAGGGGCCTAGTGGCACGATACGACAACCGCCCCAACTCACACCAACCATCGCTATAGAGCGGCCGAGCGGGCAGATGATCAAGAGCATACGAGCGTAGAAGAGCTCACTATACAACGGGGTCCCATCACGCCACTCGACTAACACTACCAACGAGTGGTCGAGTACCACGCACCTGTAACAATCGCACGCAACTCCAACTACCACCGCCTATAGTGCTAGAGCGCAGACAATATACGCTCCGCCTCACACCGCTTACTCATCGGGAGTGCTCGGGAGGCAAGACGACCGACGACTCTTCAACCCTAAGGGAGACTATGTCGCCGTAACGCATGATACGATACGAGTACGCCACCAGACAACCATCTACCATGACTCTCCGCTCAACAAAGAGTCGCACTCCATCTAATCAATACACTCTATCCCATGAGAGTCGTAGACAACAGATCGACGGACTCTCTATCCCGTAGAGAGTCAGACTAATCGATCATAACTCTATCCAATAGAGAGTCAGACTAACCGATCGACGACTTCTATCCCGCAGAGAGTCGACTGATCGATCATAACTCTCTCTCCAATAGAGAGTCGACTCGATCGATCATAACTCTCTCTCCAATGAGAGTCAGACTAATCGATCGACGACTCTCTATCCGACAGAGTCGTGACTCGACTAATCATATCGTCGAACCACCGGTCCGCAATGACACTCTAATTACTCTTCACTTAACCATTACACAACCTCACGGTCGTAAGACGCAACATACGTATTGGAAATAAATCCTACATTTAGGGCATTATCTACCCATAGAGACCTTTTCCAATTTATAAATCGGGTCATCCTCGCTAACATTTACACCCTACAAACATCTAGGCTAATTTACATCACATCTATAACTCCTAAATCATGATAGGGTATATGTGATATCAACAATCGAGCATAAATATATCCAACGATAAGTTCAAGCATACGATAATAAGAGCAGGTGTCAAGGTAATACGAACACCTAACATACGCTCATATCTATGACTAAATCAATGCGCAATACATCTACCCTGACTCAAGTAGAAATTACCCACCGACACGAACCATAATCTTTTCATGTCCGCGAATTCACCTCGTGATCAAAGTCCCAAATCATAGAATCCCAATATAATCAAAATAACTCCCTCCACTAATCACCGATATAATCCTACAATAACACTACTACCATAATCGAAACCACCTTACATCGCAGACACTATAGCAAGATCGTAACTTACATAATCTTGCTTCAATCACAACCAACTTCATAATCCACTTATGGAAATCGATCCGCCCACCCTTTTAATCGCAAATAAATCCAACCAAAATCTAATTATGATTTATACACGGATCTAATTATCCTAGCAACACAATCAGCATTCTTCAAGAATTAAACATCTAATGTATAACTTACAATTTAAAGCTTACCTTCAATCGTTGGAATCACCACGGCTTATCCAAAAGCACCTATCCGTAAACCATAACATCCATAAATTATACACCACCTCGAGCATGTGTTCATGCTCCTCCCCAACCAGCTCCATCCATTCATCACCACCGACACCCATCAACACCACCAAACAAAACAGAGCCAATCACTACCGCGAACAAGGATAAATCAAATCCACGCTGTGAACCAAGATGAACCAAACAACCAACCTCACGACATCGCCATCATCGCCTTCCGGCGATAATCGTAGTTACACGCCCTCCCGAATCGCCTGCTCACGGAGGCGCTCAACGCCGATAATCATCAGAATCGATCCATGATCCAAGCCTCTTGATCATCATCCAACAAATATGTTTTCCGCCTAAATCGAATACCAAAGCAAAACCTAAAATCTCATCCAAGATCGGGAAGGAGCAATACCTTGCTTCAACAAAGATCCCACCGATCACCGCGATGCCGACTCCGTTGACCAAACTCCCGGCCACGTGCGTCGACGCCCGTCGGCCTCTTCGCCTATAGCCGGATCTCCCACCGGAAGGAGCCATTGGCCGTCGCGGGACCACGGAGAAGCAAGGGGCACCGACTTCCTTCCTACCGCCGTCGGCTCCGAAAGGTCTCATGGCGAAGGTCCGATTGACGACGATCGAGTTGCGACGGCGCCGATCGGAAGAAAGAAAGGCGGGTGGTGCTCGCGGCAATGGCGATCGCGATCGGCGAGCCGCCCAACAGCGAAGGTCGGCGACGGCGAGTGGAGCGACGAGCGATTTGGAGGGGGAGGTCGCGCGGGGGAAAGAGAAGGAAAGGTCGGGATCGCGAAGAAGAAAAGATGAGTCGCGAACACTGAAATCGATGGGAAACGACGGATTTAGTTTAATTAAACCATTTAATACAAAATAGTCTAAACAGGCTTTACAAAAGCCTATTCGTTTTATCCCCATAAAATATCCATAGAACCTCCATTTAAATCTAGAAATTTTTTTAAAAATTCCTGAAAATTCTATAAGATAATTCCTACTTAGCATTTTTCATGTTGTATAGGTATCTTACATGTACCTATAAGATAATTCTATAAGATAAGCCTATAAGATTTTTTTTTTTTCGGTATCTTACATGTACACTTAGGAATGAGAATGATGAACTTAGGAAAGAAATAGGTGATTTACATGCATGTTTAGAAAAGTTTACAAATGGGTCCAAATATCTTGATAAGATTCTTAGGGACCAAAGGGTCATTTATAACAAGGTCGGCATAGGATATAAACCTAAGGAAAAAGAAGAAGCCTTTACCTCTCTAATTAGTAGAAAACCAACCATTAGGAGCAAGGCTAAAAAGGCTTGGGTCCCCAAAAGTTATATAGTTAATGCTATCGGTCCTAAAATTTGGGTGCCTAAGGCTTGCATTTTTCATGTTGTATAGGTAGAAGAACCAAACTTATGGATTGTTGATAGTGGTTGCTCAAAATACATGACCAGTGATGAGAGAAAATTTTTCATCATCAACCACACTAGCAAGGGGAAGGTGTTTTTTGGAAATAGTGGTAAACTTAAGATCTTAGGAAAAGGCACAATTGAGGTCGTGGACATTGCTAAAATAGCCAAAGTGAAGTTAGTCAAGGGGTTGCCAAAAGTCAAGTATCTCAAGGACAAAATGTGTGATGCATGCCAAGAGAGGAAACAATCAAAATCATCACACAAAGGTAAAATTTTACTTAGTACCGCTTTACCTTTAGAATTATTGCATATGGATTTATTTGATTGTCATAGTACTCTTTCCATGATTGGTAGTAAATATTACTTAGTAATAGTAGATGATTTTTCTAGATATACTTGGGTATTTTTCATGAAAAATAAGAATGAAACCCTAGGAATAATCATAGGATTTAGCAAGAGAGTTGAGAATGAAAGAAAACTCAAAATCAATCAGATCCGTAGTGATCATGGTGGAGAATTTGAGAATTCTAACTTCTCAAAATTTTTGCCTAGAACAAGGGTATAAGCACGAATTTTCTTGTCCTAGAACACCCCAACAAAATGGAGTTGTGGAAAGGAAAAATCGTGCCCTACAAGAAGCGGCTAGGACTATGCTTAATGCATATTCTTTACCTAGCTACTTGTGGGCGGAAGCGGTCAACACCGCTTGCTATATCCAAAATAGGGTTTTAATTCATAGGTTTTTAGAAAAAACCCCATTTGAATTATAGAATGGTACAGTTCCAACAATTCACTATTTCAAGGTCTTTGGATGCAATGTCTATATTTTAAACACCAAAGACAACCTAGGTAAATTTGAGTCCAAAGTGGATGAGGAAATTCTAGTTGGATACTCATCCACTAGTGTAGGGTATAGAGTTTATAATAAAAGAACTCAAAAGATTGAGGAATCTTAGTTTTATGTGTTTTTATTCTTTTCTTTTAAAAAAAAATTAAAACTAATGCACATATTCTAGTAAAATGGAGTGTTTCCAAGAAGATGCCAACAAAATGCTAACAAGTGATAGGTAAGGTAGAATGTTTCCGAGAAAATACTAGTGAAATTATCAGCTTCGTTACCTTCTCTCTTCTTCCCAAATAAGCCTCACCTATTGTTTAACCACTGTGCCCCGACTTTAGACCTAGCTTCACAAGCTTGTCTTTTGTCAATACAAGTCTTGCCAGTGCCACGATAGTTGCTCTCAATATTAGAGAGAAAAAAGACTAAGGGTTCCCTCAAGAGCAGATCTTGGTTCTGAAATTCACATGGCCTTTCTGGAAACAAAAGCTTTTAAGCTATCATGATAATAGAGAATAGATGCTTTATATTATGAAGATAATGCAACAAAGATACTAATACAATTAAAAACAAGCACAAAAGCAATATATAAGAACAAAAACTTCTAACCTAACTACCGTCACTCTTAACTTACTTCTACGTGCTCACACACTTCATAGCTTGCACTCTTAGATACCTCCTACTAGCTCCTTAGGTCTCCTTATATAAAGGGAGAGGTTTGAGTTACAATTATTGATGAATCTATTCTTTATTATAGTGCTCCTTCTTTTCATACAGAGCATCATTAAAGTTATAGTAGTGCTTTTGAAAAGTTACAGTGGTTGTCGTGTTATAAAGTTATGGTAGTGTTTTCTGACAAGTCTCCTTTTCTATGTACGCCTTATTAAATCTTAGGTTGGGTTTATTTTGTGTTGCTTTCTTTTTAGCAATTCTTCATGCTTTTTCTCGTAATATTGAAATAATGCTTGATGTTGTGTGTTGACGTTTTAAAGGAGAAAAATACTGTCTTAAAATGGGAGGGTCAATATATTTTTTTTGTGTACGTCTCAGCACAAGTATTCGATAGGATCTCTGTGGTTGTCCCATAACCACTGGGGAGCCTCATTACAAGGATTCCAATGGTTATGCGATAGTCACAGAGATCCTATAGAATACTTACTGGCAGTTGAGACATACATTGAAAAAATATATTGACCCTCCTATTTTGGGACAACAATTTTCCCCTTTAAAATGTCAATACAACATCAAACATTATTTCAACATTACCAAAAAAATAAAAAAAAAATGGCTAAAAAGATAGCAGTATAAAACAACCCCACAATATAGGATAAATATGGCTCGAACTAACACCTCTAGCCTTATCAGGAGCAGCATTAATGACCACTTTAGATGGATTTGTCGAAGAACACAATATGGACAACGTAATGGAGATTCAAGGCACACCTAAAAAAGGAGACTTGTTAGAAAATACTATAATGACTTTATGGTATAACAACCACTACAACTTTTCGGAAGTACTATTGTAACTTTAATGATGCTCTATACGAAAAGAAAGAGCACTATAATAAAGAATAGATTCTTCAATAATTATAACTTAAGTCTCTCCCTCTATATAAGGAGACCTGTGGAGATAATAAGAGATATCAAACTTGATTAACCAACTGCTAAAGTTGAATTAAAACTTTCAATCTCTCTATTGCTTATTGTAGGTCGTGGACAACCTAATGTACTATACCCTTGACTTTCACACATCTTCCTCAAGAAAACTGTGTGAGCCTTAGTGAACCTCTTCAACGCACCACCTTTGTTGCGCCTGATTTCATCTCCTTCTATAAATGCAAGGCCAAAAAATCACCAACATCACCATGATTCCACCTCTACACCTTCGTACAACCTTTAGCCACTTATTATTTCCTTGCAACATTTCACAATGTCCTCCTGCATGAGCTAAACTTAGCTAAACTTTGTGTTGGCTGACCTTTCTTTAAAGATCCACAACCTCTATATTTGCTCTACCCTCCTCTACATTTCACCTACTCTCTTCTTCCCAAACTTGTTTAACCCCTGTGCCCCAACTTTAGACTTAGCTTCACAAGCTTGTCTTTTGTCAGCACAGGTCTTACTAGTACCACAACAGTTAGTCTCAGTATTAGAGAGAAAAAGACTGAGGGTTCCCTCAAGAGTAAGTCTTGGTTTTGAAATTCACATAGCCTTCTCGGAAACAAAAGCTTTTAAGCTATCATGATAATAGAGAACATATTCTTTATATTATATAGATAATGCTACAAGGATACTAATTCAATTAAAAACAAGCACACAAGCTATCACGCCCCGAGAGGGGGTACTTGTCCGACGAAAATCGGACAACACCTCCCTTGTACTGCGGACAATTGAAACCTGTATACAAAGTCCACACGACCCACTATACATCGGCCAATATGGCCGGAACATAAAACCATAATGCACATAATATATGGGTCTCAGGCCAACAACCAAAGTAAATAAGAGACCTAAAACCTCTAGACTTACCTTTTCTGCCATCTGAGTAGGAATACATAACCACACATAACAAAAACAAATCGAAACAAAAAGTCCATAAGGACATAATCAAGTACCACTAAAACAACCACGAGTATAAAATACTACAAGTTTAAAACATAGAGTACTAATGATAAAAGAATATTGAAAATTGAAATCGAAATAATGGAGTTATCAGATCAGGGGACTGGTAACTGAACCCTCCGGAAGGCTTCATCCTAAAATAAAATAGATATCAAAGGAGTGAGTAAAACTCAACGAATATCTAATAGTCATGCATAGTAAACTATAAATAGCAATAATAATCATGCTGGTACAGTTTTTCAACAATAAACAAAAAAATATATATACATACCTAAAACTGTACATACCAGAATCACTTAAGCTAACATAAGATACATCCATACAAGCAAATGTAGAATCACTAAAACAAACTATATAATACCTCCTGTATGTGCATGACAATCATATGCAACAACCAAAAGTGTAATAAGCAATGCATATAGTAAAAGCGTATGCACATGATGTAATGACCTGTATCACCCTCGACGCACCAAGCCACCTACACATCGCTGGCCGAGTGGGTAGGGTCGCTGATAATCACAGACTCCGCCACACTACACCTATGTGAACGAGTGGACAAGATGCTAGTAGAGTATCACCCTCCTACCCCATATATGTATATGGGGGACATCACCTCGTCTCATGACAAAGAAGGGATCCCTGTCTACTATCACATCACAATACCAATATCCTGAGCGATCACCTTGGAGCCTTGACAGAGTAACTATACATACCCTCCTAAAATACCACTACCTCATGAGTGATTGTGTATGTAGATAATGTAACTGATGATGGGCTCAACTACCAAGTAGTATCACCTCCTACCGAGGAGCCGATGATCGCCAGTCATGCAATAATGCAAGATGGTGCATGTCACTAATGCACGATACACCTATCAATCCATGACTACCTATAGTATGTACCAATAGGAGCCCATATCAAATAACCTAAGTACATAAGTCTATGTACACATGCAAGGTATGTCCATTATTCATTCAATGCTCAGTATGTAAGGTATATCGCTACTCTAGTGACAAATAAACAAATGACAAGTATCAAAATGATAGAGCACCAATATAATAAGCATATGAAAAGGCTACAATACGTATTAGGTAGTGACATACCAGGGCAGTTAAAAGCATAGAAAACTATTATTAGCTATAGTAAACGATGCACATCAATATGACAATATCTAAAAGAAGATAAGTCAAAGATACCCACCTGCTATGAAGAATACCAATTGTCTTTACGCCCGTGGACCTGTCTCGTGATCGAAACCTGCATATAACATAATTACCATTAATTCATACAGATATAAAATCTGACAACTCTACAAGAACACACTCATCCACAGCCATTCACAGCTATCATAGCCATTCATAGCCCCTTAATAATCTACTGTTACACCAAATTAGGGATCTAACCACCCTAATTGGCATCCCCATCGCAAACCCATCTTCATCCACTCCATCAACGCTCATTTACAACCCTTCACAGCTCATGCACAGCCATCACAGCCGCTCACAACTCATCTATGACTCACACCTTCACTACCACCTCTCACTCAGCCATAGCCGAGCAACACCAATTCACAGCCGACAACACCCAAACAGAACCTCAAAGCCATCTCAACCAGCCAAGGCTCCCACTCACATCCGCACAGCTCCTTCCCAGCTCACACACAGAACACTCACACACCTACAACATTTCTGCCAATCCAGATCCAGCTCACCGCACAAGACAACACACAACATAAATTTATCCACACCACTGATTAAAACTCAATGGCAGAACACCTAGTGTCCAGATCAAATCACATTGATACACGACAAGGATCACACACAGAAATTAACAGATGCCAAGATAAGATTAGATCCCACTTATCGACACTAAATCCCCATCAACAACAACTCTTCCCTTATGCCCTATTCACCAGAGCAAACGTCGCTCATGATCTCTGCCCAAATCAAACCATGCTCGACCAAGGAAAATCACAGTCGTCCAAGATCGAGGAAGAGCAGCACTTACCTTTCTCCGGCGACGATCGACCAGAAGGGTAGCTCTAACCGGCAGTCGTGAAGCCATTGCTGATCCTAGTTCCCGACGCTCTCCCGCACACGCCGGCTGACACTTTTCTGCGCCCTCCTCTAGTCAATCGCCACGCCTGTTAATCGCTTCCCTCGCCGTCGTGAGGACGCCGAAGAAGGGCGTCGCGGTGACTCGCAGCAAGAGAGAACAAAGGAGGAAGAGGCTCGAGTTCGGGCAGCGACGACGGTGGCAGAGGAGAAGGCGGCCGCAAACTCCAGCGGCGACGTCGGTGGCAGAGGAGTCGGGGCGCTACGGAGCGGCGGAGAAATTGCTGTGAACGCGAGAGAGGGGAACGAGGAAGAGAAAGGTTCGCGAGTGGATCGTGAGGAGAAGTTGTTGCGAGGGATCGTGAGGTGAAGGAGTCGGGCACGGTGGAGAGGGAGTTATCGCGAATGGGAATCGCTCGGAATAAAATCGCGATGAGAAAACGAGGAAAAAGGAGATAATTAGGAACTGCTTAAATAGAAAACTTAGACTTAGGATTAGGGTTAGATTAATTAACCCTTAGTTTAAATTAATCTATTATCCCAAATATCATATAACATTTTAAATATTCTAAAAATTTTATAAGGTAATTTCCTAATAACCCAGTGTTATTATTTTCGATATATTACACAAGCAATATACAAGAACAAAAACTTCTAACCTAACTATCGTTGCCCTTAACTTGCTTCTACTAGCACACACACACTTCACACTACTTGCACTCTTGGATACCTCCTACTAGCTCCTCAAGTCTCCTTATAAAGAGGGAGAGGTTTAAGTTTCAATTATTAACGAATCTCTTCTTTATTATAGTGCTCCTTTTCATACAGATCATTATTAAAGTTCCAGTAGTGCATTTGAAAAGTTACAGTGGTTGTGTCATAAAGTTATCGTAGTGTTTTTTGACAAGTCTACTTTTCTAAGTGCACCTTATCAAATCTCCATCATGTTGTTCATATTGTGTTCGTCTACAGATCCACCTAAAGAGACCATTAATGCTACTCTTAATGTCCTTAGAGGTGTTGTTAGGCTGGTTCGAGCCATACTTGCCCTGCATTGTCGAGTTGTTTTGTGCTACTTTCTTTTTAACCATTCTTCATTCTTTTTCTTGTAATGTTGAAATAATGTTTGATGTTGTGTTGATATTTTAAAGGAGAAAAATACTGCCCCAAAATGAGAGGACCAATATATTTTTCCGTGTACGTCTCAGTTGTTAGAAAGTATTCTATAGGATTTTTGTGGTTGTCCATGCACGGAGAACCTCATTCTGAGGATCCCGAGGTACATGGGATAATCACAGATCTATAGAATACTCTTAATGAGGCGTCTAAAAATATTAACCCTCTATTTTGGGAAAAAGTCAACACAACATCAAACATTACCAAAAAAATAATGAAGAATGGCTAAAAAGAAAGCAACACAAAATAGCCTGACAATACAGGGCAAGTATGACTCGAACAATCCCAACAACACCTCCAGGCCCATTGTAACGACCGGGCCCCTGTTGGCGGAATTCGGCGACCCCTATTGGTCGACGACCGTCGCCCCTGTTGGCGGAATTCGACGACCCCTATTGGTCGACGACCGTCGCCCCTGTTGGCCCGTCGTTACTCACCTGGACTTCCCACTCCTGGAAGTGGGTTTTTGCCTTCCCCAGGATTCGAACTCTAGACCTCCAGGCTAAGTACTAAAGTTTATGAATCACGGTAAGTGATCCTTGATCGCGGTTGCGGTCGTAAACTTATCTGCTAATCGAGTTCGAGATCTGAAGGCAAACCCACTTCGAAAATCGAGTAATAACGACGGGCCAGCGAGCGGCGATCGTCGACGATAAGTCGTCGATCGACGGCGGCGATCGTCGACGATAAATCGCCGATCCGCCAACGATGATCTGATAAAAAGGCACCTTTTATTGTACGGCCAGGGCCTATTGGCGGGTCGGCGACCCTGTTGGTCGGCCGAATTCCGCCGATAAAGCGATCGTCTACATAAAAAGCGCCTTTATTAACGGCCGCCCCTATTGGCGGGTCGTCGACCCGATAAGTCGGCGAGTCGCCCCTGTTGGCCGTCGACTGATGATCGACGGCCGTCGTTACTCACTGGACTTCCCACCTGGAAGTGGGTTTTGCCTTCCCGAGATTGAACTCTAGACCTCGGGCTAAGTACTAAAGTTTATGAATCCACGGTAACCAAGTGATCTGTCGCCAGGAGTCCCATGGGGCGAAAATCCGACGCATCTCCCTATACGGGTGGATATGCGATTTTAAATACAAAGCCTACTGCGGCCACTATCATCGGCACGGCCAGGAATCGAACATCGCACGCGAGATAATCAAATAGGGCCTCGGGCCCGTCAAATCTAGGTAAACATAAGTCTACACTAACTAGACTTACCCCTTACGCCGTCTGGCGGGAATACTCAACCGAAATCGATCGAAATAAAAATCCGATCGAAGGTCCCTGGACGTACGAAACATCCACAGTACAAATATCCGACTCGGTCCTAAACATATATTCTAATCCGAATACCCAAACCGTAAACCTGAATAGCAAAATACACTTCCACGCGGCGAGGGGTTTGGCGGTGGACTCTCTCAGCGACTCCGTCACGAAATAGATATAAATCGCGGGGTGAGTTCGAAGAACTCTGCGGGTATAGTAGATATCTGAAAGTAAGATATAGCTAACAATAAAAATATCATGCCGATCTGATCTCACATAAATAGGGTATCTGAGAAATCAAAATGGCCGTACTTACAGATCTCTACGATATAGGAGCGTGTGCGACTAGAAGTAATAAAGTCCTGTCGTATATAAACATGTATCTGTATGCATGTGATCATATCTTGCATAAATACAATTCAAACCGAATCGAATAACAAATTGATTTCCTTCGTATCCCGATTAACCCTATTTCCGATTTTCCTTGTCATGACAATCCATCCAATTAATTTAGCCCGAATCCATATCCTCGAGTAACACAATTTTGAACCATTCCTCGCTCACTAACATACCGATCAAAGCGGATAACGAATCGACCCAAATCGACCCGATCAAACCCCAAGTTCAGCCCCATGGTGTAACTCCGGACTCGACCCTTGTTTGCGGTAAGCGCATCCACCCACCACTACCATCCGAGGCCTTGCACGACCACCTCCCGAATCAAACCCTCAGCCTCTCGCGGTAGGCCCCCAACTCCTTCCCTCTTGCCTATTCACCGTCACCGACCACACTCGCCGTCGACGAAAACAGAAAGACCCCCGCCTCTCGGCGATCTCGGCCCGAAATCGCGGTAAGGGAAGGAAGGCTCGGCGGTGCCACCTCAGTCGGACGACGGAGGAAGAAGCGACTTCGTCGCGCAGAAGCGATCGGCGATCGTGTTTGTCGGCCGGTCTCGGCGTCGAGCGGCGGAGGAAGCGCGAGCGTCTTGCGGCGGCCGGCGTGATGACGGCGTGCTCGCGTCGTGTCGAGCGGCGATGCTCGTCGGCGATTAGCGGCGGCGAAGAAGAAGCGTGGCGGTTATCGGGAGGAAGCAGACGGCGTCGGGCGTGGTGGCGTCGGGTTCTGCGAGGAAGAAGAAGAAGAGGCGTTAGGGATCGGCGAAAGTGGGCTCGCGAAAAGGGAAAGCTAGAAGGGAAATCGCGTGGGGAAAGAAATAAAGGAAAAGAAAAATATAAATTTTAGGTTTTTCCATCTCGTATTTATCACCCTTTATATAGACCCCTTCAAAGCCTACTTATTTTATCCTCAGTAAAAATCTCATGACGAGTCCGCTTAAATCGAAAAATTCCAAAAATTCCTAAAATTCCTAAAAATCTCAAAATAATCCCTAAAAATCTCAGAGGATTATTTCCAAATTCGCCATTAAATTTCGTATTTTAATTTTGATTTTACATTCTCCCACTAATAAAAATTTGGTCCCCAAATTTCCTACTCAGATATAAGTACGAGATGTCCCTTTAACCATCTCAAGCATCCGAGACAAGTCACACCTCAGTGATCCCTTAAAACCAATCACACTTGCTTAGTAGCTCTTCCGGAGTATGAATAGTATCTTCTATGCTCGGCCACCTTATAACCTATCCAATGATCCAACAAACTCCTCGTATGGATCGAATGAAAATGGCGGACTTAGCTAATCATACTAAGTCCTTTACAATTCGAATAATCTCCCAACATTGTCCATCATACTACGCTTTCACGTCCATCTCGATGCGAACCTTGCGATTATTTATATACCACCTTTACTAGTTGACACACCGCACACCGCATCGATCAACTATGTCTGCATGTCGTTCCACCACGTGGAGAACGTTTGATACTTCTTATTTTCCGAATACAATCCGATACATCTGCTGTAGAGAACTATTGCGATCTTGTGATACTTATCAAAATATCAGCGGACTAAGCCTCGTGGCTCTGAGTAATGCCAAAGGCACTACTTACAGCACGATGACATGCTACCACAACCGGGACTCAGAGGACTATAAGATCGAGATGTCGGTAGCTATCTAGCCACCTACGACATACAAATTCCACTATCACTAATTCCGAACCGGTAGAGCAAGAGTACAACTCTACGGTAAATGCTCTCTATCGTCCCAACAGAATCTATCATTGTTCCTTAATCAAGAGTAACTCTTCTAAATTCGAATGTAACTATGTAACCCACCATTCTCCTCGGAAACGGAGAAATATTTTCTCTCAAAAGCAATCTGGCATGCCTAAAATCCATTCTATCGCGCAGGCGGTGGTGAAAAACTTTCTTGACCGTCTCCCTAGTTGCAACTATCCGTGTTCTAACAACTCAGCCTACTACTCGGTAGCTAGCTAAAACCTCATAAGCATTCCTGCTCCTCACCTCTACAAAACCACATAATATCTGCTAAGTCCACGCGTCGTATTATATATAATGAGAACCGTCTCGTAGTTCCTCGTTTGGCGTAAACATAGGATCGTCTCGATCAATCAAATCGAAGCGCTCCATTCTTCAAACATCGCCTCCGCGTATAAATTAACCTTCCTTTCACTCGAGAATGATCACACAACACGGTGTAAAGTCAATGAATCGTCGAGCCTGAAACCAGTTCACAAGCTTCGCATCCCGATAAATTCCATCACCAATCGTGTGTAGTACCCTAGAGCATCCTATCCATATCTATGGTAATAATCAAATCAATACCGAGAAAACCATCATTTACGGGTGGCCAGTGTGCTTAACTCCAATTCGCCATCACAAATGATCCAATCGTGTCGATATACGATTTCTAAATCCGGACGACAAAGTCGTCGATAAGTTTAATATGATATCCGAGCTCATACCATTCATACAAGTATGAAATTGTCGCCGCTATACAATCGATCCTCTTTACTCTAGGTTGATGATATAACAATCATCGCAACGACCGTGATAATCATGTATGACACCATGTCACTACAATATCAACCCATCAATCATAAATCAATCCTAGAGCATACACCGACGCCCTATAGTTGATCTAAATAGATCCTCTCATCCACAAGGATATTCGTTTCTTCTACAACTACCGTATTCTATCATCGATAATCGATCGTAACCTCAAAGGTCCATCTCTCCTTTAACAAAGAGTTAGGATCTTCTCTAGAAGAAATCTTTGGGATAGATAAATATCCCATCCAACACCTCCTATAATAAGGTAAAACGATCTTTCATCGTCTTGACCGGTGTAAGTATACACGCCTTATCCATAACCAAATCACTAATAGTATGGATCGATATTTTACGAGGGTTTACTCCTTGACCTTCAAATCGATGGCTAGCTAAATCCCTACTTCTAATTTGACATCGATCGGCACCTCTAAAGAGTCCGTACTTCGAAATCATCATTAGATTCCTCAAGATCAATACGTCGTCGAACTCGTCCGTCACGACCGTGAGTAGAGCGATTTCCACTAAGTCGATAGTTTTCCTAACTACAAAAGTACTATAACCACTAAAGACAATACCTTTCCTATACTCGAGATATCCTTGACTTGCTTGGTCCCAAACCCGAGAACTCCCAAAAATCCAAGGAAAAGAAAATCCTCGAACACAAAACCCACAAACCAAAACTGAGAACCAATAAAATTGTCACGTCTGGGGCGTATCCATCCAAATGAATGGAGGAGCCCCTTAGTGACAATATTCAAATCCATGGACGAATATGGTAAAAACCTCGAAATAATTATAGAAATACAAGTATTTCAATAGCTGCGTGCACGTGCGACTAAGCGTATATCAATCAAAGTAAAATAGTTTTATGACCCCCAAATCGATTGCGTGAAATCCAAAGTGCATAATCGAAATGCAACACCGATAAAGTAACTAAAGCGATCCCGATGACGAGGAGACAAGCAAGGAACTCTACGGCGATACAAAGGTAGGTCAATCAGCGTATGTCCTCCATTGATTAACCCAGAGGATAAGTGAGGAGGGAGTACATGACCACTCGAAGATGGATAGATAATAGTGCATGTCATAATCATAATGC
The DNA here is from genome assembly GCA_025175895.1 of Wurfbainia villosa. NCBI lineage: Eukaryota > Viridiplantae > Streptophyta > Magnoliopsida > Zingiberales > Zingiberaceae > Wurfbainia > Wurfbainia villosa. The sequence continues at coordinate 3,109,393 of CM045994.1, read as the reverse complement.
ACAATGGAAGTCACAGGAACAAACTAAAGTAACCCAACCCTCGAGTACCAATATCGTCTACTACCATCACGTCGGTGGTATAACAAATATACCCGTAAAACCCAACCACTGCAAAGTAGTGTAGCGCATCGGGATACCACGATAAAGTCTCGTGGCTCTCGCGTAAAGGAAACTATCATGAGCTACCGCGAACGTAACCCGTGAGCCAACAATCAATAGCACGGCTCAGCGCTTGTTATATGCTACCACGAATGAGACTCGTGGATGAGGCAGTGTATATAAATATCTAATTATTATTGTGCGCGCTGCGTACTACCACCATAGGTCGCGTGAGCGATCGATTATCTAGGTTGTTAAGCTAGGGTTATCCAATACATTCTGCGTAAATCGACTTTCCAAGTCGATAAAGATCACCGCTCTACAATTAAACTCATCGAGGCTACTGCGAGTTTCAACACTCTAATATAAAATGTTTACCAAAGTCGGTAAAGATCATCGACTTATAAATAAATAAATCGAGATGGTTAAATCTAGCGTTCGACCCTTCTAACATGATCGGTTATCAAGGTCGATCAAAATCATAAGTCCACTAATAATCACGTCGAGACAATTAATCATGTGGTTTCGTCTCAACTAATAGGAAACGCCTATCAAGGCGATAAGGGCAACCCTCTACTAACAAGCACGCAGAGGGTTAAGCCTAAATTATATCATCCTACCACTCAATCACGACGCCTAACCGCTACACGAGCGGATCTCGTGGTTACTTAACTCAGAAGTAGCTATCTAGCTACGACGTCATCTGAATCCGATTATCACCAACTCTCAACGAATAACGCAAAGTATAACCTTACGTAGATTATCTCAACCATACATGGGAGACCTATTCGACTCAAATACACAAAAGCCCCTTTAGGGAAACTCATCAGTAACTTTCCTCAACCACGAATGGGTGATATTGTTGGCGTAGATAAATACGAACAGCGTTATATACCCTCTAAGGATTAATCGCATCCTAATCATACGTATGACCTCTACTAATCCGATCACCATATCACCGAAATAGTAAATGTATAAACATATACTAACGAGCACAGGGTCCGTTATTACGCTGGGGTTCCAACACCTGGGTTCTACTAACGTTGTTTCATTCCTGAAATCCGCTCCTACAGAATAACCTCATCTAAGTTATTCTATCTCTACTAGTCTCAATCATAGTATCTCCGCAATATCACATAGCCAAATAAAACACATAACAAGCTGTCTAATAAACGACAAAGATACCCTACTAATAAATCGATGGTCAAATTAATTAGAGTATAACTAAAGGGTCATGCCGGATCAAAGTCAATGCCGAACAAAGTCGAGGCAATATATAAATAAAGCATCGATGCTTATATATACTCTAAACTACATAAGCTACGAATCACGTCCTCATACCTTCTACGAATTTATCCATCTTAGTCGTATTATTCAACTAGTCTAATAATCCTAATACTAGTCAAATCCTAAGAGGTAAACATCTACCAATATATCTTATCATTTATATCACAACTGATAACAAGCTACGATATAGCAAGAATAGCGATTTATAACCAAATGCTATCTATAAACCAAAGAACCTAAAAATCTAATTGTCAACAGATATCGTTAAAACAATACTAGATAAAACATGATATCCGCGTAACCAAATATAACAATACAAATATGTACTAAATCTAGAATTTTCTAGAATGTATTTACACTGTTATTTGCGGAGATGTCTGTCTTGCGAATCCCCGTATTGACCTCGTCGATAATACCTCAATTTCCGAAATATAAAATCATCGAATCCGTCTGACTCGAAAATACCCGGTTAACCAACCAAACTTGGCGAACTCCATAAACCCAAGACCACTGAGGAACTCGGAAACCTACGCTCGATGCGAATAAATTGTCACGCCAGGAGTCCATGAAGAAAATCCGTGATCTCCTATCACGGGTGGCAATACCGGTTTCATACAAAGCCTACCACGGCCCACTACATCGGTCGGCCACGGCCGGAATCCAAACATCACACGCGGATAATCAAATAGGGCCTCGGGCCCAAATCTAGGTAAAGCGTAAGTCTCACTAACTAGACTTACCCCACGCCATCTGGCGGGAATACTCAACCAAAAATCGATCGAAATAAAAATCCGATCGAGGTCCCTAAGGGCGTACGAAACATCCACAGGTACAAATATCCAACTCCAGTCCTAAACATATATTCTAATCCAAATACCCAAAACCGTAAACACAAATAACAAAATACACTTCCACGACGAGGGGGTTTGGCAGCTGGACTCTCCTGACAGCTCCATCCTGAAATAGATATAAATCAACGGGGTGAGTTCAAAGAACTCTGCGGGTATAGTAGATATGCAAAGTAAGATATAGCTAACAATAAAAATATCATGCGATCTGATCTGTAAATAGGGTATCTGAGCAAGAAATACAAAATGGTATGCTTACGAATCTCTACTACGATATAGGGCGTGTGCACGACTAGAAGTAATAAAGTCCTGTCCGTATATAAACATGTATCACGTATGCATTGATAAATATCGCATCATCTGATTCAAATGAATCGAATAACAAATTGATTTCCTTCATATCCCAATTAACCCAAACTATTTCCAATTTTCCTTGTCCACAAACAATCCATACAATTAATTTAGCCCAAATCCCATATCCTCCGAGTAACACAATTTTGAACCATTCCTCGCTCACTAACATACCAATCAAACGGATAACACCCGAATCATTAAATCGACCAATCAAAACCCCAGTTCAGCCCCAATTGGTGTAACTCCGACTCGACCCTTGTTTACGGTGCCACATCCACCCGGCCACTACCATCCGACCTTGCACGACCACCTCCCAAATCAAACCCTCATAGCCTCTCGCGGTAGGCGACTCCTTCCCTCTTGCCTATTCACCATCACCAACCACACTCACCGTCGACCCAAGCAGAAGACCCTTACCTACTCCGGCGATCTCCACTGGCAAATCGCAGCTAAGGGAAGGAAGGCTCAGCGGTGCCACCAAGTCGGACGGCGAGAGGGAAGAAGCGACTTCGTCGCGGCGGAGAAACGGTCGGCAATCGTGTTGTCGGCGCTTGCGGAGGGCCCGGCGGTCGGCGTCGAGCGGCGGAGCGGAAGCGTCAGGCGAGCGTCGGCCGGCGGTGGGCAGCGTGTCTCGCGTCGTGTCGAGCGGCCGATGCTCGTCGGCGATTAAGCGGCAATGACGAGAGAAGAAGCGTGCAGCGGTTGTCGGGAGGAAGCCGCGTCGAGCGTGGTGGCGTCGGGTTCTCGCGAGGAAGAAGAAGAAGAGGCGTTAGGGATCGCGAAAGTGGGCTCGCGAAAAGGGAAAGCTAGAAGAAGAAATAAAAGGGAAAAGAAAAATATAAATTTTAGGTTTTTCCATCTCGTATTTATCACCCTTTTATATAGACCCCTTCAAAGCCTACTTATTTTATCCCCGTAAAAATCTCGTACGGAGTCCGTTTAAATCCAGAAAAATTCCAAAAAAATTCCTAAAATTCCCTAAAAATCTCGAAAATAATCCCTAGGATTATTTCCCCGAAATTCTGGCCATTAAATTTCGTATTTTAATTTCAGTATTTTACACCCATCAAGAGCAGTATCAATGGCCACTTTAGGTGGATATGTAGAAGAATAAAATATGGACAACATGATGGAGATTTGATAAGACACACCTATAAAAGGAGACTTGTCAGAAAACACTACAATAACTTTTCAGAAGCACTACTGTAACTTTAATGATGCTTTGTACAAAAAGAAAGAACACTATAATAGAGAATAGATTCCTCAATAATTATAACTTAGGTCTCTCCCTCTATATAAGGAGACCTGTGGAGCTAGTAGGAGGTATCAAACTTGATTAACCAACAGCTAAAGTTGAATTAATACTTCCAGTCTCCCCAATGCTTATTGTAAGTCGTGGACAACCTGTAACGCCCCCCCCCCCCTTCTTCAAGGGATGTCACGGACATTCATTCTACTAGTTTAAATCAATGACTCTTTAACATGTTGGCAGGATATAAAACCTTCATAGAATTTAAACATTCAATAATTGAATAGACATTAAAACCTTGAAGCCAAACATCAGAATCTAAATTACTAGCTAAGTCTCCATTTCAGCACCATCAATTTAATAACCCAAGATAATACCATAAAACTCAAACCACACTTTGGTTCTCTATCTTGCCTAATGTCAACCATTGTTTCTAAAACCAAACATTAACAATGTAAAATCTAACTCGCAAGCATAAAAATATAATTCAACTCGTCTATCAAAGAAACATGAATGATAAACTAGCACACAACTATTAATCGATATTCCCTTGTTCCGCCGCCATGCATTCCAAACTTCCTTCCAGTCGCCTCCTTGCATTATATCTTTTCCTTCCCCTTATCTGCAGTAAGAGGTAAATAAAACTCATAAGCAAAAGACTTAGTAAGTATATCATAATTTCACAGAATCGTTGTAAGAACCAATATAAATGTTTCATGATAAAATATGCTCTTAATACTCTGCACTTGAAATCACTTGTAATTATGATCTAAATACATATACTTGAAAACGTGTGGTATGACTTGGAAATTTAAAACACTTATATTACTTATACTTCAAAATAATAATCATCTTCTTTTGAGCCCAGCATGATACTAAATGTGTACATCTCTAATAGATTTCGGGATAGCCAACCACCGAATCCTATTAGAGCTTCTCACTAGGCGATCTAGGGGCCTAGGGGCATTCTCAGAGCCTAGGTACATGCCTTTTAAAAGTAACATAGCTTGACATTTTCTCAAACACCTTATATGTCTTACTCAAATTAGGAACCGCCTCAAAGCCTAAATCTTGTTTCTTCTATCACATACATATCCTTTAGCAAAACAAAAAAAAAATAAAACATATAAAAGCAACCCTTATTGCAGGTGAGAGACATATACTTACAGTTTCTTATCAAACTCACTAGGCGATGTTGTGAAAACCAAGGTCCCTGCGCATGTGTACACGTCCTCGCGGGAAAATCCTTGTCGCTAAATCCCCTTGAACAACCCCGAACCTACCACCCTTTAAGACCAAGGGTGGGACTCTTTTATAGCCTTATTATTCCTCTTTGTCTTCTAAACTTTAGATGTAGGACTAATATATGTTTAGGCTTGAACCACTTGTGCTTCGTATACTTATCGAAGACATGTCCTTAAAGTTTTTATATTTCACATAAGAAATGTCCAATTGGTGTGATGGTATCACACCTCCTTTATAACCTAGAGGTCTAAGGTTTAAACCTCAAGCTATCATATTTTTCTATTATTATTATTATGATTTTTTTTTTGGGCGTTACAATCCTCCATACCTTATAAAAGTTTCGTCCTCGAAACTTAGAACAGTTCTGAGTACTTTTGCTTCATATCATCTTCGCGTTCCCACGTTGCTTCTTCGAAACGCTGACTCTGCCAAATAACCTTGACTAGGGGTACTTCTTTGTTTCTCAGCCTCTTAACTTCTCGATCTACTATTTTGATAAGTTTACTTGCATAACTTAGATCCTCTTGTACTTATACTGTCTGTGGCTGAATTACCTGACTGGAGTCATGAATACATTTCTTCAGCATTGAGACATGGAAGACATTATGAATAGCCGACATTTCTGGAGGTAGGTCTAACTCATACGCTACTTTGCCAACCTTCTTGGTGATCACATAGGGTCTTACATAGTGGGGACTTAGCTTGCCTTTCTTGCCAAATCTCATTACCCCTTCATTGGGGTCACTTTAATAAATATTGAGTCCCCAACTTCAAACTCAAGGGGCCTTCGTCGTATATCAGCATAACTCTTCTGTCGGCTTTGCACAATCTCGATTCTTTGACAGATCTTCTTTATTACTTGAGTTGTTTCATTTATAAAATCTATCTTCAGTCCTAGTTCTACCTCAATTTCCCTATTCTCCCCAACCTCGTGCCAACATATGGGGGATCTGCATTTCCTTCCATATAGGGCTTAATAAGGTGACATTCCAATTGTGGCTTGGTAGCTATTATTGTAGGTAAATTCTGCTTAGTATAAGTATTTACACCAACTGCCTTTAAAATCCAGCGCACACGTTCGCATCATATCTTCTAAGACTTGATTCACTCTCTCTGTCTGCCCATCTATCTGAGGATGGAAAGTTGTGCTATCTCAATTTGGTGCCCACTGTTGTCTGGACACACTCCTAGAAATATGAAGTGAACCGACCATCTCTATCTGAGATGATTGTCTTTGAGACTCCATGAAGTCTGATCACTTCCTTAACATATAGCCGAGCTAATTGTTCTATTGAATAGGACACCTTAATTGCCAAAAAATATACAGACTTGGTTAATCTATCCACAATCACCCAAATGGAGTCATAGCTATTAGTCGTTTTTGGTAGACCAACTATGAAATCCATAGCTATATCTTCCCGCTTCCATTCTGGAATTTGAATGGGATGTATGACTCTCCTTGGCCTCTGGTGTTCTGCTAAGTCCCATAGGCTTCTTCTAGAATTTCCTTTCTTAGTTCGTCATCATTGAGAACACATAAACGGTCCCCAAGATAAAGTACTCCACTGTCGGAGATTCGAAATCCCCCACTTCTTCCTTCCTGTATCTCCTGCTTGATCTTTTGGACGTCCGGAACTTCCTCCTGTTTCCTTTGTATATCCTTCAGTAGAGTCGGTGCTAGTGTCAAGGCAGAGAGTTACCCGGAAATAATTTCAAACCCAAAATCTAACACTTCCTTCTGGAGGGGTTGTGACAGTGAAGATAAAGACATCAACATTGCACAAGATTTTCAGCTTAGTGCGTCAGCTACCTTATTTGCTTTTTCAGAGTGGTAGAGGACCTCACAGTTATAATCCTTCACTAACTCCAACCATCTTCGTTGTCTCATGTTCAAGTCCTTCTGGGTAAAGAAGTATTTTAAGCTCTGATGATCTGTATAGATTTTACACTGTACCCCATACAGATAATGCCTCCAAAATTTGAGAACAAAGACTACTGCTGCCAACTCCAGATCATGAATAGGATAAGTCTTTTCGTAGTCTTTAAGTTGCCTAGAGGCATAGGTAATAACTTTACCCTTTTGCATGAGTACATCTAAGTCCCATCTTGGATGCATCACTATATATATCAAAGGCTTCTTCACCTTCTGGAAGAGTAAGGACTGGGGCACTTATCAATCTCCTTTTTAGCTCAAGAAAACTTTGTTCACAATCTTCGATCCATTTGAATTTCTTATTTTTCCTGGTGAGCGCTGTTAGCGGCGAAGCTATCCGGGAGAAGTCCTCAATAAATTTTCTGTAATATCTTGCTAATCCCAGAAAGCTTCTGATCTCCTTGGCATTCTGCGGCCGACTCCAATTACTAACTGCCTCAATCTTTGCAGGGTTGACCATGCTCCCTTCCTTTGAAATGACATGGCCCAAGAAGGCCACCTGGTTAAGCCAAAATTCACATTTTGAGAATTTAGCATATAATTGTCTCTCTTGAAGGGCCTTTAATACTATTCTTAGATGTTTGTCATGTTCTTCCTAGGACTTGGAATAGATCAGAATGTTATCAATGAAGACAATGACAAACTTGTCAAGAAATTCCTTGAATATCCGATTCATCAGATCCATAAATGTTGCGGGGCATTTGTCACTCCGAAGGGCATGACAACGAACTCGTAGTGTACATATCTTATTCGGAAGGTCGTTCTGGGCACATCACTCTCTTTGACTTTCAGTTGGTGATATCCAGACCGCAAATTAATTTCCGAGAAAACCGTTGCCCCTCTTAACTGATCAAACAAATCGTCTATCCTTGGCAAAGGATATCTGTTCTTGATTGTCACCTTATTCAATGCTCGGTAATCTATACACATTCTCATAGACCCATCTCTCTTCTTTACGAACAATACTGGAGCTTCTTATGGTGAATGACTAGGACGGCTGAATCCTTTGTCAAGAAGCTCCTGTAATTGCTCTTGTAACTCTTTCAATTCTGCTGATGTCATACGATAAGGTGCTTTTGAAATCGGTTTGGTGTCGGCAACCAGTTCAATTTCAAACTCGATCTCTCTGCTAGGAGGTAGTCCTGGTAACTCTTCAGGAAATACCTCTGTGTAGTCATAAACTACCCGTACATTTTCTATCTTTGCTCCTTTCTCTTGTTTTGCATCTATTACATGTGCCAGATAACCATAACATCCACTTGCTAACATCCTTTGAGCATTCAAGGCCGATAAGAACTTCTTAGTCTTTCTCTTTGACTCTCCAACAAATTCAAATTGAGATTCTTCTTTAGGCTTGAATACTACTTTTCTTTTGCGGCATTCAATAGTGACACTATACTTACTTAGGAAGTTCATACCCAAAATGACATCGTAGTCCTGCATAGCAATTACTACTAAATCACAATAGAGGTCTCTGTTGGAAATCCTGATTGGCACAGCTCGTAGTCAACGTGTGGATGCCATTATCTCCCTCGAAGGCAGTGTTAAGAATTCTATGACCACGGTAGAGGCACCGGCTACTTCCTCCTTTGTGAGGGTGAAGACTCAGGCATTGGTAGTAGCTGGTGGGGCCTCCAGCCTCCCTTGACTGATATGGGGTCCCTCCAGTGTCGTTGCCATCTGATGTGCTTGCATCTGATGTAACCGGGTAGATTTACCCCCATATTGCACAGGTTGCTGCTGTGTTATATGGGTTTTGTTAGGGCAAAATCTAGTCATATGCCCTTCTAACCCGCAGATGTAGCACCCACTCGTACCTCGACGATAGACTCCTAAGTGCATCTTCCCACACCGTGAACAAGGAGGATACTTAAATTGTCTGTTGGTTGACCCTCCCTTTGGGTTGCTTCCTGAGGTCCTCTGCTCCCAATGCTTTCTTTTGTTACCTTTACCCTTCTAATTCTGCGAGTTACCCTGAGACCTTTCTCCTCCAGAACTTCCAACATTCCTTTGATCACCTGTGACTTGCTTCGGCTGCGTGTTGTCGGTCCTCATACTATTCAGGTAGTGCTCAGTGATCAACGCACTACTAATTAATTCCTCTGAGGTCTGGGGTGGATTAACTCCGCCAATCACATTCAGAGCTATCTCAGGTCGTAGCCTCTTGAGCATTAGCCTGACCCGTCCTCTTTCCGTACTAACCAGCTCTGGGCATAGTCTAGCAAGCCTATTGAATTTCTTTACTGCCTCTTTGTTGGAATTCTGTGAATTCGTCATAGTGCCTATTAGTAACTCTCATATGAAAGAATTCCTCGTAAAACTCCGTTTCGAAGTCGCCCCAAGTCATCTTATTGATATTTCTCTTTGCCTTCTCTCTCTCCTACCACATTCTTGCATCACCAGTAAGGCAGAATGAGGCGCACTTAATCTTTTCTATCTTAGGCCAATCCAGTAGTTCTAAAGTGCTTTCTAGAGTTTTGAACCATACTTGAGCATCCCATGGTTCACCGGCGCCAGAAAAATCTTTTGGTTTCAATCTCTGCCACTGGATTAGGTACGCCTCTGGCCTTACCACTACTGCTAGGGCTACTGGTACAGCTGGTGGGACCTTCGCTACATCCGGTGCCACCACGTTAGCAACTGGTGGAGCAGCAGGATTGACTTGTTAGTTAGCCATCAGAGTGCTGATAGTCTGCTGCTGGGTTGAAACTTGTTGAAGTTGAGCGATTTCTTCCAACAGATTGGGTGGTGGTGCTTCTGCATTTTTCCTCTGTCCTCTACCTCTTCTGACTTGGTTTCGGATCTCACTAAGGTTGAGGTCGTCATCCTGTCGAGTATTGGCATGTCTTCTAGTCATTCCTTTCTCGTCATAAATGGCAAACGAAGCCAATATAAGACTACCCTTCTATTAACACATCACGCATATATAAGTATATCTAATTGCCATTTCTCTTTATACTAATAACAAAAGAATAAAATATATACATTCTTTCTTACTTGGGAGGCGATCGGACTAATGCTTGATGTGAGTGTGGCGGAAGGGCGGGAACTTGGCTCTGATACCATATTCTGTAACACCCCCCCTCAATGGATGTTATGAACATTCATTCTACTAGTTTAAATCAATGACTCTTTGACATGTTGGCAGGATATAAAACTTTCATAGAATTTAAACATTCAATAATTAAACAGACATTAAAACCCTGAAGCCAAACATCAGAACCTAAATTACTAGTTAAGTCTCCATTCCAGCACCATCAATTTTATGACCCAAGATAATACCATAAAACTTAAACCACACTTTGGTTCTCTATCTTGCCTAATGTCAACCATTGTTTCTAAAACCAAACATTAACAATGTAAAATCTAACTCGTAGGCATAAAAATATAATTCAACTCGTCTATCAAAGAAACATGAATGATAAACTAGCACACAACTATTGATCGATATTCCCTTGTTCCACCGCCACACATACCAAACTTCCTTCCAGTCGCCTCCTTGCATCATATCTTTTCCTTCCCCTTATTTGCAGTAAGAGGTAAATAAAACTCATAAACAAAAGACTTAGTAAGTATATCATAATTTCACAGAATTGTCGTAAGAACCAATATAAACCATGCTCAACCTTTCTCAATACTCTACACTTGAAATCACTTGCAATTATGATCTAAATGCATATACTTGAAAACATGTGGTATGACTTGGAAATTTAAAACACTTATATTACTTATACTTCAAAATAATAATCATCCTCTTTTGGGCCCAACATGGTACCAAATGTGTGCATCTCTAATAGGTTTCGGGGTAGCCAACAACCGAATCCTATTAGAGCTTCTCACTAGGCGATCTAGGGGCATTCTCGAAGCCCAGGTACATGCCTCTTAAAAGTAACATAGTTTTGTAACTTAAATACTCATACTCATAATAGCTTGACATTTTCTCAAACACCTTATATGTCTTACTCAAATTGGGAACCACCTCAAAGCCTAAATCTTATTTCTTCTATCACATACTATCCTTTAGAAAAAAAAAACAAAACATATAAAAGCAACCCTTACTGCAAGTGAGAGATATATACTTACAGTTTCTTATCGAACTCACTAGGCGATGTTGTGAAAACCAAGATTTCTACGCATGTGTACATGTCCTCGCGGGAAAACCCTTGTCGCCAAATCCCCTTGAATAACCCCGAACCTACTACCCTTTAAGACCAAGGGTGAGACTCTTTTATAGCCTTACTACTCCTCTTTGTCTTTTAAACTTTAGATGTGGGACTAATACATGTTTAGGCTTGAACCACTTGTGCTTCGTATACTTATCGAAGACACGTCCTTAAAGTTTTTATGTTTCACATAAGAAATATCCAATTGGTGTGATGGTATCACACCTCCTTTATAACCTAGAGGTCTAAGGTTCAAACCTCAAGCTATCACATTTTTCTATTATTATTATTATTATTATTATTATTATGATTTTTTTCGGGCGTTACACAACCCAATGCACCATACCCTTGACTTTCACAACTTCCTCAAGAAAATTGTGTAAGCCTTAGTGAACCTCTTCAACGCACCGCCTTCCTTGCACCCGATCTCATCTCCTTCTATAAACATAAGGCCAAAAAATCACCAACATCACCATGATTCCACCTCTACATCCGTGTACAATCTTTAGTCACTTATTATTTCCTTGCAACATTTCATAATGCCCTCCTGCATGAGCTAAACTTAGCCAAACTTTCTGTTGGCTGACCTTTCTCTAAAGATCCACAACCTCTATATTTGCACTACCCTCCTCTACATTTCACCTGCTCTCTTCTTCCTAGCCTCACTTGTTGTTTAACCATTTTGCCTCGACTTTAGACCTAGTTTCACAAGCGTCTTTTGTTAGCACAGGTCTTACCAGTGCCACAATAGTTGCTCTCAGTATTAGAGAGAAAAAAGATTGAGGGGTTCCCTCTAGAGCAGATCTTGGTTTTGAAATTCATATAGCCTTCCCGAAAACAAAAGCTTTTAAGCTATCATAATAATCGAGAACATATGCTTTATATTATGAAGATAATGCTACAAGAATACTATTACAATTAAAAACAAGCACACAAGCAATATACAAGAACAAAAACTTCTAACTTAACTACCGTCACCCTTAACTTGCTTCTACTTGCACACACACTTCGCACTGCTTGCACTCTTGAATACCTCATACTAGCTCCTCAAGTCTCCTTCTATAGAGGGAAAGGTTTGAGTTACTATTATTGAAAAATCTATCCTTTATTATAGTGCATCAACTAACAATACAGGGCAAGTATGGCTCGAACCAACCCAACACCTCCAGGCCCATCAGGAGCAGCATTAATGACCTCTTTAGGTGGATTTGTAGAACACAATATGGGCAACATGATGGAGATTTGACAAGGCGTACCTAGAAAAGGAGACTTGTTAGAAAACACTACAATGACTTTATGACACAACAACCACTTTTCAGAAGTGCTACTATAACTTTAATGATGCTTTATATGAAAAGAAAGTGCACTATAATAAAGAATAGGTTCGTCAATAATTATAACTTAGGTCTCTCTCTATATAAGAAGACCTGTAGAGCTAGTAGAAGGTATCAAACTTGATTAACCAACTGCTAAAGTTGAATTAACACTTCTAGTCTCCCCAATGCTTATTGTAAGTCATGGACAATCCAATGCACCATACCCTTGATTTTCACGCTCCACCTTCCTTACGCCTGATCTCATCTCCTTCTATAAATGTAAGGCTAAAAAATCACCAACATCACCATGATTCCACCTCTACACCTTCGTACAACCTTTAGTTACTTATTATTTCCTTGCAACATTTCACAATGTCCTCCTGCATGAGCTAAACTTAGCCAAACTTTTTGTTGGTGGACCTTTCTTTAAAGATCCACAACCTCTATATTTGCACTACCCTCTTCGTGCCTTTATCGTTAGTTGTCAACACAACATCAAATATTATTTCAACATTACCAAAAAAAGAATTAAGAATGCTTAAAGAGAAAGCAACACAAAACAACCCGACAATACGGGCAAGTATGGCTCGAACCGGCTCAACAACATGTCTAGACCCATCGGGAGCAACATCAATGGCCTCTTTAGGTGGATATGTAGAATAACACAATATGAACAACATGATGAAGATTTGACAAGGTGCACATAGAAAAGGAGACTTGTCAGAAAATACTACAACGACTTTATGACATAACAACCATTATAATAACTTTTCAGAAGCACTATTGTAACTTTAATGATGCTCTGATGAAAAGAAAGAGCACTATAATAAAGAATAGGTTCACCAATAATTATAACTCAGGTCTCTCCCTCTATATAAGGAGATTTGTGGAGCTAGTAGGAGGTATCAAACTTGATTAATCAACTGCTAAAGCTGAACTTACACTTCTAGTCTCCCCAATGCTTGTTGTAAGCTGTGGACAACCCAATGCACCATACCCTGACTTTCACTCATCCTTCTCAAGCAAACTGTGTGAGCTTTAGTGAACCTCTTCAACGCACCACCTTTGTTGCGCCTGATCTCATCTCCTTTTATAAATGTAAGGCTAAAAAATCACCAACATCACTATGTTTCCACCTTCGTACAACCTTCGTACAACCTTTAGTCACTTATTATTTCCTTGCAACATTTCGCAATGTTCTGCTGCATTAGCTAAAATTAGCCCAACTTTTTTGTTGGTTGACCTTTCTCTAAAGATCCACAACCTCTATATTTGCACTACCCTCGTGTTTTTATCACTAGTTGCCCAACTTCTACTCCATAGAAGAAACGACCACCACGGCTTGCTTGTCTTTTGCCACATTGAACTAGCAAGCAACCCACCGTGTAACTTCCTTATGCTCCTGTTGTACCGTTATGCTCAGATTCTTATGACCTGGGACTTCTTGGCTATGGTAACAGAACCCTTAATTTCATGGACCTGCATGTTAAAATAGAAGCAATTTATTTGGCGAAAGAAAATTTGATAGTTATTTTAGGAGGTAGGGCCCACACTTTTGGGATCCAATCAAAAATTAAGGATATGGTTGACGGTTTATTGCAAGTAGTAATTTGCAAGACTACAGATATTATGCACATTCAATTTAGATTCGGTGTAAAGTTGATTGCAACATTACAAGAGAGTAGGAATACTAATAGTGATCATTCATTCATTTATTAGTGCTAGCTTTAACATATCATCCTAGTACATTAGTGTTTTCTCATTTTGAAAATTACTAATTGTTTGATTAGTTAATCAATTGCCTTCTTTTAACTATTTTTTTCCAACACAATAATTATAGATCATTGCATACTCAATTTATAAAAAAAACTTAATATACTCTATTCATAGAAAATACTATATTTATAAAAAAAATACCAGATGGATTATCTCTTTACTCTAGTCTAACCTCTTATCCATCCATCCTTAAAAGAAATCCTTTTTGCTTTGTGCTCTGATACCAACTTTTTTTGGAATAGTAACCGAAATGACCGGTGCTACAATACTGCTTCAAGACTGGTGCTACAGTGTTTTGCTATGGTGAAGATTTTTGCGATTTTAGGTTTTGATAAAACTATTAACATAAATAAGGAAAATATGAACAAATATCATAAGTAAGAAAAACTGATCGTAAGAGATCTGAAAGAACAATATTAAGAAAGGTTTCTGAGGAGTTCGAAAGATACATTTTAGGTTCTTAATATGATTTCTTCCTCCCGATGAGCCTCACCTGTTACCATCCTTATTGAGCCCCGACATTAGAGGTCTTATCTGTTGCCTCTATCGGCACATGTCTTACCAATTTATTGGTAATAGTTACCTTCACGAGGGAAAGAAAAGGACTGGGGGATTATAAGATTAGAAAAAGATGTTCTAAGATGTATTTTTCGTTCCTTAGAAACAAAAACCTTTAGCCTTACATTGCAGAGAAAAAAAAGATAGCTTTTACTAGAAAGACAATGGAATTATAAGGAAAATTAGAAAATACTTACAAACTAGACTCTCAGGCTAGGAATTTGGACTTGAACACACTAACACACTTGAACACTCAAACACACTGGAAGAGAGAACTGCTGGGAGGAGGATGTCCCTCGGGGAATGACACTGGCCTCTATTTATAGCAGGAGAAGAGGCTGGTGTCTTGCGGGTGCCAGAATACATTAGTGGTAGTAGAGATATCATTGGTGTAAAGAGTTTTTGAGTGGTGTCACGGGTTGGTACTGGAGATGTCATTTCTTAGTACTATGAATGTCCTTTTCTTTTTGTGTCACAAGTGTTATCCTTGTTCTTATCCTTCGATCATATTTTCCAGATTTCTTTCTGCCACCGAATCCAATGAATTTATGTCATCTGAGCTAATTTGCTACAAGCTCTCCCGATATTGATGAGTTGTTTGCCTGGTTTTCTTTAGCATCCATTCAACATTCTTTTTCTTGTAATGTTACAATAATGCATGGTGTTGAGTGGTTATTTTGGAGGAAAAGAACTTCTTTGTATAGTTTTTATCCTAATAAATTTTTTCTGTGTATGTTTCTACAGCAAGAGTGTATGTTGATGTTGGAAAAGATGTGACTTCATTATAATTCCAAAGCCATTGTGATCCTTGTATCGATGCTCTTCAATGCTTCAATTGTTCTACTGGAGTTGGGAGTTACTTCCCAATTTAGATCTTCATCAAAGGGATATAATTCAGATATTAGCTCATCTTTAGGAAAGTCGCTCTGGACGTCTAGTTTGATGACATGTCGGGCAGGTTCTATACGAAGGTTTATCCATTCAGGAGGAGAACTGTCAAATATACATTGTAAGATATTTTAAAAGACTTCTTCTATAAGATGTCTTACAGATTCTCCGAGTTTGGAAGGGAAGTGTTCTGTTGATTCTATGTCAAATACCCACAATTTATGAAGTAAAATATAATCCAAGAGTGTAAAATGAGTAATTATTTTCCCCTTGTACTTTAAGTTTTTGAAATATCTTAGGTCAATGTTTGCTCGTCTGAAACTGTTGTTATTTGGTAATTCAAGATACTACAATTACACGAAAGAAGCCCTATTTATATACAAGATTAGGACTTATTCAAAAGACTAAACCAAACCCTATCCTAGGAATATAACAAATTTAATCCTAGGAAATAATTATTCCTAATGATATTTAGGGATAATAAATTATCCCTAGTCATAATATTCTAACACTCCCCCTCAAGCTGAAGAATATAAATTATATGCACCCATCTTGTTACATATGTAGTCAATTCGAGGACCTCTCAGTGACTTAGTAAATATATCTGCTAGTTGATCATGTGAGTTAACAAAACTAGTAGATATTTCTCCAGATATGACTTTCTCTCTGACAAAGTGACAGTCGACTTCAATATGCTTTGTCCTCTCATGAAAAACTGGATTTAAGGCGATATGCATGGCGGCCTGGTTATCACATATAAGTGACATTTGTGTAACGTCTCCAAATCTTAGCTCCTGAAACAACTGTTTGAGCCATATAAGTTCTTAACTGGCTATTATCATAGCTCGATACTCAGCCTCTACACTGGATCTTGCCACAACATTCTGTTTTTTGCTTTTCCAAGAAACAAGGTTATCTCCGACAAATATACAAAAACCAGAAGTAGATGTCCTATCAATGGGAGATCCTGCCCAGTCTGCATCAGAATATCCTATAACTCGAGTATGTCCTTTGTCTTCATACAAAAGACCCTTTCCTGGAGCACCTCTGATATATCGAACAATGCGAATCACAGCATCCCAATGTTCTTTACACGGAGAGTTGAGAAACTGACTTACTACACTTACTGCAAATGAGATATACGGGTGATGCGATGAAGATAACTTAGTCTTCCTACTAATCGCCTGTATCGTTCAGGATCTAGTAGAGGCTCCCCCTGATTTGGTAGAAGCTTGACATTAGGATCCATAGGATTGTCAACTATCTTTGACTTTAACATTCCTGTTTCTTCTAGAATATCCATTGCATACTTTCTTTGAGATATAATGATCCCATTTCTGGACTGTGCTACTTTTATCCCCAAGAAGTATTTAAGTCTGCCGAGATCCTTTGTTTGGAAATGTTTGAAATGATGTTGTTTCACCTGTGAGATCACGAGATGATCACTACCCGTGATGACAATATCATCAACATACACCACTAGGTAGATGCACCCAGTCGATGAGTGGCGATAAAAGACAGAATGGTCAGCCTCGCACCGAGTCATGCCGAACTGTTGAATTACAATACTAAATCTACCGAACTACGCTCCGTGCGCTGAGACCATATAAAGATTTTTCAAAGCGGCACACAAGACCGTAAGACTTCGAGCAACAAAACACGGAGGTTGCTCCATGTAGACTTCTTCGAGCAGGTCACCATGTAAGAACACATTCTTGATATCCAACTGATAAAGAGACCAGTGTTGAATCGCAGCAATGAACATGAGTAAGCATATAGAGGACATCTTGGCAACAGGAGAAAACGTGTCCCCATAATCCAATCCGAAGATCTGAGTATAACCTTTAGCAATGAGACGAGCCTTAAGCCGATCAACCGTTCCGTCTGGACCAACCTTCATTGTATATACCCATCGACAACCAACAACTGACTTTTCTGGTGGTAGAGGAACGAGATCCCAAGTCCCACAACTCTGTAAGGTACTCATTTTGTCTAACATAGCCTGTTTCAATCCTGGATGGACAAATGCATCTCCTGCAGTTTTTGGAAGAGAAACAGACGACAAAGAGGAAAGACAAGAATAATAGGAAGGAGAAAGATGATGGTAACTCAAAGAAACATAATGTGGAGAAGGATTACGAGTGGAACGTATACCTTTTCGAAGGGCAATGGGAATATCAGATTCAGAAGACTGGATCGGAGGAGGGAGCGGAGGACCTGGCTCCAGAGATGATTTCATGGCAGAGTCAGTGTTGGTCGGCAGCAAAGCAGAACGAGGACGACGTTGATAAACCTGCAACGGAGGAGGAATTGGGGTTGGGGGTGATAGAGAAACTTCCGGAGGATCAAAGACTGATACAGGCATAGAAAGATGAAACTCAGACGATGACTCTAAAGACCCAAAGAAAGGAACTGAATAAAAAAATGTGACATCGGCAGAGATGAAATACCGACGGAGAGTAGGGGAATAACACTTATACCCTTTCTGAGACCGTGGGTACCCAAGGAAAACACATTTATGCGACCGAGGAGAGAGTTTATCAATGCCAGGATCAAGAGCATGAGCAAAACATGTAGAACCAAAGACCCTAGGTGGTAAAGGATGAAGGATCGCCTTGATAAAGTACATGATGAGGTATTTGACCCTGTAAAGTAGAGGAAGGCATGCGATTGATGAGATAACATGCAGTAAGTACGGCGTCACCCCAAAAACGAAGAGGAACGTGAGAGTGGAGGAGAAGAGTCCGGGTGGTCTCGAGAAGATGACGATTCTTGTGTTCTGCGACTCCATTTTGTTGGGGGGTATAAGGACAAGACTTCCGATGTAATATGCCGTGAGATGCCAAAAATGTTTGAAACGGAGTAGATAGATATTCACGTGCATTATCACTCTGCAAGGATCGAAGAGGGATACCAAATTTTGTTTTGACTTCATAATAAAAAGATTGAAAAATAGAAAATAATTCCGAGCGATCCTTCATTAGATATAACTAAGTACAACGGAAAAAATCGTCTACAAAAGTAACAAAATATTGTGACCCTAATGTAGAGGCAATAATGACTTAACCCCAAATATCGGAAATGAACGAAGCAAAGGAGACGTATGACTTATAATGCGAGGAGAAAACGAACTACGTACATGTTTGCCTAACTGACATGACTCACAAGACAAAGAGTCTAAGTGAGATAGACTAGGATGCAATTGTTTTAACTTATCAAGATCAGGATGTCCCAACTGAGTATGGATAACTAGTGGAGATGCTGCCGCCGCGCCAACAAGAGAGTTTTGGTGAAGTTGATATAGACCATGAGACTCACATCCGGAGCTAATCATCCTCCCCGTACTCCGGTCCTGCAATGAAATGGTAGATTTAGTAAATGAGATGACACAATCAAGAGACCGAGTGAGCTGACTTATTGATAATAAATGAAAGGGAGCTCCGGGAATATAAAGAATATTCTGAATGGGAAGAGATGGAGAAGAATGAACAATACCAACACCTTGAGACTGAGTTTGAGAATCATTTGCCATGGTGACAAAGGGTAAATAACCAGAAGTAGATAGTGAGGAAAAAAGAGATTTATTACCGGTGATATGATCGGTGGCCCTAGAGTCAAGTACCCAAGGACCCGAAGAGCGAGATATGCTAGCAAAGGAATTACCAGCTTGTGTAATGGCAGCAAGGGAATTAGACTCTCGTCAATCCTCTTACCACTTCAGAAAGTCATCATAGGAAGGCGGTGGAGTTGGAGTTGGTGTTGAGGCGCGGAGTTTGAGCCGATGTCAATCGCGAATCGAAGTCAAGACGCGTGTAACTCCCGATCTGAGCAGTACGAGGAGGTCGACCATGGAGACTCTAACATTTATCAATCGTGTGTCCTGGTCGGTGATAATGATTACACTAAGGACGTCCTTTGCCATTCTTACGCGGTGGAGGTTTGTTGTTGTTTCCAGAAACCAATGTTGAAGAGTCAACTGGAACGGAAGATGGTAATGTCAAGACTTTAGTAGGGACACAGAGGAGAGTCGCCCAGGTAGAGTCCATGGCTTTCATGGGCCAGATCCGATCACGAATACGAGAGTAATCAAGGCGTACTCATATAACGCCAGAGACATAAAAAATTTCTTTCGATTTTCAAGCTCTGCAACAGGAGTGGCCGCAGGTGGGAGCAGGTCATTGAACTCACACAGAAGGCTAGAGACTGATCCTAAATAAGTTGACATAGACTCCTTGATCTGATGGGCATTAAGGATGGTCATTAGGTCGTCACAAACTTGATAGAGTCGCCGAGAAGTATTCGTAAAAAGTTGTTGAGCTTGTATCCAAACATCCTTGCAGGTCTTATGAGTCCGGAAGACATCCCGGAGAGATGGATGGATGGTGGCTCGGATAATGCAACACAACTGAGCATCAGCTTTTCTCCATAAAGGACGATCGACCACTTGAATATTCTCTTCAGTTTGTGTGAGATGTGTTTCATAACCCTGTCCAACAAGCCAAAGTTCAATGTGAGAGGCCCAAGAGGAGTAGTTCTTACCATCCAAGAGCTCGGACGAGAGCGGCGCCGTAACATGGTTAGTAAAAACTGGGAAATCTGGCTTCGAGGTAGCCATGACCGAGGAATACTAGATGGTTCGAAAGAAAACAGCCGGAAGTATCGAAGAAGCCGCCTTTGCTCAACCCGTGGAATTTTCCAGTGCTATTCGACAGCGGGAGTGAAAGGAAGTCACGGGTCGAGAAGTCTGTCTCGTCCTTGAGAGGCTCTGACGTGAGGCGCTACCGAGGGTCGGGCGCTGAGGGGTCGGGCGGCGCCGAGGTGCCGCAGACCGAGGCGGCGCCGAGGCGCTGGGCGGACGGCGCCGAGGCGCTGCGCTGGCTGAGGCGCTGTGGACGGCGCAGCGGGCGGGCGGCGACGCGGTTGCGGCGACCAGACGCTGCCGAGGCGGTTCGGAGGAGCTGGAGGATGTCGCGGACGACGGTGTCCGTGTGAGCGAGGAAAGCCGACGCGCTCGAGGATGTCGCAGACGCTCTCGGCGCTGGACGCGCTGGAGTAGCGGACGCGCTCGACGCGGAGGCGACGCTGAAGGATGTCGCGGACGACGGCGAGGTTCGCGTTCGGGAGAAAAACGCGGCGAACACGAGCAGCTGCGGAAAAGAAAGAAGAAGAGGTGCGTTCGGGAGAGAAACGCGGGAGAGAGAAAAAAAAACGCGGAAACCTAAAGAAATCTAAAGCTCTGATACCATGTTATTTGGTAATTCAAGATACTACAATTACACGAAAGAAACCCTATTTATATATAAGATTAGGACTTATTCAAAAGATTAAACTAAACCCTATCCTAGAAATATAACAAATTTTATCCTAGAAAATAATTATTCCTAATGATATTTAGGGATAATAAATTATCCCTAGTAATAATATTCTAACAACTGTAAAGGAGTTGACAATTGCATCCCCATTTGTATGCTTCTTGTGAACATATGCTGAACTTATTCTGACATTTGTGCCTAATTGTGGATGTTCATGTACCCATTTAAGGGCTTCTTGTATTTGGCAAAAATCAAGCTATGCTGATTTTTCTCTAAGAGATCTAATGTAAGAATTTAAGTCTGCTAGGAGGTTATTTAAAGAAGTATCTGGTTGTTGGTGTTTTTCTTCTTTTTTTGTAACTACTAAATATGTGATTTCAGAAGTTATTATTGTCAATATAGGAGATAGAGAACATGTTGCTGCTTGTTTTCCTTTTAATAGGGTATTGATGAAGAAATGTGGTCCTGCATTTTGTCTTACTGTAATAAATGCTTCTTATAAGGAGTTAAGAAGATTGTTTGTCACTACCTAAAATTACTATTTTCAATTCTTCTCATGTAGCATAGACTTCTGCATGTGACCCAGTTAATATACCATAACAAAAGAAATTTTTTTTCAGTGGTTTTTCCACTATTGTTTGGAAGTAATTGACTAGACCATGTATGACTGCAATCTTTTGTTTTGTTGCTCCTTGTATTATAGGTAGATGTTAGATATTGTCAATTAAGCAATTTTGTATCTGGTCCAGAGTTTGTCTTTCCTCAAATAGGAATTGTTCTGTTTCTGAATATTAAGATAGTTCTTGTTGTCCAAATGTCATGACTCTCCTTGGTGTATTTGTATAACCATAGTTAAAACTGTTTTTGCTGAACATAAAAGGTCTTTTCTATCTATCCATGGAACTTGAAAAGTGTAATCATGTAAGTAGTCTTGAAAGTGTGTCAGCTAGGGAATTGTTAATTCCTTTTATATGTTCCCATTGTATTTTGAAATCTTTGTTGATTATTGTATCGACAAACTTTAGTAATCTCTTACTACTTAGGATTTTTCTTGTTTCTTTTGCTTGCCGACTATATTTTATGATTGCCTCACAATATGTTTTTATGGTGATTTCTTTTTTATCACATATGAATAAAAAGAAAGATTCATGGCAGTAAATTACGGCTAAGATTTTATAGTCTAGGGAAGTTAAATGTCTTTTTTTTTTAATTTGTCGAAACCATATCTACAAAAGACTTTTGTAGATTTTGGGTCGTATTTAAAGTTTTTCTTTAAAAGGGCTCCTCCCCATCCTGTTTCGCATCGATCTGTTTCTATTATTAAATAATCATTATCAAGGGGGAGAGATAAAGTAGGTAGTGTTTTAACCATTTGTTTAATTTTTATAATTAGGTCAATATCCTATTGATTGAAGTGTCTTTATCCTTTTGCAGATGTTTTGTTATACAATGTACCACTTATTTTCCCTATATCCTTAAGATAGGGTCTGACATAGTTAAGGAGTCCTAGAAAGGCTCTTCGCTGTTTAGTTTCTTCGATTTTATCTGGAAAATCTAATATCTTGTTGGCAATATGAGACTGTAGTTTTATTTTTTCTTGTCCTATTTTTGCTCCTAGGAAATCTATTTGTTTGGTAACTAATTTCATCTTCTTTCTTGAGATGATTAGACCATGTTTTTCGAAAATATTAAAAATCATATGTAAATGTGAGAAATATTCTGTTTTAGTTTTAGAAAATACTAGTATGTCATCTACGTAGACATAAGTAAAATTAGATACTTCTTTAAAAATGTTATTCATCTTTCGCTGAAAGACTTGAGGTGCAATTTTTAACCCAAAGGACATTACTAGGCATTCAAAATGCCTTTCTGGACAAGAGAAGTCTGTCCAACTTACTGAGTTCGGATGCATCTTTAGTTGCCAGAATCCTAATTTTTAATCAAATTTTGAGTACCATTGAGAGTCTTGTATTTATTGATAAGTTGTTTTTTGTTTGGTATTTTGTATCCATCTTCATGGCAATTGTCATTAAGTCTTTTATAATTGAAAATTATCCTAGACTGTTCTCTCTTTTGTTCTGATCCTTTATTGACTATAAAAGTAGGGCTTCTATGTCTATAGGTGAATCTTTGTATGAGTTTCAGGTCCAATAATTGAAAACCTTAAGTCTTTCAACGAAAGATGGATAGCATTTTTAAAGAAGTATTTAATTTTACTTGCGTCTACGTAGATGACATATTATTATTTTCTAAAACTAAAATAGAATATTTCTCACATTTACATATGATTTTTAATATTTTTGAAAAACATGGTCTCATTATCTGAAGAAAGAAGATGAAATTAGTTACCAAACATATAAATGTCCTAGGAGCAGAAATAGGACAAGGAAAAATAAAATTACAACCTCATATTGCCGACAAGATATTAGATTTTCCAGATAAAATCGAAGAAACTAAATAACCAAGAACCTTTCTAGGACTCCTTAAATATGTCAGACCCAATCTTAAGGATATAAGGAAAATAAATAGTACATTATATAACAAAACATCTGTAAAAGGACAAAGACACTTTAATCAACAAGATATGAACCTAATTATAAAAAATAAATAAATGGTTAAAATACTACCTACTTTGTCTCTCCCTCTTAACAATGACTATTTAATAATAGAAATAGATGAATGCGAAACAGGATGGGGAGGAGGCCTTTTAAAGAAAAACTCTAAATACTACCTGAAATCTACATAAGTCCTTTGTAGATATGCTTATGGCAAATTAAAAAAAAATGACATATAACTTCCCTAGACTATGAAATCTTAGCGGTAATTTACTGCCTTGAATGTTTCTTTTTATTCATATGTGATAAGAAAGAAATCACCATAAGAACAGATTGTAAGACAATCAAAAAATATAGTCAGCAAACAAAAGGAATAAGAAAACCCTTAAGTAGTAAGAGATGGCTAAAGTTTGCCGATACAATAATCAACAAAGATTGAAAAATACATGAGGATGTATAAAAGGAATTAACAATTCTCTAGCTGACATACTTTCAAGACTACTTGATTACAATTTTCATATTCCATGGATAGACAGAAAATACCTTTTATGTTCAGCAAAAACAGTTTTAACTATAGTTATATAAATACACCAAGGAGAGTCATGACATTTGGACAACAAGAACTATCTTAATATTTAGAAACAGAACCGTTTCTATTTGAGGAAAGACAAACTCTCACTTTTCAGGTTCCATGGATAGACGGAAAATACCGTTTATGTTCAGCAAAAACAATTTTAACTATGGTTATATAAATACACCAAGGAGAGTCATGACATTTGAACAACAAGAACTATCTTAATATTCAGAAACAGAACAGCTTCTATTTGAGGAAAGACAAACTCTGGACTAGATACAAAATTGCTTGATTGACAATATCTTGCATTTGCCTATAATACTAGGAGCGACAAAATTAAAGATTGCAGTTATACATGGTCTAGTCAATTACTTCCAAACAATAGTGGAAAAATCACTGGAAAAAAGTTCTTTTGTAATGGTATATTAACTGGGTCACATGCAGGAGTCTATGCTACATAGGAAGAATTGAAAACAATAATTTTAGATAGTGACAAACACTCTTCTTACAGGGTTATTAATCCTTAGAAGAAGCATTTATTGTAGTAAGACAAAGTGCATGACCACATTTCTTCATTAGTACCCTATTAAAAGGAAAACAAACAACAACATGTCCTCTATCTCCTACATTGACAATGACAACTTCTGAAATCACATATTTAAAAGTAGTTACAAAAAAGGAAGAAAAACACCAACAGACAGACACTTCTTTAAACAACCTCCTAGTAGACTTAAATTCTTATATTATGTCTCTTGGGGAAAAATATCAGCATGACTTGATTTTTGCAAAATATAAGAAGCCCCTTAAATTGGTACATGAACATCCACAAGTAGGCATTACAATCAACTACGAAGGAGAATTTAACTCCAAACTCAAATGTCAGAATAAGTTCAACACATGTTCACAAGAAGCATACAAATGGAGATGCAATTGTCTACTCCTTTACAGTTTCAGATGTGCAAACATTGACCTAAGACATTTCAAAAACTTAAATTACAAGGGAAAAACAATTTCTCATTTTACACTCATGAATTATGGTTTATTCCATAAATTGTGGGTATTTGACATAAAATCAACAGAACACTTCCCTTCCAAACTCGGAGAATCTGTAAGACATCTTATAGAAGAAGTCTTTTAAAATATCTTACAATGTATATTTGATAGTTCTCCTGAATGGATAAACCTTCGCATATAACCTGCCGACATGTCATCAAACTAGACGTCCAGAGCGACTTTTCTAAAGATGAGCTAATATCTGAATTCTATCCCTCTGATGAAGATTTAAATTGGAAAGTACTCCCAACTCCAACAAAACAATTGAAGCATTGGAGAGCATCAATATAAGGATCACAATGACTTTGGAATTATAATGAAGCCACATCTTTTCCAACATCAACATACACTCTTGCTGTAGAAACATACACAGAAAAAATTTATTAGGATAAAAACTATATAAAGAAGTTCTTTCCCTCCAAAATAATCACTTAACACCATGCATTATTGCAACATTACAAGAAAAGAAATGTTGAATGGATGCTAAAGAAAACCAGGCAAACAACCCATCAATATCGAGAGAGCTTGCAGCAAATTAGCCCACCTCAGCCTAGCCCAGATGACATAAAATCATTGGATTCGATGGCAGAAAGAAATCTGGAAAATATGATCGAAGGATAAGAACAAGGACAACACCTATGACACAAAAAGAAAAGGATATTCACAGTACTAAGAAATGACTTCTCCAGTACCAACACGTGACAACACTCAAAAACTCTTTACACCTATGATATCTCCACTACCACTAATGTATTCCAGCACCCGCAAGACACCTGCCTCTTCTCCTGCTATAAATAGAGGCCAGTGTCATTCCCCGAAGGACATCCTCCTCCCAACAGTTCTTTCTTCTAGTGTGTTTGAGTGTTCAAGTCCAAATTCCTAGTCTGAGAGTCTAGTTTGTAAGTATATATTTTTAATTTCCCTTGTAATTCCATTGTCTTTCTAGTAAAAGCTATCTTTTTTTTCTCTGCAATGCAAGGCTAAAGGTTTTTGTTTATGAGGAACGAAAAATACATCTTAGAACATCTTTTTCTAATCTTATAATCCCCTAGTCCTTTTCCTTCCCTCGTGAAGGTAACTGTTACCAATAAACTGGTAAGACATGTGCTGACAGAGGCAATGGATAAAACCTCTAATGTCAGGGCTCAGTATGGATGGTAACAGGTGAGGCTTATCGGGAGGAAGAAATCAGATCAAGAACCTAAAATGTATCTTTCGAACTCCTCAGAAACCTTTCTTAATATTGTTCTTTCAGATCTCTTATTATTGCTCAGTTTTCCTTACTTATGGTATCTGTTCAGGTTTTTCTTATTTATATTAATAGTTTTATCAAATCGCAAAAATCATCTCTATAGCAAAACACTATAGCACCGGTCCTGTAGCAGTATTGTAGCACTGATCATTCCGGTTACTATTCCAAAAAAAATTGACTATATAGATCCTCATACATCATCAGATTCTATCTCCTATTATATTATCTATATTTAAATAAAGTTTATCTTGTTTTATCATTGCTAACAAGTCTTCTTTGGTTTTCTCCTTTTTTGTTTGATCTACATATTTGTAATAATTTCACATTGCCTAATCAGAATATTTACTAATCATCTAAGTATATGTCCATGTTATCTTAAATGTGTCTTTTAGAGTTTGCTCTTAATAGGTGCAACTCCAACTTTCACTTTACTTATTATCTCCTAACTTAACAATTAGCTCATTGTATATAACATTATTAAATTTAAATTTTATATTCTGTTTTTACTCTACTTAGTGTAAGACTTTTTGCTTATAATATTTACTTCTAAAATTCAAGTTTAGCATTTACTCCTTCATGTGTCTCATATAACAAAATAATATCATTTGCAAATAACATGTATTATGGTACTGTATTTTGGATGTATCTAATGAGTTCATTCACGATTAGTATAAAAAGATAGGGACTTAAAACTGATCCTTAATATAACTCTATCTTTATGGAAAACACTTCAGTTAATCCTCCTGACATTTTCATTTTTGTCATTGCATCTTTATACATATTCTTAATTATTTCAATATATATTACATCAATACCTCTCTTTTTTAAAATTCTCTATATTAGCTTTTTCAAAGTTAATAATCGCATGTGTAAGTCTTTCTTTTGTTCATGATGCATTTTAATTAGTTATCTGAGAAAATGTATAACTTCTATTGTTGACTTTCCCGGTATAAATTCAAATTAATTTTCAATCACTGTGGTTTCTTCTTTAGTCTTTTTCTATTATTTTTTTTCATAGTTTCATGGTATGACTCATTAGTTTAATATTCCTATACACAATTTTCTTTGTTTTTTATATAAAAGAACTAAAGAACTTATCCTCTACTGATCAGACTTTTTTTTGCATTTTCAATATTAAGTTAAATAACTTTGTAAGTCATTTAATTGTTTAGGTACTTTCAAACTTTTATCGGAATATCATCTGGTCCAATTATTTTTTTTTCATTTTGCATCTCATTTAAAGCTTATTCTACTTCTGAAGGTTGAATTTTACTATAAAGATTTAAATTTTTATACTATTTTAACCTACTTAAATTATTTAAGTTAAATTAATCACCTAAACTTTCATTATAAAGTTAATGAAAATATCACTTTCATCTCTTTTTTATTTCCTCTTTTTTCAATAATACCCTATGCATTTATCTTTAATACATCTTGTTATTTTATAATAATTAACACAACTATTACATTAAAGAAGCCCTATTTATATACAAGATTAGGACCTATTCAAAAGAATAAATCAAACCCTATCCTAGAATAAATCAAATTCTATCTTAAGAAATAATTATTCCTAATGATATTTAGGGATAATAAATTATCCCTAATCATATCTACAATATTCTAACACTCCCCCTCAAGCTGAAGAATATAAATTTTATGCACCCAGCTTGTTACATATGTAGTCAATTCGGGGACCTCTCAGTGACTTAGTAAATATATATACTAGCTAATCATGTGAGTTAACAAAACTAGTAGATATTTCTCCAGATATGACTTTCTCTCTGACAAAGTGACAGTCGACTTCAATATGCTTTGTCCTCTCATGAAAAACTGGATTTAAGGCGATATGCATGGCGGCCTGGTTATCACATATAAGTGACATTTGTGTAACGTCTCCAAATCTTAGCTCCTGAAACAACTGTTTGAGCCATATAAGTTCTTGATCAAGCATGATCATAAATACTCTGTCAAGATCGATCTTACCACAACATTCTCGCTTTTTTGCTTTTCAAGAAACAAGGTTATCTCCGATAAATATACAAAAATCGAGTAGATGTCTATCAACGGGAGATCCCGCCTACCGTGATCGTAATATCCTTTGTCTTCATATAAAAGACCCTTTCCGAGCGCCTCGATATATCGAACAATGTAATTATAGATCCTAATGTTCTTATACGGAGAGTCGAGAAACGACTTACTACACTTCATCAGAAATGAGATATCCGACGAGTAATAAGAAGGTAACTTAGTCTTCCTACTAATCGCTCAGATCGCTCAGATCTAGAGAGGCTCTCCCGATTTGGTAGGAGCTTGACATCGAGATCCATAGGGTTGTCAACCGCTTTGAGTTTAACATTCTTGCTTCTTCTAGAATATCCACCGATACTTCCTTCGAGATATAAATGATCCCATTTCGATCGCACTTTATCCTCAAGAAGTATTTAAGTTTCACGAGATCCTTTCATTCGAAATGTTTGAAAAGATGTTTCACCGCGAGATCCCGAGATGATCACTACTTGTGATAATATCATCAACATAGACCACTAGGTAGACCAGAGATGAGTGGCGATAAAAGATGAATGGTCACTCGCTCCGAGTCACGCCAATCGTTGAATTACAATACTGAATCTATCAAACCATGCTCTGGGTGACTACTTGAGACCATATAACGATTTTCGCAATCGACACACAAGACCAGAAGACTCCCCCTGAGCAACAAAACATGGAGGTTGCTCCATGTAGACTTCCTCAAGCAGATCACCATGTAAGAATGTATTCTTGATGTCCAACTGATAAAGAGACCGTTGCTCGCAAAGAATGGATACGTGAATAAACGATAGAGGACATCTTGCAACAGGAGAAAATATGTCCCATAATCCAATCCAAGATCCGAGTACAACCTTTAAACGAGACGAGCCTTGCCGATCAACCGCTCTGGACCCGACTCTTCATCAGATATACCCATCGACAACCAACAACCGACTTTCCCGGTGGTAGAGGAATGAGATCCAAGTCCACAACTCAGAAGACACTCATTTCGCCTAAGATAGCCTCTGCTTCCATCCGATGGATAAATGATCTCTCCGCAGTCTTTGGAAGAGAGATGTAGACAAGGAGGAAAGACAAGAATAATAGGAAGGAGAAAGAGGATGGTAACTCAAAGAAATATTATGTGGAGAAGGATTACGAGTGGAACGTATACCTTTCCGAAGGGCAAATGGGAATATCAGATTCAGAAGACTGGACCGGAGGAGGGAGCGGAGGACTTGGCTCCAGAGATGATTCCATGGCAGAGTCAGTGTTGGCCAGAAAGATGACGAGGCGATCGATAAACTGCAACGGAGGAGGAATTGAGGTCAGGTGATAGAGAATCCTCCGAGGATCAAAGATCGACATGCATGTAAGGACGAAAGTCGACACGATGACTCAAGGCCCAAAGAAAGGAATCAATCAAAGAACGCGACATCGGCAGAGATGAAATACCGACGAGAGTAGGGAATAACACTTATACCCTTTCGGGACCGTGGGTACCCAAGGAAAACACATTTACGCGACGAGAGAGAGTTTATCAATGTCGGGATCAAGAGTACGAGCAAAACATGTAGAACCAAAGACCCTAGGTGGTAAAGGATGAAGGGACCGCTTTGGATAAAGTACGTGATGAGGTATTTGACCGTAAAGTAGAGGAAGGTACGCGATTGATGAGATAACACGCAGAAGTACACGGCGTCACCCCAAAAACGAAGAGGAACGTGAGAGTGGAGGAGAAAAGTCCGGGTGGTCTCGAGAAGATGACGATTCTTGCGTTCTGTAACTCTATTCTGTTGGGGGGTATGAGGACAAGACTTTCGATGTAATATGCCGTGAGATGCCAAGAAGGTTTGAAACGGAGTAGATAGATATTCACGTGCATTATCACTCTGCAAGGATCGAAGAGGGATACTAAATTGTGTTTTGACTTCATTAAAAAAAGATTGAAAAATAGAAAACAATTCCGAGCGATCCTTCATCAGATATAACCAAGTCTAAAAAATCGCTTCAAAGTAACAAAATATCGTGACCCCAATGTAGAGGCAACACGACTCGGACCAAATATCGAATGAACCAAAGCAAAGGGAGACGTGGCAGACTTATAATGCGAGGAGAAAACGAACTACGTGCGCCACTTTCGGCGACTCGCAAGATGACTACAAGTGGGACATCTAGGATGTAATTGTTTTAACTTATCGACCGGGATGTCAACTAAGCATGGATAATGAGTGGAGACGCCGTCGCGCAACAAGAGAGTTTTGGTGAAGTTGATATAGATCGTGAGACTCACATCCGAGCCAATCATCCTCCTCCCGTCTGGTCCTGATGAACCAAGATTTAGTCAACGGATACATAATCAAGAGGCCAGTGGTGGCTTATTGATAATAAATTAAAGGGAGCTCTAGGAACATAAAGAACATTCTGAATGGGAAGAGATGGAGAAGAATGAACAATACCAACACCTTGGGACTGAGTTTGAGAACCATTTGCCATGGTGACAAAGGGTAAATAACCGGAAGTAGATAGTGAGGAAAAAAGAGATCTATTACCAGTGATATGATCGGTGGCCCTAGAGTCAAGTACCCAAGGACCCGAAGAGCAAGATATGCCAGCAAAGGAATTACCAGCTTGTGTAATGGCAGCAAGGGAATTAGACTCCTGTCGACCCTCATACCACTTCAGAAAGTCATCATAGGAAGGCGGTGGAGTTAGAGCTGGTGTCAATTGAGGCGGTGGAGTTGGAGCTGGTGTCAACTGTGAACTGGAAGCCGAAGACGTGACAGAACTCTGAGCGATCTGAGCAGTACGAGGAGGTCAACCATGGAGAGTCCAACATTTATCAATCGTGTGTCCTGGTCGGTGACAATGATTACACCAAGGATGTCCTTTGCCATTCTTACGCAGTGGAGGTTTGTTGTTATTTCCAGAGACCAATGTTGAAGAGTCAACCGGAACGGAAGATGGTAATGTCAAGACTTTGGTAAGGACACGGAGGAGAGTCGCCCAGGTAGAGTCCATGGTTGTCTCTATAGGGCTGCCTAGGATCTGATCACGAATATGAGAGTAATCTGTGGGCAGACCATATAACGCCAGAGACATAAAAAATTTCTTCCGATTTTCAAGCTCTGCAATAGGAGTGGCCGCAGGTGGGAGCAGGTCATTGAACTCACACAGAAGGCTAGAGATTGATCCCAAATAAGTTGACATAGACTCCTTGATCTGACGGGCATTAAGAATGGTCATGAGGTCGTCACAAACTTGATAGAGTGTCCGAGAAGTGTTCGTAAAAAGTTGTTGAGCTTGTATCCAAACATTCTTGCAGGTCTTATGAGTCCGGAAGACATCCCGGAGAGATGGATGGATGGTGGCTCGGATAATGCAACCTGTTGAGCGTCGACTTTTCTCCATAAGGGCGATCGACCACTTAAATATCCTCTTGATTTGTGTGAGATGTTTTTTAACCACATCCGTGAGCGAAAGCTTAATGTAAGAGGCCCGAGAGGAGTAGTTCTTACCATTCGAGCTCGAGCGAGGCGGTGTTCATAGTTGGTAAAAATCGGAAACTCGGCCGAAGTGTTGGAGGTAGTCGCGAATAGCGTAGGTATTATCGATCTATGAGTTACGTAAGCGGATTGGCAGACGGCAGCGTCTTTGTGGAGATGCCTGGCCCGGAAGAAAAGCAGCGATAATGATTCGCGGTCGCGGTCTGCTGTAGTTCTGGCGCTCGGGTTAGCGCGCTATTCTTGCCGTGAAGTCGTCGACACTGGTCCCTAGGCCCGAAGATGATTAGGGATTGCGAGCGGTCGTGGTGATCGAGAACGACCCGCGGCTGCTGCGTCGATCCTGTTGTCCATTGGTAAGACCTGGCTTGTTTGTCGTTCGGTGATTCTCCTCGCGCCGCTCTCTGTGGCGATGAAGAAGAGCCGTGCGAGACGCAGATCGCAGGCGTCGTTGGCGTCGCTGGCGTCGGAGAGAAGACGATGGATGCGGAGGTTTGGAGACCCTCGGCGCTAACAGCGGATCTGCGGCAGCAGACGCGCGATTTCTTTGGAGACCCTCGGCGGCGGCGGATCTTGTGACAGCGGACACATGGTGGTGGCTTGCGGCGTAAAAGAGCGACGGCGATAGAGCGGCGGCGCAGGGAAGAAGACGCGGAAAGAAACGCTCGCGTGAGGCTGCGTCGCGGGAAAGATATCGCGACGTGGAAGCGCACTCGGTCGGTGCGTCCAGGAGAGAAAAAAAACCCACGAGCGACAGAAACCTAATAATGCTCTGATACCATGTTATTTTGTAATAACTAACACAACTATTACATGAAAGAAGCCCTATTTATATACAAGATTAGGACCTATTCAAAAGAATAAATCAAACCCTATCCTAGGAATAAATCAAATTCTATCCTAAGAAATAATTATTCCTAATGATATTTAGGGACAATAAATTATCCCTAATTATATCTACAATATTCTAACACATCTTATTTGGATAAGATCTTTAGTTATTCTCTTTTTAGTTTTAGCTATTCTATAAATATATTTTTACTTTTTTTTATCCAGTTGTCTATATAAGCATTCAAAAGGTTTATTTTTAGTTTCACTTGCTATTTTCTTAATCAATTTTTTTTTGTCTATTTTATACTTTTTTAAGTTTCCCTTGTTCTTAAAAGTGTATAATACCTTATAGGCTTTTCGTTTTTTCTTCACTTTCTCCTATACATTCTTATTCTACCACTAAAATTTTATACTTGATGGTACACATCTCTTTGACGTTTGGCTACCTTAACTTTAATATCATAATTGAGCCATCATTTATTTTTTCTAATACTTGTGCTCTTACCCTCGTTTTAAATATATTTTATTTTTTATCTTTTAACTTTTATCATTTAATTTTAAGAGTCATACATGTTTTTCTTCTATTAATAATATGTTTAAGGTGAATATTCAACACCATTAATCTATGTTAGATAGTTAAATTTTCTCTAAAATTAACTTTACAATTTTTATGTATTTTTTATCCTTATTCCTCACTATAAAAAAGTTAGTTTATGATTTATTATTTATACTTTTAAACATGACCAAGTGTTCTCTTTTTTTTTCTTGAAAAATATATTAACTAATATAAGTTCTTATGTTATCGAAAAATCAATATAGTTTTTCCTTCTTCATTGTTGTTCCAAACCCATAACCTCCATATACCATAATATATTTCTCAATTTTTACTCCCACGTGCACATTTAGAGCTCTTCCTATTAAAATCATTTCATCTGGTAGAATTCTTTGTATTATCTTATCTAAGTCTTTCTAAAATCTAATTTTAATATCTTTATCTAAGCTTACTTGAGATGCATATATGTATTAATAGTTCCTTTCACTATCACTATCTTGAGAGCTATAATTCTATCTTTTTTTTTAATTACTTATACCTTATCATTTAATGAACTATTTACAACAGTAGCTATTCCATTTCGTATTATATTCTTTCTTGTGTAATATAATTCAAAATTAAATTCTCTATCATCTTTATCTTCTTTCCTACCTACTTTGTAAATACAAAATATTAATTTTTATTCTAATCATAATATTTACTACTTCCATTGCTTTACCAGTGAACGTTCCTCTATTTCGTATTCTAAATCGTAAATAATCAATTTTTCTTTAATATTTATTTTCATTTAATCTATGGTGTGAAAGCTCTTGCATATTTAACACTATACTCAAGTTCTCATTGAGATATAATGGTCTTTGTCGAGATGTTATAATCAGACCCGATAATGTGTTTCTTCCGAGGAACAATCTAGTATTAATACAATATCTTAATGGATCTATTCATTAAAATTTGTCAAAGCTTAATACTGGATGGCAAAAATATTATTATATTTTGTTCATTTTACTCTTATTTTATGACATTACTCCTTTTATTATAGTTAGTGATCAATAATCTTAGATTAACATAACTAAGAAAACATCACTATGTATGTGAGATAGAGATGTTAATTGTAATAGTCCTACGAACAAACTATGAGATGAGTACAAATTTAGTAAAACTAACTTGGACAATCTAGATAGTCTAACAAGATAAATATAAAGATATTTGCTATATTATTTAAGAAAGATGTAGATTAAAAAAAATATGATACTTAATTTAGTAACAAATGTAACTTTGACAATGTGTTAGATGGCATATGTAAGCACACTAATAAACATTCCTTTCCATCATTTAAATTCTCACATGATACCTACATAGGTGGGCTTTTACACTAATGTGAGTTCTTGTGTATGCCTATGTCATAGTAGACTATAGTTGCATTATCTTTCGTTCATATAAAATTGAAGATGGAAGAGCAAATATATAAACTTTAAAATATGAGACAAAAATAGCAAACTTAAACATAAGACATTAATAGCAAAGGAAATTCATCAAGCATTAATTGGAAAGGAAAAAAAAAATCTAGTAGTATTGCCTTACTCTCCTTTAGACAACCATCCTCTAAGAATGGTACTAAGAATACTGTTATTTTATAAAAAGAACTACATCTATTACATAGAAGAAACCCTATTTATAAAATTGGGGTCTATTCTAAGAAATAGATCAAACTCTATCCTAGGAGATAAAATAATAGATAAAACTCTATCTTAGGAGATAAAATAATTATCCCTAACCATATTTATCAATATTCTAACACTCCCCCTCAAGCTAAAGAATATAAATTATATGCACTCAGCTTGTTACATATGTAGTCAATTCGGGAATTTTTCAGTGACAGTAAATATATCTGCCGATTGATCATGTGAGTTGACAAAACTAGTAGATATTTCTCTGGATATGACTTTCTCTCTGACAAAGTGACAGTTGACTTCAATATGTTTTGTCCTGTCATGAAAAAATGAATTTGAGGCGATATGCATGGCGGCCTGGTTATCATATATAAGTGACATTTGTGTAACATCTCTAAACCTTAGCTCCTGAAGCAACTATTTGAGCTATATAAGCTCTTGACTGGCTATGGTCATAGCTCTATACTCTGCCTCTGCACTGAATCTTGCCACAACATTTTGCTTTTTGCTTTTCTAAGAAACAAGGTTATCTCCGACAAATATACAAAAACCAGAAGTAGATCTATCAATGGGAGATTCTGCCCAATCTGCATCAGAATATCCTATGACTCGAGTATGTCCTTTGTCTTCGTACAAAAGACCCTTTCCTAGAGCACCTCTGATGTCTGAATGGTACGCTCAGACTGTTCATCTGTCTGCGGATGAAATGTTGTACTAAGCCGAAGCTCTGTGCCCATAGCCTGCTGCAGACTCTGCCAGGATCGCGAGGGAAATCGCGGATCTCTATCGGATATAATACTCAAAGACACTCTATGCAGCTTGATAATCTCTCGGCAGTACAACTCTGCCAGACGATCCAATGGGTCATTCCCACAAATAGGCAGAAAGTGAGCTGATTTGGTTAGTCGATCCACAATCGCTCAAATCGCATCGTGTCCTTTACGGGTTTTAGGCAATCCTGTAACGAAATCCATAGTGATAGACTCCTACTCTCATTCTAGAATCAGAATTACCTGAAGCAATCCAGCAGATTTCTGATGTTTAGCCTTTACTTGCTAGCATACTAAATATCGAGCAACAAAATCTGCAATCTCTCTCTTCATACTGTTCCACTAGTATAAACGTTTCAAATCTCGGTATATCCGAGTACCACCAGGATGCATAGCAAATCTCAAATGATGTGCTTAAATGTAGCAACTCTTCCTTAAACTAGATGCGTGTCCAAAACACATAATCGTCCATAGAAATGTAGTACTCTATTTTCATCACTTGAGAAATCCCTCTATTGTCTATAATCCACTCTATCACACAGAACTGGAAGTGACTGAGAGACGATAATGACCAATCTCCCTTGTTGCATCAGTCCATGTTCGAGCAGCTCTATAGTAGCTACCCAGTAGCTAGCCAAAATCTCATGAGCATTCTTGTTCCATACATCTACA
The DNA here is from genome assembly GCA_025175895.1 of Wurfbainia villosa. Lineage (NCBI taxonomy): Eukaryota > Viridiplantae > Streptophyta > Magnoliopsida > Zingiberales > Zingiberaceae > Wurfbainia > Wurfbainia villosa. Next base: position 3,072,904 of record CM045994.1, on the reverse strand, counting down.
AATCAGGATAACATCCACTAAGTCCTCATCATGTGTATGACAGCTTGTCTCATCGTTCCTCAACTATCGTAAACTTAAGATACACCTCATTCAACTGCATCGGAATCGCTCCGATCCCTGAAACGATGCATCTACGTACAACATCCTTCCATCCACTTCGGAAGGATTAACTAATACCCGTGCAAAAGTTAACCACCGTTTAGGTCCTGTAAACTGGTTTAACCAGCTTCCGTCTAAGTGAATTCCATCACCCTTTTGGTTAAATAAGTCTGTGGTATAGTAAAATGCCAAACATTCTATCCACATCTACAGTAATAACCAAATTATACAAGGAAACCACCACCTACGGTGACCGAGTGCGCAACTCCAATTACCACCATCAGCAGTGGCCAAGTTACGCAACTCCAACAACCACAGACTGATCTAATCGTGTCCAGAATACACGATTTTTCAAATCCATGGACTACTAAATCGTTAAATAGTCTAACAACATAATTACAAGCTCATAAAATTCATACCAAGTATGAAATTATCGTCACTACACACCTGCATCATTTTTACTCTAAACTGATGATATATCAACCATCACAATGACAATGATAATTGTATGATACCATTTCACTACAATATCAACACTCCAGTCGTAAACCAATCCTAGAGTATACACAGGTGTCCTTAACTGATTAAAATAGATCGTCTATCCACAATGAAGGATATTCATTTTTAACAACTATCACATTTCATCATCGATAATCAATGCATAATCTCAAAGGTCCCTCTCTTTTAACAAAGAGTTCCAGATCTTCTCTAGAAGAAATATTAGGACAGATAAACATCCCATCCAACATCTCCTATAATCGTAACTTACGTTCTTCCAATTTCCATAGTGTTTAGCAACACTGTTACCAATAAAATCATCTCCCGATATGAGGTCTTCAATATCGAAACTATTCTTAAAATCACTTCGACCACAAACTCCACTTGCCTCTACAGTGGTAAGCCTGGAAGTGCATCAGGAACTACATCCGAATACTCTCGGATTATATGCACATCCGAGAGACATATTATACCATCATTTCAACAATTTAACTATCCATAAGGATATGTCTACAGTAAAAATATGTCTATCAAAGTCTAAGGGCATCCCTTGACTTCTTGGTTGTTGGTCAACATCTCTCCTAACAGTAGAGATATCACCGACCCACAAGTCGATGTATAGGAACCCTTCTAATTCGAACTACGAATGTTCTAGACATAGATACCTGTAAACTATCAGTATCTCTCAATATATCAACCGAGAGGGTAAACTAAAGTAATACCCTGAACGATCAATCCTTCGACCCCCTACATCTCCTCTCGGGTAGTCATATATACTCCAACTTCTGCTCCTAGCGACTGAGCTCACATAGGTGCAAAAGACTACCATGGATAAACTAACGTCAACTGCTAACACGAGGATGCAACTCGAAACGGCTGCAATGGAGGTGGTAACCACTGTTGTACTAGTAAAGAGTACACCACCGAATGTAAAATGCTCAATACCTATCAATATCATAGCACGCTCTATACTCTGCAAATGGTATAGCTACGCCTAAGGAGATAATAATTGTTGTTCTCTGGACATTTGAGTCTTCTAAGATATCTTCTGCTGATACTGCTGTGTAAATCACTTCCCTTGGAGGAAAGTATTAAAGAACTTCAACTACGTCTGAGGTAGTAAATCGATGTTGGTGTGATAATCCAATCTTCTGTGATGATCTCTGTTGTCGAGATTGTGTATCATCCTCTCGAAACAACCTCGACATTCTTCAACTAAGTCTTCAAAGTACACATTCTCAAATGTACTGGTTGCTTACAATAGCGACAGATGAACTGATCCAACGAATATTTTGACTTTGCGTGTCGTCATGTCCCGCACTGCATGCACATAATTCCTTCGGAATTTTTCTTCTGATTTCGCTGATAACATGAGACAGTTCTAACGATTTACGGTTGATCTTCTATGATTGGAAAAAAACTCTCATATATGTGGTCTATGACTCTGATCTTGCTCCTTTTTTTCCAACATTCGTATTGTTGGTCTTCTGTAAGATCCCTAATCCAGTCTATATCTGAATACACATGTGTACCTTAATCTTCGTTCTTTCGAAATAGTAATCCTTTGCTTGGGGTACTTTTGAGGTATCTCAAGGTTTTATAGACAACGTTCATGTATTGTTCTAGCCGACCCCACATAGTGGGTTAAGGCTTTATTGTTGTTGTTGTTCATGTGTTGTTCTATAGGATTATTCATAAATTAACTTACCATACTAATGGGAAACCCGATATCAAGTCGTGTGTGGGATAATAGATGAGGTGCTCTATAAATTGATATCTACCCCTATCTACTGGTGCATGTTTTTTTCCAGAGTTAATTTTGTTAGAAGCATTCATCGGAGTGTACACAGGCTTGCACCTAAGCATGCTTGTTTCTTTTAGTAGGTCCAACATGTATTTTCATTATGATAGGAATATGTTTAGATCATGCTAGTTCTATGTCAAGGAAGAATTTTAGATTTTCAAGATCTTTGATATCAAATTCCTAAGTGAGAAATCCCTTTAGATTTATGATTTCTTTCTCATTATCATCGGTGATGATGATATCATTGACATAGATAATAAGAATGATGATCTACCTTTTAGAAGAGGATTTCACAAATAAGGGGTGATTTACTTGACATTGAGTGTATCCATGCTGTCACTGAAGTAACAAGCCTGTCAAATCATGTCATGGGAGATTTCTTAAAACTATATAATGACTTGTGAAGCTTGTATACCTTGTTGTTGTGGGTGCTTAGGTCAAGAGGAACTTGCATGTAAACTTCTTCCAAATCACCATTTAGAAAGACATTTTTGACGTCCAATTGGTGTAAATATCAGTCCTTTTTTGCAACAAGAGAAAATAAGTTTTTGATAGTTGTTAGAATATTGTAAATATGATTAGGGATAATTTATTCCTAAATATGTTAGGATAGAGTTTGATTTATTCTTAGGATAGAGTTTGATTCATTCCTTTGAATATGCCCTAACTTTGAATATAAATAGGACCTTTTCCATGTAATAGAGCGTGTGATTCTTCTTTATGAAATAACATGGTATCAGAGCCATAGATTAGTAGATTAGGTTTTCCTCTTTCGTGACGTTCCGCATATTGCTCGTATTCTTCCTGCTCTTCCCGCGACTCTCGTCACTGCATTTCTTCCTCGACGGTCCCCCCTCACACGATGCAGCAATACCGCGAGCTCGGCACTGGCCGCCCCACCTCGCTACGGCTCACGCCCTCATCGCGGATTTCTCTCGCAATCTCGCCACGCCGCAGTACAACGCCGCCGCCTCGCTTTCCATGGTCACGCTGTCGCTTTCTTCCCAACGCCCCAAGCATTCGACAAGCCTGGGTTGATCGCTTCCAGCCGACACCGACCACCTCCAAAGGTTGACGCTTTGCCCAGAGGGTCCGACGACATCACGGTCTCACGAGCAGCCTCAATCCGATGGAGTTCGAGAAGGCCAGTACTAGTAAAGTTTATGGCGTCAAAGATAAGCTTGGCAAATTTCACTTTCATCCTCAGACTTCGACCGCCTCGCTCTTGGCCGAAGTTGGCTAGAGAACCCCGAGAAGCCCTTTCGCTGCTGGCCAGAAGAAACCTCCATCGTAACTGAGGAGAAGTCGCTGCTCATCCTCCAAAGACGCTTCCTTATCTCCGCTTGATCAACTTAATTCATGGCTACCTCCGCACTTCAAATCGGATCTCCCAATTTTACCAACCACGCCACTAAGACCACGGCTATCCGAGCTTGGATGGTAAGAACTACTCTACTTGGGCCTCTCACATTAAACTGTGGCTTGTTGGACAGGGTTATGAGATACATCTCACCCAAACTGATAAGGATATTTAAGTCGCAGATCGTCCTTTGTGGAAAAAGATTGATGCTTAGTTGTGTTGCATTATCTGGGCTACCATTCATCCATCTCTTTGGGATATCTTCCGCACTCAAACACAGGCTCAACAACTATTTACAAATACTTCTACGACTTATCAAGCTCATAATACCTTGCTTAATATCCCAAGACCCAATGTGATCAAAGATTCTACGGCCAACTTATCCGATCGCCTCTAGCCTTCGCGAAGTTCAACGACCGCCCCCACCGCGCCACTCCTGTTGCAGAGCTTGAAAATTGGAAGAAATTTTTTATGTCTCTTCCACTTCACAGTTGACCCCGGACCCGATTCCACCGCATTCCTATGATGACTTTCTAAAATGGTATGAGGATCGACGAGATTCTAATTCCTCCGCTGCCGTTACACAAGCTGGTAATTCCTTTGCTGGCATATCTCGCTCTTCGGGTTCTTGGGTACTCGAGTCTGGGGCCACCGATCATATTACTGGGATCTCTTTTTTCTTCACTATCTACTTCCAATTATTTACCCTTTGTCACCATGGCAAATGGTTCCCAAACTCAGTCCTAAGGTATTGGTGTTGTTCATACTTCTCTATCTCTTTCTATTCATAATGTTCTTTATATTCCCGGAGCTCCCTTTAATTTGTTATCAATAAGTCAACTTACTCGGTCTCTTGATTATGTTATCTCGTTTACTAAATCTTATGTGTCATTACAGGACCGGAGTACAGGGAGGATGATTGGCTTCGGATGTGAGTCTTATGACCTATATCGACTTCACCAAAACTCTCTTATTGGTGCAGCGGCCACATCTCCACTTGTTATTCATGCTCAGTTGGGACATCCTGGTCTTGATAAGTTAAAATAATTACATCCTAATCTTTCTCACTTGTAGTCTTGCCTTTTCGAGTCATGTCACAGTAAGTAATGCTCAGAATTTCATGCTTCTCCTCGCATTATAAGTCGCCACTATGCCCTCGCTTTAGTTCATTCCGATGTTTGGGGTCCGAGTCGTGTTTCTTCTATATTAGGGTCACGATATTTTGTTACTTTTATAGATGATTTTTCCCGTTGTACTTGGTTATATCTGATGAAAGATCGTTTAGAATTGTTTTCGATTTTTCAATTATTTTTTAATGAAGTCAAAACACAATTTGACATCCCTCTTTGATCCTTGCAAAGTGATAATGCACGTGAGTATTTATGTACTCCGTTCTAGACCTTCTTGGCATCTCACAGTGTATTACATCGAACATCTTATCCTCATACCCTCCAACAGAATTGAGTTACAGAACGCAAGAATCGCCATCTTCTCGAAACCACCCGGACTCTTCTACTCCATTCTCACATTCCGTTTCATTTTTGGGGTGACGTCGTACTTACTGCATGTTATCTTATCAATCGCATGCGTTCATCTACTTTGCAGGGTCGAATACCTCATCGTGTATTTTATTCGGATCAGTCCCTTCATCCTTTACCGCCTAAGGTCTTTGGTTCTATATGTTTTGCTCATGCTCTTGATCTTGGCATTGATAAACTTTTTCCTCGGTCGCATAAATGTGTTTTCCTTGGCTACCCACGGTCTCAGAAAGGGTACAAGTGTTATTCTCCTACTCTCCGTCGGTATTTCATCTCTGTTGATGTCACATTCTTTGATTCGGTTCCTTTCTTTGGGTCTTCAGAGCAGTCATCCGAGTTTCATCCTTCTATGCTTGTACCAGTCTTCTATCCTCCAGAGGATTCTCTATCACCCCCAACTCCAATTTCTCCTCCGTTGCAGGTTTATCAACGCCGTCCTCGTCCTGCTTTGTTGCCGCCCAACACTGACTCTGCCATGGAATCATCTTTGGAGCCAGGTCCTCATCTCCTCCCTCCGGTCCAGTCTTCGAAGTCTAATATTCCCATTGCACTTCAGAAAGGTATACGTTCGACTAGTAATCCTTCTCCTCATTATGTTTCTTTGAGTTACCATCGTCTTTCTCCTTCCTATTATTCTTGTCTTTTCTCCTTGTCGTTTGCTTCTCTTTCGAAGACTGCAGGAGATGCATTTGCCCATTCAAGATGGAAATAGGCTATGCTGGACGAAATGAGTGTCTTACGGAGCTGTGAGACTTGAGACCTCGTTCCTCTACCACTAGGAAAGTCAGTTGTTAGTTGTCGATGGCATATACGGTGAAGGTTGGTCCAAACGGAATGGTTGATCGACTTAAGGCTCGTCTCATTGCTAAAGGCTATACTCAGAACTTCTGACGATTACGGGGACACCTTTTCTCGCGCAAGACGCCTCTATACGCTTATTCACGCCCATCGTGATTCAACACCGCCTCTTTATCACTGACATCAAGAATGCGTTTATACGCGACCGCCAAGAAGTCTCATGGAGCAACCTCCGTGTTTTATTGTTCAGGAGTCTTCGGTCTTGTGCGCCTGCGAAAATCTTTATACGGTCTCCAAATACCCAGAGCATGGTTCGGTAGATTCAGTATTGTAATTCAATAATTCGGCATGACTCGGAGCGAGGCTGACCATTTTGTCTTTTATCGCTACTCATCTACTGGTTGCATCTATCTAGTGGTTTATGTTGATGATATTGTCATCACAAGTAGTGATCATCTTGGGATCTCACAGGTGAAACAACATATTTTCAAATATTTTCAGACAAAGGATCTCGGCAGACTTAAATATTTCTTGGGGATAGAAGTAGCACAGTCCTGAATTGGGATCATTATATCCCAAAGAAAGTATGCAATGGATATTCTAGAAGAAACAGGAATGTTAAACTCAAAGACAGTTGACAACCTTATGGATTCTAATACCAAGATCCTGCCAAATCAGAGCGAGTCTCTATTAGATCCTGAACGATACAGGCGATTAGTAGAGAGACTAAGTTACCTTACTGTTACTCACCCAGATATCTCATTTGCAGTTAATATAATAAGTCAGTTTCTCAACTCTCCATGTAAAGAACATTGGGATGTTGTGATTCCCATTATTCGATATATCAGAGGCGCTCCAGGAAAGAGTCTTTTATACGAAGACAAAGGACATACTTGAGTCATAGGGTATTCTGATGTAGACTGGGCAGGATCTTCCTTTGATAGGAGATCTATATCTGGTTTTTGTATATTTATCGGAGATAACCTTGTTTCTTGGAAAAGCAAAAAGTAGAATGTTGTGGCGAGATCCAATGCAGAGGCAGAGTATTGAGCTATGACCATAGCCAGTCAAGAGCTTATATGGCTCAAATGGTTGCTTCAGGAGCTAAAGTTTAGAGATGTTACATAAATGACACTTATATGTGATAACCAGGCCGCCATGTATATCGCCTCAAATCCAGTTTTTCATGAGAGGACAAAACATATTGAAGTCGACTGTCACTTTGTCAGAGAGAAAGTCATATCGAGAGAAATATCTACTAGTTTTGTTAACTCACATTCAACTAGCAAATATATTTACTAAGTCACTGAGAGGTTCCCGAATTAACTACATATGTAACAAGCTGGGTGCATATAATTTATATTCTTCAGCTTGAGGGGGAGTGTTAGAATATTATAAATATAATTAGGGATAATTTATCCCTAAATATGTTAGGATAGAGTTTGATTTATTCTTAGGATAGAGTTTGATTCATTCCTTTGAATAGACCCTAACTTTGGATATAAATAGAGTCTTTTCCATGTAATAGAGGGTGTGATTCTTGTTTATGAAATAACAATAGCATTAAGCTTGGCCACTAGGGTAAAGTTTTCTTGGTAATCGATGTCTTAGGATTGTGAGAACCCCTTGACTTGCCTTTAGTCTTTCAACTGTACCATTAGCTTTGTGTTTGACTTTAAAAATTCATTTGCGCCCAATTGCTTTCTTTCCCTTTGGTAGTTCACAAATAAACCATGTATTATTCTTTTGTAGGGCTTTTACTTTCTCATTAACAACTTTTCTCCTTTCAAGAGGTTTGAGAGCTTCGTCAATGGTGGTTGGAACTTGAATATTATCAAAGGTCCGATAATTTCAGGATAATCCTTCATAATTGGAGATAGGGTGCATCATGTAAGATCTAACTCCCTTCCTTAAAGCAATTGGAATGTCAAGGTTGTTATCCACAGGTGAAGTAGATTCATAATTGAGTATTATGCCTGAGTGAATGTCTGTGGGAGTTGGAATCTATTTTGACTCTTGAACTGGTATTAATTGTCTTTTATCTTGTGTATATATGAAATTGCTTCACTACAAGAGGAGGTGATGGAGGTGAAGGAATGAGATGTGATACAAAGGGATTGGATAGAGGGTGAATGATGTCGACGTCTGATCTGGAATAGTGTAATGATGATGATATTCACTTAAATTCTCCCCCTAAATATCAAAACTATGGTATGGATGTTGTTCAAAGAAAGTGACATCCATGGTGACAAGTGAGTAGTATTTGTAGCCTTTTTGGAACGGTGAGTAGCTGAGGAAAATGCATTTAGCGGACCTTGGATCAAGTTTACTACAATTGTGTTGGTGGATATGAACAAATAATGTACAACCAAATACTTAATAAGAATGTTTTGAGAGATTACCTTGGTGTGGGGGGTATAATTTGAGAAGTTAAACCGGACTATGAAAATTGAGAACCTTAGAGGGCACTCGATTGACCAGATAGGTGGTTGTGGAGATGACATCATCCTAAAATTTTTTTAGTACATTGGAAAAGAATATGAGTGAGCAAGTTACCTCGAGAAGATATCTGCTCTTGCATTCAGTAATCTTATTTTGTTAAGGAGTGTCAAAGCAGGAACTGAGGTAGATGGTGCCTTTCAAGAATAGAACAGCGCCAGGATTTGAGGAAAAGTATTCTTTGGCATTGTTAGTTTTGAGTACCTGAAAAGGTGTCTGAAACTGAGTTTGAATTATAGTATAATGTTCAAATATGTAACTCATTGCAAATTTATCTTTCATTAGAAATAACCAAGTTAGGTGAGTATGATCATCAACAAATGAAATGAACCAACGATTTCCTTAAGAGTATTAACATGGGATGGTCCCCAAACGTCACTATGTATAAGCGAAAAGGATTTAGATGGTTTGTAACTTAAACTTGGAAAGGATACTCATGTATGTTTAGTAAGTTGATAGAACTCACACTGAAAAGAATTGACATTTTCATTAAGAAATAAGTTTAGAAATAATTCTGCAAGATAAGTAAAGTTTGGATGACCAAGACGATAGTGTCATAATATGATTTTGATATATTTATTGTTGAAAGATATAGAGTGGTAGCTAGCTAAATTACCATAATGAGACGAAGTCCCATGAATAATGTAGTGTCCGGAGTATGATTCAACACTATCAATCGTCTTCCTCGTTTTCGTATCCTGAAATTCATACAATTTAGGAGAAAATTTAGCAAACACTTGGTATCTCCTATTTTTACAATTGTCTTGCTACGTCTACTATTATTAACTTAAATTTTATATATTTTATTTTTATTCTACTAAGGATAAAACCTTTAACTTCTAATGTCTCCCTCTAAGATTCGTGATTAGTATTTACTTCTTTATGTATCTTATCGATCAAAACAATATCATTTGCAAACAACATACATCATGGTAACATATGTTGTATGTGTTTATTCATAACTAGTGTAAAAAAATATGAACTTAGAGATGATCCTTAATATAACCCTATTTTTATAGGAAACGCTTCGGCTAATCCACATAGAGTCTTCCCTCTTGTCATTGAATCCTTATACATATCATTAATTATTCTAATATACGCTACACTAACACTTTTTTTTAAAAAAAGTCTTTACACAATTTCTCTAAAACTCTAGCATAAGTATTTTCTAGGTTAATAAATATCATGTATAAGTCTTGCCTCTTTTCTTAATACTTTTCAATTAGTTGTTTGAGAAGATATATAGTTTTTATCGTCGACTTTTCAAGCATGCATCTAAATCAATTTTTTATCACCTTCGTCATCTTAATCATTTTTCTACCACTCTTTTCCAAAGATTCATAGTATAACTCATTAATTTAATGCCCTTATAATCCATATAATTTTGTATGTCTCCTTTATTTTTATATAGGGGACTAAACTACTTACCCTCCATAGACCAAACATTTTCTTCGTTCTTAGGATCAAGTTAAATAACATTGTAAGTCATTTAATACATTGCTTCCTAGGCACTTTTATACCTTTATTGAAATATCATCCGATCCAATTATTTTTTTATTTTTCATCTCATTTAACATTTAAATTTTTATATTTCTCTGAGCTACTTAAATTTCCTAATTTAAGTTTTCACATAAACTTGTATTAAAAAATTGATAAAAATACTTCTTTGATTACTCCTTTATTTCCTCATGTTCACTAGTACTCTATAAATGTTTCTTTTCCCTTCTTTTATATCAAGTTGTATAATTATTCGAAAGTTTTATTCTTGGTTTCACTTACGATTATTTAGCCTTTTTCTTGGTTACTACATACTTTTTAAAATTTTATTTATTCATTTTTGTTGGATCGAAGAAGTCCGAGAGAGGGGGGTGAATCTCGATTAATTAATTTTCTCTATCTTTTTTTTTAAATCTTTTCTTTTAAATCTTTTCTTTTTCAAATTAAAGTATGCAGTGGAATAAGTAAGATAAAATGCACAATAGATTTTTCTTGGTTCACAATCCTCGTCGGATTGTTACTCTAAGGCTTGTATCCTCTAGGGCTACCTCGATGGGCAAAGCACTAATATCTCTTCGATTCGAAAAACTTTTCGAATCCAGAGAGTAATCGATTACAAATATGAAGGAATAGGTAACACTCTACTTTTCCTTATGAACTTTAAGTACAACAACAACAATAATGAAATGAAACTACAAGATTACCAACGCCGAGAAGAGATGTCAATGATGCTCGTATGGTATCGGTAGTGAGAAATGTAGCTGGATAAGCGAGAAGTAGGACATAACACTGAATGAGATGATTGAATGAGTTATCTTTTTGAAACTAGTCAACCCCTATTTTTATAGCCCCTTTTCAGGCACCTGGATTACCCTCTAGGCAAACTCCGACTCGGACTGTCAATAAGGCAACTCAACTCTCCAAGTCACTTGGATTAGTTCTAGTCGATTCTAGATTAACCTGATTCTCTTCGTCGCTTTTCTAGTATTTTCCTCTCCTAGTCGTTGGGTTTGTATTCCAACTTTGCATCCAAATCACTTGGGTTCCTCCCAAACTCCTTGAATATAACCTGGTTATATATGCATTCAAGGTGCCTGGACTACTTTAAGGGACAAGGATGACTAAAGTTATGCATGACTCAACTGTTAGAGCAATCGATTGATACACAAAAGAAGTGAAGGGGGTTTAGCATTTGACAACCGATTGTTGGGCCAAACCTTAAATCTGGTCAAGGTTTTATACATTAGTCGATTGTTTGGGCCAACCCTAGAATTTGGTTAGGGTTTCACACATCAATTGGTTGATGGTGTTTGATAGTTGACTGATGTGATCAAACTCCAAAGTCAGAAGGGGGTTTGCATAAGTCGAGTCAACGGTAAGATTAATTGACTACTACAACCAAACCCCCTTCACTCCAAAGGAGTCAAGGGGGTTTAGCATTTGACAATCGATTGTTGGGCAAAACCTCAAATCTGGTCAAGGTTTTATACATCAGTCGATTGTTTGAGCCAACCCTGGAATCTGATTAGGGTTCCATATATCAATTGGTTGATGGTGTTTGATAGTTGACTGATGTGGTCAAACTCCAAAGTCAAAAGGGAATTTGCATAAGTCGAGTCAACGGTGGAATCAATCGACTGCTACAACCAAATTCCATTGGAGTTTAGGGTTTTGACAGTAGTCCTTTGCTGGGAACTTACAGTCAATTGATGTGCAAATGCCAAAAGTTATAGTTTTATACAGCTAGCAGTCAAGTGTGTAATCAGTTGCCCAAGGCAACTCCATTGATAGGAACATTGCAGTTGATTGCTCGAGTTTTTAAAGAGAATAGAATATTTAAAAATCGACTGCCCAACTTGATCAATCGTCATTTTTTGACTGTTTAATCCAAATGAGTTCATATATTGCTAGGGTTATGACTCTATATTTTGCCTCTTCCCTTCATTTTACTATAATGCTTTGTTTCTTGCTCTTCTAAGAAATCAAGCTCTCTCTCATTTTTCTATAATAGCTAGATGTAGGGCTTTGTTTCTTACTCTTCTAAAAAAATCAAACTGTCTCTTACAATAGCTAGATGTAGTCACTCTATTTGTAAGGAAAATTGATCAATCTGCATCTGAATTTTTCACAATTTAAAAATGACCTTGATCCTAGAGTAAGATGCCTTTCCTGAAGCATTATTAAGATATAATCGGATTTTAAAAGTTGTTACTCAGTAGATGACATCGGCTATCTTGATACTGATTGATCATAATAATAACAACAAAGACATCAGTTTGGTAACTTAATATAGCATTTTTTTTCATTAGCTCTTTTATATTCTCTAGGATTAATTCGTGGTTTCCCCTTGCTTGATACTAGTTTGATATTAGAATTTATGGGAGTCTATATAGGTTTAGTCCCCAACATACTTTTATAAGTATGTACTTCCACTGCAAGTGCAAATATCTAATCAAGTAACTTCTATACTTGCAACGCTCGAGGGGTCTTTTCTCATGAATAATATACCCTCGTGAGTTGTGCCATGTGCAATTTTTTTCTATAATTTCTAACATTAAAATTCTAGATAAACTTTTGGCAGTTTCCCTTATTTTTTCATATATCCTATTATACACAAATTGAACAATTTAATATCACATGCTAACAATACCAACACAATGCATAGCCATGCGAATTTTCATCTAGCAACCACCACTATAGGAATCAAACAATCCATGTCTTTGGACGGTATTATAGAGGAAGCAGGATGGTGATAAAGGCTCGTCATTTAGCTTTATCATCGCTGATATATTATGTGTGAAGGGTTCAAAATTGTAGTTTTTTTTTTGTGAGAATCAGTTAGATGTAGAATAGATATTGAAGAGCGTGCAGATACATGTATACAAGTCTTTAGATATCTATTCAGATTTGATACGACATCAAACATGAATAGTCCCTAAAATCTTATTGTATATATTTTGGATATATGATATACCACTTTTACTTATCCAAACAAAATTTATTACAACAACAACAAAGCCTTTTCCCACTAGGTGGGGTCGGCTATATGGACCAAACAAAATTTATTACAAACAAAAAAAAATTATTACAATAAATGGTGGTAAGGAATCTACGATCGCACAAAAACTGTGAATATTTGTTTTGCTTTAAAAATTGAAAAATCACAGCTAAAGAAATCAAATGTGCTTAAAAAAATAATATCAAAATGTGCAATAAAATTTACACTGCAATACCATGGCCAGAGAAAGAAACATAAGTAGTCATAAACCCCAAAGACATGTCACAAAAAATAATAAAGGATTAAAAACCAGTGACACTCTGGAGTCATTATTGGAGTATGAAATCTATCACTCAACTAAGACCACCTTTAGCCTACGAATCTAGATGCCAAAAGGGAAAAAGAGGTGTGAATACAAAACTCTATGTGAAAAAGAAAGGATGGTCTATGAAAAATAAGTGTACCAAAGAAATAAATAATAAATATAAATTTTAATATACCCACTTAATTAAACTTGATTGCCATTATCTTTGCTTGAGATAAACTTTTCTCTCTCTCTCTCTCTTTTTGAATCTAAACTTTCCTTGCACAAGCTCAAGGGTTAGATACAAAGTATATATAAGTGTGTAAAGTCAAATAATGGAGCATGAAAGAAATATAGAATAAATAATAATAGTGCAACCATAATATGAAAGAGCCCTCTATTGTGGGGAACGATTCCAAGAATGATTAAAGTCAAGATCATAATAGTTTAATGCAAGTGCATTATGATGCAAGAGAATCTTCCACTGCAAGGAAAATTCTCAAGAAAAATTAAGGCATATCTTTCCTTGTTGTGCTTTGCCTGTTTTCTTATATTTTTAGTTAGATATATTGATAAATTGATTTCTGTATTTTTATGTTCACTTTATTTTCCGCTTAAAGTAGGAAAATTGTATTTCAATGGCCATAAGCCCATTCATCATTAACTGCAAACCCCCTTTACCCTTTGCCCTCAACTGGGAGGTCTCTTTTTAGTAAAATTGACGGATATCTTTCGTAACATTTTTAAGTTAGCTATAATGATAAACTGATTTTCATAATTTTTAAGTTCACTTGATTTTCCTTGTGTTTGCCTATTAGTTGTCATACACGCAGTAAGACTTTATGCTCTATATGCTGAATTTATATTTTGTGGTCTCCATATGCATGATAAGATGGATAATGATCCCCCTCTAGCTCAGCAGACTCAGCCTATGTGGCTTAGCTCTAGCTCAACTGCTTGCAGGTTATAATTAGGTATCACCCACACATGACTCACATCCTGTAATCCCCAAGATCCAATAACCCGTTAGGGTTTTAGACTCAATCCTCTATAAATACTAAGGCCGACAATGGCGCGACGATCTAATCTCTGCTATCAAACCTTATTGTCTCTACTTTCTTCTTTCATTATTGTTTTATCATCTTTTTGGCACCACTGTAATTTAGGAGTCTTGCCAGGTAACATCAGTGCCCTCTAACCCGTGTTGATCTACGTAGATCCAACCACATTACAAGAGAAAGCTGTCATTAATTTCCAGCGAAGTCCCATTGGATAGGTCATTTACCTTAGGAGAATCCAATGGAAATAAGGCATAACATACCATAATATTAGTAAATTACATTGGATGTCAAATGACTTATTAGATGCATTCTTTTGGATAATATTGAGTGGACAGTGACATATAACGCCTAAGGTATTTAGTAGATGATGGGATCCATTAGCAGCTATATGTATAGAAAATTCTCTCTTCGATCATTTGTTGGATGCAACAAGAAGAATGAGCTTGGGCTACTTTTGGTAGTCAAATCTGACATAGTACGCACATAATGCCACTCCCTATCGCAAGATGTATGTGACCCCATAACATCATGTGCTATTAACTGCAAACCCCCTCTACATGAAGCCTCTTCCTTTCATCATCAACTAGAGCTCCCCTTCATCCTCGGTCATCATGTATGAGCCCCTTCACTCTCTGTCATAGACCATGATACACATTCACTCTTCATTATCTGTGAGAACTCCTCCATGGAGAAGAGTTTATGTCGAGGTGGAAAATATTTTCTTTGTGCATCAACACTGAAAGAACTTTCATTGTAAAAATAATGTTTTACATAGAGACAACATTTTATTTGGAAAAAAACAGACCCCAAGTTCAAGAATCACAAATTATAAAATCTGTTAAACTTGACACTCACATGTAAATATGTTTACAAATGGACTTTGTATCAATTTTCCATGCAAAACACAACATTATGGCTAGTCAGACCTGATTAATTCCACCCTAGTCATCCTGTTTATGAATGTTATCAAAATTGTCAGTATTATTGTTGGTCATAATCATGATCCTGATGTCCTATTGGCACTTTTATTTTACCAAATCCTGACTTCATTGTTTCCACTAACCTTAGGGCTTGGTTTACATTGATGGATTTCAAGGAAGGGGAGGAGAAGGTGGAGGAAAAGCCACACAAAAATACAAATGAGTGATCCAGGATCTATTCAATTTTGTTAGCCTTTCCCTCCCTCTCCTATTTCAAGTACGCCTAGCCTGGTCTGAAAGATGGATGGATTATTTGTAGTGGTTTGTCATGACAATCTGTAGAGTATGAAAATCACAAGAGTCTGAAGGCAATGTTATATGAAATAAACAAATTGGATATGAATGTTTCATGAGTGATTAAACTTGTTGCAACTCGTCACAGATCAGTGTAGCAATTCATGACTGGGATATTGTACGGCAACCCTCAATCCTTGGTTCATTGGTTATTCCAATTGAGAGAGAAGGTCAAATTGGAGCAAACTGGTACACTTTAGATAGCAAAACATCTGGCGTAAGTCTTTTTTTTTTTTTAATTCTATTATTTTTCTGTTCTTACCTGAATTCATTTTCGTATATGTTCTTCCTTCAGGTCTGTCTGCACATCAGTTCATTTAAGCTTCCTTCAGCTTTCTGTAGGTAATTTCCTTTTATAATTGTTCCTTTCCATGCATGCTGAAATAACATGAGATTTAAATTAAGACTTGACATCCACTCTGAGTTTATTGTTATCACTACATTCTTCTGAATTAGTATGCAAGTTTAACTCAATGATTCATACCCAAAGCTAAAGTGATGCAAGAAGGTTGGGTAAATATTATAAAAGAGAAGCAAATTCCCAATTTTTGGAGTCTATAAGAATATTTTGCTTGCTAAATATGTAATAAAGATAAAATCCCTAGTTATAAGTTATAACTCATGAGTGTTGGAATCTTGCTTGTATAGAGATAAAATCTTTAGTTAGTAGCGTTGGAGTCATGCATGTATTTCTTAATTATTAAGTTTCTTGGCCTTTATGTTTATCTAGTCCTAAAGAAATTTGGCTACTAAATGGTCTATATAAGTTCTGTTTCAATCATTTGAAATAGTGAACAGTGTGATAAAATTTAGCTTGTTGTGTGATTGTCAATCTCCTCTAAGTGTGATGACATGGGAAATCCTAAATGTGGTTTCCTAGGCCTCTATTCTCCTTCCTCCCTCTCCTTTAAATCTAATACCACTCTACGTTTAATCGCTAAATAATTGAGTTTTCCTTATGGTTGTTTCTCTAAAACATCCTATAGACCTTTTAGTTGCTAAGTTTACTTGGGAGTTGGGACTAACTTGGGGGCAGCAAGAGAAGGAGCTAAAAAAATTTACTAAAAAAAATTAAAAGCACGACAAGAATGACTTTGATGTTTCTAACTAAAGATTGTGTCCCTATTACATATTTATAGTGAAAATATTCTTGTGCTTTTATATTAGGATTTTTTCTTTTCTCTTATAGTCTAATCTAAATCTTCTTGCATCAAAGGGACTTGTATCAATCTTTCGCAATATTGGATGATGACACAAAATTTTAGCTTTGTGATTACCAATTTTGTGTGATTGCTTGGGAGACTCTAGATGTGATATCTAGATCCTTTATTCTCCTTCCCTAAGGCGCTCAGATAATTTTTGTTTCTTCCCAAGTGAGTATGCATGGAACCCATAATGGCTAGACAACATTTTCTTTGGTGCTTGCTAAATAGAAAACATTCATACATCTAAAACGTATGTTGCAAATTTACATTTATAAATAACACAATTATTTCGTCATGAAATAAGAAAAATCATTAAGTAAACTCGATTGCAAAAGACATTCATAAAGGATTTTTTATACTATGAAAAATAAGCAAAATAAATCACAAGAGAAGGGATCAATATAGAAATTTGAGTAGGTAAAATTGTTGAAATGCATAAAGTAATGTAATTCAAGAAAATAATAAAAATCACGTGTACTAGAAAGTATAATACGAATTACTACATTGCATGAAAGTCAACATGTATAAATCAACCCTTTCTCTCGAATAACATCATCCAATTACTATCCACTAATGTACGATAATAAAGTGAATGTTAGTGTAGATGGATCTATTCATGGGTATAACGCATGCACTCCCTTCCTGTGATAGAGAGTGACATTATATGCATACTTCGTCAAATATGACTATTGAAAGTAGCCAAAGCTCATCCTCACTGTTGCATCCAACAAATGATTGAAGAGAGAAACTATTATATAGCAAAACAAGTCCCAAAGGACAAAGACATTTCAACCGGCAAGACATAGAATTAATTAAAAATATTAAAGAACAAGTTAAGACACTATTGACACTAGTATTACCCCTTGACGACGATTATCTAGTAAGAGAAACCGGATGGGGTGGAGCGTTATTTAGAAAAACTAACAAATACGACACCAAGGCCCAAGAGAGCCTATGTAGATATGCATTCGAAAAATTTAGAGAGAAGGGACATCTAACATCATTAGACTACGAACTCCTAGCCGTAGTATACTGCTTAGAAGCATACTATTTGTTTATATGTGACAAAAAGGAAATCACCATAAGAACGGACTGCGAAGCCATAGTAAGATATCACAAACAAACAAAAGAAAGAAAACACTATCAGCTAAGAGATGGATAAAATTCGCTGATACTATCATCAATAAAGGCATAAAAATACAATGGGAACACATTAAAGAAAGTAACAATTCCCTGACATATACACTTTCAAGACTACTAACATGATGTTTTTGCAGATGGAAGAATACAAAAAACAAAGATGTACGATCCATCCTACAAACCATGGGGATAATACAAAACAACAAAAGTAGGACCCCAAGAAATACGAGTATACTCCAGAGTGGAAGAACAATTTCGGACTGAACACCGATAACAACTTGAACAAATACAAGCCAACATAATCGACAATATATGGAACATTCTCACTATTCCAGGAGTGACTTCTTACAAGATAGGCACCATTAATGCTTTTACCTATTATTTTCTATCTGAACTTTACACATATTATGGTATCTTATCTAAAAAACATGCTGAACTTTACACATAGGAAGAGGCCAAAGAACTACTGCTGGGCGAAGCTAAAGGTGAGGAACTCGACGGTTTTGACTCCCTTGAAATGGCCTTGAAACAATACGGAAAGAGGTAGGGCCCAACTATTTTTTAAGTGCAGCCATAAAAAACAAGCATTTAATCAAAGCCACACCGCAACAAACTTATACCGAAGCAGCCCAACACAAAGGCAAACAAGTCATTCAACAAGAAGAAAAGAAACAAAACACGACCATCGACATGGGTATGCTAAACAGTCTACCATAAGACTTGGAAATTTACATGAGAAAAACAATTGAAAATGCAGAATGGAGAACTTTCATCATCCTGCAAAAAGCATTACAATGATTACAAGTAGAACCAAATGGGCATCACTATTTTATATGAAGCAGAGTACAATTTCAAGTCTAGGTGCCAGAATAAATTCAAAGACTGCATCCTGGAAAGAAATGGAGGATGTAGGTGTTAGCTATTGTATGCCATTAGGAAAGCAAGCATAGACTTGAGTATCTACGCTCCACAAAAATTCCGAGGTATAGAGATAACACCTTTCGTCTTATTAGACCATAGTATCCTGAACGAACTCTGGGTCTAGAGCAGTGACATCACAAACACCTTCCCATATAAACTTGGGAATGCTATCAGAATACTCCTGGAAATGGAGTCATTCGAGAGCTATGTAGCTTGTTCCATACAAAACACTCCTCCAGAATGGATCGATCACAGGATAGAACCAGCAAGACATGTCATCAAGCTGAAAACCAAAGAAATAGTACACAAGCCAGAAGCAATCGAAGAAGTTTTCCCCAATGATCCCGAAGAAAATTGGGGAGGGATAACTCCCATATTAGAACAAGTTAAACAATGACGGGCATCCACACAAGACACATGCTGTTTATGGGATGAAACAAGAGACAATCTTGAATATAATCTCATAGCTGAAACATTTACAGAAAAATATACTGGCCAGTCCACATGGGGAATCAATTTTTCCCTTTCAAATATCACACCAAAAATAACGAACTAGTGGAACAATACAAAAGAAGACATTTCAAATGGCTACTTAAAAAATCCAGCCAAATCACAGCCAGGGAATACAGAGAAGCATTAGCAGTACCCCGGCTGCAAGACACAACAAGTTCCACCATGTCAACACAAGAAAGAAATTTGGACAATATGATGGAAAGCTGAAATGACTACTCAAAGCAAAAGAAGATACACACCCACAAAAGCAAAAGCCAGAACAAAAGGACGCACTCACAAGACAAAAGCAGATACCAAAGCAAAAGAAGAAGCACTCACAAAATAAAGCAAACTTCTCCACGAAGAAAACTCCTCTATATAAGGGGGAGCACTTCACCATTACAAACCAGTCCACTTCAAGTGTGTTTCTCTTTCTCGCTCCCGTGTGCTAATTAAGTGTGTTTCGGTCCAAGTGGTCTCAGTTGTAAGTATTTTAGTTTTTGCAAGCATGTTTTTGTTTGTCAGTTCTATAAGCATGTGTCAGTTTGTTTTTGTTTGTCAGTTCTATAAGCATATTTTATTGTTTTGTTGCCAGTGTATAAGCATGTTTTAGTTTGTTTTGTTAAGCATGTACTAGTTATCTTATCAAAGCTTGATTTCTTATAAGATGGTTCTTCAGTCCTTTTTCTCTTAAGGAGATAACTCTCTAGAGTTAACTGGTAAGGCCTGTAGGACTACCAAAGAAGTGAGGCTCACTAGAAGATCTTATAAGACAAAAAAAAATCTAAATCTTAATTGTGAAAAATCTTAGTATCAGAGCTTACCGACCTCGAAAAATGAATGATTGACAAACTAGAATATTTAGACTTAGCAATATCCCCTGCTCGAAAAATATAAACTCAAGATCTAAGAAATCACAATTGTTATCACAGGACTAAACATTCGCCTCATCAAGTACACTACGAAAACCCACAACTAAATTCTATAATAGACCTAATAAATAAGAGGAAATAGCCTATCAGTACAGACTGACCTTCACGATTTACACCACACCAACGAGTTAATAACTAAAACAATATTTCGACAACAAGACCAACTTAACGAAATCAGACAATAAGAATTTAGTTGTGGGTTTTCAGAGTGTACTTGATGAGGCGAATGTTTAGTCCTGTGATAACAATTGTGATTTCTTAGATCTTGAGTTTGTATTTTTCGAGTAGGGGATATTACTAAGTCTAAATATTCTAGTTTGTCAATCATTTATTTTCCTAGGTCGGCAAGCTCTGATACCAAGATTTTTCACCATTAAGATTTAGATTTTTTTTGGTCTTATAAGATATTCTAGAGAGCCTCACCTCTCTGGTTAGTCCTACTGAGCCTCAGTCTTTAGACTTCCTAGTCTTACCAGCACATGCCTTACCAGTTAACCCTAGAGAGTTATCTCCTTAAGAGAAAGAGGGCTAAAGAACCATCTTATAAGAAAACAAGCTTTTATAAGATAACTAATACATGCTTAACAAAACAAGCTTATACACTCGCAAAGAAATGTACTAAAACACGCTACGTAATCCATAAACTAAAACTAAAACATGCTTGCAAAAACTAAAATACTTACAACTGAGACCACTTGGACCGAAACACACTTAGTTAGCACACAGGAGCGAGAAAGAGAAACACACTTGAAGTGGACTGGTTTGTAATGGTGAAGTGCTCCCCCTTATATAGAGGATTTTTCTTCATGGAGAAGTTTGCTTTATTTTGTTAGTGCTTCTTCTTTTGCTTTGGTATCTGCTTTTGTCTTGTGAGTGCGTCTTTTTGTTCTGACTTTTGCTTTTGTGGGTGCGCATCTTATTTTGCTTTGAGTAGTCATTTCAGCTTTCCATCATATTGTCTAAATTTCTTTCTTGTGTTGACGTGGTGGAACTTGGTGTGTCTTACGGCGGGGGTACTGCTAATGTTGCTCTGTATTCCCTGGCTGTGATTTGGTTGGATTTTTGAAGTTGCCATTTGAAATGTCTTCTTTTGTATTGTTCCACTAGTTCGTTATTTTTGGTGTGATATTTGAAAGGGAAAAATTGATTCCCCATGTGGACTGGCCAGTATATTTTTTCTGTAAATGTTTCAGCTATGAGATTATATTCAAGATTGTCTCTTGTTTCATCCCATAACTAGCATGTGCCTTGTGTGGGTGCTCGTCAATGTTTAACTTGTTATAAGATGAGTTATCCCTCCCCAATTTTCTTCGGGATCATTGGGGAAAACTTCTTCGATTGCTTCCTACTTGTGTACTATTTCTTTGGTTCTCAGCTTGATGACATGTCTTGCTGGTTCTATCTTGTGATCGATCCATTCTAGGGGAGTGCTTTGTATGGAACAAGCTACATAGCTCTCGATGACTCCATTTCCAGGAGCATTCTGATAGCATTCCCAAGTTTATATGGGAAGGTGTCGGTGATGTCACTACTCTAGACCTAGAGTTCGTTCAGGATACCATGGTCTAATAAGACGAAAGGTGTTATCTCTATACCTTGGAATTTTTGCAGGGCATAGATACTCAGGTCTATGCTTTCTTTCCTAATGGCATACAATAGCTGACACCTACATCCTCCATTTCTTTCCAGGATGCAGTCTTTGAATTTATTCTGGCACCTAGACTTGAAATTGTACTCTGCTTCATATAAAATAGTGATGCCCATCTGTGGTTCTTCTTGTAACCATTGTAACGCTTCTTGCAAGATGATGAAAGTTCTCCATTCTGCATTTTCAGTTGTTTTTCTCATGTAAATTTCCAAGTCTTGTGGTAGCCTATTTAGCATACCCATGTCGATGGTCGTGTTTTGTTTCTTTTCTTCTTGTCGAATGACTTGTTTGTTTTTGTGTTGAGCTGCTTCGGCATAAGTTTGTTGTGGCATGGCTTTAATTAAATGCTTGTTTTTTATGGCTGCACTTAAAAAATAGTTGGGCCCTACCTCTTTCCGTATTGTTTCCAAGGCCATTTCGAGGGAGTCAAAACCGCCGAGTTCCTCACCTTTGGCTTCGCCTAGTTGTAGTTCTTTGGCCTTTTCCCATGTGTAAAGTCCGATATGTTTTCTGGATAAGATACCATAATATGTATACCTACCTGTTTGATGTGCACTGTGTAGATGTTTAAGGTGTAGAAAATAATAGATAAGAGCATTAATGGCGCCGATCTTGTAAGAAGCCACTCCTGGAACAGTGGGAATGTTTCATATGTTGGCTTGTATTTGTTCAAGTTGTGGTCGGTGTTCAGTCCGAAATTGTTCTTCCACTCTGGAGTATACCCGTATTTCTTGGGGTCCTACTTTTGTTGTTTTGTATTGTCCCCATGGTTTGTAGGATGGATCGTACATCTTTGTTTTTTGTATTCTTTCCATCTGCAAAAACATCATGTTAGTAGTCATGAAAGTGTATCTGCCAGAGAATTGTTACTTTCTTTAATGTGTTCCCATTATATTTTATGCCTTTGTTGATGATAATATCAGCGAATTTTATCCATCTTTTAGCTGATAGTGTTTTCTTTCTTTCTTTTGTTTGCTCGTGATATCTTACTATGGCTTCGCAGTTCGTTCTTATGTTGATTTCCTTTTTGTCACATATAAACAAATAGAATGTTTTTAAGCAGTATACTACGGATAGGATTTCGTAGTCTAATGATGTTAGATGTCCCTTCTCTCTGAATTTTCCAGATGCGTATCTACATTGGCTCTCTTGGACTTTGGTGTCGTATTTGTTAGTTTTTCTGAATTAGGCCCCATCTGGTTTCGCAACTGTCAGTTTCTATTACTAGATAATCGTCGTCAAGAGGTAATGCTAGTGTCGGTAGTGTCTTAACTTGTTCTTTAATATTTTTAATTAATTCCAAGGTTTTAAATGCCGAGCCGTACCGAGGTTTCGATCAGCGACCGGAACGATATTTGCTTTTAGATCGTGATCGCATTAATTAATAATTTATTTAATTAAATTTATGGTTTAATTAATTTATATTATATATAAAATTTTAATTAATAATTTATTTAATTATAATTATATTATAATTTATATATTAATAATTTAATTTTTAATTAACGTGGGATCGTAGATCGGGATCGCGATGGTGCGGGGAGCGTGATCGCGATCCCGTGATCGCGTGGGGATCGTGATCGCCGCCTCTGCGTCGTACCTGCCTCGTCATTGAGTTGTCATCGTCGTTGCTCTGCGTCGCCGTCGTTGCTCTGCGTCTGCTTCCAGGTACATTTCTATCTATCGTGCGAAATCTCACGCGGCGTTTCGTTTCGATCCTGCGTCGATACGAAATGTTTCGTCCGTTTCGGGCGAAACGAAACGACTTTTAAAACCTTGATTAATTCTATATCTTACTGGTTGAAGTGTCTTTCTCCTTTGGGGCTTATTTTGTTATATAGGGGTCCACTAATTTTTCCTATATCTTTTATGTATTGTCTAGCATAATTCAGTAAACCTAAGAACGCTCTTAAATCTTTAACATTTTCTATTTTATCTGAAAAATTGAGGATTTTTGTGGCAAAGTGTGGTTGTAGTTTTATCTTTCCCTTTCCTATTTCTGCACCCAAGAATTCGATGTGTTTTGTTGCTATCTTCATCTTCTTTTTTAATAAAATTAGGCCATGGGCCTCTATTAGGGTAAAAATTAGGTGTAAGTGTGCAAAGTGTTTTTTTTTGTTTTGGAGAAAATCGGGATGTCATAGAACTTTACCTCTTTACAAATCTCATCCATTTTTCTTTGGAAGATTTGGGGTGTTGTCTTTATCCCGAACGACATTACCAACCATTAGAAATATCCTTCTGGGCAGGTAAATGTTGTCCATTCAATGGATTCTGGATGCATCTTTACTTGCCAGAAACCTTATTTCATATCAAACTTAGAGTACCACTCTGAGTCTTGTATTTTGTTTATAAGTGTTTCTTTGTCTAGAATTTTATATCCATCATCATGACAATTATCATTTAGGCGTTTATAGTTTAAAACCATCCTAGATTGACCTCTTTTTTGTTATGAACTCTTATTTACTATGAATGTCGGGCTCCTATGCCGAGATGTCGACCTTCTTATTAGGTCAAGGATGAGCTGGAGGAACTGGAGGTCAAGGATGCCGAGATGTCTTGCTAGGAGGAACTGGAGGTCAAGGATGAGCTGGAGGTCCGGATGGTTGAGTGGGCGTACCCAAACATGGAGTAAAGGTACAGAGGAGTTGTATTGTCCACAGTT
This sequence comes from Wurfbainia villosa, assembly GCA_025175895.1. Classification (NCBI taxonomy): domain Eukaryota; kingdom Viridiplantae; phylum Streptophyta; class Magnoliopsida; order Zingiberales; family Zingiberaceae; genus Wurfbainia; species Wurfbainia villosa. Next base: position 3,048,171 of record CM045994.1, on the reverse strand, counting down.
GTTATAGATCTTAAGGTGTGAGTTTTTGATAAAAATATGACAGGCCAAATGTTGTCCATCGAATTGTGTACTGAGCATTGGTTCAGATATATTTATATAGTAGTTTCTCTCTTAGTAGAGGGAAGTTAGTAGAGGACCATTGGCATCCTAGCCCTGAACCTAAAGAAAAATCTCAGAAGAACCCTAGAACTACTCAGACATTAGAACTACTCAAACCCTAGAACTATATTAAATATATTCTCTAAATTTGGTGGCAGAGCCTTAAGACCAAGGACCATGTATACTTCTTCGGTTAAACATAAAAAAGTAGATTATTTAGATCTAGTCTTGCAATATCCTACTAACAAATTTGTTACTTTAGATCACAATAAACATAGTTGTTACGTCAGAACTAAAAGTTATACTCGCTGTCTACACTTTGAAACTCCTCATTTAAACTCGATTACAGACTCATAAGTTTAGAAGTGTCGTTAGAATTACAACAAAGACATATCTTCAGAATTGTAGAACAGAATACTTCAATCCTGACACAACAATACCAAACATTAAGTGAACTAAAACAAAACTTAGAGTACCTTAGGAATTTACAAAAAAACTTAAACAGAAGATTTAGCCAACTTAACCTAATCAGTATTCTTACTAGGAAGGGCATACTTGGTCTCTCAAAATTAATTGAAGAGAACAAACCCAAACATTTTAAATTACAAATTAAGAACTTATTGGTACAAATCAAGGAATTATTTGGAAACATTAAAACCAGCTTAAAGAAGAACGCACCATACTTAGTCTCTCAAAATTAATTGAAGAGAACAAACCCAAACATTTTAAATTACAAATTAAGAACTTATTGGTACAAATCAAGGAATTACTTGGAAACATTAAAACCAGCTTAAAGAAGAACGCACCATACTTTGACCAAAAGTATAATTGAACAGTTTGAAATTCGAGAATATCCATTATGAAGAAGCTGTAGATTACACACAGAGGTGCTTAAAAACCAAGGAAGACTACTATTATAAAGTAGACTTATCAGAAAAGAGTGATCAGATACAGGCTCAACAAAATAATACTTTTATTGCCATTCTAACTTCTCTACACTATAGGATAACGGTAATAGAGAACAAACTTCACAAGGTTGGAAGGAAGCCTTAGAAAATCTAAATAAGGATTTGAATAAATTATCTACCGAAAACTTAGTCCCCAGGAGAAGACCGAATGCTTATTCTTTCTTGACTTAAACCCAAGAGAATTCCAAATAAATAATATAAGAAGTCAAACTGAAGCATTTACAGGCTTCTCTAGAATATTGCAAGGAAGGAGATATGATGCAAACTCTTCTTGGTTAGACAATATTCTAATAAAAAGAAATAACTTTACTAATCATAGTTTAGAAGAGTTAATAGATATTAACAGATGCTTAACTTTATTCTGGAACGAACAATTAAACATATTAAATCCAAGGCGACTATATGGTCAAGGGTTATTATCTTTTTCTGCCTCTATCTTTAGGCATCATAAGATAGAACTATTTCATCGTCCTAATGGAAGAGAGGAAAATCTTAATTTGATGACTGAAGAGTCAGCCAAACAACTATTAAATAAGAAATACAACTACATCCATCTAGAATTAATCGTGTTTAGACTTAGGGGTTTAACAAGAAAACAAGTTGGAGGAAAAGTTTTAATCGTCCTTTATGATTCCCGCTTTTATAATAAGACGAGTTGAAATGGATATGAACAACAACTTAGGTATTACTTATGTCTTAATTTCAATATGACTATAAAAGACTTTGTAAAACACATTAAACTTATGGTTCGGGCCAAATGATATAGAAATTTTCAAAATAATAACATCTAGTTAGGTGTTATCTTTTAGGAAAAACTATGAACCATATCAATAATAACTTTAAGATTCAAATAGATGATATTATCGAAGCACCTAGCTCTAGGGAATAAAATTTTTAAAGCCTCAAGAGTACAACTTAGAAGCCTTGGCAGACTTAGAATGGACCTTAACCCTGGAAGATCTAGACCCCATACTACAACCCACATAATCCATCATGTACAAAAACAGAAATGGGAACTTAAATGTAAGATTTACAGGATATAAGCCTTCTACCTCAAATGGAGCAGAAGAAGAGAATGTTGATTTCATGAATCAAGAAGCTATAGATCTATTACAATTACTTTGGAGACTTACAAACAAACATTTGAACATAGTCAAACAAAGCAAAATCTGACAAGCCAATAACACAACCTATAAATTTAATTTAATGAATATTACTGAAGAAATCGGTGTGGATTTAGATGAATATGTATATTTACTTTCAGAACTTACCATACACTTAACTATTCAGGACTTAAGTGGATTATAACTCTTTGATAAAAAGCAGAAAAAATTAGATAAAAATTGGAAAGTACACTTTGATGATGAACAAAATATAATTGCTAAGAAAATTGAAGCCGATAATTCAAGTACAAAATTTGAAAAAATCTAATGAACGTTGAATCAACATTAACTTTTCGACCTCCATTTGAAGTCCATTATCCTGAAAGCTCTATGAGGATAATGAATTATGGTCAAGATCAAGGTTTAAAATTTCAACTCGTATCGAGGTTTCGGTATACGACCGGAATGATACGATTTCGGTATCGTATCGTCCGTTTCGATATTTGTTTAATTTTTAAATATTAATATTTAAATAATAATAATAATAATATAAATTTATATAATTATATAAAGTAATTAATAATTTATTTAATTAAATTTTACAGTTATATATATATATATATATTGATTTATTTATTTATCACATTCGGTTTGGCGATCGCGATCCCGCGAACGCAAACACGATCCCACAAGCGATCGTGCTCCGAGAGCGCGATCGCGATTGTGCTCCCGGAACGCGATCACGATCACATTCCCAGAGCAGGAGTGCGATCGCGATGGCGCGATTGCGCTTTGGGAACGCGAGCGCATTCCCGGAGCACGATCGCATTCGCTTTCCCACGACGCGAGATCGCGCTGCCTTCTTCTGTTGCTTACCGGTATCTCGTCCGCGTGCCGGTGCCGATGCCTCGTCGGAACGAAACAAATCGAGCGTTTCGAACGAAACGGCTCGAAATTTAATACTATGGTCAAGATCACCCCATATACTAATAACAATCTCTTATTAAGGGCTATAGGAAAAAGGAGGCCACCAGAGATAACTTTCTTTGGGAAGGACTATGAATTACTTAATATAACTGAGTGTGATCCCTAGTTATATGACACTTATTTAGAACAATGAATAGTCTCTATAAAATGAGATTATTAGGCTAAACATGAAATGGATATTGAAACCGGTGAAGCTATGATCTGGGTTGGAGAAAACTATTTTGGAGATGTAGCGAAAGCAACATGGAAAGCTTTTAAGTTAAATTTTCCAGATAAAATAACAAGGATAGCCGCTCAAGACAATAATATCCTTAACTTTTGCTCTGTTGTTCATAAACTTTTGACAACCCAAGATGCTAATATAGGCTTGGACTTGCATTAAAAGGAAGCAATGAGGGATTTAGAGCTACTCTAGTTACTTAGTTGAAATTGGATTAAATTGTTTTGCAATGACTTCCTGACACTTGCAGTTGTATCAAGAACTTATTGTAATCCAACTTAGGCGAAAGTCGTTCTAGCAAACTTTTAGGAGATTTAGAAAAAAGAGATTTATGAAGCATGGACTTAAGCAATTTGATCCCTCATTGATAACATAGGAGTACGTGTACAACATCATAGCAAAATTTAAAGAGAAATATACTTATATACAAATACAAAAATAACTGAAAAATCAACAATATGGATTTTGTAGTTAGATATATACCTCTCAGCAATGTTATGATAAGAAGCAAACTCAGATGACCTAATTTTATACCAAAACCCAAAAAAAGGCCTAAAATCACTTATTACTTAAAAAAAAAGTAAGGCCAAGAGACCATATTTAAATAAAGAGAAATATGTTAGAAAATTTAAATTGAAGAAAATCTATGCAAACGTAATTGCCTGTTTTGCCTATAATGATCTAGGACACTTATCCTCTGCTTGTCCGAATAAGAAAAATCTATATACCAGAGAGGTCACATTGGTAAGATGTACCAACTTAGATTTAATTGAAGTACAATCAGATGTTTCTGATGCATCTTCAATTTTCTCTATAATTTCGGTAGAAGACATGGAAGAAATTTCATCATCTTCTGATTATTCTCTCATAAACTCATTTACAACAAATCCTTATAGTATGACTGAGAAATATGACCTTCCTTAGAATATATTTCAACAAGATTTCGATACTTTAGAAGAACAATTAGAATTATTACAAGAAGAAAACATATGTTCTCCCAACACTACTTTCCACAAAACCTAATTGATTTTCAACTTCCACATTTAGACTACCTGCGTGAATTGACATTAAAAGAAGGATATGATAATGTTCCTTGTTTTTCTTGTGGATTTTATCCAACAATTACAAAATGTGGTACTTGTAAAAATTGTAAACGACAAATTTGTAATCTTTATCTTAAATAGAACTTTAACATTTCTATTCCAGAAACTCACATTTTTAAAGGAAGTACACGAAACTTATTATTAGAGACTAGTGTTTTGGTTCTAGAAACTCGTCTTAATCTCTTAGAAACTGAACTAGCTAATTTAAGACAATAGATAGAAGATCAAGCTGATTCTAAGAAGAAGGGTCCCTTACACATAGAAAATTACACGGATCTTATCTTTATTAAAACTCCTAATATCTGCAATACTGATAGGTCTGTAAACATTGGAGTACAATGTAGTCTACACATTCAACGACATGAATTAGCTTACAAGCATTCATTGATAGTGGAGCTATAAACTCTACTATTGATGAACTTTTTCTATGATCTTTCCTCCTAGAAAGTTTAATCAAATAGACTAATCAACCTTTAATTAGTACCTAGTTTGATGGCCAAAAACTCACTTGTAATAAATATATGAAAAATGCACAACTTCAATTTTATACTAATTGTGGAGATCTTAGTCCTGCAATCACCCTTTCCTAGCTTTGGATTCTCTCATTAAATCATACACACATTCACCTAATCTTGGGACTTAATTTTTTGGTCCCTCCAGACCAAGTTGTCCTCCTCCCTAAAGATTATGCAGTTTCTCTGTCACGCCCCGAGAGCATGCCGAGCCGAAAATCAAACGGACGACACCTCCCCTGTACGTGGTAACATTTCGGGTTAATACAAGGCCCGTAGGCCCACAATAACACACATATAAAAATATAACCAAACCACAACAACATAACAAACTAACTACAACAAATACACAGCGGAAACGATACAACAACAATACAATCCCACACATGCATACCGGTATGACTAACACATCACAACAATACGAAACCTTGACAAAATCCGAATATACAACATAGTACATCACGAAAACTCCAAATACAATACACAACGGACGAAAAGCCCAAAACAAACACGGGAGCCTCGGAGGTGAGATGAGATGTCAGCCAGCGGTGCTCCAAGCCGTCACGAAGACTTCTACCTGTTACCTGGGCGACAGAAAAACCCAGGGTCCGTGGTGGTGGTGAGTAAAACTCAGCAGGTAATGGAAAAACATGTATATATGTAATATCACATGTATTTCAATAACATAATCTAGAGGTACAACAGGTATATCAGCATAGTATATAAATACAAGTATATACCGTCTAACCAAATGAACAACGTAAAATACAGACATACCTGAAGTCTGCTACGCTACTCTGATCCAACCTGAACATATATCCAACATATATATATATATATATAACATGAAGAGTAATACCAACTCATAATCTACTCATGCTACAGGTCAAGGTATCTAATGGTATGTCCAACACATACCAGTATCCGACACAACTGTATAACATATGCAAGAAGCATGCATGAATATGATGTACAATCAAATGCAACATCACAATAAGCATATATATATAGACTGCATCTATATATGTATACTAATCACAATCATCCACACGCAATGCAGCATGCATGGTCATGTCGGCTCACCCTAAAGCTACCACGATCCCAGTGTGGCCTCGGTGGCTCGAGCATGACAACTGTCCCAACTCAACACCAACTACTACTCTCGAGTGGGCAGTATGATCGAGTAGCATATAAGCGTAAAGAGTAAGCTACACGATGGGGGTCCCTGCTGTTGGTCACTCCGACAGTTACTACCTATGAGTGGTCGAGTGCCACACACGCAGGATTACGACACGCAAATCCAACTACCACCGTCTATAGTGGTATAGTGCGACACCACAATGCTCTGCCCTCACACCGGTTACTCCTCCTATGAGTAACCGTGGAGGCGACGATATTGCAACACTCAACCACAAGGAGACCTCGTCGCCAAGGCGTGCGAATAGCATGAACGCAATGTCTCACATACGACATCCACCATGTAGACTCTATTCTACAGAGAATCATACTAACGGATCAACGACTCTATCTGCGCAGAGTCGTGCTAATCGATCAACAAACTCTATCCTGTAGAGAGTCGTGACTAACGATCGACACACTCTCTATCCTGAGAGTCGTACTCGGCGATCATAACTCTCTATCCAATAGAGTCGTACTCAATCGATGGACACACTCTCATCCCGTAGAGTCGTTACTCATCCGATTGTAATAAGCAAGGACCACCGGTCCATACGACACATTAAGTATCATTCCACGACCGTTTACAACATAATATACGGTGGTAACAACCTAAGGGTATTAGAATTAACCCTACGTTCAAAACATTACCTACCCACAGATGACCTCTTTGCCCAATTTACTATCAGGTTGTCATCCGAACTTTACTATTCACACTTAACTAAACAAATTTTAGGTTACTTACATCACCTATATATATAACTCCTAATCATGATTAAATGTAACATGATAGCAGCAATGAAGTTAATAGCCAAAGGTAAAGTATCAAGCATAAGATAATAAGAGCAGGGTCAAGGTAACATGATCATATAAGATGATCATGCATCTAAATCTGTATGCATTAAACTACCTGACCAGGGTAGGAATTACCCACCTGATACGAAACTCAAAATAGTCCCCACAGCCGTGAACCCGCTTCGTATCCCAAACCTGCACATATTAGCAAACTATGATTAAGTACAAGTATATGATAAATACATAACTACTACGTCGTCCCTACACTCCCGTCCCTTTATCGAACGTGAGTTAGCACTACGAGCACACACCTCTCATAACCCCAAATCTACATTCATCCTTGGTCGATTTACACCGAACTCAATCCACAACAGACCACTAACATCCACAAGATCAATTAAAGTAATTAAGATCTAAACAACACTCATAGATGCGCACAGTCGTTCACAGCCCTTCATAATCCCAAATTCGCAGCTTTTACAACACCATGCACAACCATCACGGACACAAACAGAGCATTATATACCACCCTACCCACCATTCGCGCAAGGACATAGAATTGACCTAGCTGGATGAACACACAACACCCCAAGTTTTCTTCGCACCCATACTCACATTCATCCATAACCAACAAACCTCTCATAGCTTAACCGCATACCCATCTGTAAACCCAACATCCCCCACAAAGATCACATCACGCTAATCGATCCACGTAATCATACTGATAAAAGAAAGGAGATCCAAGTATATACAAAGAATCAAGCTACGGCAGCTAATCCTCACCGGCAAAGAATCTCCACGTAACCAGCACCACACTCGCCTATCCCCAACAATCGTCATCCCTCCTTTCCCTATCCCCTGTTCGCCTACAGCAACTCCTGCCCAATCACAAAGATCCAATTCAACGAAAGAAGGTTACAGCTCCAACACTCAGTGGCAGGAACAATTACCGGCGAGAAATGTGAAACTGGTCTCGGCGGCGATCCGAATTGAAGATGACCGCCGCAATATTAGAGGAACTCCAAGGAGGTCGACTGCCAAGGTTGCCCGTGGTGGCCAGAGGCTAATCGACTGGCGGCGACAGTAGGGGAAGAGGGAGGACGACCGACAGTGCTGGAGCAGCGTCCAGATCCGATGACGATGAGTGGCCAGGCGACAGAGTTTAGCCGTGACGGCGACAACAGGTTAGGGCTCGGTGGTGTGCGCAGTGAGCGGCGGCGAGGAGACGACCTGTTTCTCCCTCTCGGTCTCAAGATCTCCTCGGGAGATGCCGACGGTCACTGGAGGTGCTCACTGTCGGCGATGTGCTTCTTCACACCGCCGGTCGCGAGGAGAAGGTTGGTGAAGAAATCGGGAGAGAAGAAGTTGCGATCGGCTGCTGCTGTCGGCGTTCGATGGGCACCTCCGGCAGGGCTGGCGACCAACACGCCTCTCCGGTGACGCTCGAGGGAAAGAGGAGAGGAGTCGGGGATCGAGAATGATGAATCGGGGAGGAAAGTGATCGGGCACGGTTTGGGGAGGATAAGAGGTCAACGCGATCGGGAAAACAGAAGAAAACAGCTCGCTCACATTAGAGACGAGTGGATTTTTAATGCTAAGTGGTTGAGTTAGCCTAGATCAAATCCGAGTTAATCCAACTTGACCCAACACCCATTTAGGCTTTAACCTTCCTCCAAATGGTCATACAAATCCCTTTTTAATTCCTGAAAAATTCCACAAGATAATTCCCAATTAGCAAGGGATATATTTTTTTTTCCGGTATTTTACATTCTCCCCCACTTATAAAAATTTGGTCTCCAAATTTCATACTACATGCAAAAAAATTACTTCCAGTAAGTTTCCGATAAGACCACATACCTTCCTCAAGTGAACAGATGAGACTATCGAGGTTAGATAGTATCTTTCAGCTCCCACATAGCCTCCTCATCGGTATGATGCTGTTATCCAACCTTTACGAGTCGGATGGTTTTCATCTCACTACTGTCGCTCCTTGCGACCAAGAATTCGCACTGGAATCTCTTCATAAGTCGTATTAGACTGAGGTAGAATCGGAACCCCTAATAACTCTCATCCAATGACGTGCACCAACTCTGCATCATGTTGGATACTCTGTGGCCCTCAACAACTGTCATTCCCCGACTTTCCTAGACAGAGATCTACGGTGGTTTACCGTGATTGAGCCTCGTAGAAGTCATCATCCGAGCGAGGATAACTATTCTTATAGTCGAATTTCACTAAAGGAATGTAGTTCTCCAACTACCTCCATAATCCATGACACAAGATCTTAATAGATCCTCCATCGTTTGAATGATATGCTCAGACTGTCCTTCCGTCCGCAGATGGAACGCAGTACTGAATCGAAGCTCTGTGCCCATAGTCTGATGCAGACTCTACCAAAATGGTGAGGTAAATCATAGGTCTCTATCAGATATAATACCCAAAGGCACGCCATGCAATCTGATAATCCCTCGACAGTACAACTTTACAGACGATCTAACGAGTATGACCCACGAATAGGAAGGAAATGAGCTGATTTGGTCAGTCGATCCACAATCACCCAAATCGCATCATGTCCTTTATGGGTTCTGTAATTCGTGAACGACACCAATAATAGTGATACGCTCCACTTCCATTCCTAATCGTAATTTTCTAGAGCAATCCAAATGAAGTTTCGATGTTCACCTTTCACCCATCGCATACTAAACATCGAACAACAAAATCTACTATAACTCTCTTTATACCATTCCACCAATATAAACATTTCAACTCTCGGTACATCTGAGTACCATCAGGGTGAATAGCAAACCTCCAATGATATGCTTCCTGTAGCGACTCTTCCTTGACTGGACGTGTGTCCGGAGCACACTATCCTTATCAGAGATGGGGAATTATCTTCTCAAAAGAGAAGTCCATCAACCATTCGAAATCCACTCTACCACACACTCCGTAAGTGCATAGAAGACTATAGCGATCAATCTCTCAAGTTGCAACTGTTTGCATTCCAGCAACTCTATAGTAGCTACCAAGTAGCTAGTTAAATTCAATGAGCACTTCTACTCCATACATCCACAAATCCAAATAATAACTACTAAAGCCACGTCATGTATATAACAACCTATCTCGTAGTTTTTTAACCGTCGTAAGCATAAGATACGTCTCATGCAACTGCATCGGAATCGTTCCGATCCCTGAAACGACGCATCTGCGTACATCATTCTTTTATCCACTCCGGAAGGATTAACTAATACTCATGTAAAAGTTAACCGTCGTCTAGGTCTTGTAACTGGTTTCACCAGCTTCCGACTAAATGATTTCCATTATCACCTTTGTCAAACAAGTCCGTAGTATACTAACGCTTAAAAGCATCCCATCTACATTCGTAGGAATAACCAAACCATACAAGGCAAACCACCATCTACGGTGGTCAAGTGCGCAACTCCAACTACCGCGAACGGATCCAATCGTGTTCAAGATACACGATTCTCAAATCCAGTGACGACTAAATCATTAATTAGTCTAATAACTTAATCACAACTCATAAAATTCATACTAAGTATGAAATTGTTGTCTTCCATACACCTGCATCCTGCTTACTCTAAGTTGATGATATATCACAACGACTATGATAATTATATGATACCATGTCACTACAATATCAACATTCCAATCGTAAACCAACCCTAGAGTATACACAGGTATCCTTAACTGATCTTAAATAGATCATCTATCCAAAATGAAGGATATTCTTCACAACAACTACTGTATTCCCTCATCGATAATCGATGCATACTTCTCAAAGGTTCATCCCTCTTTTACAAAGAGTTCCGGATCTTCTTAAGGAGAAATATTGGGATGGATAAATATCCCTTCCATCATCTCCTATAATCGCAAACTCACGTTCTTCTAATCCTTATAGTGTTTAGTAACACTTATACTAGTTAATTTATCACCCGGTATAGGATCTTCAATACCAGAACTAGTTCCGCAATCATTTCGATCGCCTACTCCACTTGCCTATGCAACGACAAGGCTAGGAGTTCATCCAAAACTACATCCGACTACTCTCGGATTATTCGCACATCCGAGAGACATATCGTACTATACTTCCAACAATTTGACCATCCGTAAGGATATGTCTACAGTAAAGATATGTTTATTCAAGTTTAAGGGCATCCCTTAACTTCTTAATTGTTGGTCTACATCTCACCTAATGGTAGAGATACCACCTACACACAAGTCGATGTATAGGAACCCTTCTAATCCAACTAAGAATGTTCCAGACACAGATACCTGTAACTATAAGCATCTCTCAATATATTAACCTTAAGGGTAAACTAAAGTAATACCCTGAATAATCCATTATCTGTCAATCCGATCCAAAAGCTCCCCGCAAGTCTCGGCCTTTCTCTGAAGAGAATAAGATCAGATCCAACAGTCCGCGACAATTCGGTCACATTTCTGCGACGAATGCCTCGGGGATTTTCCTAGATCATTTGATCCCATCCCTAAATCCTACGAGCGGCAACTGTAGAATACAAAATAGATATGACCATCGTCATATACTCTCTCCTCTGTACAAATCAAATCACATCTGGAGGTATCTGTTGTTGTCTGCCTGAGTCTTCTACGATGTCTTCTGCTGATACTGCTGCGTAAATCACTTCCCTTGAAGGGAAGTATCACGGAACTCCAACCACGCCTGAGGTAGTAGGTTGCTGTTGATGAGATAACTCAATCTTCTGTGCTGATCTCTGCTGTTGAGACAATGCATCTTCCTCCCGGAACACCATTGGTAGTCTTCAACTGAGTCTTCAAAGTATACCTCCTCAAATATACTGGTTGCTTACAATAGCAACAGATAAACTGATCCAATGGACAATCTGACTTCACGTGCCTTCGTGATCTGCACTGCACGCATATAATCCCTTCGAAGTCTTTGTTCTAATTTTACTGATATCCACGAGAACATCCTGATGATCTGCGGTTGGTCTTCTATAATCAGAAAATAGCTCAAAGTCTATGACTCTGATCTTGCTCCTTTATCCCACAGTCGGAGACTTCTGACTCTATTAAGTTGACATGCAATATTTGTTTACCGGTCTCAAACTCTTAAACCCTTGTACGGAGTCATTTCTAAACTCCTGTCTCAATCCAACGTCTTTCGGCAGGATCTGATAGAAGATCCCGACATCCTTATCCAACTATAAACCAATAACTCTGGGTGGCTTAAATCATCCATTCATCTTCTTAAGCTATCAGGTGGTTGTAACCTCTGCAAGTCTCATGACTCTGCACAGTACACTATTACTAACCGATCACCCTTTCTTGAAGCTCAAGAATTCCTTACAATATGTCACTAAAAGTGACACGGAGAAATACTCTCTTTCAACATCACTAAACCATGATCAAGTGATATATTATTTCCCGCAGATTATTTTCTGCATTTATCACCAAATACCGGCTTGATCCCGATAATGGTATGCAAACAACTCTTCTTTCTCGATATAACATGAGTTAACTACTCAAAAGTACTCTCAAAGTTATACAACCCAATACGAATAGCTCAGGGATCAAAAATCCCTATGAAACACCGTAACCTAGTCATCCGCTATCTGCAACAACAATAGCCAATTTGTCTTGTCCATTACCCAACAGGTAATGATCTGACTAGCATAATTAGTCAAAATCTCTAAGACTGTAGTCTCTAATTTTTCACAAGAAATGTGATCCTGTTTTCCGACTCGGTATCAATCGACTCTTAAAGGTAAATCACCTTTTCGACACAGGTTCAAGACTCACAGACTTAACAAGTCATTTCTGGGGTCAACTCATACCACGGTTACGAACAATAACCAACACACTACAGGTTATTCCTTGTTATATACATTAAAGCATAGTCAACTAAAACCGGGAGTATAAACCCTAAAGGCCACTCTGGTTGGTCGCCTCGGTGGACGACCCCTACTACAAGTCTGCACAGGTGTCATAACTCTATTGTATACACCTACTGATCAAGTTTAGATAATTATCTACTAAACCATAAGTTATCAGGAATTCTTACATCGTGCTGCTTGGAGCTCAGGCTGTTGTCCATCTCATCTCAGAAAACCAAAATCGAATAAATCGACTCCCGAGAATCCAAGACTCACAAAAAACAACATTGTATGACATCGTAGAACCTAGGGCTCTGATACCACTAAGGTTGTCACGCCCCGAGAGCATGCCGAGCCGAAAATCAAACGGACAGCACTTCCCCTGTACGTGGCAACATTTCGGGTTAATACAAGGCCCGTAGGCCCACAATAACAACAACACATATAAAAATATAACCAAACCACAACAACATAACAAACTAACTACAACAAATATACAGCGGAAACGATACAACAACAATATAATTCCGCACATGCATACCGGTATGACTAACACATCACAACAATACGAAACCTTGACAAAATCCGAATATACAACATAGTACATCACGAAAACTCCAAATACAATACACAACGGACGAAAAGCCTAAAACAAACACGGGAGCCTCGGAGGTGAGATGAGATGTCACAATGTGCTCAAGCCACGAAGACTTTTACATTGCTTAGGCGCATGTAAAACCTGTGGTCCGCAGTGGTGGTGGTGAGTAAAACTCAAGAGAATGGAAAAATACGATATATGTAATATCACATGTATTTCAATAACATAATCTAGAGGTACAACAGTATATCAAGATAGTATATAAATACAAGTATATACCGCCTAACCAAACGAATAACGTAAAATGCAGTATATACCAAGTCTGCACACTACTCGATCCAACTCAACATATATCCAACATATATATATATATATATATATACAGAAGAGTAATACCAACTGATAATCTACTCATGCTACATGGTCAGTATCTAATGGTATGTCCAACACATACCAAGATCCGACATACAATCAGATAACATATACGCAAGAAGCAATGAATACGATGTATAATCAAACGCAACATCACAATAAGCATATATATATATGTATACATCTATATATGTATACTAATCATAATCATCCATATATATATATATATATATATATATATATATACACGATATACGTATATATACGATAATACGCAAAATGTCATAAGTCAAGAATGCAAATACGTACGTCACGGCCACTTAAAGCTACCACGACTTCTGGCCTCGGTGGCTCGAGTACATAACCGCCCAACTTCAACACCAACCACTACTCTCGAGTGGTAGAGTGGGTAGTATGATCGAGTAGTATATAAGCGTAAATAGCAAGCTACACGTTGGGGGTCCCTGCTGTTGGCCACTCCGACAGTCACTACCTATGAGTGGTCGAGTGCCACACACGCAGGACTACGACACGCAAATCCAATTACCACCGTCTATAGTGGCAGAGTGCGGCACATTAACGCTGCGCCACACCTGCATTCTCCTCGAGTAATCCGGAGGCAGATAACCGCGACACTCTCATCCACAAGGGAGACCTCGTCGGCAGCGTGCATGCAAATGACGTGAATGCAATGTCTTACATACAGACATCCACCATAGACTCTCTATTCTACAGAGAATCATATTAACCAGATCAACGCACTCTCTTTCCTGCAGAGAGTCGTACTTAACCGATTGTAACAAGCTAAGACCACCGGTCCTTAGCGACACACTAAGTATCATTCCCCTGACCATTTACACAATACATGGTCGGTGGTAACATGCAACCTAAGGGTATTAGAATTAACCCTACGTTTAAAACATTACCTACCCACAGATGACCTCTTTGCCCAATTTACTATCAGGTTATCATCCGGACTTTACTATTCACACTTAACTAAACAAATTTTAGGTTACTTACATCACCTATATATATAACTCCTAATCATGATTAAATGTAACATGATAGCAGCAATGAAATTAATAGCCAAAGGTAAAGTATCAAGCATAAGATAATAAGAGCAGGGTCAAGGTAACATGATCATATAAGATGATCATGCATCTAAATCTCTATGCATTAAATTACCTGACCAGGGTAGGAATTACCCACCTGATACGAAGCTCAAAATAGTCCCCACAGCCGTGAACCCGCTTCGTATCCTAAACCTGCACATATTAGCAAACTATGATTAAGTACAAGTATCTAATAAATACATAACTACTACGTCGTCCCTACACTCCCGTCCCTTTATCGAACGTGAGTTAGCACTACGAGCACACGCCTCTCATAACCCCAAATCTACATTCATCCTTGGTCGATTTACACCGAACTCAATCCACAACAGACCACTAACATCCACAAGATCAATTAAAGTAATTAAGATCTAAACAACACTCATAGATGCGCAAAGTCGTTCACAGCCCTTCATAATCCCAAATTCGCAGCTTTTACAACACCATGCACAACCATCATGGACACAAACAGAGCATTATACCACTCAGTTTGCCACCCACCATTCGCACACAAGGACATAGAATTCTGACCTAGCCTGGATGAACACACAACACCCCCAAGTTTTCTTCGCTCACCCATAGCTCACATTCATCCATAACCGAACAAACCTCTCAATAGCAGCCCTTAACCGGCATACCCATCGACAGAAACCCAACATCCCCACAAAGATCACACTGCTGCCAATCGATCCACAAAATCATACTTGACAGAAAAAGAAAGAGGGAGATCCAAGTATATACCAAAGAATCAAGCTACACCGAGTTAATCCTCACCGCGGAACTCACGTAACCAAGAACCACACTCGACTATCCCCAACAACCGACATCCCTCCTTTCCCTATCCCCTGTTCGCCTACAGCAACTCCTGCCCAATCACAAAGATCCAATTCAACGAAAGAAGGTTACAGCTCCAACACTCAGTGGCAGGACCAATTATCGGCGATAAATGTGAAACTGGTCTCGGCGGCAATCCGAATTAAAGATGACCGCCGCAATATCAGAGGAACTCCAAGGAGGTCAACTGCCAAGGTTGCCCGTGGTGGCCAGAGGCTAATCGACTGGCGGCGACAGTAGGGGAAGAGGGAGGACAACCGATGGTGCTGGAGTAGCGTCCAGATCCGGTGGCGATGAGTGGCCAGGCGACAGAGTTTAGCCGTGACGGCGACAACAGGTTAGGACTCGGTGGCGTGCGTAGTGAGCGGCGGCGAGGAGACGGCCTGTTTCTCCCTCTCGATCTCGAGATCTCCTCGGGAGATGCCGACGGTCGCTGGAGGTGCTCATTGTCGGGGATGTGCTTCTTCACGCCGTCGGTCGCGAGGAGAAGGTTGGCGAAGAAATCGGGAGAGAAGAAGTTGCGATCGGCTGCTGCTGCCGGCGTTCGATGGGCACCTCCAGCAGGGCTGGCGACCAACACGCCTCTCCGGCGACACTCGAGGGAAAGAGGAGAGGAGTCGGGGATCGAGAATGATGAATCGGGGAGGAAAGTGATTGGGCACGGTTTGGGGAGGAGAAGAGGTCAATGCGATCGGGAAAACGGAAGAAAACGGCTCGCCCGCGTTAGAGACGAGTGGGTTTTTAATGCTAAGTGGTTGAGTTATCCTAGATCAAATCCGAGTTAATCCAACTTGACCCAACACCCATTTAGGCTTTAACCTTCCTCTAAATGGTTATACAAATCCCTTTTTAATTCCTGAAAAATTCTGAAAAATTCCACAAGAAAATTCCCAATTAGCAAGGGATATATTTTTTTTTTCCGCTATTTTACACTCTCTCTCTCTATCCCTCTTATTGCTTCTATCCTCTTTGAATATTCCTCTAATTTTCACACTCCAAAGCATGGTGATACCCCCAATTCACCAAATTCTAAACCAAATTCCAATTCGACACCAACATATTCCTGTGATAAGCCAGGAGAATGTAAAAGAAAAGGAGAATGTAAAATAGTACGGGAAAATTAGAGGCACTTAGTTGTTTAAGCCCCCTTAATAGTCAAGACTATATGTGGAAGTAGACCTAGAAGATTTGGGAGTAGAGATTCCAAAGGTTATATTAGCTCCCATCTATTTACTTAATTTAATTCACAAGAAAACCTAGACCCTCTAGTCACTATATTGGATTGGAAAAATTAGAAATCTTAGGAGAAAATCCTATTAAATACTAGGAACATGATTTTAAATCTCGATCTATGTTGAGCGATACGGATGGAATTTACTATTTCACTCATCGCCCGACACCGGTACAAATGGTATCGGAGGCTTTGCATGGTTGTGGTGACTTTGAGCGACCTTCCCGAGGCAGCGAGGGGCCACGCCTGGAGCTGCAAGGGCCTCGCAGGGTCAGGCTGGCCCGCGGGCACCTCGTCTTGGGTCGCGGCTACCACAGTAATCTCGTTCGTCGCGGTCGCCGAGACGGCTTTGTTCGCCACGATCGCGCTGGCACCTCACGTAGGCTACAATATTGGCGTGCGCGCGGGTCAGAGCGGCCTCCGTGAGTCCACGAGGGTTCGCAGGTGCCTCGCGGCCGCAACAATCCTCCGTGGGTTACTGATTCTTTGGCCAAGGTCCGACGGATCGCAAGGTAGTGATATTTAATGAAAAGATAGACTTTAATAATTTCAATCAACTACTCAAATTATAGTTCGGATAAATAAATAAAATAAAATTGGGTCAATCCCCCGCTTCTGCGAGGTGTCGGCTTTCCATGTGATTTACCAATAGGCTTTGGGTTAAAGGCTTCCCATGATTTATCTCCCTTACGATGGCTCAGGGGCGGTCTGGTAGGGACCGCTAGGTTGACGGATTTTAATCTTTTGCCCAAGGATAAATAAATAAAATCAATTAAAATTTAATAAAATTATCCCATTAATATAAAAATATTTCATAAATTATTTTAAATTTATTTTATTAATTTATATATTATGTGTTAGAATATTATATATATGGCTAGGGATAATTATTTTCTAGGATTTGATTTATTCTTAGGATAGGGTTTGATTGAGTCCGTTGAATAGGCCCTAACTTTGTATATAAATAGGGCATCTTCTATGTAATAAGGGGAACTCTTTTTTATATGAAATAACATGGTATCAGAGCCCTAGGTTTTCGGTTTCCAACTTCGGCGTTTTTTTTTCACCGCTGCTCGCGTTCCTTTCTTGAACGCGACGTTCGCTCCTACGCGTTCCTTTCCCGAACGCGACGTTCCAAGCCGTGAACGCCGGCGCTGCTCCTGTTGAACGGAAGAAACATCGCGCGGACGCCTTCCCCGTCGCTTCTGCGCCTTTCTTTTTCCGTCGGCATTGTCGCTCTCCAGCGCAGAGACGCCTCCCCACGACTCGCGATGATCTGCGCGTCTGTGCATCTCCGTTTCCCTCGCGCCACGTGATGGCCTCCTCCCTCGCGGCTCGCGATCAGTGTCTCTGCCTCGCACACGACGACCTCCCAACTCCGCTAGCATCCTTTTCCCTGCCTCTCAGACTCACGGCCCCTGCGATCCACCACCGCCTTCTTGCTCACCGGACCGAGAAGGCTTCAGACTTCAGAGAGCACTTCATCCAGAACTGCGACACATCGATTCACGACGACTTCACGGTCGCCGCCACCCCCTCCGCCGCCTCTCGAGGATTCTTCGTCGTCTTCAATGGTGCAGAAGCAGCCGAAGTCGCGCGACTTCCTCCTCCTCCCGACCCTTATCAGAGCGGTGGTTTCATGTAATCGACTTTGAGCTTGCGCCTACATACGGAGCTTTCTCTTCTTCCGACAAGGATTTCCACTTGTCTCCAGTTTTTCCAACCACAGCGACTGACTAGGGTTCTTCTCCTTGAAAACCTTTCGGAATTCCTCCATGAAGACGAAGAAGGCACTAGAGGCTTTTTCGCCTCACTCTCCTCGCCAGCCTACCTCTCCATCACCCTTTTTCCGACCTCCCGGATCACACTCTTTGAAGCACCACCGCATACAGTTGGGTGGATCAACAAATTCACATCTTCCCCTCATCGGATCTCCACCTTGTATGGGTGGCAACGACGCGTCAGCGATCATCACACCACTGTGACACAATCGATAGATGTCGAGACTCCGATCGATCTAGTCCGCCAGATCACCCGAGTTTCACTACTTATTCAGCTTCCACTTCACGGTTGACACCGGATCCGACTCCGTCGCCTTCCTATGCTGATTTTCTGAAATGGTATGAGGATCGACGGGATTCTAAGTCCCTTGTTGCTATTACACAAACCGATAATTCCTTTGCTGACATATCTCGTTCTTAGGGTCATTGGGTACTTGACTCTGGGGCCATCGATCATATCACTGGTGATAAATCTCTTTTTTCTTCACTATCTACTTCCGGTTATTTACCCTTTGTCACCATGGCAGATGGTTCTCAAACTCAGTCCCAAGGTATTGGTGTTGTTCATCCTTCTCCATCTCTTTCCATTCATAATGTTCTTTATGTTCCCGGAGCTCCCTTTAATTTTTTATCAATAAGTCAGTTTACTCGGTCTCTTGATTGTGTCATCTCGTTTACTAAATCTTCTGTGTCATTACAAGACCGGAGTACGGGGAGGATGATTGGCTTCGGATGTGAGTCTCATGGCTTATATCGACTTCAACAAAACTCTTTTGTTGGTGCGGCAACAGCATCTCCACTTGTTATTCATGCTCAGTTGGGACATCCTGGTCTTGATAAGTTAAAACAATTACATCCTAGTCTGTCTCACTTAGAGTCTTTATCTTGTGAGTCGTGTCAGTTAGGCAAACATGTTCGTAGTTCGTTTTCTCCTCGCATTATAAATCGGGCTACATCTCCCTTTGCTTTGGTTCATTCCGATGTCTGGGGTCCGAGTCGTGTTTCTTCTACATTGGGGTCACGATATTTTGTTACCTTTATAGACGATTTTTCCCGTTGTACTTGGTTATATCTGATGAAGGATCGTTCGGAATTATTTTCTATTTTCCAATCTTTTTTTAGTGAAGTCAAAACACAATTTGGTATCCCTCTTCGATCCTTACAGAGTGATAATGCATGTGAGTATCTATCTACTCCGTTTTAGACCTTCTTGGCGTCTCACGGTGTGTTACATAGGACGTCTTGTCCACATACCCTCCAACAGAATGGAGTTGCAGTATGCAAGAATCGTCATCTTCTCGAGACCACCCGGACTCTTCTCCTCCACTCTCATGTTCCTCTTCGTTTTTGGGGTGATGCCGTATTTACTGCGTGTTATCTCATCAATCGTATGCCTTCCTCTGCTTTACAGGGTCAAATACCATATCATGTACTTTATCCGGATCAATCCCTTCATCCTTTACCACCTAAGGTCTTTGGTTCTACATGTTTTGCTCATGCTCTTGATCCTGACATTGATAAACTCTCTCCTCGACAGTGTTCTAAAAATCGCCGATTTTATCCAGGTGCGGCGTAGGCGGTGGGCGCCGTCCGCCGCCAGATTGCAGAGCGGCGCCGCTAAGCGTCGCCGCGATATCAGCGGCGTCGCCGCTTTAATCAGCGCCAGGCGATTAATCGACATTAATCAGGCGGCCAACCGATTAATCGAGTTCGGCCTTCAGCAATAGCAGCCAAACGCGCCCTACGCCGAATGAGGGCGGCGTGTCGCCCGTGAAAATGTCACGACACGCCCGTACGAATGAGAACACGCGGCGTGTCGCCCGGCGTAAATGCATCTTATTATTATTGCAATGGATTTTTAATATTGTTTGCAATTATGTTTTTAATTCTTATATTTTGCAATTTTTATTGTTTACAATTTTAAACGTTTTTAATATTCTTGTTACTTGTTGAGTTATTGTTACTTGTTAGTTGTTATTTGTTACATGCATGTGGAGGCTATAACGTGAGTTTTGACTTTTGAGTGCCCCTAATATATTAATTTTTTTATATATTATTATATTTAAAATATTAAAAATCGATCCTTTAAAGCTTAGTGGCCCCTACTAGCGTATAGCGCGTGAGTAATGCTCGCCTAGCGCTTTTAGAACTTGCTCTCGATCGCATAAATGTGTTTTCCTTGGGTATCCACGGTCTTAGAAAGGGTATAAGTGTTATTCCCCTAAACTCCGTCGGTATTTCATCTCTGCTAATGTCACGTTCTTTGATTCGGTTCCTTTCTTTGGGTCTTCAGAGTCGTCGTCCGAGTCTCATCCTTCTATGTCTGTACCAGTCTTTGATCCTCCGGAGGATTCTCTATCATCCCCAGCCTCAAGTCCTCTGCAGGTTTATCAGCGTCGTCCTCGTCACCGCTACGCCGCCAACACCGAATCCGCCGTAGAGTCGTCTCCGGCCGTGTCCTCTGCTCCCTCCTCGGCCTCTCGACTCGATATTCCCATCAGACTGCGGAAAGGTATACGTTCCACGCGTAATCCTTCTCCTCATTATGTTTCTTTGAGTTACCATCGTCTTTCTCCTTCCTATTATTCTTGTCTTTCCTCCTTGTCGTCTGTTTCTCTTCTGAAGACTACAGGAGATGCATTTGCCCATCTAGGATAGAAACAGGCTATGCTGGACGAAATGAGTGCCTTATGGAGCTATGGGACTTGGGACCTCGTTCCTCTACCACCAGGAAAGTCAGTTGTATTGTCATTATGACTATATACAAATGAAGGTCGTCCAGACATTTTAACTATTAAGGCTCGCCTCTACTTAAATCTTCGATTGGATTACGGGACACTTTTTTCTCCCGCTGCCAAGATGTCCTCTATACGCTTATTCACGCCCATCACGCAATTCAACACCGCCTCTTTATCAATCGACATCAAGAATGCATTCTTATATGGTGACTGCTTGCCAAGAAGTCTACGAGCAACCTCCGTGTTTTGTTGCTCGTGGGAGTCTTCGGTCTTGTGTGTCTTGCGAAAATCTTTATACGGACTCAAACAAATACCCAGCATGGTTCGGTAGATTCATATTGTAATTCAACGATTCGGCATGACGGAGCGAGCGACCATTCTCTTTTATCGCCACGCGTCTCATCGTCGTGATCTACCTAGTGGATTATGTTTGATGATATTATCATCGTAGTGATCATCTCGATCTCACAGTGAAACAACATCTTTCCAAACATTTCCGAATAAAGGATCTCGTGACTTAAATATTTCTTGGGGATAAGAAGACAGTCGAAAACGAGATCATTATATCCCCAAAGGAAATACGCAATGGATATTCTGTAAGAAACAGGAATGTTAAACTCAAAGACAATGACAACCCTACGGATCCTAATGTTAAGCTCCCGCCAAATCAGGAGCCTCTGCGATCCCCGAACGATACAGCGACAAGAGGAGACTAAGTTACCTTACTGTTACTCGTTCAGATATCTCATTTGCAGTAAGTGTAATAAGTCAGTTTCTCAACTCTCCATGTAAAGAACATTGGGATGATGTGATTCGCATTGTTCGATATATCAAATGCGCTCCAGGAAAAGGTCTTTTGTATGAAGACAAAGGCCATACTCGAGTTATAGGGTATTTTGATGCAGACTAGGTAGGATCTCCCATTGATAGGAGATCTATCTCTGGTTTTTGTATATTTATCGGAGATAACCTTGTGTCTTGGAAAAGCAAAATGCAGAATGTTGTGGCAAGATCCAGTGCAGAGGCAGAGTATCGAGCTATGACCATAGCTAGTCAAGAGCTTATATGACTTAAACAGTTGCTTCAGGAGCTAAGGTTTAGAGACATTACACAAATGACACTTATATGTGATAACCAAGCCGCCATGCATATCGCCTCAAATCCAGTTTTTCATGAGAGGACAAAGCATATTGAAGTCGACTGTCACTTTGTCAGAGAGAAAGTCATATCGAGAGAAATATCTACTAGTTTTGTTAACTCACATAATCAACTAGCAGATATATTTACTAAGTCACTGAGAGGTCCCCGAATTGACTACATATGTAACAAGCTGGGTGCATATCATTTATATTCTTCAGCTTGAGGGGGAGTGTTAGAATATTATATATATGGCTAGGGATAATTATTTTCTCGGATAATAGTTTGATTTATTCTTAGGATAGGGTTTGATTGAGTCCGTTGAATAGACCCTAACTTTGTATATAAAATAGGGCATCTTCTTTGTAATAAGGGGAACTCTTTTTTATATGAAATAACATTATGAATAATAATTTTTTTATTATTAAATTTCATTTTATTTTTTAATCCTATTTAATCGAAATTAATTAAATTAATTTTACTATTATAATTAATCTTTTGGTATTTTTTTTGTAATCATTTTTTTTTATTTTTAATATTTAAATTATAATTTTGATTTTTAATTTATATATTTTATATTTAAAAATTATCGATATTTATCGGTACAACACGATACAATATCGAAATTATATCATTCCAATCGTGAACCAAAACCTCGATACTGATTGAGATTTTTAACCTTGACAGGGAAAAGGATAAAGTATATTGCAAATTAAATATTATCAACCCTGATCTCACTATTAAATCTCAAGATTGGAAATAAACGAATATACTATGCATATCAAGCAACTACTTGATCTAGGTGTTATCAAAAGATCAACTTCTAGACATAGAAGTCTAGCCTTCATGTTTTTAATTATAAGAGACTAAATGATAACTGTCATGAAGATATTTATAAGATTCCATACAAAGACCAGTTAATAAACAAAATACAAGACTCTCATTGGTATTCGAAGTTTAACATGAAATTAGGATTTTGGCAAGTTAAAATGTATCCGGACTCTTTAGAATGGACTGTATTTTCTTGTCCAGAAGGACACTTCAAGAGGTTAGTCATGTCATTCGGACTTAAAGTAGCACCCCAATTCTTCCAAAGTAAAATGGATGAAATCTTTAGACATGTCACATGTTTACTTGTGTTTATATAGACAATATAGTAGTATCCTCCAAGATTAAAGCTAAACATTATGCACATCTGCATATGATCTTTACATTATTTGAAAAACTTGGACTTATTATCTCAAGAAAGAAAATGAAATTGGCAACACGACATATAGAATTTTTTTGGGACAAATAGAACAAGGTAAGATAACTCTGCGACCTCACATTACCTCTAAGATACTTGAATTTCTAAATAAGATAAGAGGATACTAAAACTCTTATTAGATCTTTCTTAGGACTTTCGAATTATGCACTATCATATTTAAAAGATATAGGGAAAACCAATGGATCATTATATAATAAAACATCAACTATTGGGAAAAAATACTTTAACCAACAAGATATAGATTTGGTCAGAAGAATAAAAAATTTAGTAAAAGAATTTCCAGCAATTACATTGCCTCTGGACTCAGATTATCTTGTCATCGAGATAGAAAGATGCGAAATAGAATTGGGAGGAGCATTGTTTAGAAAAACTTCAAAATATCATCCATAATTTTTAAAATTTCTATACATGTATGCATTCGAAAAATACAAAGAAAAAGGCTACTTAACTTCTTTAGATTACGAGATTCTAGTTGTAATCTATTGCTTAGATACATTTATGTTTTTCAACTGTAACAAAAACAAATTTACAATAAGAACAGACTGTGAAGCGATTGTTAAGTACAATCAACAAACTAAATGACTTGGGAAAAGTTTAAGTGGTAGGAGATGAATAAAATTTACAAATACAATTATAAACAAAGGACTTAGAATACAATGGAAATATGTTAAGGGAGTAAACAACTCTCCAGCAGATACACTTTCTCATTTGTTTGTCTAATTATAAAGACTAATTGCAGGAAACAACTTATAAGTTTTGAAATGGACAGACAACGAAAGGTGAGAACTTATGCCCAGCAAGCTATGAAATTCAAAAATCAAGAACTCCAACAATATATTCGGAGAGAAGAATAGTTTCACTTTGATTCCAGGACCAGACTGGATCCTATCAAGGTTTAAAATCTCGACCCATATCGAGATTTGATTCAATGATCTAACGATACGTCTTTGCATCATCGTCATATATTATTTCTAATTTTTTTCCTTTTTTTTAAACTTTAATATTTAATTATTTGATTTTTTTAATTTTAGTTAATTTTAAAAAAGAATTTAAGATTTAATTTTAAATAAATTATAAATTCAAATTTAGAATTTTAATTAAAATATCTTTTAATTTTTTAATTTTTATATTTTTAAATAAAAATATAAATTTATATAATTATATAAATTAATTAATAATTTATTTAATTAAATTTTACAGTTTAATTAATTTATATTATATATATAAATTTGTAATTAATATATTTTTTAATTTTAAAAAATTTCCCATCCACAGTGCGTTGCGTGAACGCTTTCGCGATCGCGTAGCGGGAAGTTCGCGATCACGCTGGGCGATCGCGAATGGCTCGATATTTAATATCTTGGATCATATACAACTTTTCTTAATAGATAATATTTGGAACATCCCTATAACTTCAAGGATTTATAATTACTAGATTGTCATCATAAATGCCCTGACTAATTATTTCCTCAGGACTGTACAAAAATCAGAAGACAAGAAGTATTCTTGCTATGCAGTACTTTCTAAGCTACAAGTTGGAGTCTAATATAATTGGGATGAAGTAAAGACAACCATCTTGACAAAAATCCTTCTTATAAAGACTTCTACTCCTTAGAGGATGCATTTAAAGTTGCAAGGGCCAGAATTAGGCCCAACTTCTTTATTAGTACTTTGATAAAATCTAGTGGAAGAATTCAGTGGATAAAACTTACTTGGAAGCAATAATTGCTGCAGAAGAAAACTTAGGAAATGAAAAATTAAAGGCCAAGACAACTTCTAAAAAGATCAATTCTAAAATAAATACTTATAAGCCAAAAGAATAATCTTCCAGAAGACTTATTTGTTTATATCAAATCTTTGGTAGAAAATTCTACTTAGCAAAACTTCTCAAAAATATGTAAAGCATTTAAATGACTACATGATAACCCTTAGACTGGTGTAACCGTAGTCTATGAAGCTAAATTTAATTACAAATTAAAATGGCAAAAGAAGTTTTCCACTTGTTCTACTTCAGTAAACTTCGGATGCAGATGTCAACTACTCTACTTCCGAAAGGCAAACATAGACATAGAAAATTTGTTTCTCATAACTTCAGAGGGAGATTGATCACTCCCTTTACTTTAATGGATTATGGATTATTGCATAAAATCTGGATCCCCCCCCCCCAATGTAGGCATTATTATAAGATATGCCTTGGAGATAGAAAGTTATGAAACTTTTGTTTTATGCAATTTCGAGAGCTCCTCCGAAGTGGATAGATCTTAAAATAGAATCAGCCCGACATCTAGTCAAAATAGATATTCATGAAATAAATGGGGGATAACCCAACTTGGAAGACTATCTGTCAGATCCAGATCTAGAGTGGGCAACACTAAACAACCCAACATATCAACTTAAGCATTGGAGGGCCTCGGTTTAAGGAAGCCATTGGTTATGGGACCAATATCATGATTTAATAAAATATGTCCTAGTTAGAAACTTACACAAAAAAGATTTACTAGCTAACAACCATAGACACAATATTTTTTCCTTTCAAATACACTATTCAGCATGAAGTTCTCTGCCAACATTATTAGGAAAGAATGCCGAGTGGATTAATAGAAAGGTAGTCGGTTCAGAATGGTATGCCGACTCAGCAAAAGCAACATATGCCAGCACGTCCAGAGCCACATCATCACTAAACTCTATTGAAGAAAGAAACTTAGATAATGCAATGGAGATATAAGCAATGACGTTTTCACTTCCAATAAACATAAGCCATGACAACTTCTGCCACTTCCTTGGCACCAAAACTACTTTGCAGAATGGGCACTATACATTGTCGACCACCTCCTGGGATATTCAACTTATTTTGTCTACCACTAATTTGTAGCATCTAATGTAAGAAACTGAACTCTGTATAAGAACTCTATATGAGTCTTGTAAGCCATATGCAAAGTAATATCAATATTATAAGAAGAAGAGTGTTTGTAAGTTTTTAGCTTTTTTTACGCTTGTAAGTATTTTTTTATTAAAAAACTAAAAACTTACAATCACTCTTCTTCTTCAAAGCTTACAAGCACTCTTCTTACTTCTTACAATATTGATATTGATTTGCAACACTCCTTACAAGACTCATATAGAGTTCGATTTCTTACATTAGATGCTGCAAATTAGTGGTAGACAAAATAAGTTGGAAGTCCTGGGAGGTGGTCGACAAAGTATATTGCCCATCCTATAAAGTAGTTCTAGAGCCAGAAGGAAGTGGTAGAAGTCGTCATGGCTTATGTTTGTTTGAAGTGAAAACGTCATTGCTTATGTCTCCATTGCATTATCTAAGTTTTTTTATTCGGTAGAGTTTAGTGGTGTGGCTCTGGATGTGTTGGCATGTGCTACTTTTGCTGAGCTAGCATACCATTCTGAGTTGACTACCTTTCTATTAAGCCACTCGACATTCTTTTATGATAATGTTGGTAGAGAACATGCTGGATAGCATATTTGAAAGGAAAACATATTGTGCCTATGACTGTTGACCATTAAATCTTTTCTGTGTAAGTTTTTCCAACTAAGACATTCTGTTGGATCATGATACTAGTTCCCTAACCAATTGCTTCCTTGAACTGAGACCCTTCAATGCTTAAGTTGATCTACTGTGTTGTTTAATGTTGTTGCCCACTCTAGATCTGGATCTGACGGATAGTCTTCCAAGTTGGGTTGCCCCCTATTTATTTCATGAACATCTATTTTGACTAGATGTTGGGCTAGTTCGATTTTAAGATTTATCCACTTCAGAGGAGAGTTCTCGAAATTGTATAAACCAAGAGTTTCATAGCTTCTGTCTCCAAAGCATATCTTATAAAAGTGCCTAGCTTATGGGGGAAGTTTTGAGTAGAATCTAAGTCTCTGATCTACATTTTATGCAATAATCCATTAAAGTGAAGGAAGTGATCAGTCTCCCTCTAAGGTTATGAGAAACAAATTTTTCTATGTCCATGTTTGCCTTTCGGAAGGAGTAAAGTAGTTGGCTCTACACACATCTTTAGTTTGTTGGTTGTATTTAACGATCGCTCCACAGTCAGAACATAAATACATCTAAGCAGTAGATTATAGTCAGAATCTCGTAATCTAAAGAAATTAAGTGGCTTTTTTCTTTGTATTTTTCGGATGCATACCTACATAGAGATTCTAAAGATTTTGGATTGTATTTAGACTAAACAATGTTCCTCCCCATCTTGTTCGCTTTTGTTTATCTCAATGACATGATAATTTATGTCTAGGGACAATGTTAATATTGGAAGTTTTTTTTACCAAATTTTTTATTCTTCTGACCAAATCTATATCTTATTAGTTAAAGTATTTTTGCCAAGTAGTTGATGTTTTATTGTATAATAATCTACTAATTTTTTCTATATCTTTTAAATTGGGTCGTGCGTAATTCAAAAGTCCTAAGAAGAATCTAAGAGTTTTAGTATCCTCCATCTTATCTGGAAATTCAAGGATCTTAGAGGTAATGTGAGATTGCAGAGTTATCTTCCCTTATCCTATTTCTATTCCTAAAATTTTTATATATTGTGTTATCAGTTTCATTTCCTTTCATGAGACAATAAGTCCATGTTTTTCAAATAATGTAAAGATCATATGTAGATGTGCATAATGTTCAACTTTAGTT
The DNA here is from genome assembly GCA_025175895.1 of Wurfbainia villosa. Classification (NCBI taxonomy): domain Eukaryota; kingdom Viridiplantae; phylum Streptophyta; class Magnoliopsida; order Zingiberales; family Zingiberaceae; genus Wurfbainia; species Wurfbainia villosa. The sequence continues at coordinate 3,019,617 of CM045994.1, read as the reverse complement.
TTGGAGAATGCTATTATATTATCTATATAGACACAAGTAAACATGGGACATGTCTAAAGATTTCACCCATTTTCCTTTAGAAGATTTGGGGTGTTACTTTGAGTCCGAATGATATGACTAACCACTCAGGGTGTCATTCTCAATAAGAAAATGCAACCATTCTATAGCAAAGTTTAAAATCTCGACCCGTATCGAGGTTTCGATCCGCGATCTGAACAATATAGTTTTGATATCATATCGTGGCATATCAATAATTTTGGCAATTTTTAAATATAAAATAGATTAATTAAAAATGAAAATTTTAACTTAAATATTAAAAAAATAATTACAAAAATAAAAAATGCCAAAACTTAATTATAATAGTAAAATTAATTTAATTAATTTATATTAAATAGAATTTAAAAAATAAAATAAATTTTAATAATAATAAAAGTATTATTTACAATATATAAATTAATAAAATAAATTTTAAAATAATTTATGAAAATTTTTTAAATTAATGGGTTAATTTTATTAAATTTTAATTGATTTTCTTTATTTTATCTGGTGCAAAGGTTGGAATCCGCCAACCTAGCGGCCCCTACCAGCCCGCCCCCGGACTATCGTAAGGGAGGTAAATCACGGTAGACCTTTGGCCCTTGAGACTAGTAACTAGCGCATGGAGGGACGACACCCTCGCGTTCGAGGATTGACCGTTGTCTCTAGTCTGTCTGCGTATTTTATCTGAACTATAATTTGAGGAGTTAATTGAAATTATTAATCTATCTTTTCATTAAATTTCACTTTGTCTTCCCTACAATCCCCTTAACAACCGCCACTAGCAATTGTAACCCCACGGAGGGTTGTTGTGGCCCCGTGCAAGGCCCCTTATTTCCTTGCGACCTCGCGCAGCCCCCAGGTGCCAGGTTATCGCGCCCTAAGCGAAGCCCCCTGCTCCAGTGAGGCATCTGAGGGTATCGTAACCACGGGAGGCCTCACGGCGCCGAAACCCGTCACTTTGTCACCGTGTCGGACGATGGACAAAATGATAAATTTTGCTTGTATTGCCTGACACAGGTTGACATTTAAAATCATATTTTATAGAGTTTTTTTGCATTTTAACTTGTCAAAAATCTTGATTTCATGTCAAACTTCAAATACCAATGAGAGTTTTGTATTTCGTTTATTAACTGGTCTTTTTCTAAAATCTTATAATTATCTTCATGACAATTGTCATTTAGTTTCTTATAATTAAAAACCATTCTGGATTAACCTTTCTCCTGCTTAGACCCTTTATTGACTATGAAGGTTGGACTTCTATGTCTAGAAGTTGATCTTTGGATAGCATCTAGATCAAGTAATTGCCTGATGTACATAACACATTCATCTATTTGTCAATTTGTATATTTTAAGTCTTGCGCTTTAATAGTTAGATTGATAATATTTAATTTACAATTCTTTTTCCTTTTTCCAGTATTTAATAGGATTTTCTCCCAAGATTTCTAATTTTTCCAATCTAGTGACTAGTGAGTCTAGGTTTTCTTGTACTTTAATTAAATTAAGTAAATGAATGGGAGCTAATAGATCCTTTGGAATCTCTACTCCTAAGTCTTCTAGGTCTACTTCTAAATAGTCTTGCCTATTGAGGGGGCTTGAATAGCCAAGTGCCTCTAGTTTCCCCATACTATTTTACATTCTCCTTTTCCTTTACATTCGCATGGCTTGAACATATTGGTGTCGAATTGGAATTTGGTTTAGAATTTAGTGAATTAGGGGTATCACCATGCTTCGAAGTGCAAAAATCAAAGGGATATTCGGAGAGGATGGGAGCAATAACAAGGGTTGAGAGGAAGATCACATAATCTTTAGCGAGAAGGATAACTTAGTTGGGAAGGACTAAAAAATAATGTCCCAAGATTTGGTGAATGTGTGTATGATTTAATGGGCGAACCTAGAGTTGAAAAAGGGTGATTGGAGGACTAAGATCTCCATAATTAGTATAAAATCAGAGTTGTGCATTTTTCACATACTTATTACAAGTGAGGTTTTGGTATTGGCAAGCAGATTATCTGAGGTCATGGATCATATACTTCATCAGTCCTAGGTCATATTTGTACAAGGCAGGCTTTTCACGGATAACATTCACCTAGCACAGGAGCTATTCAGGAAATACAACAGGAAGAGGATCTCTCCTCGATGCATCATGAAGATAAACCTCCAAAAGGCGTTTGACTTGATACATTGGGACTTCTTGCAGGAGGCACTCAAGGGATTTGGATTCCCAGAACAATTTATTGCATCGACCATGGAATGTGTCACTACTATATCATTCTCGTTGGCCTTTAGTGGGGGCACTTTAGGTTGTTTCAGGGGCACCAAAGGATTGCAACAGGGAGACCCTCTCTCCCCATACCTATTTGGCATCTGTGTGGAGGTCTTTGGGAGGCAACTATAACATTATACATCCAGACCTAGTTTCAGCTTCCACTCGCAGTGTGTCTATCTTAGGTTAACACATTTAGCATATGCAGATGACCTTTTCCTCCTTTGTCGGGGGGATGAGACTTCGATAGGAGAGCTATCGATGTGCTTGTAGGAGTTTGGTGATGCAATAGGGGCTCAAGGCCGGATGAAATTTTGTATCTACTCGGTTGGGGTGGGTGTCACTACATGCAGGGGACTACTATCCATCGCAAGTTTCCAAGAGGGCACCATGTTATTTCGATACTTTGGCATTCTGCTAGTAGCTCAGTGCCTACGGATTTTAGACTACAACCCTCTGTTGGGCTTGCTAATCAGTCGGATTAGTACGTGGCCTAGACATACGCTATCATATGTTGGCAAGGTAGAACTCATTACCTAGTACTTCAGGATGTGGAGTTCTTTTGGCTCTCCATTTTGTCACTTCCACAGGGTGTCATCGACTGCATCTACAACATTTGCATATCTTTCATGTGGGCATCCAAGTACCCCCCAGTAGCATTAATGAATATGTGTAGGCATAAAGATGAGGGTGGCCTGGGATTCTAGGACTTGTGGGCGTGGAACCTTGCTCTCTTGGCGAAAGTGCTTTGGAGGATCCAGTCTAAGGCAGATGCACTTTGGATTAAATGAATACGCCATACTTATCTGAGGCGAGCGGACATATAGACTTGAGAGATTGCACACTCTGACTCCCCGTTGATTAAGTGGCTACTAGACATACAGGACATGGTGCTAGTAGCAGTTGGGACAAAGACACTTGGCGGCAACGAAGACTAGTTTAGCGGCGGTTTGTGGCGAATCGCGACAACCATAGAGTGGAGCAGCGGAATCGTGATAACATTTTGTGGCGTGACAGAGGTGCTTGGCGAGAGCGGGTAGACCGAGCATGCAACACCATGGCTATGGGCTGAGCTTAGTAGCAAGTGTAGAGCTTAGCGTAGTCGATAGTGCTAGCGGCGGACACTCTCTGGCGAACAAAGCGTGGCAACCGTAAAATCTGTGAGAACACATGCGGTGGCGAGCGAGCGGCGATATATGGCGGAGCGTAGTGGTGACGTGCATTAACGATGGCGGTCTCGAGGTTGGCGGGCGGTATGGAGGCATCGATGTCGAGCTAGCGGCACGGCTCAGATGAGTCGGACTAGATGTGGGCGGACTAAGCGAAGCGATGGCATGTGTGGTCGATCTGCGGGCAGCGGAATGGCCAGCCTGACTTCTTTGAACTAACACTAAGAAGCCATGGACTTGCACGGTGTGGAAGACGTACCTCTAGCCGAGTCACCGAATTACATTTTGGATGCTAGCACAGTGTCGCCTCCCCACCAGAGATAGACAGGAGTACTTGGAGGATTGACAATGTACGTTTTGTGGTCAGACAAGAGCAACACAGGAGCGTATATTCTTTGGTGCCCCCCGATTGCTGAGATATAGCAAAGGATCAAAGACTGACTGCATATAAGGAAGGAGATGTCCACCTATAGGCATATGCTATACGTGTCTTTGGGAGACAATACCGAGGAAGCACGACATTGACAAAGGCACATCACTTGGCTTTGTCATCAATCATCCACTTTGTATGGAGAGCTAGGAACCGTAGTTATTTTGGTGAAGGGAGACTAGATGTTGAGAGGATTTTTAGATGTGTGCAAATTCATATTTATAAGTCTCTAGGGGTCTACTCTGATCTAACACTCTATTAGACGTGAGTGGCACCCGAAGGCCCATTTTTGTATGTGTTGATTGTGCTATGCTATTTTTCTTATAAAAAAAAAATTAGCTAGTTCAGTTTCTAAGAGATTAAGATGAGTTTCTAGAACCAACACTCTAGTTTCTAATAGCATGTTTTTAACGTGAGTTTATGGAATAGAAATGTTAAAGTTCTATTTAAGATCAAGGTTTAAAATTTCGACCTGAATCGATGTTTCGGTTCGCGTTCGGAATGATACGGTTTCGGTATTGTATCGGGGCGTATCAATAAATTTCGATAATTTTTTAATATAAAATATAAAATATATAAATTAAAAATGAAAATATTAATTTAAATATTAAAAAATTAATAATATTAATTTCAATTAAATAGGATTAAAAAATAAATTATTATTTATAATATATAAATTAATAAAATAATTTTAATTAATTTTATTAACCTATAGTTAAACTATAGTTTGGGAAGTTAATTTTTTTTTTCCTTCGTCCCGTCATCATGGCCAAGACAAAGGCCCACGCTGCAGCATTCCGTTAGCAATGACTCGCGGAGGCCGCAGCGCGCATCACGTGGCTCAGATTGCTGTAATACGAGGCCTCCACCGGTCGTTATTTCAAATAGTGTTTAAGATAGAGATTACAAATCTGTCGTTTACAATTTTTATAGGTACCACATTTTGTAATTGCTAGATAAATTTCATCAACAATCTGAATGTGGAAGCTGAAAATCAGTTAGGTTTTGTGGAAAGTAGTGTTGGGAGAACATAAAGTGTATGTTTTCTTTCTGTAATAATTTTAATTCTTCTACTAAAGGATTGAATTCTTGTCGAAACATATTCTAAGGTCATATTTCTCAGCCATACTAAAAGGATTTGTTGTAAATGAGTTTACGAGAGAATAATCAAAAGATGACTGAATCTCTTCTATGTCTTCTACCGAAATTATAGAGTAAATTGAAGATGCATCTGAAATATCTGATTGTTCTTCAATTAAATCTAAGTTGGTATATCCTGCCAATTTGACCTCTCTGGTATATAGATTTTTTTCTATTTAGACAAGTAGAGAATAAGTGTTCTGGCTCATTACAAGCAAGACGCGTAATTGTGTTTGCATAAATTTTCTTTCGTTTGAATTTTCTAACATGTTTCTCTTTGTTTAAATATGATTTCTTGGCCTTACTTTTTCTCAAGTAATAAGTAGTTTTGGGCCTCTTTTTGGGTTTTGATATAGAATTAGGTCTTCTGGGTGTTCTTCTTCTCATAGTCCCATATTGCTGTGGATATTTGACTACAAAACCTGTCGTATTGTTGGTTTTTCAATTGTTTTTGTATTTTTATATAAGTACATTTCTCTTTATGTTTTACTATGATATGTTGTACACGTACTCTAATGTTATCATAGAATGGTGGTACGTTTAAGTCTGTCCAGACTTTATGAATCTATTTTCTTAAATCTCCTGGAGATTTGCTAAAAAGTCTTTCACTTAAGGTTGGATTACAATAATTTCCTGATACAACTGTAAGTGCCAGGAAGTCATTGCAAAATGGTTTAATCCAATTTTAGCTAAGTAACTGGAGTTGTTCTAAGTCCCTTATTGCTTCCTTTTGACGTAAGTCCAAGCCCTTGTTTGCATTTTGGGTTGTCAAAATTCTATGAACAACATAGCAAAAGTTAAGGATATTATTGCTTTGAGTGGCTATCCTTGTTATTTCATCTGGGAATTTTAGCTTAAAATCTTCCCATACTGCTCTCGCTACTTCTTCTAAGTAGTTTTCTCTTACCTAGATCATAATTTAACCAGTTTCAATATCCATTTCATGTTTAGTTAGATAATCTCATTTTATAGAGACTATCTATTATTCTAAATAAATATTATATAACTGGGGATCATACTCAGTTATATTAAGTAATATAGAGTCCTTCCTAAAGAAGGTTACCTCTGGTGGCCTCCTTTTTCTTATAGTCCTTAATAAGGGATTGCTATTAGTATATAGGGTGACCTCCCTTCTTGGAGTGTGACCCTGACCATAGTCCATTGTCCTCATAGAGCTTTCAGGATAATGAACTTCAAATAGAGGTCGGGAAGTTGTTGTTGATTCAGCGTTCATTAAATTTTTTTTCTTCAGATTTTGTACTTGAATTATCGTCTTCTATTTTCTTGGAAATTATATTTTGTTCATCATCAAAGTATAATTATCAGTTTTTTATGCTTTTTGTCAAAGAGTTCTAATCCACTTAAGTCTTGAATAGTTAAATGTATAGCCTATTCTGAAGGTAAATATACATATTCATCTAAGTCATCAAACACATCGATTTATTCAGTAATATTCATTAAATTAAATTTATAGGTTGTGTTACTGGCTTGTCGAATTTTTCTTTGTTTGACTAAGTTCAAATGTTTGTTTGTAACTCTCCTAAGTAATTATAATGGATCTTACATTTAAGTTCCATTATATCCGCATTCTCTTATTCTACTCCATTTGAGGTAGAAGGATTATATCCTATAAATCTTACATTTAAGTTCCCATTTTTGTCTTTGTACATGATGAATTCTGTGGGTTGTAGTATGGGATCTAGATCTTCCAGGGTTAAGGTCCATTCTTGGCCTGCCAAGGGTTTTGAGTTGTACTATCAAGGCTTTAAAAATTGTATTCCCCTAGAGCTACGATAATACCACCTATTTGAATCTTAAAGTTATTATTGATATGGTTCATAGTTTTTCCTAAAAGGATAACATCTAATTGGATGTTATTATTTTAAAAATTTACATATCAATTAGAGCGAACCACAAGTTTAATGTGTTTTACAGAGTCTTTTATAGTCATATTGAAATTAGAACATAAGTAATACCTAAGTTGTTCATATCCATTTCAACTCGTCCTATGATCGCCTTTTCCTCATCAGAACAGCGGGAATCATAGAGGACGATTAAAATTTCACGATTAATTCTAGATGGATCTAGTTGTGTTTCTTATTTAATAGTTGTCTAGTTGACTCTTCAATCACCAAATTAAGTCTTTCTTCTCTTCCATTAGGAAGATAAAGTGGTTTTGTCCTATGATGTCTAAAGATAGAGGCAACAAGCGATAATAATCCTTGGCCATATAGTCGCCTTGGATTTAATATATTTATTTGTTCGTTTGAGAATCGAGTTAACTTTCTATCAATATGTATTAACTCTTCTAATATATGATTAGCAAAGTTTTGTTTTCTTGTTAGAATATTGTCTAACGAAGAAGAGTTTGCATTAGATCTCCTTCCTTCAAATGTTTTGGAGGAGCATGTAAATATTTTCGTTTGACTTCTAATATTATTCATTTGGAATTCTCTTGTGTGCAAGTCAAGAAAGAATAAGTATTCGGTTTTCTCTTAGGCTACGTTTGGTACGGGGTAATGTAATCAACCTTATAATGTAATCAAGTTTGTAATGTAATGTAATGTGTATTACATTACTGTGTTTGGTTAGCGATTGGTGTGTAATCTTTGATTACAAAAGTGATTACATTCGTTTGTTTGGTATCCATATTTGTTATAAGGAATGTAATTCATATTATTATAAAATGACAAAAATAGCCTTATAAGGTTGTCGCCGATCGCCGAAGGGCACCGGTGGGCGGTGGGCGGTGTTCGGTCGCCGTAAATCGTCATGCCGATCGCCGCCGGTCGCCGATCGCCGGATCGCGAAAAATAAAAGAAGGACATATTTGTAAAGATAAATATTGAGTCCGTAATGTAATCGGATTACATCGCTTTTCCTTCGTAATCGAGATTACGGATCTTGGCTCTTATTTTGTAATGCGATTACATTACATTACATCTTTGAAATGTTAACAAACAAAGTAAATCATCTTGTAATGTAATCCGATTACATTACAAGCCTGATTACCCCGTACCAAACGTAGCCTTAGGGACTAAGTTTCCAGTTCAAATCCTTGTTTAAATTTTCTAAGGCTTCCTTCCAACCTTTTGAAGTACTTGTGCCTATGAGTTTTTCTAAGGCTAAAAGTTTGTTCTCTATAACCGTATCCTATAGTGTAGAGAAGTTAGAAGGCCAATAATAGTATTATTTTGTTGAGTCTGTATCTGATCACTCTTTCTTGATAAGTCTACTTTATAATATCCGTCTTCCTTGATTTTTGAGTACTTTTGTGCATAATCTACAACTTCTTCGTAATGGGTATTCTCAAATTTCAAACTGTTATTTATACCTGTACTTTTGTGCTAGCACAGGTTTTACCAGTGCCTCATTATGTTCTTTTTCGATCAAAAATTACCATTCTTTAAAATACTTGAATAAGGATTGAGAAAACAGAGAGAGAATTTGATAGGGGACAAAGATAGAGCCTTCCCTAACCTAATCTACGGTTTATCCAGCCATAATTACAAGAAACCAATAAATAGAGTTCAGAATAGAAATATTTTATTATTATTATTGTTAAAAATACTTTAAAAACATACAAACATATAGAAAACTAAAAACTTACATTGATTAGGTCCCATACATAAAAAGTCAACCATCAAGAAATCACTCTTCTTGAAAGCTCTAATTCATAATGGGTGGACCTGAAGTTTAGTAGGGAGATTAGGTTCATGACTATAGCATATTTTATAAATAATAAATTTTATCATTGATTAGTAGTCCCTTAGAATCTCATTCCAATTTGGGGATTTTGGTTCCTAGTTGGAGTGACACTTTTCATGTCGGTTTGATCTGTGCCAACAAATAGTGATCACTCTAGTGAGGAGAGGAGGGGAAAGAAGAAAGGAGGAAGAGGAAGAAGAGGAAGAGGAGAGGAAAAGAGAAAAAGAAAAGGAGAATGAGGGATAAGAGGAGTAGGAGACAAAGAAGCTTATATGGAGTAGAGAGACATCACTAACATCGGATTAACTTAAGTTGCAAAACACGATTCTGCACTGGAGAAATGTGAGCCACAACATATGAACTGATGCTAGAGGGAGTTAGGATTTTAGTGGAGGAGGAGGGTTTGACATAGAGGAGCCAATGTGAAGCTTCTTGTTTTGTGACATATGGCACAAAGGAGGAGGAGCAAGTGTAGAGCATTGCTGTAATGAACGATTCAAAGTTTCTTATATGAGTTCTTAAATTAGGAACTCAATGCAACAAGCTATTCAAAGAAGTAGGAATTTCTCATGAAATGCATTGACAAAGGAATCATCTCACAACAAAGTTGAAAAGGCAAACTATCACACCCCGAGAGTATGCCGTGCCGAAATACAAACGGACGGCATCTCTCCTGTCTGTGGCAACATCTCGTGTTAATACAAGGCTCGTAGGCCCACAACTATAACATAATAAGTAAATATATATCAGACACAGCGGAAACATACAACCACATACCTATAACCACATATATACCATACAAAACCGAAACCACACAGGTGTACACCACCTGACAAGTCCACAGTACTAAACCGTACAGAAAACATCAAACACAAAATAAAGTCCACAACATAAGAACAAGTCCATAACATAAAACAAAGTCCATAACATAAAAACAAAGTCCACAGGAGGCTCGATAAAAAGGGAGATGGAATGGACCGCTGGCGAAGCTCCAAGACATCACGAAGACTTCTATCTGTTACCTGGGCGACAGAAAAACCCAGGGTCCGTGGTGGTGAGTAAAACTCAGCAGGTAATAGGAAAACATGTATATATCAAATATCACATGTAATTCAACAGAAAAAATCTACAGGTATATCAGGTAACACTAGCATGATAACATATCCATGTATATACCTTCTAACCAAATGGCCAATGTAAAAATGCAGACATACCTGAAAGTCCGCTACGCTACACCTATCCAACCTGAGCACATATCCACAATATATGTATATATATGTGTATATAGCTTGAAGTCGATCCTAAACCATCTGACATTGTCGTAAATCTTGGTCGAAGAATACGGTGGTCTGGCAGAAATGAGTATCTGGTGTCAGCGACCATTATGAAGATGATGTACAGACGAATCTGATAAGCGTAAATGCTGATCAAATCTGACATCCTGATAAACATATATATATGAGGCGTATATATATATGGCGATATCTGAAAATGTCGTAAGTCGTGGCGATGCGGCGTGCGTGGTCGTCTTGAAGCTCTACTAAAGCTACCACGACCCGGTGGGGCCTCGGTGGCTCGACGCGACAAGCATTGTCCCAACTCGGCCTGACCACTTTACTCTCGGTGGCGGGTGGCGATATGATTGAGTAGTATATAAGCGTGAAGAAGCGAAGCTACTTGGCCGGGGTCCTGCTGTTGGCCACTCAAGCGGTCGGCTGCCCGTGGTGGTCGAGTGCCGCGCGCGAGGACTCGACACGCATTGACTACCACCGTCTATGGTGGTAGAGTGTGGCACCTGATATCTGCCCTCCTTGCAGGTTACTCCTCCATGAGTGCTTAGTGGAGTAGGATAGTGACGACCCTCTCGGACCGTAAGGAGACCGTGTGCGACATACGTGCAAATGACATGAATGCTCTGTCGCGCGAATAGACATCCACCACGGACTACATTACATGAAATTCGAAGCAATCGGATCAGCGCACTCTACATCTGCGGTCGTACTTAGCGATTATAACAAGCTAGGACCACCGGTTCGTAGCGGCGCTTATCTGATTCACGACCGTTTACACAATCGTGGTCGGTGGTAAACATCTGACTAAGGGTATTAGAATTAACCCTACGTTCAAGACATTACTTATCCACAGATGACCTTTTTGCCCAATTTACAATTAGGTCGTCATCTGGACTTTACTATTTGCACTTAACTAAATAAATTCTAGATTACTTACATCACATCTATAACTCCTAATCATGATGGAGTGAATTATAATAACAACAATAGAGTTTAACAGACAAAGATAAGGTATCAAGCGCAAGAGTAAATAATAGCGGAGTCAAGGTAACATGATCATATATCTAAATCTGCATGCATTAAAACTACCTGACCAGGGTAGAAAATTACCCACCTGTTAAATAGCTCATGCTAGCTATCCACGCATACCAACATCTATCACCAATCAAGGTCATGCAAAAGAACACAGAACATAACTAAGTTCTATTTTATATCGAATGATTGAATCGAATCTTACATCGATCATTATATCTAACTAATTCAACATTCTCCAACCTTAATCAGATTAAATTCACCGTATCAGTCATGAGTCGACTAGCATCGACTATAAAGGTAACCGTCCTACTTCATAATGATACCCGAATCGAAGGTTACCTTTCAATTATTCTGATCACCCCGACTTCTTGATCTACATCAAGGTATCGGATTAAAGTTGAATAGCGATTGGAAGCAACCTCGCAATCGATACACTCCGATAATTAAATCTACTCATCGTATAGAAATCGATTAACTTAATCGACATATCTGAGCCTTACCTCTCACGACCCGACCCGATAGCGATTCACGGCTCGATCCACCCCTTTTCCTTGCGAAGCGACCTTGTAGCTTTTTTGCGTGTCGCCCCACTCGATTAATTCCTTTGTCGATTCACGGATCGCGACCTTGAATCGGAAATGAAGCCACTATTCTTCGTCACAACCAATTCACGATGGAAACCCAAAATCTGACTGAAACTTTAGATTAATATAGGACTTACCCCTAATTTTTTGATCCCCAGTTTATAGAACCACAGAGATCCCGATCACCACAGCCATCCTCTATCAGAAATTGATCGTTTGTGACGATCACCGGAAAACAGTCCGGGAACAGAGGGGAAGAAGACACAACGGCGATGCTCAGTTGTGGCAACGATGGCACCGATCTGAGCTCACCACGATACCGACGAAGAGGAATCGGCGGGACTCTCGGCTTCGTCTACGGCCGATTTCAGCATGCGGCGGAGGAAGCAGCGATCTGATGAACATCGGTGGGCGGGAAGAGCGGCGTTGTCTGCGATCGGAGGAGGCGTAAATGGTGGCGGACAACAGCGAAATCGATCTTGCGTGACGGGAAAAGAGCGACTATCGATCTGATGCTCCGTGAAGGCGTGACTCAGCGAGGCCAAGATCTCGGCGATCACAAGGACGGCTGTTGCAGAGATCGCGAGAAGAACAACAGTGGAAGGAGAGAAAAATCAGCGACGTAAAGAAAACAGATCGAGCAGAGGAAGGCCCGATCGGCTGGCTACTGCAACTGCAATGGTCGGCGACACCTACTGCTGCTGGATCGGAAGAAGAAACGAGCATTGCTCGTGAGATCGGGAGAAGAAGAAGACGTCGGCGATGAAGGTCGTGCACGGCAGTGCAGTGGCCTGTTCGCGGGTCAGATGGAGAGGCCAATAGAAGGCCTGGCGCTTGGCGGCAAATTGCGGCGGCACAGGGAAGAAGACGACGGCTGATTAACGCTTGGGAGAAAGGGAAAGGGTCGCGCGGTGAAGAATCGAGAGGGAGAAGAGGAATAGCGATCAGGGAGATGAAATGTCGCGGTGGGAGAAAGAAAACGCTCGGGGGTTAAAGAGCGACGGCGAGGAATAAAGGGACGGGTTTAAAATGGGTCGGATTTGACCCAAACGGGTCAGGTTTCAGGAATAACGGGTTGGATTTTAGACCCTATAAGCAGTTAACTCTAACAGGCTTTCCCAAAGCTTATTAAATCTTTCCCCGCAACTGTCATAGAAATTTCCATTTAAGTCCAGGAAAATTTCTAAAAATTCATAGAAAATTCCATAGGGTATTTTTTCCTAATTAACAAGCATTATTTTATTATTATTATATTTTTTTCCAGTATTTTACACAAACATTAGGTTCTGTTTGCCATGTCGAGGATTTTGTAGCTTCTGTTGTGCCAATTAATGGGCATAATGAAAAATTTCACCTAGATAGACCAGCACGACTCGAGATTTTAATCCTTGGTCTTTTTTTCTCAGTGTAATATTTACAGATTAGGCAGTATTTTACTTGTAGACAATGTCATTCAGTATCTGTTTTTGAATTTGAGTTTTATACATTCTAGAAAGTAATTATATCTTAAGCTCCCAAGCTTTCTTGCTTAAACACCAAAGACAATCTTCTGTATCTACTTTCTTTGCCATTTGATTGGCATAATCTTTATTCTGTTGTAAGTAGGAGCTCCAATTGAAGTCTACTGAGACATTTCTTTTCTTTTTAGGACTTTTAGTAGTTTCATCATAGCAGATGCACGCAGAAGGAGATCTTCAGAAATTTGCTGTAAACCCGGGCCTTTACAAACCATATTTAACCTTCCTCTAGATGAGGCAACTCTTTCTACTTGATGAGAAACCTTCCTAATACATCTCTTTTTTTTTTCATAATTTATAAGCTTATATAGTCATTTTGACAGTTAATTTTCTTTCAGGTTCTTTCTCATAGTTATTCATGTGCTCTAGAAAGGTCATTTTTGTACCATGGGTGCATGTACGTCTCTAGCTGGAACATTTGCTTCCATTCTAATGTTTTTTCCAAGCAGATGAAGGTCTGCAGTCCCTTTTCTTAGAGATTTATTTATCAAGTATATAAATATTCTGTAGATTGTAGATCTTTTTATTTGTGAAAATTGTTGTTGCTTAGTCAATACTTCATAGAGGTTATAACACAAAAAAAATGGTTCCATCAATTAATTTTCTCTCTTTAGTAGGCATCAGGCCATAAAAAAGCTAATTCACAATTAAATAATTCTATTAGAACTTTGGATGGAGAATCATTTTCGTGGATGATAGGAATTGTTTAATCCAATATCAAGGGAAAATAAAAATATATGTTTATGGGAAAGAAAATAGCTTAGAGAAAGAACTAAATAGGTAATTATTGGTTTTTGTACGAGTATGAGTTTTTTCTACAGTTTTTGATGTACTAGATTTATTCTGTGTATTTATTACATATTATATATATGTAAACTAATATTTCTTTTTCTAATTTAATATGGTTAGCATTACTTTTTTGAGTTAAGATTTTCATATTTCCCTTATGGGAGAGACCTCTTCATCTCGATCTGTTCTCTCCTTTCTTTTTCTGATGAACTGTCTATGAGCTATAGTCTTATTGGAAGTGGATCTTATGCTAAGACTGAGACACATCATCACGTTAAGTTTCTCCCTTGGTCAAACATTCCAAGCATGTCTATGTTCTTGCATCCCCAGTGAGCGTGCATTTGCTGGTAGGTCGTTATGCCACTATTCTCAATCTTTCAGGTTCCTAACAACGCCTCTGTGCCATAACTATCAACTTCTCTCACAGCTGGTATTGGAAGCTTCCTATTTTTTGCATCTTGATTTCTATCATGTCCACTGTTGACCAAATTTTATCTAATTATGCAATTAGTAAGATTCTCCACAAACTTTATTTGAGCATTGGTTCCTTGTTTCTTCAACAAACTTCTTTGAAATTTAAATTGTTTGTTGTATCCTCTGTGTTTTCAAACATTTATCGACCTTGGGCAGTTTCTTTCTTCATCTGCAGTTCAGATATCTTAGTCTTCTGCTACATTAGTTCCTTGATTCTCTACAAACTCAATTTTCTTTATTCCTTCTAGATTTCTAGATCGTCTAGCCTGCGAAGATTTGAACAACAAAAATTCCTATTCAAAACATTGCTAGGCTGTGTTAAACGCTGTCAAAGAAGACTTGAATATAGAAGTCTTGTTCACAAATTTATAAGAAAAGGTTGTTGTACTTGCAATTCCTAGTGAAAACTTGAACAAAGAAAGCATTCTATTCTTAGTTTGTCCATCTTTTCTTTTTCATCAGTCTATTGTGTGGAAGTAATTACTTTGTTAGTGTCCCTACTAATACAAAATTCCTAATAAGGCCCCTCAGTTGAGGATTTTTTGAATAAAGTTCCTTTAATTACCTTGTTACCACTAATACAAAATTCCCAATAAGGGCACCTTCGTTGATAATTGTTTTTCCTAATTTTAAGCTATGGCCAACTGATACAATAGCCAAAGGACGGGGATCAAGGTTTATATTTCGAGTTAGGCTGAAATTTTGGTTCATGACTGGAATGATATGGTTTCGGTACCGTGTCGTGAGTGCGATATGGCTTCAATACTCTTTCTATTTTTCTATTATAAATTTGAATTTGTAATTTTAATTAAAATATCTTTTATTTTATATATTTTTAAATAAAAATATAAATCTATATATTATAATTATATTAGTTAATTAATAATTTATTTAATTATATACATGTCGCGATCACGGTGGATTTATGATCATGTCTGCTGCAATTTGCAATCACGATTCCACCATGAATTCGTGATCTCATCTGTCGCAGATTCATAATCGCAATTTTGAAGTGGAATCATGATCGTGTCCGTCGCAAATTCACGATCACGATTCTGCCACGGAATCGCGATCACATCCACCGCAGAATCAGTTGTTGATCACCTCTCGCCGCTGCAAGATTCTTGCGTGCCAATGCGGATCTCATATCGGAACGATAAAAATTATTGGTTTCGAGGGCACAACTTGACATTTCAAACCTTGACATGGATGTCTAGATAGTGCCCAAATCTCAAATCGATAATGTTTTGGTTTGTTTGGCTTAAAACCATCTTGCCATGCCTTGGGATTGCAATTTCTCACTCACGAGTATCCCACTTGGTAAGAGTGCGATAAAAGGGAACCAAGCGCCAATCAATCATGTACTAATTCAAAATCATTAGAAAGTTCAATGAATTATATATACTTTTTTACAAATATAATGAAAACTTTATAGATAAAGTAGTAGATGAACAAAACAAAAATACAAACAGGCAAACATCAAATCATGAATCAAGAGGTCAAGATGTACGAGTAACTCTATATATTAGCTGAAACCAATTATGATATCCAAAAGGTGCTTTTGCTTGCAAAATTAGAGATCAAAGGAAAATAGATAGTAAGTATAAAATTGCTATGTGGATAATCAAAAAAAGATATGCATAATTTAATATTGTTTAGAAGGTTAAATAACTAAAGCAAGTCACCGTCTCATATATATATATATATATATATATATATATATATATATATATATATATATATATATATATATATATATATATATATATATATATATATAAATAATTTAATATTTTCATTTTAGTTATTTATAGATATTTAGAGTTACTTTAATCTTTATTTAATCAACATGTATAATGTTAAAGTATCAACATATATAAATGACATCGATAAAAGTCTGCTAAATCAATTATCAGTAAATGTCATTTGACATATGGATTAAGTCTCTCATCAATGATATTCAACAATATAGCACTATCGCCTATATAAATATTAATTGTGGGAGACTGCTTGCTACCACATCCACATGTTGATGGTTAGGTATTTTGGTATAAAGCTAGGTTTAGAGTTTTTATTTTTTAGTATTTTCTTTTCTCCATTTAACATCTTTATTATTTTACTTTAATTCTTTTTACTACAATTATTCTATTCTAACTTTATATCTTATAGATTAGTCTGAACGACCAACCTAAAGCAACTTTTTAGTATAAATTATGTTAATTTAATGATGTTTCATCATAGGGTATGTAGATAAGAGCTATGCAGTATGAAATTTTCAAATATCTATATTTTAATGAGTTAATCCTATCATGATTAGTCTCAAGTCCGAATAAAAGAGGAGGATTACATTAGGTTGTCAGCGAATGTTAAACTAATACAAATATTCAATGAATGGATTCATTAAACTAGTGTGTTAATGTTAGATTGTTCCCTGGAAATAACATGTTGCAGGGTCTGTGTAACACCCCCCTAGTCTTTCCACTCTCTACCAAGGGAGATGTCACTACTTTACTGTCTCTATCTTTAATTCATGCAATATGCTAACAACTAAAATAATCATAAAGACTTTTAGATCACTTAAACAAAGATCTTCACCTAACATGCAAGTATGAAAACTAACCCAATATGACTCTAGCATTCTTTGGTCTCAACCATAAATAATCCAGTTGAACTTCAACAATTTCAAAAGAAAACAAGAAACTAAAAATCTGATTTAGACATCTGCACTTAGGATCTTTTACTTCCACTGTTCCGTCGCCACACACACCCAGCACTTCATCCGCCATGCCACCTTACTGAAGCTTTTCTTTACCTTTATCTGCAGTATAAGGAAATGCAAACTATAAGCAACAACGCTTAGTAAGTACTTTCTATGCTCACAAACACGATGTGAAATCATGCAACTAGTTCTCTTGTACTGGATACATTGATACACATCTGAAACATAATCGGAAATCATAACTCGATTACTTGTCTCTTGTATAAAATCATGCTCTTAAGTGTTTTAAAACTTGTAAGCGATTAATATCTGAGAAATGATTAACTTTGAAAACTTTTACTTATACTTATCTTGATACTTGAAATAATAATCATCACGGATATGGGCGGCGTAGTACGTCTGTAGCATTCTAATAGTAGGGGTGTGACCACCGAACCTCTAGGGTAAGCGGCGAGGGCCTCGGCGGGTGATGCCGTACTTCCTTTATACTTATATTCCTATCATCTTGAAGGAAATGCTCTTAATCCCTAAATCACGAATGAGAGCACCACATTATGCGTATCTCTTGACCCCCAGAAATGGGAGCATCAAGATCGTTGTGCTCTTAATCCCCAAGTCGAGCAGAGCGTCTTTAAATTTTCTTTATAAAGGAAATATTTTTACATCTTACTCCATATCATGCATATGATTAGCTACAACTCATCTACAACATGCGTGATGATGAATCACATTCTTATCGTGGATCTAAACATGATCTTTGAATTATCCATAATATAACGGTAAAATCACGTGGAATCAAAACACCATGCGTAATCGAAAATAACATGCACATAAAAACATATCAATAATATACGATAACTACTTATACCGCAGTGAGCAATACTTACCTTCGATTGCTTTAACTTATATTTGTAAAACCTAATGAGATCTGACCTTCTATCCCGCCTAGGAAATGCCTCTAAGGTCTCTTGAATCCCACATTTCCTTGGATTCGACGGAGAAGACAACCCAGAGAAAATTCTCCTTGATGTGTGTTCGTTGGTGGAGGACGAAGAGAGTAGAGGTGTCCTCTAGGGTATTAGGAGGTTAAATTTATATAAATCAAGGCTTAACCTATTCCCTTATAAATTTCCTTAAATCTCTCTCTTTAACAGAATTAATTCCTTCTTCAATTAAATTCATGACTTCTCCCTAATCATATAAAATTTTTTATTGGATTTTTGATGACTCACCCCTTTTTGAAAAATTTCCTATTGAATTAATCCACGAGGAAGAAATTATGGAGGCTCTTTCTTTCTTTCTTTTTTTTTTTTTTTCTTTGATTCGGCGGCGGTTTAAAGGAGAGGAGAGAGAGATTCTATAATAAAATAATCTATATATATATATATAAATTAGAGTTTTCTTCATTTAATTACCCCTTTAAATAATTAGTCAAATTAACCAATCTTTCCTTTTTTTTCGCCTATAGATATATTTTGTTATATCCTATCCATTGGTAATCTTATGACTTAGTAGTGGGAAGTCTATTCTCCCAAACCAACGGTTCATGGTTCAAGCCTCGACTAACAAACCAATTATTTCTATTTATTATTATTATTATTCTATTCCTACTTTTATTATTCTTATTCTTATTCTTATTTCTATTTTCCTCTAATAAAAATAGGAATTAAAATTTGGGATGTTACAGTCTGACTGTAACATCTCGACAAGGGCCACCACATCTCCAGAACTCGAATGTAGTGATAAATATACAAGAGTTCGCGTTGCAGAATTCGACTGTAACATATCGGCAAGCACTATTACATCTCCATGAGAACTTAAGTGTAGTGTTAAATAGGCAAGAATTCTCACACTATAGATTAAGTAAGAACAAATATTATAGGAAAACTAATAGTCTAATATTTAAAACATATAATATAGAAATCCACACTGGTAAAACAATGGAGATAATAAATATGATGTTTAGAAGAAGAATTAGTATTTTGTGTGTACAAAAGACAAAATGGATAAGCGAGAAAACAAAGATAATAGAGAACTCGAATTTTAAGTTATGGTACATAGAAAAGTAAAACAACAAATATAATGGGTATTATTATAGATAGTTCGTTAAAGGATGAAGTTGTAGGAGTAGTTAGAAAAGAGGATAGAATTATAACTCTCAAGATAATAGTGGAGAAAGAAACTATAAACATAATTAACGTATATGCACCTTAAGCAGGATTAGATGGAGATACTAAATCAAAGTTTTGGGACGACTTAGATGAAATATTACAAAATATTCTATCAAATAAAATAATTTTAATAGGAGGTGATCTAAATGAGCATATTGGAGTGAAAAATGAGGAATTTAAGAGGGTGTATGAGGTTATGGGTTTGAAATAAGAAATGAAGAAGGTAAAACTATATTGAATTTTGCAATAGCATATGACCTTATACTAGTTAATACGTTTTTTATGAAAAGAGAAGAGCACCTGGTCAAGTTCAAAAGTGAGAATAATAAATCATAAATTGACTTTCTTATGGTTAAGAAGAAGGATAGAAAGATTTATAAAGATTGCAAGGTCATTTCTGGAGAAAGTTTAACTACCCAACATAGGTTAATAGTGTCGAATATGCACCTCAAGCATAGTATTAATAGAAGAAAAATATATACGACTCCGAGAATTAAATCGTGGAAGTTAAAGGATGAGAAATAGAACATATTTAAGGAGAAGGTAGGAGTACAAATATTAGGTGAAAATTTACGGTGACCATAATACTACATGAGATAAGATAGTATCAAAATTGAAAATAGTAGTCAAAAGTGTACTCAGGAAGTTAAAGGGGCATGCACCACCAAGTAAGGAATCTTGACGGTAGAATGATATAGTACAAAAGAAATAAAGGAAAAACAAACAATTTATAAGAAATTATGTATTTGTAAGAATAAATAAAACTTTAAAAAAAATATACAATAATCAAGAAAGAGACTAAGAAAGTAATGAATGAAGCTACGAATGAAACTTTTAAACGGTCATATCAAAACTTGGATTCAAAAGAAGGGGAACGAGACATTTATAGAATAGCTAAAGAGAGAGAGACAAAAAATATTACTCAAATAAGATGTATTAAAAATGAATGCAATAAGGTACTAGTAAATGATGTAGAAATAAAAGAGCTATGGAAGAGGTATTTTCATCAATTTTTTAATGAAGGTTTAGGTGACCAACTTAAGTTAGGTAATTTAAGTAAGTTAAATGAGAATAAAAATTTAAATTTCAAAAGTAGAACAATTTTTAAATGAGATGCAAAATAGAAAAATCATTAAACCAGATGATATTCCGATAGAGGTATGAAAGTGCCTAGGGAAATAAGGTATTGAATGACTTATAAAATTATTTAATATGATATTAAAAATAAAAAAATGTCTGATCAATAGAGGATAAGTACTCTAATTTCCTTATATAAGAATAAGGGAATGTACAAACTTGTGCAAACTATAGGAGTATTAAACTAATGAGTCATACTATTAAATTTTGGGAAAGAGTAATAGAAAAAATATTATGATTTTTGAAAATCAATTTGGGTTCATACTTGGAAGGTCAACAATAGAAGTTATACATTTTCTTAGACGACTAGTTGAAAACATCAGTAGCAAAAGCAATATTTATACATGGTATTCATTGATTTAGAAAAAGTTTATGATATGATTCCAAGAGAAATTATATAGAGAATTCTAAAAGAGAGAGGTGTTAGTGTAGTATATATTGAACTAATTAAGGATATGTATGAGGAAGTAATGACCAGAGTGAATAGTTCAGGCAACTTAATTGAAGCATATTCAATAAAATTATGGTTACATAAAGATCAGCTTTAAGTATCTATCTTTTTATACTAGTCATGGACGAACTCACTAGACCGATTCAAGACACAGTATTGTGGTGCATGTTATTTATAGATTATATTGTTTTGGTAGATGAGACACGTGAAGGAGTAAATGTTAAACTAGAATTTTGGCGGAAAATACTAAAAGTGAAAGGTTTTAGGTTTGGTAGAGTTAAGACAATATATGTAATTTAAGTTTAGCAATACTAAACGCAATGAGACAAGTGTTAAGATATGAGATGACGAGTTGTCTGAAATTGAGAGCTTTAAGTATTTAGGATTATTTTTGTAAGACGATTGAGGGATTGAGAGAGATATCTTATATAGAATACAAGTAGGATAGTTCAAATGGATAAGAGCATCGAGTGTTTTATGTGATCATAAAGTACCTCTAAAATTTAAAAGAAAGTTCTACAAAACGACGATTAGACCTGCTATGTTATATGACATTGAATATTGGACTATGACTCGAGCACATGAGCAAAAGATGAGAGTTGCAGAGATATGATGTTAATGTGGATGTGTAAACATACGAGGATGGACAGGATAAGAAATGAGAGTATTAGAGAAAAAGTCAGAGTTATATCTATTGAGGAAAAACTCCAAGAGATACATTTAAAGTGGTACGATATGTATTTAGACGACCAATAAATGTTCTAGTTAAGCAATGTGAAATTATGACAAATACACACATCAAATGAGAAAGTGGAAGACTAAAAAAGACTTGGTTAGCAATAATAAAACAAGATAAAATTTATTTAAGTATAGATAATGATATAGTAGGGGATAAGTCCAATGGCGTAGAAAAATCCATATAGTCAATCTTACCTAGTGGGTTAAAGTTTAATTGTTGTTGTTGTATGTTTTGATCATCAAGTTGCATGGAAGGTCACAAGTATCAACTAAAGAATAATTTAGAATGCTCATTTTAATTTTTAAAAACAATGTTGTCTATCTTAACCCCATATGAACTCACATATGAACATGAAACATATCAATTATATATCTCATAATGGTTTAATTATTTTAAAACCCATTTCGTATTTTCAAATATTATTTTAATTTCCTTTTTTGAAAATAATTATATAAGCATATACAATTCATTTTATTTATTTATTTATACACAAGGAAATATATATAAGTTAAATGATAGATTTACTCACCTCTATATATAGCCATAAACTTCAAATGTCAGTAATCAATGTGCTCCTCTTGAACTCGTATTTATAGATACAATATGAAAATAACTTAGAATTTCAAATAAATATCCAATAATGAGAATGACACAAAATTTGATTAAAGCTCGAAGTCAATAGATCAAATTTTGATCTCTTGTCTGGATATATTCCCAACTCATACACGAGCCCTATTACATTTAATTAATAATTTTTTTCCATCCTAATTTAGATACACTAATCTAAAATAGAATATAATACATAAAATAAATTATTTGCCTTTCTTCAATCGACGAAATAAGGTGGATAAAACAATTAGGCAATGTAAAACCATGACAAATATCCACATTACATAGGATGAGAGAGACCAAAAAAAGACTCGGTTAGTTACGATAAAATAGGGTGAAATTCATTTAAATGTATATGAGGATATAATAAGGGATCGAGCCCAATGGTACAGGAGGATTTATATAATTGATCTCACTTAGTAGGATAAAGACTTGGTCATTATTGTTGTTGATGATAAAACAAGGTAGAGGTTTCATTGTTACGCATCCTTTAGACCGATCAAACTTCTACAATCAATTATAATTAGTCTAAATCAATTAATTATTCCTTGATATCCACATAATTATTTACCAATCCCTGCCATTAATTTGGTCATTGTACAAACAACAATCTTGTTGAACGAGGATACTGGAAGGTTTGAAAAACAATGGAAACCTATGGTTCTCCTTGGTTCAAGCAAAAGGAGGGCTGGTGGCTCTCACCCTTGGCTATGGTAGCAATCAACAGTGGAGGCGGCTGTGGCAGCAACATGGTGAGGGCAAAGAAAGGAGCAGAAGAAGATCAAATTGATGGCTGTTGTTTTCTGGAAAAAGAAAAGAAGAAGGCTGCCGGCCTGCTGCTGGAAATTAAAAAAAAAACAGCAATAAGATCTGTTTCTGTTGGCTGGAGGAGAAGAGGAAGGCTCACATGATGGTCGGCTAGAAGAGGGAAGTTGCTGTTGACCAGCTGGAAAAGTGGGGAGAAGAGAAGAGAAGCAAGGGAAGTTGCAAGATTAAAAAAAAAAACTACTAGAAGAGAAAAAGAAGAAGAATAGCAGCTCAACAGTGATCAGCAGCCGACTGAAAAATGACAGCACCTGGGGCTTTGCTGCTGTTGCTGGGACAAGGGTGGCAGAGGGTCTCTTGCTGGTCTTGTTGGCTGGGAGAAGAAGAGGGGAATAAAGAGTGGCTGCTGCTGTTGAGAAGAGAATGAGAAGGATTGGAACTTGCTGCTGGGAAGAAGAAGGGAAGGAGCACCTGCAATCTGTTGTTTGGTTTGCTGGTGTTGGGAGTTGAGGAAGAAATAAGGAGAAGAAAAGAAAAGAATGGGAGGTTGGCACATGGAAAGAAGGAGAGGCGGTGTGGGAGAGAAAACACAAGGGAAAGAGAAAGAATTTCTTAAATTCATTTTAAACAAATCAATCGGGAGTAACCCATTTAAAATTTGGTTTGGCCATAAATTGGCCAAATCAAATCCAAATCTCCTCAGGTTTAACCCATGCAATTCTAATCTCTGGACCTACTCAATGGATTCTATGCGAACCCAATCCAACTTCAATTTGATGCCTAAATTTCATTTTTTTTAATGGTTCAACTCGATCTATTTTGCCGGTTCAAAATTTTTAGAAAAACTTAAATTTGATATATATTTTTAATGTGGATGTCTATTTGTATGGTGTTTAGGTCTAAATTTGTATTGTTTGGGCCTAAACCATGGCTTAAAATCTCATATTGTGTCAAGCGAAATGGTTGAAACACATTAAAAGGATAGTTCGGTGCACAAAGACCCCGTCATGCGGGGTCCCGGGGAAGGGTCTGTTGTACACAATCTTATCCTACTTTTTTTTGTAAGAGGTTATTTCCAAGACTCGAACTGAGGAAATGGTTGAAATGCATTGTTTTAATAATTTATCGAAACTCGATATTATTTGATACCGAGACAATGTTTCTTGTGTTGTTGTGTCAATCATATCGACGAGGATCATTTCATGTCAATACTCAACTTCCATTGTCATGCTAAAATTGAAATAATATTCTTATTCTTTTTTATTGTAGTATGTCTCCATACAAGATACGGCCAGAGTCATAACATCCCATATAGAAAGCAAATATTGAATTTAATTTGATATCAACACTATACATTGGAACGTTGGCATGACACTTGAATAATATCATTCCAAAGACCGAAACACTAGCATAGCTCGAGATTTTCAACCTTGCCTAAAATACCAAGTTAAGTTGCTTCTTGGAAACAACTAGACTGTGTTGCTTTATCTGATTTTAAGCTATGACCATTTTGTTTAGAGGTTAAATGATGTTCATGTCTGCCAGGTGTAATGCCAGTCAAGTTATTTCTGAAACAATGCTAAAATAGGTCCAAAAAACATCCAAATTATTCCAAAGCACTTCAAAGTTAAGATCTGAATACCATACAAGCACTAAATCATTGCATGTTTATATATAGGATTTCGACATAACTATGTCTAAAATATTAATTTGGTACTAAACTTGCCTCAATGCTCCTATTAGTACTTGTTATTTTGTAATAACTAACACAACTATTACATGAAAGAAGTCCTATTTATATACAAGATTAGGACCTATTCAAAAGAATAAATCAAACTCTATCCTAGGAATAAATCAAATTCTATCCTAAGAAATAATTATCCCTAATCATATCTACAATATTCTAACACTCCCCCTCAAGCTGAAGAATATAAATTATATGCACCCAGCTTGTTACTTATGTAGTCAATTTGGGGACCTCTCAGTGACTTAGTAAATATATCTACTAACTGATCATGTGAGTTAACAAAACTAGTAGATATTTCTCCAGATATGACTTTCTCTCTACAAGTGAGATCGACTTGATATGCTTTGTCCTCCTCGAAAATCGATTTGGTCGTATGCATATGCACGACAGTTATCACATATAAGTGACATTTGTGTAACGTCTCCAAATCTTAGCTCCTGAAACAACTGTTTGAGCCATATAAGTTCTTGACTGGCTATGGCCATAGCTCAATACTCTGCCTCTGCACTGGATCTTGCCACAACATTCTCGCTTGCTTTTCCAAGCAAGGTTATCTCCGATAAATATACAAAAACCGTAAGTAGATCTCCTATCGATGGAGATCCCGCCCATCTGATCGTAATATCCTATGACTCGAGTACGCCCTTTGTCTTCATATAAAAGACTCTTTCTGGAGCGCCTCGATATATCGAGCAATACGAATCACAAAGATCCCAATGTTCTTTATACGAGAGTCTTGAAATCGACTTACTACACTTACTGCGAATGAGATATCCGACGAGTAATAGAAGGTAACTTAGTCTTCCTACTAATCGCTGTATCGCTCGGGATCTAGTAGAGGCTCCCCGATTTTGGTAGGAGCTTGACATTGGGATCCATAGGTGTCAACCGCCTTTAAGTTTAACATTCTGTTTCTTCTGAATATCCATTGCGTACTTCCTTTAAGATATAATGATCCCATTTTATCAGCTACTTATCCCCAAGAAGTATTTAAGTTTGCCGAGATCCTTTGTTTGAAAATGTTTGAAAAGATGTTTCACCTGTGAGATCCCGAGATGATCACTACCTGTGATGACAATATCATCAACATAGACCACTAGGTAGATGCAACCAGTAGATGAGTGGCGATAAAAGACAGAATGGTCAGCCTCGCTCCGAGTCATGCCGAACTGTTGAATTACAATACTGAATCTACCAAACCATGCTCTGGGTGACTGCTTGAGACCATATAACGATTTTCACAAGCGACACACAAGACCAGAAGACTCCCCCTGAGCAACAAAACACGGAGGTTGCTCCATGTAGACTTCCTCGAGCAGATCACCATATAAGAATGCATTCTTGATGTCCAACTAATAAAGAGACCAATGTTGCATTATCCGAGCCATCATCCATCCATCTCTCCGGGATGTCTTCCGGACTCATAAGACCTGCAAAGATGTTTGGATACAAACTCAACAACTTTTTACGAACACTTCTCGGCGACTCTATCAAGTTTGTGACAACCTCATGACCATTCTTAATGCCCGTCAGATCAAGAAGTCTATGTCAACTTATTTGGGATCAGTCTCTAGCCTTCTGTGTGAGTTCAATGATCTGCTCCCACCTGCGGTCACTCCTGTTGCAGAGCTTGAAAATCGGAAGAAATTTTTTATGTCTTTGGCGTTATATGGTCTGTCCACAGATTACTCTCATGTTCGTGATCAGATCCTGGGCAGCCCCATAGAGGCAATAATGGACTCTACTTGGGCAACTCTCCTCTGTGTCCCTACCAAAGTCTTGACATTATCATCTTCCGTTCCGGTTGACTCTTCAACATTGATCTCTGGAAATAACAACAAACTTCCACCGCGTAAGAATGGCAAAGGACGTCCTTGGTGTAATCATTATCACCGACCAGGATACACGATTGATAAATATTGGAGTCTCCATGGTCGACCTCCTCGTACTGCTCAGATCGCTCAGAGTTCTATCACGTCTTCGGCTTCCAGTTCACAGTTGACACCAGCTCCAACTCCACCGCCTCAATTGACACCAGCTCCAACTCCACAGCCTTCCTATGATGACTTTCTGAAGTGGAATGAGGGTCGACAGGAGTCTAATTCCCTTGCTGCCATTACACGAGCTGGTAATTCCTTTGCTGGCATATCTCGCTCTTCGGGTCCTTGGGTACTTGACTCTGGGGCCACCGATCATATCACTGGTAATAGATCTCTTTTTTCCTCACTATCTACTTTCGGTTATTTACCCTTTGTCACCATGGCAAATGGTTCTCAAAATCAGTCCCAAGGTGTTGGTATTGTTCATTCTTCTCCATCTCTTCCCATTCAGAATGTTCTTTATGTTCCTGGAGCTCCCTTTAATTTATTATCAATAAGCCAGCTCACTTGGTCTCGTGATTGTGTCATCTCATTCACTAAATCTTACTGTTCATCGAGACCGAGTAATGGGAGGATGATTCGTCTTGATGTAGTCTCACGGTCTATATCAACTTCACCAAAACTCTCTCATTGGTGCGGCATCTCCACTATCCATGCTCACTGGGACATCCTAGTCTTGATAAGTTAAAACAATTACATCCTAGTCCGCTCTCACTTGTAGTCTTTATCTCGTATCGTCATGCCGCCAGTGCATGTACGTAGTTCATTTTCTCCTCGCATTATAAGTTAGGCTACGTCTCCCTTTGCTTTGGTTCATTCTGATATTTGGGGTCCGAGTCGGGTTGCCTCTACATTTGGGTCACGATATTTTGTTACTTTTGTAGACGATTTTTCCTGTTGTACTTGGTTATATTTGATGAAGGATCGCTCGGAATTGTTTTCTATTTTTCAATCTTTTTTTAATGAAGTCAAAACACAATTTGGTATCCCTCTTCGATCCTTGCAAAGTGATAATGCACGTGAATATCTATCTACTCCGTTTCAAACCTTCTTGGCATCTCACGACATATTACATCGGAAGTCTTGTCCTCATACCCCTCAACAGAATAGAGTTGCAGAATGCAAGAATCGTCATCTTCTCGAGACCATCCGAACTCTTCTCCTCCACTCTCACGTTCCTCTTCGTTTTTGGGGTGATGTCGTACTTACTGCATGCTATCTCATTAATCGCATGCCTTCCTCTACTTTACAGGGTCAAATACCTCATCATGTACTTTATCCAAAGCAGTCCCTTCATCCTTTACCACCTAGGGTCATACCAGCACTAATGCACCGAATCCCATCAGAACTCCAAAATTAAGCGTGCTTAGGCGAGAGCAGTACTAGGATGGGTGACCCCCTGGGAAGTCCTCGTGTTGCATCGCAGCAATGGACATGAATAAACGTATAGAGGACATCTTGGCAACAGGATAAAATGTGTCCCCATAATTCAATCCGAAGATCTGAGTATAACCTTTAGCAACGAGATGAGCCTTAAGCCGATCAACCGTTCCGTCTTGACCAACCTTCATTGTATATACCCATCGACAACCAACAACTGACTTTCCTGGTGGTAGAGGAACGAGATCCCAAGTCCCACAACTCTGTAAGACACTCATTTCGTCTAGCATAGCTTGTTTCCATCCTGGATGGGCAAATGCATCTCCTGCAGTCTTTGGAAGAGAGACAGACGACAGGAGGAAAGGCAAGAATAATAGGAAGGAGAAAGACGATGGTAACTCAAAGAAACATAATGTGGAGAAGGATTACGAGTGGAACGTATACCTTTCCGAAGGGCAATAGGAATATCAGATTCAGAAGACTTGACCGGAGGAGGGAGCGGAGGACCTGGCTCCAGAGATGATTCCATGGCAGAGTCAGTGTTGGCCGGCAGCAAAGCAGGACGAGGACGACGCTAATAAACCTGCAACGGAGGAGGAATTGAGGCTGGGGGTGATAGAGAATCCTCCGGAGGATCAAAGACTGATACAGGCATAGAAGGATGAAAGTCAGACGATGACTCTGAAGGCCCAAAGAAAGGAACTAAATCAAAGAACGTGACATCGGCAGAGATGAAATACCGACGGAGAATAGGGGAATAACACTTATACCCTTTCTGAGACCATGGGTACCCAAGGAAAACACATTTATGCGACCGAGGAGAGAGTTTATCAATGTCAGGATCAAGAGCATGAGCAAAACATATAGAACCAAAGACCCTAGGTGGCAAAGGATGAAGGGACTGCTTTGGATAAAGTACATGATGAGGTATTTGACCCTGTAAAGTAGAGGAAGACATGCGATTAATGAGATAACATGCAGTAAGTACGGCATCACCCCAAAAACGAAGAGGAAAGTGAGAGTGGAGGAGAAGAGTTCGGGTGGTCTCGAGAAGATGGCGATTCTTGCATTCTGCAACTCCATTCTGTTGGGGGGTATGAGGACAAGACTTCCGATGTAATACGCCGCGAGCGACAGAAACCTAATAATGCTCTGATACCATGTTATTTTATAATAACTAACACAACTATTACATGAAAGAAGCCCTATTTATATACAAGATTAGGACCTATTCAAAAGAATAAATCAAACCCTATCCTAGGAATAAATCAAATTCTATCCTAAGAAATAATTATTCCTAATGATATTTAGGGATAATAAATTATCCCTAATCATATCTATAATATTCTAACAGTACTAATACCTCTTAACACTTACCATCTCTTGTGGACACATCTAAGCACTCCGATATGTTAATTTTGTCCTTCCTAGTAACTCATAACCTTAGAATTTTCTCAACCATTGTACTCTTATACATTGATTTCACGATATAGAGGCAAATTTGTGGCATTGTTTCTTTTGTAGGATATTCTCCTTGTAACACCAGTCTTGTTATTTTCCTTTTAGTAAATGAAAATGCACATTATCAACATTACATTTACATATCCTTTACTGAAAAGTAAGTTTGAGGAATAAGTGTTCTCATCTATTAACTACTTTGCCTTTCCAGGTGGTTATTCCCTTTGGTGATATCTATGAGGTATGATGATTTTTATTCTGCTTTTTCTGTGCTCTTTGCTGCTCTCTTTTGCTATTTAATATGTACATTATTATAATCTGTACCTCCTTTGTTGTTCATGCATTAGATTTACTGAGTACGCTTAGAATGCTTAACTTTAAACTAATGTGGTACAACTACAGATAAAAAGGAGCCAGCATGCTTGTATAAATCCTGCAATCACAATAATTCTTCAGACTGGTTCTGGTGGACATGGTGTACCACCATTAGTAGGTCCAAGTGGTAAGATGTTGTTTTCTAGCATCCTTAGTTTTTGACAATATCCAAATATGATGCAAAGATTATTGTTGATATGGAGAATTAACAAACCAATTGTTTACAGGTAGAGTCAGATATAAGTTTGCATCGTTTTGGAATAGAAATCATTCATTCAGAGCTCTGCATCATACACTAAAAATTTACCAAGCATGGGTGGAAGCAGAAAAGAAGGTTTATACTCCATTTGTTGTTTTAGTTGATAATTCTTGATACAGAAGATACTATTTTTTTTCCTTTTTTCTTTTTTATCGTACAAGTATTACAGGACAAAGATTCAAATACTAGTATGGTCCTTTGAGTCAAAGTAATTCTAAAATTCAAAATGATTAATTTAGTTAGATTCAAACATGAGGAGAGGGTGCCTGTGAAAGAGTTATTTGATTAAAAGAAAATAGATACGGTTTCGATATCGCATCGCATCATGGCGTATCGATCAATTTTAAATCAAGATAAAATTTTAATATCGCATCCGGAACATGATCAATCTCTAGATACGATATCTTGAAATTTCGACCCGTGTTACAATCTCCCTAACTTAAGGATTTTAAACCCACAGTACATCTTCCTCTGAATAGTGTTGATATACCCGATGTTGAGTAGGTCTATATCCTGTGGAATATAATATCTCAGCTAGCACCATTCCCTCTCGCTGAGATCTTGATATCTCCAGCTGTGCTTCAGGGCTAATTTGAGTCTCAATAGTTCTTTTGAAGCATCTATAGCTTGGACTGAGTCTTCTTTGCAAGTTATAAAGTCTCCTTTGGTCTTGTCTATAATCTCTTATCTGATCTTCTGCACTTGGAACAGCAGTAATTGTTGATGCTACTGTGGGAGGTCTTGCTGAATTACTCATCTTTCCTTTTCCCTTCGAAGAATTTCAGTTGGATTTTTGGATTTTTGAATACCAGTATTGCTCCTTTCTTCTTTGGGATTACTGGGTCTTGTCCCAAATTTAGGCCTCCAATTCTTTTTGTTAAGTTTTCCATCAATGTGTTCAAAGTTTACCTTAACTCCTGTGCTAGTAATATAATATGTAAAAGCAATCTATCTAACATGTGAAGGCTTATTCCTGGCAGATTTGTTGTGAAAATTGATGATTGCTTGGCAATCAGTTCTCAAAGTAACTCTAGATCAAGATTTAAAATTTCGAATGGAACGATACAGTTTCGATATCGCATCGTGGCGTATCGATAAATTTCGATACTTTTTAAATATAAAATACATAAATGAAAAATGAAATTTTTTAACTTAAATAGTAAAAATAAAAAAATGATTAAAAATGCTAAAAAACTAATTATAATAATACCATTAATTTAATTAATTTTCAATTAAATAGGATTAAAAATAAAATAAATTTTAATAATAATAAAATTATTATTTATAATATATAAATTAATAAAATGAATTCTAAAATAATTTTATTAAATTTTAATTGATTTTATTTAGCCTATAATTAAATTGTAGTTTGGAAAATTGATTGATTTTAAAATAAATTACTAACGGCCTCGCACAGGGCCACTCATGGTTGCACGCGAGGCCGTAATGGCCACCGCAAGCTGCCCATTTCATCCAAAACGGGTCGATATTTCAAACCTTGCTCTAGATCATAGCCCAGAATCATCCTACTTTACAGCATGTGTGGCCCAATGACAGTTGTACCATTACACAAGTGATCTAATATGAGAACCCACTTGGGTATGAATCCCTCCCACATCCTTCGGGCCTCGTCGGGATGAGCTTTCTCAACTGAGTTATCCCTCACGCAAAGGAGCTTTCCTAAGTGGAGGTATCCTTGCTGAGTCATTCTCCACCCTCGTCTCTGTCGACCTCAACCTCCGACAACTTCTGGTCAACCCAGACACCGTACATAACTAACCAATGCAGCAAAGTCATCGAAAGATTGTATAGACCCGGGTTGCAGGTGTTAAACCACTGTTGTGCAAACCCAATCAAGGTGGTGAAGAAGACTTGGCATTTGACTCCTCCGAGTATTGGTGTAATAGGGTCGCATTCTTAAAGCAGCACAGGTGCTCTTCTAGATCAATAGTGTTATTGTACTCATTGATATAAGGTGGGCGGAAATGAAGGGGTAATTGCTCCCTTAATATGTCATTTGAAAACAACATCTTTCATACAACTATCCTTTTTGAGGGAGGACGTGTAGGACTAGTTATTCCCTTCTTCACACAATAGGTCGAAGTAGCTCTTGAACTTTAAGCCATAGGTTCAAGTGTCGGTGCGACCTGCACTGGGACTGCTTCCTCCCCTTCGTTAATGGGAGTGGTTAGTCTCTGCCATAGAGTCTCCCTTACCACTGTAGCCACCATCCGTGAGAGTTGTTCCCACAAAATAGGAGCTCCAATGGTTTCTATGACTGTCGAGAGAGAAGGTCGTTATTGCTTTTCTGATTCTTCCATATGGGAGTCTACTATAGTTCTTTGTGTGCTCACCATCGTAACTTTTTGCTATTTTCCCACATACACCGCCAATTTGATGGTCTCCCTTCACGCTCAGACCCCTCCTTCCTAATTGTTCCATTTGCGTCCCAATCGTCTTGGAGATCTTGTGAGTCAACAAATGTCAATGACACCAATGTGTCCGGTGTGACCCCTCCAATGATCAAGTCAACATCAGATTGAGAATGGGACTCGTAGCTACGTGAGTAAAAAACAAGGGGATTAAGAGAGCTCACGGAAGTAAAGACAAGAAGCCCTTAAGTGTAGGAGAAAAATCATATCCTTCACTTACCTTTATCTGCCCTTATATAGTCGGAGAGAAGAAAGTCCATGTGGATTATCACGCCCGTCAAAGGTCGGCAGCATTAGTGGAAAGGGGTCAACTAACAACATATATCAAACTTTAATTAACATTATAGTTATAAATATATTAATAGATGTAACTTTTTTTTATTAATAGTATAGCTGTAAATATATTGCAATTAGTAGTATAGTTGTAACTTCTTTATTTTGATAGTTGTAATTACTAGAAATCAGTCCAAATCTGTCATGCCCCGAGAGGATGCCTAGCTCGATAAACGGACAACATCTCTCCTGTATGACAATGCAATACCCTATTGATACAAAGCTTTTCGGCCACAACCATACAATATATATACGTATATAACCCAAGTCACAGCGGAAATCATCACAATAGAGTTAAAAACTTGACATCACTGCATACTGGTATAACTGACCACAACATAAAGAAAATACCGTAACAAATTCGAAAAGACATGTGCGAACACCAATAAATGTCCAACCATACAATCTACCATATGAATCCAAGTTCATAATAAGAAACATCCAAAACTAAAGGAAAAATAAGTTAAAAGTCAGGACCCTCGGAAGTGAGATGAGATGATATCAGCTAGCGATGTTCCAAGCTCATCACGAAGTCAGCTACCTATTACCTGGGCGACAAGAAAATCTAGGGTCTATGGTGGTGAGTATAAAACTCAGCGGTAATATAGAAAAGAAGTGCATGCATAATATATATCACATAAGAGTCAACAACATACAAGCTAAAGGTGTGTCAGATAACCACTAGCATAATGTAACTAAAGTGCATCCCAAATGATCCACTGAACAATATAAGGTACTGTCATACCTGGAGCTCTGCCGCTCTACAACTCATACAACCTGAATATATAAGTCACAATATAACCCATACAACATGAAAGAACATCTCTAAGCATGTAATCAGCACACTGCCCTAGGAACTCATAAGCAACATCATGATACTGATCATAGGCGTATAATAGTTTGGTCCAACTCATACACTGGTATCTTACACACCACAGCATAGATCATGCAAATAACATGCAAAATGATATATAACCAAATACAACAAACATAGCACAAACAAATGCAACAACACAACAAATATATATAGACTGTATCTATATATACTGATCACACTCACACATATATATACATAAATATATGTATATGTATATATATATGCAAATGCCCTCACACATGGCAATGTAAATGCATGGTCATGCCTGCACACCCCACTCGCTACCACGACTCCATTGTGGCCTAGGTGGCACGACATGACAACAATCTCAACTCAACAACAACTACTATTCTCGAGTGACCGAGTGGGCAGTATGAATAAGTAGCGATAAGCTAGAGAGTTATAAGCTACACAACGGAGGTCCCTACTACTGACCACTCCGACTGACACTACCCATGAGTGGTCGAGTGTCACACACATAAGACAATTGTACGCAACTCCAACTACCACCATCAATAGCGGTCGAGTGCGACATAAAAATGAACTGCCCTCACACTAGTTACTACTACCACTAGTAACCGTGTAGGCAGGATGACTGAGTGAAAGGACCTAACCCAGTATGCATATACAAAATCCCTAGTCACACATCACCAATACCCATTATACACAAGATCGTAACGCCCGACAACAATTTATTTCATTCCATCCAGTTTAGCAGTCTCAACTACACACTTAACCCTCAAAACCTGAAGAAAAATAGAACGTCAAATCATCTCCTTCAACTGAATCCGCTCCATGATGCCGACAACGCTATGGTTACGCCATCATCATCTCCTCAGTTACACCACCTCCGCTTCTTGCGTCTCAATCGGGGTATCCTGTTCCCTACCTGAAATTGTTATGTGACATCATGAGTTCACAGCCCAGTAAGTAGATCAATGACAGGGGTATAACACAGGGAGGAGAAATTTAAAAGGAAACATATAACTCTACAACTGTAAATGTAAACTACTGTAGCTCAACATACATTTTCGATTACACTTTCTGTAAGTCAATATGAAACATAACCAATACTTTTAATCTCATTAAAGGAAGTACAGCGAACCCAATCATTCCTTTCTCATGCTTAATCGTATCTAAACATAAACCCTCGTGGTACTACATTATGCATTTAACATCTTGAGCTACCAAAAACCTTATTTTCAGGTAATCTCGAGGTACCTCTAGGAAGAAATTATGAATCACCATCACCATCAACATCATTAGATTTGGGTGGGCCTCCCTGAGCTCAACCCGGGAGCCCAACCCGTCTGTGCACCACTAATGTTCATGTACATACAGCTTCGCTATATAAGAGTTTTACATTTTCTATCATACTCACCAGTAAAGATAACTTAGACATCACTGGGTGAACATTCAGAACTAAATATATAGATC
The DNA here is from genome assembly GCA_025175895.1 of Wurfbainia villosa. Lineage (NCBI taxonomy): Eukaryota > Viridiplantae > Streptophyta > Magnoliopsida > Zingiberales > Zingiberaceae > Wurfbainia > Wurfbainia villosa. The sequence goes on along the minus strand of CM045994.1, from coordinate 2,984,408 downwards.
TAACCTCATACCTGTAGATGGTAATTACGCTATATATATATATAAGATCTAACCTCATACATGTAGATGATAATTACACACATATACATATAGATCTAACCTCACACACAGTGTAGATAAGATAACTTATTTACATAACATCAAGACAAGAAAGATTCGGATAACAATTAACTAAAAATAATAATAAGAATCATCATGGGTGGACAATTATATATTTATCATATATAGCACCTAACCTCACACGTGTAGATGGTAAGTACACACATATACATATAGCGTCAACCTCATACATGTGAAATGATATTTATCACATGTTATATATCATTTGATTAAGAAAATCTCATAAAGGATTAACTAAACATGCTGATTGAGAACATATATGGCAGGACTCATCTATAGACATAAAGCTCCTATATATCCAAATTTTTACCTCCCCCCTATACATCTAATCAACACGACCCACAAACCCTAACAGGGAACGATTTTACCTTCCACAACCCAACCTTATAAACTCTCCAACCAACAACTAAGGAAATAAACTAGATCAACTATGAACTAATTAAATAACACGCTAATCCAAAACCGTATCTACAGCTTCCTTACCTCGTCTCCACCACTCATCGCTGCACAGCATCCAACAGCAATATATACAGAACATCAACCCTTACACAACCAAAATATTCTACCCCTTGATTTAAATTCGGTTCATCAATCGATTACCATTCTGATATCAGAAACACTAATAACGAAATCTAAACCACATCTAAATCACAGTTGCAATTTGGCTCACCTTCTAGTCTCACCCGTAACCATCAGATACCAACCCCAAATCCACCGATTCCAATCCTTCTCCCTCTTTGTTATCTAGGATTTCCACCGCCTCCAGTCCTCTCCCATCGTATCAGCCTTACGATTCTGCCCCAAAAGTTTCCTCCGGCCACTCTTCCGAAACTTCCCGATCTTCTCCTTCCCTTTCGCTTGCCCTACAGTGATGCGATGAGGATCGCTGAAACCACCACAAGCAAGCAAGCACTCCCGACGGAAATCCTCAACTCAAGCGGGAAGACTTACGCCAAGGTGCTCGTTCCATTCCGTTGGGTCAAGCATCGAGCCTCGACGAAGCCCTCTCAACCTTCCTTAATTGCTCTGATTCTCCTCGACCTCTCCAATCTCCTCTCGCGACACTTCAATCCCTAAGACCCGACTAACTCGCGCGACTGCTTCCAACGAAAATCGGTGACTCACCGCCTCGCCAACCCTAGCCAAAGACGACTCGCCGTGAAGAGGAAGAAGGAAGGTCGGTGTAGCCCGGCAGGTCAAGGCCGACCCGGCAAGGATTTCGCGTCGCTTCCTTCGTCGGCCATGCTCGTGGCGTGGGGTCGCATGAGCGAGCGAAGGGAAAAGAAAGAAATAAAAATAAAAAGAAACATATATATATAGGGTTCGGCCGGTTAATTAGGGTTTAGGGTTTTTTTTTTTCGAGACTTGACAACTCTCCCCCCCTAAAAAAAAAATTTCGTCCTCGAAATTTTACTTCCCAAATAGTTCAGGGTAACGGTCACGCATATCTTGCTCGGTCTCTGGTAGCTTCCTCTATCCGTGATTTCCCATAAAACTTTCACCATCCCGATTTCTTTATTCCTCGGCCTTCGTGACTGGCGATCCAATATTCGCTCCGCATTACCTCGTAGGATAGATCCGGTGTCCATCTATGACTTCATACCCAATCACGCTGCAGGATTGGAAAGGTACCTCGAGCACGTGGATACGAAACACATTATGAACTCCCGCCAGTTCGTGGTAGTAACTCGGTATGCTCGGGTTCCAATCCGATCGAGGATCTCAAAAGGCCCAATATACCTGACTAAGTTTGCCCTTCCTTCCGAACCGCAAAGATTCTTCACGGGTGACACTTTGAGAAATATACGGTCTCCCATGTGAACTCTAGGTCCCTCCTTCGATAATCAAGATAACTCTTGACGACTGCCGTGATTGCGTCATCCGGATCTCGCTACTAGTTCCATTGTGGTCACCATCTCTGGACCAGAACCGCCCTTTCTCCTACCTCTTCCCGAGTGGGTTCTACACCTTCTTCCGATATAGGCTAGGGGAGCCATATCGATGGTGGATTGATAACTATTATTATAGGTGAACTCTACCAAGGGCGGTTTGACTCTAACTCCTTTGAAATCTATAATGCAAGCTCGTAGCATATCTTCCAAAATCTGAATTACTCGCTCAGATTGACCGTCGATCTGGGGATGGAAAGCGATCAAAGCAAGTTTTGTACCCGAATCCCGACGCAAACTCTTCGAACCACGATGTAAATTTTGGATCCCTATCGACTAACTGATCCGAATTCCATGTAACCTTACTATTTCTCATACGCATAACTCTGCATATTGTATCATGGTAGAAAAGTGGTTTTCACTAGTGGGTGACTTAATCGATCCTGATAACCCACACCGCATTTGATCCCTTAGTCGAGATCGGTAATCCTACCACAAAATCCATGGCAACATTTTTCCACTTCCGCATGATCGGAGCGGTTCGAGCACCACGGCCTGTGCTCTTTCACCGCTGACAGGTAAGGCACTCATGGACCATCTTGCTATGTCTCTCTTCATTGCCCACCACCAATATAATAGTCGCGTATCCTTATACATCGTCTTTGCCGCGGTGGATAGAGTACGGGTATTGTGAGCTTCCTCACGAGATTCTCCCTCGAGGATTCACCCTTAGGCACCCATACGCGGCCCTTGTATCGCACTATCCCATCAATCATCGAGTAGATGGTGCTACCCTGCTTCGTCTTTGCGTTTCCATTCCATTAGCTTGATCCGAGGCTCGCGCGGATCCGATCCCGTGAAGTTCGATGTAACCGCTGCGCCGCCAACCTAACCTTCTCCCATGGTGATATCACCTCCACTCTTATCTGTTGAAATTGATATCGATCTTTCTGGGTGGTCAATCAGTAATAGCGTCGCCGTCTTGCGACTAGATCCGCCACCACATTAGCCTTACGGGTGATAGTTAATATCATGCGGTCGTAATCTTTTACCAACTCCAACCATCGCCTCGCCGCATATTCAGTTCCTTTTGAGTAAAGAAATATTTCAAACTTTTACGGTCCGCATGTAGATCTCGTGATCGTTCTCGAAAGATAAGATGTCGCCAGATCTTCAAAGCGAAGACGATACCGCTTAGTTCAGTGTGTAGAGGATAATTACGCACCTTCAATCGACGCGATGATAGTAATGACTCCCTTCTCGCATCAATACACCCCTAGACAGCTGAGGCATCGTGTACACAGACATAAATTGTCGTAAGTCTGAACTGCAAGCACAAAAGCATTATCGCCTTTCCTTCACCATAAAACTCTTTTCGTGACCGAGTAGTCCATTCTGCATTCTCACCCCTTCGTCAACGGTCGTGGTAGTAAAGAATTGAAAAATTTCAATAAATCTGCGATAATACCCCGCTACGTGAAACTTAATTTCGTAGCATTCCTGAGTATTAACTCGGATCGCTTCCACTTTGGTTGGATCCACCTCTATTCCTCTCCGAGACTATATGTCCTAAAAATGCTATTTGTCTCACCGAAATCGCGTTCTTGAACTTAACGATAACCGCTTATCCTTGAGTCTGCAGCATCAGCGTCGGACGTCATTTCGGTGCTCTTCGCGACTCGAGTAAATTAGTATATCATCGATGAAGATAATCACAAACCGATCCGTATGGCCGGAAAATCCGTTCATCAAATCCATAAAGGTGCGAGGGCATTAGTGAGTCCAAACGGCATAACTAGAAACTCATAATGACCATATCGAGTTCAAGGCGCTTTACGAACATCTTCTCCTTTCACCTCAATTGGTGATACCCGACCTCAAGTCAATTTTGAGAATACCGCTGCTCCTCGTAGTTGATCGAATGATCATCGATTCTAGTAACGGTACTTATTCTCGACTATAATCCGGTTCAACTCCCTAGTCAACGACAATCAAGATTGAACCGCCCCACGGACGAACAACACCGGCGCTCCTGTGGTGACAAATCGGCCTGGATAAAACCTTTATCCAATAGTAGTTCAGAATAGTTGCTCCTTCACTCCTTCATTTCGGTGGCAGCGTGCGGTGCTTTAGACACGGGGTGGTTCCCGATATTAATTCTATCCCAAACTCAACCTCCCGACGGGGTAATCCCGCAATATCCTCTGGAAATACATCGGAGAAATCCGACTACCTCTACTTCTTCCAGGACTTGGTTTAAAAGTCTCGTAACTTCCCATTACGCTGACTAAATCCGTTACACCCTTACTTAACATTTTCTCGAGCTTTACAGGTGATATAATAGGTAGATGACTCAACGCGAGGTTGCATTAAAGATGACAAATCCATCGTTTTGTAGTTTCAGCTTAACCGCCCTTTGTTTACAATCGATAACGGCCTCGCATCGTCAACCAATCCATACCTGTAATTACATCAAAGTCCACCATCTCTAATACAATAAGTTCGGCGTATACGGTATAGCTCGCATCCTTATCGGACGATTCCTCCTCACTATTCTATTCTTTGGTCGGGCTTCTTCCCCGAAGGCGAAGGACACGATAGCCAGTCGGATCACATGAAATACCTAGTTTTGCAACGTAGGCCACCGATATGAAAGAGTGTGTAGCTCAGAATCTATTAAGGCATGGCGGTAGGTTGACAATAGAAATTCTACCTATGATAATGGCCAATCCGGATCCACTGCTCTGTGTCATAGCATACACCACCGCCTCTAGTGGCTCTTTGGTGAGGCGGTTCATGAGTGCCCAGACTTCTTGCAGACTTCAGAAGACACATCTGTACCCACCAAACACCGACTGCATGAGTCTTATCGCACTTGGGACACCGAGTTTTGCTTTCACCCGAGAACCGTATGGTCGATCGTGGCTCGGCTCGCCGCTGCGTGGCTGCGTCAAAGCGTGGTTGTTGCCTCGGCTGGCTCGGTGCAAACCTCTTCGACTGACGCAGAGGTTCCCTCCCGTAACTAGACCTCTTAGTCTCAGATTCCTTTATCGTGTCATTCTGTCCCTCTCTGCCATGAGCTCGATCCATGACCTCTCTCAAGGTGGTAACTCGACTCACCCCGACATCACGGCGAATGGCTGCCCTCAATCCTCGTGAAATGTTTGACTCCTCTCTGGTTGGTCGCAATCATAGGTACAAAATACCGTCCCTTCTCAAATTCTCGACATACTCACCACTCGGTCCTCGCGGCTCTAGGAATTCTCTGGCCATTCGGGTTCTGGTGTCAGCAGTAAAGTATTTACCATAAAATACCTCCTTGAATTCAACCCAAGTAGCTGTAGCTAAATCCACCGCTGAACGTGCACCCTCCCACCATATCCGAGCATCGCCCCGCAACTCAAAATGGCGCACCTCACCTTATCACATCGATGTCGCGAAATCATATATCGCCTCCAATGATCGAATCCATCCTTCTCGCCACAATCGGGCCGAGCTTCCTTAAACTCCTTCGGTCCCAAGGTCCTCGAATCGCCAGAAGCGGGTTCACCGGCCGAGGGACCACCGTGGGTGTTTCCATACTCCCGGCTCTCAACACCGCTGGATCTGTTCCCCCGAATCCGACTGTTCTGCATAATCGTAAGCTCGAGAAATCGACTATTCTCGCTTCGCTTCACCATTGCTTTCTTCGACCGTACTCTCTATAAAACCCAATACACTGTATCGTTATCTCCAATTGCATATAAACCTAAACATTATTACATTAAGACTACTACTTGAAAAGTAAATTTAAAGCTTACAACGCGAGGAGATGGATGTATCGAGTCCTTGATGAGATTACACACCGCCCTTTAGGATCGTTCGCTCTGATACCAACTGAAAGGACCTAACCCAGTATGTATATACAAAATCCCTAGTCACACATCACCAATACCCATTATACACAAGATCGTAACGCCCGGCAACAATTTATTTCATTCCATCCAGTTTAGCAGTCTCAACTACACACTTAACCCTCAAAACCTGAAGAAAAATAACGCCAAATCATCTCCTTCAACTGAATCCTGCTCCATGAGATGCCTTGACAACGATGTGTGCCATCATCATCTCTCTCGATTACACCACCTCCGCTTCGCATCTCAATCGGGGTATCCTGTTCCCTACGAAATTGTTATATGTGACATCACGAGTTCAGATATAGATCGAACGAGGGTATAACAGGGAGGAGAAATTTAAAAGGAAACATATAACTCTACAACTATAAATGTAAACTACTGTAGCTCAACATACATTTTCGATTACACTTTCTGTAAGTCAATATGAAACATAACCAATACTTTTAATCAACATATCATTAAAAAATTCTGGGAACCCAATCATTCCTTTCGGTTATGCTAGCGTACCTAAACATAAACCCTCGTGGTACCTCGCATTATGCATTTAACATTCTGAGCCATTCAAAAACCTTATTTTCTTGTGCAATCCTGAGGTACCTCTAGGAAGAAATTAAGGGAATCAGTCATCAGTCATCAGTCAATCTGTCAATTTGGGTGGGCCCTCCCCGGAGTTCAACCCGTCCAGGCACCACTAATGTTCATGTACATACAGTTAGCTATATAAGAGTTTTCTGTCATTTTCTATCATACTCAGTCACAGAAAGATAACTTAGGACATCATGGGTGAACATTTGTAACTAAATATATAGCATCTAACCTCATACCCAGGTAGATGGTAATTACGCTCATATATATATAGCATCTAACCTCATACACAGGTAGATGATAATTACACACATATACATATAGCATCTAACCTCATGCGGGTAGATGATAGTATAACTTATTTACATAACATCGATTGCACAAGAAAGATTCGGATAACAATTAACTAAAAATAATATGATCATCATGGGTGGACAATTATATATTTATCTATATATAGCACCTAACCTCACACAATTAGATGGTAAGTACACACATATACATATAGCGTCTAACCTCATGCGGGTAGACAATATTTATCACATGTTATATATCATTTACGATTAAGAAAAATCTCATAAAGGATTAACTAAACATGCTGATTGAGAACATATATGGCAGGACTCATCTATAGACATAAAGCTCCTGTATATCCAATTTTTACCTCCCCACATACATCCAATCAACCCGACCCCTGAGCCACTAACGAGAGCGATTTTACCTTCAGCGGACTCACCTTATAAACTCTCGACCAACAACTAAGGAAATAAACTAGATCGACTATGAACTAATTAAATAACACGCTAATCCAAAACCGTATCTCTGACTTCGCCTTACCTGCGTCTCCACCACTCATTGCGCGCATCCAGCGTGATATATCTGAACGCCAGCCCTTACCGCAAAATATTCTACCCCTTGATTTAAATTCGGTTCATCAATCGATTACCGTTCGATATCGAAACACTAATAGCGAAATCTAAACCACATCTAAATCACAGTTGCAATTTGGCTCACCTTCTAGTCTCACCCGTAACCATCGGATACCAACCCCAAATCCACCGATTCCAATCCTTCTCCCTCTTTGTTATCTAGGATTTCCACCGCCTCCAGTCCTCTCCCATCGTATCGGCTACGATTACGCCCCAAAGTTTCCTCACTCTTCCGAAACTTCGATCTTCTCCTTCCCTTTCGGGTTCGCCGTTCCACGGTGATGCGATGAGGATCGGCTGAAACCACCACAAGCAAGCAAAGCACACTCGACGGAAATCCTCAACTCAGCGGGAAGACTTACGCCAAGGTGCCTAGTTCCATTCCGTTTGGGTCAAGCGTCGAGCCTCGGCGAAGCCCTCGAACCTTCCTTAATTGCTCCTGATTCTCCCTTGACCTCTCCAATCTCCTCTCGCCGGCACACTTCAATCCCTAAGACCCCGACTCTAACTCGCCGCGACCGTTCCAACGAAAATCGGCTGCACTCACCACCCTCGCCAACCCTAGCCAAAGACGACTCACCGTGAAGAGGAAGAAGGAAGGTCGGTGTAGCTCCGGCAGGTTAGCGTCGACTCCGGCGGCAAGGATTTCGGCGTTCGCTTCGCCTCGTCGGCATGGCTCATGAAGCGAGAAGAAGTCATGACGAAGGAAAAGAAAGAAATAAAAATAAAAATAGAAAAAGAAACATATATATATAGGGTTCAGCCGGTTAATTAGGGTTTAGGGTTTTTTTTTTTTTTTTTTTCGAGACTTGACACTGAGACCCTCTCAACCACAAGGGAGACCAAGTCGCCAACATACATATAAATGAAATGAATGCACAATCACACCTACGTACATCCACAACACACTCTCTATCCCACAGAGTCGTACACAACTAACAATCGACCCTGCTAGGACCTCCAGTCCATAGCGACATGTCGTCGACGACCCACACTACCATGTACAGATATATGTTCCGTAATAGTTATACAATGAAAGGTAAGATGATACAACTACTAACTCTATATTAAGGACATCACCCGCCCCCAGATGATTGTTCTTGATGAAACGAGTCAAATCAACAACCATACTCAGCTACACACATGGTTAAGCATCTAAAGATCCACATACCATAGCATCAGTAATTTATAGCAACGATGAACGAAATATAACAACAACGATAGAGCATTATAAGTGCAAAGACAAGTATCAAGCAATAAAAAAATTAGAGTGGAGTCATGGTATAGGTGACATCAACGTGAAATCACACGCATCGGGATTTAGCTACTACCTAACCAAGGTAGGAAATTATCCACCTGATTTGAAGAACACTAGTTGTCTCTACGTTCGAGAACTCTGCCTCAACTCAAAGTCCTGCACACAACATAACTACCGTTAAGTTCTAACATACGACAAATGATTTAGTCGAATCCTACATCAACTCCTATTATATCACAATGAGTATACATTCTAATCCTCACTAGCTACTTACACGAGTTCATAACAACACCTCCACCACGGATCAAAACACTTCCCATTGCCATTAATCAACTATTCCAAATCTGCAAGTTAGATCACTCACAACTAGCCTACTTCATCCATAGCTGAATTCTAATGATTCCACAGCCGATTCAACCCATAAATCCATCGTCAACAAAACAGAACAAATCCATATCAGCTTAACATCAAAACTGATCACATACCACCAATTCTATAACTCACCATTCATTCATACAACATAACTATTACAAACATCCCAAACAAAATAGCACACCACATCTCGCAACCAAATCACCATGAGCAACCCCTGCTGCAGCATAAACAACATGACAGAATCATCGATCAATACATCCTTACCTCAACCTCGATCCACCCCTCCGTTATACACTGCCACCGACCCATTCAACCCAAGATTCGACACCTACAATCGCCAGAATGCACTGGATAGAAGAGAAAGGGAAAACCGAGAGATATACCTGCAATTAAAACTTCACCTGCTATACTCCTCCCCAATTTCTTTGTTCGCCAAAACTAACTCCGGCGGTGATCGGGCAGAACAGCTTCCAAATCCGGCAGTGTGAACCCCGTCGATCCCTAGCTCCCAATGAGAGCTCTCACCCGATTCTCGCCATGCGGAGCTTGATCGGCGATCCTCCCCTCCAGTTGGATCTCCCACCTGAAGGAATCGAAGGAGGAGCAGTCGGCGCTCGAATGAGATCAGGAGAGGAGAAGATGGCGCGATCGACTGGCTATTGTAGACGCTCGATGGCTTGGCGACCGACGAGTCGCTCTGGCGACACTTACGGGAAGGAGGACAGGCGGCGGAAGCAAGAAATCAGGAGGAAGAAACGTGGCGGAGAAGAGAAGAAGAAGAAAAAAAAACACGATCGGGAAAGAAAAAGGAGTTATGGTGTGAAAATAGAAATAGTGAGAAATAGGTTTAGGTATTTAAACTTTATGCTAATTAACTCCTCAATAATAGATAACTTAAATAGGCTTATTTAAAGTCTATTAAATCTTTTCCTATAAAATATCGTAAGAACTCCATTAGATTCCAGAAAAATTTCTAAAAATCCTAAAAAATTCTATAAGACAATTCCTTAATTAAAAGGGGTATTTTATTATTATTTTATTTTCCGATATCTTACAAAATCTATGGTTAAAAATCAGCCCTATAAATCTCTAACATGTTTTGTATAATGAGAAGAACTCTCATTGTGAGGGTATTCAATCCAATTGACATGGTATCCGAGCTATAATTCAGAATTTTAGAGTGTCTTCATGTGAAGTTTAGATCTTAGCTTTGGAAATATTTCTAGTGTTTTTGAGTTCAATCTTTTGGACTCTTGGGTCTGCTTGGGTCTGTTGATTTTCAACACTTCTTGTTACATTTGGTGGGACACAATTTTTTTCAGTAACGGATATCGTGTCAAATACCAACTTGGATATTTTTTGTGCGCATTTCATAGGCAAGAATTATTCTACCTAAGAATTTTAATTTCATTTATTTGTCATGAGAAAAGAACTATGGGGTCACATCGATGATAGTGATCCAATGCCTATTAAGCTTTCTAAATTGGCTGAGTGGAAAATCAAGGATGCTAGAGTCATGACATGGATTTTAGGATCAGTTGATCAGCTGTTTGTTCCCAATTTTAGGTCGTATAAGATAACTAAAGGCATAAAGAGTCTTTAAAAAAGGTTTACAATCAAGACAATGCAACCAAATATTTTTATTAGTGTTAGAATATTGTAAATATGGTTAGGGATAATTATTTTCTAGAATAGAATTTGATTTATTCTTAGAATAGAGTTTGATTTATTTCTTTGAATAGACCCTAACTTTGGATATAAATAGGGATTCTTCCATGTAATAAATGGGTTCTCTTTTTATAAAATAACATGGTCTCAAAACTTTAGGATTTCCGCGCTGCATCCCCTTTGCAACTTCTTTCTTCGAAGCCCACCTCATCTCCAGACGTAGTCTCTTTCGCGATATCAGATCCTCTTCCCTTGCCTTGCTCGTCCGGCAAAGGGAAGCGAGCACAACGCAATGGCGCTCGAGCGGGATCGCCTGGAGATCAGTCCTCTCCCTCCATGTGTTGCACGTCTGCGCATCTACGTGTCGGCTTTGATCGCATCTGCGCGTCCTCTCCTTCGTCGCCGCAGCCTTCACCCGCTGCTCACGCGCATCACAGCACTGGCTGACTCCTCGCCGCCTCCCTCGAGGGATTCCCACACCTCCCTTCCCTCCGTCGGCTCATCCTATTCGACAACCGCATCGCTAGCGGTCTCGTCGCACCGGTGGAGGCAGGCCTCGACATGCTCTACGACCTTGACCTCTCTAATAATCGCATCGCGTCGATCGAGGACCTCACCCAGCCGGCAAAACTGCGCCTTGAGTCGCTGGACCTCTACGATTGCCCTGTGACTAAGATCGAGGGATACCATTCCAAGTTTTTTTTTGGATTGATCCCATCATAATGATCTGGAGGAAGAAACCAGCGGAGAGAAGTCCTCGTCGCTATTCGATTGTGTCGTCGCGCGATCGCATGTGCGTCGCCTCCCCGCTTTCACGCGCGATCTGGCGGCTTCCTTCCGCCCGGTGAAGACCTCTTCTCCTCGCTTGTCATCGCGGTAAATGATAGTCTTTCTCGACACTTTGAAATTCGGATTGTCCGATTTCGTCTTCTCTCATCCGACAAGACTGCTTGATCGTCATGGCTACCTCCAACACTTTGAAGTCGGAGTTCCCAATTTTTACCAACCACGTCATAGCACCGCTCTCGTCTGAGCTCTTGGATAGTAAGAACTACTCTTCTTGAGCCTCTCACATTGTGCTTTGGCTTGTTGGATAGGGTTATGAAACACATCTCATCCAAACTGAAGAGGATATTCAAGTCATCGATCGTCCTTTATGGAAAAAGGTTGATGTTCAGTTGTGTTGCATTATTCGAGCCACTATCCATCCGTCTCTCAGGGATGTCTTCCGCACTCATAAGACTTGCAAGGATGTTTGGACACAGGCTCAACAACTTTTTACGAACACTTCTCGGTGACTCTATCAAGTTTGTGAAGACCTCATGACCATCCTTAATGCCCATCAGATTAAGGATTCTATATCAACTTATCTAGGATCAGTCTAGAGCCTTCTATATAAGTTCAATGACCTGCTCCCACCTACGACCACTCCTGTTGCAGAGCTTCAAAATCGGAAAAAAAATTTTATGTCTCTGGCCTTATATGGTTTGCCCACAAATTATCTCATATTCGTGATCAGATCCTGAACAATCCCATAAAGGCCACCATGGACTCTACCTGGGCGACTCTCCTCTGTGTCCCTGCCAAAGACTTGATGTTGCCATCCTCCGTTCCTGTTGACTCTTCAGCTTTGGTCTCTCGAAACAACAACAGACCTCCACCTCGTAAGAGTGGCAAAGGACATCCTTGGTGTGATCATTGTCACCGACCAGGACACACGATTGATAAATGTTGGAGTCTCCATGGTCGACCTCCTCGTGCTGCTTAGATCGTCCAGAGTTCTATCACTTCTTCAGCTTCCACTTCACAGTTGACACCGGATCCAACTCCACCACCTTCCTATGATGACTTTATGAAATGGTATGAGGATCGATGGGATTCTAATCCCCCTGCTGCCATTACACAAGCTGATAATTCCTTTGTTGGCATATCTCGCTCTTCGGGTCCTTGGGTACTTGACTCTGGGGTCATCGATCATATCACTGGTAATAGATCTCTTTTTTCTTCACTATTTACTTCCGGTTATTTACCCTTTGTCATCATGGCAAATGGTTCTCAAACTCAGTCCCAAGGTATTGGGGTTGTTCATTCTTCTCCATCTCTTCCCATTCATAATGTTTTTTATGTTCCCGGAGCTCCCTTTAATTTGTCATCAATAAGTCAGCTTACTCGATCTCTTGATTATGTCATCTCGTTTACTAAATCTTCTATTTCATTACAGGACCGAAGTACGGGGAGGATGATTGACTTCGGATGTGAGTCTCATGGCCTATATCGACTTCACTAAAACTCTCTTTTTGGTACGGCGACGGTATCTCCACTTATTATTCATGCTCAGTTGGGACATCCTGGTCTTGATAAGTTAAAACAATTACATCCTAGTTTTTCTCACTTAAAGTCTTTGTCTTGTGAGTCGTATTAGTTAGGCAAGCATGTTCGTAGTTCGTTTTCTTCCTGCATTGTAAGTCGGGCTACGTCCCCCTTTGCATTGGTTCATTCCGATGTTTGGGGTCCGAGTCGTGTTTCTTCTATATTGGGGTCACGATATTTTGTTACTTTTATAGATGATTTTTCCCATTGTACTTAGTTATATCTGATGAAGTATCGTTCAAAATTATTTTCTATTTTCCAATCTTTTTTTAATGAAGTAAAAACATAATTTGATATCCCTCTTCGTTCCTTGCAAAGTGATAATGCACGAGAGTATCTATTTACTCCGTTTCAAACCTTTTTGGCATCCCGTTTCAAACCTTTTTGGCATCTCACAACGTGTTACATCGGACGTCTTGTCCTCATACCCCAACAGAATAGAGCTGCAGAACGCAAGAATCGCCATCTTCTCAAGACCACTCAGACTCTTCTCCTCCACTCTCACACTCCGCTTCGTTTTTGGGGTGATGTCGTACTTACTATATGTTATCTCATCAATCGAATGCCTTCATATACTTTGCAGGGTCAAATACCTCATCGTGTACTTTATCCGGATCAATCCCTTCATCCTTTACCACCTAGGGTCTTTGGTTCTACATGTTTTGCTCATGCTCTTGATCCTGGCATTGATAAACTCTCTCCTCGATCGCATAAATGTGTTTTCCTTAGGTACCCACAGTCTCAGAAAGGGTACAAGTGTTATTCTCCTACTCTTCATTGGTATTTCATCTCTTCTGATGTCACGTTCTTTGATTCGGTTCCTTTCTTTGGGTCTTCCAAGTCATTGTCCGAGTTTCATCCTTCTATGCATATATCAGTCTTTTATCCTCCGGAGGATCCAGCCCCAACTCCTCCGTTGCAAGTTTATCATCTCCATCCTCATCCTGCTTTGCTGCCGCCCAACATTGACTCTGCCATGGAATCATCTCTGGAACTAGGTTCTCTGCTCCTTCCTCTGATCCAGTCTTCTAACTCTGATATTTTCATTGCACTTCGGAAAGGTATACGTTCCACTCGTAATCCTTCTTGTCACGCCCCGAGAGTATGTCATGCCGAAAAGCAAACGGACGGCATCTCCCCTGTACGTGGCAACATATCGGGTTAATACAAGGCCCGTAGGCCCACAATGACGGCATAGCGTATATATAGACGATACTAAGCAATACATCCATAATAACAAAGTCGCGCCGGTGCGACTCTGGCATCTTACACAAAACAATATCTGAACCGACAACCAAATACACACTGCGATTATATAGTGGTCATAATACTGAAAATAACGGTGAGCAAATACGTGGAAAACCTCAATTGTTCGGTGTGAGATGGAATCAATTTGGCGCTCGCGTCGAAGAATCTTACACATTATCGGCGACGAAACCGAGTGCAGGGGTGGTGAGTATAAACTCGGGGTAATATGTAGAAGTGCATAAACAATATATAAGGATAACGAAATCTCTGAGTATACATGTGAAGATCTACTGGTATCTGGCGTGAGTCCGATAGGCGATATACGATCGTATCGAATCTAATAACAAGTAATCACGGTATAGTGATACTCGATGTATATACTAAAGCGATCAACTAAATACGTGAGTAATATACGTGCTTTGACTGAAACACCATAAGCTATATCAATAACGTAGTCGGATAATGTACGAAGTCGATCCATACACGACCGATACTCCAACGTATGAGCGATATGATGATCACTGTAATATGACAACCGGTCGATTACCAGCGATGGCGTGATCTTTAATCAAATCATCTGACAATCGAATCGATGCATGTATCGTATCAACATGCATGAGAAGATATAAAATATCAATGGCATCTATCGTGATGTCTGAACGTATCGGCCGAACAAATCGATCTCATGCGTATGTAAAACATATATCGAATACATGCATACGTATATATCGATGCATGATCGTAGTCGTGTCTGCGGACCGTCGACCACGACCCGATATGGCCGGGTGGTACAGCGTGGCGACTAGCCCGACTCGTACCGCCACTACTCGAGTGGAGGGTGGGTAGTATGAATGAGTAGCGTATAAGCGTAAAGAGCTAACTACTCCTGGGGTCCCTGCTGGCCACGATCGGCTACTACCCTGAGAGCGAGCTCTGCACACAGACAACCGCGTCGTATACAACCACCGTCATAGTGGCGATCTGCTAACACCACTCTGCTCGGTGGCGGTGCGCGTCTCCATTCTTACCGTCCGTCCAGTGGTTGGCGCGGCGTCAATGCTCGCCTCAACCTCTTATCACTACCGAGTGGCGGGAGGCGGTATGTTGACGACCGTCTCGACATGAGGAGACTGGTCGACGGCGTAAATGCAAATGTAATGATCGTAGCTCCATCTGAAGTATCCTCGCGCAACTCCACTATCTCACGGAAGTCTGTCAACGAAAAGTCAACTATGAGGACTGATCCACAAGACTCTCTCTATCGCCTGAAGAGTCATACTTATCTCGGATCGACCCGTCTAAGACCTGCAGTCGTGGCGATATACTATCGACCGTCCGTATAACCATACACGAACACGCGATCCATAATGGATATACCGTGGCACGCTAGGACCTCTAGTCCGTGGTCATCTTTGACAACCACGTACTTATCTATGCGCGACAACTAGATCCACCGATGCACCATATACGGGTATGATATAACAATCGACTCCGTAATCCAATCCATCACCTAACCCTAGTGATGTAACACACGAACCAATCTGAGAAGATAACCCTAACCATCTCCATCGTAATAGGGTTTATAGTTCTATCCGAGCTAGATAATCAATGAAGTACCGGTATATATCTCGAAGGTCGGCGGTCAAGCGTATGAAATAAGAGTGGATTTAGGTAGCGGTATAAGCGTGTCGAAAGATCGTGCGTTGCTAGAATTTGATCAAAACTACAGGACGGTGGGCGTTACCCACGATATCACGGACTACATTTGTCCACCTTCAATCAGAGACTCCGTCGCGTATCGGCGTCTATCTGATAGGATCTGATTAAGTACCATTAGATATCTAATTGATCGAATCGAATCCTACATCGTCCTTGTATCTCGATCGACTAACGATCGCGTCATTATAACGTACTACGGATATAGTAAGCATCCGTATCACTTAGATCTATACTTACCTCGTATTGCTTTAATCTCTCGGCTTGTTCGTCGAAGGAACTGCGATTGACGCGCGATCGAGCTTACCTTGCACTGCTTACTAAATTCAGATCCTTCCCTTCTCCTTAACCTACTCCGAAGACTCGATCGGAAGCGATAATGATGCCTTTGAAGTAAATCCCCGAATCTTTACGCCTGCTGCGTTCAAATTTATCTCGAACCCGTGATCAAGCCACAGCGATCTGAATCTGGAATCGCCGTAAAACAAGAACAAACTCGGCTCGGAGATCGTGGCTACCCAATCAGACTCACCACTATCACTAAATCATTGAGCGACCCAGATCGAGTTGTGAATGTGCGAGGTTCTTGATAGACGACAACTGCGCGATTAGCTATGGTGATCGAGCTACGGCGGAAGATGGAACACCTGCAGCGAGGATCGTCCACACTCACTATCATTTGAATTGGTAGATCGAGAACATGGAAGCGGTAAGGGAAGCGTCGAGCTTACCGTAATGACCTGAGTGGCGACTCGGCTCGTGGCGATTGCGGTGAAGATCCCTAGCATGGCGGCGGAGAGCTCCGGCGTTGGCTCACATCGATCGATCTGGCGAGAGAAAAGCGGCGGCGATCCTGCTCGCGATCGATTGCTCCGCTCGCATCAGCCAAGGTGACCATGCGGTAGGTGGCGTCGAGCTAGCTTCGGTGGCAGCGGAGGTCGTCCCTTCTGGCAGAAGTGGCCGGAAGAGCTTGTTATCGCCCGAGATCGAAAGGGAGAAGGCTTGGTGAGAGAGATCGATGGTGTCGCGGTGGAAGCGTCGGGGTGGCAGATCGTCGGAAGAGGTGAGCTGTGACGATGAAGCAGAAAGGGAAAGAACTCCAGCGTGGTCGGCGTTGGTGAGCTCCGGCAGCGACGACGAGGCTGCGGCAGTGAGGAAGAGGGGAAATCGTGCGACAATGGGGAGGACAACGCGACGAAGAAGGAGAAGAAGAAATCGGGTTAGCGGATATGGGTTGGCTTGGCCCTTTTAAAGGTAGTCCAATGGGGTTCAGCTTGTGGTTAGGCTAACCCATGTCAAGCTTAAACTAGCTCAAGTTGACCTAAGACTAACCATATGAACTCCATTTAAATCCCAAAAAATTTCTGAAAATTCCTAAAATTTCCATGAGCTAATTCCCAATTAGCAAGAGCTATTATTTTATTTAATTTTTTTTTTCCGTATCTTACACTTCTCCTCATTATGTTTCTTTGAGTTACCATCGTCTTTCTTTTTATTATTCTTGTCTTTCCTCTTTGTAAATCGGTTTCTCTTAGAAGGCTAAGAGATCGTTGCCCGTCAGGATAAAGCAGACTATCTTTGGGCCGAAATGAGTGTCTTACGGAGCTGTGGGACCTAGGACCTCGTAACTCTACCAACAGGAAAGTCAGTTGTTGGTTGTCGATGGCTATATACGGTGAAGGTTGGTCCGGACGGAATGGTTGATCGGCTTAAGGCTTGTCTCGTTGCTAAAGGCTATACTCAGATCTTCGGATTGGACTATAGGGACATTTTTTCTCCTATTTCCAATATGTCCTCTATACGCTTATTCATGTCCATTGTTGCGATTCAACACTGGTCTCTTTATCAGTTGGACATCAAGAATGTGTTCTTATATGGTGACCTGCTTGAAGAAGTCTACATGGAACAACCTCCGTGTTTTGTTGCTCAGGGGGAGTCTTCTGGTCTTGTGTGCCGCTTGCAAAAAAATTTTATATGGTCTCAAGTAGTCACCCAGAGCATGGTTTGGTAGATTCAGTATTGTAATTCAATAGTTCGGCATGACTCGGAGCGAGGCTGACCATTCTGTCTTTTATCGTCACTCATCTACTGATTGCATCTACCTAGTGGTTTATGTTGATGATATTGTCATCATAGGTAGTGATCATCTCGGGATCTCACAGGTGAAACAATATCTCTTCAAATACTTCCAGACAAAGGATGTTAGCAAACTTAAATATTTCTTGGGGATAGAAGTAGCACAATCTAGAAATGAGATCATTATATCCCAAAGGAAGTATGCAATAGATATTCTAGAAGAAACAGGAATGTTAAACTTAAAGACAGTTGACAACCCTATGGATCCTAATGTCAAGCTCTGCGAATCGAGAGCCTCTGCGGATCTTGAGCGATACAGGCGATTAGTAGGAGACTAAGTTACCTTCTATTCATCCGGATATCTCATTTCTTTGTAAGTATAGTAAAGTCGGTTCTCGACTCTCCATTATAAAAAACATTGGAATCTTTGTGATTCGCATTACGATATATCAGGCGCTCCGAGAAAGGGTCTTTTGTATGCGAAAAGGCGAAGGGCGTACTCAGTCATCGTATTATTACGATCGGTAGGCAGGATCTCTCATTGATAGGAGATCTACCTCTGATTTTTGTATATTTATCGGAGATAACCTTGTTTCTTAGAAAAGCAAAAAGCAGAATGTTGTGGTGAGATCTAATCACGAGGCGGTATAGCTATAGTATGCTTGATCGAGCTTATATGGCTTAAACAGTTGCTTCAGGAGCTAAGGTTTGGAGATGTTACATAAATGACACCTATATGTGATTACAGATGTATATGCTCGCCTCGAATCCGATTTTTAAGTGAGAGAATAAGCGTATTGAAGTTTTATCGCTTTGTCAGAGAAAGTCATATCTGGAGAAATATCTACTAGTTTTGTTAACTCACATGATCAACTAGAAGATATATTTACTAAGTCACTGAGAGGTCCCCGAATTGACTATATATGTAACAAGCTGGGTACATATAATTTATATTCTTCAACTTGAGGGAGAATGTAAGAATATTGTAAATATGGTTAGGGATAATTTGTTATCCCTAAATATGTTAGAGATAATTATTTTCTAGGATAGAGTTTGATTTATTCTTAGGATAAAGTTTGATTTATTCCTTTGAATAACCCTAACTTTGGATATAAATAGAGCTTCTTCCATGTAATAAATGGGTTCTCTTTTTATGAAATAACAATTTGAATACAAGATTGCTAGTTACTCCAAGGGTAATCTCTCTATTTAAGATTACTTTCTATTTTCTGAACTTACGAACTGAATATGTTGACATGTTTTATACCGAAGTACCAACTGACTTTTTGTGGTTCAAGAGGTGTATGAGCAAAGCAAAAGTGATCAGTTTTTGATGAAATTACATCTCAAATATAAGGCAGCCAGCTCTAATTTGATGAATCGTGCTCCTCCTTTAGATGTGTGTTTTGGAGCACGAAGAGCATCATCTTGCAACACAAATAATTTTCCAACAAAACAAAATGCATAATAACGCAATTGCATATGCAAATCAAGGGAAAGGCAAGGATAAAGACATGTGACAAGGTCAATGATATAGTTGTAGGAATACATACATATTGTTGTTAACTATTCAAAAAAAATATTGCAACTATTGTAAGAAGTTTGCCCATATTATCAAAGAATGGCTTGTCCTCAAAATCATCAAGCTAATCAGACTGCTATTGCTATTCTAGCTGTTGTTACTCCTGAAATGGTTCAGCAGATGATTAATACAACCTTTTTAGCCTTAGGGCTTTAAGATAAGCATACTACATCATTTTTATCTCGGCTTGTAGATTCTAGATTTCTAGTGCATCCAATTGTATGATAGATTCCCTTGAGACTTTTAGCAATGTTAAAAAATATCGTGGAAATATTCAGATTGCTAATGCTAGTAAGTTACCTATTCGTGCTATTGGGGATATTAATTCTTCAATCAAAGATGTTTTGGTATCCCAAAGCTTTCTACTAGTCTCATTTTAGTAGGATAATTGGTTGATAATGATTGTGATGTTTAGTTTTCTCGTGATGGTTGTGTTGTGCAGGATCAGATGTCAGGAAAGATACTAGTGAAGGGGTCTAAAGCTAGATGCTTGTTTTGTTTATACTTTTCCATTCCCAATTTTGTTTCTTTAGCTCATGTCATTGTAAAACAAACAAGTGAAGTATGTCACAAACATTTAGGTCATCCTAATTTTGTTATCTTATCTCACTTACTCAATTCTGGTTTATTGGGCAATAAAGATCAATTTTCTTCTCATCTTTCTTTTGATTGCTCTACGTGTAAATTGGGTAAAAGTAAGTCTCTTTCTTTTCATTCTCATGGTAGTCATGCAAAAAGCTATTTTGATATGATTTATAGTGATGTGTGGGGTATTACTCCTGTTATATCTCATGTCAATTATAAATACTTTGTCACATTCATTGATGATTACAGTAAATATACCTAGATTTATCCTATGGTTATTTCTGTCCTTAAAACATTTGTAGCCTATATTGAGACTTAATTTTCTTCAAAAATCAAAGTGTTAAGGTCTGATTCTGGTGACAAATATATGTCTCATGAATTTCATGATTTTCTCTAACAAAAAGGCATTGTTTCCAAGTGCTCTTATCCTTATACACCTCAACAAAATGATGTTGCTAAATGTAAGAATAGATATTTGTTAGATATTGTTTGAATCTTTTGTTCCATATAAATTCTAGGTTAAGGCCTTACGCACATCAAGCCTAGCTTTATGTATCAACGATAACAACATCCAAGTTTATATCTTTCTGAGCTTGACCCGATATCTGACCCTATTCAACTTGCGTCTTCCACAAACAATTATCTCTCATGACAATGTTATGGTGAGTTAGAAGATAGGTTGGCAAGTATACAAAAGCTTGCATAGTGCACAGTGTGGAGAACGATAGACCGACAACAACAATTTGGCCGAGTTGATCTAGTGTATCAGATAAAGAAAGCAAGTAAAGTGGAGGCACCTATAGTGCACAAGATTGAAGGAAAAGTAGATAGTGGAGAGCATAAGAGTTAGTGCCCCTAAAGGATGTTGGGGCACCAAGTTAGTCTTTCTAGCTCCGAGACATGTTAAAAAAAACAGAGAAAAAGGATCATGGTAAATTATTTGAGAAGATTGTAGAAACACCATGTATGTTCTACCAAGGCTAGCACTTAGTAACCTAGGCCACCACACGAGATGAACAGATCGTAAATCCCAACTAATGGGTTATATAAGACTCTTTGTAAGGTTACAGGCAACCATCTAATCTTACAACAAATAAGATTACTATTCATGTTCATGAAGTTGTTGACATAGTTCTATCAAGCTCCGTTCTATGTTCTACCAGGCTAGCACTTAGTAACCTAGGCCACCACACGAGATGAACAGATCGTAAATCCCAACTAATGGGTTATATAAGACTCTTTGTGAGGTTACAGGCAACCATCTAATCTTACAACAAATAAGATTACTATTCATGTTAATGAAGTTGTTGACATAGTTCTATCAAGCTCCGTTCTAATGGTACTCTAGATTGTTATAAAGCATGGTTGGTTGCCATGGGTAACAAACAAGAGTATAGCATAAATTATGATGAGACTTTTACTCTAGTTACCAAGATGACAACAATTCAAATGGCCATTTCAATTGTTGTTTCATAGGATAGACCACTTCATTAGATGGATATTAAGAAAGCATTTCTTCATGGTGGTTTCAAAGGAGATATACATGGCTCTACCACCAGGCTTATTTTCCTCCTCTTCTTTGGATGTTTGTAAGTTAATGTGATCTCTATATATGGGTTAAAATAGGCTCCTCGAGCATGGTTTGATAAATTCAGATCCGCTTTGCTCCAATTTTGATTCAAGCAGAGCTAATATGATTCATATTTGTCTCTTTGTAAGCCATCTACTAGTATTGTCATTCTCATTGTTTATGTTGATGATATTATTATCACTGGGACCGATTTGCAACATCTTCAAACCTCATTTCATATGAAAGATCTCAGTCCTCTTATTTCTTGAGTTTGGAAGTTCATACTAGTTTTTCTAGTATTTTTTTGCATCATAAGCATACATAATATTTGCTTAATTTAGCTGGTCTCCAAGGTGCTTCTTCTGTCGATACTCCACTCGAGGTAAACACAAAGTACCATTGTGAGGAGGATGATCTTCTTTCTTATCATACTACATTTCACCAATTGGTGGGAAACTTGCACTATTTGACTGTTACATTATCAAATATTTCCTTTGCTATTCAACAAGTTAGTCAACTCATGATAAATCCTTGTCACCTACATTTAGTTATTGTTCATCAAATCCTTCAATATCTTCGTAGGAAGCCTTATCATGGATTATTCTTTCCAATTAGTTTTTCTCTTCATCTTGTTGCTTATAGTCGACCTGTCACGGGTTGGTGCATGTTTTTTTGGTAATTCCTTGATTCTTGGAGGAGCAAGAAGCAAGATTATGTTTCTAAATCTTCTACGGAGTCCGAATACCATGTTATGTGTACTACTTGTTTTGAGATTGTCTGGTTTCGTGGCCTTTTAGCTTAGCTTAGTTTCTCTCAGTCTAATCCTACTCCACTTCACGTTGATAATATTAGTGTCATTCAAATTGCTGCTAATCCAATTTTCCACAAGCATACTAAGCATATTGAGATGAATTATCATTACATTCACGAAACCTTTGACACTTATATTATTTCTCTTCCTTATATTTCCACTACCTCTAGATAGCTAATATATTTACAAATCCTTGTCACCTACATTTAGTTATTGTTCATCAAATCCTTCAATTTCTTCGTAGGAAGCCTTATCATGGATTATTCTTTCCAATTAGTTTTTCTCTTCATCTTGTTGCTTATAGTCGACCTGTCACGGGTTGGTGCATGTTTTTTTGGTAATTCCTTAATTCTTGGAGGAGCAAGAAGCAAGATTATGTTTCTAAATCTTCTACGGAGTCCGAATACCATGTTATGTGTACTACTTGTTTTGAGATTGTTTGGTTTCGTGACCTTTTAGCTAAGCTTAGTTTCTCTCAGTCTAATCCTACTCCACTTCACGTTGATAATATTAGTGTCATTCAGATTGTTGCTAATCCAATTTTCCACAAGCATACTAAGCATATTGAGATGGATTATCATTACATTCACGAAACCTTTGACACTTATATTATTTCTCTTCCTTATATTTCCACTACCTCTAGATAGCTAATATATTTACAATGGTCATGACATGGCAAGGTCATCAGTTTCTAGTGGGCAAATTGATGCTTCTTGATCGACCGACATCAATTTGAGGGGGAAGACAACATATATCAAGCTTTAATTAACATTATAGCTGTAAATATATTAATAGTTGTAACTTCCTTATTGGTAGTATAGCTGTAAATATATTGTAATTAGTAGTATACCTATAACTTCTTTATTTAGATCAAGGTTTAAAATTTTGACTCGTATCGAGGTTTCGGTCAATGACCGGAATGATACGGTTTCGGTATCGTATTGTACGTGCCGATACTGTTTCAATACTTTTTTCTATTTTTTAAATATTAATATTTCATTATTTTAAAGGTTCATTATTCATTTGATTTCAAGTATTTATTGTTAAGTATATTTCGATTTATTTTTTCTTGAATAATTGATATCAAAGAGATAAAAGTAAATAAATATACTTTTTTTTAAAAGAAAATTGATATATCAATATCTTAAATTAAAATTGATACATCATAATTAAATTATAATTATAATTAATTTATATTTTATATAAAATTTTAATTAATAATTTATTTAATTATGATTTCTATATTAATTAATTATATAAATTAAAATTTTAATCGGATCGGAGATCACGATCGCGATCCCTAGCGCGCTGGGGATCGCGATCCCTACAGCGGGGATCGCAATCGCGATGTTGCAGGGATCGCGATCGTGATCCCGAGCGGTGATCACGATTGCGATCCCGAGCAGGGATCGCAATCGTGATCGAGATCTCGAGCGCGCGATCGCGATAGGATCCTAGTGCGATCTCGACCCGAGCAAATTGTACCTTTAGCTTCGTCGTCGTCGTCGGCTCATCACCGCCTATGCCTCGTTGAGCCTTCGTCGTTGCTTCCAGGTAAGCCCCTTACGTTGCGCGTGTTTTACTGAAATCCCGTGTAGTTCCGGTATCGGTCCCACATCGGAACGAAATTTTTCGCCGATTTCGTCCGGTATGGCTCGACATTTAAAACCATGATTTAGATAACTATAATTACTAGAAATCAGCCTTGATCTATGGCTGAAAATTAGCTTTTTTAATTCTCTAACATGTTCTATATAATGAGAAGAGCTTTCATTGTGAAGGTATTCAATCCAATTGACATCAACTGCTAAAGGATGCTGCGATAGACTCGTACATCTAGCGTGGTCAGACCGCTGACCAAGTGACACATTCAATGCAGCCTGCTCCATCAAGAAAAATTATGTACAGTTGCTGCATTGACTAGAAATTATCAAAAGTTGAGGTCAACGGAGGCGAGGGAGGAGAACAGCTCGACAAGGATACCTTTGCTTGGACAAGATGCTTTGAGAGAGCCCGCCTAGGTGGGTCCCGGAGGATGCAGGAGGGATTCCTACCCAAGAGAGTTTCCCCATCAAATGGTTTTGAATCTCATCTTGGGTTGGATAGGCAAGCATATGATATTATTGGATATATGCTAGTATGTACCAAGGTATAAAATCTCGACTCATATTGAAATTTCGGTCCGCGATCGGAACGATACAGTTTCAATATCGTATCGTGTCATACTAATAAATTTTGATAATTTTTAAATATAAAATACATATTAAAAATGAAAATTTTAACTTAAATATTAAAAATAAACAAAGTGATTACAAAAAGAAAATTATCAAAAAATTCATTATAATAGTAAAATTAATTTAATTAATTTTGATTAAATAGGATTACAAAAATAAAATAAATTTTAAAAATAATAAAATTATTATTCATAATATATAAATTGACAAAATCAATTTAAAATAATTTATGGAATATTTTTAAATTAATGGGATAATTTTATTAAATTTTAATTGATTTTATTTATTTTATCTGAACTATAGTTTGAGGAGTTGATTGAAATTATTAAATGCCCATAGTTCACCCACAACTACTATAGC
The DNA here is from genome assembly GCA_025175895.1 of Wurfbainia villosa. Taxonomy (NCBI): domain Eukaryota; kingdom Viridiplantae; phylum Streptophyta; class Magnoliopsida; order Zingiberales; family Zingiberaceae; genus Wurfbainia; species Wurfbainia villosa. The sequence continues at coordinate 2,959,136 of CM045994.1, read as the reverse complement.
CTTGTGGAGGGTCGTTGTGGCCCTGCGTGAGGCCGTCGTGGTCACGGAGGCCCTGCATGAGGTCATTGTGATCGCGAAGGCCCTATGCGAGGCCCTCGCAGCCACTGCAACCCTGCACGAGGTTGCGCGATGCCCCCGCAAAGGTTGCATGACACCCCCGCGACCCATGCGGAGTCGCTTGAAACCCCCGCAACCCCCGCAGAGGGCGTCGTGGCCTCGTGGAAGGCCGATGCGGCCCTACAGGAGGCTGCCCGAGGTTGCCGCGGCCCCGTGGGAGGCCGCCGAGACCCCCACGGCCACCAGTACCACTTGTACCGGTGCCAATCAGAATGATAAATTTCATCTGTATTGCTCGGCACGGATCTAGATTTTAAACCTTGGTATGCACAATATAGTTGACTCAATGATGTTTCTTGCTACCATTATGGTAGCCAAAAAAAATGGTGAAATGAACACAACTGCAATGAAGGAAAGCTTTCAGTATTCTTGGGGGTCATAGCTTACACTACTAGGTGTAAGATAGTTAGCTTAATGGTGTCTCTATCTTCAATTATGGTACCTGACCCCAAACCAAACAGCGCATACAAGCATGTGTATCCACGTCTTAAGGACCATCATACTTTATAATCATCTTTCTGCATTTCAAATATTTGAATAACTACCTGTAAGATATTGCTTATCTAGGTCTGCTTGTGTCATGAGCAATGCAGCACTATGCTTTCGGTTAGCATAGATCCAACCTTTGCAAACCTTACCATACAGGGGCAATGTCTTACAACTTCCATGTCATTCGAGTATTGAAAACTATAAGCATTAGAGAAATGATAGACAAGGAGTTTGAGAGACTTTCTAATCTTTTGAGGGTGTTTTTGAGTGAATTTGAAATTTGGCAAGTTATGGCAGTGGGACTATTATATAGGAGCTCCCATTGGCTTATGGAATATAAAGGGCAGAAGATATTATACCACGTGATATTGGTTATACCACGTGGTATAGGTTATACCCTAAGCATATGGAGCATTTGTGCAGTATTTCACATACATAGGTGTACAGCTCAGAATCACATGGTAGGTCAGTCATCAGATCATATCCTGAGAGTTCAACGTGGTTTGATGTTTTACTATTTCAAATTTTCAATTGATATTTTATACTTCTAGTGATGTGAAAATATTTAAAAACTTGGCTCAGTTGTATTGTTTGCAACTTAGGAAAAAGTGCAATCTGCATTGGGTGTATGCAGCAATTCTATCCCAATTGACAAAATGGGCACAATCAGAGTCCATGGAAGTATTGCCAAGGCTAATGCATCACAAGCAAAAGTCAATGAAAAGATTCTACTTTGCTCTATAAAAGTAAGCATAAGATAGACCTATATTAACTTTCTGTATTAATAACTGATAGTCCATCTTCATCTCCAGGATAATTTCCCCTGCACTGCAGAACAGTTCTTTACTTTGTTGTTAAGTGATGATTCGAAGTTTTTTAAAGAGTTCCTGTTGGCAAGAAATGATACCGATATATGTGTAAGTGCTTTAAAGTGTCATTGCAGCTGCTATCCACATAAGAAGAGTAATTGGAGTGCATTATCCAATTTCTTATTTGCTTTGCTGGTTCTCTATGCCTAGATTCAATTATCTGCTAGTTAGCTTATTGAGCATATTAACTGCACTTCTTTATTAAGAGAATAATCACTATTGAAGGATTGGAAATAGGTCCTCGGGTGAATAAACTTTATTAGACTGTTTTCAACTAACTATGAGGTATAGCTATGTTTGCTTTCATAACATATATGCATCATTAGGCAGCAGTCATTTTAACCAAAACTTCATATAAAATTTGTCATCCAAAAAAATGCATGAGAGCGCAGGTTAGTAGTTCTATAATGTCAATTTTGTTCTCATTTGATGCAAATCACATGGTGAGGATTTGATGCAAATCACATGGTGAGGATTTGATGCAAATCACATAGAGAAATAAACTATGAAATCAGATAAATCATCTGGCAAGAGTCCATTCTTTTAGTTTAAACAGTATTCTTTTCTCTATGTTTATATTTTTGTTAACTCTTGGAATCTAATGTTGTGATTTCTCAGTCCTCAAGTATTTTTTCCAAAAAATTAATTGGCCCTAAGCAACCTATCTTTAAAACTCCCCTCCATTTTGCGCATTTTTTGTGTCACTTTTTCTCCATATCATATCTTCCATCCAATCCAAGTAACTGACCCTAAAAATGTTCATCCTGTCTTCTTGATTTTGTTTTGGCATCCAAGCAACACATTTATATATAAGACTTTCTAGACTACCAGTGAACAAACTAGGCATAATAGTCCATTTAACTTTTTACCAAACTGGTAATATGTGACCTCTTTATTGTCAATCACAGTAACAGTTGAGTATGTAAGCAGTTAAACAACAGATTCCAGCTCCTACCATCCAAACACTAGGTTCATCGTGAATCACCACTGAATCACACACACCCATCACAGGCAAACCAAATTCAAGAACACATTGTCATGAACTACTTATTAAAACCAAGATTCAAGAAGAAGAGTGTTTATTGGTTCATCAAATCATCCAATAAATGATACTATTTCAATAGCAGATAGGCCAATATATTTTCTCTCGTCTCTTAGACACGTTGATAGATAGCACCATGAAAACCATCTAATATAGGACCACCATGAAATCATCCAAGTAATGATGCTAATCCAACCCAACCCATACTAGACCACCTGACCAACCAATAGATCTTTCCCTCCACCAATCACCCTTTGAACTCAACTGTTAATATTCTGTATACATATCTTAATAACTTAGAACATATACCACTAAAAACCCTTCATTGTGAAGTAATTTGTCATGTTGTAAGCTGGATATGAGTAAGCACCATATAACTACATGAACAACATATGTATATACAAGATATTAGTAAGACTACCTATAAATACACAAGACATTAGTGTTAAATGTTGGTGGTGTGTTTACATGTGATTACCGTAACGCATCTAATTGTGTCATATTGGTTCGAACCTGATTAAGTGATCTAATTATTATTTTAATTAGCGGGTTTGTGTTATTGGATGTGGGTTATTGGATTTTAGATCTATATATGTAGAACCCTTTAGCCCATACTATTAGCATTGATGGACTGTTAACGGGTTAGGGTTAGCTCTATATAAAGTGTGATCCCCGTAGGAGAGATGATTGAACTACTATCTCTTTTTCCCAATCGGACAGAGTATACGGAGTCGTCTCTCTTGCACCTGTAGAAGATCAAGTCCTATGGCTCTTTGGCATCAGATCTTCGGATTCTTCAAACGATTATATCTTTGAATTCAGGTGCGGATTTATTGTTTTATTATGGTTCCACTTTTATTTTGTTATCGCATGATTGTTGTAGATTAGACAATAAGACCTTGTGTTCGGATCGTTTGATTTGTTTATTTTTCCGAATCATATGCGGATGCATGATCCATTAATGGATTGAGAAATCCATCAATTTGTATCATAACACAAGGTTAGGTGTCACTGATCGTACAATATTATGATGTGATTTTTCAATGATCTTGGTTCGAATGCATGCATTTTACGTTAGATCTAATATGCATAATTATCGAATCTAAGAGTTAAGAATCTTAGGTTTAGCATCGGATCAAAGTTTTTCACATTTTTTGATGAAGAACACGAAGAACGATGCGTAACCACCGTTGTTTTTGTCAAAACTGTCGCTTTGATTCATAAAAATTAGGTCATCAGTCGACTGATATGGACCATCAATTGAGTGCTGATCGAAATTTGGCACACAAAATATTTCTGAGTCAATTAGGGCACTCGATTGATCTTTATCAGCCGACTGCCATAAGGACCAGTCGACTAATGCACATAAAATTTCAAAATGAATATTTGTGAATCAACTGCAAGACTCGACTGAGTATGCCAGTCGATTAGCATTTTTTATCAGTCGACTGGAGTGCATGAATTAGGGCACAGAAGGCTTTCGAGTCGACTGAGGCAATCGACTAATGACATCAGTCGACTAATAACCCCTGATTTGAGCATAGAAGGATTGTTAGTCGACCAGAGCAATTGACTGATTGAATCAGTCGACTGCTATAAGGCACCAATCGACTAGTGATGTAAGAAACTTTCAGAGGTCATAACTTTTTGCTCAGGATGAGTTTTGAGACGTTCTCAGTTGCATTTCAAAGCTTATTCAGGGTTCTACGTTTGTTATTGTGGGATAAATCCCCCATAACACTCTGTCTTGGACCTAAAAAACATTATTTAGGACCATTTCGGAGGCTTCAAAATTTTTTAGTCCCATGTTAAGGCCATTTTGTATCCCCTACATCATTTAATAGCATCAATACAGTCGAGTTACCTATGATTTCATTTGTATCCATTAGCACATGTATTATTAAGTTGAACTAATATTGTCGTCAAAGTGAGAACTATTAGCTAAACTTAGTGCATCATTATGTGAGTGGATGTATATCGATGCTAAGGATGGCTGGCCTAAAGGAAAATCATCTTTAGACCAAATATATGTTTAAGGTGGTTCGCTATAAACATCATACACGTAATATGTTGGTCCAAAAGAAGACATGTTATGCGACTGATTAAAGAAATAGTGAACTGTGATTATAATTGATATAACTAAACCTAACTCATATTTGGTTATCAATCATGCACATATTGTGTCGGTTCAAAGAAAGACACATTGTGTGGTTAATTACAATTTTTTGAGTTAGGATTAAAGAGTACCGCTAATAAGTTACAATTTAATCCGAAGACTGATTGTAATGTTGTATTTGGTATTTCATAAAGGGACTCATTATAAGTGCATATATTTTAGTGTTTATTTTATATTATTGTTTATATAGATGCATACTTTATGATTATTTATGTGAGCATTTATTCTATTCTTTCTTTTGTTTTATAGCACAAATGATACATGCCAATGAAAATAACATTCTATCGGCCTTAGTTTTACAAATCATTGAACATAAAAGGATCATTAGGTGTAAGGGTAGTAAAACTGCAGTGTTTGACAATAAACTTCTCAGTTTAGTTAGTTCAGAAGTTAACTTTGTCACTGTACCTACTGACACTTGGTGGATAGACATTGGAGCTATCACTCATATTGAGCATGGTTGTCTTAGTAGTCGATTGTCTATTGATGGTGAAATATACATTTATACTGGTAATTGCAAGAAGGCTAGAGTGACTGCTATAGGTGTTTTTAGGCTTTGTCTAGGGACCAATATATTTTTGAATTTGGAGAATATGTTTGTTGTTTCATCCTTCAAGAGGAACTTAATTTTTATTTCTTCTTTGGACAAATTAGGATATACTTGTTCATTTGGAAATAGAATATTTAGTATTTTCTAAAATTCAGTACTCATTGGTCATCCATATTGTAGCATATGCATTTAGGATATATATCCAAACAACGTCTAGAAAGGTTATTATCATAAGGAATTCTTCATTCCCTTAACATGTCAGAATTTAATGTCTACATGCAGTGTGTTAAAGGGAAAACTACTTATAAAAGAAATAAATGTGCAAGTTGGTGCAGTAGCACTTTAGAACTGATACATACAAATATATGTGAACTATTCCCTAAGGCATCTTGGAATGGACAAGTATATTTTATCAGTTTTATAGATGATTACTCCCAATATGTCTACTTGTACCTTTTGCATAAGAAGTCACAATCCTTGGACATGTTCAAGATCTTTAAAGTCGAAGTTGAAAATCAATTAGGTAAAAAGATCAAAGTTGTTAATTCAACTGTAGAAGTGAATATTACGGTCATTATGATGGATCCAGTGAATACATCTTGGACCTTTTGTCAATTACTTTTTTGAGTGCGGTATTATGGTTCAATACACTATATCAGGTACTCCTCATCAAAATGGTGTAGTTAAGCGAAGAAATCGGACCCTAAAGGACATGATGAGAAGTATGATGTCTTTCACTTCTTTTATCGGAGTCCTTCTGAAGTGAAGCATTTAAAATTGCAGTTTACTTACTTGACAGAATACCCAGTAAGGCAGTGAGTAAAATCTCATATAAGCTATAGACGAGTAAGAAGTCTAGTATTAGCCATTTACATGTTTGGGATTGTCCAGTTGAGATTAGATCTTATAGACCTAATAAAAGAAAATTGGACTCAAGGACGATTAGCTGTCATTTTGTAGGATATTTTGAAAGGTTAAGGGGCTTTAAGTTTTATGACCCTTCAAAAAGGTCTTTTTTCGAAATGGAAAATGTCAAATTCATTGAGGACAATGAAAGTACTAAATTTAAGGACATCTTTTGAAGAGGATTGCACTGACCATCCTATCTCAATTATTACCGGTGCAATCAGTAGTGATATGGTTACCATATCTTATGTTATTGATGTTTCATATCCGATAGGAATAATATTTCATGATGTCCTATGTCCTCCTCTATGCAAGTAGAGGAACCATCTGCTCAGGTTAAGGTACATCCTCCTATGGTTGAGTAGGTTCCTCAAGCACCTTAAGTGTCTTAAGTACAAGTGCCTCTATAATGATCCACTAAGGAAAGGAGATCCACGATTTCACGTGATTATGCATATCTCCAAGAGCATGTGTTTGACATTGAGCTAGAAGATGATCCTTCATCTTTTCAGAAAGTCAAATATTGTTCTAATCTTGAAAAGTAGATTAAAGCCATGGAAGATAAGATAAAGTCCATGATAGACAATGGTGTATGGGAGCTAGTTGAATTGTCTAAAGGAGTGAAACCTATTGGTTGTTAATGGATATTTAAAATCAAATAGGATTTACTAGGCAATGTCGAAAAGTATAAAGCATGTCTTATAGCCAAGAAAGACTCCCTAAGGGTAATCACGGCACTTGTAGCTCATTATGATTTGGAGCTACATCAAATAGACGTCAAGACTGTATTCCTTAATGGAGACATTGAAGAATTAATATACGTGGTGCAGCTAGAGAACTTTAAATTTGACGATTCAAATCAACTAGTATGAGTCCATTTATGGCTTAAAGCAGACATCCCATCAGTGGTACATGAAATTTGATCAAGTAGTTGCTTCATTTGGTTTTAAAGAGAATCCAGTTGATCAATGCATATATGTCAAATTCAATGGGAGTAAGTTTGTAATACTTGTTATATATGCGGATAACATCTTGTTGGCAAGCAATTGTAAACAGTTCTTGCATAAGACCAAGTCATTTCTATCAGGTAAATTTAAAATAAAATATTTTGGTGAAACATCCTTTGTATTAGGCATACAGATATATCGTGATAGATCTAAGGGTATACTTGGATTATCACAAAAGGTCTATATTGAAAAGGTGCTCATACGATATGTCATACATAATTGTACACTTGGAGACACACCTATATCTAGAGATGATAAATTTAGCTTACAACAATGTCCACAACGTGAACTTGAAATTAAGGAGATGGAGAAACTTCCTTATGCATCAACAGTAGGAAGTCTCATGTATGCTCAGGTTTGTATGCGTCCGGATATTGCGTACATTTTTAGAATGTTAGATAAGTAATCCTGGACTAGTGCATTGGAAAGTCTTGAAGAGGGTTATGTAATATCTACAAAGAACCAAAGAACTCATGCTCACATATCGGAGATCCAGTCAGCTGAAAGTGATTGGATATTTAGATTCAAATTTTGTTAGATGCTTGGATAGCAAGAGATCCACCTCAGGCTTTGTCTATATGTTTACTTGGGGAGCTATATCATAGAGAAAATTAATAGTCTGTTATAAAGCATCAAATCACAGGATATGACTACGGAATTTTATCACAGCATTACAAATCGTCGATGGTGTTGACAGACCATTATAAATTTTCTATGATAATAAAGCCGCAGAACTGTATCCCAAGATCAATAGCAACTCATCGAAGTCAAAAGACATCGGCATCAAGTATATGGCGATTAAGGAAAGAGTGCAGAGTGGTCAAATAACAATAGAGCATATTTAGACAGACTCAATGCTAACGGATCTGTTCACCAAGGGACTATTGCCCAAGGTGTTTCATCAGCATGTGATATATATGAGGGTTTTTCATATGAATAAAGTACTCATTTAGTAGGAGTCCGTATTTATTTATTATTTTGAATGCTCTATGTATATAATTGACACATGTAAATTTTGATTATCGTACGAATAAAGTTTTCCTTTTGCATATATATTTGTTGACACTCTGAATAAAGAAACATCATAATTTATTAATGTGATTTGTATATGGTGATTATAAATATGATGTATGACTCATTATTGAGTCATAAGGTGATTATGGTTTGCTAATGCGATTTAGCATGTGGTGCTTATAAATATGATCGAGATCCAATTTTGGATCATAAGGAGGATCAATTGAGAATAGGTATGTGCATATCACATTTCATGCATTTCTTATGCTACACATCCATATCATATCTATGTCATTGATGACATTAGTATTATAATTATCGATGGGCCTTCTATCGATCATATATAGAGTAGCTATGATCACTTAAGTCTTATACCAATAAAGTTGATGGACTAGATTGTTTCAGTTCAATATGACATGATAAGTGCAAATAAAGAATTTTAGTTATGTGTTACATACAGAATCATATATAGCCCAAGTGGGAGATTGTTAATGGTGGATTTACATGTGATTACCGTAACACATCCGATTGTGTCGTATTGATTCGAACCTGATTAAGTTATCTAATTATTGTTTTGATCAGCGGGTTTGTGTTATTGAATATGGGTTATTGGTTTTGGATCCATATGTATATAACCCTTTAGCCCGTACCGTTAGCATTGATAGGTTGTTAATAGGTTAGGATTAGCTCTATATATAGGGTGTGATCCCCGTAGGAGAGATGATCAAACGACTGTTGTCTTTTCTCCATCAAGCAGAGTATACGGAGTCCTCTCTCTCACACCTATAGAAGATCAAGCCCTACGACTACGGTTGCCCCCAGAACAATTTCTGAAACCTTTCAGCAGCTACAGTGAAACGTGCCTCATTCCCTTCACTCATCTTATACCCACTTGGTTCAGGACATGGTCTATTATGTTAGTCCCCACTAAGCTAACTATGTCACACCTAACCCAAGTATCATTTCCTCGTCCTGCGGATTCTAGTTACTGAATATGTATCCAAGAGTACCATACTCTAAACAAGTAATATTTTGGCCAAAGACTTTATTAACAATCCGAAGAGAGGCCACAGGGTATACATCTCCTCGCAAGGAGTGGTGAATCTTCTATAGGCTATTCAAACACCTTTGACCGCTTCGACTTATACCTAATCATCCTGGGTCCACATCTCCGCGGAGATGCTTGCTTAAGATGTCAAAGCATAAGTCTCCATGACCAAGATGATTTGAATATCATAAGTCGAAGGAACATCGCACTTAAGCTGCAGTAAGGACTTCATTGATATATATATATGCAAAGAATCATATGAAGTCTTACAGCTGTTCACTCCAATGAACTAGTTACCATAACTAGCATCCACGGTTAACTCCGGACATCCAAATGTCTCCAACCAGTGAGAAACAGCTGCTTGGATAAATCAAAAAGTACAACTCGTGCTAGTTTTAACAGAATTGATGGTGTCCAAATGCATCAATTCATCGACTAGGGATAATTCTAATACATCACAATTACACATGTAGAGATACTAGTTGTGATCCAATCACAAATTCTTTTATGTTGTGAATCGTATTACGGGCATTCAGTAAATGAGTTTAAGATTCAATCAAATACATAAAAATATGTATACTCAAATAGTGAATTTTCATTTAACAAATAAATGGTACAACCATAAGACGATTGCCTTAGGACACCTCTCATATATAACTAACAACTCCAGGTTAGGTCATCACTATTTTTCAGCTTATCTCCGAGTCAAGTTGTTATCTTTGTGAGGTGGTGGACCGGAAGAGTGGGGTTTTGATGTGAGCAAAACATATAGGGGTTTAAGAGTAGTTTTTGCTCACATCTCATTATATTTTATACTTGTTTCTTGTATATTCTATTTTGTTTTGCATGCATTTCCTATTTTCTTGTTCGGAGATATACTCTTGTTGCATTTGTGTGCAGGACGACATTTTAGAGGAAAAACAACACACTTTTGGAGCAAAAGGAAGACATTCAGCAGGGAGAACAGAGGCGGACACAGTCGATCGTGTGAATTCCGCGGTCGTATCGAACCCATGAAACCACGGCGGGCCAGGTTACCGCGCTGACCAATCAGTGTGGATCCACACAACTGTGTGGCACTGGGATTTTTTGACGTGACTAGGGTTTTTCGTGGGATTTATGCAGAGTCGGTTTTAGGTCTATAAAAAGAAAGGCACGCCTAAAACCTAGAGGGGGGACAGACGACTAGAACGACTCACCAGTGCCCTGAAATACACTGGAAACTCACAACGGGGAGGAAGGAAGCGGCTAGGAGATCCGTCCCGATGCTCCGACATTATGGAGAACAACCAAGACACACATATTTGTTAGGACAGAAAGTATCTCCTATATTTTCTCATTCTACTCTCATTGTAAATATGATTTCTAAGATGTCTTGCGTTTATTCTTCCTTGTTTATGGAGTAGATATTTTGATTCTAGAATTATGAAGTAACTTGTGCTTATGGACATGCTAGTTCAAATAATATTTCATCTTTTTTATTCTATTTGCAATTGTGTGTTGTTGAGATTGATGAAGATTATGTGTTGATTTCTATTTCTATTACGCGTAGCTAATGCAAAGGGTGATAGCCTTTGTATCAAAGATATAGGAGAACTAAGGGGGAACCTTGCGGTCGTCTTCCCTCCGATAATCGTAGAAGTAGAATATGATAGAATAAGATATGAAATACGATCCGCCTTTTCATAGGGATTATTAGAACATCCTCGTACCTAATAGCCTATCTTAGCAGAAGGGCCAAAGTAGGAGAAATTAACTCTAGAAGGGTTGAGGGACCTTAGTGACTGGGGGCTCCCAACGGTATCAACCCTCTGAGCTTTAATGATCCGAAAGGTCAGCTTGATTAAGAATAGGTAGTTCCCGGTAGAAGCAAAAGTTCATCGGACAAATGTAAGATGATCCTTCCGCAAGACCATAATTAGAGATCTAGACGACATTTTATTGATAGCATGTTCCATGACGCATAAGTGAAACCGAAGTCCTAGAATCCTTTTTAAGAACTCCGAATCAACCTTCCCTTCCTCTGTGTGACACCGTACTTGAGTTAGGACTACCGTCAACCTCATAACCACAACTCTTAGGATTTTAACTCCGAACAGCAACATCCACTGGACAAACGATATTCGAATCTCAGTCTGTTAAATACTGAAGATTTAAAATACGAAATTAAATGGCCAAAATTTCGGGGAAATAATCCTAGGGATTATTTTCGAGATTTTTAGGAATTTTTAGGGAATTTTAGGAATTTTTCTGGATTTAAACGGAGGTCGTACGAGATTTTTACGGGGATAAAGTAAACGGGCTTTAGAGGGGTCTATTTAAAGGGGATAAATACGCGATGGAAAACCCTAAGTTTCTATTTTTCTATTTCCCTTTTAGCGCCTTTCCTGCCGCCGCCCGGTGCGTCTTTGTGGCCGCCCTCTTTCTTTCCTCGCGCCGTAGCGGAACCGGCGTGACCCTCGTCGGCTTATTGCGCCGCGGCTGCTGTCTTTCTGCGATTAGCATCGCGACGCGCTGCTTCTCCTTCCCAGTAGCGTTTGCGACCAAGTCGCCGTGCGAGCTTCTTCCCAGGCGCTGCGACCGGCGATTCTATGAAGCCCTAAGTCGCCGGTGAAGTGGAAATTTCGATATATATCTTGTTTCCTATCATGCGGCAGTGTATGTTGCTATAGTGAATCTGTGATTTTAGGCGTGATCGGTGAGTGTTGATGGTGCCGGTGAGTAGGGCGATAGGGAAGGAATGGGGGACAGTTGAGAGGGTCATGGGGTTTTGTTTTGGAGGTGGTCGCGAGGGTGGGTGGATAATGTTTGAGCAGTAAATTGAGTTGGAGATCCGATTGGGGAAAGGATGGTATCATTGTCGGTGGAATTTCTAGGGAGTGAGCTTGATCGGTCGATTTGGGTTGATTGGTGTTATTCGGTTGATCGATGCACGGTATTCGGAGGATATGGGATTTGGGTGATATTGTTTGATCTTGAGGATATTTTTGTGGGTGATGAATTAGGTTAATTGATTTGGAATTAAGGGCTAAATTAATTGTATGGATATTTGTAGACAAGGAAAATTGGAAATAGTTTGGGTTAATTGGGATATAAAGGAAATCGATTAATCAATCAGATTTTCCACTATACTACGCTTTACGCAGGTTTGTCGGCCACGAGGTGTCTCCGGTTGACGATCCGGTTCTTTTCATTGGATATATTATCAAATGCGGGTATTTTGACTTAACTTTTAGATTAAGTCAAATTGATATGCTAGTAGGATAGCCACAATAACTTTTTCACGTGTTTATATGCAGTATACTTTTGGTGCCTACTAGATACATCGTATGATAGGATATGATTATATTTTCTGTTTGATTTGGATCATAGTATATGGATTAGGGATATGCATATTGATTCGTATATTATTCGGATAGGTATTTTGAGTAGGGTTTACGTGTTTTAGTATTACGCACCATTTTGCATTTGATCAGACGCTAGGACGGGTTCCATTATTGTTGAGCAGTAGTTCAATGCTGCCGCTGTCGCTCGTGGGTTAGTGGTACATCGGAGGGTGTGCGATTGCTCTGTCGACTCATTGGTCCGCTTCGTGGGTAGCGATGAGGCGCGTGGTAGCGGGCGAGGATCCTCCTCCGTCTAGCATGACAGGAGATGAGCTTAGCTCCCAGTGTTTAGGCGGGAGGATAGGTGTACTCACAAAGATCCGTCGCTCGGTCGCTCGGGAAGCGATGATGGCGAGTGCATAATTGTTATACCTACCCTCGGCCACCATTGCGTGTAGGTAGGCGTCGGGGGTGACCGTATCCGTTAGCACTGCATGCATTTACGGATTGCATTTTGTATTGTGTTTGCTGCATTATTGTATTGATGCCTTGGATGTGCATGATTGCACATGCATCTGAGATACGTATTTATATAGTCGAGGACTCTATTACTTAGTCGTGCACACGTACTCTATATCGAGTAGGAGATTGAGTAAATCTGATCATTTGTATTTCTTGCTTGCATACCCTATTTATGTGAGATATCTTGGCATGATATTTTATTGTTAGTTATACCTTACTTTGCAGATATCTACTATACATGAAAGTTCTTTGAACTCACCCCGTTGATTTATATCTATTTCAGGATGAAGCTGTCAGGAGAGTGCAGCTGTCGGACCCCCACTCGTCGTGAATGTTTTATTTTGGATATTTGCTTTATGGTTTGGATATTTTGGTTAGAGGACATGTATAGGTTTGGAGATTGATTTTGTATTTGGATTTTTGGTGTCCGTATGGACCTTATTCAGATTTTGGTTTGATTGGATTTTGGTGAGTATTCCTGCCCAGATGGCAGAAGGGGTAAGTCGATTTATGGTAGACTGTTTATCATTTATTTTGGTTGATGGCCTGAGGCCAAATTATATAACTGCGTGTGAGTTTGGATTCCGGTCGTGTTGACCGATGTATAGTGGCCGTGTAGGCCTTGTATGTAAATTGGGATTGTCACCCGTCTGAGGAGATCTTTGTCGGATTTTTTGACGGGGGTCTCCTTCGGCGTGATACGATCTCGTGGATCGATAATCTTTCATTACTGACGATACGTCGTGCACTTGCGAGCGTTGGCGTGAGCTTGCCGAGTCCTCTATGGTACCGTCGAAGATTTGAGTCGTCTCGCATCGAAGTTTTAGGCGCCATTCTTTGGGGATATTGATTTGATATCGAATCGAAAGTGGACAGTTTGGATCGGACTTAGGTTAGATTTTCTTTCTTGTTTTATTTCATTACATTTTATTTCAGTTTTAGACTTTTGCTATTTAAATTCAGTTTAGATTAATTTTAGTAGTTATATTACATCTTCCTTTAGTTTAGTCTTTCTTCATTTGGTTGGTACCTTAGATTACTTGATTTCCTTTTAATCAGTAGTAGATATACTCCCAATCGCGCAACTTAGCTAATTGTATGCATAGATGTTCCGGATCGGAAAATCTACTTCCGATAGACCCAGAAATCGAAAGAACCTACCATCGCAAGAGAGCTGAACAGAAAAACATGGAAGACCAAGATGCCTCTTTAGTGAACCTAGGTAGCCGACCTCTGCGAGACTACGCAACCTCGAGTGCTAGAGGGTATAAGCCGAGTATAGCTGGACCATCCATCACAGCCAATAACTTTGAATTTAAACATGCACTCATACACATGGTCCAACAGAGCCAATTTGGGGGAGCTGCAACTAAAGACTCGAACCGGCACCTGAGACGTTTTTGGAGATATGCTTGACATTGAAGTTCAATGGAGTGCTCGCCGATGCGATTTGTCTGAGCCTATTCCCATTCTCTTTGTGGGACAAGGCAAAGACATAGCTACACTCCCTTCCCTCAGGAAGCATCACTATGTGGGAGCAGTGTGAGCAACAATTTATGAATAAATTCTTTCCACCAAGTAGGACTGTCCACATGTATCATTTGATTACTAGTTTTCGTCAGAAGGAAGGGGAGTCCTTCTTTGAAGCCTGGGATCGCTACAAAGGGCTACTCTATCAATGCCCCCATCATGGTCTAGAGAGGTTGCTGGCGATCCATATATTCTATAATGGGATCACTTATGCTACGAAAGTCTCCCTCGATTCTGCTGCAGGAGGAGCATTAATGAATAAGACCATCGAGGAAGTGGAAGAGTTGATCGAGGAGGTGGCTCAGAACCACCACCAATCGGCTTCCGAGCGTAGTCACCCAACACCTGTAGTCGATAGATATGTTGTCAACTCCATTGATCACCTAGCGGCAAGAATGGACGCGCTGAGCATACGGTGTAACTCTCTAACCCCTGCTTCTGCATATACGACCAATACCATTAGAGAGGGAATAGCGGCGTATCAGGAGGATTACTATGGAAGGCAGGGTAGCTCTGAGGGGAAGATTGAGCATGTCGATGCGGTTGGCGACCACAATCAGAGGCCCAACAACCCATATCCTAACACCTACAACCCCAGATGGAGGAAACACTCGAACCTTTCCTATAGGAATAATTCGGAGAATTTCCAACAATTGGGAGGATTTGGGCAACAGCATGGCAACGGGCGATAACAACTGACTAAATTTAGACTGGAATTAATGATTGAAGGCTTCATTGCGACTCAAATGAAGGCTAATGCAGAATTCCAGCGGCAGCCTCAAAGAGCCGAAGTGGCACTGAGGGAATTGAAAGCCTTTGTCGATGGGCTCACAAGCCACACAAAAATGCTGCTTTTGTTTTGTTATCGTATGATTGTTGTAGATTAGACGATAAGATCCTGTGTTTGGATCATTTGATTTGTTTATTTTTCCAAATCATATGCAAATACACAATCCATTGACGGATTAAGAAATCCATCAATAAACAAATAGGACAGCAATACAATCAGTTTGCATGATTGGTGTATTGAAAGAGACAATATGAGATAATTTCAATTTGTTTACGGAAAGAAATAATCTTCTAATCACTAGGTACTTTATACTAATCATCACTCATTTTCCTTGTGTCACTATGTGTTTCTTATATTAGTCTAATAGAAATCTTGGTGTGGCAAGTAGTAGATAAATAACAATGTCATGCTTCGGGGTGTAGTGTCCACTTAATAAGGAGTAACTGATTTGGTGACACTGACAATCAGAAAAGCAAGAGATGTACAAACATTTACTTAAAAGAATGAGAACCAAGAATGATAAGAACCAAGTTTTAGATGTGGACCAGGTGTTGGATCATGGGGAAGCAAGCCTAATACATGGCTTGTATATTCCAGGAGAGGGACAAAACAAAAAGGGACTTGAAAAAGGGGCTTAAATAGAAAATAGCAAGCAATTTATGTTTTAGAGTTAGTTATATGTTTGTGGCAGTTATGTTAGTATATTTTAGAGTATGTGTATGGTTATAAGTTGGTGGGAAGTTAGGAGGAGAAGGGAAGAGAGTCATTATCAGAAAAGAGTATGGGCTTTGCTGGTGGCGTTTTCTTTACCAGATTTGAGTGTTCTTTGTTGTTAACCCTAATAAAATTTTGTGTTTCTCTATTCTTGTTTTTGAATCCTAACATTGGTCTGACCTGCTGAATGTAAGAAGGGTTGTATGCTTAGAAGGAATGCCAAAGATGTCAGATAGGGTTAATGTCTTAGAAGAGAGGATGGCAACACAAGAAGGAAATATGGAAGAAATTAGAGGAATTATGCAACAACTAATGACTAAAATACAACAACATGGTTCTCTTTTACAAGAGATCAACAAATAATTAGGAACTAGGGTTGAAGCAATAACATTGAAGGGAGAAACCACTTCTACTAATCAGTCATCTCAATCTAACCCTCAGGAGCAAAAAGGTGATCAATTAGAAGAGTATAGGATGTCTGTTAAGAAAGTGGAATTACCAATATTTGATGGGTGGGATCCAATAGCATGGATTACCAAGGCTGAGATTTATTTCTAAGTCTAGAATACTTCTGATGAAGTTAAGGTCAAGTTGGCACATATAAGCAAGGACGGCAGCGCCATTCATTGGTTTAATCTTCTTAAGGAGACTGAAGTTAATTAACATATGAAAAACTTAAACGTGCTTTCATAGCCTGCTATGGGAGGCGTAGACATGAGAATCCTTTTGAAGAATTAACAACATTAAAGCAAACGGGCAATGTGAAAGAATTTATTGAAGCCTTTGAGTTGATTTCTTCACAAGTTCCACGTCTTCCAAAAGAGCAATATATTGGCTATTTCACGAGTGGATTACAACCTTATATTAGAAGAAGAGTATGAATGCTAATCCACTGTCTAGAGGGCAGCTAATGTGTATGGCAAAGAATGTTGAAGTGGAATTGATTGAGGAAGGGGAGATCCCACAAAAGACATTAGGGAAGGAGATGTTGAGGATCGTTTGGTGCGCTAGAGGTGGGGGTGAATAATAGCGTTCATCCGATTTTGCTTCGATCCGTGCTTGCTCATCTACACCAATATTAGTGCGCAGCGGAATATACAGAATAAACACAAACAAAATACAAAACAAACAACACAAAAATACAACCACAAGGCACAACGATTTTACGTTGTTCGGAATCTACGGTTCTTACTCTATGGCAAAGCTCTAGTGATGCACACCACCACTAAAATCTCTCCTCGGTATGACATCGGAGGTGGCGAAACCCCTTATAAGAGTTTACAATAAGTACAACAACTGAAATACAAGTATAAAGCGAAATACAAAATGCAAAGAAAACTTTATAACAAAAGGCTTTTGATCGCTTTGCTTGCTTGTTGGTTGCTTTAAGATGCCTTGGAAAGTCTAGAATGTAGCAGCAATTCCCCTTCCAAATCTCTAAGAACCGGCTACTGGAAAATTCCACCGAATCCTCCTTTTATAATCTGCGTCGTGCTAGTTTTCAGCCTCATAGTCGACTGGCCTTACCCCCAGTTGACTGGATACTTTACCGTTGCCTTACAATAGACTAATCCATGTAGGATTATAATCAATCACGATCGCTTACTTTGAATGATCGTGGCCGCGAATGACTTAGAAAACATTTTGTGCTCGTGTCCACTTAACACCAGTCGACTGCTCATCCATGGCAGTCGACTGTCAGTGTCAGAACAGTGTTTCTCAATCGCCCGAGCACCCTTCAGGTTTTTCAAGCACCAGCGGCCAGTCAACTGCTTCTCCACAACAGTCGACTGTCGAGCACCATGGTTGTTTCCCGAGCCACACAATGTCGAGCACCCAGTCTGAAATCCGAGCCCCACAGCAGGAGTCGGCGCCACTGGACTAGTTGACTGCTTCACCTCAAACATGAGGTTTAACCCAAGTATGATTCCCTTATACTTGATACTCACCCTTGGCCTAGACTTAAGTCTTCTAGCCACCTCTATCAGCCTCACACCCTCAAGGTTTATTTGAATCCTCCACGACTCCTTCACCCTTCATGCTAGCCTTTAGGTGCTTCTATCGGCTTTGTTATGTCATCAGGTACCTTAGCCTAGATCTATGCCTTCAAGTCACTTCTTTTAACCTCAAGCCCTTGGTTCGAGTCCACGACTCCTCACCCTTAGCCCTAGCCTTCAAGTGCTTCCGTCGGCTTTGTCATGCTAACGAGTCTACCTTTGCCAAGAGGTCACACCTCCGGGACTTCTCCATTGCCAAGACTTAATGCTTGGACTTTCACCACTAAGATTACACACTTGGACTTACATGGCCAAGATTATACCCTTTGACTTTCCTTTGCCATCGCCAAGACTGCACACTTGGACTTACGTGGCCAAGACTATACACTTAGACTTATATGGCCAAGACTATACACTTGGATTTTTTTCCTTTGTCAAGTATCCATACTTGGACTTTCCTTGCCAAAACTCCACTCTTGGATTTTTTTCTTGCCAAGTATTCATACTTAGACTTCTCCATTGCCAAGAATTCATTATTGGACTTTCTCTTAAACCTCAATCGAGCTTGGTTAACCTTGACTTGAGATTGATTGCTCCAATAATCTTCCTCATAACAATCTCCCCCATATGACCTTGAATATACCAATCATCCACTAGTCATATGGTCAGCATATTGCTAAACCATATTATCAGCTGTATTAGCAAACATCAAAACACTACTCGAGTCTCATTCGAGTCTGGTCAATCGTGATCTGGGCTGATTGCACCAATAATCTCTTCCTTTTTAATGTTTGATAATACATTTAAGTTAGGTTAACCCATAAATCCAACTATGTCTCTTCTTATGTCAAAGCATAATGAAGGTTTACCTAACTTAAACCCTCACTTCTCCGCCTTTGGCATACATCAAAAAGTCTACCAAGGTTTTTAATGTCTCATCTCCCAATGAGAACCATCATTCTCCCCCTTGGTCCAAAATCATCTTGGATCCCTTCATTCTTCTTAGTGATACAACTCTTATCACTAAATGAGAGGTCATCCTTAATTCTCTCCTATAAAAAAAAACATCCATCGTCTCTTGATGGACAAAACTCCCTTTAAAGGCTTACTCCCCCTTAATCATTGCACCAACAATGTCCTCGGAGAGTTCCTAAGCCTATAGAAAACCTAAACAATAAAAAATAAGGGTAAAAGATCAACCTTGAACTTTAACCTCCCTTAAAATTTGATTTTCACCCTAATCAACTCTCCAATTCATTTTCAATGAATATTTCCCTCTTTCAATAATTCTCTAAGCATATCAAAGGGTTATAAGCAATTAGGGTACCTGGGGTACTGATAATTAGCTAAACAAATCTTATTCAGCCAAAATCAGTTCCAACAGTCGACTGTGCCAGCAACTAGTCGACTACTCCACAGAAATCAGACTTTCAGAAATAAAATTTAAAAAATCAGAAGTAAATATACATTTTTCGAAAAATCATAAGTAAATATACGTGTTGAAAATTATGAATTCATAAGTGTTGAATGAGAAGAGGGGCTCGTGGAAGAGAAGATAAGAGGTGCATGGGAGAGAATAACATGAGGAGTGAGTAAAAAAAATTATAATCTCTAAATCCTCAAAAAATTCCCTAATTGGTCCCAACCAAACTAAACCAATTTTCTCATTAAAATTTGGTTCAACAAAAACAAATCTAACAACCTTGATTCATATCCATGTGACCCTAATTACCACCCCTACCCAATGAGTTCCATCCGAAATAAATTCAATTCTGCCTTGATGTCCAAAATCTATTTTAACAATTAGGTTCAATTTGTTTTATCATCTAAATATTTTAGAAAAAAATTAATTTTAAGATGCGTAAAAATTGAATGAAAAATCGGTATTTGACAAAAAAATCAATTTGACAAACTTTAGGGCCATGAATAATTATAAAGGAATTCATATCAATAAAAGGTATAGTTGATTTATTATCATATACATATATTGGGTTTTTTATTTCATTATGTTTTTTTTCAATTTTCTATTTTGGTTGATTTTTTTAACTTGCACAAATTATGATCTATAAAATTGCATGTTAGACATTCTTTATAGGGTCAATAGTGAACTCTTACATTAAGTACTTTTCCACGGTTATGGCATTAGGGTCTTTTAAATTTTTTTGATAATTTAGGTGTCCAAGCTTCACCCGACTAATTCTAGAGGTAGACGGTCTTCTCTCCTAGTTTGTTTATCAAATAAATTTAGAGTACAACTTATGCATACTCAAAGGTCGACCTTCAGATTTATTTGCTCCCAAAGGGATTTGAACTCTAATCTTTAGCTTATGAACGCTTTACCACTCCACCACACCCATAGGATTAGGATCTTTTAAGGTTAGGCATTAAGAGGTTCTTTTCAAATTGTTTGACTCAATTAAATATTTTTCATTCTCAAGAAACAATCTCCTAGGTGTGACTACAACTTGTTTAAGTTATAGTTAGTGGTTACACTTTCTAAAGTGACTAATATGTTTAGGGCTTAGTTATATGAATTGAGCAAAGTTTTGTAGAATTTTTAAATGAAATGTGAGCTTTCAATGTTGTCTTTAAGGTAGGTTTTTAATCTACTTATATCTTGAGTTCAAGTGTCTTTGTTATATGATATTTTATCTATAGGATAATATTCACACTATGATTCTCTTATGCTCAAGTTATATTCAATCTCTACAAGTATATTACAAGCTTCCTCTATTGAGTTGGAGAAATTAAATTGCTTATTTTTTGAATTGATAAATGATCAAAGGTGCACCTTTTTTAATATTATAATCTTTCTCTAACTTCTCAAATTGGGGTGGTTGATATTTTGCCACACTTTGAGTGACATTTAAAACTTTTAATTTATTATGTAGTTGATTTGTAAAGCTTGGTTGAATATATGTTTATCCAATTTATATTTCATCTCAGGTCATTATGTAATGAGTTGTAGTTCTGGCCTATCTAGTTTTAGTGATCACTTTGCCAAAATTCCTTAATGGGCCTAATGAGTTTGATTTTTGCTAAATCATGCTCCTTTGAAAGGGGTCATGTTATACAAATCAGGATATCTCTTCTATTTGATCTAACTGATTGAATATATTAGGATTCAATTACCCATCAAAACTAGAAAGACCTACCTTACCATATATGGACTTATACGAATCATGATTTTTAGAAATGTTCTCTAAACACACAATAGTGTTATTCATGCATCTATATACATATAAAGGAAATATTTTATAAAAGTAAAACTATGCCCATGATATTGTCGAGTTTCATGAATCTAGCACATCTTCTATAAAAATGTAGTTGGATATATGACTCTCTCTTAAAATCTATATCTCTCAGATTTATTAATAATAATAGTCATATATCCTCTTATTATGTTGACTAAAACAAAGTAACATTATAGACTAAGGTTCAACAAAGTAAATATGATGGATAAATATGATTAATGATAAATTTATTCTATAAATTATAATATGATAATTGATAAAATAAAATAAATTTATCCTATAAATTATAATATGATAATTGATAAAAATAATATAAAAATAAGAAGTTAGTCATATAGGATTGAAATACGCAAGAAGGGAGGGGAATGAATAGCGTAAACACTTTTTTTTTCCTTTTCATTTCGTAAATCTCATAAATCGTAGAGTAATATGCAGCGGAAACAATAAAGTAAACAAAAACACAACTACCTTTTTTACTTTAGTTTACAACCGAAAGACTGCTAGTCCAAGGACCACGATTCGGGATCGCTATCGATGGACAATCACTAAATGTCTTTTTCTCGTTGGAGATAAGAGACTCACTTCTTTACACATGAAAGGAAACGGTAACAACCTTACCGCCCCTTTAAATATAAAGTATAAAAGAAACGACACAATGTATAAAAATGTATACCGACTTTAAAGACGAAGAAAATGAAGTACAAGGTCAGAGTTGCAGCACAACGGTAACGAAGTTGAGCATCGAACAAGAGATGGAAGCATAAGTACTTGGAATTAATTGATCTGAGTGTTCTGTTCGGAGCTTCTTTTATAGAGTGTTTCATGCACTTGGACCAGGTCCAGACGCCTCCAGCTCTATCCAGATCTGATTCGACACGATCGGAGTTAAATAGGTTCCAGGTGCCTGGACCCGGTCCAGTCGCCTGGGAGTTGACGTGGCTTCTTCTCGTCCATCTATGATCTCGCTTCATTGAATGAGATTTATCCCTTTTCCAATCGACTGGACCTGGTCCAGTCGCCTGGGAGCTGACTTGTCCTCCAGTTCTAATCTTGTTTCGGCTAATGAAATTTATTCTTATTTCATTCGACTAGACCTAGTCCAATCACCAGGACCAGTGCAGTGTCCTGGACCTCATTCAGTCAACTGGAGAGTTCCTGTATCACAGAGTTAGTACAACATACACATAATAGCAATAATAGTCTCCTGATCTCAACTTTGGTATTCTCTCGAAACCCTTAGTGGGATCGACGCCTAAGGTTGTCACCGTATCAAGGATGCGACCTCACTAGCTCTTCTATCTAGGAGAATCACTCCTCACAAGGTTTTTTACCTTTGTCAAACACTTGGTCCTCTGACCTGTTTGGACTTTTCTGCTTAGCCCCTAATCCTCAGACCACCACGACTCTCTCTGACGTTTAGACTCCGCTGACCCACCGAGACTCTCCTGGTATCTTTGGTCTCTGCTAAGACTTTCATTACCTAGTCAGATTTAGTAGACCTACTAGGACTTTTATAAGTCCCGCAAACTTAACATACAGTACAAGATCACAATATGACTTAATTTTGAATTTTTGTCATTATCAAAATTCAAGTTCGATTTGTAACACCCCCCTAGTCTTTCCACTCTCTACCAAGGGAGATGTCACTACTTTACTGTCTCTATCTTTAATTCATGCAATATACCAATGCAATATGCTAACAACTAAAATAATCATAAGGACCTTTACATCACTTAAACAATAATCATTTCAAGATCTTCACCTAACATGAAAGTATTAAAACTAACTCAATATGACTCTAGCATTCTTTGGTTTCAACCATAATTAATCCAGTTGAACTTCAACAATATCAAAAGAAAATAAGAAACTAAAAATCTGATTTAGATATCTGCACTTAGGATCTTTTACTTCCATCGCTCGTCCGCCACACACACCCAAAGACTTCATCCGTACGCCACCCATCAAGCTTTTCTTTACCTTTATCCGCAGATAAGGAAATGCAAACTATAAGCAATAACGCTTAGTAAGTACTTTCTATGCTACAAAACATGCAGTATGTAAATCATGCAACTAGTTCTCTTACCCTCGATACGTTGATACACATGCAAGCATAATCGGAAATCATAATTCGAATACATGTCTCTTCAGTATAAACCATGCTCTTAAGTATTTTAAAACTCAGAACAGTGTATCCGAATCTGGAATGATTAACTTCAAAACTTTTACTTATACTTATCGATACTTGAAAATAATAATCATCTCGGATATGGGCGTAGTACGATGCAGCGATTCTAATAGCGGGGTGGGACCACCGAACCTCTTAGAGTAATCGAAATCGAGGCCTCGGCTGGTAAGCGATGCGTCGTACCACTGTCAAAAGTAAAATACTTCCTTTATACTTATATTTTTATACATATCAAGGAAAAATGCTCTTAATCCCTAATTCACAAATGGGGAGCACCGTAAAGATCATTATGCTCTTGACCCCCAAAATCCGAAATGGGGAGCATATCAAGATCGTTGTGCTCTTAATCCCGATTCGAGCGGGAGCGTCTTTAAATTTTCTTTATAAAGGAAATATTTTTACATCTTACTCTACATCATGCATATAATTGTAAGCTACAACTCATCTACAAATACGCGTGATCATAAATCACATTCTTATCTTGGATCTGTGATCTTTGAATTACCCATAATATACGGTAAAATCGCAGAATCGAAAACATCATGCATAACTAGAAATAATATGCATATAAACCGCTTCAACCATGTAACTGGAAATAACAAGCACAGAAAAAACATATCAATGACATACGATAACTACTTATACTGCAGGTGAGCAATTCTTACCTTCGATTGCTTTAACTTATATTTGTAAAACCTAATGAGATGCAACCTTCTATCCCTCCCTAGCAGCTGCCCTCTAAGGTTTCTTGAATCCCACATTTCCTTGGATTCGGCGGAAAAGACAACCCTAGGAGAAAATTCTCCTTGATGTGTGGTTCGGCGGTGGAGGGACCAAGAGAGAGTAGAGGTGTCCTCTAGTATTAGGAGGTTAAATTTATAACCATCAAGGCTTAACCTATTCCCTTATAAATTTCCTAAAATTTCTCTCTTTAACAGAATTAATTCCTTCTTCATTTAAATTTGTGACTTCTCCCTAATCATATAAAATTTTTATTCCCTTATAAATTTCCTTAAATCTCTCTCTTTAACAGAATTAATTCCTTCTTCAATTAAATTCGTGATTTCTCCCTAATCATATAAAATTTTTATTCCCTTATAAATTTTCCTTAAATTTCTCTCTTTAACAGAATTAATTCTTTCTTCAATTAAATTCGTGACTTCTCCCTAATCATATAAAATTTTTTATTGGATTTTTGGTGACTCACCCCTTCTTGTCCGGTTTTCTTTTCTTTTATCTTTTTTTCCTTTAAATCACGGTTCATGGTTCGAGCCTCAATCTAACGACCAATTATTTCTTTATTATTATTATTATTATTCTATTCCTATTTTTATTACTTATTCTTATTTATTTTCCTCAATAAAAATATAGGAATTAAAATTTGGGATATTCTGATCCCTTTATACCTTAAAAAGTTTATCCTCGAAACTTAGAAAAGCTCAGGTACTTTTGCCGTATCATCCTCACGCTCCTGTGGTTGCTTCTTGACCCTTTGACTTTGCCATAAGACTTTACTAACGGTATTTCTTTGTTTCTTAGTTTCTCGACCGCTCGATCTATTATCTGAATAGTCGACTTTCATAACTTAGATCTGTCGAATCTGCACTGCACTCTCGTGCTCAATCACTTGGTTGGTGTCCGACGCGCTTCTAAGCATCAAACATGAAATATATCATTGTGGATACCGACATTTCTTGTGGTAGCTCTAGCTCATAAGCTACCTTACCAACTCTCTTGGTGATCGGTAGGGCCTACATATCCGGGACTTAACTTGCCTTTCTTCCCAAATCTCATTACCCCTTTCATAGAGCTACCTTAATGAAAACCGAATCTCGACTTGGAACTCTAGGGTCTCAAGGCTTGACATCTCGTAACTCTTCTGCCGACTTTGGGCGATCTACATCCTTCGACGTATGTTTCTTTATAGCTTTGGTGGCGCATCTATAAAATCATCTTGAGTCCCATTTCTTTCTTCTCGCCACCCTCATACCAACAGATAGCGATCTCTGCGTCTCCTTCCATACAAGGCTTCATAAGGTGCCATTCCAATTGTGGTTTGATAACTATTATTATAGCGAGCTCGCCAAACACAAATATTTACACGGCTTCCTTTAAAATCCAAGGCACAAGCTCGAGCATGTCCTCCAAAATCGATTCACTCTTTCTGTTTGCCCATCATGCGAGGATGAAATGCGTGTTGAATCATAACTTAGTCTTAGGGCTTTTCAACACACTCAGGAAGTGTGAAGTGAAGCGTCTCTATCGAGAGATAATGGTTTTAGGTACTCCATGCGATCTAATCACTTCCTCGACGTATAATCGGGCTAATCGCCCACGGAGTATGATATTCGATAGGCGTAGTGAGCAGACTTTGTCAATCTATCGACAACTACCCAAATAGAATCGTAGCCGTTGGTTGTTTTGGGCAATCCTACTTATGAAATCCACGGCTAGTTCCTCCCGGAATCGGATAGTTAGAGAACTCCTCTGGTCTCGGTGTTCGGCTTTCCACTCTCGACATGTCGCAGTGCTAACATACTTAGCCACGCCCCTTTCATACCAAGCCACCGAATTTCCCTTTCATATCTTGATACATCTTGGTGGATCCAGGATCGATCGAATACGGGGGTCCCATGAGCTTCTTCTAGGATCTTCTTTCTTAAGTCCGGTCGTTGGGGATACATGGGCGTTTACTCCAAATATAATACCCCACTATCGAGAGACACGGAATCCTTCATCCTTCCCTTCTTGGATCTCTTGCTTGATCCTTTGGATGCTAGGATCTTTGTCTGCCTCGCATTAATATATCCTCAAATAGTGTAGGTACTACGGTCAAGGCGAGAGCTGTCGAGAAATGATCTCAACTCTAAAATTCATTATCTCTTTCTCCAGGTGGTTGGGATAGTGTTGCTAGGGACATCAAGGTGGCGTGATTTTCTACTCTGCGGCTCGCTACTTTTATTTACCTTTCCAGGGATGGTAGTGGATTTCATCCATAGTCCTTTACTAGCTCTCGTCATCTACCGCGTATTCAAATCCTTACGGTGAAGAAGTACTTGGACTCACGGTGATCCGTGGTAAATCTTGCATTGGACTCCATATAAGTAATGTCTCCGAACTTTCGGAGTAAAGACCACGCAACTCAAGGTCACGAGGTGGGGTAATTTTTTCATAGTCCTTGAGTTGTCTAGATCATAAGCAATGACTTTACCCTTCCTGCGATAAGTATCTTGCTCCGAGTCCCATCTTGACGATCACTATATAGGTCAAATCCTCATTACTTTACGGAAGGGTAAGCATGGAGCACTTGTGAGTCTCCTCTTTAATTCAAGGAAGCTCTTTTCACAATCTTGGTCCATTCGAACTTCTTATTCTTTCTAGACGAACCGTCAACGGTGAAGCTATCCTTGAAGTTTTCCACAAACTTTCGATAAGACTGCTAATCCGAGAAACTTCTAACTTCATGGCATTCTTTGGTTGACCATCGATCGCTTTATCATCTTTTCGGTCTACCATAACTCCATCTTTTGAAATAACATGACCGAAATGATATTCGATCAAGCCAAAACTCACACTGGATAACTTTGCGTATAACTGCTTTCTTTGAAGTCTGCAAGTGTCTTCAAGTGTTCGACATGTTCTTCCCGGGTTCTCGAGTAGATAAGGATATGTCGTCAATAAAACGACCACAAAATTGTCAAGATACTCCTTAAATATCCGATTCATCAAGTCCATAAACATAAGCGGGTGCATTTGTAGAAGGCATGACCACGAACTCATAGTGTCCATACCTGTTCGGAAAGGCTATTTTCGGTATATCATCCTCTTTAACTCTTACTTGATGATAACCTAACCGCAAGTGATCTTGAGAAAAGCTGGCTCCCTCGATTGATCAAATAAATCCTCATCCTTGGCGGAGGATATCCGTTCTTGATCGCTACTGATTTAAGGCTCTAGAGTCTATGCACATCCTCATAGATCCATCTTTCTTTTCACGAACAACACCGGAGCTCCCACGTGGGAAACGACTAGAGGATGAATCCTTGTCTAATAACTCCGTAATTGTTCAAGCTCTTTCAATTCAAATTTGGAGCCATACGATAGGTGCTTTTGAGATTGGGTTGGTACCAGAATAAGTTCGATCTCAAACTCAACTTCCTTCAGGTGCTAGTCTGGTAGTTCGTCAGAAATACTTAGGGTAGTCACATACGATTGGGACTTCTTACAGCTTTGGCTTCTTGCTTAAGTATCAACTATATGTCTAAATACCCGTCGTCCACTAGCTAGCATCTTCCGAGCTTCCATCAGACAAGAACTTCTTAGTCTTTTCCTTAGTTCTCGATAAACTCAATTGGCCTCGGCCTCGGGTTGGAATACTACCCTTCGCTACGACACTCGATGGAAGCACCGTACTGCTAAGAAAGTCCGTTCCAAAGATGACATCATAATGCACGTCCAACAAGATCAAATCACTATAAAGCTCTCTGTCGAAATCATTTAACGATTATTGTAGATGTCGTTGTTTCACCCAAGGTAGGTCGTTAAAAATTGAATATCTAAGATATCCTGAGTTATATCTATCTTCTTAACAAATGTCATGTAGAAAGAAGATCAAACAATATGGTGGTAGTATCGACTAAGGATAGTATCCGACCGACTGTAACCACCGTAGGCAAGCATTTACTACCTCTTCTCGCGAGGAGAAGATCCGACCATTAGGTGTATGTGGAGCCTCTAATCTTCCTTGGTGATGAAGGACCCTCTAGTGCTCCCGGTCTTTGTGGGAGCATGTTTGCGAAGTGTCCTCGACACCACATATATAACACCCGCTCACATGGCGGCAAACTCCTGGATGCTTCCTCCCACACTTGTAATACGAGGATACGAGTCGCCATTCTTGTTGAACCTCCTTCGCATTATTCCATCGCTTCCTCTTGCCATTGTTGTTTCGCCTAATCAAATTACCGCCCGAGATTTACGACCTCTGAACTTCCTCGGCTTTGCTTTCTACCGAGGCTAGCTTTTGGTTCTTGATACTATTCATGTAATGCTCGTGATTAGATCACGATTAGCTCTTTAGTGGTCATGTGGTCTATTAATTCTACCACCATTCGAGCTATCTCGGTCTCAACATCTTTAGCATCAACCTAACTCTTTCCGCTCTCAAGATCGACTCCCGGACATGTAAGTCAACTATATGAATCTCTTTACCGCTTTGTCTCTTGATAAATTCCCTCAGTAGGAACTCCAGTGAACTCATCATAAGATGATCAAGTGAAACCACTATAAGGCTATTATCACTACTTTTATCATCTTCACATACATATCTAGATGTGTTCTATTACTTATCATCATCATCTTTATATATATATATATATATACGCAAGCATGTTTAACTCAAAGAAAACATTCTAGTAGCATGTTTAACTTAAAAGTAGATTCCTTACTACTCATAAAATAAATAAAGCAGATAAATAATCGATGCTCGATGTGTGTGACGGAAGGCGGAACCCGCTCGATACCATCTTGTAACACCCCCTAGTCTTTCCACTCTACCAAGGGAGATGTCACTACTTTTTCTGTCTCTATCTTTAATTCATGCAATATACCAATGCATGATATGCTAACAACTAAAATAATCATAAGGACCTTTACATCACTTAAACAATAATCATTTCAAGATCTTCACCTAACATGAAAGTATTAAAACTAACTCGATACGACTTTCTAGCATTCTTTGGTTTCAACCATAATTAATCGATTGAACTTCAACAATATCAAAAGAAAATAAGAAACTAAAAATCTGATTTAGATATCCGCACTAGGATCTTTACTTCCTTCGTCGTCGCCACACACACCCAAAGACTTCATCCGCCATACGCCACTCCATGAAGCTTTTCTTTACCTTTATCCGCAGATAAGGAAATGCAAACTATAAGCAACAACGCTTAGTAAGTACTTTACGCTCACAAAAACACGACCGATTAAATCATGCAACTAGTTCTCTTACCTTGATATTGATACACACGCAAGCATAATCGGAAATCATAATTCAATACACGTCTCAGATAAACCATGCTCTTAAGTATTTTAAAATCAGAACAAGTAGATTCGAATCGGAATGATTAACTTCAAAACTTTACTTATACTTATACCGATACTTTCAAAATAATAATCATCTCGGATATGGGCCCTGATAAGATTAACGCTACGATTCCTAGTGGTGGCAACCACCAACCTACTAGGTAATCAAATCGAGGGCCTCTACTGGCGTAAATCGACGCCTGTGATACGCCTCGTCAAAAAGTAAAATACTTCCTTTATACTTATATTTTTATACATATCAAGGAAATGCTCTTAATCCCTAATTCACAAATGGGAGCACCATAAAGATCATTTATGCTCTTGACAAAATCAAATGGGAGCATATCAAGATCGTTGTGCTCTTAATCCCAATTGAACGGGGAGCATCTTTAAATTTTCTTTATAAAGGAAATATTTTTACATCTTACTACATCATGCATATAATTGTAAGCTACAACTCATCTACAATACGCATGATCATAAATCACATTCTTATCTTGGATCTGTGATCTTTGAATTACCTATAATATACAGTAAAATCGCGAATCGAAAACATCATGCATAACTAGAAATAATATGCATATAAAGCTCAACCATATAGCTGGAAATAACAAGCCTGGAAAAAACATATCGATGACATACGATAACTACTTATCTGCGGTGAAGCTTGATTGCTTTAACTTATATTTGTAAAACCTAATGAGATCTGACCTTACATCCCTCCTAGCATTTGCCCTCTAGGTCTCTTGAATCCCACATTTCCTTGGATTGGCGGAAAAAGACAACCCTAGGAGAAAATTCTCCTTGATGTGTGGTTGGTGGAGGACGAGAGAGTAGAGAGGTGTCCTCTAGGGTATTAGGGAGGTTAAATTTATAACCATCAAGGCTTAACCTATTCCCTTATAAATTTCCTAAAATTTCTCTCTTTAACAGAATTAATTCCTTCTTCATTTAAATTTGTGACTTCTCCCTAATCATATAAAATTTTTATTCCCTTATAAATTTCCTTAAATCTCTCTCTTTAACAGAATTAATTCCTTCTTCAATTAAATTCGTGATTTCTCCCTAATCATATAAAATTTTTATTCCCTTATAAATTTTCCTTAAATTTCTCTCTTTAACAGAATTAATTCTTTCTTCAATTAAATTCGTGACTTCTCCCTAATCATATAAAATTTTTTATTGGATTTTTGGTGACTCACCCCTTCTTGTCCGGTTTTCTTTTCTTTTATCTTTTTTTTTTTCCTTTAAATCAACGGTTCATGGTTCGAGCCTCGGCTAACGAACCAATTATTTCTTTTATTATTATTATTATTATTCTATTCCTATTTTTATTACTTCTATTCTTATTTCTATTTTCCTCTAATAAAAATATAGGAATTAAAATTTGGGATGTTACACGATTATCTAGTGCCCCTGCACCAATACTCTCCCCTTTTTTGATTTACTATTCAAAGTTAAGGAAATCAATATCTAAACAAGGATATACTTTTTAACAATACTTGTTCAAAAACTCCCCTTTAATATGACCTCCCCTTAATATGACAATGTATGATGAGTTTTGAAAAAGAATAAAAAAGTAAACTTAAAAAGAATTAAAAAAATAAACTTAACTCTAACTTAACTTTTATATCTCTCCCCACTTTGTCCTATATCAAAAATAAGGTTTGGATAATACATGTTAAGTCTTGAAATAGTTTGAGAATTTTCAAGCATTCAAAAGTAAACAATAATACATTAAACAAAAGATCAAACAAATATGAATCCAATTATGAATGTCCAATCAAATATTTAAGTTGATGAATTATGAATCCAAGCATGTACCATCGAGATAAGTTTTAGTAAGAAAATAGTGTCTTAAAATAACTCATCTAGCAAAGTGTTCTTAAAGAAATGTCCAACTTCACTTTTTGACTCAATTGATATTAAATTATCAGTAAGTCTTAGTAGAAGTTGGTCACCTAAGTGATCTGTTTAATTTTTATACTCCTTGATTTATGTCGATGTACTAGATCTACATCTGGAATCAGGATAAAAATTCTAACATCTCATGCCCATCTATATGACTCAGTACACAATCAGATTAAACCAAAGTGTTGAGAGAAGCACTGGCTATAGGTGCATGATTTCTAAGGTAAGCTTTATGCTAGTTCCAAAAATAAAAGATAGATAAATAATGTAAATAAAGTCCTATTCTACTAAACACATTCCTAATTTTCTCCTAAGTAAGCTAAATTCAGTTTCTGGTAAAGGTTTTGTGAAAATATCTGCTAGATTTGACTTGGATAAATTTAGTGTTATGGAGATTAATTGACCTTGGGTTAGATTCAAGTATGACCTTCAATCAACTAAGTGAACACTTCCAAAGATGGCTTCCAGATCGTGGCGAGGCAGATGAGTCTTCTTTGATCGAACGATGACCCGCCATCGCCGAAGGAGTCCCGGGGCGAAAATCGTGGCATCTCCTGCGGGTGTGACAATGCGATTACATACTGAGGCCTACCGGCCACTATACATCGATCAACCACGGCCGGAATCAGCAACACGCGCGGTGTAATAATTGGGCCTCGGGCTCTGAACAAATGACTGTCAAAAGTATATCACGTATAAACCTACCCTTACGCCGTCGAGGCGGGAATACTCGACGAATCGATCCCGAAAACTCCGAGCAGAGGTCCAGGACACAATGATCCACGAATACCACAAATCGATTCCGGTCCTAAATATATCTTACAACAAGATATCGAAACCAAGCAAATAACGAATACACTTCCACGCGTGAGGGGTTTGGCGGTGGACTCTCTGTGACTCCGTCACGAAATAGATATAAATCAGCGGGGTGAGTTGAAGAACTCTGCGGATATAGTAGATATCTGAAAGTAAGGTATAGCTAACAATACTAATCATGCGGTCTGATCTCGTATATATGGTAGCGAAATAAATCTGAAAGAGTACTACTTTGAGTCTCTACGATATAGGGCGTGTGCCTCTTGTAAGAGATAAAATCGTCATCGTATATGAATATGAATCACGTATGCGTAAGCGATCGTATCACGTCGAGCGTCAATCTGATAATGCGTGACCTGTCAATCTGTCGATCGTGCAAAATGCATGCAGTGCGATGGCGTAGTCACCCGGCGCCGGTCGGCCGCCTGTATGATGGTGGCCGAGTGGGTAGGTATAACAATGCACTCTGCCGTCACTGCTCTGGTGGCCAAGTGGACGAGGATCTTTGTCGAATACACTATCCTCTGCCGCAAACGTAGTGGGGAGCTAAGCTCTAAATCTCCGGTGTATGGGCGGCGGAGGAGGATCCTGCCCGTACCACGCTGCCTCGTCGCTACCCGTGGCGGTCGGTGAACTGACGTGAGCAGCGCACACC
Organism: Wurfbainia villosa; assembly: GCA_025175895.1. NCBI lineage: Eukaryota > Viridiplantae > Streptophyta > Magnoliopsida > Zingiberales > Zingiberaceae > Wurfbainia > Wurfbainia villosa. The sequence continues at coordinate 2,926,134 of CM045994.1, read as the reverse complement.
TCTCACGATGTACACTAACCCGTGAGTGGCGGTGTGTGCGAGCCGTATACTAAACTGCGGGCTCAATGATAATGGAACCCGTCCGGCCGGCGTACGATCATGCGAGATGGTGCGTGAATCTTAAAGCATGTAAATCCATTCTGAATATCCATCCGAATAATATCTACGAAATCGATAAGTGCGTATAAGCGATCCAACGACCGTGATCGAATAAAGCGGGGAAGATATAATCATCTTGATCGAATCGTAGCAGTAGGCCTTAAGCATACTAGGCGTATAAAGCGTAGAAAAGTATTGCATGCTATCTAACTAACATATCGACTTGACTATATCTAAAGATAAGTCAAGTAATGCACTTTGAATATATATCCTGAGAATGAAAAAAGCCCGTCGCGTGGGGACACGCCGTGTGAAACCTGCATAAAGCATGACTATAGTTAAGCTCGAAATATCTGATTCGGCGAATCGAATAATTAATCGATTTCCTTTATATCGAATTAACCCGAACTATTTCCCATTTTCCTGTCATGAATAATCCATCTGATTAATTTAGCCCCGAATCCTATCCTCAGAATGATTTTTAAACCATTCCTCGCTCACTAACATATCAATCGAGCGGATAACAGTAATCGACCCAATCGACTGACCACTTCGCCATACTAGAAATTCCGCAATGCCGATACTCTGACTTGCGACCGCTACGGGTCGAGAACTCCTGGCCGACTCACAATTATTTACGACCCTTCTGATCGTGAGCGAACACGGTGTCGAATCCACGAATCGAACCACCGTCGGCAATGATAACCCCGAAATATACGTGATTGAAACCTCCCGGTAGCTTGGTTCACGCGAGGCGAGGAACTACGGATGCCACTAATAACCTCCTCCGTGACCTCGGGAGACCGCCCCACGGTGGTGTCGGACGCGATCGGTGTCGGTGGCGGCGAGGTGAAAGCTAGCGATGGTGGTGATCAGCGAAGCGGCGCGCTGCGAAGGCGGTCGGTCTCGGCGTCGAACGCCGGAGGAAAGAAAAGAAATCGGCCGGTCGGTGGCGAGGCGAGAGCCGCTGCCGTAGCGATCTGTTCTTGCGTGATCGGCGAGCCACGAACAGACGGGAGGAGGTTGTCGCCCGAAGGAGGCCCAGGCGGCGGTAGTCGGCGAAGAAAAAGCGCCGCGAGAGCTGACTTCAGCGAGGAGAAAACGAGGAAGAAGGTGGCTTCAACGCGTGAAGGAACTGCCGAAGGAGAATAATCGCGGCGCAGCGGGGAAAAAGGGAAATAGAAAAAGTAAAAACTTAGGGTTTCCGGTTTAGGTTAATACCCCTTAGATAAAACCTATTTACTTTATCCCCGTAAAAATCTCGTACGGAGTCCGTTTAATTCCAGAAAAATTCCGAAAAAAATTCCTAAAAATCTCGAAAATAATCCCTAGGATTATTTCCCCGAAATTTTGGCCATTTAATTTTATATCTTAATTTTTCCGTATTTAACAACTTCCTTAGACAAAGTCAGCTTAAGAACTTATACACTTAGCTTTCTTCAAGTTAAACTCTGGTCTAACTAGTTTAAGATGAAGTGAGATAGCTTCGGTTAGATTCACTTAGTTAAGTGCAACAAGTTGAATATGCCTTATTCATCTTGAACACACTTAGGTTAAGTTTCACTAACTTACTATCATCTCAACACGTCCTAATACTATGTTGTCAAAGTCAACTAACTATTTCTTATCTAGCCTACCTAATTTAAGCAATTAAATTAAACTAAACATGCAAGACTAAAACAAAAAGCTAAAACAATTAATAATCAAACATAAACATTTAATATTGACTCCCCTTGGATCTTTGTTCCGATACGGTTTATCCACACGATGGATTTGATCATTGAGAACCCAATACTTGGTTGAGCCTAATTGTTTTTCTAAACTAGACTTAGGGGCCCATTCTTGAATTCTTTTATGATTACGATTAACCATGGAGAGATATGACCTATTATTTGATTTGGCTTTGAATCCAAGTCCGGTCTTGTTATACACAACTCTTTGAGACTCAAGCATCATGTAAAGATACTTGGTGGCCAATGTGAACATTTCCAACATTCTTCTTAGCTCTTAAACTTATCCTTTCAACAAAGAATTCTCTTCGTCAAGCTTTTAGACTTGAGTTGAGTTTCTTTCTTGAACTTGACTAGTTGAAGAGTTTAGGTTAACCTTTTCCTTAAGAGTTTCGACCTCCTTAAGTAAAGATTTGACTTTGGAATTGGACTTAGCTAATTTCTTAGTTAAACATTCGATCATTACATACAACTTCTTAATTAAAGATATGCTTACCTTGTAAGAACCTTCTGAACTGGATACGGATCCGTGGCTTGAATCAGTTTCAGCTTCAGACTCGGGTTCGGATTCAAACTTTACCATGAGTGCTAGGTGGCTTGCTTGAACTTGATCTTCTTCATCCAAAGATTCATCCCAAGTAGCTTTTAGCGTCATTTTTTACGATTGTCATGTCTTCACATTTGGGCAATCGAATATGAAATGCCTTTTTTTATTGCATCTGTAACATTCATCGTCTAGCTTTGATCTGATATTTCATCTAGACTGCTTCTCCTTGATTTTCTTAGTTGTTTACCTCTTCTTTTTAATTAGCTTTCGAACCAGGTTGACTAATTTTGATGTCATGTATTCGTCTAGCTCGGAGTCGGATTCATCAATTTTCTGTTTTGATTTGTTCTTGCCCTTCTTCTAACCTGCAATCAAAGCTACACTTTTCTCGACCTTGACAGATTTAGTTTGCTTATGTAATTCAAATTCGGAAAATAATTCATCTAACCTCATTTTTTGATAAATCTCGAGATACTTTGTATGCATCAATCATAGATGCCCACGAAGTGGTTCTCGGGAAGGCTTTTAGCACATACCTTATTATATCCCGATTCTCTACCTTTTGACCGATAGAATGAAATTCGTTAAGGAGGTCTTGGATTCTTGCATGGAATTGACTAGCCCTTAGTTGATCCTTATTATATCCCGATTCTGACTGTTTGATCTCGACTTTGGTATTCCCTCAGAACCCTTAGTTGGATCGACGCCTAAGGTTGTCCCCGCATCGAAGACGCGACCTCACTAGCTCTTCTGTCCAGAAGAATCACTCCTCACAAGGTTTCTTACTTTTGTCAAACACTTGGTCCTCCAACCTATTTGGACTTTCCTACTTAGCCCCTAATTCTCAGACCATCCCGACTCTCTCCGATGTTCAGATTTTTCTCACCCACCGAGATTCTCCTAGTGTCTTCGACCTCTGTTAAAACTTTCATTGCCTCGTCAGATCTAGCAGACCTACTAGGGTTTTTATAAGTTCTATAAACTTAACACACAGTATAAGATCACAATATAATTTAACTTTGAACCTTTGTCATTATCAAAACTCAGGTTCAATTATCTAGTGCTCCTGCACCAACAAGTCTTGTGATAGATTATGTTTTAAAATTTCTGTTTTCTTAATAAGATAGGGTATTATGACATGTAAAAATATTGTGAGGAAAACTAACTAAATGTAGAAAATTAAACTAAGCAATAATTAACCATAAGTGATTCTTATAAAAAAAAAGGTGCAGATATGTATTTATATTAAAGTGGTGAGTCTATTCAATATCAAAATTGTCACCAAAGTTGTCATGCATGGAACTCAATAAATTAGCAATATGATGCCTCTTAATCTTCTCTTGCAATTTCAATTTGAAGGTGTCTTTGATCGTATAACAATTTTGTACTAGATCTGACAAGTCTTAGAAATTGAGTTTTGACGGAGATTGGACCAAATCTCTAACCTTGTATTAATCCTCAAAGTGATGAGGCACCACTTAATATATTTTTTTTGCAGGGATTATTAGAAAAAGATACATAAATTTCTCAAATAACATCCTTAGTTTTGGGAACAATAACCAACTCTTTATTTCACTAAATGTCGTCAACTATATGGATCCTTCTATACCATTAGGCTTGATTCTCTACTATATCATCATCTATATTTAAATAAATTTTATCCTATTTTTATTGATGTTAACTAAGTTTTTTTTCATCTGTCTTTCTCGATTAAAATGTGTATTTGCCGCAGTCTCACATCGCCCAATTAAGGCATTTATTAGTCAGATACATATCCATATCATCTTAGATATATCTCTCAGGCTTTTTCCTTAATAGGTACAACTCTGACTTCCTTACTAATATTTTCATTCCTTTTTGTTCATCCTTGTATATTCACATATTCATTTTAACATTCTCATCTTCTACTCGTGTACTCACTTTATAGTTTAATATTTAGCTTCATATAACATAGCAAGTCTAACTGTCATTTTGTAGAAATTACTTTTGGTCCTTTGGTCTAACCGCTATATAAAGAACTCACAAAAAAAAATTAGAAAAGTGAAAAAGAGTTACCTCTAAAATTAAAAGTTTCAGAACCATGAGTTATCAAAATTATTCTAGTTCTAAAATGAATAATGAATAAACTTGAAGAAGTAAGCCCAATTTATTTATTAGAATTCAAGAAGGTGAAAGCATATGAATCAAATGAAAATATAATAATGCCAAAAGATATATTTTTTATTCATAGAAAATGAAATGAAAGCATAATGCCAAAGGAATAGTTACTTCATGATATAGAGGGAGGTCATAAGCGTCTATGTCGTAAAATCGATTTTCGACGAAATGAAAAAGACATATGTAGTAGAATTGTAACTATAAAACATGACCATAATTGAAATGCTATTTGTCTCATACACTATAGGGATCATGAGAAGAGATATATTTTACATCCTATAGCGGCTAGAATGGGAGATATCATTTTTTCTTATACAAAAGTTCCTATATCAATTAGAAATGCCCTACCTTTGAGTTCAGTTTAAACTATTATTTTGCATAATTGGAAGTGACTAATTAGGTTTATGGCGAAACCTATAAATTGATCACTGATCCAATGTGAGCACCTCTATGAGACAAAGCTTAATAGAAAATTGTTGAGTAATGGCAGCAAGTGATTTAGTTTATTAGTTCATCATAGGAAAGTATCAACTTTCCTTTAAATTTTAGAGGTGCCTTATCACAAAAAATAAATTATATCCTTCTTCATTTTAACCATATTGTTTGTATCCTATGTAAAAAATCTATAACTCTTCCATCCTTTTGCAAAACCAATTCTAGATACTCAAAACTTTCAGTTATAGGTAGCTCGTCATCTCCTATCTTAATAATTATTTTGTTGTCTATTACTACTAAATTTAAATTTCATATATTCTATCTTTATTATTCCTAAAACCTTTAACTTGCAGCATCTCCTACTAAGATTTAAGCTTAATATTTACTCTTTCTAAGTCTCATTAACCAAAATAATATCATCTACAAATAATATGCACCATGGTAACTTATCTGGGATGTGTTCAAGGAATTCATTCATAATTAATGTAAAAAGATACGGGCTTAGAGTTTATCCTAGATGTAACTTATCTTAGGGTTTTATAAGAAATACTCCATCAGGAGTTTTTACCCATGTCATTACATTATCGTGCATATCATTGATTGTTTTAATATGCACTACTCTAATACTTTTTTTTTCTAGAGTTCTCCATATAATTTTCTTCAAAACCCTATCATAAGTTTTTTTTATATCAATGTACGCCATGTGTAAGCCTTACTTCTCTTCTTAATACTTTTTAATTAGTTGTCTAAAAAGATGTATAACATCAATCGTGAACCTTTCAGGGACAAATCTGAATTGATTCATTAGTTTAATGTTCTTATAATTCTCATAATTTAGTACATCTACTTTGATTTTATATAGAAGACTAAAGTACTTACCCTCTGATAGTCATACATTTTCTTCATTTTCAATTTTAAGTTGAATAACTTCAAAAGTCATTTAATACCCTACCCTACTTCTTTAGGCATTTTCATACTTCTATTGGAATATTATTCGATCCAACGACTTTTTTAGTTTTTTATCCCATTTAATATTTGTTCTACTTCTAAAATTTAAATTCTCTAATAAAAATTTAAATTTTTGTACTCTTCTAATCTACTTAGATTTTCTAAGCTAAGTTTGTCACCTAATCCTTCATTAAAAAGTTGATAAAAATACTCTCTTCTATTGCTCATTTAGTTCCTCATCTTTCATTAGTACCTATTGGATTCATCTTTAATGCATTCTTAACTCCACCAATGGCGAATACTCAATCATGGTTAGCTCTAAATCGGAATAAAAGAGGAGGATTATGTTAGATTGTCAGCCAATATTAAACATAGGCAAATATTATGTATAGATCATTAGACTATTGCGCTAATGTTATGTTTGAGGAATTCTCCACAAAAAAAAAATATATCCCTAAAGTCATAAATGCCCAACCACACTTTTTTAAATGTGACTTCTGGAAAAGCCCTTCCTAAACTTCAAAAGAAAATTTGTTTGTTCCAATTACTGAATTGCATTTATTTGCAAACCAAATTGCACGTCAAATTAAAATAAAGAAAAAAGTTATTGACATTGATATTTATGTTAAACCAATCATCACTTGAACCATGTCATTTCCACTGTATTCCTCACATCTCCAAAACCAACCAGCTAAGAACGAGGCTAAGGCTTAGCTGTGATGCAACTATTAGCTCACAGTTGTTACAGCTACGAGCTTTTTCTTGGTTGAGAGCTCATAACTAGGCTGCAAATCACTCGTGACGATGTGAGCTCGTGACCTAGCTGCAAATCACACATGCAAATCGCTTACGGTCTAGCCACAAATTATTAACACAAACTCATGTCATGGCTGTGAATTGTCATTGCGACAATTGCAATCTTTGTCCTAGCCATGAATCGCAGCCAGGCTGCTACAAGCTCACAGTCTAGCCGTCAATCACACTAGCTAAAGTTGCAATAGCCGTAAGCTTTGACTGTCAATCACAACCAAGCAACCACAAGTTTGTAGCCTGATCGTGAGTCGCAGTCGCTAATGCTTGTATTTTATTCCTTTTTGCCTTCTTTCCTACTTTTCCTTTCTCCTTTCCTCCTTATTTCCTCTTTTGTTCTCTCCACCTTTGATTCTTTAACCTCCATAAAAGTTCTCAAGGAGTTACATGTCTTATTTTAAGTGCAAGACCATACAACAACAATAGCATTCAAGTCTTTTCCCACTAGATGGGATCGACTAATATATGAATTAATTAATTTTTTAAAAAAATATTGAACTACCACATTAGAGGTCCCCTTCGGCTGCCCCTTCCGATAGAGAAGGTAAATCGGACAAGTGCAAGCGGGACTGCCTTAGCATACCCAACATCCCAAGGGACCGACCCATTTGGGGAAAAATCCACAAATATACCATAGCTGGAGATCGACCTAGGGGTATCTGGGCTTCAGCATGGACGTCTTTTCTGCTGCACTATAGCCCGGGGACTTGAATTAATTAATTTAAGGTTATTGATGATGTTGTTGTGTCTTATTAACCATCAAAGGGTCGCCAAGGAATTTAGACCCAAAATACTTGGTAAACCTTCCTTATATCGAATATCCAAAACCGTCAAGTGAAGCTAGATAGATATTTGTTTGATATGATAGCTTAGTTTGTCTGATATAAGCAAGGTATTAAATACCGATCCATTCCGCTCGAAACATGCAATTTTTTTCATTCCGACGTGGAATCATCACCGACACGTGGACGAGATGCCGGTACAATGCAGATATGAAATGCGTGACAAAAGAAAGCAGCAGCGGCAATGAAGGCGCAATCGGCGACAATAGGCGATCACATTCGTGATCGCACTATGGGAACGGGGTCGCATTTACGATCGTGCTGCAGGAACGCGATCGCGTTTGCGATCACACTGCAGGGAAAGCGACCACATTCATGATCGAGTTACGAAAATGCAACTGCATTCGCGATCGCAGTACGAGAATGCGACCACGTTCGCGATCGCGTTGCAGGAACACAATCGCGTTCACGATCACGCTGCGAGAACGCGATCGTGTTGCGGGATCGAGAACGCGATTGTGCTGTGGGAACATGTGCCTATAGGTTCTCAGGAATCCCGCTACAAGATTGCGATTGAAATCAGATTAGGAATTAATAAATATAATTTATAAAATTAATTAATATATAAATTATAACATAATTATAATTTAATACATTATTAATTAAAAATATTATATATATAATCTAAATTAATTAAACAGTAAAATTTAATTAAATAAATTATTAATTAGTTTATATAATTATATAAATTTATATGTTTATTATTTTTATTTAAAAATATACAAAAATTTAAAAAATAAAAGATATTCTAATTAAAATTCTAAATTCGAATTTATAATTTATTTAAAATTAAATCTCATTTTTTTTAATTAATTAAAAATTTTAAAAAAATTGAAATAATTTTAGAATTTTATAAAGAAATAGAGAAAAAATCGAAATATACTTAACAATAAACATCTGAAATCAAAGAATAATAAGCATTTTAAATAATTAAATATTAATATTTAAAAAATAGAAAAAAATATCTAAATAGTATCGGCACGGACGATACGGTGCCAAAACCGTATCATTCTGGTCGTGAACTGAAACCTCGGTACAGATCAAGATTTTAAACTTTGGATATAAGTACTAAAGGATTGTTCGATGATCATGTTTTAATTCGTTGTCCAAGTCTATGATTTTTCTAACATGCATACATCATTCCTTTTGATCAATCAAACTCCATATATTGGACTTTCCTTGTCAAGATCCATGCTTGGACTTTCCATGTCAACCCATGTTGGACTTTCCAATTGGCAAGACTCAAGCTTGGATTTTCCCTTGCCAAGACCCATGCTTGGACTTTCCATGCCATGTACTCAAAACTCGGACTTTACTATTGTCAAAACTCATGCTTAGACTTTCCATGCCAAGTGTCCCACTTGGACATCTCCATCATATGGGCAACCCCATGTCAACCATATAGTCAACCCATTGTCAAATAATGGTCAACTCATCGACTGTATATGGTAGACAACACATCGCACATTGCAATTTGAGGTCATGCATCACTACCTGTTGACTGGCTCCATATCATCCATCACGTGCTTGAATTATGCAATGGAGTTCGTCACTTACAGCATGGACTATATCTATGCATGCATAGGCTGTGCGCTAAGTGTGGCATGAGATTTATGTGCATTGGTAGAGGATATCTTTGCATGCAGCAGTGAATATACTTCATTGGACTGTCAACTGTGTTCATACACACTTCACTGCTCACTGCGAGATGTGATCCATGCACATAGCAATCATGCTTGATCAGTTGGCATGTGGACCTAATCTACAAGTTGATATTGCAAGCTGGTGTGACCTAGTGTAGAACATGTCTACATGCACACAACAATGACCCACATAGAATGCATTCCAACGATGTTGGAATGCTTCGTCAGAATGCTCTGGCTTCTGTGTTCATCAGAAGAGGGGTAGATTATGAGATTTATAAAATGCTCAATCCCAACCCTATCAAAACCTAGTCGATTGAACCAATTTAAACCTATCACATCAAACCTGTTTGATTTGGTCCAAAATCGGTTCATCCCTAAAACATCCAATTTAACTCCTATCCAGACATAGTTTGAGCCCAAAAGAATTAAATCAAACTAAATCACACCTAGTTAACTTTCTAAAACAGCCTATATAATCACAAAATAACTACAGAACTCAAATAAAAGTGTTAGATTAGCTTTTAAATAACTGGGTCAGACATAAAAATCCCAAATTAATATTTTTAAATCCAACTTAACCCTTATTTATATCTATTGAAATTAAAATTTCCACAATATAGCAACTTGTATATTGGAAGTGACCTGAAAGAACTAGAATCTGATAGCTGAAAACTCCGAGACAGATCTTTGTTTGACGCTTCTCTAACTACATTTTAGTTAATTTGCTGTGTGTTGGCATTTTAGCATGGGAATGACTGATATATCAACTCATCTGTATTGTATATGATTAGTATTTAACCATAGAATATTTGTAGTTTGACTAGTTTAATTACCTGTGGAAGATATGAAAATTTTAAATCTGTGATATTACCAGTTGGGCAATTGGCACACGTCAGATGAATACGAGGGGATAGTCCGTGAAGTGACTTTTAGGTCACTATGTCACAGTCCATTATGCCCACCAGATACAGCTGTCACAGAGTGGCAACATGCACTTCAGTCAAATGATAATACAAGCTTGGTGTGTTGTTTGATGCTAATTTATGACCATTCTATTTTTCTTATAATTTTTTGTAACCACCTAATATCTTTTCTTAATGCTGTTAATTCAATATTTCCATTTTCTAGGTTTTTGAGACTGTACAGAAAGCTCATGATGTTCCTTTTGGTTCTTACTTTGAGGTACTTCTGATTTACTGGCCTGATTTTGTCTATTATGTTTTTCCACCTGTACAGTTTATGTATTTAGACTATCAGACTGAGGCAGAAGTATTGAGATTTTTGAAGCCTTATTAGTACACGCCATTCACGAGTTTATCCCTGTATTTGGTTTAGTTGCGATGGTATAAAATGATCTTATTTTATACATTACTAACAAGAGACCATTCCCCTTGAGGATTAGAACAATATAGTGAATACCCTGTAAGACATGACTTATATAAGAGACTCATCTTGGTGTTACCAAAGGCCTTCTGTATCAATGCAATATAGAAGATAGCAGAGAAGGAAAGGTCTAGGATAAGAGAATTGAAATGAATGATACTATATAGCAGATGATAGAAGAGTATAAAAAGTGGGAATAAACAGCATAATCAAAATGGATCGTGGGAACTCTGAGCTTTGTTGATGGATTTGGCAATTTAAAGAGTCATGGACCTGGCTATTGAGCTGATATCTCTCAGCTCTGGAATGGGAACTTGTTCTCCAGATGATCCTTGTAGATGGGAGTCTTCTCTAAGAGTTGGTAGGTGGCTGGAGTTGGTCTTGGAGCTGGATTAAGGTTTGTCAATGGAGTCGAAGGGGATTCTCAATCACCTGGGAAAGTTTATTTTGATCATGGAGAGAATGACATGGATTTAAAATTCAGCTTCCCTAGTAGTTTGCTCATGATTTCAAGTGCCAATTTGTATCAATCAGCATGACCACAATAATTTGTTTTGATCACTAACCAGGAGCAAATGCCTCCACAATTCAGATTCACCAGTTACCCCTTTTATACCTGTTTCTCATTCACCTGGGTGAGGACCAAAAGGAGGACCCTACATTGTGTGGAGTTAGTCGGTGGCTGGACTAGGTGTTGGAACTGGATCGAGGCTTGTCAATGGAGTTGATAACCTAGGCAAGTTTATTTGGATCATCGCTTCAAATTTCCTGTGATCTTGTGGAGTGAATGATGCGGATTCAAAATTCAGCTTCCCTAGTAGTTTGTTATTGGAGGTCAATGACATTGTTCACCCCACATTTTGTGGAGTTCAGTGACATTGTTCTCCAAATGATCCTAGTGGATGGGAAGCTTCTCTAAGAGTTTGGGAGGTGGCTGGACTAGGTGTTGGAACTGGATGGAGGTTTGGCAATGGAGTTGAAGGGGATTCTCAGTCTCCTGGTCAAGTTTATTCTGATCATGGATGGTTTTGAGGAGAGAACTAAGTGGATTCATAGTTCAGCTTCTCTAGTAGTTCTCCAGATGATCCGAGTAGATGGGAGTCTATTCTAAGAGTGGGTAGGTGACTGGACTAGGTGTTGGAACTGGATTGAGGTTTGTCAAAGGAGTTGAAGGGGATTCTTTGTCACCTGGGCAAGTTTATTCTGATCATGGCTTCAAAATGTTGTGGTCTTGTGGATAGAATGAAGTGGATTCCAAGTTCAGCTTCCCTAGTAGTTTGCTTGTGGTTTTTGTCATGATTGATGTAACAGTGACAGGATGGCTAGAAGGGTAATCGTGCTTGATTTGAAAATGCAAAACTTCTCTCGCAAAACCAAATGTAAAAAATAAATGCAGCGGATATACCAGAAATATATAGCAAGAGAAAAAAAAAGAAAGCAAAGTGCTAAGAAAAGGTTTATATGGTTCCAAATTCTTGATTCCTATTTATAGCCTATGGACTCTTGAGGTGAGTTACCCCTAAGAATGCCACAAATTTTTTTCTTGTCAAAGATGGAGAAACCTCTTACAAAACCATTTATACAAAAGATAAAAAGCAAAAAACTTTACTTTGGCACAACGGTAAAATTGTTGCCTTGTGACCCAGAGGATATGGGTTCGAATCCTGAAAATAACATCTTGCAAAGCAAGATAAGACTGCGTACAAATAAATTCTTCCCCGGGACCCCGCATGGCGGGAGCTTAGTGCACAACCCTTTTTTATATAAAGTAAAAAACTTGTATAATATTGCTAAACTTATGTCTTCACAAATTTTCATTATATCTAATATTACTAAGTTTTCGTCTTTACCCTACTGAGTTTAAAACCTTTCGCTTCTAATGTTTCTCGCTAAGATTCAAATTTAGTGTTCAGTCATTCACATGTCTCATCCATCAAAATAATATCATCTACAAACAACATGCAATATGGTACCATATTTTGAATGTGTTCAGTGACTTCATCCATGATTAGTATAAAAAGATAAAGACTTAGAGCCGATCCTTAATATATATATACATCCCTAATATATATATATATATATATATATATATATTAAATCAAATATTTTTATTCTTTTATTCAATTATTTATCAACATTCAAAGTTATTATTATTACTTTAAGTTATCGTCATTTTTTTTATAAGTTAGTAAAATTTTAATTGTCATCATTTGGTCACCAATTATAAATTTATCACTAATACTAAATCTCGAGTAAATTCATACCAATAAATCCGCTAAGAAGTGAATCATTAGAGCCAAGTCTCATAGTGTAATAACATCATCTCACATATCGACTAAAGCCCTCAACCGATGATATATGATAATATAGTGATCTTGTGCAAATAAATATTGACTACAGGGCTCTTTGCTACCACATCCTTCTATGGATAGCCAGATACTCTAGTATCTGAGTGGCTTTTCACTTTGCCGTATTTCTTTTTTCCATTTAAATTTTTTATTGTTTCATTTTAAATCATTACATTGCAATTATTCTACTTGGGATTCACATCTTATTGGTTGGTCTAAACAACTAATCTAAATCAACTTTTATTGTAAATTACTGTATTTTTCTGCGTATTAATATATGGTCTCTAAGTATGAGATATGCAGCATAAAGGTATGGTTATCAAGGATATTGATGAACTTAGAGGGTTTTTTTGTTCTTGTTGTTAATTGGAATTTGTTGCCAGTAGGCTGTGTCCACCAAGCCTTAGGAATTTTATATGGAAATCACTTGGGGTAGAATTCTTATTTCTTATTGCATGGTTGCTATTCTAATTTGTCTTGTAGAGGCATGTTTGATATTTTAACTGTGGTCCTGATTTGATGGCTTGCAGCATCTAATGCAAGACTATGCATTGGTAAGGAGGTTGGGAGTTTGACGAAGCTGAAAGGGGATGGATGTTTAATCATAAGGAGGCATTTTTTTTGGCAATTGGTTGGAGGAGGGTACGTCCTTTGGGAAAGCTGAAGATGCTTGAGTAAACGCTGCTATTTCTATTTTAATGAGGCACATTTTGGAGAAATAAGAAGAAAGAAGTATAGTCATGGGGCTTGCTTTGTCATGAATCTATAGTGAAAAACATTTAAATGGGGAGTCTGTCGCGAGGTTGTTGATACTAGGGCACAATGGCTGGGGATCTTAAGAATGACGCAGCCTGAAAATATGAGTTTGATGTATCATCTTGTGGATGTGCATTGCAGAATGGAGCTGTAAATGCCATTTCAGTTAAGTGATGTTTTCAGGGTTCTATTTCTGTTTTGCACGTAAAACAATGGGCAATAAAGACGCCTTAGCTTACTGAGTTCCTGTGTTGAGTGCTTCAATCTTTCTGATTTTAAAATAGCTATAGGGTGCTTAAATGAGTGTGAGGTTCCTAGGTTTGATAATTTTCAGTTGATGGCTAAGTTCTTATCAAGGGTGTAGTTATGGTGAAGGAGTTGATGTATGCTGTAAGTTTTGTTGATGGTTTAATGAATTCATCTGTTTTGTTTTCTTTTTGAAAAGAAATGGGCAGATAGGATAGGTAAAGAGTAGCAAAAAACATTTGAACTATGAATTTAGAAGGGAGACAATTAGGTCAAGAATAAAAAGATAGGGAGAAGGGACAATAAGGTGAAATTCTTGTTTGTTTTGTTCCAAAATTATTCCATCACATGTGAAGTGATCTGGTCTGAAATTTGCGGATGGACTAGATCCTCAAGAATTCTGAGTGGGCTTTAGCAAGCAGGCCAGCTAAGTAGGCTTTCATTGGTAGGTCGCCTAAGTAAACTTCCGCAGGCAAGTCGGCTATGAGTCAAGTTGTCGTAGGATACTTTCTTATTGGGTCAACCCGTGATGGGTCAGTAACTGCGCGGGCCGATAGTTGACCAGGTCAGTAGTATTCCAATGTCTATGGGCGAAAAGGAAAGAGTCTTTACTGCACCTCGGATGCACGATTGAGGTGGCTGCAAACAACAGGGAGAATTAAGAGAGAGCTAAGAGGGAAGCCTTGGTGAATCCCTCTGACAATCAAGTCAAACTTGCCCGAAAGTTAGAGAAATAGAAAGCAAGGAAAAAGATGAAGTAATTATTTAAGTGATCCAATCTCCTGCCCACGTGGACACCCTTTTATACAAACTTAGGAGCAAGTGGTTAAAAGTTGTGTCACACTCCTCGCCTTACACATCCATTCTTTTTTGCACTCGTTCATATTCGTACCTATCATGCCCATTCACGTTTGTACCTATCCGCCTTCTTTACATGCCCATTCATGTTCGCACTTGTTCTACCTATGTGGGTGAAATGCCCTTACCTGCTAATCTGTCAAGTAGGTTAAGTTAGCCCTTGGGTCAAGCTCCCCTTTAGGCCTAGTTTAGGTCGACCCTGAAGTTATCCCTTGGGCTGGGCTCCCCCTTAGGAAGTTAACCCTTAGCTGAGCGCCCCCCCCCCCCCCCCTCTCAAGCCTAGTTCAGGTCAACCTTTAAGCCACGACTTCGCCCTAAAATCCACAGGCCTACCATGTGTCCATCCGATATGTCTCCATGTTGACCAAGTCTGACCCTTGCCACGTGGATTCCTATCATCTCTACCATATCACAAGCTTCCCCCGAGCCCAGTCGAAGGAGGAAGTATTCAGACTAACTAAATATTTGTTGACTCCGAAGCACTAATATTCTTGACATCAGGGTCCATATGATCGATCTTGGCTAAGCTCCTCTACTATAATTATATGACTCGACCGACCTTGTTCCTTAGTTGTTACTCGGGAATCTATCAAATCATGCTACCATTCCAAGATTTGAATCACCCCTCTGATTTTGGATCCACCTCGAAAACTTGCTGATCCTCCGCCTTGCATGTCTCATCAATCATTAATCTCTGACGGTTGCCCTGGATTCGAAAGTTGCAACATCCGATAGGTCATGATAGACTTGATCCAATGGTAGAGGAGCGCGACTCGCACCCTCACCCCTACATCCAATGACCCCTCACTAACCATCCACTCTTTATCATAGCCCAAGAGCGTTCAAACGCCTAATACTTGCCGCCTTTCATCGCCATCAATCTTTCGTCCTCCAACTTTATCCCATAAGTTCCTCCCCACTTCTTCCTTCTGTCTAACCCTTAATGGATTCCCAATCTACTACTACATTTTTGGTTTGATGCCACCCGATCAAGCTACATTGAAATTGAGAACTTAGTCTTCCACACCACCTTCTTCATGCCAACTGACCATCTACTCTGAGCTTCTCAATGTCCCCATCTGCCATCAGTCAAATATTCCACCTTCTTCTATAGCCAAATGGCGGACGACCTTCGATTTCCCCTTCCCTCCCTTCTTTGAAGAGATTTCCTCCTATTTTATGATTCCCCTCGGCAAGCTAAACCCCAATTCTTTTCGACTTCTCAGCGGGATTGTCATTATTTTTCACTTCTACCATATCCCCTCTCCCTTAACATCTTTCATTACTTCTCTTAGACTAAGAAGAATAAGACTGGGGTCTTTCACTTCACCTCCTGACCTTCTTCTTAATTTCTATAGAATTATCCCCCTCCCATAAACACCGGAAAGAACACTACTTTTATATTCGATTAGACTCATCCTTCACCTAACCAACTAACTAGTAGACTGAGCTGCCACCTCAACCCAAGTTGGGTCATTTTAAGGATGACTCAACCTACCAGAGAATTACCGAGGTCCTTCAAGACCTCCATTTTGACGTCAACTTGTTAATAAAGGAAGATTTGCTCTTCTACTTTGGGCTGAGCCATGTGGAAACTGAGCTTACTCTTCCTCCAGGTACTTAGTTCAAGTCTATTTTCTTTCTATGATGATTAACTTTTTTTTTCTTTTTTTTCCTCCAGTTGACAAATGTGATGAGCTTTCATTAACAGGCATATGAAATGACCTCAGCCACATGTCTCAACCCCTACACCTGAGGATCTAACCCCTAAGGCCAAGCCACCCCCACAGGAATCACTAATCCCCTCAAGAAATCTCCTCCACTATGCATGAGCAACCCCTGTGGCCTCGTAAAAGGACTTAGCACCTACAACGCCCTACTGAGTCGAGCTCCTCTTAGCTTACCATAAGTCTAAGCCCTTCACCTATTCGATTGCCCCATCACCAAACCTTCTTGCTTCACCTCCACTCTCTCCTCAAGGGACGCTTTTTCCCCCTAGTTTAAACTCGCCATCCTAGCCCAATTCTAACTCTGGGGATAGCCTTCCCCACCGATCCTCCCCGAAGACAACTCTCGGATTTATGTTAGGGAGAATTTTTGAGCTTGAACTGGAGGTCATCAATTGTCTACCCTTAATAGCACTGGTAGATGACATGGCCACCACCAGTGTCAAGGTACGACTAGTCTCCTCTTCGAGCACAAGTTTGAGGGAGTTATCCAATAGTTCAAGGAGGTCAGCTATCCTCTTGAGGGGACCTCCACCAACTTCTTGGACCCTTACAAGGTTTTGGATAATATCCTTCAAGAGAAGTTCAATTAGGATCTAAGTCCTATTTTTCCTCTTTTGCACTATAATGTTAGTAGGTCAAATGTAATCCTCTTTTTGAGATAATACAAAGCTTTCCTCCAACAATATTTGCCCACTTTGCCCCCTTTAATCTTTTCGACGATTGCCAAATGCAACTCGAAACTCTTTTACCCAAGACTACTACTCCCTAAGGGGTCGACTCAATAAAGAAGTCATGAAACTTAATTCCTCTAGGTAAAAAAAAACTAGCCTCTCATGAGCAATTAACCTCTCTAAAGAGAGTCAGTAGGCGAAACACCTTTATAAGGCTCAGATGAATTCAATTCTTCCCAGCTTACTTGGAGTTAAGACTATGGTCGAGTCAAGAGAACTTGAATGAGTTGACCCTCCGAAAGGAGATGGAGAACTCGATCCGCAACTATGTCCAAGTTACAAGAGTGTAATGAGTCGATCCTCTAAGAGGGGATAAAGAGCTCGATTCGTGATTATGTCTGAGCCAAGAGAGTATAATGAGTCGACTCTCCAAGAAGGAATGGATAACTCGATCTGTAGCTATGTCCGGGTTGGAAGAGTATAACCAGTCGAATCTCCAAGAGAGAATGGAGCACTCGATCCACAACTATATCCGAGTCGGAAAAATAATCAGGAGAGTGTAACAAGTTGACCCTCCGAGAGGGGATGAAGAATTCAATCTACGACTATGTTAAAGTCAAGAGAGTGTAACGAGTTGACTCTTCGAGAAGGGATGGAATCGACCCTTTGACAGAGGATGGAGGACTCGATCCGTGACTATGTTCAACTTAGAAAAGTTTAACGAGTTGACCCTCAGAGAGGAGATGGAAGACTCGATCCACAACTATGTTCGAGTTGAAAGAATATAATGAGTCAACCCTCTAATGCTTTGTTTGGGAGGAGGTGAGAGAAGAGTAAGTAATGGAAGGGGAAGGGAGGGAAGGGAAGAGAAGCGTACACCCCAAATTGAGGTGTAAGAAAATTTTACTTTTTGTAAGGAAGGGTAAAAGTTACCCACCCTTCCCCTCCCCTCCCCTTCCCTCACCCCCTTCCCAAACAAGGTTTAATATTTTTTTTTACCTTATTTACCCTTCCTTCTCCTTTCCTCACCTCCTCCCAAACACAACGTAAGAGGGAATGGAGAATTATGAGACAAAATTAGATATTTCCAAAGAAGTCATATTTTTATTAAAGAGTGCAAAAAAAACATTGTACATGAAATATACTACCACTAACCTAACCCAAACTACCTCCCGATGGAAACATGAGATATCTGCACCCCCTTTCATGTGCAATAAAGATGGAGGTGAAAAGCATTCCACGAGTACCCTAATTTCTTTCCTTTCGAGTCCTGTAGATAATAAACTCCCAAACTCAGCTTCTCACATACTCTGTATAGTCTCTCTCATCGAGTTTCTAACTTCTTAACTTCTCCTGCAAGCTGCACCTTCTTCCAGACCACACCCCCCACCTAGAAAGAGCAAGGGATAACCGTCCTATTGTAATCCTGACACATCTGTTGCTTATACATCTTGAGCCGAGCTATAGCTCTATCTCTAGCGTCTCCCACTAGGTCTAACTCAAGCAAATATTTTTCTGCATTATCTTCATTATAGGTGCTAATTCACACGGATGGCATCCCGATCTTTGCAGGGACTACTGCATCTCCACCATATGCCAGATGTAAATGAGTAATTTTTGTTCCCTCATGAATAGTACGATGTGACCATAATATGCTTGGTAACTCCTCCGCCCAATTTCCTCCTATATGATTGAGTTTAACCTTTAGTCCTTGGATCAAATCTCTATTAACCACCTCCACGTCATTACTTTGAGGATAAGCACCGAAGTGAAAGATTATTTAATATCGAGCTCTCTACACCATTCCTAGAGTTTAAGCTCTTGGAACTACCTCTTATTATCAAACACTAACTTTTGGGGTACTCCATCTCTGCTCAGTATGCTTTACTAGAGAAATTTAAGAACAACCTCCTCTGTTTACGCTAAGGGTTCTACTTCTACCCATTTAGAGAAATAATTCACAGCTACTAGGAGAAAATTTTTCCTAACTCGATCTTGCTGGAAAGGGGCCTATAATGTCCAATCCTCATTGTTGAAAGGACATTAAATTGTTATCACCTTCAGGAACCTAGCCAGGGTAATTAATGCTTTTGGCAGCTCAAATCAGTTGCAATGAGATGTGTTGCATCTCGTTTCAAGGTCGACCAAAATACTTTGCCAGTAAAACCTTTCAGATTAGAGCCCTCTAGCTAACGTGCAACTACCCTCATGGATTTTCTTCATCACATACTCGTCTTCATCCAAACCCAACACTTTAGCAATGGGCGAGACAAAGCCTGCTTATATAAATTGTCGCCAATCAGGGTGAAGCATGCTGCCTTCCACTTGATTATTATGCTTGTCCTGAGTCTTCTAAAAGTTTACCCTGTTTGAGGAAAGCCATTATTACCTCTCTCTAGTCGACTTCTTCACTCTAGTTGTGCTCAAGAGTCAGAAATTGATCAATCTTAGCTATCAACTTGACTTGAACCACCATATCTTCTTTAACCCGTTAAGCAAATGCACTAACCATCCAAGCTAACTCATATACTTTCCTATTTTCTTCTCGGGGTATCTTCTAGAGAACCACCTCTTGAAACTTAGCCTTCATCCTTTTGTTTTCTTTTGTATATTTACATAATTGATCATTTTTTACCTCGTACGCCCCCTTGAATTGATGAGCCGTTAACTGAGAATCTAAATGAATGATGACCCTAACTACCCCCACATATTTGGCCACCCATAGTGCCTCGTACTTGGCTTTATTGTTACAAGTCTTAAAACTAAGCTGCACAACTACTTGAATCTCTATCTCCTTGAGGTGATATCAATAAAATCTCCACTTCACTTCCCTTGCTTGTTATCGAAGCATCTACAAAGATCTTCTAAACTCCCTCTCTTCCCCTCTTGATGTCTCCACGAGGAAATCCGTCAATGCTTGGGCCTTGATTGCAGTCCACAATTAGTATTGGGCATCATACTCACTAAGCTCGGTTGTCCACTTGATTAGCCTTTTGAAGTCGCTGGGTTGGTCAAGACATGACTTAATGTACTATTAGTTAACACTGTGATGGGGTGGGAGAGGAAATACGGGCGAAGTCAACGAGCAATCAAAATAAGTGCCAAGGCCAACTTCTTCAAGGTACTAAGCGCCCTTCAGGATTCTTAAGGAGGTGACTCATGAAATAGATCGACTATTGCACTATTCCCACCTAGCGTAAAAGAACTGAGTTGACTGCCCCCTCTATGACTATTAGATATAGTCATAAATGCTCCCTTGTCACAGGATTATATAATATAGGCAAGTCTTCCAAAATACCTCTTGAGATCGACAAAAGCTTGCTCACTCTTCTCAACCCATGTGAAATGATCTGACTTCTACAACACCTTGAAAAAGGGTAAGCTTCGATCAGCCGACCTAGAGATGAAGCAGGACAAAACAGTAATCCTCTCTGCTAGCCTCTGAATTTTTCGAGTACTCTAAGGGGTCTTCATTTCATGCAATGCTCACCCTTTCTGTGGGTTTCCTTCGATTATCAGATAACCTAGGAATCACTCACTCCTAACATAGAAAATGCATTTACTAGGATTGAGCTTCAATCCGTACCTTTATAGTGTATCGAATGAGGTCCTTAGCTCGATCTGACATAACAAGATGTCATTCACGTACACCTCGATATTCCTTCCTATCTATTGCTTGAAACTCGGTCCATACCTCTGATAGGTGGTTTCAACATTTTTTAGGCCAAAAGTCATCAATGTGTAGTAGAAGGTGTCATTCGAGGTGATGAAGTTGACCTTCTCTTGATCTCCTGATGTCAAGGGTATCTAACGATAACCCTAGTAAGTGTCAAGCATGCATATAAGCTCGTACCTCGAGGTCAAGGTTAAATTCACCGATTGATCTATCCAAAAAAGAGGGTAATAGTTTTTAGGGTATGCCTTATTAAGGTTATGAAAATCTACACTGACCCTCCATATTCCAAGAGCCTTCAATGCTAAGACAACATTTACCAATCAAGTCGGGAATTGAACTTCTCGGATATATCCTATCTTTAATAACTTAGTTACCTCAACCCAGATCATTTTATCCTTCTTTGGACTAATAACTTGTCATTTCTTTTGCTTAATCGGTTGGACTTTAGGAAGAATGTTAAGTCGATGCTCTATAACTCTAGGAGACACCCTTCTAATCTCTTGAGTTGATCAAGTGAAGACTCTTTTGTTCCAAGCCAAATAAGTCATCAACTTTTGCTTTAACTCATAAGGGAGATTAATTGCCACTCAAGTGGTTTTCTTTAGGCGATCGGGTATAATATGAAGCTCCTCTTGCTTAACTTTCTCAAAGTCAAGTGAGGACGCTTCTTGCGAAGCTTAGACCTCTACACTTCCTCGTCTTTGGTACTCTCATGTATCACTTCCACTCTGACCCTTTTTAAGTTGGCACAACCATCTCCATATAATACTTTCTCGTGGCGGCCTAATTTCCTCGGACTTCTACTCGTCCAGCTACTGAGAACTTAACTTTTTGATAGTATGTTAAGCATACTGTCTTGAATGAGCTCATCATTGGCCTCTCCAAGATGATGTCATAGGTCGAAGGAGCCTCTTCTACTATGAAGATTGTGGCACAGGTTCTCCTCAAGGGCTCTTCCCCCAGGGATAACAGGAGGTTGATTTACCCCAACGACTTAACTTCATGCCCTACAAAACCAAATAAAGAGGTGGACATGGGTCGAAGCTCAGCTAGGTCTACTTGGATTGGGTCAAAAGCTTCCTTGAAGAGGATGTTGTCAAGACTTCTCGAGTCAACAAACACTTTGGCCACATTGCAATTAGCTATAGTGGCCCCTTACTCCCAATGCATCAATAGTTACACCCTCCAGGTCTGCTGGTCCAAAAATAATAATGGGGACTAGCCAACTCCTAATACCAACTGCAAAATTTTCTAGCCTATGATTTTGGGCCTTTCTTGTCCTATTGAAGTCCCCGTCCGTAGCTCCCCTCGAGATAATATTGATATTCCCTTGGTGAGGGAGGTTGTTATTTAGAGTCCTCCTTCCAACCTTCTGACTCCCTCGAGGTGGTTCCCAAAATCGACAAGTCGAATCTCCTACCCGTGGGTGCTTCATCCGATCCCTTGGCTCAGCAGAGCGAGGTTGTTTAACCGAGTCCCCCAAGAGGCTTGGTTTACTAGTGGTGCTGCACTGCCCGACTAATCTGTTTGGCAAACCTATTCCACATCTAGATAGAGTGACTATATATCTGATGGAAAGAACAGATAGCCTCGATGCAAGAGGAGGGGGCCTCCTTACATAACCCCTAAGTCTCCTTGCCATGCAATCTTTCTCCAACACTTGAATACTTTTCTCCCCCACTGTTTTACCTGGGGCATAGTTGAGGAATGACCTCGGGATTCCATTCTGTGAAGCTTTGTGCATGACCGTTCTATCTGGCCGACTAGTCTTGGGTCCCACCAGGTTGGGATCATTCTTCCTTCCTTTTTGAGTATCTTCCACATTTATATACTTCTCTACCCTTCTTAAGAGGTCATCATAGTTGATTATATGCTTTTTCACCAAAGATCAAAAAAAGTCTCCCTCCAGTAACCCTCGGTAAAAACCGCTCACAAGGATCTCAGAAGTAGATGAAGGCATCTCCAAAGCAGTATAGTTGAAATGTTAGATGTACTCCTTCAGGATTTCCCGACCACATTGCTTAATCTAGAAAATACTAGGAGAGGTCTTCTGATAACACTTGCTGCTAGCAAAATAGTGTGAAAACATAGTGTGTAATTATTTGAAAGAGAAGATAGACCTCGATTTCAATCAATTAAATTATTATTGTGTCGGTCCTACCAGAGTTGTCAACAAGATTTGACACTTTACCTATTACTATACTGGTGCAGGAGGAAGGCATTCTTAAAGTGGCATAGATGATTCTGGGGATCAGAAGCTCCGTCTCCTATCTGAAGGGGTCAGAAATGACTCGACAACTCTTCTGCTAAGATGCCTTTAGAGAAAGGGATGTCATGTCGAGCCATTACCATCTTTATCTCCCTCGGTACCTCCACACAAACCCTTCTAGAGTCTTCCCTAGGGGGAGGATGCCCGTCTACTCAAGTTTTCTACCATCCAAACAGGGGCTTTCGAGTCCGAGAACATATTACGATCTTTGCCTTCAAATGTCGATCCTCACTCTCCTTGACTTCTTCTAATGTCTTCTATCTCAACGTCTAAACTCGGATTTTCTCATAGACGATGCCAATGATCTAGTCTGAGATTTGCAGATGGACTAGATCCTCAAGAATTTTATGTGACCTTCAGCTAGGGTTGTAAATGAACCAAGCGTTCATGAACAAGCTTCATGTTCGACTCGGTAAGAGCTCGTTTACGTTCGTTCAATATGTATCAAAGTCAATTAATGAAAAGCTTGAACACTTGATAAATTAAATAAACAAGCTTGAATACATCTGTGTTCGGCTTGTTAATGTTCGTGAACAATGTTTATGATTAGACTCATTTAAAAATTATTTATGAGCTTATTTATACTCATTTATAAATAAAGATTAAATATTAAAATTTTAAACAAACAAACAAGCTTGACTTAAGAGCTTAATAATGTGTAAATAAGTCAAACTTAAATAAATTTGAATCGAGCTTGATTAGAAGCTCGATACCTATTAAACAAGTAAAGTTCAATCTAAAAAAAAAACAAGCCAAGCTTGAACAGGTTTTTTTATAGCTTGGTTAATTTTAGACTTGGCTTGCCTCGACTTGATTATCTTATCAAACAAGTTTGAACACTATAAAGCTTGACTTGGCTTGTTTATAACCCTACCTTCAACAGGCAGGCTAACTAATTAGGCTTTCATGGGCAGGTCGATTGATCATACTTTCATAGGCAGGTTGGCTACGAGTTAGGTTATCGTAGTATACTTTCTTATCAGGTCAGCTCATGATGGGTCAGCAGTCGCTTGGGTCGATCTCTATGTGCGAAAAGGAAAGAGTCCCTACCTCCCCTTGAATGCACAATTGAGTTGGTTGCAAACAACAAGGAGAGTTATGATGCGTGCTGACCGAAGCCCTCAACTGCAAAGTCGAAGACCAGGCCACGCTCAATGCTCGCAAGTGTACGATTGTCGTCAAGTAATAAAATATCGATCCCACAAAGACTGGTAATCGAGTATTGGTTTACTAAGCGAATATAGATTGTCTAGACCAATTCAGTTGGATGATAAAACAAAAAATTAAAAAGTGAGATGATGGGGAGCAAGAAGGTTGAGAGATCACTTTCACAGGGACACCACTATCACTTTGTCCCTGTTATAATCGTCGAGAATGAATCTAGGATTTCGGTTTCACCTATGTTATGTTGAATACGTCCCCTACTTATATTCCTAAGTTGTCCATGATCGATTTTACAGGAGGATCATCAAGTTTAATCCCGGTAAACTTTTAGTACTACGCGGGAATTACCCTATTCCTAGTCAAGTTTCCCTTTTAGATGGATAGAGCTCAAGGGGTTGCTATCACTGAGTTGTCCCTGTCACTGGATCTCACAACCTCTCCAGGTTGATTTCTCCTACTTTGAGCCTTTTGCTGTAATAAGTTCATAGAGCTCTAGGATGTCATGTGTTCTCCCCACGAACAGGCGAACTTTATTTCAAATCCTACTCTTGCGCGTCTTAGGATCTGCGGTTACGGAGTAAAGCTCACCTTTCGGGCCTTCTTGATTCCCCTAAATTTCGACATAGATGCTTTTGGCATCTATATTGACTAAGCATGGTAGACTAAGACCAAAATCAAACATCTTCATCAAAATAGGAATTATAAGTTGCAAATAAAAATCAGAGAAACTCAAAATTCATTACAAGACAAAGTTCAACATGTATAGATTACTCCCTAATCCTTGAGTCAAGAAATCAACTCCATAAAAAGAGATACAACCACAAGACGTTCGACAGAACAATATTAAACCCAAAGGAATTGCAGAAAAGAAAAGAGAGGAGCTTAGTCTTGATCAGAATTGTCTTCGTCCTTAGCTTGTACCCAAGTTTGGAGTTGCGGCGTCGTGATCTTCTCGTTGGCGGTGGAGAGGAACTCGAACGGTGGCCTCCGGAGGTTTGGGGGCCCTTGGACGACCCCCTTTCGAGGCTTGGGAGCCCTAGGGCAGCTCCCCTCGCGATCCTCTGCCTCTTGAACAAGTTTCCTTTATATAGAGGTGGCTCCGGCTTTCCATAAATGTGCAAAATACCTAATTCCTCAAAATCGCGGCGTTGCCAAATGATCGTGTGAATTTCACACGTTCGGGCTGTGTGCAGGGCTGGAAACTACTAAAAAAGTTTGGAAAAAAAACACACGACCATGGGAAAAAAAGACACGGTCGTGTGAAATTCACACGACCATGTGAAAAAAGACACGCCCCCCCCCGGGTGTTTCATTATGTAGCCTCTATTTACTTCCTTTTTGATCCATTTTACTTCGGGGAACACACCCATGTCTTGGGACATGACCCCTACAATTTATTCTCCATTTAAAGTTTCATTTTGCTTCGAATCTTTGTCCCTATCAAGACAAATAAACAAAAATAGATCTCCGAACAAAGATAATAGCAAAATGATATAGAACAAAGGTAATATGCAATGAATGTCATACAAATGAGATAAGATGTGCGCCTAAATAATAACT
Organism: Wurfbainia villosa; assembly: GCA_025175895.1. Lineage (NCBI taxonomy): Eukaryota > Viridiplantae > Streptophyta > Magnoliopsida > Zingiberales > Zingiberaceae > Wurfbainia > Wurfbainia villosa. Next base: position 2,900,259 of record CM045994.1, on the reverse strand, counting down.
AAACCCCTATATAAAATGTGCACATCAAGTTAAGAGGGAGCCCAAGGGGGAATCTTATTCAAACCCTTCTAGCATTCAAGTCAGATTTTATTGGAAATTAAAGAAATAGAAAGCAGGGGAAAAGATGAAGTAATTGTTTAAGTAATCCAATCTCCCTTTGCGTACCCACGTGGGCACCTTTTTATACAAATCTAGAAGCAAGTGGCTGGAAGCCTTACTGCACACTCCTCGCCTTCTTCACACATCCGTTCTTATCCGTGCCAATTCATATCTGTACTTGTCATGCCCATTCATGTTTACGCATGTCCTCCTTCCTTACATGCCCATTCATGTTTGCATCTGTTTCGACTACGTGGGCCAAATGCCCTTGGCTGCTCGCCTACCAGGTTGGTTGAGTTAACCCTTGGGTCGGACTCCCCTTTAGACCTAGTTCAAGTCGACCTTGAAGTTCCCCCTTGGGAAGTTAGCCTTTGGGTTGAGTTCCCCCTTGGGCCTAGTTTAAGTCGGCCTTGAAGCTACGACTTCGCCTTGAAATCCATAGGCCTATTATGCGTTCATTCGGTGTGTCTCTACGTTGATTAAGTTCGGCCCTTTCCATGTGGATCCCTGCCATCTCTACCATATCATGAAGCATACAAAGGCTCTCAAAATGTTTTAGGTCAAGCCATAATGATCCCTCAAAATACATTTACTCCAAAAATATTTCCTACAAGTCATAGGAAGTTCCAAGACAGCAACAAAGAAGTTAACTGCAAACCTAAACATCTTCTCCAATGCACAGTGTAAATGCACTTTATATGATAGTGACTTGTTACGGAGTAAATCCCTAAAGTGTTTGGTTGGAATCCCATTAATGTCTACAGATCCACAGTAGATGGATATTGAGCACAAACATTGGGAATTCCTGTTCCATCGATGTTAACATTGGTATGATACCTTCCACCCTTTTTCTTTTTAATGATTGATTTTCTTGAATGGTTGGGTGTAAGTTCTGTTGAGATTCATTTTAGAAGACTGGTGACATTTTCAGGCATAAATTTTAGCAGATGGTGCATTTTGCAGTCAAGAATAAGGTCTGGAGCTACTAATCAGGTGTGTGATTGTTCATCTACTCATTTCTGTTAAAACCCATATGAAGCCAAGTACACATCGATGTTATACAGACACCTACAACTTTATTAGGTATAGTTTTGCTGGAAATGCTAATTTACTGTCTGTTTGAAATCAAAATAGTTGCAAGCGCCAATAAGCTAAGCTATTAATCTTATAGGCTAATTTAATTAGCGACATGAACCAAGTCATTGGCAATGCAAATGTAGATGAAACTCCTGTGTTTCGAAAATATCAGTATCAGTTCTAGACTGTAAGTTTTACCATTCAAATGTTGTTGGCAGCAAAAAAAAGAGGTTGAACGCTTCTTGGAAATTGCTCGTGCATATCTCCTTGTCTCCAAGTATTCAATCAAGGGGATGGATGAGGAATCAAAACATCCTACCTCAACTGCAGTAGGGTGACTCAACGGTTTATTGCTCCATCTCAATAATTTGGTTTGGTAACTTTGAAAATGTTTCTTATTAAGCCTTGCAGCCTTTTAGTTTTCTTTTAGTTAAGTTCTTATTGTAGCCTCACAAGGCGATCCCATGAGATTTTTAGTTTCAACTACTTTACTTTCTTCCTCTACAAATCCACAACTGCCAAGATCTCGAGTGAATCAAATACTAATTTAACTTTGCTAAACTAATTTAAAATGCATGCACACCTTTGCTATTTGATAACATTGCATACTCCAAATTGAATATATTTGAGTCACTCTAGACAGTTCTCCACCTTGATTCAATGTGTTAAAAACACTGTTTTCTTCCCAACAAGCAACAACATCCTGAGGAGCTAATGCAGCTTATCAGAAATAGGGCAATGAGAACATGATTCTTGGAATTGAATAGCCTTCATTGATACGTTGTTGTTACCTCGGAAAGCCTCTGTCTGCAAAATTGTGCATGATATTTTAAATCATTCTCCTATGAAACATTTGAACCTGTAAACTCTTCTTAAATTACCTCATTGCGTTTGACATCAACATATATAACTTACAATTTTAGTATGCAAAGGTACAATGCCACACCGATGGACAAATAATCTATAGCTTGTAAAGAACAGTTCCAATTTTTAACAAATATCTGTAAATTGTAACTCATTAAATATGTAGATTTTTAGGGGACATTGACACATTCAGAGTTTAGTATTTATCAAAAGGCACATAATTTATTAGAAGATGCACTTCATTTTAAAAATATCTTTGCTGTTTTTCAAACTTCTAAATTTTTTTAAATATTTTGATGACCTTTAATGGGTTAAAATAACAAGGGTACGAATGATTTTTTTGATAAATCCAATTGTAGTGTTATTTTAAGATTTTGACTACTAAAAAAATTTAAAGTAAATTAAAAAGTAGGGATATGAATGATTTCCCAAAGCACCATAAATTGACCATAAAAGATCATGTTTTGCACATTTTAGTAGTCAAAATTAAAAAGTATGAATGATCTCTTGGGAATATAACAAATGTAATGATGTCTTATATTATTGTTGTTGTTATTATTATTTTAACAATTTTGGATCCATTAAGGTGAAATAACTGCTTAATGTCTCACCAAGCATCCATAATTCAAAATGCAAGTTTGGACGTGGGTATGTTCTTGTGAGCTCTAAGAGCACATTAATAACTTAACATTTTCATTTTGATTTGTGGATGTTCATCAAGATGAAATTGTCACTTTATCTTGATGGACCACTAGTGGTCATATTATAAGTATGTGGTGTCGATGAACTCATGTCTCAAATAGTCGTGACCAAGTGACAAATTATTTAAGTTAATAATATGTTCGTTAATGTATTTGTGAAGTGTGTAAGGGTCGATCACTTGACAAGTTTCTAACAGATGCATTGATGAAAGTCCAAGTAAATTAAAATTAATTGATACTTGAAGAATAAAAAAGTTCAATATAAATCAGATAAAAAGTCCAACAAGAGTTAATAAATGAATAAGTTTAAATAGGTAAAGATTTATTAGATACTTAGCAAATGGAAAAATTCAACAAATAGTGGAAGCATGTGATGTGCACATGTTTTTTATGTTTGATTAAAGTCTAAGTTAAAAGATAATCGTCTCATATGTGTATGTTCAATGTGTCCTCACGGGGATGGTGGATTGGTTAAGACAGAGGTTGCTTGGAAATATGTGTATATCCAATGTCCCGTATAAAAAAATTTAACAAGTATTGCAGGTGCAACAAATGTAAAGAGCAACAAGTGTTGACAATGAAAGTCTATATAAGTTAAGGATAACTAAATGCTTAGCATGGCAAAAGTATACGTCAAGGATGAACATATGCTTAGCAATAATGAAGTCCTAATTAGTCTAGATTGATGGAAAACTAGGCAAGAGGTTTGGAGAGCTTCTTGGCAAGAAAGACTTAGGTGTAAACTTGTAAATCTGGGTCAAATGAATTAGACTTTGGTGTCGACTCAATCTTAAAATCGATTAAAGTCAAATTTCTAGTTGATCGGAAATACTTTTCAATCAATTGAAGATTCGATCGCGCAATCAAGTAGAAATGAGCAATTTTTCTATTCAAGTGAACAATTGACTACAGTCAACATTAGTCAACTAATAGAACAAGTAAATGTTGGATTGAAGAAAGTGCTAGAGGAGGATGAATAGTATTGGTCATTTATTTATAAAACTCATGAAATATGCAATGGAAATATTAAAACAAAACACAAGAACATAGATTAATTTTTACTTAGTTCACAACCGATGCCTGCTAATTCAACGCCCACGATCCGTGATCGCTCGACTTAACAATCCATTAAAAATCTTTTTCTTTGAGAAGAAAAAGATTCATCTCTTTTACAAAATATAAGGCATGGTAGCAAACTTACAACCCCCAGTCATTAAAACACTAAGACATAAGAAGCAAATCAAAATGCAAGTATACTAATGAAGGATCGCTTGGCCTAAAGCTTGGCGTCGGAGTTGGAACGTCACAACATCAAGATCAGTCTCAATCCAATCCAAGCCAGTTGGACTTTATCTCACTCTGATTGCCTAAATTCTTCTAGGTGCTCAGATACTGATGTATCACACCACTGGGCAATGTCAATCCATTCGGTTCACCTGCACCTTATCCCACTCTTGTCACCCAAACCCCTTTTGATCACCTGGAAATGATGTGGAATTTAGATTAGATCTAAACTTCCTCTGAATCTAGAATTAATCTCTTAGAACCAATCCGATTGTCCAGACCTTTAGTCACCTGGAATCCTTCGATTCAAATTACTAAGTCCTGCATCATAAAATTATACTAGTGTATAATAGTTCAATCAAATATTTGGACAACCATTCAACTATCTGATCTTAACTTCGGAATTCAAATAAAATCCTTAATCAAATCAACGCCTAAGGTTGTCCCCATAACGAGGTCTCATCCTTACATGTTCTTCTTTCTAAGAGAACGTCTCAATACAAGGTCTTTACTTTGCTTATCTTTTGCTAACATTTGGTCCTCGAGATCTATTTTAGTTTTCTCTGCTCAACATTCAATCACTTGACCCCCAGGGCTCTCTCTGATGTCAGGTCATTACTGAACCATTGAAACTTTCGTACTTACTATTCTTGATTTGCTAAGTCTTTCACCACTGTCTAATGTCCAATCCAGCTGACCTACTAGGGCCTAATATTGGATCCAACTGACCTATTAGGATTTTCATTTACCTTGTATCTAATCTAGCTTGATCAACTAGGGCTTCCACTTTGTCTAGTATTTAATTCAATTGACATACTAGGACTTTCGCCCGTTAAGTCCTCCACACTTAACAAACACATCGAATCACAATAATACTTAATTTTGAACCTTTGTCAACATCAAAACTCAGGTTCAATCATATGATGCTCTATATACTAACAATCTCTCTTTTTTATTTATGACAATATGATTCAAAGTTCAAGAAACTTTGATTTTTAAAATTTTCTTTTGTTGGTTTTCAAAAGCTCCCCTTCAACTTAAGCTATCCTTCTTAACATAATATCTCGGAGATATTTAAAAATACTTAACTTTTACACCTTAACTTAAATTTTATTTCTCCCCCTTTGCTATATATCTGTATATATGGCTCGATGTTATGTTGGGCGCGCGTAGTGCGCGCCCAACATGTGCAACTGAGGTGAACGGTGTTTTCACTGTTCACGTGAACAGTGAAAACACTATTCATTTCTCCTTGGTCGTGCATGCTGGGCACGCACTGCGAATGTGCAATTCGTGCGCGACAGCATTTCAACCATCCGATCATCGCGATTGCAGCGCCATGACCACTGGTAGCCACAATCACGGTCATTTTTGACTGCGATTCAATCACCATTCGGTCGAAATCTGATGCCGACCGGATCACGGTCGGATTCTGACCGAACCGCCGTCGAATTTCGATCGGATCGTGGCCGAAATCCACCCCCCCCCCACCGGTGATTGCGAGCAACGTCGGGCGCACAATTACTGTGCATTTCTCACCATCACGCACGAGTTGCGCAAATCACGACGCTCAGGATATCAAGACTCTCTCTCTCTCTCTCTCTCTCTCTCTCTCTCTCTCTCTATATATATATATATATATATATATATATATATATATATATATTAGGTTTGAAGGTGTAAGAAGACTATACACTTTTAATTTATGCCCTTTGAAAAAGAATTTTGACCTAGGTCATGATTGACCAGACTCGAGTAGAGTTTTGATATTTGACTATGGGTTTGTAATTATAATTTGATCATATGTTGACCATATAACTAGTAGATGATTGGGATATCCAAGGTCATATAGGGGAGATTGTTATGAGGAAATTGCTGGAGCAATCAGCCTCAGGTCAAAGGTTGACCAAGCTCAAATGAAACTCAAGTGGAAGTCCAAGATTGAAGTCTTAGCAATGGAGAAGTCCAAGGGTGGAGTCTTTGCAAGGAAAAGTTTAAATATGAATATTTGACAAAAAGAAAAGTCCAAGGGTGTAGTCTTGACCGTGTAATTCAAAGTGTATAGTCTTGGCAGTGAAAATCCAAGTATGGATACTTGGCAAAGGGAAAAGTCCAAGGGTATAGTCTTGATCGTGTAAGTCCAAGGGTAAGTCTTGGCGACGAAAGTCCAAGTTTGGAGACTTGGTAGGTAGACTCGTTAGCATGACATAGCTGACGGAAGCACTTGAAGGCTAGAGTCAAGGGTGAGGAGTCGTGGACTCAAGCCAAAGGCTTAAGACTGATAGAAGTGGCTTAAAAACTTAGGCCTAAGCAAAGGTACCCAATAGCATGACATAGTCAATGGAAGCACTTGAAGGTTAGGGTGAAGGGTGAATGAGTCGTGAAGGACTCGGATGGACCATGAGGGCGTAAGGCTGATAGAAGTGGCTAGAAGACTTAGGATTAGGCTATGGGTGAGTGACAAGTATGAACGGATCATACTTGGGTTAAACCTCAGTTTTGAGATTTACCAGTCGACTGATGGCATTGGTCAATCAATTGGTCAAGTATTTGACACATGGGAGGCCTAGTTGACTCGAGCAGTCGACTGGGATTATGACCCAGTCGATTGACAGAGTAGTCAACTGAGACTCGACTGTCGACCTATGACTTTGGTAGTCTACTGGTGGATTGTACCAATCGATTAGACACTGGCAATCAACTACCATGGATGGACAGTCGACTGGCCATAAGTAGACAGGGCACAAAAGGGTTCATAGTCGACTGCTAGCTCATGGTAAATAATTAGGTTATGGTAGCCAATTGGTGGGCGAAAGGCGGCACGACCGCTAAGTAAGGGCACCGGATCCACCGTCGTGCAGGAACCGGATAAATTAGTCCGCTGCGAGGGGGCAACAGACGCTGGGTAGTCGATTGTTGGATAAGAGTAGTCAATTTCTAGATGAAAATCCAGTAGACACAGAGTTATAAATGGAGCTCGACGGAAGAAAGAAACAGGGGTTCTTGGAGTGATTTTGAGGTGAAGTGTTGCTGCATTTCATATCTTCAAAGGTATTTCAAAGTAACCAAAAGAGATCAAGCAAAAGCATTCTTCTTGTAAAGTTATTTTTCATTTTGTATTTGCTTCTACTTGTATTTGGCCACTTATTATTGTATAAGCTCTTTTGTATGATATTTCTCCACATTCGATGTGCTGTCGAGAAGGAGAGAGTTTTAGTGGAGTAGATATTAAAGTCCAGTCGTGGAGTAGGAATTGTAGGTTTCAAACCACATAAAACTTTGTGTTGTGTGTGTGATTCTTATTTTTGTATTTGTTTCTATTAGTATTTTGTATTCCGTTGTGCACTAATCGTTTGTAAATAAGCAATCACGATTGCAAATCAAAGAATCGACGAAACGCTATTCACCCCCCTCTAGCACACCAACCGGTCCCAACAAAGTGCGACTGCTCTTCAAGGACTAACCACCACGATAGCACAAGCTAGAGGAGTATAAGAAAATATGGAGTTGTCTAACGATGGAATAGGTCACGACATCAACGCTCTCATTCCTTAGTCCTTACGAAGTCTACGAATTTGGGGGTTTCGACCAATGGAAGGCAAGAATAGAAACCTTCCTCATGATGAACATCAAAGATTGGTTCATCTTGATGGATGAGTTTGAATCTCCTCTGGACAAGAATGGGAGAATTTTCAAGAAAAGAAAATGAACCAAAGAATAAATTCAAAAAATCCAAAATCAACAAGAAGGTAACAAAATTTTTAGTTGATTTAAATTCTAAAGATTTATTGTGTAAGATAGGAAAATTCAAGGATGCTAAGGATCTATAGAGCAAGCTAGCCAAGCTCCATGAAGAGCCCTCTCTGGCACAAGTAGAGGAGGAGTCTAAGGAGGAATGCTCATCTTCTCAAGCTCACGAAGATTCGGACATTGTGAGGTGCTCAACATTCGAGGAAGAGGAGATATTAGAAGTCTCTACCTCTAGGATTGAGGGGGAGAGTACACTATTGACACCAAAGCAAGAGGAACCCTCTACATCTAGGGATGAGGCCAATGAAGAACAAGTTTAAATTTCCCTTATAGGTACTCAAATACTTTTATTAAAAATAAAAATCATATTACATGCTTTGAATGTAGAGAAGTGGGACACTCTATGAGTAAATGTCCTAAATTGATTAAGAAGAAGGCTCTCATAGTGCCAAAGGGGAAGGAGAAGGTCAAGGATATCAAAACCTCAATTCCCAAGAGCAAGAAGCATATAGTATGCTTCTGGTGCAATCAACACAGACACTACCGAAATCAATGTCCAAAGGGGGTCATCCTAGGAAGGACAAAGAGAAGAGCTTATGCGTAAAGGGAGCTCCTAAGGTTAAGGTAACATAAAAAATATTTTTTTTTAGGTGTTAAACATTGTAATTTTAGGCCTAAGGATACCTCTAGGACTACCCCACCTAAGGATAATAAGAACCTAGGCATTAATCCCAAGAAGGATAACACATGCCTAGGAAAAAGAAGAATATCAATAGAGGCGATGAAAAATCAAAAGTTGAGTCATTAGTGGAAGAAAATCAAGTTTTGAGATCAAAACTTGAGAAATTAGAGAAGACACTAAAAAGAATAGAAAACATGATTCTATGGTTAAATGAACAAGGTATAGGTTTTATAAGGCAAGATATACTTAAGGACAAGAAAGGTTTGGGTCACAAATCTAAGTTCAAGAAAGTCATGCCAACATACCACACTGTTTCATTTAACTATGAAACAAATCCTAGGTCTAGGAGAGTCAAGGTCACAAGGGAAGTCATCCCCAAGGTTGACCATGATAGGTGTCTAGTGACTAAAGTTTCCAAGGAGCCTAAGAAAGTCACTAAGAAGGTCACAAGGGAAGGAATCCCTAGAATTGACCTAGATAAGACCAAAATGACCAAGGCTTCTAAGCCTATGAGAGTCATCAGGAAGGTATTAAGAGAGGTTATCTCTAGTGAGTACCTAGTAAACCCAAAGAGTGCAAATAGATTTTGGATTTTTAAGAGTGTAATTCCATCACACTAGATGGGTTTAGAGTGTGTCAACCTTGAATGAATGGATAGTTAACCTAACCATGGTAGAGTTGATACCTTAAGAAATTTTCAAGGTAATGTAATACCTTGGAAATGAGATTAGAGTTTAATCCTAAAGGAATTTAGGATGTGCCAATGGATTTAATTATGAAGTTTGAAAATTTGATCATAAATGGCACAAGTAGGTTTAGAGTCAAAAGTGCGTCATTTTGAATTTTTGACACACTTGAGGGATTTAGATTGAGTTATTATGGCAATTTGGACCTAATCTAGAAAATGACAATTAAGTTTAAGACTTAGGTATTTCTATACCTTTACTTTCATATTTATCAAGCTTTGTTTGTTATATGTTATGTCATGATATCATATTTCATATGATTATTTAAATTGTCATGATAGTATTTAGATTGATTAATGTCATGCTTATACTCAGGTAATTATTATTATTATGTCATGACATCAAGAATCATTGGCAAATGTCCCCACGGGGATGGCGGGTTGGCTGGGGTGTGGCAGTTGCAGAATGAACACGAGTCGATTCCGGAGGAATGTCTAAAATCTCTCCCTGAGCTCAGATGACCCTCCACTACATTTGACCAACACGTTAAGGTCCAAAGGGGACCCTGTGATTTACCTCCCTCACAAAAGTCGTGGGACAGACTGGTGGAGGCCGCTAGATTGACGGTTCCAACCTTTTGCAGAGATTGGCAAATGCTTTTAATTATGCAAATCACTTATGTTATGATCATAATTCATGCATTTAGGTTAATCAAATTGAAATTAACAACAAATGATATTATTTGATGTCCTGGATAATGAAATCAAATGGATATGTCTAGATATAATGCAAAAACCCTTAGATTTAGGGAAGAACAAAATCAACATCTCACAAAATTCATAGGATGACCTGTGTGTGTATTAATACATCCTAGACACATGCGAGATGTTAAGAATATGAGTTAAGTTTATGTCCTTGTAATTGTACATCAATATGAACTTAGAACTCATTCAATCATAGGATAAATCATGAGGAAAATTAATGTACAAGTCATGTACATTAAGCTCATTGACTATGATTGAAATTAAGGTTTAAAAAATATTTTAAAATCATTTTGAAAAAATTTTGGTGAAGTCTATCTTTTAATAGGAACCACCATTGAGAAAATTAACACAAAGTTAGACAAACATTAAAGTTTTCAATATTTTTGAACTTTGTATCATTCTTTGAATTTAATGGGTATTTTAATATAAAACTATTTTTCACGCATTATATTTGACATATGTATTGTACGTATGAATTTTTATTATTTTTCTAAACACGTAAAATTACTTATTCATTTTTGAAGTCTGATTTTTGCAAACTACAAATACGGAGCAATGATCGGTTTTCGACTCTACCAACTATTGATCGATTTGGTCGAACAAGATTTGTTTAGCTAATTCTCAACACCCCTAAGTTTCCTAATCACTCCTAACCATATGATATGCTTAGAGAAGCATTGGAAGGGTGAAATTATCATTGAAAATGATTATGAGCATTAGTTAGGGTGGAGTATCAAATTTTAAGGGAGGTTAAAGTTCAAGTTTGAACTTTTACCCTTATTTTCCATGGTTTAGATTTCCTATAGGCTTAAGAATTCTCCAAGGATATTGTTGATGCAATGATCAAGGGGGAGTGAGCCTTTAGAGGGAGATTGTCCATCAAGGGATGCTGGATACACTTTTGACAAAAAGGGAGAGAGTGAAGTATTACCTTCATTTAGTGATAAGGGTTGTATCACTAGAGAGAATGAAGAGGTTTATGATGATTTTGGACTAAGGGGTTGAATGAAGGATCTCATTGGAAGATGAGACATTGAAAACCTTAATAGGCTTATTAATGTATGCCAAAGGGGGAGAAATGAGAGTTTAAGTTAGGTAAACCTTCATTATGCTTTGACATAAGAAGAGTCAGTTGGGCTTATGAGTTAGCTTAATTTAAAGGTATTGTCAAACATCAAAAAGAGAGAGATTGTTGGTGCAATTGACCCAGGTCACAATTGATCAAACTCGAATGGGACTCGAGTAGGGTTTTGATGTTTGACAATGGGTTTGTCAATGTGTTTGTCAATATAGTTCGACCTAACTAGTGAATGATTGAAAAATCCAAGATCCTATGAGGGAGACTGTTATGAGAAGATTGTTGGAGCAATCGATCTCAAGTCAAAGGTTAACCAAACTCGAGTGAGACTCAAGTGGAAGTCCAAGATTGGAGTATTGACAATAGAGAAGTACAAGGGTGGAGTCTTGGCAAGGAAAATTCTAAATATTGATATTTAGCAGAAGGAAAAGTCCAAAAGTATAGTCTTGATCGTGTAAGTCCAAGTGTGTAGTTTTGGCAGCGAAAGTTCAAGTATGGATACTTAGCAAAGGAAAAAGTTCAAGGGTATAGTCTTGGTCGTGTAAGTCCAAGGGTTTAGTCTTGGCGATGAAAGTCTAAGTTTGGAGACTTGATAAAAGTAGACCCATTAGCATGACATGGCCGACAAAAGTACTTGAAAACTAAGGCCAAGGGTGAGGAGTCATGGACTCGAACCAAGGGCTTGAGGCTGATGGAAATGGCTTAAAGGCTTAGGTCTAGGCTAAGGGTACCCAATAGCATGACATAGCCAATGAAAGCACTTGAAGGCTAGCGCAAAAAGTGAATGAGTCGTGAAGAACTCAGATGGACCCTGAGGACGTGAGGCTGATGGAAGTGGCGAAAAGGCTTAAGTCTAGGCTATGGGTGAGTGACAAGTATAAAGGGATCATACTTGGGTTAAACCTCAATTTTGAGATTTATCAGTAGACTGATGGCATTGCCCAGTCAATTGGTTGAGTGTTTTACACTCGAAAGACCTAGTTGACTCAAGCAATCAACTAGGATTATGACCTAGTCGACTAACAGAGTAGTCGACTATGGCTCGACTATCGACCTGTGGCTTTGGCAGTCAACTGGTGGATTGCACCAGCCGATTGGACACTGGCAGTCGATTGCCATGGATGGTCAGTTGACTGACCATAAGTAGATAGGGCATAGAAGGGTTCATAGTCGACTAATGACTATGGCAGTCGATTGCTAAGTAAGAGCAGTCGACTAGTCAGGCAAAATTCGACGTGGATTAGTTCGTTGTGAGGCAACGATATTGTGGGCAATCGACTGCTGGATAAGAGTAGTCAATTGCTAGGCAGAAATCTAGCAGATGCAGAGTTATAAGGACACAGAAGGGTTCATAGTCGACTGGTGACTATGGCAGTCGACTGGTTAGGCAAAATTCGACGTGGATTAGTTCGTTGTGAGGCAATGGTATTGTGGGCAATCGACTGCTAGATAAGAGTAGTCAATTTCTAGGCAGAAATCTAGCAGACACGGAGTTATAAATGGAGCTCGACGGAAGAAAGAAATAGGGGTTCTTGGAGCGATTTTGAGGTGAAGTACTACTGCATTTCAGATCTTCAAAGGCATTTCAAAGTGACCAAAAGAGATCAAGCAAAAGAATTCTTCTTATAAAGTCGTTTTTCATTTTGTATTTGCTTCTACTTGTATTTGGTCACTTATTCTTGTATAAACTCTTTTGTACAAGATTTCTCCACCTCCGGTGTGTTGTCGAGTAGGAGAGAGTATTAGTGGTGTATCTATTAAAGCCCAGTCATGGAGTAGGAATTGTAGGTTCCGAACCACATAAAACTTTGCGTTGTGTGTGTGATTCTTATTTTCGTATTTGTTTTTATTAGTATTTTATATTTCGCTGTGGCCTAATCATTTGTAGACAAGCAATCACGATCACAAATCAAAGAATTGATGAAATGTTCTTTACCCCCCCCCCCCCCCTCTCTCTCTCTAGCGCACTAACCAGTCCCAACAATACCTTTTGCATTTCCTATACCACATATTTTGTGAATTTTTTTTTACATAAAATATTATTGGGATCTCCTCAAGATGCATGTGCAGCGGAATAAACAAAACATATATAAAATGTTTACATCCTAAAGATCTCTACTTGTACCTCTTTTGTTTGTCATGATCATAGGAAGAAGTTTAGGACATGATACCTTCGTGATTCAAAGAACCTGTAGAAACCAACCAACATGTTTAACGAGCCTTGCCTCTGCAGGTATCTACACCGGGATCTCTCTGAGACAACTATGCAAGCAATGAACTTATCGTGGAGGCAAATACAGATAGAGATCTAGGAGAGGAGAAAGAAGGTATCTCAAGAGTCTTACTCTCGAAAAGATCATATCTGAATCACTTATCCTTCATTTTCTCTTCCTTATGAATTTATAGGGATAGGAGATGAAATGTCCACCCATGGCACGACCGTGTCATGAGGTCCATGGTCATGGAGCACTCCATGACCTAGCCATGGAGTGCTCTGGCATGGATGTGTCACACTGAATACGATTATGTTGGTTGCCCATTTTGGCTAGGCAGCTTCACAACGTGTGACACGACTGTGTTGTCCCATAGCACGATCGTGCTAGGCTCTATCACGTCTGATTCGCCTCAACAGAGTGTGGCACAACCATGTCATGCCCTAGCACGACCATAGTAGGCCCTATCACTCCTTTTTCATCCCTTTTTTTATCTAGTCCAACCAGATATAACCTCTTTCTATGAGAATTACATTCTCAAACTTATTTTACATCTCTCGAGAAGTCATATTACGTGTGACCCTAGAGGTTCCCAGTTATATTGGTCATTTATAATTAATCATTGAATAGATCATGAGCGACACCTAGAAGTACATCATGAATTGATCGAAAAATCATGGTTGACTCCAGAACTATTCTAAACCCTCAATAGCTTCAATTGTTAATGTCTCTTCTTTTCACTCATCTTATATCCACTTGGTTCAGAACATGGTCTTTGTGTTCATCCCCACTAGGTTGACTACGTCAGACCTAGCCCAAATATAGTTCCTTGCATTGTGGATTCAAATTACTCCATGTGTATCCAAGAAGATTATCTTCTTGACATGTTTACTTTGGTCCAAGACTTCTGAGTAATAATTCTGACAAAGCCATAGGATATACATCTTCTTTAATAAGAGTGGTGAATCCTCTATAGGCTATTCAAATATCTTCAAGTACCCCAAAACTACATCTCCTTGGAGATGCTTGCTAAAGATGACAAAGTATAAGTCTCCATAGCCAAGATAACTTGAATACCTCAAGTCCAAGGAAGCTTGCACTCGAGCTGTAATGAAATCTTCATTAACATGTAAAATCATATGAAGTTTCATAGCAGATCATATCCAATGAACTAGTTGCCCTTAATTAGCATTCACATGTTACCTCTTAATATCCCTATGTTTCCATTTAGTGATGATCAAATGCTTGGATAAACCAAGAAGTATAATATATGTTAGTCTCACAGAATTGATGATATCCATTATCATCAATTCATCAACTACGGAAGATTTCAATATGTACATAATTACACATAATGAGATACTAATTAATTTTGATCCAATCACAATTTCTCTCATATTATGCATTGTATTGTGAACTTCAATAAATGGAGTTAAGGCCAAATCATATACACAATGAATGTACATCCAAATAATGAGTTTTATTAATCAATCATCTAAGGCGATTGTCTTAGAACATTTCTCAAATATAACATATTTCCACTTGGCTTATAACCAATTACTTTGGTATCTAATATCTAAGGCTTTTATATGCCTCTCAAATTTTTCTTGGGGAATCAGCTTTGTCAAAGGATCTACAAGATTCCTTTCAGTGAAAATTTTCTCTATTTTGTACATTTCTTCTATCTATGATCTCTCTGATCAAATGATAATGGTGAAGTACATGTTTAGATTATCGATGAGTCCTTGATTCCTTAACCTATGCAATAGCTCAATTGTTGTCACAATACTCCGATAATGCTTCAACAATGCTCAGAGCTCTTACAAATTCAGTGATGAACTTCTTGATCCAATATGTTTCTTTGGCTGCTTTAGAAGTCGCAATATACTCTGCTTCAGTAGTAGAATTAATAATGGTATATTGTTTGAAATTTTTTTCAACTCACTACACCTCCATTTAAGGTAAATATGTACTCAAAATTCATCTGGAAGCTGACATCAATATACTTACGTACAACCATATCACTTTCTCCATATATCAAAAATAAATCTTTAGTTCTTCTCGAGTACTTAAGGATTATCTTTACAACTACCCAATGATCCATACCTGGATCCGATTAGTATCTTCTCTTAACACTCACAGTATACGATACATCATCCTAGTATATAATATAACATACATGATAGATCTTATAGCTGACGCATATGAGATCTTACCTATGTGAATCCTCTCGTCTTCTTCGCTCAAAGATGTAGGAGGGTTCATCTACACTGCAATATGCACTAAAGATGAATGATTATATCGAGCGATTGACATCACTTGGATTTATTATGGATCATGAATTAAGTATAAACTTGATTCTATATACTTTCCTTGATAACTATTAACCATTCGTGATGAACTATTAGATGAACCATCTAGAATCCATAATTTCCAAGCTGATCAACATGCTTAAGATAGTGGATTTATCTGTTAAGAAAGAATAGAAGGTTGTGATGTTGATTGACTCTTCTAATAAAGGTTCTAAGAGGAAGTCAAAGACTACAGTCAAAGGAAAGAAAAAGGCTAAGAAAGAGGAAATCACTCCAAAGGGTTCTTGCCATCACTGTAGCAAGGAGGAGCCTAGAGAACTCAAACAGTTCAGATATCATCTGCACATCAAAAAACTCATGAAGATGAAAAATAATGGTATAAGCATCCATATGCTCATGTTGTTTTGGTAGCTCATGAGACATCGAGATTAGCATAATGCAACTTGCCAGTTCAAAATCAACCACACGCTTCTGATAGATCAACTTTTGATCACAGTAGCATTGTCAGCAGACCATTCAGGAAGAACCTCTTCAAGAACATAGTCAATCTTCTTTGCTTTGAGAATAATTCTCAGGTTTCGAAGTCAATCCAAGAAGTTAGGCCTAGTCAATTTGTTTGCATCCAAAATCGAATGTAAATCAATGTAGGTTATGTTATTCTAATAATAGCCTAGACATTCAAAAAGAGTATATAAGAGAAATGAATTAAACATGCAATGTGAACAATTCACACTAATAAAAACTTCCACTATTTTGTTCAAATTTAAGAGTCCTTGTTTTGAATTCGAGAGATAGTAGGTTATCTCTTAGTGGGTTGATATCCACTATGACTAAGAATAATCTTAGAAAGAGTCCAACAAGTCATTCTTAGTTCTAGTGGTAGGTATCTACTATATCAATTATATATCATATATATAACTATCATATTATGCTATCAACTATTGATATTTGCATAAACATCATATTGTTAACTCATTAACACATATACATCATATACATATCACTTGATTTCACTTCAATCCACGTTAATCTCGGAGAGAGTCCAATAAATTAATGTTTCAAGTTAAGGCTGACCTATTAATCATGAGATCATATCTCAATGGTCTAAACATATCCAATTTCAAACCAAACTTGAAGAGAGTCCAACAATCCAAACTAGAAATTGAACTATGGTTCTTATCATATTAATGCAAAGTGCTAGGTTTAATATTTTCATAAGGAATTTTAACATGTAACAACTCTCATCATTCAAACATAAAACAAGATTTTTGTATAATCATGCATATCTTATAGCAATTCCTATTATACATGAAGTTAAAAATTGTAAATCCTATGATCTATGTCAACACACAAGGTAACTCTGATACCTTTTGTTAGGATTTCCTTAAGACACACGCGTAGCGAAATAACAAAACATGTATAAAACATTTGCATCCCAAAGATCCCTGCCCGAATCTCTTATGTTTAACATGATCATAGGAAGAAGTTTAGGACGTTATACCTTCGTGATTCAAAGCATTTGTAGAAACCGACAAGCAAGCTTAACGAGACTTGCCTCTACAAGTATCCACGCTGAGTTTTCTCCGAGACAACTTCGCAAGCAACGAGCCTTTGTCTTTGTTTAGTGCTAACTAACCGTGGAGATAAATCCAGAGAGAGATCTAGGAGAGGAGGAAAAAGGTATCTCAAGAATCTTACTCTTGAAAAGATAAGATCTGAAGAACTTATCCTTCATTTTCTCTTCCTCATGAATTTAGGGGCAGGAGACAAAATGTTAGCCCGTGGCACGACCTTGTTGCACATGGCATGGTGTTGCCATGAGGTTCATGACCATAGAGCACTCCACAGCCTGGCTATGGAGTGATCTGGCATGGTTGTGTCATCTACCTGTTTTGGCTAGGTAGCTCAATCCACAGCGTGTGACACGACCGTATTAGCCCATAACATGGTTTTGTTAGGCTCTATCATGTTTGTTTCACTTCGACAGAGTGTGGCACGACCGTGCCATGCCCTAGAACGATCATAGTAAGCTCTGCCACTCCTTTTTCATCCCTTTTTTGTTTGGTCCAACCAGGCATGATCTCTCTTTATAAGAATCACATTCTCAAACTTATTTTAAGTCTCTCGAGAAGTCGTATTGTGTGTGACCTTATAGGTTCCCAGTTATATTGGTCATTCATAATTAACCATTAATTATAAATAGACTGTTGGTGCAATTGACTCAGGTCACGATTGACCAGACTTGAGTCGAACTCGAGTAGTATTTTGATATTTGCCAATACGATTGACAATGTGATTGTCATAGAAAGTCCAGCATGAGTCTTGGCAAAGGAAAGTCTAAGTTTGAATACTTGGCATGGAAAGTCCAAGAATGGTTTTGACAAGAAAAAGTTTTGTTGGAAATTTGACACCGCTAGAGGGGGGATGAATAGCGTTTACTCTTGCGTAAATGGAAAACGTTCGCGTGCTTGTCTACAATTTTCGTTAGCGCAGCGGAAACAAAGATAATAAAGCAATAACGAAAACACAAACACACAAACGCAAGGATATAACGTGGTTCGGAACCGAACCGGTTCCTACTCCACGGATCGAGCTCTAAAGAGCTCTAGCGATGCCAATGCAATCACTAACCACAAATACTCCTCGACACAAGTCGGAGGTGGAGAAACCTCTTACAAACTATTTTTACAATAATAAGAAATAGATACAAGCAATTACAACAATGAAATATAATGCAAGTAAAGAAAACTACTTTACAAGAGCACTTTGGTTGCTTGATCTTTGGTTGCCTTGGACTAGCCTTGAAGGACTGGAAGAGCACCAACAATTCCCCTTCAAATCGCCCAAGAAAACCCTTAAGAACTGATGCCAAAAACCTCCTGCCGAGCTCCTTTTATCCTCAGACTGATTTCCGCCATCACCGATCGCCATAAGTCACCAGTCGACTGATGCCACTGTTGTTGTGAGACAATGGTTCGATCCACGCTAGAAAAGCTCCAACGGGCTCGACATTGGGTGGCGATCGGCCGAGGCCCTTGGACATTGCCGATCGTCGACGCCCCGATCGGCCGCCGCCATCGACACTAGTCGATCGCTAATTGAGCGAATGATCGCGAGAGCATTTCTAGCTCTAAATCGGCAAATAACTCAAGTCAACTCACGGCAGTTGAACCGGCCATAATGTCAGTCGACTGTCAACCTCAAAAATGAGGTTTTAACCCAAGTATGGTGCCCCCATACTTGCTAGACCACCCTTAGCCTAGACCTAAGCCTTCTAGCCACCTCCATCAGCCTCACGCCTCTCGGATCCCTCCAAGTCATCCATGACTTGTTCATCCATCGCGCTAGCCTCTAGGTGCTTCCGTCGGCTATGTCATGCTAACGGTATCTACACCGCCAAGGCACATTGGACTTACGCCGCCAAGACTCCGCTTGGACTTTACGCCGCCAACCATTGGACTTATGCTGCCAAGACTCCCGCTTGGACTTTACGCAGCCAATATCAAAGCCCTTGGACTTCTCATGCCAAGACTCAAGCTTGGACTTTCCCTTTCCAACCCATGTTGGACTTTTACATTGCCAAGACCCATGCTTGGACTTTTCCCTTGCCAACCCATGTTGGACTTCTCAAATGCCAAGACCATGCTTGGACTTTCCCTTGCCAACCCATGTTAGACTTTTACATTGCCAAGACCCATGCTTGGACTTTTCATGTGCCAAGTGTCCCACTTGGACTTTTCATGCCAAGTACTCAAGACTTGGACTTTACCAAATGCCAAGTGTTCCACTTGGACTTTCCATGCCAAGTACACAAGACTTGGACTTTCCCATGACAATTACATTGTCATATGTTTTTGTCGAAACATCAAAACATCACTCGAGTCAAACTCGAGTCCTGGTCAATCGTGACCTGGGCCGATTGCACCAACAATCTCCCCCTTTTTGATGTTTGACAAAAACCAAACAAATCATTTGAGTTAGACCACTAACTCAAATCCCTTACCAATTATCCCAAATTGGTAAACACTCTCCAAATGTTCTCCCCCAAACATTCTCCCCCTTTTTGACTAACATCAAAAAGGTTTTCTCTCCAAGGAGGTCAATGTATCATGTCCCAATGAGATCTTACAATCTCCCCCTTGATCCAAAAATAAATACCTAGGATGTCTACCATCTTCCTAGTGATAATTCACATATCACTCAAGAGAGGCAATCCTATACTCTCTCCCAATTTCCAAATTGGGTATCAAAAACCCATCAATTTTCCCAATTGATGATACTCTCCCAATAACTTCTCCTCTTCAAATAGAAAAACACATTCATCATCCCATGATGGATACCTCCCCCTAAAGGCTTGCTTCCCCTTGACCATTGCACCAACAATGTCCTTGGGAAGCCCCTAAGCCAATAGGAACTCTAAACCATCAAAATTAAGGTTCTAAGTTCAACATAGAACTTTCACTCACCCTAAATTTGATACTTTGACCTAACACAGCTCCTAATCCATATCCAATGGATTTTCACCCTTTATAATGCTTCCTAAAGCATATCCTAGGGTTAGGAGTGATTAGGAACCTTTTCCATAGCTGAACACGGGCTAACCAAACCTTGTTAACCCGAATCAGACTGACGATCGACTCCGATGAATCGTCGATCACCACCCATATCGATCCGGCCGCCAAGAGGCGGTCCGATAGATAGCTGAAATTTCTGAATTTCAGCTATCAGAATCGAGATTTGGAAAAGCATAAGTAATTCTACGTAATTTGAAAAATCATAAAATTTAATACGTATATTACTTATAGTCATTACAATGGGTGAAAAATATTTGAAAATTATTTTACCCATAAAATGGTGAGTTTGATACAAAACTCAAAACCATTGAAATTTTCAATGTTTTGGCCCTATTTTGTATCAACTTCATCAATGGTGATTGCTATCAAAAGATAGACTTCACCAAGGTTTTCTAAATTAATTTTAAAATGATTTCAAAACCATGTCTTGGATCATATTCCTTGGGCTCTATGCACATGACTTGTACACAAGCTTTCCTAATGATCCACTAATTGAAATTAGATGAGTTTTAGATCATCTAGATGCAAAAACTATGCACCTTGAACTTAACTCATATCCTAGCATCTCACATGTATCTAGGGTGTATAAATACACATACATGTCAATTGGATGTGAGATGTGGGTTTTGGTTCATTTAAAACTAGGGTTTCATGCATCTTCTAAGGCAACCCTACTTGATTCCCTTATGAATGGGACTCCAAGTCATGTCATAGTCCTTAAATCAATTTCAATCAAAAATTTTCTTAAATACATGAATGATTATGGCATTAATGATAATATAAATAAGCATATGCTCATAATCATGATGTCATGGCATAAGATGAAATCTAAAAACACATGACATTTAAGACCTTAATCCTAAAACATGAACATGACATATAAAATGATTAAAAGTAAGCATGATGTCATGGCATGTTATATGGCAAACAAAGCATGGCATATAAAATATATAGGTATAATAATACCTAAATTTTAATATTAATTGTCATTTGTTGGGATTAAACATATTTTGCCATATTAACCTAATCTCCCTAGTGTGTCAAAAATCTAAAATGGCACACTAACCTCTAAACCTAAATTGTGTCAATTTAATTGATTTTTCTTAATTTCAAAAGTGCATTGGCACATCCTAAAATCTTTTAGGATATCGATTCAAATCTATTTCCAAGGTAACCAAAACCTTGAAAATGTCCTAAAGTGCCACCTTTACCATGGTTGAGTTAACTACCCATCCAATCAAGGTTGGCACACCCTAAACCCATCTAGCGTGAATCAATCACGCTCTTAGGAACCCAAAACCAATTTGAGCTCCTAGGGTTAATTAGGTATTCCTTAGGGATAACCTCCCTAGATACCTTCCTAATGACCCTCCTAGGTTTGTTAGCCTTGGTCATTTGGGTCTTACCTAGGTTGACTCTAGGGGTAACTCCCCTTGCAACCTTCTTAGTGGCCACCCTAGGTTTCCTAGAAACCCTAGCCACTAGGCACAACCTTTGGTCAACCTTAGGGATGACTTCCCTATTGACCTTGGTCTTCCTAGACCTAGTTTGTGTTCCATAGTCAAATGGGACACTATGATAAGTCACTTTAGGCTTAGGTTTATGACCCAAACCTTACTTGCCCTTGGTTGACTTTTGACTCTTAGGTCCTAGGTGTTGACTTTGACTTTTGGACCCTTGATTTTGACCACTAGACCCTTTAAATTGATTTTGTATCTTATTTAGGGTCTTTTCAAGTTTTTCAAGCCTTGACCTCAAGACTTGATTCTCTAATTCTAATTTCCCAATTTTAGAATTTTGATTTAAACCATGGGCATGAGACTTTCTAGGCATATGCCTAGTCCATTTAGTATTTAGATCTAGATGTTCTCCTATTTTCCTAATTGATTCCTTAGGTAAAATATTTTTAGGGACATTAGTCCCAAATTTCTCCTTACTCCTAAGGTAAACATTTTTAGCACCTAAGTAAAATTCCTTACTTCTAGTATGCTCTTTATGAATTGCAAGGAAATTAAAATTTCTAGCATGCTTTTGACTATTAAATCTAGAAGGTGCATTATTGAAATATACCTTAGGATTTGCCTTGGAGGCTCCCCCTACATGTATAGCTCCTTCTTAGGTCTTTTTGCTCCCCCTAGGACATTGACTCCGGTAATGCCCCTTTGAGTTGCACTTGAAGCATATGATATGCTCCTTGCTCTTTTGACTCGGGGCATCGGCATCCTTGACTTTTGGTGCCGGTGGAGCTTTCCTAACCTTCTTTGGGCACTTGCTCTTGTAGTGCCCGGCTTCTCTACACTCAAAACATATGATATAATTTTTATTACAAATTGATATGTTTGAGTTACCTATGGTGGATGTGGTGATTGGAGTGGATTCTTCATTCCTCCCGGAGGTTGAGACTTCTTCTTGAAATTGTTCCGGCTCCGGTGTGAAA
Source organism: Wurfbainia villosa (assembly GCA_025175895.1). Taxonomy (NCBI): domain Eukaryota; kingdom Viridiplantae; phylum Streptophyta; class Magnoliopsida; order Zingiberales; family Zingiberaceae; genus Wurfbainia; species Wurfbainia villosa. The sequence goes on along the minus strand of CM045994.1, from coordinate 2,877,738 downwards.
GTTCTCTCCTCCCCCTCAATCCTTGAGGTGGATGCCTCTTCCACCTCTTCTTTCTCCGATCCGGAAGTCGACTCCCTATCAACTTCCGACTCCTCAAGCTCTTTAGATGGGGATGTGCTTGCTTGAGCTTGAGAGGGTGAGCACTCCTCTTCTTCTTCTTCTTCTTCTTCTTGGATTGATGATGGATTTTCATGAAGCTTGGCCAAATCGCTCCTTGGCATCCACATAGTCACCTAGGCTACACAAGAGGTCATTAGGAATTAAATCAAAAATGAATTTGATTACCTTCTTGTTTTTCTCGAAGGCTTGGAGTTTATCTTCACTCCACTTCTTCTTCTTGAGAAACCCTCCCTTTGGTCCCTTATGATATTCAAATTCTTCCATCAATGCGGACCACTCCTCAAGGTCTCTCATCATCAAAAAATCTTCAATTCTCGCCTTCCAAGAATTGAAACCTTCTCGTCCATAGAAGGAATAGGGAATTGGAGTGTTGATGTCCCATCCCAATGGTTCTTCCATCTTCACCCTCTAGCCTCTTTGTCTTAGCTCCCGGCGGTTAGTCCGTAGAAGAGCCCCAGGCTCTGATATCACTTGTTGGAAATTTGACGCCGCTAGAGGGGGGTGAATAGCGTTTACTCTTGCGTAGATGGAAAACGTTCGCGTGCTTGTCTACAATTTTCGTTAGCGCAGCGAAAACAAAGATAATAAAGCAATAACGAAAACACAAACACACAAACGCAAGGATATAACGTGGTTCGGAACCGAATCGGTTCCTACTCCACGAATCGAGCTCTAAAGAGCTCTAGCGATGCTAATGCAATCACTAACCACAAATACTCCTTCTCGACACAAGTCGGAGGTGGAGAAACCTCTTACAAACTATTCTTACAACAATAAGAAATAGATACAAGCAATTACAACAATGAAATATAATGCAAGTAAAGAAAACTACTTTACAAGAGCACTTTGGTTGCTTGATCTTTGGTTGCCTTGGACTAGCCTTGAAGGACTGGAAGAGCACCAACAATTCCCCTTCAAATCGCCCAAGAAAACCCTTAAGAACTGATGTCAAAAACCCTCCCATCGAGCTATCCCGATCCATAAGTCACCCCGATCGATGCCATCGCTGTCATCATGAGACAACGACTCGATCCATGCTGAAAAAGCTCCAACGGATCTCTTGGGAGCGCTCGCGTGCTCGACATTGGGCGACAATCATTGCCGACCCTTAGCGATCATTGCCGTCGATACCGATCCTGCTCATTGGAAGCCGATCCGCTGAGCATTTTCAGCTCTAAACTGGCAGTCGAATTCAAGTCGACTCACGGCAGTCGAACCGGTCATAATGTCAGTCGACTGTCAACCTCAAAAATGAGGTTTTAACCCAAGTATGGTGCCCCCATACTTGCTAGACCACCCTTAGCCTAGACCTGAGCCTTCTAGCCACCTCCATCAGCCTCACACCTCTCGGATCCCTCCAAGTCATCCATGACTTGTTCATCTATCGCGCTAGCCTCTAGGTGCTTCCGTTGGCTATGTCATGCTAACGGTGTCTACACCGCCAAGGCACATTGGACTTACGCCGCCAAGACTCCGCTTGGACTTTACGCCGCCAACCATTGGACTTATGCTGCCAAGACTCCCGCTTGGACTTTACGCAGCCAATATCAAACCCCTTGGACTTCTCATGCCAAGACTCAAGCTTGGACTTTCCCTTGCCAACCCATGTTAGACTTTTACATTGCCAAGACCCATGCTTGGACTTTTCCCTTGTCAACCCATGTTGGACTTCTCAAATGCCAAGACCATGCTTGGACTTTCCCTTGCCAACCCATGTTGGACTTTTACATTGCCAAGACCCATGCTTGGACTTTTCATGTGCCAAGTGTTCCACTTGGACTTTTCATGTAAGTACTTAAGACTTGGACTTTACCAAATGCCAAGTGTTCCACTTGGACTTTCCATGCCAAGTACACAAGACTTGGACTTTCCCATGACAATTACATTGTCATATGTTTTTGTCGAAACATCAAAACATCACTCGAGTCCTGGTCAATCGTGACCTAGGCCGATTGCACCAACAAGTTCAAGTATGGATGCTTGGCAATTGAGAAGTCCAAGAATGGTTTTGCATGGTGAAAGTCCAAGTCATGGGTACTTGGCAATTGAAAAGTCCAAGGGTATAGTTTTGACCACGTAGATCCAAGTGTGTAGTCTTGGCGGTGAAAGTCCAAGTATTGAGGCTTGCAATGGAAAAATACAAGGGTGAGATTTTGGGAGCGTAAAGTCCAAGCATGTAGTCTTGGCAGTATAAATTCAAATAAACCTTAGCAAAGGAGACCCAATTAGCATGACATAGCCAATGGAAGCAACTGAAGACTAGCACAAAGGATAAATAAGTCGTGGAGGACTCTGATGGATCCTAAGAGCATGAGGTTGATGGGGGTGGCTAGAAGGCTTAGGTTTAGGCTAAGGATGGTTGATCAAATATGAGGGGATCATACTTGGATAAAACCTCATAGTTGAGGTTTACTAATCAATTGGAGTTATGGACCAGTCGACTGGCCGAATATTCAACACTTGAGAGCTCAATTGACTCATAGCAGTCAACTGGGATAATGACTAGTCGATTGGTCGTGTAGTTGACTAAGGCTCGACTACTCGGTTGTTGTTGTCGACTGGTCCACAGCAGTCGACTACCATGTATAGGCAGTCGACTGGAGCTAGTGGGCAAGCACAGATTGTTGCATAGTTGACTAGGCAGGTGACTACTGTCCAGCAGTCGACTCCTAGTAAGCGCAATCGACTGCTAGGGTATTTGTTGGGAAGACTCTAACGTGGATTAGTTCATTGTGAGATAACGGATAGGCGAGCAGTCGACTAGGGCCCTTTAGCAGTCGACTGTTAGGAGCAAAATCAGTCCGATGCAGGTTGTAGATGGAGCTCGAGTTGAAGGATTTCGCAGTGGTTCTAGGGTGATTTTGAGGCGAAGTGCTGCTACATTTCAGGGCTTCAAAGGCATCCCCAAAGCAATCAAAGCATCAAGCAAGCAAGCTCTCATTTGTTAAGTGTTTTTACTTGTATTTCTTATTTGCTCTTGTATTTATTTCTTTTGGTTGTTGTCTATTATTGTAAATATTTGTAAGAGGTTTCTTCACCTCCGACGTATTGCCAAGAAGGAGAAGTTTGTTAGTGGTGGTGTGCATCACTAGAGCTCACTCTAGAGCTCAACCGTGGAGTAGGAACTAGGGTTCCGAACCATGTTAAATCCTTTGTGTTATGTGTTTGTGTTTGTCTGTGTTTGTTTTATATTTGTGTTTTTGTATTCCGCTGCGCACTAATCATTTTGTAGACAATCACGAATCAAGAAAACAAAAAATTGCTATTCACCCCCTCTCTAGTGCGATCATTGATCACTCAACAAGTGGTATCAGAACGGGTCGCTCTTCAAGGATTAACAACCAAGGGAGCAGTGCTAGAGGAAGAAGAGAGTAATCGCCAAGGAGGATTGAGTTGCAAAATGATGGACTTAGACATGACATCTACACTCCACCGCCCTATGGAATCTATGGATTTTAGGGGCCTCGACCAATAGAAGGCAAGATTGGAGAACTTCCTCATGATGAACATTGAAGATTGGTTCATCTTGGTGGACAGGTTCAACCTCCAAGGTGTTCGAAGGGAGGATTCCTCAAGAGGAAGTGATGGGTCGAGGAGCAATGTCAAGCCTTCGAGATAAATGAAAGAGTAACGAAAACTCTAGTTAATGTAATTCCTAATAATTTATTGTGTAAGATAGGAAATTTCAAGGATGCTAAAGATTTATGGAGTAAGCTAGCCAAACTCTATGAAGAGCCCTCACCGACCCAAGAAGTAAAGGAGGAGTCTAAGAAGGAATGCTCAGCCTCTCAAGCTCATGAAGATTTAGAGGGTGATAGGTGTTCAATATCCGAAGAAGAAATTATGGAAGCTTTCACCTCTAGAATTGAGGGGGAGGAGCATAGGTCTTCAACACCAGAGCAGGAGGAGTCATCTACCTCCGGAAGAAACAAAGAACAAATTCAAGATTCTCTTACCACCGAGCTAGGTAACTCAAATGAAATTGTTAAGAATAAAGATCACATAATTTTCTTTGAGTGTAAGGAGAAGGAGCATTACAAAAGTAAATGTCCAAAATTGGCCAAGAAGAAAACTCAAATGTCAAAGGTCAAAGAAAAGACAAAAGATGTCGAAGCCCTGATAAGGAAGAGCAAGGATCACGTGGTGTGCTTCAAATGCAACAAAAGAGACATTATAGGAGTCAATGTCCAAGGGGGAGTCATCCTCGTAAGGACAAAGGAGGGGCTTCACATGTAGGGGGAGCTAAGGCAAATCCTAAGTTAATTTTTAATAATGCACATTTAAGTTTTCATAATAAAAAGCATGCTAGCAATTTACTTACAATTGTTCATCATGATAAAAATCATGCTAGTAGTAAGCCTAAAGATCATGCTAGCTATAAGTATTTTTGTTTAGAAGCAAAACATTGTAATATTAGGCATAAAGATAATACTAGGTCAATCCTATCTAAGGATAATAAGAACCTAGGCAATAACTATAAGAAATCTAGACATATGTCTAGGAAGAAAAATATCTCAAGAAATAATAGAAATTTAAAAATTGAGGTATTAAAAAAGGAAAATCAAGTCTTGAAATAAATTAGAAAAGATCCTTAGAAAAATAGTCAATTCAATTAAAGGATCTAGAAGTCAAAATCTAGATTCTATGAGGCAAGACTTACCTAAGGACAGGTTTGGGTCACAAACTAAGTCCAAGGAGGTTATGTTAATCTACCATAATGTTCCATTTGATTATGGAACCACCTCTAGGTACAGGAAAGCCAAGGTCACAGGAGAAGTCATCCCTAGAATTGACCATGGTAGATGTCTAGTGGCAAAGATTTCGAAGAAACCTACGGAATGTTAGAGGATCATGGCCCGGTTAGAGGGGGATGAATAGCCCAATTCGTAGATGGAAATCGTTCACTTCTTAATCATCTATAAATACTATTAGCTCAGCAGAAATATGATACTAAACAAGACAATTAAGATAAAACAAGATAAGCAAAGAAAACAAATGCTAACAAGATTGTGTAACGTGGTTCATGACTCTTGCTGCTAATCCACGGATGATTCGTTCGGCGAATCACTCCCTTAAATCCAATCACTAGTCTCTCCTTTTAGCACAAGCAAGGTGGAGGTAAACTTTCTTACAAGAATCACTCCCTCTTATAATATAATTGAAATAAGAGCAAGGAAGAGGAGTGGAAAACGTTTAGGGCACTTGAGAGTATGAATGGGAGTTAAGCATTAGCCTCCCAATAGCCCCCAAACCCTTCTTTTTATAGAGAATAAGGATTTCTTCTTGTTGGGTAGGCATCAGTCGACTGATGGTCGTTCTAACAGCTTCTGATCTGACTGAATAGTGGTCGTCACATCCAACGGCTCCTCCATCAGTCGACTGATCTAGCCATCAGTCGAGTGATCCAGGCAATCAGTCGACTTTCAAATCTTCTGTGCCCGTGATTACCTTGATTAGTCAACTACAGTCCCTTGGCAGTCAACTAATGGTGCAGCAGTCGACTACTAAACCCTAGCAATCGATTGTTGGGCCAGAAGTCCATCAATCGAACACCGATCGAGCACCAGTCGAGTGCCATCGACCCCAAGCAGTCAACTGCTATCTATAGCAGTCGACTGGTGTCAAGTAAAACCTCAAACAAAATACTTGTTTGAGCATCCGATGGTCGAGTAAACCTCAAACCTTCTGTTTGAGCATTCGACACTTCCATTTGTCGGGTAGAAACCTCAAACTCATGTTTGAGCATCCGACTTATCCAAACATCAGGTAAAATCTCAAACATAAGTTTGAGTGTCCAACTTGTCGGGTAAAACTTCAAACCTAAGTTTGAGCATCCGACACTTGACTTAGCCATTCGGTTAAGTTCACCTATGAGCTACCCGTCCCGGGTTACAATCGCTCACTCTCATCTCCCATTAAGTCCCTCGCCTCGAAGCTCTCTTTGTCCGACTATGTCCCTCGGATGCACCAAGTGCATGGCTTCCACAATGTCATCCTTCACATCTCGTCTTGAAGTCTGCTTCCTTTGGCTGCACTTCATACACTCCTCGTCCAGCGGCCCCTCGGATGCACCAAACGCATGACTTCTGCAATGTCATCCTTCACAGACTCAAGGACCCGAGCCATGAGATGGTGAACTCGCCAATGCTAACATCAAGCCAATCCATATGTGATTCATTTAAGTCCTGCACAACTTAAACACACATCAAATCCATAACAACCTAACTTAAACTCTTTGTCACACACATTAAAACCACATCATACATGGGTTGATTGCCCTAACACGGAAGTCGCTATAAGGTTACGAGGAAATTTATCCCTAGGATTAACGTTGAAAAGGCCACAATGGCCAAGGCTTCCAAGCCTAGGAGGGTAATTAGGAAGGTATCTAGGGAGGGCATCCCTAGTGAGTACCTAGTTAACCCAAGGAGCTCAAATAAGTTTTGAGTTCCTATGAGCATGACTCCTTCACGCTAGATGAGTTAAGGGGTGTCAATCTTAAATGGATGGGTAGTTAATCTAACCATGATAGAGTTGACACTTTAGGACATTTTCAAGATTATGTGATACCTTAAAAATAAGTTTTAGAGTTTAATCCTAAAGGATTTTAGAATGTGCCAATATAAATTATAAACTTTGAAAATTTTGATCAAATTGGCGTAATTAGGCATAGTGTGTCATTTTGGATTTTGACACACTTAAGGAAAATTAGGCATTATGGAAAATGGATATAAATCTTATAATATGGCAATTGGAATTAAAATATAGATATTTTTATACCTTGATACCATATACTTGTCATGCTTTGTTTGTCATATGTCATGTCATGACATCATGCTTAATATGATTATTTTAAATATCATGATAATGCTTTGTTTAATTATATCATGCCATGAAATCATGCGTCATTAGCAATGTTCTTTAATTATGCACATTTTTATGTCATAATCATTATTCATGCATTTAGGATAATTAAAATAAAATTAAGGACAATAGCATGATTTGAAGTCTCATGATAAGAGAATCAAATAGAGTTGTCTAGATAAAATACATGGACTCTTAGATAAGGAAGAATAAAATCCACATCTCACAAAAATATTAAATTGACATGTGTATATTTTCATACACCTAGACACATGTAAGATATTAGGAAATGAGTTAAGTTCAAGGTGCATAGATGTTGCATCTAGATAAACTCAAACTCATAATAAAACATGGAGGAATCATGAGGAAAGTTTATGTACAAGTCATGTGCATTAAGCCCATAGACCATGGTTCAATATAAGATTTTAAAAAAAAATTAAAATCATTTTGAAAAACCTTGGTGAAGTCTATGTTTTGATAGTAATCATCATTGATAAGATTGGCACAAAATTAGGTAAAACATTGAAAGGTTTCAATGCATTTGAACTTTGTATTATTCTTTCAATTTAATGGGTACTTTATTATAAAATTATTTTTCACTCATTGTATTTGACATAGTTAATATACATATGAATTTTCAAGATTTTTTGAATAACGTATATTTACTTATGATTTTTCGAATTTCGAATCTGAAGTTTGATTTCTGCATTTGCAAAAACCAATCGACTGTCGCTTTGGGCAGTCGACTAGTTTCTAATTTCAGTCGACTGTTGTGTCTGATATTGACTGAACAAGGTTTGTTTAGCAATTTATCAACACTCATATGTACTCTAACATCTCTTAACCCTAGGATATACTTTAGAATGGTGAAATAATCATTGAAAATGATTAGGAGAGCTATTTAGGATGGAGTATCAAATTTTAAGAGTTGTGAAAGTTCAATATTGAACTTATACCCTTAATTTTGATTGTTTAGTGTTCCTATAGACTTAGAAACTCTCCAAGAATATTGCTGGTGCAATGGTCAAGGGATAGTAAGTCTTTAGAGGGAGGTCATCCATTTTTGTATGATGGATAAACCTTGATTACAAGGGGGAGAAATGAGGGTTTAGGTACATACATTATGGATTATCTTTTATTTAGTGATATGGATCTTATCACTAAAAAGAGTGAAGGTATCCAAGATGATTTTGAACCAAGGGGGAGAATGTTGGTTTTCATTGGAGTATGAGACATTAAAAATCCTTGGGAGGCTTTTTGATGTATGTCAAAGGGAGAGAAGTGAGGTTTAAGTTAGGTAAATCTTCACTATGCTTTGGCATTGGAAGAGTTATGTTTGGGTTATTGTTAACCTGACTTAAACGTATTGTCAAACATTAAAAGGGAGAGATTGTTAATGCAATCAACCCAGGTCACGATTGATAGACTCGAGTCGGACTCGAGTAGTATTTTGATGTTTGCCAATACGATTGACAATGTAATTATCATGGAAAGTCCAAGCATGGGTCTTGGCAAAGGAAAGTCCAAGTTTGGATATTTGGTATGGAAAGTCCAAGAATGGTCTTGATAAGGAAAAGTCCAAGTGTGGATGTTCAGCAATTGAAAAGTCCAATAGTGGTCTTGGCATGGTGAAAGTCCAAGTCATGAGTACTTGGCAATTGAAAAGTCCAAGGGTGTAGTCTTGGCCACGTAAGTCCAAGTGTGTAGTCTTGACGGTGAAAGTCCAAACATTGAGGCTTGGCAATGGGAATGCCCAAGGGTGAGGTTTTGGCAACGTAAAGTCCAAGCATGTAGTCTTGGCAGCATAAGTCCAAATGAACCTTAGCAAAGGAGACCCAATTAGCATGACATAGCCGATGGAAGTATCTGAAGGCTAGCGCGAAGGAAGAACGAGTCGTGGAGGACTCGGATAGATCATGAGGGTGTGAGGCTGATAGAGGTAGCTAGAAGGCTTAGATCTAGGTTAAGGATAGTCGATCAAGTATGAGGAGATCATACCTGGATAAAACCTCATGGTTGAGGTTTACTAGTTGACTGGGGTTATGGACCAGTTGGCTGGCCTAATGTTCAACACTTGGGAGCTCAGTTGACTCGTAGCAGTCGATTGGTCATGTAGTCGACTAAGGCTCGACTGCTTGGTTAAGGCTCTTGCAGTTGACTGTCAAGTGTGGGCAGTCGACTAGTTTACAACAATTGACTGTCATGTATGGGTAGTCAACTATAGCTAATGGACACGAGCACAGATTGTTATGTAGTCAACTATTGGTAAACACAGTCGACTGCTGGGATATCTGTTGGACAGACTCCAACGTGGATTAGTCCATTGTGAGACAATGAATAGGTGAGCAATTGACTAGTGTTTTTTTATAGTCGATTGCTATGTGCGAAATCAACCTGATACAGATTATAAATGGAGCTTGAGTTGGAGGATTTCGCAACAGTTCTAAGGCAATTTTGAAACGAAGCGTTGCTGCATTTCAGGGCTTTAAAGGCATCTCCAAAGCAACCAAAGTATCAAGCAAGCAAGCTCTAGTTTGTAAAGTTTTTCACTTGTATTTTTTATTTTCTCTTGTATTTATTGCTTTTGGTTGTTGTTTATTATTGTAAACATTTATAAGAGGTTTCTCCACCTCCGACATATTGTCGAGAAGGAGAAGTTTATTAGTGACGGTGTGCATCATTAGAGCTCACTCTAGAGCTCAACCGTAGAGTAGAAACAACTAGAGTTCTGAACCACATTAAATCCTTTGTGTTGTGTGTTCGTGTTTGTCTTTGTGTTTGTTTTATATTTGTGCTTTTGTATTTCGCTGCACACTAATCATTTTGTAGATAAGCACGAATCAAGAAAATGAAAAATCTCTATTCACCCCTCTAACGCGGTCATTGATCACCCAACATAGACCATGAATAGCACCTAGTAGTACATCATGATCTTCAATTGACCGGAAAGTCATGATTGACTCTAGAACTATTCTGAATCTTTCAACTACTTCAGTTGTAAGTGTCTCTTTCTTTCACTTATCTTATATCCATTTTATTTAGGGCATGGTATTTGTGTTCATCTCCACTAGGTTGCCTACATCACACCTAGCCCAATTATAGTTTATTGTCCTGTAGATTCAAATTACTTAACATGTGTGTTCAAGAAGATCATCTTCTTGATATGTTTACTTTGGCTAAAGATATCTGAGTAACAATCATGACAAAATATCATAGGATATATCAGTGTTCTAAAAAGCGCTAGACGGTAGACGAGCGGTCACTCGCCGCCTAGCGGCTAGGCGGCTGCCTAGGCGATTTCTAGGCGATCGATTTTTTTTATATTTTAAATATAATAATATATAAAAAAATTAATATATTAGGGGCACTCAAAAGTCAAAACTCACTTTGTAGCCTCCACGTGCATGTAACAAATAACAACTCAACAAGTAACAAGAATATTAAAAACGTTTAAGATTGTAAACAATAAGAATTGCAAAATATAAGAATTAAAAACATAATTGCAAACAATATTAAAAATCCATTGCAATAATAAGAATTGGAAATGTGCGACACGCCCATGCCAAATGTGCGACACGCCTGTGCCCTCATTTGGCATGGGCGTGTCGCACATTTCTCACCGGCGCGACACGCCTGTGCCCTCATTTGGCATGGGTGTGTCGCACATTTCTCACCGGCGCTGAATGGGGCGTGTCGGTTGCTGTTGAGCGCTGGAACTCCTGACACGACCGTGTCAGCGCTTAATCGGTCGGTCGCCCCGATTAATCGAAGCGAAGCGTCGTCGATTAATCGCTCTGGGCGCCGATTAAAGCGGCGACGCCGCCGATTAATGCGGCGACGCCTAGCGGCGTCGCCTCTGTAAATGTCGGGGCGGTGGACGAGCGTCCACCGCCTACGCGCCGCCTAATCGGATAAAATCGGTGATTTTTAGAACACTGGGTTATATATCTCCTTTAACATGAGTGATGAATCCTCTGTAGACTATTCAAATATCTTTAGGTGCTTAAGCTTAAACTCAATCATCCCAAAACTATATCTCTTAAACTCAATCATCCCAAAACTATATCTCTTTGGAGATGCTTGCTAAAGATATCAAAGTATAAGTCTCTATAATCAACTTAAATACCTCAAATCTAAGGAAGCTTGCAGTACTCGAACTGGCATGAAATCTTCATTGACATGTAAAATCATATGATATTTTATAGTAGGTCATATCCAATGAACTAGTTATACTTAACTTACATTCACATGTTAACTCTCAATATCTCTATATTTCTATTCAGTGAAGATCAAATGCTTAAATAAATCAAGGAATATAACATGTGTTAGTCTCATAAAATTGATAATGTTCAATCTCATTAATTTATCGACTAGGAAAAATTTCAATATGTACATAATTACATATAATGATGAGAGACTCACTAATTATGATTAAATCATAATTTCTCTTATGTCATATATTATATTATACACTTCAGTAAATTAATTTAAAATTAAATCTTATACATAGTGAATCTACATCAAAATAATAAATTTTATCAATTGACATCTCTCAAATACAATAAAAATTACCAACACCCAACCAAAAGCCAATAGAAAAATCACATAGAACCAAATTAGCAAGAAGAAGGAAATTCATCTGGCAACATGATGGAGTGAGTACTGAGGGTGGCTCGTAGGGTCCAGGCGAAGGAATTCTCTCCCTTGGGAGCATAGAAAACTTCATCTCTTTCATTGGAGGACTTGGTGGTGCGTGGCTTGTAGGGTCCAGGCAATGACTTTCTCTCCCTTGGGAGCATAGGAAACTTGTCTCCTTCATCGGAGGACTTGGTGGTGGCTCGTAGGGTCCAGGCAATGGCATTCTCTTCCTTGGGAGCATAGGAAACTTCATCTCTTTCACTGGTTTCGAGACTGACGAGTGAACGCAGAGAAAAAGAACCATCAGCGGCTTGCGTCAAGGGGCGTGCGCAACTCATCGAGTAGTGCAGCACAAGAATGACTATAATCGCTGCGAGGACACGGCCATGTGATGGAGCCAAAGCCAGGGCTCGCCATGCTTGGGATAATGATACATCTCTTGAATTTGCTCCTGAGGTTGGGGGTGTATTATATATATTGTCAGCGCACGCGCAAATAAAATTGTAAACGAGCAAAATCAAATTAAATTTTATAATGTTCAGACTTATTTAATAAGATAATTAAGTTGAGCTAAATCAAATTTAAAATTAATAAGTTATTAAAAAATTTATTCAAGTTTGACTTGATTTTTTTTAGAGATCGAGTTTGACTTATTTATTGGGTATCGAGCTTTGAATCAAGCTTGATTTGAACTTGAATCAAATTTAAATTCGATTTATTTAAACATTATCAAATTTAATTAAGCTTGTTTGTTTATTTTAAACTTTTGATATTTTAAATCTTTTTATAAAGGAATATAAATAAGTTAATAAATAATTTTCAAATCAATTTGTTCATAAATACTATTTATGAATACTGTTTCACGAACACTAACAAGATGAACATATATATATATATATATTTAAATTTATTTATTTAATTTATAAAATTGTTCAAATTTATTTATCAATTAACTTTAATATATATTGAACATCGCATCGCATCGTAAATAAATTTTTATCAAATTAAATACTAAATTTGTTCAACATTTGATTCATCTACGATCACAAGGCCAAATCCAATTGACATCGCATCGCAGTACTTGCCAACCAAAAAAAAAAAGTGAATGCATATTGCTTAATTTAACCATAAATGCCTACACTGAATGCATTTAATGTTTTTATTGAAAAAAATATTTTATCACATGGTTTCTCGAGATAAATACAAAACAAAAAACTGTTATCACTTACTTATAAAAAAAGGGTAATTCTTGCTAGGATTGGTATGGAAGAGAAAATGAGAGAAAAATAAAATAAAAAGACTACCTTAGTTTAAGAAGAAAAGAAATAAATTATGGAGGATAGATAATTCTTGCTAGGATTGATTCAAAATCCCTCATGATCTAATTATAGTGATACTCTATTATACTTTCTCCTTATCGAATGTCTTTCAAAGATGAAAAAATTTCTTACAATACTTATTCCTTTTAAACAAATACAAACAATATATAAATGAATATGAAATGCAATGTAAATAAATAATTTACAAAAGTAATTTTTCACTATTTGATTGCTTTGGAATGTTTTTCGAATGTTTGAAATGTAATAACATTTTCTCTTCAGAGTTTCTAAGAATCGATTGCCAAAATTCTCTATGCAATCTTCTTTTATATAGCATTCAAGTTGGGGATGATTTTTATATAATAATTAATTGATAAATATCATCAGTTGACTAACTCTTTCTAGCTTAGTTTTAACCATATCATTAGACTATTATGCCATTAGTTGAGTCTCGTAGTTGTGTTTTAAATATTCTATTGGTTGCAATAGTGTCATCAGTCGAGTTCATCAATCGACTATAAAATTATTCATCAATCAATTAATCACATCACAAACCTTGCTTAAACTCTCAAATTTGTGGTTTCATATTTATTAATCAAATGATACTCTTATATTAGTTGATTGGAAAGTGTCCCAGACTGAAAATATTATTTGTGGACTAAGATTGAAAATACTATTTACAACCGTCGATTGATATATTATTTATGATAAAATTTTGTTCGCAATAGGCGACTGCTTCGATTCATTAATCGATTGATCATTGTTGGGGCTTAAAATATTATTTATATAACAAATGTTTGATCCTCCATAATTCACTTGTAATCCATCCATCTCATGCTAAGGATCTTTCATAATCCACTTAGGTTTCACTTATCTCGTGTTAAATGTCCAACCTTTATGACTCACTTGGTTTTCATTTCCTTTGCTAAGCGTCTGATCAATAATAACGATCCATTTGAACTTCTCACTCAAGAATCAAGATTGATTGTATCATTTGAGAGAGTACCCCAAGATTATATTGATTGTATTAAAATCTCCCCTTTCATTTATCATTTCACTCAAAGCTCAAACCAAGATTAATCATTCTTGACTACTAATCTTCTCTTTGAGAATATTATTTAATCATTATAATACATAATGCTCAACACATTAAAATCCAATTCAACTTTGATTGATCAATTGAATCAAAGCTTTGAGTTATTATAAATAAGTGGAATGTATTTATGAAATAATAACATTTTTAATTTATTCGTGTTCCTTAAAATTTCTCTTTCTCTACTTTATTCCCTAATAACGACAAAAATCTAAGAAAACATTTCTTTTATAGCAATCCAATTTAACTAAAAAATGATTTAAAGAGCAACAAGAAAATCATTGTTCGAATTTCAAATGGTCCAAATATATTAGAGATCAACTTCAGATGGGGAAAAAAAACTACTTAATCTAAAGAAAACATAAAATACGCTCAATATACAGGCAGGCAGGATCAAATTGCTCGCATGGATCAACAGACAAAACAAAAGGTTTAGTCAGTGTCTGCGACGGTCTGGATTAATCCACTCTTTAACCCTTCGCGGCAAAGCCTCCCCCCTTCATCATCTGCCGGAACTCCGTGAAGTTGACTTTGCCGTCGCCATCGACGTCCACCTGGCTTATCATCTTCCGACACTCCTCCGCGGTCCGGCCCTGCTTGAAGCCCAGCGACGCGAGCACGGAGCGCAGCTCGTCGACGGTGATGAAGCCGTCCCCGTTCTGGTCGAAGACGTTGAAGGCCTCGCGCATGTCCTCCTCCTCGTCCCGCTCATCCATGATGGACCGGTACAGCGTCCCGAACTCGTCCGCGTCCACGCACCCGTCGCCGTTCACGTCGATCTTCTCGATCATGGCCGCCAGCTCCGCCTCCGGGATGTAGATTCCCAAGTTCTCCAGGGAGTCACATAACTCCTGCTTCGTAATCAGCCCGTCGCCATTGCGGTCGAACATCTGGAACACCCGACGCAGCTCCGAACTTTCCATCGAACGCCGACTATCCCCAGCCCAGAGATAACGAAATGCTAACTAACACACGTACACGGATCGACGGCGATGAGAAAGAATATGGGATTATTAATTGCAATAAATAGCGGAGGGCGGGACAGCGGCGACTTGATCCCCTCCTGTTTTTATTGTTCGATCGGGCGGTGCGACGGTATTCGCGGAAGTGAGTTGAACTTCAAGAAGGATGAGGCGATCGAAGTAATTAATTGAATGTGGAGGTAGCTAGTGGTGGCTTCCTCTTCCTTATATTGCGTCTGTCTTCCATTTCTTCCTGAGGCGTCGCGGAAACGCCGCTCGACCTCGATCGGTTCTAGTTCCTTCGAAACCGCGTCGCACTCTTTTTTTTTTTTTAATCAAATGAAACGGTCGGGGACGGCAGCCGTCCACTGTCTCCAGCGTATTTATTATATATGGCCTCCCTTGGAGAGATTTTAATCGCAATTAATCACACGGCGGCATCCAACCGCTCGGCCTAAATCGATCTTAACCCGTGCAGTGCCGTGCAGGTGCAGGTGCAGCGGCAGCTGCAGCTGCAGAAAAGTTTTTGATATCGACGTGAAGTACGTAGGGGGATAATAATTAAAGCAGTGTCACGCGACATGTCAGGCCGAATTAATATAAATATAAATCCAATACAAGGTTGACATGGTCTTTGGGTTGATGACCAGCCTTCGTACTTCGTTTACGTTTACTTGGAACTCATTTGACCAGTACTCAACGTAGCTCACACTCACATTCGAGTCCATAACAGGATATATAGAAAGAATGCCCAGGCGTTCACGTACGGTAAGACTTGAAATTTAGCTTAATTAACTATATATGTACTTATTGTAGAACTCATCCAATCATGATTTCTATCTTAAATATATTAATCATATATAGCCAATCCTAATTAAGGTGGTCAAGGTGGGGCCATCGCATAGGGTCCACACTTCGATGGGTACCACTCTTCCTGGCTAACCAAAATTTATATTAGAAAGAAAAGTTTATTTCTTGATATTATTTTCATTATTTTTGTTTTTAGTTATGTACCTTAATTTCGTCTTATCCCTTTCTATAATTATTTAAATATCTTCGTATAATAATTTTCTAATAATCTGTATTTTGTATGTATTTCTATTTAAGATATGACAGTAATTCCATTGATGGATCCCCTTCCATTTAAAGTTTATTTTTTTTTATAAAGATGAATAAAACTTAAAATCTTTCAAAGAGTTAAATTCTCATCGCCACTTTAAGCTATCGTATGTCTTCGTCATACACATTGTCTCGTTCGTTGTTATTGATTGTTGCGCAATCTGAGTCCATGTCTTTTATAAGTTTTAGATTGATTTCCACTTTTAGGTTACGAAATCCTAAATTCTAAATTTATTTTGCAAGGTGAAAATTTCAAATTGATTATAATCTCACGGTTCGAAACTCATGAGCTATAGTTGATTACTAATTAATTTAATTGTGTACTGTGCTATTGGGTAGATATTAAAGTTTTATTTCCAAAGTTGTCCATTTCAATTCGAATCGAGTGCACGTCAAGATTAAATTTTTATTTCGAATTAAATCTTATTTTAATTATTTTAATTTGAAAGTATGTTTTTTGATAATTAAATTTTTGATATTTCAGATTATTTATTCCGAAGACCTTCACTTGTTTTAGCATTGAATAATTTGATTTGGAGTGTCAATGCATTAAAATAGTTAAAGAATCCTTTTTATTTTTTATACGAAGACAAAGATTTTTTTTCCCACCGGACACGAATAATAAAATACATTTATTTTTCACTTAGACCGTGCTAAATATCGTTCATTTTAATAGATAATTGTCTCGGGGGTCGAGCTGGCCCTAGGAGGATTAGTGGCCTTTGTCCGGGGCTAAAAAAAATTTAATATTAGATGGTACTTAATTTTTAAATTTCACATTGAAAATAAAACTCAATTTTTAAATTTCGTTCAAAGTTGTAGGATCCAATTTTAAAATCTTAAAATTCAGGACGGACTATTAGTGCATTTATATGAGTGTTTCGATATATTAAACAAAGAATTAATTTAAATTAGATTTACTTTTGAATTTAATATATGCATGAAGTTATGCACGAACTTAATTAATAGAGCTCACAAAAAGTTGATGAATCTTGTCTAGGCACAATCAAGTTGGTGTTGGCTCCATAGCTCCAAGATCAACTAGCTAGAGATTAAAGAATATGAAACATCCAAGGAACATTATGACAAGGAGTAATAATGTGGTAGCTTTGACGGAGGTAAAAGGAGGCGGGCTATGTAAATGAACGAGTGAAGGTTGAGACATGCATGGAACAAGATGAGAGATCATGCATTCGAGGAACTATAATTACTTGATGGGATATGCCCTAGTGAGTGGAGTAAAATTGTAATAAGTAAACTTTTAAGAGAGTTTGAGAGTTGAGTGATTTGTGATTTGTAATTTGGATTCATGTTGGTTACTTAGGCAATGACTTGAGCAATGATTTGGTCATGTCGATATTCTAAAAGTTATTCTTAATTAATTTGTATATTAAGTCGATTCAGATTGGATTATTTACGAATATAATATTTCTGTTCAAAGTAGTAGTTGACTGTCCGAGTTGAATCAATTAAATAGTCAACTGAATCTAATAAGAGTAAGAAATAAGACGTTGATCGATTTGAGGAAAGATGCAACCACATTGTTTATGCAATAAAGTGGTTCAATTGACTAAAATCAAGGTGAGTCAATTAAGGTAATCATTGTCAAATAAAGTAGTTGGCTAAGCCGTGGTGAGCAAGAGACCCGTTGCAAAGCAAAAGACTAAAGTAATCCTAAAAATAATCGATTGGAAGTGACTTAGTCGACTAGCATGATGGAAATAGAAAAGTAAAGTTTTCTTGGAGACAATATAGAGGCTATAAATAAAAGGCCAAATGGAGCTTTCAAAGGATGAAAACAACCGAATTTAACTTCATATATTCCTTTGCTCTTTTGTTATAATTCTAACCTCAATTATTATTTGTCGTTACATGTTTTACTTACTTTTTCTTACTATAAGAAGATTATTGTAAGAGGTTTCTTCAATTCTAAGATGGAGAAAATTAGTAAAATTTACAATTGACTCATATAAAGTTATAGGTTATGGAGTAGGATTCAAAAGTTCATAACCATGTAAACTCATTATGCTAATGCTTGTTTGCTTATGTTATATATTCTACTACACTAATGCAATTGTGTAACCTTACTAAGCATTAGCAAGAATAAAATATTTTAATTTACAAGCCAAGTGGCATTCACCCCCTTTAACCATCTAGTCATCAACCTCATTGATCTTAAGAGATCAAACATCAAAAAATCACATGTTATTATTAATCAAAAGGGAAGAACTAAAATCTCCCCTTTTATATTTAGAAAGCAATTTAAGTTAGATATACACGTGATAAGTAGAAGAATGAGAAGCTAGACTCTAAAATCTATTTTCACTTGAAAAGAATACAATTCCCCCTCAATCCAATAACTCTCTCTATCTAGGCTACTACCTCTCCACTCCCTCCAATCTAGGCTTATTTCCTTTGAGTTCTCTTGATATAATATATTATTAGAAAATGAAAATTTTCCCTTAATTTAGGTTACCTATTGAGGTGGAGTTCTATCTTCCCAATCAAAAATTTAGTAGTCTCGCCTATATATAGAAACACCCTCTATAACAATACATCAATGGATCTACTCACTCGTCAACAAGATACAACCTTTATTTGCTCCTTATTATATATCAACACGGTATAATGAACAAATCACAATACAACAATTTGAACATATCAGCCAAACAAGCACATCAAATATACAATGTCATGATAGAAATATATATGGAAAATGATATATATATCTGAAATAGTGGACATTGTATGCATGCAATTCAACATCCATAGATAACAAACTAAAAAAATAAAAATACATCCATAATCAAAACATAAACATAACCAATATTTAGATGCAAATATGACATACTAATACTAAGAGATGTTGGTGAAATCACAACCCAAGTGGTTGAGTTTGACAAAATGGTTATTGCTTTTCCCTGAGCCCATCTACCTTAGCGAGCTGAGTACTATCTATTCTCTTGAGTATTATTAGCTTTCCCGAGCTGAGCACTGTTGATTTTTCCTGAGCATCATCTGTCTTTTCGAGCTGAGTAGTATCTATTCTCTCAAATATTATTGACCTTCCCAAGCCAAATACTATTTATTCTCCTAAGTATTACTGACTTTCTCGAATCGAGCACTATTGATTTTCCTTGAGCACCATCTGTCTTCCCGAGCTGACCACTATTGATTTTTCCTGAGCACCATCTGTCTTTCCGAGCCGAGTACTATCTATTCTCCCGAGTACTACTGACTTTCCCGAGATGATCACTATTAGTTTTCCCTAAGCTCCATCTGCCTTCCCAAGCTGAGTATTATCTATTATTTTGAGTATTACTAGCCCTCTCGAGTCAAGTACTATCTATTCTCCTGAGTATTACTGACCTTCCCAAGCAGAGCACTATGTATCTTCCTGAGTACCATTTGTTTTTCTGAGCTCCTCTCCTCAAATCCATGACCTTTGTGGCATACATGCAGATCCACTAGAAATGATCTGATTCCCTTAATATGTAACAAAGAAGGAGCTTATCAGAGTAGACGGAAGCTTCATGTAACAATTGCCCCCCTTAACAATCCTCCAAAGAATATTACAGGTGGGCATACTTGGTCGACAAGCTGGTGCTTGAGATGCTATATAAGGCCTCTAAATGTAAAGGAGAAGAGGATGGTTCTTTCTGTATTCTGGTATGCAGAGACAACTCTTCTTCTTTGAGTTTTCTTCTCTTGTTGTTGTTCTTTGTTCTTTGTCCTTTGTTTGCTACATCTACTATGTTCTTTACCCTCCTCATCGGCGGATATTGACTTGAGCATCGGAAGGACTGCGTCGATAAAACTAATCCACTTTCACCATTTTTTCACTTGTAGACTGGGAGTCGCAATAATATTTTTGAAAGATAACCCATTCAAGTAGATCAAGAATGGTCAAATATTTAACAAAAGAAATTCCTAATAGTTCAAGGTTGAAAAAATATTAGGAAGATAAGGAAGACTCAAAAGTAAAGTTTCTTGATAGAGAAAGATTAAGAGGTGAGGCCTCTTGACAAGTAAACTCCAAGTGAGTTAAGAGTCTATAAATCACTAATACTTTGAAACTTGGATAAACTTTAACTTAAGTTATAACTTACCATAATTTGATTGGAATTGATTAGTCAATTTAAAAGTTGATATCAATTGATTGGAGTTATGGGTAAACTTGGGAGTCAACTCACGATGTTCTATTAGAAAATAGAATATCTTTGTTTTGATTGGAGTCAGTTAGGCATCCAACTAAGGTGAGTTTAGTCAATTGGACAATTGATTGGATCTCTAACAAAAGTCAAAATAAGATTATTGATTTGGTAGAGAAGGCAACAGTTATCAAATAGCTTTTATGATAAATCATATAAGTCAATTGAAATCAAATTAATTCGACTAAAGCATTTTTTGCTAGGAAGGAAAGTTGATTGGAATCAAGTTAAATCAATTAATGGATCTATTGCAAAGAAGCAACTTGCATAATCACAAAAACAATTGACTAGAAAGGAACAATTGACTATGCTCATGTAAAATACTAGTTGGAAGGTTGTTTGAAGAAAACTCAAAGGATATAATAAAGAGGCAAGGGTAGCTTGTCAAGACTGGTTGAAAATGTTGCAAAAAGATAAGAGAAATTGTAAATTGCTCCCATTAATTTTATATTTATGCAAGCATACCTTTTTTATTGTTTTATTGTAGGAAGCATTGTAAGAGACTTCTTGCCTATTAGAAGGAGAAAGATAGTGCGATTCGAGAGGTAAGTCTCTTACTTTCTAATTAATTGCAAAATGTTACAATGAAAAAAGGAGAAATACTGAACCAACTATATAGGAGGTTCAAAAACATCCTCAATAGACTCCATACAATTGGAGAACATTCGAAGAATTGAAACCTCGTAGAGTATACTCAAAGGTATTTCTTTGGACTTCTTTTTTTTTTGGGAATGGTAAAATGTATTATGGAAGTGGAAAAGGTTGTACATACCTAGGCATCTACAAACAGAATGAACATGAAGTACATGCGGATGGTACATGCCCAATCCGGTGTCACTACATGGCTACAGACACATACATCAACCCATATAAAGAAAATCATAGTCCCAGAAAAAGCCACATCCCATCGAGAAAGCCTGCCAAACCACATTGTTACATGGCACATTCGTCGTCACGCCGCACAAGCCCACCTTGCCGTCGACCAAATCCAGTTGCCCGGTAGAAAGCTCCATCCCTTCCTACGGACGTCGCTTAAAATCAAGCCAGACATGGGATGCCCAAGCTGGCCAAGTGCCCGCACCATCTTCGATCTGTCAACTCCCTCCGGAACGATTGACTTCCACGTCAGCAAGACCGCCACCTCAGCGACAGCCTACATGTCCTGAACCCGCCTCCACCTGGGTTCGAGCCAGCTCAGCATGCCAGATTAATTGGCAATGAACACAACACCTATCCCGCCATTCCTCTGCAGGGAACGACCGCAGCAATGGGACAGGCAACAACGTTGCTGACCCACGATGTTGCTTGGCTCGCATATCCAGGTTATTTGGTTGGTCCTTGCTGCTGCAAACCCATCACAGTGCCAGCTAATCCTGCACATCAAGGACAAGTTGACCGGTGCACGTCAAGCCTGCAACAGCACCTCGGAGCCCGAGTCTTGCCTCCCGTGCTCTGCCTTCGTCCTCCCCAAGCGTTCGTCGGAGAAAGCTCCAGTAGCCATGAGAGACCATCCATCAAACGAAAAACCATAGCAGAGAGGAGGAAACCGAGGTGACCGACGGGAGGTTTCAGAGGCCATGGACAACAGCTGCAGGACAACCAGAAATCCATTGGCGCCACCCTCCAGCCCGTCTCATGGCAAAGACACCTCCGCCATCACCATGCCTCCAACAATGATCCCTCGCAATGTTATGGCTCCCACCACCAAGAAAACCCTGCACCACCAAGAGGAAGCGACGACGAAGCACCAAACGCCATGGAAGCCCATCTCGGCAGTAGCAGCTCAGGGAAACTGGCCAGCACCGCCAGTAAACTCACCGAGACCACTCGCCGAACAACCTCCTGGTAGACAAAGCTCCGCCTTCGTCCCCAAACCTCCATCAGCGCAGCGACATTGAGCTACTCCACTCGCCACGACCATCAACTTGGGAAGAGTAGCACAGGAGAGACCCGGGGGCAGGACCAGAAACTCTCTGCGCCCATCTCCTGCCGCTCGTGGCCCTAAGAGAGCTCCGCCGTTGGCAGCTATCACGCCATCAGCACAGCGACATTGAGCTGCTCCTTTCGCCACAGCCATCAACTTGGGGAAGGTAGCGTAGGAGAGTCCCGGGGGCAGCGCTAGAACCTCTCTGCACCCACCTCCTGCCGCTCATGGCCCTAAGGAAGCTCCGCCGTTGGCATCTATCGCACCCGTCCCCTGCCCCCCTCCGGCAACTACTCATGGGTTGTCGCCGGAGAGGGAGGGAAGCCATCTTCCAGCCTTCAAGCGAAGGAGAACCTCTGCCTATCACCCCTGGATCAGCCCTCCGACCGCCTTTCCCCTAGAATTTCTAGAGAGAAGGGAGAGTCTCTCTCTAAGTTGGAGGAAGAGGGATTATCTGGCTAGAGACTTTATTTCTTTGGACTTCTTTGAAGTTATCTATGGTGGATGTCTACAAGATGTATGCAATTGTCTAGTTAAATTAAATGAACTATTTAGCAAATTTGAATTTTATGAACAAACTAACCTTGTTCCAAAAGAGAAAGTAATAATTTTGATCACAAAGAAAAATAAACCAAAGAAGAACAAATAGAAGAAGAAGATCTAATCCAAATCAGAGCATGAAATGGAGAGTGAGGGGAAATCTCAATGAGTAAGATGGGCCATTCATCAAGAAAATGCTAAGGAAGAGAAAGAGTTCTAAAAAAGAAAGATGTGAAGAAAATATTCAAGATCCAACCAAATCCAAAGGCATATTTAAATCCAGATCTAGCGTAACATAATGCAATAGGAAGGACCACTATGAGTCATATATTGTATAGAGCTCCACAAGTAAAAAATAAAATCCCAAGATGATGAATACACTCAAGGCCACTTGGGACAACTTCTCATCATTAATGTCTTTGGAAGAGGAGTTGTGCAAGGTGATTGGAACAACATTCATGGGCATTGATGATGGGGTAGAGAGCTTAAGCGAGAAAGAAAAAACTTCAAGTTGCTAGGAGGAGAAAAGATGAGGTAATCTCCCCAAATTAGACAAATTATATGAAATTATTGCTTGTTTAAGTAATCATTATGTAGGTCTAAGGACAAGGTCAAGTCACTCCAAAAGGAGCTTAAAGGTCTTGAGGACAATAATTCTTCATCCTCTATTTACAAGGGTCAGTAGGCAAGTTCTTTCCAAGTTTAATTTAAAAAAAAAAAACTCAAGAAAGAAAATAACAATTAAGAGGTCGTGGAGACATTTGAAGAAAATTTAGGGACTCCACAAATCGAGGGAGAGAAGATTACTCAAGTTCCAACCACTGGGGCATATTATGATGAACTCAAAACCCTCTTCGACATAACTCAAACAAAGAAGTATCCATCTCTTCAATAATTGAAGAATAAAGCAATAAAATTAAGGAGGAGATATCAAGAAAGAAGACTCTAAACCCTCCACCCAAACCATGTCAAAAAGAATATCATGTTAAATACTGAAAAAAATAAAATATTAAATTAAATGGCCAAAGAGTTAAGGAAAATAATCCTGGAAATTTTTCGGAATTTTTAGGAATTTTTCTGGATTTAAACGAAGGTCGTACGAGATAATTACGGGGATAATTAAATTTCTAAGGGGTTAATAAAAAAATAAAACTTAGGTTTTTAATTATTATAAAGGAGTAGTTTGGATTATTAGGTATTATCCCAAAATGTTTCCCCGTGCACCGGTTTTCCTCTCTCGATCTGCGGTTTCTTCCGCGCACTTCTTCTTCTTCTCCGCGCACCTTTATCTCGCACGATCTATTCTCTGCCGATTTCCCTTCTGCTCCCTGCGCCTGCAGCCAACGGACCACACGATCCTTCCCTCTCGCGAGCTTTCTCCCTCTCTTCTGCAAGCGACGGCCGGCGTTCTTGATAGTCGCAGCGGACGGGCTGGAACCGGGAGGGTAGGGGCGGCTGGAAGCGTGGAGTTGGGCGGCGAGTGTGCGCGGCTAGAAGTTTCGTCGACGGCGAGCGATCGACGACTGGAAGCTTGCATCGGTGACGTCTGCATCTTGTGCTGCCAGAGACACAATTTGGCTACCGGAGCAGGGGATTTGGTGTTGAGATTTCGCCGGAGACTCTTCACTCCGGATTGCGCGTCGCACTGACCGCCCCTCCTGTCGGTGCGCCGCCACAGCCGTCCGAGCCTTTAGCCACCCACGCTACAGATCGATCCCTGCAGCTGTCCGAACATCCGCGATTCGCCTGGAAACCATTTCGATCTCGATGTTTACGGCGATTGGGGCTGGAAGGTTGGAGCAGCGACATTCCCCAGTGTCCCAATCGTGAGCTCCTCCATCGCTGCCAAGCAAGGGCAGTTGTTGGTGCAATCGGCCCAGGTCACAATTGACCAGACTCGAGTTTGACTCGAGTGATGTTTTGATGTTTGACAAAGTATGTTTGACATAGGATCGACATTGATGTCGGTTAATATGTTGGGGAGATTGTTTATACAATTGACCCAGGTTATAATTGACTTGATGGTTGACCAGGGTTGACCATGTAACTATGGGAAAGTCCAAGCATGGGTCTTGGCAATGGAAAGTCCAACATGGGTTGACAAGGAAAGTCCAAGCATGGGTCTTGGCAAGGTAAAGTCCAAGTCTTGAGTACTTGGCATGGAAAGTCCAACATGGGTTGGCAAGGAAAGTCCAAGCTTGTGACTTGGCATTTGAGAAGTCCAAGGGGATTGATATTGGCAGCGTAAAGTCCAAGCGGAGTCTTGGCGGCATAAGTCCAATGTGCCTTGGCGGTGTAGACACCGTTAGCATGACATAGCCGATGGAAGCATCTGAAGGCTAGCGCGATGGATGAACAAGTCATGGATAACTTGGAGGGATCCGAGAGGCGTGAGGTTCATGGAGATGGCTAGAAGGCTTAGGTCTAGGCTAAGGGTGGTCTTCCAAGTATGGGGGAACCATACTTGGGTTAAAACCTCATTGTTGAGGTTGGCAGTCGACTGGAATTATGGCTGGTTCGACTGCCGTGAGTCGACTTGAGTTCGACTGCCAAATGCTTTGCCGACAATGATCGCATTGCTCATTAGCCGATCGCGGCGGGCCGATCGCCTAAGGATGGCGATGACCGCCCGAGTGTTGAGCATTGACGCTCCAGCTCGACCGGGCCGATTGACGGCTACCGGGCAATGATCGCTAATGTTGGCGATGATCGCCAAGAGATCCGTTGGAGTTTTTCCAGCGTGGATCGACCCGTTGTCTCACGACAACAGTGGCATCAGTCGACTGGTGACTTATGGCAGTCGATTGATAGGCGGAAATCCAGCCCGACGCAGGTTAAAAGGAGCTGTTCGTGGGAGGATTGAAGCGTGTGTTCTCTTGGGCGATTTGAAGGGGAATAGTTGGTGCTCTTCCAGTCCTTCAAGGCTAGTCCAAGGCAACCAAAAGCAAGCGATCTAAAGGCATTTGTAAAGTGATTTCTTTACTTGTATTGCATTGTAATTGCTTGTTGTACTTAGTTTATTGTTGTAAACTGTTGTACGATGTTTCTCCACCTCCGACTTGTGTTGAGAAGGAGTTATTTGATAGTGGTGTGTGTTTGGCATCGCTAGGGCTCGTTTGAGCCCGATCCGTGGAGTAGGAACCGTTACGGTTCCGAACCACGTTATATCATCGTGTTCGTGTGTGAGTGTATTTCGTGTATTGCCTTTATTATTATTATTCCGCTGCGCTAACACGAATTGTAGACAAGCACGCGAACGAATTCCATCTTCATACGGTCATCTACGCTATTCACCCCCCCTCTAGCGGGCATCTAATTCCCAACAAGTGGTATCAGAGCCTGGTGGCTCTTCAACGGATTAACAACCGGGAGCAAGACGCTAGAGGGTAAAAGATGGAAGTCCAAGATCAATTAGGTTGGGACATCAACACACCGGTCCCGTATTCATTATATGGACAAGAAGACTTCGATTCTTGGAAGAGAAGAATTGAAGATTTTTTGATGATGAGGGACTTCGAGGAATGGTCTCTATTAATGGAAGGATTTGAGTATCCTAGAGGACCAAAAGGTGGCTTCCTCAAGAAGAAGAGATGGAGTGAAGATCAACTCCAAAGATTCGAGAAAAACAAGAAGGTAATCAAATTCATTTTTGATTTAATTCCAAATGAATTCTTGTGTAGCCTAGGTGAATGCATGGATGCTAAGGAGCTATGGAGCGATTTGGCAAAGCTCCATGAAAGTCCATCAATGGTCCAAGAGGAAGAGACCGAAGAGGCTAATGCATCATCCTCACAAGGAAGTGAGGACTTGGAGGTTGAGAGATCATCAACATCCAAAGAGGAAGAGGAAGTAGAACCGGAAGTTGATAGGGAGTCAATTTTCTGGTTGGTGGAGGAAGTGGAAGAAGCATCCACTTCTAGGATTGAGGAGGATATTAGAGTTTCCTCAACACCGGAGCATCAAGAAGAAGCTTCGACATCCGGACAAGATGAAGAAGCCCAAAATTCAACTTCGTCACCTACCACGGACCTAGGTAACTCGAGCATTTCAAATAATGATAAAATTCATATTATATGCTTTGAGTGTAGGGAGCAAGGATATTACAAGAGTAAGTGTCCTAAACGGGTTAAGAAAGCTCCACCGGCACTAAAGATCAAGGATGCCGGTTCCCCAAGTCAAAAGAGTAAGGAGCATATCATATGTTTCAAGTGCCATCAAAAGGGGCACTATAGAAGCCAATGCCCTAGGGGGAGTAAGAAAGTCAAAGAGGGAGCTATACATGTAGGGGGAGCCTCCAAGGTAAACCCTAAGGTATATTTCAATAATGCACCTTCTAACTTAAATGTTAAAAAGCATGCTAAGAATTTAAATTCTCTTGCAATTTATGAAAAGCATGCTAATAGGAATAAATATTTTTGCTTAGGAGCTAAAAGTGTCCATTTAGATAATAGAGAAAAATTTGGGACTAATGTCCCTAAAAATAATTCATCTAAGGACAAACCTAGGTCAAATAACACTAGACCAATTTTATCTAGGGAGACCATTAGTAAGGTGCAAGAGCACTTAGGTTTCAATCCTAAGTGGACTAGGCATATGCCTAGAAAGTCCCATGCCCAAGAATTTAATCAAAAATCAATTGGGCAATTAGAGATCGAAAATCAAGCCTTGAGGCTTGAAAAACTTGAGAAGACCCTTAGGAACATACAAAATCAATTTCAAGGGTCTAATGGTCAAACTTCTAGGTCCAAAAGTCAAAGTCAACAAGTAGAACCTAAGAAACAAAAGTCATCCAAGGGCAAACCTAAGCCCAAGGAAACCTATCACAATGTTCCATTTGATTATGGAACTAAACCTAGGAAGACCAAGGTCAATAGGGAAGTCATCCCTAGAGTTGACCAAAGGGTATGCCTAGTGGCTAGGGTTTCTAGGAAACCTAGGGTGGCCACTAAGAAGGTTATTAGGGAGGCAATCCCTAAAGTTAACCATGGAAAGACCCAAATGACCAAGGCTAACAAGCCTAGGAGAGTCATTAGGAGGGTATCTAGGGAGGTTATCCCTAAGGAATACCTAGTTAACCCAAGGAGCTCAAATCGGTTTTGGGTTCCTAAGAGCGTGATTGATTCACGCTAAGTGGGTTTAGGGTGTGCCAACCTTGATTGGATGGGTAGTTAACCTAACCATGGCAAAGGTGGCACTTTAGGATATTTTCAAGGTTATGGTTACCTTGGAAATAGTTTTTGATTTTAATCCTAAAAGACTTTAGGATGTGCCAATATTAATTATGAAGTTTGATAAAATGATCATTTTGGCACAATTTAAGTTTAGTGGTTAGTGTGCCATTTCGGGGTTTTTGGCACACTAGGGAGAAAAGTAGAAATATGGCAAAATGTGATTAATTATATCAAATGGCAAGTAATATTAAAATTTAGGTATTGCTATACCTATCTATTTTATATGTCATGCTTTGATTGTCATATAACATGTCATCATGTTTATTCTAATCATTTAAAATATCATGATCATGTTTTAGAATTAAGGATTAATGTCATGTGTTTTTAAAAAGTTCATTTTATGCCATGACATCATGATTATGAGCATATACTTATTTATATCTTCATTAATGCCATAATCATTCATGCATTTGATTAAAATTGAGTTAAGGACTTTGACATGACTTGGAGTCTCATTCATAAGGGAATCAAGTAGAGTTGCCTTAGAAAAATGCATGAAATCCTAGATTAAGGTAACCAAAACCCACATCTCACATCCAATTGACATGTATGTGTATTTATACACCCTAGATATATGTGAGATGCTAGGATATGAGTTGAGTTCAAGGTGCATAGTTTTTGCATCTAGATGGACTATAACTCATCTAATTTCATTAGTGGATCATTGGGAAAGCTTGTGTACAAGTTATGTACTTAGAGCCCAAGGAATATGATCCAAAATAAGGTTTTGAAATCATTTTAAAATCAATTTAGAAAACCTTGGTGAAGTCTATCTTTTGATAGCAATCACCATTGATGAAGTTGATACAAAATAGGGCCAAAACATTGAAAATTTCAATAGTTTTGAGTTTTGTATCAAGCTCACTATTTTATGGGTAAATTATTTTTCAAACATTTTTCACCCATTTTTTTGGTCATAAGTATTATACGTATCAAATTTCGTGATTTTTCGATATACGTATAATTAGTTATGATTTTCTAAAATTGGATTCTGATAGCTGAATTTCGGAAAATTCAGCTACCAATGATCGCCAATGGGAGCAATGATCGATGTATGTGATGTAACAATCGGTGATTCTTGTCGAGTCATTGCCAGGTCTGATTTCGGGTTAACAAGGTTGTTTAGCCCATTTTCAGCCATGGTAAAGGTCCCTAACCACTCCTAACCCTAGGATATGCTTTGGGAAGCATTATGAAGGGTGAAAATTCATTGGATATGGATTTGGAGAGGTGTTAGGTCAAAGTATCAATTTGAGGTGGTGGAAAGTTCAATGTTGAATTTTCAACCTTAATTTTGATGGTTTAGAGTTCCTATTGGCTTAGGGACTCCCCAAGGACATTGTTGGTGCAATGGTCAAGGGGGAGCAAGCCTTTAGGGGGAGGTATCCATCTTGGGATGATGGATGTGTTTTTCTCCTTGAAAAGGAGAGGTTATTGGGAGAATATCATCAATTGGGAAAATTGATGGTTTTTGATACCCAATTTGGAAATTGGGAGAGTGAATAGGATTGCCTCTCTTGAGTGATATGGGACTTATCACTAGGAAGATTGTAGGCATCCTAGGTATGTTTGGATCAAGGGGGAGATTGTAAGATCTCATTGGGACATGAGACATTGACCTCCTTGGAGAGATAACCTTTTTGATGTTAGTCAAAAAGGGGGAGAATGTTTGGGGGAGAACATTTGGTCTATAATTTTCACTTAAATGTTTGGGGGAGAACATTTTGTGAGTGTTTACCAATTTGGGATAATTGGTAAGGGATTTGAGTTAGTGTACTAACTCAAGGTTTTTATTTGGTTTTTGTCAAACATCAAAAAGGGGGAGATTGTTGGTGCAATCGGCCCAGGTCACAATTGACCAGACTCGAGTTTGACTCGAGTGATGTTTTGATGTTTGACAAAGTATGTTTGACATAGGATCGACATTGATGTCGGTTAATATGTTGGGGAGATTGTTTATACAATTGACCCAGGTTATAATTGACTTGATGGTTGACCAGGGTTGACCATGTAACTATGGGAAAGTCCAAGCATGGGTCTTGGCAATGGAAAGTCCAACATGGGTTGGCAAGGAAAGTCCAAGCATGGGTCTTGGCAAGGTAAAGTCCAAGTCTTGAGTACTTGGCATGGAAAGTCCAACATGGGTTGGCAAGGAAAGTCCAAGCTTGTGACTTGGCATTTGAGAAGTCCAAGGGGATTGATATTGGCAGCGTAAAGTCCAAGCGGAGTCTTGGCGGCATAAGTCCAATGTGCCTTGGCGGTGTAGACACCGTTAGCATGACATAGCCGATGGAAGCATCTGAAGGCTAGCGCGATGGATGAACAAGTCATGGATAACTTGGAGGGATCCGAGAGGCGTGAGGTTCATGGAGATAGCTAGAAGGCTTAGGTCTAGGCTAAGGGTGGTCTTCCAAGTATGGGGGAACCATACTTGGGTTAAAACCTCATTGTTGAGGTTGGCAGTCGACTGGAATTATGGCCGGTTCGACTGCCGTGAGTCGACCAGTTATTTGCCCGGCAGAGTGAAAATGCCACTGACGATCGGTACTCATTGGGCGATCGGTGATCGCCGATCGGCCTAGCGATGGCGATCGTACCCGGTCGTGTTGAGCCGAGAATGCTCCGTGGCCGTAGGCGATCGACTCGGCGCGATCGCCAATGTTGGCGATCGGCGCGAGATCCGTTGGAGTTTTTCCAGCGTGGATCGACCCGTTGTCTCACGACAACAGTGGCATCAGTCGACTGGTGACTTATGGCAGTCGATTGATAGGCGGAAATCCAGCCCGACGCAGGTTAAAAGGAGCTGTTCGTGGGAGGATTGAAGCGTGTGTTCTCTTGGGCGATTTGAAGGGGAATAGTTGGTGCTCTTCCAGTTCTTCAAGGCTAGTCCAAGGCAACCAAAAGCAAGCGATCTAAAGGCATTTGTAAAGTGATTTCTTTACTTGTATTGCATTGTATTTCATTGTAATTGCTTGTTGTACTTAGTTTATTGTTGTAAACTGTTGTACGAGGTTTCTCCACCTCCGACTTGTGTTGAGAAGGAGTTATTTGATAGTGGTGTGTGTTTGGCATCGCTAGGGCGTTTGAGCCTGATCCGTGGAGTAGGAACCGTTACGGTTCCGAACCACGTTATATCATCGTGTTTGTGTGTGAGTGTATTTCGTGTATTGCCTTTATTATTATTATTCTGCTGCGCTAACACGAATTGTAGACAAGCACGCAAACGAATTCCATCTTCATACGATCATCTACGCTATTCACCCCCCCCTCTAGCGGGCATCTAATTCCCAACAGCAGTGGCGTGCAATGGGTCTTTCGGCGAATAGGGCAGGGTTGGGGAACTCTCTGCCGGCGGAGTCTCAGGAACTGGTAAATCTCGACCCCCCTTCTTTTATCAGTAGATGGTTCGATGTTATTGATTATGGATGTGATCTGATCTTGGAGGGGGGGAAGTATCTTCGGTGGAGTAGGCTGGACGGAGGTTGCCGGTTTGAGTTGTTAATTTGTACCGTGTGTATTTTGTGTATGGGCAGGTATTGGAGAGTTGCGCCGGCTGTGCGCGACTGGAGGTTTCATCGATGGTCGATGGAGCTAGCAACATTTTTTTCGGCGAATAGGACAGATCTAGGGGAAAATTGTGCCGGTGAACAGGGGATAAGGGAAGAGATGTCGGCGTAGCTCCTATTGCTGGTATATGTTTTGATTTGCTGTGTTTTCTCTCGGTCCATTTCAATTCTGTGAATTTGTTGAATATTAGACAGTGGGTGCCAATTGGCTCGACTGTGTGTGAGTGAGGAAGGACTAATGGAGTGAGTGTTTCATTAGGGTTGATTAGAGTCCTAAATCGGTGTAATTATGGGCTGTTAATGGTTGTAAATGGATCGTGGGTGCCAAGTTGTGGGATCCAAGTGTTGGATCGTGTTTTGAGGTAAGGATTGGTTGAGTCGTGTGTACGTCACCTAGAGTTAGGTTGGATTTATATTTATGATTGGTTCTGTAATTATGTATGGAGGATTGATTAGGTTGAATAGGATAATTAAATCAATCTAGTGGATCGGATATGAGATCGATGTAGGATTCGATTCGATCATTTGTTGTGAGATGGATAATATTTTCATATGATGAGTATTGATCATGGTAAGATTAATTGCAAGGATATGTTTTTGGATTGAGGAGTTAATCACAATTTATGACCTACGGGTTGAGGGTCTACTTGGAGATACATAGTAGTATTTAGCACGTTGTCGTGTGCTTGGATTTGATGGATTTATTTTGGATTAATTGGTTAGGGAAGGAATCAATTATGTATTCGATTTGTCGGTGAATGGTATTTTGTGCTTAATGATAGTTATGTGTTATGCAGATTTCGGTCACGAGGCAGGATCACGGTCGTGACGATCTGGTTCTCTTTGCGAATATTTGGCAGGCGGGTATTTTGACTTATCTTTTAGATATAGTCAGTGTTGATATGCTAGTTAGGATAGCTTACAATAATTTTTCATGTTTATATGTCTAGTATGCTTTTGGTGCATACTTGATACATGCATGTGATATGATATGATTATATCTCCCTGTTTGACTTGGATCATAGTTATTTGGATTATGAATATGTACATATTGATTGTACATATTATTCGGATAGGTATTTTGAGTAGGATTTACATGCTTTAATATCATGCACCATTTTTGCATGATTGCATGCTGGCTGGACGGGGTTCCATTATTGTTGAGCCCGCAGCCAGTTACATGGCCTGCACACACTGTCACTCATGGGTTAGTGGTACATCAGAAGGGTGTGTGCAGTTGCTCTGTCAGGCTCCGCTGGTCCGCTCATGGGTAGCGATGAGGCAGCGTGGTAGCGGGCAGGGATCCCTCCTCTGGTCTATGACACCGGGAGATGAGAGCTTAGCTCCCCCACTATGTTTGGGGCAAGAGGATAGGTGTACTCCGACAGCATCATGTCCACTCGATCACTCAGGAGCAGTGATGGCAGAGTGCACAATTGTCATAGCCCTACCCACTCGGCTTCACCATCGCGTGTGAGGCGGCTGACTGGCGTCAGGGGTGACCATGTCATTGGCACGACATGCACTTTGCACAGATTGCATTTGTATTGTGTTTGCTGCATTTTTATTGATGCCTTGGATGTGCATATGATTGTCATGCATACAGGATACATATTTGTATATGGTGATGACTCTTATAGTAGGGCACTTGCTCCTATATCAGGGTAGGAGATTCAGGTGAGTACAGTCCTTTTGCATTTATTTCTTGTTTACCATATATATGAGACTGTACTGACATGATTTTTATTGTTAGCTATACCTTACTTTGCATATCGACTATACCCGCTGAGTTCTTTGAACTGACCCCGTTGATTATATCTATTTCAGGATGAAGCTGTCAGAAGAGTTCAGCTGTCAAACCCCCTCGTCGTGGAAGTGTATTTGGTTATTTGTTTTTTTTGGTTTTTGGATATCTTGTTTAGAAGATATATTTAGGACTGGAATTGGATTTATGTATTCGTGGATTTTTTGTGTCCTTATGGACCTCTATTCGGAGTTTGTTCTGGATTGGATTTTGGTTGAGTATTCCTGCCCAGATGGCAGAAGGAGTAGGTTTAGTTATGATATTCTTTTGTTTATATCATTTGATTGTTGTCCTGAGACCTGATTTATTATCTGCGTGGGTGTTTGGATTCCGATTGTATTGACCGATGTATAGTGGCCGTGTAGGCCTTGTATGTAAATTGGCATTGTCACCCGTTCAGGGGAGATGCTGTCGGATTTTCGTCCGGCGGGGACTCCTTCGGGGCGTGACATATCATATGCTTTGGGTGCAATCAAAAGGGAAACTACAAGAATAAATGTCCAATTGTTAAAAAGAAGACAAGAAGAGAGAAAAGAGATAAAACTCTATAAGCTTGGTGAATTTGATGTGTCCAATAGTCTAATTAAGTTAAAGGAAGAAAGTGATGAAGGAGAAAGATCACATTGTGTGTTTTACTTGTTGAAAAATTAGTTACTATCGCACCAAATGTCCAAAGAATAAGGTAGTGAAGAAGAAGAAACCAAAAAGGGAATCGAAAAAACTTGAAGTCAAGGGAAATATCCTAAGGTAAGAAGGAATGTATCATTTCCTTATTTAAATTTGAATGCAAATTTAAATTCTTCCATGCATAAGAGTAACTCAGATGTTCACTTACTCATGCATATTTGTTTTCAAGCATTATGATAGGTCTAAAGTTGGAATGTATGATAACTCTAGGAGTAATTTTCATGATAAAACAATTTTGCCTAATATTAGAAAGGAAGACACATACCTAAGAAAAAGAAAATCCAAAAGCGTCAAGATAACTGTAGAATGAGAAAAGTAGAACTAGAAAATCAAACCAGTTAATAATCAATCGATACCTATTAGCAATTGATTGGTGGAGATTGGATGAAATGATCATGATCCACAAGAACTGCTCAAGTCTAATCGACTAGTGATGCATAACAAACAATCGATCGACAATAGCTTAGCTTACACTAAGAGGTTTTGAAGGATATAAAAGGACTTCATAGAAACTTCAATACGGGAGAAATAAAGTTGGGCTCTCTTGTAATTCCTCTATTGTAATTGTGATCATAGGGTTTTATCCATGATAACTCACATTTTGATATGATATTTTGTAGTTATTCCTCGGTATTTTAGTCTATTCGTATGGTTAATTTGATGTATTTATCATATTTTACGAGTATGAATTGTTTTAGTGTCTTAATGCATGCCAATACATGCTAATTTAATGTTCTTACCACTAATTTGATGTATACTTTATTTTATAGGACATTTAAGATCAAATCGAGGAATGCACATAAAAAAATGGAAGTTACTATAGCAAGTACTGTAGCAGAAGTACTGCAACAATGGTACTGTAGCACGTGAAGAAGCACAACTAGCCATGTTTTTTAGCACGGTATTGTAGCTACATTGAAACCACTGTAGCAATAGAAAATTTTGTCCAGGATCACACACGGTCGACCGTGCCCTAATTTCAATTGGAGAGTGTTTAAAAGTCGGAAAAAAATCCTGAAAAATGGTATCTCTTCTTCCCTAGAGCCCTAGCAACCACCCCTCCAACCTCCTCCACCCATTTTCCTCCTTTGGATTCGAGGAGAAACCGCTTCATCAAGGGATTTCAACAACGTCCTCCATCTTGCATCTCATCCACCTTCTCTTGCAGATTCGAGGTGTTCCACCCCGACGATACTTCTTCGAGCTCAATCGGATCTGAAAGAGTTCGGAGCATCCATCAAGCTATTGGATCCAGGAGGTTGTGCCATCCCACATCAACTACCACTTTCGAAGACTCAATCGAGCTCCGTTGGACTTAGCCGGAGGAACTTGTTCACACACCGGGTACATCTTGGGTTGATTTAATCATTTGTCTTTCATTTAGCTTAGATTAATTTTATACATGTCACGTGTTTGTCAATTTTTCCTTTACATTTGATTTACTTTATTTAGCTTAATTTTAGATTATGCACATTAGGTGTTTGATTTAATGCTTCTTACCGTTTTTGTTCTTTTAAATTCCTACACTTGACTTGTTTGGTTTAAGTCCTGCATTGTTTTATTTGTTGCATATTTTAATTACTTGCATTGTTAGATTAGATTTTTAATTATCTTGCAATCGTAGGTTAGAATCCAAATCCAAAACCCTCCAATCTTAACCAAAAAATCCAAAGCAATAGCGAAATGATCCTAAGGACATCATTCTACCAATTACATTCGTTGGGAGATGACCCGAGTCAGCTCTATACTATATTAGTATAGAAGGGGTTTGGCCAATTACAAATTTTATTTTGATACGTCATAGCGATGCGACACGCTGCGAGTTAGTTATCAATCCACTTTTGGAACTTGACTATGAATGAGAAAGTTAGGGGCACTATGAGAGTAATCCATCGATAAATCGTAAACCATGGAATAAGAGCTTGGGGGCTATCAAACCATGTAAACATAATACATGTTGAATGGTATATGATTGTTTTTATTCGTGTAATCTTGCTAGATTTGTAGCAAGGGTAGTTAGAAATTTGTCTTTGCAGGTAAATGCACTATTCACCCCTCTAGCATTTAACCATATTTTCTCACATGTTCTAACATATTTTACCTGACCACTAGTAGATTTGATATTTTTATTTGTTATAGGTATATGGGCAAGATATCAATAATGTGCAAATGAATCTCATTAAGAAAATGTAAAATATCTCAAGAGTACTCTTAACATAAGTCTTTGGTATCGAATGACTAATTCACTTAATTTAGCTTATTACTTTGATTGTAATTATGAGAGTTGTAAATTGGGTAGTGAGAATGTCAATTTCTTATGCCTTCTTTAGCCCGTTGGAGGAGACAAAAACAATATTACATTGCACTATCCTCAAATGAAGCTGAGTATATGGTGATGGGTGAGTGTTTGATACAATTGCTTTGAATAATGCACACACTTAAAGATTATGGGCTTAATTATAAGAATGTCCAAGTGTTATATGTCAATGTGAGTACCATTAATTTGACTAAAAATATGATCCACCATTCTAAGACAAAGCACATTGAAGTAGGAATCACTTCATTATGAACCATGTGGTAAGTGGTGACCTAATACTTAACTATATGGAATTCAAGTCTAAATTTTTTGGCATATTCTTTCAAAATAGGGTGTAGTAATCTTTGAAGAGAGCTCAGTATATACTTTTTTTTATTAGAATAAGTAGTCTAAATTTGTATGATTCACGTATATAGGCTTGTACCTTGATTACATCTCACAAAAACCCAAGAAAGACTTTGATTTGTGTATTGAGACATACAAAAACTAAGTGAGATGTTAGGTAGATGCTTTTAGTTCAAGATGTTAACTATGACACACATGGTTCAAAGATATAGAGTATCTAGATAATGCAAAGTTAAAATGAAACATCAAGGTTTTTCATAGTTTTCAAGTTTGTACCAAATTTTAAAAATAGAGTCTATTTTATGCAAAACTAATTTTTTGTGATTAATTATGCTATAACAAGTGTGCTCATGAAGTTTCATAAATAAACTTCAAAATTCAATAAACTAAATCAGTAATGATAAACAATTGGGTTATCTTTACTCAACTAACTTGGTCATTCAGCAACTAGGACATTATTGAAATAGTATTTTAGTTCAACTAAAACTTTGAATCTTTGGTCATTCAATCCGTCTTCATGAATCTAATTAAAAAATAACTAAGGGTTTTCAATTTTTTTGGCTTAAAAGAATTATTATTGGTACAATATATGGGCATCGAGAGATTGGATTTCCTCACCTAGATGTCTATTAGATGATTTCTTAAGAAGGAGGTATTTTTCTCAGTAGTATAAATCACAATTTTAAGGTGTTAAATGGAGCAAGGGGAGGAATCTAACTTAAAGGGCTTAGTATCAAGATGATAAAAAAATAATCCTAGTAATATATTGAGGAGGTGGAAAAATTCATGTTTGAACTTGTGTTTAACTTGGTATCTACTCTTTGCAAAATATATCTAATATCATGGATGTTGGTGCAATCGAATTATAGGCAAAGTTGACAAAGCTCGAGTTGAATTTTAATATTTGAATAATATGTAACCGAGTTGGACAAATATGTGGTCTAACGATAATTCTCAAGAGAGTAATTATTAGTCAAAGGTGACTAAGTTTGAGTTGATCATGATGAATATAGTGTTTGATGAAAGTTAGTTAAGTGAGAAATTAAGTAGGTCAAGATTGATTGAATACTTAATAGGTAGAAAAGTATAAATGGATAATGGAGGACTGAATACTTGGCGGTCGAAAATTCAATAGAGAGTTGGCAAGAGGTGAAGTTCAAGTGGGTCATTTAAGACCAAACATTTGATGTGAAATGGATGCATGAAGTCAATGAAGTCCAAATAAATCATAGAGGATCAGACACTTAACATATGGATGAAAGCCCTAATAGGTCGCAAAAGATCAGATGTTAGACATGAAGAACCAAATGTTAGGTAAGTATGAAAAGTCTTGACATATTAGGAATGACTAAATGTTAGGTAAGTATGGAAGTTTAAACAGATCAAGGAAGATATGTTTGACATTAGAGAAGTCTTGATAGGTCAAAACTGATCAGATGCTTGACACAAGAAGGAAAGTCTAAATAAGTCAGAGAGGACTAAAAGTTTAATGTTGATAAAGTTATGATAGGTCAAGATGATGACTGCTAGAAAGATGAAGTCCTCACAGGTTAAGGGTGACCAGATTTTAAGTGAGAAAAATCCTGATAAATTGAAATTAATCATATATTAAATGAAGCAAAAGTTAGCCTCGGTTATGATTGAAATTGAGGCATCAATCAACTGATAGAATATAATAGTCAAATGATAAATTATAAGTCCTAAGTTTGGGATTTGAGGGAATTTCAAGTCAATTAATGAGTAAACAAAGAGTTTGAAATTCGAGTGTTCTATTCTATTGATTGTAATCAGTTGACCGATTGAGTGGATCAATGGATCGATAATAATATAGCAATGAATAGAAAGTTCAGAATGTGACTGAATAATCATTAGTTGATTAATGGTGAGTAATAGTTATAGTAAAAAGGTGATTTCACTCGTCGCCAGTGTCCCTCACCGTCGATCCTTCAATGATGGTGAAGGGAGGTAAATCACGGAGTGAGGTGGGGGGGCGGGGTGCTATGCTCCTTGGTCCGTTGACCAGAAATCACGGAGGGCTTTTGAGTCAGAGTGAAAATTTTAAATCATGCATTGAGAATCAATCTCTGCCCATTTTAGTGACATCTGCACTGCTCTAACTAACGGATCATTCCGAGGGGACATGACGAGTAATAGTTGCTTGGTATTGAGGTGGATGGAGAGTGATAATCGATTGAAGGTGAGTGAGGGTCATTAAAATTTCATTCTATTAGGATCAAAATAATTATTCAATTTAATGAAAAATATTAAAATATCACAATTACATATCT
The DNA here is from genome assembly GCA_025175895.1 of Wurfbainia villosa. NCBI lineage: Eukaryota > Viridiplantae > Streptophyta > Magnoliopsida > Zingiberales > Zingiberaceae > Wurfbainia > Wurfbainia villosa. The sequence goes on along the minus strand of CM045994.1, from coordinate 2,838,710 downwards.
TTAAACATAAATACATTATAAAAATTAAAATAGGCCACTTATTTATATTTTATATTTAGCTCGGGTCAATCGTCTAGTTGTATGTATAAAAATCGCCTATCCGTTGAACCCTTATTCGTAAACTTTTTTTTTATTAAAATATATATACAATTTGAAAACATTTCGAAATAAAAATGTAAACGACCATCAAACATTCAGAATCAAGAACTGACTAAGCATGTTTAACATATCGATATTCGGAATCGAATTGAAACCAATTTGTTAAATTCGAAATCAGAACTGATTCAAATAAATCGATTTCGGAATCGAACTGGAACCGTTTCGATTCCGATTCAGTTCGATTCCAATCGATTTCGGAATCGATTCTTATTTCGATTTGGATCTAATTCCGGTTGTTAATTTAAATGTGAAAACTCTTAACATGATAATATGTCTACAAAATTATTTTGCGATAGAAAAAAAGAATAGAATCACCGACACAATAGATGAATTTGAAAACTCAAGTTCGATGAAAATGGTTCGAAATTATTTTGGAATCAGTTCGAAACCGATTCAAAATTGATTTGAATTGAATTTGTTTCATAGTTAAAATTTTGATTCGGAACCGATTCCAACATCGACAGATCCGAAACCGTTTAGAACCGAACAAAAATTGAAACCGAGAAATCGATAAACATGTTTACTATGAATGTAATTATATATAATACAAAAAGATGCATTTCGTTACACAAAAAATGTTAATTAGACCAAACATTTCTGAGAAATTCACTTCTTAGGACAGTTAGTATTTCTTCAACAAATCCCTAACAGAAGTCCCAAATTACATGACTTTATATTCATCTTAAAAGATTAATATTGAAAAATGAGATGATTAAATTATTCAACTGCTGCATGGAATTATTTAAAAAATTGGTCGAGATTTCAAAGAGATAAAAATAATGTTAGTTGTGTCTACATGCTATATGGAAACCAGAGGTCACACTGGAGTTTGAGGAGAGATAACAAGCGTTCGTGGAGATAGCAAGCTTCTGTCAACTAATGTACATGTAATTATTATTTTTTAATAATTCAAGTGTTTAAATTTCATTTGACTAATCTTGTAAGGAGACGATTTACTCCTGGACTCATCTATTGAATAAATTCAAAACGCAATTTATATATACTTAGAGGTTAATCTTTAAAATATTCCTCCCTAATAAAATTCAAATTTTATTTATTTATTTATTAGTATTTTATTACTGCAGAATAACAAAAATAGACAATTAAAAATTCTTTATATTTTTTTGAAAAAACTTATATCTCCATTGCAAAAATATGATAACGCTCACTCTAAACACCCTTCAATATCAACTCTATAATAATAGAAAGAAAAATAAATCACTATCATCCTTCAATTGTACCGATGTCTGATCACAATGAAGGCTAAACACTCCTATTGATATTTCTATCCAACAGGATGAATTGATCTTTGCTCATTTATTATAAATTTACATTGTATTGACCATCCGACTTTACGGGTGAGGATAGAAAAGATTTTATCCCGCTACACCATTCAATATATCCCTTTTTTTTTTTTTTTTGTGACAATTCACTTGAACGACTCCCATATCGTACACATGTACCAACACGAACTAATCGATTATGTATAGCAAGTTTAGCATTTTATTGATTCTGAAGATATTATAAACAAGAATATCACGATAAAAAAAAAATATAATATACAAAAGAGTATTCTCGATAAAGAAAGTACATAACGATGGATTGTAATTAAATAGCAAAATATATGTTAAAAAAAAACTGGTTTTAGGTATCTCTATGCATCTCTAAACTTTGCTAAAATAAAACATCTAAAACTAAAGACCAAGGAAAATCCTATAACTAAGTGGGTAAACAGAAATATGCATCAATATAATAATTTAATTATTCAAAAATTGACAAAAGCACTATTCCATCTCTCATCACTTGAGCATGCGCTAACTTTCAATCTCCATACACTTATTAGCTATCATATGCTTATTTCTACCTACATCTTATAGCCATTTCACATTTAAAGAGTCATTAGTTTAAAGGAATACTATAGCCCATTTAAGGAGTGATCAGTTTAAAGGAATACCTTTTTATATTAGAGATTAAGTTATTTCACTAATTTAACAGTGTTATTATATGTCTTCCCAAGGAAGCATAGATGTTAAAAACACATCAAGCATGGAAGATGAAGCAACTTTAAAGAAGAGCATCAACCAGTAAAAACTAGATTACTACTTATTTAACAACTCTCAAGTTGATTCGTATAAGAAAGCTGCAAGCCCAAACCCAACCGATTTGAATTCATTTCATTAAATCAAAATTGTTTTGGTCTCCTTTAAAAAAAAATCATTACAATATTAACTTGTATAATATTTCTTTTTTTTTTTTATCTGTACACAAGATTTATTAACAAGACGCTACCCACCTTAAAATATAAGGAAAGATTCAAAAAGCTCGCACGGTCTGAGTGCTCCTTTTGGCCGAGTCTCTACATAATCAATACAAGTATAGTTTATAAAGAGCATAAAATGTAAATAACACACATAATAAAGAAAGAAATACAAGATCAATACATCTATAACTCATATAACCAAGATTAATGGATCCCATTTTGATTCACAAATCCCAGCACATTCCAATTTAAAGAGTAACATCCTAAATGAATGTCCAACTTTAAGTCTCCAATTTAGTAAAGCAAAGTAACATGACCATTCAAATTCTAAAAATGGAATTGAATAAAATACACTCTTGCATAGCCAGGGAACCAAATGTTAGGGTTCCATCGGTGTCAACACTCAGACAAGTCTACCCTGAACAATGAACACGTATTAGGTCCGACATACCTAGGTAATCATTCAACAGTTCCACCAAGGAAAATGCTCATTGGATCCTTTACCCAAAATTCCCAAATTTTATCTGTAATCAGTTGCTTTCCAATCAAAGGGAAGCGAGGAGAAAATTTGGCCATTTATGTCACAGGAAATTGCCACTTACTGGTGGATCCTTTCCACATTGTATGGAAAGAGAAATCGACAGCAGAAAATGATTAATGTTAAATACATGCGTGCAAGAGTCGATGATAGAGCCTCATGTGTAGTGGTGTCCAGAGTGTGCAAGGGGTCTGGAAGAGGCGATGCCTAGTGCATGCATGACGATTGGGTAGTGGTAGAAGCGCTCTGCAAGTGCAAGTGCAACGAGGAAGCGATGACAAGTTGGTGTTGCACAAGATGCATGAAGTGACGGGCAACAGTGATGTCTTGTTCATATGCAAGGGTCAGGCAGTGGAGGCATTGGTGTTGTAAGACTGCATGCTAGTATTGGATGGAACTCCATGCATACCACACCTACTCGATGGACTCAATCAAATCCTAATTAATCCCAAATGGCCTTTCAAAAGGTAATAAGTTGCTTTGGTTCTACTTGATTGGTGTCTAAAATCTAAAATAAATTACGACTAGCAAATTAAATAGGGCAAAAATTCGATATTCGAAACCTTGCGATTTCTGGTGTCCTTGTAATGCTGAGTATAAAACCTTCGTTGGTCCTCTCAACTTTTGTTATGATATGCTTATATAATTCCTTGAGTTTAATATGAAATTGATCATTTTGCCCTAAAACATTTGACATTTGTCTTTCAAATTGCATCCTTGTTAATTCACTTTTAGCTTTTCTTGCTGAGGTCCATAACTTTGTTTGCCTCACTTTGATGTTAGTGTGTAAGTCTTTCAATTTGGGTAGAATATAGTGAAATACCACACAATATGCGAGGAGTTCATCTTGTATGTGTAAATCCAGTACTTTGTTGTAGATTTAGTATAAGCATTGTGAAATGTTGGTTATATGATATGTAAAACTAAGAATTGTCAAACGGCTGTAAATCTGAATGTATACTTTTAAGTATGAAAGATGGTTGATAGTAGTGAAAAATGGAAAAAACCAAGTACAATATAGTTTTAGATCTGAAGCATACGATGGTGTTTCATAATAATGTTGCTCTCCAAAGTGTTAAATAGATCTAGAATTATCTGAAATTTCCCAGATATATGGAGTAGACTTATTGAAACTTAGGTGACATTTGGTTTGAGTGTGGGAATAGGAATACGAATGGGAATGAGTTTGATAGTAGATTGGAATGGGAATGGGTTTAGCCATTTCAATACTGTTATTTGGTTTATAAGTGGATTAGGTATGATTGCCCACGGTCCGCGGTCGACGGCGGCAGGCGGCCTACGACGGCGACGGCGACGACGACGAGCGACTGGCGGTGGGTGGTGGGCGACAGACGGTGGGTGGCGACCAACGGGAGGTGGGCGACGGCTGGCGGCCGGTGGCGAGCGGTTGGTGGCAAGCGATCGGCGGCTGGCGGCCGACGACATCGACAATCGACAGTAGGCGACGTCGATGGCCGGCGGCCGACGATTATCGACGACGGCAAAGACGACGGTGGCCGATGGGAATGAATCCTAAACCCACCATCCCCTTGGGTTTTGTCCATTCCTAAATAATTAATAATGATTACATGCCCTCAATTCCCAAATCTATTAATCAAACATTATAATTAGGAATCATTCCATTCTCTCATTTTCAAACCCTTAAACCAAACACCACCTTAATCAATCATGAATTCATCTAGAGGCGTGACATCAGTTGGAACTATTTAGGTGCCTGTATATGAATTTTACCGACTTTGAACTCTATATTTCAATCATCCACTCTTTGCTTTTTTTATTTGTTCTATTAATGAAATCTTCATTGGCATCTCCTTATTGGAAGATAAATTCAAGAGATCAAAATGCTAATCCTTACCGCCCATAGTTCCGTTGGCATTTTTTGGACATTTCCGGAAACAATTTTGCCAAAATATAACTTTGTCAACGAAATGAAACAAAAGGTAATCTTTGGCAACAGTATGAAACTGTAGGGACATTTTGCAAGAGGGAATACCTGTGCGCACATAATGAAATTCTTCACAAGGTTTTTTTAATCTATTCATTTCCCAACTTGTATAAACTGATGGAAGCTTGAAAGAGAAAAATACTCAAAACAGTTGAAACAAACCTGGGATACAATCATGTCCAAAATGTAAGGTTCCTGAACTGTGTAGATATTGATTCTGTTAAAAATCTCACAATCTCTTCTCTCTTGACTTCTTTTTCCTTTTTAAATTCTAGATGACGAACCTGACAATGCAAGCATTTTAATATTAGTACGAGGTAAAAGAAAGAAGTCTAATGATAAGTATCATTTAACTGAATGCGTATAAAAAATAGACGTGTGCATCAAAAAGCAAAAACATTATAAGATTTCTTAAACTTTCCTCTGATTAATACCGAATTCAACTATCTGAATTATAACCATATTTACTCACTTCTTTTCTCCAGCCTTTCTTCTCTCTTCTGGTGTCTTCCTAATTTTGCATTTTACTAAATTGTGCAGTTAGTTTGATATTATCAAGCTGCACTTCGTGATTTCAAAGTGCATACTTTGTACAGTTGAGTTTCTAAAAGTATTCTTACTCAAAAAAATCTCAACTTAGAACTTGTGGACGAGAAACAGAGAAGGGTTTCCATCAAGAGGGAATCCTACAGAAGTCATGTCTGTTGGGCTTACAACTGGATGATGGTGCCACTTTCTTTCAAGATTAGGGACCTAATCCTTCAAAGAAGTAAGCCAGTGGGAGAAGTTGGTAAGCTGAACCCCAAATAGGAAGGATCATTCAAGGTGATTTAAAACCTTAGCTCAAGGGCTTATCACCTAGAGGATGTACAAGGAAGAGGACTCAAGAAGTCGTCAAACACTTTTCACTTGCGCTGGTAGTACAACTACTCTCTCACAGGACCCAGGGCCTTGTACTCGGTGTCAAAACCTAACAAAGTTTTACCTATAAGGTCTACTCTTATATTATATTTTAAATTGCAGATGTTGATTCTGTTAACTGATCGAGTTTCCTATTACCTCTCTCCGGCCTCAATGGTTTGCTTAGAGGTCGCATGATCTAGTTCTCTATTATGTGTCCTTGACCTCCTCAATGGACTACCTAAAGGTTGCGGGATTGAATTTTCTATTAGTCATCTATGGCCTTGGTGGATTACCTAAAGGTTGCGCAATTAGGCTCTCTACTACCTCTCCTTGACCTTAGTGGATTACCTAAATACTGTGGAATCGAGTTCTATACTACATCAGAATGGAGGAAACTCACAGAATAAAGCAAGGGAATAAGTGCTGACTTGGATAATGAAAAGATCTAAGTTAAAATGTGTATACTAGAACCAAAAGGCTAACTAGGCTACAACAGTATACACAAAGCCTCAGGAATATTTCAATTGGCAACCTTTTAATATTCCTGCTGATTGGGAGTATAAAAACAAATAATTTTGAAAAACTGCATGTAAATAAAAATCAGAGAATTATTTTAAGGAATTTTACTTTAACTAGGGGAATACCTATTACTATATATTCACCTTCCAAAGAATCAAACTTCATCTAAATAGGTATTAAAATGGATTAGGATTACCTTCATTAGACTTCCTTGGGATAGACCAGCTTCAGTTATTATAACTAGACATTTAATATCATTCTCATTAGCATACTCATATTGTTCTTTGAAACTTGGATCTTTCTGGGGAAGAAACTCAGCCTGAGAACAATTGTATTTCTTTTTTCAAAATAATATAAAGTTTTGGATAAGAAATTCCTCAACAAAGCGCTAGGATAGCTGAAATTTTCATAGTGATGACCTTTACGTTAGCTTCCCAGAACTCTGCAACAAGTTCCATGCGCTCCTGGAGCAGCCCACCCCCTCCTCTTGAGCACACAAGAACATGGGTATTGGGTTCACATCTGATAAGGGAATATTCAAAGCAATTTACTTTTCCAAGTTCAAAAAAGAGAAATCAACAACACACAAGAACATTTAGCACTTGTGATTATTTAAGCACAGAACAGCTTTGTGGAGACCTCGAAGGCATTATTTCTACTGAAGAAAGCAAAAGAATTTTCTCCAATGCAATGCTAACTCCAACAGCACCAGGTGCGATAGATCTCTGTAAAAAGATACAGCATCACAGTTATGAAAAGGAACCATAGCCTAACCTTAAGAATAATCCTATGGCAAATCACTTGACCAAGAAATTGTACAACAAATAAATGTGCAGATACACAAACCATACAAGTCATAACAACACAGATCTATAATTCGTTGGTAATGTGATTCCATTACCTGAACACTAAGGCTATGTTTACTTGATGGAAAAGGAATTAGGGAAGAATAGAGGAGGAGAAAAAAGAGAAAGAAAATAAAAATAAAAATCATTATTTACTTGAAGAATCATATAAAAAAAGAAAACAAAAGAAATAGGGTTTGTTGCTTGATCTTGAATTGCTCAAGCCAAAAACTATGAAGAAACTCACATCTTCGATTTGCAAAGTTGACTATGATGTAGAAGGGACTACAAGAACCAAATTGAAACTAAGGTTGGAGGGCATGATTACACTCAAGAACCTCCTAGAAATGTATTAGTCTTGGTTTGGTTTGAATCGAAAAAGCCTAAGTCGATGTTTTGGCTAAAAGTCGTTGATAGTTGTACAATGTCCAAAATATGAAATTTTCAAAATGGTCAGAATTAAGGCAGTCCCACAAATACATTGATATTGTTGTTGAGTAAATATGATAGGTCTAAGTCTAACAGTGAATTTGTGTCAAATTTATTCAAAGTTGAACAAGTTTTAGACATTCACAACAATCTATTAAGGATTTAAAACCAAAGTTGGAGGGCATGGTTACACTTACGAGACTTATAGAAATGAATTGGTCCTAGTTTGAATTGATTTGGCTATACCTAAGGTCATCAATTCAAATGACCAATGGTCTTAGGCACATCCAAATTAATTCAAATCAAGACCAATGCATTCATAGAAGATCCTAAATATAATCATGTCCTCCAACCTTCGTTTCACACTCTATTTAGACAGCTGTTAGTTTTTGAAAAAAAAAAATCCAACATTATATAATTTATTAGTCACTGATAGGCTTAGTAACAACACCTATGTATTCCTCTGACCATATTCAAAATTTCTAAATCTTGCCTTTGTACAGCTAATTTTAGCCAAACTCACTAATAAACTAAGATTTGTCAAAATCAATTCAAAACCAATGTATTCTTGGGATTTTTCTGGAGTGTAACCATGCCTCAAATCTTAGTTTCACACCCTATTTAGACGCTGAGTTTTTTTAGAAAATTTCAGCTTTTTTTAAAATAGACAAATAGCAGTTTCAAAACCCTATAAAACGTACTCCATTTTTCAAGATTTTAAATGTGTTTTGGTGGTTCGAGTGGGCAGGATAAGTGCATGTGCAAACAAAGAGGTATTTTAGGAAAGAGGTGCATAATTTAATAAATATGTAAGTGTGATAGATGACTTAGGTATTAGTGAAAGTGAACTGCCCTGTTCATGTCATATGCATCCTAGATAGCTAAGTTTAGAGATGTCCAAACAAGTCGATCAGGTAAAGCACAGCTCAACCCCACTCAACTCGTTATCTTAGGGTAACAAGTCAAGCTTAGTCCAATCTATCACAGATCATGCCCAATATGACACATCACTTTAGGTCGGTAACTTGACACAAGCCCAGTTTAGCCATATGCCTAAGCAGCCTAGGCCATAGCCTATTTTTAAAAAATAAAATAATTTTAATAATATTCTAAAAATCTTTTTTTTAAATAGAAAAAAATATGTTTTATAATTTTTATGAAATTTCTTAGATATTTTTCTATATATTTTTTTTTAAATCTTTATTTTTCAATTTTTTATTTTTAAGAATTAGGAAGAGCCTGACATGTGAGTCATGCTCGGCCCAAGTCTGTGTCGAGCTTAGCATAGCTCAAGACCGAGCCCGTAGACCGAACTTCCCTCACTTGGTTAAAACTATGGAGCAAATGAAACTAGGCATGACACGGCCCAACTATTAGCGAGCAAATGTTAGGCATTTATAATTTTGGATACACAGTTCATCAATTACATTTGGAAAACCCTATGTATGTTAGTTGGAACCCAACTTAAATTTTAGCCTGTCTTCCATATATAGAGTGACAAATAGACTAAGATCATGATTGGTAGGTTACAAAATTTACTCAGGTGTCTATGGAAAAAACAAAGTATTGGGAATTTCTATTTTTCCACTTTCCGAATTTACTTATAATGATTCCATAAACAAACCCACTAATTATAGTCCATCATAGGTGTAAACCTTGTAAACCTATTGTCTCGATTCATTTACTCACCACTTCCCATTTATCTTAGTTAAGAGTTTTATTGAGCATGGCGAGAGCCTTGGTACAATGGTAAAGTTGTTGTCTCTTGACTTAGAGGTCATGGGTTGGAGTGTTAAAAACAATCTCTTGCAAAAAAACAAGATAAGATTGTATATAGTAGATCCTTCTCCGGGACCTCGCATGACGGGAGCTTCGTACACGGAACTGCCCTTTAAGATTTTTATTGAGCGTATTAGGGAGGTCCACATTGATATGTGGAGGAAAATTGCATTAAATTATGAAGTTTATAAAATTCAAAATATGCACTATAAATTTAAGGAGCATAATGTAAAACTGTTTGTTTATATCAGCCCAATGCTTTTCAAAAATCTTGTTTAAAAAACTTCACACTTGCTCCTCCAGCTCTTTTAAGATTTAAAAAAAAATTATTTAATGCATAAGAATATTAGTCAAATTTTTAATATTGAGCACTCACTGCATCAAGGGACATACAAGTTTTCTTCTTTATTTGTTAATTTGCCTACTAGTCTTGCGCTTACAGTCTTAGTTCCTACCATTCTATCAGCAGCACAGCTCATTCTACAGACCGAGTGCATTAATGTTAGCTCCTCACGACAACATCTGGAGGTTCCTAGTTCAAGGGGCTTTCCGACATCAATGACGCTTGGGTTACTAAGGAAGAGTTTCGTCATCTTGCTCCTGAGTTACATGAAATGAAGTAACATTGAGTTAGTTCATCTTTGGAGGTGACCCCCACCCTCCACCCCCACTCTGTACCGACATAAAGTGTTAGACCTTAATCTCCCCACTAGACGAAGTATAGTTCTTGGGGGAGTAGGATACACATTAGAAAATAAATTTAATTTTAAGTTATTTAAATTTTTGGGTTGATTCGAATCGTTGGATAATTAGTTATGTTATTTGGTAACTCATCTCTAACTTATAGTTAATTAATATGATTATTATATTAACTGAGTTATTTTCTAGTTTGTCGTAGAATTGAATCTATAAACTTCCCTGTTATCCCATCTCTTATGAAAGTCAACTTTTTATTAACAACAATTCTATTTTTCTTCTCTATGTAAGACTTCCTCTGGCTGAGGTTCGTGTCTTTCCCAGACTAGGTCAATTGTTCCAACTTGAGAAAGAGTGTTACATACAAATAAGAGCTAATCCTGTGCCTAATATTCAGATAAAAATATGTACTATAATCTATAGCAATTAATAACACAATTTATAGGAACCATATTTTTCTTCTAAACCAAAACTAGAACTGTAGGGCTCAAATACCAATTCCTAATGTATGAATAGCCAGTACAGTTCCAAAATAAACCATCCTAGTATAAAATCAAGCTGTTGAATATAAATTTATACCCAAAGCATCTAACGTACATTGGGTGGCAAACAACTTGTGTTTCTTTAACTTACATATTCACTTTCCCATGTCTGCTGAATCAAATGATCATATCGACCTCCAATAGCAAGCAAAGTCGCCTCATAACTTCTCGAGCCACTCTCTTTCAAGTATATCTAATTACACAGAGAGGATCAAAGATTAATTGCTATAAAAATACAGCATAACAAAAAAATTATCTTAAAGAGAACTGTACAAAACTAGTCAAACCAACATAAGGGGTTGTACAAATGGAATAAATATGAAAGAATTCCAGGTATACAACATCCAGGTTTAATAACAACCAAAATGATCCGACCTCGACAATAGTCAAGTGCTACCAAGTGGGTATATTTAGATTGCACAACACTACTGATATGTTATAAATTATTTGTAAGCTTTTCTAACAATTCTCAATAAATATATATTTTTTGGTTTATATCTCATAAGAAAACTAACGAAGAAATATTGAGAAAAGAATTATTTGCATATAATCTTACTTGAAAAGTTTATGATAGAATTCTTATCTAGCTATTATAATGAGTTTTAGAGAGGAAGGTAATCATCGGTAATCACTAATCTATAACATCATAGACAAGTTATGCACAGAATCAACCACCTCTTGTTTAATAAACCAAGAATAAATACCAATTCATACATTAATCAAACCAACTGAAATGTAAATAATGATATGACAGATTACAAGTAAAAGTAAATAATAGAATTTGAGAAGCAATTCAATTTAGACGAAAGGAAACAAGATCAAATCATGTATGGGTTCTCTATGACCCATACAACACTCCCAAGTATCATCTTAACCCATCCCCTACTGCTCACAATGTTAGATTGTGGTTTTGACACCTGCACTCCATGTGCAACTACTTTGCTACTTATATACAACTTCTCTAAGACCTCAACCTTATTCCTCACTTCGATGATCACTCCATGGTTTAAAATTTCACACCGTGCCAAGTGACACGAGCAAAATTTGTCTGCAAGGCTACGATGGCCACAGGCGGCCTCGTGCGAGCCCAGGGTGGTCGCTTACTGTTAGTAATATATGAGAGATGTCCTAAGGCAATCGCCTTATGTATGAACCATTTATATGATAAATGAAGATTCACTATTTGAGTATACATGTTTTATGTATTTGATTGGATCTTAAACTCATTTACTGAATGTCCACGATACGATTCACAGCATGAGAGAATTTGTGATTGGATCACAACTAGTGAGTATCTCTACATGTGTAATTGTGATGTATCGGAATTATCCCTAGTCGATGAATTGATGGATTCGGACACCATCAATTGCCGCCGAGACTAGCACGAGGTATACTCGCGTGTATCCAATACCGATTCTCACCGGCCGAGACATAGTGATGTCCGGAGTTAATCGTGGATCTTGGTTATGGTAACTAGTTCATTGGAGTGACCAGCCGTAAGACTTCATATGGTTCTCTGCATATATAGATATGTCAATGAAGTTCTTACTGTGGCTTAAGTGCGATGTTCCTTTGACTTGCGGTATTCAAGTCATCTTGATCAGGGAGACTTATGCTTTGACATCTTAAGCAAACATCTCTAAGGAGATGTGGACCCGGGATGATTGGGTATAAGTCGAAGTGATCGAAGGTGTTTGAATAGCCTATAAAGGATTCACCACTCCTTGCGAGGAGATGTATACCCATGGCCTCTCGTCGGATTGTTACTAAAGTCTTTGGCCAAAGCATTACATGTTTAGAGTAAGGTACTCTTCGATACATGTGGAGTAACTAGAATCCGTAGGACGAGGAAATGATACTTGGGCTAGGTGTGCGACGAGTCGACTAGTGGGATGACATTATAGACCATGTCCCCCAAGTGGGTATAAGATGAGTGAAGGGAATGGGGCACGATTCATTCGAGCTACTGAAGGGTTTCAGAAATAGTTCTGGATCAACCGTTGATCTTTTCGGTTAATCGGGGATCATGATGTACTACTAGGTGCCACTCATGATCGTTCTATAATTAATGGTTAATTATAGACGGCCAACATAAACCGAGAACCTATTCGGTCACACGACAACGAGCGTAATCCAAGGATTTAAACGAGCCGAGAATGGGATTCTCGCATCGAGAGAAACAAGGTTTGTCGGACTAAAACACGGCAGCATGAAATCGCTTCACAGAATGGAAGCGTGGATGGGCGGTGTCTTATGAAGACATAATGGATGAACCAAAATGGTTTGGTTCTAATCCAACGGAGGAGAATAAACCAAAGGGTTTGGTTTATTTTAAACGAATGAACCAAAAGTTGGTTCGGTTCGTTTTAACTTAAAATAAACCATCATGGTTTGGTTTATTTTAACTTATCTTAATGGAGCGGGTTAACGGGCCTAATGGTTATGATCCAATAACCATTAAGAGAATTAGTTCTCTATAAAAGAGGGCTTAAGGGATAATTAAGCCTTAATCCAAAACCCTAGCAAGGAGTTGCCGCCCACCCCATTGAGGAGTTGCGTGACCTCCTTTGCCGCCCAGCTTTTGTGCCGCCGTCCAAGTCCTTGCCGGCGTCCAAGCTTCAGCCGGTGATCCTCCGGTGATCTTCCTAGGCTTCGGTGAAAAGGTGAGCACTTGGCTTCCTTGTTTTGGCCGGCGCCTACTCCTCCACCAAAGCTGTCCACTTTTCTAGACAGCTTGTTCTCCTCTCGTCGGAGCGTCGTTTGGACGACGGTTAGAGCTCCGACAGCGGCTAACTTACCGGGGATTCGATCTCCGGTAATCCTATGAGGTGGAGGACGAAGGATTCGTCAATTGGTTGACGAATACCTCTCCGGAGAAGCGAGTTTTGAGAACTCGTATTAGGATCCGAATTTGGATTCGGATCGTGATCATCTCTCGATCACGTCGTCTTCAACACGAGGCTAGTAACCCGCACGAAGACGGCGCTTAGCGTCATCCCGAGGAACTCGGCGTGGATACGGATAGAGACGATTCTAGCGAGGATCGTTCCGGTTGATGCCGTTCCCGCTACACGTCATACGAAAGGTATAACGTAGATAAATTTCCTTTTATTGCAAATTTAAATTTACGGTTATATCTACACTTGTTGTAATATGCATGCGTGTGTTGTGTGTGTTGTAATAAATATAGATTTATTATTTTTATTGCTTCCGCTGTGTTCATGTTTACGAAACGTAATCGAACACACACACGCCGCGGTGTCATAACCCAACAGTGGTATCAGAGCCCAGGTTGTGTTTCGACATAATCGTAAAAATGGTTTTGCGATAGTCATAATGTATTTCTGGAAATTTTCTAATTTTGGAAATTTAGAAGTATTTATGGAAATTTTTCAATTTTGGAAAGTCTAAAAGTATTTATGGAAATCTTCCACTTTTGGAAAGTTGGAAGTATTTATGGAAATTGATATTTTCTATAAATAAAATATTTGATTAGATTCTGGAAATTTGTTTCCTAATTTAATCATGATTTGATTTGGAAAATCAAATCTTAAAATATTTTATTTCCATAAGTAGTTTTAATGATTTAGGAAATTGGTTTCTTAAATAGATTTTCCTTAATCAAATAATCCCATAAATAAAATATGTGATTAGATTTGGAAATTTGTTTCCTAATTTAATTATGATTTGATTTGGAGAATCAAATCTTAAACATATTTTATTTCCATAAATAGTTATGACATATAAGGAAATATATACGTATATAATTATATAATCATTATCATGTAATCGCATTAGACGATAACATTATGCCACGCGTGTCGTGACATGTAGATGTATGCATGTACATGTACGTGCCACGTAGATAATAGTTATTCGATGCAAAGAGGATGAGACATAAAACCCTTAAACAATATTAAAGCCTACACCTTCCATTAATATGGTTAGAACCAGAGTTCCGTTTCTTGTTTGGGTTGTTGGACTCTCTCCAAGCCCGGCTCGAACCCGAACATGTTCAAACCATGGAATAGTTTAATATTAATATGGTAAGAGTTAGAGGTCAATCGTTAGCTTTGGTTGTTGGACTCTCTCCAAGCTGGGCTAATTGGTTGAATGCGCTCTAACCATATTAAAACTATTTCCCGATTAATGGGTTGGCTTTAACCTGGAGCATCGGCTTGTTGGACTCTTCCAAGGTCAATGTAAAGGAGGTGAAGTTGCATGTATGATGCATACTTGTTAATGTGTTAACAACCCGATGTATGTGTGAACATTCAATTAGTTGATAAAGACATTGTGATAATTGTATATCGTGATATGCAATCGGTATAGTTGATACTACCGTCGTAGTTATGAATGGCTTGTTGGACTCTCTAAGGTTGTTTCATAACTATGATGGATATCACCTATTCGGAGATGGACCTACGATCTCGAAGTGATTTTGGGGTTTTGAAATTCAAAAATGAATGGGATTTATAAATGTATATTGATGCATTTTAAAAATCATCTCATATATGCTCGTTTTGTATTTCTAAAATCGATCGTATTGTCTTTTTAATTTGCGTTCCATTTTGGATTCAATAAATTAGGTAGAACTTCTTGGGTAGCTTAGAAACTTGAGAATTGTTCTCAAGGTGAAAAGCTCGTATGTCCTCGGCGCCTCTTCCCGCTTTATCCTAGTGGCGATCGACTCGGACCATTGTTGGTCTATCGTAAACATGTGATCGATTCTAAAGTGAGTTGCAAATGCTGCGCGATGGAACCCAAGCTACGAAAGCGGCATGGCGTATACGGATGCTCACGTGATCCTCGTCTTTATGAGTTGTTTGATAAGCAAGTGAGATTGAAGGTTCAAGTCTCCAAGCTCCTCTTCACCTCGAGATGCGAAGGTTCGTAGTCTTGCTCACGTCACGCCAAGACTGTGGAGCCTTCGAGAAGTAGGCGAGGGGACGGTGTTGTTAGTTGATTCCTCGAAGAAAGGTTCTAAGAGGGAATTGAAAGGAACAACGAAGGGAAGAAGAAAAGGCTAAAAAGGCGTAACCAAAAGGGCACTCCGTCGTTATTACATGAGGAGGGCTATCAAGGCGAAGAAATCGCAAGATTTATCTTGAGTCCGTGAAGAAGGATAAGGCATCGGATGCCCTATCTTCTTCAGAAATCTTCTTTATTGATTGTCGTTCTATTTCCTTAGACACTTGGGTACTGGATACTGGGTGTGGCTCACATATATGTAATGACATACATGGGCTAAGGAATAGAAGAAGACTCGTCAAGGGAGAGTCAAATTTACGTGTTGGGAATGGAGCAAAGGTTGCTGCACTCGCCATCGGAACATATTTGTTGAAACTCCCTGTAGAACTTGTCTTAGAACTGGACAATTGCTTTTATATTCCTTCGTTGATAAAGAATATCATTTCTATTTCTTGTTTAAATAGAAATGGTTTCCATTTGACGTTTAGTAACAATTGTTGTTATATAACTTTAAATGGCGTACTTTATGGAACTGGAACCTTGAGTAATGACATTTATACGTTGGACGATTCGGTGACATTTTGATATCGAGCAACGCCGCAGCGTGCTTCGAAAGGATAATCAATAGACTATATGTGGCGATCGTCTTGGCCATATAAACAAGAAACGTATGTCCGAATTACACCGATGTGGAATTCTGGAATCGTTTGAATTGAATTCATACGATACATGCGAATCATGCTTAAAAGGCAAGATGACTAAGTTACCTTTTACTGGAAAAGGTGAACGAGTGGGAGAGTTACTAGGTCTAATACATACTGATGTATGTGGACCTATGTCAACTCAAGCATTAGGAGGCTATAGCTATTTCATTACCTTCACCGATGATCACTCACGGTTTGGGTATGTGTTCTTGATGAAACACAAGTCCAAGCCTGAAAGGTTCAAAGAGTTCGAAATGAGTAGAAACAATACGACAAGAGTATTAAAATACTGATCGGATCGAGGTGGTGAATACTGAGTCGAGTTTCTTGATTACCAAGAGACAATGGTATATTGTCTCGATGGACTCGCCCCATACACCACAAAGATAACGGTGTATCCGAGAGGCGAATCGACTTGTTGGGCATCGGTCGATGATGAATCGAATCACGCGACTCTTCCCAAGTCCTTTTGGGGGTTATCGACTTGCATACCGCTTACTTGTTAAAACGTACCTACCAAGGTAGTCTCAACTACTCCATATGAGATATAGAATGGTAAGAAACCTCATGTATCTTACTTGAAGATATGGGGTTGTCCTGCTTATGTGAAGCGGACTGTATCAGACAAATTGGATGCTAAGTCTGATAAATGTCTATTTGTTGGATACCCTAAGGAAACAAGGGGTTACCAATTCTATCATCCTGTGGAACAAAAGGTGTTTGTTTCAAGGCATGCTGTGTTTCTAGAGAAAGAGTTTCTCTTGCAAGAAAACAGTGGGAGTGTCGTCGAGCTTGAGGAGGCTCGAGAGACTCAAATAGATTGATGAGATACACGGTGAAGCCTGACAAAACTCGTAGTGATGCGATCAATTTGGACTATTGTAACACCACATCTTCGTAGATCTGGTAGAACACGCAATATTCCTGAGAGATATGGATTTCTCATAGGTGAATCGAACGACGTGTTACTCATTGATGATGAGGAGCCTACCAGTTATGAAGAAGTCGTGATGTTCAGAAGGGATAAGTGGCTAGTGCGTAAATCGGAAATGGATTCCATGTATGAAAACCAAGTTTGGAACTTGGTTGACCCACCTGAAGGCATAAAGCCTATAGGGTGCAAGTGGGTTTTCAAGAAGAAAACCGACATGGATGGTAATGTGATTACCTATAAGGCTAGCTTGGTGGCGAAAGGATATCGTCAAAAACAAGGTGTTGATTATGACGAAACCTATTCGCCTGTAGCTATGCTTAAATCCATTCGGATGCTCCTGGCCATAGCGGCTCATTATGATTATGAGATATGGCAGATGGATGTAAAACGGCTTTCCTTAATGGAAACCGCTCGAGGACGTGTATACCACCAAGGTTTTACATCGGTTGATAAAACCAAGGTATCAAATGCGGCGATACCATTTATGGATCAAGCAAGCATCCAGACTGGAATATCCGTTTTACGACAATCAAAAAGTTTGATTTCTCACAAAATCCAGACGAACCTTGTGTGTACAAGAAGGTTAGTGGGAGTGCAGTCGTGTTCCTAGTATTGTATGTCGATGACATATTACTTATAGGAAACGATGTCTCAATCTTACAGTCAGTGAAGGTTTGGTTATCCAAGACATTCTCCATGAAAGACCTGGGAGAAGCAACCTACATCCTCGGGATTAAGATCTATAGAGATAGATCAAGCGGTGCTCTTTCGCGATCTACGTATATATGCCGAAAGCAAAGAGGTTTAGCGTGTCGAATCCAAGAAAGGTTTCTTACCCATCGGCGTAGGGTACACCTTCAAGTCTATGTATTCCGCGCGTAGACGGAGGATGAGTAAGATTCCTGATCCGATAGGATCTATCATGTATGATATTATAACGATGGCGTATGCTCGAGTGTCACGAGTAGATACATCCGATCCAGAATGGATCGTTGGTGGCTGTTAAGACAATCCTTAAGTACTTGAGAAGAACTAAGGATGTGTTCCTAATATATGGAGAAGGGGACATGGTGATACGCGGGTATACGGATGTCAGCTTCCAGACAGACAAGGATGATTCCAGGTCTCAGTCTGGATACGTGTTCACCTTGAATGGGGGCGCAGTGAGAAGGAAAAGTTCCAAACAAGAGACTGTAGCGGATTCTACCACTGAGGCAGAATACATTGCAGCTTCGGAAGCAGCAAAGGAAGCGGTTTGGATCAAGAAGTTCGTTCATGAACTTGGTGTGATTCCGGCCATTGTTGAAGCAATACCATCACTGCACAACGGAGCGATCGCGAGCGAAAGAGCCAAGGTCTCATCAACGACATATGTAGCCGCGCTTATCATCTTCATCTTATCAGAGAGATCATCAGTAGGAACGAAATACAAATCGAGAAAATTCCCACTGAAAGGAACTTAGCGGATCCTTTGACTAAAGCATTACCTCAAAGTAAGTTTGAGGGTTATGTTAGAGCTTATGGTATTAGATACCGTAGCGATTGACATTAGGCCAAGTGGGAGTCTATTAGTAATATATGAGAGATGTCCTAAGGCAATCGCCTTATGTATGAACCATTTATATGATAAATGAAGATTCACTATTTGAGTATACATGTTTTATGTATTTGATTGGATCTTAAACTCATTTACTGAATGTCCACGATACGATTCACAGCATGAGAGAATTTGTGATTGGATCACAACTAGTGAGTATCTCTACACGTAATTGTGATGTATCGGAATTATCCCTAGTCGATGAATTGATGGATTCGACACCATCAATTACGAGACTAGACGAGGTATACTCCTTGGTGTATCCAAGCCGATTCTCACCGGGCCGAGACATTGTGATGTCCGGAGTTAATCGTGGATGCTAGTTATGGTAACTAGTTCATTGGAGTGACCAGCCGTAAGACTTCATATGGTTCTCTGCATATATAGATATGTCAATGAAGTTCTTACTGTGGCTTAAGTGCGATGTTCCTTTGACTTGCGGTATTCAAGTCATCTTGATCGTGGAGACTTATGCTTTGACATCTTAAGCAAACATCTCTAAGGAGATGTGGACCCGGGATGATTGGGTATAAGTCGAAGTGATCGAAGGTGTTTGAATAGCCTATAAAGGATTCAGCACTCCTTGCGAGGAGATGTATACCCATGGCCTCTCGTCGGATTGTTACTAAAGTCTTTGGCCAAAGCATTACATGTTTAGAGTAAAGTACTCTCGATAACAGTAATCCGTAGTAGGACGAGGAAATGATCGGCTAGGTGTGGCGTAGTCACTAGTGGGGGATCGACACTATGCCGTAACCAAACGAATGGGTATAAGATGAGTGAAGGAATGGGCACGATTCATTCGAGCCAAGGGTTTGAAAATAGTTCGGATCAACCGTTGATCTTTCTTGCTAATCGGGAATCATAATGTACTACTATGTATTCACGTGATCGTTCTATAATTAATGGTTAATTATAGATGACCAACATAAACCGAGAACCTATTGGTCACACGCACAACGCGTAGAAGGATTTAAAACGAGCTTGAGAATGGGATTCTCGGGCCAGAGAGAAACAAGGGTTGGACGACTAATACGGCATGAAATCGTTTGATCGCAATGGAAGCGTGGATGGGCCGTGTCTTATGAAGATATAATGGATGAACCCAAATGGTTTGGTTCTAATCCAATGGAGGAGAATAAACCAAAGGGTTTGGTTTATTTTAAACGAATGAACCAAAAGTTGGTTCGGTTCGTTTTAACTTAAAATAAACCATCGTGGTTTGGTTTATTTTAACTTATCTTAATGGAGCGGGTTAACGGGCCTAATGGTTATGATCCAATAACCATTAAGAGAATTAATTCTCATAAAAGAGGGCTTAAGGGATAATTAAGCCCTAATCCAAAACCCTAGCGAGTTGCGCGCCACCCCATTGAGGAGTCGCCCAACCTCCTTTCACGCCCGGCTTGTCGCCGCCCAAGTCCTCGGCGGCCCAAGCTTCAGGTGATCCTCCATGACCCTCGATGATCTTCCCAGCCGGTGAAAAGGTGAGCACTGCTTCCTTGTTTTCGGCGCTACTCCTTCCACCAAAGCTGTCCAGTTTTCTGGACAGCTTGTTCTCTTCTTGTTGGAGCATCGTTTGGACGACGGTTAGAGCTCCGACAATGGATAACTTACCGGGGATTCGATCTCCGGTAATCCTATGAGGTGGTGGACAAAGGATTCGTCAAACGGTTGACGAATACCTCTCCGGAGAAGCGAGTTTGAGAACTCAGACAGGATCCGAATTTGGATTCGGATCGTGATCATCTCTCGATCACGCCGCCTTCAACACGAGGCTAGTAACCCGCACAAGACGGCTCGTGGCTTAGCGAAGTCATCCCGAGGAACTCGGCGTGGATACTGGATAGAGACGATTCTAGCGAGGATCGTTAGGTTGATGTTCATTCTACACGCCATCTGAAAGGTATAACGTAGATAAATTTCCTTTTATTGCAAATTTAAATTTACGGTTATGTCTACACTTGTTGTAATACGACGTGTGTTGTGTGTGTTGTAATAAATATAGATTTATTATTTTATTGCTTAGATTGTGTTCATGTTTAAACGTGATCGAACACACACGCCGCTGATCGGAAACCCAACACTTACGACCTCGCGCGACCACGAGTGGCCTCGCCGCGGCCGATCGGATCGGCGACGGCCTCGCCGCGAGGCCGCCGCCATAGCGCGCAGACGCCCAAGGCCACAACAACCGCTGGTCGCTAGCCTGCTCGGCTCACGCGACCACAGGCAGCCTCGCACGAGGCTACAACCGATGCCAACTATCTCACGCGGGGTCACGACGGCTGCCGACAATGCCCTCGGCCTCCGTGAGGCCGTGAAGATGACGAGTGAATGAAAATAATTCAATCAACTTCCCAAACTATAGTTTAATTATAAGTTAAATAAAATCAATTAAAATTTAATAAATTTATTTTAAAATTTATTTTATTAATTTATATATTATAAATAATAATTTTATTATTATTTATAATATATAAATAATAATAATATTCATACATTAATCAAACCAACTGAAATGTAAATAATGATATGACAGATTACAAGTAAAAGTAAATAATAGAATTTGAGAAGCAATTCAATTTAGACGAAAGGAAACAAGATCAAATCATGCATGGGTTCTCTATGACCCATACAACACTCCCAAATATCATCTTAACCCATCCCCTACTACTCACAATGTTAGATTGTGGTTTTCACACCTGTACTCCATTTGTAACTACTTTGCTACTTATATACAACTTCTCTAAGACCTCAACCTTATTCCTCACTTCGATAATCACTCCATGGTTTAAAATTTCACACCATGCCAAGTGACACGAGCAAAATTTATCGGCAAGGTTGCGACGGCCACAGGAGGCCTCGTGCGAGCCCAAGGTGGTCGCTTACGACCTCGCGTGCGACCACAAGTGGACTCGCGCAGGTCGCAATGATCGTCGCACCTCGTGGCACGCACCGCCGGGCACCACGCGCCTACCCAAGGCCACAACGGCCGCGGATTGCTAGGCTTGGGGCTACGACACCACGCCTCGCGCGTGGTCGGTGATGCAACTACTCGCGCAGGCTACGACTACCGCGGAGGCAACGAGCGAGTGAAAATAATTCAATTAACTTCCCAAATTATAGTTTAACTATAAGTTAAATAAAATCAATTAAAATTTAATAAAATTATTTTAAAATTTATTTTATTAATTTATATATTATAAATAATAATTTTATTATTATTAAATTTTATTTTATTTTTTAATCCTATTTAATTGAAATTAATTAAAATAATTTTATTATTTTTAAATATTTTTTAATCATTTTTATTTTTAATATTTAAGTTAAAATTTTCATTTTTAATTTATGTATTTTATATTTAAAAATTATCGAAATCTATCGATACGTCACGATACGATATCGAAACCGTATTGTTTTGATCGCGAATCAAAACCTCGATACGGGTCAAAATTTTAAACCTTGTTTTGGTCCTTGCAGCCATAAACCCATCCACTCAATAGTTTCGTCCAACATCCTCAGCAATAATTCTTCACTTCTCTTAGATGGTGACTCAACTGTAACCTTAGTTGATGCAGTCGTGTCACACATTTTCTCATCACAGTATGCCACGACACTACAACTCCCTCTGACCATGTCTTCTCAGAGGTTTTGCATTAAACGTGTATTTCGAAATTTTTCTTCAATAGATGCAACTCCGACTTTCTCTTTAATGTTCTCATTTCTTATTCTGTTCATCCTCGTATGTCCACACATCCACTTTAACATCCTCATCTCTGAAACTCTCATTTTCTGCTCATGTGCTTGCTTCGTTGCCCAACATTCAGCGTCATATAACATAGCAGGTCTAACCGCCATTTTGTAGAATCTCTTTAAGTTTTAGAGGTACTTTACAATCATATGAAATATCAGATGGTCTCCTCTATTTCAACCATCCTGTTTGTATTCTATGTAAGACATCTCTCTCGATCCCTTCATTGTCTTGCAAAAATGATCCTAAATAATTAAAGGTCTCAGTTCCAAACAACTCATCATCTCCTATAACACTTGCTCATAACTTAAATTTCATCTATCCTGTCTTTACTCTACTAAGCCTAAAACCTTTCACTTCTAATATTTCCCGCTAAGATTCTAATTTAACATTTACTCATTCACGTATCTCATTTACCGAAACAATATCATTTATAAATAATATGCACCACAATACTGTGTCTTGATTGTGTCCAGTGAGTTTGTCCATGATTAATGTAAAAAGATAGGAACTTAGAATTGATCCTTGATGTAACTCTAACTTTATTGGAAATGTTTCAGTTAATCCGCCTAAAGTCATCACTATGGTCATTAATTCCTCATGCATATCCTTAATTAATTCAATATATGCTACGGTAAGACCTCTCTTGTCTAGAATTCTCTATATATTTTTCTTAAAACTCTGTCATAAACTTTTTCTAAGTCAATAAATATTATATGTAGATCTTGTTTTGCTCTCAATATTTTTCAATTAGCTGACTAAGAAGATATATAACTTTCATTGTCGACCTTCCAGGCATGAACCCAAATTGATTTTCGAAAACCAGAGTCTCCATCCTTAATTTTTTGTTTATTACTCTTTCTTAAAGTTTCATAGTATGATTCATTAATTTAACATCCCTAAAATTTGTACAAGTTTGTACACCCACCCCCCTCTTATTCTTATATAAGAGAATTAGAGTACTTACTCTTCATTGATCAAATTTTTTTTTTTTTTTCAATATCATGTTAAACAATTTTGTAAGTCATTCAATACTTTGTTTCCTTAGATACTTCCATATCTCTATCAGAATATCTAGTCCAACAACTTTTTCATTTTGCATCTCATTGAAAGCTTATTCTACTTCTGAAATTTAAATTCTACGATAAAAATTTAAATTTCTTGACCAACTTAAATTACCGAAATTAAGTTGGTCACCTGAACCTTCATTAAAATGTTGATGAAAATATCTTTTCCACTACTTTTTTATTTCTCCATCATTTATTAGTATCTTATTGCATTCATCTTTAATATATCTTATTTGGATAAGTTCTTTTATTTTCCTCTCTCTCACTTTAGCTATTCTATAAATGTCTCTTTCTCCTTCTTTTGTATTTAAATTTCGATATAACTGTTCAAAAGTTTCATTCTTAACTTCATTAACTGCTTTCTTAGCCTCTTTCTTAGCTATTGTATTTTTTTTATTTTTCCCGTTCTTACAAATTTATAATTTCTTATAGGTTATTCGTTTTTCCTTCACTTTCTCATTTCATCACCAAGATTCCTTACTTGGTGGTGCATGCGTCTTTGACTCGTCGAGTATACTCTTAGTTACTATTTTCAACTTTGATATCATTTTATCCCATGTCGTATTAAGGTCACCGTATATTTCACCTAATACTTGCACTCCTACCTTCTTCTTAAAGATAGGGTTACATTAAGGATCAGCTCTAAGCCCCTACCTTTTATACTAATCATGGACGAACTCACTGGACACATTCAAAACACCATACTGTTGTGCATGTTTGCAGATGATATTGTTTGATAGATGAGATATGTGGGGTAAATACTAAATTAGAATCTTAGTCAGAAACACTAGAAGTGATAAGTTTTAGACTTAGTAAAAATAAAATATATAGAATTTAAGTTTAACAATATTAGACGGAATAAGACAAGTATTACGATAGGAGATGATGAGTTGTATGGAACTAAGAGTTTTGAGTATTTAGAATCATTTTTGCGAGACGATAGAGGGATTCAGAGAGATATCTTACATAAAATACAAGTAGGATGGTTGAAATGAAGGAGAGTGTCAGGTGTTTTATGTTATCGTAAAATACCTCTAAAACTTAAAGGGAAGTTCTACAAAATGACGGTTAGACCTGCTATGTTATATAATGTTGAATGTTAGGTTACGACTAGAGCACATGAGTAGAAGATGAGAGTTGTAGATATGAAGATGTTAAGGTGGATGTGTGGACATACAAAGATGGACAGAGTAAGAAATGAAAGCATTAGAGAGAGTCATAGTTTCATCTATTAAGGAAAAACTCCGAGAGACACATTTAAGGTGGTACGGATATATACTTAGATAATTAATCAATACTCTAGTTAGGCGATGTAAAACTATGACAAATACACACATTAAACGAGGAAAAAGAAAACTAAAAAAAGACTTGATTAACAACAATAAAATAAGATAAAATTTATTTAAGTATAGATGATATAGTAGAGGATAGAACTCAATGACATAGAAAGATTCATATAACTGACCCCAAGATAAAGCTAGGTTGTTGTTGAATGTGTGATATAAATATAATTTGCATTATATTTTAAAATATATTTATTAAGAACATTTAAATTTATATATTTTTTAGATTTTTAACAACTAAAAATTTTAAAATTATTTATAAAATTCTAAAACTATTTTAAAATTTTAAAATTATTTCAAATTTTTTTATTTTTTTTTGAAATTTTAATTTAATCGTGATTCCCCCGATGAGGATAGTGATCGCGATTCCACCTTGCCGCCACTATAATCTCCCATTTGTTGCCCTCGCCGAGCTAATCTATTAGTGATTGCCTTCAACACTGCTTCTGAGTAAGTCTTTATTGTACGTTTATATAGTTTTTTATATTAATCGTAGTCTCTCATGATCAATAGAAGGAATTGAATCGATTCCTTCTCTCGAGCACTGTACCAAAATCATACATGCATGAGATTCTTGCGTGCAATAGGGTATCGGTGCTAGTCCCATGTTGAAACGATAAAAACCATCTAATTCGGGCGGCATGGCTCAGCATTTCAAATCATGTACTTGAGTTCAAACTTCTGATGGATGGAATGTGCAGTATACAAAGGATGATTACCTGAAAGAAAAGACTTTGGTAATATGTTTCGGTTGGAGGCATCAGAACATCAATTGAAATATTTTGTTCAATATTCCAAAACCTTAGATATCTAAGAAGAGCTGACATATCCTCAAGAGCCTGGAGAGTGGATTTATCTGCAAATGTATTATCTTCGATAATTTACAGCCATTGTATATAAAGATGACACTATAAAATTATGAAGATACTAACCTGGAGAAAGTGCTCCTCGGAGCCTTGCAAGGGCTTGATCTGCTGGCCCGCAAAATCTTAAATCTGCTAACTGAAGTCTGTTGACAAGTGCTTCAGATAGATTAAGATCCTGAGAATGAAGTATAATGCACATTATAAATATTTGTGCTCTGGCTTTGTAAATTTTTCCATAAGTCTATAAGTCTGCTGTCAGCATTAGGTTGACAGCTTACTTTAAATTTTTCATGCAAATCATCTAAAGGAACAGTATAACTGACAAAAAAAATCTCGCAATTATTATCAAAAAGTTTTACTAAATTTATGCCGTAGTCATTAAACAGGTCCATGTATTCTCTAAGATTGAATTGTGAAGTAATTAACTAAAAGTTTTCAAATCCTACATCACTGTCTGTGCTGTGCTATGTGCCAACAAGTGTTTCAATTGACAAACCTACAAGGCTTACCTAAAACCATGTCTGTCTTCCACTAGTACAGCTTAGTGTGTTTGATTACTTGTCAGGATAGTGGGAACTTATACTGTGGTGTATAAATGGAATTTCGGCATATGCAATCCTTGTGCACATATGAATCGGGAGTTTGAAAAGATAGTTGGATACCTGTAGAAGTTGCCGGCGGATAAAATTCCAGCTTAATTTACGATGAGAAGACTGTGGATAAGACGAACCTATTATGGATATCAACTGCATTTAATATAAAGAATCAGGTTTTGCTGAAATATTTTCAAGAGAATAGTTCTGATACTTACCTCTGCTACATTCTGTCTCAATTCATGTGGTATACCCACCCATGACCAAATAGATTCGAGAATTTGGCTATGATTCAAATGGATTTGCATTGCATTTGAAGGAAAAAAGTGCATTGCTATATCCAATGCTACCTGATAATCAAAATTTCACAATGGTAATAAGAAGAGCTGATTAAAGAGTTTTATTTATAACTAAAACGACAAAAAACTAAAGAAATTATTCAAACTTTGAAAGCCTAATTATGCAAAATATAATTTTCTGCGATATCTGAGGAATACAACAATAGCATTCAAGAAAGACGAATGGTGCCACCTTAAAATCTGCCAGAGGTCAGCAAGGTGGCTTCTAAATTTCATAAAGACTACTACCCAATATTGGGAATTAAAAGAACCAGAATCTAGTTATACAGCTACTGGGCCTTATCTCCAAAATCCAAAAAGGTCTAACTGGCCATCTGTAATGTCAGGAGGCTACTTTGGCTGTCACCAAGCTCTCCTCACTTCTTACTATCTGGTCTCTTATAGCAAAACCATCTGAAACTCAATGTTTCTCAAAAATTACCAACAATTAATTTTACTGCCATTTATATTCAAAATTTGTTGTTCTATTGCTGTGTTTCACGTGGAAAGGGTGTCTTTTTAGGTTAGATAAGGATTGTGAGGATTAAATTTTCAGAGTTTTGGAGATTTGTTATCTTCGAGGTTTTATTAGGGATTGATAGTGGACAAAAGGAGTTAATCGAAGGTCATTATTGGGAATTAGGATTATTTATGGCAGAAATGATTGAGTTAAAACTGAACCGCTACCAAGGTTATCAGATGTTATTTCAGAGGTATATTTAGGGTTTGTTGTGAGTTAAAAAAAATTGACATAGATTCACTTTGGGCTCAAACAGGGATTGAATTGCACTTGTCTTGGGAAAGTTATAGTTGAATCAGTGTTCAACCAAATTCAACCGGTTCTGTTCAGTTCGATTTGGATTAGAGTATTTGGATTTGCAGGATAACTTAATCTCTACCCATTCTTCTTGTTATGTTGCAAAGTTTGCTCAAGGGCAGATAAATGCAATTAGGGGTCAATATTTGGGGATTTTACAAATGAACCAGGCTGTGCAGATGCTGATTTAGTGCTTTTAAGTTCTATTTAGGAATAATCTGGTGTTAGATTAGCTAGTTAAGAGTGGGAATAGCTGTCGATCTTAAAGAAAAATAGACTGGAGAGTGCCAAAGAATTATCAAACACTAATGTCAACAAATATAAAGTTGGGTATAGATTCTGAAGGTATTATAGAAGGTTGGTTGGTAGTTTACTATATTTAATGACTAGGAGACCTGATATCCTATGAGATAGGATATGAGTTCCTTTCAAAACTAAATTGCAAAGCTAGCGCCCGGTCATAGAATCTTCCTATCAATAAATTTCCTCATTCACCAAGAATCCAATGATCATCCTCTTTCCACTATAAAGAGTTGGTTGGTAGTTTACTGTAATCTTTCAGCTACAAATCCTTTCATTCATTGACTACTCTTACCTCCTAATCTGATCTTCACATCATCATGCTTATGATAACACACTGACCCGATCACAAGGTCATCCTATCACTGGTTCATCGCCTTTGCTATTGTATTATGATTACATGAGAGAGTAGCCATCAACAAGTGGCTCCTTCATTTGTTAATGAACTTCTACTGCAAACACTTGATTGCAAACATCTATCTAAATCATCAGTAAGTCACTCTAAAGTCCACTATCCTTATCCTTTATGGATAACTTTCGGATGTGGAGAAAGCTTTTACAACACAAACCTTTACAATAAGTGTTTAGAAGATTTGGCAAAGAGTACAAGAGATAAGACTTAATGAATTATTCAATCTACATTTGGTCAACCTTCAAACACACTCTCGATATTCCTTTTATAGCCTTCATTCTTCTTTTGCTTCACTTGCTCTAAAATCCACTCAGTCACTAATTTCCCAATCGCTTCTGTTTGTAGTCTATCAATAGTTATTCCAATCAATTAGATTTCACCATGTGTCCATTGTGCAGCTCAACTTTCTCAAATCAACGACTATTTTTGACTTTCCTATTATAATATTAGTCAATTGAAATTTATCATCAATCGATAAACACCATATCACTTAAGTGTCTAATCAACTATATTTTGAAAATATATTGTTTGCAAGCAATCAAACCTGAATCAACTACTTCAATGACTCGGCTCACCAAACAATTGGAATCACCTATATTTGACTGGATCCCTAACTACAATCATTCTAACCATCGAGTCTTCACCTAAATTGAGATCTATCCTCTCCCAAAAATGCATGTCTCACAACTAACGCAAGAGCTTCCACAGCCCAACATCTCCATCAAGGTCATATTTTATCAGGTCCTTAAATCCTTTGGATACCAAGCATCCTTCTCTCTTATCTCCAGCGGACCTCAAGTAACTTAGCTGCATCAAGTCAATATCCACAATAGCTATGGAGTCATAAGTTTCATTAAAACCCTTTGCTTAAACACACATATCAAATATAAATACAAGATCTAACTTAAACCCTTTGCTATAACATTAAATCCCAAAGTCGAACCAAACCATTAAGGCATGACACCTTCTCCCCCCTTCCATGTGCCAAACCCTTACATCTTGCAAGCATTCATAGCCACACCCTATTTTGTTTGTCGCCTCCTCTAACAACGGCAAACAAATTAGTTGTGCCCTCTTCTCTAACCCACATTAAGAATCCTCATCTGTGAGCAGCACCATACAAGCAATCATCAATTGTGTTCTTCCTTTGACCTCTCAAGCAACAATTTCCTCATAACACTAGGATTGATTTCTCACTACGACGTGCAAAGTAGTGTACATCACACCAACGATTCACATAGTGCTACTTGTTTCCTCCAAATAGAACTGACATGAATATCTCGTGTTTGCGATTATTAATTGAAATACACCTTCAATTCAAAATATTGAATTCCTTGACTAATTCTTAAATACCTCTAACCATTAGCTAAGTAGATTACCATGAAAAAATTGAATTGGAAACTTATGCTTTGTGGGCTACAACGATTTTAATATTTCGTTCTATCATGAAGGTAGACAAAATTGTGTTAAGTTTTGTAAAATAAAACTTAAGTATTAGCGTTATGTGAGAAAAAAATCATTTCTAGTTTAACAACTAGAAGGTTGAATTTAAAAGCAACAATATATCTTCTCAATGATTGAATGAGTAAAAGAATTTTGAATAAAGACATTGGACTTCAACTGCAGATACAATGAAGAATGAAGCAAGATGATTTATTAAAGAATCTTAAGATAAAGATGTAGAATCCAAAAGGACAGCAATGATAAGGAAGCAAAAAAAAAGAGACTAGTAATTAAAGAAGACATGTGTTCATATGATTGGCAAAATATAAAAACAAATAACTCGAATATGTATGAAGTAGCTAAAATTGAGGTAAACAGCATATGATATGTTTATGACAAATTAAGAATATGAAGAAAAATATGAACCAAATTGCTAAAATCAAGGGTAAAAAAGTTAGACTTTGATTTTATGTATGAAAGATGAAAATTAAAGGGTTATTATTGATGATGAGATAATTAGGGTAAGATGAAAAGGAAATATTTTGTAACTATTAAATGGGCACTTGAAAAATACAGCAAAAGAGTTGTCGAGACAAAAAGAAAGAGATGAGACAAACATTTCTAATCAATTTGAAACTTATGTTCAAAGGATCAATTCACAGATGTTATATATGTGATATGAGAACAAATAGAAAAATATAAAGAAAAGAAAAAGAATTGCATTGGTAATACTAATCTTATTTCTAGAAATTCTTTGAATCAGCAAAACAAATCGTCAAGGTAAAAGCATAAACAAAAAACATGATACTCGTGTCTAAAACATAAGCAAGTACATTATATGACCAAAACATAATGCATGATTTCGCACAAGAAAAGAAACCATACCTTAATAACTTCTGCCTCAGTAAGTGATAAAGCACCTCCAATAATATCAAAATCTCCCTATTTAAAGGATCAATACAAGTAATTGTTCATGTTCCTCTGCTAGATTCACACTTGGCATAAAGTTACTTGTACCTGAAGAAAACGACTAGGAGTCGAGTGGCCAATGGCTCTTCTATAAACCCAAGATATTTCATATCTTTTGCAAAATAATTTCTGCAGGTAAAATTATCATTAAACATGGAAAATCTTTGACATATATCATTTCTTGGACAAAGTAAAAAATCCTATAAAAAATAAATTGGGTACAAACTGGCACAAATTCTTATTTCGCTACCACCCCTAGGAAAACTATGCACAAAGAATATTGCATACTTAAATGAATAGTACTCACAGTGATTTCAAGCTTCTGTTAAATATGAAACATAATTTCACTTTCAGTTGCAGATACATACAATTATGACTTGACAAAGATTCTTGTACCATCACTTATCTAAATCTCTACAAGAAGCCATCAATCAAAGAGCTAAGATGATGAAATCCTATATTCTGTTTATGTGTAAGAATAAATTCACTGCTTTCTAATACTTTTGTGGAAATGTCCAATTTGCAAACTGATATGTTCACTTTTCAACATTTAATAATTTCACAAAAATTATTTTTAAAAAGTAGAGTAATATCATTCATGAGTTTCTCTACATGTCTCATAAGCCAGCATCTTGTCAAACATATATCTGCAAATCATAATAATAAGAATTGGTACTAGGAGACCTACTTTGCTTGATACTACAGAGATATTCATATTTAGACCCTAGATCACATTGCTACTCGAGGTTAAAACCACAGACCATACAGTGACCTAGGCCATGGTCAAAGGGTCCTAAAGCTCTGCCAATGAATCCTCCAAAATGTATTTTACATATGAATCCACCTTGGACTATGGTATCACAACTTAGACCTCAAACATTAGCAAAACCTTTTAAGGTATTGACTAAGGGTGCAAACAAATCAAGCCGGCTCACGAGCTTTTCAAGCTAGCTCAAAATAATATTTTATTCGTATTCAAAATTATTGAATTCGAGCTGAACTCAAATATGTTCAATAATTTTTCAAGCTGAATTTGAATCTGTAATATTTTCTTCGATTGTTCGCAAGCCGCTCATGAGCTTTTAATTAATCTTATTATATATTTATTATTTTCTATTTTATTATCCATTAAATATATTTTCAAATATAACACATTAATGCCTAATGGGTTAAGATATAATCTACTGATCCCTTTTACTAGCCCTAATCTATTCACAAACCCTAATCCAACAAAGTGCTTTCAATGACGCCTGAAATCCACCCGAGGACATCAACTAAACATAAGGAAGGTTGAAGAATGGTGTGATCAAAACCTGGAATAAGAATGATAAAGTCATACTGTAGGTAGGGCAAGAGGTAGCGAGGCTGAACAATTTGAGGTCAAACAATAGATATAGAACCCTGGCTAGATACTCATATGGGTGATAAAGAGAAAGGGCAAAGAAGAAATGGTCATCAGCCTCTTATCAGACATTAGTTATCTTCTATGAAACTGGCTAGACAACTCACTACGAGTAGTAGATCATTTCCAAAAAAATAGCTATTAACCACAAGGTAATAGGTGGATCAGTGAGATGCAGAAAGTGTTTAGTACAATGGATCAATAGGCTAAAGTGGCAATGATTGAATTCACTTCTTTAAGTGTTTAGCATAAAAATGAAGTCAAGTACTACAACACACTTAAAGTGACACTGGGATCATTGTGCTAAACACTTGGAATCTAAAAAGAAACTTGAAGATAAACTCAAACAACAACAACTATTGTTAGGCTTTGAAAGTGTAAATACAACTATCACCTTTATTACTTGATGAAAAATTTTGTATGAAACGCATTAAAGAAGCAGCTACCACACGAATCATAATGCATGAACATCATTTACATTATTAGAAGAAGAATGTTTTAATATGTTTTGTAGACACGGAATGCTTGAGTGGACTCGTTTATCATGAACGACAACAAAAAATTGTTGTTTTGCAATATATGAAACTGAGAAGAAAAAATTACATGGTTTCCTGAAAAATATAACAAACATCAGCCTCACAATAAATTTATGAAAGTCAAAAAATCAAAAAAAAAAAAAAGTACATGGTTATCACCGGTCTGGATTGACTCTTCTTGGAAATTGAATAAATGTGTTTTCAATTTTTTCCATATTCCTCCTCCTCATGACGGTCCTCAAATTTCAAATATCCGTCTTAAATGTGCAAGGGCATGGGAAATTGAAAATAAGATGTATACTCTTTTTTGTTGATAATATGAGTGCTAATGATACTATAATTAGATATATGAAGGAAGATTTCTTGAAATAAATAAAAATCTAGTTAGTGGGGGACGATTATTCCATGTTCAGTGTTATGCATATATTTTAAATCTTATAGCTCAGGATAGTCTCAATGAAATTAAAGATATTGTTCATGTAATTTGTCAAAGCGTGGATTTCATTAGAAAATCACATGCTAGACTCATTCAATTTGCTAAAATTGTGAAGCAATTGAAGTTACATGAAAGAAGATTAGTTGATTATTGTAAGATAAGATGGAATTCCACTTGGGAGATGTTGAGAACCGCAATTGCTTTTAAAGAAGTTTTTCTGAGATTTAAAGATGGGAAACCTAGTTGCATTCATCGTCCAACAGAAGATGATTAAAAGAAATTACATAAAGTATTTTTTTGAGAGAAATTGCATAAAGTATATTTTAACTCCTACAACACTAGAAATGTTGATGTGTAGTGGAGATTGATGTCAAAAACAACATGGAGTGACTAAAAAGGCTAAGGTATAATGCTAAACCATTTTGCTTATATTTTTTTATTTTAGCTATTATTGCATTGTTTTTCTTAATCCTTTTTTTTTTTTTGGCCTCCAATCAGAAAGTAGTACTTAAAAAATAAATGTTACATTTATCCTTATTATTCTAGGTTGAAAAACAACATTTGACAATTAATCTGCCTATATATTAAATTGATGAAGGCGAGCCTTGGCGCAACGGTAAGGTTGTTGCCTTGTGACCAAGAGGCCACGGGTTCAAATCATGGAAACAGTATCTTGCAAAAAAGCAATGTAAGGTTGCGTACAATGGATTCTTCTTCGGGACCCTGCATAGCGAGAGCTTCGTGCACCCGGCTGCTTAATATATTAAATTGATCATTAGAAGTTGAACTTAAAAAACCAATTGTACTATTGATGTATGAATTTTTAACATTTTATATTAGGGTTTACTAACAAGTGTGTTTGAATTTATAGCAGATTAGACTCATCAATAGAAGCTAGCATATTCGAGTCATCAATAGAATCATTATATGTTTACATATTTTTGTTGAAAATTTAATAGATATTTTTTTTATTTTATAGAAAACTTTTGTGTTATTATGGTAAGTTTTTTAAATTTATGTACAGATTGAAAAGGTAAAAAAATGGAACTTTTTATTGAAATTTTTATATATTTTGATGTAATATGGGAGTGCAATAGCAACTGAACTTGAGAGGTAACATGAGATAAGACTTTTGGCAATTCGTTTTTTACCATGAGTCTGATTTTGGCTCAATTTTGTATGAGTTATATATTTCCAAATACTTAAGATAGTGAACTTTTATTTTGTCTATTTTGATTTATATTAGTATCACTTTGTATCCAAAATATTATACCCGTTATGTGTTGCAAATTATTGAACTTTTAATTTGACTACTTATATTTTGTCCATGTTTTATTCATGTAAATGATTTATCATGTCCAGATTTTATTATGTTTCTAAATTATTGTGAACTTTTTTTTTAAAGTTTTCAAATTATCGGTGAATTTTTTATTCTACTTTGATGATATTTCGGTAACATTATCTATTTTTATTCTGTTGTAAACAATTTTAATTTGAATATACTCCGATTAAAGTTTGAATAATTCAAATTGAACTCGAATATGAGCATTTTGAGCTAAAGTTTAATTTTGCTCAAATCAAAGTTCAAACAATTCGAACCAAATTCGAGCTCGAATTTCATTTTGAACCGAGTTCAAGCCAAAATTATTTATATTTTCAAACTTCGAATCAAATTCAAATATCATATATATTTTTCAAGTTCAAATTCAAATATCAATATTTTTATACTATTCAGCTTGAATCGGTTCGTTTGCGCCCCTAGTATCGACTCAAGCCACCTAACTCAATAAGGACATGGTTGTTTACCTAAACCCTATTCATTTTTTTGCAGTAATTATCACAGTAGTTCAAGAATTAATGCTGAAACATTTTGCATTGACTTAAGCATCATAAGAGTTATCAAACCCCACCAAAGTGTCTTTAACAAAAAGGTTTCAATGAGCCTGCCTTCATCTAGGAGTTATCACCTCCAAGTTAGAATCACTCCGACAATAAGGAATGCCTCCAGTCTAACAGATATTCTGAATCCGTTGGCAAAAAGGCCCAGGTCATCCAACCATTTTTTTTTTCTTCTTTCTAGTGTTATAGAATGAAGGAGAACCTTGATGCAACGGTAAAATTATTGTCATATGATTTAGAAGTCATAGGTTCAAGTTATGAAAATAATCTTTTGCAAAGCATGGCAAGATTGTATACAATAGATCCTTTTCCGAAATCTTATATTGACGGAGTTTCATGCACCAGACTGCCCTTTTTATATTGCTATAGAATGTGAAATGTTTCACATGGTTAACAGTTTGTTGGGACCTTATGATATTTTTTTCTACTTATTTTATTTTCATGTTATAGTTATATCATCTAGTTCCTTAAAAATGTACTCTTAAGATTATCAAATATAACCTATTCAGTGCGCACATTGAAAAATATCAAAGATGGACAAAACTGGCCATTTCTTTAAAGAAAAAACAAAATAGCTCACACCTAACAAAACACAGTATGCAATACCCTGTTTTGAGTAGTTGCTGACAGATCAACTGTAATAAGTTGGTCCATAGATATGATCCCTAAGAGAAATAAACCTAAAACAAAAAATTGACACATGTCGTCCAGCTTGAGGGATTTAAATTTTCAATAATTATGAGTGACTAAGTACACAAATGTACTTAGGTTGCTTAAATTGAATGATACTTAAAAATGTTGAACAAGTCGTCTCCCACTTATGCCAACTGAAAATGAAACCTGCAGTCAAAAAATTTTGAAGCACAAATAAAGATAGAAGAATCAAAGAGCCCAACATAATAGCTGGATAAAAAAGTGAAAAAACGAAAAAAAAAAGAGACACTTATCATTCAGGTCGTTCATATAAAGAACTGAAGAATTTTATGATTGGCAATCCATGAAGAAAAAAATATCTCATTTTTATTAGAAATACTGCAACTGAGCATAATAGCATACACACTTCAAAGAATTAATTTCAATGAACAGGTACCTGATTCATAACAACCCAATTTATGAATGGGGAGCGGAATTCATGACAAAGTTCTAGCATGTTTCCTCCTTGAGTTAAAAGCTTGATTGATTTCCCAAAACTAGGATTCCATAAATAAGCCAGTAAAGGGTTGTCTTGCAGAAAATCATAAAACTAAATAATATCGAACCTGTTGAAACTAGAAGAGTTATCCAATATGCGCAAGGGTGAAATCTCAAATCTCTTTGCACAGTGCTGTCTAAATATCTCCTTGCTAACTGCAATGACGGT
The DNA here is from genome assembly GCA_025175895.1 of Wurfbainia villosa. Classification (NCBI taxonomy): domain Eukaryota; kingdom Viridiplantae; phylum Streptophyta; class Magnoliopsida; order Zingiberales; family Zingiberaceae; genus Wurfbainia; species Wurfbainia villosa. The sequence continues at coordinate 2,802,333 of CM045994.1, read as the reverse complement.
ATCTTGGAATCCAGTACCAAACTGTGTATGTGGCATGAAACAATGTTCGTCTCCATTCATGGATGTACAGCCATCTTGCTTGGGATGATATTTGGAAATTAACCTTCCTTCATCAAAGATAGTTGATACAACTCGATCATACACATATGTGTCCTCTGATGACTCTATTGTTCGAAGAATATCTATTTGAATGAATAAAAAATTGGAAAAATAGCGGTATTAGGTAATTTGCATCAAAATATTCTTACAAATAAGGTGCAGAAAGAATGATAAGAATAAATTTTGAATGAGAAGTCTGAGATTATAAATGTAAAAAAGGCTATGGAAAGATATGGTTTGCCAGGCATGAATAGGGGCAGTCTACTCAACCAAAATTGCCCTTCTTAATATCTGACTACAGAAGCCAGACATTTTAGTTAGGTTCCACTTCTTTCTTAAAGAACCTGAAAAATTCAGTTGGTTAAAATAAGAAGTGGTTGATATATATACAATTGCAGCATTGTTAGATATGCCTTCATTCTTGATCATACACTAATACTCCCCTCAAGATGAAGAATTAGTTATGTATCATGCTCAGTTTGTCTCATAAAACATATCTGACTCCCAGTAAGTGGCTTGGAACATTCATCACCAATGTATGCTTTGGAAGTAGGTGCAGTTATAGCAATCGATATCAATCCTTCTCGCTTAATCTTTTGAAGTAATCTTACAAGTCACCAGGGGCATTTTAAAAATTTATGACAAATTCTGGTTTTTTGGTTGTGGATGTGTGGCATTGAAGTGAATCCATCCGAGTAATTTTTAGGGAAAATCGATCATGATTCTGGTGAGGAATAGGGTAATTGAGTGACCCCAAGGTTTTAGAGTTTATTAAAAACCTATATTCTTGTTTTTTGTTTCCTTTTCTTTTCCTCCAAGTAACCCTCACATGACCTCAACGCCCCCACCCCCCAGCCTCCAGCTGCCCTCCCCCATGTAACCACAGTTGTCCCTCTTTGCATAACCCCTATGATCACCTTCAAACATGTAACCATGACCATTTCTCCACCCTCAGCAGAAAACTCCGTCCACAATGCCTCAGCACACATCCCATTAAATCAGTCGATGATATTCTTAAATCCCCAGCCCTCTTGTCTTCAGATTATCTTGAGCTTTGAACACCACTAGAAGCTTAAGGCAACACCAACACTCCCTGTGTGTTTGTGGAGGTCACAAGAATACACAGTTCTAACATCCTCCTTCCTGTGAAACCCTTAGGCACAACAGAAACCTAGGTGTTGCGCAAGTCTTTTTCTTCGGACAAGTGGCTGCCACAAACTGTTGATCTGACGTTGATCCCTTTTAACCTTTCCTGGACAGTGAGATTTTCTATTAGATGTTGTTTTTCTCTGAATAGATCTTCTGTGTGTCAGCTTCAGTTGCAAGTTAAAAGATCACAACCATTGTGGTTATTGTTCATTTAAAAGCTTTCTGATTTTTCAGAGATACAATGGAACCTTGTTCCAACACTTTTTTCTCAGCTCGAAATCGTTGATTTGGTTGGAACAAGAGGTGCTTCTAGCCATTGAAACTGATTTTGGGTCAGGGAGATCTTTGAGGTACTTGATTGATTTTATGTTTATTGTCCCCATTTAAGTCTTTGAGGTATTGCTCAAGCCTTGTGTTTCGATATAAGTTGTCTCATGTAATGGCAACAACCAGTGAGGGGTGTTTTAACTTTTAACTTTTAACTATGTTGATTGTCATAAAGGGACGGTTAAACTCCTTTATCCATTTTCTAGAAGAATTAAACCCTAGACATGTATTTAAGTGATGTTATAAACAAGGAATCAGATGTCAAGCCATGTCAGTCGGCATAAATGAAATTTACTATTCTGTCCGCCAACAGGTACTGACACCAACACCATCGCGGCAACCTCGCGAGGTCTTGGCATGGTCATGAGGCTGCCACAACCTCCTAGCAGCCTTGCCGAGCTGCGAGGCCAACCGATAGGGCTGGATTTTTTTTTCCTTTTTCCATTTTTTATTTTTTTACAGTGAATTCCTTTCCCTCCCCTTCCCTGTTAATTTTTTTTCCCACCGGTAAACAAAGACTAAATACCTCTTTTAAAATATAGGAGACGGATTGTTTGAAAAAATAGAAAAAAAAAATAATATATTTTATATTAAAAAAACACTGAAACCTTATTAGCAAGGCACGATACACACCAAAACTTTAGTTCCTATCATAAACTAAAACTCTAGCACATTTCAAAATTTTAAATCTTGGTTGTAAGGCAAGAGTTGGTGAAATGGTTTATGCATTCTTTAGCTATTGAACTTTATGGTTTTGAATGTTCTGTGATTCCTTGGTACATCTCTAGAGATTCAACAACTAGAGGAGATTAGAAATCTTCAGGACGTGTGTAAATGTTGTTTGAGGTGGGTGTTCTTATGTTTAGCTCCTTATACGCATACCTTGTGCAATAGCATGATATTATCAAGAAAAATTAAAAATAAGTTATTTTCAAAAAGAGAATGTTCAACATGTTGCTGAAATGATGGCATAGGAAATGCAATAAATAAATGGCAATTTACCATTTCACACGCACAAAGTTTGACAATTGACATTACTAAAAATGGACACTGCACTTTGATATTTAACCAAAGGGCGCAATTTCTCAAAGTGAAATGACAAAATTGTTCTCCCACACATCTGCTCATCATCCAAACCACGTGGAGAATTGGCCTATCTCCTGAACCTTTACTAAATCATCACTCAAACCAATTGTCTAAGTGTTATAGCCAAAATACCTGAATGGCTATAAATGTTCAAATTTACATTTACAGACATGGTTGGATTAGTTCTAGCATCCTGGATTCATAGGAAGGCTTCATATTGCCAACTTAGATTATTTTTGCCTATTGAAGTGTTTTGGCCAAAATGTGACACTTGAGTTCTCAACTTAAGTAATGGGGTTAGTCGCATTTAGGTATTGTACTTGGGTGTTGTCAGTGTTAAGGGTTATAAATAGAAGGGTGTATTAAGTAAATACCTCTGACCACCAATTAACTCACCATTGAGCCACTCATCTTCGAGCCTAGGAGGTAATTCGTGTTGAAGAAGTTCAGTTGCAGATGGACGATCTGATGGGCTCAAAGATATTAGTCTTTGTAATAAAGTTGCCTCTCTGGGAAATTTGGCAGCCCAAGAAGGTGGAACCAAACTCTTTTGTTTAAGATCTGAAAGAACAATGATTCTTTCCATTGCAGTGGCAAAAGGGTGCCACAGTTCAAAGAAAATAACTCCCAAGCTGTACATGTCAACCTGAAATATGAAAAAATTCAGTGCTACCATAAACAAAGTGACATGAATACCAAGGATAGACTGAGAATAAGAAAATTACAGCAGATCATGCTCAGTAATAATCAAAACAACATTGTTTCCAAAAAAATATCAGCAGTGACATAATATCACTGACACTATCGCAGGTCCATGCATGAATAACCCCAAGGCCAATGCTGACTAGCATGGAGAACAAACATATATCAGAAATGTCAATCCATGCCAGGTTCAACATCCATATCGAGAACCATTAATGGTTTAAAACTTCAAATATCCCCCACCTTCAAATCAAGATATCTTCAAACAACTATCTGACTATGCTTGATTTCATTCCTCTAGTATGTTAAACTTTGTTCCAGTATTGATTTGCAAAAATATAGCATAACTTTCTCCTCATGCCTATTTTGTTAACATTCATGCAGAACATTAAAGATCCTTTCATCCTAGTTTATTCATTCAAACATTAAGCATCTACTTGAATCTAGGTTCATCAACATGGACCTGGACTACATCTAAAGGCACAAGTACCTCTTGCAGTACCCAGACCCAATACATGATTCTTGTCATACTTGGCTAAACGATAAATAAATATCTGCTGATGTACTAGGAAACATGACTAAAAAAAATAAACCTCTTTAGCCATATAACACTTCATTCAAGTCTCACTTAGAAAAGGCACATCACTATTCTTAAACAACAGTGTAAAAGGTTTGAACAGAATTTTTCATGGAGATACTACCAAACTTATTTAAACTTGTATCTAGTATTAGAAACCACAAGTGGGTATCGTATGAAGGATCAATCCAAAAATGATGTGTGCTACAGACATGAGGTGTCTGTAAATGTAGTTAAATGGGAGAGAATTTCTCTCATTATTATTTCTTTTTTTCTCAATATTATTTTCTTCCCATGAAATTTAAAGTTCCTATTCCTAGTTACCACCCTCATTTAGTTGTAATTTAATAGGTTATTTAAGTTTAACCACATACCATTTTAATCATAATACCCACCTAATGAGAACCAACGCATGTAATTGTTCTATAAGAGGAAACTAGAGGGCATGAATCATGCAGTCATCCTGTGTAACATGTTATGTACCAGAGTTTAATTAAGCTTAAGTAGGGGACTAGAAACTTAGTGGGGGTAATTAACTGCAGTTAGGCCTGAGCCAATTAGTTTTAATGCTGATTATAGGTATTTGGATTCAATTTAAGGTAAGATTGCCATTTGAGGGTTATTATTAGGTGGATTTCGATTAGGGTGTGTTTTGAGCTAAAACCGAACTCAATTTGGGCTCAATTTGGTTGAATTCTAGCAGAACTGAAGTTGAACCAGTTGGGCCTAGTTCAGGGATTTGGGTGGCCAATTAAAACCCATTATTACATGCATCCCAAACCCCATTTCTGTTTATCACTTTCCCTTCCCTCTCTCTTCCATGGTCATGCGCTTGTCATTTTACTTTTTCTAGGCCAGCGCTGCTATATTTAATGCATCATTGTCGGTAGTCGTTGATTCCCTCCCACAACAGATCTTGTGCAGAACCTGACATATTCCAATCAGCTGCCTGTTAGTGTTTGCTCGGGGTTGTGCAACCAAATTGCTTGCAGCTAGTCACCTCACCACACCTTTGTTGTTCAAGCAGCAACCCCTTGTTCCTCTTCCAACTGTCATCATAGCAGTTAAATTGACTGAAGTCAATGTCTAGCCAAAGTTTAAAATTTCAAACCGTGCCAAGGTTTCAGTACCGTATTGTGTCATGCCGATACGGTTTCAATATTTTCTTTATTTTATTTATTATAAATTCAAATTTAGAATTTTAATTAAAATATTTTTATTTTTTATTTAAATTTTTAAATAAAAATATAAATTTATATATTATAATTATATTAGTTAATTAATAATTTATTTATATATATATGTGCGATCTACTGCAGATTGTGATTCCGTTGCAGATCATGACTGCGAATCCGCCACCAATTGAGATCACCCCACTGCATGTCAGTGACAGTCCCATGTCGAAACAGTTAAAACAAACTGTTTCGAGCGGCACGCCTCGACATTTCAAACCGTGCATCTAACGGCACCATACAACCCTTTTCCTATCTTCCCTTAGTATTAAGAAGAAACAACCCTTAGTTGTCTCTCTCCCAATAGTAAGTTTGCCTTGCTTCCCCTCATTCAATGATCAATTAAATTTGTTTGCTACAATTTTAAGATTTTTTTTTTTAAGTTGTGTTAGTGAAATTGATATTTTAAGGCAGTTCCAACTAATAGGCAATCAATCTATGCCCAATGCCTAGGTAGTCAATGGAAGGCTAGGCAATGGCCAAGGTGCTCAACATTAAAAAAATAGCATCATATGCTTAAGTTTGCAATCAAGAGTATTAAATGGATTCAAATCAATCAAGAAAAAATGCAAGTTGCTTGTTAAACGCTGAAATTTTATCAATGAATTTTCCCAAAAAAATAATAATCAAATTGATAAAATTCATGATTTAATTTTAAAAAAAATATAAATCCTAAAATAAATGAAACCAAAATGTCAAAATAGAATTTGGACGTCAAGTTGAAGTCAATTTGGGTTCTAAAAAAACCTATTGTGTAGGCGGATGAGTAGGGTTACATGGGCTTAAACCGGGATCAATGTAGAGTGATTTTGGCTAGTTTATGGTTGAACCAACCTTTAAATAGGTTAACTAGGATCAACAGAGTTTAGGATGAATTAGTGAATTCTTTGAGGAGTTGGGGATAATAATTTCTCTCTCTTCTTCTCTCTCTCCCACTCACATTGTTTTCTTTCTTTCTTTCCCTCACACAACCCCTCACCTGAACAGCCACCTCTCCTCCCATCTTCCACACATTTATCTCCCTGTCTTTCTTCTTCTTCTCTTCCAACACCAGCAACCCTCCTCTTTCTTTTCTAGCAAACACCAACGACCATATCCTCAGTCATTGTTGACTTTGTAGGAGAGATCCAATGAGGGATTATAGACCATAAAGTAAGAGCCTAGGAACCATGTATATGTCTTTGTTAGTGATTGAGGTAATTACATGATTGTTTTATTTCCGTTGCACTAATCGTGGTTGACCTTGCTAGCTCGATAGCAAGAGCATAGAATAACATTTTCAAGTTAATGATAGATTAACCCCCTTCTAGCTTGGTCATCTGACGTCGACAGTATAAACTAACCAATAAAATGTGAACTCATAGTAGAATAATTGTAATGTAAAAATTTAACATGAAACAATAATAAATCTAAATGAAGAAAAAAGATATATAATAAGTGAAAATTTTTAAACCAGCCTTATTTACCAAAGTACCCTATCGTCCATAATAGAATGTGATAATGAGGGGTCATTGTGATCAGTATTTACTAGTGCGAGTGCGAGGGTGCTATATTGTTATATATCACCTCGAGAGTTTTAGCTCATACATTAAATAGCATAATTATACTTTGAGGACATTAGCTCTAGTGGTTCACCTCTTAATGGAGTTATTGGGTGTTGATTTACTCAAAATTCATTATTGGTGATAGATTGATAACTAGAAACTAAATCATAATAATTAAAATTTTATTAACTCGTGATAAAAAAAAATGAGAATTTATAGTAACAATAGTAACTTTTTTTCGAAGTGTTAATACATAAATGAAAGAAAAAGAATAAAAATAGTTGATTAAATATGTATATGCATTAAGGAACTAAAATGAGAATTCAAGATGTAATATAAAATATAAACTTGTTTGATTTTCTTGACCTTTAATTAAGATTAAATACATGCATATCCTTCCAATTTATCCACTTAGCAAATTTGTGTTTGCTTTTTGTTTTCCTTGTCTCCTAGTTTTGCAAGCAAAGGCGCCCTTTTGATATCATAATTGATTTCAGCTAGTATTTAGTGTTGCTTTTATTTCAATGTATTTCTATTCTGCTCATATGATCGGGTATGATTTTGTTGTATTTGTTGAAAGATATACATATATACACATATGTATATATACTTTGTTGAATTTTTTAATTATCTTGAATTAGTAATTGATTATGACTCTTGATTCTCTTTTATCACATTGTCACCAAATGGTTCATAATACGTTTTTAAGGTCATTGTGGTCGAATGAGCAAGTGACCTATTTTGATATTTCAATTTTGTTTCTTGCAGGTCACCAAGTTATGCAATACTTGATGAAGGAGATTGGATAGGAAAGATGAGTGTATAATAGATGAATTTTGACAATGTGTTGTTTGGCCTAGAAAGGTGAGATATAAGGGATACTAAATAGCGGCCATTAAGTGGAAAGTTAAAAAAGATGCTTTGATTTTGTGTGCAAGGTTTAAATAGTTTACTGTGGTGGTTGTAATAGGATGATAAGTTATAGAGCCTACATCTGGGTTTAACTTTTAAGTTCCTTTGACTCTTTGTTTTTTTATAGTATTACCCTATAGGATTCTAGAAGATTCTTGGTTATACATGATACGATTTATCATGCATTCATTATATCTATGCAGACCAAATATGCTAGATTATTTAAAAGTTTTATATGTTTAATTCATTTCATATGGTGTTCATATGCATTATGTCTAATAGTTTGACTATCTTACACTGCATCATGTTGTAATTATATATTGCACTTCAGTGATACACACAAGGGATGACACATTGAATAGTTTTCTTATCTTAAGTTGGGATATAGTGGAAATAAGGTATAACATAGCACAACACTAGGCATAATAGATTGGATAGTGAATGGGTGCGCGTTGCGTGCGCACACACACACACCAATTTCTCTCCTTGATCATTCATTGGTCACAATAGCAAGGATTAACTTGGATTACCTTTAATAGTTACATCCATATAGGATGTGCACATAGTCCCACTAAACGCAGGATGGAGAAATGCAAGTGTGATATTTTATTACAGTCGATTGTAGAAGTTGACTGATCGGTATACAATCAACTGGTTGGAGGTTATTTCAAAAAGCGATTAGTGAGGATCCTGAAGATGCAAGCATGTCATACATTGTGATATGGTCATATCAAGTAGATAAGTCAATTAATGATGTACAAGTAGTCAATTGATAGCAATTCAAATAAAAGATTGTAGAACCACTCGTTTTAGATTAGAGACTTAGGGAGATTTGTTCTAGAAGGGCGAAGGGAAGTATAATTGGATTCCAGGGCTTCCAGAGGGCATTTCAAAGCCACCAAAGTGACTAAGAAAACAAGATGTCATTCATTTATAATCCCCTTTATTGTATAATTTCATTTCTACTTGTATTTGTAGTGCTTTGTGTATTGTTGTAAGAACAGGGCATTATAAGAGATTTCTCCACCTTTGGAAAGTGTCCAACAAAGAGAAAGATATTGGTGTTATCAAGGCTAACCTACCAAAAGGCTATAAGTTGTATAGGAAGGCATCTAAACCAAGTAAATTTGTGTTCTTGTGTTTTTCTATTGTGATTTGTATTCCATTGTGTGTACTAACAATTGTAGATAAACACAATAAACGAAATCAACGAAAAGAAAATGAAAAGATGAATGCATTATTAACCACCCCCCCCCCCCCCTTCTTGTCGTGCAACTAATCCTACAGTTGACACCCTTCTCTTGTAGTTATAGGGCTATCAAGAGAGAGTATTATGCCTTTAAGATGTTTCAAGATTTTGCTTTCAGTTCATTTCGTTTCATTCTGCTTATGTCATCAAACTTTATGCATATATCCTGTTGGCCTAAGTAGTTAGGTTTTGCTTATGTTCCTAGGAAGCAAGAATGCTTTTAAGGATGTTTTTGTAGTGAGTTAACTTACAACTTTTCTTATATTATGATTGAGTAATTCCGTTGGTGTTTATTAATGTAAATTTCTATAAGCTATGTTTTGTATAAAAATTTCTGGTTTAGTAAGTATCACGAATTACCATAGTGTTGTCATGTTGCCAATGATTGTGAAGACCCATTTGGGATATGCCATAACAACTCTAAATATAACTACTTCATATCAGTTAAGATTCAAAATCTCAAACTGCTGAAATTTCGGTCTTTGACAAGAACAATACTATTTCAATATCATGCCGATATTTCAATGCATATAGGGTTGTAAACGAACCAAGCCAAGCCTAAAATGAACCAAGAGGTTGAAATGATTGTTTAAACTTGGCTTGGTTTCTTTTTCATGAGCTTAGTTCAAATTTGCCTTCGACTTGGTTGGTTTAGATGTTATTAAGCGCTCGATTCAAGCTTGTTTGATTGTTTGAAACTTTTACATTTTAAACCTTATTCGGTTGGTTATTGAGCTTAATAATAAAAGTTCATTTGTTCATTTTAAAAAAATTTATTAATTTATCTACCACGTTGATAAGAGTTTATTGATGAACATGGTTCACAAACTTTGTTTGCAAATATTATTCTTAAACATTATTCATGAACAATTCACAATCTCTATTCATGAACATTAACGAGTTGAACATGTGTTTAATTTTGTTCATTTAATTTAACGAGTTGTTCTAGCTTATTCATTTAATTGACCTTGTGTGTATTGAACGATCAAAAATAAGCTCTCGCCAAGCCAAACGCCAAGTTTGCTCACGAACATTTGGTTAATTTACAACCCTAGATGCATGGTGCCAGTAATATATTAGATTTTAAGAAGAAAGGAGATGAAGTTTAAGGAGACAATGTCCATGTCAAGCATGGTTTTAAATCTTGTACCATGTCGAGCAAAACAGTCAAAATGATCCAAACTCGATACCACTCAACATAGACAATGTATCCATTCTTTCTTTGTTTCATCTCCTTCCTCCTTCAACCTCCAATCTACCATCAGCACCATGCATTGGAGCATCAGCACGATACTAAAATAATATCTTTCCAATCAACAACACTGATAGAGATTATAAACCTTGGTATTGAGTGGGATCAAGTTTCGATAATTTACTGGAATGATATGTTTGGACCGTTTCACTGGCACAATACGATATTTCAAACCATGATATTAGTATAAAGTTTGTTTGTAAGTACCAAAGAAATTACAATAATGTCATCATGAATTTCATGCTGCCAATGGCTGTGGAAACCCACTTGGGGAATGACACAACAAATCCTAAATCTAACTACACTAAATAACATGGTTTACTGGGGAAAAATTGGAATTAGACCAAAATTAAAGAATTATGGATGATAATGTGCATTGGTAATTTCTTAGAGATACATATCCCGGTATTTTCAAAATGAACCAAGAACAACCATAACATCTAGTGAAAAAGTAGATACTGATGAATGGAATGCACTAATTTAAACTCATTTCCTGATACAAACCTTTTCATTTATTTGTGGCCAGCTCATCTCAACTTCAGGTGCAGTGTAAAAGTAAGTACCCATTTGACCAGTTCCATCCGTCAACATGCCTGTCATTTCTGCTGGAAAATGTTGATCGTGATCAAGCTGCTCCAACTGTAGGAATTTGGCTGCGGAAGCAATATTTCTCTTATTCGTTAAAGAAACTTAAACATAAATATTCGATGCAATTCTTCATTATTGGCATTATATTACATATTTTAGCTAATGAACACTAACAGATACCTAATAATAAGATAAGTTCTTTACAATCTTGTAAGTTTAAAACCCTACCAAGATAACACAAGGTTATAACTTAAGAGTTAGTTTGCATGGTAATTAGATGCAATGAAATAAAAGTCATGGTAATTATTTATCAATTACCAATATATTCATGTAACTTTATTATTTTACTCACATGCAATCTTCATCTATTCCCTCCATACACGTACTAGATATGGATACTAACACACAATACCCCAAGTAGCCATTTTATACTTTATTGATCCCTTGTATAAATTTATAGAAATAGCCATATCGGAGATTTAGATTCAAATTTGTGCCAATCATTGTACCTGAGTCTAAATAACATAAATTTTACAAATTCTCTTAATATCCTCATACCTTTCATAATTCTTAATTAAATTTAATTTGTCATTATATTTTGGGTCTTAATTTTATAATTATTTGTTTATTACATTAGTTTTTTCAAGGTTACTAATTTTCTAATATTTTATTGATTTTCATATTATTTTTAGGGAACATAATTGACTCTTTTTTGGCCGGTCTGCCCTTATAATTGACCTTATGAAGATTAAATATAATGGGGCACTATAAAAAGGGAAAAAAAATCAATATGAGTAACCAAAATGTGCCAGTTTCATGGGATCAAATTATAAGAACAATATATGACTGTAACATATTTATTGTTTGAAGCCTTGCTATTATCTGTTATATTCCTGCTTAAGCTAAAATATAGATATTATCAATATCCCCATGTTAAATACAAATTTGAAGTTTCACAAATAAAAAACTAATAAACTTAACGAAAATAACTACAATGATAATGAAGACACAACACCAATGCAGCATGAGAAATTATGGAAAAAGTAGATCTCTGAACTGATGTAAATGAGTCAATATTAACTTTGAAAGAGAGTAAAATCTTCTCAAATACAATCTCCTTCAATTCACATCAAAATTGAAAGTACAGAAGGATATTGAATTTTGAGAAGGGGTTTCTAATTTTAAAAAAAAAAGTAGTTTTTCGATATCTATAGCGAGGCAGCATGGGAGAGATTAGTGATACCATACAGCACAGGAACTGGTAATTTACAAAATGGGATTTAAAACCATGGAGATAAGTTTACTTCAAATCAATACAAACAAGCTTTGTTTTGTAAACTGAAAGTATCCTTTAATGTACCTTCCCTTTTAAAGTTGTTTTTCGATTTGTTGGTTGTTAGGGCAACCATGCCAAGGGAGGTATGCATATCAATATGGTCTACATTGATGGTGGACTTGCTGGTGGACAAAGTCGCACTCCTACAGCTTCAAGGAGATATCATAACATGAATCAGTCTAGATCCAACACATCAGACAATTGCAATCTCATTACAAAGATGCTTTAATGGGCTGATACAAACCTTAAGGGTTTTCTTGTTGGTGGATTAATTAAGGGATACAGCGAAGGGGAGATCTTTCATACATTATTCTTTTATTTATCCATGGTTATGTAAGGAGAATTATCGATCAATGGCAGCAACAACGGGGTATATGAGGTCCATGATTGTGAGGTGTGTTGACAGTGTGGATGGCAGACTTAAGGGGAGGACTGAAGGAATACAAAGTAGCAAAGCATAAGTGATATAGTAGAATGTTGTGCCCTTACTCAACAAATATGATATCAAAAATGGCAGCCAGTTTTACGATACAGGATGTAAGAGTTAGGGGATGAAGCTTGAGTAGAGAAAGGTTCAATATATCAATTTACTAAAGAAATTCCAAATAAAACAAAATTATGCCTATTTTCAGATTGAAATTGGACAAATAAACTTACAACTGAAGTTTTGTTTTGATTTTGATTTTTTTTGTTTTTTGAATACCTACCAAAAATAAAGGTAACACATAAAATATTGTTGTTGTAGGAGGGAATTGAGGAAAAAAGAGATGTGCCTAGGGAGGACTGGCTTTTATGACTCGAGGGAGTGGGCAATTAGGAGTTAAGGGAAAGGGATAGTTTATGTGGTGAAGGATGATCATAGATTTAAAGCTTTTGCATGGTTACAAGAAGAAGCGGTAGGATGACAGCTTGCAATTGGATGACAACTTATTTGATATGTAAAGTAGGAAGATTCGCCAATGAGCAAAGATATGGAGATTGGGCTAGAAGGAGAAATTGGTTGACATTCTTGGCAGGAAAAGGACATGGCGTAAAGGTAAAAAGTGTGACATGGACAAGGGAAGGCTGCACGATCACATTAAACCCTCGGCTCCCCCTCTACCCCTCAGATATGGGAAAAAGAAAGACCTTGATAGAGAAGCTTAATTTTAACTGATGTCAAATTAGAAAGAACAAAAACTATGCTATCCTATTCAATAGAAATAAATTTTACATATACATAAAGGACTCTAACATTACGCTTAATGAAACAATAACCCATGGGGCATGTTCAACTAAACTTGTACATTGTAACAGTTATAGAATTTTTACATTCAAAATAAACCAAATTAAAGTTGCATTCAAAACCGTAATATAATGAAACAATAACCCATGTGGCATGTTCAACTAAATTTATACAATATAACAGATGAAATTTTAATCCATATTAGTATAAGTTACCAAGCTAATTGATGACAAGTGTAGTTTAAACTTGAATCTTAAATTGTTTAGAGAAACTTTAAACACCAAAAGTTTTAAGTTTAAGCATAACTACAATTAAATATACAAAATAAGTTTCAAGATCAAGGAAATAATAATTTTGAATATCTTGAATATATTATTTGACAAAAGGTATTAATAAAAGGATAAATAGTAAGTGGTTAAATAGAGAGTCTTCTATATTCTTATTTAGATTTCGTGTAACGATCACACTAAAAGAAAATTTTTATAGGATTACATCGTGATCTCTCATACTTTATAGACCACAATGTGAAGAGTCATTAAAAAAAAACTTACAAATAATAATATAATAGATATGAGAATTCTAAGATGAACATGCATATATCAAGAGGCAATTGAGATGGCTCCAGTAGATGATAAAATGAGTGACCAAATATGCAAGGTGGTATAGACCTATCTAAAAGAAGTAGATTTTATAAATTTAGAATACTTAATATAATTTTTAATATATTTTATTATTTTAAATCATTTTAAAGTATTATAAATCTATCAGCAAGGATTCCTTCACTAGTGAAATCAAAACTTTAGCAATCTAAAGTGTTTTCTTAGGATAGAGATTGCTCAGTCAAGGGTGGAAGATTAATATCTCATAATGATAATATATTCTTGACATACTTGATGGGGTAGAAATGTTAAGTGCAAAGCCAATTAATACTCATTGATCCTAATGATAGACTAGTACAAGGACAGAGAAAGTTGTTATCCAGCTCAAGGAAGCATCTCGCACAATCATTGTGTCTATATCTAATTTGTTGTAATTTGATGCAAGTAGTTAATGCCTTGAGGCTCTCTACCATGACCATCAGGAAGTGTCCTTAAGGGCTCTACAATATCTCATGAACACTCTACAAAAGAGCCACCTAAAATAATGACCATCGCCAAATATAGCTTGTGGGTTATGCAAGTACAAATTGGGAAAACTCTCTCATGGACAAGAGTTCCAAAAATAGGATATTTGATCATATTGGAGGAAATCTGATATCTTGAGATAGGAAAAAATAAATTATTGATGCAAATATTGTAGTGAGTTCGAGTGTAGAGAAAGAGTATAAAGATATGATTCTTGCTGCACATGAATTTATCTAGCTAAACACACTTGCAACTACACCAACTAAATGGGTGTAAATGAAAAGGGATAATAATTATAATCTATAAAGCTAAAAGGGACTGTCTAGGGTGTACCCTGACTTGAACAGGCCATTAACCTGAAATAAAGGCTCCAAGAAAACGATATCACAAAAATTTTAAAAATCATCAAAGATCAATATTATATTGTGAATATGCTTATGAATTTCTAGTGATCATTGACATTTCTGTCTATTGGCTTAGATTATTCATTAAAGATGGTAATGACTCAACTGTTCTAATCCTGCTAATGCAATCAACATTGAGATTTTGCCTCTAGCCAAACCTTGTAATGATTCTGAATTTTTTTAACTATGTCAGGTATCATCCTAGACATCATGGATGATATGAATTGAAGCCTCAGAAGCAATTAGAAGGTAAACAGTGTCCTGAGTTGCGTAACTATGCAACTGATGCCACCATAGACACCCTTGATGATATAAACTGAAGCCCCTGAAGTAATAACAAGACAGTGTTCAAGTATTGAACCAATGTTAAATTTGTACAACTTGTAACAGATCATACGGACCAAGATTTCATCATCACCATTTTGACCAAAAAAAAAAATGTTATCAATAGCGTATATTGCATTAAAAATCGTCAGTAAAGAATAAAACATATTAGACTTACCGAGACCAAAGTCCCCAATTTTGATTTCATTACGAACATCAAAGAATATGTTACTAGGAGTCAGATCACGATGGATTATACCCTGGCTATGTATGTGTGCAAGACCCTCTACAATTTGGCGAAATAAATGCCATGTATACTCTTTGTCAAAAGAGGAAGAATAAGAGTCAAAATCCTCCAGTAAGGTCCTTGAGAAAGAAACCAATAGTTAGGAATAAGCAAAAGTTAATCAAACTCAAGCAACCATTTTTTTACAATAAACAATATGAAAGAGAAAGTGCATATATGCAAGACAAGCTAATGAACACCAAGACAAGTCAAAAATGCCTAATCTCGACCTTTTTCATCTATAGTACTAAAACCCTTTTGTTCAACTATCACACGTATTCATTAAATAATTTAATAAATTACATTTTACATTAAAATTATGTCAAGATTCACCTAAAAGATACAAAGCGGTCAAATATCAAGAAAAAAATTTCAGTCCATCAAATTATTTCCAAATTAACCTCACAATGTTGTGACTCACGATAATCCACAGCTTGTTTATTAATGCATACAATCGTGTCCTAACACTGAAATCCAAAGTCATGACTCGCAGACATGCGGCGCAAACATCAACATTCATATCAAAGTTGATGGCTATGGATTGGCAGCGAATCATAGCTAAAACCATGCCTTTGCTTACTTAATTCCTCGAGTTTATCTAGCCTATTCCTCCGTGAGCCGACAACAAAAACCTCTCTGACAGAACCAGCCCTTTTTCCAACCAAAAGGACCCTGAAACAGCTTGACTCGGCGTAAAACCTCAAATACTCTCAGTATTGCCACTCATATCATATTTCAGTCATCAAACAGAATGATAAATTTTGGTCATGCCAGGCAATATTACTTGAGAATTCAATCCGTGCTTCTGTTTGACTACTGGTATATTTCTGACAAGAAAAAATTATTCTATAGAGTTTGCAAATTGATCCTATTTTTGAGCAAAGACTTGGACATGTATTTATTTCATCTATTTGTTTTATAAAAGACTAATGAGTTGCCCTTATGGTTTGTGCTGGTTTCGCTGAAAATGACCATTGACACCATACTCATTATGTGCATGAAAAAACCCTACATTGATTGAGGTGTGATAACAATTAAGCAAACTTCAAGACATAATTAGGTAGTTAAAACAATTTTAAAAAATGACTTGGACAGTTTTGAATTGCTGTTTTCCTGATTTTCAGCCAGCATTTCCTTGTGTCACAAGAAACATGACTTAACGACGACAATCTTTTTTTGACATTGTGTCCAGGTAAGCCTTGATTTTTCTCTGAAATGTGGTAAGCTCTTTTCATTCATTTTTGCCATTGGTCATTGACAAGCTATCACCTCAATGACTAGATGCACCATTCACGGGCTAGCTCGGATGGTAACACATATAGAATTTGTCCAAGGAAACAAAGGTCAATCCCTCGCTTCTGTGGAGGTGTCCGCTCTCCATGCGATTTACCAACAGACTTTGGGTCAAAGGCTCTCCGTGATTTACCTCTCTTATGATGGTCCGGGGGCAGATTGGTAGGGGCTGCTAGGTTGACGGATTCTAACCTTTTGCCCAAAGATGCACCATTCCTGAATACTCTCAACCATAGAAAGGAGCATCATTAGGTGCAGCTATACAATTTTGGCTCACCTTTTTTAGATTATTTTTTTCTTTACACCTACTTCAACACCATCAAGATTTTTGCCTCTGACAATGAATATTTCATTACATCTTGTCCCTCTTATCTCCACTCACTCCACCTCTAGAACTATATGAGCAAATATACAATGGCGACATAGCCGAAATATATTGTTCCAATAAAAAAGCACAATCTTGGTCAACATAAATAATCTCTCTTCTATCCTTGGGTTAATCATGTCAATATGTATTGTATCATACCAATACCAAGGATTTAAATTTCGACCTATACTCGAGCGATACAAGCAGAATTTACCGTTCCGCCCGTCACTCAGCATCGAAACAAAGCAAGTATCAGAGGCATGGCTGCGGCGAACGGCTTTGCGCAAGGCCACAACCGCCGACGGCCTCGTGCGAACCCAAGCAGCCATGGGCGGCCTCGCACGAGGCTACGACAGTTGGCAACCTCGCGCAAGCCCACGATGGTCGCCTACGGCCTCGAGTGTAGCCACCAGCGGCCTCGCGCAGTGGTCGCAAGAATCGTGGCCGCCTCGCGCCACGACGTTGCCAAGATCCTCACGCGAGGTCAGAGTAGCCGGGTCAAGAAATTTCACACGAGGCCTCGCGACCTCGCGCCTACGCGAGGCTACAATGGCCATGGGTCAGTCGCCAAGGTCTGGGTCGCGATGGTCGGTGGCGGCTCAGGCTCACCGCGCGACGGTTGTCGGCGGCCTTGCATGTAGCCTACACAGCGGTTGTCGACGGCCTTGCGTGTGGCCTCCGCGAGGCCGCAGGGTTACGACAACGGCGAGCGGAAAAAAAAAACTCCCTAAACTATAGTTTAACTATATGTTAATTAAATCAATTAAAATTTAATAAAAATTTATTTTATTAATTTATATATTATAAATAATAATTTTATTTTTTTTAATTCTATTTAATCAAAATTAATTAAATTATTTTTATTATTATAATTAATTTTTTGGTATTTTTCTCTTGTAACCATTTTTAATTTTTTGTATTTAAGTTAGAAATTTCATTTTTAATTTATGTATTTTATATTTAAAAATTATCGAAATTTATCGATACGATATCGAAATCGTATCCTTCCGATCACGAACCGAAACCTCGATACGGGTCGAAATTTTAAATCTTGACCAATGCTCAATACTCCTTTACATGCTACAACACACATCAACATGAATTAAAATTAGTTTTTATTTAAGTTTGTGTCCAAATAACAAAATAAACCCCGTTGTGGTTGGTCCCAAGCCCGAATGAGAAAAGGGAAGGGTTGCGTTAGGTTGTCAACCAGTGTTGAACTTCGACAAATTTCAATGAATTGATCCATCAAGAAATTATGTCAATGCTAGGTTGTTCTCCAAAAGAAACGCATTGCAGGGTCCGACTGTAACATCTCAGCAAGGACCGTTACATCTTCATGAGAACTTGAGTATAGTATTGAATACGTAAGAGTTCTCACACTATAGATTGAATAAAAATAAATATTATAGGAAAATTGATTGTTTACGATTTAAAACATGAAATATAGGAATGCTTATGGGTAAAACAATGGGAGCAGTAAATACTATTATTAGAAGAAACATTAATATTTTGTTTTTACCAGAGACAAAGTATGTAGGAGAGAAGGAAAGTTGATTGAGAACTCAAATTTTAAGTTATGGTACACAACAAAATATAGAACACGAAATGAAGTAGTCATTGTTGTAGATAGTTCATTAAAGAATGAAATAGTAGAAGTAATTAGAAAATATAATAGAATTATAGCTCTCTAGATGATGACAGCAAAAAAATTATTAATATAATTAGCATATATGTATCTCACTTCATTCATAATATTTTTCATTATGAATTCACACTTCACGT
Organism: Wurfbainia villosa; assembly: GCA_025175895.1. Lineage (NCBI taxonomy): Eukaryota > Viridiplantae > Streptophyta > Magnoliopsida > Zingiberales > Zingiberaceae > Wurfbainia > Wurfbainia villosa. The sequence continues at coordinate 2,783,472 of CM045994.1, read as the reverse complement.
TCTACTGAAGGCAACACTTTTTATTACTTTAAAAGGCCCCTCAAGGCTTCTCTTTTCATCAAGTTATTCAATAAGCTTCTCAAGGATTCTTTTTACACCAAGCTATTTAATATGCAACAAGAAATGCATGATTACTACATTCATTTTTAAATTAATGTCAACTTCAGAACGATTTGCTTTAGTACGTTAGTAGTCAGATTACTTTCCTTATGTTAATCTTCTAGCATCCACCTTTAGTGGAATGAATCTCAATAACAAGAATGGGCCATCACAAGACAATTTGACAAGTTCAATAGTTATGATCAGCTATGATTGGAAGAAGTTTTAACCCAATAAGAAAAAGGAATATCCAGCACAATAATTACAGAGAAAAACAGACAAAGATGCTAAGAACAATGCATTGCAACATTTTAAATGACCACAGGTGCTTATGCAAACAAATACCTGGGGCAATACTCCATTTGTATATACAGGTATGTTGACTCATTTCTACTTTCAACATTGACATCTCCCGAACTAGCACCCAGATAGCTAGAGCTAAAGCTTTCAGTAATTCTAGAACCAGCAGCATAATCAAAATTATTGTTACCATATTCAGTCTCAAGCCATGCCTGTGAACAATAAAAATGTAAAATCAATGACAAGTGGAAAATGATTCAGAGATATATGTTAATCTACAAAATAAATGAATGATGTTACACTCAACCAAATCAAGCAAGAATGAAACGAGAAAGTTGTTTATAGAACAAATAACTATAATTGAGCATAGGCACTATCATGGTTTAACCTTTAGTACCGTATCGGATAGAACGGACGAAATTTATCATTCCTCCTATTGCCTGACACCGATACCAAGATTGGCACCATGGGTCGCTGCGATCCTGTGGCGACTCCATGGGGTCATAGAGGTTGCCACGATTTCACGACAACCTCTGTTGAGTCACGAAGGCACCTTAACCCCGTTGTCATGTACCATGGTGACTCCGCAAGATTGCGACACAACCTTCGCGAGGTTGTGGGGCTGCTGCAATCCCGCAGCAACCTCCGAGGGGCCGTGAGGGTGCCATGATTTCCAGATTTTTTTTTGGAAAAATACTTTTATTTTTTTTGTATTTTTAATTTTTTTTTATATTTAAATTAATTTTTTTATTTTTAAATTAATATATTTTATATTTAAAAATATCAAAACTTTATCGGTATGGTAGGTACCAAAATCATATCATTTCGGTCATAAATCAAAACTCCAATACGGCTCGAAATTTTAAACCATGTGCACTATAATGTTTATGAATGAATTGACAAAGCAAAAGTAACCTAGTTCTCTATACAAAAATTAAGAGTTCTGAGTGTCTAATCTATTAGCAAAAGCAAGCCAAATAACCAATAATAGCTGGGATGCCCAGTCCTCCAGATCATCGGAATACACAGAGTACACCAAAAGGCAATAATTCCTCATAGAAGAATCAACTTATGGAAACTCCATTAATTAATTCAAAGCTAACACTTCCCCAGCCTATACTAATTCTTCAACATCCACTTCATCCATAAGCTAAACTACAAGTTGGATCACAATTAAACAAGGACTTATTTACACTCTCTCTGACCTCGCCGCTCTTCCTGATCACAGGATTGAATTGGATTTCTAATCTACTAGCGGAATGCCTCAAGTGAAACCAATAACACAAATTTGATGCAGAAAAAGACAAGTAAATGAGAAAGTATCTCAGTTCATTACTTTTGGAAGAGTGCTTACTACATCTGTATTACATGGTATTACAATATTTTTTTCAAAGGGATAAAAGGGCATATAGAGGCCCCGTAGGGAGTTGTGCATCCCATCAAGGTGGATGCATGTCCAAACTAAGGGCCTTCAGTTGAAGCCACTAAAGCTCTTGTCTTAATCTTGGTATTGGTATCGGCTTACTCTTAGTACTAGCCACTGTGGAGCGTTCACCCCTAATGGCCATCTCCAGAACAGGCAAGGGGACGGGAAGAGGAGCAACAAAGGCTATCAAAAGGGAGAAATGGAAAGAAATGAAATGGGGAGAAGGTGGAGGCAACCCTTATATACACCCCTGCATTTATTCCAGCAATGGATATACCTCCTTGGGACCATTACCACTGGAGACAAAAGACATGCAATGAAGATCATAATTTGCAAATAAGCAAATGGGATGTGTTCCTGATTGAATAGTGAAGATTAACCTCGGTATCCCAACACCATATCTGACAGCTTAGCAAAGCCTTGGAAAGGGTAACCAACACAGTCGCATTAAAAGGCAAGTGGACTATCAACTCTTGCTTTAATTGCATCTAGTGTCAGAAGATTTCAGCCCGATGGGCTTGGCATAATCATTATTGCAGCGCCATCAAAAAATGGAGCAAGAAGTGGCACCTCTAGAAGTTTCTACACCCTTTGAACAATTAGGCATCATTTGACTATGCTCCTCAACAAGCCTTGTGTGCATGGCATCTGACAATGCCAGCCTCCTAAAAGTCAATTTCCTAAGCACCCTTTCAACTTCCAAAGTACCTTGATTTCCTAAGCACCCTTTCACCCCTTCGACTTCAAAAGTACCTCTCTCAGCTTCCAAGTGCTTGACCACCCGAGTACCCTTCTTAACTTCTAAGGGTCCATTTGAATGGGGTGAGCGGAGGTTCATTAATGCAAGGGAAAGGGATGAGAAAAATTTTCACCCCAAATTGAGGTGTAAGAAAACCTTCCTTTTATAAGTAAAGAAGGGTAAAAGTTACCCTTCCCTCCCCTTCCCTTTCTTCCCTCATCCCTTTCCAAACAAAGTTTAAAATTTCCTTTCTCTTATTTACCCTTCTCTTCCCTTCCCTCACCTCCTCCCAAACAGACCGTAAGTGTTCAGTCCGCATGTACCTTTCTCAGCTTCTGAATGCATAGCTCCCCAAGTACCCCTCTCAATCCTCAAGGCACCTAGATGCCTGGACATTCAAATACCCTAGTGCAACCTCATGAGTTTGATTGCCTAAATCACTACGGCTCAATACCTTCGGGCATGGAAAGGATTCACTCGACTCCACATCTGAGCTCTCAGTTCATCCAAATCAGTCCTCCGAAGAGCATGGATGTCCATCTACCCCTACACGACAAGTTTAATCCCTCAACGAGACATTCGACCCCATCCCACTACATATATGGCCTTGACAGAAGTTGTGACAAGGCATGGCCTCCACAGGTAATGGTTTTAGCCTATCCCAAGCACATGGGGGAGCACGTCCCATCGCAAAGGACTATCAAGGAATTGTCAAAAGGTATGGTTCCAGCATGAAAATACCAATTTTAATCAGAACTCCTTCACCATTTTTGAGGGATCTACATTGATCCCCAATGTCTAATGGCCTTCCAACCTCAAGCTCGGGTCATACAAAAAGGTAAAACCAACATCGATAAAAGGGGATCCAATCTTCACTCGCTGAAGCCTACGCTCGAACTTGCTCTTTCACTACGTTTTACTGGTTCTCAAGCTCCACCCCTAGAATCTAACTTAAACATCAAAGAGGTGTTGCCTAACCACTTTAGCACCTCATGACAACGGGTTAAGCCCGGTGGGATCATCTACACCCAACCCAAGGAAGCTTCCGTGCCAATGCCCATCAATCAGAGAGCCAAATTTTTGCAACACTAATATTGTTTCGATAAATTACCAAACCTCAATATGTCTCAACATTAGGCAAAATCTCCTGTACTTTGTCGTTGTGTTAATCATGTGAACAACTATCCTATCATGCCAACACTCGACACTTCTTGGCATGCCATAATACAAGTTAAGATGAATTGAGCTTTTTCTTTTTTAACTTGTGTCCAAACAAGATAATGTCAAAAGTGGATCGTTCCATATGAAATAGTAATTCCAAACATAATGTACATGTCATATCTTCTTTTTCTTCTTTGTCTCCATCCTCCTTCCAACTCTAATTTGCCACAAACACTATAGGTCAGAACATTGGCACAATACAAATATTGAAATAGAATGGTTCTAGTCAAAGACTGAAAATCTGGCACGCTCACAGCTCAAGATTTTAAATCTTGATCCAATGTCTCTGATAGAATGAAATAGAAAGACGCATTTCTTCCTAAACAAACACTGCACCAAACTTGACCTGATGAATAAAAATTAATTTATTTTTTATCTGCACCTAATAAGATTCTTGACTTCTAAAATCTTGGTATAGTTCCAAAAGAATTCATAAATGAAGCAATAAGAAATTAATCATGAGAAGAAGAGCTCCGAGGTGCAGAATCATGGTAATTAACCAAAAACATAAAGGATATGTTGTTAAACCAACAGCAGAATTTTTGCTACCTCATCCTGATTGAGTGAATAATTGAGATATAAAAAAAGTACTAGAGCAAAAACCTGATAGTAGCGAACAACATGTTGGTGCTGCAACCTTGAGAGTGTTGCTACCTCTCTGAGTAACATGTAAAAAGGTGGAGAGGGTTAACAAGAAAGCAAGGTATGGTCTACAGGTTATGTAACGATGAATTCAATTGTTAAAAATAGTCTAAACAGCGACTAGTTAGAAAATAAAAAAGGAAATAGTCTCAGAATATCCACATGTAGATCTAACCATTGACTGGTTGGTTAAATTTGCAAGCATCTTAAGATATAATATAGAATTTCATCAAATACATAATCACCAAGATATAAAATTCGTGGAAGCTGCAGTAATCTTAATAATCATCAAAAGGATAAATGTCTACAACATATTTGAATAATGAAATCCTTCAATCGTCCCTGCTTGTTTTATCCCTTCAAGGATCCCTAGCGGTGAAATAATGCAAAGACCCTCCTTTCATACTTTTGGTTGCCTATTACTTCCAATGACTTTGATCAATGGTTGACAGCACCACTATTGTGTGACACCAATGATGATTGATTATGTAGTTTCAAAACTAATTTTCCTTCTTAGATCAAGTAGAACTCCCTCCCCATACCTTTTGTTGGATCCATATTTATAGGGTAATGTGGTTTGATTAGATCATATTACGGTTAGAGAAAAAACAGATGATACTTTTAGATTTAGTGATGGTGAAGCTTCAATCTCCATAAATCCATTCTACATAAATGTATTGATTTAAAATCATGGTATCATAATTGTTGTGAATGATTAAGACGAAGATCTGTCAAGTGGATATTTTGAGATGTTCATACTTTGGTCATGGATTAGTGATTCAATTTAATCTTAGTGACCTATGTGGTTGATGTTTGATTCAATCAAGTTGTGCATTATTGTGGAAGAATTTGTTAGTTGGCACCAAAACTGAGGAAATATGATCTATGACAAATTCAACATAAAAGTGTAGGGGCTCAAATGTCTCCCATTAAATTAGTGACGCCTCTAATGTTTAAATAAGTTGGTCACGTATTAGAATAATTTTTTCTTAAAACACGGCTATATACAAAGCCACGTCGGTAAAAAATTATGAGGCAATGCAAGTTGTCATTGCATCATCATTGTCGCAAAATCCTCATCCATATCTCTATCATCAAGGAAGCCTTGCATGAAGGTTGCAACAAAATCATTGTTGCATGAAGCCTTTCATCGTATCAGCACATCATCTAGCCCTTAATATGCACCCTCATGGAGGTTCATCATTGCATCGCCTAGCGTAAGCCTATTGTCGTGTTATCTTCGCCACAAACCCCATGAAAGCATTAGGTGAAACCTCAGCCACATCTTCATCATTGTGAAAACGTGAGATGAAGGTTGCAGTGATAGTCATCCTCACATAAAGCCACTGCATCATCATAAACATCATCCCATCATCTTGGAGAGTTTCTTACATGCTTGTTAGCAAGTAAAACAACACTTTTGGTTTTGCTAATGTTGACTAACATGAAACCAAATTTTAAGCCATGGGTATTGTTATGTCTTTATTGTTTTAAAAAAATACAAAAACAATAATCAACCCTTCATCCCACTAAAGTCGACTATATGGATCCTCCTATGTCATTGGACTCGATCTTCTACTATATCTTCATCTATATTTAAATGAATTTTATCCTATTTTATTATTACTGAGCAAGTGTTCTTTATCCTCCCTCTTCCTCGATTAATATGCATAATTATCATGATCTTACATAATCTAACTGGGGGCATTTATCGGTCACCTCGTTTTAACTGACATCAATAATGAAAAAAAAAATATCACTATTAATCCGCCCAAAAGATATTACAAGATGTGATGTTTTCAGGGTAGGAGGAAGTAGTGCATTATTCTCCTTATTAAAGTAATTTCATCAAGTGTACATCTAATTAATTTATTAGAAAAATAAAGCACTTGTATGAATCAACATGAGAATTGTCTATGTCGCCAATGAAGATATAAGAAATTTGTGGTCGAGTGGGGATGTAGTTCTGGAATTTTGTGTTTTCTCTGTGTCGTGGACTCCCTTTGGACTAAAAAGAAATTTTCACAAGACCCATAACTAATCTACCAAAGTGTCAAGCTGATAGGAAACTAAATAGTACCCAAAAAAATGTAATAAAGCTAAGAAAGCTAAGATAGAGGTGTGGAGTTATTAGAAAGCAAAAAACTTTAAAATATAAACATAACAATATCAGTTAACAGTTAAGTTTGGCTTTAATAGATCATAAAAAAGAGAGTAAATAGATTTGATGATAAGGCAGCTAAAAGGGATAAAGAGAGAATAAAAAAGCATTAATCAATGCAAAAAAATGATTTGGACATTATCAAGATCATTGGAGAGTAAGATTCACATAGAGACTATAAATAGTTAAAATAAACAAAACCGATGATGATGAAAATACACGAGACTAAGTAGCAAGGATCTAATCTAAGTCTAAAGTTGCTGAGGAATTTTAGGTCTCCAATTTCAAAGCCTTGACCCGTGCATGAAGGGAAAAGAATGGTATAGAAAATAAATATAGGATGAACTTAGCAAATGACCAAGCAAATAGAACAGCACCTCAGTATCTTCTCGTTAACATGAAGATTTTTATCTTTAAGGCGAATCTTTTTTAGAGCATACTGTCGTCCATCTAGTTTATTTCTGCATAAAGCAACATGACCAAAAGCCCCACGACCTGCAGAATTTATTTATATTAACAGTATTACATTCAAGAACTGAATTGAATATTAAAATGTCAAGTAATTAAAAAAAATTGGAAAACAGTCCACAATAACATCAATCAAGTCTTTATCCTATTAAGCGGATCTCCATATCCTACTACGTCATTGGGCTTGATCCTTCCTATTGTATCATCATCTATATTTAAATGAATTTTATCATATTTTATCATTGTTAATCAAATCTTCTTTAGTCTCTCTCTTCCTCTATTAATATGTGTATATATCATGATCTCACATTGTCTAACTAGGATATTTATTAAGAGTCTAAGTACGTACTTGTACCATTTTAAATATGTCTTTCGGAATTTTCCTTCAATAGACACAATCACAATTTTTTCTCTGAAATTCTCGTTTCTTTATTTGTTCATCTTCATATGTCCGCATATTCACTTTAACATCTTTATCTCTGCAACTCTCATCTTTTGCTTATGTGATGGTTTCTGTTATTTCGTAATAACTAATACTACTATTACATGAAAGAAGCCCTATTTATATACAAGATTAGGACCTATTCAAAAGAATAAATCAAACCCTATCCTAGGAATAAATCAAATTCTATCCTAAGAAATAATTATTCCTAATGATATTTAGGGATAATAAATTATCCCTAATCATATCTACAATATTCTAACACTCCCCGTTAAGCTGAAGAATATAAATTATATGCACCCAGCTTGTTACATATGTAGTCAATTCGGGAACCTCTCAGTGACTTAGTAAATATATCTGCTAGCTGATCATGTGAGTTAACAAAACTAGTAGATATTTCTCCAGATATGACTTTCTCTCTGACAAAGTGACAGTCGACTTCAATATGCTTTGTCTTCTCATGAAAAACTGGATTTGAGGCAATATGCATGGCGGCCTGGTTATCACATATAAGTGATATTTGTGTAACGTCTCCAAACCTTAGCTCTGAGCAATTGTTTGCCGTATAAGTTCTTGGTGCTATGGTATAGCTCGATACTCTGCCTCTGCCTGGATCTTGCCACAACATTACATTTTTGCTTTTCGAAACAAGGTTATCTCCGATAAATATACAAAAACAGTAGATCTCCATCGATGGGAGATCTGCCCGATCTGCGTCGAATATCCTATGACTCAGTATGTCCTTTGTCTTTACAAAAGACCCTTTCTGGGCGCCTACGATATATCGAGCAATCACGAATCACGTCCCAATGTTCTTTACATGGAGAGTTGAAAGGACTTACTACACTTCTGCGAATGAGATATACGGGATGCTTGATAAGGTAACTTAGTCTTCTACTCTGAATCGCTGTATCGTTCGAGGATCTAGTAGAGGCTCCCCGATTTGGTAGGAGCTTGACATTGGGATCCGATAGGGTTGTCATTGTCTTTGAGTTTAACATTCTGTTTCTTCTAGAATATCCATTCATACTTCCTTTGAGATATAATGATCCATTTACGGGTCTTACTTATCCCCAAGTATTTAAGTCTTCCGAGATCCTTTGCGGAAATGTTTGAAAAGATGTTGTTTCACTGTGAGATCCCGAGATGATCACTACTGTGATGACAATATCATCAACATAAACCACTAGGTAGAACCGTAGATGAGTGGCGATAAAGGCAGAGAATGGTTCCTCGCTCGAGTCATGCCAATCGTTGTATTACAATCTTCAATCTACCGAACCACGTGCTGCGGGTATGCTGAGACCGTATAAAGATTTTCATGCGACACACAAGACCGAAGACTCCTAGCAATAAAACACGGAGGTTGCTCACGTATGACTTCCTCGGCGGATCACCGTATGAAGAACGCATTCTTGATGTCCAATGATAAAGAGACCAATGTTGAATCGCGGGAATGGATACGAGTAAGCGTATAGAGGACATCTTAGCAACAGGAGAAAACGTGTCCCGTAATCCAATCAGAAGATCGAGTATAACCTTTAGCAACGAGATGAGTCTTAAGCCGTCAACTGCCGTTCGTCTGGACTACCTTCATGTATATACCATCGATGACCAACAATCGACTTTCAGTGGTCGAGAGCGAGATCCCAAGTCCCACAACTCTGTAAGGCACTCATTTCGTCTAACATAGCCTGTTTCCATCCTGGATGGGCAAATGCATCTCCTGCAGTCTTTGGAAGAGAAACAGACGACAAAGAGGAAAGACAAGAATAATAGGAAGGAGATAGACGATGGTAACTCGAAGAAACATAATGTGAAGAAGGATTACAGTGGGCGTATACCTTTTCGAAGTAGAATATCGATTGAAGGGGAGAAGGAGGGAGCGGAGGACACGGCTCGAAGATGATTCCATGGCGAGTCGGTGTTGGGCGTGTAGCGAGCGGGGCAGCGATAAACTCTGCAGCGGAGGAATTGGGGTGGGGGTGATAGAGAAACTTAGGAGGATCAGCGATCACGGTATAAAAGGATAAAACTCGACGATGACTCTAAAGACCCGAAGAAAGGCGAATCGAAAGAGCGTGGCATCGTGGGAGATGAAATCTGAAGCGGAGAGTAGGGAATAAGCACTTATACCCTTTACGAGGCCGTGGATACCAGGAAAACACGTTTATCACCAGGAGAGAGTTTATCAATGTCGTGATCGAAGCGTGAAGCGAAAGCGTAGAATCAAAGACCACTAGGTGGTAAAGGATGAAGGCGGATAAAGTACGTGATGAGGTATTTAACCACCTGTAAAGTAGAGGAAGGCATGCGATTGATGAGATAACATGCGATGAAGTCTGCGTCGCCCAGCGAAGAGGAGCGTGAGTGGAGGAGAAGAGTCGGGTGGTCTCGAGAAGATGGCGATTCTTGCGTTCTGCGACTCCGTTCATTGGGGGTATGAGGACAAGACTTAGATGTAATATGTGAGATGCGAAAAGGTTTGAAGCGGAGTAGATAGATATTCACGTGCGTTATCACTCTACAAGGATCGAAGAGGATACTGCATGTGTTTGACCGTTAAAAAGATTGAAAAATAGAAAACAATTCCGGCGATCCTTCATTAGATATAAGTCTGTGGGAAAAATCGTCTGAAAGTATGAAAATATCGTGACCCCGATGTAGAGGCAACCGACTCGAACCCCGAATATCGGAATGAACAAAGCGAGGAGGCGTGGCCCGACTTATAATGCGAGGAGAAAGCGAACTACGTCGTGTTTACTGGCGGCGACTCGCGAGAAACAAAGACTACAAGTGAGATAGGCTAGGATGTAATTGTTTTAACTTATCAAGACCGGGATGTCCCAGTGAGCATGAATAACTAGTGGAATCTTTGCATTGCGCCATGACAAAGAGTTTTGGTGAAGTTGATATAGACCGTAAGACTTCAGCATCCGAGCTAATCATCCTCCCCGTACTCGGTCTGTGATAAACAGAAGATTTAGTAAATGAGATAGCCTTGATCGAGAGGCCGAAAGTGGTGACTTATTGATAATAAATTAAAGGGAGCTCAGGGAACATAAAGAACATTCGAATGGGAAGAGATGGAGAAGAATGAGCAATACCAACACCTTGGGGTGAGTTTGAGAACAATTTGCCATGGTAATGAAAGGGTAAATATCCAGGAAGTAGATAGTGAGGAAAAGAGATTTATTACAGTGATATGATCGGTGGCCCAGTCAAGGACCGAAGAGCGAGATATGCCCGTGAAAGAATTACCGATGTAATGGCGTGAGGAATTAGACTCACTGTCGACCTTCATACCACTTCAGAAAGTCATCATAGGAAAGCGGTGGAGTTGGGTGGTGTATTGTGAACTGGAAGAAGGCGTGTAACTCTCGAGCGATCCGAGCGATCTGGAGGTCGACCGTAGAAGACTCCGCATTTATCAATCGTGTGTCTTGGTCGGTGTGATGATTATACGAGGATGTCCTTTGCCGTTCTTACGCGGTGGAGGTTTATTGTTGTTTCGAGACGATCTTTGAAGAGTCAACCGGAGCGGAAGATGGTAATGTTAAGACTTTGGTAGGGACACGGAGGAGAGTCGCCGGTAGAGTCCGTGGTTGCCTCTACGTCGCCAAGATCGATCGCGAACATGAGAGTAATCGTGGCGACCGTATAATGCCAGAGACATAAAAATTTCTTCCGATTTTTGAGCTCTGCAGCAGGAGTAGCCGCGGTGGAAGCGGTCGTTGAACTCATGCGAAGGCTGAGGCGATCGATCCCAAATAAGTTGACATAGACTCCTTGATCGTGACGGGCGTTAAGGATGGTCGTAAAGTCGTCGCAGACTTGATAAGTCGCCAGAAGTGTTAAGTAAAAAGTTGTTGAGCTTGTATCGAATATCCGGTCTTATGAGTCGGAAGGCGTCCGGAGAGATGGATGGATGGTGGCTCGGATAATGCAACACAACTGAGCATCAACTTTCCTCCATAAAGGACGGTCAACCACTTGAATATCCTCTTCAGTTTGTGTGAGATGTTTTTCATAACTCTGTCCAACAAGCCAAAGCTCAATGTAAGAGGCCCAAGAAGAGTAGTTCTTACCATCCAAGAGTTCAGACGAGAGCGGTGTCGTCACATGGTTGGTAAAAATCGGAAACTCCGGCTTCGAAGTGTTGGAGGTAATCATGACGAATGATGCAGGTATTGTCTGATCTATGAGTTATGTAGCGGATTGACGGCATGACAAGGCGTCTTTGTGGAGATGTCTGAAGAGAAAGCGAGATGAGATGATGATTGCGGTCGCGTGCGATATAACCAAATCCCCTTGTGACTAAGTAGAAGGGGGAAAACTGGGATCATCAACCACGTCACAGGCGATGAGAGCCCGTCGCGAATCAACGTCGCAATCTTCTTTGGACGTCTGCACCGAAGAACACAGAGGGGGGAAAATTTACTTCGTCGCTGCCGGAGCAGCTCAAAGCGGCGATCGAAGAGGGGTCGTGACGCAGGCGTCGCTGGCGTTGAAGAGAAGAAGACGCGGAAGAGCGTCGCTGGCGTCGCTGGCGTCGAAGAGAAAAGACGCGAAAGAGCTGGTGTCGAGGATCTCGGCCCCCGATACGGATCTTGTGACGGCGACGACGGACGAAGAGCTTAGCGTCGAAGCGCCACGCGGTGGCGTGAAACTTCTCTCGGCGATAGCGGATGCGCGACGGCGGCTTGCGGGCGTAAAAGAGCGACGGCGCAGGGAAGAAGGACGCTCGCGTGAGGCTGTGTCGCGGGAAAGATATCGCGAGCGCTCGATCGCTGCGTCCAGGAAAAGAAAAACCGCGACCGGACAGAAACCTAATACCGCTCTGATACCATGTTATTTCGTAATAACTAATACTACTATTACATGAAAGAAGCCCTATTTATATACAAGATTAGGACTTATTCAAAAGAATAAATCAAACCCTATCCTAGGAATAAATCAAATTTTATCCTAAGAAATAATTATTCCTAATGATATTTAGGGATAATAAATTATCCCTAATCATATCTACAATATTCTAACAGTTTCATATACCAACATTCAACTTCATATAACATAGCGACTTTAACTATCGTCTTATAAAATTTTCTTTAAACTTCAAAGGTACCTTATGATCACAAAAAAACCTAACGCTCACTTACATTTGAATCATCTACTTGTATCCTATATAAAACATCTCATCATCTCCTGACATAATAATTTCCTTGCTACGTCTAATACTTCTAACTTAAATATCATATAATTTGTCTTTATTCTACTAAGTTTAAAATCTTTTATTTTTGGTTTTTCCCATCAAACTTCGAGCTTTGCATTTACTCTTTCATGTGTCTCATCGACCAAAACAATATTATATGCAAACAACATGCACAAAAATAATATCTTGGATGTGTCAAGAAGAACTTAAAAAATAGTATTCCTTAAAAATCAATATTAAAATTTCATTTAAATATCTAAAAATTCAAGAGAAAATTAAGCTTAGGCATGTAAATGCAGTGATAGACTTCTATTTCTTAACAAAACAAGGATCACAGGTGGATCAAAAGTCAGTACTGCACAGTGTTGCTTAGTAAAGTAGAAAAGGTCTGTTGAAAAATTTATCACAAAGAAATTGAAAGAGTTCTGATTCTTCTTCGTATCTATGAAGACACCAACAAGGAGGAAGGAAAGAGTAAAAAGATCAAAAGATGAGAAGCTAAATCCCCATGAACATGCAGTAATAGACTTCTATATCTTCATGAAACATCAGATATGAAAGATCACAGGTGAATTAAAAGTCAATACTGCAAGGTGTTGCTTACTAGAGTAGAAACATAAAATTGTAAATTTCCTCACATAAAAAGTTCAAAGTGTTCTGATCCTTCCGCCTCACATAAAATTGTAAATTTCCTCACATAAAATTCTTTATACCTCAATTCCAATTGTATAGAGTTGTTTTAAAAATATTTATATGATCCATTTAATGCACATCTAATGTAATCATCATCATGCAATTTTGATAATATTCCAATAAAATGAATTAAAAATAATGAAAGAAAATAAATCAATTAATTTTTAATTTAATAAAATAATTTTTTTCTAATCAAAATGTCATTGAATTCTAATTTTCTCATAGCTTATTCGCACTATTTTCACGGTTATAAATGTTAGAATACGAAAAACAAACTTTGTTAATGTTAGATACTAAATTTTATAAAATTGTTTTAAAAAAAATAGATAACTAATTAAGCTAAATCTATTTTTTAAGTTTTCGAGGTTGAGTGTAATTTTGTTGAAGATTAGATGGAGTCCATCAACTAGATATGGTGATTAGGATCAAGTGAATTCAAAACAAACACAATTTGGATTTATTTGAACAAATTAATATACACGATAGTCTAATTCAATTGTTTTTAATTAGATTAGTGACAATTCTCTCATGCATTTCTTTTTTTTTTTTTCTGATTCCTCCTATGGGAGCATCCATCAATAGCTACCACCTGTTGCAGCCACAACTCCACCTATTCTAATGATCATTAGTGTTTGTTGCCTACTTCCCATCTCTAATACTTCTTTCCTTCTCCCCTATCCTTCCTCTCTCTCTCAATCTTTCTTCTGTTACTCTCCCTCTCCCTTTCAGCTTTTCGTCTTCACCACACTCCTCTCCTTCTCCCCTCTCCTCCTTTCTCTCCCTTGGTCTCTTTTCTCTCCCTTTATTACCTTCATTCTGCCATGCCAAAATTATCTTGCGTATTAGTCAATGGGTAAATTGGTGAATTTTGCTCATGTCAACCAGCATGGCTTGGCACCAAAAACCATGCTCCCGCCTATAAGCAGGATTGGTTAGGTCACTTGTGTATCGCCTTAACAACTTTCTTTGATCCTCTCCCTGATGCTAGCTATGTTACTGTCATGTAAATACCTTCTAGTACTTAGAAGAAGAGAAAACAAATAGAGCTTAATTGTCGCAAGGAAAAAATGGAGTCCATAGAGATCATTTCTTTTGTTAATTGCATTAATCAATTGGCAAAATTACTAAATCTTTGAGAGGTCTAAGTCCATTTGCAACAAGTTGTACAATATTTTTGAACTAAATTGATAGGGATGTTGAGGATCTAATAGTAAAGAGATTAGGGCTTACTTAAAAACATACTAAACTTAAGGAAGTAAGTGTAAAATGACAATGAGAAAATAGATATAAACGGACTACATCAGGAGATTAACCTTGATAATTTCTCCATGTCAACAGTTGCTTCTTTCTATATTTCTCCATCTAAAACTATAGACACAGGATGCTTTAGGATCTAAAAGGTGTATGCAGACTTATAAATGAAATTTTAATAAATTGGTCTCTTTAAGAAGTTTCCATAATCTTGTGTAGATTTGTGTAAATAAATGTTAATGTACGCATTGCTTGAATAATTGTAGCATTCAGACAATATCAATAGCTAAATTTTGCACAATATCATTGCAGTAACTAATGGTATCAATGTATTAAGTACTAACTGTACCATTAATATTTAATTGGAACACATGGAGCAATCATTTCTTAATAAATCCATATTATAGGAGACCATTCATGCATGCGCCATTAATGAATCTAAAATCAAACAATGGGTGTGTGAGTGCAGTTATAGGGTTAAATACAATAAAACATATTCTCAGGGGTTTTTGTCTAATGAAACCTCACAAGGATACCCAATCATAATATGAATGGATGCAGAACTTCAAAACAACTAGCAATAGAGAAGAATGTATCACCCATATTGCTAAACTTTTATTTAATTATTTACTCAAGTGAAACTCAAGGCAAGAAGTTACATGATTTTATCATGAAAGCTTAAGCCATATTATGTCACATTAAAAAACATCATTAATTTTGCAATTCATAGGCTCCTATATACAAGGTGAAAACTAAAGCCAAAGAAGCAAACAGATCATGCATGCCGCACTATAGATGGTCAACTTACCAAGTGAGCGAACTTCTTCAAAGTCACTTAGGTAACGTGAAGTTGATTTAGATGAACTACTGTCCATTCTCCAAAACTCAGAGAATCTTGAAGATGACTGTAAGAAAGCATGCAAAAGAAAAAAACTAACCCCCAAAATTTTCAATCTTCAAATTTAAAAAAAAAAAGTTCACAATGCAAACTAACGATATGTCGTCCAAATGTATTATTAAATGCTCCAGTAAATTCCGAAGAGGGTGCAGCAACCAAATCCCTAGCCCATTCTGAAAGAACCTGTTCAAACTCCAAACTAAATCAAATAGTAAATAAATAAGAATAGACGAAAATAGGAGGTGATGGTGACAATGGTGAATCACATGCCTAAGGAACACATACCCCTATTTTGCTTAACTCCATTGATATTTCTGGTAAAACATTAGTTAATGATCCCTTTGAAGAGCAAGCAATGCGAAGTAAATGTACCTGACATGAAAGAGAATTACGGTTAAAAGTTCTACACATAGAATAGAGTACAATAGTTGAAGAAGAGGGTCACCAGAAGAAGATCTTTTCCTCTACTTTGAGAGTCATTGACACTTGTAACTGAAACATAGCTAGATGAACTTGAGCATGAATCATCTAAACCGAAACTATCGTTCTCAGTTACCTGCTCTCTAAGGTTCCCATCCTGTCAAGATCACGTGGAAGATCAACCTAAACCAATGATCTCAAGCAAATTCTACTAATTGAAATAAATAATCTGATACTTTTAAGCTAGAGAAAACAACCATAGACATGCCAATCAACTTCAGAAACTATAAATGAGGTGTTTTTTAAAGTTGATTCCCACCACCAAGAGATAACTGCTCGAACATGTAAGAAATATAATGCTAAATATTGGATATTCAAAGAATTCAAGATATTTTGGTTAGTAATGCTTAAACAAAGGCATAAGGCGAGAAGATAAAAAAATATCATATCAATTGCTTGTTACATAATGATTTCCACACTAACCTGCTTTGAGCACAATATATTTAAGAATTAACAGTATGCCTTTTACATGCTTAACTTTATAATGTTATGACATGTAGCAAGTACTGGAAAACACATAAGCTTCCCACCAAGTTTTTAAAATTTGGTTTCAGCATCAGGCTTAGCCATCTAGAATGATTTCGTGAAGGTACTGATATTTTACTGTGCCAAAATGAGTAGGCAATGATTTGACTATGTCAACCTATGTTGCAAATTAATTTATAGTTTATACTTTCTTATACTTTGGACTGACAAAGCTTTATGATAATAATGGCATTCCAAATTTTCTCTAAGTTTTCCAACCAATACCTTGAACTTCCTTAAAGAAGGTAGTTTCGGTGTTATTGAGAAGTTTAAAATTGAAGGTTAATTATCACATGCTTGTAGTCCATGCTCTGCCAACTCTATCAATTTTGCTTCAATAAAACAATACATTTCACTGAGATTGTGCTTTCACCAGGTCACTGAGTTGGCATCTCAAATCATTGGGATGGACTAAGGTATTTATCATTTCAAAATTGGATACTTGCTGCCTAGTTTAAACCATCTATGCTTTATCAGTGTAAAAAAATACATAACATTTTGATGATCATTTTTACTTTAATACCCAAATTAAAAACTTGTAGTCACCTACTGCAAACCAGACACATGGCAACATCCAAACTTCTAGCTAGGAAGAATATGGGACCGACAATGCAGTACACTGATCAAAAAGATTTTTTACAAGCAGTAAACTATAAGGTCAAGGTGTCGAGAATACTTTCTAATAAGCTCATTCGTCAACTTTTGAAATTCTTGATTTTTCTAGGCATTGCAAGCATTTCATAATTGAATAAAAAAAAAACTGTTTTTTCCTTACCTCATGCATATTCAGCAAAGTATCTGGGAACACAGGTATGGAAGAAGGCTTTGGAGATGAACTAGTTGTGTCATTGTCACCTTCTTCTGCAACAACATTTAGCTTTGCAGAAGCTGATGGTGAATCCCCATGTTTTATCAGATTTATAGCTTCATATTTCCTATTTTGCAGCAAACTATCATCTCTGACAGGAATTTCAGGATTAGCTGAAGTATGAGAATCCAAATAGATATTGTTGTCGTTCAGATTGGCTTGCCTAACTTCTATCTTAAATATTTTGCCAGAGCTGCCATTCATAGCTTTTTTGACATGACTCAATGTTACATCATTACCACACAAGTCACTGTAGAGATCAACCAAACTATAAACAGAAGACCTATCAGAATAACAGTATTTGTCAAACTGGGATGTTGCCTCCTCGCTCTTCATACTAGAACTAACATAAGGAATCTGCCATAGTAGAACACAGTATTAGCTAGAATGGAATATAAAAACTCAAATTTTAGAGGAAAGAGAGAGAGATAACATATGCTTTTGTACAATAACAACGAAACTAAGGCCAACATTGAACCCCCTTTGTAGTCCCAGACTACTCTTAACTCCAACATATAAATGTTTGGGAATTCTATAGCAAAAACTCATCTGTCAGGAACTGATATAGCAAGACAAGTGTGCTTGGGGATGCACCGTAAGACAAAATGGTAACTTAGCAATCACAAATGCGCACACAGACACAGATCAGTAGATAGACATGGCTATAGTCATATTAAGTTATTAACCACCACATAGCAGAAAATAGACATGCAATTGTGCTTAAAACACTGGAATAACAAAATGAAATTAAAATTCTCAAAATAAATAACAAGATGTACAAGAAAAATAAAAATAAAAACATAACCATTCAGTTAGACCTCTACAGTTTGATACAATTCTCAATTCCAACCAACACGTGTGTTGATTTGGCAACTTGATTTAACGTCTTAGTCTTAATCTGGCCCTTTTCCTCAACCATGAGTTTCTTAATGAAATCCGCCTTATCCTTGACAGTGGAGAAAATGGAGAATATATGTATATCCTTAAGTGATATCAATCAAAATTTATGCTGGGTTAATATTTAGAGCCATAACTGAAATAAATCAATCCCCTTAAAGTCATAGGTACAGCCATCAATACAAAGAAATAACAGCCACAATTGAAAATTTGAAACTAGGGTTAAAATAAAATGGCCACCAAATCTTAATAGATTACTACTATTCATGAAACCAATCTTCAAATCTGCGCATGTTACAGTATGCAGACTTACAGATTCATGTGATTCACTCAAAGGAGCAATTTCAGATAGAAACTCTTGAGCTGCTTCCACCAAATTGAAAATCATTACCCGTCCTTCCTGAGCATTAACCTTTGCCTGATACCAGGATTGCACAAATTCACAATATAAAAACTGAAAGCATTTGTAAATGGCTGTTTAACTACTAATACGAAGATTAGAAATGATTTACATGAAGCTACATCTATTGTGCATAAATGTCTTGCATCATACAATTTTATCTGCCCCTGAATGAACTCAGAGGACCCACATTACTTGCTATCTTCAACTAAAAAAGAATATATAAATTGAAAAGCCTCCTTTATACTGTTACGTTCTGCTCCGTGATCGGTGCCAATTTGGGCATTCATTGTATGTCTCTTGACTTTAAAATAATCCCCACATAAATACTTCATATGTCCATCCACACTTTCGAAATAAGGGCAATCACCAGCATCTGACAAGAATTTTTCAGATTAGATTCAACAGCTGAATCCATATCAAGCAGCAATTCAACTTTTTCAGTCCGATCAAGAACCTTTGTCAGAAGTCAGAACTCCTAAACAACAGTTTCTCATGAGTGCAACATCTCAAGCCTTTGTCCAAACCCACAAATAACCATCTGATCAGAATCCTTCGTTAAAGTACTTGTATCCACTAGCAACTCTTTTAGGTAATAATTTTTTACAAAAATCAACAAGCTAGTAAACTACTAATTGCAAATGAAAAATCAATGCCCTACTAAAGAGTGATTTAAAAATATGAACTAACAAGAGCATAGACAAATAAAGAAATCACCAGGAACTCAATTTTCATCTGAATGGACCTTAAACTTAATGAGGACAATGTCCTAGGATCCAATTTCAAAAATATCAGCTGTGAGAAAAAGGATGGTCATCCTAAGGAAATTACCGCCATAGTCCTCCCTGAGTCATAAGATAGAATGTGTACTGTGACTCGATGTAAAACTTGATTCAGTTGAAATAACTTTATGTTTACCTAAAATGAGCAGATAGTGTCTGCAAATATGATGTTCCTTTTTATCATCAGACAGTAGGTTAGATTGTCCTTTACTACTAGAAAACAACAAATACATATCATGTCCCACCACTAACTAGTAACTCTTTGGACAGCATGATTAACTTAGAAAACCTAAGTAGGAAAATCAACGTCGTTCGTGTATGTCGATGCCTAAACGATTATGATTATTAACAGAATTGTTTAAGATGTCAGCAGTGACATTCTCTGACCTGGTCAAGAAGCAAAACAAGGAGTCTATCAGCATCTTCTTTTGACAAACCTCTCTCTGGTGTTATCTGTAGTTTGGGGCATTTGTATGGATAACCAGGTAAGCATCTGCAAGCAAAGAAAGATGATGAATTTGAAAAAAAAAAATAATAATAATAATAATAATAATAATAATAATCAGCAAAAGTTGGAAGGCGCTGATAAAGGAGCTCCAAACTACAAACAATTGTACTAACCTTACCAAGAGACTAGCAGAAACATAGAGATCATCGTAGCCCATATCACTCGAGTAAGGCCTGTTTCACGTGGTCACAAATTGGAACGGAGAAGATAATCTAACTATAATTTGCCACAATTTTCAACTACCTCAGCTTTATGGAGAAACAAGCATGAGGTGGTTCAGATATGATTTTGAAGTCATCCTGAAATATTGAGGTCCTAAAATAGGAAGTAAGTCATGCGTTAGAACTCATCGACTGAGCGCAGTCAACAAAATTGTTATGAATCCAAAGAATCAATTTTTCGCTTTGGGATCATTCAGAAAAAGCATCTGCGTCCAAGGCAATCTTACAGGAAAGTTTAAATAGGATTCATACTTTAAAAAGGTCCGTTGACACTAACCACAACTCACTCAGGTATGGCGACTGGCATGCATGACATGGCACATAAGAGTATCAAACTAAAGAAAATTGGAAATTTCAGTTCCTATAGAAAGTTACTTTCCAAGGTTTAGTTGATAGGATATTTTCAATGATACTTCTAATGTGACTATAATCTCTGATTCTGTAACAACAAACCGAAGCAAAGGCAATGAAAGGATGAAACGAAACCCACAATGCAGTCAGTTCGTCCGCAAGAAGATTTTCATCGACCAGGGCGGCACATGAGGAGTCCTTGGAGGACGCCCTGCCCCGTCCGCCTCCGCTCCGCTTCTTCTTCTTCGAGCTATGCCCCATGGCTCGCAGCTCCGCCTCAAACGTTCCCAAATCCGGTGCTATCTCACCGACTTCAACGCCAATTCATACCGCCAACCGCAAATTTAACACCTGCCTGTCGAGGAGCGGAAGAAGATACCTAGGACGGGCACTGGGAGGTGGGAATAGAATTTTCAATCAGGCGATCAAGAAGGTACCGCCGGATTCCGAAGGCAGAGGCAGAGGCAGAGGCAGAGCCAAACCGGGTTCGCACGATCAAATCGATTCCCGATATAAAAATTGTTTTCGTTTTCCAGGAAAATGCTGTTGATAACAAACTGTTAATATTTTTTTGGAAAACATTCATGGAAAATAAAAGACGTCAACGTTTTCACTCAATTTCTTTCATTTTTCCAAAAAAAAATCAACGGCCAGCTAATACTTGGCCTTCGTTTGCTGGGCCGTCCATTTTTAATTTTTTGTTTATTTGAAAAATCATACGAGCTAATTTTTTGTTTAGCTCCGGAGATACAATACAACGATAAGAGAGTATTTCATTAAAAAAATATAATTCAATCCACTATTACTATATTATTTGATGATGAATTTAAAAAAAAAATCATTCGGATGACTTTGAAGTTCAAAAATTTGTTTGATGGACAGAGTACGATTTCGATGTTAAATCATCGTTCAGAGATAGTGCGACTGCGAAGTCCGAATTGAACTGTAAAAAAAATATAAACGCTTTCTTAATTTTTCTTTAGTGGGCGATAAAGATCATTTGGACTTCGATCTTATCCAGCTCCGTTATTGGCGAGGCATTCCAAAGGTCCATGAGATAGGGTTGATTATTCTCATGGATTAATCGAATCGAAAATTGAAATATCACAGTGTCAATAAAAAAAAAAAAAAATAGATAGAGAGGATTTCTCTTATTGTAGTTACTCGATTTTGAACGTCTCTTCTGAAATTAATATTATCAAAAAGCATGGAGCTTTTTATAAAACCTAGAATATATTTAGGGAGTATTTGGTTAGTAAAATTTTGTTTTTATTTTTTTCTTAT
Source organism: Wurfbainia villosa (assembly GCA_025175895.1). Taxonomy (NCBI): domain Eukaryota; kingdom Viridiplantae; phylum Streptophyta; class Magnoliopsida; order Zingiberales; family Zingiberaceae; genus Wurfbainia; species Wurfbainia villosa. Next base: position 2,761,604 of record CM045994.1, on the reverse strand, counting down.
TCAGAAAATAAAAAATATTTTTTTATATTTTTTAATTTTTCAAAAAATATTCCTTTATTTTTTTAGAAAATAAAAACAGAAATAAAAAATGATTTTTTATATATTTTTTAATTTTCTAAAAAATACTTTTTTATTTTCTGAAAAATAAAAATGAAAAACGTCAACTAAACTTCATTTCCTATATTTTTTTATTTTCTCAAAAAAATAAAAATAAAAAATAAAAAACCAAACACTCCCTTATTAATCCCTCGGATTTCTTCGTTCTCTGAAAAATCAACGGCATGTTTTTTTTTAACAAAAGCATTAGAAAAAACTATGCTAAGTTACTGTTCTAACATTTTTATTTGATTTTTTTTATTAATCCAAGTGTCCAGATTTTACCTAATTTATTGACGAGGCAAATGATCTTTCTCTCTATTTCACTCATTGGATACATCTAAAAGTATAACCTTCAAAGTCATATCGCTTTTGTAAAATTATTCGATGTTAAAATTATATTATATTCTAAGACAAACTCTCAATTTAGTCCAATTGATAAGACAAATATAAATTTTTTTATATTCATTGTTAATATATATTTCAATAGAGAATTGTGAGATGTTTTATGTTTCATTGCGATAAACTTAATTAGCATCACTAGTCATAAAATGCATTATCATGGGAGCTTACTTTCAAACATTTAAATTTAGGGTGGGTGAGATATAGTTTCCAGAGTCGGTCCATGATCTTTTAGGACCATGTACGAAGTAAAAAAAACAATAGATCTTTTTATAGATAAAAAAATTTATTTTTCCATAAAAAAAAAGATTCTTTTTCTATATAATTTTTAAAAAATCTTCATTGAACCCTAAACGGAAGCTCCAACTGCTCTACTCGACCAGGACTGACTATGATAGTTTCTAATCTAATAATAAAATATGTATCTATGTGATTATAATACAATGATAAAGCATTCCTAGAAATAAATAAATAAAATCAAAGATCAAATTCTAATAAAAATGAATATTTTAGAAGTCCAATATCATAAATCTCAAATTTACTCATCAAGATATTTAAAATTTAAGATTAAAACTTGAGCTATGTCATGAACCTTAACATTATTGTTGGTGCAGTAGGCACCTAGGTCGAATCTGAGTTTTGATTATAGCAAACGATACAAAGTTAAGCTCATGTCGTTATCTTACGAGCTGAATCGAGTGTGCAGAAGATTGCTAAAGCTGGAGCTGAAGGCTAACGACACCCGGAAGAAGTTGGGTGGTCGGGCGACACTCGAATGACTTCGGAGGGAGCCAAAGGAATCGAGTGGAAGGTCGGAAGCAAAAGCGACATGGTAAGTATCGAGGTAAGCTCGTGTGTGCGAGCGTAAGTGAGGTCGTATCCTCCTTACGGGGATGGTCTTAAGCGTAGATCCGACCAAAGACATCCCATCGATGGTCTAGGTCGAGATCAGACGGTCGAAGGCCGTCGAAATAATATTTTCTTTGAGCTAACTTTGCCTTGCAGCTAGTATCGATCATTTGCCCGACGGAGGACTCGATTGCCACAAATGATCATCGCACGAGGGTCAAAGATTCGATCGATGATGGTCATCACCGATCGATGGTCAATGATCACCCCATTTCAAGGAGATTGGTGCTCAATTTTGATTGGCTAGGGTTCCTCTCGAAAAGGGGCTCAAAGGCTATAAAAGGAGGGTCAAACCTAGGGTTTCATCATCAATTCTAAGCTTCCAAAAGCCTCCGCAAAGCTACAACTTCTTCGACAACGAAGTGCTTCTTCTCCGACGTCTAGGTTTATTTGTTTTCATTTTATTACGTCGGTTAGAGTTTTATTTCAGTTTAGTACTTTCATTTTCGGAGCTTTTATCGTAACGAGGAGAGGGGGAGTGTCCCTCTACCTTAAGCTTTGTGCTTTACTTGTATCGATTAAACTCCTACCTCTAACGGGGAGGAGTTCTTTAGTGTTTTTGCCCTCCGTACGTGGTCGAGGACCGCTAGGGCCTTAGAGTAGTAGCCGAAGGCTACGAACCAAGTAAAACTCCTTTGTCTCTTTTTACTTTACATTTACATTTCCGCTGCAATTAATTATCTACTCGGTTTTTGATACGAACTCAAAAAAAAAGGTTTTATCGCTATTCACCCCCTCTAGCGATCCGCTTCGATCCAACAATTGGTATCAGAGCCGGGGTGCTAAGATTTGGTGAAACCACCAATCTAGCATTTTCACAGATTTTTTTTCTTTTTTTCTGTTTATTTCGAATTTAATTTGTTCGCTTAGTTTTTCTACCGCACTACTAATCCAAGACACGAGTCTTGGTACTTTCTTGTGTGTTTTTGTCATTGCTAGTTTTTTGTCTACTTGTTTCTTTTGTTCTAATGGCCCATCTCGAGGGTTTTAGCACCGTCCGACCTCCGTTTTACAACGGAGATGACTTCCGTTATTGGAAGGGTCGGATGGAATGCTTTCTCAAAACCCAAATCGAGATGTGAATCATAATCCAAACGGGTTTCACACTTTCGACTAATGAAATGGGTGACTCCTTGGATTATGATCAATGGACCATTGCGACAAAACGACAAGTCGAAGCCGACGCCAAGGCAACACAAATCCTCCAATGCGGCTTGTTCAAGGAGGAGTTAAATCGCGTCAGCCCCTTCATCAGCGCAAAGGACCTTTGGACAAAACTAGTGGAGCTACACGAAGGGACCGATGAAGCCAAGGTATGTAAGCGTGATCTTCTATTCAATAAACTATATAACCTAAAAATGCAGGAACACGAGTCCGCGACGCAACTTCACGCCCGAGTCCAGGACATCGTCAACAATCTACACGCAATCGGACAAAAGGTCGAAAACCGCGATCTTATAAGGTATGTCCTAAACTCCTTTCCAAGGACTACCTTGTGGGCATCCATGGTCGATGCCTACAAGGTCTCCAAGGATCTTACTAAACTTAGATTAGATGAACTTTTTTCTGATTTTGAACTTCATGAGCAGTCTAATTCGGAACCGGAGAAAGGTATAGCATTATTTGCAGGTTCAAAGAAGAAAACCACTAGCAAGCCACCTCCAAAGGAAGAAGAGGATGAGTCTGATTCGGAGGTCGACTCGGAAATGGAAGCCGAACTAGTCAACCTAGTTCAGAGGATAGTCAAGGGCCGAAAACGAGCCGTCACTCGACCCAAAAAAGTTCAAACATAAGATGTTATGAATGCAACAGGTTTGGACACATTAAGTCTGAATGCCCAAAACTCAAGAGCAAGGCACCAAAACATAAAAAGGCACTCAACGCTACTTGGGAAGAAGCTTCCGAGGAAGAAGACAACGATCGAGTCCTTATGGCTAAACCGGTGGAATCGGAGATGGAGTCGGAACCGGAACCTGAATCGAAAATCGAAGACGAGTCAGACTGCGAAACACTATTCAAGACAAGCCACGGATACGCATCCGGTTCAAAAGATACACTCAAGGTGAGTCGGTCTCTTATTACTACTCTTTATAGTGCAATTAAGTTTTTAAATAAAAAGTTAGCTAAGTCAGAGTCCAAGGTCGAGACCCTGGTTGAGGAAGTTAAACTCCTCAAACACGAGGTCTCCCTAACCTCTTCGACTAGTCGAGTTCAAGAGAAGGACTCAACTCGGGTTGAAAAACTCGAAGTTGAGAACTCACTCTTGAAAAGTCAAGTCGAAGATCTTAGGAATACGTTGGAAAGGTTTACTTTGGGATCCAAAGGACTTGACCTCCTACTTGGATCGCAAAGGGCCGTGTACAACAAGGCCGGACTAGGTTTTAGCTCAAACACGACCAATAAGTCGTATATGTCGATTGTAAGTCGACATAAAAAACGTGTCCAAGCATGGGTCCCTAAGACCACCTTGATTTCAAACTTAGGATCAAACCGATCTTGAGTTCCCAAGGACCAAATCCACTATGTGGAGAGACCGAATCGATTCAAGCGGTCGGGGAGCTAGTACGAAATTTGTTTGTGTTTTAACTTAGAAATTGCATGCTTAGGTTTTATTTAGTTTGATTTTTCTTTTAGAATGGTTAGATAGGACTATAACTCATCAATACTTGATAACATAGTACCGGACGCTGAGATGATAGTATGCTAGGAAAGCGGAGTCTTGTGTATTCGGGCTAGATAAGGCGTATCTAGTTCGATTTGCATGACCAGCGGAACTAGTGAAGCTACCTCGCCCGTATCCTAGACTAGTTAGACCAGAAGTGGTCTTAGGTGAGTCAAGTCTCTATTTTCTTGAAAATGGCTTTTGTCTAAGGAAGTGGTCATTTTTCCGATCAAAGAAGGCCTCGTGCCTGCATCGACACGTGAAGTCATGATCTTGAAAAGGTGACTTGATGAGCCTAAGGTCAAATCCAAATCTAACGCAAGGTTGACAAGTGTTTAAGTCATTAAATTTAATTCAACTAAAATTGGAAGTCATCTCACAAGAACATATAGGATTAACATGTTTGATCATGTAGACATGGGTGAGATGATTTAGGTTAATAATTTTCAACCAATTTTTTAAATCCAATATCCGATCCAACTACCTTGCGTGTAGGATCAATGGATGTTGAATAGCGATGGTTACTCCCGACACATGGCCAGGATCAACTCAAGTTTTGGCTTCGATTCAAAGCGACAAGGATCGGTAGCCTTCGAAATAACATAAGCTCAAAATCATCGGATCAGGTGATATTGAGCTTAACTCAAATTTTGTCATTCAAAACGTTTTATTAGTAGAAAATTTTCAATATAATCTTCTCAGTGTAAGCCAATTGTGTGATAATAACTATAAGGTCATATTTCTAGAAAATGAATGTGTAATTAATACAAATGAAACCTCTAAAACAATTCTTAAAGGGACTAGGAATAACAACATTTACACTATCAACTCAACTAACTCCTCAACTAAGTGTCTTATGACACGGCAAGAGGAATCATGGTTGTGGCACCGACGACTCGGTCACTCACACCCAAGACTCATCCACAAAATGAGTCAGAGTGACTTAGTCAGAGATCTGCCTAACTTCAATAACTTGGATAATAAAATATGTAATGCTTGTCAACAAGGTAAACAATCTAGGACACAACATCAACTAACTAGTCAAGAACGAACCAAAAGTGTGCTTGAGCTCCTACACATGGATCTATTTGATTCACACGGAGCTAAGTCACTTAACGGAAGTAAATTCTGTTTAGTCATTATTGATGACTACTCTAGATTTACTTGGGTTAGGTTCATCAAACACAAAAGTGATACCCTAGGTCAATTAATCAACCTATTTAAGTTAATAGAAAATCAACAAAGCATTAAAATCAAAAGACTTAGGACTGATCATGGTGGTGAATTCGAAACCATAGGTTTACAGACTCAGAACCTAAATGGATACCACCATGAGTTCTCTTGCCCTAGAACTCCACAACAAAATGGCCTAGTAGAACGCAAAAATAGAACCCTACAAGAAGCCGCTAGGACAATGCTTAATGAGTATAACCTACCCAATAGGTTTTGGGTCGAAGCCGTGAGTACGGCATGCTATGTCCAGAATAGGATCCTTATGGTAAAGAGGCACCTTAAGACCTCATATGAGATTTATCACGATAAAATACCTAACATCAAGTATTTTAGGGTATTTGGGTGTAAGGTACATATCTTAAATACTAAAGATTACCTAGGAAAATTTACATCCAAAATTACGACCGGAATCTTTCTAGGATACTCGACTACAAGTAAAGCTTATAGAGTATATAACCATGACACCCTTAGAGTCGAGGAAACTATCAATGTAGTATTCGATGAAGGACACGAACCTACAAAACCCCCGGCAACCCCAATTAGCGAGCCGATTCATATTAGACCTAACTCTGATCCGGAGGTCAGGTCTAGTGACCTAAGTCAACCAAGTCACTCTATTGATCAAGTGATAGATGACTCCAACCAAACTAGAACTCAAACAAGCCATCCTATGGATCAAGTTGCAGACTCAAACCCAAATCCAACTAGGACTCAAACGAATCATCCTATCGACCAAGTGATAGGTGATCCAAGTCTAGGAGTTCGAACTAGAGCCTCATACAGAAACCTTAGTCAAATATCTTTGATTTCTAAAATTGAACCCAAAACTATTGACCAAGCTCTTCTTGATCCCGATTGGATTATTACAATGCAAGAAGAGTTGGCTCAATTCACTAGGAACGAAGTATGGGAATTAGTACCACCACCTAAAGATAAAACAATCATTGGAACAAGGTGGGTGTTTAGAAATAAAATTGATGATAAAGGTGAAGTAGTTAGAAATAAAGCTAGACTAGTTGCTAAAGGGTTTAGTCAAGTCAAAGGTTTAGATTACGACGAGACCTATGCCCCAGTAGCTAGATTAGAGTCCATTCGAATGCTATTAGCATATGCAGCACATCGAGGATTTAAGTTGTTTCAAATGGATGTGAAATCTGCGTTCTTAAATGAATACATTAAAGAAGAAGTTTATGTTAGTCAACCCCCCCGTTTCGAAAGTTTAGACAAACCCGACCATGTCCTTAGGTTAAAGAAAGCTCTCTATGGACTTAAACAAGCTTCTCGAGCTTGGTACGAGAGACTTTCGATTTATCTTAAGTCCAAAGATTTTAACCAAGGTGTAGTTGACCCAACCCTTTTCGTAAAAACCTTAGGTAAAGACATATTTATAGCCCAAATCTACGTAGATGATATTATTTTCGGAACCACCAACTCAATCCTACTAAATGAGTTTATTTCACTTATGGAAAGCGAATTTGAAATGAATTTAGTAGGCGAATTAAGTTTCTTCTTAGGATTACAAATTAAACAAACTAAAGATGGAATATACCTACATCAACGCAAATATACTAGGGAATTAATTAAACGCTTTGGAATGCAAGACGCTAAAATTATTAATACCCCAATGGCAATAAATGTTAATATAGAAGAAGTAATTGGAAATCAAATTGATTTAAAATACTATAGGAGCATAATAGGGAGTCTCCTTTACTTAACTGCAAGCTGACCTGATATCTTATTTGCAGTGAGTATGTGCGCAAGGTTTCAAACCTATGCCAAGGAGTCTCACCTAACTGATCTAGTCAAGCGTATCCTTAGATATCTAAAGGGTACACTTAATGTCGGTATTTGGTATCCTAGATCTACCGAGTTCGAACTAACCGGCTACTCCGATTCAGACTATGCCGGTAGTAAGCTCGATAGAAAGAGCACGAGTGGTTGTTGTCAACTTCTCGGCTCGAGTCTAGTGAGTTGGTGCAGTAGGAAGCAACACTGTGTTGCCTTATCTACCATCGAAGCCGAATACATCGCGATGGGTGAGTATGTCACTCAACTTCTTTGGATGAAACACACTCTCCGCGACTTTAAGTTAGACTTTACGAATACTAAACTTCATGTAGATAACATTAGTTCAATTAATCTTACTAAGAATCCGATATGTCACTCTAGGACCAAACATATAGAAGTCAAACACCATTTCATTCGAGAACATGTGGCCAACGGAGTCATACAACTCGAATACGTCGAATCGAAGTTAACTTAGCAGACCTATTTACTAAACCCCTACCCGAAGCCGAATTTAGTCTATTAAGACGAAAATTAGGCATGTGCGTAATAGAATAGGAACTTGCAGACTATATTTTCTTACTACTATTTCTTAAATTTCATTTTCATGGAACTAGCATAGGACATACCTTAGATATCATGCACCTATAGATTTAAGAAGTCAATACATCTCACAACACATAGGACTAATGTGTTTGTGTACTTAGCCACGTAGATGGGCGTGAGATGTTAGGACCTTACTCCTGGTTCCAGATGTAGAGCTAGTGCATCGCCATGAACCACGGAGTATAATCATACATACTAACCAACTCTGACCAGGACTGGTTGATCTTTTATATCAATCAAGCCAGATATGAGTCGAACATTTTATAGATGAACTTATTTTCAAAATAATGTGGAACATGCTTGGACTTTAAATTTAACACTTATTTTTTGTTTTCCACACACACACTCACTCTTTTCGATATATGGCAAAAGGGGGAGAAAAGGCCAAAGTTAAAAAGTTAAGAAAAGGCCAAAGTTAAAAAGTTAAGGGGTCAAAATTTTCTTTGATAACTTAACTCACTTATTTGTGCCGTCAACGTTTTACTTATTTGTGCCGTCAACGCTTTACTTAAACATTATGCCCTTAATGTTTTACTTAAGGGGGAGAAAGGGCCAAGTTAAGAAGAACTCTTAACTTAAACGTTTTACTAAGACCAACTTTAAGTAATTACTTAAAGCAACCCTCAAGGGGAGGATTAAGGTCTTTCTTCAAGACTCACCCTCGGTTAAGGGGGAGGTTTCCTCAAGGGGGAGTACGAAAATCCTTACTACTCCAACTTAATCTTCTTTATTTTTTGCACATTATTCTTCATGCTTGCTATTTACTTAACTTTGTATGTGGGTTTGCCATAAATCAAAAAGGGGGAGATTGTTGGTGTAGTAGGCACCTAGGTCGAACATGAGTTTTGATTATAGCAAACGATACAAAATTAAACTCATGTCGTTATCTCACGAGCTGAATCGAGTGTGCAGAAGATTGCTAAAGCTGGAGCTGAAGGCTAGCGACACCCGGAAGAAGCCGGGTGGTCGGGCGACACTCGAGTGACTTCGGAGGGAGCCAAAGGAATCGAGTGGAAGGCCGGAAGCAAAAGCGACATGGTAAGTATCGAGGTAAGCTCGTGTGTGCGAGCGTAAGTGAGGTCGTATCCTCCTTACGGGGATGGTCTTAAGCGTAGATCCGACCAAAGACATCCCATCGATGGTCTAGGTCGAGATCGAACGATCGAAGGTCGTCGAAATAATGTTTTCTTTGAGCTAACTTTGCCTTGCAGCTAGTATCGCCGATCGCTACTGAGGACTCGATCAGCCACAAACAATGATCGCTCGAGGTCGGATTCGATCGATGTCGCCATCACGATCGATGATGGCCATCACCGATCGATGGTCAATGATCAGCTTCGAGGAGTCAAGGCTTATCACCCCATTTCAAGGAGATTGGTGCTCAATTTTGATTGGCTAGGGTTCCTCTCGAAAAGGGGCTCAAAGGCTATAAAAGGAGGGCCAAACCTAGGGTTTCATCATCAATTCTAAGCTTCCAAAAGCCTCCGCAAAGCTACAACTTCTCCGACAACGAAGTGCTTCTTCTCCGACGTCTAGGTTTATTTGTTTTCATTTTATTACATCGGTTAGAGTTTTATTTCAGTTTAGTACTTTCATTTTCGGAGCTTTTATCGTAACGAGGAGAGGGGGAGTGTCCCTCTACCTCAAGCTTTGTGCTTTACTTGTATCGATTAAACTCTTACCTCTAACGGAAAGGAGTTCTTTAGTGTTTTTGCCCTCCGTACGTGGTCGAGGACCGCTAGGGCCTTGGATAGTAGCTGAAGGCTACGAACCAAGTAAAACTCTTTTGTCTCTTTTTACTTTACATTTACATTTCCGCTGCAATTAATTATCTACTCGGTTTTTGATACGAACTCAAAAAAAAGATTTTATCGCTATTCACCCCCCTCTAGCGATCCGCTTCGATCCAACAATTACGAATTGCTTGAATAATGTGCCTCGACTTTTTTTTTCGTCTAGTTTTTAAGAGCTTTAATTCAATAACTATGAGAAGAAGATATGGAGGAACGAGGGAATGTAAAGAAATAGAGGAATTAATGAAATTCTAGAAAATATTATTTCTTATTGAATTTGTTCAAAACCTCTTACATATATGCAAGTTGGTAAAAAAAGAAAAAAAAACAATAAATATTTGACATTAATTACAGCAAGAACAGTCAGCTAACTAAATTAAGGAAATGAAAAGAAAAATAAGAATAGATACAGCATATTCCAATTTGTTATTGAAATAGCATATTTCAACACTCTTTCTCAAGTTCGAGCATGAATATTTGAAATGCTCAACTTGTGCAAATGAAATTGAAAGAGTATCTTTCCAAGTGATTTAGTAAAAATATCTACAATTTAAATGTTTGATGGTGTAAAAATAGTAAAAATTTGACTCGATCGAATTCTTTCTTGAACCAAATGGCAATCCATTTTAATATGTTTTGTTTGCTCATGGAAATTGGATTTGCTAGTGTTGCTTTGTTTAGGGTAGCACAATGCAATATGGTTGGATCCAAATTATTAACTTGTAAGTCTTGTAAAAGAGATCTCAACCAAGTTAATTCACATTTAATTGTTGTCATCGCTTTGTACTCTGCTTCTGTAGAAGGACGATAAACTATTGTTTATTTCTTTGTCTTCCAAGAAAGAAGAGAGAAGCCAAGGAAAACATAATATTCAAACATTGATCGTCGTGTAGTCAAACAACTTTCCCAATCAATATCACAATAACTAATTAAATTAAGATTATTTTTGTTTGAAAGAAAAATACCCTATCCAGATGTTCCTTTTAAATATCTTAGAACTCGAATAGCTACATCAAGATATGATTTGCATGGATGATGTATGAACTGACTAAGAAAATGCACTGAATAAGTGATATATGGACGAGTGATAGTTAAGTAGATAAATTTCCTTTCTATATCGTGAAGGATCTTTAAGTATTTCTCCATATGTTGATGTGAGTTTCAAATTTGTTTCATAGGACAACTGATTGGAGCAGCTCCAAGAAGATTCATTTCATTAAATAGATCCAATGTGTACTTTTATTGCGATGTAGAAATTTCTTGTTTTGATATAACTATTTCTATTCCCAAAAAAATATTTAACTTTCCAAGGTTTTTTATTCAAAAGTGCTCATGGAAAAAGTCCTTAAGAGTTCTTATGATATTAGGATCATTTTATGTAATTATCATATCATTCACATAAACCAATATAGTAGTGAGTCTTCATAAGCTCATGTGAACAATGATTAATATGCCATAAAGTGCTTATAACTAGCCATTTGAATGGCTATAGAAAATTTTGAATACCAATTGCGAGAAGCTTGTTCCATAGAGTGACTTGTTTAGTCGACAAATGATGTTCTCCCCCTGTCAACTATAGCCGAGTGGCAGAAGCATATATACCTCTTCATCTAGATCATCATGGAGAAAATCATTTGAACATCGAGTTAATGAAGAGACCAACCACTCGCAACAGTTATAGTTGGTAAGCAACTAACTTGGCAATTGGTGCAAAAGTCTCATTGTAAGCTAACCCTTCAACTTGTGTATAACCTTTAGCGACAAGTCTCACCTTGTAACATTCAATGGATCTATCTAATTTGTACTTGATTTTGTACACTCGCAACTGATTGACTTATTTCCTTTAGGTAAAGGAGTAAGAGTCCATGTACTAATTTCTTCTAATGCTTGAATTTCCAAACTCATGGCTTCTCTCCCACTTAGGATCTTTCTCATCTTGAGCAAATGTGTTAGGTTCCACATGCAAGACTAGAGATACGAGTAACAAAGGCACGATGAGAAGAAGATAAGTTTTTATAACATATAAAATGTGTCAAAAGATAATGAGTACCTTTACTTGACTTTGTTATTGAAGATGATGATGAGTTTAGGAAAAGAACTTTGGCGTGAGCACAATGGAAATCACATAACCAAATTGATGGTTGATGAATGCGTTCTAATTTTCGTAATGTAGGTTCATTAGATTGAACGATGGGAGTTGATATACTGGAAGTGGATCTTTTATCAACAATGTGTTGGTGGTGGGCTTGCATGTTATTATCGTAACACATTTGATTATATCGTATTAGTTCGAACCCAATTAAGTGATCTATGGTTTAATTAACAGATTTGTGTTATTGGATGTGGTTTAATAGATGTAGATCCATATGTGTAGAACCCTTTAACTCGTACAATTAGCATTGATGGGTTGTTAATGGGTTAGGATTTATTCTCTATATAAGGTGTGATTCCCATAGGAGAGAGAATGATCAGTTGTCTCTTTTTCACCATCGAGTAGAGCATTCAGAGTTGTCTCTCTCGCACCTATGGAAGATCAAACTCTATGACTCTTTGACCTCTTCTAATTTCATATTCTTTCAAAGATGATGTATCCGGTGTTTATATTTTTATTGTATTTTATTTTGTTGTAAATCTATTAACAAGATCCTATATTTGAAACATTTTGTTTTCGATTTTAACAAATCATATGTGGATGCACAATCCATTAACAAATTGAGATATCCATTAATTGGTATCAGAGCACAAGGTTAGGTGTCATTGATCATACAACATTAAGATGTGGGTTTTTGACGACTTTGGTTCAAATGCATATGTTTTGTGTTAGATCTTGATTTAACGCATGTAAAACACACTTAATTGTCAAATCTAAAAGTTAGGAATCCTAGGTTTTGCATCATATTTAAGTTTTTTTTTTTTACATTTTTTCATAAAGAACACGAATAATAGTGGCGTTACCGTCATCGTTTTCGTTGAAACCATCGAGTTTAATTAGGTCACACAAACATCAGTCGATTGATGTGGATCATCACTAGAATGTTGGTTGAAAAATAGTGCACCAATGTTTCTGAGTTGATTGGGGCACTCGATTGATACCATCAGTCGATTGTAAGGACTAATCGACTGATGTGCATACAAATTTCAAACATAATATTTGTGGGTCGATTGCAGGACTCGACTGGGTATGTCAATTGACTGACATTTTTGTCAATCGACTAGTATGCTTGAACTAGGGCACATAAGATTTTTCAGTCCACTGAGGCACTCGACTGCCATCAATCATCAGTCGACTGATGGGCTCTAAGTTGAGCACAGAAGGGTTGTTAGTTGACTGGAGCACTCGATTAATTGAATCAGTCGACTGATGACCTAGAAAAATTCCATAGGTTATAACTTTTCGCTCAAGATGAGTTGTAAGGAATTCCAAGTTGTGTTTTGAAACTTATTTCAAAGCTCTACATTTGTTACGGTAGGGTTAACCCCTCATAACAACTTGTCTCGAACCAAAAAAATATCGTTTAGGGTATTTTCGGAGGCTTCGAAGTTTTTTAGTTCCATGTTAAGGTTATTGTTAGGACCTCTTAGTGGCACGCTAGAGGGGGGTTAAATAGCGATTTCATCCTGCATTGCGATTTTGATCATGTTTGTCTATAAAATTCGTTATGCACAGCGAAATACAGAATACACAATAGAAATAATCACAAAGCCAACACAAAACACAACACAAAATTTTTTACATGGTTCGGAAGTCTAGTTCCTACTCCACGGCCGAGCTCTAGTGTTCACACCACTAAAATTTGTCTCCTTCTCGGAATGGAGGTGGAGAAACCTATACAATAAGCTTTACACAAGGAAGAAACAACCAAATACAAGTAAAAGTGAAGTACAAATGCAAAGAACACTTTACAAAGAGGAGCTTTTGATCGCTTTACTTTTTGGTTGCTTTAGTCTAGGCTTATGGTTGATTTTAAGTATGAAATAAATATGCTTAAAGTTTACCGGTCGATTGGTTCTTGCACTAGTTGACTGGTCTTGAGTGATTAGCCCTTGAGAACTCATATTGACTCGAACAGTCGACTGAGGTTCCAATTGACTGGTCGAGTAGTCGAACGAAGTCAACTGTTGACTGTAGCTCTAGCAGTCAATTGGTGTGGTATATCAGTCAATTGACTACTAGCAATCGACTAGTTTAAGTGGACACGAGCACAAAATCTTTCTGAGTCGACTGTTCGCTTGGAGCAATCGACTATTGGCTTAGACAGTCGACTGATTAAGTGTCCAATGAATGGTGATGATCACGATTAGGCTTTGTTAGAAGTTGTTGGATTTGGACAATAGTAATATCAGTCGACTGACGTCGAGCTCAACAAGCAAAAATGCCCAAGTTCTATAAGAAGGGGCTTGAGGAGCTTGAAGATGGCTAGTGCTCTCATTCCGATCTTTTTTCGTAAGCTCACTAAACATTCTTCTAAGCTTTCTAAGTTCTTTAACATCTTTTTCCTTAGCTCAATTCAATTATCTTGTATGAAGAAGAGTGTGCTTGTAAAGAAGGTTTCTCCACCTTGGTGTTCTCATCAAAAGGAGTTCTAATGAAGACTTTCAAGGGGTGATCCACCTTAAGGATTATTGTGGAGTAGGAGCATCATATCCGAACCACGTTACACAACTTATGTTAGCCATTATTTTTCTATCTTTCATTATTAGTTTTCGATTTATATTTTTCTTCCACTAATTATTCGTGTAGAAATCGAAAAAGGTTATTCACCCCCTCTAGTCATTCAAAGATCTCCTATAAGTGGTATCAGAACCCTGATCGCTTGAAAGATTTAACCATCAACCGAAGCATCACAATGGATTTTTAAGAGGGGCATAGCATTGTGCGACCATCGCTCATCGACGACGATGACTTCATATATTGAAAAGGTAGAATGAAGTACTTTCTAATGAATGATATTAAAAAATTATATTAGTGTTGTCAAGGAATTTGAAGAACCGGTGGACCAATTTGAAGCACCTATCCCAATCAAGGATTCGATTATACCCAAAAACCTAGAAGATTGTATATTAATTGATTATAGAAAATCAAATATTTATTATATTGATCTTTCCTATGCTTCTAACATTTCTACTAAGTGTCTCATATCAAAAGAAGAGGAAGATTGGCTATGACATAGGAGGCTTTGACATGTCAATATGAAGTTTGAGGATCAGTTGTCGCGCTAGAGGTGGGTGAATAGCGTTCATTCGATTCATTCATTGTCATGTTTGTCTACAATTGTTAGTAATACGTAGAAGAAATAAAATAAAGCATAAACAAAAATACAACATAAGCACAACACAAGATTTATGTGGTTCGGAACTAGGGTTCCTACTCTACAGGGCGAGCTCTAGTGATGCACACCACCACTATCAAACTTCTTCTCGATATGACACCGAAGGTGAAAAAACCTCTTAAAATAGAATCTTATGACAATAAGAAACAAGAACAAGTAAATACAATAAGAAAATGAAATAAGAAGTGAAAAACACTTTACAAATTAGGACTTTTGATTGCTTGCTTGTTAATTGCTTTGGGATGTCTTTGAAGATCCTGAAATGCACTAGCATTTTATCTCAAATCGTTCAAGAATCGACACTTCCATTCTTTCTATCGAGCTCCTTTTAAAGCTTTACACGAGCTGGATTTTCACCTCTAGTCAATTGCTCTTACCTAGCAGTCACTGGACACCATACCGTTGCCTCACAACGACTTAATCCACGTCAGAAAGTTGCCATCAATTGACAACCCTGACTATCAGTCGATTGCTAGAGACTACCAGTCGACTGCTCTGAGCTAGCAGTCAACTGTCAAACCTTTTGTGTCATAGCCACTTAACTCTAGTTGACTTCTCAACTCTAGTAGTCGACAGACGTGGACTAATCGACTACCAAACCCTAGCAGTCGACTATCAGAGCCACATACGAGTAATCAAGCCTCAGTAGACTCCTCGACCAATCGATTGGTCATAATCTCAGTCGACTACCCAAGTTAAACTAGGCTCTCGAGTGTTGAACACTCGACCAATCAACTGACTCAAAGTCTCAGTCGACTGATAAAACTCAACCATTGATTTAACCCAAGTATGATCCCCTCATACTTGATCGACCACCCTTAGTCTAGACCTAAGCCTTCTAGCCACATCCATCATCCTCACGCTCTCATGGTCCTTTCGAGTTCTCCACGACTCCTTCACCCTTCACACTAGCCTTCAGGTGCTTTCATCGGTCATATCATGCTAACCGGATCTCCTTTGTCAAAGTTCATTTGGACTTATAGCGTCAAGACTCCATGCTTGGACTTTACACTGCCAAAATCTCACCCTTGGACTTCCTTACCAAGTTCACTTGAAATTTATGTCACCAAGACTACATGCTTGGACTTATGTTGCCAAGTCATCACCCTTGGACTTCCTTACCAAGATCCATTTGGACTTACGTTGTCAAGACTACATGCTTAGACTTTACACTGCCAAAATCAAATCCTTGGACTTTTCCATTGTCAAGCCTCAATGCTTGGAATTTCAGCGTCAAGATTACACACTTAGACTTACGTGGCTAAGACCATTCTTAGACATTCCAATTGCTAAGCATTCATACTTAGACTTTCATGCCGAGACCATTATTGGACTTTCCATGCCAAGTATCCAAACTTGGACTTCCGAAGTTGATTGCTTCAACAATCTCTCCCAAATAATCTCTCTCATATAACTTTGGATATCGCAATCATCCACTAGTCATATAGTCAATATATGGTCAACTCATATAATCAAACCTATTGTCAAACATCAAAAACCTACTCGAGTTCCACTCGAGTTTGGTCAACATTGACTTGGGGTCTATTGTACCAATAATCTCTCCCATTTTGATGTTTGATAATAACTTTAAGCTAGACTAATAATAATCCAAATTTAACTCTTCTAATGCCAAAACATAGTGAAATTTATCTAACTTAAATCTCATTTCTCCCCCTTTGACATACATCAAAAAGTCTACTAAGATTTTCAATATTTAATCTCCCAATAAAATCCTACATTCTCTCTCTTGATTCGAAGTCATTTAGGATGTTTTAACTCTTCCTAGTGATAAATCTCATATCACTAAATGATAGACAATCCATAATGAAGGTACCTAAACCCTCATTTTTTCCCCTTTGTAATCAAAATTGTATCCAATATCCCTTGATGGAAACACTCCCCCTAAAGACTTGCTCTCCCTTGACCATTGCACCAACAATGTCCTTAGAGAGTTCCTAAGCCTATAAGAAACTTAAATCATCGAAAATAAGGGTAAAAGTTAAAACTTGAACTTTAACCTCCCTTAAAATTCGATACTCCACACTAAATAACTCTCCTAATCATTTTTAATGATAATTTCACCCTTCTAATATTTTCTAAAGTATATCCTATGTTAGGAGACGTTAGGGTAGCCTAACATTGCTGATAAATGGGTAAATAAATCTAGTTCAGTTGAAATTAGCTTCGGCAATCGACTGGTTTCTGCAATGTTCAGAAAATAGATTTCAAATATTAATTTTAGAAATACATAAGTAACTATATGTATTTTGAAAAATATTAAAAATTCATACGTACATTACTTAAATGAAATAGAATGGGTGAAAAATAATTTTATAATAAAATACCCATTAAATTGAAGTATTGATACAAAATTCAAAACCATTAAAAACTTCAATATTTTTGCCTAAATTTGTGCCAACTTGTTCAATAGTGATTGCTATTAAATTATAAACTTCACCAAAGTTTTCTAAAATAATTTTAAAACCTTATTTGAACCATGATCTATGGGTTAGATGTACATGACTTGTATATTATCTTTCCTCATGATTCCTCTATGTTATATTATGAGTTTGAGTTCATCTAGATGCAACATCTATGCACCTTAAACTTAACTATTTTCCTAATATCTCACATGTGTCTAAGGTGTATCAACACACACATATCTTCCTTATAGTCTTTGTGAGATGTGAGTTTTATTTTTTCCTAATTTAAGGGTTTATGCATTTTATATAGAATTATTCTAAATACATGAATATGATCATGACATAATAGATGTGCATAACTTAAAATATTTATCAATAATCATGAAGTCATGAAATTAAGAATTAAACCTAAACACAAGCATAACATATATTACCCTAAGCATGACATTTAAATAATTATATGATCAAATGAAATATAATGTCATGATATGACTTATGGCAAACAAAGCATGAAAAATAAAATATAAAGGTATAAGAATACCTAAGTTTCAAATATAATTACCATTTACTATGATTAAACCTCAATTTTGTCATAATGACCAATTTTTCAAGTGTGTCAAAAATCTAAAATGACACACTATGACTCTAAACCTAATTGTGTCAATAATGATTGACTTTTCAAATTTCTCAAATTTTATTGACACATCCTAAAATCTTTTAGGATATATATTTCTAATTTCATTTTCAAAGTATTACAATATTTCAAAAATGCTCTGAAATACCACCTTTACCATGGTTATGTTAACTATCTATTTATTCAAGGTTGACACACCCTAAACCATCTAGCGTGAATGGATCACGCTCCTAGGAACCTAATACCTATTAGAGCTCCTTGGATTTACTAGATACTCACTAGGGATGACTTCTCTTAGTACCCTCCTAGGCTTTGAAGCCTTGGCCATTTGGATCTTCTCAAGGTTAACTCTAAGGGTAACTCCCTTTGTAACCTTGTTAGTAACTTTCCTACGTTTCTTTGAAATCTTAGTCACTAGACACTTGTCAAGATTAGCCTAAGAGATTACTCCCCTAGTAACCTTGTCTTTCGTAGACTTAGAAGTAATTTCATAATTAAATGAAACATTGTTGTAGGTGGGTATGTCTACCTTGGACTTAAGCTTGTGACCCAAGCTTTTCTTGTCCTTAGAAGAGTTTTGCCTTCTAACACCTAAGGTTTGCCCATTAGACCCCATAATCATGTTTTCCATCTTCTTAAGGGCTTTTTCCATTCTATCAAGCTTTAAACTCAAAGCTTAATTCTCTACTAATGACTCAAATTTTGAATTTTCGTTTGTTCTTTGGGCATTCCTTTTCCTAGGCATATGTCTACCCTTCTTAGGGTTAATGCCTAGATTCTTATACTCTACCTTCCAATCCTTAGGTAAGATTGACTAACATTGTCCTTAGGTAAATTGATATGTTTAATACCTAAACAATAAAATCTATTATTAGTATGCACCTTATTACTAAGAGTTGCAAGTGCATTTAAATGAAAATCATTAGCATGCTTCTTGTCATTAATAATTGAAATTTTATTATTAAAGATTACCTTAGGCTTTTCCTTTGGAGCTCTCCCTACACTCGAGCTCTCTACCTCGTCCATCTTTGGATGCCTCCCCCTTGGACATTGACTCCGGTAGTGACTCGTTTGGTTGCACTGGAAGCACACTATATGGTTCTTGTCTTTTCTTAGCGAGGTTTCGGCCTCCTTTGACTTTTCTTTAGTCTTTGACACACAGGATGAGCCTTCTTGACTCTTTTTGGGTATTTTCTCTTATAATGTCCTTATTTCCTACACTCAAAGCACGTTATATGATTTTTTTTAATGAGTGTGCTTGAGTTACCTTGAATGGTAAGGGAAGCTTGGTCGGATTCTTCACTTCTTCCGGATGTAGACAACTCTTCTTGTTGCTCATGCATTGAAGATTGTATCTCTTCCCCCTTAATCCTTGAGGTGGAGACTTCTTCAACCTCTACCTCGGACATTGAGCACCTCTTGACCTCCAAATTCTCAAGCTCATGAGATGATGAACTTCATTGTTTGGATTCCTCCTCTACTTGAGACGGTGAGGGTTTTTTGTAGAGCTCGATTAATTTGTTCCACAGCTCCTTTGTGTCATAGAATTCTCTTAGACTATATAATAAATCCTTAGAAATTGATTTAGCTAACATTAACATTACATTTTTATTAAATTTGTATTTTTGATTTTGCTCCTTGATCCATTTCTTCTGCTTGAGAACTTTTCCTTTCTTGTACTCGAGCAGATCAAATCCATGCACAATGCAAAGCCAATTGCCAAAGTCGTTCATTAAAAATTGCATCATCCTACCTTTTCAGTAAGTGAAGTCTTCACCGTCAAAGATAAGTGGAATCGTGATGTCATTGCCCAATCCATCGTTAGGCAACTCTATATCCTCAAGTGTTGCTCTTGCGGCGATGAGTCCGGTGAAGAGTGTCACGCTTTAATACCACTTGTTGGGTTTGTAATCAGGGTGACTCATTCTTTTGAGCGCACTGAGCTCTGATACCACTTGTTGGGGATCGATTGTCATGCTAGAGGGAGTGAATAACATTTGTTCGATTCATTGATTCGTTCATTGTCATGATCATCTACAATTGTTAGTAATACGCAGCAGAAATAAAATAAAACATAAACAAAAATACAACACAAGAATAACACAAGATTTACATGGTTCATAACTAGGGTTCCTACTCGATGGGGTGAGCTCTAGTTGAGCTCTAGTGATGTACACAATCACTATCAAACTTCTCCTTCTCGGTATGACACTGAAGGTGGAGAAACCTCTTACAGTAGAATCTCTCAACAATAAGAAACAAGAACAAGCAAATACGATAAGTAAATGAAACAAGAAGTGAAAAATACTTTACAAACTAGGACTTTTAATTGCTTACTTATTGATTGTTTTAGGATGCCTTTGAAGACCTTGAAATGCACAAGTATTTCGCCTTAAATCGTTCATGAACCAACACTTTCATTCTTCTCGTTGAGCTCCTTTTAAAGCTTCGCACGAATTGAATTTCCATCTTTCAGTCGACTGCTTTTACTTAGCAGTCAACTAGACACTGTACCATTGCCTCACAATGACTTAATCCATATTAAAAAATTACATATCAATTAACTGCCCGAACCATTAGTCGATTGTTAGAGATCACCAGTTGACTATCAAACCTTTTGTGCCATGGCCACTTAATTTCAATTGACTAACATTGTCACGCCCCGAGAGTATGCCGAATCGAAAATCAAACGGACGATATCTCCCCTGTATGTGGCAACATATACAGTTAATACAAGGCCCTTGGGCCCACAATCACAATATAATAAGCATAACGACATCAAAACACAGCGGAAACATAATACCACATACCCACAACCACACATACCGACATACAAATCCGAAATCACACAAGTGTACACCGACCAACAAATCCACAATACCAAAATAGTACATAAAACTCCAAATACAAACTGAAGTACACGAAAAGAACTAAAATCAATGGGAGGCTCGGAAAGTGAGATGGGATGGATCGCCGACGAAGCTCCAAGCCGACACAAAGACTTCTACCTGTTACCTGGGTGACAAAAAAACCCAGGGTCCGTGGTGGTGAGTAAAACTCAGCAGGTAATAGGAAAAATATGTATATATCAAATATCACATGTAATTCAACAGAAAAATCTATAGGTACATCAGATAACACTAGCATGATAAACATATCTATGTATATACCTTCTAACCAAATGACCAACGTAAAATGCAGACATACATGAAAGTCTGCTACGCTACACCTATCCAACCTGAGCACATATCCACAATATATGTATATAACTGGAAATCTGGTCTAAACCATACAACATCATAAATACTGGTCAAAGAATGCAATAGTCTAACCAACAAGTATACAGGTATCCGATACAACCATATAACAGATGCAAGTAGCATGTATAAAGATGATGTACAACCAAATGCAATAAGCATAGTACAATCAAATGCAACATCACAATAAGCATATATATATATATATATATATATATATATATATATATATATATATATATATATATATATATATATATATATATATATATATATATATATATATATATATATATATATATATATATATATATATATATATATATATATATATATATATATATATATATATATATATATATATATATACAGCAATATGCAAAAATGTCATAAGTCACAGCAATGCAACATGCATGGTCAAGCTGGCACACCCTAAAGCTACCACGACCCCAGTATTGTCTCGGCGGCTCGACATGATAACTGTCCCAACTCAACACCAACCACTACTCTCGAGTGGTTGAGTGGACAGTATGATCGAGTAGCATATAAATGTAAAGAGCAAGCTACTCGACAGGGGATCCCTGTTGTTGGCCACTCCGACAGTCACTATGCATGAGTGGTCGAGTGTCACACACGTAGGACTACGACACACAAATTCAACTACCACCGTCTATAGTGCCAGAGTACGGCACTACAATGCTCTGGCCACACACCGGTTAATCCTCCTATGAGTAACCGTGGAGGCAGGATGACTAACGACCCTCTCAACCATAAGGGAGACCACGTCGTCAGCATGCATGCAAATATCATGAATGCATAGTCACACATATAGACATCACCACAGACTCTCTATTCTACAGAGAGTCATACCAATCTGATCAACGCACTCTCTATCTTGCAGAGAGTTATACTCAATTGATCATAACACTCTCTATTCTATAGAGAGTCATACCAATCTAATCGACGCACTCTCTATCCTGCAAAAAGTCATACTCAACTGATCATAACAAGCTAGGACCACCGATTCGTAGCGACACACTAATCACAATTTACCTGACCATTTACACAACACATGATCAGTAGTAACCAAGCAACATAAGGGTATTGATATCAACCCAACGTTCAGGACATTACCTACTTACGGATGACCTTTTATCCAATTTACAAATCAGGTTATCATCTGTACTATACTATTTACACATAACTAAGCATTTATAGATTTAGCTACATCACATCTATAACTCCTATCATGATGAAGGAAATGTGATAACAACAATAGAGCATATTGGCCAAAGATAAAGTATCAAGCATACGAATAAATAAGAGCGGAGTCAAGGTAACATGATCAAATAAGATGATCATATATCTAAATCAGCATGCATTAATAACTACCTGACCAGGATAGGAGATTACTCACATGATATGTAGAACACCAATATTGATTGTACTCGTGTCTGCGAACTTGCCTCGAATCAGAGTCCCCTTCTTGCTTCAATCCTCCCCCACGGATTATGGAACCAAGTGTACTGTCGAATAGAGACAACCCTACTCGAGTTTTATCCATCGCCTTGTGCCGATCCACTTTTCCACTACGAATATATAAGAACAACCCATTATCGATTAGTTCCCTTGTTAAATCCAAGAGTAATATCCCTGCACAATCATTATAACAATAATTCAAGATTCCAACTATAACACCCTAAACACACCCAAATTCAAGTATCTTACTGTTCAAAATCAATTCAGCCTCTACCCATACATCCATGGTCGATTCACACTAATTGAGCTCTCTCTATTGAACCCACAGCTTATCTACAACGGATCCACATTCATGCAACTATCTCCAATCTGTAACACCATTGCCCAACTAGAATCATTACTTCACCACCCACAACACACGGGAGCCTTTCACAGCCAAGACTCCTCGACAGATAACAAAAAAAATCGAACAACAACAATTGAAGGGAAAGGTAAATCAAGCTTACCAGCCCTAGAAACTCCACCGTCAGCCTCCTCCCTCCCCTATTCACCGGCACAAACCACTGCCCATATATACTGATTAATTTAGAACGAGAAATAACCACAACTAAAACCTAGATCTCATCCAGGATTGATGATGTAACACCCCAAATTTTAGTTCCTATATTTTTATTAGAGGAAAATAGAAATAAGAATAAGAATAGAAATAATAAAAATAGAAATAGAATAATAATAATAATAATAATAATAGAATAGAAATAATTAAGAATAGAATTTTTTTAAAAAAAAATCAAATAAATAGTTCATTAGCCGGGGCTCGAATCATGAACCGTCGATTTGGGAGAATAGACTTCTTACCACTAAGTCATAAGATTACCAATGAGTAGGATATAACAAAATATATCTATAAGTGAAAAAAAAGAAGAGATTTATTAATTTGACTAATTATTTAAAAGGGTAATTAAATGAAGGAAATCCTAGTTTATATATATATATATATAATCTCTCTCCCTCCTCTCTCCAATGTCTACGCCCACCCTCACCTCATCTCTCCCTCTCTCTCTCTCTCTCTTGTTTTTCCTCCAGCTGCCGAATAAAAAAAAACAAAAGGGGTGGACTTTCTCCACCGAAAAAAACAAGAGAGGAAAAAAAAAGAGAGCCTCTATAATTTCTTCACCGTGGGATAATTCAAGAGGGGATTTTCAAGAGGGATCTCTTCAAGGATTTAGTAGAAGATCACGCTGAAGCAAAGGAATACATAGGAGATCTTCTCTTTACAAAATCTAACGGTATAAATTGAAGAAAAAGCGTAGGAAGTAAGTATTGCTCACCTGCAGTATAAGTAATTATCGTATATCATTGATATATTTTTATGTGCATGTTATTTCCAGTTATGCATGGTATTTTCAGTTACGTGATTTTACCGTTATGTTATGGGTAATTCAGCATCATGTTTAGATCCATGATAAGAATGTGATTTATGATCATGCATGTTGTAGATGAGTTGTAGCTTACAATTATATGCATGATATAGAGTAAGATGTAAAAATATTTCCTTTATAAAGAAAATTTAAAGATGCTCCCAGTTCGAATTGGGGATTAAGAGCACAACGATCTTCAGTATGCTCTCCATTTTAGTTTTGGGTGGTCAAGAGCATAATGATCTTTATGGTGCTCCCCATTCGTGATTTAGGGGATTAAGAGCATTCTGTCAGCATGTATAAGAATATAAGTATAAAGGAAGTATTTTACTTTTGAAAGTGCATGTATCGGACATCAGTTCGCCCACGAGCCAAGACCCTCAGTCTCAGTTACCCTAGTAGGTTCGGTGGTTGGCCACCCCAGCCTATTAGGAAAGCGCGCATTGGTACTATGTCGGGCTCATATCCAGGATGATTATTATTTTGAAGTATCAGTATAAGTACAAGTAAAAGTTTTCAAAGTTAATTATTCCAGTTCAAATACATTGTTTACAAGTTTTAAAATACTTAAGAGCATAATTTATACAAGAGATATGTATTCAGAATTATGATTTCGGTTATGCTTGCATGTGTATCAATGTATAGAGGGTAAGAGAACTAGTTGCATGATTTCATACGTTGCATATTTTTGTGAGCATAGAAAGTACTTACTAAGCGTGATTGCTTACAATTTGCATTTCCTTATACTGCAGATAAAGGTAAAGAAAAGTTTCAGTAATGTGGCATGGAAGATGAAGTGTTGGGTGTGTGTGGCGACGG
The DNA here is from genome assembly GCA_025175895.1 of Wurfbainia villosa. Taxonomy (NCBI): domain Eukaryota; kingdom Viridiplantae; phylum Streptophyta; class Magnoliopsida; order Zingiberales; family Zingiberaceae; genus Wurfbainia; species Wurfbainia villosa. The sequence continues at coordinate 2,736,755 of CM045994.1, read as the reverse complement.
AACAGTGGAAGTAAAAGATCCTAAGTGCATATGTCTAAACTAGATTTTGAGTTTCTAATTGTTTTCTTTTGATATTGTTGAAGTTCAACTGGATTACTTATGGTTGAGACCAAAGAATGCTAGAGTCATATTGGGTTAGTCTTAATACTTGCATGTTAGGTGAAGATCTTGAAATGGTTATTGTTTAAGTGATGTCAAGGTCCTTATGATCATTTTAGTTGTTACCATATTGCGTTAGTATATTGTATGAGATAAAGATAGAGACAGTAAAGTAGTGACATCTCTCCTGGCAGAGAGTGGAAAGACTAGGGGGTGTTACAAGATGGTATCAGAGCGGGTTCCGCCCTTCCGTCACACACACATCGAGCATCAGTCCTGCCGCCTCCAAGTAAGCAAGTATTTATCTGCTTTATTTACTTTATGAGTAGTAAGGAATGTTTCTTTTAAGTTAAACATGCTCACCTAGAATGTTTTCTTTGAATTAAACATGCTTGCATATATAAATATATATATGAAGATGATAGACAGTAAGTAATAGAGCATATATAGATATGTATGTGAAGATGATAAAAAGTAGTGATAATAGCCTTATAGTGGTTTCACTTTATCATCTTATGAAGAGTAAGAAATGCCTCGAGAAAGACCCTGTAGAGGACAAGGAATGAATGAAGAAGTACCACCACCTGCCTGGATGCAGATAGTCACTCAGCTCCAACAGCAAGTGGCAGAGCAGCAGCAGGTCATCAATACCTTGATGATGAATCAGCGAGAAAATCCTGTTACTCAGCCAGGGACTCAAAATTCCATTCGAACTACATCTTCCGCCCCACCAGTCCCACCAACAACTCCAGTGGGAGGGGTGAGGCAAGAGGCCTATATGATTCAATGGCAAAAGCTAAAGCCAGAGAGTTTTGTCGGTGCCAGTGAACCATGGGATGCTCATGCATGGTTCAAGACAGTAGAGAGCATAGTGGAACTGCTGGACTGGCCTGAGAATGAGAAAGTCAAGTGTGCCTCGTTCTGTCTGACCGGAGATGCCAGAATGTGGTGGGAGCGAGTAAAGGCCAAGAGGGTGGTGAACCAAATGTCATGGACGGACTTTGAGACAGAGTTCTTCGAGGAGTTCTTCCATATGCGAGTCACCAATAAGCATTATGATGAGTTCACGGAGTTCCGACAAGGGGATTTATCAGTAGATAAAGCGGTGAAGAAGTTCAATAGGTTGGCTCGTCTATGCCCGAAACTGGTCAGTACTGAGAAGGAAAGAGTTAGGTTGATGCTAAAGATGTTGAGACCGGAGATAGCTCTGAATGTGGCTGGTGGAATTAATAGACCACAGACTACTAAAGAGCTAATCAACAGTGTGCTAATCACGGAGCATTACGTGAATAGTATCAAGCACCAGAAGCTAGCCTCGGTAGAAAGCAAAAGCCAGGGAAGTTCAGGAGGTCAGAAACCTCAGAGCGGTAATTCAAACTGGAAGCGAAACAACAATGGCAAGAGGAAACAATGGAATAATGCAAAGGGAGGTTCAACCAATAAGCAACCTACGTATCCTACATGTTCTAAGTGTGGGAGGAAGCATACAGAAGTTTACCACCAGGGCGTGAGTGGGTGTTATATATATGGTGTTAAGGGACACTTCGTGTAGCACCCCCCTAGTCTTTCCTTCTCTCTACCAAGGGAGATGTCACTACTTTACTGTCTCTATCTTTAATTCATGCAATATACTAATGCAATATGCTAACAACTAAAATAATTATAAGGACCTTTGCATCACTTAAACAATAACCATTTCAAAATCTTCACCTAACATGCAAGTATTAAAACTAACCCAATATGACTCTAGCATTCTTTGGTCTCAACCATAATTAATCCAGTTGAACTTCAACAATATCAAAAGAAAATAAGAAGCTAAAAATCTGATTTAGACATCTGCACTTAGGATCTTTTACTTCCACTGTTCCGTCGCCACACACACCCAGCACTTCATCCGCCATGCCACCTTACTGAAGCTTTTCTTTACCTTTATCTGCAGTATAAGGAAATGCAAACTATAAGCAATAATGCTTAGTAAGTACTTTCTATGCTCACAAAAACATGCACTGTATGAAATCATGCAACTAGTTCTCTTACCCTTGATAAATTGATACACATGCAAGCACAACTGGAAATCATAATTCTGAATACATGACTCTTGTATAAACCATGCTCTTAAGTATTTTAAAACTTATAAACAGTGTATCTGAACTGAAATGATTAACTTTGAAAAATTTTACTTATACTTATACTGATACTTCAAAATAATAATCATCCTGGATATGGGTCTAACATAGTACCAATGTGTGCATTCCTAATAGGCTGGGGTGGCCAACCACCGAACCTACTAGGTAATCAAATCGAGAGCCTCGTCATGGGCAAATCGATGCCCTGAAGACATGCCTATCAAAAGTAAATACTTTATACTTATATTCTTATACATATCAAGGAAATGCTCTTAATCCCTAAATCTAATGGGGAGCACCATAAAGATCATTATGCTCTTGACCCTCAAAACTGAAATGGGGAGCATACTGAAGATCGTTGTGCTCTTAATCCCCAATTCGAACGGGGAGCATCTTTAAATTTTCTTTATAAAGGAAATATTTTTACATCTTACTCTACATCATGCATATAATTATAAACTACAACTCATCTACAACATGCATGATCATAAATCATATTTTTATCATGGATCTAAACATGATATTGAATTACCCATAATATAATGGTAAAATCACGTAACTGAAAACACCATGCATAACTGGAAATAACATGCACATAAAAATATATCAATGACATACGATAACTACTTATACTGCAGGTGAGCAATACTTACCTCCTACGCTTTTCACCAATTTATATTGTTAGATTTCGTAAAGAGAAGACCTCCTACGTGTTCCTTTGCTTTAGCGTGATACTCTATCAAGTCCTTGCGAAGATCCCTCTTGAAAATCCCCTCTTGAATTGTCCAAAGGAAAGACAACCTTCTTCCTTGCTCCGACGACTGGAGCACGAGAGAGAGAGATCGAGAGAGAGAAAGAGGGATGAGAGGATGAAGCAAATTCTTTCTGTAGAAGCCCTTGCTCCGGTGGCTGTAAAAAAAAAAGAGGAAGAGAGAGGTGGGGGCGTGGTCGGCGGTTGGGGAGAAGAGGAGATCGGCGGCGGCGGCTGGAACACGAGAGGGAGAGAGAGAGAGGCGACGTGAGGGAGAGAGAGAGAGAGACGTGAGATTTTATAGAGAGATAAGGGAAAAAATATATATATATAAATTAGAATTTTTTTTAACCTAATTACCCCTTTAAATAATTAGTCAAATTAATCAATCTTTCCTTCTTTTTTTTCCTATAAATATATTTTGTTATATCCTATCCATTGGTAATCTTATGACTTAGTGGTGAGAAGTCTATTCCCCCAAACCAACGGTTCATGGTTCGAGCCTCGGCTAACGAACCATTTATTCAAAAAAAAATTCCTATTCTTAATTATTTCTATTTTATTATTATTATTATTATTATTATTCTATTCCTATTTTTATTATTTCTATTCTTATTCTTATTTCTATTTTCCTCTAATAAAAATATAGGAATTAAAATTTGGGGTGTTACAATCTTTTATACCTTATAAAAGTTTCGTCCTCGAAACTTAGAAAAGCTCAGGGTACTTTTGCTTCATGTCATCCTCACGTTCCCAGGTTGCTTCTTCAACCCTTTGACTTTGCCATAAGACTTTTACTAACGGTATTTCTTTATTTCTTAGTTTCCTGACTGCTCGATCTATTATCTGAATAGGTCGACTTTCATAACTTAGATCTGTCTGAATCTGCATCTGCCTGTGGCTCAATCACTTGGTTGGTGTCTGGGACGTGCTTCTTAAGCATTGAAACATGAAATACATTGTGGATAGCTGACATTTCCTGTGGTAGCTCTAGCTCATAAGCTACCTTACCAACTCTCTTGGTGATCAAGTAGGGGCCAACATATCTGGGACTTAATTTGCCTTTCTTCCCAAATCTTATTACCCCTTTCATAGGAGCTACCTTAATGAACACTGAATCTCCGACTTGAAACTCTAGGGGTCTACGTCGGACATCGGCGTAACTCTTCTGCCGACTTTCGGCAGTCTCTATCTTTTGACGTATGTTCTTTATAGCTTTGGTGGCGTCATCTATAAAATCAGTCTTGAGTCCCATTTCTTTCTTCTCGCAACCCTCATACCAACAAATAGGCGATCTACATCTCCTTCCATACAAGGCTTCATAAGGTGTCATTCTAATTGTGGTTTGATAACTATTATTATAGGCAAACTCTGCCAAATACAAATATTTGCACCAGCTTCCTTTAAAATCCAAGGCACAAGCTCTGAGCATGTCCTCCAAAATCTGATTCACTCTTTCTATTTGCCCATCTGTCTGAGGATGAAATGAAGTGCTGAATCATAACTTAGTGCCGAGGGCTTTCTGAACACACTCCCAGAAGTGTGAAGTGAAGCGACTGTCTCTATCTAAGATAATGGTCTTAGGTACTTCATGCAATCTAATCACTTCCTTGATGTATAACTAGGCTAACTGCTCCATGGAGTATGATATTCTGATAGGCATGAAGTGAGCAGACTTTGTCAATCTATCAACAACTACCCAAATAGAATCGTAGTCATTGGTTGTTTTGGGCAATCCTACTATGAAATATATGGCTAGTTCCTCCCACTTCCATTCTGGAATCTGGATAGGTTGTATAACTCCTCCTGGTCTCTGGTGTTCGGTTTTCACTCTCTGACATGTCAGGCAAGTGCTAACATACTTAGCCACATCCCTCTTCATACCAAGCCACCAGAATTTCCCTTTCATATCTTGATACATCTTGGTGGATCCAGGATGCATCGAATATGGGATCCCATGAGCTTCTTCTAGGATCTTCTTTCTTAAGTTTGGGTCGTTGGGGATACATAGGCGTGCACCCAAATATAATACCCCACTATCAGAGACACGGAATCCTTCATCCTTCCCTTCTTGGATCTCCTACTTAATCCTTTGAATGCTAGGATCTTTGTCCTGTCTCGCTAATATATCCTCAAACAGTGTAGGTACTATGGTCAAGGCGGAGAGCTGTCCAGAAATGATCTCAACTCCAAAATTCATTATCTCTTTTTTCAGTGGTTGGGATAGTGTTGCTAGGGACATCAAAGTGGCGTATGATTTTCTACTCAGCGTGTCTACTACTTTGTTTGCCTTTCCAGGATGGTAGTGGATTTCACAGTCATAGTCCTTTACTAGCTCAAGCCATCTACGCTGTCGCATATTCAAATCCTTCTGAGTGAAGAAGTACTTCAGACTCTGGTGATCTGTGTAAATCTTGCATTGGACTCCATATAAGTAATGTCTCCAAACTTTCAGAGCAAAGACCACTGCTGCCAACTCAAGGTCATGGGTGGGGTAATTATTTTCGTAATCCTTGAGTTGTCTAGATGCATAAACCATGACTTTACCCTTCTAAATAAGTACTGCTCTAAGTCCCATCTTGGATGCATCACTATACAAGTCAAATCCCTCATTACTTTCTGGAAGGGTAAGCACTGGAGCACTTGTGAGTCTCCTCTTTAATTCAAGGAAACTCTTTTCACAATCTTCGGTCCATTCGAACTTCTTGTTCTTTCTGGTAAGAACCGTCAACGGTGAAGCTATCCTTGAGAAGTTTTCCACAAACTTTCGATAGTACCCTGCTAATCCGAGGAAACTTCTGACTTCACTGGTATTCTTTGGTTGACCCCAATTACTGACTGCTTCTATCTTTGTCGGGTCTATCATAACTCCATCTTTTGAAATAACATGACCCAGAAACGATATTCGATCAAGCCAAAACTCACACTTGGAGAACTTTGCATATAATTGTCTTTGTTAAAGGGTCTGCAAGACTGTCTTTAAGTGTTCGACATGTTCTTCCTGGGTTCTCGAGTAGATAAGGATGTCGTCAATGAAAACGACCACAAACTTGTCAAGGTACTCCTTAAATATCTGATTCATCAAGTCCATAAACATAGCGGGTGCATTTGTCACTCCGAAGGGCATGACCACGAACTCATAGTGTCCATACCTCGTTCAGAAGGTTGTTTTCAGTATATCATCCTCTTTAACTCTTACTTGATGATAACCTGACCGCAAGTAAATCTTGGAGAAAACGATGGCTCCCCTCAATTGATCAAATAAATCCTCTATCCTTGGCAGAGGATATCTGTTCTTGATCGTCACTTGATTTAAGGCTCGGTAGTCTATGCACATCCTCATAGATCAATCTTTCTTTTTCACGAATAACACTGGAGCTCCCCATGGGGAATGACTAGGGCGGATGAATCCCTTGTCTAATAACTCCTGTAATTGTTCCTGAAGCTCTTTCAATTCAGCTGGAGCTATACGATAGGGTGCTTTTGAGATTGGGTGGGTACTAGAAATAAGCTCAATCTCAAACTCAACTTCCCTTATAGGTGCTAGTCCTGGTAGCTCTTCAGGAAATACTCCCGGGTAGTCGCATACAATTGGGACGTCTTCCAACTTTTGGCTTCTTTCTTGCTTAGTATCAACTATATGTGCTAAATACCCAGTGCATCCACCAGCTAACATCTTCTGAGCTTCCATGGCAGACAAGAACTTCTTAGTCTTCTTCCTTGGTTCTCCACTAAACTCAAAGTTGGCCTCGGTCACGGGTTGGAATACTACTCTTCGCTTACGACACTCAATGGAAATACCATACTTGCTCAGAAAGTCCATTCCAAAGATGATATCATAGTCATGCACGTCCAGCAAGATCAGATCACTATAAAGTTCTCTGTCTGAAATTCTGACCGGCACGACACGCAACCAGTGTGTAGATGTCACTATTTCACCTGAAGATAGGGTCGTTAAAAACTGAATATCTAATATATCCAGAGTTATATCTATCTTCTTAGCAAATACCATAGACATGAAAGAATGTTTTGCCCCAGTATCAAACAGTACGGTAGCATGCTGACTAAGGATAGGTATCTGACCTGTGACTACCATAGAAACATTTGCTACCTCTTCCTTGGTGAGGGAGAAGATCCAGGCATTAGGTGTAACTGATGGGGCCTCAAATCTTCCTTGGCTGGTGTAAGGACCCTCCAGTGCTCCCTGCATCTGATGTAGCTGAGCTGGTCTACCTCCATACTGAGTAGACTGTGGCGGAGGTAGATTGGTCTTGGTGGGGCACTGTTTGGCGAAGTGTCCCTCGACACCACATAAATAACACCCGCTCATGCCCTGACGGTAAACTCCTGGATGCTTCCTCCTACACTTAGAACATGTTCGATACGTAGGCTGCTTACTGGCTGAACTTTCCTTTGCATTATTCCATTGTGTCCTCTTGCCATTGTTGTTTCGCTTCTAGTTCAAATTATCGCTCTGAGGTTTCTGACCCCCTGAACTTCCCTGACTTTTATTTTCTATCGAGGCTAGCTTCTGGTGCTTGATACTATTCATGTAATGCTCTGTGATTAGCGCACTACTGACTAGCTCTTCAGTGGTCTGTAGTCTATTAATTCTACCAGCTACATTCAGAGCTATCTCCGGTCTCAACATCTTTAGCATCAACCTAACTCTTTCCTTCTCAGTATTGACCAGTTCCGAGCATAGGCAAGTCAACTTATTGAATCTCTTTACCGCTTTGTCTACTGATAAATTCCCTTGTCGGAACTCCGTGAACTCATCATAAGATGATCAAGTGAAATCACTATAAGGCTATTATCACTACTTTTTATCATCTTCACATACATATCTAGATATGCTCTATTACTTACTGTCTATCATCTTCATATATATATATATATATGCAAGCATGTTTAACTCAAAGAAAACATTCTAGGTGAGCATGTTTAACTCAAAAGAAACATTCCTTACTACTCATAAAGTAAATAAAGCAGATAAATACTTGCTTACTTGGAGGCGGCAGGACTGATGCTCGATGTGTGTGTGACGGAAGGGCGGAACCCGCTCTGATACCATCTTGTAACACCCCCCCTAGTCTTTCCGCTCTGATACTAATCCAATATGACTCTAGCATTCTTTGGTCTCAACCATAATTAATCCAGTTGAACTTCAACAATATCAAAAGAAAATAAGAAACTAAAAATCTGATTTAGACATCTGCACTTAGGATCTTTTACTTCCACTGTTCCGTCGCCACACACACCCAACACTTCATCCGCCATGCCACCTTACTAAAGCTTTTCTTTACCTTTATCTGCAGTATAAGGAAATGCAAACTATAAGCAATAACGCTTAGTAAGTACTTTCTATGCTCACAAAAACATGCACTGTATGAAATCATGCCACTAGTTCTCTTACCCTTGATACATTGATACACATGCAAGCATAACTGGAAATCATAATTATGAATACATGTCTCTTGTATAAACCATGCTCTTAAGTATTTTAAAACTTATAAATAGTGTATCTGAACTGAAATGATTAACTTTGAAAACTTTTACTTATACTTATACTAATACTTCAAAATAATAATCATCCTGGATATGGGCCCGGCATAGTTCCAATGCACGCATTCCTAATAGGCTGGGGTGGCCAACCACCGAATCTACTAGGGTAACTGAAACTGAGGGTCTCGACATGAAATCGATGCGACATGCCCTGTCAAAAAGTAAAATACTTCCTTTATACTTATATTCTTTTACATACTGAAGGAAATGCTCTTAATCCCTTAAATCACGAATGGGGAGCACCATAAAGATCATTATGCTCTTGACCCCCAAAACTGAAATGGGGAGCATACTGAAGATCGTTGTGCTCTTAATCCCCAATTCGAACGGGGAGCATCTTTAAATTTTCTTTATAAAGGAAATATTTTAACATCTTACTCTACACCATGCATATAATTATAAACTACAACTCATCTACAACATGCATGATCATAAATCATATTTTTATGATTGATCTAAACATGATATTGAATTACCCATAACATAACGGTAAAATCACGTAACTGAAAACACCATGCATAACTGGAAATAACATGCACATAAAAATATATCAATGACATACGATAACTACTTATACTGCAGGTGAGCAATACTTACCTCCTACGCTTTTCACCAATTTATATTGTTAGATTTCGTAAAGAGAAGACCTCCTACGTATTCCTTTGCTTTAGCGTGATACTCTATCAAGTCCTTGCGAAGATCCCTCTTGAAAATCCCCTCTTGAATTATCCAAAGGAAAGACAACCTTCTTCCTTGCTCCGACGATTGGAGCACGAGAGAGAGAGATCGAGAGAGAGAAAGAGGGATGAGAGGATGAAGCAAATTCTTTCTGTAGAAGCCCTTGCTCCGGTGGCTGTAAAAAAAAAAGAGGAAGAGAGAGGTGGGGGCGTGTTCGGCGGTTGGGGAGAAGAGGAGATCGGCGGCGACGGCTGGAACACGAGAGGGAGAGAGAGAGAGAGGCGGCGTGAGGGAGAGAGAGAGAGAGAGACGTGAGATTTTATAGAGAGATAAGGAAAAAATATATATATAAAAATTAGAATTTTTCTTAACCTAATTACCCCTTTAAATAATTAGTCAAATTAACCAATCTTTCCTTTTTTTCGCCTATAGATATATTTTGTTATATTCTATCCATTGGTAATCTTATGACTTAGTGGTGGGAAGTCTATTCCCCCAAACCAACGGTTCATGGTTCGAGCCTCGGCTAACGAACTATTTATTCAAAAAAAAAAATTCCTATTCTTAATTATTTCTATTTTATTATTATTATTATTATTCTATTCCTATTTTTATTCTTATTTCTATTTTCCTCTAATAAAAATATAGGAATTAAAATTTGGGGTGTTACACTTCGCCAAACAGTGCCCCACTAAGACCAATCTGCCTCCACCACAGTCTATTCAGTATGGAGGTAGACCAGCCCAGCTACATCAGATGCAGGGAGCGCTGGAGGGTCCTTACATCAGCTAAGGAAGATTGGAGGCCCCATCAGTTACATCTAATGCCCGGATCTTCTCCCTCACCAAGGAAGAGGTAGCAAATGCTTCTACGGTGGTCACAGGTCAGATACCTATCCTTAGTCAGCATGCTACCGTACTGTTTGATGCTGGGACAACCCATTCTTTCATGTCTATGGCATTTGTTAAGAAGATAGATATAACTCCGGATATCTTAGATATTCAGTTTTTAACGACCCCATCTTTAGGTGAAATAATGACATCTACACACTGGTTGCGTGTCGTGCAGGTCAGAATTTCAAACAGAGAGCTTTATAGGGATTTGATCTTGCTGGACATGTATGACTATGATGTCATCTTTGGAATGGACTTTCTTAGCAAGTACGGAGCTTCCATTGAGTGCCATAAGCAAAGGGTAGTATTCCAACCCGAGACCGAGGGCAAATTTGAGTTTATTGGAGAACCAAGGAAGAAGACTAAGAAGTTCTTATCCACCATGGAAGCTCGGAAGATGCTAGCTAGTGGATGCACTGGGTATTTAACACATAGAGTTCATACTAAGCAAGAAAGAAGCCAAAAGATAGAAGAAGTCTCAATCGTATGTGACTACCCAGAAGTATTTCCTGACGAGCTACCAGGACTAGCACCTAGAAGGGAAGTCGAGTTTGAGATTGAGCTTATTCCTGGTACCAATCCAATCTCAAAAGCACCCTATCGTATGACTCCAGCTGAATTGAAAGAGCTTCAGGAACAATTACGAGAGTTATTAGACAAGAGATTCATCCGCCCTAATCATTCCCCATGGGGAGCTCCAGTGTTGTTCGTGAAAAAGAAAGATTGATCTATGAGGATGTGCATAGACTACCGAGCCTTGATTCAAGTGACGATCAAGAACAGATATCCTCTGCCAAGGATAGAGGATTTATTTGATCAATTGAGGGGAGCCACAGTCTTCTCCAATATTGACTTGTGGTCAGGTTATCATCAAGTAAGAGTTAAACAGGATGATATACTGAAAATAGCCTTCCGAACGAGGTATGGACACTATGAGTTCGTGGTCATGCCCTTTGGAGTGACAAATGCACCCGCTATATTTATGGACTTGATGAATCGGATATTTAAGGAGTACCTTGATAAGTTTGTGGTCATTTTCATTGACGACATCCTTATCTACTCGAGAACCCAGGAAGAACATGTCGAACACTTAAAGACAGTCTTGCAGACCCTTCAACAAAGACAATTATATGCAAAGTTCTCCAAGTGTGAGTTTTGGCTTGATCGAATATCGTTTCTGGGTCATGTTATTTCAAAAGATGGAGTTATGGTAGACCTGACAAATAGAAGCGATCGATGGTGAAACCAAAGAATGTCAGTGAAGTCAGAAGTTTTCTCGGATTAGCAGGGTACTATCGAAAGTTTGTGGAAAACTTCTCAAGGATAGCTTCACCGTTGACGGTTGTTACCAGAAAGAATAAGAAGTTCGAATGAACCGAAGATTATGAAAAGAGCTTCCTTGAATTAAAGAGAAGACTCACAAGTGTTCCAGTGCTTACCCTTCCAGAAAGTAATGAGGGATTTGGCCTGTATAGTGATGCATCCAAGATGGGACTCGGAGCAGTACTTATGCAAAAGGGTAAAGTCATTGTTTATGCATCTAGACAACTCAAGGACTACGAAAAGAATTACCCCACTCATGACCTTTAGTTGGCAGCAGTGGTCTTTGCTCTGAAAGTTTGGAGACATTACTTATATGGAGTCCAATGCAAGATTTACACAGATCACCAGAGTCTGATGTATTTCTTCACTCAGAAGGATTTGAATATGTGACAGTGCAGATGCTTGAGCTAGTAAAGGACTATAACTGTGAAATCTGTTAGTAATATATGAGAGATGTCCTAAGGCAATCGCCTTATGTATGAACCATTTATATGATAAATGAAGATTCACTATTTGAGTATACATGTTTAATGTATTTGATTGGATCTTAAACTCATTTACTGAATGTCCACGATACGATTCACAAGATGAGAGAATTTGTGATTGGATCACAACTAGTGAGTATCTCTACATGTGTAATTGTGATGTATCGGAATTATCCTAGTCGATGAATTGATGGATTTGGACACCATCAATTCTGTCGAGACTAGCACGAGGTATACTCCTTGGTGTATCCAAGCAGCTGATTCTCACTGGCTGGAGACATAGTGATGTCCGGAGTTAATCGTGGATGCTAGTTATGGTAACTAATTCATTGGAGTGACCAGCCGTAAGACTTCATATGGTTCTCTGCATATATAGATATGTCAATGAAGTTCTTACTGTGGCTTAAGTGCGATGTTCCTTTGACTTGCAGTATTCAAGTCATCTTGATCATGGAGACTTATGCTTTGACATCTTAAGCAAACATCTCTAAGGAGATGTGGACCCGGGATGATTGGGTATAAGTCGAAGTGATCGAAGGTGTTTGAATAGCCTATAAAGGATTCACCACTCCTTGCGAGGAGATGTATACCCATGGCCTCTCGTCGGATTGTTACTAAAGTCTTTGCCAAAGCATTACATGTTTAGAGTAAGGTACTCTTCGATACATGTGGAGTAACTAGAATCAGTAGGGACGAGGAAATGATACTGGGCTAGGTGTGACGAGTCGACTAGTGGGGATGACACAATAGACCATGTCCTGAACCAAGTGGGTATAAGATGAGTGAAGGGAATGGGGCACGATTCATTCGAGCATCAAGGGTTTCGAAATAGTTCGGATCAACCGCTGATCTTTTCGGTTAATTGGGGATCATGATGTACTACTAGGTGCCACTCATGATCGTTCTATAATTAATGGTTAATTATAGACGGCCAACATAAACCGAGAACCTATTTGGTCACACGCACAACGAGTGTAATCCAAAGGATTTAAAACGAGCTTGAGAATGGGATTCTCAGACCGAGAGAAACTATGTTTGATTGGACCAAACATAAAGCGAGCATGAAATTGTTTCAGTCGCAATGGAAGCGTGGATGGGCCGTGTCTTATGAAGACACAATGGATGGACCAAAATGGTTTGGTTCTAATCCAATGGATGAGAATAAACCAAAGGGTTTGGTTTATTTTAAACGAATGAACCAAAAGTTGGTTCGGTTCGTTTTAACTTAAAATAAACCATCATGGTTTGGTTTATTTTGACTTATCCTAATGGAGCGGGTTAACGGGCTTTATGGATATGATCCATTAACCATTAAGAGAATTAGTTCTCTATAAAATAGGGCTTAAACCCTAACCCTAACCCTAATCTAGTTTTTTGGCCGCCCAACCTAGTTGCCGCCCACCCCTTGAAGGATTATTCGGCGCCAACACCTTCATTGCCGCCGCCCAGCTTTTGTGCCGCCGTCCAAGTCCTTGCCGGCGACCAAGCTACAGCCGGTGAACCCTCCGGCGATCCTCCGGTGATCCCCTATAGGTTTGGCATCAAGGTGAGGCTTTTCTTTCCTTGGTTGGCCGGCGCCTATATCCTCCACCAAGCTGTCCAGTTTTCTGGACAGCTTCTCCTCCTCTCGTCGGAGCGTCGTTTGGACGACGGTTAGTGCTCCGACAGCGGCTAACTTACCGGGGATTTGATCTCCGGTAATCCTCTGAGGTGGAGGACGAAGGATTCGTCAATTGGTTGACGAATACCTCTCCGGAGAAGTGAGTTTTGAGAACTCGTTTTAGGATCCGAATTTGGATTCGGATCGTGATCATCTCTTGATCACGTCGTCTTCAACACGAGGCTAGTAACCCGTACGAAGACGAAGCTCGTGACTTAGCGAAGTCATCCCGAGGAGCTCGGCGTGGATACGGATAGAGACGATTCTTACGAGGATCGTTCCGGTTGATGCCGTTCCCGCTACACGTCATACGGAAGGTATAACGTAGATAATTTTCTTTTATTGCAAATTTTAATTTACGGTTATGTCTACACTTGTTGTAATAGCATGCGTGTGTTGTGTGTGTTGTAATAAATATAGATTTATTAATTTTAATTGCTTCCGCTGTGCTCATGTTTACGAAACATGATCGAACACACACACGCCATCTAAGCCCAACAAAGGGTATCGTGAGCCTGTGTTGTGGTTCGACATAATCGTAAAAATGGTTTTGCGATAGTCATAATGTATTTCTGGAAATTTTCTAAATTTTGGAAATTTAGAAGTATTTATGGAAATTTTTCAATTTTGGAAAGTCTAGAAGTATTTATGGAAATCTTCCACTTTTGGAAAGTTGGAAGTATTTATGGAAATTGATATTTTCCATAAATAAAATATTTGATTAGATTCTGGAAATTTGTTTCCTAATTTAATCATGATTTGATTTGGGAAATCAAATCTTAAAATATTTTATTTCCATAAGTGGTTTTAATGATTTAGGAAATTGGTTTCCTAAATAGATTTTCCTTAATCAAATAATTCCATGAATAAAATATGTGATTTGATTTGGAAATTTGTTTCCTAATTTAATTATGATTTGATTTGGAGAATCAAATCTTAAACATATTTTATTTCCATAAATAGTTATGACATATAAGGAAATTATATACATGACATAATTGTATGCCATGTAATTGCATTAGATGCATAACATTATGCCATGCGTGTCGTGACATGTAGATGTATGTCATGTATGTCATGCCATGTAGATAATAGTTATTTGCATGCAAAGAGGATGAGACATAAAAACCCTAACTCAATATTAAAGCCTACACCTTCCATTAATATGGTTAGAACCAGAGTTCTGTTTCCTGTTTGGGTTGTTGGACTCACTCCAAGTCCGGCTCGAACTTGAACATGTTCAAATCATTGGAATAGTTTAACTCTAATATGGTAAGAGTCAGAGGTCAATCGTTAGTTTGGGTTGTTGGACTCACTCCAAGCCTGGCTAATTGGTTGAATGCGCTCTAACCATATTAAAACTATTTCGCGATTAATGGGTCGGCTTTAACTTGGAGCATCGATTTGTTGGACTCACTCCAAGGTCGATGTGAAGAGAGGTGAAGTTGGGAGCTATGCATATGATGCATACTTGTTAATGTGTTAACAACCCAATGTATGTGTAAACATTCAATTAGTTGATAGCACATTGTGATAGTTACATATACATGATATGTAATCGGTATACTTGATACCCACCATCATAGCTAAGAATGGCTTGTTGGACTCACTCCAAGGTTGTTCTTATCTATGATGGATATCAGCCCATTCGGAGATGGACCTACGATCTCCCGAAGTGATTTTAAGGGTTTTTGAAATTCGAAAAATGAATGGGATTTATAAATGTATATTGATGCATTTTAAAATCATTTTCTCATATATGCTCATTTTGTATTTCTAAGTTAATATATTGATCATGATGTGTTTGAATTTGCGTTCCATTTTGGATTCGAATAAATTGACTGGGTCGAGCTTCATGGACTGGCTTAGAAGCTTGAGAATTGTTCTCAAGGTTGAAAAGCTTGCAAATTTACTCAAGCACCTCTTCCCGCCTTCTAGTGACGATGCAACTCGACCAATTGTTGGCCTATCGAAACATGTGAGTGATTCGAATAAATGAGTTGCATCATGCTTAGCCCCGATGGAACCCAAGTTACGAAGAAGCATGAGCATATGGATGCTCATATCGTAGTCCTTCATCTTTGTGAGTTGGTTGATGAGCAAGTGAGATTCAAAGGTTCAAGTCTCAAAGCTCCTCTTCACCTCTGAGATGCTAGGAGGTTCATCTCGCGTGGTATCGCCAATATCCAAGACCTGGAGTCTTGAGAAGCATGAGTAGGGCGGTCGTTAGTTGATTCCTCGAAGAAAGGTTCTAAGAGGAAGTCAAAGGAACAGCAGAAGGGAAAGAAGAGAAGGGCTAAGAAGGTAGAACTAGCACAAAAGGAAACTTGCCATCATTATGGTAAGGAGAGCCATTTGCGAAGAAAGTGCAAGATTTATCTTGAGTCCGTGAAGAAGGATAAGGCATAGGATGCCCCATCTTCTTCAGAAATCTTCTTTATTGATTGTCATTCTATTTCCTCAGACACTTGAGTATTTGATACTGAGTGTGGCTCACATATATGTAATGACATACATGGGCTAAGGAATAGAAGAAGACTCGTCAAGGGGAGAGTCAAATTTACGTGTTGGGAATGGAGCAACGGTTGCTGCACTCGTCATCAGAACGTATTTGTTGGAACTCCCTGTATGACTTGTCTTAGAACTGGACAATTGCTTTTATGTTCCTTCATTGATAAAGAACATCATTTCTATTTCTTGTCTAAATAGAAATGGGTTCCATTTGACTTTTAGTAACAATTGTTGTTACATAACTTTGAATGGAGTTCTTTATGGGATTGGAACTTTAAGCAATGGTGTTTATACGTTGGACGTATCCAAAGGATGATTTCAATATCGGAAGCGAGCAACACGCTGCGGCTCGAAAGGATAATCACATAGACTCTATATGTGGCATTGTCGTCTTGGCCATATATAAGCAAGAAACGCATGTCCGAATTACACCGATGTGGAATTCTTTACGGAATCGTTGAATTGGATTCATACGATACATGCGAATCATGCTTAAAAGGCAAGATGACTAAGTTACCTTTTGGAAAAGGTGAGCAGTGGGAGAGTTACTAGGTCTAGTACATGCGTGTATGTGGACCTATGTCAACTCAAGCTTTAGGAGGCTATAGCTACTTCATTACCTTCACGATGATCACTCACGGTTTGGGTATGTGTTCTTGATGAAACACAAGTCTGAAGCCTTTGAAAGGTTGAAGAATTCAGAAATGAAGTAGAGAAACAACATGACAAAGTATTAAAATACTTGATCGGATCGAGGTGGTGAATACTTAAGTCGAGTTTCTTGATTATCTAAGAGACAATGGCATATTGTCTCAATGGACTCCGCCCTATACACCCTGACATAATGGTGTATCGAGGCATCTTAGGACCTTGTTGGACATGGTCAGGTCAATGATGAATCATCGACTCTTCCCAAGTCCTTTTGGGGTTATGCACTTGAGACATTTGTTTACTTGTTAAGAATGCCTACAGTAGTCTCTACTACTCCATATGAGATATGGAATGGTAAGAAACCTCATGTATCTTACTTGAAGATATGGGGTTATCTGCTTATGTAAGCCAATTTGTATCGGACAAATTGGATGCTAAGTCGATAAATGTCTATTTATTGGATACCCTAAGGAAACAAGGGTTACCAATTCTATCATCTGTGGAACAAAGGTGTTTGTTTTCAAGGCATCTTTGTGTTTCTAGAAAGAGTTTCTCTTGCAGAAAGCGATTGGGAGTGTCGTCGAGCTTGAGGAGGCTCGAGGGACTCAAATAGACATTGATGAGATACAGTGAAGCACAGCGGTAAACAACTCATAGTGATGAGCAATCAATTTGGACCTATTGTAACACCACATCTTCGTAGATCTGGTAGAACACGCATAATATTCACGAGAGATATGGATTTCGTAAGTGAATCGAGCGGCGTGTTACTCATTGATGATGAGAGCCTACAGTTATGAAGAAGTCTTGACAAGTTCGAGAAAGGGATAAGTGGCTTGGTGCCATGAAGTAGGAAATGGATTCCATGTACGAAAACCAAGTTTGGAACTTGGTTGACCCACCTGAAGGCATAAAGCCTATAGGGTGCAAGTGGGTTATCAAGAAGAAAACCGACATGGATGGTAATGTGATTACCTATAAGGCTAGATTGGTGGCGAAAGGATATCGTCAAAAGCAAGGTGTTGATTATGACGAAACCTATTCGCCTGTAGCTATGCTTAAATCCATTCGGATGCTCCTGGCCATAGCGGCTCATTATGATTATGAGATATGGCAGATGGATGTGAAAACAGCTTTCCTTAATGGAAACCTGCTCGAGGACGTGTATATGATACAACCTGAGGGTTTCACATCGGTTGATAAAACCAAGGTATGCAAATTGCGACGGTCCATTTATGGATTGAAGCAAGCATCCAGGAGCTGGAATATCCGTTTTGATGAGACGATCAAAAAGTTTGATTTCTCGCAAAATTCAGACGAACCTTGTGTGTACAAGAAGGTTAGTGGGAGTGCAGTCGTGTTCCTAGTATTGTATGTCGATGACATATTACTTATAGGAAACGATGTGTCAATCTTACAGTCAGTTACGGTTTGGTTATCCAAGATATTCTCCATGAAAGACCTGGGAGAAGCAACCTACATCCTTGGGATTAAGATCTATAGAGATAGATCGAAACGGTTGCTTGGTCTTTCGCAGTCTACATATATAGACCGAGTGCTAAAGAGGTTTAGCATGTCGGAATCCAAGAAAGGTTATCTGCCCCATCAGGCATGGGGTACACCTTTCGAAGTCTATGTGTCCGCGCACAGAAGACGAGAGGATTTGCATGAGTAAGATTCCCTATGCATCCGCAATAGGATCTATCATGTATGCTATGTTATGTAATAGGCCCGATGTATCGTACGCTCTGAGTGTCACGAGCAGATACCAATCCGATCCAGGAATGGATCATTGGGCGGCTGTTAAGACGATCCTTAAGTACTTGAGAAGAACTAAGGATGTGTTCCTCATATATGGAGAAGGGTACATGGTGATACGTGGGTATACGGATGCCAGCTCCAGACAGACAAGGATGATTCCATGTCTTTGTCTGGGTATGTATTCACCTGGAATGGAGGCGCAATGAGTTGGAAAGGTTCCAAGCTTGACACTATAGCGGATTCTGCCACTAAGGCAGAATACATTGCAGCTTTGGAAGCAGCAAAGGAAGCGGTTTGGATCGAGAAGTTCATCTCTGAACTTGATGTGTTCTCATCAATGATCCAAACATGTGCTTCGCCGCTATCATCTTATCAGAGAGATCATAAGTAGGAACGAAATACAAATCGAGAAAATTCCCACTGAAAGGAACTTAGCGGATCCTTTGACTAAAGCATTACCTCAAAGTAAGTTTGAGGGTCATGTTAGAGCTTATGGTATCGATACCGTGAGCGATTGGCATTAGCCAAGTGGGAGTCCGTTAGTAATATATGAGAGATGTCCTAAGGCAATCGCTTTATGTATGAACCATTTATATGATAAATGAAGATTCACTATTCGAGTATACATGTTTAATGTATTTGATTGATCTTAAACTCATTTATCAATGTCCACGATACGATTCACAAAGATGAGAGAATTTGTGATCGATCACAACTAGTGAGTATCTCTACATGTGTAATTGTGATGTATCTAATTATCCTAGTCGATGAATCGATGGATTCGACACCATCAATTCCCGAGACTAGCACGAGGTATACTCCTTGGTGTATCCAAGCACCGATTCTCACCGGGCCGAGACATAGTGATGTCCGAGTTAATCGTGGATGCTAGTTATGGTAACTAGTTCATCGAGTGACCACCGTAAGACTTCATATGGTTCTCGCATATATAGATATGTCAATGAAGTTCTTATCGTGGCTTAAGTGCGATGTTCCTTCGACCGCGAGATTCAAGTCATCTTGATCATGGAGACTTATGCTTTGACATCTTAAGCAAACATCTCTAAGGAGATGTGGACCCGGGATGATTGGGTATAAGTCGTGATCAAGGTGTTTCAATAGCCTATAAAGGATTCACCACTCCTTGCAGGAGATGTATACCCATGGCCTCTCGCCTGATTGTTACTAAAGTCTTTGGCCAAAGCATTACATGTTTAGAGTAAGGTACTCTTCGATACATGTGGAGTAACTAGAACTGTAGGACGAGGAAATGATACTTGGGCTAGGTGTGACGAGTCAAATTTAGTGGGGATCGACACAATAGACCATGTCCTCAACCAAGTGGGTATAAGATGAGTGAAGGGAATGGGGCACGATTCATTCGAAGCCATCAAGGGTTTCGTAAATAGTTCGATCAACTGCTGATCTTTTCGCTAATCGGGGATCATGATGTACTACTAGGTGCCACTCATGATCGCTCTATAATTAATGGTTAATTATAGACGGCCAACATAAACCGAGAACCTATTTGGTCACACGACAACGAGTGTAATCCAAAGGATTTAAACGAGCTTGAGAATGGGATTCTCAGACCGAGAGAAACTATGTTTGGTTGGACCAAACATAAAGCGAGCATGAAATTGTTTCAGTCGCAATGGAAGCGTGGATGGGCCGTGTCTTATGAAGACACAATGGATGGACCAAAATGGTTTGGTTCTAATCCAATGGATGAGAATAAACCAAAGGGTTTGGTTTATTTTAAACGAATGAACCAAAAGTTGGTTCGGTTCGTTTTAACTTAAAATAAACCATCATGGTTTGGTTTATTTTGACTTATCCTAATGGAGCGGGTTAACGGGCTTTATGGATATGATCCATTAACCATTAAGAGAATTAGTTCTCTATAAAATAGGGCTTAAACCCTAACCCTAACCCTAATCTAGTTTTTGGTCACCAACCTAGTTGCCACCCACCCTTGAAGG
Source organism: Wurfbainia villosa (assembly GCA_025175895.1). Classification (NCBI taxonomy): domain Eukaryota; kingdom Viridiplantae; phylum Streptophyta; class Magnoliopsida; order Zingiberales; family Zingiberaceae; genus Wurfbainia; species Wurfbainia villosa. Next base: position 2,716,270 of record CM045994.1, on the reverse strand, counting down.
AGTATTCGCGCCAACACCTTCATTGCCGCCCAGCTTTTGTGCCGTCCAAGTCCTTGCCGCCACAAGCTACAGCCGGTGAACCCTCCGGCGATCCTCCGGTGATCCCCTATAGGTTTGGCATCAAGGTGAGTCTTTTCTTTCCTTGGTTGGCTGGCGCCTATATCCTCCACCAAGCTGTCCAGTTTTCTGGACAGCTTCTCCTCCTCTCGTCGGAGCGTCGTTTGGACGACGGTTAGTGCTCCGACAGCGGCTAACTTACCGGGGATTTGATCTCCGATAATCCTCTGAGGTGGAGGACGAAGGATTCGTCAATTGGTTGACGAATACCTCTCCGGAGAAGCGAGTTTTGAGAACTCGTTTTAGGATCCGAATTTGGATTCGGATCGTGATCATCTCTCGATCACGTCGTCTTCAACACGAGGATAGTAACCCGTACGAAGACGAAGCTCGTGACTTAGCAAAGTCATCCCGAGGAGCTCAGCGTGGATACGGATAGAGACGATTCTTACGAGGATCGTTCCGGTTGATGTCGTTCCCGCTACACGTCATACGGAAGGTATAACGTAGATAATTTTCTTTTATTGCAAATTTTAATTTACGGTTATGTCTACACTTGTTGTAATAGCATGCGTGTGTTGTGTGTGTTGTAATAAATATAGATTTATTAATTTTAATTGCTTCCGATGTGCTCATGTTTACGAAACATGATCAAACACACACACGCCGCGGTGCCGGAAACCCAACAAAATCCACTACCATCTTGGAAAGGCAAACAAAGTAGCAGACGCGCTGAGTAGAAAATCATGCGCCACCTTGATGTCCCTAGCAACACTATCCCAACCACTGAAAAAAGAGATAATGAATTTTGGAGTTGAGATCATTTCTGGACAGCTCTATGCCTTGACCATAGTACCTACACTGTTTGAGGATATATTAGCGAGACAGGACAAAGATCCTAGCATCCAAAGGATCAAGCAAGAGATCCAAGAAGGGAAGGATGAAGGATTCTATGTCTCTGATAGTGGGGTATTATATTTGGATGAACGCCTATGTATCCCCAACGACCCAAACTTAAGAAAGAAGATCCTAGAAGAAGCTCATGAGACCCCATATTCGATGCATCCTAGATCCACAAAGATGTATCAAGATATGAAAGGGAAATTCTAGTGGCTTGGTATGAAGAGGGACGTGGCTAAGTATGTTAGCACTTGTCTAACATGCAGAGAGTGAAAGCCGAACACCAGAGACCAGGAGGAGTTCTACAGTCTATCCAGATTCCAGAATGGAAGTGGGAGGAACTAGCCATGGATTTCATAGTAGAACTGCCCAAAACAACCAATGGCTATGATTCTATTTGGGTAGTTGTCGATAGATTGAAAAAGTCTGCTCACTTTATTACTATTAGAATATCATACTCCATGAAACAGTTAGCCCAGTTATATGTCAAGGAAGTGATTAGACTGCATGGAGTACCTAAGACTATTATCTCTGATAGAGACAGTCGCTTCGCTTCACACTTCTGGGAGTGTGTTCAGACAGCCCTCGGTACTAAGCTATGATTCAACATTGCATTTCATCCTCAGACAGATGGGCAAACAGAAAGAGTGAATTAGATTTTGGAGGACATGCTCAGAGCTTTTGCTTTAGATTTTAAAGGAATCTAGTGCAAATATTTGTGTTTGGCAGAGTTTGCCTATAATAATAGTTATCAAACCACAATTGGAATGACACCTTATAAAGCCTTGTATGGAAGGAGATGCAGATCACCTATCTGTTGGTATGAGGGTGGCGAGAAGAAAGAAATGGGACTCAATACTGATTTTATAGATGACGCCACCAAAGCTATAAAGAACATACGCCAAAGGATAGAGACTGCCCAGAGTCGGCAGAAGAGTTACGTCGATGTCCGACGTAGACCCCTAGAGTTCCAAGTCGGAGATTCAGTGTTCATTAAGGTAGCTCCTATGAAAGGGGTAATGAGGTTTGGGAAGAAAGGCAAGTTAAGTCCTAGATATGTAGGCCCCTACCTGATCACCAAGAGAGTTGAGAAGGTAGCTTATGAGCTAGAGCTACCATAGGAAATGTCGGCTATCCACAATGTATTTCATGTTTCAATGTTTAAGAAGCATGTCCCAGATACCACCAAGTGATTGAACCACAGGCGGTACAGATTCAGACAGATCTAAGTTATGAAAGTCGACCTATTCAGATAATAGATCGAGCAGTCAGAAAACTAAGAAATAAAGAAATATCGTTAGTAAAAGTCTTATGACAAAATCAAAAGTTTGAAGAAGCAACCTGAGAACGTACGGATGACATGAAGCAAAAGTATCCAAAGTTGTTCTAAATTTCGAGGACGAAACTTTTATAAAATATAAGGGATTGTAACACCCCAAATTTTAGTTTCTATATTTTTATTAGAGGAAAATAGAAATAAGAATAAGAATAGAAATAATAAAAATAGAAATAAATAATAATAATAATAATAAAAGAATAGAAATAATTAAGAATATGATTTATTTTAAAAAAATCAAATAAATAGTTCGTTAGCCGGGGCTCGAACCATGAACTGTCGATTTGGGGGAATAAGCTTCCTACTACTAAGTCATAAGATTACCAATGAGTAAAATATAACAAAATATATCTATAGATGAAAAAAAAAAAAGGTTTGTTAATTTGACTAATTATTTAAAGGGGTAATTAAATAAAGAAAATCCTAATTTATATATATATATATATATATATATATTATATAACCTCTCTCCAATGTCGACGCCCACCCTCACCTCATCTCTCCCTCTCTCTCTCTCTCTCGTGTTTTTCCTCCAGCCGCCGAATAAAAAAAAACAAAAGGGGCCGACTTTCTCCACCGAGAAAAACAATAGAGGAAAAAAAAAAAGAGCCTCTATAATTTTTTCACCGTGGAATAATTATAGAGGGGGTTTTAAGAGAGATCTCTTCAAGGATTTAGTAGAGGATCACGCTAAAGCAAAGGAATACATAGGAGATCTTCTCTTTACAAAATCTAACGGTATAAATTGAAGAAAAAACGTAGAAAGTAAGTATTGCTCACTTGCAGTATAAGTAGTTATCGTATATCATTGATATATTTTTATGTGCATGTTATTTCCAGTTATGCATGGTATTTTCAGTTACGTGATTTTACCGTTATGTTATGGGTAATTTAGCATCATATTTAGATCCATGATAAGAATGTGATTTATGATCATGCATGTTGTAGATGAGTTGTAGCTTACAATTATATGCATGATATAGAGTAAGATGTAAAAAAATTTCCTTTATAAAGAAAATTTAAAGATGCTCCCCGTTCGAATTGGGGATTAAGAGCACAACGATCTTCAGTATGCTCTCCATTTTAGTTTTGGGGGGTCAAGAGCATAATGATCTTTATGGTGCTCCCCATTCGTGATTTAGGGGATTCAGAGCATTCTGTCAGCATGTATAAGAATATAAGTATAAAGAAAGTATTTTACTTTTGAAAGTGCATGTATCGGACATCAGTTCGCCCACGGGCCAAGGCCCTCAGTCTCAGTTACCCTAGTAGGTTCGGTGGTTGGCCACCCCGGCCTATTAGGAAAGTGCGCATTGGTACTATGCCGGGCTCATATCCAGGATGATTATTATTTTGAAGTATTAGTATAAGTACAAGTAAAAGTTTTCAAAGTTAATTATTCCAGTTCAGATACATTGTTTACAAGTTTTAAAATACTTAAGAGTATGATTTATACAAGAGACATGTATTCAGAATTATAATTTCCAGTTATGCTTGCATGTGTATCAATGTATTAAGGGTAAAAGAACTAGTTGCATAATTTCATACGTTGTATATTTTTGTGAGCATAGAAAGTACTTACTAAGCGTTATTGCTTACAATTTGCATTTCCTTATACTGCAGATAAAGGTAAAGAAAAGCTTCAGTAAGGTGGCATGGCAGATGAAGTGTTAGGTGTGTGTGGCGACGGAACAGTGGAAGTAAAAGATCCTAAGTGCAGATGTCTAAACCAGATTTTGAGTTTCTAATTGTTTTCTTTTGATATTGTTGAAGTTCAACTGGATTACTTATGGTTGAGACCAAAGAATGCTAGAGTCATATTGGGTTAGTCTTAATACTTGCATGTTAGGTGAAGATCTTGAAATGGTTATTGTTTAAGTGATGTCAAGGTCCTTATGATCATTTTAGTTGTTAGCATATTGCGTTAGCATATTGTATGAGATAAAGATAGAGACAGTAAAGTAGTGACATCTCCCCTGGTAGAGAGTGGAAAGATTAGGGGGTAGGGCTGTAAACGAGTGAAGTCAAGTCAAGATTTGTAGTGTTCAGACTTGTTTGATAAGATAATCAAGCCGAGCCGAACCAAGCCTAAAATTAACCAAGCTACTGAAAAACCTGTTCAAGCTTAGCTTGGTATTTTTTTTTAGCTTGATCTTGGCTTGAGCTTGAATTGAGCTTGACTTGTTTAATGGGTATCAAGCTTCTAATCAAGCTTGACTCAAGCTTGATTCAAGCTTGTTTAAATTTGATTTATTTAAACGTTATCAAACTCTTAAGTTAAACTTGTTTGTTTATTTAAAATTTTACTAATTTAATCCTAATTTAAAAATTAGTATAAATAAATTCAAAAATAATTTTTAAAAGAGTATAATCATAAATCGGCTTGTTAATGTTCATGAACATTGTTCACGAACACTGTTCATGAACACCGTTTACGAATATTGTTCACGAACACCGTTCACGAACATTAACAAACCGAACACATACGTGTTCAAGCTTGTTTATTTAATTTATCAAGTTGTTCAAGCTTGTTTATTAATTGACTTTGATGAATATTGAACGAACGTAAACGAGCTCTTACCGAATCGAACACCAAGCTCGTTCATGAACGCTTGGTTTATTTACTGCCCTACTAGGGGGGTGTTACAGAGGAAGAGCAACTCTTACCAACTCCGGCGACAATTGGCTAGGGCAGCTCACAGCGACGCCGATCTAGAAAAGCAACCAATCGGTCCGGCAGTGTGGTGGCACCGGATGTCAAGCGACGGTGTTGCAGCTGTGATGGGGAGGCAACACCGGCTGCCTTTCAGACCAGAAGAAACAGAGAGGGGCAAAACGACCGACGCTCGAGTGAGATCTAGAGGGGTCGGCTGCCAAGGTTATCCATGGTGGTCGGAGGCAAATCGACTGGCGGTGAAGATCGGGAAGAAGAGAGGACGATGCGCGGCAACAGAGGGGCAGGCGACGAGCGTGCGAAGGTTGCGGTTGCTGGCTGATACGCAAGAGCGGCGGTGCGCGTGCGATTGCTGCAAAGCAGAGGAAATCAGCGGCTGGACGTGGTCGGCACGCGAGGGAGAAGGTGACGACGGAGATGCAGTCGCGGTAGGGAATTGAAAGAGAGACGACGAATCAGGATCAGGAGGGGAAGAGAAGTCGATCGAGAATGAGAAGAGGAGGAGCGGGCGGTTGATTAATGCTCAGGAGAAAAGGGGAAGAGTCGCACGGTGAAAAGGGAAATCGGCGAGAGAAAAAAAAAGTAACATTTAGCATTTAAACCTATTAATTTCTTAATATCAAATAGTTTAAACAGGCTTTACAAAAGCCTATCCGCTTTATCCCCATGAAATGTCTATAAAATTTCGGTTTAAATCCAGAAAAATTTCTAAAAATTCTCAAAAAATTCCATAGGGTATTTTCCTAATTAATAAGCATTATTTTATTTTATTTTTATTTTTTTTGGTATTTTACAAACATAGACCAATCAACTGCTAAACCTTAGTAGTCGACTGCTAGAGCCGCAACTGAGCAGTCAAGCCTCAGTCGACTCCTCAACCAGTCGACTGGTCATAATCCCAATCAACTACCCGATTCAAATTAGGCTCTCGAGTGTTGAACACTCGACCAATCGATTGACATAAAGTCTCAATCAACTGATAAACCTCAACCATGTGGTTTAACCCAAGTATGATCCTCTCATACTTGATCGAGTCTTCTAGCCACCTCCATCAACCTCACACCCTCAGGGTCCCTTCGAGTCCTCCACGACTCTTTCACCTTTCACACTAGCCTTCAGGTGCTTCTGTCGCCTATGTCATACTAACCGGGTCTCCTTTGCCAAAGTTCATTTGGACTTATTCTTCCAAGACTCTATGCTTGGACTTTACCCTGCCAAGACCTTACTCTTGGACTTCCTTATCAAGGTCCGTTTGGACTTTACGTCGCCAAGATAACATGCTTGGACTTATACTGCCAAGATTTCACCCTTGGACTTCCTTTCCAAGATTCATTTGAACTTCCACCGCCAAGACTACATGCTTAAATTTTGCACTGTCAAAACTACATCCTTAGACTTTCGCATTGCCAAGTCTCAATGCTTGGACTTTCACCGCCAAGGCTACATACTTGGACTTACGTAGCCAAGACCATTCTTGGACTTTCCAATTGTAAAGTATTCATACTTAGACTTTCATATCGAGAACATTCTTGACTTTTCATGCCAAGTATTCAAACTTAGATTTTCGAGGTTGATTGCTCTGGTAATCTCTCTCAAATAATCTTCCTTATATGACTTTAGATATCTCAATCATCTACTAGTCATATGGTCAACATATGGTCAAATTATATTGTCAAATAATGGTCAAATCCATTGTCAACCCATTGTCAAACATCAAAATCCTACTCGAGTCCTACTCGAGTTTGGTCAACATTAACTCAGGGCCTATTGCACCAACATGAAGAACATTATCAAGATAGCCAAGTTGGAACTAGTGAAAGGGCTAAACAAAGTGAAATATGTCAAGGACAATTTGTGCGATGTATGCCAAGAAGAAAAGCAATCCAAATCATCATACAAGGGTAAAACTCGGAGGTAGAGAAACCTCTTATAAGGATCTTACAATAATAAGAATACAACCAAATACAAATGTACAAAAGAAAATGAAAGAAACAAGTGAAAATACTTTACAAGATTGCACTTTTAGTTGCTTGCACTTTGATTGCTTTACAAGAGCTTGAAAGACCTGGAATGCAACAGCAATTCCTCCCCAAAAGCTATAAGAATCAACAGTCATCTCCTCCCTATCGCAGCTCCTTATAAAGCACGCCTCGGACTGATTTTTCACTGTCTAATCGACTACTCTTACCTAACAGTCAACTAGTCATAGTATCATTGTCTCACAACGGCTTAATCTACGTCAAATTAAGTCAAACAGTTGACTATCCTGACCTAGCAAATGACTATCATAGGCATCAGTTGACTGTCATAAGCCAATAGTCGATTGCCAAACAATCTCTGCCCTAGCCACTTAATTTCAGTCAACTACTCAACTCTAGCAGTTGATTGCTAGTGGTCGATCAGTTAATGATCGATCACGCAGTCAGTCATAGATCGCGTCGAGCCTCACCACCGCTAGTCAAACTAGGCTCCCAAGTGTCGTGCACTTGGCTAGTCAACTGGTTCATAACCTCAGTCGACTAGTAAACCTCAAACATGAGGTTTAATCCAAGTATGATCTCCTCATACTTGATCGACCATCCTTAGCCTAGACATAAACCTTCTAGCCATCTCCATCAACCTCATACTCTCAGGGTCCATCCGAGTCCTTTATGACTCCTTCACCATTCACGTTAGCCTTCAGGTGCTTCCATCGACTATGTCATACTAACCGGATCTCCTTTGCTAAGGTTCGTTTGGACTTATGTCGTCAAGACTACATGCTTGAACTTTATACTGCCAAAAATCTCACCCTTGGACTTTCTAATTCCCAAGTCTCAATGTTTGAACTTTTACCGTCAAGACTACACACTTGAACTTACGTGGTTAAGACTTCAAATTTGGACTTTCTATGTCGAGTATCTATACTTGGACTTTCATGTCAAGATCATGCTTGGACTTTCCATGCTAGGTATCTAAATTTGGACTTTCCATACCAAATATCTAAACTTGGACTTCTCCTCGAGTCTCACTCGAGTCTGGTCAACCTTAACATGAGGTTTGATTGGTCCAACAATGTCCCTCAAATAATCTCCCCATATGATTTTGAATATCTCAATCATCTATTAGTCATATAATCAATATATGATCAAATCATATCCAACTATATTGACAAACATCTAAATACTACTCAAATCTCACTCGAATCTGATCAATATTGACCAAAATCTATTACACTAACATATTAAATCACTACTGGGCATACCCATTGAGAGAAGTAAGGAAAACTTAATATTTAACTCATTCAAAATACTCACGGAGAATAGCATGCATCATTCTCAAAATGATTGAAGTGTACTTCTAGATCAATAGCACCGTTATACTTGACACTTGTGATGGCATGAAGCTTCTCGATAGCTCCTCTTCTATTATAACTATTGAGAATAGTAGTTGTTGAGTTGTTACTCTTTTGGCTAGTGGTTGAGAAGGGCTTGTTGGTTCCTTTTTGCATGGGAGGCAAAGACAACTTTTCGGGAATTCAAATAACATGTTTACCTTTTTTTTTTCTTTATTGTTTTATTTTATTAGTTTTTTAAAAAAAATTAATTTTGTTTATTATTATTTTTATTAATACTATATATAGTTTTTAATTTAATTTAATTTTTATTTAGTTTTATTTTTAAATTAATTTTGTTTAATGTTTTTTTTATTTTTACCCTTTTTTTCTTTGTTTTTTTATTTTATTTTACTTATATATAGATTTTTTAATTTTATTTAATTTTTATTTAGTTTTATTTTTTAAATTAATTTTGTTTATTATTTTTTCATTAATACTATATATATATTTTTAATTTAATTTAATTTTTATTTAGTTTTATTTTTAAATTAATTTTGTTTACTGTTTTTTTAATTGTATTTCATTTTTATTTAGTTTTATTTCTTTAATCAATTTTGTTTATTATTTTTTTATCAAATTTTTTTATTTGTTTATTTTATATAATTTTTAACATAGGTTAGAAGCTCTCTTTTTTTTTAAATTACCTTCCTGGTTCGACACTTAAATTATCCTCATTCAACTTTTGACACATGTCAGAACCTTCTCTTCCTTTAAATCATCCCTCCCTCTAACCCTTGACACATAACACATGTCAGAATCTCTCACCCTCTTTAAATTACTCATCCTCCAACCATTGACACCTGTCAAAACAACCCCTCCCTTTAAATTACCCCTCTTCAACGCTTAACATATGTTAGAATCTCCCCTCCCTTTAAATTACTCCCCTTTCAACCTTTGACATATGTCAAAATCTCTCATCCCTTTAAATTACCCTTCTTCCAACTCTTGACACATGTCAAAATCTCTCATCACTTTAAATTACCCCCTTCCATCCCTTGACACATGTCAAAATCTCTCATCCATTTAAATTACCTCACTTCCAACTCTTGACACATGTCAGAACTCCTCACTCTCTTTAAATTACCCATCCTCCAATCCTTGACACATGTCAAAATACTCCTTTCCCTTTAAATTACTCACCCTTCAACTCTTGACACATGTCAGAACTTCCCCTCCTCTTAAATTACCCATCCTTCAACTCTTGACATATGTCAGAACCTCCCCTCCCCTTAAATTACCCACCCTTCAACTCTTGACACATGTCAAAACCTCCCCTCCCCTTAAATTACCCACCCTTCAACTCTTAACACATATCAAAATCTCTCCCTTTAAATCCTCCTCTCACACTTCATCTTTAGTCACTCTTCAGTCACACCTCCCTCCACTGCTATCTCCCTCTCAGCCTCTCCTTCTCTCTTCCTGAAACATAGTTATCTTCTTAGC